>JAWNLB010000147.1:0-2861250 GCA_035041595.1 Drosophila basisetae | reverse complement strand
AGCAGCAGCTGCCACACAAAAAGCAACGGTAAACGTTGGCTGGGCGTAAAGACGAGCAATTTCTTTTGTTTTCTTTTCATTAACGCAGCAACAATGTATGAGAAGGCTACTAATTGCAATCAAGATAACTTCAACTAGTTGCACTCTTCGTTCTCCTGCTCCTGCTGCCACTGACTGCTGATGCGAGTTCGGTTGGATGGCAACGTTGCAACTCACAACGCTCACTCACACATACAAACTCTTTTTCACGACTGATTAACGCATTTACTGTTCTGATGAATCGCTCATTCAATGCGTGTTTTTCTATTGACTTTGCAGCATTATGTTTGTTTTTAGGTGCCATACTTTTCTCAGTACACAATTAGTCGTTCACGAAGAGTTCTACCCCGATTTTCTAAAATATTCTGTATACATACACTCATAAAAAAATAATCCTGAATTTTATAGAATCGATATAGAGTGTAAGAAAATGTCTAGAAATTAGGTTCTAAAGAAGCGTTCCTTTTCTATTGTTCAAACTCCACAGGTGCTATGAATGTCTCCCTGGAAACGAGTCGCGACGGTATATGAAATCTAGGTATATACAAAGTTAGAAATAAAATAATTAAGCTTTAAATTGTAAGCTTTAAAATTAACAATTTTTTTTATTTTTTTGGTAAATTATAAATTATATAATTATCTGAAAGAAAGTCCTGAATAACGCATCAAGGGCTTTTAGTTTAATAAAAATTGTGTATACAAATTTTTAAATTTACAAGCATTTTGCTCGATGATAAGCAAACCAAAATTGTTTCAGATATGCTAAAAACTATAAAAGGTATCTTTAAGACCCAAGCAAGTAGAAAAATAAAAAAAAACAAAACAGTCGACTGGGACACATACAAAAATATTTTGTAGCCAGAGGCCGGGTAAACATCAACAAGCAGTCGACGCCAAAAGCCAAACGTCCTTTTTTATTACCTTTGTCAAATGCACAAATAGCTGAAATCCACAGCGCTCTAAGCACACCCATGCCCCACCTCATATCCCATTCCGCAGCTCACCTCACCGCTCCGCACCGTATCGCACCGCACACCACATTGAAACTCTCTCAGGGCACAAGGCAACCAGCAACGTCCCCAACAAATTTACACATTTTGGCATGTTGGGAAAGGCAAAAGAGAAAGCGAAAAAAAGGGTTGTGCGAAAGGTAGAGCCAACCGGCGCTTGGGTCCTTTGCCGCTCCAATTTCGGACTGCGTGCGGGTGCTCGGCTAAATATTCAAATGCCTAAAAGTATACAATAAAATATTATATCGTAATAAAAAGCAAACACACGGCAACGACCCTGTCCTAGAAGCCGGGCGAGGAGTAACATGTTGGTCCGTTCGTTATCAAGCGATTGAGCAATACATTTTGTGTAATATTTCCTGAGCCTGTCGACAGCATGAGAGGATAAAAGTTGCCTGCGATTGTCAAACACACACTTACACACACACTCACACACACACGCACAATTTGGAAAATTGTCGCAATGTCTTAAGATTTATAGCAGATTTATCGGCGGCTTTAGCTGGCTGCGCATCTGCTGCTGCTGTTTCTTCTGCCTCTGCTGCTTCTGCTGCTTCTGCTGCTGATGTCCTTCATCTTTTGTTCGTAGCCATTGTTTTAACAATCTGTTTGACTTGTGCATATTACGTATACGCTGCGAAGGAGTGCTAAATGATGGCTTTGCTGCCTTCAATGGGCACCCATTGATAATCGGGCATGAATCTACCGTTCGAAATAAAAGGCTTATTATGTATTGACATCTCAAATCTGGGCATAGTACTTTATATGGAATATCCGATATTATTTGAATGTTATATTAACTCAGAAAAAGAAAACCTTGATAGTTTATCTTGTTTATCTAAATTTGAGAAACGAATTTCTTCAGATTAGAAAGACTTTTTATTCTGAAATACATTTATTATTATGAAAAAATGTTTGAAAAGCGCAAAAATGCAAACTCTAATTTACAGAATAAGATTTCTGAAATTCAAAACTAAATAACATTGTTTGATATATTAGACTTTGAATGCTGTCTGCTTTAGAGGTCGAGTATGGAAATGGGAAATCACTCAGATCCTTATCGAGGATATGGGCTATCTAAAATGTTTCCATATGCGAAATGTGAACTTCCAATCATTAATAATAATATAATCGTTAACAGGAAGTAGAAGAAAGTATATGTTGTCTAATCATTAAATAGGGGAACTGTTATTATTTTTATTTCGTCAAGCTTGTACTCGACAGAATAGAATTATGACCTGTTGTGTTTCTAGTTCAAAAATACAAAAAATAAAAAATACAAAACTAAGCCAACATACTATATAAATAAATGTTTATCTATACTACTATATGAAACGGACATATATATATATATATAAAGAGCACGCAAATTTGAATGAATGGCAGGCAGCTGGCGATTGTTTTGAAAGTGAAATTTATTGTAATTCTCGTTTTTAGTCATCTTATTTGTATTGCTTCACATTTATTTTCATCTTAAGTGATTTTAAATTATTAAAATAGTTGTGATTACGGCATGAAAGTGCATACAAAACAAGTATTTCCAGTTTGCTTCCTTTTCGGCAAGCACATTTTGTGGTATATCAAATAAAATGCGTGACATCACGCCAACACACACACAAGCACACACACACACGCAAATAGAAAGTGACAGATCATAATTGAGAGAGAGAGAGAGAGAGAGAGAGAGGGAGGGAGGGAGCGAGAGAATACACCGAATAAAATGTATGTATGTATAATATATGTATAAAAAAAGAAAAGCTCATACAAAAATAGTTGCGGAAACGTTTCCTAAAGTATAAATCTCTATAGCTGTAGTAGTTCTAATCGCCAAAGAGCTTCTTGCCCAGATCCATCATCCTGTGATTGCGGCAGACGCGCAAAGCATCATTCTTCTTCAGCACGGCGACAACATCGGCATTGATGTCCACCAGCTGGGACAAGAAATCCTCATATGCCGACTTCACGTTCGCTGGGAGTGTACCGATCTTCACCTTCTTGAGTGTCTTCACAATGCCCTCGGCCCAGCCGGACTCGAGAGCGAATTCGGATATCCACGGCACCAGGGGCAGAACGCCGCACATGGTCTGCATGCCGAGGAACCACAATTCCGAGATGTCCGACCAGAAGCCCTTGTAGGCAATCGAGACAACCAGAGCCGTGGGATCGTTGCTCTCATCGATGTTGTAGGCATCCCAGAGGAATCGAATTGTCGCCTGTATGTAACGGCAAATGGAGAAATCGTTCTGCTTGACCTTCTTGGACTGCTGCTTGAGCAGCAGCAGGCCCAGCACAGACAGATTGCCATGAATGACCAGGTTATCGGGCGTATCTTTCAGCTCGGGCAGATTCTCCACCACAAACTTGAGCAAATTGACAAAAGTGGGCGCATCCTCGGCACGTTTGGGTTCCAGCACCGTAAAATTCATCAGAATGTTACAGAGGGCAACAATTGCTGCACGTGCCTCCTTCATTTCCGCCTGCTGCTCTGGAGTCGGCACTGGATCCGGTTCATTCATGCGCTTCAGTCGCTCCGCACGTGGGATGGGCGGACGCTTCCAGTGGGCAATACTGAAGTACAGCTCAATGGACTCCAGCAGCACCTCGTCCTGCTTATGCGTGAAGAGCACCCGGCGTCCCTCATCCTCCACGGCAAAGTGGCACAGTGCAGGCATCATCACACGCAACACATCCACTGGGCGAGCACCCTCACGGGACCCGGCACGCCAAGTCTTCAACTCGTGGAAGCTATCGTTGCCAATCTTGAGCATGAAGGGCAACAGCTTGTAGATTGCCGGACGCATGGCTGTCGTCTCCTGTGCCAGCCAGGCGGAAAGGATGCGCACCTGGGCAACGATGAAGGACTTATCGCGTGCAGTGCCATTGTCCTTGATCTTGTCCTGGCTGACGCGGGTCAGCACTGCGAGCACCTGGTTGAAGGCACCCTTGAGCGCCGTATACGTGG
The DNA here is from genome assembly GCA_035041595.1 of Drosophila basisetae. NCBI lineage: Eukaryota > Metazoa > Arthropoda > Insecta > Diptera > Drosophilidae > Drosophila > Drosophila basisetae. Next base: position 2,857,239 of record JAWNLB010000147.1, on the reverse strand, counting down.
TCTGCTTCTCCTTCGGTTCCAGATCCAACTGATCGGTGGCCATATACTCGATACACTGTTCGAGTATGACAAAGCAGCAGGTGAGCAGGTCTGCCTGCTTGAAGGTCGTCTCCAGCTTCTTCTCATCCATCTGCATGCGCACCTCGATGGCCGCCAGCTGGAGCAGCATAAGGAAGAACTGCTTCTGCTCATCCATGAAGACCCACTGCATGCCGAGCACCTGCAGCGTGTTGGCAATCAAATGCAGTGCCGGATCACGCTGTTTGGGCCCAATCTTGGCCTTCAGTATGTCGCCGCAGCCCTTGAAGAGGCTCTCCGGCCAGATTTGGCCCTCCAGCGAGTTGACCACAATCTCGCGCCTACAGGTGACCAGTATATCGGCGAGAATGCGACACAGTTCGTATTTGCGTTCCGTGTGATCCGTTTCCATGTCAAGGGCAATGCGCTGGATGAGCGCATGGAAGGCTGTGGGATCTTCCGGCCAAGAGGCCACGCCAAACTTCTTCACCAACAGCACAATCAGATGTAGAGCCTCGTCCGTTTGGAAACTCTGCGCCGAATAGATTTGGGACATCTTCGGTATGGCTCCGGTCGCCAGGAGTGCCTGCTGTCCCGGCTCATAGCTGGCAATGCTCTTGAGGCAACTGTACGACTCGCTCACCACAATCAGATTATCCTCGTAGTCCTCGTCATCAGCCTGCTCCACAATCTCAAGCAGTGTGGGTATGGCGCCAATAATATCCTTGTGCGTGGCCAGTTCCTCCTCCTGGCAGAAGCCAGTCAGTATCGATAGGGCGACACTCTTGTAGACGAGTGGTGGGCAATCGCTGGGCAGCTCCTTGGAGACGAGCAGCTTGCGCAGAAACGGAAATCCAATTGCCTCGAAGAGCAGTTGCTTGCCCGCCGTATTGCAGTCCTTGCCCTTCATCAGCTTCGTGACCATGAACAGGGCCGCAAACTTTTCAGTATCGCTGCGTGTGCCCTTCAACAAAGTGGCGCACTTGCGCACGGGCTCCGGCACGTCCGTCATTCTATCGAGTTCCGTTGATGCAACTGCCTCAGTCTCTGCGTCTGCCTCTGCCTCTATATGCTATGATCAACGATGTGTGTATGTGAACTTTTCTCGATAAAGCATATACGCTTTATATGTGCGTCTATATGTGCAAGCGCTCTATAAATAACTTGCACACTTTCACTTGCCTATACGCGCACATACACAATGACACACGCACACACACACTGTTCCCGGTTTTCCGTCTTTATATATATTTTATTATTTTTGGGTTCTTGGGGCCTCCTCGCTCGACGACGCACTCTCGCGGACTGATCGCTGATCAGGGAAAATCTTGCGGAAAATCGTTCTGACTCGCAAACGATTCTGTAGCTTTTGCTTTTTGAAAATTTCCAAAGTTGCCGCAGCTGTTGCTGTTCAAATGTCTTTCGGACATGGCCCGCAAAACCTACACGAATTTTATTTTTACAATCGAAAACACTTGTACAAAGGAGGGCCAAATCTGTTTATCAAACAACTTGTCACTCGCCACTTATTTATTGTATTTTATTATAAGATTTTTCTTGTTTTTCTTAAACGTTGTCAAAACGCTAACGTTTGTCGAAAGCCATCATCAACTTATTATTTTGTCAAGTTTTTAAATAATATTAGTGCTATGTTCAAAATCGTAATAATGTTAAGTGAGTTTCTGTTTTATTTACTTACAAACATATATTATTTATTTAATTATTCGTTTTCCATCTTATATGTATATACTTTCAAGAGAAACTATTGATTTGATGTTATTAGAGCATATAGTTTTCGCCAAGCCATATCTGTTTCTTTGTTACAATTTTTTGGGTATATCTAAATGCATACGATATGAAAATCAATTTAAATCGAGCGAATGACGATTCACTTAAGACAACCTATGCATTTCAATTGCTCTCCACAACTTTCGCTCTCTTTCTCTATTTCTTTCTTTCTCTCTCTTGCTCTCTCTCACTTTATATCTATCTGGTATTCGTAGCTCTTCGGGACGCTGCTAATGAGCGATTTTGTTTATATTTAGAACATGATTTTTCGTTTTTCCGATTTAACTTGTTTATGTTTTAGCCAAACTGTGAAAAGTCAGCCGCCGGCTGCATTTATTCCAGAATTTTTCTGTCTTTTCTCGGTATGTGTGAACCAATTCATTTGATGTATATGTATATATATAAATATACGTGTATATATGTATATATTTATATACATATAAAACAAAAGTATTTATATATAAATATGCATGTCTTATGTACTTACTAATTCTGTACATAGTGTGCTAAAGTAAATTTGATTTTAAATAGAACCTGTGCATTGCTGTTAAACAGAAAAATGCATATAAATTATTTAAAAAGAGAAATATGCTTGTTTGGTAGCAATTATGTACATGTGTGTATGTGATTAAGTATGTATATCATTATTTGCATATTTTATTGAAATATGCTTTTGGTTTATTCATTTGGGGTCAATGATTGCATTAGCTTTTCTTTTGCATTCATTTTGTATCATATATTTATTTGCACAATCTAATTGTGAACTACTCGTATTAATTGTTGTTGCATTTATTTAAACAATTAATGGTTTATTCATGGATATAATATGAATCATATAATTTTGTATCAAACGATTTTTAGATACTAATGAATTCGAATGATTATTAATTAATGTATTTATATTTATTTTATAATAACAAATGTATTAACTAAGTGCTAAGCCTATTTAACAACAAATGTCTGGCATAATGGATTATTGCTGGGATTATAAAGTACCTTTTAAATTTTGCGTAAAATCGTCATCTGCATCTAATGCTTATTACAATTTGTTGGCCTCACACTGAGTGCTATAAGTTTCTCATAATATTTATAACACAACAGAAAATATGCCATGAGTTTATCACATCACAAAAACTGTCATCCGTTTCTTTACTCGTGTGTTCACATAAATCGTTAAACATATGTTCAAAATGTGTCTCCAAATATTCGTTTTACCTATTGTAAGCAGAATCAAATAAAAAGAAAGTTAAGAATAGTTGAAAAGAATCGTGAGTTTTTCAATATGAAATATTTTTAATCAACATCTGATTTTATATTTTTTTTTTTTGAAAAAACTATGTAATTATTATTTTGGCATACAAAAATGTTTCTAGAATATTAAATATTTGATAATGCGCCATGCGATTTGCACATTTGCCAGTGACAAATTTTTGTAGACAAATCTATTATAATAAAAATAAAAAATATTATATTTATATATGACTTGTTGATTAAAGTATTTAAATGACTTTTAAGTGCTTTAAGTATCCCGAATATTGTCGCACATCGATGAATATGCAGTCATCGATGCAGCTTGACAGGGAGGACAACAATTGTGGATTTTAATATAATAAATGTACTTGTGCAAGTGTATGTATGTTATAAATGATAAGCCAGAGGCACGCTGAGTCAAAATGTTGATTGTAAATTTAATTTGCATTGACAATCGGTCGGTCATTTGGTCAGTTGCAGTATTAAAATAATTTAAATGAAATGCTTAACGGCAAAAATCCATGTGAATGGTGGTTGCTGGCGAAATGCAGAAATTATACTCGTAATCACCAATGGCCATGCCCAATATTACGGAAAATATTCACGGAGCTGCAGCGACCAAACTTGAAGTATTCGCGATTAGAGTATACCCTATTACCAGTTTGCAGAGTATAATAATCATATATGCTTTCCGTTCACTTGAAACTCGTATTTGACATGAATTTATTTCTTTTCGCTTTTCCGTAGTACAACGATTGATATTATACCTTTTATTTTTCAATTTAATTATTCCCCTAGAGTTTTATATAATTTAATTAGTAACTTTAATTTACATTTTAAACTTAATTTTAAATGTTTACTTATTTATTACTAGAATTGGTGACTGTTTAAAGCCCACATGAAAAGTATAGGGTAAACACAGGTCCCCACCCCCCACAGTGTGCACCCGCATGTAAACTAAATCGTATTTTGTAAACTTTGTGTTTGTTATTATTATTTTTAATTGATAATGCAGACGACGAGGCGTAGTTGCCGCCATGTCCATGCGTAATTTGAGCTTCGCTTTACTGGGCTGGTGGTGGTTCGTGGTTCGCATTTTAAATAATTGGGTTACGGCGAAATTCATAAATTCGCACGCTGCTCGTTTTACTAATTATGCCAATGTTATTATATTAATTGCAAAAATATGAGGGCAGGACTTGCGAGTGTCCCAGTTGATTCGGTTTGCATATTTGCTTGTTTTCAAATTTTTATTTTGTTGCATTTTGAAAAGGATATTTCAAAAGTTTCTGGACAAATTTGTACAATTGGCTGCAATTGAGTGGATATAATTTGACAATTAATTCTTAAAGTCAAGTTAACCTTTAAGTCAGTGACATACTTGACAAATGTGTGGCCAGCTGGAATGTGGGCAACAACTTTGAAAGTCATAATGACAAACAATTTATTTGCGCTCTAGAAATAGTCGAAGAAGAAGACGCTATCCGACGACAGGCGGCGATGTCATTGAGGACAATTTCGGGTCCATCTAGATGGGGAAATTGTTGATGATACAGTGCTTCAAGTTGAAATCAATGTTGATGATCTGTGCAACGCATTTTGGGACCAGTCCAAACTCACCAAATATCTAACTCTGGCGGTTAGCTATCTATTTATTCCTCTCCCCAAACTAAGCAATCCCCTTCCAACGGATTGCGTGTGTGAGTGCTGACCGAGTTTGTCGACAGGCCGCAATTGGTGGCCATTGGCAAATTCGATGAAATGAAAAATACAAACAAAATCATTTGTCAAAACATTTCGAAAGAGCTTTATAAACTCATGGCTTCAATAATAGGCAAGCAGGCAGGAAGGCAGGAAGGCAGTCAGGCAGCAGAAAAAAAGCAGTGACAGCTTCACCTCCCCTCTACACACACACACACACCCGAAAAAAATAGGAAAATCGATGCTGTCCAGTGACGCAAGGAAACTTAACAACAAGCCGAACCAATCGTCGAGCACAATGGGAACGCTGTGTGAAGGCGGAAACGGATTCGGATTCGGAATCGGAATAGGAAGCGTGAGTGCGAGTGCGAATACAAATGTGAGCGCGACAGCGAGAGCGAGTGCGAATGAATGATTGTGAGTGTCTCAACTTTTCTTGCCCAGGATAGTGGATTCGAATATTGTAAGACCTTTTGCGTTTCTCTCGCCCTCTCACGCACTTTGGTATGCAAGCTCATGATTAGTGTTAACAATGATTTTTTCTTTCTTTGGCGTTCGTTTTGCCTGACTTTGTGATACAGTATTATTCAGGCCTTTCTAACATTTTCATTGCTGATTTTTGCTGCAAGCATCGTTTGTCAAGTGATTTATTTCAATTATACATTACGATTCAATCTTTATTTGAGTTGTTGTACTAGGCGGTAGTCAGCTTAAGTAAATGAGACTTGAATCTCTGACAAGATATTCATTTCAAAATGCTATTTATAAGTGTTTATTTTACAAGTACTATTCTATATAGATTTACATGTTTTTATTCTGAAATGTACGTTATTGGTTCCTAATGCCTTTCACATTTAGTTTAATGAATTTATAATATTTTGATATTGATATTTACTTGATTTTATCTAAGATCTTAAACTGTCTATTGTCTTTCCTTATTGTCACGAAAGTATTTCAGTGGCTTCGAAAGAAGTAACTTGTCATCAACTTAACATTTGACACTGAACTTAATGCCAAAAGCAAAGTTTAGCTTCAAAAAATTGCCTTCAATTCTCAGCTGGGAGCTTTTTTGTCCCTAGCTCACAAAATGTCATTGAAAAACTGTCAAATAACCATATACAATGCAAAAGCCTCTAGGCGGCAGTAAGTTGTTTTTTCATTTTGCACTCACATCATTCCCAGTTGAAACACGGTGCACGAGTTCCGCTGAGGTTTACCCAGCTGTTTGCCTGTGTGGCACGTGCCAATTTAAATGCAAAATCAAAAGCCGCCCGGTACGAGAAAATTAAATTTCACAAGGCAGAAAAAACAATCATATTACGACGTAAGAGTGGTGTACGTATTGGAAAGGGGCTGAAGTGACGCATCCCATTGGTCGCTCAGAGAAAATCGGAAATAAGATGCTTGGCTTCAGATCAGTTTTCAAAGACCTTAGTCAAATTTTAATTAGTTGACCACAATGTATAAAAAGTGGCTTAGGCGAACAGATATTCAAAATAAAGCAATCCAGTTGCCGCCCATCCCCATCCCCTTTACCAAATGCTGGTTACGCCCTTGAATATTTTCCATTCTTTTTTTAGCCGCACAGGCAACTGGGCACATGGGGGACTGAAGACAGCAGCTGAGGAGCGACTCAGGTGCCGTTCGTGCTTCCCCTCTTAACATATTTTGTGTTTCGTAAGATATCAATGTCTGATTAATGGGAGACTTGCGAATGTTGCGCAGTAACCATGATTTCCTTTTTTTATTTGTGGGACAACCTGTGACGTGGGCAAACAATTCTAAAGCCGATTTCAGATTTCAGTGGCACGTGCCAATATGGTCCTTGCTTAAATACGCATACACACACACACACACACACACACACACATACAAACAGACCTCAAGTGTAGAAACCATCTAATAATGTTTACAACAAACGTTAACATAAATAGCGATTTTCCCTAAGCACCTATGTAAATCGAAGTGAGATTCTTGTGTCAAGTATTTAAGTACATTAGATCAAAGAATGACTTAGGCACGCATAATATACGATATTAAAAGTTGATGCTGGTTTATTTAAAGAAAGAAAAAAACAATAAAATTGGAATTTATTGAAAGAAAAAATTCCACAGTGAAGCTGACAGACAGACAGACAGACTTAAATCTTAAATTTAAAGCAATATGTAAAAGATTCCAATAACAGAAAAGAAGAAGGTCGACCATCTATTACATTTTCTGTTAGACCTTCAAAACGAATGAAATGATGAACAATCTTCCGTGAGTTGTAAGCAATGGCAACAGCAACAAATTATGCAAATCCTCCTGAATGGCTTATGCTTCATGAATTTATATCGAATAACGTAAACGCAATGGGGACGTGGCTTTAAGAGCTGCCCATTGGAACAATAAAAGCTCATTTGCTGCTATTATCATTTACACTAACAAATAACAAATCATCGAACCAGCGGGGCAATGAAGCACAAAGCACAAAGCATAAAGCACAAACACAGAACCACCCACCTGTTTCTATTCTGGGTGCGGGATGAGGAAGGTGGGGCAAGACTGAGGCTTAAATATAGCTGAAACGCGCGCAACGCTCACCTCGGATAGAAGCTGTGAGCTGATGCCGCACAAACTGCTGCCAATAAATTGTGTTAATAAACCAAAAGTTGTTAATTTAAATGATTTATATCTGAAGGCGACGGCCTGTGTTTACCGTACCAATCCCCCCTCCAAGCCGTCCCTCTCTCTTTCGACCATCCAGCTTGTTTTGTTGGCCAGGCCAAAAGCGCTTGTTATTGCTGAGCCTTAAAAATTTACGTAATTTGGCATAACCTTTGCGTGGCTGCTGCTCATCCAAGCTTTTGGGCCAGTTCGTTAGCTTAGCCCTTAGCCCGAATTTCCCTATCCACGCCTCTGGCCCCACAACACGCTGCGTGCCCAGCCAATGGGTCAAATAGAGGAGGCTGGCATGAGTGTTGCAGGGGCCGCTTGCTCGCCGTCAGCTTAAACCAATTTACGTAGCCGATGTCTTCATTTTGGCAGCGGCTCAGCGCCGTGTGTCGTGAATTATGGCGGCCCCCACGAAAACTGTAGCAACTGTGCGTATGCGTAATGTGTAGAGTTGCCTGTCAGTCGGCAGCCTAGTGTCCAGGGCAGGCCTTCTCTATACACTTTCACAGGGCTCTTACATTTTGTTTTATGCCATGTGCAATGTATTTAAGCAAATTTATTTCAGATTCCATTAGGTATATATAAATGGATTTATTTATTTAATGTTTATTAAAACTGAATAAAATTATATAGAGGGACAATCAATCGAAAGATGACTTCTTGTATGCTTTTATAAATCTTTGTTGCTCTCTAAGTATTCCTACCAAAATTATTGTTGTCCATGCATTTTAACAAAACAATTAGCAACATTTTATGTACATATGTATGTGTATTTGTATATGTATATGCATATGTCTGGCTTCAATTAGTATTTAAACTAAAATTTGAGCCGTTTGGTTATAGACGGCAAGGGTATTTTATGATCGGCGTAATGATAAAGAGCAGTTATTTCTTGTTAGCTACTTCGAAGGCCGGCAAAAACTTTGGCATTTCCAGCTCGCATCCTTCTCCTTATTTATTATATGCACACACACACACACATACTTATCTATACATACATGTGTCGATGTATATATGCATAAACTTATGCATGTATAAATTTATGTCTTATTGTTTGCAGTCGAAATTATTTCATTTGTTTGTCTTTATTACAAGCAAATCCCGTTCAATGCCTCGTAGGCTTCACTGCTGTTTGTTGGTGGGTGTTGGGGGAGGTGGGGGAGGTGAGAGGCGTGTCTCATTTCATTTAAGCAGCAGCTTCCATTTTCCACAGCGTTTGGTTTTAATGGACGGCGGCTGTTTGGGGGATTTTCCACATCTTAACTCCGGTCGAGACCTACAAATATTTGATGCTCACATTTTTCGCTGTTGTTTCGTTTTATTGATTGGCGCCGTGCCTGGTTTATGAGTCCCTTCGTTGTTGCTGTTGGTGTTTTTGTCGTTGTTACTATTGTTTTTGTTGCTTTCGTTATTGTTATTGTTGTTGCTTCTTTTGGTTGTTTGTTGGCTTTGCCGCTGCTTTCAAGCGTAACACTGCGCTACATTGAGAAGGATTTCGACGGAATTTAAATTGTTGTCCCTACAGCCTGGCAGGAAGTCAACCTTCCTCTTCCGCATTGTCATCCTTTGGCCGTTGTCTGTTTGCCATCGTATCTGTTATTCAACTTTCTATAATTAACAAATGATTAATATAATTTGTGAGTTTTTCTTCTAAATAATGAACCTAAACAAATATATGAACGACTTCTGCTTGGTTTATTCTTACGTAGGGAATGTAATTAATTTGATAGAAATTTATTTCAACCGAAGCTGAAATTTGTAATTTGTACCTTGCTGACTTTCATTTATTAATAAACAACATAACCCAACATTAAGCTAGATCTTTCAATTAATCACTTAATTTAAATTGGATTTCATATGGTCCTTTTAAAATTGGAAAAAAAAAATAATGACAATCAAGTCACCGAATTTGCAGTAAGTTCTTGGCGTAGACCAATTGGAAAACATTTTCAAAATTAAATTAATTTCACGTTTCTGTTGCCGCATCTGGGAAATAATACTTTCTATCCTAATCAAGGAATACCTTCTTTTATGAAATTGCCTTGAATATTGTCATTTCTGTATGTAGAGGTACTATTAGCCAATCTCTTATCGCAAGCCAAAAGTGTGTCGCGTCGAGTTGCATGCACCTTCAGCATTGGGAGTACACGTATTCATGAAATTATGCAGTCTCTGTGCTACTGTCTAAAAGGGGCGGTAGGTGAAACTTTCTCGCTGTTCCAGTTTCAGTTCCAGTTCCAGTTTCAATTCGAGCTGAACAAGAGTCGCAATGGCATAAATGAATATAAAGCACTAGTTTACAACAGTCATTTCAGAAATGATCCAAAGGACGCCAAGGGATGCGCACGATAACGAAATGCGCTGTTGTCTTTTGCAATAGCTGTTGTTGTTGTTGTCTTTGCAATTTTAATATAAGTTGAATTATGCAAAATAGCTGATAAACAAAGTCAACGTTGCATGGTTTCAAATTTAGTTATGGGTTCAAAGTAAAGGCACTCTGTCGAATTTTGACCTTTAATATTAGCGCGACTTGACTGACATCAGTCAAAGTGATCAGGAATCAACCTAAATCAAGTGCAAAGTTTTATGAATTTTGCTGTTTTCGGTGGCAAACTCTGTGAAATCGTATTCTCCTAGCCAAAATTTGCAAGTCAGCTTGTAAATTTGGTGATTTGTTTGGCACAAGCATAAAAAGGTGTCGACGCCGCCGGTGATGAATCTCCAAAAATGCAAATTCATTGCCGGGTCAAGGTTGCGTCAATCCAAGCCACACTTCTCTAGTTGCTGGCATGGTGTCTGAAACAAATTTACTATTGATATCACGGTAGCGCCATGTAATAAGTTGAAAAGGCCTGCGAGCCCAATTCCCCAGTGGCTGCCACTCGTTCACACCATAGTCCAATCGTTCAAAGCACTTTTATGGTTTCCACATGGCATTTGAATTTGAATTTGTTTTGCCGCATGCCGCCACGTGAATGTGCTCAACATTCAACACACACGCATCCATCTAGCAATCGTGAGCTGAGGAGGCTAGTAAGTGTTTTGCGTAGCCGCGTCGCGTGTGTCCGTGTCCTCCTATATAAGGACATCCTGCAAAAGTGCTAAAAAACAAACGCAGCGAATCAAAAAAAAAAAAAAAAAACCAAAAAAAAATAAAATAAATAGAAAAAAGTAGCAAAAACTTATTCACGGCATGTGATTTGAGGCATTCCTTTGATATTGTCTCCCATATTTCGTGTGCGGCCTGTGCCAATGGCTGTTTGGCAGATTGTCATTTGTTTTTGTATACCCTGTAGTCCTGAAGGGGTAGATAGTAAAGCATGTACTTAGAAAGTATCACAAACCATGATTATTCTACTTCGATGCGTTTGTCTTTTAATGCATTCTTCATTGCCACAAATCAACTATAATGTGTTATGCTATTTTAAAGTCACATGAATACTTAATTCATTTATACTTAGCATAATTTCAGATTAAATATTTACAACAAAGTAGAGAATATCGTCGTCAGTTCCACAATATAAGTTTTTCTTGTTTGTCATTTGTTTTTTATTTGCACGCACCGCATGTACTCCCAATATTTATTGCATAATTTTCATCAAACCAACGCAAAGAAGACCAAATATTTCACTGTGTTTCCTTTTAAAAATATATGTGTGCATATGTATGTGTGTTCTTCGGGAAATTGGCAAGCGTCATTTAGGGTCCTTTGCCGCATTTGGGTAGTCTAATTGGATATGGAACCCTTCTGATTAAATTCAAACTGTTTTTTCAACGAGCCACCGTCGAATTTGACAATGAGCTTGACATGTGTTTCTGTTTAAATCTTTGTATATATGATATTGGATTAACTTTTGTACAATCTCATTCGTATAACCTAAGCCCTTTGAAAAAGAGTAAAAAGATACAACAGCAAACAAAAGGCAAATAAATGCATATCCTACCCGGTACATACATACTCGTATGTATGTATATATTCTGGGCTCAGCATTAAAACAAGAGACGTAGTCCTGTTCATCTGTCCGTCTATGTGAATGTTGCCTTGTTGTAAGCCATACGCATTTCGAGTCTACTTTGTTACAATACCTTCCTAATTTTCCATATATCGATAACGATCGAGCACCGATAGCAAATTATTTATCCCTGAGCCCCACGAAAATAAATATGTATTTGAATAGTTGTTATAAATATTAAACAAGTATCCGATTTTTGATAGGTAAGTACTTAGTTTTAGCGTATCTCCTATTTTAGTTCTTAGGACAATATTCTAAGTTGTTTATTTTAATCAAGTTTAACAATACATTCGTTTGGGTTGGTAATTGATCTTTGTTTAATATATTCTTGAAAAAATACTGAGTGAAATCAATGACAAAAACCATGGCATATCCAAATACATAAACATTTTATAGATTAGTGTATTCATATTGGTGTGATGTTGTGAACCAAATTTGAGTCCGGGAACCATGTTCTAAAAAGCTTCAACTGGGAAAAGCTCTTAGCGAATGCATGTAACGGTGAAAGCGCCTTTAAAGTTTCAAGCGAAAAACATTTCTGTGTAAAAAGCAACGAGAAGCTTTTCCTATACAAACATATTTAAAGCTTTTCATTTATGGTGTAAATTGCATAGCTTCTAAGGGTACCAGACTGAAGTTGTACGTTTTTTTTAATAGCAATATAATAGATTGTCAGTGTGTGTGTTAGAAGATGTGAAACCTGATTATGAATGGTTTAAATCATGTATATGTACATACAAATTCGATTAAGAGCTGAAAGTTAATAATTAACAAATTAGTAAGAGACTTTTGGAATATATAACTCAAAGTATCCAAGCTGGGAGTCTCGGTGACTGAGACAAGGTATAACTATGAGGAAATTAAAATATACATAAATCACTTTGAAATGAGCAGTGGCAGCGAGTTACAGAAATTGTTAATACACACGGGGCATATGGAGCGGATAAATTGAAACGGTAAACGATGCTAAAGCTGGCTAAATAAAAGCACAATAAAGATATTTTCGGAGCGCACACATTCCATGCAGACATAAACAAAAACAATGCGAGTCGAGGCAAGGATAAGGCGAAGGAAAATTGCAGCGGCCGGCATTAAACCGGAAAAGCCCTTCCCCAAAGGCCGCACTCAATAATCAACTGCATATCGGGTGTGCTACATATATATATTTATATATATATATATATATATATATATATACAGACACAGACGCTCGCACTCGCAGATACTTCTGCTTGCTGTGCTGCCTCCTTCGGCCGGCTGACTGTAGACTTTCCGAATCGCTGCCTTGGATAGATGTGGGACTCGATTGGGGTAGCGGTATAAATATGCTGCGTTGTTAATTTCGCTATCATCCGCTCTGACAGCAGTGATTGAAGGCAGAGCAGCAGCTAAACGCTTAACGTTGATTGCTCTGTGCTGCAGCTGTAAATTGAATGTTGTTGCTGACGTCTTCGCTGCTGCTGCCGTTGCTGTAACGCATTATTTTTAATCGATTGCTCATACGCCAAGTTGGACTAACGAGCAGTCGTGCTCGCATTATAGAGCTGCTCCAACGACCAGTTAATGAAAACAAGCTGCCTGTGACGAATTTAAGCCGTGAACTTGAACAGCCAGTTGCCAGTATTTCTTTAGTTAACTTTCGGTTGACTTTGGCCGCAGCCTTCCCCAACCTCGGCAGCTGTCGCCTCTGTTAATGTTGCCGAATTTGCATTTCATGCGGCTTCGTTGCCAACACCATCGCTGTCAACGTACATATTGGCAAGTCACGTACCCAATTTATAGCAGAAGAAAGTCAATACTCTCGACTGACGACGCACTCATTGAAAGCGCGCCTGGCCTGGTCTATTTGGCCATCAGACGAGCAAAAACATATCGTACCCAGAGGCACTTTTTTCCATTGCCAGCAAACTCGACATTAGCTGCCTCAAAATAGGTTTCACTTCTACAATAGCGGTAAGTAGCCAGAGAATACCAGCATTAGTTGCATTGCATTATAAATGTATTTTATACATTGTAAATGCATCTAGTTTGACTATATCACATATTTATTTTGTTAAAATTTTAGACAGAAGCTTAATATATGCTGATTTTCGTAATGAATGAAAAGGTTTGAAGTAAAGAAGAATTCGGCATTTCGATTTTAGATTACAGAATAAAAACAAATATTATCAAATCTTTATCGTTAAGTCTCTTGCAAAAATCAAGACAACTTGTCGTAAAAGCTTTGTAATTACTTTCACGTCGCAGAAGCTAAGGTGAGACCTGAGAATTTGTTCTCGGGTGTGGGGAGGGCTATTGACAGCTACAAACTGTTGTAAAGAAAACAAACAGTCGACAAATCCCGTTACACAGATTTTAATTTCAAACTCGCTTTGATTGTGTTGACATAAGTGCCCGAGTATTCAAAATGAATGAGAATAGACGTCGACACGCAGGCACGAATAAGCTGAGCGTCAGGCGGCCTTCTGTTATTGCCATCTCCAAGCCAACGTTGGTGGGTGCATACGTGTCTGGGTGGTTTGGCTGAGCAGCTCAAATTGGCTCACAAAATTGCAAAGTGACAAAGCCACTTAACTTTGACCCATTGCGCGATACCAATAACGATTTCAATCGCTTTTATGAGAGTGCTTCAAATGCATATCTTATTGGTTATTTATTAACTCTGATTACCTTAATTCGTCTAGTGTATTTCAAATAATTTGTGAGCAAACCTTTTTCAATAACTCTTATTTACATTTTCTGCCGCTTTTCGCAATTGTTACTTGAAATATGCTTATTATTTGGTGCCTAGATTTTAAATAACTGCAACCAAAGTAATCTGAATTATACTTCTTAAATCCAGGTGTGTATACAAGACTGCCATTTAATTTTGAGATTTATTTCTTTTCTTACAATGAAAAAAGGTTTTCAAAAATAAAAATTAAATTTACAATTATTTAAAATTCAAAGCAGTCAAATTTAAAATTTAAACCGTAAACAGAGCGAAATTTTGACCAATATATACTTTAATTAGACGAATTTCCAGGTTAGTGCCATAGAATTATCGACCTGATTAACAGATCAACACGAGGAACTGTCTGAAGGACTTAATTTAAAGCAAAGTGAAAACGGTTTGCAGTTTTCAAAAACTGGGTACAGCTCACAGCTGCGAATCGGTTAACAGTGCGACCCAATGGGAACAGACATGCGCAGTTCAGATTCGGCAAGGAAGATGCAACAGTTTGCCCTTTACAAGACAAATAACAAACTTAAAACTTGCCGAGTTGGTAAATGAAACGAAATAGACCCGAAATCAAATACAAATCCCTTCATGAAATATGGCCCACTGAAACGAATCATTCCAATTTGAACTTTTGCCTGGCACTGGCGGCAGCGGATCATGCCAATATAAAAAGCGGGGCTTATAAAGAGATTAAGTTAACAAGGGTGGGGGGCTTGACAATGTTAAATGGCGAATGCATATAACACGCGAGGTTCCGGTGAGGTTTGCCAGGCAACTTGGTCGAGCAACGAGCTTTATGTGTCATACCGCATTTTGTGGGCACGACTGAACGCGATGCAGGATACAAAGGGGTGCCAGCAAATGGCGCCAAAGGGCGTCGCCCCGTTCTGGATTAATATGATGCCGTCAACTTAGCCTGAAGGCAGGCGCCAAAATACAAATAACTTCCCCCCTCGGATGTCTGGTTTGGCCTGCTTAACAGATTCTGTGTATTTGTTCACGAATGCGATTGACTTGGCTACATTCGTTTGTATATCAAATCTTTGCCTGCCAAGCGGCTTAAACGCTTTTTAAACAACCCACATTTGTAATAATCAATTAAAGCAGAACCCAATCAAAAATGCTGAACGATTACATTAGCTGAAAAGAGGGTTAACATTTCTTATATTCTAGGGTTACTCCTCCTGTATTTTATCAAACATTACCAGAGTATGTAATGGCACGCCTGCCTAATTAAAGGCAAAACAAAGTCCTTGGAAGCTCAACTTTAGATAATCTAGGGAAGTGGGGATGAGAGATAGCTAGCAAGCATAATAAAAGGTGCAACTCTGTCCTACAGTGGAAAGTTGTTGCACTTTTGTTTGAATTTCCTTGGCATTTTCATGCTTTTCTGGCCGCCAAAGTTTTTTGTCCCCAGTGACATTTTAAGAGCGGTTTCCCACACCTCATCCATACTCGAATCGGTTGAAAACTTTTATGTTCCCCACATAGTAAGTGTGTATGTCACACATATATGTACATATATACGTATGGAAGCATGTAAGCTTGTGTAAGTTTGTTCTTTGTGAACAACAGGGCAAACCCATGCCTGTGTCTGGTCTGTCTGTCGAAGTTTGGTGAACATTTGACTAGCTAATTTGCTGTGAAAGCTGATTTGCACATAATGGAAACGGCAACAGCAGCAGCAGATCTTTAATGACCTCTTAATTGATTTTTAAATTCCAAACGGAAACCTTTTAATTGCGATTAAAAAATACATTTTTCATTAATGGGATTTAAATTGTATTATTTGATATACATATGCTGCTAATACAATGAAACATTAGATTGACCTTAATTTATATGATGTAAATTTTGTGGGTTATTTTTTTATTGAAATCAATACGGTTATAATCTAAAAAAAAAGCAATATAATTGTGTAGTGTCCATATGGATTACTTCCACATTTAAAATTATGCAACGATAATACAAAAATGAAAGACTCAGTTTAAGCGTCAATCAAAAATCTTCAAGCATGCCAGAAACTTAATGAAAACTTATACATTACGTCGAAGTATGAGGTATTTATTAAAGGAATGTTCAGCTGCAACATTATATAACATATTTGACTAAGATTTACGAGTATGAATTGAATATGCCTCAACCATCTTGCTGGAAGATTGTGTTCATGCAATGAAATGCAAATTCAATGAAATCAACATCTATCAGAACGAACAGCCACAAAACAGCTCAGCTCAGCCCAACTCTGCTTGTGACTATGATGATAATGATGATCATGATGCTTTTAAGAGTTACATTAGAATTGGGATGCTCCGAAACGACTACGGCTGGATTTGCATGACGCTGACAAATTCGATGGAATCGATGGGTGACTACCCCCACCGAAGGTAGTGGCAAAAAAAAAAAAAAAAACATGAACATCGTGTATTGAATAATTTATGGGCATGCTTATTTTCAATTCAGTAATGCAAAATATGTGCTTACCGTAATCATTGTACTGCCATATTGTTAATGTGCAGGTGAACATAATATTTTTTAAAGCCAGCCCCGTCCAAGTCGGGGCAGTCGACCTTGATGGAGTGCGTGTTAAATAAGATATGAAATGTGGCCCATTGCTTTGGTAACGGAAGTCGATTGACGTACGCATAAATAAGCGGCAAGCTGTAATAAATTCCATGGACCTCACAGCAACAGCAACAAAAATAACAATACCAGCAGCTTGCCAGTCAGGCAGGCAGGCATGCAGGACAAGGCGGATTATTAATATTTTCCATACTGCTTTGCAGCTTTACTTGTGCTTTGTTTGAGTTCTTGAAATGTGAGCACTGGCAACAGGAGCAGCAGCAGGAGCAGCAGCAGCAGGAGCAGCAGCAGCAGCCTCAACATCAGCAGCAGGCGGCACAATGACCGGAGCCCAGAGCAAAAGCATGGAAATAAATCAGCTCAAGTATAAAAATTCACGTCAACATGCTGCACACACAAACCCCCTTCACAATACCCACGCCAGTTGAAGTGGCATCTGACAATCAACTGGTCTGTGGTCAACAGGGATTGGGCGGACGATTTCTGTTGCTTAGAAACCAGGGCAAACAATGCTTGGCCATGTTGGCTTAATGAGTGCTGACCATAAAATCAACGAGTTAAGTCTTCTAAAAAGTACAGCTTCTTGAGAGTCAGCATTATATGTATGTACGAGTATGTAGGTATGGACAATCCATAGCTCGTGTATGAAATAAGCTCATTATCATAAAGTTCGCATTAACTAAACATTTATTTCAAGTGGCAATTTTTTTTTTTGTTTTGCAGACAGCTTTTGGCATAGAATTAAGTAAATTATCTAATTAATTGTTTAAAATCTATTAGAATTTTAACCAAATATCACAAATTAATAAATCAATCAAACGTAAATTTCGACTTTTTATAAAACACCTTGAAAAGTAAATGATTCAATAAAATTGAAACGAATAATAAACAAACTCGTTTGTGGTTGCTTTCGTGAAATTTATGTTGACATTTTCTCATAATCCGCAACGCAACTGTCAATAAAACTTCACTTAAATACAATACAGATATTGACATTTCAAGTAATATCAATTTGTCAATAGCGTGAAATGTTAAAGCGCAAATATAGTAAATGGTAAACTTTTAATTCCATTTGGGCATAAAAAACCAACAAATAAATCAAAGTCACGCTGCGACCCGGTCTGAGCCGGGTCCAGCCAGACTGTGATCCAGGTCTGCAATTGCGGCAGCTGCACTGTCCAATGAATTAAAAGTAGAAACAAACATACAACACAGACATGCGTACTACATGTGCATATGTATTTATGGATGTTGCAAAAGTTTTCAATTGTACTAGAGTTGGGAACGTGATTTAAGTGTCGAGGTAGCAGCATTGCTGGGATGCCGAGGCCACTAAAAATAAATTCGAAAATATACAAAATGAAAAATGGAATAATATTATTGAATATTTTAAATTGTAACCGAAGTTCAGCCAATGAGTCGCGCAATCATTTAAACATAAACATAAATATCAAACGCATTTGACCAAATTGTTTGCTGGCATTTTATCTAAATGCATATTCAATTGAAATTCGATTAAATTCAATTCAGTTGATTTTAGTTGCAGTCTTATGCACTTTGACTCCATATCCTATTTGCGACCAGAAAGTTTTGTTTTGACATATACACCGAATTTGTGAGAACTGCCTGTTTTAGGGATTATACATTTTTTTCAGTCCGATGCCTACTAAATGTTGATACGATGCCAGCGACAAAATTTGGCATACTGTTCATTTTTTTGAATCGTCCGGAATAGGAATATTTACCATCAGCCAGATTTACAATGGGACTAATAAGAAAGTGCAGATTATGGTGAATATAATAAAGAAAACAATTAAAAATTAATCTAAGCATTGATATACATAATTTGTTTAATTTAAAATCTTTTAATTAAAATCGTATACAATTCATACAACTAGTAAAAAAAAAAAAACAGATTGTACGCATAACAAGATTTGAACAACTCCATTTGACATACACATAAGCCAAGTAGCACTAAAAAGTATGCAGCATAAATTAACTATTATTTAATGTCAGAATTTATGCAGCATTATTATATTCGTCTATAAATTAACAAATTTCTAAAGATAACATTTTATTTGATAGCACAAACATTACTTTTTCGGTAAATTAACAAAATATATTGATTAATACGTATATGTAAAATAAAATAAGTTTAACAATACTTTCACTTGATACCACTGTACTTGCCAGAGGGCGTTATTTATAAGCGCTAGGGTTTTGTGGCAGTTTCCCGCTTGACCCGTAAACATAAAAACATAAAACATGGTGTAAGATAAAACAAAAGAAAAATTCTTGCGGAACACATTTCATAAATCTTTTCCTCGATTGAGCACAACCGCGACAGTTTTTTTTTAATTGTCGTTATTTTCGGCGGTGCTTTTTGGATTTGTTTCGCATTCGGATTACTCTTTATATCCTTTTTATACTATTTTGGTTTCACGTTCGGTTGACTCTTCTGTCATATGTTTTCTGCCAATGGTTAAGGGTATGGGCTGTAAGAGTTTGGAGAAGAATTATTGCTTGGACGCCCTGTAGGCGCCACGCGGCACAACAATCTTTTTTTTTCGGTAGGGGCCAAAACGCGTATGGGGCTGGAAAGGTTTGCCAAACGAGATGAACGATCGAGGTGAGACACTCCCATATCCTTGACGCTCGCAATCCTTGAAATTTGGCAACGCAATGCGCCGCAGAGTGCTATTCAGCAGCCAGACCATCGGACCAATTATACACAGAGCCAAAAAAACTACCAATACGACCAACACTATGCGCCAGCCCAAGTCCATATCTTCTATATCGAATCGTTGAATTGCAGGTATTGAGGGGTTATCATCATTTTCCATTTCTTTCATCAGATTTTTGCAGTCATAGGCAGACATTAAGTGCGATATATGATATTGAGGCACTGGTTGCATATTCAACCACCATTCGTTCCACAGTTCCAGATGCTTATTGGCCAGTAGGCGATTGCAGTATGCGAAGACGTCACTCATCCATTGTTTGCACTCGGCACTGGTAGTGTTTTGTTTGCAAATGGAAATCATTGTGTGTTTATCTGGAATATGATTTTCAAATAACTGTTTCGATGCCTACTTGGCTGCCTGCCCAGCTATACCTCAGAATCGGTCTGTTTGCTCCGTCTGAGCCAATTCGCCCAATGTATTTTGCCGCGTTTTGGGCTATTTGATGGATTTGTTGTGGCTAAGGCTCCATAACATGTTGGCATCTTTCCGAGGATATCTGTGTAGTTGCGCGCAGCCTGCTGTATATTAATGGTTATCGATGTCTGATCTTCGTCCATTGAGCTTCGTTCTGATTGGTCGCTTTTTGAAGTTTCTGTTTCCTCAGAGACTAATTCATCTGTTGTTAAACTCTCACTTGATTCCATACGACTTGTTTCGTCTGAGTCTTCAGTTTCAAATATCCTATTCCGGCCTGAGGTTTTAATTGCTTCCATTTTCTTCGATTTTCCGCGAAACCCTTTCACTGGGAATCTTTTCCAAAAATGTGGTGGTACAAACAGCTCTTCTGCCGTGCTGGCCATACCAGTCGGTGTGTTTCCTGAAGTTGCGCACTTATCGCGTAGCTGTCGCATAATACTCTCCACTGATGCATGGCCGCCAGGTTGGCGATCATCGCAAACCTTTACTTGTTCATTCGGAAACTCAGGCCGTTTACCAAACACAAAAGCCCTTGCCAGCAGCCATACAATGAGAGCTAGAAAGAATATAACGAAAAACATCAGTAAGAGAATGGTCATGGGATTTATACCCCGATTAACTTTAAAGAGAGAAGCCTGTAGCTCCCGTTTCAGGCGTTGACATTCATCAGTTGTCATTAGTTTATGGCTGGCATCGCTGCTGATGTGACCCTCATCCTGATCCAGATTCCAATTGGGACACTGACCGCACACTTCACGCTGCCAATGACTACAGTCGGCGCTCTCAGGGTTTGTTTTACATATTGAGCTCAAACTCATCGTTTTTCTATTTTGATGTATGAAACATATATAGAAATTTGTAATTGTGAAATATGTTTCAATTCTAAGTGGAGCACAATTTTTGGCACATATTATAGAGTGTTTTTAGAACAGCGGCAAGTTGCTGGCATATAATAAAATTGAATTTAAATTTATGGTTGTGCTGTGAGTTTTTTTTAGAAAATAAATGTATTTATTTAAAATACAAATTTAATGAAAAATGCTTTGCGCAAAGCTTAAAAATGTGGAAACATGCAAATGCGCATAAATTTCCTTTTTCCGCTTCATGCGGCCGAAAAACTTTCCACGTAGTACACATCTCCATGTAATTGTATATATACTTATGATATTTGCACGATACTTTGTCCAAACGGCATTCCAATGGAATATGTGTATACTTAAGCTCATAGGAAAAAAATGGAGTATTTAAAATAAATTAAATAATGTAAACAAAAATCAGTTTGATTTAGTACTACGACTTATGGTTTAAGTTTACAAAAAATCAAGACGTCATTTTTTAATAACCCAAATAATGTCGACTCGACAACATGATAACCTGAGACCAGTTGTGAAATATATTTTATTATAGTTGTTTCCCACATATTCGTTTAAAAAGCATTGTACACTCAAGTCTAACCACGTGGAATTGCTCTAATTTCTTATGGCCAGCACAGATATTGGGAGTAACTATGGCATCATGTAATGGAGTCGAAGATGAATCCTTCTGCCTGTTAAATACATTTTGCACAAAACCTATTTTCAATTGGTTCAGTGCTTAAAAATATTTGTTAAATTTATCAGGCAGCCCTATTGAAAAGCCGAAGAATATACTCACAAAATCATTAAAATTCTCACTGTCACTAATTATTATGAACGAATATATTTTCCCTAAATCCTAAATAGAAGGCATTACATATACTCTTAAAAAAGAGTGAGAAACTCCAGATTTCTGTTAGGTTGGATATATGTTAGGAAAACGCACTCGTCTGCCATCCTCTGTTTGTTCTGCAGACTTTTGGTAGCAAGTGAAAAACTACTTCAACCAAATGTGCAAGCGGTTACGACGGAGACAGGGGTAGAATGTTAGCAAATTAGAATTTCTTGTCATGGGTGGAGTCAACACGACGCTTCGCTCGACGTGTCGAAAAGAAAATTGACATGGAAGAATGGAATTTGCTCACTGGCAGAGATCCTAATTTCGGGTAACAAGGTGCTTGTTGCCTTTGATGGTTGACAGCGCACCCGTGACTTGCCAAATAGCATTAATGTATTGCCTTTTTCCCCGGGTACACATCGGCAATTATAATTAGATGTGGTCGCTTTGAGCTCAATTAAAAACCACGTGGCTCAGCGAGCATGGCGCACATGCCCAAAAAATTGGGTTAAAACGTTGTGGCAGAGATGCGGTGGTGAAGTTATACTGCTTGAAATTGTTTCGGTTTCAATTTGCGTTGCATTTTTGGCTGGCAGTGGCGGATACGTGACATTTTGCCTATATTGAAATTTATGCATCCTCGAATCGAATCCGCACATTTACAAACATTTTTGGGCGCAAAAGTTTACATTTTCGTGCCAAAAATGTTCGGCGCAACTTGAACATCCGCGCCTGCGGTTATAAAAACGACCCAACCACATAGAAACCCAACCACCTTCTCAGAAAGACCGCCAATATATCCGGCAGCAATGCAGAGGCAAATTGGTTTATTTTATTCGTATTGACTGTTTCTCGTTCGGTTGGCCACTATATGTGTCTGTCTGTCTGCCTGACGGCCGCCCCCTGTCGGAAGTATTTGGCAATTTGAAATTAACATGCAATTCGATTTGTTTAGAACTCCAATTAAAATATTTTTATTGCTAATTTTCACAGGCTGCTGTACGCGGATATTCGCCACAACCATCCAAAAACTAATGGTGTTGAGTTGGAGGTGCCTTAGCGGATTAAATTGTATTAAACAGATCTGCAAACTTATCGGAAGTATCTTAAAACTTAAATTAATTACATTTTCATGTTCATGTATTGCAGGGTGGAAATAAGGCAAATAAAATAAGATACTGAAAGTTGGTGAAAAGAGGTATGGACTGACTATAAATTTCATAGTAATCTCTTATTAGCGACACAATGAACAAAGGGCAAATTTGAATGCCAACAAATTAACTGAGAAAAAATGTCCATTAGTAAAGTTTCTGATTAAATTTTGATTAACATGTACAAGATTTGGAATTAAAACAACTTAATCAGACTTAAGTTTCAATTTTAAGTTCGTTTTAAATATAAGATAAAATATAAAATCTAGAAGAACAAGAATATTCAGGTATTATCGACTTGTCGAAAACTGAATACCCTTGCAGGTGCAAAGAAGAAAATAAATACTACTTTCAAAAAGCAAATCAATCGAATAAACATGGAAGATTATTTCGGTTCAGTTCTTCGTTCAATATGTAAAGCAATTAAGCCAATTGCAATTATTTCCAAAACGCTTTTGTATTTTCGAATGGCTCTTAGAGCCCGCATCGGTATATTATTTTTGCGTCAATTGGCAATTTGCTGCTAACAGCTCAATAAGCCGATAGCACATGCCACTCATTGGTTATGGCTTAACGCTAGTTGGCGGTCGTATACCTTGTTGTCGATGGCTTTCTGGCCAGAAAGATTCCAACACCTCATATGCGACTCTGGCCAAATTAAGTGCAGGCACCAAGCTCCAATGAAAACAAAAAGCACCAAAAGCTAGCCATTGGACTTGGGCAATGAATGTGGTTATTTCACAAACCCGGCGGGTTGTTACCCTGGTCTGCCCTAATCACATGGATTTTGAATGCATGGCTGAAAACAGATTATATTGGGTAAAGAAGGAAAGAGAGACACAGAGAGAGAGAGAGAGAGAGAGAGAGAGAGAGAGGGAGAAAAGGACTGAGAAACAACGCAGAATTGTAAGCGCGAAATGAATGAAGTGAAAGACATGAATGTCAGACTCAAAGCGCATTCAAAGTTCTCAAAAAAAAAAAAAAAATACGAAATGAGTTAAATGGGTTAGCGGTTGCAGCCTGTCCGACTATACTTTTATGGCTATGAATGTCAATCTGAGTACCATCAATTTTTGGCCCACGCTACGCTGCTATGGGTATGTGTTTGTGTTTGTATATGTGTGTAATGAAACCAGGAACCTCGTCCTTATATTCATAGAAAGTTGCATGTATGTTATGCATGGCTACATGCAGAATTCTGACCACCAGGCACCAACAGGCAGCAAATGCCGAAATGTTTGCCCTCATACCGGAAAATGAACTATTTCCACATGTTAACATCAAGCATTTGCAAAATTTCAAATTTCAACTGGGGTTTGTGCGCTGCTGCTCATCTCGGCTTTTCATTTTCAGAGCCAGATGTGTTTCCTTCTAAAATACGTGCTCATTGGCTGCAGATGTACTTTTGTTCTAATCATTTAATTCCAAATTTCAATTCTAATTGGATTTAGACACACTTGCATTCCACTTTTCTTCTCTTGCACCTTTTATTTTGTGGAAATTAAAATTTCAAGTTCGTAGGCATATTTATTAGACCAGTGTGAATGCCAAGAAGTGCAAAAGCACATTAAGAAGGATTAAAGTCCTAGCTGTAGCACAGAGAGCCTTAAGTAATTAGTGTAGATTGTGTGTGAAACTTTAAATTAAGCGTATTTTATTATTATGTATTTTTGTAGTGTTATACTTGAAGATTTTAAATTACTTTTATGTTTTTGTAGCAATTAGTGTGATTTCCTAAACAACTCAATAAGCATTGATGGAGTAAATTTAGCAAAAATGATAGCCTGTCAGGTGTATAACCACTTCTTACTTCTCATATTTGCCGTAATCCCTCAGCATGCGAGCTCTTTATTCGACTCACGTTAAAGTATGGTATTGTTATTGCCTAGATAGCTTGGCAAACTTACGTTTCCTTCTGCCTGTACTATTCACGCCCAGCCACGCCACCTTTTGCGTTACGGATTTGCGCGTAAATCCATTTTGAAGCGAGGGATTTTCATGCTTTAAGTTGCGCCTGATGTGGCGCCTAGCGCCATGGAGGATCACAACGCTTCCAATTGCAGGGTTTTTACGTGCGGCCGTGGCAGACAGGACTTATCGGAGTTGTCTGGATTTATGTTGAGAGTGCACAATGTGCTGATTAGAATGGTGTCCAGCCATGTTCTACTCTGTTGGCGTCTGTCTGCCTTGTGAGATTAAAAGTGTCGCTTATTCAAGCTTAATTTATGGCGACACATTGAAAACCGAATGCGGAATTGAAAAGAAGCACATCTGCACTTGGGCATTTAAATTGAGAATGTCGTGAATGTTGAAATTCATTTAATTTAATCGAAACTTTCACTCGCCGCAAAGCACCGCAAGGCTATTGACTTGATTTAAAATTTGTTTTTTTTTTCATTGCCTCTTGTCCAGTGAATTTTCATAGATATTTCTGATGGCGTGTTGAGGTCGACGTCAATACCGCTGTGCAGATTTCCATGTCGTGACTTTTCCTCTCGCTTTCTCTCTCTCTCTCTCTCTCTCTCTCTTTCTCTAATTCTCTGTCTCTCTCTCTCTCTCTTTGGCAAAATACGAAACAGAGAAATTTAATGAAATTTCAAATTGCCATTCGCTTTCTATCTCAAGTTGTCAAGCTTCTGTCTGCGTGCCTGTCTCAGCGTATCTGCGTGTGTGTCTGCGCAGATGTGTGTATGAGTGCGTGTTTGCGTGTCCTGGCCTGTCTGCTCAATGTCCTTTGTACTCTAGTGACAGCTGCTCATTTCACGCTTGGTAATTTCAATGAATTTTTCTTAGCGCTTTTTGAGCCACATTTCCATCTCATTTGTATGTCGCTTCATTAATTAAATTTTTTGCTTTTATTCAGTTCATATACATAAATGAATAGTTTATTAAGATACCCCTACCAAATCCCAAAATAAACTAATGCCAAGCCAGCCATTAATGTCAAGTGGTTATACATATACATAATACAATCACTATCTTTCTATACATCAAATGAATTCTAATAATATATACAACTATTCTTTTTTGTTAGAACTTATTTATTTTTATCTTTCTGTCGCTTGTCTCTCCCCGTCTCTCGACTAGCAACGAACTTAAGACCATAATTTCAAGCTAAGCCAGTTGAAATGATTTTCTTATGCTCATTGATTCGTGAATTTCAACTAGTATTTCTATGACTTATATTTAATTTTCTACATTTTGCCTTTTCGTTTTTTTTGGTATTTTTCTTTTCTTTTTTTTAGTGGCTGTCTTTTTGCTACGCATCTCTTTGTTTAGTTGTGTGCGCCATTCCAGCCAATAGTTTTGTATTTTTCTAGCGGCCCGATTCATCATATATAAATTGATTTTGCTCTTCATATTGTTGTCTAATCCCTCCTCGTGCTGAGTAACAATATTTTTGTAATTTCTCTCCTCTTTGTGATAGGCAATCATTAATGTCTCCATTGACTTTTGCTCCCCTTCAAATTGATTCTCCAGATCCAAATGCTCGATCATTCTCTCACCGATTGTGTGATCGTATTTATTAATAGCACTCTGAAGCTGTAATTCCAGCTTGTTTCTGTTGATTAAGATTATTGCTGTTATTAGTAAGATAAGTATACTGGAAGGTATGTGTATGTCTTTTGCTTTTCGTCCTGCTCATTTCCTCTTATCAAAATATATATACATATATATATTCTTTATGTACCTTGAACTCAGTTAAAAAAATGTGGTTTTTTTTGGGAAAAGCATGTTACATGTGGAAAGATGTGTCACGCGTGATGCACGCGTTTGTCGCAAACCGTTGACTTTATTGCCGGCTTGCAAATAAAAATAGGCACGTTTTTCTGTTTCGTTTCAGAACTCGTACCGGCGATAACAAATCAGAGTAATTTCACACCTATTTAGATTTGAATGTGCTACGATTTTCAATTAGAAATTTGGCAATGAAAGTAGAATATAGAAAACAGCACGGTATTTCGTAGTCGAGCTAACCCGACGATAGCATTCTAACTTGTTTTATATTATTCTTTCATTTACTTCCACTTACTTTTCTTCGCGCGTACGCATTTCAACGCGTCGATTCTTTTTGGCTTGCTGTTCAGAGTTCGCACGTAGACTTTGCAACTCCGTTTCCAGCACTTTTATTCGATCCAAACATTTTCTTCGATTTGTGCGTATTATAGATTGACAGTTTTCGCTGTAGAGCAATGAGAGCAGAGGAGATTAAGAAGTTTAACAACGAAGTAGCACAGTTGTCATCAACACACACACACCTTTCGTTGAGTATTCGCTTTGCATTCTGTGCTTTCATCACGCTCATCTTAATTTCACACTTTTGCACAAACACGGTTCTAGCTGCCATTATCCAACGCAACTGCACTTTCCGTCTACTCAGCTTTCTTAGAAGTTCATCGATGTTTTTCTTAACTTCTTCATTCCCCTTGTATAATTTATGCAACTTATGCTCACCGGCCAGTTCGTGCTTCGCGGTGCGTTTCAGATGGCTCAGGGCGATCTGAAACATCTGCTCGAAGATGAACAGCCACTGG
The DNA here is from genome assembly GCA_035041595.1 of Drosophila basisetae. Taxonomy (NCBI): domain Eukaryota; kingdom Metazoa; phylum Arthropoda; class Insecta; order Diptera; family Drosophilidae; genus Drosophila; species Drosophila basisetae. Next base: position 2,829,969 of record JAWNLB010000147.1, on the reverse strand, counting down.
TTATCCTGTGGTGTCATTTCATAATCAGGGAACAGCTGTCTTATTTGGGGATGACGCTGAAAGTAGTTAATTATTTTAATCAAGCCGTCATCATACAATGGATGTCGTTGCTCCTGAACAATAGTATCACGTCTTCGTATATAGTCGCCAACCAGTTTCAGGGCTGGCTCATATTCTGTTCCAGTTAAAGCCTCGACCAGGCTGCTCGGCTTAGCCAGCAGCTGTGGCAGCAACAAAGCTATCATCAAGCAATATTTCGAGTCCTGCAGAACTTGAAGGACACAACGTATTTGTGCAGCTCTATCTCTGTCTAAATACTGAGAGCTGAGATAATTCACATTTTCCACAATTATCTCTTACCAACCTTCAACAAACGTTTCAATGTCATTCAATTTGTGCAGATCCTCGGATGGCCTTGACAATGCGAACATTGACGTCATCGCCGTTGTGTGTGAAAAAAAAAACAAACAAAAACAAATAATAATAATAATAATATTCTATGTGTGTTTGCTGTAAAGCTACAAAACTGTCTTTACAATATGCATGACTGACAAAATGTACAATTTATTGGACTACTACGTTCTAGTCAACAAAATGTTATTTTTCTAAATCACAATTCAGCTGAAATGAATTTTTTTATTTCAACAATTTTGTCTAGTTTCGGAAATGTTCGTTCTTTTATAAAACTATTATCTATTTTTTCTTCGCACGTTTGTTTTCCTTCCTGGCTTTCTTTGCCATGTGCTTACGCCACGCTCGCCAGTATTGCTGAATCTTAACAGCGGCTCGATGCATCATGTATTTTAATATAGCAGCTTGTTTTCTACGTTCTTCCTCCTTCTCGCGCTTCACTACAATCTCATTGTAGATGGCAGCCTCCTTGCGATAGATGACCATAAAATCGTCTAGTGCTTTCTTTGCCTCATTAAGTTGATCCATCAGCTCTAGATTTTCAACTATTTTCTCGCCGATTACAGTATCGTATTTCTTAATAATGCCCTCCAGCTGTATTTGCAACTTGTTCCTGGTGTATAACAATACACACATGTGGTTAAATATGTGTATTACGAACACTTACTTTTCGTCACGCGCTTCCTTTTCCATTTTTTTGTAATCTTTTGTTAATTTTTCGTTGATGAATCTTTCTTTCTCCACCTCTTCAACCAGTTCAACTTGTTTTTCCTTACTTTCTTTTTCATTAGCGAGCACAATGCGACGGCATCGATCCCTATATCAATATCAAAAGTAAAATCGAAGGTTTATTTGCTGTCTCAGGCTCACTTACGCTTCACGTTGAATAATCTCCTCATGGCGTTTTATCTTGAGCCTCATATCTTCCTCGATTTTAGCCATCTTAGCCGCCTTGCTGGCCGATTTCCACTCTTGCATAACTTTGTATGCTGCCTTTTTGCTCTCAATAATTTGCATATCGCCCATCAGTTTCTCCTTATCCTTGCATACACTTTGTAGATAGCGCTCTTGCTGAATCTGTGTCTTCGCATCGCGCTCCAAATGAGCCTTGGCCATTTCCAGCAGCTTGGCAAAGGTGTTGAGAAACTTCCGGTCCTCTTTGGGCATGTAATGCATATATCTTGGAAACAACTGGTACATCGAACTGTTGCGCTGAAAGTAATCAATAATTCGAATCATGCCATGATCTTCCAACGGCGGTCGCTGTTCCCTTAATATAATGTCACGTCTGCGGAAAAAGTCGTCTAATAGCGGAATGGCTGCCTCGTATCGCGTACCAGTCAGCACCTTTACCAATGTACCACGATTTTCAATTAGTTTCGGCAAAATCAAGGAAATCTTCACGCGCTCATACGCATCCATCATGGCTCTCATTACATTTTCAATTAGTGTAATTCGCAGCGAGGAGAAATCTACAAATGAAAATACATATGTTTCATCAAGAATTCAATTAAAAATGCCACACTTAATCCACCTAACTGAGCCATGTGAATAGCTTCGCGGATAACCGCAATGTCATCATTTTGTGGTTTTGACATTTTACTAAATATAACTATTAATACAATATGCTTCCGCCTATTTTGTTGAAATGTAACTGTACTCATTTTTATACAATGCGCCTGAGCTGAGTAAATAGTTTAATGGGCTACTTGGTTAAAAAATAAATACAGTAAGAAAAAATTAAATCTAATTTAGGCCATTCTTCAAAGCTAATGTTAAGTTGTGTATTTTTTATGTATCGCTTATTGTTTGTATTTTTGATTACAATAAACAGAATATTGAATTTAAATGCATTAAATATTTCTTAATGTTTTAAGTATTGAGAATCTTTCTTGTATTCAGTTATAAAAGTGCCCCTATCGAAATATATACTTATTTATATACTATTACTATACTATTTATATACTTATTACTTATTACATACTTATTTAATATTATGCGCCGGTTATATTACCATTTAGTTTATTTATTGTCCATTGTTATAAGACTACAATAAAGTAATATATAGTTAATATTAACTTTTGACGCTTGTGTATTATTAACAATTAAACTTATTTAACCACGTTTGCCCCAAGCACATAATTTTGTGATATATATATTTATATGTACATATATATGTATGCATAAGTGATGTCCATATCAATGGAGTCGTATTCCATTACGAATGCTGACAATGACGGATTTGCTTAGTCTGAGCTGGCATTCATTTGGTCAGTTTATGGAATAAGTTCATAAGCTGAGGTCAGGCATTCCCTGCGGGATAATAACTGTATGTTTTCCATTAGAGTCCTAAACATAATAGAGCAATATGCGCTCGCCATATGACGGGTCGAGACAATTGGCTAGCTGGCTGGGTGGCTGGATGGCTGGGTGGTTGACTAACTGACTGTTGACCATATGGTGCTGCATCTGCAATCAGATGTTGAATCACATAAATTACTTTATGATGGGATCACATGAATCTGGCAGCGGGTGTACAAAAACTTTCGGATGGCACATGTGGTCACGGAGTGAAAAAGTTGAGAGTTTTCGCTTCTGCCGCACTACGTATTGCAAGGAAGCACCAAAAGTCATTCCGAAGTTATTATTTACCCTTTCCCTATCCCTTAGACGGCAATGTTTTGCTGGCCTTTGTCTTTTGCCAGTCGCCAGTTGCCAGTTGCCATTTGCCATTTGCTTGTCGCTTCATAAAAAACGAGGCGAGAAAACAGAAGTTTCTAGTTATTTTCTGACTGGCAACTTTTTCGCAAAACTTGATTCAACAAAGTTATTTCTTCTGACCTTTATATTTTACTGGACTATTTCGACAATTTCATCAATTTCTTCAAAATTGAATACCAAATACTGCATGGGTGGCAAGGTAGTTTCGTGTGTCTTTTTTATATCACGCAACTTCGTTCTCTTTCAATCAACAAGAAGTTTATCCCTATTCACCTGTTATACACTTTGCTTAGTATTTCTCTGCCAAGCTATTCTCTTTGTCAAAGTGTATTCCATAGTCGTGACCATGGACTTTGGGCACTCTTATTTGTTTTCCACAAGTTTGGCGTTCTGTGAAATTGTCTACAATGCAATTGCATATAAATCAAAAAGTTTGCAGTTACTTTTCACAAAATATTATGAAAACTTGTAGGCGTAGGCTGCATTTAAAATAAGAAAATGCAAGGTACAACTTTAATCGTTTCGACCAAACATAGGCTGAGAATTAAAAGTTAAGTAAAATAAATTCACAAAGTACCCAATCAAATGACAACAATTTATCTGCAAGCAATGTTAACTGATCCCTCCAAATTTTGAATATAAGCGTCACTGATACCTTCCTCTATCTCGGAATTAAATATGTTATGTATAACACATTACTAGAACAAATTTCAGTCATGTCTCTTAGAAAAATTGAGGTATTCAACAATCGCAACGGGCAGGATGGCAGACGAGAACGCAAAGAAGGAAAAAAACATCTTCAAACATGTAATTCTATTACATTATCAAAATATATATGTGCTTGCATATCTCCGATCTTTCTGCAGCTGAAAACCAAAAAAGTTCGACCTTTGAGAAAGTTGCAATTATTTTATCATGCTGCATCGTTGTGATCTCCTTTCCCCTCTCCATACTGGTCTGGTATTTGCCTTGCATCGATAGCTATGTGGAAGTGGATCTCCACACCGATGTGGAAGTGATCCCATCACAAGGTGGTGCTATTGGCACCGATTTAAGACCAGTCGGTCCTATAACAGAAAACACTTCTGTAGGAAATGACTCCAGCCAAGAGCCACAAATTCAAGTGGTGAATACTGTTAGATTTTGACGATAAAGAGAAGAACTCTAAACATTTCAGTAATTCTTATAGTTTATAAACATAGCGTATTTGAGAAGTTAAAAATCAAACCCGTTATTTATTGCTGCTATTTCAAAAACTTGAACTTTAACGATTTTTCGAATCAATAGCTCCTGGAATTTTAGCATATTTTGATATGCGATAATGTGCTTTTTCAATCCAAAATAGTGTTTTATAAAATTTGATGTTATGGAAATCGAAGAAAATCCACGTTACAAGGCAAAACTAGATAGGGAAAATGCAAAGAGAGCTGAAAGGGTTGCTGCAAACGCTGAAGGATATGACAGCTCGAAACCGCCCAGTGATGGGCCGCGAAGGCCACCCAAACGCAAAGAAGGCAAAAAATATCTGAAAACAAGTATTTAAATGAAATTTATGCACAGACCTAGTAAAATATTCACTTACCCTTATTGTAGCTGAAGACCAACCAAATTCATCATTTGAGAGAATAGCAACCATTTTGTCCTACCTTATCATAGCGATCACCTTCCCGATCTGTTTATTTTTCTGTTTTACAGTTATAAAGGAATATAAGCGAGCTGTATTTTTTCGCCTAGGCCGAGTGAGGTAATATTCGATGAATTCGATGGTTGGTTATATTTTTGTATCTCCAAGATCCTCCTCCAATCAGGAAGGGCGCACGTGGGCCGGGTCTGGTATGGTTTTTGCCTTGCATCGATAACTACATACTGGTGGATCTTCGCACCAGAGTCGAGGTGATTCCGACTCAGGAGATGCTCACTAGAGACTCTGTGACGATAAGCGTCGATGCAGTACTCTTCTATTATATCGAGGGTTCACTGCACGCAACGCTGCAGATCTCAAATGTGCATGAATCCTCAATTTTCATAGCACAGACAACGCTCCGAAATATTGTGGGCTCTAGGACCCTCCATGAACTGTTAACCTCAAGGGAATCTCTATCTGAGACGATTGGAATCGCTGTGGATCATGCTACTGAGAAATGGGGTGTGCGAATCGAGCGAGTTGCGCTGTAAGCTAAATGGTTTTAGACTTGATATGTTATTTCATGCTTTTCTTTTCCAGAAAGGATATTAACCTGCCGGAAAGCCTCCAACGATCGATGGCCAGCGAGGCAGAGTCACTGAGAGAGGCACGTGCTAAGATCATATCTGCAGAGGGTGAGGTCTTGGCCTCGCAATCACTGAAGGAAGCATCTGATGTGATGTCTGAAAATAAAATAACCCTTCAAGTGAGACGAATCTTAAAACTAATATGATCTCCTTCAACATGACAAGCATTTCAATTTTAATTTGCAGTTGCGGCACTTACAGGTCTTAACATCGATAGCTCATGAGCGGAATCTTACGATATTGTATCCATTCCCAATGGATATGATGGCACCTTTTCAAGGCGGTGGTTCAAAAAAAGCTAAGCAAGAAAATGACCCACAGGTAAATGCTTTTGAAACACTTATTTCTTCGGTTGTTCAGCCTGGTGTTTGGAATAAGCACGATCAAATGTCTAAAGAAGATGAGACAAAGCCAACTGCAGAGCCACAAAACTTAGCTGAAGAGCAAGCAAATCCAACAAAGAAAATTGAGCAAGTTTCTGAATCGAAATTATTTATTGACAGTATGGTCTTAGTTTGCATTTATTACAGTTCTTACAGTCGATAACACGTATGAACTTAATTATATTTTCAGAAGAGCGACCAAATTCAACTAAAAAAACGGACCATATTTCTGATTCCATAATATATGTTGACAGTATGGTCTTAATTTTCACTAATTACAGTTCTTACAGTCGATAACTATTATTAACTTTATCTTATTTTCAGAGAGAGCAGATAGGGGAACCCAAAGCTAAGTCCCACATAAATTGGGAAAACCGGAATAAAATGTTGTTTGCGATTTCAATGAGATGACCAATCCTTATCCTGTGATAATATTAATTGTTTGTAATTTGCCAAAGTTATTTTAAATAAACGAGCCTTTATTTAGAGGGGCGATTATTTTAAGAAGTTGTTTTAACGAAATAAATGCTAGTAAGAAAAATTATAATAACTAACTGACTTCACTATCTGTATAACTCGTTGCAAACGGCAATGGTCACTTCCTCAATATTAAGTTAATTAGATTCTCCACAAGCGTCATATCTCAATTGCTTTGTCCTTAATCGCATCAAGCTTAACAAAGGACCTGGTATTAAGCTGTACGACAGAGCTCAGAGCTTTCTGGGCGGAACAAAATTTAGGTTAAAGTATCACGTAGCTTGTCGCTGGAACATGTGCGTCAACATAATTAACTGTATAGCTCTGCAAATGTAGTATTTAATTTTCATAATCCGCAAGTGGCAGTCGCAACAAATTGCTGCCACAAATGAACGTGTTGCCTGTGTCAATGTGCTTTAAATGTGTGTGTGTGTGTTTGTGCATGGCAAATTTACAAAGAATGTTAAAACATTCCTTAACGTTCCAAAGCGCAAGAAAATCTCCGGGGCATCGTTCCACCCAACAAATATTTCAAATTACTTTTGAATGACTCTGATTTTTATGCAATATTTTCACATATAAATGTAAAATTTTACAAAAACTTGATGTGTTAGTTTAAATCATATTTACAATTCTAATTATGAGTGAAAATATGTGTGAAAATAATTATTGAAAGCTCTACCAAAGGTTGAGCAATATAAACCAAAATTAATATACTCTCTGAAAGGCCATAAAAATATACAGGGGCGGAAAATAAATGAAATTTGATACATTTTAAACATGCAATAAAATGAAAATATTATGCGCTTATACATTTTTTTAAGTTTGCCTGATCTGAAGACATAAATTGCTACAAATTTATTCTTTTTGTTTTATTAACATAATAACAGTTTGGTTGTTTTAGTGGGACTTGCTGAGTTTCACAACTGGTTATTTTGAATTCACACTCATTTTAGTTTGTATGCATGTGTGTGTGTGTGTGTGTGTGTGTGTGTACGAGTGTGCGTTAGTCTTGTGCGTGCTTTTTCCTTCGAGCGTGTTCGCGGACAGGTGGAGCTCACCACACATATACATAACGCACACACACACACACACATATGCATTCATTTTGAAATACGTACATGTTGCTGCAGCTGCTTTGAACTTCTAATGAAACACATTCGCATTCACACTCACACTTGCATGGCCCCCCACCATTGACAACGCTGCATGTGCAGCCACAATTTGCATTCGCGACTGGTGGAGCCAGTTCCAGTCAGCGATGCATATTCAAATTTGATTTATGCAAATGGCAAAGGCAGCAAGTGGCAACTGGCGACTGACGTGCAGCAAGAGCAGCAGAAACAGCGCTGTTCTCTTCTCTAAGCCAATATTTGCACATTTGATTCAGCCGACCCGCCCCTTACCTGGCCAACTAGTAGCAAATAAGCCATACCTTATACGTTATTCAGGCTGTGCACCAATTGGGAATTCTTTAATTCACATTAACACCCAGAGAACAAGCTGTTTCCCATATATACACACATATACCCATAGCGGCTAGAGGTATATTTTGCCACTTGACGTTTGGTCATTTCAGTTGTCATTTGGTTTATCTTTTCGTTTTTCCATCGACTCTCTTGCCTGAAAAACGTTGGTCGCCGGCTGACACATATCCATAGTGGCCGAAAATGTTCTGCCATCTGTTAACCTAGACGCACAGCTGTCAGTCCATTGGGTTCATTTTGTTTTTAAGGTCTTTGGTTTTTTGATTTTGTGCACTTTGTTCCGTTTGGCATTTGACCCTAGTACGATTTTATTTTTGGGTTTTTTATTGGCGAGTCAAACTGGCATTGTGCATCTTTGAGTTAACCTTACTGCATTCGATTTCATGTTTGTCATTGTCAATCTCATTTGTCGACATTCGTTTTATTGGTCCAACAATTTGAATGGAAACTGTCAACTCCCTTCCCTTCCGCCCTACCTCGATTATTGCCTCGTTTGGTTGTTGATTCATCCAAGGTCGCCTCGTAGCATCGTCTCTTGGCACTGAAAACTAGTTTCACAAAACGAATTTTTCCATTTTCCCTTTTGTTATTTTTATTTTGCTTTCCCCAATTTAGGCAATTACTTTAAAAGTCATTTTTGTTCAATGTGTGCTCTGACAAATGTGAACAAAAAGAGCCTCTTGTCTATATATATTTCTTTTGACGTTTGCTTATCGCATTTTAAGTGAACAAATTGTAAATATTATTTATGGATTTTACATATCCTTGGGCTAATAGTAATACAATGTTGAAAATAAGTAGCTTGAGTTTACACAACTTATACACAGTTGCAAAGTGATAGAAACATAATCTGTAAATACGAACTTCAGTAGTTGCTGGTGTTCATAAAACTTTGCAGCTTACTCAATTCACTTAAACTCGTGTTTACTCTCCAAATGTGAACTGAAATACACGTTTTAACAAGTAAAATACCCAACAATTTAAAATTTAAATCGTGATTAAACTTACGAGTATAAGAATATAAAAAATATATCTGTTTAAAATGGTGATTTATGGCCTCAAGAAAGAGAGAAAGAGAGCAGAGAGGGAGAGAGAGAGAGAGAGAGAGGGAGAGACAAAGAGAGAGAAAGAGAGCGAGTGAGATTTTCTCGGCAGCATTTTACTTGAACTTTTGCCAAGTGCCCTAATATTTTGCAAGACGAGAGACTCAGGCTTTATAGACAGCCGGACAATTAATTACGGCAATTATAGCTGGCACAATAACAGTGGGCTCCATGTGAGATTTAAGTTGTTCTTTCCATTTCGAACTGGTATCATCAAGCAGCAACTCACTCAGAGTAATCATTGCTCTACTTGTCTCAGCAAATATTGCATATGTTGGTGATAGTTGCTGACGCATTAGTAGAGTTATCCAACCAACCTCCGAGGTAAGCAGGGCTTTGAGAAGACTCTTCAAATGGTAAAGTGGGAAAAGGGGAGGTAGCTGAAGACAGTCTGATGCTGAGGCTGAGGCCAAAACAAATTGTGTGCTGCCGAATTGTGGCAGCGCATGTTATTCACATGACATTTATGCAGGCACACAAAGGTGGTCGACTTTGTGCCAATCTCTGGCTGGGTACTATGCGGCATAAATTAGCTGCCAGCCGGAGCCGCATTGTGTCAAAAGCAGATCCTAACGACACTGAAAACATGTGTCGTCGCTTGTCAGACATACAGGCAGATAGACAGTCGGACAGAGAGACAAACTGACAAACAATCGTACACAGAGCAGCCATTGAAATAACTTGCAAACACTCAAACTTTATTCGTGACAAAGTACCAGTCGAACAAATCGGACGAAGAGAGTGGTTGAGGGGAGACCAGACAACTGGGCGTATACGCAACGTATTCTGTTTACCATGCATAATGCGAACGAAGTTGCCTCTGTGTCTGTGTGGGTGTCTCTGTTTGCTTGGAAGTTTCGTAGCCGCAACTAACTCAACATCTTCTTCTTTCCCATACGAGCTACTACAATTTGTTTGCCAACAACATCTTCCGAAGCCTGTTACGTTTGTCGTTTCTTAATGAAAGACGTCCTTCCCTACTCTCCCACCATGAAAAATATTCGCGGGCGTCGCCAATGTTGTGTCATCTTAAAATGATGTTGGTTTCCTGTGACTTTTGTTAAAAGTTAATAGTAAGCCTCTCTCTTTTTATGTCATCTTTCTAGAGTTGAGTGCGTGATAATATTCCTTACAAAACTTAACTAAGCTCAATATTTAAAAAATTTTATTAATTAAATTTTAACCATAAAGAATTATTAATAATAGTAACAAATGAATTGCATATTGTGTTATAATTAAATTTCGTCTTATAGAAGAGACATATTAGTATACAAACTAATAGAAAAATTAGTCCAATGTTTAAATTCACAAATGAATTAAAGCAACTACCATTGTTCAATTTACTTATCTTATTCCTTTTATTTGGTATTGCTTCTTATTCAGTCATATTTTCGTTAGAGGGTCTGTCATCTTTACTGCAGACTGTCAACACTCTGTTTGATAGACACTCTGCAATCGTTATTGGCAGCCGCATAAGGTTTTGAAATCTCGCTGTCCGGAGTTGAAGTACAATTTCATTAACTAAGTGGCCGTAGCAATTAAGTTTGTGCATTTTGGAATAATATAAATTAATTAGAATATGCTAATGAGCTGCTTTTCGCAATATCACCGTGCGTACTAACAGTAGAAAAGCATCTGTCCCCAACCTGTGCCCACAATCACCCGTCCCCCTTAAGCATCAATTTTGCTACGAGCGACCAACATCGAGAGCCGAGTTAATTTACTTGAATAAATTAGCGAGCAATGTAAGCGAATCCTCTCAAGCATTTGAAGCTCCCATTTGTTGACTGTCGCCTTAACAGACATCTAGCCACCTTACCCCCAAACACTCGCACTTAATTCGCCTTGGATCTCAAATGATTCTGCAAGCTTTACCATTCAAGCCGAGAGAATCTCTAGACAGTCAAATGTACTTCAAGTATTTTGCTGTAGCAAGGCAAAGTTTTTACGCCATGTACTCAATAAGAATATTTATTACTTGTACACCTAAGTTAATTTCTATTGTGCATGGTCTGGATCTCAAATGAAATGGTTTCTATTTATATAGAAGATGTTCATCAAGTTGAAGTCAAGCGAGCATGGTGGCAGTGATATACTTTCTTGTGTATATAAATAGAATAGTTTAGTAGGAGTACATTAATAAAATCAAACTCAAGTTCACTAGTGAGTCGCTAATGTGAGCATAAATATAATCGATGGAGGAGCCAAAGCTGTTACGTATATAAATATAGAAATAAAGACAACATAATTATATCAGTAGATGAAAATAATAGAAGCAATTGTAGCAGCTTAAAATTGAAAGGTAATTTTAAGTAGATCAGATTTAATCACAAATGCGGTAGACATCGGTAATTAAGATAGATCTACGCACAAGTTGCAACTTACACATTCATTGAGATTTTAATAGATTTACGATCTGTTCAGCAAAACAGAACACGTTCTTAAGTTCACAGACACAGCATATGAATGGAAAGTTTGCTCAAGATTGCGAGTTGAATGGCCTATTCACTCAGGCGTTAAGTTATCAGATCATCGATTGCCAACATGTTACATCTAGCTTGATGCGTGTGCACAATTCATTAGATTTGTGTCATTTGCATGCAGACGATGTAATTTTCTATGAAATGTTCCACTAACGGCATCACTTCGATGTCGCTGTCGATGTCAATATGCTCGAAAAAAGTCATTTCAAACTGAAAACGACTATTGCATTAATTCGAGCCACAAAAACGAAATTCTTTGCAATTCGACAGACTTTTTTCTTCACTGTACGTGCAGCCCATTAACTTACTGGCTTGCTGCCTGTGTGGCTGACTACCACACTATGTGGCTGGCTGCTTCACCAGCATTGCCCCATTTTTGTTGCCGGCGCATCAGTGTGGAACATTGCACAGCGACGTCATTGACATTGCAACTGAGAAAGTGGAGAACGGCGAGTTCGAATTTTCCTTCGATGATTTAAACCAATTTCGAGCAATAGACAAATTCATTTTGTCGTCTTTTTAGTGGACCATAGATGTTAATCCTTGACTATTGCTGTAAAAAACCGCAGCTGAAAGAAACGAACGGAAAACATATCCGGAATGACAACCGAACTGCTCGAAAGAAGTCTAAATTTACAACCAGTATTAAAGTTTAAAGTGGTATTTGCTTTAAGGAACTTTATCCTTTCATTCGTTCATTCATGCTTCAAGTTTTAACTGTCGAATTCTCGAAATTCTCTGGCTAATAATGTGGCAGTCGGTGAATTTTAATAGAAATATTTGCGATTAAGTTATGCGAGCTAACTGGCAACTGGTAATTGGAGCTGTTGACGTTGAAAAATTGCTGAAGCTAGGAATTTCTGAGAATTAAGTCGTTTGCGGCCATTCTGGCGCTAACGAACGAGGAAGAAAATACATTTTCAGGCTGTTATAATTTAATGACAAATAAATAGAAACTTTATTTTAATCGTGTATTTAAATTTACATTTATTTTAATTATCCGTTGCGCCGTTAAGAGATTTATAAGAAGTAGGCTGAAGATAGAAGAGATCCGCTTATAATTGAATGCCAACTGAGCAATTAAAGTTTTATATGGTCAATTCACATAGATACAACTTTTGCCATTATATACAATTGTTACTCGACAATTATAGCTATTCAGTCGCAATTTACACTATCATTAATTTCTTATCACATCTATCTTTGCCGAGCTTTCGGGCAACAATCATTAATTAAGCGATAATCGAACAATGAATATTAAAACAGAGGTTTTTACTAATGCATTTATGTATCATAATGGATAACTGTAGTCAGGAAAACATGTATATGAACGTAATAGTGTATTCACTTCAAACTTAGAGTGAATAACAAATTTAAGATATAGTTAAAAAATAAACACATGCTGATTAAATAATGAAACATTCATTTAATTTATTAACTACATTTTCAATATTAATTGTGATCTAAAGTAAACAAAAATAAGTTTTGGTAGCTCTAGAAAAATGCACTCTACTAAAAAACAAAAGATCAGACAACAGTTAATCGTCATCATCATCGGACAGCAGTTCGGACAAGCTCAGATCAGAGGAGCGTTTCTCGAGATTCTTGTCGTCCTTAGCGTGATCTGGCGGGACAATAGGTAAAGCGTACATTCTCAGGTACATTGACACTTTATCACGGAACTCCTGCTCGGATTGCCGCATAATGGACGCCGCACGATGATTGAGCGGATCGTGCGGATTCGGATGGCGCAGCAGCTGCGGCAAAAATGTTTCGAATACGTTTACCAGATCATAGGTGGCCGACCAGGCCTGCTTGAAGACGTTCATGCAAACGAGACCGGTGTTGAAATCGATATTCGGATGCAGTATCCTTGTAACGAATCTAATGCGTGGCGCCTTCAATGGATATTCCTGGGGCATTGTCACGCTAACCGTCCAGATGCCACCCTCGTAAGCAGTGCCCATTGGTCCCTCGAGTCGCACCTCCAAATTAGTCAAGTCGTCGTTAACGATTGTTTGAAACCCAGCAGCCAACAGCCTGTTTACGTCCCGGTTCAGACGGCGTCCAGACATGGGAGAGGTTGTGTTCACGACTACATTGGCCATTTGGTCTCCTGTTATCCCACGTGTGTCTCCGTATCGAAGCTACTGAGAGTTTGAGTGCACTCGTCCGTTCCCAGCGATACCTTCAAAAGAATTCATCTGGTAATGATTTGGTTATTGAAATTAATTTTTATACTCCTCAATATTAATAAGAACAGTACTTACATAAAAAAGAAACAAAAATTTTGTAACTAAAACATTACAATTACGTTTACCTATATATCAATGCCTACTTCACGGATCAAATCTGTCAACTACTCAAACACTTCAATTAAAAATATCAAAAGTTACCTACTCAGCTTATAGTCTAGCGCAGTCTATGTTTTTTTAAAGCATTTTCTGGAATCGTTTTAAACTGTTTTGTATCTTGTGGTTTATTGGTGTTTTTGTGTTTTGGACATTGTCGCATTGCGCACAAGTAAAACAAACAACATTTTGAGTGAGTTGAGATTGCTCGACTAGAAAATAGGCTGTATTGTAAACATTTTTATCACTGTAAGAAAATAGATGTCCGCAATTAATTTGAGCCTACATACCAAATTCAGAATCAGAATTAAGTTACAATAATATTTGCGATAATTCCCATGGACATCTATGAACTAAAAATTAAATTGATCTAGAGTTATACATATAAAATATGTAAAGTTTTAAGCTTCAAATGTATTGCTTTCGCTTAATTTCTAAAAGGTCAACACGCTCACTTTCTGATAACAGGGTAGATAAAAACATTTTGGCACAGCGCCGAAACAAAAATGCATTGATTGAGAGTGGGTTAAATGCAAAGTGTTGGCTGCGCTGCCAAATGCTTGTCGCTGACTTTCGGGGTCAGCAGATAGTTATGAATGATTTTATATGCTTGATATATTTTTAGAATCTATTCTAGAGAGCCGCGAGCTCAGAGTCGAATGCATTTCTAATTGTCAACAATAGATAAACATTTGCTGCCCGCCAACTGCAGTGAATGGTGTATCTAAGAGATTGCTGGATAGCATTAATTCGAGTGCATTAAAGTTAAATGGACTTTCGACTAAATGCTGCAAATTGCTGTCATAGCAAACAAAAACACGTATACATATCCAGTTGCAGAGAAACAAAAGACCAGTGTCTCTGCAACAGCAACAGCAACTGCAACTGCATTTGTAGCCGTATCTGTATCTGTATCTGTATCTATATCTGTTTTTGTATCCCTCTCGTTCTCTCTCTGGAATTGCTGTTAAAACAATGGTGAATTACGACTAGAAAATTGTTAAAAATGTCAACGATGCTTCCATTGCTCAAATCCTTCTCCCTATCGCGCCATTTCTGTGTCCAATTCTCCTTGCAACCCATCCCGCCAACCCCCTCGCTGCTATTTCTGATCTGGCTGCCTCTGAGTATTTGTGAGTCTGCGTCTGGAATGCGCATTGTTGCAGTTTTCACAGTTGAGTGCATTCATTGTTTTCGCTGTCAGCGCTCCGCGTTTACAATGAATAATTAGAATTTTTTGATGGTTTTTACTTACATACCACGTATGCCACGGTTAGTCAATGGGTATATTTTTAAAGCACTATTTTAGTATTTGCAGAGATCAGAAAACATAAATTATTAATATAGTTTTAAACCATTTTAATAGATAATTGATCATTTATATGTCTATAAGTTGGAGCTTATAATGAACAATTTTTGATCGCATATATATATATTTTTTATTTTTACATCATTTTAACTTTGATATGTAGGTATACTTATTTAATACAAATTAAAAGGATATATTATGTATTTATTTATATGAATATAAACATAAAGTTTATAATACACTATCTAGCAAAATTATAAAAATATGCTAGTATTACATACAGTTAAGCATTCGCTGCAGCAGATGCCCATCTTGTTTATCAACTGTTGACTTACATCATTTCATTGCTCCATTTCGTTTAAGTGCTTGAGTAACAAATACAAATTTTCAATTTGATGTAAATATCCTTCGCCAACTTAGTTTGACTTTATTCGCAAAAGTAATTTCAACTGCTGTGCATTGAAAAAAATAAAATAAATAATGTATAATGTAATTTTAATATTGAGAACTCAGTGCGCACTACAAAAGTGCCCTGTTTCGATTCAGCTGCAGCATTGTCAATAATCAAATTAAATTTGATAATCAAATAAAATGACAATTCTTATGGCATTTTGTGCACAGTTAACTGGCAACAGTTTGCCAGCTGTAAGTGAAGACGACGAGCGCCTAAATGTGATTTTCAAGTGTATAAATTAAATGCTTAATAGATGCCATTAAGAACGTTATCCGCCATTAAAACAATATGGAAGCACAGACTACAGCCATTGCTTCCATACCAACGCGGAACAAGACAACAGAGAAATGCGATTATCGCGCGAAATGAACGTGAAATTAATGCAAACTACGTGGCCGTCCAGGAGCCGAAACCGAAACTGAAACCGGATACTCAGACTGCGAATTCAACTGAAGACTGAGCCAAATAATGGTACAGAGATGGCCCCATTCCCCCACTGCCTTCGTAATGACATTAAGAAATAAACATTGGCGTTAATTTTTAGACGTTTTTTTTTTTTAAATATGACTCTGTTATCTCTCGGTAATGAAGTTGTTTCGGTGTTTAACCAATGCCGGCCACGCCAGAGACGGCTACAAAAACCGACAGCCAACACTTCAAAACTAAAACAAAAAATAAAAAAAGGTCCATTTTCCACGGCACCGAAACAATGGCTTATGGCAAAGAGCAAACAGCGCCCAATGCTGCCGCCAAACAATGGCTCAAAACAATGGCCAGCGACAAAAAGCAAAAGTCATAAGAATTATTCACAGTGGCTAAGAGAAAATCGACAGCCGTTGGCACAAGTAACTTGAATGCATTTGAGTTAAAACTTGTATCATTGTTAAGAGGGCACATATGCATATATAAATTAAAATTTTTTTAAAATTTAATTGCCGTGTCAGAATATAAACAAATGAAAATAAAATCAACAGCAGCAAGCATTATTTTAAGTTGTTTTCACTCAACAGGTGTATACAAAATAATATAAATCCCATTGAAATGCATATTGTTTCATTTGGATAAATTAAACACAATTTGCAATTTTATTGAATGTTCGGCAGGTGCAAAGAGAAACCGTTACTTTTTAAGCTTTTACATTAAGAAAGTCATGTGCATAATTTAAGTACGGAACTTAACGTGCCCCAAAATCGCTGGGCGTACCATACAAACTAAATTGTTGCTGTTCGCTGGTAATAAAATATTTGTCGAGCGCCATTTACAAAGTCATTTGCCAACTCAATGTGCTTTCAAAGTAATGCGCTCCACCTGCCCTTTAACCGCCTCCAGCCCCACCTTCTCCGTTCTGCCCCCTCCCAATGCCCCCATCTACCGTGGATCGCAACCCAAAGCCATTGTTTTAGTCTTTATTGCTTTCGCTTTTTGGTAGCAGCAGCGAAAGCGTTTACCATTTTATGGTCTCGTTTCAAGGTTTGCTTTTCCCTGACACCCCAGGTAGCTGATCCGGAAAAGGTACAAATTTAGGGGCTGCATGTACACAGCGAAGTCCACACAGGTGTAGGTTGAGTTGTTGACGTTGATTTAAAATGTCATAAATACTTAGCTACTGCCTACATGGCATTACATAAAATTTTATAATTTTTTCCAAGACACTCAAACATTATACATTCCATTAAATTTGACTATGTGAAAGCCCAGCTAAATCTCCAAATATAAATTTCTTCTCATTTCAGTTGCACTTTAAATAACATTTTTAAAGTCGCTGAGTTTGAAATAATTACCCAGATTTTACAATAGGAACATTTTGACAGTCATCTAATAAGCGTCGTCGGCACATATCGCAATCAGTTATTTGAACACAATAGCACAAAACTTTTGCAATAAATCAGAGAATTTGTTCCACATTACAAGCAGCCAAAAACTTTTCTGTCTCGGTAAATCGAAATTTGTTGACAATCGTGCTCTAAAGTAACTGTTACTGCAGTTTGGATCCTGATCCCCACTGAATTCCGAAATTGGAGTTTCCTTTCCACCATCCATTTTCAAATTATATATACAATAGATGAGAAATATATATATAATCCCTATGGCTTAAGTGTGTGTAACAATATTAACTAAACTAGATAGGAATAAGTAGAATTTGATTTTCGGGTGCTTAAATTCTGCTTCCAATATGTAAACTTGTACGTTGAATAAGTTTAGGGTATATTATATTAATACTTTTGACTAACTAAATAGGGGATATTCATAATATATAGACATTGAATATTTTCATTTAATTTAGTTATGATTATGTTAAATTGGGTTTCCACTAAGTTTAATTTATGTTGACATTTGAAAAACTGTTCATTTCTGTTCAAGGTTTTTCTTTAGTTCAGTATTAAATAGACTTTTTTCTCGTTCAAAATTTGTTATGTACACACACGTTGCACGAAACGTAGTCTAAGGGGCGTAGCAGTTGTCGGGGGTACTTTGAATGAGAACGCGTCACGGGAATCCGATAGTTAGTAGTGCTCAATGAACACATTCAGTGCGTTCAGCTAGAACAACAAAACAACTGAAAACGCTTTAGTACGGTGGATTAGAATATTAGCAGTATAAAGTGCATTTCATATTATAAGAACTGTAAATAAAGATTTTAAATATGTAATAACACTTTTAAAAAATCTTGAAAAAATGTAATTCATAATAATTTGCCAATATATGAAATATTCGGAGACAAATCTTCCAGTAATCAGTGTGAAATTATTCAAAACAAAATTTTCAATTTTAAATGTAAAATCAAATAAATTATTTCTTTTTTAAATATTTACTGAACGCTTAAGAAAATCTAAGCCGATTTCAACTTTGGGAGATTGTTTTCCCGTTATCGTTGTACCTTTAGAAATAATTTTAAAAAAATTCTTAAACTCAATTTTAGAATTATTATAGATATTTTTTTTCATTTTTTTTCATTTGAAGGTCTGTGCTGTCGATTTGGGTAAGATAAATATATTATAGAGTCCATGGTGCACATTAGCTTCCAGGTTTGACTTCAACGTTCGCTCGTGGAGCAATCAAAGTCCGTGACGAATGAACTTTAACGATTATGGCGATGCAGAGATTTATCGATGAACAAATCAGCTGAAACAATACACACACTTGCACACACACACACTCACACAACACACTCGTCGTTTTGTTGCTTGCTGAGTGTTTGGGTATTTCACCCTTCCGACTTCCACAGCTCGTGTGCCTAAGAGCCCTCGAGAAGATTGTGGGGTTGTTGAGGCTCGCAGCAGCAGCAGCAGCACCACCACCACCACCAACACCCACACGCACACTCACACCCCAGTTGTCCCGTTGCAATCGCATTCGCGTGTGTTTTATGGAGCACTTCATTGTGCACACTTATGGGACGATTAAAATCGATTTAATCCATTGAAGGCATAAATCAGTTACAACGAGGCAAATCCGAATCCAAAACCATGCCAAGACAGGCAATTGAACACTTTGTATCTGCTGCTACTTACCAAGGTCAGTTGGCCATTAATGCGAATGATGAATGGCTATGGCCAAAAATTTACTTATAAGTAATACAATGCAAGCCATTACATTATTGTGGGAGGGCGTTTGTTTGGCTAGGTTAGCGAAATTGTTTTTTGAATTGTTCTCCCAGAACTCATTCATCATGTAGGTGGATCAATTCCCACAGAGCCATGCCGGACATGTAACAATTTATTGTTTGCGAACTGAATAACTAAACTGAACAATGTGCACATGATAACGACCTTTCAAGCGAACATTTCTGATATACATATATATATTTATACATCGATTTTGTTGCAAAAATTGTTTATTGATTCACAAAACACACAAAAAACTGCATAAATTGCTAAATTGTTGCAATTGGCACGAACTGTCAAACAGATACAGTTTCGGGAATAACATATGACAAACGCTTTATGTAGTTATAAGAATGAGAGAGAAGATGCAGAGATAGTGAGATATAGAGAGAGAGAGAGAGACAGAATTGGTGTGAAATGTTTACCCTTGTGGTACATATTTGAAACGCGGTTTTCATATACGGTGCCATCTGTTGTTTATCAAAAACATCGAGCTTCCATACATTAATAAACCTTTATTGACACACCTTCGGGTTTAGCTATCTTCGATTGTGTACACTCGAATGGTTTCTAGTTTTCTATAAATGGTTTAATTTGCTAAAATTCAATAACTTGTTAAGCTAAACCTGCAAAGCAGAATTCTTTCGAATATAATATTTCCAACAGAAGCTATAGTATTAAGTAGTACTTTATTTAGATCAACTGCTCGTTTATCAACTGATTACTTTTCTATAATCTCATCTCACTTCTGTTTGCTGCAGCAATATGACTTCATCAATATAGTATGCTTGGATGTTCTGTTCCATAGTTCCCATTTCATTCATAATGAAATTATCATAAAGGCGGCGACGCGTCATCTAATAGTTGTGTCCTTCTGCCATTTGTTGAATGTGCTTAAGTGAGCATTCAAGGTTGTTGCAAGCAGCTGCAGCATCGCGCTTATGGCATAAATATTCATATGACCTAATCGGTTTATGGATGGTAAAATTGCTTGCATTTGCACTTGACACGTCTTTCGGACATGAACTTTTC
This sequence comes from Drosophila basisetae, assembly GCA_035041595.1. Classification (NCBI taxonomy): domain Eukaryota; kingdom Metazoa; phylum Arthropoda; class Insecta; order Diptera; family Drosophilidae; genus Drosophila; species Drosophila basisetae. Next base: position 2,809,882 of record JAWNLB010000147.1, on the reverse strand, counting down.
CTCATTTTTGCTGACGGTTTTTGCTGTCCATAACGCTGCGCTGGCATATGGCTGGCTAATTTGCATACAACATGGCTAACGCCCAATTTGGAAACATGTGGAATTCACCACCAGGAACAAGAGCAACTGAGGGCGTGGACCAATTTGTGTCATTCTGGGGCGTAATATCAATATGCAAATAGCCACACACATGCCAACATACAGTACAAATGTATGTTTACAAAGGCTTATAGGGAGTACAGTGAAGCGTGGTTAAAGCGACTCTTTTTGCAACTTATTAACGTGTTCGTTTCAATTAACCGCAATTATGCAAATTAACTCTGAAAGGTATCCAGCTTCAGTAAAGCCGGTAAGCTTCGTGCTACACAGCAAGCGTTTTTATCCTCTTTGGCTTGTTGCCAATGTTTGGCAAACGTGGGAGTTACGTGTCTTTCTGTGTGTGAGTGTGTTTACCTGATTATCGAGTATTGTTTTCAACATAATGCGAGAAAATTTGCAGTGCCTACGGTTTCGTTAATCAGGAATTGGAATTTGTGTTTAGAATTTTGGTAGTACATTTCTCGATTTCAATAAGCCGAGGATACCAAAATGTTACTTAAAGATATACAACGTGGTGCTGACCGTAACATTTTTCAAATTTTTTTCTATCAAATTTTGTAGATTTCATTGAATAGTTAACGTATAACATTTATTAAAATATTAAGTGTCTGCTAACAAAAAACTATTTTATAAAACATTATTCTCAAATTGTGTATTTAGTGAAATGAAAAATTGACAACTAAAATGACTACGATGCTAATTGATTTATTTATTTCCGAAAAGCAATAAATACAATCATTTCTACAAATTTAAAAATTGCAAATGAAAGAAAAAAAAATATTGACATAAGAGAGTTTAATTTATTTTCTGAGTAAGTATTTTCCACATTTGGCAGACATTTTTCACAATAATAAATATTGAAATGTTTTTTAATTTAAATTTCCGATTGGCTTGTCCCCTCTCTTGATGTACAAAATAATTGAAATAAATGGCTAAACATAGATTTTCCCAGGCTGTCGCTGTCAGCGACTTGGCTGTGGCACATCTCACTTTCACTGCCCACACATACAAGACAAAAAATTCCAGTGGCTGGTCGGCAAGGATATTGATTTTCAAGGCGACTTATTCTGAAATCGGTTTGTATGCCTCCATATCGGAGAGAGTAAGTTCAGAAGTGACAGCTGTTGAGGATATTTATCAAATTTTTCCCACTTACACGTAATAGAAATTTGGCATTGTTGCCTATGCGCTGTATTGTTAATGATATGGGGCCCAACTGAATGAAACAAGGCGCACAAAATAAAGTTTTTTGTGCGTACGACAAAATCTATGCCAAAAACAATGATAAATTAATTAATTTGGCAAAAGAGCGGCTGGCACACTCGAGGCCAACACGTACCACCACGAAACGTGCATAGAAATGTGTTAAGTTAATTAAACCGGCTAGCAGACAGTTGAATCTGTAAGCCAACACACATATTGTAGTTAAACATTTGCAAATTTGGGCTCCTGTTCTGAATTTAATTAGCATATTCAAAGGCGCTGCTTGTAAGCTGGAAATCATAATTTGAGATGCTTTCACTGCTGCAAACAAAAGCTATTGAAATGCGAGTCAATTCAGAAAGGGGGAGTGAGTCAGAGAGATAGCGACAGAGAGAACAAGATAGAGAGAGCTACGAGATATTATGCCCAAGGCTCAGCCGTAGGCAAATAATTAAGCGCAAACACAACAACTGCAATTTAATCAGAAAATGATTCCAAGAACAATGGCGCAGGACCAGAAGTCAAACAGAATTGGCACGCCTTCTTCGCATCCTGTGGAGGACAGCAGTTTGTCATGTTTGTTTTTGTTGTTTTCGACCAAAGTTGGGCCAAGTATGACAGCTAGAGTCCTATTGTCATGTGAATTTAATTCACACCTGCTATTTGAAGATTTGTGAGACTGCAAACTATTCTTATCACTCATACGCCACGTGGTTCCCGTGTTTTCTGTCTGCTGTCCTTGAATGGCGGCAATCAACGAAGCGTCCAACACTCAACTTTCAACACTCAACAACATGTTGGCGCTTTCGACACGTCCAACAAGCTGTCAGAGCGTTTATCACTTGTCATCATCCGATTTGAGCTATTGGCCAAACTGATGCCTCGTCTCACGAACACACACACGCACGCACATACATAATTTATGCAACATCGAGAAGAAGAAGAGCAAAAGCAACAACAACAGTCTCATCACTCATCGCGCACAATGCGGCCATAAATTGGAAATTGCTTTTCCACGGTTTGCTGCTGTGGATTGTGTCTCGTTCAGACGATTTTGTCTATAAACTGTTCACATTGTTGCAAAACGAAGTGCAGATTTTAAATAATTACCTGAAAATAACTTAAAATGGCTGCACAGAACGATTTTCAAGTCACGCCATTTTACTTAAAGCTAAATAACCATTTTTTAATTTATGCGAAGGAGAAATTTGATTTAGTCAACAGTATTGGAATGCTAGAAATAGGATATACTAATTTAATATGCATACGTATACAGTTTGTTAAGATAAATTAATTTTACGTACCGTCGAGGACGAATCCCTGAAGAAGAATATCAACGCGATTCGAATTATATCGAAATATGACCTAGATCCAGCGAATGGCATTTTATACTCTAAAAATATGTCGCCAAACAATTTTAATTATGAATATATTATTTTGTCCATAATTTATTACGACAAAAATTTTTATTTTTATGAAATGTCAGCACATCTTAAATATAAATGTAGTAAAAATCAACGTTTCACTTTTGTGTTAATTCTGAAGAATATATATTGCACGTTAATATGCCCTCTTTAAAATGTATTCGTTAACAATGTGTTAAGTGAGCTCAATCAGTGCAAAGCGAACGCTGCTTTAAATATATACACCTTTCACTTGTCCCCCATTCTCCAACTCAGCCCTACCTTCATGAAAGAATCTGCATTAAATCCTCACATAGTGCATAAAATACCGAGATTATTCACAATTATTTTTACCCTTCAGCATTTTTCACACATTGTGTATGTATTGCCTGAACATGAAAATATTTGCAGAGCTTTTAAGTAAAATAAACAAAGTTAGAAAATGAGCAAATCAAATGCATAAAACTTAAAGGCCTTAGGCTTAAATGTGTATAAAATGGAATCGCTGAAATTAAATGATGCACAATATGCAATTAAAATATAAAAAATAATCGTTTGCAGCACCTGTTCCTGTTGTAAGCGATTTTATTATCATTGCTTATGTCAACATATGATTGTTTTTAATTAGCCTGTAATTAATAAATTTGTTTTGATTAAACATGTTTTTTTTTATTATTTATTTTTAGCATAATCAAACATTGACATCATTTTAATTGAGGGCTTTTTAATTGTTATTAATCAAGCTGATAGCTTATCAATATGACATGCCTCACAAGGCACAATACATTTAATTAGCGCCTTTGTTAGGCATTGTTAACGAGATAATCCGTGGACAAAGGACATCAACTCAAATGACAATGCGCTTCTATTTAAACAGGGTCGCATTTAACAGATATGATCATCAATTTGGCCTGCTTGCTTTGTGAATTGTTCAAGTGTATGCACAAACTCCAGAAATAGGTTACTAATATTAATTAAATAAAATAGATTATTTATTTGCTTATGAAATGACATATTAACGAAAATATCGAAGCAATATATTTAATGTCTTTTGAATTTGAGTTTATATAAGTAGCTTTTGATATTAACTATTTTGTGAAGCAATTGTCTTTTGTTGCGCAAAAAGAATTTTTGAAATATTTATTCCGCACTCGAAATTAAACGTCTTGCACTTTATTATCTTCGTCTTTTGTAGCGAAAAACTCATGAAATTTAGTTGCTTTTTTCACAAGAGAATTTGAACGTTATGCATCTAATTCTCCATTCCAAAAATAATTCTAACGACGTTGCACTAAACCGCAAACTCAACTTTCAACCTAAGTATTCAAAATGTAACAGAAATTTCCATCCATTTTTGCTTTACAGTAAACTGACTTAGTAACTGCTCACTGAGAGAAAGCCACTTTAATGGATACATTTAAAGTGAAAACAATTGAAACACATTGAAGAGTATAAAAAATAAATGCCATATTATATTAGGTCTGTTCCGTTGCAGTTTTTATATGTGCATTTATTTTTTATATATATAAAATGTTTCTGTGCTGTACATGATTGGGGAGAGTTGAACGCATTTCCATAAGGAAAATATAATAAAATGTGGCCCTCCAATCGCAGCTTATATGACTTGGGCCATTGAGTCCGGACGGACAAACGAAATTCCTCGCCAAAAGAGGGGCTGGTGTCCTACAGTGAACCCCGTTGCTCTGGATATAGCTTAAAGTCCTTTCGCTTTTGTTTAGGAAGGAAGAAATATAATTTTCCTGCGTACTGCAAAACTTTCTCACTGAACAATATATTGCACATTGCATCTGGCTGTATGGGTTTCTTCTGCCAGGCTGCTGGCCATAGTGCGAGTAACTCAACTTATTTTGCATATCTCGAAAATAGAACATACGCATTTTTTTCAGAAATCACAACAATAGCAACAGCAACTGCAAGTGGAGACGCGACGGCAAGAGCCGGCAGCGACGTCAGCCGCGACAGAGGCTATTATATTAAAAAATAACAAAGTCTTGGGGGAGTCGCATTATCATGAAAATAGCAGCTGCCTCTTTCACAATAAAGTTTGACTACGCCAAAGTTATTGCACTTATTTTGGCTCTGAATTGTAGAAAGAGGAAAAATAAAAACTTAAATTTAAAAATCATGTTTTTACCACTCAGAAGTGCACAGCAGGAAAAGTACAAATATATATATATAATTCTTATAAAATATTCTCGGGGATGCAATTTATTGGCGAGCTCAAAATCTCATTTTATATTTTTCCTCTGCAACAATTTTTTTGCTCAGTGTATAGCTGTTGTTACATTGTGTAGTATAAGCACTTCTGAAAATTGGCGGAAGCGAGGCACTTGAAATGGCCAAAAGCAAACGGTTTGTTGATTACTTAAAGCCACTTTGGCTTTGGCCAGTTGTTGCTGCTGATGTTTGCTTATGCGTCTTCCCTCTCGCATTCAAATGGAAATGCAGCTGAAAACTCTCACATCGCAGACATTTTTGCACAATTTTTAATCTACGAACGTGTTGGCAAAATAAAGCTGAAAATGGGTATGATAAAAAAGAAAAACAAATAAAAAGATTTTTGTTAAAAGCTGCTTGGCATATGTGCGAAAATTATATATGAAGAAACGAACACACACACGCACAAATACGCACGCACGCATATATAAAAATCGTCTATTGTTTTTATGAAAAACGAGACAGCAACCACATGGACCGACATGTGTGAGGCGAATGTGTTTTATTCACCCATACAAACACAAACACAAACACAAAAACACACACGCACACACAGACACATTTGAACACATGTGCAAACATAGTAAACTTTGTATTATTGTGTGTGGCGTGCTCGAGTGTGTGTTAGCTCTGTGTTGTGTGTGTTTGAGCGTTATAATGTGCTCCCCCAAACCAATCGCTAGTCAGACAATGCCAAAGCCAAAGCCAAAGCGTGCCGTTGCACTTTCAACCAAAACAATTTCAGATGATGTTTAAAGGAACAAAAAAAGCATCAACAAATAACACACACAGCTGTAATAAAAAAAACTTTGCGAACGATAAAATAACTATGCGGAAAATAAGTAAGTACCATAGTTGATGCTTTTATTAAAACGTTTACCACCATATTTTAAATGGAGTTTGTGAAACACATTTTATCAACTTTTACCACTTGCCACTTACTTTCATTAGGACATAAAATGTGTCCTGAAGTCCCAAACAACATAAGTAAATGAATTTAGTCTAAACGTAGGGATGATGTATATATGAATTATATTTGAGGATATAATACAAAAGACCCATTTAAATCAAACTATACCCAAAACTGGGAAAAGTTGTTGAGAGCCAAAAACTTGAGTTAAAAGGAATGCAAATGCCTAAAATAAAATTTATGTAAATTAATTCCAAAATATGCATCATGTATATGTGTGTGTATAAAAGTATTAGTCTTAAATAAAGTATGATGCTTATACGCATTTATTTTGGGTGTTTGATTAGGGTTAGTTAAGTTGAAGTTAAACAAACACTGGAATAAGCTGCTAATAAAATGGGGTTGAAGGGAATGCAAATGTATAATTTGTAAATTATACCTAAAGTTAAGACCAAAATGTCAAGTTTATGCAGCTCTAGTAACTATTACAATATGAATGGTCCTTATTTCCCATATTTCACAGTGACGAGCCGAAACTAAAATATTCGGGGTTAAATCATTTTCCACTTGCATACTTAATCAGAATTCGGATTAACATCAGGCGTTTGCCATATGGTGGTGATAAAATAATGAACGATATAACCTACTGCAATCGAATACAGTTGAGAAACAAGTATTTTGAGTGTTACGTCAGTTGGCAAATGGGTCAATAAAAGTCATCATTGTGAATTGAAATTGAAGCCCATGTGGCGTATAAGTCCCATTGGGAAAGACTCAAAACAATAAAAAACAATAAATAGAAATACATTTTAGTGAACCGATGTGAGCATAATAGGGCATCTATAGCTCTTAGCTCTTAGCATTATGAGGAAAAATCAAACGGTGTGCATGAAAGGAATTTGAGCTGGAATCAATCAGTTGATGGAATCCTTTTAAAATTATTATAATAACGAGAACAGTTCCTTGCGTTCAGTTTACTTTGCTGATTAGTGAATTTGAACGAAGTATCAATATTACTTTTTTTTTATTTGTATTCTCCACAGAGAGCGGATGCTGATTTCCCTTCAAAAGTTATGAATAAAGCAGTGATACTAATAAATGCGCTAAATTGAGACTTAACTAAATTGCTTTCTATTTGTTTTTCATTCGGCATAATTTGTACTAAACTTCGCGCATTTAAATTAAAAGTTGCGTTGTTTCATTTTATGGGGCGCAATAATCCGCAGCATTATTAGCACTACAACCCATAACATATTAGTACAATTTCATCGGAATACACACAAATATTTATTAAATATTGGTACTTTATCAGCTGTTTATAAAATTTGTGTAAATACTCGTAATTTATTATTTAAAATAAATGCATGTGAGGTGCTTCTCTCTTAGTTCAATGAATATATGTTTTGATATTATATTTATTACATTTTTGTTTAGATGCCAGCGATGATCTAAGGAGCAAGCGATAGCACAGCTAATGTAGTATTCCACATGGAAATCTGTGTAATAAGCTGAAGTATAACTGAACATTAATACGATTAAGTCGTTACGAATAAAAAAATATTTATTAAACTATAGCCAAACTAACTTGTACAGAAGTACGATTCTACTACGAAAAATTATAAATTCATTTTTAAACAAGTGTTTTTTTATTTAATTATTTTTCTTTTTTTTTTCATTTAGTAGAGGGAAAAGTAAAATATGCTTTGAATTTATTCTGCATACCTAAGCTGAAAATAAACAAAAAAACAAAAAATTGTTTGCAAAGTTGTAAAATGTTATGTTTGCTTACCTTGGAATCGTTTGTCAACGCAGTATCTCGAACTGCGAAGTGTGACACTGGCACATTTACGAGCACTGTGTGAGTGTGTGCGAGTAAAAGTTTTAGAGCACACAAATTTAAATCATATTTGTTTTCGGCTTGCAAATTGTTGAGGGACAGTCCTTCGTTGCATGTTGCACGCAGCACGGGGGCGCCTCGACGGGACAGCACTGCATGAAATTTCAAAAATTAAATATCTATTTGTGCGCAACCATTGGGATTTTGTACCGTTTCATTCAACTACCAGTTTGTGGGGGTGGTGTTGGGTGCTTAGCTGCATTTGGCAAAATTTATCAAGTTTTTTTTTTTTTTTTTTTTTTGCATGCAGTTGTGATTTTGCAGCAGATTCGGTGGCATCCTCTTTATATTTGGCGCAATCAAAAAAGTTTGCTTTTAATTAAAACATATTTCCGACCATTTTTTTCCGCTTCAATTATAGTCATCAAATGTAAATGAAAACTCGCGGGGGATAAGCCCTGCAAATGGTCATTCATCCAACTGCTTTGTACTTTGTCGCTTTTTACTCCAGTATGAATGTTGTGCCTTTTTGATAGTCCTTCTATTTGAATAGTTTGAGTGGTATTTTGAAGCTTTCGTGTCATTAATTAACATTCAGTTGGTTGAGACTTTAACGAGCCTGCAATGAGTTCGAGTGTCGTTCAAACCATTCATAATTAAGTGAATCAAGTGCATCTTATTAACTTCAATGCAATGCTTTTGCATAAAGTGCTTTTACAATGTATGCGCTTTTCTATTTTCAGTTGAAGGTTGTTTACTATCACCCTTATTTATCACATTCAGCTAAATTCTGCGACAAGCTGCTCTTTATTTATTTATATATATTTTTTTGCTACCTCGATTTTTTCTTTGGTTCATCAAGTCTGAAAAAATCGTTCAGCTCAAAGTCCTTGAATACGAAATCAAATTTCACACCAAAGCAGGTGTCGGTATGTGGTATCCGATGTCTTCTTTTTTTCCTCCACTCTCTTTTCCAGCGTCTTTTTTTCTCATTTGCTTTTATGTTGTGTCATGTGAAAGTTGAGAATCTGCAGTGACACATTCTGGTTACGTAACTTTTTTAATTATTATCCTTATTAAATCGGCTTTAATGGATGCAACTACGAATAAAGCTATGACATTGAAGAATTCGCAATAAAGAAATAATAAGATAACCAAATAAAGTTGGTATACAACGTAAAATATTATGTTCTTTATTTAGTATTGCCTGTGTGTCCATTGAGAATTGCCTGCAAGCTATTTTGATTGAAAAAACTGTGTAATCAAAATAATAAATAAAAAAATAAAGTAAACACAGAAAGCAAAAGGATTGCCAATAAACCTTAACTTTCTACCTTTAAAAAAAAACGAGACTTTCATAAAATATAAATGAAATGCCATATGTAAATGCAGTTCGTGTACACTTTGCAGCTTGTTGTCAGTTTTAAGGAAATTTGAAAATTTTCGTTTGAAATGCTCGTTTGCTGTCAACTTGGGAACCCAATCTATTCGTAGTTTTAAGGACTTGACTCCAAATTGTCGCCAGCAACAAACTGAGGAGCCAGAAACCTAAAGCACGTGAGTGCTTTCAGTGTTTGTGCCCCATCACAACTTTCGACAGTTCGACTAATGAAATTTTTTTTCTGTCGCATCGTGGCAACTTTGAACACATGCGTAAGTTTCTGTATATAACAACTAAGATAAATACGCGTGAGTGTGTGTTATTTGCGTGTGTTAAATATATGTGTGTCAGTGTGGACATTTTGCTCGCAGATAAACTGGTAGCTTTTGTTGACATCACGTCGAACTTGTTACTGGTGTGGTGTCATTCAGATATTGGCAAATGGTCTGACGACGCCCCAGCAGCTCACGTTTCACTGACTGAGGTCACAGTTCATCGCTGTCGGCAAATGTGTAATGTCAGGTGGTCACCTGAAACTCACCGTAACTGAACAATCAAACACAGACACACACATATAACAGCCGAGCAATTGCAGCGATTTTATTGAATAACCAACATTCAAGTTGACTATAAAATTTCATATGCACGAAAACTGCTGGATGGCAGTGTGTACTGTGTGCAGACTTGTATGCAATTCAAGTGTCAGTTGAAATTACTCTCTCAACTTGATAAAAACCATCATGAATAGTTTACTTTCGGTCATTCATTCACTTATTTAAAACCAGCCGCACAGTTTCGCATCTGCAAGCAACACAATCGCATATGATTGAGGACCAGTTAAACATGCTATTAAATGGTGTAATTAAACAGTAGTAATGTAGTTAAATACCCGACAGTTCTCAATGTGCAAATTTATGGGTCAAAACCACATTCACAGTCAGAGTCAGTAAATGCTAACGATTTAAAATGAAAAAAAAGAAACAAAATCAAAGTGACTGTATTAAAGCATCATTTCGCTCGCCAAGTGAGTTTATTTTTAATTTTTTTTCTCATTTGATTTGTTTTTCTTTCCTGTCGAAAAGTACGCTTTTATCTTACAGTTGCAGAAGAACTCAGCTACGCCTGACAAGAAAATGCGACCAAGTGGCGAACAGTTAATACAACACAACATTCCTCACACACACACAGTGTCGGAATAACATTTCACATCGTTGCAAATTGAGTATTAAGTTTTTTCGTATTCTCAACTGAAAGCGGATGTGGCTGGCTACGCCAGCGGAAGCGGAAGCACTCACATTACTCGGCTTACGGTAGCCCAAGACCAATAAAGGAACCAACTCCAACTTGATGAAGTTGCCAAACGTCTTTGCTTCGCTACTTTTCAGTGCCGTTGATTTAAGCAGGTGATTGCATCTCTCGTGGCTCAAACTCAAAATATTGGAAATGTTCTTAAATGTTTCATATACCCTGAAACCATTAAAAGCGGGTAACAAGGTTGTATTGGTTTTATGCAAATTTATATAACTGGCAGAAGGAAGCATCTCCGACATAAGGTATATAAACATATATATTCTTGGTTAAGATTAACAGCCGCGTCGATCCAGAGGATATCAGCGACTAATAGAGCTAGAGACTAATTTGAAATAAATGTTCAAGCGTACCGTGTTTTATCGATAACTGCCCCCGTTTCGTGTATATCAATCCATATCGATTTCCGATAGCAATAATAGCCAAAAATGTTATAGTCAGAGTCAATTATTCGATTTATATTTTAATTTGACATCTTACTGATCAACTAGACAAATTTAATTAAGATTGGATAAGAAATACCCAAGCTATGGCCCAAAATGTATTCTTAATTTTGGTGCCCCTTTCAGGACCTGTGCGGGCCATAAGATACAAGAATTGAGTGTGTAAAGCTTTTTAAAGTGCAATTTGGCAATAAATCTACAATAATATATTTAACAACTAGGTTCAGGGTATTTCCTAGTCGAGCCTTCTCAAAAATACGTTTCGTTATTTTTACTTCTTTTCTTGGCAAAAGATTTACGAACTTGCATATGTGAATTTGTGGATGTTGATCAGTGCATGTTTGTTAAATAACGAACACTGTCCATGTATTGCATGTGTTTGAATTTATCAATGATTGGCACACTTGGACAGCCATCAAATTGATTTGTATCTCGTGCGGATTTTAGATAACATGTGGCAAACCACTAATAAATTAACTAATCTGCATATTTGGTTGATTGGTACACATATATTTTCTTTAATGCAATGTATAAAAGATCTAAAATAAAATATATGTAAATAAATATACATATTTGGAAATACTAAAAATGTTGGGTAAGAAAACAGATTAAAGATAATCGAGCTTTCAGCTTTTAATTGGAACTTGTGAATGGCATTCGTATAATTTAAAAATATTAAAGTACTGTGCACAATCAGAAATGTAACTCTGTAGAGAAAATAAAAAAGCAAAAGAATAATACATATCTGTAATAAAGTAACATTTAAATATTACATTTCAGCGTACTCCAGTTCTCGAGCTGACATTAGCTAAAATGAGTGGCTTTAAGTGATTTGCCCAAATGCTTAATTTTTCCATCTTTACTTTAAGGCATGTTTTGTATTCTGTGCTCGAAAATTGGTTGCCTCGATTGTCGTTGTTGTTGTTTGTGTTGCTTGTGTTGGCCATGTTGTTGCCGCACTCATTGCTCAGTTTAAATCTCGACATTCTGGCTCGCAAATTAAAATAAATGACATCAAATTCTTTTTCGGGTTCAGCCTTTTCTGGCTCGCTGGCTGCCTGGCTGCCTGGCTGACGAGCAAAGAGCCTGAACACCATTGTGGGCAACATTAAGTAGACTATTTACTTCTGCTTCTGAGACTGACTTGTAGCAGATTTAATTATGAGCAAAGGTCACTGTGTTACTTTGTACTTTTGTTGATGGCTAAAGTTCGCATAGGAATGCATCAAGTGAATGTCAACAAATGGCTCGTAAGCCAAGCTCAAATCTTAAATAAATTAGCTGCAATTTGTCACGTGAATCTGCAGCTAACCAAAAACAGCACAAAAGCCAATTAATTGTCGCACGCGTTGCTTCAATTTGTGGCTGCCTAGGCGTGGTTGTGGGTAGATGGGGGATTTTGCTATTCGAAGGCTGCGTGTTGCATCTATTACGAAACTGAAAATTTATATTAATTTTACAGTTATGATTATGAGCGGCAATTTACACTAATTATACACACGACGAGCATTAAAGAGGGAATTAAGGTGCGGGTCCGTTGGCGAACCCGACCTAATCGGGTATCATTATCTATGGGGGCGAGTGGCAGTGTAATTATATTTACCGTTAATTCCCTTACTCTTAAAGCTATTTGCAGCGAAGGCCGTGCACAAAGGGCAGAGACCAACAAATAGCAATAGCAAAGGCAAACAGCAAACAGCAAAAAGCAAACGCAACAAACTCACGCAAAGTGTGCAAAGGATGCAAAGGATGCGACAAGCTACGCTCTAAACGGCTAAAGTGTTACATCATTTTCAGCGCAATTCTCAATTGTCAATTGTTATTTGAATGGCAGTCGATTACGCGTTTTTGTTTACTTTTAATTGCAGCGCTCATCCATTTTGCTTAACAGTTCTCCAGCAGCTCGCTTAACCCAATGCAAAGCCTTTAACCCATCTCTCGCCCTCTATCTACCTATATCTCTTCCTCGCTTGAGCAGCCAACCGAGACAAGTTCAAGTGCTGAGGCATTCAATTCTATACACACACACACACACACACATATATATAGATACATAGCTCAATGTGTTCATTCAGCCATCGAATCAGTTGCCTTCGGAAAGATTGGCTGCATTCAAGTACATCTGCAATTCTCATTTTAAAGGAAAGTAAGTGAAATCGTACAATACAATATAGATAGGCACGCACACACACACACACACACATATACATATATATACAAATATATATATATCTATATATACGCATATTGTAAACAGTGACTACAATGGGAACATGTCTGGGTTACATTTGCATCTGCTGCGTAAAGCGTTCGCTAAGCAGCTACGTAATTGCAGCTATTCGTGCGAGAATAAGTTAAAAAAAAAAAATGTGTTTTTCCTTATCGCAACTTGGCAGTATTGTGTCATCGTTTGTACGTAATGCTGTTTCTATTTGACAGTTGCCTTTCTATACTGTGAATCCATAACATGCATTACAGAAGGCGAAGAAAGGGTATAATAAAGTTGGGCAAGCAGAATGAAGCTTGTCCGATCCCATTAAGTGCATACACCCTTGATTAGCTTCAACAACAGTGTCAATTTATCCTTGTTCGTCTATTTGTAAAGACTGTAAGAGCTAAAGATTTCGAATTTGACAAATAAGTTCTCGTATACCATTCTCAGGTCAAGTTAATTGCACCCCATCGATCAAATTCAAAATCCGATAACAATAGACTGTACAATTGTAAAAATAGAGATTCTAAGTTAATATAAAATATATATTGGCATGCTTATGATTAGCTCTAATAATTGCATTAGGATTGCTCTAAGAAACACATGTTTTAGTAACCAAAACGTATTTTCATATCTCGTCGTCGAGCTGTCTCAATTATAGCATTCTTTTCGTCATATTACAAACGTGTAGTAATATCGAGGGCATTCATTAAATTTTAGACTGTGTTGAAGAGCACTACATTTTTGGGAACACACAATATATTAATTTATTTAGTAGTAAATCCGAGCCATGTTTGACTTAACACAGCCTGGGCGCAAAATTAAATGAGTGTTTCTCTTAAAGTCTTTGCAATTGATGCTGTAAGATGTGAAAGATAACTTGATAAGCTGCATCAACTGTGCTCCAAATGAAAGCAATCAAAACTTCCAGATTTATACGCAATTCGCATAAGGCATGAATTTCTAATGTGTATTTATAAAAATGTAGTTGTTATTTCAACACAACACAAACGGGGCCAGCAGCGCCATAAAGACTTACAATTTACGAGCCCCTCACATAATGCGAAACACTCAAATTAACAGCTGTGAATTGGGAGTGTGTGGGTTGCTGAGGTAGAGATTGTCTGGCAACATGTGTTGCCTTCGGGGCCGAATTCATGAGCCTTGGCAGCATCCGTTTCACAGTTAGTCGAAGTGCGACATAAAGTATATTTGGATAACTTGCTGAGCCAAAAAGTTGAGCATTTAAAGGCATTACGTTAAAGCGTGGCAACGCTATCATTTGCATTTCAAATTCAAGTTTAACGGCGCTGCCACAAGAACTTCTTGTGGTGAGTAGCACTTTGAATCGACTGAAAATGCCACAAATGGTGTGTTAACACAGCAAAGAGGTAATAACAATAGCTGCTGACTGCTATCTGTGTATGTGCGTGTGTGTGTATAAGGCATTCCCGGAGGCTTTTCGCGAGGATGCAATGCCCGATCCCCGCAACAGTGCCAATACTTTGTAAATATTTTTACTGTCTTTTCTTGTTGCTCTTGTTTTTTATGCGGAAGCTGTGTCAATACGCGATAAATTGAACTGTGCAAGAATTTATGCTGGCATTTTGTAAGAACGCACATTTTCACCCCCAAACTCCCATTCGCCGCCCACCTCCCCCCTTCTCTCCCTCAGCTCTGGTGTGCTGCCGGCATGTTGGTCCCACGTCCTCTGGGGACTTAAAAGTTCAATAATATTTATTTATTTGTTACTTGCTCTTTGACAAAAGCACACAAGATTAGGGCAACAGAGCCGTATATCACGCCTAGCATATTGGGTCAGATTTAATGGCGTTGCGTAGTTTTATTGTCACACAGAATATGTGGCAGGATATACACCCACAGCATCCTTCTTGTGGCAGGACACACAGTAAATTAGGCAAAGAGACAAAGACGCCGCAAAAGATTGCAAAAGTCGAAATGCTAAGTTAATTTAAGGCGCCAATGTAAAGTGGTTTGCTCTTTGATTTACAGCTGACAATTTGTAGCGATGTCATTTCAAGTATAACAAAAGCCACAAAAGCCCATTGATAAGGTGCAAATAACGAATAACTGTTTCCTGTTGCCAACACTAATCTGTTGAGCTTTCATTTGATTTAAGACAAAGTCTACTATTGCTTCAAAACTGTCAATTTTCGCTTTATTTGTTTATCATGTTTCTAAATAAATTAAAAGAAATATTCTGAAATCAACTTTGAATTTGAAGAATGTTCGCTACTTAAAATGCATCTCAGTTTACTTTTAATATTTATATAATATTCCAAATAGTTTAAAACAAAAATCAAAGCTTCCATCCACTTCAAATTTGAAAAATACTTGCTCCATTTAATACTACTTAAGTTCACCCCATAATTTTATGAATAACATCCTGATAAAACTTCCTTGTTCTTCTGACTCAGCTGCTGGTTATTTATTATTTTATACTCTTTCTTTCTTATGGTCATGATGCGTATGCCATTACATATTTTCCCTTTTATAACTGATCGGCTTTGTTGAGATACGTATTCAACATAATTTCGATAAATTAACTCCACATAAAATTGGTATCAAAGTCAGCTAATAAATGTCAAGTCTACTGTAAGCTCCATTTCATCATGGCTAAGTCGGAATGGACATGCGCAGAACAAGCAGTCGGCAATGCGAAGGGGAACAATTGTTCCACAGCAAACAGCAGAATGGCAGCAAAACGAAACGAAATGAAACACAGAGGGGAGGTTAACGCAATCGTAGGTGGTGCACAGCATGCGGATGCTGGGATTTGGAACAGACGACAGACATTCGACAGATAACAGAAGCGGCGGGGAAACACGAGTTTCCTGGCGCTAGTTGCACAAGCGATTTAGTTGAAAATTTGCATCCCTTGCGAGCGGACGTGACACGCTGACAACGGCTGACAGCAACGGCAAACGGAAGCCGACTTGCCCGCGTACAACTGCGGTTCGAAATTGAAGTGGTGCGCGGCTTCAAGGATGCGGCGGCGTCTGGCTAAATCCTTTGTTTATGTGCGCGTAGAGACGGTGGGCGAAATGCGCCTCAAATAGGTGCTAAGCGAAGGCAAAAATACCAATTGCAAAGTTATTTTAGGGCCGACAACGGAAAACAACAAAACAGAACAGAAAAGAACAGAACAGAAACGCATTGAAGACACTTTTGGTGTGTGTTTGTTATTCGATGTTCTATGCTGAGTGCCACGGTTGAGTCAGCGTGTTGGTTTTCCAAGTGTATCTGTATCTGGCTGAAATCACTTTAGAAAGTTGTTTTTGTTGTTGTTGTATTAAAATGGATATTAGAATGGCGACCAAAATGTGCAAAGGACGCTAAAGTGCCCAAAAAAATAAAAAAATAAAAAAATAAAAAATAAAGAAAAGAAAATAAAGATAAAGACAAAACAAGCAAAACAAAAATGAGAAGGAAGTTCAGTAAAGCTGAAGCGGCGGCCACAACGCCATAAAAAAGGGATTATTGTGTGTCGTAGTGGCAAAATATTTGCCCATGAAGAAAAAAAATGTATATAAGACAAACTTGATAAATAATTTCAATGCGGATTATGCGATAAACTGTTACTCAAGTGTAAATAATTTCGCACGTGTTAAATCACGTTAATACTACAGCGTCTTGCTTATAAAAATATAATAAAATGTAGAAAATAATTTATTATATTCAACCTAATATGTAATTTTATGGGAGTCCCATTGGTTTTTTAATGCGAAAAAGTTGTTAAGCAACTAGCGAAATCTCTTTGTGTAAAACTTTAACCATTATTCATGGCAAAATACGGTTCGTGCTAGTTTGGCATATGGTACGGGTAATTTACGGAAAAAAGTTTAACTTCGTACAATTGGAATTTAAAATTGCAAGACT
This sequence comes from Drosophila basisetae, assembly GCA_035041595.1. NCBI lineage: Eukaryota > Metazoa > Arthropoda > Insecta > Diptera > Drosophilidae > Drosophila > Drosophila basisetae. Next base: position 2,792,948 of record JAWNLB010000147.1, on the reverse strand, counting down.
ATATGCAAATATGATAATTAATAGTTTCAGATCTCAAAAAAGTAAAAGAAACTGAAACAAAGATAGGCTAATTAAAACTTGGTAAGAAAAATAAAATTCAAGGAATACGGCAACTAATTAGAGAACCACAGCGACGTTTCTCCAAGTGTATCGTTACGTTATTAGATTACCGCTGAATGACAAAATGATTCAATATGGAAATCAAACTAAAATAGACAAAATGTTGAATGAAGAGAGTAACTGGAACAAGGTGAATCAATAAGAGAACCAATGAAAGTCAAATAACGACCCAAAAAACCAGCCAAGGAACACATAAAAGCTAGTCGAAATACGGTGAAAAACAGCGGAAGTAAGAAAACAACGAGACCAAATCCAGTCCCCAGTGCATTAATTCAATAAACCTATTTATCTGACTCTGCAATTGGGACTGAGGCTGGGACTTGAACTGGGAATAGACACATTTCGCATAGAATGCGAAAAACTTTGCCAGCCAAGAGAGCTGCGCACTGCAATCAGAAACTGAGGCTAGCAACGTGCCGAATACTTGGATACAATGTTGCGGCGATGCTGCCACAAACGAGTCCCCAATGGCGACAGTCGGCAGGCAATGAGCGTACAAAAGATGCTGTAAGTGTCATTACTGCAAGGAACTGTGCCACGGGGACTGCCGAGACAGACAAAACGGGTAGCACGGGCAGCACGGGCAGCACAGCCAGCCCAACCAGGACAAGCAGAAGTGACAGTGCCAGCAAGTTGACAACTGCAAAGATGACATTCGCAACAGTCGCTGGACACCAGCAGCAGCAGAGGCAGCAGCAGAAGCATCGGCGCCAATTTGTACGCACGAGCAGGACGATTACTTGGCAGCACATCTGGCTGGCAACCCGGCTGTTTATAGTCCTGGCTGCTTTCAACTTGGGAACACGTAAGTACAGCCCCGGGGATGTCTGTTGAGTGTGTGTATTGGTCTGTTTCACATTCATAAATTTTTGATTTAATTTAAGTTACTCATGCCAGGCACTCAGCAGACCCACACATACCTGACCTAAGATTTCACTGTAGCAGTTTCTGTTCATAGCTCAAATTTGTTCATCAAATTGGATACGCATATGTGTTATTAAATTACTGCTCATATATGTCAAATGCAATTTTTGGATTCGTCTAGCAGATAATTGGATTACCCTTTTAACCTAAAATATTGCGCAAATCATCTATGAAATTATATTGTAAACAAAGCTGTCAATTTCACTTTGTTCTGTGAGCGAAGAACAGCATGTAGAAAATTGGGCATATTATTAGGCTTGTAAGCATCAATTTATATATATAGCACAAACAATGATGCACGTAACACATATCAAAATTAATTATTATAATATATAATATATATATTTCTTTGCCATCAAATTTTTGTTAACCTATCCTAATAATTGATTACTGTCTATAGGGTATCTTATAGTCGCACCTTCTTTTCATGTGCTTGTTGGGACTCTGCTCGACCTTAGACTGCTTAATGGCTGTAAGGCAATTATAGCTTCCACTCCATGAATTTACTTATTGTTTTTACTACTGCCTGCACAGTGTATAAATAAATACAGGATAAATAAAATTCAACTTCAAAGAATTTTTAAAATACAAATAATAATATTATCATATGAAATACACATTAATTACATGAATAAACAAGACTCGACAGTCTTTAATCTCAAATGGCAACTGTGCAGTTTTCAGCACACTGTGACCCGCTGAGAAAGTTTCAAATATCTGAGGTTGCGACCTTAAGGGCACTCATGCAAAAGTCTAGCCTATTAACTTTGGGACAACGTCGGCGTATTCGTTAAGCATACTTATTTGAGCTTCGGGCGTAGCGTAAAATAATTTAATTAACTTTATATATACGGACTTAAGCCTCGTTATAAACCCGATTAGCAACTGAGCATTATAACATACTTAATATAATATGATCGCAATATGCAGGTGCAAGTGCGATTTTAAATTGTCAATTGTAGTTATGTCTCCTTATGTGTATCCTATTGTAAACATTTTGTTAAATAACTGCCGTTTAAAAAAAACGTAACAAGTAAGAATGCTGTAGCCCTGTGAACTCAACTGCGGGAAACCTGAACAAATTAATATAATTTAATATACGAAACTAGTTTTGTTGCCAAGTTTCACACTGAAAAGCTTGGCACACTCAAATGTAAGCAGGTGCGAAGTTGCGAAGGTGCTCTCATTTCCTATGCGGACACCTAAGGAAGTTCATTGGCCTACAATACATATGTACATATACGTATGTATGTGTGTATGTATAAACACGATTGAAGTTAACGGGCAGTGCACCGAATACACACACATTTTTACGCTCGCCTCGATTATCATGCTGTCCCCTCCACTTATTTATGTATGCAGAAAATAGTTGCGTCAGCCGATACTAACGAGATTGGATTTTTATCCTGAGCCAGAATATATATATATACTTTAATTCGAGAATTTTCCTGGCAGTCACATTCTTTGGCACAACTTCATTATACCCCTTTACCCATTCTTAATGGGCATAAGAGGTATACAAATTATGTTCCAGTTATTCTCGGCTTGGCAACTCTTGACGAATACATTGACCATTGTTGGCCCACATCCTTTTCATTATTTAATCGATGACTTGTTAAAGAGTTAAGGATATTGCATTGTGTATTGATGCTTTTTCTTTTTCGAGTATAAAATCACGTCTTTATGTAGTTGGCAGAGGCAATTTAAATTATTAACAGATGTGCGCACTTTTCAATAAAAACTTTTAAGCGTTCGACTCGCAATACCGTCTGCTGTTCCAATCCACTTGGCGATAATTCATGAGCCGCAGTTGTGAGTTTCTTAACCCGACTGCACTCTGGTGCACAGTTACCCAGTTAAATGGGAAAACCACTTACATCTGCAACTGCAACCGGCAGCTGGTGGCTGGTAACTGGCCAATATGCAACATAGCGAAAATAAAACAATAAATTTAAATTTATACAGGGCCCAGACGGAGCACAAAGTAGTTTGGGGGGGGGAGTTTGGATCTGAAAAATGCGCTGAAAACGAACGAAATTGAAAACTTTCGAAAAATGCTTAATAAGCACATTTTCAGTGGGATCACTTTGTGGATGCCACAGGGCCGAAGGGAGCGGTCGACTATGAACTCATCCAATGCGAGGACAGACGGACAACAAAGAACAAACGGGTGCTCCTGCAACAATGTCGATGTTTTTTTTATATAAGTTTGAGTGCAGCTCGTTATGCCAAATAACTGAAGTTTGTCCGCTGCTAAATAAATTCTGTTATATTACGTACTTTGCTATGTACACTTTGCTAATTTTGAGAATGTGCCAAAGTTTCAAGCCAAATTCTGCCACAGGTTGTGGCGCGCCAGGCAATTCCAAAATGTTTAGCAACGCCACGCCTCTCACGTGTCCAATCCCTTAATGCCGAGCTAAAGCAAAGTGCTGAGTCGCAACCCGAACCAATTGGGTCAGTCCCATCGCGTCAGCGTTCGAAATGGTTTGTTTACCTTCATAAATTATGAGTCCACACGCCGAGATACGGCAACCCACATGTTCTGGGCACATGTCGGTTGACCTCTGTCACCGAAGCTGTTTTGGATGCTCTTGCTGCTGTTGATGGTGTCGCCTGTCTGCGCCTGACATGTTGCCCAACCAGCAACCGAAAAAAAATCACACAAAAATAAAACACAAACCTGAGCTGAACTCTTCTGAACCCAAACGTACCGAAACTGTGCGGAGCTTGGGCAACATCCTGTCTGCATCCAAATATTAAATATTTTGCTTTATGACGCACTCCTGTTTCGCATATGCAGGAAAATATTAAATTAGTAACACATGTGTAGGAATTTGTGCTTAGAATTCCAAAAGCAACTATTATTAAAATTTTTCAATTCGTCAAATAAAATAGAACTTATATTAAAAGAGTACCAAGCTCACTGTGACTGATAAAGTTTCATTCAACTACTTTTGCACATTATTTGTTTATTTGCTGTTTAAAGTAATATATTTGTTGAATTTTACTGATATTTAATATTCGATTCATTTCACAAAAGTTGACCCAAAGGAGTAGTAAAACTATATGAAAGAACATCATGATCTTGTTACAGTCATAAAACATTTGCCAAACTTTAATTTATCCGTAAATAAGCTATATAAGATTGAACTCGAACTCAAAATAAAAGCATTGGCAATTTTTATTGTAAACTTAATATGTTTGAAATGTTTTAAAAGTAGTTCAATGATAACCTTTTAGATTAAGTTTTATTTTAGCTGCGGATAAATACCACTGTACATTTGCTCACACATTAAAAGCCAACACTTTTTGTTTACGGCTTACGCATCTAGCTGCTCTTTCGACATAAAAAACGAGCGGGCTTAAATTATTCAGAGGGTCACTGTTGACGCCAGCAATCAAAAGCGCAACGCGGTACAAGTGGCAAGGCGAAACACATAAGTGGAAAACAGTGAGAAAACAAGGGAAAACCATGCTGAAATTACAATCATACCAACAACAACAAGTGTGTTTGGGCATTAGTGGCTGGGGTGTGTAATTGTTAAAATATGGGAGAAATGCTCACCCGATGACAAAGTGCAGTCGACCAAAAGTCAACGAGTCTTATGAGCGAGGTCTAACGACCATTCAACCGCTCCGCTTCGCTTCGCTCCATCACTCCTTTGTCCAAGTGTGATGAAGCCCCAAAAAATAACTAACGAATTGCCAGAGCAAAGCCCAATACTATGTTGGTCCGTCGGAGAGCACCGGTTCAGTTTGGGGCCATCGTTGAAATTTATGAAATATTCCCATAGCACATGCCGACAGACGACCGAACTGAGCCCAAAGCCAGATGAAAAATGTTTTGTTTTGGCGACGTTGGAACTTATTTATGAGCTGTTCCGGCGGCAGCAACACCAGCAGCAGCAGCGGCACCAAGGAGAGGAGCTGTGTCGGTAACTGTGCCTGTGGGCGGGTCAATATTTGCTTCCCAGTAATAAAAACGAGCGGCGAGATAAAAACCATTGCGGAAGAGACCAGAAACAGATAATGTAATGTCCTGCAGATTCGCATAATTATTTTGGTTGATTTATATGCAACCACTTGGGAAATACACCCAGGGGTCACTGAATTTCCTGGGGCTTCAACAATTCCACTACAAAACAAAATCAACAACATTCAAATATGCAGAGTCTGCTGCTCAACCTCTTGCATAATCAAGCTAAAATGCAAATATGGTATTTAATAATTTTGTTGGATAGTAAACAGAATATTTTCATTCAGTTCAGTTTGATTTTCAATCAGTCGCTCGTAACGTGATGAGCAACTGAGAACTGATTTTATTTTCCATTCTTTTCAACTCATAATGGAAAGGTTATGGTAGGTTCTGGAAGTGAGAAACCGTTTCAGTGAGTACCGCAGCCAATTTCAATCTGAATGTCATCAGCATCCCTCGCATAAATTAATTTCTAAAGGTATGTAAATGAGGCTTAAATTCAAATTCGCAACACGAAATATAAACTGACCTTCAAGGTAAAACATTGAAGAATTGAAATATGAAAGATTTTAACAAATAGAATTTTACTTACTTTTGGGAAATTTGAATTACGATTGCATTTTTTTCAAACTGTTTTCTCTATTCTAAAACTTTTTATTCAATTTGTAATATTAAGCCCAACCAGTTAGATCACTTTTAATTAACAATACCAAATTAATTATCAATAGCAGAGATGGCGCATATTTAAATAATACAAACAATATTAACTACTTGATATATTTAACTGTAAACATAGCTGATTTAAATTTTGCTAAGAGGCTTACTGATTTTTTAAACCGCGAAAGTTGTATTATTTTGTTATTTAAATAAGCGGCTTCATTTTGTTTGTACGTTTTGATATATTTAAGAAGCATTAAAACTTGTTTTTCTTACAACGGAATAAATTAAAGCTTTTGCATTTAACATATGGCTCAACATTTTAAGGTTTTCCGAAAACCAAGTGAAGATAAATTCGATTTTCTTTATAATTTATGTGATGCGATGCTTTAATGAAATTACGTAAATATTTCTACTCCGTGCTATGCTATCAATATAGTAATATTATACCCTTTGATGTGAGAATAAGACACAACGCAATGCGACTGGTGTTTGTAATGCGCTGCTTTTAGACACATTTATAAGAACGTGGTGAAGTACGAGACCGAATATGAGTGCGAGTACATTGCGTATACATAATGGTGCGCTGGGCAACGCTCCAGTTTCAATTTGCAACGCTGTAACTGACGCCCAGCCCGAGGAGAAAGTTCCTTTTTGCACACGAAACATGGTGCCATAAAAATAAATTGAGGCAGCCGCGCCACAACACCAAATAAAGCGAAAATATTTAGAAAAAGAAAATAAAAACAAAGAATCTGTGTGAAGGGCGTGAAAGAGACAGACAAGCAGACCGCTGGGCGGAAAATTGTGTTGAGGATGGGTGGGGGGGAGTAATGGTGCCCACAGTAGGCGTCGACTCGACTGTTCGAGTTGTTTGGCTGCTATTGAATTTCGAACTCTCAGCGAGCACCCCTTATGCTGCTGTTACCGTTATTTCTGTGTCGGCATATCGTATAAACATATTTTAACTGTGACGCCCAACATATGTTTCACTTTGAATGACTACAAGCAAATGGTTGAAGCAATTTGAACTAAACACAACATTCAACAGCGGCTCCCGACGTCACCACTGGTTGGCCTGGTTGCATGCCACGCAGCCATCCAGAGAACCAGACACCCACTCGTACATCCACTTACTCACACGCATGCAAATGTATTTTTGATGCGTAGACAGCATTTTGTATTTGCATAGCTTTTATATATATACATTATATGTTATGGCATTCTCTAGTCCACCCAGCTAGCAAATGTGCTTATTTATTTATTTATGTGTTTAGACGTAAAAAAGACGCTCGTAATTGCTTATTGATCGATTTTGTAAATGTTTCCTAAACGCAAATTTTGAATATTTATATGAAATTCATGCGCAACTCATCAAACCCAAGTGGACTGTATAAATGTATATAAATCATACAAGAGCGAAAGGTACTTGACGACAACTTAACGATAAGTGCAAATTGATTTGACATGCATTCGTAATGATTGTGAAGTGCAGTTATAAAGTGTCAGGACATAAATAAAAACATGATTTCAAATATATAAATAAATGTATATTTTGAGATACATAGTTGAGAGATTGGACGTGCCTTCAATTACCTTTCTACAGACCGATGCACAGAATAAGTTGCCAACTTTAAAGATATATGCTCTAGAGCTTTGTTAAGTTACGACCAGATAGAAACAGTTGAAATCGCATATCGCATATTAACAGGACCCCAAGGAGCAGCATTACCCATGACTCCAAACAGCATTCGCAATCTCATTCGCAACCGCATATACAAAAAGAACAAGTTTAGAATTGTCAACAGCCAAATATGGACGCAATTTCAGTAACACCGCTTAGCCAACTAGTTTACTCCAGCTAAATTGGTTTGGGGTTGGTTTGGCTTGAGAGGAGCTAATCTGAACGCCTTGAGCAATCTGCTGGCGCGTGTTTTATGTGCACTCCAGGCGCCCATAACCAAAAGTAGTCCCCAGTGAAAAGTTTTGCTGTTATGTGTGTTCTTTGGTGTTTACTGCCGCGGACCGCCTGCACTGCTCCATCACCTACACTCATGGCATCCTCCCTTAGTGTGTCCTGCTCCTTGTGACTCAACTAGAGTGCGGCTTTGCATGTTCGCACTTAGATATCTGATTGCGGCGGGCAGCGGAGCGTTCCAGACTCTCGAGTAGTTAGCTGTGGATTTTTAATTATGAGTGCTGTCAGCCACGCATCCTTCGCGGCACTTTGTCCTTGCATCCACCAAGACTTTTTATTTGATATGTAATTACTTTTAGCCCTCGGCGTCTCCAAATTACAGAAGCATATATTTTTTTTTTATAATTACATGCGCCGCTCCGCAGCAGCGCATAAAAAGTTATGCCTGCAGCTTGCGCTAAACTTCTTGCCAATTTTGTTGGTCCGCTAATGATGTACGTGTGCACGCATCAAATGGCCAACAAAACGCCGCTAAGCATGAAATCATAATTAATCCATTGACCTTTAACGGGTCAGACAGAGACATATGTGCAGACTCACACGAATGTTAATGTTAGCAGTTCGTAATGAGCTTTTTGAGATTATGTGAGTTCGTGCATTATTTAAGTATTCAAAATCTGTATGGAATTTAAGTAGTTGCTGCAGGATAAGCAAGTCAGCGAAATCACTATTAAAATATGATTTAATATTTGCATGGCTTAATGCTTCGATAGTAATTATAATAACAATTAAGTAGACTTTAACTAGAAACCAAAATTGTGTTTGGAAACAGTGCACGATGGAAACAAGTTTTATGTGGTGTGCAATGCAGGAGGTGAGGAGTGTACGTAATTTTCTAATAAAGTGTTTCTCATCTGTTTTGTAAATACTTATTTTATAATATCACATTATCATAATCTAAAATTATGCCGAAACTCATACCAAGCGCTTCTTGGCCAGTAAAATAAATAAAATGTATAAAAGGTCAAGCAACTGGGGTCAACACACCATACGATGCCGCCGGCTCCTGTAACTGACTACATGTACCAGTATTTGCATTGGAAAATGTTCTCAATTACAGCTGTAAATGAGCATCCCATAAATGAAATATTGCACCTGTGGACTCTTTGTACGATGGGCAGCAAATTTTTGTTAAATTTTTATTAAAGACAACAGGACATATAAATGTGGATATTATTTTATCAAAGACAAAAGGTACTATAGAAAATAATCATGTCTTATATGGCTATTCATTATTATCTACAATTTTTAATATAAATAGTAATAAAATTTCAAAGTTTAAATGTATAATATAATAATATACAAGGATTGGTCTGATTGGGTTATTTCCGTGTTTCCCCAATCCATAAGCCCATATTCTTTATATTTTTACTTTTAATTAATTTTAAATTTAGATTTACTTATGCACTTTCAGTTGTGTATAATTTAATTTTGGAAATTAAATAAACAATTTTTATTCTGTAAAATCAATTTTTAAAATTGTGGACAGATTTTATTCAAAATTAGAAAGAATATTAAAATAAATTACCAAAAGTCCATTAAACATCATTATAGTTTTTATGAAATGTTCCGCTGCTTATCACATTTTTAGGGACTATCCTAGATTAATATTATGTATATTAATATACAAGTCTCTATACGAATTTGCATAGCATTTTCATATTTAAGGAAATGTTCCACTGCCTAACGTCATGTTCGGGTAATGTTGCTGATTAAGTTGACGAGCCCATTGAAGTGCGCATTATGTTGTTTGAACAGAAATTTGAATTTACATACACACGCAATCAATTTGAGGTATGCAAGCGTGAATGTGTGTGTGTGTTTGAGTGTATGTGCGTGGGTGTGTATGTGTGTGTGTGAATGTGCTTTGGGTTTTTGCGGCGGTTGCAATGGTCGAGAGCACAATTCCTAATTTGAGCAATACACGGCCTCATTTCAGAGCATTACTATTCAGTTTGCGTGCAGATTAACCAAGAAAAGAGAGAGATAGAGACAGGGAGAGAGAGGGAGAGAAGAGAAGAAGAACAACTTGGAAATTTGGATAGCCGCTTGTTCATTTTGGTAACAGTCTTAAATTATGAACCTTGGCAAGTATTGTGGCGACTGAAGACGACTAAAACAAACTACTGTCAGAGAGGTTGAAGTGGTCGTTGGAATGGCAGTGACTCGGAGGAAGGAGAGGAAATGTCGAGCCACTTACCATGCCGTCGGGCAATTCAAGTAGATGGCCAAAAACTCAACAAAAACAATTTAAGTGTTATTGCACGTTTCGCTTACATGTCCTGGCAGGACAGCACAGGAACCGTATACTGGCTGCTTGTATTTATGTTGTTGGCACTGTAGATGGGGGTGTGGTGTCTGCCGCTTGTCGCATGTCGCCTTTGACCTCTCATCTGTCGCCATTTTGTCGCCTAGTGCAATAAGTGTTGAGATCCCACTTTATGTGTGCTCCCCTTAAGGCCCGTTCGTTCCTCGAGGGTCCCTCGAATTAGATAAACACACGCCGGAATTCGCTTTTGCGTTGTGTAAATTAATCGGCTTAGAAGCGAAAATCAACCGTATCACTGGCATACACGAGCAGCTTGAGCTAGTAAAAAAAAGATACAATCCCTTAAGAAATATCTGAGCAAAAACTGCTTTTGAAGCAGTTCTAAAGCTTTGAACTTGGGACAGCTTACGGGCTTTAATCCACTTTAATTGAAAATTCGAGCAAAAGCAACTATTTCGATATTTGTGTGTATATTTAGATTTGTATCTTGGCAACACGCAAACAAACAAAGAGCGAAAACCCTTCCGCAGACCAAGCAAAAACTACAACCAATTACCGGAAGCTGAGTGATGGGTTTTACAGGGTTCTGGTTGAAGTAGATGTAGATTTAAAATTTACTATTTCGTTTCGTTTTCAATTTGCATTTTTACAACATTTCACATTTGTGGCGGGAAGTATTTTACTTTTCGTTCTTTCTTTCTTTTTTTTTTTTGGGACTGGCTCTGTTACCTTTTTTTTACATTTTTAACTGGCTGCCGACCCGATACCTTATCACCACGCCCAAATCTCACGCATTCGCATTCACATTCAAATTCGTCCATTCGTACCAAAAATGGATGCGGTTTTTTTCTGGGCTATTTTTCATTTGCTTTCGTGAAACCGAAAACTTGAAAAATGAACAAAAAATACACTGTGAGCGGTGAGCGGTGAGCCAACGTACCTATGTACATCAAGGTCTGACAAGAACGTGAAGTGAAATAATTTAAAAATGCAAATTCTTTGCTATCAGGGCATTCAAATCTAGCCAAAAATCTACAATCAACATCAAACCAGCGTCAAGACGACTGACTCCTACTTAGTGGAAAGTTTATTTTGGCCAGCCATTTTGTGCAGGTCTATGTTTTGGACAGGATAAATGTGTTTTCACCTTTTTCTTCAATATGCTCTATATTAGCGAAGATGGTTAAGGATTTTCGTATTTAATTTTATCAAATTATTTTTATACAAATAACTGCTTAGGAGGCAAGTCTTATCGGAAATATGCTAATTTTTTGGCTCACTAATATTTATAATGTTAATATATTAATGAATAAAATACCAATCGCTAATCACGAATTCCCAAAGAACAAAAGGAATTACAAAAGAAGTTCATCAGTCGTAATAAATAAATATGTCATAATAAATTGAAACTAAATTAAAGCTCTCTTAAGAGAAATTGTAAATTGAATCTGAAGTTCAACTTAAAATTAATCGTTTTGTAATACAAAACTCAAACAAAACCGACAAAAGTAAGAAAAGAAAAATTGCCCATGTAACTTGTTCCAAACAGTTTTGGAATCGTCGCCAGCTAAATTTGTGGGGCTTGCTAAACTTTCCACATGAACGACTTCGACTTCTGAATTCACGCCCTCATCATTTTCTCTTTATTTTTTTGCTGATTTTTTTTTTTGCTTTGCCTCTTCGGCAAGTGGCAGCGGTTGGCGTCTCCTGCTGCCTATTGACCCCGAGGCGACAAGTCTTTTTGAGGGTCGTGACAGCAACTTTTGCAAGCAGAAAGTTGAGATGTATGGGAAGCTAATCACTGGCAAAACTGTTTCACATACACGTACTCACACTGTTTAGCTTGGTGAAGAAAAACAGAGAAATTGTGAGAAAATGTGCTGCCTGAAGTGATTACCCTTTAATCTTTTAATACAGTTCGCGCAACTTTGTTGCCTATTAATATTCTCAATATGAACTAATTGCAGCATTGGGATTTGAGTTTTCAATTAAATTTTGCACAAATTTGTCCATTTTGTATGTCAAAATACACTTAAATAATTCAATCGCAATGACTGAAAATCCAAAATGCAAATGGGCATTGCCATATATAAATATTTGATATTATTTGAAACCATATTAAATTGCGTGTTTTGTGTGCGTGATGACGTTAAGAGTTGGCAAATAAAATTTCAAGCAGCAAAAGTTTAAATAATTATAAACGTGTCGCAACTTTTTACTGAGCACTCGTATATTGTATGAGTACTGTATCCAGCAAAAGGAAAAAGCAAAAAGTTTTCAAAGGTTGGCCAAATCCAAAAAGCACCCCTCTCCCTCCACTGTGCCACAACAAATGCCTACTGCCGAGCTGAAAGCAGCGTCACAGCAGCGACGGAAAGCGGCAAAAAAATTGTATGATTTTAATTAGCATAAAAGCGTAATTGAAAATTTACGGAAACAAAATACATGCATAACAAGTAGCACAGAGCTTTACCTGTGGATACAATTACTAATAAAGTTTGTAAAACACGTATATGCGGCAAGGCTATGAGGCATGTGCCTTAAAGTTATTATGGGACTAAAAAAAATGTTTTTTAAATGAGCTTAAATGTCCAGCAGGCAAATAACTGTTTCCATTCAAGCAATTTGTGGTCATATTTTGTATTTGTTTGGGTGTCCGCGATTTATTTATTTTGTTGTACTTCTTTAATTATTGATGTATTAAGTTGCTTTTAAACTATTTAATGTGGCTATTATTCAAATAGATGCTTGAATTGGTTTTCAGATAGTTTGAGCTGTCTAATACAAAACAAAAATTAATCACATTTATTTGTTGTTAGTTATTATATTTTCAATGTGCAATTTTATTTTGTTTTTGAATAGAATTTTATTAAATAATTATTTAATTAGGTCACAGAGATCTGTTAGCTTGATTTTGGTTTTTACTTCCTAAATATTTGATGTTTTTATCGGAGCTGCCAGTTGCTCACTTAAGTGGAGTCAATTTGTGAATGAGTGTGTGTGTTTCTGTTTTACCCACAGACCTTGTCACCTGCAGCTCAGCGTACGTCCAGGCACTTGCCACAGAGCCGCAGCTAACGACATACCCGAGATCCACTCTGTCAGATAGCCCAATGACAGCACAAAACGATCTAATTACGACAACCCGAAACTCAGCAACATTACTGAAAGCGAAAAAGCCAACAACCGCAAGAGCAGCAACAACAACAGAAACAACAACAAGAACAACAACTACAACAAGAGGCAATGGGAACGCGACCCTGGGCATGTCATCAACAGCAGCAACGATAACAGCGACTACGAATAGGACTACAACTCCAGCATCAACATCAGCAGAAGCAGCAGCACCAACACCACCAACTAAGTCAGCACAAATTAGTCTAACTACGCAGGCCGCAACGGCGGCTGAAACACAAACAGCGGCTACGACAACGGGGATGATGGCGTTGACGTCGACGTCGACGATGGCAACAATGTTCATATCAACAATTTATCCGGCATCAACAGAACAACCCGCGACGCCTGCCACAGTCCAAATAGTGATGCCGACAGCGGCGACGACGACGACGACAACGACGGAAGCGGATGCCCACAACTCCATTGAAACGGCAATGTTATTGCAAAAGGAGCAGGTGGAACAGAAGCAGGACGCGAATGGGGAGCAGGAGCAGGACGACGAGCAGCAGGTCAGGGAGGAGGTGGAGAGTGTAATGTTGCAGAATTCTCATCCGGTGAACGCTGATTCTCTGACTAAGGGTTTCTCCATACCAACATTTCTGCCACCATTTCCCGTGTTTGCAGCCGCAGATTTGCCAGCTTACCGCGCTGCTGCAGATGCCGCTGAGGCGGCCGCTGCCGCTATAGCCGCAGAAGCAGCGGCAGCTGCATCAACTCTGGCACCGGAGACTGTCACATTGTCACCGGAGCAGCAGCGCCAACAAATGTTTAATGAGCAGCATTCGTACTTGGCCTCCCACAATGGGGCACTGTTGCCGGGCCAACAGCCGCTCCGAAATCTGACAATGCCCGTCCTAAACATCACGGCGCAAATGGGAAATCACGCGTACATGCCATGTCAGGTGAGTTGCTCCTCTGCCACCCCAAGCAGCACAACAAATCCCCTCAAACCAAACTTAATCCCAAACCCAAGTGCAGCTGCCCTCATTATCAGGCTAAAGTTACACAAGATGTATCACATGACCTATATGCGTTTGAACCGTGCGTTCTACTTAATATTTGTTTCGAGTATGCACTTTTGACTCTTTACACTTTTAACAGTAGACACTTACATAAGTTAATATTTTATAAATATTTTATAAGTATACAGAAAAGAGAGAGAGAGTTGCTAGTTAGTTCGAGTTTCATTTAATCGATTTTAGTTTCCCGTAACATGTCTTCTATCCAGATAACTGCCTTTGTATCACTCACAATTTGCCTACGTAAATTCAACTTTTAATTCATAATCTAATCAATGTGGCCCTAATTAGATGCAGCTCAGTGGCAAACTTTCTAATGATATTCCTTTCAAGTCTCTTACTATATAGTGGGCAGATAGTTAGTTGGTTATTTTGCTGTTGTTTCCTGTTTGCCATTTGCTTTCCGGAGGCACAACGCAGATCATTTACCTTGCCACTGTTGTCTGTCGTCTGGCCAAAAACTTTGAGCGGAGTTCAGCATAATTTCATTTGCATATCAACAAATTTATTTTGTTTTCGTTTATTTTTATGACGTAAACAGGGCAAATAACCTCTACAAGTATTTGCCATATACGTTACAGCATTTTTTACATCGAGTTATTTTTTTGGACCTGTTAAAGGGACTCACACACAGGCATTTAAGTAAATGTAAATAGTTTCTCTTGTTGTTGGTTTTTCATTTTTTGAATATATTGTACATTTCAATATATACATATATATGTATATTGTTTAATTCGGGTGTCTGTATGCAACACAAGTTTGCCACTATCCCCGTCATTTTTTGCCTTTTCTTTCTTTGTGTTTGTTTTCAATATGTAAATTGGAACTAGGTTGATCTCTGACTCGGTAAAATGAAATCCTTGGAATACCCGGCTAGGTCGTTAACTTGAAACTCTGGGCATGCTTATTGGGGAGCTCTTTAATCGCCAACTGACGCTATTTCCGAGCTTTGTCAGAATAGTTTAACTCATAGAATGTAAATAAAAATGAAAAATATAAAAATGCGGCATGATTTGCAGTTGATGCCATATTAAATTAGAAATAAAGAGACAACAAATGGCATGAAAGAAAAATGATTTATTTTGCAATTGCCTTCGGCTTGATTGAATGCTGATGCCAAATTAAATTCTAAATAATTCAGATTAAAAATATTTTGAAATGATCCGAGAGATTAAACTCTGATTGTTGCAATTGCCTTTTCAAATATTTATTATACTTCACGAATCATTTAATTTGTATGCCAAACCCAATTATTTTGAATGTGTTCCGCAGATTCATCGCCTGTCTGACAAACCTGTTTCGTGGGTACGTTTGAGTGATGGTCACATAATCAGCGTGGATGAGTCCACCTTTATTGGGGACGAGCGTTTCCAGTCGATTTACCAGGAGAATGGCGACTACACCTGGTCGCTGCAGATTAAGTACGTGGAGACCAACGATGCTGGTTGGTACGAATGCCAAATGGCCACAGAACCCAAACTAAGTGCCAAAGTGCATCTTGAAATAATTAGTGAGTATCACTTGCCAGTCCTCGTTAACCTTCAGTGCACTCAGTCCATGCCTTGCACTTTGCAGCACCCAAGACTGAGCTTATTGGCGATCAGACTCGCTTTGTCAAAGCTGGCAGCAAGGTGGCGCTTCATTGCATCGTTCGTGGCACGCTGGATCCACCCAAATATATCATCTGGTTTCGCGGCAAGAAGAAAATCAGCGAGAGCGACGAACGGAGCGGCTGGTATACGCAGCTAGATCGCAACATATTTGGCACTGTTGGTGATAATCAAAATACTGTAAGTAAATTATATTATACAAAAATAGTAATAGTACCATTAACAAGTAAGAATGCTGTAACCGGTTGAGCTCGACTACGAGATACCCTGAACCCAGGTATTAAATATACTCTAGTTTTATTGCCAAATATTTTTTTAAAATGCTAAGCACATTCTTTGAGACCGCTGATAATACTGCGCTCAATGTGAGACTATAAATTATCAAACTTTGATGAAATTTGTTCAGTGGCTCTGCATTTAAAATTGTGGTTCTTATCGGGTCAACTTTATTATTGCTATTTTTAATGGATACACATTCTATGAAATAATCAGTATGTTGCACAGTCCAGTGTTAATGGCGTCAAATTGTGCTTTTTCACTTTTGAGTCGATTATTGAATTACTAAAGGCCACATTACTTACAGATCGGCTCATTAATTATACCGTTTGTCCGCAAAGAGGACTCGGGGAACTACACGTGCCAGCCATCAAACAGCGTTTCCGTCTCGGTCGACCTGCACGTCCTCAGCGGTAAGTCCCGCATAGCTATGCATACATACATACATACATACATACATACATAGATTCACACATAGTACTCGGTACACACACACATACATTTATATTTACAATAAACAAGCATTATTTTATGTTGTAACTACTCTGAAGTGATAAATGGCGAGTGATTATGTTTTCTCTTTTTATATCAAGCTTAATGATTCATATTAATTGCAGCTGTCGCAACACACACACACACACACATACGCACACACACACACAAACGAACACACACTTATACATTACTTACTATTCCCAACAGGTGAATATTCCGCATCGGCCATCATGTCCGGAGTGGCCGAGCGTACGAAGCGCAGCACGTTCCTGTTACTACTGCTTGTGTTGGTATTGGTCCTGCGTCAGCCCCGACTGTGGCTGGGCGGGCGGGGGTGTACAGGTTGGCTGGTGGTCTCCAAGACGTTGCCTGTGACGTGACTCGCTTATTGAGCGCCCAGTCCGGACTTCAATTATTTGTAAGCTTTTGCTCAATGTGCAGTTATGTAACTTAAGTTAGAGATTAATTAAATGCGTCATTGTAAATAGCGGAGGCAAGGTTGAAAAGAAGCAGAGAAGGTACAACTTTCTATAATTAAGTTTATCGTTAGCAAATACCTGCATACCACTGTGTATGTACATATGTGCGATTGTGTATGTTATAGTTGTTAAGACAAATAAATGAAAAAAATCAATTAAAAAAGTGAAATAGAATTGCTGTCGGCATTTTTCGACTGCGCAACATACTCTGTTCCCGATGTGCAACTGATGAAAAATTTAGTTGAAAACGTTGGAAACAACCTTGAGGTAATTTCGAATACTGCCATTTGAGTGACTGGAAGTGGGTCTGGCATAAAACCCCAATGATATATGCCATCCAAATCAAAGCACTTTTTCTAACTACAATACAAACGAGTATAGAAGTTTCAAGCTCTACAGGAGCCAGAGAATATTGCACACAACTAAGATAGTAAGTAGTCTATACATTTGGAACAGAGTACACAAATAATATAATGAAACATATATACGAATAATGTAATTTACCTTTATACTAAGACAAACCAATTTCTGATGAATAAATCAAAATCTAAGAGATGTTGCCATTTACAGTTGTGAACCAGATCAATAATTAGATTATTGTAATCCAAATAAACTTAAATCTAAATATTACAAATACAATTCAATAAATTCACGTGAAAGTCAAATGGGAATTTGTATTAATTATTATAGTTTGCATGCATTAATGAATTGGATTTTAATGTGCTAATTTTTATTAGCTATTTAAAGCAAAGTATTACAAAAATATTTGTGGTCTATAAATAATACATACTGCATCGATTATGCTATTATTTGCTTTTTGTAATCTTGCCATATATTTTTGAGTATCTTAAACGATTTGAAGTATTTTCTGTGGCCTTTTAACTTTTATTAAGATTGCCATGAGTCTCAAACTTCTTTAGTCAACCAACCGAGTTTTCAAATAGAGTCAGTGTAAATCCTTCTTCCTTTGAAGTTAAGCTCTTCGGCTTTTGTGCATAAAACTGACTATTATTACATTATACCGTTCAAATCAAATCCATTCAAAAGATACATTTTAAATAGATACTTATGACAATGACAGGAAGAAATTGGTCCCATTCACAGCAGGCATAGAATCATTTCAGGATCCTTTATCGTATGGATGTGCATAAGTAATTTAATATTTTATGGTAATATTTTTGGGTCCCAAATATTCAACCCATCATTGAAAAGAGACAAAAAAATAAAATAAAATAACAAAAAAAAAAATGGGTCGTCGGCATTATAAACCGAATGGGAAACACTTATGGCCAAAAAGAGCAGAGAGTTCATAAAAAAAATATAGAGAAAGGCAACCGTAACCATAAAATGACGAATTTCAGTCGTCGACAAAACGGGGTCATAAAGCCTTTAAGGTAGACGCTCTATTTTATTGCAGCGGAAATCACATCTCGCTCAGCCACAACAAAAAAACAAAAAAAAAGGGAGAAAGGGAGAGAAAAAAATGTGCAATAGCACGTAAAATTTGTAGAGCAAGGAGTCGGTCGAAGGATAATTTCCAGAGCAAAGTCGCAGCGGAAACAAAAATAAAGTAAGAGTGTAAAAATTGAAGAGCTCAACTCGAAGGTACCCCGTACTCAGATGCGAAATACTGTGATGCATATACAACAGTCCGCAAACTTTCCAGCACCGAAATCATGAACATCACCTAAGCAAACAATGCGAGTAACTCAATAAAAAATTAAGCAGCGCGATGTAAAAAATATTCCAGATAATATTATCATTAAAATAGCTTAAAATAAATCATTCACGTAAATAATAAAACAACTAAAAATTGCAGTATTGTCATTGGATGACGTACACAAAATATTAAAATATTTACTTTTTATCTCATTCTCCGTAGAGAAGTTGTCGAAATAATTAAATAAACTTTTTTTGCGTATGTTAATCGGGAGTCTACATATTGAAGCATACGTTTAATAAATAGATTGACTCAATTTGTCAATTAGTATACTATATAAATGAACAACGTTATTACAAGGAACTTTACAATTTTATTATACTCCCCTTGCCCATTTTTGGTTAAGTATAGGGCATAATAAGAGAAACATGTTGGGGCAGTTTATATTTTTCGCGTTGTATCCAGAACTGATGTCCAAATAACTCACAGCTGCTGAGTACAAGAAACGGCATAAGTATAAGGGTAAATAAAGCCACGGCAAGAAGGCCATTAAGACCTTAAAAGGCACGTAAAAGAAACAGCTAAAACCATTTCAACAGTTTTGAAATGTAAAAAAGATACAAGTGCAAGTGTAAAAGTGTTACGAACAACAATTACTTAGGTAGTGGCGATTTTGTGTCAGGTACTTTCTCGCTAAAGTGTTATTGGGTTTTTTTATTTTATAATTATAATTATTAAACTCTGCAGTAAGAAATAAAGCACTACTTACACTATGCTGCCCTTTGTGTTGCAATAAAACTACTCAACAAATTCAGCCCACGACAACGGCAGATACTTTGCATGGAAAAGTGACTGCTAAAGAATCTCATAAAATCTGATACAATATTGTTTGCTGTTGTTTGTTTTGTGTCGTTAACTTTTTTTTGTAGTGCTCTTCTTCTGCTTTATTGCTGAATTTGTGCTACTTGAGGTACAATTTTTGTAATATTTGTATGCGAGAAAGCTGGCAAAATGCCTAAAATGACTGGCCTTTTCTAGCAACAAAGCGAAGAAAAAAAATATATGCATAGCTGAAGAAGATGAAAAATAATGACATCAAAATAGGAAGCCGAGGCAAGTGCTCAAAATGACATCCTGCACTGACTTGCCGGTCATCGTGCACCATTCCACTACTTCCACTCAGTCGCTATCAAGTCCCCCTGCCTGTCTCTGACCCCATCCCCGTCCCTGTCCCTGTTCCTGTCCTTGTCCCTGTCCCATTAAGCAGCCACCCATTTAATTGTGTTAACATCATGGCTAACTCGGGAAGTTTTGCGCCTGTGAGGGTTTTTTGTACTTTTGACGTGTGGCCCCCATTTCTCACACTGCTTCTCATGTACTCACTGTGGCTTTTTGCTTTGGCTAGGCGCCTTTTTACATATTTTGTTGTCCTTTTCTCTGCTTTACGCCTTCCGCTGTTTGCTGTCCAGCGTATTTCGTTCACCACTTCTTGGTTTTGGGGCCAGTTTTCTGAAAAGCATTTAAGTTGAGAAAGTATTTTTGGTTTAACTTTTCGCATGCAAGCACCACTCACCCTTCCGCTCTCCCCTCCGCTCACCCTCTCTTCACTATCCATGCCCTCATTCATTCGCCTGTTTCGCATGTTTTGTGGGATGGCTGCTCATGGCATTCCAGTTGGGAGAAGATGAGGATGGCAGTAGTGTGCGGTGTTGCCTTTTGAGTGTTCTGTGCCGACTTTGAGGGGATGGAAGGGGATGGGCTTTAGTTGTGTTTGCGGTTTCGCATTTCGGCAAACAGTAAATAAGTGTATACAAGCCAAAAGTTCTAAATGTCCAAAGTAAATAAACAAACGTCGCTTGTGCGTTTGGCCCTTGGCTAATACTGCTAGCGTACTATGGCTTAAATTTCGCAAAAACCTTTATGTGATTGAATAATAAAAAAAAACTTAACAAAACAAAACAAATAAGATTCAATCAAACCTAATATTTGTGGGTAGTAAATAAGTTAGCATTTATTTTGTCTTAACCTGTCTAACCCATAGTTCCTTCCCAATATTATTAATTCCAAGTCACAAGTTCGTGATAGCTATTTATTCTATTTAAGATGCTTTTAAATTTGATGTAAATGTATATTTGATGATATTTGACGCCTTTAGATGACCCGAAATAAATACATTTCTTACTTATTAATGAGTGTATCAAGAATAAAATAAACAAACATCAGTATTCTACATGGAAGATAATTAATTACATTTTATTATTCTATTTAATTTTTATTATTATATTAAATTTAACATTTACGTATAAAGTAAAAAAAGACGGCCCGATTTTGATTCTGCCTGGCATTGTCTGGCTTAACGATGTGCTACTATATAAAAGGTATGATCCCTTTTATATCAATGTATCTGAAAAGCTTAAATTTGAAGAAGATAAATGACATTCACGGGCTGCCAAACAATCTAATTCGTTTGGCATTAGCTTCATCAGCCTAGCAACAGGATGAAAGACAACCAGGCCGCCAACCAGCTATTGCCAGTTTTTGTTTAAACTAGCATTTCGCCACAAGCACCCAGCATCCAGTCATGCCTCCAAGGTCGATTATCGTGCGTGCATAGTGCAAATTGTGGGTTCGCATTACTGGAGCTGGGATTAAATGCAAATCATTATCAAGAGCATTTGCACTGAGTATGCGACTCGGATGGCATAGCCACAATCGATGAACGGTACAACCGTCCTTCGCCCACAGTTACCGCAGAGTATCAAGCCGGCACAGACGGCCTATTGGCGCTATCTGTGGTGCTTATGTGGATTACATGCATCGGTTGGTGGTGGTGGTGGTGGTGGTGATGGTGGTGGTGGTGGTGGTGGTGACGGTGTTAGTTGTTGGTGCTGTTGTGTTGCTAGTGCCGTGTATTTAACGTCAGTCTATGTTTAGCATTCTTGCGCTAGCCATTAGTGCTGATGAATTTGCATCCCAGCCATAAATACATATTTGAAATTTGCATTTACAAATGCAAATTTGCCCGTTAAAGCCATTCCAAATACGAATGCGCAGCCGGAAATCCAATTTGTGGCCACAGTTGCATTGCAAACATGTGAACTGCGTGCGAATCCAAATAATGTCACTTTCCACCATTCAAACATCTAATATCTACTTTCGAATGAATAACTCAGTGCGGATGGTTCACCAATGTGTAAAATCCCATTTGATCTGGAGTCCACGTGGCGTATGCTTAATATTTACACAAAACTCTTATGTAAGCTGACAAAACTGTGGCCAAAACACCAACAACAAACAAGTTGACATCAACTACAGCAACTCCATTAAATGCCACATAATATATGTAGTATAAGAAAAGCGAGAAAAATTGTTTGAAGAAAGTTTTGCCTTCGAACCCAGACAGATAAACTATGGAACAAATGTGAAAGTGTTTTCTCAGATTTTACTAACTTCAGCGTTCAAGAAGCTCAAACAAAAGTATGATGATGACGTTTATGATGTTCGAATCCAGATAACAACTTTGCTAGCCACAAATCAAGTCCTCTAACTTTATATATAAACAAAGCAAACACTTTGAGGAAAAATATCTGAACTTATTGATAAGATATCTACATGATTTCTTATATTTATTATTTTCTTTCATAGCAATTGTTTAACTTTTGGTGGCTATTTAATACCGGGAAGTAAGATTCAAAGAGTATATAGACAATTAAATACACAATTAAAGCAAATTAAATCAGTAGAATAATTAACCAAGAAATTAAAAATATCGTATAAAATTTTATTTAGAACAATTTATATAGTCTGTTAAAATGAGTGCATTAAATATAAATGCAAAACACGTTTGTGGCTTTAATGTTTTTTTTTTTTGTTTTTTTTTTTGTATTTGGCAGTTGGGCTAAAGTGCGCTTTTGCAGCTCTAATTAAACCAATTGGCAGACAAATTTTAATTAGCAAGTTTTCAGCAACAAGAAGAAAATAATAATAAAAGCGAACAACATTTGTGGGCGCCTTTTTATGGCCTAAATACGAATTTATTGACGGGCAGCCGACAATTGTTTTAATTTCGCTACATGCAAGGTGGGAGACTGAAGTTTAACATTTAAATGCTAATAAAAAAACATTCACAAAGTACAATTAAAAAGCCAATAAGGTGCGCAGCAACTTAACCAACTTGAACTTGGCTAACATTTTTAAGGCTTTGCCATATTTATGTCTAAGCATAAACCGTAGACTTCAAGTGCTGGCCAAATTGTCAGCCGGCGGCCGACACTGAACAACATTTAATACCCTCTAGTCATAACAAATGTGAAAAACGCTTGTGATTTGAAACTGTGTAGAGCAAATATATTATAGATTTTCAATCTGAATAATCATAATATCTAGAGGCAATAAAATTGAACTGTTTGTTTTTTGTTGCCGTAGATTTGAATTGCTCCCAGCTCCCCCCTCCAATTAAATAAGAGCTAATAAGCTTTCAGACTCTACTTTATACAGGGCATCAGCTAGTCAGCACTCAACAGCGGCACATTATTGTTATTATTAACATCGAGGCTACAATTTTATGATGGCAATCTTAAACAAATCTTAGGCGCTGGGTTTACGATAGGCGGCCTTTGTAACTGCAACCATGCGTGGCAACTGCTGATGCAAGTGGAAAACGGCATAAAATACTTGACATAAAATACTTGTAGCTGCAAGTTTGATTTTTATACACTGTTGAGATAAAAAAAAGGCTTGAAAGGGTTTTTTTTCGATCATTTCAAACAAGTCGATGGCCTTATGTGTTTGGGTGAATGCTCACAAGATTGGCATCGAAGTACTCAAGAATTCGGATTGCTCAAAATATATTAGTTGACATTTTTATTGATGCGCATAGAGGTCTGTGGACCTAATCAGATCAAGTCAATTAATCAATTCGGCTGCTAATTTGATCAGAGAATTGAATTTACTGTTGCTTTTTTCTGCTTTGATGGAGCAAGTTAAAGACGCTGCAGGAGCAAATAAAAATTGAGTGGCAAATTCAAGTGTGTACGCCTCCTGCTGCGCATGCTGACAAATAAATGGCCATAATAAAATGATAATAGTATTGGCATCAATCGAATATTGATTTGATGGCAACAAGCAAAAAGGAAGCAGCAGATACAGCATAGACAGCCAGAGAGTGGGATCAATAAAAGATAAATGCAATATAGTAAATATTTTTTCCGTTAGGCAAAACCAAGTCGAATCGTGCTCAAAGTTGTTGGACTGTGCTCCGGTTAGGGTTTCGGTTTGTGATTGGGATTGGCAAAAAGGGGGTTTGATGAAGCTCACACACACAAACGCAGCGCCAGCAATTTTCCAATTTAAGCGATTTGTGCCGGGCACCAGGACCAACAACAAGCACTATCGAAAAAAAAAAAAATGGCACCACATCCGACGGACCCAAAAGCAAACGATGGACAATTGGAGATGGCGTCGATAAGTTCGACATGAAACTGACTGAAACAGGCGCAATAAATACCAGAAAAAGTAGTAGTAGTAGTCCTAGCAGATGTAGTAGCTGTTGTGGGGGTGGAGGGCTGTTAAATGCCAGCTGCCAATTCGTGATTCCAGCCGCAACAGTGGAACTTTGTATGCGCTTACAGTGGGGCAATCAAATTCGAATTACGGCTAGCCAAACGCTTATCAAAGATTCAAGACGCTAACAAGCATGCAATAAGACATCATAAATCGATTTGGCACTAAAAATACAGCACACTTCAGTTATTCCCAAAAAAAAAAATAAATAAATAAACAACAAAAAAATAGCAAATATTTCAAATAAATACCTAAAGAAATATGGCTTGTATTTTCGCTTATTTTAGTGGAAATTAAGTCCGTGAAATTCAATTAATAATTTAGCTGATATTCGAGTTTTGGGTTGGAATGAATTTTGCGAAATTCAATGAAAAATGTTGCTAATGTTCGATAATTTTGGAAAGAAAAAATCGAAAGATATTTGGAGTGATATTTGGTCAATCCGCAATGACACATTCCTGAAAGTCAACGTTAAATTAAAAACGATAATCAATTGCTTTAAACTTGATTAAACATTATAAGCAATAATAATGGAGAGAAAGTGATTTAAATTTAACATTCCCGTAGTCAACGTTTAACTGTAAATCATAAACAATTGCTCTAAATTTGATTCAATATTAACAACAATAATTAATTGGAAAAAGTGCTAGAAGGTCCATGCTATTGGGCTTATCAATCAAAGTCAGTTAACCGAATGATTGTTGCTTGCTAATTAATGTCTTTTGGCCAAATATTTGGTGTCTATCGGTCCGTCTGCCTGTCCATCTGTTGTGTCATTATGGACCAACTCACAGTACGCACTCACGGCTAGTAGGGTAGAGCAATCGTCGTTAGCAAATCAAATGGATGTTTTTCGCTCTGACAGCTTGTTTACATCAACATCTTGGGAAGTCAGCAAATGCGGCAATGTGGGGCAGTTACAGTTAGGGACTCTGATAGCACAGCAAACGAAGCCAAATTGGCCAATGCGGGCGAATTCTTCACCCGATAAGCCTCCCCCCAATCTGTGATCTTAGGGAGCCGCTCCCTTTTTTTGGAGCCAAAACGGAAAGTAGTTAGCAACCAAATGGCTATTACGATATTTGGCCGCTTACATAAAGTAGGTGCTGCCCGTCCCGAGCAGAAAGAACACATTACGTTAAATGTAAAATGAAACCACAGATTAACCATAGGAAAATCATTGAGCAGTCAGCATTCTGCACACGTGTCGAGATGGCGACCAATTCCTTCCATGTTGTTGTGTAACTTTGTACTGATGTATTCGCATTTCAATTAAATATTTAGGGTTGCCGGCCCTTTTTTAATAATTCAATATTTAAATCGGCACATTTCATATAACAAAGAATTCTTAATAATTTACTTTACGTGACCCGAGCACCAGGAAATTCCGAACGAATTTGGAGCATCTCTCCACTGTCGACACAATATTGTCATTTTTCTGTTAATCCGAAAATTTGAAAATTTTAACAGCAGAAAGTTGCCAGATTTCAACGAGAAAAACTGAATATTCCATGGGTGAGCAAATCGAGTGCACATTGCTTTGGGATATAGCGAAAACCAAACGAAATTTGTCTTGATATAAGTCACTAGTTGTACATGAATATATTAATGGGATAAGAATAATAATGATATTTTACTATAACTCAATTTGAAATAATTTGCATGTGTAATTTTTGTTAGAAGACTTTTCTCAACTTTCAACTCATTACATACATCGTACATTTTAATAAATGAAATATTAGCTTCATTTTAAATGATTGAAAAGCGAACAAAATTGATGAGAAATTCAGGATAAAAACAACTAAAAATCAACATTTCAGATACTGTCCAGAACTCAACGCAAATATTATTGTGTATCTTTAAAAAAAAAGCAACCATTCAACTTAAAGCTGTGTAACTCTCTGTTGCTTTAATCAAATCAACCATAGATTGAATCGTATTGGATTTCAGCTTTTTGGCTCCAAGGCGTACAGCATAATCTGTAATATTGTCGACAACAAAGAAAAAACAACGCCAAAATTTCGTGTTTAAGGTCCGCTTATACAACATACATACAGGAGTATCGACGGTTGCCACTCTTTTTGGAGCTCAAAATTGGATGCGGATGTTCTCGATGTGGCGCCTCCTGATTTTGCTTTCTTTCATTCATTCTATATTTTTTTTTTATATAGTTTTTGTTTTTCTCCTCTGATGGTAACGCCCAAAAGCCAATAACGTCGCGTTTTTCGCTGCTGACTGTGATGCTGACAACCATTGACATGGGCCACGTACACACACGCACACACACGCACACACACACACACACACACACGCACACACACACGCACACAGTGTGGCATACACGTGCAAATGTACATGTCGCTTGGGGCCCTTTGGAAAATGGGTTCGTGGAATAGTGAGAAAGAGTCCGGTACGGTTAAGTCGGGCAACTTGCGTCTGGTGTACGGCAAAACCAAAAAGCAAATTTGGCACAGTGTCACACGTTATTGGTTTTGTGTCGCTTCTAGTGTATCGATTTAAATGGCAGCTCGGCGACCCGCAGAGAGCCCCACGGCATGGAGTCGAGTTGCGGTTTGTTTGGGTTCCGTTCTTGTTTTTGCTCTCGGGCAGTTTCCCTGTGTTTGTTGCTTTAGTTTTTCTGTATTGAGCCTGCAATCCGTTGTAGTTGTCAGCGGCAGCGGTAGTGTTCCGGTTGTTGCTGTTGCTGCTGCTGCTGCTGGCAGGAAATTGTTGAATGCAAACATTACATTTTTAATACAACTTTTTTCTTGTTATTGTTTGTTTGTGGCAACAATTTGAGCAATTTAACCTAAAAGAAAAAATTGTAAGCCATAGCTTAAAATATGTGCACAACATCAACAACAAAACTGTGCCAAGCTGTCACGGCTGAAGCAAAATTTTGATTTTGTTTACTCTGCAATCGTCAGATTGCTCACTTTTTGGTCGCATTTAGTTTTCTCATTTGTTTTTTATTATTTTTGTTTTATTTCGTTTTATTCCTGTTTGTGAGCAGTCAATAAAAGCCTCATCGAACAATTCAAACAGCTTTGAGCACTTTTTGTCATTTAATTCCAGCTGCCTTAAATGCTTCACTTTTATGCGGAGCTTTGTTTTGACAGCTATGACAAACAATTTGACATACATACGAATTGAATTTTTATTCAAAAAAACAAATATTGCAGACGCATTCTTGGTAAATATTGGCAATCGCTTTACGAAAATAGTCATATAAATAAATATGGATATTGGAATGGGAATAGGCTTTAAATAAAGTTGATATATTGCAGAGTTTTATGCTAATTCTAACAGGCTAATTTAGTTTGAGTTTCACAGCTAAGCAGACAATAGAGAAATTAAATCGACAAAAAAAAGCGCATCATGTTTTCGAGTCGAAAATAGTTCATCTTGTTAAATTTAACTCTCTCTCATTGGTTTATTTGCAGAATGCTTCTTAAGCCAGTAGTTGAATGGTTGCTGAATTTGGTAAACGTTTACTTATGTGAAATACAGCATACTTCTAGGAGCACGCGGGAGATGAGAAAAGGGGTTCTAAATCGGACAAATCATATAAGATTTTCAAAGACCATAAGTTAGATTCATAAAGGTAAGTGTGAAGAAACACTAAAAACAGCAATCAAAAACAAGTCGAAAACTCAAAATCGTTGTTTTTTTGGGAACTTCAAAATCGATTTGAATGTTTTATCTTCATTCGAATTGTTAAGCCAAATGCTATCTGTGGATCAAGAGCCATCCCACATATAATTTTTGGACTCGGTTTTTCTCGAATTTTGTAAATCTTCAAATGCGAATCGATAGACATTTTTTGGGAACACATGAGTTGAGTTGCTTAGTTTTCATGCTTATAAACGCATTCCTCTTAAAAGAGGAGTCAAGTAGAAGTCGAAGAAAATGTTTCTTACTCGAATATTATATTGCCCTGCGCAGCAAAAGGAAATCTTTTGTTTTTATTCAATGTATTAAACCTACTGAGAATGTTCTAAAGATGCAACAGTTGTATATTCTTATACGATGATGATAACTAAGCTGATAGATCAGATATATCCTTCAGTGCCTAACATAAAGAATCATTGGCTTTAATTTCACTTAAGTTAATAAAGTGCTAAGGCTATGGCAAAAAGTTGTATGTCCTTTAACACACCTGACTGGCAACTTATGCAGTACTTAAATGGTCAAATCCACTGAATTCATTTGGCAAACGTGAACTAACTTTATGAAATTGCAAACAGCTGGCACACAAAAAATTAAACAATTTGCACGGAAACTAGCCAGACGAATTGAAAAATTCGCCTGTTTCCGTTTCCGCGTGCAATGCAGAAAATAGAACGGGATATGACAGGACAAAAATGGCGGCAATGGTGGCAATAATAAATTGCAGCGACGAAAGCACGACAATGGCAGTGGCTGTCCGAAAAGTTTTGTAACCAGTTCGAGTTCTAATTAGCGCTCCAAATATATTCAACACTCAGCGTAATTGAATGGAATTTTAAGCGTTACAGCTTTCTGCCAGTCTCTGCCAGCTAGCCAGCAGCATCTTTTAATTACAGCCAACGCTGCTGTTGGCCAAGATAGTGTCGAAATTAGTGCAGTTGTTGCTAACTTTATTGCGACAACTAAAGCAAAAATAACAAACAGCAGCACCAGCACCAGCAGCAGCAGCAGCAATAACATCGGCATAAATGATAGCCAACTTTTCGGTAAACGGCAAAACTTGGCTGGCACAAATTAATCATAACTTTGGAGGCTGCCACTGCTGTTGCAGTTACTCTCACTGCTACAGTTGCTCTGGTGCATTCATTTGCTGGCGAATCTGAGATCCGAGTACTAACCCCTCCCCCCACTTAACCCCCTCGCTCATCACACCTTGCACTGAATGCTGCTGCTGCTGGTGCTGGTGCTGGTGCTGCTAGTGCTGCTTAGGGCCATTAAATGTGAGTTAGGTTTGTGTGTGGCACCAATGAAGATATCTTCATACACATATATGGCACGTCTCCATTTGCATATACTTTGAATGAGGTCGTCCTTTTCGTCGTTGACGACGCCTCGTCAGTCTGTGTAATAAATTTCAGCAGTGCATCCAAATTTGCCAGGTTATAGAAAGTTTTGAGTTGCAGCTGCAGCTGCGCAGTTCCAAAAACCATTATACGGCTAGAAAACTTTTACTTCACAAGAAGAAAACTTGACTAACCTTGAGTAGACCCCAGAGAGTGATTGCCTTCGGAACTAGAATGGATTTGGCATTTGTAGCAGCTGACTTTGTATGAGACTGGCATGGGTGGCGGAACGTGTAACTGCAGAAGCACTTCAATTGCGCATTGTTCAAACTGGTTAATTAAGTTCAACTCAATTATTTACTTTTCTTCTGTTTAAAAGTTTGCTTGCAATCAACTGTCATTCAAATTCAAGTGCAAATTCAAAAGTTGCACTGCTTGTTATTTAACTGCTTGCTTATTAACGGTGCACTGCTTGAAGCTTTTTGCATATGCACTGCTTCCGTTTGACAGACATAAGTTGTTTGCTATGAGTTTAAATAGCAAGCAATGGATTTTGTAAATTTCAAGCAGTTTCTGAGTGCAATAAATTCGTTATATTTGAAATTATTCAAATATTTTAAGACAATATAAAGCGCTAAAGCAAAAAATTTTCCCAGTCGGATGTAAAAGAACAATTAGTCAATAAATGTTCGTTCATTTGATGTAAAGTTTTAATTATTCTTCATCGATGTCATTTGCAGAGAATGTAAACGCAAAAAAAACATTGTAAATAAATACAGAATTTAAATAAATAATATAAATAGCTACATCCTAGTTTCAAGTAAGCACATAAATTAATTTAATTTAATTTACTTTAAGTTGTCCAGTCATAAGCACTAAAACGCAAGCAATTCGTAGCACTCTCAACGCCCATTAGACCTCATTGCACTCCAGATACAGCTGGCGACAATCAAATCCGGAACGCCCCCTGCGACCGGCATCGTACAACTGCTCAAAGCTGGAATTGCTGCTGCGTCCCAGCATATAACTAGTGGCATATCTGTGAAGGCAATGCAATTTATAATATGTTAGGGCATGATTGTATACAGATGGCCAAAGAACACTCACGATCCCAGCTGGCAGAAGATGCTGCTGCCGCCAATTTCACGCACACAATCCGTGTTGGCATCGCACATGTAGCGCATCATGCACTTGTCCTCCGCGTTGCGATAGGTGC
Source organism: Drosophila basisetae (assembly GCA_035041595.1). Classification (NCBI taxonomy): domain Eukaryota; kingdom Metazoa; phylum Arthropoda; class Insecta; order Diptera; family Drosophilidae; genus Drosophila; species Drosophila basisetae. The sequence goes on along the minus strand of JAWNLB010000147.1, from coordinate 2,762,515 downwards.
GCACATACCCCTTGAGCAGCGCAATGCCAGCAACTGTTGCATCGCTCACCGAGTCACGTTTGCCCAGGGAGCGAGCGGTGAGCGAGCGATGTGAGAAAGAGGTCTTCAACGCGTCCAGCAGATTCATCACGATCTGTATGAACTGTGGATTGGGAGCGACGATATTGGTTGTTGGTACAATGATGGCAAAGTGTGTGTGTGTTGTGTGTGTGTGTGTGTGTGTGTGTGTGTGTGTGTGTGTGTGTGTGTGTGTGTGTGTGTGTGTGTGTGTGTGTGTGTGTGTGTGAGGAGGAAGCATTAGTCAATTAGTTTTGTGCCAATATCTATAACTTAAACTAAGAATAGCAAATGCCTGTCTGAATGTATGAGTCTATCTGTGTGTGTGAGTGTTTGTGTGTGTGTGTGTGTGTGTGTGCTTGAAACAAATATACATTGACAACACTATGCAACATGTATTTGACTATACTTTTCCTAATGAAATACCTCGGGTTATCAATTCATTTCTGTTTAGTTTTTAGTTTCATTCAGATTGATGAGATTTCCCTTTGGCTCTTTTATTTAATTTCAAGTTGATTTAATTATTGGAAGAAAAAATAAATGATTTGACATTATTGATCATTGTTTGAAGAAAATAAACCGTTTGAAATGGTTATTAAGAATCTCGGTAAACAAAAGCTCTGCAAAAGCTGAATGTTCTCTTGATTTAAATGAATTGTATAACGGATAGTTCATGAATTGCAGATTAAAGAAAGTAAAATATCTAAAAATCGAATACTTTCTATTTAAAGCATGAGACTGTGGGAGAAATGTTGTCTGTGTTGCATAGTGCATTTGGTGTGGGTTTAGGTGTGTAAGCAATAATGGTTTTACCTCGCCAGCTTGCTTGGCCATCGAGTTGACTTGATCTGGATCTCTGGTGCCCAACACGGACGACAGCACAGCCGCCAAGATGCCCTGTGCGAATGGTTTTTAGGTAGAGGAATAGCAGGAAATAAATACATAATACAAAACAAAAATAATAAGACCCAACACCAGATGAGTATAAATAAAAAATGAAAATAAACTCCTCAAATTAAATGGCACAAAAGCTATCAAAAATAAGTATTTGTAGAGCAATTGAATGAAAATTACCTGCATGGGAGAGCCACCATTGTCGACCTTATCGATGCCATCGCTGGGCGCACCGCCGCCCAACAGCGTGTTAATTATGCGCAGACCTGCAAAATCAAAACATAAATGAATATATTTTACACACATACAAATATATAATATACATTTCAATTATTGAAATGGAAACTTACCCATTGATATGACATTAGCCCAGGGACTGCCGCCGAGTCCAATCGAGTTGTCGACATCATCCGACTTGGTTGGTGCATTGGCTGCATTGTTGAAGAACATGGTCATCACTGTGGACAACATGTTGGACCAGGTAAAACCACCCGGTCCACCCACGCTCTCCTGTATCTGATTGCCCTCAATATCATCCTCGATGTCATCTAAAGCCACCTTCTTCGAAGCATTCGGTTTCACAGCAAACTTTCGAGCGCTGCTCTCGGCCCGATAAACCGGCGACTGAGCTTGGGATTGGGTCAACTGCTGCTGGCGTTGGTAGACCTGCTGCTGGGGATAGGCGTAGGTGAGCAGCAGGCAATTGCTGGCCACTATGGAGAGCAGTAGGTAGGCGTGCAATTTGCGTTGATCAAACATGGCGTTGTCTGCAAAACCACAATAGGAGCAAACATAGTTTGTGTCTTAAGTCTTTCATTTCTTGCATTTCAAATTGGAAGACCCCAAGTGCAGATTACCCAAACAACCCGCCAAACAACACTTTCACATGGACAACGCACAGACGAGCCAAGTTGCTTGAACCAGCGCACGAAACGAGCATTCAAATGAGCCGAAAACTGAAGCTAAACCAAAATAAACAACAAAAGTTGTGACAAATGTTACATGAAAATAGTTGGCCTAATTCATGCATTAAGTTCATGCGTTTGCCCATTCCATAAAGGCCTTTTTTAAATGACATAACTTACAAAATGATTGTGAAAGGCAGCTAGAGAGCTTTCGAAATAATATTCACACTTAAGAACATACAAATAAAGATAAAGTAAAGTAGATAAATTAGTCAATAAATACACACTTAGTAAGTTTAAATGATTATCATTATTAACACGGACCAATCTTCATAACATATCTAAGCTTAAATTTTCCAACTAACTAACTATTACTAAATAATATATTTCCTAAGCCACTGTAGTTTACCATAGTTTATTTAAAATTCTAAGAACTTTTGAATATAAAATGGAATAAATTCAAAATCTTATTAAAGTTAATTGACTCATCAAATTAAAAAATAAAAACCTTGAGCATCGGCATAGTTGGCAACAGTTCTATTGTTCTTCAATATGTTGAGTATAAAGAGAAACCATCTACATTTAACAGCCATATAAATAACAGCATTTCACACGACAAATGTAAATTTCAATGGAAGAATATATATGAAAGTTGTTGCGCGTAATTAAAACGTATTTTTTTAAGTCACTTCCGAAATAAGCAATAAAAAAATACAGAAACAAGTCTAACTGCGCACAATTAAAGTGCCAGAGACTGTTGAGAGAGTCTCGGTCAAACCGAACCTGTTCGCAGGGGCCATATTAGAGATCAGCACGAAAGCGGCTAAAGAAATGAGGAAGCCAAAACAAAATCAGACAACACCCAACCCAAGCGATCTCTTCATTTAATGAAAGAAGCAGATAGATGCCAGATGCTTAGTGAGAACACATACATATATGTGAAAGAAAGCCGCCTTCAAGTACGGCCAGAGAGGTGGCAAGTGCAATTAGAGCCATCCGTAGAGAAAGACTTCCTGCAACTGGATCGATATTCAAATGGGAAATTAGCGCTTTTTTTCTCTGCACACCGTCTTAAATAGAGAAACAGTTCTGCAATCATTTCTGACTATGTTTTTTTCTTTTTTTTTGCTTATGTTGTATCAAGTAGAACCTGTTCGGCTGTAGCGGTTCTCCCAGATGTCATGCAACATATTACCGTTAACAAATAATAATGAAAAAGCCACATAAAGCTGGTTAGATGAAAGAATGCCAATAGATGAGCATGGGAGCGATTGCATTGATCTCCATTTAATTGAGCAACAACCTGTTGCCAGCAGCTAGCGGTCCACATGCAGGCCAATGGAATGGGTCAACATCTTCAGCATTTTCAGCATCATTCTTCTTTTTACCGCCTTGGGTTTGTCATGGAAATGTAAATTGTTTTGCACACACACACACACACACACACTCATCGCATTATCATTCGGTAATTAATCATGGTTCGATCGCTCTTGCGACACAGTTCCACTGAATGTGGATCGCTTTTCAAATTATTGTGACTATGTAAATTTAGAAAGCTGTTAGGAACGTGTATCAGCACTTTGATCTTTCCATGGGAACATCTGCTGTTTTTGTCTTCCCCTCTCTCTCGCTCTCTCTCTCTCCCTCTCGCACTCTCTCACTCTTTCTTTTGGAGCTGACTTTGTACGAATGGAACGTGTTTGAGCCATCAATCTTAATTGATTGCGACACGGTGTCAATATGCAAATTAACCAAGAATTTAGCGTGTAGTAAATACAAAGTGCACAGTTCAAATTATTTCTTTAATCAGATACAACAAGAAGATACAGAAGTAGTGATCGTTTAGTACTAATACGTGCTACTAAATATATATATGTATTTAATATAATTTAAAGCAACAAGCAACAAGTCCTCTTTTGTAAACATATGAGCAGAACAGAAGATTATTGAATCAATAAAAAAACAGCATTCAGCATTCGATTCTCTTTAAGATTTATTATGAACAAGCTATATAATGTGATATAACATTCCCATAATATAAGCCTGCCATCGTTTTGCATTGGTGTTCGCTGTTTTTTATGCTCGAATGCTTTAGCACGTTATATGCTATATAAAATTAATTGATATTTGATTGGGATAGTAGGTAACTAGGCTTGGCGAATCGCTTATTGTTTTTACTCTCTTTTTAGCCACTTAGCACGCAACTTTTACTTTTACGGCTGGCAATTAAATCGCATTAAGTGCGATGGCAATTAAAAGCACCTTTTTATTTATAAATAAACAAACATAAGTGTAACCAATAATAATAAACTTAACTTGCACATAAGCAATATTTTTTTTTATTAAATACAGAAATTAGAAAGTTTAGAAAATCACAAATAACGAATGTCAAAATGGTGGTCTTTTTACCAGTGGTTCTTTCTGGTCAAATGTACAGCATAATATTATTTAATTTATTTTCCTCTCCACCCATTTCTCATTCCCATTGCGGGGTTTTCCTCTATTTTTTTTCAATATGCGTTTCATTTTCAATGCGGTCAAAAAGCTGAGAAAGTCTCTTCGTGATTTGCGGTTTGTCTGCAGCTCTTCTACCATTCCACTGCGCACATATATATATATATATATATACATATATATGTATATGAATAGGTATATGTATTTGTATATTATGGGCTTGCGGCTTGGAACTGGCGCTGAGAGCGGAATTGCGCTGCTGAATCATTCTGTGAGCGCTAGATTACCATTTAGCAACTGTTGTTGTTGCTGCTGCTGCTGCTGCTGCTTATTTCGGTTAAGAGCCAAAAACAACATTAACAACAAGAGTCATCGACTGGTTTGCAGCAAAGGAGAAACTCAAATATGTGTGTGTGTGTGCTTTTGTATGCTCGCGTGTGTGTGTGTTTTTTTTGTGGCGTTTCACTTTCTTTTTGCCAAGAATTCGAGTACCTTTTCAGGTTTATTGACCGTTGACAAGCTGCCGTTGTATAAACCAAAAAAAAATCAAAAGTAAGCCAGCTGCTAAAGACGCTGCGAAGAGCGATTGACTTGGGCGCTGAACTTTCCAGCAGGTTCGTGTCTTTAGTCTTTCGTTTCGCTCAGTGGTCAGCAACCTCAACGTGTGTATGCATGCTACATAACGGTACACTGTGGCGCATTTAAATGCGATTTTGATTTGATTTGATTTGCTTTGATTGGGTATTTGGTAACAGGTGCCAACGGGTGGCCGCTCAACATGACAAACGCATCAAAAGTGACGCAAAATCTGGTAAAATGATGCAATAATCGAAAATGAAATCAATTTGCATACCCATCCAGGCGCATATATGCAAATTGAGGTTGGGTTTTCCGCTTGCCGAGATCGAAGGAAAGTTGCATGTGTCATGCAACAGCTGCAGTCGTTTTAAACTGTCAGCATTAGTATTACTTTTACCTGACCCAAATGGGCATCTAATTTAAAAGCTCCACGAAAGCAGAACAAATTGCAATCTCAATCCTGTTATTATAACTATTATTATTATTATTATTACTGCAACTGTCACGGCTAACAGCTGACAGAATTCACAGTGTAACAAAAATGGCCTTGATTTTTTTCAATACTTAAAAGTGTGTATTTTGAAATATATATTAAATGAAATAAGAGATATTGTTTATATAAGAAATCGATCGAAAAATAAATGATTCAAATAAATTATGAAGTAAACAGTATTTTAGTATGCACTCAAAATGTTAATAAATAAATATGAACGTCTTGATTTATTTTTGATTTAATTGTTCTAGCAGTTATGCTTTTCAAAACAAATATTTTTGCAAAATGAATTATTGCTTGACCTCTTTTCAAAAGTTAATATGTGTTTTGCTGCCTCCAAGTCAAGAGTTTTTCTTAATTTTCTAGATATTCCAATGTATTTCGAATCAAAAGCTATTCTAATTCAGTTTCTGCAGACGTTTTTATGCCTTATAAATGTGTTAATAGAAGTAATTTAGCATTTCTTTAAATGACTGGCTTCGAGTATTATGGACAACAACACTTGCTGCAGCATAAAAATAGCAAACGTTAACAAAATTGATTGAACACACTTAAACAGCTTGAACAAAAACTTTCACCTCCAACTGGCCAACAACAACAACAATAATAATAACAACAGCAACCACAACGGTTCCATGACAAACCATGTTGACAAAGTAGAAGCCGCAAAATACCAAAGAAAACAACAGCAACAACAGCAGTCGCAACAAAAAAAAGCCACAAACAAATGTCTTGCATGAATGAAAGTTATAAAAATACTTGCTTCAAGGTGCAACACGGGGGAGAAATAGGAAAAACAATAAAATAAATATATATATATATATGTACATCGAAGTCAAAGTCATGGAATTTGTATGACAAACTTAGCAATGCAATGTGGTTAGAAAATGGGTTAAGGAATCTGATGGACCGACAGAGTAAGACCAACCTAGAGAAAAGAGAGCAATCTATAAGAGAGAGAGAGAGAGAGAGGGAGAGAGAGAGAGGGCAATACGAGCAAAGAGCAAAAACCATTTGGTCTTTTTGCGGGCAATTAATAATGTATAAAGCAAACATTGAATTCAGCATAGAAATTGAAGTCAAAGCGCAGCCCCAAGCCAGGCGTTAATTGGCATGCAAAGAGCGATACAAGAACGGTTCCATGGATACACAAGTCGACGTATATAAAATACAGAATCAAGGCCACAGCCACACGAGATTGTGAGGTGTGTGCGAGACTGTGTGTGTGCGGTTCGAAATTGTTTTGGATACGCAACTGCCATGAATTTGGGTCAGTGGGTGGGCCAAAAGTTTAACGCTGGCCACAATGCAGCTTTGACAGCTTGAGGCTTGGCTCCATGCATACATATCTCCATATGACAGTCACTCAATGCGTGCCCCACGACAACAACCAGGTTTGCTGTGGCTCTCCGTCCCACTGCCTGTCTGCCTATTCGTCTTTCACTCTTTATGCTGCATGCCTTTTTGTTTGACTTGGCTTTTTTCATGCAAAGTGGTTAACTCGTTTAACAGAATCTTCTCGGTGGCCGTTTTCAGAAGTTCTGTTATTTCTTGGCCTGACCCAAATTGTGTGTGTTTTTTTTTAAGTTGATGTTATGTCTTGCACGTGTATGTAAATACATATTTGATTGCATATATGTTAGCTAATTCGCAAAAAAAAAATACATATTTTCAATGCTTATACATATGTTCTATTAATTATTTTGGCCAACAGTTGCAACAAGAATAAATGCATTAGAGCCAGAAGCAATTAAACTTTCGTGTTTGTTTATTGAATATTGAATTGAAATTGATTATCAATGAAAGCGGATAGAAAACGCGATATTCTAAAAAACATAATTTGGCAAGCAAACAGTAAAGATTTGAATCAGCCTTAGTTAAATATTTCCCAAGTTGTAAGCTATCAATTTCCACAGAAATTACAGAATATTATATTTAATTAAATTAAAAGCTTTCGCCTGCGATGCAGTTAATAAAAATAGTTGAAGTTAATAAATACTATAATTTAATTATTTGATTGCAATTATTTCTTTTAATTACAATATTGAAAAATATATAATCTGATTTAAATTGAATACTTTTAGGATTCTATTTAATATTTTTATCTGAAATGTTGAAATTTTATATCACCAATTATTCATTTTTATTTAGAATGCAATATCCCAAGTTGAATATATTTCTAACTCTGGATTTTTGTTTGCCTTCTTCAAAGCAAATAAGTGTTGCTTAAGCAAATATTAATAACCTATTTCGATGCTTACCTGATAGTTGGCAGTCGTTTGGCAGTTGCTAGGCCTTAATTTCCAAATTTGAATGTTAATTATAGTTTTGCAACGGCTTGCAAGAGATTGATTCACTTAAAAATCACGCAGCTTCTTTCACTCGCTCGAATTTTCGATGCACAAAATTTGAATTTGTCACGCGATTGTCGAAAATGCCCGAATATCACCTGCCGCACCGCAATTGGGAGCCACAACAATAGTTGCAAGTACAATAAATAGATCTCTCTCTTTTGTTTGTTGGTCGAAAAACTTTCGTTTAATTCGAGTTGCGTCGCAATTTCACTTCGCGTTGTAGTTGTTGCTGTTGCTGTTGCTGCTGCTGCGGCTGCTGTCGACGTCTGAGGCGTCGATCGCCTTGAACTTGCCTTTATATAGCCTGACCCATTTTTCTATGCCAAAGAAGTGCAGCGAACCGGCTGCGAAGCTAACAGCGGCTGCGCAACCACGAGTTCGGTTCGACCTGCAACATATTTGAAGCGCTTTCGAACCTGACGAACACGCTGCGCATGCGCAGCTGTGTCGTTGGGTTTGAAGCAACTGTAATTACCGACTTCTGTCATCTTTGTTTATTACCCATTGTTGCTGTTCTCTCGAGGGTCCAATGCGTGATTTACCGTTCTGTCGTCTACCTGCCCACCTTTGTCAAGGTTTCGCTTACATTTGCATGCTGTTGATTTACCTCAAAGTACTCAAAGTACTTCCCGAATTGAGCTCGAACAGCAGCTCTCGAGTTGCTTTGTCCCGCTACAAATTACTCATCCATCTTTGTGTTGACATGAAGTTCATGTTGAGGTTGGCCTTGACTAGGATAACTTTTGCATTGTTGCGCCGTTCAGCGATGACTGATTGAGGCCATAATTGAGTCATGGCTAAAACACACAGATGATAACCACAAGAAAAAAATACACACATTGATTATGCAACATTATTAGATACTATATTTAAGTTACTTTTAAATGAGAAAACTTGAATAACTTGGAAAAATACTAACGATAAAATAACAATACAATTTCAAAATGTGCAAAAATTCAATGAATGACAAAATAGCTTTGCAAGTTGCTCAGCTCGAGCAAAAAGCGAAAACATTTTAAAGGATTTTGCGAGCAAACCAAGAATTTGGCCAATAATGAAAAAACAAAAGAAACGCAACCAGCTAATGTGTGTGTGTGTGTGTGTGTTATGGGTGGGCATATTTACCCAGTTGGCCGGGGCTTGCATACAAATTTACCAGTCCACAGCATGTGGCATGTGGCCGCAGCAGCAGCAGCAGAAGAAGCACAATTCCTCTTTGCCCCGCACTTGTTATTTTTCTTGGTATGTTTTTTGTGCTTCTCCTTGCTCGGCCAGCTGCACACGTGCAAAAAAGTTAAGCCGTTCGAGCAAAAGTTTGCCAAACAGCCAGCCAAGCTCAATCGGAGGGACACACAGACGGTTCGAGTGTTGGCCGGACAGGGTATTAAAGCCCTTTCGAAATCAAAATTGGAAAGTGGATGAGCGAAAGAGATGCAAATATACATCCAGCTGCATTTGTATGTGTTTACATTTAGTTGTATTCGATTTGCATAGCAGATTTAAGCAAACTGGCAGCGTAGTGGGTTGGGGTTGGGGTGGGTCTGACGAATCTGTTTGAGTTTGGGGTTACACCCAAATCAATGCCAACTCTGCGGGCAATCAGCATACACATTTAACTGGAATCCAGCATAAGACCCACAGCATTCACAGTTGGCGTTTAAACCTTCCATGTTGGTTATTAAGTGGTCTTAAAGCCGATTGGCCAAGTCTCTTTCTCTCTCTCTCTCTCTCATATATATATATATATATATATATGCATATATAAATATATATCTGTGTCGTCCTCGCACTGGCTTTGCTTATTGAATAAATGTGATCGGATTTATGCAAATCCCAACTACAGCACCTGCCCAGCGCCAGCGATGTTAGGTCAGTTGAGAGCCAACTCGTATATTTGCACTGACCTGGCCATGCTGAGCATTTGGCATGCATGCCTAATCCAGCCATAATTGTTCAGCATTTGTTATCTCAACTGTGACTGTCACAGTGACTCTCGCACCGACTGCGACTGTGCTGTGAATGTCACTGTAATCCATTGATATGCTCGCAGCATTTGGTGTTGTTTATGTTTTGTATTTGCATATGTTGTGCACATTAGCGTAATTATTTGTGTGTCTCCGAGTGTGTGTGTGTGGGTGTATGTGTGTGTGGGGGGCGTTGTGTGTGCGTGGAAGCCCGTTGCTAACAACTGTCTAAATATGGCACACAAACTAGGAGCCTATCATTTGTCGTGGCTTATTGATTTTGGCATACATTGCCTGAATTGTGGCTTTCAATATTTCAATTGGCGAATTATGGTTGATTTAGCCAAATTGAGTGCTTAGCTCAAATTTTCTTTTTAATAACAACAATTTATATTTCTCCTGTCAAATTTTTTTTTTCTAATTGATTCTTTTTCCACACCAATTGAAAGCAAACAGAGTTCATTGCGCATATTATTAGACTTAATTAGAGACAAATATCAAACTATAATTGAAGATTAATCTTGATTTAAGCTGAGCTTGAGCTTAAAATAATTATTTTAAAATGATTCATTCTATAATGCAAGATGATTAAGATAAGATTTTATTAAGATATTTATTCCAAAATATATATGTATGTAGAGTGATTCAATGAAATACCACAAGTATAATACTTATTACTCCCCAAAAGTTCGGTCAGCTTCAAGCCTAATCTGTAGTTTCCCCTATAGTTAAATATTATTGATTCTCTATTAAGTAGTAAAAGTTCTCAATTTGAAGCGTTAACAAATAAAAATACTATAAAGAAAATGAAATTGGACCATTTAAACGATTGATTGTGTACCAATTAGCATGTATTCAAAAATCCTGTTTGTATATTTGCCGAGCACATTAGCACAATCATTTGTTCCGGCCCCTCAACCATCGCGTACCACCGCACCACTGCGCCCACACCATAACGTCTGGTGGAAACTGAAAAAGTGACCCACATTTCGGGTATTTTGTGTGGACGCTGCTGTTCTGCGTAATGGGGGGCGTTGGCGTTTGGAGGGGGCTGCAGACAAATTGAAATCATGACATTAACCTCGGCGTCACACACACAAAACCCAAATACACACATGCACACACACACACACACACACACACAGGCACGCGCGCGTTTTCGCACACAGAAAGAAATCGAAGAGATTGTTGCATACTTTCAGGCATAAAATTTATGCACAAGCGCTGATCTATGCAGTCATGTGTGTATGCGTGTGTGTGAGTCTGTGTGTGTGTGTCTGTGTGTGTGTGTTTGGTAATATGAAATCAATAAATCGCAAGCATTCTTTTATTGCGCATCCGGCCAGACCAGAAGACGAGACAAGGCCAAAGCTCTTTGTCTGTTTTTGTTTTTGTATTTGTATTTCTTACGTTGCTGGTTATTTTGTTGCTATATATTTGTATTTGGTTTATTTGATTTTGCATAAAGGATGAAGACGACGACGCTGACGGCCGACAAGGATGAAGAGGACAACGCCCAGGCTGGAGCCACGGACGCAAGATATCCCCTGTGGGTTTATCAACGCAAAGCCACTTGAGAATAATGATGTCTGCTCGCTGCCCAAGTAACAAGTGAAAGCGATGGCGACAGGGGGATAGGCTAAGATATTGCCACATTTTTATATTGCTTTTTATTTTACTTGATGCTGCCCTTGATAAAATGCAACTTTCCTAGATATTTATATATATATTTTTATTGCTGCACTACTTAAATAAATAATAAGCAGCTTACAAATATTCTTGCGGAAATAATGGACTATAAGTAAATACATTCTCAATGGAATGACAGAATAATATAAACTGCAGCTGAAAAGGCAATGCTCTTAGACAGACAGTGTCCGATGTCCAAGCATATTGATGGAAGCTAAAGTTAAGCACATCTTTGATATCGATTTATTATTTTTATAATCCTGCATCCATAAATGTAGCTTAAAAAGATAAAATGACTTTGTGCTAATGTCTGTAACAGGCAGAATGACACATCTCCGACCCCACAAAGTATATATATTCATGATCATGACATAATTTACATGTTGATAAGCAGGACAATTTTCATCAAGATCTGATAATAAATATAATTCATGACAAGCAATAGCTAAAAACATATTCTCATATTCTAAATACATAAGTGACAAGAACAAACTCAATATACATATGTGAGTGTATTTATATGTGTATGCCTGTGTATATGCACACATACATATGCATATGTTTATATGTATGTACATGAGTTTGTCGCTAGTCAGTGATTTCATTTCTTGTAGTTAAAAACATGCTCTGCTTTAGATTTTCTTCTCGCTTTCATTACCCGTGCCTCTCATGAGAAATGCATGTTTCCATTTGAGTGTGGAAAGCTTTATAAAGAAAAATTTGTGCAAATGAAGTAATGGAATAATATATTTAATAGTCGAGCTCCTGGACTCCAGCATTCTTAGTTGTTTAATTCCAAAAGGTAAGCTTGTATTGTTAAAATTGTTTCAAGAGCTGAATTCTGAAAACTCTTGATTTTATTTTAATTAAAGTGTTTTTTTTTTTAATCTGATATGATATTATATATGTACATATACCCAATTTGTATATGTACGTGGTATTGAGAAAGGCGTTGATACAATCTAATTACATAAATCTACTAAATGGAGTTCAACTCCGCACTAAGCAATATGTATTTATAAACTTGTGACTCCTTCAGTCCTGAACTTGTGCATAATCGTATAAGCTCTAATTAATAACAACAATGGATGCATGGACTGGTTGCCACAGATATCATGAAATTATATACATTTGGTCGACTCACAGTTTCGATCCCAGTTGGTCATTTGACGCTTGATAAGAGCGTCGCCGCCACAGAGACCCTCCCAATGGGCGTGTATTCTCATTGGGCCGCAGTATTACATTTCAATCAATATCTTTAAATACAAATCACGCTTCCATACCATTAATTTAGTCTAGCCATGTACAAGGTGCGTATAATTGTGCACCGTGTTGAGCAGATTTGAAGATGTGAATTTATCTATTCAATGAACTTTGAATTACAAATTGCTGCTTAATCCACATAATAATGTACTTTGATTTGCAAACATTGCCTACGCTCGTCTTTAATACATGAGCAGTTCACAAGCTGTGTTAGTTAGTCCTTATTAATTTGATACGAAATAGTTAGACATATTTCTAGCTAAAATTAATTGATTACTTCACAGATATTTATATTTATCTACGAAGATAATTATATATGCAAGTTATTATACAAACTTATGTGAACAAGCATGCTATTAATAAAACAGAAGTTTATGTGAGCGTATTTTAGGTCAACTTTATCAAACTTAAGATTCAATTTGCGTTAAACTGCAAATTCTTTTGCCAAGTCCCATTAAATGTCCGCTAGCAGCTGATGGCAAAAAAAAAAGGATTCGATTTTGGCTCTACACATGACCAAAGCATTTTTTATTACAAAAAAAAAAAAAAAAAATAAATAAAAATAGAAAAGGGAATCATTAAAAATGCAAACGGAAGCATTCGTTGGACTCATAAACATCAAATTCGTAAGGTCAGAACATCTGTTAAACTCTTATTGGGTCTTGCTCTTGTTCCCTACATAACTTTATACTTATGGAACGTAGTATGTAGAGTTGTGTAAAGTTTCCCGCAACCCCTCCGAAAATGATGCCGATGATACAAATGTGCTCTCAGACCATAATGCAAGTTTAATTTCCAGTCCGACACGCAAAAAAGGGCTCAATAAATTACGAAACAATATTTTCATTTTTATATATAAGTAAATATGTATATATATATATATCAAAATATGTATAATGTGTATAATGCGTGGCTGGAAAATGTGAAATGCTTGGCTTGGTGATTTGAGGCAGCGAGCGGCGAGCAGCGAGCAGCTGTTGACTGATGCCCTAACTGGGAGGCTGTATCGGAAAGATAAAGTACACTTCTGTGATAAATATAACAACAAGTACCCAAGGCACGCACAAGCCGTTGCCCGGCGGTCCCGCCCAGACAAAACGCATCCAAATTCATTTGGGCAACTACTGGCAACCAGGAGCCGTTGGGGGTCCTGGGTTAGACTGGGGACTGACTGTTAGGATCCGGAACGGCAGCTGTTATAATGATGCCAACGATACATCATCGCAAAAATGCTAAAATTTTCGGCAGAGTTGAGTGCCGGGAGTGCCGAGAGTGCCGAGAGTGAGCCGTCAACAGCTGTTACCGCTGATGAATCCTTTGGGTCCGGTTCGCTTCCACGTCGCCCTCCATTTCCCTCGCCGCCTGACTGACTAATATTTCAATATTTCGCACATAAAAGGCGTAAGTTATTTTTCATATTTTCATTCAACCCCCTTTTCCCAGCAGCCCCATTTTCGATGCAATTCGGCCTCGCTCTCTACAAGCAAACCCCGCAATGCGCTTTTGGCTAATTTCCCGGTATAAATCTAAAAATTGTGAAACACAATGCCCATAGATGCTGCTACATAATTAACTATCATAGAATATGCAAGGCACGTGTTTCAGATTACATGCTCCTCCCGGTCCGGGCCTCGGCCTGGCTGAGTCAGTGTTCAAAAGTATTGCCATTTGTTTACAGTTCCAGAAGTTGCTTCAGAATTATACTTTTTCTCGTTTTGCCATTCGCATTTATGAACCTTTTTTTATTTTGGTTCGCATACCCTATAGTCGTAAAATAAGTAGAGTTGCTGTAGCCGTTTTAATTGAGGCGATCTCAGCTAATGCAAAAACTTGACTTTAGACATTGTTTTTGTTGGTGGTATAGCTAATTATCTATCTATTTAAATGTCGTTGTAGTTAATAATCACCTGATACAGAGTATCTATGGGTTAAGTACTTTGTTTTTAGCACTCCAGCTTGTTTTAATTTGCTGTGCGTGCTCTGTGTATTTGAAATCTGCATTCCCGTAGTTTATTCCTACGTGTTCCCCTCGCTCTTAGGCAAAACTACAATGCGTCGGTTCTGTTAAACAATCGCACTGGGAGGCGCAACAGCCCACAAAGAAGAATACTAAAAGCCGCTTACCACGAACTGCATGTGTGGCATAAACTGACAAGCGTGCAGAAAATGGCTTCCACTTTGCGAAGAAGAAAATACATGAAAAGCAATGGAAATTTCGTTGGAATTACCAAGGATTACCATAGGCATTAAGGAAGAGTAGCGCAGAAGTGCTTTCTGTGGCTACTTGGCACATCTGCAAGAAACAAACTAAAGTGTATACCTGCAGATCATAATCCTTATGAAATCATTTGCCAATTTTGAATCTACTGTCAAATAAATCTTAGAATTAATTACCAAAAAACTTATGTTAAGTGATTTACATTAAATAATTTGTTTAGTTTGGTTCATATTGGCTACCTGAATCAATTCATTTGGAATCATTTGCTTTGTTGGTATACTTTCAGACAACAATCGAATCCGAAATTATTTTATTTAATTTCCATCTGGTTCAATAACAAAAAAACTAAATAAATTAAGCATCTGACATCCGACGTTAATTACAATGCTTACACGTTCTAAACCACTTTATCAGCAAATAAATCGAAGTAAAATTTAAATTTAAACTGTTTTTTGTTATTACACGATGTAATCAAAATATTTGAGATAATTAAATTATTCCACAACTGCTGCGTTTGATGGAGAGAAACTGGATTTTTTCCTTTCCAACATTATCTGGAAACTCGCAATTGTCATAACTGAGGTTCCCATTGTCGCTTTGAACAAATTGTTCAAGCATCTTTATCAAATTCTTTGAAATAACCATTTCATCGGAACGCCATGGTTGGTTAATTGCATTTTCAAAGATTAGAAAATAATCATCGCCGTGTCCAGTGCCTGTAAATGAAAATGAATGTAAGTTGTATGAGTTGGCAATGAATTTCATATTTCAAGGTCACCTACCAAAATGAATATCGTTCCGCTTTGCTAACCAGACCCAACTTCCCAGATCTGATGGATTGTCGTACACGAAACCGTACACTGGACTCCGTCCAATTCTGCGATGTAGATCTATTGAGCGTTTGGTGTCATTTATAAATAATATATCCGTAAATATGCGCTGCACATCGATATAGTTATCCACACTGAAACTCTGATTGCCCAAATACGCTTGTCGAAGTTCGCGAGATCTTTCATCCATTTCCTCAATTGTCTTCATCGAGTCCCGATAGAAGAACAAATAGGGTGCCAACTCAAACCAACGGCTGTTGAGCTCCTCAATCAACTCCTTGCCATTGGGCTGCCTTGCAAGCAGAGCAGCTGCGTTGTAAGTTCCATCCTCCTGTGTGTTTGAAATCAACCAAGGCACTTGTGCAAATTTTCCACTTTTGATGATTTCAATGGGATATTGGGTAATGAATGGATTAGTGGCATCTTCGGGCTCAATCACTGGCCCAAATGGAGTAAATGGCACATATCCAAAGAACAAAAATTGACGCACAGCTCTGACTATTTGTACAGCATCCTTTGATTTGAGGCAATTTTTTAGATCCAAGGAACTGCTTAATAAGCCACAGCCTACAATGCGACCCAACTCAAATGCACGTCGACGTCCACCTTCTTGAACAATCCAAGGACTCAGTGCATTTCCACTAATGGAGACCGCCACTTTGGCCAAGTCCTTAAAGTCTTCTTGCAGCATTTGAAGGTGGACGGAGGCAGCTCCTGCGGAGAACCCAAGTACCATTATATTTTCAGGCTCCCCACCGAAGTAGGCAATGTTTTCCTTGATCCACTGCAAAGCCAGTCGCTGATCTTTTAATCCATTGTTGCCCGGAATAAGGGAGTCTCCAGTGCTTAGGAAACCCAATGGGCCTAAGCGGTAGCTGATCTTCACTACAATTAAATTTCCCTGTGCCATGATTGGCTCATGCCCGTTTTCAACTGCACCACCAAACATGAAGCAACCACCGTGTAAATGGGCCAAAACAGGAAATGTGGTGCGACTGGAGTTCTTCGGCTTATAGATGCTGACTGTCAGACAATCCTCATTGCCTGTTAGCTTATCTTCCTGGTCGATAAACTGACTCCACTGCATGCAGAGCACAGGTGGCATAGTGGCATCAAAGACTTCATTCCATTGGCGACCATATTTCTGTGGTACCTCAAAGCGAAGGTCTCCCAAAGGTGGCTCTGCGTAGGGTATCGATTCGTAGCTGTAGTACCCTTCATTATCGCGACCACGTAATTTTCCATGTGGAAGTTCCACTAACAGCGGGTCTGTGAGGGCAGATGCTGTGCTGATGCACAGCAGAGTGATCAAAATTGTGATATCATTCATGACTTGCCCTGCGCCGAGTCTCAAAATGAACTGTTCAAAGCGGAGCCAATCAGCTTTCTTTTTACTGCTACTCTCGACTCAGACTTGTGTGCTCCCTAATCGAATTATTTCCATTAGCTGCTCTCTCCAATCGCTCAGCCACTGATATAATATATAAAAATAAACATATTTTAAAATATATAAAAGATTGTAAACAACAAGTTCGCTTGTTAAATTGATAGCATTATTGAATTGATTTGATTTATTAATCTGGGTGACTTGAATTCAGTAATATTTACATTTCCAGAAATGTCTGGAAACATATTTCAATTAAAAGTCACAGGAAAAATGTAAAATACCTCTGAGTTAAAAGAAAAATTTGATAAACATTTTAATTATTTTAATAGTATTTTGTATATAGGCTTTAAATTGAGATTTTCAATTTCTGCCTCTCTTTGTCTTGAAAACCTCAATAACAATTTGTTTCTGTTTTTTTTCCAATAGTTATTTATTAGTCAGCTCAAATAGTACAGTGTTAATGACATCTGCTACTTAGATAATCCAAATAATTGATATAAACAACCCACAATACGTTTGTGTTTGCAATTCACTAGATCACAACGCAGATTAAAACCACTTCTACCACATCACCAAAACTCAAGCCAAGGTATTTGCGAGAGCTCGAATTTATACTCTCCCCGATTTGATAAAGTACTCGTATATTATTCAAGTTTGTAAGATCGTCACTTAGCTGAATAAATATTTGCTAATTGTTAAAAACAGAGGGACGTTGAACTTTGAATCGAATACTTGCACACAATAACCAAATTCGCAAAATTATTGATTGTATTCGATCTGGTTCAATGATATACTGAAAATTAAATCACAGTCATAAAATGCATATTAAAATATTTTACACTTTTTTTTAGCCATTTAGTAATCAATAAATATAAAATAATTAAATTATTCGACAGCTGCTAATTTAGCAATGGTGGTAGGGTATCGATTCGTAGCTGTAGCACCCTTCATTATCGCGACCACGTAATTTTCCATGTGGAAGTTCCACTAACAGCGGGTCTGTGAGGGCAGATGCTGTGCTGAGGCACAGCAGAGCTATCAAAATTGTGTTATCATTCATGACTTGCCCTGCGCCGAGTCTCAAAGTGAACTGTTCAAAGCGGAGCCAATCAGCTTTCATTAAATAGTGAACAGATTAACAGTAACAGCTCTTATTTTACAGACAAATACATTCGAAAAGTGATGAATATTGGAAATTTAGAGGCGCCATCTATAAATGCTGACTAAATTAAAGTGGATTTGCTAATGTGACTGATTTACACTTTGTAATATAAAGTCCATTAAAAAAAAGAAGAAAAACGCAAATGTTAAGTTTCGGTTTGTTAGTTCAATGTTTCCTTCGCTTTAAATCTATTTTAAGCCCAATTATATTGCTCTTCACAAGTTGCTAAGTAACTTGTAAGGTTTCCACAAGTTAACCAGAGCTTATTATTTATAGAAAGTATGCTGAAAAAAATGGAGCAATAAGACTAAAACTGAACATTATTATTGGTAAATTACGTTTTAAGTAATAATTGCTAAGGATTACAAATCACATACAAAGTCTCAAAGTGCTACATACTTGAAGAGAGAAATAAATTGGATTTTGCTTTGTTAAACTGATTTAAGCTATAAAAATCCATTCGCAATATTTGGTTGAAGTTAGCGGGCTTCATTAATTCAGTAGCCCAACTATTAACATCAACTGGGGAGCAGTCAATTCCAACTCCCAGACAAATAAGCGGTGCTATTATCAGCATTCTAATCAACGATGATGGAGATTATGATGATGATGATGATGATGTTAATGATAATGATGACGAGAATGATAATGGGGATAAACATGAATAAGAGACTTGGTGTCAGTCGAAGAAGCAAATACTGTGTTATGGACTGTCTTTGTGTGTGTGTGTGTGTGTGTCTGAGTGAGTGAGTGTGTATATAAATGAATTAGTTCGCATTAAGCATACGCAGCAGTGTACGCAAAAGCTAAGCAACCATGATTCAGGAAATATGCTGAAGACTTGTGACTGCTGCTCATTTGCCCAGTGGGTCAGTGGATGTATATATATATATACATATATATATATATATATATATATATGCAGCCTTGGGATATTAAGTTTTGCTACTCGTTGTGTGAAGCATGGAATATTAATTTCTCTAGTAATTCACAACATTTGTAACTAATGTTTGTTAATGAGCTATGCCCCCACTAACGACCCCACCACTTCACCACTATCTTGCATTTACTGTGTACTGTGGGTAAGGTGGCCCCTTAAGTTGAATGACTACTGCGTTTGGGTCGCTAAATTCTAGAATTACCAAGTGCAAAAGTGAGAAAACCAAACTGAACTCACCTTCTACCCACCAAGTAACTTCCTGCGATGGAATAGAGTGGGACATGCTACGTGTTGGACCGTTGAGCAGACACTTAATGAAATAATTATGTAAAAGCCAACATCCTGTCCTTGTAGCACCTTTTTGGCCAATACACGTACGTGTGGTTTTTACATTCATTAATTTGCCGACCTTCCCTTTGAATGCCACATTTGAATTATTTATTATGCTACAGATTGCTGGCAATATCATTTAGTGTTTACACACATAATAGCCCTTGGGTTACCCTTTTGGTTATTTGTATTTATATGTCATTGATCGGCGTGTCGAGCTTGTGCATAAATATTCTACGTTTCTATTAAAAGGAGTTGCTCAGTTTTAGGTCAACGTCAAGAATAAGTAAAGAAATTATGTATATTTTGCTATCTTAACTGACGAACTGCTAATGAAAACTGCTATACGAGATTACGTTGATACTTCTTTTGTCGGCTTTAAGTTCAATTCGAAAGTTTCAGGTGCTAATTCAGGCAACATCTTCACATTAATTTTTCATCGGAAATTAGTTCGCTGGGCAGTTGCAGCAGGCAAAAGCCAACCAAACTCACCAGCCTTTTGACAAAGCCCTGTAAATTAAAATACCTAGACTGCCACTGAACTAGGTAAAATAAGTAACGAATATCGACGATCTCGTGACAATGAGAAAATGAGCTCAAAGCACATCATTATAGATTGTGTCTCCTTATCCAGAGAAGATGATGCAATATCTAGGAAAACTTTTCTTAAGCTCAGTAGACATAGAAAATCTGAACCAGTTCAGGAATTAACTCAAGAATCAGAAGAATGTACAATATATCTAACTACTTATCTCCTTTAATAAAACAAAATTAAATTAAAAATTAGTTCGCATAGCTTTGCATAGGACTTTCTTTGTCTCTCTCTTTGGTAAATATCAACCCACAACTTTCAATGAGTAATCAAACTTTTGATAAGAATGTAAGAGTGCTTCACGGCTGAATTTTTCATTCCTCTTTGTAATTACTGAAAATGATTTTCTTAACGAAGGCTAATTTTATAGGCTAACAACGCATACGCAAAGATTCATTAGATTCTATAGATGTGGTAAATACGCTTAATGGGTATTAATAACGTGGGGCATTTGTGATTATACGATCTAGACTCGCAGTGACTCGTTTAACCAGTTGACACAAAACTGTCACAGCGACTATTTCGAACCTGCGAAGCGAGCTTGTGCGACACTGAGGAGGGCTTATAAATTGCAACTATGACACAAATGTGGCGCTAATCAGCAGCCACCCCCATCCATTCTGCCCGTATTGCAGATACCCAAGTTGCACACTAAGCCGCCAAAGTAGAGATTTTGTCATCGGGCCATAAAATATGCAACAAAAAATGCAACTACCCCGAGTGTATCGGGGTTGCTATGGCAGAAAGTGGGCGACTCTGCATGTGCATGTAAAATAATTTGAAAACACGGCATTTGCGTAATGAAGCATGTGGAAAACGCGACGCGAAGCTGCTGAGAGCAACTGAAAGCGCTCATAAATGCCAGAAGTTGCGCGAGTCCTTAACTTTTATGAGCAATGCAAGAAGGAGAGTGGGAGTTGACTGAATATGTGTTGCAAATAGACTCCAGGTGCAAGTGGCGTATCGCACATGTTTGTCATGCGAGTGGAGTGCAGAGCGTGTCTCAGAGTGTCTCAGTGGATGCGGTTGAGCTGACACAAATGTGCGAATTCTCTCACCAACTTTTCGCAAAATACACACACACACACACTCACATACGCGTAAGGCACTTCAGTCGTCTGGCAGCAGGAAGAAAAGTTGGTATGTAAGTGTTTTGGCTGGCATTCGCATTCAGTGCGTAATCTTCACCTTTTCCACAGTTTTGCCATGCACTTTTATTGCATGCTTACATACGCTTTGCAGCACCCCAACACTTGCCGATTGTATCGACAAAAGTTGCGCCTTAAATTTACAACTTATGCCACGTAGCATTCACTAAAATCCAAAAACCAGCCAATTCACTTGCGTGTCCCGACACCGTGGGCGAAGAAGGCCTATTTTTATGTATTGAATTGAATTCAATTTGTACCCAAACGAAACCAATTATTATACCCAACTTTTAAACAAATCATTAAGCGAACTCAATAATTTAATAATACAGAAGAAATAATTTCTTGTTGGCAAAAAGAAAGTTATTTAGGATATCTGTAACATAATATTCGTTTAAATGTCATTTTATTATCAATAGCACTTTAACGCATTTGAATCAATAATTTGAATTCATTTTCTTAGGTGCCAGATTAAAGTTAATGTTCGTGCATATTGAGTCCATGGTAGGTTGCAGCTGCAGTTCGCTAAGTAGTTGTAAGCTGCATAATGTATTTACGCAAGCACCGGAAATTGGGTGCCACGAGCTGGTGCAAGTTGGCTGCTGGTGAGAGGTAGCTCGTCAGCTTGCAGCCGCTGTGCTAAACACGAATAGACAAGTGTGATCCCTTGCGGATGTGGATGTGGATGCGGGTTTGAGTTTGGGATGTGGGTTGCTGGTTCCTGGCTGCTGGCTGCTGGTTGCGGATTGCTGCTTGGTTTATGCGCTCATATTTGATGGCATTGTGAATTTTGTGTGGAATTACAGCCCTTAGCCATAGAGCTTGCTCTCTCACTCCCTGCTCAGCTCAGCTTGAGCCCTCATTAATATGTAATGCTTGCGTTGGTCTACGGAGGGGCTACGGCTACGAAGGACTGTGACCTGGCTTAAATGTATCACAGAAGGGGTCAACAACAAGAACCGATTAAAATGCAATCCATTCGAACACGTTTTGCGAGATGCTTCAACTAGATTTTCCAATTAGCGTTTAGCTCCGTGCTAGCTAATAAACATA
The DNA here is from genome assembly GCA_035041595.1 of Drosophila basisetae. NCBI lineage: Eukaryota > Metazoa > Arthropoda > Insecta > Diptera > Drosophilidae > Drosophila > Drosophila basisetae. Next base: position 2,740,203 of record JAWNLB010000147.1, on the reverse strand, counting down.
TGGTGTGCAATTCTAGAGTGTTTCTGAGATGTCGACTTACAGCCACTTAGAAATAAGATATTGTTTATTAAGTCATTTTCTTATTTTGAGATAATTTCAGAAAAACTCTAACATTAATCTGCTTGTTTTTGAGTATATGCAAATCGTAAGAGTTACATCTTCCATTTGATCAAATTTCAACAATTAAATTTACTTAAATTGAAAAAGAAAATAAAATTTGGGGCATACTTGTTTTGGGTGCTGTTTACGATAGCAAACGGGATTATTTTTTTATTTCAAGTACCTGAAACCTTTCAACTATCCAAACTTTAAATTGAGCTTTTATTTTTGATGCGTTGTAAATATTTGTGCCGTTAAATATTTAACCGTTTTAAGATCTGAAAAAAAGCCTGAAAAAGTTAAATCAGCCGCAAAAACAAAGAACCAGCAGGCGAATGTAACTAACTGCGAGACACAATCCACACTTGGCACAGCATGCTGGATAAATTTAGATAAATTTTAAATTGCAAATATGAATTTTATATAATATATATACTATTTTCAAGTATCTGTCTACATGTATATATATGTACTCTTTATTCCATTTACATCGAGGTAAATATTCCATATGCTCGTCCGTTTGATCATTTTTAGTAATTGTGGAGCATTTAGTTTTTAATGCCAGCAAAAGAGGTAAGCAAAACTCAACACTACCTATATTGTCAACGCCACCACACCCTCTCGTCACCCACACCGCACACACTCTGGAAATTTTGCGGTTGTATGCAAATTAACTTAAATGTAAACACTGGGGCATTTTATTTTTGCGTCGACAGACGCAGGATTCAGACCTAACGAAATGTTAAAAAGAGGAATTCACAACCAGCAGCAAAATGGCTCCAAAATTGTGCAGTAAAATGAAGCAAGCAATGAATGTAAGCAGGTTAAAGTGAAGAAATGGAGAAAGTAAGAGAGATAGAGAGGGAGAAGCAGTTAGAGAGAAAGTCAAAAAAAGAGGCAAACTGCAAACGTCAACCAAATTCTACGTTTTTTTTTCTTTTTTTTTGTGTTAGCTCTACATTGACTGAAACTCGGTGACAATGATGTTAACTAGAGTGTGAAAACTATGATTGGCTGTCGAGAGATACAGGCAGAAGGGTTGTCGAGAGGTGAAGGTGGAATGGAGGGGGTGTGAAAAACGAACCAGAAGCTGCGAAGAGTGATGAGAGGCAGTCGTTGTCGCTGTCACCAGGATGAGAGGAGGAGCGGATGCCAACGCCAGCAAAGTGCTCTATGATTTATACCGTATTTGCAGGCAGTTGTTAACTGTGATGACATCCTCTTTACTTTACTAGGTATGTAAGTGCACACACACACAAACACACACATACATACGCACATAAATACATACAAATCTGTTGTTGCAACATACGCTTTCAATTTGCTATGGCCTGAGTGTGATTCACACTGTTAACCCACTATCGATGAAAAACTGATACAAAATGAAAGCAAGTATTTTCAAATGTTGACTTATTAGTCAGGGCTGCAATTAAAAGAAACCGTACGGTTTTATTGATTGGTCACACTTTGAAGTAAAAGTCAATCAAAATCAATATTCTCTTTCGATGTATAGCGTTTGAGCGATACTAACTAAAATAACTTACTTTATAAGACAATAAGAGAGATAGAGAGAAAGAGTTCCTCAATCGATATTTATTATTAATGTATCGAAGCCTTATATTTCAGGATCAGAAGCTAAAAGATTTCAATGGGAATCCATAGATATTGTTTCACTCAAAGCTTTAGCGATTTAAGAAGTTATCTCATTATGATTGAATAAGAACACTGAAATCAAGCTATACATTTTTGTAAATGCTGCTTTATTACATTTGATTGCTGAATTAGGTTAATTATCTAATAGTTTTTAGAAAGTGGTGTACATAGTCTAAAGAGGAAATTTGTCGGTAAGCCATAACGGATTAATCCAGGTGCAGTTACAGGTTCGTCTCTAAGTATTCGAATCAATCTCGCTCAGTTGCGGTTGGCCTGGCAGTTGTTAACCTCACGGCGGTTGCGGCACATCTTCAGCTCGCGATCGAACCATTGGCCGATGGGACATAGCTGGTGCCTAGCACGGTTGTTGCGGCAAACATAGAAGCGGCGGCAATGTCTGCTGTTTGTGAAAAGAACGCCATCCTCGAGACCCTGGCAGTCGCGCATGGAGACCAGGGCTTCAGATGGGTTAATGACAACATCTTGAATCATTTTCGCTGGGCTTGGGGTTGTCGTTGACGCTGTGCATGGAGTTGTCGTTGACGCTGTGCATGGAGTTGTTGTTGTGCATGGGGTTGTAGTTGTTGTGGTTGTTGTCGTTTTTGTTGTTGTGCATGTGGTTGTAGTTGTTGTGGTTGTTGTCGTTGTTGTTGTGCATGTGGTTGTAGTTGTTGTCGGTTTGCATGTGGTTGTCGTTGTTGTTGTGCATGTGGTTGTAGTTGTTGTGGTTGTTGTCGTCGTTGTTGTGCATGTGGTTGTAGTTGTTGTGGTTGTTCTCGTTGTTGTTGTGCAGGTGGTTGTTGTCGGTTTGCATGGGGTCGTTGTGGTTGTAGTTGTTGTTGTACATGTGGTTGTAGTTGTTGTGGTTGTTGTCGTTGTTGTAGTGCATGTGGTTGTAGTTGTTGTGGTTGTTGTCGTTGTTGTTGTGCATGTGGTTGTTGTCGGTTTGCATGGGGTCGTTGTGGTTGTAGTTGTTGTTGTACATGTGGTTGTAGTTGTTGTGGTTGTTGTGGTTGTTGTCGTTGTTGTAGTGCATGTGGTTGTAGTTGTTGTCGGTTTGCATGTGGTTGTTGTGGTTGTAGTTGTTGTGGTTGTTGTCGTTGTGGTTGTTGTCGTTGTGGTTGTTGTGGTGGTAGTCGTAGTCGTTGTTGTCGGTTGGCATGTGGTTGTTGTGGTTGTAGTTGTTGTGGTTGTAGTGGTTGTGGTTGTTGTCGTTGTGGTTGTTGTGGTGGTTGTCGTAGTGGTGGTTGTCGTAGTGGTTGTTGTCGGTTGGCATGTGGTTGTTGTGGTTGTAGTTGTTGTAGTTGTAGTTGTTGTGGTTGTTGTCGTTGTGGTTGTTGTCGTGGTGGTTGTTGTGGTGGTAGTCGTAGTCGTTGTTGTCGGTTGGCATGTGGTTGTTGTGGTTGTAGTTGTTGTGGTTGTTGTCGTTGTGGTTGTTGTCGTTGTGGTTGTTGTCGTTGTGGTTGTTGTGGTGGTAGTCGTAGTCGTTGTTGTCGGTTGGCATGTGGTTGTTGTGGTTGTAGTTGTTGTGGTTGTTGTCGTTGTTGTTGTTGTCGTTGTGGTTGTTGTCGTTGTAGTTGTTGTCGTGGTGGTGGTAGTCGTAGTGGTTGTTGTCGGTTGGCTTGTGGTTGTTGTGGTTGTAGTTGTTGTAGTTGTAGTTGTTGTGGTTGTTGTCGTTGTGCTTGTTGTCGTGGTGGTGGTAGTCGTAGTGGTTGTTGTCGGTTGGCATGTGGTTGTTGTGGTTTTAGTTGTTGTGGTTGTTGTCGTTGTGGTTGTTGTCGTTGTGGTTGTTGTCGTTGTGGTTGTTGTGGTGGTAGTCGTAGTGGTTGTTGTCGGTTGGCATGTGGTTGTTGTGGTTGTAGTTGTTGTAGTTGTCGTTGTTGTGGTTGTTGTCGTTGTGGTTGTTGTCGTGGTGGTGGTAGTCGTAGTGGTTGTTGTCGGTTGGCATGTGGTTGTTGTGGTTGTAGTTGTTGTGGTTGTAGTTGTTGTGGTTGTCGTCGTTGTGGTTGTTGTCGTTGTGGTTGTTGTCGTTGTGGTTGTTGTGGTGGTTGTCGTAGTGGTGGTTGTCGTAGTGGTTGTTGTCGGTTGGCATGTGGTTGTTGTGGTTGTAGTTGTTGTAGTTGTAGTTGTTGTGGTTGTTGTCGTTGTGGTTGTTGTCGTTGTGGTTGTTGTTGTGGTGGTTGTTGTCGTGGTGGTGGTAGTCGTAGTGGTTGTTGTCGGTTTGCTTGTGGTTGTTGTGGTTGTAGTTGTTGTGGTTGTAGTTGTAGTGGTTGTCGTTGTTGTGGTTGTAGTTGTTGTGGTTGTTGTCGTAGTGGTTGTTATTGTGGTGGTAGTCGTAGTGGTTGTTGTCGGTTGGCTTGTGGTTGTTGTGGTTGTTGTCGTAGTGGTTGTTGTTGTGGTTGTAGTTGTTGTGGTGGTAGTCGTAGTGGTTGTTGTCGGTTTGCATGGGGCTGTTGTTGTTGTCGATGTCGTAGTCGTAGTGGAGGGCGTCTGTGTTTCACATGGGGTTGTTGTTGAAATTGGCTTTGGCTTATCGCACGGTGGCTTCACAGTGGTTCCGCATGGAGCTTGACCACCCAACGCCGAATGATCTGTTCCGTGATCGTGGCCAGACACGATGGCACCACTGCGGTCGCCATTGTGGCAGTCAACCAGGCTGGGCAGGTTGCAGATTTGTGTCTTGGGATCGAAGAATAGACCATGCTTGCACTCTTGTCGCAGCGCACGTCCGCGCAGGCAAACATAGAAGCTGGAACAACTAATAGGATCCGCGAACGAAAGTCCATTTATGTGCTCTGTACAGTCTGGCCTATTTGCCTCACTGGTTGCAGCCAGCGACGATAGGGCAATCACAAGTGTGAGCAGCAGCACGTTATCTGCAAGACAAGGCAACACGTGCCACATTAGAATGGTGGGCCAGCTGAAAGGGCCCAGGCCATAACTTACAAACTCTCATTTTTGTAAATAGTCCTTCGCTTTGCTTTAACCGTTGAGAAAACAACTTCTGTACTGACGACAAACTGGAGCAGCCGCATCGCTTATATAGTTCCCAGCTCTACTCTTATCAGCATCCACAATTACACCAAGAAGTGCTCAGCCACTTGACATCGACACGACTCTGAGACATGTGTATAGGAACAAGATGTCGGAATATAGAAAGCCATTAGCCAAATTGAACATCAAAACCTAATACAAATATTTTCGACCAGCACACCAAGTAGAGCGCATTATATAAAAGTAATTTTATCGTTTTTAGTTTCGTTAATCCTGCACCGATTTCAAATCGTAGTGAATATTTTTTTGATCATCATTTTTTGTGGCATTATATTTTAAAAAGTTGAATTTGAGATTATTAATCTGGGAGTGTTTACATAGCCCCAAAGAACTCATTGAATCAAATATTTAAGAAAAAAATGTGATTACTAAGATTTAAAATCGACACAGAAATATTTGATATATTAAACAAATGCGTTGTACGAGAAAGATATTTCAAAAATTTTCGTTTTGCATTTGTCAGCCTCCAACACTTGTGAATATTTAACAAACTTGTGCACAATTCATGAGCACTGTTTGAATATTTAAGTTGATACGTTGGATTCCCTCTCACACACAAACCTACACAAAAACTGACAAGCAGACCAAATCCTTGATGCTGTCCCAACTCATGTGGTTGTATTCGAGGCATGTGCTTGTGCCAACTACTATACATATCTATGTTTGTGTGTAAATACAGGAACTGGATTGGCGAAAGCATAAGTTAGCTTGAAATGGAACAGGACAGAGCCCGAGGCAAGCAAATGAATTCCATTAATGTTTGTATGTTATGAATCTCATAATACTCTTAAATATTTTAGTTCCAGCATGTATACATAAGTAAACTGTATTCTTAATATTCTTTCTATATGAGAAAGATGTATGTTAAATAAAACAAATAGGTGGTTATAAGTGGATCAGCAATATTAAGACACTTTTTATAGTGGGACAGTTTTCACTTGCAGCTCCTTGCGAAAGAAACTATAATCTGAAAAATATCGAAAAATTGTAGTCATTTATATTTAATTTAAGGAAAATTGTTTTATTTACTCTTTATCACTTAAGATAATCGCTTAACACATATCGCAAATATTAAATTTGCTTGTCATTACATTTTTTATTTGTAGAACTCAAGAGTACTCAAATTTTCGGTTAGCTTGCTAACTCGGGGCATAAGCTGCACCTACAATTGTTGCAAGTTTTTAATACTAACTAATTTTTTTTTTTTTGTATTGTGTAATCGTGTAATTTTTTTAAGTATTTTTTTTTTTTTGCTATTTGGAGTATTTATTGTAAAGGAACGTCAAAGCTTACATATTCGGTACACACACATACATATTTACACAGTTCCTCTAAAGATGTAATTACGAGTAATTTTCATAAATATTTAATTTTTATTTAATTTATTGTTTACACATATGCAGAATTCTACAGTATTGTTATTATTTACTAATTGAAACAATAAGACGCACAACTTCCGAAATATTTACAGTTTAAATTAATAGAATACCTAAGCTGAGTCACAAAGAACTTTATTTTCGTTTTTACTTGTAGTAGTTGAAACAATTCCAAGAATTTGATTTCTAATGCTTTGAGACATGGAACAATAAGTTGTTCTTCATTTCGACATATGTTATGCTAATTTTTTTTTAGCTATTAATATATATGTTCAAAAGATATTAATGCGCTGCGTTGTACAGCTATTACTATTATTAACTTTAGTTTTTTTAATAGCGTAAGTAAGTTTCACTTCCTTAATTTCAAATTGTCTTGGTAACGTTTGCTTATTTGTGTAATAGAATAATGGCTTGGTTTTTAGAAGTAGCTTAAGTTCTGCTCTTTAAATTTATTTTTTATACTCAGTGTTGTCTTATAACATTAATTTATTGATACAACCATAACTCAAGTGCTTAAATAACCGCATTCCAAATGACACTGAATCTCAAAGATTTCGAAATCAAATTACACAGCATTAAGTATTTCAGATTTATTGTTATTTATTTACACAACTCTTTAGAGGCCTTCATTTATTTTACTACCAAATGATTATTTTTTTGCGCAAATTATATAAAAACGTTCTAAACAAATTGTGAATGTAAAATAAGCAAACTTAATTTCAAGTTAGGAGTTCTTTTTATGTTAATAAATATTGAATATACACTTACATATTTATTGGCTAAAAGCAAGTACAATAAATCTGTTGAGTTTTTGGCATGACATGACCAATTCGTCGCCAAGTATCTACACTTAAACGTTGTTGTAGACATGTCTCCCATTGTTTGTTTGAGCTTAAAATTCTAAGAATAGTCTAAACTGAATCGTTCAAATTGCAATTGTGCCGTGAGCTGGCTGCTTGTTGCCAGTGCCACGGCTACTGCGGTTGCTGGTCGGCTGCTCAAGTTTTGTCCTCCGCCACTTTGGTGTCACTAATTGAGCTGCTGACGTTGCCACAGTCATCGCCGAAGTCGAATCCGAAACGCCGTTGCCTGCGGGTTGCCGTCTGCCGCTGTGTGCAGAGCCTGCGGCTGACACTTTTGCGTACTGATGTTGTCCTTGGTGGCTCCTGCAGTGCTGCTGGTGGATTGTTGGTTTTGTTTCGGTCATGATTGCAGCAGATTGCCACATTTCTGGCGAGCACAAATTTAATAATCCACAAAAGTGTCAAAATCGTTGAAATATTTCGCCAGTGCAAACAGCCAGGACAACCAATTAGCGTATTCCAGCTGACACTGGCGGATTTAATGGCAGATGCAGAATATTCACCTGGGATTAAAAGGAAACAGTCGTGTGTGTGGCTTGTGGTTATCATCAAATGTTTATTGTAATTGTTACAATTGCAATTGGCAATCGCATTCACACTACTACAAAAATGATTACTCAAACTGAAAACTCACATTCAATTTAAACTCAAATTCTGTGGAAATCAATTTGTGCAATTTACCAACTTGTAACTGTGTCTAGGTGTGTGTGTGTGTGTGTGTCGATTGAATAAATAGAGGCATATTGTAATTAAATATTGCTATAGCAAAATTGAACAGCAAACACTGCAACCGAAAACACAAATAAAAGTGCGCATAAATTATCAGATATTTGAGTGTGCTTCTACATATACGAGTATACATATATTCCGACTATAGCATGGCTTATTTTGGAAATCTATGTATATGTGTATGAATATTTTAGTTCATACCAACAATGTCAAAATGAACTGAGTATGTAATTCAAGTAGAGTGAAGAACTATTTTAAAATAAGTCATATATGTCGTGTATATATTAAAACAATGATGGTGATAAAAAACAACAATGAATTGTGGAATTTTCTTTTTTGCAGAATGCAACTTCCATTAAACTATTTAAAATTTTATAGAAACTACATGTATTAAAATGGATAACTGAATACATATGTATATTTAGTCGTATAATGTGCTGACGAACTGAAGCTAATTTAATATATAGAATTAAGAGAAAACTTAGTTAAATTATGCTTCATTTAACATTCAGCATGCATAAAATAATAGGTGGCCTATCATCAACAACTAAAATATTTACACAGCAGCAAAATATGCATTGCATTTCATTTTAGATTTTTCCACTTGCTCAACCAATTGCTAAAACAGACCAAATCTAATTTATCCATATTAATTAAGTATAGCTAAATGTTTTGGTGGTAAAGCTGCGTTTGCCATATAGGCTAAATAAACTTAATTGCATGTACATAAATAGCAGCACTCGATAGAAATAAAACACAGTGATTAAATCAAAATAACGGTCGAGTTTCAGCATACATATGTATTCACATTTTCATATTCACATTTGCGTGATATGTCTGTACGAGTATGTGTATTTGTAGTTAGTCTATGTATATAAGAATATTAATTATGCCATAAAGCGGCGGCAGCAGGTTTTTCTCATGTGTGTGCGTAATTACTGAGGAAATGCATTCAAATTAATAATTGATAATATCATTAAGTTATTAATAATTATTTGTCATAATTGTTGTTGTGGCAGTTGTTTTTCTGTTTTCTCCGTGCTGTTCCAGGCCAGTTCAGGCATTTTGCCTCCGCCATGTCCAGTTGGCCAGCACCAAATGAGGGGCAGTGCAACAGCAATAACAAATACTTACAACAATAATAACAATGACATTGTTATATTGAAAATATAAAAATGCACCACAGAATGACATTAAGTTTATTAACCCTTTGGCACTATGCAAAAATCAATGAAATATATGTATGAAATTTCAAACAAAAGTCGACAACGTGTATATCTTTTTTAAAGCACTCCCTGCACCACCCCCTGAAAAATGCTATTGAAATACATGATAAAACTCTCACGCAACATGATTCTTTGATTTTCATTATCCGGCTTTAAAATGTTTTACACATTTTTCCGGCTTAAAAGTGATGTGAGCCCCATTTTATCGCCACCAATTAGTCGAATATTAAAAATACATATATTTCTACAATATTTATCGTGTTTTTTTGTTTTATTATTATTTTGCTTTTTTTGTATGCATTTCTTATGATTCTGTTATTATGAATTTCTAAAAAAAAATCAAAATAAACATGAGAATGAGCATGATTTCAATGTTCATAATATTTGTACAGAGTTAATTAGAATTTTACTTGAATACATATGTTAGTCATGGTTGGAGGTTATTTATTGAAAATTCCAATATTCTCGCTTGTAAATACCAATAGTTGTGAGCGATTAAAATATTGTGAATTCCATGAAAAATTCTGTGTCCATAAGCAGCGAAATTTATAATGAATTAAATGTTTGTAAATTGAAAAGGGTAGTATATATTTTATTCAGTAAATAATTATGTCATCAATTCATCGGAAATTTGGCAATTGTGAAAGACTCGGAAAAGTCTACAAAAAAGCTCTTTGATCATAATTTGATTTGTTGGTAAATGGTCGGAAATGGCGTACTTTTGTACGCTTACTGATAGAGTTGTTAGTATTTTTGTTTATTTAGGCAAATATTTAAAGTAAAAGTTGCTGTAAATTTGTGCTTTGCTGTTCCATCGCTGTTTAAGTCACGAGCCATTGAATATTTTCACAATTCATGGCTTTTTTGATTTTAAGTTACACATAACAACTGCGCAACGATAACCGCAGCTGAGGAGAGCCCATGCTGACGAGGGGCCGCAGTACTGACAGACATGCCCTTAAATCATTACTTTGCCCTATCTGACTTTCTGACATATATAAAAACATGTGCATCACTTGACATTCGCATAGAACGTGTTCAAACCTTAACTCGAACACGAAAACATTTGCCGCAATTGGCAATGCCATTTTTATGGCCGTTATTTTAAAACCAGCGGCCCGAATAAACGTGACAGTTGTTTGCGACAAACAGACAGACAGATACTCAACGTGTAAACGACAAACGCAAAGCGCGCACCTGTCGCTCAAGCGTACTGTGTTTGGACCAGCCTGTCAGGTGTCATCATCACTTAGCAGTTGAGTAGCAACGCCTCACACGCACTCCTCTCCCCCATTGAGTTGCTGGGCGCATATACATAAGTAGCATGCTTCAAATTGCCAGTTACACGGCAGAACACATGTCAAAGTTGAAATACACGCACTGCTCAAACATCAACAAAAAAGCAAGAACAACAGCACACAATTTGAATACAAACACAAATTGCGTATTGATTTACAAATATTTCGCAGACACATTGGTATGCCAGCTACATACGAGTAGATACAATTGAATCTTTGCTTGACAAACGGACAGGCAAATTGTTGCCAATATGTGTGCGAATACGTTTGTTGTAGGTCATCATCTTTACAATCATCATCCTCACAGTCGCCGTCGATTTGGACATTGAGCAAATAACGCAATTATGGATATTTCCAGATAACAATAAAAGTGCAACCGTTGCTTCCGCTGATGCTGTTAACGTAACTGTTTCTGCCTGAGTGGCCATAAGCATCGTAGAAAATTGTGTAAAGAAAATAAAAACGAAATATGCTCATAAAACTTAAAGAGTCGTAGTTTACACGTGACAAATATATAAATATATATATAAATATTTGAACGAAAGGTTTGACAAGGTGAATAAATTTTAATATAAAGTTGCGTCTGGTCAAGACACTGCTGAATTTATTTCCATCTTTGTGTTTTATGAATCTTGTATTTGCGATTGTTTGCTGTTGCAGAAATACAAATAAAATTGATTTGAATCAAAAATAAAAAAAAATAAAACGATAGCTAGAAGACATCAAATTTAACTTGTACTGGTTGATATTGAAAGATTATGAAGTATTTGCACATTGTATAATTTTGGCAATATCAAAGTTCGACTACTAAAGCCATCATGGGAACGTATTATAATTTTGTCGTGAAGTTTGTAACGCCTGGAAAAAAACAGCTCCAACCCCAATTAGTATATTGATTTCTGATCAGCATTGCTACCCGAATCGATTTCCATCTATCTGTCTGTCTTGATGCAATCTAGTCCCTTATTTCTAAAGTTGTATTGTCGAAGCTAAGCACACACATATCAGTTGAATTGCTGGAAGAAGTATATACATCGGAAATCGCCGGATCGGATTACTATATCATAAACTGCTAGCATCGTGTATGAACCACTTTTTGCTTAACAAGGTATGCAAATTAAACTTACGCAGTATGCGCTTTGTACTACTCGGGTTTTGACAAAACCCCAGCGAGCTCAGAGTACCATATCAGATAGCTCCATTATCATGCCGAGTTTGTATATGAAATATTTCTTATCTTTCTCTTGTAGCAGAGTGAGAGTAAGAAAGTATATATCAACACACACAATATATTTTTACACAATAATTATAGTATGAAGTAAAGCGTACGTTTAATTAATAGTCAGAATAATAATAACTATTTAACGCATTCAAATTAGCAGCACTGAGCAAGCATTTCGTACCACTGTGCATCCGTTGGTGAATCGAAAGTCAGGAGTACCGAATGCCAGTGAAATAAAATTAAAGTAGCTTAAATTAAAACTTAATTCAATCGGCATGCAATACAAAAACATTTGGCACCAACTGAAACGTGGCTTGGCCAACGCCAAACTCCTCCCCCCCACGTTCCCCGAGACTTACCGTTTAGCACGTGCAGCACAATGGTGCGTGGTGCGCTGTTTGAGGGGCTGCACGTATAGTTGCCGGAGTCCAACTTCACCACGGCGGGAATGATGAGAGATGCCCTCTGCAATTAGACAATAACAACAAAAGCAAAATGTGAACGTATACGTAATATTTATATTGAAATGCGATGCTTGAGCTGGCGACACAGTTGTCCCGCTAAACGGAGCGTATGCACCACAGTATACCACATTGGGTAACGGAAACTGTGAAAATGCCACTGTTTGACACTTGAATGGCAGCAAAATTAAAATACAAAATGTGCACACACTCAAATTATACATATATTAAAATAATAATATGACGGCGTTGACAATTTTCGACAGTGTTGCGAAAAATTGAATAAAAATGCCATAGCATCCACTCCACTACACTCCACACCCCCTCCCCCTCCCACTCCGCCCCCACACCTTGCTCACTCTCTTTCTTTCGCATTCGTGAGGCAATTTGCGTAATGAATACTCGTTTAATGAAAATGCTGAGAGTGGCATATAGACAGTGAGAGGGGGGTGGCGGGGGGAGCGGAATGTGTGCATTGAAGACTTGGGGAGTTGAATGATTATGATAATGATAATGATGAGAGACACGCCCACACGTGCGGTAAGCCACTTACCGTTATCTGTTTAATGAAACTGCTGCTTGGCAGCAATGTTGTTGTCCTTGCCATTGTGCTTGGCTCTGTTGTAGTCGTAGTTGTTGTTATTGTTGTTGTTCTTGCTGCTGTTGATGTTGTTGTTGTTGCTGTGGCTTCCTCTGATATTGCTGTCGTCATAGTTGCAGCAGCAGCAGCTGCTGCTGCTGCTATTGTTGTCGCTAATGTTGCCGGCGTGTCAACTGCCGTACCATCATCAACTATGCCACCTTCACCTGCAATGCCGGCAACGGCAGCTGCTGTCGTTGACATTGTAGCCGTTGTGGGCGTGGCTGTTGTTGTTGGCATTGCATATCCATTTCCGGAGATGGCGGTCCCATCACTCACAGTTATCGCATCTAAAATATATGAACGTGTTATGGCCGCTATATCATTTAGCTTCTCTGCTCTCATTGACGTCGATGTCGACGTTGCCGCTGGCGTCGTTGGCGCTTCCGTTGGCAGATCGATGCGCTCAATTTCCGTTCGCCAGCCACGACGATTATGCAAATAGATTTGCTTCTGATTGTAAAACCAATTAATGAAAAGCGGCGGTTCCAGTGCCTGGCTAATTATGCAGCGCAGTTTCACTTGACTTCCGGCCTTCACGTGGCGCGTCGACTCCCCGATTAATTCGGTTTTAGGTTCTGCAAAAGAGCCATAAAGCACACACACACACACACAGTTTATTGAGTTGCTTACAATCTGTGCAAAATCTGTGCAGCGGCCACTGATTTATTGGCCTGACTGGTGATTTATGTTAGGTTTGGGTGTGGCATGCTCTGCAAGTTAAGCTGCATTTGGGAATCTGGTTTTCATTGATTGTGTCTATAACACGACTACTGGCTCAATGAAGCAACTGCAAGGAGCACTCTCACTTGCATAGGTATGATGATAAATCTATTCTACATCTATTGTCTCTGACGCAAGGATAAGAAATGAACGAGTAGTCATTTTGTTGAAGTCTTAATGTTGTCATCTTATTTTATAAAAATAACCCAAAATATATATATCTGGTTTAGAAAGTGTTTAAGACTAAGTAAGTAATGACTACTACTAAATGCTGATTTCAGGTAAACGCAATTATTTATTGTTTCACCTATGAAGTTCTTATTTGCAAAACTTTCCAGTTTATTAAGCTTTAATCGAATATTTTGCAATAAGCTGGTATTTTTTAAGTACAAATTATTTCGCTTTAAAGTGAACCAAAATGTGGTAAAGTACATTTCAATATATCATAGCGGACTTCACATTTTCGTCATTGTCTTGCAGTGGGAGCACTAGTTTTAATTATATATTAATTTGAAGCATCATTAAGAAGCTTCTGTCTTTCCCTTTGTATTTTCTTAACATTTATGCTTACTCACCCACTATACGCAAGTGCACAATGGCGCTCGCTTTGGGCTCCGTGGAGACCTGACATTCGTAGGTGCCCTCATCCTTGAGCTGCACATATTTAATCTGGAGGGACCAGCGTTCGGGGTTGGGGGAGAATACCGACTGGAAGCGCTGATCCGCTATGAAGGTGGTCTGATCCACGGTGAGAATGTGACCATCCCGCATCCGCAGCCATGAGATGGGCTTCTTTACCAATTGCTTGACCTGCGAAGAAAGATGCAGATGACAAGCAGAAAGCAAATTAATATCGAATTAGTCAGTAATTGAAGGCAATCTGAAAGCAATATTGGTTTCATATTTTAAACACAATGCAATTATGTATGTCTTAAGCACTGATAGCTCAGAGCTGGGAGAGCTGGAAGCCAACGACAAGAGCAAATCCCAGCTGACTAACTGAATGATGTCAGCGAAACTTTTCTTCTTCGTGGCCCACAAAGAAAAGAAAAAAAAAAACTTTGGCGCCCACAACAACAGGGCGAATAACGGTATTGGGCAACAATGTAACGGTAAACAACAACGGCAACAAAATGACGATTCATTCCTGTCAATAACGACAATAATAATTTAGAAGCAATTTTACAAGGCTCCCTCCCGCCCCCAACATTCCTCCACCCACCCACCACGATTCACGTAAAGAAAATAATATACATTCAATTTGCAAGGGAAGCCGTGTGGGTGTTTGCGAGTGTGTTTGTACATGTGTGTGCGAGTACATACACAATGCAATATATATATAGATATATATAAATATACTTCTGTTGATGGGCAGACTCCCTGAATTGTATCGCAAGAAGGGCTCATTGTAATTACACTCGACACAATTTGCAAGTTACTTTTGTAGACTAAGTTCGGAAATTATCTTCATTTGGACAATTTGGCAACTGGATTGAATCGTACTTTGTAAGCGATTGAAATACGATTGGTATTTAGAGAATTGTAATAAATGGAATTGTAATAAATAAGCGATTCGTTGAACCCAACTGTTAAATGCAAAGTAGAATTGCTGATAGTAGTTTGTTCAATATGAAAATACTGTTTGTTTTATAAAATCAATGTCTATTATCCGATCTTATGAAAATATTTACAGTTAATCAATAATATGTCGGGATATCAAGTGTTGCTTGAATTGTTCTCGGGAATCGATGTAAATTTGAGCAGCTGTCTATCAAATGAAATAAACTTGATCTACGCAGGGTCGACGAAAAACTATATTTCGGAGATCTTAGACGGAAAGTAGGACTTGGCTAAATCATATATGTATATATATACCTTATTCTTTCATTTGCCTATTACATGCATTGTTCACTTCATACAGTTCACATTATATCAATTTATGACTTGAGGATCTTAAATTCCTTTTGCTAAATTCGTAGGAGAGATAAAATATTCACCTGATTCATCGCCATTTTCGTAATATATTGCCTAACATTCATAAAAAGAAAAACAATCTGTAATATTATACGGATATTTCTAAATGATCATCTAATCCACTCAAAACTCAGTTCCACTTTAAATTCCACGCACACATTGCACGCAGTGTGAGCCTACTCGCATACCCCATTGTAAAAGATGTGGGGGGGGGGGGGGGGTCATAGGGGCAAGGCAGCTGACTAAAATGGCGATTGCCAACCGTGTCTGTAACTCTGGCAGTGGCACTGGCAAATGGCAGTCTTTGAACTGCTGTCATCAACTACATTGTCCGTGTTAGCTACGGCAATGGCGACAGCGATGTCGACAAGACTCATGGTGTAGCTGGGGGGAGGGGGCACATTGAACGACGTCATGATTAGATACTATAATCATTTGTGTTTTATGTGCTTGTTGTTTTTCATTGTGGTTGCTGCCCAGGCCATGGAACTAAAAGTGTCTGAGGCACGGACACAAAAGGCAACCCCAAGCAACGACAACAGAACCCCACTGATATTTTGTTGTTCCCCCAACTCGAAAGCTGGCCGCGTCTGTCTGTCTGTCTGCCTTGGTCGTAATTGGTGCCAGTTCCTTTGGCCCTCTTTGCTTGTCATACTCGCTGTTGTTATTGCTGTACGTGCTGTCAAAACTATATGAATATGCCGGCCCAGAAATGAGTACACACAACACAAACATTTATAATAAAACCGTACCTATTATGGCAATGTGAACGCCATGAGGTTTGTTTCGTATCCAACATCAGTGATAAATTTGCACAAACTTAAATTTCTAATTCACCACTGCGAATTACTCCACATAATGTACGCCGATGGTTTTAATAGTAATTTCCGTTTGCTTTTGATTTATGTATTTAATATGGTGTTGACAATTTTATAACCAAAATGTCAATGCGATTGACAATTCGTGAGCTACTTTATTTTAACACTGTTATTTTACGGCTAAGATATGAGGGCATTTTACAAATGTTGTTTGTCAGAGCTTTTAATGAAGTGTAAGTAAAATCTGTAATTTTATCAGAATAACTTTTTAGCTGGAATTACAACTAGATAAACTTGATGTTGGCACAATATTTACCCAATATTTCTAATACAAAACTTGTATTCTTTTTTAAATGAAATTTCATACGAAAAATTTGAAATTTATCAAAATGTCAGTCAGTGGACAGATTCCTAAATAGCAAATAAACAAGTCTGGTTACTAATAATACTGCAAGCTCCGAACTATGTAGCTATAAATAAAGCACTATGCTGTGGGTAGGTTGACATTATTAAATTTTGCGGAAGGCATTGAAATCGTGAGTATCGCACAAAGGACATTATTATCAGGCTGAGCATCGGCATTGTACTCAGAGAGTATTAAGTGAAGATGCTTATCCAGTTGCTCGAACCGACAGACAGTTGGGCAGCCAGCCAAGCAGCTTCTAGGCACGCACAAGGACAGAGCCAAGGGATGGATATTGAGGTTGGTGGTTGGAGGATAGCGGGTGGAAGACTTGTAATGGGAGCTGTGGCGAACTTCTTCAGCGGCATTTTGGAGTACGTGGCAAGTGAAAGTACATAAGTCCTTGCTGGAGGCTCGTTGCGGCTGATGGTGGCTCTTGCTGGCTGACAAATATTCATGTGGTTTGGGTCTCAGGTTGTGCCCGATCTGGATGGCGGGCTTGGCATTAGCTAATTTAAATTCCTCGCTTATGGATGGCGCATTATGCGGCTGGGTTCGTGTAGATTGCGCTTAATTTACCAAAAAATTAATGGCCGTATTTTGCCATCGAATTTATCAAGATGCCTCTTGTCGGCTGTCTCCATATCTCTCTCTCTCCCTCTCTCCCTCTCTCTCTCTAGCTGTTCCCTCGGTTTTGCAATTTAAATATTGTTAATTAGTTGTTGGTGTCGCTGCTGCATTCTCTCTCGCACTATGTGTGTTACGTGACTTGGCAAAGCAAATGTTATCATTGCATTAAAGTCAAACGTCTGGAAATGGGTTATAAACCCAGCGAGCGCCACTCAAAGTAGTTCTTGGAAACTAGTCGTCCCTCCGCCGTCTGGCTGGTATCCATATCACTTCTTTTATGTGCGATTTCCTTTTCAGTATGATGTCGTCAGCAAATGATTTTGGAAACCTAAGGCTCGCAGACAACAAAGTTTGCCCATAACATTTGCGAATTCTGTCTAAACTTGTTTGTAAATAATTTCTTTTATTTTACCAATTTTTTTACACAACAATACACCTCAAACGGCCATCTATTCCACGCCAACAGTCTATGGGTAATATTTATTTCCCTTTTCGTTTCATATCTGCAAAAAAAAAAATAAACTTTTTGCAGACTTTGCAAAATAATACAAAATACGGAAAGTGAATGCTAGGGGAGCAAAAAGGCAAAATTGCTTTTGAGAAAACAGAAAAGTTTCAAGTGCTCGCAGGCAAAACATATTTTTAGCCTCGTGAATTCTCTTCTTTTATGTCGATACACATAGATTCTTTGTAACGCTTGCAGTCTGAAATTTATTATTAATTGATTAGGTTTAAGCAGATTTGCAGATTGCGCAAAGTTATGCCAACCAATAGCTGCAAGCTCAGCTTTGGTTACATGCATATCAAAATATATATATTTATGTATATATTCAATTTTTGCTTTCAGGTTATCGGATAATCAGTCTTTAGTGAAGTGTTTTCTTATGGGATTATTATCTTGTTGGAAATCTAGATATATGGCGTGCTGCTTTCAATATAAAAGACTCTTGTGACAGGCGTAAGTAAATATTTTAGTGTATTTATTGAATGGGCGCTCTATGCGAATAACATGTGACTAAAGCTTATGCATATATTCTTATGATTATTTTATTATGGAGTGTGGTTCAACTCTCATACAGTATTATAATTGAATAATTCAAGGGTATTTATTCTGTTGCATCAAACATAATCGTATTAATTTGATTTTCATATCCAGTCCGACTTACATCTAGTTACTTAAACAAAAATCGAATTAAACATCATTTTAGTCATTTCAGTTATCAATAACAGAAATTCTGTTGTAATTTAGGAAAAAATACAAAAAATTGATATACAAATTTAATAAAGAAATCCTTTGAGCTATTCGTATTAACATATATGAAATTAACGCAAATCAAACTTGAAAAGGTAAATAAATCATTTTGCCTTTAATTAAATAATATTTAGTGTTCTTCTTTTAATAAGTTTCTAACCGAGACTGCTAGCAAAAGTTTTGTTTTATTGTTGTTGCAGACAAGTTCATTTGTATCAACACACATAGTAGAAACAGAAAAGTATTTATTTCCCTTGCACGTAGCTCTGGCAGTGAAGAACACTTTTGTATATTTTAGTGTTTTAGCAAGTTGTAATTTGCTGTCTAAACAGAACATCGACTGCGCCAATTATAATGACTATGCTTATGAATATAATTATTCACAATGATCATTATCCCTGCATTGCAGGCACTGCGCCAAGGCAGAGAAGCAGTAGTAACTAAGTTATTAGCGGATGGACTTCGGATGCCACACAGACACATCAACACACACACGCACACACACACGCACAGCATGGGATGATGCTGCCACACCCAAAAGCGTGCGTTTGTATGTGTGAGGAACGTAGTTTGCCAGGCTTGGAATATTTGGGTCAGCTTCGAAAATGGCGTTGCCTTTAGCTGTAAAATGTGGCGTTGGGGTGAGAAGAAGGGCTTTAAGTGGGGAGTGCGTGTGGGGAAGGGATTCGTGGAGTGGCAGTGGCAATTTCCGGTTTGTTTTCTTTTAGTTCCGGCAGCGCCAAGCGTAAATTAGTTCAAAGCGCTGCAAATTTGAACTTCGCCCATCTCTTTCCCCTTCCAATCGCCCCACCCCATCACAGCCAACGAAGTGAAGTCTGCATAATCAAATGCTTATTATAAATTATCAATGATTATTAAAAAACTGAAAATGCTTTGTCAATATTTTTAGTCTTCTTATGAAAAAGAAAAGAAAAAATTCCTCGCATTTTTTCGTTAAAAGTAAACAATTTCACAAACAACTTCACGAGGGGAAACGGCGGTTGATTGGAGTCAAGTGAAAATCAATCAGCTTTTTATTTTTCCCTCTTCAGTTTTTCAGCTCGGTCAACAACTTAAGATTGCATGAATACTCAGACATTTTTAGGGGATACGAAGCCGCCTTATGCAAGTCATTGATAATAGCGAAAAAAAATAAATTATGAAAGAAATACAAGTATATTTTATATAGCCTGTCAGCTTTTCGGTGGAGGTTCCTTTTACTTTTGAGCACTTAAGACTGCTGACGAGGTGTCTCACAAAAGAAGCTCAACTTTTGTTTTTCCGCATTATCCATTACACTTGAAATATGATTGTCATAATTAATATACTGAATTTTGTATTTAAATTTTTTAATAGATATTGAAAGGCTGACAAATCCAAAATACTAAATCATCAAAAATAATTTTTATAAAATACTGAAATCTTAGACTACAATTTTTTTTATTATAAAATTGTTATTATTAGTGCTGTTTCATGATAACGAAATATTAATTTTTTCTGTTTGGCTTCGAAATATTTACCAGAATTCTTAATATTGATACGAAAGACCAGAAATTTACTCTACAATAAAATATAAAAAATCGATTCTTAATCGTCGGTGCCATAAAAGATTACAAGGTTCATTCATAATAATAAGAGATAAAATGCATAATAAATATCTACCTAAGGTTTTCGGATAAAAAATATTTATGTGCATATAAATTGTATATATGTGCATATAAATTATGTAAAGCAGCTTAAATATCTAAATAATTTGATATTTCGGAGCCACACATTACACCATTCATTGGATTTACCCAACGTGAGTTCAATTAAGACATTAGTGGAGACTGTGGTAGGCAACCTTTGCAGCAAGAGTTCTCGTGGCATTATGTGTTTCACACACACACACACACACAACACACACACGTGCCACTTATGCTTGTGTTTGTATAAGTATACAAAGGCCGACTACCCTTGCCAAAAAAGCACAACTGTGAGTCACATTTGGCACGCATTATGGACTGTTAATTAAAGGAAATTTTGGGGCATTGAATTGGGGTCTTATTCAGTTAAACTTGGAGCTCAGCGTCACTTACATTGCACGGCAAATAGGCGTGGGTTCCCGCTTGGCTAATTATTGTCTGGTAATCATCTATTGTTGGAGGCGGTCTCAGCGTTGTTCTCGGTGCTGGTCGACGTGTCGATCTGGTCGTTGTTGCTGCCACTGTTGTTGTAGTTGCTGTTGACTCCTCCGTTGTTACTGCTGTTGCTTTTGTTGTTGTTGGGGCTGCTATTGTCGTTGTGGTTGTCTCTCTTGTAAGGTTGTCGCTGTTACTGTTGCTGTGGCTGTTGCTATGTGGGAATAATACGTTGTACTGTGTAATTTTGTACTTGTGTTCGTCCAGTTCCTGTTCCTCCACGTTTCTATTGCTCATAATAAGATTTGCTTGCAGCACAGCCGTCACACCCGGCACGGATGTTGCCATTGTGAGTGGGCTTCCGGCTCGCTGCTGCTGGTGCCGCTGATCGCCATTGTTGCTAATGTTATTAATGTTGCTGTGGCTGTGAATGGGTATGGATATGGACAATGCTGCTGCTGCTGCTGCCGCTGTTGATGCAACGAATAAGCTTGCATTTGTATGCATTGCATTTGCCATTGTTGGTTGACTCGCTATTCTTGTTATTGATGTTGTCTTTGCTATTTGCTCATCATTTGCTTTTGCAATGTGCGTTGTCGTCGAAATTAATGGCAACGATTGTGCCATTGTCGCCGTTCTCTTTGATTGACTTCTATGAAATGGCCCATCATTTATACTGTCGCTCTTTAATATTGACGATTTGGCTAACAGAGCAGTCGCCGCCGTCTCATCCAATGGCGCCTCTAGTCCACCTAACAAAGGAGAATCCAAAAGAAAAGAAATTAATGACTTTGTGTTTTGTTTTCAGCTTGCCGGCTTAAGCCGCTTACATATTTCAAATGCTCTGATCCCATTTATCTAATATGCCAGCAACAATTAAAACGATTTACGGGACCTCCTCTATTTAAGGAGCCATTCACATTGAATTCAGCGAATAAAGTTCAATAAATTAATCGACATTTGTCTTTGATGAGCCTACAAACACACACCCATACAAGTTGCAATACCTCCAAATCCCGCCCCAATTTATCCCCACTACCCCAGTCAAGCATTATCGAGTGGCGCTCATCTACCGTTCTCTGTTTGCAGTATAACAATTTCGAAATTAATTAGCTAATTACCTTCAAGGACGACCAGTAAGTGGACATTGAATTGATTTGAATAATTTAGGTAGGTATAGAAAAACACGGAAGGTCCTTACAAATAACCCATAAAAGGTCCATTTAAACCGTAAACTTATTCTTTAGATTATTGTACCAGGATCGCATGGGACCTTAAAATAGGCAGCGGCTTGCCTGGTAACTGAAACAGAATGATAGAAATGAAGAACACCACTTGACTGAGTTTCGCTAGTTAATTTCCTGTTGCCGCAATAGCATACATTCAAAATTAAATTGCTTTTTGTATTGAACCCAATTAAATCTACTTACTTAAGCAATTAACTCATTAACACCCTATAGAATAATTTCAAAGAAATTCGTTGCGGCAAACAAAAGATGCTAATTCTAGGGAATTATGTTCAATACAATTAATATGCCTCTTCGTAAGTCTGTGAAACTTCAAATTAATGTAGTAAAATTATTTGTTTCATCTTCTTATTTTTTCTATTGATTTCGATTTGAACAAATAGAAGTCTTTAAAATTACGTTTATGCTAGACTTAAGTCAAACATAAACTTTATGTAAATCACTTTTTACCCATTCAACATATTATAAAATAAAAAACGAAATACATATTTAAATTTCCCAGGCAGTGATTCTGCACACACACTCACACACATACGCACACTTTTAAGTAAAAATAATTGCAGTAATCTATAAGAAATCGGCAATAATTTATGCACCTATGACATTGGTTAGCTGCCTCCATATCGATGGGGGACTGTTGCTGCAGCTGCGCGTAAATTTGCCAAACTGATGCCATAAATTTCGTACTGAAACTTTTGCCCAGAACAGCACGACAAAAAAGTAAAAACCTAAAAGTATTGCAGAAAGAGGGGAAGTAACAAAACTTTGCCATGCCACATGTATACTCAGAAAAAGAAGAAGACGAGTTCCACACATGTCACATGCCGCATGCCGCATGCATGTCCTTTGATTTCTGGTTTCCGGTTTAATTAATATTGACTGCAATTTTTAATACGCTGTCAAGTTTGGCCCATATATATAATAAAAAATTACCAACTCGTAAGCAACTTGAAAAACTTTGCCTAGTTCTGAGCAATACTTGCGTATGAGCAACATTTCATTGGACCTCGGGGCAGGCTCAAGTTACTTCTGTTAATTAAGTAATGTGCTGCGCAAAGAGCAGCGCCCAAGACAGCAATTGAACGTTGAACGCTGAACTCCTAACCCAACTATCTAATCAACGCTAGACTTCATAGCCAATTGAGCGGGAGGACGAAGAATATGCTTTGAGCAAATGCAAGGCTCGTGCCGCACTTCAAGTGTGTCTGAGTGTGTTTAAGTATTTATGTGTGTGTGGGTGTGTGTCTATGTATGTGTGTGTGAGTGTGATGTGCGTGGCATGTTATCATGTTTTATGTTTATGCGGCGTGTACGTGCAATAAAGATAAAGCGATTCTATACAAAAACTTTTTAATTGCCTGCACTAATGATGCACTGCAACAACTTGATCATAATTATTATAATGTAATAAGTGAGTTGCCCAAATGCCCGACCACAACACAATTGTATAGTTTGCCAAAATATTGCTCAAAATAATTTAATATTTATACTAAGAAATTATGTTAGCAAAGCCGCCTTAAACACAAATAATAAAAAAATGTTAATTAAATAATTATTTTAACCAGAAGCAATGTATAAATATAATTATATTTAAATATATATAATAAATATAATCATAAGCCATACAAATTATATATACATATATTTTTATTTTCTTCCTTAAGAATACCGTAAAAATATTCACTCCCAAAGATATGATATGATGATAAAATATTGTTTGTTGCTGACATCACAAAGCCAGTCTGGTTTTAATTATTGCAAAAAAATGTTAACTGATTTTGTAATCTCATAAATGATAACAAAATAAAAAATGTTATTAGATTTCTAGGAATTTGTTCCATGGTGCGTTCAGTGCCTCAACTCATTAACCGCAAACAAGTTAAGGACCAAACAGCTGTCGGGCTGTGAGTTCAAGACATATAAAAGCGAAACATGAATATGCTATAGATGGATGGGTGTGGGTGGTGGGAGGGGAGCGCAGCAGCGGGAGACGCAACAAACGAAGCAAAAACAAATCAAAAGAGCGTTAAAAAACAGGAAGAGAAGAGGAATTGCAATAAAACAAGTGAATTACGCGAAAGAGACGCGCAAGGCGCAAAAAGAAAAACAGAATAATAAAGCTGGCATATTATGAAAAATATCACTTTAGACGGCGACAACAACGGCACAACAGCAGCACCAGCAGCAGTAGCCTTAAAGTGTGCTACGAAAATTTGCTTAATCTCTGCGCCCAGGCAAGCAACAAACTAAAAAGTTATAAAAAAAAGTCTCACACACAGACATACACCGAACGTAAGCAAATTGTTCACAAAGTAAAATATAAAAAGATAAAACGACGGCCACAGTTGCCGCGCCTGGCAACTTCCCTCCGCCCCTAAACATGTCTCATTGGTGGCACAAACTTGTGTAATGAGGCACGACCAAGCGGCAAAGGCGACTCGATGACTCGTTGCTATTCTGAGGCTGAGTGTGAAGCAATGGATGAGATTGAGTTGGCGTCTTCAGAGCAGACTCGAGACAGAGTCTGAGATTGGGCCATAAAATGAGTTTCATTGACTTTACTACTGAAAGCATTTTATAAACGTTACCCACACACACACAACTAAGCAGTGTCTCTCTTTCTCGCAGCTAAGCACACAAGTACATAGTAAAATTAACCGGCTAAACTCCGTGGGCACTTAAATTAGTACCAAGTCTTAACAATAAAATCATACAACACAATACGCCACATGCATATTTCATTTGAATGCACTCGACAAAAAATTATACGAAGAAATTATAATTTTAGTGTGATGGGTTCTAAATTTTCTGAAAGCAAAATAAACTTACAAATTCTCAAAAACCCCTCAATAATAGTCAATTCCAAACAACTTAATATTCACTCTGTGAAACAATGATTTGATGAATAATTATTATTCAGCAAATTCCAGGAAAATATTCGCAAACAGTTCTGACGAATTATTTAAATCATTTACATTGTCATTTCTATTTTTCAGGTTGTAAAGTTAAACTTTATTGTTATCTTTAAAGTGTAGAGTGCTTTGGAGGTATTTGTCAAAATGGTAAATATCAAAAATTATAATTACTAAATATGTAAGAATTCAAAATTAGTTTAATCAGCATTTTTAAAACAAATTATTTGCCGATAATTAAGAACTGCTATATAATCAGCTCATAGTCTAATTAACTACCAAAGAAACGATAATAAAAAGTTAAACATAAAAATACTTAAATAGAAATCGAAATCAATCTTAAATCAATTTTATCTAAGCAACTGCTACTCCGGTCAGTGGTTGCCCTCTGCAACCCTTCAATTGCAATTCAATTTAGCTATATTTCTGAATTTCCACTTGAGTGCATTGAGGGCTCTCTGACTTTGCCTTCAAATACACAAATACGATTTTCTTCGTGTGTAATCCCAGGCACGCCCCGTGCACTGATGTCAGCGCATTATCGTTTGTGTCTGTCATCTCAGTCCATCTGGCTGACAACAATTCGACACTTTTCCTAATTATGATGGGCATGTTGCTAAGTTCAACTGAGATGAGTTGATGGTGAAATTTGGGGCGCAATCCCCCCAACGACTATGGTGGGAACGGAACTGAGGCATGGTCATGGTCATGTAATCTCAACTCAACACCACAGAGCCGACCACTCGCTATCTCATCAAATGGCTGTCAAGATGACGCTAATAATGATGAAGGCAGCCAGAGCAAGGGCTGATCCAGCTACTGGCTCCGTAATTTGTGTAATAATTGTGCCTAAGCGTTTAAGTCGAGCGTGTCGGTTGGGCCACTAACCAGTCGCATCTCGAGGGAGTCCGAGCAAGAGGGTCGGGCAAGGGCGTGGCAGATTGGCCACGAAACGAGCCGGCAACAGCCAAAAAGCCACCAGTAACAAAAATAACAAAAACAACAAAAACAACAAAACAACAATGAAGAATGGCGACCAATTGCCTGAGGCCGTGGGAAAGCGAATGAGTTAGTTACTCAGAAATGCCGGGGCACTCTTTAGTCCTGGGGGCCTCAAAGGGGATGTGTTGGGGTATGTTGGTTTGGGTTTGGATCAGTCAGTTTGTTACAAGAATTCAATGGTGCTCGACTTGCTGTAGAATTTGATTAAACAAAAGTAAAAGTTTTCATCTCGACCGTCGAGCGGCAGCAGCCACTTTATGCCTCTCGGTTTTGTTGTTTTGATTGTTCGGCTTGGTCGCAATTTTCTGTACTTTGGTTTTTTTGTTTTCGTTTCTAGTTTATTTTTTTTTTTTGTTTTTTGTTATTTTGGCCTCGAGAACATTTGTTGTTATTGCTGGTGTTGTTACTTGGTTGCAAGTCCAATAGTAGTCCGAACTGTGGTTTACCAACCGCTGCATTCACCATTTTCATGGCCAACAATCGCAAAAATCAACAAGGACCAACTAGACACATTTTACATTCGGTATATGGACTATTGAGTACTCTTTTAAGCAATCTGTTCAGTGACGGATCTTGACTAGATCATACTTTCTATAATAAATGAACCCAGGTTTTTTTTAGACAAAATTCCGATTGTGTAATCAATTTGTAATGAAGAGAAAAATTGCCTTAAATAAAGCGCTAAAGTAAGAACAGGATTTTTAGCAAAATGTTTAGCGATGAACTCAATCCAAATACTATCATAAGGTAATGAAATACAGATCTAAGAGAACCTAGATGATCGATTAGAAAGTCTGATGTCTATAATATTATTATTGCTTACAGCTTTGAAAGATGTTAAATGTTAGTACAACCTCATTTGAGGGCATATGAAAGACAATCAACTAAAGTTTTGCTTTGCTTGAACTCAAATTTTCCAGCTTTTAACTAACACAATTTGAAAACAGCTCGTCCCAATTACCCGCACACGTTGGCGTTGACTGCCCCCCAAATTGGAAACATATTGCAGCAGTTTTTTATGCGCTTAAACTTTTTTCTTTTCAATCAATAATAACCGAAACGAAACGTTTGACTGAATTTGCCTCATTGATGAAAGTCTTGAGTGCCTTTTTTTTTTGTTGTTACTCATTTGCTGCCTTTCATATTGCCATTTTAAATTCTGATTACCCTTTGTTTTTATTACTAGCAGAGCATTTGAAGGGGTCCCTTGAAGTGAAGTCTGTTTTTTTTGCGTACAACTTTTGATTGGCAGCTAAAAAGAGCTTTCTAAATGTGGAGTAGAGTTTCGTTGTTAATTAACTTGATGTTGAAGGCTGCAGGAAAACAAAGCAAACTGTATTTGTGCCTCATAATGAATCTGCTGTGCAAATGCTAAGTGTAAGCCTTGCATGTTTATACTAATTGAAATGTTAGTTGAAGGAGCTATGAGATGTATATAAATTAACTTGATTAAGCAATGAGAAGTGTCTTACTTTGAAGTTGGCAAGCATATCTATTATTTTTAAAATATATTTTTATTCGATATACAATATTTTCTGAAATTCTGTACGAATATTTTCTTAAATAATACATTTCAACTTTTTAGAAATATTTTTCATTGTTAAGAAATATATTTATGAAAAGTAATAAAAACTGTCTTTTAATTTTAATAAATTGTTTCGTATATTTCGTAAAATATTCTGGAAGCAAAAATAATTTTCTAGTTTTCGCGGCGATTTTCTAAAAGCAATTTATTCTGAGTTTGGGTCAAGGAACTAAATTTTAAAAAATACAACTATGTTTTTCCAAGTACCATTAAGTAAAGTTAATTAGAAAATTAACAAACGGTAAGTTATTAAAAAAATCTCTATTCTCTATTCCATTTCGACTCGTATAGTCGACGTAGTTTCAGAATCTATTTTAAATCAGATAAAAATATACCTAGATAAATATACTGTAATACAAGTCAGACCAAATTAAATTTGCTGTAAGACTTTGTAGCTGCCGTTGCTCTGCCGTTGCCGTTAGAAAAATTAAAAGGGACGAGTAGAAAAAAATGTTCGCTTGAAGCTAATAGCAAACAAAAATGTCTGCCAAGATATGCGAAAAATGCTCGTGACAGGAAAGAACGTTCAAGTACACCCCAACATCAAATTAATATTAAAACCATGGAGAGCTGAATTTTAGCTGCGAACACAAAAAATATGAAATCAGATTGGATATTATGTAAACTTACCCGCTGTGGCACTGTGGAGGACGAGGGCGAGGATGAGGCTGAGGCTGGCGATGATCGGTGCTGGGAGCTGGGACTGCATGTTGCCAGACCTCTATTAAAATGCCAGGCAAATTAATAATCCGCGTCTCTGGTGCACGCCGTCTGCCAGCAAAGCCGCTTAACTGGGTCACATGTGCAGCGGCAGGATGTGCCAAGAGCTGGAATGAAGCAACTCAGCCGCATGCAGCTGCGGGCAATGCGCAAGCCAATCCTTCCCTCGTTTCCCTTATGGCTGTTATTGATATGGCTTATTGTTGTTGTTGCTGTTTACTGTTGCTGCTTCTGTTACTGTTGCTGTTACTTATTATGGTTGTTAGTTTGTTTTAAGACACAAGCACTGTCTGTCCAGTGGTCATGCTAATGCGGCGATGCTGTAGTGCTGTGGTGCTTGCACTTCCCTTCTCTCCAATTGGCGTCTTTGACCTGTGCCTTTCGCACACAATTGTGGCTTAGCATATTTTAAAATTACACACGGCCAGTTACACAATTACAATGATATCAACAAAAATACCAACGAATTTGAGAAAGAAAATCAAGGGCTATTCAACTGGCTCAAGTAAACACGTGATATTTTTTTAATATTCCCACAGTGCTGCCGTGTGGGTTTCTATACTTCTACACTCGTTTTATTTGTTTTTTCCTTATTTTATGGCAACGTTTTGCGCAAAATCCTGTCCTAATATATTTGTGTGAGTTAAGGTTAAGTCATGTGGGCAGCAGCATTACTTCCAGCCGAGTTCCAGCGATTCGAATCGTCAAGTTTTAGCTGGCAACTTGCAGCAATTTCACAACTAAGCAAATTTTGAAAACTCTGAAAAGTTTTTGCCTGGGGGTCTTCTTATCTAATTTTTACGGTAGTGGGCGAAAGGAATCCAGCACCCGCTATAGTAATTGAATTCCCATTTGAACCGTTCAGAGGTTTCATTGAGGCTTGAACAGTAAAAAGAATGCTACAAAATTCCCAAATCTAACGAAGTCTGCTGGAAACGAAATTGTAGTTGGAAGAGCTTTTAAATATAGTTTCGAAATATTAAGTTTAGAAATGCCTAAGCCTTTCGAAAAAAAAAGTTTTGCATCGTGTGTTTCCACTTAGAAGGTAACATTTTATTCTTAAACAAATAAGCAGCTTACGAATACTAAAAGCAGACAACCATTTTTTTTTTTAAATAATTCCAAAACAGATTTAAAGTTGGCAAAAAAAAAAAATAAACTTTTTTGTTGGCTAAAATAGTGCTTATAACTTTGAGGAAAGCTGCTTAAATTATGTTGAATTAAAATAATAAAAATAAATTAGTAAAACACTAGTCTTGTTTAGTATTTTTTTGCTGCGCTGAAAAGTATGCTACCAAAATCGAAAAGGGCGAATGTGCCGAGAAAGCGGATTCAGACTCACACGGACCCTGTGTGTATAAAAGTGTGTGTGTGTGGGTATGTTTTTTTTTGTGTGTGTGTTAAAGCATTCCATTTGGCCAGCTGCTGCTGCTGTTACCTCATCTTTCTTTTACGCTCGAGACTATTTGGCATTAGCAAAATTTATTTATGCGGGTGTTTAGTCGGGCGTAAAAGGTGTGCATATGGCCAGGCAAACACGCCCGATACACAAACCCACACACATCTAAGCACACAAACACGCACACACACACGTACACACACGCGGCAGACAGACACACAGACAAAAATAAGAAATGCTCGACACGAGTTTGTGTATTGAAAGGATTTGAATAGCTGCTTTTTGGTTTAGGAGTCGAAGTACGATTGTGGGCTTGACTTGAAACTTTGCTCGTGTGCTGCGAATAATGATTTAAATGCCTTTGCTTTTGATTTTGCCGCAACCAGCAAATGGAAAACGGGCTCTGACAAATTCCAGCCGTACATAAGTAATGGCAAACTGTTACTAGCTCGGTCAATGAAGCGTTAACGCAAATGTTAAACAAATGTAATGTTCTGGCCGAGTGACTTGTATGCATTAAGGAACGGATGCTCTTCTCTTATTTTAGCCTTGTTCTTATTCTCATTCTTATTGTTATTGTTATTGTTGTAAATGATAACGTAAATAATGCCAAATTGATTGCACAAACAATACAGTAGAGCGGAAGTGTGAATGATTTAACACAGCTCCCAGTTTTTTTCTATGCTTAGAAATCTGTTCTCTGTTTCTTGATTTTCGTCCTGTTGTTTTCTTGTTGATTTTTCTGTCGTGCTTCTCGTTGCTGTGGCATAGCAAAAGGCTGAGGACGGAAGATGAAATTTGTTAGCCGCCGAACCGGAAGCAGACATTTTTTGTGACTTGTAATTTAGTTTATTGTTGAGGCCATTAATTGAATGCCGTAGTGCGAGGATTCGTATATAATATTTTGACATTCATTATTATTATTATTATTATTGTTGATATTAAATTGAAGGAAATTGTGTGTGACACCAAGGCACTGTCAATAATAATAAAAGTCAAGACTACATTTTATATATCTTGCGAGTTTAATAAGTTGCGTTATGCTCGTGATTTATTTACCTCATTAAAATATGTTTAAGGCATAATATCCCTCAGCACTTTGGTATTTAATTTCCAAGAAACCCAACGAAAACTACAAAGCCAAACCAACAAATTCAATCTGTTCGGTAACTAATAATATTTTCGGAAGCTCAACAGTTTTGTTGCAGAATTAATTAAAAAAAAATAATTAAATTGTTTTACATATCCAATCAAATTTTTTTATTAATTTTATTATAAAAAATTGTTGATTGCAACCATGAATTTATTGCTTTATGACTTCGAATACGTTTGATGAACTTCCTTTCGTTTATAAGTAGGCTGTTTGTTGTTTTAAAAAATTTTTCTATCATCTTCTAAATTAACAGCTTTTCAACTCTTAATATTGATCTTAAATTATTTGATTTGATATCAACATGTAACTTGCAACTTATGCACCATGTCAACAAATAAATGTATTGGATTTTATGAATAGATTTATTCATATAAAATCAGTCGTTAGTATTTAGCACAAGCCAACACATGCAAGCTGAAGATCAAGCTGCATACTTAGTTTCAGTCCTTTTGGAAAGCACGTGTATGTAATGTCACATAATTGAATACTTAATTTACATTTATTCATGTGCATTCATTTGATTAGCACTGCATTCACTTGTTTAGTTAACCGAATTTGTCACACGACCTGCTTCTCACCTACGATGCGTAGAACGAAGCGTACGCGACACCGGCTAAAAGTAGACTAAACGAAGCGCCAATGCTAATGAGCTGTTGTGGATGCTGCTCTGTAAAGCAAAACTCAACAGCTGAAAGAGAGAGATAGAGAGAGAGAGAGCCTGGCTACGACTGAGAGCGTGCCTATGTTAACCTGCTGTATTGTACTTGTCGGAGATGCTGCGCTGTTAACTAACACTAACACCAGCAGTTGAGTGACACGACATTACAGCTCTTGACGATGTTAGCGGGCTTGTTAATCCGTGCAAACAATTGCAATTATTATGCTTGAGTGTTTTCGCTGTAAAATAATTATTTATACGAGCGTGTTTGGCATTTTAGCGAAACGGCTCATTTAGATTTAAGGAGAGAAAGCCATGGGTCTAATGTAAGTAAGCGCATAAGCTCCACAATTCAAATGAACTTATCATAATCATAATGAGAATTAATCCCAGCTGAATGCACGGCCAATTTACAAATGTAGTGCGAGAACAGAGCACACACACACACACACAGGGGCACTTACAGCCGCTTAACAGCGCGATAACATTATTTCCCATTAACGTCAAGCCGGCAAATTGGGCGGCTCACAGTGGAGCCATAGAGCAGATAGAGCTGGCGGGCGAGGCTGCCGCTACCTCGGCTCCCTGAAAGCGAAAACAAATAATAATAATGAAAAAAGAAAGGTCACAACAATAACTAAGCTGGCAAATGCAAGCGCATTGAGTGAAACTAGGACAGGAAAATAAAATAAAAAAAGGACACTGAAAAAATGCATCGCAAGTTGCAACGCACAAGGATAAACATAATGTGGCAAGCCGTTAACTTCAGCACACACGCACACACACACACACGCACGCACTTAACAAATACAAAAAAAGAGCATACTTTTATGCAGTCGGGCCATATAAGTGTCGCCAAGCCAAGAGAGCAACTAACAGAGCAAGAGCATAAAAAAGGCAAACTCATACGGAGAGAGGGAGAGAGTGCTGGTGAAAAGCAGAGCGGAGGTGGAAGGACAAACGAAGCCCTTGCATAAAATTCAATTTGTCGTGTGCAGCAGCCATGAATATGCCGAACTGCCGAGCTTAAGCTGCTGCCGCTGCTGCTGCTGCTGACAGTGAAGCACACATTTCGCTGTCCCTCAATCTGTCTGTTAGTAGTATATAACATTGCACATACATCACCCCGCACCCTCCCACCAATAGCCAACAATCTATTGCTTTACTTTGCTTGCTCTGTACAATTGCAATTGATGTTACTGTTGCTGATGTTGTTTTTGTTGCTGTTGTCGTTGTTGGTGCTGCTGCTGCTGCTGCTGCAGTGGCGTAACATATGCGCGAAATTACTTACGATGCGTCGTTGCTGCTGCAGCCGCTGCTGTCATAGGCAGCCCTGGCGTCGAGTAACTGTTTGTGGGCCGCATGCCGCTGCCGGCACGATGGCTTGTAAAACAATGGTTGCCACAAGACACTCGCAGTTATTAACAAACACTCAAATATTTACACACACATACACTAGGCCAGCCAGGTTTTAACAGGTTTTCTTTTTTTTTTTTGTATAGCATTTTCAACAGGTAAAACAATTGCACACAGCCCTGCAGGCAAATTAAAAACTTTTTCATTTCAATTTTTATTTTTTTCTGGCTATTTTGAGTGCTCGCAGTTGATAATTATCGAGACCCTAAAACGTTTGCCATGGACCCAACTGAAGTGGCCCATTATGTGGCATGAAATGAATGATAATCAGCCGACAGATAGGGCCCAAGGGGATGGGGGCAGTAAGTAACATTTTCGTGTGTCATATGCTTGGCCACAGAATGTCCAAAGTTTTAAGTGAGTTCACGTTTGAGTCTACGTATGTGTGTACGTGTATGTGGGTGCTGTAATAAGCATAGTTTGTGTGCTGTCCTGTTTTAGCCTCTTTATGCGTCATAGAACATTTTAAATTGACCCTTTGCAGCACATAAATTACGCATACGTCACTTGTGGCAGGCCGATTCCAAACTTAAAGTGTTAACAATTAAATTAATATATTTCATTAGATTGTGGTGTTAAATGATTATACTTTAATTTATAATGTTGCAGATCTGAACTAAGAAATATATATACTATGTATAAGTAATTCGAGTATGCTTTGAATATTTCATTTGAGAGCTTGTTGGAAAATTATATTAATAATATTTAATAAGGCGATGCCATGTTTAAAAAGTTGGGTCTTATATTTTGAAGCTATACATTTGTTCTACAACATATTTACAACATCTTTACACATTTCTGTTATTTACATTTAAATACTTATGCAAAAAGTGCACTCATTTGCCGTTTTTCAATAACACTCAATTAAGAGTCTCTCAAGTTAGAACATTTCTGGTCTTTTTCTGCTGCACAGCTTTTGCACACTTTTCACTTTTAGAAGTCATTAATCACAGAAACGTAAGAGAGAAAAGTTGAAAACCATGAATGAGAACGAGATTGAATTGAGGCGGAAAAAAAATTTAATTAAAAATGTTTAAGGATACATTATAGATAAAACAAAAATTGTACGCTCAATTGGGTCAGATAGCTTAATGCAATTGAATTGGACAAACGCTGTTGGGATTACATGGATAATCATACTAAATTTAGATGGAAAATAAAAACAAAAATAAGTCCGTAATTAAGCTGAAAATGAAGTTGCAATTAGGTTTGACATGTTTGGCACTTTAATTAAGTTACGGCTTAGCGGACAAAGTCAGCAGTTGCATGCGGATGTTACGTATACGAATGGGACTATGGTCGCTGTGAGGGCTTTGGGCCAAACGCAAACAATTCACGACAATTAATTGTAGCTGGTTGTGAGCCGGCAAACACAAAGCTCAACCTCAACCACAGCGGCGACATGACGACAACTACATAGATTACCATTACCCCACCCTCTCAGCAAATAAATGGTCAAAACATGGACAGCCGGCAGCGCGCTGAACCTGAAATTGAAATCTGCAAACTGCGCACTGAAAATCGAAAACAGAATCTGCAACAAATTTGTGAAACAACAACATAAGCCAATAACTGTCAAAGGCGGGGCTCATTCAAAGTTTCCTTCCAGCACCGAATGCTGCCTATAGATTCTATTTCGCCTGGCGACTTTTGTCGAAAATGTCAGCAAGAGATAAACGCAATTAATTCCAAATTTATTCGATAACAACGACAAAACGACATGACCCCAAAGAGCTTCAGACTGCACAATGCACGAATAGGCATTGTTATTGCAGATGCTGATATTGTAGTTGTTGTTATCGTCGCAGCAATAGTTTTAGTTGTTGGTGTTGGTGTTGCTATTGCTGTTGTGCATTAGGCGTCGTCCTGCCGGTTGCAAGACAGACTGCATTAGCCTCAAGTGCAATGTGACAGCAGCAACGAGCCGAGTGACAGCTATACTAACAGGAAGTCATACATTTGTGTGCCATAGTCATGAAACCATAGAACCATGAGCTCTGTAATGTAACTTCCACTCCCTGCCTCGTCTTACACCCAACAGCTTTTCGTTCTCCTTTGCATCGTGTGTCGTTTAACATGCATAAGTGACTGATTGATCTGGCACTCGAAAGCTCGAGGGGACCAACTTAACGATGCATGCATATTCTAGCATCTGAATAAGCAGATCAATTTCCCATAAATCAACATTGAGACTATTGCACCCCTTTAATGCTAATCATTTTAATTGGCAAACTGTTTACCGCAACTCAACAAAACATGTTTGATCAAATTATTCATGGTTTCGATAAATATATTTTAATTAGTTGCTGCAGTGACTTTCATCAAGTGTATTCTAGTACCTGTTGTGAGCTCAAAATATAATATTTTCAACTGAATCTGAATTTGTGCTCCAGAGCTTATTAGATAATCTTATCTTATATTTGCCTAAAATTCGTCTTTTTCTTGTTTGATGCATCCAAATCATAGATCTCCTATACAAAAGATTAAAATGTATTTACAATTATTAAAAAAAAGAGTTACCAGAAATACCAATTTAATTTCCATTCGGGTCAGCCATTTCATTTAGTTTTTAAACCCAGCCGTAAAGTTGTAAGCCCCATGTAAGTGGCTTAGATACTGTTCACAATTGTATGACAGTGCAAATGTTGTACAAATCGCCCCTGCCACTACTCTCCCCCATCGTAGATATCAACAATTACATATTTACACTTTCGAGGCCATTGGATATCATTAATGTGGTTAAATCGTATAAACCTCGACTGTCGGACACTGCTTACTGGACCAAGCAGGAATCTGGTTTTTGGCTATTACCATGCGTTGCCTCTTGTGTGCTTATGTGTATGTGTGTGTGTATGTGTATGTGTATGTGTGCAGAACGGCGTTCTCTGTCAGGGTTTCGGATAACAGACATGTTGCATGTGCCAAAAAAGTCTACAAAACATGTTGGCCTTTACTCGGTTTTATTTTTTGGTCTACATATAGCCTCAAGCTCAGACAGCTATGGTAAGAAGAAAATTTACCACAGTACAGAAAATAAAAGCAACAATAACAATTCCGCAAAAAGCAACAACAACTTTACTATGTTGCTCCATTTGCAACATTTATAGTGTGTGTGTGTGTGTGATGTGCTGTGCTTTTGGGTGTGTGGAAGGTCATTTTATTGTTTCCAGTCAAAATGGTCAAATGGGAATTTGTTTTCAGCATTCTATTTATTTTTGTTTTGGTTTTTAGTTTCGTATTTCGTATTTCTTATGTTTTTTTTTTTTATTTGCCTATAGATTTAGATTGAGCTGTCGAACATGTTATTAGGCATTGGAATTGGGCCTTAACGAAACCCCAAGCTAGACAGCGCCAAAGATTGCTGGCATATCACGTCAGCCAAAGTTTGGAAAGAGTGAACCAAATGATTAGAATAATCGCCGTAGGTGATTCGACTTACTGAGCTTACAACAACTCCATAACACACATAAGAGCCAAATCGAATGGAATTCCAAATTCAGGACTGGGTCATAAAATTTAGAACCCTTCAATTGTCAGTTTGCCAGTGTTTAAACATTTTATTACTCTCATATGAGCCGAGGCTAAGCATTCTATTCCCAGCCAAAGTGAATTTTATGTCTGGTGCCTTTTGTCCAAAGGGTCGATTTAGGTATTTGAAAGATGAAAAGCGCCTTCCTTAAGCAATGAGGCGAATTATAGATAGTTGAAATAAATATTTTTCAATGCATATAAATTCAACCAGAATCCAATTAATTTTAAATATACTTGTTGGCTTTTCAAAAGCTTCATAAGGAAATCAAAAGTTTTAAGGGTTTTGTATGCTTACTCAAAATCACTAATTAAATTTAAGTATTGGTAATTAGGAATTACTTTCAAATTCTACAATTTATCAAAAGTAAATTCAAGTTTTTTCATACACAGCAAATTTATTCAGGCCGCAGAAGCCACTTCTCATCCTCGCCTTGCCGCCTTTGCAATGTGCTCAGTGGAGTTCTGCAGCAGGACTCGGCATAATAATTAATTTCCAAATTCAACCATGTCCTACGCCAAAAGTTGTCTCCTCCAAGGGGTGGGGAATGGCAGCATGGGGGAATATTCAAGAGTTTGTTTGTACAGCAAATGCCACCGCATTCGTATAATTTCATTCAGATTTAATTGTCAAGCGCTAGCTGGAAAATTTTGCATAGTTGGCAAGACGCTGGTTGTTAGGGGAAATGAGGGATGTAGTGATATATTATAAATGTGTATGCACTGAAAACGCCCTGCAATTTATTTAACAGAAGCTTAAATTAGCCGGCTGTGCTCGAGCCAACTCTTTTTCACAAAAAGCAAACAATCAATTTGATTTTAAAAATCATTTAAAATATGTTTTAAAGGCAAAATGATTAACTTTAAACAAGCAACTGGAACACATTTAAAGCTTTTTTGCTGACTTGCCTTTAGTGGTTGAACAACATTTATTCATCAGATTTCGTTAGAAGAACTACATACAAGTAACATAATTATTTTGGAACACCCAATATTTTCTCTATTTCGCAGAGTCGATCAATAATGTCCTGGTTCCGAGCTCTTTGATCCTTAAGTTTATCTGCTATAGCATCCAAAGTGGCTGCGATGGCCAACAGCGACACATCTGTTGTATGCAGATCTCTACGTGTCGGAAATATCTTTGCCACAGGGACAACAGCAGATTGATCCCAATCTGGATCTGATGAGCCTAAAAAAGAGTCGCATAATGAAACAGAAACAGCAGACGATTCTTTTGCACCTGAATTCACGACTGGTACTGGGGATGTCACCGGATCCGTTACTGGTAGTGGAGTCTCCACAACAGCCGCTAGAGTTGACAATGGCTCAACTATTGGTACTGAAGTCGTCACAACAGCCACTGGAGTTGCCACTGGTGTGAAAGTCTCCGCAACAGCGACTGAAATTGCGACTGGCTCTGCTACTGGTGCTGGAGTCTCCACAACAGCAACTGGCAGTGATACTGGCGCTGGAGTCTCCACAATAGCCGCCGGTGTTGCCACTGGTACTGGCACGGAAGTCTCTTCAACAGTCACTGGAGTTGGGACTGGCTCTGCAACTGGAACTGAAATCTCCACAATATCAACTGGCATTGCTACTGGTGCTGGAGTCTCCACAATAGCGACCGGCGTTGCCACTGGATCTGCCACTGCTACTGAAGTCTCCACAGCAGCGACGACAGTTGCCGCTGGCACTACTACTGGTTCTGAAGACTCCACTGCAAGGACTGGAGTTGACACTGACTCTGCTACTGGGACTGGAGTCTCCACAACTGCAGCTCGAGTTGTCATTGGCTCTGCTACGTTTTCTGAATTCTCCACAACAGCCTCAGTAACGGGCACTGATTCTGCTACTGGTACTGGACTCTTTACAACAGCCATTTGTGATGCCACTGGCTCTGCTACTGGTAATGGAGTCTCTACAACGACTGGAGTTGACACTGGAGCTGCTACTGGCCCTGGAGTCGTCTCAACAGCCACTGGAGTTGCTATTAGCTCTGCTGCTGGTACTGGAGTCGCCACAACTGCCACTGGAGTCGGCACTGGCTCTGCTACTGGCACTGGAGTCGCCTCAAGAGGCACGGGAGTTTCCACTGACTCTACTGCAGGTATTGAAATCACCTCAACAGCCACTGGAGTCGGCACTGGCTCTGTTGTTGGCACTGGAGTCGCCTCAACAGCGACTGGAGTTGGCACTGGCACAGCTACTGGTGCTGGAGTCGCCACAGAAGCCACTGGTGTTGCCACTGGAGTTGCCGCTGGCTCTGCTGCTGGTATTGGAGTCGGCTCACCAGCCACTGGTGTTGCCCCTGGCTCTGCTGCTGGTACTGGAGTCGCCACAACAGCCACTGGAGTTGCAATTGGATCTGCGGCTGGTGCTGCCACTGGAGTTGCGGCTGGCTCTGCTGCTGGTGCTGGAGTCACCTCAACAGCCACTGGAGTCGGCACTGGCTTTTCTGCTGTTGCTGGAGTCTCGACAGCAGCCACTGGTGCTGCCACTGGCTCTGCTGTTGGTACTGAAGTCGCCACAACAGTCACTGGACTTGGCACTGGCTCTGCTGCTGGTACTGAAGTCGCCACAACAGCCACTGGAGTTGCAATTGGATCTGCGGCTGGTAATGCCACTGGAGTTGCCGCAGGCTCTGCTGCTGGTACTGGAGTCACCTCAACAGCCACTGGAGTCGGCACTGGCTGTGCTACTGGCACTGGAGTCGCCCCAACAGCCACTGGAGTTGCAATTGGATCTGCGCCTGGTGCTGCCACTGGAGTTGCCGCTGGCTCTGCTGCAGGAATCACCTCAACAGCTACTGGAGTCGGCACTGGCTCTGCTACTGATACTGCAGTCGCCTCAACAGCCACTGGAGTTGCGATTGGCTCTGTTGATGGTGCCGGAGTCGCCACACAAGCCACTGGAGTTGGCACTGGCTCTGCTATTGGCGCTGCAGTTACCTCAGCAGCCACTGGAGTTGCCGCTGGCTCTGCTGCTATTGCTGGAGTCTCCACAGTAGCCACTGGCACTGCTGCTGGTTCTGGAGTCGCCATAACAGCCACTGGTGCTACCACTGGCTCTGCTGCTGCTACTGGAGTCGCCTCAACAGCCACTGGAGTTGCAATTGGATCTGCGGCTGGTGCTGCCACTGGAGTTGCCGCTGGCTCGGCTGCTGGTACTGGAGTCACCTCAACAGCCACTGGAGTCGGCACTGGCTGTGCTACTGGCACTGGAGTCGCCCCAACAGCCACTGGAGTTGCAATTGGATCTGCGCCTGGTGCTGCCACTGGAGTTGCCGCTGGTTCTGCTGCAGATACTGGAATCACCTTAACAGCTACTGGAGTCGGCACTGGTTCTGCTACTGATACTGGAGTCGCCTCAACAACCACTGGAGTTGCGATTGGCTCTATTGATGGTGCCTGAGTCGCCACACAAGCCACTGGGTTCGGCACCGGCTCTGCTACTAGCGCTGGAGTCGCCACAGCAGCTACTGCTATTGGCGCTGGAGTCACCTCAACAGCCACTGAAGTTGCCGTTGGCTCTGCTGCTGGTGCTGGAGTCTCCACAGCAGCCACTGGAGTCTCCACAGCAGCCACTGGTGCTGCCACTGACGCTGCCACTAACGCTACCACTGGCTCTGCTGCTGCTACTGGAGTCACCTCAACAGCCACTGGAGCTGCGATTGACTGTGTGACTGGCACCAGAGTCGCCTCAGCAGCCACTGGAGTTGCCACTGGATCTGCGGCTGATGCTGCCACTGGAGTTGCTGCTGGCTCTGCAGCTGCTACTGGAGTCACCGCAACAGCCACTGGTGCTGCGATTGGCTTTGCGACTGGCACTGGAGTCGCCTCAACAGCTACTGGAGTTGGCACTGGATCTGCGGCTGGTGCTGGAGTTTCCAAAGAAGCCACTGGTGCTGCCACTGGAGCTGCCACTGGATCTGCGGCTGGTGCTGCCACTGGAGTTGGCACTGGCTCTGTTACTAGCACTGGAGTCGCCTCAACCGCTCCTGAAGTTGCCGCTGGCTCTGCTATTGGTGCTGGAGTCACCTCAACAGCCACTGAAGTTGCCGTTGGCTCTGGTACTGTTGCTGGAATCTCCACAGCAGCCAATGGTGCTGCCACGGACGCTGCCACTGGCTCTGCTGCTGGTACTGGAGTCACCTCAACAGTCATTGGAGCTGCGATTGGTTGTGTGACTGGCACTGGAGTTTCCAAAGAAGCCACTGGTGCTGCCACTGGAGTTGCCACTGGATCTGCGGCTGGTGCTGCCACTGGAGTTGGCACTGGCTCTGCTACTAGCGCTGGAGTTGCCGCTGGCTCTGCTATTGGCGCTGGAGTCACCTCAACAGCCACTGAAGTTGCCGTTGGCTCTGGTACTGTTGCTGGAGTCTCCACAGCAGCCAATGGTGCTGCCACTGACGCTGCCACTGGCTCTGTTGCTGCAACTGGAGTCACCTCAACAGCCACTGGAGCTGCGATTGGCTGTGTGACTGGCACCGGAGTCGCCTCAACAGACACTGGAGTTGCCACAGGATCTTCGGCTGATGCTGCCACTGGAGTAGCCGCTTGCTCTGCTGCTACTGGAATCACCTCAACAGCCACTGGAGCTGCGATTGGCTTTGCGACTGGCACTGGAGTCGCCTCAACAGCTACTGGAGTTGACACTGGATCTGCGGCTGGTGCTGGAGTTTCCAAAGAAGCCACTGGTGCTGCCACTGGAGTTGCCACTGGATCTGCGGCTGGTGCTGCCACTGGAGTTGGCACTGGCTCTGTTACTAGCACTGGAGTCGCCTCAACCGCTCCTGGAGTTGCCGCTGGCTCTGCTATTGGTGCTGGAGTCACCTCAACAGCCACTGGAGCTACGATTGGCTGTGCGACTGGCACTGGAGTCGCCCCAATAGCTACTGGAGTTGACACTGGTTCTGTGGCTGGTGCTGGTGTTTCCAAAGAAGCCACTGGTGCTGCCACTGGAGTTACCACTGGATCTGCGGCTGGTGCTGCCACTGGAGTTGGCACTGGCTCCGCTATTAGCGCTGGAGTCGCCACAACAGCCACTGGAGTTGGCGCTGGCTCTGCTGCGGGTGCTGGAATCTCCACAGCAGGCACTGGTGCTGCCACTGGCTCTGCTACTGGTACTGGTATCTCCACAACAGACACTGGAGTCACGACTGGCTCTGTTGTTGGTACTGGAGTCGCTACAACAGCGACTGGAGTTGATACTGGATTTGCAACTGATACAGGGGTATCCACACCAGCCACTGGAGTTACAACTGGCGCTGGAATCTCCACAGCGGTAACAGGCATTGCCATTGTTTCTGGTACTGGAACGATTGTTGTCACTGGTACTGCGGCCTTCACGATTGCTGCCGGTGGTACTGCAGTCTCCAGGACAGTTGCTACTGGTGTTAGAGTCTTCACGACGGTGACTGGAGTGGCAGCAGTTGTAGCTATTGAAATTGGAGTTGCTACAGCCGTGGATTCCATGACGGCGGCAGCCGTTGCCAACGTTGGATTTATGGAAGCTATGGTTGCGACTGGTATTGAAGACGTGAGAGCGACCGTTGTCACAGTTGGTAGAGAAGAGTCAACTGCTGTAGTTGGATTTTCCATTGTCTCGTGTAATTTATAGTTTTTCGTAATTCAGTGCCTATAGTATTAAATATTGTTTTCATTTACCCAAAAATGACGATTCATAAGCATTTAATAAATGATAAAACATGATTGTGAGACACAAATTTTCGCTGCAGCTTTTCACCCCATTTTGTTTTAGCACAGGGTGTTATATATAGAGACTGCTGACGTAAGAATTTCACTTTCATTCTAAACAAGCAACTGAAAGCAATTGAACTACTTCACGAGACATGATAAGGCGCTTAACCTTGGCCTTCGTAAAGGTCATTAGTCTAAAGAATAGGTTTCTTCAGAAATGTGGTAAGCTGAGGAAAGACCGAAAGGGTAAAATTACAAAGCACACCTGCAATTTTAAACGAATTTGTCGTCATTATCGGGTTTCTTTCTTTCCCAATCGATATATTGATATGGATTTATTTTTGCGTGGGCGCCACATTGGCGATTGTCGCGAAAAAACGGTTGAGTGACCACATTAAATTGTTATATAATGAAAACAATCTCTCGATATCATGGAACAGTTAACCGAATCTAATTTTAAGCAAAAGAAACTCTCAAATTACTTTCCCTTAAATTATTTTTTAATTTATTTTAATTACTGCTCGCTATGCTCTGTATTGTGTTGTTTGTGTGTATAGGAAAATTTGTCTTTGTATTTGGGATTTTAGCATTAAATTTTTATGCATTAAATTTGTTTATTTATTACATTATGGCTGTATTGAAAATTAGCTATACATGTATTTGTTTACTATTATTACTATTTAAATAAGAACTTTTTAAAATCTTTTTTTCACCGTCGAACCTCACGATTTGAAAACATACGTTTAACTGGTCAAGGTGTAGAAATATTCAGTTTTTCAACAGCTCTTATCGGTAGTTTTCTTTCGTTAAGAGGCCTGACAAATGCCCATTGAGAACGAAAAACTAAACGAATGTTTTAGGTGCCAGAAAAAGCCGCAAAGTATTTGCTTATTTCGAATTAAGTGGCCTTACAAGAACGTCACAAGAACTTCTAATGCCAGCCTAATCAACAGTTGTTTCATTATACATTTTACGACAGAAGTTAGTAAAGCTATTCATATTAAATTGGTTGAATATTAATTTTAATAAAATCGATAGAGTATTCAATTAATAGTTTATCTCGTTCTTTAGTCTTTTATCTAGCTACACAACCATGGTTATTTATATTAAGCAAGATTACTTGGCAAACTTGTCAGCAAATCCATTCCGCAAGACCGTCTGACGGCATTCAATGTCTGACACTTTGACAAACTGTCGGGATGGAGTCGCTCAATCGAAACACATTAGCTGCAAAAAATGTAATCGCAGAGAACTAAGAAATAAATCTTTCAATTTTTCGAACGAATAAAGGAAATAAATGCAGCGAAATGTGAACCAATTCTCGATTGCAAGACATGCGCCCCGCCCACCACTTCCCCACTGAATGCGACCGTTTCAATGGAGTTGCATATGTGTCGGGATGGTGGAGACGTAAACGGAGGTTGGTAAGCAGATGGCGTAATGTGATCTGCGTACAATTTGCAGCCGTCGTTTAAATCTCAACTCACTTGAGACTTGAGAATCCAGCAAATAGTTTTTCAATATGGACGCGAAATGGAATCGCGATAAAGCGTACAAAATAAAATAACGTATAAATAAAGAAGGAATAAAGAATTCATCCTCACAAATGCAAAATGCTTATGTGGAAATCATTCGCCAGCCCGCCCACCCAAGCTTCAGACCCCAGGCAAAGAGAATTCGGAGTACGGAACAGTTGCTGGAGATTGAATTGGCAGTTCAATTTCACGTATTATTGACATTTAAGAACAAGAAACGGATATGAACAGAAACCAGCTGCCAGGCAGCAAAGGTATTGCCTGCCTATTATTTCAAACCATAAATCAATCGAGTGATGTGTGAAAAGCAACCAATATAATATATTGTGGTATTATAGTAGCCAAAAAGATGCAATTAACGTACAACAATTTTACGACGGCTTTAAGACATTAACCATTTGTATTTGCTTATACAGAGTGAATAGGTGATAAAAATATAATTGCCATGTATATATATATATATATTTATTAAAACTTGTATAAAAAATTGCATACTCTTAATTGGTATCATTTAGCACGCACCGTGAGTGCTGCATACAAACAGAAATACAAATCAGAATCCGAATCTGAATCTGAGTGTTTCGAATTGGTTCAGCTGTAGTACAGCGATCTGTGAGCAGGCATCGAATGCTTCCGGCCGTATTTTGCTAAATTGCAAATATTTTCCAATTCGCATGCATCAGCAGCACAATATGCAAACAATTTTGCCCAGCAGCCACAATGGGCCACAAAAAAAAAATGAAAAAAAAAATAAAATAAAAAATTGACCAGACAAGAGTGCACAACTTATAAA
This sequence comes from Drosophila basisetae, assembly GCA_035041595.1. Lineage (NCBI taxonomy): Eukaryota > Metazoa > Arthropoda > Insecta > Diptera > Drosophilidae > Drosophila > Drosophila basisetae. The sequence continues at coordinate 2,696,015 of JAWNLB010000147.1, read as the reverse complement.
TACACTATTGTTGACTTTGATATGTAAAAATACGCCGAATAAATAGTTTTAGTATTTACTAATATATAGAAAAAAACATTTTTATTTCATTTAATTTTAATGAAACAGTCATCAAAGTCAATTAAAAAAGGCAGCTGAATAAGCTCTGAACTATTTAAATGACTACAGGGCATCGAAAGCGGAACCCATTGCAATGGCTACAAATAAAAATGGACAGACCCACCGATTTTTGCCTCTGCTGTTGCAGCAATTTTTGCAAACGTATTGCAACGCAACACAGTTGCAGTTGCAACTACAACTGTTAGCAATTTATTTTCGGTTTGATTGGTTTTTTTTTCGTCTGATGCTTAATTGCACTTGGCATGAAAGCTTTTGGCCAAATGATGAAGGGGGATGTTTTGGTGTCATTTTGGTTGAAAGGTCGCGCTCATCACAGGGCTTTAATAAATTATTCAAATAAACACGCATCAGTCTGACTGTCTTCCTGCCCATCTATCTGTTTTGCCTGTCAGCCTTATGAGGCTGTCAGTCGGTGGTCAGGGCTCTGGGGGTGGATCTGGTCGCTGCGTGTTAATGGACGCTGCATGCCAACAGTTTGTGGTCAGCAAAAACCAGCAAAAAAACCAAAAGCAAACGCAACTCTGCATGCTGCTAAAAAAGTAACACAGTTTGGCAAATATGCAGACACATATAGGCACCCACACACCCAGAGGCCGACACACACACACACATATACTTATACATACCTTCCGGCCACCTTGCCACATTTTGTAGAAATGAAAAAGGTAAATTTACTGCATATTTCACGCATTTTTATTTGCATTCGCATTCCAACTGGGCAAAGGGCAACCTGGCACTCACCTCGCATTCACAGCTTTTGACACTTGACAACATGATTGTTTTTAAAGCCAGTGATAAATTATGCATCACACAAAAATACACTCAAAAGCCACACACAGCCGTAGTATTTGCTCTGCAACAATTATGAACAAAAGAACACCGGCAACAAAAACAAAAATGTCAACAATTGGCATACAAGGCTCATAGCAGCAATTCGAAACAATGAAGGGAATTTCAAATAATTAAACGAATTTTAGTTCCATAAATGAATTACAACTTGATTTTCAATCAAAATAAAAAAGAATACAAATTAACCAACCGTAATTTGAGTTATTACACATACAAAAATTGTAGATCAAAAATCATTCCACATTGTAAAAATGCTTTCGTAATTTGAAAAGTTGTTGAAATTAAAAATTATTAGTGCTTTTATAAAAATACTTATAACTTAATTGCAACGAATGGAGCTAGTTAAACGTTCATAAAGTAATTAAGATCTCATTCAAGTTAAACAACAGAATTTCTTTTTATTGTTTTTTGCATTTTTTTTTTTTACGCATTGCATCTGCTTGTGGCAAATTAACTTGAATGCCGCAATGAAAAAAAAAAAAATAGCACAAAAGGATGGCAAAAGGGTTAAAAGATGGGAAACAAATCTTCTAGAAAACGAGCTGCTTTGGCTTAGAAGAGGGACCCCACTCCCAACCCAATGCCTTATGGAACTGGCAGCTTGGCAATTCGCGTAACTTTTATCATTAGTCCGTTGGGAAATTTAACGGGCACTTAAGTTCTTCACTCGTTTTCAACTTATTTTTGCAGCCACTATTGTTTCACCATTTTTGCGCAATCTTGCTTTAGTTTTTCGCATGTATTTTTATTTTTAGCCGAATGGTTGGCGGGGGAGGGGCTGCTGCGGCTGTCACCTTTAACATTCTGTGCCCGGCGTCAAGTGCACCTAGCCACTATGCCGCATCTCGGCTGGCAAGTTTAGGAGCATGCCGAATGAACAGAAAATTTATTTTATGCGCTCTTTTCGGCCAGCGGCAGCGACCAAGTAGACCAAACAATCCAAAAAGGTTAGCTCCATCGTTTATATGAACTTTTTTTTTTTACTTTTATTTCGTTGAGCTTTTTATTCGTTTGTTTCTTTGTGTACCTGTTGTTAAGTTGCTGGTTCGGAACGTATACTACATTTATTTTATTTTTTTAAATTTGTTGTTGTTGCTGCTGCTGCTGCTCCGGAGAGGATATTGTTGCAATTTATTTTATTGCATTTTGCGTAGAGTTTCGGATTTAATTTAGTTTGTGGATCGCTTCTTATATTTGCTGTGCTCCGAAAATTATACTTCACTCGAAAATTTAACAAGTTGCCAAGTTTTTAATACGGTGCCTCAAACTTTTTCGATTTGTTTCTTTTTTTTCCGCCATCACTTTTTATGAATTGGTGCTATAAAATGTATTTGTATCAAGTGTGTAGCGGAAAAAACCTTTGAGATTGGAGTTGATATGATTGAGACGGCCATTTATGTAGTCCAATTTTAATTAAAGGGCAAATAGCAAATAAGCCAAAGCTTTAGTTTAGGAATTTGCCCAATTCAAAATTACAATATAAATACAGTTTACAGCTTATCGTTCGTATTTAAATACATGCTCAAATTTATTGAATTTATGTAAACATTAACATTAATTCCAAAAGTTTCACAATATCTGCTTGCATGGAAGTGAACATTAAATTTATGCACGCCCTATCCGCCCCATGTCTTGAAATGTTAGCACAAACCCAATATGTGTGTATCGCATGTGTTTACTATACTGAATAGCAACTGTCAATGCTGTTTGCACCATGATACTGGCCATTAAACACCAACACTTCCTGCACAGACACGTAGACTTACACACACACACACACACACACACATTCACTTACACTTATAGATGTATCCTAACCAAATACTCACAGGATGTTGTAGATTGCATGAGCTCATGACCACATATCCAAAAGTTGTGTCTCTGGATGGGAACATTTAAAGAAATGTCAATTACATTTGTCGAAGTGGCCTTTATTGTTGCTGAAATTCCAAATTTCAGTCTATGACAACCGCCATTGCCCTTGCCCGAGCCAGCTCCTTCAACTACACTCTATGAAAGTTTAGAACATGTCCACATATCGCTCACTCGGCCCACTTGGATAGCCATTTGTTGAGTGTTGTGTGTTTCATATTTTCCCTCTAGTTTTGCTGAGTTTGGATCTGTTCATTCTTTGACAAAAGTTAGGAACACAACAATAACTTATGAACTTTATTTTATTATCAGTAAATTTCTCGACTGTGGTTCAAGTTTTCAAAACCAAAAATAATCCTTTGTTGGCCTGATCTTTTATTTCATTTAATTATCAGGCTTCAGCTTCAACCTTTTCAAGTCTTCTATTGTAATACATATGTGAAAATTGCTAATTGCTAAAAATACAAAATATGCTAGGAATTTCGAAATCAAAATATCGAATATTCACCCAATTTTGCCATATTTCAACACTTCCGTTTTTACTACTAACCTTTTCATTTGGGTGTATCGTACATGCGGCACTGATTTGATTTTGATTTTCTCGGCACATTCTGTCTGGTGCGTTGTAGTTGAATCGTGCAACAAATGTTAACTGTGATTTGTGGCACTTTCCCAAGTGTCAAACTGATTTTGTCCTGAGCAAATTTACACACACACAAAAAAGGTTGCCAGCTGTGCCCGCGTACGCTCCAACTGCAAAATACAATTGATAAATTCGATATTGACATCTTATTGCGATTAAATCTATGGGAATTTATAATAATAACCCCAAGTTCCGGTGCGCTGTATTTTGCCTTCCGACTGCTTTATTCAAGCCAGTTGCTTCTATTTCGCTTAGAAGTCTCTATTTATTTTATTGAATTCATTGGTGCGTACACAATTTACTTACCATTTCATCCTTTTTTTTTTATTTATACATATATTTACAACGAAAGTTATTCAGAATTGTTGCCCTGTGCACTGCGTACGTCAACCTTACACCCTGCAAAGCTGACGTTCAACAAAATTTCAACCCAAAAATCTCGATTGTTCAATCTCAACTAAAAAATGCAAATAATCTAAAAATATTTTTGTAATACTAACTTCGCAAAATATTTCATATTATAACTGTAATTTTGCTGTATTTAATAATAATTTGGCATACTTTTTGAATATTATAAAATATTTAAATTTCACTAATATTATTTAATCTATTAAGATTTTGGTATTATATTTCTAAATTATTATATTTGAAAGGTATCTAATAGTTTATTTCTATGACTCTGTTGAATTGGCTTTTGTTGGGCTGCATTGCAGTCGCATTCAAGCACTTTTCATGACGAGCCATTGTCCTGCTATTCGATAAATATCAAGCGCTTAACTCAATTATTATGCTTTTTTCCATATACCATATATAACTTGTGCACTTCGAAATGCGCTTACCTGAAATCAAATGTCGCAGCACTAAGTGGACTTAAATTTTCCAACCGATGAAGCAAATACTAGGAAACGTAGTTCATTTTAATAACGGGAAAGACACATTGACTTAGTATGTGTTTAATGAGGTTAGAGCAAGCTAGGACAGGTAAGATATAAATTAGAATCTATTTGATCTATTAATAAGGCTCACAACAAACTTTTTACACTACACTGATCTGCTCGTTTTCAATGCTAGTAGTCAAAAAATTGAGAAATTGAAAAGAAAAGCAAATGTTCTATGCTGGCAATTTGCACTTCATCGTATTAAATGGGCCCCTATTAGCTTAACAAGTACCTGACAAATAAGTTAATTCTCGTGCGTAAACATGAACGCACATTAACGCAATCTCCGTTTCCACAACAACCACCCTCTCTCTATGGTGGTCTCACAACAGCAGGAGTGAAAACTCCCGGTGCGCTTAACAACTAAACAACCAACATTTTCGCCCCCTCCTTGTTTTGCCCCATGCTCTCAGCATTTCATCAACTTTCGCAGCAGCACAAAAAGAGAAAGAAATCTTTACTCTGTTCTTCGGATGGGGCAGAGTCGTATTTGACTGTGGCAGCTGCGCCTTTTGCTCATTTCCAAATACGGGCAACCTGAGGTTTGTTTTAATTTGCTGCTGCTGCTTTTCTATGGAGCGACAGCCGCTGTTGCTGCTGCTGCGGCTGCTTTTCCATTGTCTTTCAGCGTATGCGGAGCAAAACTTTAGCGTTTTCTCATTTTCGGAAAATGTGCAAAGGGATTTGCTTTTCATGGTTGTGTTGCGCGTATTTGTATGTTTATGTTTTGTCTGATATGATTTTGGCTTTTGTCCCTCTGTGCCCAAGTACGAATATTTCAGTGTTGTCTCAGTATCTGTGTCTGTGAGCTCCTTTGAGATTATGTGAACACAACGGACTGGAGATTTTTTTTTGATTTTTTTTTTTTTGGAGGGTGGGAGCCTGCTGTGCGTTACGATTGCCCCAAAATAAATAGAGCTCAAGTACATCTGTTTTACCATAAATTTCATATGTGTGTGAGACTCGTGTGGGCGTATTCCCTAAATTACAGACTACATAGCAAGCGTACTTTTGTCTATGTGCACATCCATTTAAGTTTATATGCTATATAATCGTTTTGCCTGTACTTGAATTGTTATGGTTTCTTGGTCACTGACTGCGCTTATTTGATTGCTTTGAGTGCACTTTACTTTCTGTATGTTCACCGGAATGTGGTAAACACAACGCTGCCAATTTTATCTATGCCTTTGCACATTTGTGCAAATAATAATTTCATAATCATTCTATATTTATGTCGAAGTTGTTTCGCTCATCGGAATATATTATAAAACAATTTATATAAGATTAGGCTTATGTAATTAATAACTAGTTTTCATATTTATAAATGCTTCAAGTGCATATATATAAAATTTGTGTGGAATTGAATCGAAAGTTAAATACTAAGCATATGCTGTCCTAAAAACAAAATCTAGCTTACCTTGAATAAATAATAAATTGACTTTGAACACACATTTTCTGATAAATTCAGATTTAGTAACGAAAACAAAATGTTTTATTAATTTATAAAATTATTATTATTAAACTTTAAATGTTCTATAAGACGAGACATTTTAAACTTTTCTCATAATACTCAAATTTCAATGAAAATTGCAATTAAAATGATTGAATTCAAGTTTTATTTAGGCTGGTTGCCTTTAGTTTGGAATACAAATATATTCACATACATTCGCAGGCATTGGATATGTTGTCAAACATGTTCTGTAAGTGTCCAAGGCATCCCAGAAGATTGTTTTCCGAACAGCAGGTCTCGTGCTGTGGCTGCTGTATTATCACGAATTACATTGTTTTATTTGAATTACGATTCGTTCAATATCCTGGCACAAGGCTCCAGGAGTAAGGACCTGCCTGGCAGGATGCCTGGCTGACTGACGGACTGGCCGAAAACATAAAAGCAGCTTTCGTGTAATTTAATTTGTGCCACTCAGCGGCAAATCCGAGTTTATGTAATTGTCTCAGTGTGTGTGTGAGCGTGTGTGAGACGGGGAGATGTTGTGCGTAATGTGAGCTGATATATGAACACTTTAATGGGTTGTGTTTGCATTAAAGACGTGTTGAGATCATCGTAATTGAATAAATCAACGCCAAAGGACAAAATGTGTACCAATTCGCATTGTCTGGAGGCATTACAAAAATTACGGAACTGTTCACTTTTGGTCCGGTTGAACGTGATGGGCTTTTAAAACAATTAACTTTCAAACTTTGGCGTTCAGCGTGTAATTCCCGGTAAACAACTCAAGCAACTCTTTTTTATTCGTCTGTTTTTTTTTTCTTTTTATTTACCTGCCTGTCACGCTGTTTATATTGTCTGTGGTGCACGCCGAAAGAATCTGAGAGAAATCTGTGCGCTTCATGTGGCACAACCCGGCGGACCTGAGCTTATTTTCAATCTTTTTTCATTTGATTTCTCTTTCTTTTGACGTCGCACGTGCGCATCGCACCAGCAGCACGTGATAAAAAATGTTGCGCTGCGAAAAAACAACTGTAAATACAACGATGATGGCTTACTTAGTTGGCAAGGTAATAAATGGCCATAGTCGCCGCTGCCACACAGCCACAAATGATGCTTGAGCTCGTTATCCTTACAACTACCACACAGATCCTTTGCCAGGAAAATGGTTTTGCTTACAAGCCACAGTAGCCTGATGACCCACAACTCTTGAGGCAATTTGATGAAATGCAATAATAAATTTCACAACTTAACGATATACTCTATTTTAACTAATTATGCTGCACATAAATTTATCTGATCTTAAGAAAGTGTGGATTTTAACCATTTGCAAAGTAAATAAAAAATGTATTTAATTTTTGAATTTATTGTTTTATTTACATACATATTTAATGTCGACTATAACAAGTAATTATTTAATAGGAGAAAATTCGTCAATTTAAAGAAAAATAAATAAATTTACCAAAGAATATAATAAATAATATATATGTATGTAAGTAAAGAATAATTTGATTGTTAGATTTATCTTTTATTTTTTCTTTCTATAATTTTATGTCAACTTTGTTATTAATGATAGCAAATTTCAAGTAAATATATATTACTCTTTTTTAGACTACACCCCACATGAACCTAACTTTTCAGAGGTCATATGTAACTCATATATCGTCATATATATGTCGACAACTTTTTCGACTGTCGGCCACTATCTGCGACACATAGAAAATGACAAGAGAGCACAAATCACATTGTGCCCATATTGTTCCATCTGTGGACATTGCTTCAATTTTCGGGCAAAAAGTAAAATTTCCAAATAAAATGATAAAAGCTGTGAGTGCAGAGCTCAACACATGGGCTCCGCCCCTTCGCCGCATTATCTATAGCCTCGGACTGAACGGAGCTCGCCTACTACTTCCACCCAAAATATAGCACAAAAAGTTTAGAGCTGGCGTAGAGTGGGGTACGGTGAGGACACCTTGTGTCTACCTAACTGTTTTTTTTTATTTGTTTTTATTTGGGGATGGAGGAAGACATATGCTTGGCACTTAGGTGCTTATCCAGCAGTAGTTAGGTTTTACCTTCCTTTTGCTCGAGTCGGGCTAGTTTTTTAAAGTGGCCGCCTACTCAGCCCTCAGCCTCGACCCGCAGAACTTCCATTCAGCAAGTTTCCCGGTTCGCTAGTTGGCATTTTCGAGACGCACGTATGTTTGTGGTAAATGTTTTTCAATTTCTTTCGAGGAAATTCACGAAGCGAAACGCGTCCTACAAAATGCACACAAATTCAGCGTTTTATTCGCACCTGCGGCTGTCTGCCATTCTCAAGGTGTGGGCAATTTAGTGTGGGTGTGCGGAAATAGAGCTTATTATAGCAGCTTTCTCACCCCATCCACCCCGCACCGACTGTCGACAACACTGCCCTTCTATTGCCTGTTCAGTTAGCCCTCAAAGGGCCATTCGCTCTCTCATTTCACAGTTCACAGATGGCTTTGAATCGAATTGAATGAAATGGAAAAAGTGCCATAGAATTTCCCTTGAATGAGCCTTCGTTTAGATTTCGCACACAATTCTCAAGAGCCGTCTATCCACTTGGGCCCAAACCATTCCACCAATCCGACATTCTGTATAGCTATAACACGGCGCATTTCTGGCTCATATTTATGTATGTGATGCAGCTGGCTTTTTACCACTTAGCCACTTTGTGTACAGGAGGGGAACGACAGCAGAAAAGATTGAGATGTTAAACAATAATTAACCTCGATACGTTGGGGAGAACTTATTGTAACTGCTACCTGGTAGTACTCAAGAAAAAGGAAGAAGTTATCTTCCAAGACACTCAATATCTTGGCAGGTTATTATTGAGTTAAAATTTGTTTAAATCTGATGACTAAAAATACTGTTCCTATACTAAATCTAAAAAATGCTTGTACAAGAACATTTGTATTTATAACATAAAACAATTAACTTCTTTTGTTGTTAAAATGTTGTTGAAAATAATTACATACATTAAATGCACATCTGTAAAAAAAAATCCCTATTAAGTATTCCATTCGTTAATAGGCTGGCATAAAGTGAAAGTTAATAGCGTATTTAATATCCAAATTTCAGACAACCATATTGTTGATTAGGGTGATCTTCTACTGTTGCAAAACTGTTGCCAATTTCATGAGTTTTCTTTCCACATTAATCTGTGCAAACTACTTACCAGCAAGCTTTGTAGAATAGTTTGCGATGCACAAGATATAAAACATGATGGAATAGCAAAAAGGTACAAGTTGAATTTTTCCGCTTGAAGAAAAATGCATAATTATGGGCGTGTCTCTCATTTATTTTAGCGCTGAATTAATTAAAAGTTCACTTATGCACGGAATTTGCATAAAAATGACATTTTAATTGCGCTTCATTTGTGAAGAGCGACTCGGCGCCATTCGCTATCGCTATCGTCATCGCCATCGCCATCGCCATGGCCAACGCCTTTTGCCGAGTAACAAGGTGGTCGGGCGGAGAGGTGGGAGTTGGGGATTGGCTTATGGGCTTGGTTGCAGAGCACAGTGGTGCAGAAGTGCGCTCGAGACAGACAAGAACACTCAGCAAAACACTTGCGCATCATAATGAAAATCACATTTTCTTTGTCGCCCGACTTCGCTGAAATGGAGTGATGGGAAGGGGATTATGGAGAGTGGTAGGGTAGGCAATCCTTATGGAAATTCCATGAAAAATCATCATAAAAATATTTATTAGATTTTAGATATTATTCATGCAACAATTTTACAATTATTTCAAAAGAACCAATAAAACTTGATTTCAATCGATTTGTGGAGTGCACAAAAAGAGGACGACGCAATGAACATACTCGATTTAAATACTGGAAAGTTGTTTAGTCAACTCATTTTGGATTTAATATAGGGACGTCGTTTTGGTGCTTAAATGGATTGTAAGTAAATAAAACTACTTTCTGATATTGTGGATAAGCACCCAACGAACGTGATTATTCTGCAATGGCTGTGTTAAATTTTATATATTGCAATACGGTTTCTGCTCTTATGATAGTTAAGAGAGAATAAATGTAGGACAAGAAAACGAAATAAAATTGGAGCTACCAGGAAAAAGATTCAGCCCATAAAACTCGGAAGTAAGATTAAATTATTTCAACTTGATTTAATATGATTTAATGTGGCTCACTGTTTTGAGTGAACTCTTTAGTATTCAATTGAAACATGTATGTGTGCTTCAACTTCCAATTGTTTGTTATTTCATGGTTTATCGTATTATGTAAAGCATGCAATTTGAAAAATAATTTTCAAACTACTTCCTAAGCCACTAACCGCAGCTAATCGTTTCATTTATGCCGCATTCATTGAATTCAATGACAAAGCTGTGCATTGTTTGAAATGTTTGAAATGAAAACAATGTGATGAACAAAATGAACAACAAAAGAAAATACAAAAAAGAGATCGTAAAATAAATAAATACGAAAATAAATAAATATGCAAATGAGCTGTTGCCAGCCTCCGATAAAAATGAATGAATGAATTGTTTGAATGAATTGGCAATTTTTCGAATATTTTAGATACTTCGCATGCATCAGAGACTAATTAAAAAAAAAAAAAAAAAAAACAAAGCATAATACATAAAAAATAGAATAGTCACTAATAAAGAGCCGCCCCTTGACCGTTTCGTGCCAAATAGTTGAAAAATGAATTTTGCACTTGTCAATTGACGCTTGCAACCGCGGCACGTTAACATAAAAAAGTGTTAATTTAAATTTCAATACGTGCTGCGAATACAAAGTGCTACACACTGACAACATTGGCGGCACTGTCAACATAAGGGACAAGAGTCAAAACGTTTGCCGATCCCCACAACGCCCACCCTCCCCTAACAATAATTCCCTCCGCTGATTCTTCGGTTTCTTGCCCCGCCACGTACTCAGCGCTGTGCACAATTTTATGCACGTCCAGCGTGTAAAACACCTAAAACGCCATCGTGCCGAATAGCACCGAATAATAGCAGTACTCCCAACTGCCCCCCACATCCCTCCATCCCCCATCCACCATGCGTAGCAGAAACTCTTTCGCAACCCGGGCCATCACTTGCGTTATTTTCACAGCGGTTTCCGACCTGTTCCGTCCCACAACGCACGTTGCCATCGATTAGTTTTCATTTTGTGAGCAATTTTGCATTGGCTGCGCTGATTATGCCACCCTGCGGCTTTTAGCCTTCCGGCCTTCTCCCCCACTACCCTTCCCCTGTGGCTAACTATGGCCGTTAGCTGTCAACGGCGCGCCACGCCTTCAGCCCATTGTAGCTCGAGTGGCTTTGCATATTTTGTGCCAACCCTGCCATCAAATGCATTTCCACCAGACTTCTGGACTTTGCTCCCAATGCAACTGTTCTAGAGAATGGGTCCATTGTTAACTTTGTATTCGTATTTGTAGCTAATTTGCACCCGAGACTGCTGACAACATTGTGCCTAAAAAGACTGATTAAAAACTGTTTTTTTGAACTTTTGATTCCAGACATATTTGGCATAACATCAGCAGAATGGTATTTCGCAAGGAACTCCTTTTAAAATTGTGCATTTTTTGGGAGACTAAATTTGTGTCAAGTTGCAAACCAGGACTCAATAGAAATGGAAGAATACATCTCCGACCCTATAAAGTATTATTAATCAGGATCAAGAGCCGATATAGCCAATGATAATGAATTTACATATATCTCGGAAAGATCAAGTTTATTTAACTTTATCTTTTTTTTTTTATATAACAGTTATATTTTAAACATTAATCAACCTTCGATATGACGAGACAAGATTATCTGGCTTGCCAGGTTTCGGAATCATCGCAATCACAGCGCACTTCCACGGAGTGGGGAAGTGGTGGATGCGAACCATGGAGTTAAAAAGTAGCACCAAGAACAACACTCCCTTCTCTGGGAGGGCCTTAGCAACTCTGCCGTCAACGCCATCATAGCCTGGGGCCTTAGTGGACTTAAGCCTGCGAATCTGTAAGCGGACCTCAGTAGGGGCGATAGGGGTGATCGGTTCTACAGGATCTAGATCTGCATTTAAAAATGTTTCAGTGTCCTGTACCTGCCTGGGCGATGCTAGTGCAAAGGGCGTGAAGCGACTTTGCAGCTCGTCCGCAAACGCCGATGCAATATCTGCATCCGATCGACACCAAGTGTTGTCAGGTCGCATAATGGCGATCCGCCTGAGTGGCTGCCGCTTGACACAACGCGTTGCCTTCCACAAATTGAATCCATGATTCTTACGTGTCTATCTTTTTGTCTTTTTATCTGTCTTTTTTTACTTTTGTTTACAAGTATTATTATTGTTTTTTTCGGAAATCGATTTCCATTCGCAGAACGTGCAAAGTTATCGATAAAATAAAATAAAATAAAATTACATTTGAAATTTGCATTGCAGAACGGAATGACAATTTATAGAAAAAAGTGTTGCATATTTTGTCGTGCTTTGTTCAACGTACTCATTGAAGTAATTCCCAAATGGTTCTGGCTTCGAGCAGGTAATTTTAGTCCAAAACAAATTCTCATATTGATATCATAACTATCAATACAAAATACTTAACAGTTTGGTTACGTGTTTTGACATACACTCTTAACCTGTAAATATACCCACACCTCAGCAAGTGTTTCGAAAAACAGTTTTTACCGAGGTTATTATAGCCATCGATATCTAGAGATTTGAATACGAATTGTTTATTTATTTAGCGTGTCTATACAGTAATGGTGTTTACGGCATCGACTGCCAGTAATTCTTGGCAGCTTGATTTGCCAGTGAAGCGCAAAGATGGGTTGGAAAATATAAAAGCAAAAGTATTTAATGTCAAAATATTTGTTATTTATGATTTTTATAGTAAATGTCTAAAATCGCTGCAGTGGTGCATATTTCATTTCAAAGTGTTACGTAAAACTTTTGGCCATTTCACCCGTTAGCTCGCCCGGTCTATCTCCCTCTTCTCTTTATCTGCCTCTCTCTCACACACACGCAGACACACTCTTGGCTCGTTCTTTGCCAATGCCATGGCCCAAAAATATCAAGGAAAATTCGCATAGCTCGTCTGACCGAACACAACCAAACAAATTGGAAACACGAATGTCTATGGCATGTGTGTTGTGTGCACTTTATGCATGGCATGATTTTATGATTTTATCAAGCAAACTCTAAAAAAATATTGATTTGATTGATTTACGCATTGCAATAGATTTTCCCATGACGTTTTTGGCGGCTTAGCCTTTTAGAGTTCAGCCCTTTTAAAAATTATTGCGATGGCTGTGTATAAAGCGAATATCTTGAATCTTATATAGGGTAAGGTAAATAAAGATCTACTTGCAACGCAACTACAAGTTAACCTCTTTGTTCAAATAGAATACATATTTCCATAAGCAGCTTATAGATATTTGCACCATCTTTACTTCAATCAGTTTGTATCAAAGCATACGTATACCCAGTGCCGTTGCCTCTTTAAGCACAGATAAACCTTAAACACCCATATATCTTTAAAAACGTTGCGTAAATTTAATATGTTTGTCACATATAGACATATCGGTTGTGTTTTGCTTTTTCTCACCGACTGCACGCTGATTTTACCACAATAAAATCAATAAGGCACGAAAATCGAATGCGCTGTCAAAGCCAATGAAGTGTGCCATTATGGAAAATAGCCGAGTTGCTTTTCCCGCACAACACTTTATGGCGCATATTTCGCACTTCCAGCTCGTCGTCCTGCTCATCTCATGCATCTTAAAGCTGGCATTAAAAATAATAAACGACAAACAGAAAATGCACAACATTACGGTACACAAGAGAGAAATATCCAGCCTGGCGAAACCGACTGCGAAATACTCTGATATTATAAATAATACCATCTGATAACTGGTAGAAAAAAACAGGGTGGGTGTAGCCACGAAATACCGATCTTTGAAGTTTGCCTTTAAAATTACGGGAGTTTGTCGTGACAGAAAAAAAATATAGAGAATGTTCTTATGTTCCCTCCAAGTTTGGTATCTCTGAAATTGCGGGAGACTTGGGATTTTGAGAGTTTTGTATTGTTGTGGGAAGATGATCTTAGTAATCAAATTTCCAAATCGCTAACTATGGCTCTTAAATTAAATTTACACTATCCGAAATATCGGTGGGCATGTCCCAAAAAATTTCAATCGGTTCTTAAAGACGACCAGTAATATATCTACCAAATTTGACGGCTCTAACTCAAAAAGTGCGGAAGACATCGCCATTTCAGATTTTGAGGGACAGAATGCCTTAGCGGTGGAGGACAACAACAACAACCAATATACCACGATACTTTCGGTATCAGAGTATGAAAAGCTCACTTCCGGTGCATTTCCCTCGCCTGTTCACACACAGATATGCATGTGAATGAATCGAAAGTTGATTATTATAATTGCAATTTATTTGGTTGTGTTTTACGTTTCCGATAGAACGCGAATATTTACGAATACATTTAAGTCTTAAATATCGGTCCGGAATATAACCGGATAAAATCCACATTTTTTTTTAACAATAGTTTTGGTTACGTATTATGTCGATCAAATAATTTCGCATAAGTTATTTGTTTCATCACTTTCCCACTTTTGATTAATTTTATAAATACATTTTCTATTTTTCATATATTTTTAGATTGACAAAGTACAATTTTTATTTTACCACAAGTTAGGCAGAGTTGTCTTTATATTCGTATGGTTTTAATTTAAATAGAACTTTCAAAACGAGGTTTTTCAGAAAATCATTGACTTAAAGAAGGTGAGTTCGGCTTACGCATGTAAAACAAGGATATTGTTATATAATACTTTAAGATATTTTATTATGGTGTATTTTTAAGTCAGGTATTTGTCTCATACAACTAAGTCTACGATTCCATAAATTTATAATCTTTGCAATGTAATTAAAATTCCATTTACCAAAATTTGATTAAAAGAATGAAGAATATTATTCATACCAATTTATCTATATCACCAAGCTTAAGCTAAATATCTCATTTCGCATGCCGCATGTATAAGATTTGTGGTACGTCAAACGTTGCGTATACGCAAAAAATGTCAGGGTACTCGTTGAATGTTTTTCAAACTCAGATTTCTGGCTAAATATGCCAAGTGACGGCACTAAAACTGTAAAATGACAACAATGAAACCAATTTGGAACCAAACACAAAAGCCATAATACGAAAATGACCAACAATTTGCCGCAAGCATTTGCCAATTATATTTAGTATTCACCAAGAACAACCAACCGCTCCTGCATCGGCAGCGGCCACCGGCTTGAAAATGGCACTGGTCAAAGCGAATTGGCAAAATAGAGAACATTTTATTTGGCTTGGCATTGGCGATTGTGAACTTTGGCTATTTTTGCACTTGGCTTAAAGTGCGCTGCTATTAGCCAAGCCTCGACCGATTTGAAGTGCACTTTGGGAGGCTAGTTAGGATCGTCTTTCTTTGAATGCCCTTAGAATATTTTAACATTATGAGAACCGCATAAACGAACAGATTTTTACAAAAGGGATAAAATAAAAAAATTTAATATTTAAAATGTTTTGTATTAAATGTATTATAAAAGCCAAACAAACACTATATCATAGAAATGTTAGTCATGTCGGTTTATTTAAGTGACTAAACAATTTTGTCAAGGTCTCTTTTTATTATGATAGTATAGTAAGATCATTTTTAATTTATCAAATATTCCATTTATTATATATGTTATGTATAACATTTGTAAGTGTATTCAATTATGGGTATTTTCTTATATTGCTTTGCATTCTGGGTCATGAAGGTGTGTGCATATTCAGCTGCTGGTTTCCAGAAGGGCATTTGGCGCCAATGTCAGCAAAAGGATTTCAAACTCATTTAAATGGCAAATTATAAAATATTATAATTAAATTTTTTTATTACTGTCGCTGTTGTTTCCATTCAAAACTGAAATGACATGCAAACATTAAAATACTCACCCACATAATTTTCATCCACCCTCCCCCCTCTCCAACTTTATGTCCTTTAAAAAATGCATAATTAAATGTGTTGACTTGCTTTATAATGAGGGCAAACAATTTGCCATCGAAATTGCAAAAATGGATTTAATTAAAAAAAATACAAATTTACGAAAAACCGTGTCATATTGTTGTCTGAATGAAATTGCTGCTGGATTTGATTGTCTCGCGAACCGTTATGACAGTGTTGGATAAGAGTATAATTGATTATGTTGTACAGAAGAAGAAGAGAGCATTTTTTTGGCTAGAGGCGGCATAGGTGAAATTATATCAATCTATCAACCATAGTAAGTATATTATTGTATATTTGAATTAATAATAATTGTAGTCTAATCATTATTAGAAGAATTAACATTTTATTTTGCACACCTCCCTTTGTGAAACATATTTATTGATTTATAATGATATACATAAATATATAATGATGTGACTATTTATGACTATCTCACAAAATTGGCTACACTTCGCTATCTGCGATCCGTTTTAGTAAAACCAATGCACAAATTACAGCTGCACACAATATTACAATATTCTGTAATTTTTCAGTTATAAACTGAACTCATGAAATCCCCTTAAATATTAAAATTTCCATGCAACCGCATTACCCAAATGCTGCCACACACATATCAGTATAGGTATGTATATAGTTTTCAATAGCATCAGCCCGCATAATGTTATTCAAATATTTGTTGGAGGCAATTGTATCAAATCGATTGAATAACATTCCTGCACTTTTATAATAGATGCCATATTTTACACATCAATTTTGCTGCATTTTTAGATAACTGAATTAAATGCACTACGCTGCGTATGATTTATTCAGTCAGCTATGGTCGCACAAAAATCAACACACACGCGGACACACACACACACACATATATAGACGTACCACACTGTAGTGACGCTTTTAAGCATCATTAATTTGCTGCGGGCAACCCGCACATACTCACACCCCTCCACCTCTCCAGACCCACACACGCATACACACACACACGCACACTGACCAGTCAAGAGTAATTATTTGTGCATAGCCAGGGCCGACACAAGATGGTCTCATGTGCAGCAAACTGCATTCGATATGGGATTTTACTGGAGGACCATGCATAGTCTATTGTTTAAACAACGCCTCATGTGTGTGTGTGTGTGTGTGTGTATGTGTGTGGCCAGTGTCGGCCGTGTGTGTGAATATGTGTGTGGCCATTTTTGGCCAACCGTCAATTATGATCGCTGCCAACTAAACGAACTGAACTCGAACCCAAAACCAAAACCTAAGCCCCAGCCGATGTGGTTGCTGTTCCATACAAAAGCTTCACTTTTCGCAATTAATTTGATTTTATTGATGCAGGTGTTCGGTGTTCTTTTTTGTATACCATATACAATATAATATGTAAACGCATTGAAGAGTTAGAAAAACAGTATCAACTTAATGAAGCTTAAGGCAATTTAGTTATGAGATGCTGTGTATAAGATATAGCTTGATAGCTTAGTTTCTTTAATACATATTCATAAAAATAATATGAAAAATTATAATTATAATAATAATATATCTGAATTCAGAATCAATAGATAAGGCGATTTAGTTATGATCTTATGTCTCCATCTTTAAATGCTATGTCTCCTGCTTAAAAGTTTAGTCGCTTAAAATAAGTAATAATAAAAATAATAATAATTAGGGGTGGAAAAAAGCATCGTCAACTCAGTGATGCATATATAAATTTTTGAATCAGTAGATAATGTAATTTAGATACTTAATTCAATGGCTTGAAAATTAATGGTTAATATCGATTTTTAACTTTCATATATAAATGAATGATGTTTTTCGCTTTAAAAATTTTATGACAACTGAAGAAAATTTCTATAACAATATATTTTGCAAGTGAAACCAAGAAACAATAACGAGCAAATAAATGAATCGCTTATACTTTTTGGTATGTATGGCTGGGAGTTTACAGAGTATAGTTTTGTCGTTGACTCTCGACTTGCAGTTGCTATTGTTGTTATGTTATTAATAATGGCATAAAACATGCACAAAAGAGGAGTGGAGCGGAGGGAATACAGGGCTGGAAGTGCATTCTAGTGACGTTAAATGGCTGTCATCATTCATTACTCGCAGCCGCTGGGCTGTTGTCTACGCAGCAGTCGGTTTTAAGTCTGCTCACTTACATATAACTGGCTTATATCCGGCACAACTACAACACATAGTCACATACACACACACTCATCCGCCTATTGTTTTCTGTCTGTGTCTAGCTTCGTGCTTAGTTTGACCTGTTTGAGTTAGTCTGTATTGTAAGTCGAGCCATTCGGCTTATGGATGTGGTGCCAGGTTCCGACAATGTCTAAGCGGCTCTGCCATGGCCCTTAAGCAAATTCATTTAAACAGAGGATTTCGCCAACCCCAAACCACTGTCTATAGACCCTTGTTAAGTTGGTATAACTTGTGTGCTCATTGCAATTATTGTTGTCTTAGTATTTTAATTAAAATGTGTGTGTTTAGCCAGCTCGGCAAAGGAGAGGGGATGAGTAATTCAGAGAGCAAATTATATCTGCTGAGCGCTTTCGGCCACAAGTGTCGACCACACCGAATCAAATTGGAAGATGGTACAAATTGCGGTTACTTTTGTATATTTCAATAAACAAACAAACAATAAACAAACAATAACTCAAACGCAAAACACATGTCATTTTCATGTAGCATTCATATTAATCGAGAATATATATTTAATTAATTCCAAAAATGCATCTCCATTATTACCAATTTTGGTAAAGTTTCTGTAGGCAGTCTGTGGTTGATTTCAATAAATAACAATTTGATGAAACCATAAAACATTTAATTAGCCAAATTTATATTTGCTATAAGTTGAAAGGTTGAAAATAATATTTATTAAAATTAAAAAGATAAAATTACTTCAAAAGACTGCAAAATCTGTCAGTTACCAGACCTGATTTTAGGGTTAGATTTCATATTTAGAAGTTGGAAGATATGTCGTGAGCAGCTTAACAAATAAAATTCTTTTGTGTCTTTGTGTCTCTGCTGTATTTAATGCCCAACCTACTCTGTCCTTTTTTAAAGCCCACAGTTACGAAGAACATTTTTAATTTGAATCTTTTGAAATTCAGCACAAATACACAAAGTCACAGCTCGCTTTGTTTGATATTTTGCCAAAGTTACCACAATATATTTATTCTTATGGTTTTAATCTTATTTATTTGTGTAAGTTTTTGTGGGTCATGACAAATATTGCATTTTTTTTTCTTAGGTGGGTGCCGAGGTCATATATGTACATAAATATATATTTTTTTATATATTTGATGGCTTTTCTCACATTCTCATTGTGCTTTGCACCTTTTCTCATTTCTTGTTAGTAGTTTTTTTTTTTTGGCTTTGCTGTTTTTGGTCTTGAGCTTGCTTTGCATTAACTTTATGGACCTTAACACGTCGCATTATACGCTCTGTTGAGTGTCAGTGTGTTTGCTAGTGTGTGTGAATAGATCCTTTTCGGTTGTTGTTTTATGCCCATTGCATGCCGTTCCGTTTGCTGTCCGTCTCCATCTTTATCTTGGTTGTTGCGATTCTCCCACATTTTATCAAATTATCGTAAATAAAATGCCATGGTAATAATTTTTTGATGTCCCTCTAATGAGCTTTACGTGAGAACAACATGAATTGTGATTTAGTGACTGGGAAAAAGAGAATACCACACAGAATGGATATTTCCAAAAATTTAGGCCACCTGCTGCTGCTTTTAAGCGTTTATATTTCAAATGTGTTGGGTTGTAAATTCGAACTGATTTTATTTCTTAAAATTCTCGCCTTATTCAGCATAATAATCTATGATACTTATCTGCATATTGTACTTACACAGCAGTGGTCATTCTAATCCATTCATTTACAACCGGTATACTTTGGTTCTTCTCATTAGGTTGATTATGAACACACATAGATTGACTTTCTCTTAAAATAATATTAACTCTTTAACAATACGAATTAGCTAATATTCTGTGCTGCAGCCTGATGTGAAAGTAGTTTTTTTAATATATATATTTGATATGTAAATTGAAATAAAATATTGTCAAGAAATTGATTCTCCTCTACGAAAATGATGTTGCTGTCAAATCCAGCAGTAAAATATACTTGTATTGTAATCAAATTTGGGGTATATTTGAATGCACAATAGCTGATTTAATACCATTTATTATGCCTTTAATTCATGTTAACTTTTAATGCCTATTTAGTTTTTGTATGAGCAGCATTTGATCCCAATCATTTTAAGAACAAGATTAAAATTCAGTTAAGGCCACAGCCTCAGGGCTTTAGTCTCGTTTAAGTTGTGGTCAGAACTCGACCCGTGTGAATTTAATACAATTTGTGCGTTGGCTGCGCGAGGAAGGCCTCCGTTGTATATTAATCTTGTTGCTGTGCGGTCGCCTTCAGTCTTTCGATGTGAGTTTCATAAGTTACAAATGACAGTATTGATTATTAAATGAGGTCACACAAAATCCTTAACAAAATAGCTCAAAGATGTTGCTGTTATTGTTGTTGTTCATCAAAATACCTAAACAGGTTGAGTTCAAATTACGTCGCACAATTTGTGTGTTTTAGTTGACTGCTTTAAAGGGTCTTCAGCAGTAGCTACAGCAAATTCAAAAGTGAATGGATTCAAACTGCACTCACACACTCAGGAACCACCAACTGGCCAAATTGGGGTATAATCAAAGTCAACTTTTGCCTGGGTATATAATATCAAAGTATATACATTTATACATGTATGTGTGAATGTATGAATGTGTACTATATAAAGTTAAACAAAGAGGGCCCATCAATCAAGTCATGTGGAAATTTATAGCACTTGTGCTTGTTATTATTCCTTTATGCATGAGTTAATTAGAATATTGGCGTTAACCTTTCCAACGGGTTCGTCCTTTTTGTTGTAATGCCTTAAGATTTATATGAGAAGCATTCACCTACGCTATAACCATCTTTGTCTCTCTCATCTTTGTCTCTCTCTCTTTCTCATTCTCCCTCTCTCTCTCTTTCTTTCTCTTTCTGCCTCTCTCTTTTTTTTCTCTCTCTCTCTCTGTGTTTGAGTGCATTAGACAGATGCTGGCTACTGTATGTGTGCATTGAATCGTAGCTGAAATTATTCTCATTCTTACACATTTTGTGTTGCATGTGTTGAATGTTTGTTTTTGTATGTGTGTATGTGTGTTTGTGTGTGTGTGTGTTAGTTTTAGCCTAATAACCATATAACTTGAAGCAAGGCATGCCTTTAGTTTTGACTGCTAATTTACCCATTTTCTATTAGTTTTGCAACAATCAAAAGATTTCAAATTCAATTAAGCATTTTTGTGGGTTGATGCTAAGACAATAAAACTTTACGCTTGACCTGGCTCAAAGGTTCGCATTTGATGAAATCATTTGGAAACAGGGAGTAGAACATTTAAAGGTTTGTAATATTACGAAAGAATTTTAAACCGAAACTAGCTTGATAAACCTTAAATTAAAAACTAAAATCTACAGCATGTTCTTATATATACATTTGAGATTGAGAAGAATTTTTTTTGTCCTTAAACTTTCAAAAATTAAAGATTAATCGATGAAATTATATTGATAAGAAAAAATTAAATATAAATAAACGAATCTTTTGCATTTTTAGCAGTGGTGTATAAAAGATGTATTCAAATCCGTAATGTATTTTTTAATGAATTTTATATTGATTTATTCATATTACGAAATTGTATTTTTTTTATTAAATTCCTTCACATTATTAATATATTCAAATATATTGTGCATATTAAGGGCCAGACTAATTCTGCACTTATTTCCAATTCACAGACTATTTATTTTTCTGTGCACTGCAGCGGAAATTCCAATTAGAAAATATGTGTCAATGGGCCAATAACAGTGGCAATTTCTTAAGTGCCGAAAATCAAATTATGAGAGCTGCTCGGCTTCCCTAACAGTGACATTACAGTGCGGCAAACGCATGCGTAACAGTTGACGCTCTCCCGAACACTGTTAACGAGCCGACTGTTAACCGCGAACAGCGGGCGGTCTCTGTATGTTAGCGAATTTACGAGCTTTCGGGATATTTGAATAATGCAATAAAGAGGTGGCAAATTGTCAAATTACTTGGCAAATGGCGAATTGTAAAAACACGGCTAATTTATGTCAATTAATACATTAAAATTTCATTGTCTTGTACAAGAGACCCAACCAGCTGATCCACGCTCCACCCTCTGGGTAAGACCAAGTCTGCCGGCGAGCTATTTTATTAATTTCTGCCTAAGCGCGGCAATACACAAAAATGTTGTCAATAGAAATTAATAGCAAATATTTGTACAACAATTTGTTTGCTTGGGACTGGTGTCTGCTGGCCAGGCTCAGACTGTGTGGGGAGTGGGACAATGGGGCAATAATAATCAATTTAGATATGTTCTTTTGCAAACAGGCTGAAAATCAAGCCCTGGCTACACGAGCCGATAACAAATTTGAAACAACGTCCAGCGACGCCAATTCGAAGCTTAGCTGCAGCAAATACAACAACAGCAACAAATTTGCTGCGCTGGCAACGGTTTCCGCTCTGTGTGTGTGTGCGGACCAAATGCTATCAAAAATCCCCGCTAATAATTTGTCAATATTACGTGAGCTGAAAATTGAATAAAAAGCTTTTTTGCATTGATCGGAAAAAAAGGAAACGAATAAATCGAAGAATACGCAGAAGCAGAAGAAACAGACGAAGTGAAAAAGGCAGAGCCGACCAAGTATATCCTTCGAAATCAAATAAATTGTTACAAATGAGTGCAACTTTTGACTGTGTTTCCCTACCCATCCTCATACACTCCACCAACCTCTCCATCAGACAGTCAAATTTTATTTATGCGCTTCTCTCTCGAGATTTTTCATTTGCTAAGCTGATTTGCAATTTTTTCTACTTTACTTTTATTTTTTGCTAAACTTTGTTGCTGCCCACTGCGAAAAATTTATGAATAATTCAACATACGATGTCGGTTGGTCGGTCTTGGCCGCATTTCCCAAAACAACTGTAATAAATGCAAATGAATTGATGAAAAGTCGCGTATTTCGCTCTTTGTTTACATTTGCACTGATTTGATACGCGCATCAATGTCAAGTGCGAGGGACGTTGATGGGGGCGACAAATCCAGAGGGATGAAAGTTGCATATGCGATTTCATATTTTTCATTTACCAACATCGGACGGTAAACAAATTACATTTCATAAAGGAGCAAATATTTTATTTTTGATGTGTTTGAATTTTGAATTTGATAACTAAATTTGTTTATAAACTGCAATAGTATGAGAGCTGAGCACAGTCGATTTCATTCCATTTTCTGACTGCACCAATTGATTAAGGAGAACAATTCAAATTCAATTTGGTTTAAAATCACTTTGGGAATACGTTTACTAGAAGAAAAAAGTTTTTTTTTAGGTAAATGTTAAATTTAAAATCATTTAAATATATTTCCAAATATTATTTCAATTGAAGATAAATTAAGCATTGGCTTTCATAGAATTTGACTCTAGTTATCAACTATAGGAAAAGATAGATATGCAATAAATTTAAAGGGTTATTGTAAATAATAAATCCAAAAATTAAGATAGGCAGACCAACATACAATTTGACGGAAAATCGTTTTAGGAGAATACCGAATTTATTCATAGAATATGCCCTAGTTAAGTTAGAAGAAGATAACTATATTCGATATCGTTTAGATAATTTACATTTTCAAAGGGTTCTCGCAGAGAATAAACTCTCAAATTGTCACCAGCTAAGGCAACCGACTTGAATATTATACTACATTTATGAATTTCTTCTATTTCTCTTTAATACACATTACCTACATATGTCAATCTATATACATATATCTAGGGGATGACTACACGAACAATGTTATACCTTTAGGGAGGTAGTTTTGAGTTATTTATTATTTGAGTTGTTTATTTTTTATTTTTGTGATTATTAATGTATTATTTGTCTGTAGTCAAAGTAATTTGGTTTTAAGTTAATTTCATTTAACAGTTTTCGCGCGCTCTCTCAATCATTTTTTTAGTTAAGAATGGTTTTCAGCAATCATTTTATCCTATAAGCGACCACATGACACCACATTACACGCTGCATTAAGGAAAAGCTAAATGACCACAAGAAACACACCTACCAAAGCCACAAACCAGCTTCCCAATAACCCACTTATATAATGCTCCCCCAGCACCCGCATCCCGATCCCTCCACAACCTCCACTGTGACATGCATGCCAGGCAACTCTGGCGTATTTTCGCATGATGGCAGCAGAGCAAAGTTTACATTTGCTTTAAGTAGTCAGTCATCAGGCGGGTTGGCGGGTGTTCGTTGAGGGCGTGGCATGTCAGCAGCAGCAGCTGCATGCTATGGCATCCTCAACAAAGGCGCACACAGACACACACACACATGTATATAAATACATATATGTATAGTTGTACTTGTGTAGGCATCCAAGTGCAAGTGCACATACCCCTCACCACACATCTGACGGAAATAGCTTTCTCGGCACTCGAACTGTTTGCATTATGATGCAATGCCTGCTGCTGCACGGTTGTGTGTGTGTGTGTGTGTTCTTTGGTGAAACATCTACAGTAAGTAGTAGCCCGATCAGCAGCTGGCCATTGATAAATACTAGCTCCTGCTACCCAATCCCTCCCATTTACCTCCCGCTGCGAACAACCGTACCTGCACCGCAACTGTCAATAGTTCCAATGAGCCAAATGGAATTTGTCTTGCCTGGTACTGACAACGTCGAGTGACATGTTGTGCGCGGCCTCAGCTCAGAGCGACCCGCAGTCCTCTGCCCTTTGATCGTTAATTGCTTCAAATGACTTTTGGATAACTGCTGCGGCGACGCCCACTTAAAGTTGCCTTTACCCTTCAACTTACGTTGCTGCAACTCTTCCTGTCGGGCTTTTACTTTGATCCCCTTTTTTTCATGGTTTTTTGTTGCTGTGAAAAGCTGCTTTTACTTTTAAGCTGTAATTACTTTGCATAATGATTGTTTAATTTTATAGTTGGCTTTCTACTTAGCACACACTTGTGGCTAACATTTTTGTGGCATATTTGTGGTTAGCTTTTTTATTATTAAATTAGGCAACCTTTTGAAAAACAATATGGTAATGCCAATATTCATATACATCATTAATGTAGTGTGTTTGTGTGTATGTGTGTGTGATTTTAACCTGAATTTTGTTAATTAAGTTAATAAAGTTTTATGGTATGCCATTTTATTTAATATTTAGTGGAATATAATCGAAATTAAATTCTCCCTTAAATATGTTAGTTAATGAAACCGTTCTGTTTTCAGCATGAATAAGTTGAGCTCCAAAATAATTACAGCTCTGATGTGAATACATACATGTATTGACTCGTCCCATAAATAGCAGATAAGAAATAAGAATAAAATTCAAGCTACAGTTTCATAGCACAGTGACACACTTGGAAACTAATTCCTAATCGCCAAATTCTGCCCCAAAATGGACTACGTCTACATGCGGTGCATAACAAACTGTGGCAGACGGGGGCAACACCAAATCGTTTGACTGAGACTATATATCGTGACTTGCACTGTTAGCCTAACATTTGACCGTGCTATTCTAACCATTCATTTGGTTTTGTTTATAGCTTCCTAAATACGAGACAAGTGCGCGCTAACAAGAGAAATCACACGCCCCGTGTGGCATTCCCATTGTCATTGGCTTATGCTTAACTGTGTGTGTCGCCTGTAACACAGTCTCTACCTCATCCTCTCTCTCTCTCTCTCTCTCTCTCCCTCTCTCTTTCTTTTTACGTTCGAAATTTGCCTTTGGTTTTGTTTGTCTGGCAAAAAGTTTTGTATTGCAAAACACAATCAGACGCAGATGCACTTTGGGGGCAGGCCGACACAAACAGAGCACAAAGTTTGAGACTCTTTGTGTCACTTTGCCAGCCAGTGCGGCAAAAATAATAAAACCTACAAAAACAACAATAAAACAAAACATAAAATAAATATAAGCCAAGTAAACATGCTATCAACATCAAGGACTACAACATACTCCATAGATTATTTCTGTATGCCACAAAGGTAAGGCGCACAAACATGTTTTTGTAGTTTTTAAATGAATTTCATAATTTCTGCTCAGCGAATTTCCCATTGAGTGA
Organism: Drosophila basisetae; assembly: GCA_035041595.1. Taxonomy (NCBI): domain Eukaryota; kingdom Metazoa; phylum Arthropoda; class Insecta; order Diptera; family Drosophilidae; genus Drosophila; species Drosophila basisetae. Next base: position 2,669,946 of record JAWNLB010000147.1, on the reverse strand, counting down.
GAGCTGGGCTTAGAATAAGTGGTTTTCTTTTTTTTTTAATAAGCTTACCTTAAAAAATTAAGGAAAAAACGTAAGATATAAATTGGACAACATTTGAAAAAAGTGAGAAAAAAATAAGATTATATAAATCCGTTTTAAAATTTAATTTGAAAAGATTATTATTGTTGAACTTCGTAAATAATTTAAAAATATTCACTTATGTGCAACAAAACAATGTTTCCACTTAAATGTGAAAGTGATTAAATAAATAAATAATAAATTAAGAGTTTTTAGTAGTATTTTATAGTATTTATGGAATGATTCTGTTCAGGAATTATTGCTATTTTATAAGCAGCTTATTATGTGTGTATAAATAAATAATTTTCTCTAATAATTAAAAACACATGGAATATTTACAATGGAACACATGTAATCTGCTAAAATTTTAAATAAAAAGCCACGTTCAATATGTGTTTAAGATTTGAGTACATTTTTAAAGTGTGTTTGGTAAAGTGCATTTGTCAATTACACGTTTTAATTAGGTATTCATTACGCAGTTTATTATATTATTTTTTGACATTTAAATGACCATTAAAATTAATTGTTCACAAAATTAAAACACATTTTAAAACTTAATTCGATTAACTAAAGTGTTAAACCAAATTTAAAGCTGCAGGGTATTAAATGCGCCGGCAGCAAGTGTTTGCGATACAAGAAAGTTGTCAACCTACCCTTTCGTGGTAGGGAGACGGTAGTGGAAGTGGGTGGCCGGAAATGCATACAGCGGCCGTGGGGCGAAAGTCGCCGTTGCAGCATTATAATGTCAGACAGGCGACGTCTTTTTCAAGCTGTAAATTGCAAAAATGCAGCCAGAGGCACAAACTTATACACACACACCCAAACACGCACGCATAAGAACGTGTACACATGTGCTGGTTTTTTGCACGATTCAAGACCAGACGGATGCGAGCGCAGTAGTGACAAGCGGCATGCCACACACACAACACTCATACACACTCATAGCGAGTGGGGTGGCAAATACAAAAACATGCTTGAAAAAGCAAAGTTTATGTACATTTAATGCGCGGCAGCAGCTACAAGGAAACAACACAATAAATTTAGGATACATTAAATAACACAGGCACACACACACACACACACACAAGCATTCACACTTATTCAGAGGGAAAAATGGAGGCGGCAAGCGGTCAACTTCCCTTTTCGTGTCTATGCGCTTGTTTTGTCCGCGCCAACTTTTTTTTCGTTGTCCGCCTGAGTGTTGGCTTTTCTGTATGTTATTAAAGTTGGTCAACACAACTGTGTATGTATGTGCAGCATTTCCTGTCTCAATTTGTGTGTGGGTGTGTGTATGCTTGCGGCAGCGGAAGTTCAAAATGGCGCTGCTGGTGTTTGTGGCACATCAACGTCGCTCTGCATGTGCTCACAATAATTTCTTATTTAGAGAGCAGCCAGAGAGAAACCAGCTGAAGCATACACATACACACATACACTGATATAACTAGTTTTCGCTGTGCGTCCAACATGTTTTTCGCGTTATTTTTGCTTGATTTTCCATGCCACATTTTTGTTTTTTTTACCTGCACAAACTTCTCTTGGCAGTACATTCGTCTCACCTCTTGCCGCATCCGCGCCCTCCACTATTTGTCTCATTTTCGTGTGTCAGATTTATCTACTTTGTGCTCTTGTTGTTTTTCTTTTTTTTTACTTTTCTTTTCTTTTGTCGCTGGCATTCCTGTTGTGTGCGAGCAGGTATTTAAATTCAAATTAAGCAAATGTCATGTTAAATTCAGTTGACAGGCGTCACCACCGACACCGCGGCGACTCCCCCAGTCGCCTCCACCTGTTTAACGGAGAACGGGCGTGTTGTGGGTGCAAGTGTAGATGTGATTTGTGCTGATTAGCGTAAATTATTTAATTCGCTTCCGTTTTCATAAATGCTGCGGCACAATGAGTATGAATATTAAATTAAAGCTTCTTTCAAAAAATGTATAAAAAAGTCTCTTAGAAATTGTAAAAAATATTTGTTGTGTGGCAAATTACACAGAGGCGTATTAACATTAAATGTTTATCGCTGATCGTGTAGCATTATTTGTAGAATCCTATAAAATTAAAAGTTATCCGTCAATCATCATCATCATTTTCTTTATAGTTGTTCAATAAAACTTGAACCTAAAATGTTAATTTAATATATCTTGTTAAAAAATAAATTCGCTACTTATTTTTTAATATTATTAAATATTAATTTAACTTACGTACATAAAAAAAAATTGAATCTCATTTCTTTTTGTAAATATTATGAATTTAATGTATTTTAACTTCTATCTTATTGAAAAAGATTGCACAAAGTTACCCATGTCTACGAACTGGCATTAAATTTTAGAAACTGCATATATACTTTGCTGAGGAACTTATTTAATAAATGGGAACCCGTAAAACTAATCCCACACATTCACATATATATTTCTGGTATGTATGTCACCTACATGCATACATGTGTGACAGTAGTAAGTGTCTCTGGTACTCAGCACGAATTTGGCCCTTAATGCGATTGTGCACATAAAATTTAATTCAAATCAGCTCATTAAACGCCCGACACTTGACACACTCATTCATGCGTCGACAGAGACATAAATGAGCGCCAACGGGGTGCAAGTGGGGGAGAGTTGGGCTGGGGGATAGGGAGAGGGAAAGGGGGATGCTTAAGCAGTCGAATAGAGGAAGAATCGGGGCAGCATTTTGTTTTGGCAAGGACCGTAAAGCAGAGTTTATGGTGGACATTAAAGTGCGGAAGTAAGTGGCGCAAAAATAACGAAGCAGCGCGCAAAAAAAATAAACTAAACCAAAAATACAGGGGAACAATTTCAAGAAGAAGAATACGTTGAAGTAGAATAAGTAGAACAGCAACAAGAAGCAGAATTTCAGACACATTAAATATGATATACGTATTTTGTGAGACGACAGTCACGACACAAGATAAGTTTTATAGTTGGGGTGGCCAAAAAATATGTGGGAACACACACATATGTAGGTTCATAGGTTGGTGGTTTTTGTGTTGTTCACGTTTTACATGCTATTCATACAATATGCTCAGCATACAAATTTAAATTTGCTGTGTCACATAAAAATTTGCTTGTTTAATTAAAAATTTGACCAAATATCAATTGCCGTCAACATCCAGAAGTACATCACGATTTTAAAAATATCCGAATCACTTGCGTTCTAGTTTATGTCTGTAATATTTGAGATTTATGTTCATTAGACATATTTTAGATTAACCTATAGCCCAAAATAAATCACATACAATCTATGAAAACAACATTGCAATATTTTATGAAAGACAAATGTTGGACAAATACAAATTTTGCTTATCTACCAACAATGACATTTAAATTGCACATATATTATACGGCAATGTGTAATAGTACAAAATAATCGCATTCAATGCCTTTAGTTGTTGGATTAAGTTAAATGTAATTTCTATTTTTAAATTTAATATAATATAGAATCAGAAATGCAACTGTAAATTTGGTTGTTCTCCGACTTAAGTACAGCTAAGCTGGCTGCAAATATAGGAAAGCAAATATTTAAAATGCTTTATAATATATTTTTTGTGTGGCAAAATGGCTGACTGCAAAATTTGTAAAATACCAATTCAAACACCTGCAGAAATCTTTTTTCCAAGTGCTGTTAGTATAATGGAAAAAGCGAGAACGAATGTTTAAAAATAAAGGGATGTGGACTGGAAATCTGTGCAGCTGCCAAGAGCTGTTCACATCGTTCGCGTAACTTTATCAAAATCAACTTGAGATACATTTTTGTGACGCCAACAAGTGTTGCACTTGATCTTTTTCTTGATACTGCCACACTGGCTGGCCAACAACAATGAGATTGAGTGTGTACACACACACACACACACGCACACACACAAACACACAATGATGTAGGAGAAACCATACACTTGCCAGAAACTATTTCACCCCTCCCTTGGGTCATTTTGCAATAATGGAAATTTTGCCAGCCAAGAGACTTGCAAGTGCTGCAGATTGCAGTGAGGTAAAGATTGCAGATTGAAGATTGGGTCGAATGGAATTTAATTTTGTGCGAAACTTTGTGCAAATACAACGCAAAGCACACAAGCAATATATGTATCTATATGTTGTGTTGTGTTAACATTGTGACCGATACGACGACTTGCCCAAGAACAGCCAACCAATCCAGTCCGGACTTTGTCATTGCATCAGCTGCTAGCCAAGACTGAGGAATGGCCAGCAGGCAAAAGGGAGCTAGGCCGCACTCCTCAGTCCAAGGACTTAGAGGGATAAAACCTAATTTGCTGCAAATAAAATAAAAAGCAAGGAAGAGAAACTATTCCTTATTATCCTTTGAAGTCCAAAGAAATACCCTAATAGGCTTTTAACTCGAATATTGATGATATATGTTAGGTGGTCACCTCAGCATGTACATCCGCTTTGATACAATTTTGATTGATATGTGCTTGATTAAATTAAAAATGATACCGCTAATTGTTAAATAAATAATTTCGTAATCGAGATTTTAATATAGTAACCATGACAGCTTAATCATAAAAATTACTTAGTGTTGCCATTTCTGTTATGATATCCACAGTATTTTGTGTGTTAGTTACAAAAATGACGATCATTTTAAAATACCTTTTTACACTCTGCTTGAGTATAATGGGACCAGAAGTCGAGAGGTTTGTTTGCAAGACAAAGCCAAGCGATGGCAACCAATTGAACAAAATCATTGGAAATTGGGTAGCATGGTCTGAATAGTTTTTCAGGCAGTTGCACTTCGAGCCGAAATCAAAATTAACGAGTTGCATTTGATGGATTGTTCTCTGGCCATTATTTATTGCATTTGCACCGTATCTGGTAAAGAATCTGGCAGGCAAATTGGCTACAGATACGAAATTAAAAGAAATCAAATGGCATTTAAGATGCCCTCATTCCCATTTGCATACGATACAAATACACTGAGGCCAGAAGCGGGTGAGTAAAATTGCTATATTCGCATATTTGTAATTTGAATGGTGTTTTGTTCAAATGTATTCACATATTCGCTTATGCAAAGTCTTCTTTCTTACTGGAAAAACAATCAGCTTTCTGCCCCCCAATAAGCCAAAACATTTGATGCGCTTCGGTAAGGTTGCGCATCGCCACAAATACGCAAACACATACACACACACACACACACACACATACACTCAAGCATATACTCAAACAGGCAGCCACACACACTTAAGAATATACATGGGTATTTTCCATTTCGCACAGGTAATCGATTTTCATGCTTTTGGCAAAATGCACAAAAGAACCGAAAGAAAAAAAGAAGTAAACCAAATTTGTTGTTCGTCGGTTTTCTTTTTACTTTTGTTGAATTTGGTTTTGCTTCTTTTCTTTTCCATATTCTCATACTTTGTGCACTTTGTTTTATTTGTACTGGTGTGTGTATGTGTGTGTGTGTGTGTTTCGCTTGCGTATACTTAATATTTATGTTGAAAACTTTAAGCAGTTAAGAGCTCGTCGAGCTTAAAATATTCAGTCGGCGTGCGTTGAAGTTGAGCAACTTGTTGATTTGCTTTTACCTTACTTTGTGCACACGCACCACATCTCACCTGCCCTCTCCCGTCTGTAACCAGCACCCAAAGAATATAAAATCTGCTTGGCATAATCACCATATCAGATCACGTGGAATGGAAGCACCGTGTTTGATCTCTCTAAAGTACAAAAACAAAGAAAAATAAAAACTGTGCATCCCAGTTGGATTTTCACGGAAATTACTCGAGACAAAGTTATCTTAGATGCGCATATATAAACTAAATTCAATATGTCTACATATATATGTAAATATATAACAAATGAATGGCACATCAAAAGTGCATGAAAAGCTATCTGCACTATTGAATTGCCCGTTTGAGCATTTGAAATTCAACTGAAACTTTTCAATTAAATTATAAATTATAAACGAATTTTCATTTACTAAGATGACATTATTATTCGTTCTTTGGTGTGTGTTTAACTTCAAGTGAAAAACTTGAATTGTCAGGATGTAAATTACTGGATGGTCAGACAGAAGTAGTTAGTCTAACGGGGGATTGATTGGTTAATTTTTACCAAAGTGTTCGGATAGACTTGAGGATAGACTAGAGAAGATAAGATATAAGATAAATATTTAAATACTTTTTAAAGGAAAGGGGCAGTGCAACGTGTTCTGGAAAGAGCTTGGAAGTTAAATCGCACTGTTAAGGTTGTGAAAAATATAAGTATATATTAACATTAATATGGAAAATATATGTACACACTTTTATTAACTTATTATACTTATATTATTTATTTATTCTATATATATAGAATATTCATTTGTTCCAAGTACCTTTTAGACTTACTGAGATTTTAACTAATTTGCTTACTAGATACATTTTACAAAGTTACCTGCTTCGCACAATAATATCGTACCACAACATGAGAGTTTCTCTGTAACAAAACGAATTCGTCAAATGTAACACATTTGTCGCAGCTAAGCTCAATTTCAGCTGAATTGCAATATTGCCACTTGATGACTTAACGGATTTCCAAACGGATAACAATTGAAAGAATGACTCCACTGCAGCACCTAGAGCCGCCTGCCAGGGAGAGTGGCACACAAAAAAATATCTCGAAAATTGCGTGTAAAATTATTCAAAAGCGCAAAGTGCACATGTGGCACGAACAAAAATTCAATTACGACCAACGAACGACCTGCGAATTGAATATTTTGACAAGTATTCAATGAATTTAATTTGAGATTTGCCAACATTCAGCGCAGCTGGCTAACACACTCGGACCCCCGTCCTAGTCCCAGTTCCAGCAATCCAGCAACCCAATTCATCCTCCCCAAACGGAAACCAGCACGAACCCAACCATGACTGGACTCCACAGCGCATCGAGCAGCGCCCAGATCAGTGCCAGTCAATATGCCGATGCAGACGGAGGCAGCCCCGCATGAATGCCAATGGTACTGGCATCGATAACCTGCCAAATGCGCCGGCTGCACTCGGCCAGAAAGGGGGAAACGAATTAGAAATGTGTTGAGCAGAAGTTACTCAATTGCCAGTTGGAGGTCCCATTCGCACCAGTCGACCCAGCAACGGCAGCAATGAAAAATGTTTTGTGGCTGTAAGAAGCTGCGAACTGTGAGCTACCAGCTGTTATACTGAGAAAAACACAACGCGTAAAAATACGTGACTAAAGCATTTTGGCTGCTAAGCAGTTTTATTTTGTTTGAAATATGTTTTTCGCTTGCTTCACTTAGAGTATATTTTTTAATTTACTTTTCATTTACATTAGAGATGCGACAGGCTCAGAATTTTAGGTAATGATTGATATTTTCTTACCCAGTGCTACACAGTTTGGTTAAGTTTCAGAGTTTTATTTTATGTTCAAATCTTAATGTTGTCATTTTCTTTTTTACTAAGCTAGGCTTAACAACGTTGGGCTGATTAAAGTTTTGGTTAATTTAAAATTGTGTAACACTCAAAAGATTTTAGATTAAATACTCCTATCATTTTCTTAGTGTAGCTAGATGTAAAAATCTGTGCAAGACGCAGCCGGAAAGCAGGAATGATTTCCGGCCTGGCTGGTGATAATTCTTAGGCCGTCATGCAATGGGCGGGTGGGACAGAAAACTTTTTGCAGCCATTGTGCAGGGTGTCAGCGCAATGATTTCGTACACCCAACTCGAGCCGCAAGCCATGCAAATGTTGGGTGTGGCTGAATATGAATGATTTAAACATCTGAGCCAACGTCACACCTTCCCTGCCATCCCGTTTTTCGAGTCTGGTGCTTGCATTATATTCGCATTTTTTATAATAATTTTTCAACATTTTTGAAACTTTACGCTGCGCATGGAACTTCAGATTTGAATACCCCAAAAACTTTGTAAAAATGTTTGCAAAGTTTTTATTTTATCATTTTAGTTCTGTGCAGCGGTTAAGAAATATTATCACTATTGTCGCTGATTTCTAAATTGACGGTAACAATTTGACTGTCACTTCTCGTATCGACTTGATCTGTTGTAAACGGCATCTAACGACTAATCTATATTATATTCCGTAGCGAATTCTGAATACAAGTTAAATTTTTGATTAATGACTTGCAAAACTTTTTTAATTATTTAAAATCAATTTTAATTTGTAAGATTTTCTTAATTGCCATCTTGTTTAAACTGTACAAGCAAACGATACCGTAAATGTCTTAGAAGCTGTTATCATTGTTATTTTTAACTGTTATCTTAATGGAACGATCGATGACTTCAGAGCTGCATATGTGAGCATATGTCTTGGGTAACTTGGCAATCAGCCACAAGAAGCCTCTTTAGCTCAGTGGCAGAGCACTGGTCTTGTAAACCAGGGGTCGTGAGTTCAATTCTCACAGGAGGCATTGCCATGATTTATTTTGATTTAATACATGAATATATACAGATATTCATATTATATGAAAGAGCATAATTCTAATCTACTGTGAGTAATTGACTAGTTAAGGTTGCGATATGAATGCTTGGAAATAAATCAAATACTAAAATTCACTTTATTAATCCCATACCTCCGACCGTAAGTAAATCTAGTATCTTTTCTCACTTTAAAAAATAATTTCATTAAATAATATTTAGTATCTTATATCATGAATAACCCTTAGTTGTCTAAGCACAAATAACATAAATAATAACTAAGCATTTGTTAAGCTAATCAAAACCACTTCAGTTTTCAGTTTTCAGTTTTCCTCGACAATTTTCTGTGGATTACTCTAACTGAACTCGTAGCAGCTCTTTATATACTTTGGCTGCTGGCCTGTTAGCAAAAAAAAAAGTTTCATGTGACAAATGATATTTAAATGAGTTGCGTTTGAAAAGTTGCAAGCGCCACGGCAAAAAGTCAAACAAATTGACATGGCCAATGTCTTAGTCCCATCCAAGAAAAAAAGAAAAAAAAAGAAAAAGAAAAAAGAACCTGAAAACTGACGGGAGTCGCCAAATTAAATATGCCAAAAGGCAAAGTAAATGCGAGAGATTCAAAAAGTTTGCTTCCACCCAATTCTAAACTCTTTTTAAAATTTCGTCGCAGCAACCGCTCCCCAAAGGGGCTTTTTGTGCAGTGGGCAGGGGTAGGGTATTTGATTTGTTGCTTAAACGGTTAAATGGCCAGCGGGCTGCGCAACGCTTAAATTTCTTAGGCACAGCGATCTGTTTTAGGGTTTGGGATTATTTTCTGAATTTAAATTAAATTCAATTCACAGTTGTGAACAAAAGTTGTTGTGCGTACGCACGTGTGTGTGTGTGTGTGTGTGTAGTATTTTTATTTAAAACTAGTTTCATGTGTGTGAAATGCAAAAGAGTTTAATTTGCAATTTGTCGCCCTCATTCAACGCTTAACTTTTCATTCCTCTCTCGGGCGCCGCCTGCGGTTCCCATATGCAAATGCCTTCGGTTGAGTGCCGGCTGCACCATCCGCATGCCACCACCATCCTCTTGCCCAGCATATGCATTAAAATGCACACAAAGTTTTGCATTGAAGCGCCACTTGAGCCTGGTCCGGAGTTGATGCCGCTTCCCGCAGGGCCAAGTGCGCAGTTTGTTAAACGCCTTTCAACGGCGTGGTTAGCCAAGCGCAGACCTTGAAATGCAACATCCCACCAAAACACCCATCATCTACCCACGTAGACCAATCCAAAACTCCAAGCCATGGCCAGAACTAAAAACTAGCAGCCATAAGCTGAATGGCAACCACTTATGAAGCTAACTAAGTGAGCAACTTTACTGTGGTGCAACCATCAACAAAAGTCATTTTGTAGTTACATGTTTATTTAGCAAACAAAATATTTTAATTGAACAACATTTTAGAATTGTATTTTTTTTTTAAATACATTACTATACCTATTCATACGAATACGCAATACGCAATATGTACATATGTAATTACGTTATTTGGTCAAGCTAAACTGTTCGCATGTTTATATTTTGTAGTTTCATTTTGTTTAACAGAAGGTAGAATTCCAATTCGTTTGTATATTACCGCATATAACTGGCTATAACAAAATATAATAATAAAAATATATTTTTATTTTTGGAATTATTTTATGTAGTTCTAAACTCACATTCAAAATGCGTCAAAAGACTTTATATCACAAATAACTGAGCAATTTAACAATTTGAAGTAACTGAAGTAACAGTTTGTAAACATAACAAATTGTTTGTGTTTATACATTTATTATTAAAAATAGTTTTGTTCACAAAGTTGCAATTAGTGCAATTGGTGGCCAGAAAAGGAATTGCATTCGAGTCAACTCCCAAAGGATGTTTTCCGGATTACTGTGTACCTCTTGATCAATTATGCTTGTAATTTGATTGCTATTGAATTTTGAAACGAAGTTAAATCGTTTGGCAGCTTCAACAATTTAATTAAAATTCGAACACACAACATATTTTTGCTGGCTGTGTTTAATGAAATTGCCACGAAATTTGCATTGATTGATGCCATTTTGTGATTTATTGACTAAACAACAGGCGAATGTCCTCGGCTAAATTAAATCTCTCTGCATATACACATATATATATATATATATAATTATATATATATATATATATGTGACAATGTCAAATGTCATCTAAACACACACTCCAACACAATGACAAAGAACATTTATTTTATTTGGTTTCATTTCGAATTTCTTTGTATGCAGAACCGCAATGATTGATGCGGACATGATATCATCAAATAACAGTGACTCTTGTCAGATCTCGAGGTATGGTAGAGGATGTGTTGTGGTACAGCGGGAGCAGGAATTGAATGGGCTACACATGTGCATAAGCTGACATACATTAATGTATATACGAATATGTTGTGTTGTTTACTTCGTCAAAAACTCAATTTAAATTGTATTTATTTCCATTGTTTTGCGCCAGTCAAGCGCAATTGCCATTTGTGTTTGGAACTTGTCAGGAGCTCATTTATCTGAATTCACAGCTTGAGGGTAACTATTAGTCAAACTATAAGAGCAAAGCATTGAATAACATGATTAGATTGTCTCCAAATATTGTCAATACTATTTATATCGATAGATTTTGCTTTGCTGGTTATATATCTATAAATGATTTGTAGGCGTAGTCTGCCAAAAATCAAAAAAACATAGCAGCTTTTATTCATATTAAAAATTAAGCTTTTTCGTTTGAAACACACTTCAAAATTAAAAAAGCAATGATATATTTTGTGGTCATCGTATTATTGTTTATGTGTTTTGCACAAGGACATCAAATAACCACTCAACATCGTCGTAAGTAAATCTAATCGGTTGATAATGTATACTAAAGTATATATATTTTTTACAGATAAGAACGAAACTAAAATAACCAACAATATATGCCCTGAATGCAGTCAATATCTTGCATTTTGTCGCATATTGAGGGTTGGCTATGTAGTTCAATTACGGGAGGACTTGCATAAAATTCAAATGTCCGATTTACAAGAAAATAACAATAATAATTTATTGGCGAAATGTGTACCAAATAATTTTCAAATTAATGGTGATTCATCTTGTTAATTATTTTAATCGTTGTGAAAAGATTTTTATATGCAGATCTTTTGGAGGGTTCCGCCTGTTTCTGGTCGCCAGAATTGGGATGTAATTCACTCATGGGTAGGCGCAAGCAGGAAAGTGGATATACCGACTTGTATTGTCTTGAGTGTTTTTCGCATTGTCCCTGTGCCAAAGCATCGACACTTCATACGGATCATTTGGGTCTTGCAAGTATCTGCTTGGGTTTAATTTTGGTGTCCAAGTTGGAATTATACGAAGTCAAGGTAAAACATTAAATTGCTGATATATTATCTTACATAATGGTTTACAATGACATCGTAAAACACCATTTACTTGTTAAATAACATTATTTTGAATTCATTGTTTATATTTTTTATGTATTTGGTTTCTTTAACGTCAAAAATTAGTTGCTAAAAAATTATTACTTAAATAGTAAATATTTAAATTTGAACAAGAATTTAAGTTGGAAGGACATTTTTTTTTTAAGCAAACCGAATTTAAATTGTATTGTCCTTGGAGTTGAGAAAAGGTCGATCATCGCTGGTCTCCTCGCCATCGTTATTATCAGAGTCGAAGGCATTTTCGGGTATATCATAGAGTCGTATCATCGGCTTGTTGGGATCCTTCATAATCAGATATTTGCCATCGGGCTGCTTTAACACAATATCGACGAGGCAACGCAGAACGCCCCAGGCATTGTCCATATTCAGATTGATTTGTGTGGCAAATTCTTGTGGCTTAAATTGTTGCATGCCGAGAATAACATGATGCAATTGATCGTTGCCTGTAGAAGGGATTTCGTAGCTAAGTTTTGTGCAACAAGACTAATCAGATAGAAAAATAAACTTCCGTATAGCTTAATGATCTGCTACTTACGATTCAATCGCGAGACATAGCCCAACTTTAGCTGATCGGAGCCGGCGAGCACCGCCTCGACGGTCCACTTGGCCAGCTTGCAGGCATTGTTGCGCAACTCGGAGGCCAGGACTGCACCACGCTGACTGTCCAGCTTCTGGCGCCACTCGACACTATTGGCGGCCTTCGGGTCCCACTCATTAAGTGCCCTAATCGAAAGAAATTGCAATTCACCGCCGGGAGATCTAAGGACTCCATTGTGCTTGCAACGTGCAACTAAAACCATATCATCGCCCAGTTGCCATTGCTTGTAGCGATAGCCGATGGAGGCGAGCTCCACGCCGGGCTCCTCGAATGGATTTGGTTCCTCAAACTTGTGCTTTGGCTCCAGTTCGCCAATCTTGAGCACTTGTTGGCTAAAGTTGTGATTGATTATGGTGGCCTCGAGCGAGAGGCTCTGTGGCGAATTAATTGATCCTTCCTCCTCCAACGGTGGCTCCAAAGCCGTCTCATTAACCGTCAGCATATCGAATTGAGCATTATCGCGCTTGTCCAGAAACACCTTATTGCCCACCTTGTCTATAACAATGTCCCAGGAGTAATTGGACCGAGTGCAGCACATCAGCGTAGCAATTATATCATCCGTAGCAAAAACATTACCCATGCTCTTGGACAAACGTCTGATGATGGGATCATCAATAGTGCCCGGCACATTGATTATCCGATCGATCTTCTGCAGCGGTCGCTCGTTCTTCACATTGATGCGATCGCATTGTTTGTCGAAGAATTCCAGAGTGCCACAGGTGATCAAATCGGCGCCCTCCTGTATGTTCGGAAGCGTCAGCTTGAGCAGCCGCGGAAAATCAATCTCTTCGATGGACACCCAATCGGAACGCACCACAACCGAGTTCTGGCGCTGGCGCACTGGCGCAGTTCGCATAAAACGCCGACCAGTTTGACCACGTCGCATATCCCTGCCCTTTCCGTACTTATTACTGGCTCCAGCACCACCCGCTACGCCGGCACCTCCATGTCCGGCTCCAATGGCGGCATTGAAGCGACCATTGCGGACATGCAAGCGCAAGTTGTTGCGCTGGCTGGGACGATAGCGAGTACGCTGATAGGGCTTGAGGGCGCGCATATTGTTGCCATTGACGAGATGAAAGCTGGCATCGTCGTTCCCATGGAAGTAGGCATATTGGCTGTTACAGCTGCCAAAGGTCGACATATACTTGTTGTGGTTGTACTTCCTCTCCGGCACGGGCATCGTCCAGTCGCTGATCTTGCCCAAACGATCGCCCTTGCAGAACGGCTGATAGGGCACCTCCAAGTTGGGCAGGTCCGAGGGTCCCCAGCCAAACTCATTGTATTCGATATAGGGCTTGATAAAAGGAGCGTACTGTGACATTATGATCACAAAAAACTATTTTACAGATAAACAAAAATCGAGCTTAAGATCCTTGCATTTAAAAATACTCGATTTCGAGATATATTTTTTCTCTACTATTTCTTATGACTTTTTGAGTAGAATACAAATATTTAGATATGCCTACGATATAAGTGGGAATTTATATATGATTTATAAGCTGTGGCAATGTGATAAAGAACCGAACAAATGAAATTTTGTTAAAAATTAGTATGATTATCACGATTTTGAGCCGGCTTCGAACAGAAACCCGAAATCTCAGCTATTTTCCTAAGTTTTCTTTACATATTAATTAGTAATTAAAATTTCTTATATTTCGTGATTATTTTAAAAAACACATCAAATAAATTCATAAAGGATAACTATTCTACAAACAGTGTTTCTCGATACTTATTTATGTGGGTTATGTTTTTAGTATTTTGTGATTTTTAGTTGTCTCTACTATATTCGAATCTCAAAGTAGCATTTTCAATTTAGAAAACTGTCAGACTTAAGGAAATTTCTTTCATACAGAAATCAATAAAAAATTAACTGACAATGGTGGTTGAGGTTTTAAATATCTTTCGTTGGTGCATTAACACAATTATTTTTGGCTTATCATCTATTTTCGTCGTAATACGCGTTGTATTCTCAACTCTGTGCAATGTCAATGGGACCTTATACCGGTAAGAAAAATAAAAGAAAAATGTCCAATCCGTGCTAAACACTCTGTGCTTTCTTCTAGATGACACTCAGCTGGAAGCAATTGAACTGAAATCCTATAGAACTAGCAAATGTGATATACAGATATAAAAGATATAGAACCGCTACACATGCCATAACTTTTACGTTTACTATTTAACTAACAATTAATATGTGAACCGATTTTAAATCAGCTTAACGTAAATATACTAGTTTATGAAAGTGCCGATTATGTCGGAAACACAAAGGATTAGTCCAATTAGTATATCCGACTGTGATGTGAACGGAAGACCCAGTTAATAATATACTATGGAAATATACTAGAACACATAGAAAATCAGAACCCTTAACATAATCCCAACGTTAGCCAGAGTCATTGTTCCCCATTTGAGAGGAGGAAATGAGCAACTGAAAATGCAACACAATAGGAGAACAACGACTCGTATTCAAGCACATACGAGTATATTCATACGCATGCGAGTACTCAAATGAATGTGTGAGTGAGGGGCGGAGAGGGGAGTGGTGGAAGCATCCTGCATTTTATGCTTGAATGCGGCACGTTTCGGTTTCATAGAATGTTAGCTGCGCTCGTTATAGGAAAATCTGGCAACAATCTCGTTAAAAGTAAAGGCCAAATTATAGTAAAACTAACAGAAGGTAAAGGTAATCACATAAAAAGCTTGTTACATAACAATCTAAGTGCCAACGAAAACGGAAGCGGATGCGGATATCAAAAAACCGTCGAGCGTGTGAATGTCTCTCAAGAGAGAGTGGGCATGGTCTAGGGACTTATGTGCGAATGGACTTGGGTTTTTTCAGCGTGGGTAAAGTGGGTAGAGTGGCTGTGGCTGCCACTCAGCTGGCAGCTAAGCTTTTGTCAGGCCGACAGTGTCATGTTGATGTGTTCATTGTGTGTCAGCGGCAGCTGATGCTTAAAGCAGCTCGAACCCTTCCCCCTCCAACAGCCCTGCATGCCACCCTCAGCCCACAGTGAACATACTTAAGCCACATACGCTCGGTTGCGTGTGCGTGCAAGTATTTCGGTGGGTGTGTGGTTAAATGAGTGAATGGGTGGCTGGTGGTTGGCTTGTCTTGCGCTTCTGTTCGTGTAGATTATAATTGCCATGCGGCTGTCAGTGACTGTCTGCACATCCACTACACCCCCATTTTCACGCACACAGCAGCGGCTCATGTTGCATATCATTTTTAATGCTAACCACATGCCGCATTATGCAGCTGCATTGCCACTGCGGTCGAGCTGCAGCTACAGATCTTACACAGCTAACGCTAGTGAGCTTTCCCACTTTGCAGAAAAACTGTTGTTGCTTGTCGCTTGTGTTGCTGTTGGCGGTGGTGTTGCTGCTGCTGCTGCTGCTGCTGTTGCTGCGGCTTACTAAAAGAATACGACGAAGAATAATGTTCACACATAAGCAAGTACTTATACCGAGCAGGTATCATCAACCTTCCGCTGACCTGGAATATTCTTTCGATATGGTACTTTGAGCAATGGCGTTTGAATGATAATTATAAAATCCCACATTCAAATTTGTGTTCCTTTTTTTGGTAAAATTAATAACTCTACGCATATTTCGATTATCGGTTCACAAATATTACGTTCATAATGGTAAGCTGTGAATTACAATTTATAAGAGTCTTTTACAAAGATTCTAACTGATTGAACGATTTCATTAAGTAACCATAATTACTGTATCATGTATATTTACATTTTTATTCATATACTTATTATGGACAAAGAGCAGCTGAAAATGTTTAATATAGTTTTAATAAATTAAAATATACGATTAAATAAGAATTAAAGTAACAAGCTAAGTAAAGCAGGTAATAAAAGCTATCGGCGCAGTAATGAATTCATTATATGTAAGAGGTTAGCTAGATTAATGCCCATTTCTTCATCGGGGAAATATGAATATGCTTCTTTATGCTGCTTAACTACAGGGTATATGCATAACAGAAGCAGCAGCAGAGTGAAAAAACCGCTTGCATACTTTGCGGCGCTAGCAGGCGATAAGCGACGCTTGTTGCTATTGTTATTTTTGCAGCTGCTGTTGCTGTTGTTGTTTTTCTTGCATTTGTTGTTGTTGTTGCTGTTGCTCCATTCGGTTGCAGCCGCTGCGGCTGCTTTTGTTGCATACAAATTAATATTTATGCAAGGCAACTTGTGCAAAGCACTGCAAATGCCATTGTTTTCATCCGCTATGCAAATGTACGCCAACTCCTGCCACCACTTATCACCCACTGCCTGCTACAGGCTGCCTGCTGCATGCTGCCAGCATACCACTCGTGGCAAGGACGTTCCGGGTGGTCGCAACAACATCCTTAGCTCGTCAAGCGCATCGCAACGCATCGCAGGCTGACAAGACGTACATTTTTATTATGGCACAAAACGTTCAAATCCCTGCCTACCCCTCCACCCCCAAACTACCACATCCCAGGTGAAAATAAAAGTGCTTACACCACGCCACGCCAAACTGGCAATGAGTGGAAGACCTCCACCTACCACACCGTCCAACTGCAACGTGACTTTCTTAATGGTGCTCAAATTGTACATTATGTATATATATATATAAACGCACTACAAGATGCAAATGTAATTAATAGCGTTTTAAATGGACCGACCATTAATATATCATGATTGATGTGATTTATGTGGGCAATTAAAACTATAAATGCTTCAACTACTGGACTAAGTCATGCCCTGTACCTAACAAGAAAATTAAAAAGGCTACAAAATTAATATCGAGAATGAATTGAAATCCAATAAATTAAATAAAATGAATACATTTACAAAGATTAGCCAAAGTATTGTATAGACTGTGTGTAAAATGGATACCCTTTACAAAATACAATTTATCTTGGACATAAATACTTTTTAATACTAGATATAGATAGATATTATCTATACACATAGATACAATCTATGTGTATATTATATACTGCAGACAGGTATATTATATACTGCAGACAGGTCTATTTTAGATCACATTTAAAGGTATGTTAAAGTTTTTATATAAATGTTTTCTCTCCAGCCTTTAGGCAGTTTAACGTACCAGTATAATTATTGTAGTCGAGATTTGATAAATAGTATTATTACATTATCATAAATGCATCTACATGTATCCTACTTCGTTGAAAAGGGAAAGCTTTTTGAATCGGATTTTTGCTCAGGATTAGGTATTCTTAGGCCATTATGAGTACTGATTTAGAAACATAACAATATTCATTTTCTACCTCCCTTTTATTGATGAAAATATTATATAAAATATTAGATTTCGTTAAGGAGCATGTGTCTCTCAAATGCAACTATCGCGAAACTTGGGCAGTTGTTCGACCTGGACGCCAACGACGCGCAGGACCTGCTGCGAGGCGAAGATACCTGTACGGATGCAATAATCGATCGGCATGTGCTGAACAATTTGTGAGAGAAAGCCTCCGACAAAGGCATCGCCACAGCCATTCGTGTCCACAATGTTCTCCTGATCGACTTTAGGCACTGGATACTCGAGTATCTTGTCATTATCCTGGAAGCACAGAACCGGACAAAAGGCATCCGTTATCAATACAATGCGTGGTCGCATATTCGCCTTGGGCAGGCTTTGCAGGCGACGGCCGACTTCAAAGATGTCCGTGGTATTCCAATCGTGAGACTCGGCATAGGCCAACGCCTCCTGTTTATTGCCAATGATCATGTCCGTGTAGGGCAGGATCTCGTCCATATTCTTCTTGTGCGTTTGCAGCACAAAAACGGCACTAAAATTTAGCACAAAAAAGCGATTCGTTTCGCTAGACAGGCGGGCGATGCGGAGAACACTAGCTGAAGAGACGGCCATAAAGAAGCCGGTTGCGTAGAAAAATTGAGCGCGCTCCAAAATGCACGCATTCTCTTCAATGTCCAGCCAGTCCTCAGTGAATAGAGCGGCTGCGCCCAGGTTAGCCACAAGGGAGCGATCCTGTCCCGAAATTATGACCGCACAGGTGCCCGTTGGCGCCTCCTCCCGGACCTGGTATTGTGTCTCAACGCCATCGGAGCGTGCACGCTTCCCAATTGTATCCCCAAACTTGTCCCTGCCCACGGCGCCAAAGAAGATAGCCCGAAAGGGTTTACGCAAAATCCACTGATAGATGCGCATGGAGTTTTGGCAGGCACCACCGGCCGAGTACTGCACATTCTCCTGGTTCATTAGCTCGTCGAAGAGCGCCAGGTGCTTATCCTCGGCTATTATTGCCGCATTAGGCTCCAGATCGTATTTCTCCAGTAGCACGGTGTCTTCCACAAAGGTGGTTATGTCCAGTAGCGGATTGCCGAAGCCAATCAGTATGCCCTCTGGTATATCCATTCTCTTTATTCAGATGCTATAATCACGGCAATATTATCGATCAATAAGGTTGACCACTTTCCGAAATGCTGAGGTATGGAATGCGTATTATCTTCTAATGGATATAACGATAAATATTTATCACATTTCTTTTATCTTAAAAAAGATAGACTTTTAATTTTTTGGAAACACATGCTCTACACTGTATACAAATGACAAGTAAAGATTTTCAGTAGGGTTCAATTTAAAACAAGAATTTCAAACTTTGCATAACAAATATGCAAAAGGTATCCATAAAAATAAGTACAAAAATGCCTTCATAATTTAAATATAATTTAAAGCTGCAAAATCGTAAAGAGCTTAAATTTAAATACACGTAAAAATAAAATAAAATATTAAACAACAAATTATTAAATACAATTTGTTTGTGTTCGACTTAACTTTGATTCCGATGCCATTATGCATGTCAGATTCAGTCGTTATTAATTGCCATTGATGATATTAAGCCGACAAATTAAACTCACTCTGCAATTCAACAAATCATTTATAATCACAATAATTATATCGAATTTCTGAAATTTTCGGAAATTACTCATTTTACTCTCACGATTACATACATGCTTTCGTATGCACATACATATATATAAATGTGTGTGGTTGGGCACAAATGAAAACTGAACGCTGATGCATATTGAAGGTGTTTGGGGAAGTGGAGCATGTTTGGTCCATTGAGCCGAGAGAAGCAAACACAAGTGAAGTAAAAATATGCGCTGCATTCTTTACTCTCCCATGCCACTTGCAACAACCGCTTCCTTTCCTCACTTCGCATCGCTGCCTCTCGCTCTGTCTTCGCGGTTCTACAGAATCGATGAGCAGGCTGTTGACTTTGGCCTGCACGTAACATTATGAATCGAAGCTGCAGTTGAGGCTGTGCGTCCTGGCCATAAGCACGCGCTTCCTTGCCGTATGTGTGTGTTTGTGTGTGTGGGTGGTGGTCAGTGGTTGGGTGGGTGGATGAGTGTTTTAACTGCTGCCAACTGATTATAACGATGTGTTCAACGTTTGTGTGACAGCGATTTTTTCTTGTTAAATCCTTAAATGTCGCTTCGTTAAACGTGCTCTTTATTTTATTACATTTACCAGACTGTTTATACATCCTCCACACCAGTAACATACTCTTTCTTTCGCTCCCTCTGCCTCTCTGCCTCTCTGCTCCCCTACTTTCCCCACTTTGATGTCGTACCAGCTGGAGCTCTGGCTATAATTTATGCATTTATCCATTGTGATTTATGTCTGAATGCTCGCTACTCTGCTGTTACTCTGCATCTCCAGCGTGGTGTGTGCTCGATGGCTTAGCCATTTCTTGCCGCATAGTTGAGGCATTCTTTGCACTTTGCCCACACAATTAGCTGAAATGAGCAGCGACACAATAGAAATGCCACAATCAAACAATTCATCGTCGAGTCACAAGTTCATGTTTTGCTTCATCTCCGTCTCTTTTGCAAATTTGTGCATACTTTTAAGTTATGTTGGACATACACAAGCACACACACACACATACACACGCCTACACAGCTGCAGCCGGCGACTTCAAAAGTTTCTTGTGGCAAGCAAATTTAAATAATACTTCAGTTGTAGCAAGTGGCTGCAAAACTTTTCAGATTTGTCTTCAAGCTAATATTTCTGTTCAAATCCAACAAGTCGCATATGAATTATGTGAACAGAAGATTTGTGAAAAATATATGTTCATTATGGAATAATTTCCAAACTCAAACATATAAAATACATAAAATGTATGCTTGAAATATTTCTTAAAATCTTATTTTATGTTTTTGAATACCGGACCGGACAAAGGATTATGGAAATAATTATATTTTTATTATGTATGTTCAATTCCATTCAGTGTAAAAATGCCTAGACAGACTATAGATTCCAATTCTATCAAATCAAATTACGATTATATTATTAAAATCTTATATAACTTATTGTATTTATTCAAAATAAAAAATATTCGATGAGTTTTTTATAAAATTTCTAAATACATTTTAAGAGCCTGATGAGCAACTTGTCCTCCGGTAGATCCAAACAAAACTTTTTCCAGGTCTAATTTATACCTTTAGGCGGACCTAATTCTATTAAGTACATAGCAGACATAATATGTAAACACAAAAAGGTGAACAAGCCAAAGGCAGTTCAACCACATAGGCCACAGGCAAATCAACAGAGTCCTTTGACCGTGCAGCCAGTAAAAAAAAGTGCAGACAAAGCGAGGAAAAAATGGAAAAGAAAATGTGATTGTGGAATCCAAGAACTGGGCTTGAATTGTTAAAAAGTAACCAACACATCGCAAAATATGGGGTAAAAGTAGACATGAAGCAAGACCAACAGACTGACAGCAAACATTTACTCTTCAAAATAGACTTGAAGTTGCACCTGTGCGGTGTCATACAAATTACTCATACGAACTGAGGACCAGGCAGCAGCGACTTTGACTTTGACGATGACGATGACGATGACGGCGACGAGTTTCAAATGATGCTTGTAAGTTTGTTAGAGCAACAGCAACAGCAACAACAACAACAACAACAAAAACATAAACCAAATCTGAAGGGGCAATGTTAAAAGTTCTGTGTGTGTTTTTGTAAGAAATGGCAAAAGTTTTCTACTTTGTTAGCAGAGCTGCTGGCTGAGCACCACTGCCCTCCTCGCAAATTGATGTCGCCTGCCATTAACCCAATGCAAGCAGGCAGCTAGTTTCTTATACAGTTGCTCATTCAGTCAATTCCGGAGCAGATCCCGACCAGTTCCCCACAAAGCCACAGACGCTTTTTGTCCTTAGCTTCCGGTTGTTGTTGTTCTTGTTCTTTTTGTTCTTGCTTGTCTGAAGTGCTGATTGTCTGAGGGGGCTTGCCGGGGGCTAACATTAAATCAGCACTGCCATTCCAGGATTTAGCTCTCGTGTATATATGTGCGTGTGGATTATTTGAAATTATCGAAGATTTCCGGCATAATGGCAAATCGTGTTTCCATTGTTTTTTCATTGCTGGAAATTTGTAAGTGACTCGACACTGATGACAGCCACGGATTCTTAATATATATGTATCAGCCTTGAATGTCGCGACTTGCGACCCTCAAGCGAATCTGACGCAGGCTGGCTCGTTGACTTGTTGTTGTCACCAACTACACAACAGACGCTATAAAATTGGATCAACTTAATTTGATGGCTCTGTTCAAAATGTGATTGACGTATATGCTTAAGCTGTCATCTTGATTGCTTCAGTTATAACATTGTTTCAATTAGATAACCCATCAAAATCGTATTGCACAGCTGAAATTAACTTAATTGATTAGTTATTAAACAAGTGCTGTGTGCTTCTCAGCCAGTTATTTACCACGACTAACTAATTGGTCTCTGTGTATGAAGATAACATTGATTATTATTCTATAAATGTAAGTAAAAGCTGTAAATAATACTGGAAGGCAATTTAACAAAGAATACAAATTTTGTATTAAGAAATGAATATTTAATTGATTGCCGAAACTCTATTATGGCATATTTATTCTATTGATAACTGAAATATTTACACTTTCAAATTTGATGAAGGGTTTTCAGCGGTTTTTCCTTCAATTAAGAATAATTTACTCAAGAACACTTGCAATGTTTCGACGCAGCAAAGCAAAAGTTTACCCTAAGCAATGCAGTGAGATACTTTTGCAGCAATATTTTATGTCATAGATCTCTTTTTGTCAGTTTCTCATATTCTTTTTCTTGTCTACACCAATAAAAAACATACAAAACTTGCAGCAATAAAAAAAAATAGATGAAAGAAATTCCAACGCTAAGGGGTTGGTAATTTTTGACAAGTTTTTGCAACTCCATTTTGTTTATATTATGCTGTCAAGCAAGAATGAAAATTCTGTGTCAGCCGATTGACACAAACTACAAAATACAAAATAAAATCCTTTTCCTTGAGAATAAATTTATAACGCTTCACTGACTGCAATAAAAAATAAATAAATTACAAAAAACAAGCAAACATAAATGTAAATGTGATAAATATATATATATAGATACGATATTGTCAGATTGTGCTGCAATTGCAAAGAATGGACACGACTCAAGTGTTACAGATTGCAGATTGCGCATACGCCTCATATTTCACTTTCAAGATTTGCTCCTTTTGGTCTTTTGCTCCTCGCAGCCACTATTTTTGAGCCACTCGACGCTAATGGACTTTAAAGTGTGTTCTCAAGCGTACACTGCCAGTTTTTTTTTATGCAACAGCGCAGCCAGTTGCTAAGTTTAAAGTGCGCAACGCATTGTTGTCGCACATTACGCATACGCCCCACGTTGCAGCAACTGCCAGAAACTCCCCTGACAGTCATATAAACACGCAAGTGAATGCAGCGACTAAATAATTTGTGGTGCAAATAATAAACTGCCACAAATTCGAAAAGCAAATACAAACACACACACTACAACAGTCCTAGTCATCTGGCGCATGTTATTTTTTTTTTCAATTTCACAAATAGCTTTCATTGCCGCATGCAAGAAC
Source organism: Drosophila basisetae (assembly GCA_035041595.1). Lineage (NCBI taxonomy): Eukaryota > Metazoa > Arthropoda > Insecta > Diptera > Drosophilidae > Drosophila > Drosophila basisetae. Next base: position 2,646,506 of record JAWNLB010000147.1, on the reverse strand, counting down.
CCAAGTGGCCCAATTCTGAGTCTGTGCGTGTAAGCGTGTGTTAATTAGAAATATCAACAGCACTTAAATTTCATGACGATTAGAAGACCAAAGTTTGCAGCTCTGTGGCTTGAGGTCAGCTCACTCGCTTGTTCTCTTCGCTTAGTGCTTTGCTCAATTCTCAAGACAGCCGTTTAGCATTTGTTTTCTGGCTTTTCGGCTTTGGTCTTAGTTGCCAACTTGCCTGACCAGCTGCTTAAGTTAAGTGTGCCTTAGCCAGAGCAAATTGTCCCTTCAATAATTGGGTGGCTTTCAAGTGAGCAGTGAAATCAAATGTGAGGTTTTTTTTCTTTACAGACAAGATTTTAAACAACTCTGAAAAATTCCATATGACCTGACAAAGCAACATAGGCATTATAGAATTGTATATTAGAAAAAAACCAGCCCAAAGCTTAAGCATTTATTAAAAGCCAAGAACTTAGTCCTTAGGCAGCAGTAATATGACAGCAATAATTCCTGAACAACCGACAGCCCATTTAAACTCCATCAAGATACAAGTGCCTGTTTCCAGTTTCCCAGCTCGCAGCTCCATAGTCATAAGTATCAAAAACACATTTGCGCGCATTACGTAAATTGTACAAGATGAGAAACTGGAGCTGGATGTAATTGGGAAGAAAGTGGCATCAAAAGAAATGCGCATTTAGCAGAAATGAGCTGCGTTTTTGGGAAAATTAACTTTCAACAACATGTGTTGAAATGCATTTATCTTCTGGACTCATAACGACTATTATCCACCGTTCACTCTTCCCCACACAAACACACACACACACACACACTTACATACACATTCCTTGCGCCAAACCGGACACGGAAACTTCTCTTAACAACTGCACAAAAAGGTGGAAATTAATTTTAGCCTGGAGGATAGCGGAGGAAAACGGTTCGTAGGAAAACCTGCCAAATTGTACTAAATGAGCGCCAGCTTAAATTAAAAAATACGAAATAGACTGAAAAAGCGAGGCAGAATACTCCCTGCGTCCAGGGGCAGTTGTGCCAAGAGCCTGGACTAAGTGGCCTCGCATTATGATTGCATCATTTGGGGCTAATTTGCATTTAAATACTTGGCTCTGTTATTGTTCGAGTGCAGACTGGAAACTTTGCAACCACTTTGTGTGTGTTGCAACTACAGCACAGACGTCAGCGAGCCTCACCGACAGTTGGGTGGTGATAGGGATGGAGAAGGGAAACGTAGAAGTTATGCCAAGTCAAGGATATCATAAGATTGTCGAGCACTCGCAATTGTACTCGCCGGACAATTTCAGCCTTAGTTAATGCGCTTCAATAATAAATGCAGTGCTCGACTAGCGTTTGCTTATAGACGGCCCGGAGTGCACCTTACATGTACCGGCACACCACTCCCACCAAGCCCGTACCTCGCCCTTTGTGCCGAGCAGATAACAATGTACAAACTGGCGCCATCGCGCGTTCATTATTTAGGTGCCGTCCGGAACAGAACTCGGGACTTGCAAGTGGCGGCCATCTGGCAGCAAAAAGCATTAAGATTTATTGAAACGACGAACCTCGTTTTTAATTTCTTCCCTTAGCCTTTACCCAATTGATGAAAATCATATAACGAATGGTAGATACATATTTTCTTGAACAGCCAGAAGAGCCAGTCTAGCTGAAGAGCTGATTACTGCATTAAATCTTTCTAATGAAAAAATACCAAATTTGTAGAGTTATGTCTTTGATTTGTGGCACACATTTAGTACTATGCCTATGCCTTTATAACAATCGAACGAGTAAAAAAGAACTTAATGTTTTTCTATAGTATGAACCTTATGAAAGATGAGCCGCTGGATGATTTTACGGAATATATAAATAAGCTAATACTGAGAGGGTACTCCAAAATCGATCACTTTTGATAGCGGCATGCTGGCATTTATACATAAGTTTTTTATTTTTGGCTCCAACAACTCTTCGGCGTTGAGACTCCCATCGTGAATGTGCTTCGTCGAGCCCCCAACGCCGTTTGGCAGCGAACATTGCACTTTTAATAACTTGCATAAAAGTTTTATGTCTCCCGTTGCATGTTGAGGGGGAAGTTTGCGTGTGTTTGGCACTTGAAAAGTTTGAAGCGAGCCCGCGAGCATTGCGCACCGCTTAGGGTAGAGTATGCAAAACAAAATCACTGGAAAAATAATCGCATCAAGTATTTAAAGTGACATTAAAAATATTGAAAAACTCGATAAATACTTGTTAAGTCTGTCTGCAGGCAATGCTGCTGGCCCTGCTGCTGTTGCTGCTTCAGTTTCTGCTGCTGATTATCAAAGGCGAGGTGTATTCGAAGGGGCTGTGTGCAATGTGGCGAATAGGTGTCCTTGCAATTTGTTAGCTGGCTTTAAATAGTTGTTCAAGTCCGATAAACTTCCCAACTCATGAACTGGTAAATTATTGAAATAGTTCAAAGTAATCCGTAGGAACAAATAGGAATAAGATGACTCAATCATTTTCGAGCTATGTGAATAATATAGTACGTTTGGTCGCAATGCATTCGAAGTCGAAATGCTTAGCAACTTTTGGAAAGTCTTTAAAGAAAAAAATCTATTTTAAACAATTATTTCTATGGCATGATAGAGTAAATAAATCAGAGCACATTTCGCTCAAGTAAACAGACAGATCTATGATTCATACTACATACATACATAATTCATATCCATAATCAATTCACAATATCCTAAACCAGAGCGTACGTAAGGAACTGTCACAAATTCGGTTAGACCAAAAATAAACTGCATTTATTTGCTAAATAGTTGAACATGATTTTCTCGTTCACCGCACACAAGTTCTGCAAGCCAAATGCGGCAGTTTTCACTGCCATCGACTGAAGCACTTCAATGTCTGACGTCAGGTGCTTAGGGAATGCATAGCTATGCATTTTGGGTCGCTGTCAATACAGATGCAGATACTATTTACCGTTGTCGTTCAAATTCAATTCATTAATTGATTTCAGTACCCAATCACTTACGAACGGAGCTCACTGGATCCGAGTAAAAGTCATTTACACATTAATTTGTCAATTTGCACGTACATTTGTATCGTTTCCCATGCTCATCACTCGCGCCACTCACATGCAACAGGCAACATTGATATGCCAAAATGTGGTAATGGATTGCACGCAAAGGAGACAGCGAAGCCAAAATAGAAGCTGTGAGTTTCTGCTGGAGTTACACAGGTGTATCGATGCCGACATTAGCTAGATACTCGCTTTCCCTGCAGCCAATTGATTTGCCAGTTTACCAAATAAAACGGAAGTACTCACAAACCGATGCGGTTCATTGGCTCGAGCAATTACACATCGATTGAGTTGGACAACACATGAGTACATTTGAAGGTAGTGACGGGATTGATTGAGTCCCGATTAGTTGACACACATCATAGCTAATGTAGCGAAGAGTCTAATAACCCAATTGCACAAAATAATAGACAAGCACAGCATACACTTTAATTAAGAGCAAATATATTCCCACATGCCAAATCACAGCGAGATACCGCTTCAATTTCCAACACTGTTCGAACCATTCGTTAGGCCACGTATCAGGGGCATATGTGGAGGGCGGTGCAGGAGCAGTGGCAAGCACATCTCAACATTGCATATTCAAAGTTGTGTGAAAGCTGTATTCAGAATCGTCCTAATGTGGCCCTGAAAGAAATATATTTCTTGAAAATATGTGAAATAAACAAAAAACATCGTTTCTACAGTTCGAAATTCACTACTCAAGATCTGCACCTGCGTTAGCCCTTTGCGATTTGACAGCTGTAGATTCTGGAGAGGGATCCAAAGCCTGTCTTACAAAACTTACTACAAGGTATCTAACAGTCAATCACTTACTTAACTACAGCTAGCTTTTGTAAACTTTCAACAGATAATATATCTATCTTTAGATAGTTATCGATAAAAGGAAACAGTGCGACATTTTTCATCTTATCATTTGCTATCTACGAGCACCTAAGTAATTAATATTCACGCAGATGCAGAGGCTGAGAACTATTTAACTAATTATACTTCAATTTTATACTCGAATTCTTTGGTCCAAAATGTGCGCCTCTTTAGCTCAGTGGCAGAGCACTGGTCTTGTAAACCAGCGGTCGTGAGTTCAATTCTCACAGGAGGCAAAAAATACACTTTTTTTTTGCTTATAATTTTTATTTATCATTATAAATCATTGAACCTTACACATTTGGTGAAAATATTTTATTTTCTAGTGTTTTAAAAATATTTGATAGTTTTAAAACAGAACCAGATAGATGTAATTGGAAGTTAGAAGAAAGTGAGTACGGTCGTCCAGTTTCTAGAAAAAATAGCTGAGAGTCCACATTGCAAGCGCAACACTTGAAACAGCAACACAAAAAAAATCCCTATCGACCCAATAAACCATCCAATTTTTGACTTACAGCCAATTTTTAACAGAATAAAAAAATCAGGAAGCGAAGAGAAAAAATGCCTTTGGTAAGACATGACAAGTCAATTGACAGACAGCAACAATTTGATGCTGTTAAGAATGCGCTTAAGGCGATGCAAACGACTGGATGCAACAATTTATGATGCCGAATGCCGACGGTGCACCAAGCACCTCCACTCTCAACCATTGCACAGCAGCAGCTGACAAGCATACAGCATTCTTTGCCACACACTCACACACACATACACACACATGCACACACACACACGCATACACACCGGCACAGGGAGACAGCCAGAGAATGTCGAGTAAAGGTCCTTCCGTAACGTCCATATTCACAGTTCATAAAATTGGAGCAGTCAATGGGGCGGGGCGCTGCGGGGCGGGGCAGATCGTACATCTCAACAAATCGAAATAAAAATTTATGTGCACATGTTTGAATTTATTGCCCATCTTTGACGCACACACACACACCGACACACACCGACACACACCGACAAGCACATACGCATATGTCGAGGCATGCGATAGGTGCTCTCGCACCAGGATTCAGATTCGGGCTACTACCCAGCCATGCTGTGATTGCGTGTGTAAATGTTATTCAATCAAATGTGAATTCATATGAACGATTGCCTTTCACTCATAAACATTTTATTTACCTTTAATTTCGTGCCAAGCGCCTTTTGTGACGCCCCATGATTTAATGTTATTTTCCGCATCTCCTTTCCAAACTCTCCCCTGTCTCGCATAAAATCCCCCTACTTAAAATGTGTCTGAATTGTAGGACTGCTGCTCACGCGATTGTTGAATTAAACTCCAACGATTTTTATGACTATATAAAATGTTTTTATGCCGCCACTTTCCCGCCCGTTGTCCCTGGGCCGTAGGCCTATATGGGCGGCACTTGAATAATATGGGGGGATCCCTGCGTCGGCTTATTGACGCAAAGCGCCAATTTCTGTTTACGCAGCGACGAATTGTTTCTGCACATATGAACTTGAAAGTATTTAGTCATAAATAAACACAATGTGAATTTTCGGGGCTATTTTTATATTTTTATTTATATATGGCAAAAAGAGTGCGCAACATTAATCAAATCTGGTGTCACAATTGTTTTTTGGATGCCGATGCTCATATTAAATAAGATATTTATGCACTTAGAATGGGCAAAGGTTTCAGGGTTAGCACATTTTATATTTGATAATAAAAGTAATAAATTTCTTCTTTTAAAATAAGTGCATATTAATTGAACTCAGTTCAGTTGTATAGCTGATACTGTTGACTTAATGTTATGTACATCCCAGTCAGCTATACTCGTATAAACAATTTAGCAAACACATTTTTGCAGCCTCAAGTATATAACCGATTAACTCAAGCATTTGCATGAAGACAGCTCTTATATACTTGGGCATCGCAGCCATTAAGATCTGTGTGCAGTATTTTTGAACTACACATACAAGAAAAGCCATAGATTTGCCTCTGAATTTCCATTGCAGACAAGTTTTTACTTGGAGTAAGCAGGCAATTCAATGATGCAATTGAATAACTTTGGTTTCGGTTTCCTTTTTGGATCACATTTTCTATGATTCTTCTTTAATTTTCATTTTTTTGTAATATTTTTAGCTAATTTTGTGGCTGACGAAAAAGTGGTTGGAGCGCACCTTTATTTAAATACCACAACTAAAAGTTTTCTCAAGATATTTGCAAACATCTGTTTCCTGGTTGCATGCACACCCCTTTGCCACCCCCTTGGCACAACCAGCATTAAAAATCAAGTTGCAGTTTGTGGAACGCAAACCAAATGCGGCGCCAGCTGCAACGATAATCGCTGATGATGAAGTTCCAAAAGATTTGTTCAGCTACTATTACTTAAAATTGAGGGTATAAGCTAGAATACGAATATGATAAGTTTCATGATACAGAAAGTTATTTATCACAAATAATTTTGCCCTTCTGGAGCCTTAATTTATTTTTTATTTATTTGATGTGGAGTAAGCTTTTTAGAAAAGCTTTAAAATATACAAAGTAAATATAAACTTACAAATTACAATTAAGCATTGCCAATAAATACTAATTATCTTCGATAGTTCTAATATTCTATCAGCATTGCAACAAAAAAAATTTAGTGTACTTTTAAAGTCGACTAATTTGATATCCATTTTGCTACATTTGCCATTTACTTGAAGCTTTTATATAGAATTTTCTATTTAGTTGCCTGCCAAACGCGACTGCTGCTGTTGTTCGTTTGTGCGATTCACGGTTTTTCCTTTAGCCATTTTTCCTGTAATTTTGTCACAGTGTACATTGAGACTGACAGCAGCGAGTCCTTGAGGCTTGCCATGCTTCCTGGCTAACTAGCCGGGCTACTATGTATTTTTGGTCTGCTTAGGTTTGAGCTCAGCTCACTGATTTTCTCTGTTCTGTCTGTCGTTGTAACTGTCCGCCTGTCTGTCTGTCTGTTTGTCCGTTTGTCTGTCCAAATGCAACTTATTCTTGCATTTTAGTCCGCTGCTGTCCCACCTTTTGCTGCTCGGTGTGTTATTATGCTACTAGTTTTTTCTTTTCCATTTTCTAGTTCTGTGTATTTTCTTCTTTTTTTTTGCAGTAACTTTTTCTGTAGCCTGCACACAAGTTTTTCATTTGTAATTCAAGATGTCAGTCAGTTGGGAAAACCAAAACTTAATTAAAGTTCCGCACTTTTCCTGTGCCCAGGCGAGTGCAGCACTGCAGCTTTTATGTATGTATTTAGCCAGAATTGAAACGCCCACCACACACACCATCCAATTTATCCGTCTGTCTGACTGTCTCTTATATAGCTGCATTTTCTTTTCTATTTTAGGGTAGGAGGCGGGCCTGTTTTTTTTTTTGGGGGGGGTGGGGGGGGGGGGTTATCTTTCAGCTGCACCTGCTGTTAACGGTTGAGGGATGCGATTCCCACGGATGGCATTCGCTTTAGATGGCAGGCACTGCCATCCCGCCTTCGCCAGCGCACTTATTACATACATGTGCTTATTTTATACTTTTCACTTCTAATTTGGTTTTATGTTCATTGCTTATAAGCCACGAACAGATTTCAACTTGTTGAATTAACTGAAAAACACAAAGCGAACAATGCCATCCAGTCGACTTCTCCCATTTCGGCCAGCTCACATCGCGTATGTGTGTTCTCGGAATAAATATGTCGGCCACTAGTTGGCACAGTTTTCTCAGCAAAGCTCCATATCAGTTTCACTTGGAATCTGACCAGATGAAACATCACATTTAATTAGCCAAAAAAAAGAAAAAAAAAAACAGAAACAGCTGAGCACTGGACTTGCGGCACCAAGGCCAACGGCGGCCATCCTTGTTCATTAGTTATGCATTGAGTTTTTGGGCATCCTTGTGCAGGAGCTGATGTCAACGCCAGAGCAACTTGATAACTCATATAATTAGCATATGAAGAAAACTGACTCCATCACAGTCCTTGTGCTTTTCAATGGATGTCTGGAATTTGTTGCCAGGCAGTCATGAGGAAAATTTATTAAATTGGCCAACACCTCTCTCTCTATCTCTCTCTTTCTCTCTATATCTCCGTCCTTATCCATCTGAGTCTGTTTCTCTCTGTGGCACCTGTTCATGCAAATGCATTTACATTTAATTAAATTACTCATACGTAGGCGTACCTCCTGTGGCTAGGACTTTTACTGGCTCAAGTCAAAGAATGCACACAGCATTTATGCAGATGGCTAAGCAAATTATATGCAATGCTACAATTAATTCAATTCAATCAACGAAATGTTTCGGTTTTACAAATTGCTGGCAAGAAATTGTTGTGAACTGAATAAAACTTGCATTTCGAATACAAAAAAAAAGAGTTAAATGCAAGTCATATGAGTAGAAAGTACAAATTTGAAGTTACTTTTAATATGCATAAGAAAAACCCGTATTTGAATCAAGTATTTTTATTTATATTAGTCGAAGAATGTTGAAAATTTATTATTTCCTATTTATATTTATTATTCATCCTAATAATCATAACAGTTCAAATGAATATTGTTTTTGGATAAATATCAAGTAAGAAACTAGAAGAAAAACATTTATTTGTTCTTTAAAATATTATTTGGATTAATGTTTCATATTAATATAAATTGTACATATTGCTATCAAGTATCCGCAGCATACGCCAGAATATTCAAGTGTCGCCGTCGATATTTCTTTGTCCGAGGTGTGTGGGAAACATTCGGTGCATTTCTATTAGACACCCCCACCCCCCACACCCTTTCGTCGCACAAGGTGAGTGTAATAGTGAGGAAGAGCCAATGTCAAGGCCATTGCCACCCAAGGTGGTTGAGGGATAAGTGGGGGAAGGTCAGGAGGAAATACCGAAACACAAAATGCCAAATAGAAAGCACTACAAAATAATCCACTCGCTCGCCGAGAGCAAACACTGCCAGCGACATTCCCCCAGGGGTGGTGGTGAGCGCGAATAGAGGACAGACGAGGGGAGGAAGGGGTTCAGTTTGTCTGTTGGTGGGTGGCAGGGGGTCGATAACTAAATCAGTTAAGAGAGCTGCTGGCCATTGCCATTGTGGCTGCATTGGCGTCCGGCCGAAGTCGAGACGCGTCTGGTCCACACAACCCCCTTTTTCTCAGTCTCCCTCTCTCTCTCTCTCTCTTTACTCTCTTCTCTCTCTCTCTCTCTCTCTCTCTCTGTCTCTCTATATGCACATTTCTTGTGTTTGGTTTATTGTGCTTTGCATTTTGTTGTGGTTTGTTGATTCATTTCGTGTTGATCTTGCTTGTGAAATTATATTTATTCATTTCACATTTCACTTCTGCGTCGGGCGCTTATTAGTTGCAATTTGCTTGCGGTAAAAGTTGCTCGCCAAACAAGTTGAACAAATTTAATACTTAAGCACAAAGGAAGTTGTGAAAATGGGTAAAAATAAAGGCGGTGGTGGTGGTAGTGGAGGTGGTGGCGGAGGTGGTTCTGGTGGCGGCGGCGGCAATGTAAGCAATATTTGTGTTATGCAACTCGTGTTTTAATTGTGAGTGTAAAAATGTCAATCAATTTAGATATACTCGTAGATACGATCTGATAGACTACTAAATGAAGACATAAAATACATTAATTATTTATATGCGTATAAAGGGAAGGCGAATCATGAATCATGAAAACTTCAAAAACTTCAAATTTGAATATATATTTTTGCATCCTTATTGAATCACTGTATTATTCCGGATCTTAGAGAATTTTTAAAACAAATGCAAACATGTAATTTAGTACAGACATATTCTAAAGCATGTGAGTAATGTGCATCATAATGTTTTCCCTCTGATACGCATTATACAGCGAAAAGTCTCACGAATAAAAGTTGATTGTAAGGTTGAAGAAATTAAATTGTGTTGGCCTCTGATAGATAAAGGGCACAAAAGAGACGGATCGGGAAATGCGGCGAACAGAAGTAGTAATTCAACAATAATTCTATGCAATTAACTCGACCATTATAGATTTATGCATTATCCGGTGGAAAATAGCTCTCAAATACAATTTCACAATTTTATTATACCTTCCATTTATTTATCTCTAACTGGGTCAAAGTGCATCTTTAAATAAACTTATTTCTTGACAAACAATAAAATGCACTTTTAGAATAATATTCCAATAAAAGTGCCGTATTTAATAACTGTTGATTAAAACTTTAATTAGTATAATAATATAATACTAATAGGTATGCGCATTTGGAGAGGCTCAACAAGAAACCATTTACCATTTATAGCACAAGGAAGTGGATGCAGAAATGCTGATTGCTCAAACGCTTTCCATAAGTCTTTATAATTATTTGCACTTTTACGTTTTGCGTTTTACGTTTTTCGTTTGTGAAATGTAATTCCTTTACACCTTTTGTCCACAGAAAAAAGGCAGTGCCGGCGGCGCTGGAGGTGGTGGTGGCGGTGGCGGTGGTAAAAATAAACCAGCTGCTGCCGCTGCTGAGAAAGGTGGCGCCAAGAAGGGACAAGACCAAAAGCCAGCCAGCAGCGCCAGCAAGAAAGGAGGCAAAAAATAGCATAGCAAATGCAGTGACATCAAACAGCATTAAATTACAATTTTAGCATAAATATGCAACTATATTTTAAGGTTAACAATGAGATATTAAATAACGCGATACTCTCAAAGCGAACGTCTTTTGAAGTTCCGTATATATAGTTGTATTGCGATATTTGGTATGGTTTGCCTTTGAGTTCAGCACTCGGAACAGAGCAGTTAAAACAAACACAGTCGACAGGATTCAGTGGCAGTAGATGCAGTGGTTCCATGGCTTCATGCTTGACTGAGCGCGATGATGCGCGTTTCACACACTTCTCTGTGGTTCCCCGTCTGCGTTCGGCCATTGCGCATAGTTGTGGCTCTAACGGAACCACTCCTGGGACATGCCAAAGAATGTGGCGGCGCTCGACTTGGATTTGTTGGCATCGGCTTTGCGTGTTTGCGACTTACGCGTTGGCGTCGTCGTCGTCGCTGCTGTGGCCTAATGGGCGAGAGATATGTGTGTTATTAATTAAGTGGTAATTTCAGTGATTAATCTATTAATTTGGGGCGGCGAACAGTGCGAGATTTATGTGCAACAGCAATAAACATGGACATACATAATTAGAGCTCAATTTATTTATTTTGGCTGGCAGGCTCGCAGCTAATTGCTAAAGCATGCGACTAACTGCGCGCAAATAACCAACAAAGTCATCGACTATAAATTAACATTTGCTTAACGATTTGATTTCAATAATGGAGCGATTCATCAATTAGTATTTAAGGTACTCGAACACACACAGACACTCCTCTGCAGAGGTGGATGTTCGCTGGCTACTCAGTTGCAAGTTGGTTGGTTTCAGTTGCGGTTTTTGGTTTTTGGTTTTCGGTTTTTGGTAACTGAAGGCAAACTTTTTTCCAAACACTTGCAAAAGGTAGAAACAGCAAGCGAGACTGTGGCTGCTGCAGCTAATTATAATTTATTTTATGGCATTTTTTTGGTATATTTATTGTTAATTGGGAAACGAAAAGGCTGCTTCAGTTTCAAGTGCTTACTAATTAAAATGAGCTCTGATTTGTGTACGCATTGCCGCAAGTACTCAATTATATGCATATCATTCCAATCAAAACCAATTTATTAGGAAAATATATATGGACAACTAAAATTGAGAAAAAAAAACGAATAAAATATTGACCAAGTAAAACTGCAAACACACAAAGCGACTTGTTGGTTGGTTTCTTGACTGAACACCGTGTTAAGCATAAGCAGTTCAAAGCAGTGCAATGCAAGCAGCTTCCTATATCTAGGGTTGTCAAGCCGCTCACACAATGCATCGATATTAATATTAAAAATAGTTGTTTCAAAAAAATTAGGACACTTTATAATTAGCACTTAGGCAAGCAGAAAGTTAGCTAGAATTGAAATACAAATTTTCGACTTGCATGCAAATGAATACAAAAAGAACAAACAGCTTCATTTGCCTACCCAAGAAGGAACAAACGATGATGAAGTACGAAAACAAAACTACAATTCAAAAAGAGCCTATAAAAGAAATTTAAGATTGAATAATAACTTCATGGTAGAATAACAATGCATATTCTTATTGATATAGTAGTTATAAGTCAGATAGATTTTGACTATAGTACAAATCTATCAGCAATATAATAAATATGCTTGAATTTCTTTCTTTTTCTTTTCATCTTGAGCCTCAAGATGATCTCTAAAGAATATGCATTTCAGATATATATTGTGATAAAAAACAAAACAAACCCAAAAACTTACCTTATCGGAATCCAATGCAAGGTTCTTGCAATCAGCGATTGTTGTTGTTGTTGCCGCCTGAGGCATGACAATGGGCAGCAGGGGAAACCACAGCGACGTGGAGCCCGAGGAGCTCAGGCAGAGCACATTGGGATCTGCCTCATGGGAGAGAGCGCTTCCACCTGCAGCCGCCGCCGCATCGCCTTGTGGCACGATCATCGGTGGCGGTGTAAGCACGCCAAATTCACTATGCAGCCGCGCCGTGGAGCGGGAGACGTGCGTCCGAATGTGCTCGGCGAACAACTCAAAGTCGAAGGGATCGATGCAGTCGCGCAGGTTGCTCTGCAGCGTATGGAACTGTTCGTACATTGAGCGATCCTCGCTATTCACGCCAAACACGCGCTCCAGGAACTTGAGATCAAAGTACAACTGCAGGGCAATGTTCTGGCTGCTCTTTGTGCACTCCGAGGCTGCCAATTGCTCATAATGGCAAAGGATTTGGGTGAGCAGCTTCTGGTTGAAGGCTTGCAGCACCTTGGGGGGCAACGTTTGCGGCACAGCGATATTCAGCGCTTCGATCAACTGATGCAAATACGTTTGCAGCGAAAGACGCGGCTGGCTGGGAATGCGTATCGTTGACTGCACATTCTGATCGTGCTCCTCGTCGCGCTGCTCGAGGATCTGCGTATGCCAGAGCTGTAATAGGGATGAATTAGAATTGCTAGATATTGGAAAGTATTCCAAATTTATGAAGTGCTTACCGCAAAATCACGCAGCACAACATCGTGCGTGAGAATCGCAGGCAGCTGCTCCGCACAGCTGTGCGCGCCGAGCACATCATCGACAATGAGCAGCCAGAGCTGCAGTGTTTCCTGCTCGATCAGGGAGCACAATCGCTGCCAACACTGCGCGCCAACTGATGTCTGATTGCCCACCCATTGACGCCAGCTGGAGGGCTGGGAGAAGCACAACTGTAAATTGGGACAGAGCTCGATCAAGGCGAGAGTATTGCGCAGTGCCTGCAGCAAGGCCTGTCGCTCCTGCAGACCCAGCGACTTCAGCTTTGTCAAATATTCCGTTAGCTGCTTGTGCGCCGTTTCGCGCAGGAAGTTTGTGAGCGCAATTTTGTCCTCGATTCGCGACGTTTGATCTTCTAGGGTCGCATCCAGCTCGTGGACAATGGCACCCAATTGGGCATTGAACTGCGCGCACAGCTCAATGGTGGCCACATCATAGCCCTTGGTGCGATTCGCCAGACGCTTGGGTTGATCGCCCAGCGCTGCAGCCAGACTCAGCGGCAGATCGTCGCTCTGCTCACGCCAAATCTGCAGCGGCGCTGGCTCTCTGCTTGACTGCACCAGGCTAATCACCTGCTCGTAGGTCTGCTGCATTGCAGCTGCCCAACTGTTCTTAATGATCTCACGCACGCGTGCATTGATCAACGGCATATAGTGCAGCCGATAGAAGTCCAATTGCTCTGGCGCAATTTCAAACTGCTCCTCCAACGCTTTGTAGTGGCGTTTACCCGCCTCGTTCGCTGCCAACGTGATGTCCTGTATGGTCTGCATGCTGCCGATCAGTGCAATGATCTGCTGCAGCTGCTTGGCAGCCAGCCCATCAATCTTGGCCAACCATTGACGCAACGCGTCGTGCAGCATCTGCTGTGTCAATTGGGGCGCCTGAAACTGTGGCCTATAACCGCATATAATATCGGGCAGCAAATGCGCCAATTGCCGCTCCCCGCTGTCCATGCGGCTAATGCTCGGCGGCGACGTCGGCGACATGCAATCGGCCAATCGTGTAAACAGCAGGCCATTTGCTAAAAATAAAACAAACAAAAGATAAGCACCAAAATTAATGTTTGCCTCTCGATTTTCAATGGGACAGCAAACTCACGCATCAGACAGGTGTCGAAGAGCTCAATGGTGCCGCTAAGTATTTGCACGCTGGCCAGGATGCGCTCCTTGACGCGCCTTGGCTTGTCGACGGCTTTTTCGGCGCTGCTGCTCGGACTCTGCAGACAATTGACGTAGGCTGTGGCGCGCAGCTGGAGAAATGTTTGCAGCACTTGCAACAAACTGCATTTGTCCAGCAGGAGAAGGCTAAGCATGCAATCAACAGCCATTTCGGCACTGAGCTCTTCCCGCTCCAGAACGCTGAGCACCGCCTGCTTTATGGTCAAGTGAAAGGGACGCAGTATTTCCCATTGCTTCAGTGCAACGGGTAGTTGCTGCATTAGCGCATTTTTGGCATCCAGCTGCAGGCCGGTACTAATGTGGCGACTGAATGTGAATAGCTCGGTGGCGGCGTAGAACTGCTCCCGGTCAATGTGCGTCCAGATGAGCTCGGGCAGGCTGCTTAGCAGCTTGGTCTGCACCATGGTGCTGTAATAGTTGCTCAACTGTTTACTGGCAGTACGCTGTTGGTGCAGCACCTCCGTTGCCGGCGTTGGCATCGTCCTGAAGCCCAGCAGCTGCTGTTCATTGAGGCTGCGACAATTGCCCTGGACGCAGTGCACCTGCTCGATGAGTGTGCCAGCGGATGCTTGCATCGCCGCTATGGTGTCTGCAGCCTTCAACAGATCCCGATAACGTTCGCTGCAACATCAAATAAAATAAGATTTCATTTGCAGTGCTGGCTGCCAATTTGCCACATCATTGAAATCAGTCATTACCCGACCATTGTGCGAAGTTCTTCGCGCTTGTTTTCGACCACCGTTTGGATTTTCTTCTGCACCGCATCGATCTCGGACACGCCGTGCTGCTCGAACAGCGTGTCGACATCTAATTGCAGTAAATCGGCGCTCATTTCAACTTTAATTGTAAATTTTAATTAATTCCTGCGGCTTGTTTATTGCCCTGCAGTCCGATACAATTCGATATATTGAGCCCAGATGTGGTGGCCTGTCGATAGCTATCGTTTAAAATGCGATATGTGGACATGCACAGCTGATTAGCGCACAGCTGATTAGCGGTTAAAGTGGATGGTGAACTGACTAAGTGACGATGTTATTGTTATTTATTTAGAATTTTGTGTATGTATTGTTTAATTGGAAATGCTTTTCATAACGCAGTTAGCAATCACAATGCGAAGTATTTCCGAGGTGCCCTCAAAGATTTCGGTGACCCGAGCATTACGATAGTACATCTCAGCTGGCAAGTCTGTTGTATAACCCATACCGCCCAGAATCTGGATGCACTGATGCGCACAGAAGGTGGCCGTCTCGGAGGCATGCAGCTTGGCCATGGCCGCCTCCTTGGTGATGGGCAGGCCGTTGTCCTTCAGCCAGGCGGCACGCCACGTGAGCAATCTGGACGTCTCCACCCTCAGCGCCATATCCGCCAGCTTCTGCTGGATCAGTTGGAGACGCGACAGGCTCTTCCCGAAGGCGACACGCTTATCCGCATAGTCAACGGCCAGTTCGAGGGCCGCCTGTGCAATGCCCGTGGCCTGCGCTGCAACGCCAATGCGACCGCCATCCAGCGACTCCATGGCAATCCTAAAGCCATGCCCGGCACTACCCAGCACCTGCGACTGTGGTATGGCGACATCGTTGAGCACCAGCTGGCATGTGGAACTAGCTCGCATGCCCAGCTTGTTCTCCCGCTTGGCTATTGTAAGACCTGGCACATCTTTGGCAGTCAGCAAAGCGGTGATTCCCTTATGCTTCAGCGACTTGTCTATGGTGGCAAAGACTAGCCCACCACTCGCCTCCTTCGAATTGGAAATCCATGCCTTGGTCCCATTCAGTAGATAATCGCCGCTGCCATTCAGCTTGGCTGTGGTGCTCGCCGCACTGGCATCTGATCCGTTGCCTGGCTCCGATAGGGCATAGAAGCCAATGTGCTGTCCTTGGGTGTAGGGCGCGAGAAACTGCTGCTTCTGCTGGTCGGTGCCGTACTGCTGCACTGCACCCACATACAGATTGTTGACACCCATCAGAACGGAGACAGCAGCATCGCCGCGTGCCACCTCCTCCATGCCGATTGCATACGCCTGATAGTCCAGTCCAGCACCACCTGCAAAGCGGTTACGGATCAGGGATAAGGTTCTCTCACAGGGGATCCACTGTGTGCTCACCGTACTCCTCCGACACGACCACAGACATCAGACCCATTTCGCCCAACTGACGCACCAGCTCCGCCGGAATCACTTCCTGGCGATCGTGAAGGCGCGCGTGCGGGACCAGTTCCGCGTTCGCGAAATCCCGACATGTCTTCTGCAGTATCTGATGCGTTTCCGAGAGTGCGGCGACGCAAGCGATGCCTCTGTCTCTACCCCTGCCACTGTTCGTGGCTGTTCGTTGACCTTAAAAACACGCCTTTTATAAAAAAAAAAAAACATTGAGAATAAAATAATTCTCGTTTTTTACCCAGCGCCCATGCGCTTCTGCATAGCTTGTGCATTGCTGTTGAATGCGAAAATTGGTCTTGACGTCAACCGCTCGGCAAAAGGGTTCGTCGAGTACTGTTTGCCGTCGCAGAAAGTAAACTTTATATGTATAAACAAAGGCGCTTGGCAACAAACAGTGGCGTCGTTGCTGGGGGCGCCAGATAAGCAGTTTGCAAGCAGTTGCCCGTGGACAAGCCGTGTGTACAAGCCACAAGCAGTTGATCTGTGCTGTATTTTTTAGCCTGGAAACAAACCAATTTGCTAATTGACTATTTGATATGAAAATGTTTATCACCTTTGACTGCTGATCGGCTATTTGAGCTATTAGCGGCGCCTCTGCGCTGCATAAATATACAATTTACATTGTGTCACTCTTTTGCATATTTATTATCTCTGTTGTACCGTGGTGGCATGGGTATGCCCAACTTGTTACGCAAACTCAGGCAATTTACATTGCAACACTTGAGTATTCGGTTAGCTTATAATCGCACATAACTTAAATGATAACTGATGGGCAGAAAGGTCAGAAATGGTAGAAATTGCAGAAATGGTAGAAATGGAAAGCGGTTCAACGTTTATTGTCAAACCGCACCTGATGATTGTTCTGCATTGCAAATAAATGTCCGACTGAATATTGGTATTTTCTATAGGCGCTCACTTTTAACAGAGAATTGCAGATACCAACGTGTATTAACATAAATTGTTGACTAGCAATTGTTTCTGCTCAAGTCAACGGTTAGCTTTCAATTCTATTTCCGCACTTGGAAGTTCATTTCTGAAAATCAATTTCAATTTGAAATTTAGAGATGTGAAACTGAGTTTACAGTCAATTTCAGTTAGCACAAGCGTAAAATACTTTCAATAGATGATTTAAAAATATATATTTCATTCTGAGCCCAGTTGGCCAACTGTTCACTACAGCTTGCACATATTTCAATTGAGATAATCTGTAGTTTGAAAAGCACATCTACAAAATTCTTTTTAACTGATTTTCTTTTGCTAAAACATTCACAGACATATGCATTATCTTATTCAACACGCCAAGGTTCGCCAACAGGCGATCAGTGTCCCCGATGGTCTCCCGGAGCTGCTGTCCGACATAACGCGTGAGGTGCTGCGCTGCCAGCCGACCAAAGACTGCCTCTGCCAGTTCATTATTGACTATCTGGACTCGGTGATCGTTGCCCGAGAGAAGGCCATGGGTGAGCTGTAAACGCGCATATTTATGAACTACCAAAGATCTGACCAGCTTTGCCCCTGCAAAATACTGCTTAGCAATTGTCATAATCATTTTCTTATTTTATTGTTGTGATATTTGATTATATCTCTGAAACAGGCACAGAATGAAATGCATAAGCTTGGCTCCAAATTGTATTTATATAAATAATTAAAGTTATGAATTTGCAGTGGCCAAAAGCATTTTGGATCGCGCCTTGCGTCAGGTTGACAGCATTATATCGGATCTGTGCGTGTGTGATCTCTCCAAGGAGAAATCGGATGAGATGGCCCAGATTATGGAGGATTGTTTCCGCAACTTCCTCGAGAAACGCCGCTGCAAGATGCATCGCGGCAAAGAGTCGATCAAATTCTCTGATATCGATATGCTCGAAGAGCTCATCAAAAACTGCAATTTCTCCGAGCAGGAGCTAGACTCATCCCGTCCAGCCATCGAGAGCGCCTACAATCGTTTTGTGGACGCCTACATGACCGCTGCCAAAGATGCCCATGGCACCGAGTTGCTCTATCAATACTTTCGGGATCGTGAACTCATCCGCATCAGGGAGGAGCTGCAGAACAAGGCGGCAACCACCATACAGGCTGCCTTCCGCGGCTACCTTGTACGCAACATGTTGTCGCAGCACGTTTGCGTCTGCACCTGTTTGCTGGTAATAATACTTTTTATACTTTGAGACCGAAGGTATCAAATCACATTGGTATTGGGCAATGTCCATCCTGCTGTTTGTCTGCCCGTCTGTCTGTTCGATAGGGACTGGTGTGTGCCCGCGTCGGACGAAGTGTAAAAATTGGAGTGCTACTTCCACTAGGGGGCTAGGGAATCGATACAAATCGATATTCGCAAATCGATAAAGCCACATAACTCCCTAAATTTGTAAGCTTAAGTCACCACACTTGGTTGGCATGTTGTTGGCAATCTCCTTCAAAGATCGGCATATGCCACACCCACCTCCGCCGCTCCCAGGTCTCTCGTGTAAATCGATAAATCCGCATATCTCCCGCAATTTAAGAGCTATAGTTACCAAACTCGGAATGTAGATTACTAAGTACCCATTTCAAAAGCATATACCTCCCGTAATTTAAGAACTAGAGTTAGCAGAGGAAAACTTGGACAGTACTTCTTGAATACACCCTGTTCCTAGCTACCTAGCTCTTGTTATACTTGTCGGACGAGTTTGACTGCAGGATTCTTACTGGTTTAAATTAACACACTCTTAATATAATTTGAATCTACAATGCAGGACGAACAAAATGAAAACCTGATTAAGCTTATGGACAAAGCTGCGAGAATCATACAGCGCTTCTTCCGTGCTGCTATGAACGTAAGTTGTGTCACATTAATATGATTAACTGTAATAGCTAATTATTTGTTTCCTTCAAGCGACATGACTTGAAAGCAGTAAGTTAACGAAAACCTATTATTCGCATTAGCAACATTTCTAATCGAAATTTGCATCTACCTAGATGGTGGATCCTTGTCAGGAAAAAGAAACTCCCTATTCAAAAAATGAGACTTCGTTGGGTCCAGCCGTCGAAGCAGCACTTGCAGTAGACACTGCAGCCGGCACAGCTGCAACGCTGGCTCCATCCGAAGCTGCATTGGCACCGGCTCAAGAGGAGAGCGCAGCCGAAACGGCACCGGTTACAGCTGCCACCGAAGAAACGTCCGTTGGACTAGCCGTTGGTACGGAGCCAGCTGCCAAGCCAGAGGAGCCCAAAGCAGAAGAAGCCGCAGAGGCTCCACCTGAGTCAGCAGCACACGCTGAAGAAGCTGCAGTACCGCCAGCTGAGGAGGCAGCACCACCACCAGCAGAAGAAGCACCTTCTCCATCGGAAGAAGCACAACCAGCCGTGGAAGCACCACCAGCCGAGGAAGCACCACCAGCCGAGGAAGCACCACCAGCCGAGGAAGCACAACAAGCCGAATAATGATGATCTGCCCGAATCTTATGTTTTAATATTTGTTAATCTCCAGTTGCCTAGCTAATAGGGTTCCAGGGATTGCCGGTATTAAGCTTGTAAATTAGTTGAACGTGTAATTGTATGCTTAAATTGTCTAGTATTGTTGCCACAAATAAAAAGGCGGCTTCGCACAGACACACGGATAACTTTGATTTGTCAGAATTTTCATACTTTGATCTTCGAGCAATGTCCGTCATGCTGTCTGTCCGTCTGTACGAACGCAACTTTTTCCGACACGCTTAGAGATTGGTACTCGAAACTTGCAACGTATACTGGTCTGTGCCAGCGTCAGATAAACTGTTAGCATCCTGTTAGGATTCTACTAAATTAATGGAATCGATAATCGTAAGTCGATACTGCAATTTGAAAGGCATACTTGGGGGATAGATTTCTATGAACCGCCCTCAAAGATCGGCACTTTATGTTCTGTGGCACCTTTATCAGACAGTTTTATTGTCAAAATTTTCCTTTAAAAGGTTTCTTTAATTTCTCAAAGCTGACACAAGTACCACATAAATATATGTATTACGCATGTTCTTAAGCCATTGGAATGCATTCCAAGGGTATTCGCAGAAACTGATAAATATTTTATTCACATAATCTAATATCTTAGCTTGTATTAAACATCAACAAAATAGTTAACGGATTTTTATATATTTCAAATATCGCAAAGCTGCTGAACTGTTTTGGTTGCCTCTTGTAAAAGTACTCGGTACTTACGGGGTCGTCTCCACACGCTGCTGTATCCAGTTGCTAAATGTCGACACTCTTGTATAGACATCGGGTACGATATAAACACCGCATACCACCAGGCCATAAGACACCACTCCAACCAGTTTCAAACCATTGTCATTCCTAACAAGAGGACCTCCAGAGTCACCCTAAATTAACACAAAAAAAATGTTAGTATAACAATCTGATAAGAATCTTATCTTCTTACCGAACAAGCGCCCCGAAATATACCCCTGGCACAAATCTCCGTAACGGTGACATCTTCCATACCCCGATTCCGACACTGCTGATTCGTAATAGTATTATAAGTCATGCGCTGCAGCGTATTCGGATAGTTGACATTATCCAGAAACGGAAATGGCACAGGCAATCGCAGACCCCAACCGGTTAGGGTAACTGAAACATCACCGCCCACGAACTCCTCATCCGTATAATCAATGGCCGCCACGCTGACATTGTTGAAGACCAATGGCGGATCAATATTTAGCACGGCAATGTCACTGGTCACCAGCTGCTGGTAGTCGGGATGTATGGCATAGGACAACACTTGGGATCGAGAACCGCGCTGATCATCCAGGTTGCGTATGCCGGCCACAATGGACATGCGGGTCACATTGAAATTGGCGCAACAGTGAGCGGCTGTGAGTATGCGATCGGGCGCAATGATGGAGCCGCCACAGTAGTGCCTGTATCCCTCGCTGGTAAGGTACTGCAGCGATACCTGGTACGGCACGTACTCCCCACTTGGCACGTCCCCTCCACCCACAATGCGAATGGGCGGAATATTGCTGCTGGGCTGAAGTGCTGTTTGAGTATTAGGACACAGATGTCTTTCACTCGGCCTTCACTCCATCTACTCCTACATCAACTTACTGTTGCAACGCGCCAGGACACCAACCATTGACAGAGCTGTCATGCAAAGCAGTTGAATACGACCCATGTTTGTTTGGCTTGTGCCTCAGCGTTGGTTCAGACTTGAGCCTATATATAATTAGAGCTGACCTTCGGACAAATTTACATATGTATCGCAAATATATTATTATTTTTTGCTTGGTACGCGACAGTTATGCCATTATATTTGATCTTGAAATTCCATTATTAATGAGCTTTCATGCCGGTAATTGGCATATGGCGCGTACTTCAAACTAACCCACTAAACTAAATTCGTTTGCTGATAACTTTCTGTTTGGGTGAATTACTGTGGAATAAATTAAGTTGGGTATCTTCAGCTATTTAAAGTTGTAGAAAATATACGTATTTAAGTAGAATATTTCGTGTGAGAAACTTAAATAATAATTGTATTCGTTATATAGATTATGAGCAACATTCTGTATTCAATATATCTCTTACAATAAATGTTGTTAAGAAAACTTTAACAATCTTATTATTCAAGACTCTTGTGAAATATAAATTTCAAGGAATATGTATCACTCAGCATGCAATCAAAATCAGACTGCCCATTCAGAGATAACCAAAGAGGTCCAGTCCAAGAGCGTCTGCAATAGGCAGTTTTTCTCTACTGAACTGTGGTTCCAGAAATGGGTCCAAATATGTCTGTTATATTATCAATTAGGCGGTGTCTCAAGTAGAATTATTAAATATAAATAGAGAAATACGAAATCAACCGAGTTTCAAGGCTGCAATTAATCGCTTGCGTCCCGATTTTTACTTTACCACCATTATTTATTTTATTATTTCATAACATTTAAAACCACTAAGATGCAGATTGCGAATTTTAGTTTTATTATGAGCTTTATGATATGTAAGCAGATTAAATTTAGCAACAGACTGAAAGGAAATGGACTTTGATAACTTAGTTTTTAAGGTCAACCAATAAATGTATTCTTTGGGTTGTAGATGTGTTGCATAATTTTTGGACAAAATTAAAGTACTAAATGGAATATATATTGAGCACTCCAAGAATTATGCAACATAAATTGATATGAGGTGGTTTCAAAAGCGACAGCTGGCAAGTATGCAATGGAAATACACATTCAACTGCTTACAACTTACTTCAACTGGTTGCCTAGCTACAACAGAATAAATGGAATTAATTGGCATTCATTTATTGTCTAAAAACTGTATAAGGCAATTTTTATTTAGTTGGGGTAAATGTTATGTGAACCGGCTTTAAGCCAAGCGATCCTTGATCCAAGCATCAAACATGGAGACGCGAGTGTAGACATCGGGACTGTTGGAGGCACAGAAGGCAGTGCCATAAGAGACGACGCCAACCTGCTTGAGGGATTCCCCGTTGGCCATCACCAAAGGACCACCCGAATCGCCCTGAATCAACGGAACACAAATGAAATAGTGAAAAGCCTGTTTCTAACATCACTACTTACATTGCAGGCACCCTTGCCAAAACGTTCCAATGCACAAATCTCTGTATCCGTCAGCTGCGTCATGGTCTCCTTGCATTTGCCATTGTCCAGCGTTTTATAGGACAGCTTTTGGAGTATGGTTGGATACCTGGCAAAGGGTCCAGTGCCAAAGTGGAAAACGGAACCCCATCCACTTAGCAGCACTTCCTGATCAGCGCCGACGAGGTCATTGCTGCTCACATCGATTGGGCTGACGCGTTTGCCATCCATTTCAAAGGGTGGATCGATTTTCAGTATAGCTATATCGCTGGTCACCAGCTCCTCATAGTTTGCGTTCATTTCATAGGACTGCACCTGCGAGCGATAGCCACTTGTATCCTCCAGATCCCTTATGCCAGCCACAACGCTAATCCTGCTCGCATTCTGTCCATTGACGCAGTGCGCCGCTGTAAGAACTCGATTCGGTGCTATGAGAGATCCACCGCAAAAATGTCGCATTTTGCCGTTGCGCGTTAGGAACTGCATGGATATCTGATACGGCACATACTCATCTGCGGGCACATCATAGCCGCCAACAACGCGCTCCTGCGAATTGCTATCCACGTTCTCAAAATATGCGTCCACTGTATGAGGATTGGGTTACTATCGGCACTCTTTCGGAAGAAAACTTTAACAACTTACAGTCGATGACACTGTTCATGGCTTTTCCAGTAGTCAACACAATTGATCCCAACAGCAAGACGAATGTCAATCGGGCTTCCATGTTTTGTTTGTGTTTGTTTTTGGTATGTTTTATTTTCGAAGTGCAACTTTGTTTTGCGTATACTGAAGCTGGCATCGGGTCTTTTTATAGGTTGCATTTTGGCTCATTAGAATTTTATCGAAGCGGTAGCTGTGGGTGGTCTGACCGCAAATAATGGTTAACAGGGCCATCATGCGTTGAATAGCGATAAACTTGTGGGTTAACCTTAGTTTGCATTTTAATGTAGAAGTTCACAGTTTGATACTCAACAAGTGAGTCGCGAGTTGTCCGCCCGTAAAATTAGTTTAAAAAGCCATTAATCAAATATAGTAGACACCTGCCACAAATGATACCACTTTGTTTACGTTTATAAATGTCTTTATTAACAGGTGGCTAAAAAATACTTGCATATACATGTTTAATATATTATTCTGGTCTTATATGTCAAGCGAGATTTATGAAGTTCGCTGGAAATTACTGCAAAATGTAACAAGAACTGCCGTCAAAGCTGAGAACAAAGCCTAATGAGTTAACATGAGGATTAACCTGTCAAGTAACTCGGCGAACTCGCATGCAAATGCTGTGCAGCAGCTAAAAATAAAATCTGAAGATAAGCCCTGTCACGTTATTCGGCTTTGCAGGGTGGTCCAATTAACATAAGGTGGCAGATAGGGGGCGCCAACATAGCCAGCACATCCAAAAAAGGCAATGCCTCCGTTAAAGACATAGGTACATTCTGCCCAAAAATAATAAAGCCATTTCGAGTTCAAATCGGTTCGAAGTCGGCAGTGAGCAGCCAACAGCCAACAGCCAACAGCCAACAACCAACAGTAAGCAGAAGCAGCAAAGACAGAGCCAACAATTAACACAGTAGTCAAAAGATCAAGACCTCAACATGCGACTCCAAGAAGCGACTCCCCAGAAACGCAGAAACCGAGTGAGGTGTGCATAATTAATTTGCGCCAGTCGCCAAACACACCACACACAGCACAGCAAAATGATTCATTAGTTGGCGAGCAATCAGGCCGGAACTGACACATGGTAAGGAGCTGCTGGCTCACAGAGATAGCCACAGCCGCAGCCGCAGCCGCAGCCACAGCCACAGTCAAAACCAGAGTCAGAGCCTGTGGCCGCCCAGACATCGGCAAGACCCGAGTTGATTTGCATCGAACATGTGAGCTGCCCAGATAGCCACACACAGCAAAACAGAAGAAAAAAACTGCAACTGCAACCAAAAAGGTGTTGATTGCCAACTGGCAACTGCCAATGTTCCAATGCTCCAATTGCCCGAAATAACCCGCCTCGCTACCCCATGGGTAACCCTTTCCACATCTCCGTATTCGGCCTGCAACAATGAATTAAAAGAAATGTCCGCAGCCAGCACAGCAGCTTGTTTAATCGGAATATTTAAATAATTCATTGATTAAAACTGCAGCCAGATCAAGCTGCAGCTACTCACAGGTACACACCCCCAATGCCCTCTCCCTCTCCCCACCCCACACCCTCTTTCAGTGTACTTCAACTTGGGGCTGTGTCTGTGCGCTTGTCGTTTCAATTTGGTTGTAGGTGTAGCGTCTGGCAAGCAGTCAGGCAGGTAGGTGCCATTCCCAGGAATTGAGGAAACTGCTCTTCCTGCCAGTCCACCTCCTTTTATTTCGTTGTCTGCTTTTTGAGTTTGCGAAATGCCACCCAAAATGAGACCCTCAAAGAGCTGCATATTATTGCATGTTCATACGACTTCTTAAGTATATTATTTTGGTTAATAAAAAACTAGCTTTTAAAGTAATCCAAATTTTAGAGAGGAGAATGCCATTACACTGTCAGAATTAAAATATGGCAGTTTAAATTTGAATTTAAAAAATAATTTAAAACTCATTTTTTTCACCAGACGTATTCTTAAATGTTGGCGCTTATTTTATATAAATAAAAAGGCCTGCATAAAGTTGAAAATAATTTGGAAACAAGTTATTCTTTTTGAGTGCAAAATAAAATAGCCTTTAATAAATTAATTAATATTAAATAAAATAATTATTCAAAAATGGACTCACATTCAAGTCTTAGATTCCATCTGCTTGATCTCTGGATTGGGTCACAGAGGGACAACTGTTGCCGCCTGCTGTTAGGCTGTGCGTGCTTGATAGCCATAAGGAGATCTTGAATATGAGCTGCTGCAATCATAATCTCAGTGGCTTGACAGAAGCGCCTACCTGTTGTCATCAATTAGGTAACAAGCACACGCGACCGATAAATATTACAAAGGAGGGGCAGCAGGGTATCATGGTATCAGTATACGTAACCGTTTCTACAAATGGTTCAAGCTGCTTGCTGTGATCTCAGATCTCTTATCTGATTTGCAAATAAAAATGTATTTCATTTGGCCCCGTCGAAGGACCACTTAGAGAGATCTGAGCCGGGCAGCAGCCCGGCTGACTCGACTGCAGTCATAATTTATAGTGTTTGCGCAGTGTGTATGCGTACGAGTTAGGGGGATGGCAGAGATGGGGGCAGTGCTCCTTGTGGTGATGGCAAATTAAGTACTAAAATAAACGACCAATTTACTGATTATTCAAAACATGCAATTAATTTTCCACTCCACATTTGTTCCAAATCTTCCACACTTGGCATTAACTAAACTTGTTCTTGTTGATGTTCCTGGATTTGTTGTTGTTGTTGTTGTTGTCGATTCGTCTCTCGTAACGAGTGCGAAAATTAATTGCTGCAACAAATGGAAAATTTATTTAAAATCGCGTTGACTTACAGGCATGTAAAAAATCCCAGCATAGGGCTACCATTAATTTATTATCTATAACTGCAGCTTGACTAATTTGCATATAACCCTAACTAATGAACATCAAAGTCTTAACCCATTTTGCTAACTGTGCTTTCTGAACTTATTTACTGATGATAAGCTTATTAAAGTTGTTTAATTAACTGCAATTTAAATCTGCAAATTTAAAATTAGTACGTTTTTACTCTCACTCTCACTTTCACTTTCCATAACTTTCACAATAATTTTACGGAAGTGAATCTCACTCAACGTGAAAAAAAATGTTTTCTTAAAACTTTTCCCATTTTTACACAAATCTGCAATTCGTTGAATTTCTTACAAACATCGCATAATAAATGTGTTGTATCTTGCCAAAAATGCATTAATTGTTTCATTGACAAGTTAAAAAAGAAATGAATTAAAATATTACTTAAATAACTTCAAACGTTTTATACGCTTTAAAAATATATGTAATTGAACTTCATTTGCTTCGTTTATTTAACAAAGATTCAGGTCTGCCTGTTAACTGAATGTTGCACATTTGTTGTTGGCATAGACATCATCTTTCGACCGGGTATAAAAATACATTTTACTTAATGTTCATAAAATTCGATATTCATAAGTGAAAGACCGCTTCAAACAATTAAATACTTAAAACTGAGTTGGCTACTGTAAATGTGAATGTCCAGTTTAGAGCTGCAATGTTTGGCCATAAAATGAGCGGCTTTGCTTTAAGAGCCGACATAGTATAAATCACATTGAAGACAACACAAAAACTGCGGCTTAAGCACCGCCAGCCAGGCAATAAAAGTTGCAGTCTGAATATTTTCTGTATTCTGGTTTTTTGTGTCTTCTGGGTTGGCCACACGCACAATTCTGCAGAAGTTGACCCTGGCGAACAAGGCTGAGAATGAGGCGTGCAATCAACCAAAATGTCATAATAATGATGGCGTTCCATGCGGCCGGCACAGACAGGATGCTTATCTTGTTAACACCGTACTTTTAGCCGGCTGGCGTTAACTGTGAGTTGCGAGTCCAATAAAAAAAAAAACCAAAATCGTGAAATGAGTCAGTTTCCGCTCCACCTGATCTGAGGGACTTGATTATGAACTACATTTTGTTGTAGGAAGAATTTTAAGCTGAGGTACGGAAAATGAATCCAAAGAATCGCTATGCAAAGAGAATTTCTTTACGAATTGACAGGAATTAATGAAGATTTTGAAGTGAACTGAGTTTGATTTTATGATTTTAGATAAATATATATACATAAAAACATTTGTTTTAAATAAATCTCTGCATACTGACTACAAAATTCCACTGCACATTACAAATTTGTGAATACTTTCTATAGAATTTAACTCCTTGGCAGTAATTAATATTAAAGAGTATTGTTATCCAACCTTAAGTTTCGACCTTGAATTAAGTAAATAAACTTGAATTTTACTGGCATTCGTTCAATTAAAACAGAGCCAACCTTTACCTTGACATATTTAAAAGATCATGCGACTATGATCATATTCCTCTTATCTCTATTTAAAGAAGTGAATACATTTAAATATATTATACAATTTGTTGGCGAGAGTTTATCTCAGTCAGCGCAAGATAAAGATACAAGTGACGCCTCCGAAAGATGAATTTTGCATAAAAACTGATTCTTTATAGATTGCCAGACATTCGCTACGTATTGACAGACAAAATGCCAGTAAAATATCAACAGCTATTGAAGATTTGCCTTATGGCCCAACTCTGCGTAGTTCTGGTTGGCGCTGATGAAACGGAAAGCCAATCCATAGCAAGTGTGTATAATGAAGTGGATACATTGAATACAACTCGCATCAATGGCGGTCAAGCTATGAACGAGCCGGTGCCCTTCCAGGTGTCCATGCAGATGCGGCGCCGGGGCAATCGCTGGATTCACTTCTGCAGTGGCTCCATAATCAGTGAGCAGCATGTCCTGACGGCGGCGCATTGTGTTGACAAGCTGAAGGTGTCGGACATTAGCGTTTTGGGCGGCACACTCAACTGGAAGGCAGGCGGGCATCGTCACCATGTTGTTGCCAAGCATGTGCATCCAAAGTACATGTCGAGTTCGCAGATTTTCAATGATATTGCTCTCCTGCAAGTTAGTCCGCCATTTAAACTACAGCTGGCTGAGATTGGCACTGTTCACCTAGGCGACAGTGCACCCATTGGGCGTCAAATGCCAGTACGAGTCACCGGCTGGGGTTCAACGACGCCCACCAGTGCAGGCGCTACGGTGCCGGATCAGCTGCAGGTGCTCAACTATCAGACCATTTCGAATGAGGAATGCGTTCGCAAAGGTTTTCGCGTCACATCCAATGAGATTTGCGCTTTCTCAGCGCCCGGCCAGGGCTCCTGCTATGTAAGTAATTCGTAATGCTCACATTTGCTAAGCTATTTACATGAAAGCTTTTCTACATTTGCACAGGGTGACTCCGGTGGTCCGCTGACCATGACGCGAGGCGGAGGGCGGCAGCAGCAACTGGTGGGCGTTGTCTCCTACGGCAGTGCAACATGCGCCCAGGGTAAGCCTGATGTTTATACGCGTGTGTCCAGCTTCTTGCCCTACATCAGCAAGATCCTTGACCAGGATCTAAAGGATGCATAATCAACAAATTACTTCATGCTTACATTTTGAATACCTGTATTTTGTTTCAATATAGTCTATACATATCAAAAACATCATAAAGTTGTGCAAAATGACCCCATAAAGAAGATATTTTCATGATACGCATTAACAGCTGCATCGACATATCCATGTATATTTCGCGGATCTCAGAGACTATAATAACTAGATAGCTGGACTTGAGAATGTAACAATTAGCAACACAATTCCTTTGCTTACACAGATTCGACAATTATTTTTAGCATATCTGGTATGAATTAAGAGCATTCCATCTGAAAAGTACAGTATAAATGTATTCTCGTACATCACAAAAATTAAAATTAGAATATTGATTTTGGTCATAAAGGTACTTACATTTTAATGTTAATTTTGTATATATTTAGAAATATGTCACTTTAATAGACAGAGTATAAAAATCAATATGAAAAGTGGTTTTTGAGCGAGTACAGGGTATATACACGGTTCTTCACTTTCGATTAGAACAGTTTTGTGTATTTGTTGCTGTTGTTGTATTTTTGGCGGCTAATTAAAAATCTTGTTCAATATTCGCCACAGTCAGTGGCAGCATCTTCATCTCGGCCCTAGGCCTAGCCCTCCTAGCTAGTGTCTGTGTCAGTGTCTGTGCCTGTTTGTGGCTCTGACTCTGACACTGGCTTGGCTCCAGCTTTTGGCCCGCACTGTGCGGACCATGATAAATGCAAAAAGCAATTTATCGCACATTTAACTCAATTCAGTTTCTTTATGGGCAGCCACAACGAACTGGTAGGAAGAGAAGGGGATGGGGGAGAATGGCGGAGGGAGGAGGGGTTGCTTTGTGGCTGGGGGCATGCCTGCAAACCAGTCAGCCAGCTAGCTGCAGACAAAGTTTCGCTGACACGCACGCTGCATGGACTGTAAGCTTGCAGCTTCTCCTTCTCTGTGCACCATGCTCCCTGCTGCATGCCACCATGGTCCGTAGGCCGTGGACCGTGGCGAGTCATTGCGCGCAGCTCTTGTAATTCGATATTAGATTTTATGTGCGACAAATACGAAGTGCAAACATTTTTATGTTCCCTCAATTTCTATGCTGCATTCGTATTTGTAGTGGAACCAAATAGATGCCACAGATGCGCCACTAAACAGCTCTGCTTTCCATTTTCCATAATTAAGTTTCGAATAATGTAAAGCTCACGCTTTTCGATTTTCTTTAACTCATTTACTTACACCGATCTACAACTATCCAGCCAGACTATATACGCTAACAGTTGGTTAACAGCACTTTTAGTAATGGAAAATCAGTTTGAATATTATTTAGATTAGTTGGATGATCTCTAAATATGAATAAGATATAAAAGTTATGTAAAAAAAAAATATTTGAACCGAATTGTGAATAAGTTTTTACTCAATGAGAATATTAAAAACAACACAAGTAACTTAAGTTTAAAACTGTTTTCAACGTTGAAGTAAATACAAACATTCCGCAGCAGAATCGTAATTAGATATATGTATGTAGATCATTAGAGTATTTTCTTTGATTTATTTTCATTTTGACTTCCCTGTTTAATAATAGGATTCAATTCAATTAAGTTTGCCGAGCTCATATTAAACTATTTTTCATTAAGTCACACTGTTTGTATACCATTAAATAGCATGATAAATCTGTATTTTGCTTCCGCTCTCGCTAATGGTTAGAACAAAAAGTGATTGAGTCTAGAATTATTCATGCCGTTGCATATGAATATGAATATGAACTGTTGTGAGCGGGCAACTTAGTGCGAGTTGTGAGTGGAATAGGGGCGGAAGGGGTGTCAAAAGAGAGCGGTTGCATTTGTTAGACGCTCGTAGCTGACCGCATAAATTCATTTAGATCAATCAATTCAATTTGTTTGTCAATAAAAAGCTAAATGAGTATTTCATTTAAACAAATTAAAATTCGACCCATTTGAATGTCGCGCAACAAAATTCCAACTCAACCAGCTCAACTGAACCCGAACAACAACAATTAAAATTGACGCGGAATATGACTGGAATTGGGTCTGACAACTGGGACTGGTACTGGGACCGAGTGTGGAACTGAAACTCAGACATAGACTGAAGCCTGATATCTGGCTTCGAGTTTGAGTTTGAGTTCGAGTACTCAAGATGGTGTTGTATGCATATATATATATATATATATATATATGTCTAGAGTGGCTCTGTCTCTGGACAGCCTTTGTTGACTTTTCATTGTCAATTAAAATCAAATAAATTTATTTGCTGTTTCGAGCTCTCGCGCTCTCTTTACGAATTTCGATTCTGATTCTGATTCAGATTGCGAGTCTCGTGTTTGTATTAAACAATATATTATTTTGACCTTCTTCTTGTATTTATAGCAATTTATTTGGCTGCGACTGTCGCAAATGTGTCTAACCTTTGACCCCATCCACAAATCAGTTAACCATTTACTTTGCCTTGCCCTCCATGGCCACAGCTTCCATTGCTTTCTTCACAGCTTCGGGATCACCAAGGAATTTCATAGGTGACACAACCTCCATGCAACTATCCAGCTCGTAAACAAAGGGCATGCCCGTCGGTAGATTCAGATTCATAATTTCCTTATCGGATATATTTTGCAGGTGCTTAACGATGCCACGCAGACTATTGCCATGTGCAGCTATAATCAGTCTCTTGCCCTGTCTTATTTGGGGCACAATAATATCGTTCCAGTAGGGCAGAGTTCGTTCGATGGTAAGTTTGAGGGATTCCGTTTTTGGAAACTCGGAGGGTTTGGGCTCGTCACGATAGCGCGGATCCTTCGCAATGCATTCGTAGTACTTGTGATTCTTCTCCATGGGTGGAGGCGGCGTATCGAAACTGCGTCGCCAGATTTTCACCTTTTCCTCGCCAAATTTCTTGGCCGTATCCGCCTTGTTGAGACCCGTCAGGCCGCCATAATGACGCTCATTGAGGCGCCACGATTTATATACGGGTATATCCTCTTGCCCAGTCACTTCCAGCACCAATTCGAGTGTATCCTGCGCGCGTGTTAGCATCGATGTGTACGCCATGTCGAACTTTAGATTGGCATCCATGATGGCCTTGCCTGCAGCGCAGGCTTCCTTGCGCCCCTTCTCAGTCAACTGGGCATCGTACCAGCCACAAAAGAGATTCTTCTGATTCCAGTCGGATTGACCATGCCGCAACATGACTACTACATAATTCACACACTTGTCGGAGTATAGCCTCTGAAGTTGCAGGCTCGAGCATTGAGAACTTTGCAACAAGTTGACTTTGCTGGGTTTGCCTCCATGGTTTAAACACATTTGTGGACCATTCCAGCACAGCCTCGCTAAAGCAGCCATCACTTAGAATTTAAATTAAAAGGTTAAAAAAGTCAAAAAGTTTCCAGGCCTGGTTTGAATATAGTGAGAATCGTTGCCTACTTATATTCAGATACTGAAAATTAGATATAATTTCCTAAAAATATTACTTTCCTTATTCATATTTTAATTTTCCTTTTTTTTTAATTTTTCTGATCATAAATCATGAAATTTTAACAAACAAAAGATTGTAAAATATTTAAAATTTTAGGGTACAATGCACAAATCATTGAATACAAACTATTAAATATTTATTTTGTTTTTAACTTCCGCCTACTTCTAACTACATTGCGATTGCATAACAACCTGAAAAAGTTTTGCTAAACCATTATAAATATAAATTAAATGACAGCTCAGTGCAAACTGTCCAACTGTAGTCGAGTAAGCCACACTTCGATATTCGCTAAACACTGCTATTAAATATATTCGAGTTTAATTTCCCTTTTCGCCCACACCTACGAAATGGAGGCAATTATCGATAAAATTAAATAAGCTTGATCTGCGCGCGGAGAGTGAACTTAGATTCCAAATTCAAAGTATATAGTCCCTATAGTCTCTGAGATCCATGGGTTAATACAAAACGACAGACAGACAAACGGGCAAGCATATGTATATGGCTATATCAATTCGGCTGTTTATCCTGAATAAGAATATAAATAAAGTTTAAGTTACTTCCTTTGCATATTACATTCATTTGCAAAAAGTCATAATACCCTTTTTAGACATTTTCTATGTGTTCAGGGTATACAAGTAAACCAGCAAATTGGGCAAGAGACAACCGAGATATATGTTGGAATATGTGGGCCTGCATCGGTATTGCTGGAGCGATCCGCAGCAGAAGCAGAAGCAGCCATAAAGAGCTTTTACGACCGCCACTATGCGGCAGCTCGCATGATAAATTGTCGACTGTGGTCAGTATTGGTGCTGGAGCTGGTCGACAAGTTTTCACTGACGGCGACACCAGCGGCTACCACCTAAAGATCGATGCACCACCGCAACCACCACCACCAGCACCACCTAGACGCGCTCACCAGTCGCCGCACAGAGATTAGACAATTTGTAGAGGAGATGGAGACCGTTTTTTTTTATTTTCACCTTGTCTGCAAGCGCCAGCACGGGCCAATGGGGCCATGTGGAATGGCATGTGGAATTGCTGGTCGCCAACTCTTTACAGTTGCTTTGTGTTAATTGAAAATTGTACTGTAATATTGCTTATCGTTTCGCTATCAGACGACGTTGTCGTCGTCGTCGTCGTCGTCGTCGTCTCCCATGCTCGGGCTCTCTCGGTTTGGTGCTTGCGTGTTGCATGATGGTCCATGTTCATGCATGGTGCCACACCTTGAGGCCTCACGCATTGGCAGAGGTGTTTGATAAACATCGAGAGTCATGTCATAGGAGTTTTTATACCCTGTCCCATATATCTTGAAGTTGATTAGAATTCTCTGACCAATCAATCCTTATAAGCTCCTTGGTCTCATAGACTAAATAAACTTGAGATTTATATTCAAATGTAGATTTATTGCTCAAGAAAATTAACTGGTATCAGTAAATATTATACCACACAACCGTTTATTGAGCATGTCTTGGAGATTATGAAACCATATATAAATATATATTTATACACATTTTGAGTAGCTTGCTCAGATTTACAATATTAGACACATTTCCCCCTGAATATGATAAAAACACATTTTTAGTTTTTAGCTTTTAGTGTTGAAATAGCCAAACACTCATTTTTGTACAGGGTATGCCCCGACGAAGACTGTTGACTACTCTTACGTTTTTGTTTTGTTTGATTTTTTTGTTTTTTTGTTATTTTTTTTGGATTTTGTGGCTTGTGGTGAAAATTTCTCAAACGCTTTTTGACAACTTTCATGTGAACGCACTTAACAAAATTTATCGCACCACGCATTATTTGTGGCTTTAATTGCTTATGGCCGTTAAGAAGTTGTCCTCCAGCTTCTTGTCGCGCTTCTTTGGGCCGCTCTTCCTACCTCTCTCTCTTTTTATATTTCTATCTCTCTCTCTCTCTCTCTCTCTCTCTCTCTGTGCCTCTGTCTGGCCTGACACCTGCGGCTTTTGGGGCTTAGCCTTATAAGCAGGGCCTTAAATGCGTTAGTAGTTGACACGATTCGAGGCTTAATTGCTTTTACAAAATGATTGATGATATTCGAGAGTATCGAGAGTAATCATGTCTATTAATGGAACAAGACTTACGCATAGCATTGCAGTAGGTTCTGAAAGGTTTCTGTGGTCGCAAGCTTTTCTTGATTAAGTTAATTATATGTATATAACAAATAATTATAAATATTGTATTATTTATAACACTCAAAAGCAAGCAAAACATGAATAATAATAATAACTTTACCTATCTTCTGTTTTCCACTCAAGTTAATATCTATAATTGTTTAGCCAGACTGAGCATAACTCGTCAATCATATTCCGTAATCAACTTTTCGTTTGGCCAAAAAATCAAATGGCGCTTACAAATACGAAAATTTTCAACTGACGCGTGAGAGGGTCAAAAGTTTTCCACACTCAGTGAATGGCTAAAAGGAGATGTGTGTTGACTGGAACTGAGACGGGAAGTGGGAGCGAAATCGAAACCAAGACCGAGACCCCAAATAGGAGTCGGCAACCAAACAGTGGCTACTGCACAGCTGCAGATGAAATTGAGATGCAGTTGCAACTGCAAAAACACACATGAATAAACACATACACGCACACACTCACACACAGTCACACACACACACACGTTCCACGGCCACGAACTTTGCTCGCTTAACCTCTTGTGGTTCCTGCTGCTGTTGTTGTTATTGTTGTTGTTTGTTGAATTTCGGCTCGTATTGCTCGTACCTGTGGCAATTTGAGCACCTGGTGGTAGCAACAGCAACAGCAACAGCAGCATCAGCAACAGTTCTCTCTGTTATTGCTGTTGCAGGCTCACTTGTGCAACTCACTCCTCGCGCATTGAACTCATTTTCCGTTTTTCCCCGGCTAATTTGATTTGTCTTTGCGTAAATTGAAAATGAGCCTCCCAAGGATTTATTTCATATAATGCGATTCACATATATGTAGAGTAATTTACAACACCTGCATTCACTTATAATGTGCTCGTATGTTTCGCATTTGGATTGATATTACAATTTGAAATCAATGCAAATTATGCAGATTGATTGCAGCTGGAAATGCAACTGGTTGGCATATTAAATGGGAAGAAACAAATATTATCTCTCAACCTAACTTTAACTTTGAAAGATGAGTAAATATTGAAAAATATACACATGCATTATTATATTATTTGAAGAGACTGCTCGATAAATAATATTCAGCTTGAAATTCTCTTTAGATTTGAATTTTGTTAGAAAATTTAAGACAATACTATATTGACAATGTCTGAACTTAAATTGTTGATTACTAATTTATTTAACAATCTGACAGAAATAATAAAGTGTATAAAAAAATAATACTAAATTTAATATATTCGTATCCAAGTTCTTTCATTAACTTGATTTGTTTTCTGTGATCGGCGACGATTAGATGGTCAACAAATTAATATTATATAATTGAATAATAATTAAATAAATGGAATTTATAAATTTATTACTATTATTATGCAATTTTCGTTTTGTTTGGTCAATAGTTAAGGTAATTGTTTGTTACTTGACTTGTTTGAACAGCTAATCATTAGAAATATACACATGAAACTGACCATAATAATAGACAGAC
This sequence comes from Drosophila basisetae, assembly GCA_035041595.1. Lineage (NCBI taxonomy): Eukaryota > Metazoa > Arthropoda > Insecta > Diptera > Drosophilidae > Drosophila > Drosophila basisetae. The sequence goes on along the minus strand of JAWNLB010000147.1, from coordinate 2,610,426 downwards.
GCAACTCAGATTCATATGGGAATCAAACATTTCTGTTGATTTGAAGATTCGCATGTTCCCATCGAGCACTCAAGAAATTAGTCGAACTAGGCAACTCGCAGGCCGCTGCATGCAACCAAGTTCGAATTTAAGAAAGCAATTTCAGCTACCCACCTGCCTCCGCCAGTTCCTGCCTCCTCCTTCCCCTTCAGCTGTTGGTACAGCTCGCAGATGGACCTGGAGCTGAGCAAGGGGAAGTGGCGCTGCCATTGAGTATCGTTCATGTGGGTGTGTGAAATAGGGCTGCAAGCTCTATAAAGAGCTATGGCTATAGCTATCTAGAGATCCGACTGCGTGCTGGACATGAACATGGCTAAGGGGCAGAGCAGTTGCGGTGCGGTGCGGTTCGGTTTGGTTCAGGTTGCATTACGTTGCGCTCAGCATGCGATTTCATTTTGATAATAATGGCAAAGTCAAATAATTATAATGATCATGATTACAATCATCGATGCTGGCAGCGGCTCTTTGGCCATTTGGCTGTGGCAACAATTCTGAGTGAGACTGTTCCTGTGGCTGTTGCTGTGGCTGCATCATCAACGCAGCAACTTGGCCAAATGACTAAGCAATTTACCGTTTTTGTATAGATTTCAAAGCCTTGCCTGTTTGCCCCCACCTACTGCGGCAACCCACCCACCACCTCTGCCCCTGACCATGGCCATGGCTGCAATTCAACTGTGCAACGGGCGCATCTTCAATGAAATTTCAGGTCAATTGTCTTCTGTGGCTGCGTCTACAGCCGAACTATGCGAGGCCTCAGAGACTGCGTCTGTGACTCTAACTCTGACTCTGACTCTGCCACAGTCCCAATCTCTGCAACCGACCGCAGTCGCCGCTTTTGCCAATTTCTATTTTCGTGCTGAATTGTACACAATGTGTATTTTTGTGTGCAAGGTTTATGTCTTGATACCCTAGCTGAGAGTATTATGATATTCTAAGGAAACATGGCATGCCACAGCCGAGTCTACAAGGTAAAGGATCAACTGGACAGTCAGCCATATCCTGCTTTGAACGTAATGAATATAGTTGGTGAGTCGCATATCCGATTTTACAGATCTTTGAGTATTATTGGTATTTTTATCAGAGATCAGTTGAACATGAAATTCAACTTATGATTAAGTACATAATTCAGCTAAATTTATGGGATAACTGTACAGCTGAATAGATCGAATTTTGATCTATTTAATGAAAACTTTGACATTTTTTAAGTCCTAATGGTAAAGCTTATTTTTACTTTCTTAATATTTTACACATTTCATTTCAATTGATTTTCTCAAATTTGTTTTTTTTTTTTAATTTATAAATAAAAGTCTATAAAAAAAATGTAACTAAACGCACTCTGTTGCGATCTCTAAAAGTAATTTCAATTATATATAACTTATATGTTGGGAATCTGTCAGAAAAATGATTGTGATATGAGCTTGAAAGGGTATGGGAACGTCGCCTATACAAATATAACTGTTTTTAAATGATTCTTTTATTATTATTTCTTGTATTTCATTTTCATTCCATGTTGCAACTCTCCCCTCGCGCAGACTGCGCTGCGTAGGCGCTTTCCACAGATTAATTGAAGTCATAAGCAATTGTAAACTTATCACTTTGGTCTATGGCTAAAGACAGGCTAGTGGTTAAGGGGGGGAGTGACGCCGTCTCTATTCTTTATCTTTATCTTGTTTTTTTTTTTATTTTGTCGGTTGGTGTATTTTATTTTTGCGGTTTTGTCGATTTATCGATTTGCAGCAGAAGCGGCAGCAGAAACCACAGAATGACAGTTACTTTTGTTGAGTTTGTTGTTGTTGCTGTTGTTGCTGCTTGCAGTTATGTATTTGGTGTTGGTGTTGGCGTTGTTTAATTTGTTGCTATATTTGATTGTGGCACACTTTGCGCAATTATTTGATTGCGTTTCTATTAAGTACCGATACAGTTCAAGAGTTCAACAATCAGTAGCCAATAGCAGCTCATTTATTTCATTCCGTTCGAGGTTAAATTCCACTACAGTGAATGAATGGATCGTGTCAGTTGACTTAATGGTTGAGGCAGCACAAACTAATGAAAAAAAACTACCCAATTAGGTTGATGGACCGCAATAGAGGCCTGCAAAAAGTTTCCTAGTATTAAAAATACATTTTATGATACTTGAAATACATGATAAAATGATATATTTAACCAATTGATATATTTAGAAATGTTCTAAAGTAAAAATCTATTTCTTGAACTATTATTGCTACAAGTAAAACAATATGTTTTTGGCTAAGCACAAAAATGTGATTAAAATAAGCAGAAATATTGGCAGGGGCGTGTAAAGTAACCGAAAAGAGTTGCAATTAATTTTCAATTAAAGCGACGACAACATTTTAATTGCTTGTCTGCAATTTGGCTCATACATATGAAAAACAACACGAATGAATAAGCAAACATATGTTAGGGGAATTGCTAACCATATTTACATGCCCGTTTCGCGCAACCCAACCCCACCCAGCAACCCCTTAAGAAAATCGTAAGCACAACAACAGCAACAAGCCCACAGATTTAGATTAATGCTTGAAGCACTGCTGGAGCTTGTGGCACGTTTAGTTGCAAGTGTCTCACGCAGCTACCGCAAGGCACACACAATAAAACACAACGCAACACAACCACTGCTTTTGAGTTTGGGTATCTTCTTGCGATGAATTTCAATTCGCGTCTTTTCATTTATGCTCGCAAGCGTACGCAAACTTTCAAGACGGCAATAAAATTCGCTCAGTAATGCCGTCAAACTTCCGAAACCACTAAATTCACGTGCTACGCATTCAGCATTTGTATTTACATATGTGCGGAGTAGGAGATTTAACTGGGGGTGGGCTGGGCTAAAGCAATGTTGAGCTGCTGGAGACTCACAGCAGCAGCTTTGACTGCCTCCTTTGGCTGCCTGACTGTCACATTTCCATTAGCATTTGCCATTTAACTCATCATCTATGCATGAGTGTGTATGTGTGTGTGTGTGTGTGTGTGTGTGTGTGTGCCCAAGTGTATCATCTTGCAGCAGTACAGCTTAGCACATTTATTACCCATATTTTGACATCCGGCTTTTATCCTTTCGCTCCTTTACGCTCAGCGCCTCCAATCTGACGCGCCGTAATTGCTGCCTTTAGCTACAGGGCCCAATCCAGCCACATCCTTTTAGCCATATGGAACCCCTCCGTATTGCCATTGTTGTTGTTTGCCCACATATGTCCTGTGTTTTAATTATTTAGCCACTTGATGTTGCTGCGTGCCAAATGAGCAGCTCAAGCAAGCGTTGAGCGATTAAAAACTTTATCCTTTCAGCGTACTAAATATGTATTTAGCCCCGAAGATATAGTACGTGTATACTGAGTACAGATGTGGCATTTAATATGTTAACAATAGCGAACAGCGGTCTTCGATACAACATTTCGTCATCGGAAAGTCGAAGAAAAGCCAATTTTGCGGATGTTGCGGATCACTTAAGGATTAACTAAGAACTCCCGCTTTAATTTTCTTGTCTCGGCTTGTCAAGTCAAATTATTTTCATAAAATCATCTTTGTATTTTCGTAAAAAAAACAAGTGTGAAGAATTATATGTAATCCAAATGTTTCTCTCCATATTCAGATTTTAGAAAGGTTAAAAGATTTCAGAACATTGATTAAATTATCTTAAGCAATAATAAAAGCATTAACATGCAACAAATATTTTTAATGCAATCCGAATAAAATGTTTAACAAAAATTTAGCTAATGTGTGACTATGTATTAGATGAATAGACACTTAACCTATATATTTGTATATGTAACTAAGTTTATCAATGTCAGGTATCATATCATTTGAAGCACAGCCAAATACAGCACAGTAAAATATTGCACAATTCTATTCTTAGTGGATTTTACTTTATCATTAACAGTTAGTTCTAATCAAATATATAAATTATGCATAATTTTCTTCTTAGTTAGTTTATTTGCTTACATTCATATTTACACGTTTAGTTCCAATTAAGAACCTATGGAATGCCACTATAAAGAAACCATTTCCGTTTATCAGCTAGCATTTTTTTTCATTGCCGCATTGTAGCAAGGGGCAATCATTAGCAGCGTTTGATAAATTGCATTTTGTGGCAAATTTGACAAATTTGCTAATCAAACAAAATGTCCTGAGAAGAAGAAAAGAAAAGTAAGAGTTTGATGAGCAGCTTGGAACATCCTCGCCTTGGACAGTTGAAAGGTGTTTTTAATTACTCGAAGTAGTTGACAGGAGGAACAATTAAAGGACGAACACTGAGCTGGAATTGAATCTCAGAGCTCAGGGTGACATTTAACCAAACGGAAAAGTGCAAATATTGCATGATAAAGGAAAGGGCGAAGCGCAAGCGACAGAAACCCACACAGAACATCATTAGTGCCCCCCACTTTCACAGTTTGCATCCCTGCCCCATCCTTGGTAAGCCGGCAGCGTTCAGGGGATGCTCGACTTTGTCTTGAGAGTTAAGAAAACTGACAGCCTGGCGAAATGTAAACAGAACATTTTTGCACCAGGTCCATGACCAGATTTTTGGCTCTGTGTACTGGATATTCTAAAAACTAAAATAATTTGCTAATATTTGCACAGCCACAAAGTTGAAGCGCTGCGCGCCACATCATTAATTATTTCAGGCACAAATCCGACTCGAGGCTCAGTTTCAGTTTCTGTCTCGGGTTCAGCATCGGGCTTGGGCGTTTGGCAACGTTGCTGTTGCTGTTTCTGTACCGGTCGAATGACTCCCTGAAAGGTTGTTAATTAATAGATATTCGCGCTGGAATTTCACAATTTTTGCACTCGCATCATCCTCTCTGCATGCCATCCATGGAAATGTTTTGGATGGCAATATTTGTGAAATTGAAACTATTCTTCTTCTAGCTTAATGTTTCTCCGAGAAACGCATTTAAACCAATTCTAAGTATTATTTTAAAGCACACAAATATTTAAGCAGCGACTAATACTCAAAATTAAATTGCTGTTTACTCAATTGAGCACAAATTTAAAATCGAATGCCTGTTTTGCAAATTGAAAACTAAATTTGCGAAAATATTTTGTGTATACATTCTCCAAATATATTTAAATTAAGATGTATGTACAATCTATGTGTATAGGAACTAGTATTAAATACGTAAGGAGAGAGTTTTCATATATTAATTTTTCCATATCCCTTCAGCCAAATCCTAGCTACATTTCCTACATGTGTAATGAAACATAATGTTATTTAACAGTTTCCATCGCTGTTAAGCAAGCCAATTGGACAAAGCGCTCACTGTTAATGCCACATAAGAAAAATTCTACTTGACGAAACTCAAGAACTGCTCATTGAACGCACGCACTCAACAAGAGTAATACTCCGAACTCACACACACACACACATACACACTCTTGCACTCTTGCACTCTTGCACTCTCACTCTCGCACAGAGCGCCGCCCCTTTTTTGAGTGATTTATTTTTGGGCATGTGTGAGTGAGTGAGAGCAGCGCAGCGTTTGCCGCTCATTTTTATTTGCTAATCAAATTGTGTGCTACTCTAACCTGCGGACGTGCACTCTGAGGCCCCAGCGCTCCAATAGTGGTGCCTGTGTTCGAGCGAGATGGCCGAGCGTGAGCAGAGGAAACACGCGAAATGAGAGATTTTCCACTTAGAGGCGACACAGGCGACAGTGAAGTGGAGCACGCAGCATGCGTCTAACGGTTTCTAGTCGAATATTTGCCTTTGTGGCAATGCCTTATCAGTCGGTCCGCTTATCACGTTGAGTAATGAATTTTTCGTGTGCCTGTCTCCGCGATTTGAATTTTGAATCTTATTTATTATTTCTATGTTCTTTTCGGAGCAGCAATAAAATATTGAGATTTTTTTTACAGTCGCAGTCGCAGGAATTAAAATAAACCACAACAACTGTTTATCAGCAGCAGCAGCAAAAATCTATAAAGATTATAAAATTCCCCCTCCTCATCCACAAAAAAAAAAAAAATAAATGTAGAAAAATAAGATTAAAGACAGATGAGTATTTGTGACATAAGCTCGCAACAGATTTCGAATCCGAATTCAATTTTGTATGAGCATGAAATCATTTTGCTATATATAGCTGCCCTCTTGAGGCTCGAGGTCCTCTACTAATTAATAACTTGTTGTGCCAATACCCCTTGGCCCTCTGAACTCCTATACAAATAGCCCTTGGGCCCCTTTTTCATCTTTTTGCCCAAGATGCTGCAACTCATTCAAAATAAATATTTTTTTGGTGTAAAACCGGAAAAAAAGATTTAATTTTGGTAAAGAGTTTATAATGGCAAAAAACAAAAAAGGGATGATAATGATGAGGATGAGGATGCTGAGCCCTTTTCTGTTTACAGCGCTCGTCTTTTGAGATCAAAGATGTTGGGTTAAAAACCAGAAGTGTGCGATCTTTTTATTTGCGTCAAATCTTGAACTTTCTTTATTAATTGTCGCTGACATGTTGCTTGAGGCGCTGACCGAGCGATCCACTCGGTTCAGGGGTGACAAGCAGTTTGGTCCAGTTAAAAAAGAAAAACAGAAATCACCTCTAGGTTCACAGAGGCTGCAAATGATGGACAGTTGACCGTTAGGATCAGTGCTTTGATGAGAAAGTTTCTGTCACATTTAATGTAAATTAATGCTTATTGTGAACTTAAGATTAAAGAGGGCTGCTCTGTGGGAAAGTTAAATTATAGTTGAGGCGCCAGTTGGGGTATTAATCCTTATATCATTTATCTGTTCTGCCTTTCAACCTCATTCGATCCAAGTTTCTAAAGGTTTGATAAATATATTTCTCTTACATTTTGTTCGATTTTGTTTTTACAATTCTTAAATGTTGTAATTTATTTTTGTTTTGGACTAGTTTTAGGTATTTGTTATATTGTTGTGTACTAAAAATCAAACTCATATTTCCGCACATAACACAACACAAAAAAAAAGCATCACATAAAAATCGAATTAGTTACAGCAACAGATAAAAATGATAATTAATGATATTTGAAGCTGGACAGCTAAACGAAAAATCGCTAAACCAAAAATGCGTTCAATTTTTCGCACTTTCCGCACCTCCTCTTCAGCCCGCCTACCCTACGAAAACTACGAGTAAAAATGAAAATATCGTTACAAAAATTTCCGTACAAAACCCAAAAAAAGGCAACTATAAAATCTGAAATCGAAATTATTTGCAGTGGAAAATGCATTGCAAATTGGCAGAAATAATGTCAAGCGTAACGAGGAAAGGAGGGAAATCAGTGGGCTGGGGAGGGGGCAGCGGGCAGCGCCGCATATCAAGATTGAAGCTGGGCATTCATTTTGCATATATGTTGAGCTCCTGAAATGCATTCGCATAGAAAATTGTTTGCCGCTGCACCCTCCGAAAACGAAAATGGACCGAATGTAATTGTGTGTGTGTATGTGTGTGTGTGTGTGTTCCTTGCTGACCTTTGACCCAGTTTCTTAGGCTTTGCCAATATTTTTGCATCTTTGGCTTTTGCATATGCAGCAGCAGGAGTCGCAGCAGCAGCAGCCGCCGCACTGTCAATATTTCCTGCGACTGCGTTGAAGGCAAACAAATTCATTTGCTTTCTTTTACGGATCGAAAATTGGGCCGGGGGATTGGAAAATGTGAAATGGGTATGGAAATGTGCAAAGAAAAAAGCCGCGTGGCGACGGGCGGCGCCCATTTTTTGCCTAGGGTACACTTCAAAATGTGTTTTCTTTGCTTCTTTTTTGCACCTTTGTTAAGTTGACTTTATTATTTTTGTTTACGCATAATACATAAATATTTATTGACAGCTTTGAGTAGGAGAAAAGCAGAATAATGACGAAAAAAAACAATGAATGACTTTGCAAGCAGCTAAGGAACATTTTCGCGCATTTTCTTTGGTAATTTGTAATAATAATGCAACAAATATTCACACCTAAATATTCGATATTTTTGCTCTATTTTATAAGAGAACAAAAAGGTTAGTGAAGCGTACAAAATTAATATGTGAGATCACACAAAATTCACAAAGAAAATAAAGTATTTGCTTCATATAAAAAAGAGAGAAAGAGCCCTGTGCCTACACTCCTTAAATATAATTTTCTAAAAATACAAAATGCTGACCACGAAGAAGCTTATATACATATTATGCTGATAGACTATTAAGTTATGCTTAAATCGTCCGAAAAGCTGCGCTAATAATATTAAACAATAACATATATTTTTTGCTTAAATAAAATAATGCCTCTTTAAAGTTGAAATGAAATTTGATGACTGTCATTAAAAAGGGACTTTAAGGACAGCAGAAGCAACTGTCCGTTAATAATACTTCGCATACATATCCCTAGATCTCATAACATCATAAACCGATAGCTATTTGCGACAATTTTGAGGCATCTCCTCACATAAATATCTAATTAACTTCACTTGAGAAATCTCAGATTTTAATATCAAATGGAACATTCGGTTTTATTGCCGCCATATCAAATAGCTGCCCAGATTCGTTGCCAAAATGTCAATCCAATTGATGGTGCCAACTGCCTTTTGTCAGGCCCCTTTTGACACGCCTCATAAAAACAGTAACTCGCCAACCACCAACGCAAGGACAACGGGGGGAAAACTGGTCAGGGATATGTATTCATCTCATTCGCTCACTCTCCATCGATAATGGTGCTAATTGAATTGGGCAAGTATCGGGATGTGTGAAGTAGCGCTCTCAGGACATCTGCCTTGAATTTGATTGCGCAACAGCGGAACAATCGAGTCTCATATGGTTTATGTCTAAGATATGCGGAGTGCGATACGATTGTCATGCTTTCAAATGCTTTGTAGGCTGTCACACACAATGAGCAGCCGCGGCAGCATTGCGATTTCATTTTTATGATTTTCTAATGAAAAATCACGGTTTCCAGATCTTGAGCTTCGGACAGCAGCTGGACAAATAAGCGAGTCTCAGAACCAACCCTTCGCCAAAAGATAACAACAACGGTCCGGCAATGACCTCAGCTGACCTCCAGCGTTACTTGCATTTGCATAACGCGCATCCCGTTGAATTTCTAGACAATTGAAAGCCGTTTTATTTTTATTTTTTGCTTGCATGATTTTTACAATAATTTTCTTTTTTTTGGGGAAAAAAACTGGAATTTTTCATATACATTTTTTTGGGCACAAATGTGAGAGGTTTTTAATTAAATTTCTTGAAGCTCGGCAGGGTAAGAAAATGCTTATTGAACCATTTAATTGAAATGTGTACGCAATTCAGATATAATGCTCTCTGGAGTATTTATCACTGATCCCAAAGGTTCTCTAAGAGAACTACTCTAGAGTTTCGCATCATAATTCCTTGATTGACATTTCGCTGGCATTTCAATCAAATTGCTTTTCTATTATATATTTTTGTAGTTTTGTGTATTTTTTAATTGGATTTGACAAAGTTGCAAAACAAGATCTTAATTTTTTTTCTGTCGGAGCGTAACGCGAGGGGCGCAGCATCTTTGGTCTTGAATGGTTTTGAGAGTTTGTAGAAAAAACTGACAGCTGCCCTTTGCTGCACACGAGCATGAGTTTGCTTTGAGATCATAACTGACATTTGACCAATGGTCAAAGGGTTGTCCTTCTGGTTCAACAGTTGATGCTGCATACAATTAATAAGCTGAGATCAGCAGAAAGTAACGATTATTTTAATGAAAAGGAAATGTAAAGTAATGCTTTAGAAAATATCTAACTTTCTCTCTCATTCTCTCAGGCTATCTTGGCCAAATAGCACAAAATGCTGGCTGAATGCCAAATAAAGTAACGGTTAACTGCCAATGCAGGCAAGCGACACTTTTCAACTCATTCCCTTTATGTCTATCGCTCTATTTGCCAACTTGCCTAATCAAAACCTCTAATAAAGTATCGGATAACCCTATAAGCATTTTCATTTAATTGCTTGATACAATTACAATTGCGGCCAAAGAACAATCCAAATAAATATTGGAAAAAAGGAAAACAAATAAAATAAAAATGGGCTTACGAATGTTTAGCGGTTTTCGATTTCAAAGGATGCTCGCAAAGGGCTGCCCCGAAGTCAGCGAAATTGATACGTCGCGAGATGTACGAGTATGTGAAAAAGGGGTGGCATTCGTTACCCAACTGAAACTGTAGCAAGGAGTTGAGAGTCGAGGTAGGAGATAGGCAGCCTCAAGTATCGCATTACAGTTACAGATTGCAATCTTTAACCCGTAGACGAAGGGACTGCCGCGTGCCTACAGATTTTGTTGAGGTTTTTGTGGCCTCAAGGCATTATCTAATTACCGCATTAGCTGCCGGCTGAGAGCGGCAGCTGCCACGTGGGTGTTGCCCAAGTTAAGAATACAAAACAGTTTAAGGCATATGTCGCATGGTTTTGATGTCTTTGTCAGCAGCAGCAGCAGCAGTGGCAGCAGTGGCAGCAGTGGCAGCAGCAGCCACTGGAAGGTGTTGGCCGGGACTGGACAATGGTCAATGGGCAACACCTACTGAGGCGGCATTGTTTCGAGGCTAGTTGTTCCTTTTTGCCTTGATTTACGTGCTGACGAAAGGACCACAGAGCGACCTTCGACACAAAGCATAAAAACATACACTGGCACACCCACAACACTGAAAGAAAAAAAACAACATTTTAAAACAGAATTGTGTGACGACGACATAGCCACAAGCAGAGCTGATTGTAACTTGCGGCACAATTTGTTATTCTTTGAAACCATTTGTTTTTAAGATTTTCTGATATTTTATTGGGTTCTTTGTTTTGTTTCGCTCAGTGTAATTGCAAAAATGTGAACTCTTGTTGTTTTTGGTATGTCTGTTGAGTGAAATAATAGCCCATATTTATGGACATTTTATCCTTTTATGTTAGCATATTTCCTTTGCCATTTGTGCATTTATTACCACATTTCTTCAGCTTGGACAACTATTTTAGTTTCTCCATCGGCCTCCGCCCGACGGTCCTTGCTAAATGGCCAACACAATTGTTTTAGGCCTTGTTTTTGTCGCACATGAACTTCCTTCCGTAAGCAATTTCATGCTCATTTTGTGGGCGTTCAAATTGGTTTATTGTCTCTGGGCTGGACAGTCATCTGGGCCAGATGCCCATTTGACCATGTCATTTGGTCGGAGCAAAGGTGTGGATGTCTTTATATTTAGGTGATTAGTTTCTCTCCGTCTCTCTCCATCTATTTTTTTTTCTTAGGCAAAGATTTATTTAATAGTTTTGAAGCTTTTGCTGTTCAACAACAAAAAAACATTTGATTTTTTATTTATTCTTTGGACTTATTATGAGTATGGGTAAAAGTCAAAGATATATTTGAATGGAACAGAATCAATAGAAAATAATCATGATTTTAATCATTTTTTTATCAGCTAGAAATAAATAATAAAAAAGTTAACAGATAAACCAAGACACAAAATAATATTCGCTTTGGAAATCATATGAGGTTCATACAATGAGAAATCATGAAATACCATTTACCGTGGACGAATGCAAAGATGTTGGGATTTTATACATTTAAAAACTATTTAATTTCGAAAGTGCTCCGCTTCACCTTTGAGGTCACATGTTGAACCCTGTCCACTAGCCCTGCCCTTTGCTGGGAAGTGTTCAAAAGTAGTTCCATATTTTCATATATCTAACCCAAATATTTCACAACAGTTACTCGCATATCGTTACCGGTCTGAGATGCTGTAAGTTGCGGCCAGGAGATCAACAAAAAGTTTAACCCCTTTAATTTGGCCGGTCACTTTTTATGATGGTCAACAAATGATTTCATTTTTTTTCCTTTTGTATTTTTTTTTATGAAAATGTTGCCACACATAAGCAAAAACAGTTTGCCGCCAAATATGAATAAAAAACAAAAACAAAAGATTAACAAAAAACTGAAATTTCGCAAACAAATATATTAAAATGTCAAGTAGGCAAATGTCAATACTCAGGGTTGTTCGGAACAACATCAATTATTTTATTATACGAGTATGATTTTTTTTTTGCTCTCTACTTGTTTATTTTTCGTCGTTTTTTCTTCATTTTCTGATCTCTGCGGCAGCGGCTTTCATTTAATTGTCGCCAGCATTTGAAGGAGGTGGCAGGGAGAGGAAATGCATTTTGATTTTGCAACTGGCTCAGTTCGTGATCCGCGAACTCTTGACAATCCGCTTGACATTTACAATGCCGTTGCACTTTTGGTTTTTAATTAGATAAAGCCAAGCGACCAACAAGCTAACCAGTTGGGTGGTCTCCGCTTCTTGCTCTGTCTTGGATATCGACGGCAGGGCTTAGATCTTGCCGTCGATTAAGCTGCTTAATGTCATTAACATGATTAAGTGACTGCCTGGAGAGGGGGGGCAACCACTGGGCGCCCTTTCGAGGGTGGGGAGATGGGGACATGGAAGTGGCTTAGCACTCATTGCCCCCTCGGTGAGTACATTCAAATCGACTTGAATTCATTCATAATTTTCATACAGCAGCTAATTAAACAATCGATCTCTGATCGTTTGTGAAGCAGTTGTGAATGTAAGTGAATGCATATGTGAATGGGGCATAGCAATAAAATAGCGAAGCGACTAGTTGCCACTGGCAAAGAGGTCACATTATAGAGTATCCTGTTTGACGGGCCGCGCATTGGCATGGGGTGGGCTGCTCGGCCCGTGTCAAAGGTCAAAATGGACGAAAACTTCTCATGGGTCAGTTTTTGAGCTAGTTTTTTATTTAATGGAAAACTTGTTTTTGCACCAATTTCAATTACTTTTTTGGCATTAAAATTTTAATATGACCTTTGAACTTGGCCAAGGCCCGCTTGAGTATAAGCCAATATTTCCAGTATTTTTTCGGTGGGAAAGGGCCAAACAGCTGCCCAAAGTGCATACACACATAGGTATTTATATGTACAAATACATCTACAAATTACAGCAGTAAATTTATCAGTTATCAGTGGATAAGGCAAAGTCTGGCGTGTGTAAATTTATTCAAGTCTATTTGCGTTTAGCGGCAAGATTTGTTGAAATCTCAACTATTTCTTGTAGATATGCATTCATGACGTGATGCAATCCACCGACTTTCTCACCAGATTTATTTTTATGAATGAACTCACTTCAGCTACGTACCCAAAAAACACAAAAGGCGGAATGAAGGAAGTGCGAGTATGCGTAATGCAGTAAAATGCAAACAAGCGACAAAAACAAAGAGACCCAAACAAGATCTTCTAAGTTTATCAGCATGCTAATATTTACAATCATAATAGAACTTGTACAGTGCAATTGGGTCGCCACAAAACTTTAAATACGTCCCGAGTCGCATTCAACTGTATACAATGTTGGTTCTAGAGAGCATTTAGTGGATACCAGAGGTGAAATATGTTGTGGGAACTGAAATTTGAATCTAAAATAAAGTTATCAGGCGGAAGTTTGATATGTGTCGAAAGAGAAGCGGTTCCGTTTAGAGGCCGTTTGTCTAATAAACAATGTAATATATACAATTGTAGAGATTTTTAATAAAATGTTTTTTAACTTGCGCAATAAAAAAGTAAGTAAAAAGAAGGTGAGCTGTAGAGAAAAATGTTTATTGACCTCAGAGGTAACCATTTGTTTTATATTATTTAATGTGTAGCTTTAATTTTTAAGCATTTTTATTTCTTAGAACATTTTTTTTTTAATTTTGGGCTGCACTGTCCACACTAAACAATATATAAAATAAAATGATCCATAGATTTCGAAGCGCCTTAAATGTTGATCACACAGTTGTCATTCTCAATTAAATTGCAAATATATCATGCATATGCATAAGTATTTCGATGGCATTGAACAAACGAACATCTGTGCATTTTGTATTGGAAATGTGTTTAAGCTTTTAATGCAAATTGAACTTAATAGCATTCGACGAACATCCGGTCTTAAATGCATATCTTGTCAGCTATTTATACGAGTTCTTAAGCCTTACGTTTCTCGAAACAACAAATTACTTCCTTGGTGACTCTTTGAAATGTAAGTCGCAGACATTAAGAAAGGTTGGGGATAAGAGTGTGATTGACCACTTGGCGGGTAACTGGTAGACAGCAACTCCGGCTGTCGTACCGGAACCAGGTTATTTAACACTTTTAGCGCAACCCTCTTGAATCGAAATATCGTAATTGTTGAAACCCAATAATTTTCTCACATTGTTTGGCTTTGATTGCCTTGTGGTTTCGAGTTTCGTATTGGAACTTGAGCGAGAGTTGTCGATACGAGAAGGGTGTAAGGCATACATATCATGCTACGGTCAATAAATGGCTCTGAGGGTTGTTGCGACCAATAATATTTGATAACAATTGATATAAATATTGAAAGTGTTATTGAGCCATAATTGCTGAAAGGGGTGCGAGGAATTCGTGTGAAATTTTCAGGCATATTCAAAAGATCGTCGTATATTAACTATCTAGCAAATGGCTTATCTTACTGTAAATTGAGTCACTTGTTCTTTGAATTCATAAGTAAAATTTGAACTGCTCAATGAGAAGAACACTATCTTCATGATAAGACAGACACATAACGCTTATCGGCAGAGAACCAGAGCGTGTTTCTTTTTTAGATAAGGAGCGGCGAGATCTCAACTTACAGTTCATAAAACTCGTAAATAACTCAACATTAACGATAGCAGAAAGGATTTCTGTTTTATATCTTGAAAGTTCATAAGATTATTGCTCCCACATCCTCATCCTGCATGTCACTGCCAACAAAAAAATGTTGCATTGTTCTCACGGAAATCTTTTTTTTTTTTTTCTTCTACTGTAACAAATTCCAACGAGTGCAAGAAATGCACGCCTCCAAGAGGAGTTCCCCGGTTTATAGTTAAATATTGTCGAATCGATTGGGTCCCCCATAAATTGTAATACTCCACGACTAAGTTCGCACCGTGTAGATCCTCCAAAGGAATATGATTTTTTAATGCCTGTCCAGATGTTTTCTTAGCATATTACCATGTGTTGTGTACAATTTTTTCTTATTTAAATGTTGAGGTTTTTTTTTTGTTTCGTTTCTCACACTCGTGTAGCTAATTTGTGATTTCTGGTGTTTTCGGTGTTGGATTTTTAGTTGCGTCTGTTTGTTTTACGGTTGCTTTGTCAACTATTTTCCGGCTATTGATTTCGATTGTTCCGTCGTTGTTTTTACTCTATTGACACTTGAGTGGATGTATGACATGTAAGTGCCGAATGATCTAATGATTTATTGTCATACTGTGGTTGAGGGCAGCGACAAGATATAGGAAATGGGAAGTGAGGTGAGTAATCATGTAAAAAAAAAAGATTGAATTTAATGCACAATAGATAGATACATCTTTAGCTGTACATTTATTATTTATATTTGACTTGACTTATAAATATACACTACCATCTTACATTTAACATCTCTCGTCTTTTCATGTCAATAGTAGGCTTGGTAAATTTGTTAATTGGTTCCCTTATAAAATATACTTTTGAATTGTTCCTTATGATATTATACAGTTATTCTGACCTTAAAATTAATAAAGATCTGCAACTTGTTCAGCATTACGTACTTCAATTTAACGTTGACTCTAAGTTTACAAGGTGGAGTGTCGATCTTGAATATATGTATTTTAAATATATATATTTATGGTATTTATATGTGATATATGTATAAGTTTTATAAGTAACTTATATTTTACCTTCACTTAAAATTCTGTTCATTTTCACTTCTCAGTGTTATCCTGAGAAAGGTCACTTCCTACACCTGTTCAATGCAGCCGCAGTAACGCGCCTATGCAAACACATCCGGGTATCCGGGTCACCAGGAAATCCAACTGCTCCAAAATCACGTAAAATTCAAAATATTTACTTACCACTAGCCCCGATAAGTCTTTCAAAGAAAATAATATGCTCCGACTGCTGTCTGACGGCATTGGCATTTCCCAAGGATATTCAACTACACGAAGGCGAGCAGGGAAAAATGCGTTTTCCACCGTTTTCCACAAGGAGGTGGAGGCACCAAGTGGTGTGCGGGTGTGCGCAGGCGGCGCAATGAGCGTAATTCGAACACCGCGAGAAATGTGGCGCGGTAATCCATCGGGAGCGTATACAGATTTCCAATTTGATTTTTCAATGCAGCGCAAGAATTTCCCACACTTTCCATAACGATTTTTTTTTGGGGCAACAAGGGAAAATTAGTCTGCTTATGCATAATTAACATTTTGTATAGAGTTTCCCAAAATGTCGCAATTGAATGAATGCAGCACTGCAGACGGCAGGCAGGAAGTGCTGCAAATCATTGCATATATATGCCAGAGGTTGACCTCCTGAACCACGGCCAGGTTGCAGCCTGTGCTACCTGCAACCGAAACACAGGCGCATGCTGCGGTTTTCAGCCTTTGTGCGCCCTAATTGCACTTGCAGCAGAGGTCTATACAAATCACGTCAAACAAAACAAGTCAAGTGCTCAAAACAGTGAGACAGATCCTCCACTACCTGCTGCCATTCACCATATTCTCGGACTGCGCAGGCGCAGACTTATCACCAGTATTCGGTTTCAGCTGCATTTGCTGAGGACACACAGGACATGGACCGTGGACAGCGGCAGTACTTTTAGCACTCGTTCTGCGGTTTTGTGCACATGTGTGCCACAGTTGTAACCCTGACCCGTAAATGAAACCTGGGACTGGACTATTTTTATATAACCCATTGACAGGCTCAAGTGATCGCGTGCCTAAGTCGACTGCTTGACTGCGCTGACCATGGTCGTATAATAAGAAATGGTATTAAACGAAATTAAATTAAGAAAGCTAAATATATATTTTCGTAATTTAAATATATTTTTCGATATTTACAGGTACGCTTTTTATATATTTTTATGCTCCTATATATATTGAATACTGTCGAAATTTCACACCTGCTTAAATAAATATAACAGCTTTGGATCATCGAAAATAAGTATAAGTAGATCAAGTACAAATGCATTTAAAAATCAACGGATTGCTAATATGCTGACAAAACGGGCTGATGTTGATATTTTTTCTGCTAACAAATAATTAAAAGAGAGCAATCAAGTTTGTTAAATGGATTGTTTTAATAATATAATGTTTTTATTAAAGGTGCTTGTGAGCTGAAATTCAATCAACTCTTTATCAATAATAAGAAATCCTAGTTAACTCAACAAAAGAATTCTCTTTGGTTTAATAAGGTATATATTTTAAGCATTGAGATGTGAATGCAGCTGGAGCTGGAGCTGGAACTGTTGGCATGTGTCTCCCCGCTTCATTTGCTGCTTAATCGTTGTTGACGCGCATAAATTTCAGTTTGCCTTGCAGGCAATTAATTATAAGGAGTTGAGTGAGCGGCTTCCACATTTTGAGATCACCCCTTTCTCGTGCTTGGTATTTATTTTGTCAACAAGCGGATTAGGCAGCGGAGTAATACGATCGCCCACGAATACAAACGAGGGTCCAAGTGGCAGAAGCCCTACTGCTGTGGTCTGTGATTTCGGAAAGGTGAGAAATTGATATTTCAAAGTGTTTGAAATTCTCGAAATTTGTTCATTGACAACTGTCAGAGGCAGACTGTTTTGAGGACATGTCTATTTTAAGAACCAGAGCTGGGTATGCTTTAGTTCCCAGAGTTCTCTAGGTTTCCCAGCAACCACCCCATGAGTTGGTAGCTCCAATTAAAATTTAATTTTAAACTAAACACTAATTGCAGTTTTAATTTTCTGTGTTGCTCTTGCATTGACTCGAACTACGACTAATTTCGCCCCTAGCAAGCACCCTTATATGTGGTAAGTATTGCGCCCCCTTCTTCTAATTCTGGTAAGTTTCGTGCTTGTTCGTTTGTCGCAGGTGGTTTCTTTCATTGCATCAGTGGTGCAGTGGTGGAGTGGTGCTTGCGTGCTATTCGCCTGGTTACAAAACATTTACGAACAGATTTTGTTATGGCATATACAATTTTATTGTTTCCGGATCAAAAGATCACTTCCTGCTCAAGGAGTATGACAGGATGCTTGCTTGCTGCGACTGAGAGTGGGCTTGTGGGAACATTTCCTAGTCCTGTCGGCTATTACCCACTATTTATAGATCGCTAATGATGTGCTTTGACATGGGAAAAAAGTTGGTCCTACTAAAGTTGAATAATCCGTGATCAGAGAAATTACTTTGAAAGTGATACTTGGAATTCTTTGGTTATTCAAGGAATATATATGTATATATGTAAGTTCTTTAAAATCAGTAAAATACGTTGCAATATAAACCAATTTTGGTTAAGATGGAATAAAAGTAAGTCAAATAAAAGTTAAATAATTTAATGAAATATATCTAAATTCATACAACTCTATTTTTTGTTTAACTTCTGTGGCTGTGTTTTAAGCAGCATACTTGATGTATTCTCAATAAAACCATTCCTTCGTTGCAATTTTAGACTTAAGCCATAGTAATATCTTGTATATACAAGATACATATACCAAATATGCCGCAGGATGTGTGCTTCAGTCAAAGCAATAAATGAAATTAATGCACTTTCCGATAGCCGTTTAGGATGAAAGAGTTTAGAAACGGCAAGACGTCTATTGAGCCAACAAAAATCTCGGCGTGTAATTTACGTGACATTTATCGCACGCCAACGTTGGTCGTGGCGAATAAAATGCAAACAGGACATTTGGCGAACGCATTACACAACTAAGCTGTGAATATCCTTTAAGTAGAAGCGGCGAAATGGAGCCATCTTTTAACCCTTTGACGACAGTCAACTCCCCCGCAAATTGGCAAAGTTTTCGCAAACATTTTGCACGTACATAAGAATGTCGAAGGCAAGGAGTGGAGATAAGCTTATGTGAACTATTGCCGGGTAGATAAACAAAAGCCGTGCTGTAAACTGCAAACACACGCGGCACACAAATGTCCTGCCAACGGGCCTTGGATCGGTCAAACTTTGAGTTTGCGTAAATGATATCCCGTGGCGAAAGGATTTCCTTTATAGGCCGCTGCACACTTTAGCAACACTCAGTCGACGCCTCGATTGTCTTTCGGCCTCAACCCTTGCCGTTGTCGTCACGTCCTGTGACTGTTTATGTCCTTTTTGCATATTACTTACTCGGCTGCTCTCAGTGGGATGTTTTGGTATGTTGCGATGTTGTTGTGCAACTTCCCATTATGCTATTTATCATAATTTTTCAATTTAACACTGCGCCACATAGAGCACATGCTCAAGGGACATTGTCCTGTATGTCTTGTGTGTGTGTGCGTGGATAGTTTCTCAATGTTTACTTGCGCAAACATCCTTTGACAAAGTTTCGGCATTGTCCAGTCGCTTTGATGGCTTAGCCTGTACTTACATTTTTGCATTCTCATCGATTCATCTTTCGCTAGCTGCCAATGTGTTTGCTCATCGCCTGTTATCCTTATACCCAGCCGCACACACATACACATCCTCATCGCATCTGCATTGCATCCCATAGTTCTATTCCGCGTTAAAGACTTTGTTATTAATGAGCATTTTGACACTTACGTCTTGACATTTGCACAGCTGCTCGTTTGTCTCAAGACTTTCTTTTGGCCATTCCGAGCAAATGTGACCCCAGAGATAATAACACGAGGCTTGCGTTGGCAAAAAGGTCAACTGACCTCATCCATAGGTGTAACTTTTGCGAGATCTATTTGAATAAATCTGTAATTATGTTTGATTTTCTTTAGGGGGAGTATTCTTAGTATGCTTAGGATAATGTTTGTCTAGTTTGTCATTTGCATTTGGTTATTGATTACAGAAATGTACGTTGCTCTCTTATTATACCATAAATAAACTCGCAGTAATCTTCTTATATTAATAAATTGTTTTTATGCAATCTAATTGATTTCTTAGTAAAACTACAATTGAAGAATAATTAAATATAGATTAAACAAATTATAGATAAAATATGAAAGGCATCGGTCAAACAGTTTATACTTTTGTCGCAAGTGATTCAAAAACTGATCAATAAAAGCAGTCGATAAAGATTTAATATTCAAAATTTGTTTGATATATGATTTTCAATCAATATTTAAAGATTTCATTTTTTATGGTACGCTGCACATAATCACATCATAACATTTACTTAGCAAAATAAGCCCCAGTGCCCTTTATATTTTAAGTCAAAGAAAAATAAAATTACATATATAATAGTTAAATAATTTTCCATACAAATAAACATAAAACTATGAAAAGGTCATCTTCCTTTAGTTTGAATCCTTTAGTTTAAACTTCTTACTTTTGTTTACTTACTTTGACTGTTTTGTTTTAGAGTGCAATCAAATTAATACATAAATCCAAATAGGAAAAACAAACACACCGGTCAGATACACAATCAGCATACACACCCCAAACGCACCCCACTATTCTCAAGCTAAGGATTGCAACTCAGTCCGCTGTCCAGTCTCTGCGGGCAGCTGTCTCGGTAGACCTCGCCGGAGCGACCACCTCAAACAGTCTGTGCAGCGGTATGCAGTGATGCCTGTACCGGTCCCAGTCTCAGTCAGAGTATGCGTCTTTGTGCGGATTGTTTGCCTTCAATTTGACTACAAACCATAATTTATCTTTTCAGACGTGTTGGTTCGTTGGTCAGCCGAAGCGACAATGTGAGCCGGCCAGCGTCAAGGATTATTGATTATGCAAAGTGCCCGGAACCGGACAATGGCAAGAAAAACAAAAGGCTTAAGCAAAGAAAAGGATGCCAGTATGTAAAAAAAAAACCAACGAAAGAAAATCAGAGTCGACTTGAAAGGGTTGCAAGCTGGACAACAGAAAATTATGAAATGCTCACCCAGACAACTCCAGGTAGTGTTCCTCAAGGAATTCATACGGAAAGTATCCCCTTACAGGACGAGCGCGTGTGTTTTCGGTTATTAGAGAGATAATAGTTTCTGACATTGACCGTTGGAACTGATGCAACTGACGGACTCTCCGTGCTAATGGTCAGTTTCGCTATTTTGGCATGGTTAATTATTATCCTGCTCGGTCGGACGAGTGTGAGAAAGTTGCGCCTAAGTTGCTCTATCTGATTCCAGCCTCATTGCAAACTGGACAATCGCAAAGAGGGCGAAAAGGTGAGCGAAAGGCTTCTTCAGCAAATGGCAGCCGTTGATGGATGCTGACGGATTAGGGCCATTATTAATGATGTGCGAGTATCGGGTGTGAAATTTATACACAAATTGACCAAATAAACGAGCAGCAAAAGCTACAAACGTGCTGGTCTATGTGAACTCAATTGACTAATTCACTTTCTCACAGCATATATCTCTTTTGATACGCTCAGTTTTACCTATGTAGATCATTGACCCGCTATTTTCCTTAATCGCAGAGAGGTTTCTAAATATACTTTCCATAATAATACTTTGCGAATGTAAAGTAAATAAAATTGCATTATCTTAATAATTTGCGGTAATCATTAGAAAAGTATTATTACTAACACAATTTGTACATATTCCTTATTTATTCCACATTTATGACATAAAATCCCTTAAAAGTGAGTAAGGATATACATATAGCAGCATCCTTATACTAGCCCAAAAATTGTTTCGTACCCTTGTTACAGCAACTCATTCATTGTATACACAATTATACTTTCATATGAAGTACACAAATGATGGCACCCAAGTGTCCTAAGTACTATCCTTTTACGCCTTTTGTCTGGATGAGCAAAAAAAAAAATTGCTATAGGAATACTCTACGTAATTTGGAGCTTTTCTGTTATTAAGTTGACAACATTTTAAAGTTAATAATTGAATTGTAGAAAATTAAAAAACTGTATCTTAAATAATACAGAAAATACCTGAAATATGAACTTAATCTTATAAGCAAATAAAATATATATATTTATATTTATATTAACGAGCGCCAGTTTAACGCTAATCAAAATTTAGCATACTCTGTATTTTTTGCTATAACAATAGCCGATTTATTATTCGCTTGGAAGATTCATCCAAATTCTAATACAGTCCCTTACAATCCTATCTAATCCCATGCAATTGCGTTTGACGCTGCACATTTTTTGGGTCCTTCATTTGCGGGTTCCAATTCAAAGTCCCAAAACTATTTAAATTTTATGTGCCTTTCGGGATGCGGAAGGAAACGGTAATTCAATCGACATTCCCGAATTCGACAGCTTGCTTCCAAACAAATCGACCGAGTGAGGAAGACAGTAAGAGTAGGAGAGAGTGCGAGAGAGAGAGAGAGAAAGGGTGTCGGACATAAAGTAAGAAGAATTATGGCCGAGTGGCTTAAGAAAAAGATTTTCGAGATAAATGGACAGCCGGCTAATACCAATATCCTTTGACAAGATCTATAAAATAGTCAAGCTGTGCTCATTAAACGGCATTTTTGTGGCTGCCCGTTGCCCATTGTATCTAAGAGTTTGCATCTTGTTAGCTGAGAGTCTGTGTGTGTGTGTTGGTTGGTTGTGTGTGGGGCGGCGAGGGTGCACATTAGACAACATTTACAGCTTCCTTAGCGACAATTTGCGGTTGGCAAAAGATGGGAAGAGCAGGCAGCCAACCAAGAATCTATCCATCTATGCCTCAACTGCCGCAGACAAAAAGCGGCCTTTGTTTGCCCCGGAATCGGGTATGGGTTTTGTGTGCGGGGACTTGGGCCTTTGGGATCGTGCGAGCCGCTCCTGCAGCAGCCGCTTTGCTGAAGTGCACTCGCAGCCGCTGCATGTCGTTGCTCCTGAGTTGAGTGGAAGCAGGCAGCTAATGTGCATCTAATATGAATATGTATCTATTGTTTGAAATACTCAAAGTGAACGGCATTGTTACAACGCATCTCAGCGTGGGATACAGCCAAAGATATTGCAAAACTGCGGATACAGTTCCTTTTGCTGAACTGGGAGTTTATAGTAAATTAACGTGTTCTTATTAACCGACTTGCTATACGAGGTCTTTTAATTCCCAGTTTATAGTCTAAATAATATTAACATATTTACATTGCTGATTGTTAGAAATATTATTTAACGAAATCTAAGCGAGTTTTTAGTTAATCGATTTGCTATACTAAATCATTTTATTACTAAATATTAAAACAAATTAATATTTAGCATTAAAAAAATTATAGTTCCTATTTGTTAGAAATATTTCTTTTAATCAATCGCTTTAATATATTAGATCTTTAAGCTGGTAGATTAACAATAAATTTAAATGTCTTATATATATTGTTAATAAGTGTTAGAAAATTTTAATTAATTAATTTTGGACACTACCTATTTTTTATAAGTAGCTTAGAAACTTCATAATATTAAGTATATATGGTTGATATTTGTTAGAAATATTACTGACCGAAATCGTTAGTGAGATTTTGTTAATACATTTCATATTCCGTAGTTTATAGGCTAAATATTATTTGGTATATAGTATATAGATCCCATTTGATAAGAATATTGAAAAGCAGAATGCTGTCGAAATGACAAATAAATTTCTGAGAATTTTGGGATTAGAGTTAGTTAGGAAAACGTGTACGAAAACAATAAGTGAATCGAGTATGATTAACTAGCAAATATGCACAACAATTGCATTATCAATGGAAAATTCTCAACTTGGCAATCGGTTTGCTGTTCATGCTCAACTAAGCAGGGTAGCTGAATGCGAGTCTGTCTGGGTGACTGGCCATCTGGTGGCTGTCTTTAATCTCAATCTCGGTTCAGCGTAAACCTAATTGAAATTGTTCACCCTAAAAATTGATGTCACCAAAGATCGGCAATGGTGCACTGCACACAGATCAGGACCAAAAGTTCAGCACGTAACAGCCCAGCAGTCGAGCAGCAAGGTTCTACTTAATGGCAGAGTTAATCAAGGCATAACAAACGGCAAAACAAAACAAAATAAATAAAAACAATCGCACTTGGCGTTACTATAAGATTTATATAAAGCACAAATTAACATAGAATACAATCTGAGCAAATTCCGATGCGTATAGCTGATAAGGCATATATAGACGTAAGCGTAGTTTATGTAATATATGTATACGTTTAAATATTCTTTTTGTTCACTTAAATAAATGCTATTTAGTTGCTAATTATTGTTTGAAATTTATTTATATTCTCTATGCAATTCTGTTTACATTTTTAGGCTGACAATTGACAGCTTGTCATAAACAAACAGACGAAGGCAAAAGTCGACTACGGCTGCAGAGCAGCAGGGGCTGTGGAGCTGTGGGTCTGCAGGGCAGGGGTTCGGTAGTGGGGAGCAGCATCTTGAGAGCACTCTTAATGAAATGGACGCGCACAAGCCGCCGCTTAAAAGCAGGTCAATCGACCTCGTCCAGCATTTTTAATGGGGCTTATCAGTTGTTCAAAAGAAACAAAATGCTTCTTATCAACAAACTGTCTGCAGCAGCAGCAACAAAATATAAAAATACAGACACATATAGAGATATGTCCATTTATAACTAAGTGAAATGGAATATTCTGGCTCCCTTTGTACTAGTTGAAATATTTTGTTTGGAAAGTTGTTGTTTGACTTTGCTATTTTTGGTTGTTCAATTTTAATATTTATGAATAAAGGCATGATGCGTCAAATATAAAACCTGTTACAAACAATAAAAGAATTATTAAGTGCTAATTGAAACATGTGTTTTGCAAGAAATTCACAAAACTACGTAATAAGTGTAAATATTGACAGGTTCAATTAAAAAGGGGAATTATTATAAATTAATGAATTTGTTTACAATTTGAGTTCTGCACTGATTTAGCTACAGTTGCCGAAATTGGAAAACTTAATGAAAAATAACCATTTATTACTGCTATACTACACTATAAGTACAACTATTTAATATTCAATTATTAATACATTTTAATCTGCAATGAAAAGAAGCATCAATCTTTTCATAGCCTAAAGATCTTATTAACTAATTGAACAATCCACATCCACATAACACTTGGGATTATTTTCCCCCATTTGATTTATTTTTTATATGTAATTCTAAAGCGATATAAGCCGTTGCCATGAGAACGTGTTAAATATGTAGGTTTTACATGAAATAAGCAAAAGCCGCATTGACAAAGGCAAAAAATTACAAAACTAAGTAGACACCCCGCCGCCACCAACCCCTCCGTTAAACAGTTCCCAGCTCGCTGAAAAGTTTAAGCGATTAGCGCAATTTAGCGAAAATAACACGTAAAATTGCACACTCGAACGCCTTTTCAATGGCACTCGAAACACACTCATACACACACACACACACACACACACAAAGAGACAAGTGCTCATCTAATAGGCCAGAGATAGTGAAAATTGGCAAGGGCTGTATGCAGGGTTGCCCCGCTGTGAGTGAATTAAATATGGGAAAAACTGTAAAGGTTGCCATCACTTGTCGCACGCCCACGAACGACCCTCGTGAGCTGGGAGAGTGTTAAGTACCTTATAAACAATGGCAACAATTGCAGATCCTCACAATCGGATTGCTATGCTAATCGTCTCTCATTCATATTCTCATGCGAATGCGTAAAACTCAATGAGCATTCAAGGACCAAGTCCAAATAAAAAAAGGAAACACTTTCAATGCCAGCATCATCAGTTTCTCTTTTCTCGGGGCAGGGTTGAGCAGCAGTTGAACAGCACAGTAGCTGACGATAGAAAACAAACAAAAGACGGCGGAGAAGATCTCGTAATCCTTTCAATGTGCCACTTAAGCCGATCAGGCGTGGCAAACAGCAAACGGAACGAGTCCAAACCCTTGCACCCATAACCCTATATAACCAAGGTCTGGACCCTACGCGTGCAGCAGCAGCAGCAGCAGCAGCAGCAGCCTCCGTTGCCATTGTGGACCATTTAGTGTGTGTGGTTCGTCGGCTGTTTAACCCATTTATGTTAGGATCAGAGTTAGCTCGACAAATTAGGGCACTCAGCATCAGCATCGGTATCATCATCATGATCATCATCCTCATCTTTGTTCTTTCGGGATATCATTGAGTTCGGGTTTGGGCTGTTTTTGTTTGCTTTTTAATGGCTAAGATCAAAATGTTTGCACTGAAGGGTTGATCTTGTTGATCTTCTTTTCCTTTTCTTTTCTTTTTTTTGTACATTTTCTCGCTTTGAATTGCTTTGCTTCTTGTTTGATTTATTTGTATCTGCAGTGCCGATCTTGATTTGGGATGCCTGAATGCTCAGGTTCTTGGCTGCTGTCTGGTTAGTTTGACTTTTGCACTCTCATCTTTGGTTGGTTTTGGTTTTTTTTTATACTCTTTTGTTTCCCTGCTGCACGTGCCAAATGAGCTCACAGGAGCAGCAGTAAAAAGTGAATTAAAGTGTTATTTAAGATGCAACCTGTTTATGATGAACTCTGTAATAAGAATTTCATAGAACATACTTTAATTAATAACAAAGCTCAATAGCATTGGTTATAAATAAATGAGATTAACCAGAGTGTGGCCTAATTCCATTCAAATATTGCGGAAAATTATTCAGTTATTCTATTTACGACTTTTGAATATCATCGATCTTTATCATTCTTACTTTCTCTGTATCTGTGTCTGTCTCTATATCTCTCTCTCTCTCTCTATTTCCGAATCGTATTCTATTTGAAATATAAAAGATCCTTTTAAGCTAATTATTCAAAGCACAATGCTAAGCTGAACTGCAAAGCTTCCACAATGAAACCTTTTGATTGATGTTGGCATTGTTTTGGTTTGTCAGCCTGATAAGTTGTGCAACGCAATAGCGATTCGAATTACACCTGGAAGTAAAAAATGTATATGTAGAAAGTGCGCAACAAAAGGAGGCAGCCATTTCAATTATCCTGCAGAAGCAAACAGATTATTTTCATAAATTAGACTTTATTAATCATTAAGACGACAGCATGAGGCATGAGGCATGAGGCAAGCGTCAGCAGAAGAAGATTTGGAAACCAAGCCTATGCCCAAACGGGACATTTGAAGGACAACGAGTTGAGCTAGCTGTGGAAGGGATGCCGTCTGAAAGGATATTATGCAGTGGTCAGCTTACAAAGTGGACATTGGTCAGCGCATTGGTCAGTCACGCACGTAATACTCAAAGTCGCTTGGGACTGGTACTGCTAGCTGGACAGGGACAAGTAACGACAACGGGACCGGGACACCCAACGGGATCAGAGGTCACCACCGTACTTTTGAGCATTTCTTCTCACAGTATAAGTAAGACTACTCGTCCTGCAAAACAGCAGGAAACTTAAGACGTTTTCACGTTGAATTTTAACGATTTTTATATTCAAATTAGCTTTGCGCGCCCTTCCTAAGTGCGCAGTTGTTTTATACTATTTCTGTTGCTGTTTCTCGTTTGCCCAGTCTCGAACCAGGGGAGTGTCCGAGTCCCAGTTGTCCTCATAGGTCAAGCTGCGCGAATATTTTCAAAATGGCCCATGTCCCAAGTGCGGTTGGCATTGTTACATTTCCGCAAAAGGGTCAATTTGTAAAGGGCAACAGTTCCTGTTTGGAGCGCATGTGTTGAGTGAACTCTGAAGCCATTTTGTTCAAATGTGACCAACCATAGTGTCCTTCAAGCCAGCTAAAGTGTTGGAGGAATATCAATGTAATTAAATGGGCACATTTAATCTGTTCTTCGGCCCTACATTTTTATTAAATTATATTTTAAATTTTAAGAAGAAATTTAATGACATATTAGCTGGGAATATATTTTGCAACTTACAAAAAAAAAAACAATTTAAAATGTTGCCAACATTTAGTTGGAAGTACTGCCATTATACTAAATAATATATTAATGAAAACTGGAAGCAAAATAAAATCTAGTCTATCCACTTAAATGCAATTTTTGTGTAAATTGGAAATAGAGAAATTAAAATGAATTATGCTATTAAATGGAAATAAGGTGTCTAGTATACGTTGTCAACTTAAGTGTTCATCTAACCTTGTGGCTTGTAAGTTCCGTAAAACTAATTATCTACTCAAACATCCGGTGCTTTTAACAAAAAATAGAAGACAAATGTCTAAATAAAAATAAATTATTCAGGTTAACTTCGTGGACCTCAGATGTTGACTCGTGTGGATCGTTAAACTTTTTAATTTATATGTTCAAAAGTTTTTCTAGAGCAGCGACCGTCCAAATGATTTTTCATGGCTTTTAATGGCTTTTTAACTGCCTGGGCGACGTTTGTTTTAATGGCCATATCTTGACCAGCTTAGTTGACACCTGCAGCTCAATTTGGTGACAACTGGCAACGACTCACTTCTAAAGCACTCTGTGGGGGTCTTTATTCCATAAATCTTGCTAATTTTCTCACTACTCTGCCTTGGAGATTTGGATAAGTGTGTGTCTGGGTGTATCTGACAGATGCAACTGTGCAACTGTTGGCCCTGTTATCTCTACTAAACCACACAGCTTTTGTTTGTTCTTGTGCAACACTTTGAAATAAACCGCTTGGTTTTCCGGCTGCCGCACTTCTCTGGAAGTATTTACAGGTAGTGCACTTCCGGAATTGCCGTCGGCTTTAAAAACGTTTGCCCAACTTTAATGATGATAAATCTCGCTAGGCATTTCGCTGGAACAAGCAAGTATCTGTTAGCTACAGCAACACGCTCTTTATTCAGTTTGCCAGTTGTGTTTTGGTTTGAAATTTCACCTTTTGACACCCAACAGCGACTCTCACCGAGTTCCGCATGACATGTAAATTAATAATCTCCAGCCACAGGGCTCTGTACTGGTAACAGGCGCATAACAGCCGTCAATTATTTGCATTTGAGCGTTATATCCGGTTTCTGTAGCCAGCATCCAGTTACTCCGGTAGCATCCGTATTAAACATACCAGCCAGGACAGACCATCATTATTAACACTTTCCGCGGCTCTGAACAGCACTTGAACTTGGCTTTCAGTTGTTGTTGTTGCTGTTCTTGTTGTTGTTCTTGTTTTTGTAATTTCATATAATTACACCATCAAGTTGACTGATGACACAAATGAATCCTTGTCGCTCCCTTACAACACGATCTGCATAAATTAATAATTTTTCTCTTCTTAGCGCTGCCACAAAATGCACCCCTTTTCTGTTAGGCTTAGGTTCAGTGTTTGGGATATCAGTTGACTTTTACGAATAAGCGGAATATCCTCTCATGTGATACTAAGAAAGTAAACAATAATTAACTGTTGAGTAAGCTATTTTCAGAAAACTAAACACTTAACGCCTTTTCCACTATACAATCCATCAAAGCGAATGAAAGTTTAAATAAATTTATTGTTAGTTTTATGTGGCTTTAATTTTTTAATTATTTCTGATAAATACAATTTAGAGTTGATTAATTGAACTATTGAATATTTAAGTTCTTGGTAAGTCTATTTAATTTCCTGAATATAATTCTACAAAGTTGGTAAGCTGATGTTATTTTCTTTGCCTTAGAAGATGTATTTCTATATTTGCGAGACAGGAATTGCTACTTTTTCAGAGAAGCTGCTCTGTATTATTTTTTCATCTTTGAAACGTACACAGAAACTGTAAAGAGCTCTGAGCTTTAAGATACATATAAATTGACTTATGTGATACTTTCATACGAGTAAAGAGAAAAATTGTTCAAAGTGCCCCCAAAGGTGCTGGGCAATTGTAAAGAACTAAACCATATGGTGTTTGCTCTGTGCTAATGCGTTTTTGTCCCTCCATCTCTGGCAGCGCCGATCTGTCATAAGGCACAATTCGAATGTCAAAATTTGTGACACTTCAATTTCTTGCAAAAAAAAAAACTCACACCGAAAAATGAAAAAGAACTAGACGAACCAAATGTGCGACAAATGAGCAACGCGCGCGTTTCCTTTTGCGGCACCATGAAGCCAGCCAGCAGGATGCAGACGAGAATGAGAATGAAGATGAGTTTGAGAATGAGGATGAGGATGGAATGTGTAGGTGCAGCCGTCGCAGCCGGGCAGAAGGACATGCGACTGTCACTCGCGCGTTGTCATGCGTCAAAAAGACACATACACACACAGACACACACACACACACACAGGGAGAGACTGCCTCAAAATGAGGCAAAAGAGCTGAAGTCAAAGCAAACAACATGAAATGCCAGCACAGGAAAATTAAATTGAAAATTTCAACGCAGAGCATCCAGGTTGGCACAGTTGACTCTTTTGATATAAACTCAAACACACACACGAATATACACACACACACACACACAAATACACAGATATATAAGTTGGGAGACATGATTTCAGGCTGCCTTTCGCTCATTGAAAAAATGTTGATTACAACTTCGAGCGACAGAAACAACAACAATAAATATACAACATCAACAGTACACGGCGACATATGAGCTCGACATTTCCGCCTTTGTGGTCGCAGCCCCAAAAGGACATGCGCCAAAAAAGGAGCAAAGGAAATGAAAAATATTGTAAAACGCGATTCGCAGTAGAGAAAGCGTCGGATTGGAGACTGACAGACTATAAAGCAGTCTGTAAATGGCATAAGTGTAATACAATTCTTTAAAAGAAGTGTTGCAATAATTAAATAGCAAATATTAATGATCCAATTCGATAGTAGTCGGTAGCTTTTACGAAAGGTTCTTCTAAACTTAATTTTTATTTCAATTAAAAAATGAATCAATAATTTGAAGTATTTTTATACTCTTTTGGCAACTTACAACCAACAGTCTATGTACCCAATTCTTTCTGTAGGGTAGAAACATATACAAATATATATAATATATATATATATACATATATCCATGTCTGCGCTGGCTTTGTTATGCTGTAACTGGAACGAGTTGTCAAGTAGCAAAGCGTCAACCTGGAGCATTGACACCCAAACAAAATGGCGACTCGTCATGGCGCTTGACTTAAAGAGTTGATGAAAATATAACTCAAAGTGGACGCTCACCTGAACCGGACGCAGGACACTGGAGGCAGGCGGTCTTGTAAAACAGGACATTTCAAGCGACGCGACGCCAAAACAAACAAATGTTTAATACAGTGAACAAAAATGAGAATCGAAATGGAAAAAGTACAAATCACATTTCCTGTGCGGCGGCAACTTCCTGTTGGTTAAAATCTCCAAGTCACTTTTTCACACGGCGCTGACGGCGTTGACGCTGCTGTTATGTGACAACTGAAAAATCAAACGAACCTGCCACAGCTGGCCGCAACTTTGATGTTGCATGCAACGTCGTCTATTTTCCGCTGTGTGTCGCTTAATTGTCAGTCAGTCAGCCAGTCAGCCAGCAAACCAGCCCGTCAAGTCGACTCAGTCAAGGTAGCCACAGTCCTGTTTGGTCAGTCATGCACTCAATCAGTGGCTGGGCAAGCATAGCGGCCAGGATAACGAACCAACAGCGGCACCAAAATGACTCAGGACTTGCTGCCACACACCCCTCGCAGTCCGCAGTCCACACACCCTCACAACAGTTGCAGGAAGTTTGACTTCCTAAGCGGAACTTGCAGCATTATCCTTCTATGGGAATTTCAATGTTTTGCTGGGGAAGGAGTCCTGTAAAGTCAGGAACGAGCCAGGAACATACTGTTTATGGTTTATGAGTACACTAAATACGTTTATGTGCACCTCAACCCACTCGAAAGCTAGACATTAATTGATTGAAATAAAATGAATTTAATAATTTAAAATTTATTTAAACGCATCGAAATATCGGCATTGCTTTAATACATATTTATTTTTTGATAGAAATTGAATCTACCATAAAATTATCTATCAGTGCACAAAAATATGTTTAAAATGTTACGATTAACTGCATAACAAACAAGTCATCATCTTAGCCCCAATCAGCATTGATAATCAACCTTGAGTAACCTCCCAGACACAAATTTGTCGAATTTGTTTGCCATTAAGTACTAACATTAAAAAAGTCCATTATTATCTAGACGCACTCAAGTTAATGCCCCCAAAAGAAAACCACACCTGCCAATCTGCCGCCGGCCCGCAGAACGAGCCCAAAATTGTAAGCCCAAATAAATCTAGCATGAAGATGCTTGACATTATTCAAAATACGAAACTACAAAATTCCACAAATGCTTGAGGAGGAGTCGAGTTGGGTGCACAGACAAGCAAATGATGCGATAATGCCACGCCTACCCCTACCAGCCCCCCCTTAGCCCTGGCCTACCACCAGTCGAAAACATGTTGAGCAAAAAAAGGCAATAAAATTTAATGTCAAATGCAAGAGGAGCGAGTGGAGAAGGCCCCCAGTCAGAGTGGAGACAAAGACATAAACGACTTCATTTTATCTTAATGTGCCAATAAATTTCCCAAAGACGAAATCTCTGCCAAAAACCAAATAAATTTACTAATACCGAAAATTAACACACAAGACCGACAAAAACTCCCCAATACGAAATGAAATGAAGCGCCAACTTGACTCTCGAGTGGCATGTGTGGCATCAAAGAAATGCAATTAAGGCTGAAAAAAGAGAGCGCTATAAAGAGTGAGAAAGAGATGGAGAGTGGAGAGATGAGAGCTGCAGTCCAAAATCAAATGATATCTCAAGTGTTTAAGTAGCTAAACGCCCTGACAACTCGGAAAAGTTATGGCACAGCCTGCAACTGTCGACGGCGCGTGCTGCCAGACAGCGTCCACGCCCACTTACGCCTACGCCTACGTCCACGTCCGCGCCGTAAGTATTCTGTCAACACACAACACAGCTATTCAGATCTGCCACCGAAAGGGAGAAAGAGATCGCCACTTGAGGTGCTTCAATCGAATTTTATGTGCGGAGCGGAGCGTGTTGCAATTTCTATGGAGCGGGAAGAGGAGCAAACAGCTACCGTTCTCTAAAAGGGTTCAGGGCTTGTGCTCGTAAATTTGATAGATCTCAAGTGTTATTCGAGGGGCACATACAAATTATTACGAGCTCTACCACCTGAGGTTTGTTTCAAAAGTTTCGTAATTCGTGGCAGCAATTCATTTGAATGGTTTTTCAAATTGCATTTTGATATCATTTTTACGACCAACTGATGGAAGAATGTAATAAATATAATATTTATGGATAGATAGCAGCCACCAGTACAAAAATAACTCACCAGATATATGATAATATGAAATTTTAAAACGATAGACGTCGACTGGCCAAAGCAGCCAACAAAAACTAACAGCTACTTTAATGCCATTTTCCATTTCACATTTTATGCTTTCGAATTTGCCTTTGGACTGACCTTCCCTGTGCGCCTTTCGTCCAGGTCCACCCTTAATGTCTGCTTCCAAGAGTTGCAATCACATATGCATTATTTTGCATGTCTGGCGATTTGGCTATTCAGCTGTAAAGGTCAAAAGATCAATGTTGACAGAGTTGTAATTTCCAAGCAGGCAGGCAAAGGGAAGTTTTCACACAAAATAATGCCTGACATTTTCCCATTTACTGCTCTGATTTTTCCTTATTCTTCTTGGGTTTGAAAATTTATGCAGAGTTTCTTTTGTCCAGCGTCTTAGACGCTGATTAGGCGTGAAGTCGGCATTTGAATACCACGTTGCTGTTTTTGTTTTTAGTTGACAGCATTGAAATTTATTCTGGCGGGAAAATGTTGAGCTGATGCCAGGTGTAAAAATAAACCACATTTATTATCAATTTTACTAAACTGAATCGTAGTCCGAATACATGGAAATAATTACGAATCAGCAAATAAACTTCTGTCTCTTTTTGAAAGTTCTTTTAGATATGTGGCGAAAATTGTTCAAAATGTAATATTTTAACTATCAAAAGTAGCAATGGCTTCATTTTGATGGTAAGAAATTATAATCCTTATAAAATCTCTTAGCTCAGAATTTGAAGATGTAACTTTCTATAAAAAAAATACTCATAAGGTCAACGACAGCTAATTAAGGTTATGTATATCCCAGATACAAAGCCTGAACATTACGCCTTGTTATGATTGCGTGAACAATAAGAAAGAAAAAAACTGAGAGTAAATTTCTTACCCCTCAAAAAAGAAGCACACTTAAAAAATTTGCAAAACATGTTTTGCATACAAAAAACCGATCATCAAATATTCACATAATCGAAAATTGGGACGCCAGACTTACCAAAAATGCAGTTAAGAAAATGCAAAATCTTGAGGGCAACCACCAAAAGAAATGGTCCAGCAACCGTCCAGCTGCATTCACAGTTACCTGAGACCCACAGCACCCTCTGCTGTCCGGCGCAGATTTATAATGGTATACATGAAAGTAGAGCACAGAATCTAGGGTCTTAAGGGCGCTTGGGCATGTGCGAAAATCTACCCCATAATCCAAATTCAGTTCACAAATTAAAGTTTTTGCGCACAAAGGTAGCGAATTTTTAAAAACGGTTCGCTGTTTGTTTATTTGCGTATCGAAATGTTTGCAGCTCTCATTCACCTAACAGAAACGAATATGCATAAATCTTTATTACAAATATAACAATTGAATATAAATGAAGAATATATCTGGACAGTATTTCTCGGAAATACACGTTTATTTCAACTAAAACGCCAACTAGTACTGATTCAGTTTCCAACTGATTGTAACTAATTAATTTAGTTGGCATCTGACAGACGGAAACGTCACGTTGCCTCAATATAATATAATAATTGGTGTCATAAAAGTTAGTTACAGCGAATTGAATGTCTGTCAAACACGTGACATTTCCAAATTAGTTAACTCTCGACGGTATAAAAAAGAACTTGAACCCAAATGCCAAACAATATCAAACAGAAACTTCAATTTCTGTGCGCATTGCGTGCTTTTAGGGGCGTTCATTGTTTTGATGACATGCCAAATGGTTTATGGTTTTTGGTTTATGGTTAATGCCTTCTGATATGTACATATGACATGTTACCTGTCAGCGAAAGCGTAAATTGCGCCCAGTGTAATGACAGGTTCGTATTTTCACCTATTGTTCAGGTGTCTCTGTGTCCGTTTGTGTTTGCGTGTGTGCTTCAAGGGCGGGTTCCACGAGAGGCGCCACTCGCTGGGGGAAAAAAATCACAAATTTACAGCTCGTCTGCAGCTGAACTAGACCATATGATTGTTGCACTAAATACTAAATTACTTATAGGCTTTAGAATGGTGCTTTAATTAGAAACCGCTGAGCTCATAAATTATTAATACAATTTTAATTTCCCAATTTTTAGTAGGGGACTTATAAAAAAGATACTATAGAAAAAATATAATGTAATACAGTCTTCAAGTCATATATGTTATCTTTACTTTTATCTGTTTTGTTTAAAATAAACTAATATTGATGTGTGCCAATCTATTATTAAGCTCATATTATTTGTTTTTGAGATAATTTTAAGCTGGATATGTACATACAGATGAATATTTTATAATATATAATATTTTTTAATCTACTTTACACACTTACTCCATTCTACTGACCTTCACACTTGGATGTTAATAAACAAATGTGTCGTTGTTTGTGAGCTACGAGATTCATGAAATAAAAACACAGATTAAGCAAAAAATTCTCACAAAGTGATTGCTATCTTCTGACAACAACATTCTAGAATGCTGCCAAATTTTTTGTGGATTATTTTGTTAACTCTGTGGATATATGTGCTGTGGAACCGTCGAAAATATTATAAGCTGATGCTAAAGTTGCCCGGCTCAATCGGATATCCTATAATTGGCATTTTACATCGATTTTTCACAAATGAAGGTAGATCATTCGTGAACGTGTTTGGGAAAGAAATCCAAAAATGGGGGCCAGTTTGGTTGTGCTGGTTTGGGCCAATGCCTCTTTTAGTTGTTAGCGACCCGCAGATAAGTCAGGAAATATTAAATTCACCTCATGCCATTAACAAGGCTCGATGGGGTTATAATGGACTGCGTCGAATTATTGAAAATGGCCTAGCTGTCAAAAAAGGTATTTGCTTAATATCTTATTGATATTTTAACTAATCTATACTCTGCACAAGATCCCTTATGGAGTAAACATCGTAAAGCATTGAATCCCGCTTTTGGACACAATATTTTAATCAGCTTTTTGCCCATCTTCAATAAGGAAGCCGGAGCTTTAGTTTTGGAACTGGATAAGCTGGTTGGTATGGGCGAGAATAATTTGCTTCCACATTTAAAAAATCAGAATTTAAGAATAGCAACGCGTAAGTGGCAACCGAATTATCTGAGTTTATGGCGTTTTGAATCTTTAACCATTTTCAGAAACCACGATGGGCAACGATATAAAGAATGAGGAAATTTATAGGAACAATACCTTGATGAATAGTTATAACCGGTAATTATCGTAACATCAGAAATCGCATAACTCTTAACTTATTTTCCACAAAAGCATTTTGGAAATTGGATCACAAATAACGCATTCTCCTTGGCTCGATAATAAAGTGATGCGTTACTTATTCGGTATAGAGAACATTTTCAATGAATGTCATTCGACAATCCGACAATTAATTAAAAAGGTTGATAAAAAAAAACTTTACATAATTTAAGTATTCATTTTTGTTGTATTCAGTTCATTAACAGGACACTGGAGTCTGATCCTCAACGTAAGAATAGAAGCAATACATTTATAGATCTGGCAATTGATCATCTTAAGACTGGCGTTCTCACCCATAAGGATGTTGAATCGGAATGTCATACAATAGTTGTAGGAGCGTTTGAGACCACTGCATTTACCCTTCTAAATATCTTAATGTTGATGGCCATGTATCCAGAATACCAGGAAAAGGCTTATGAAGAAATCAAATCTGTGTTCCCCAATAGAGAAGATGTCGAAGTTAACTATGAAGACATACAGAAAATGGAATACCTGAATATGGTAATAAATGAGAGTTTGCGGCTCTTTCCAATATTTTCGTTAATAGGGCGACAACTAAATCAAAATGTTCGAATATCAAATGGAGTTGAGTTACCCAGTGGACTGCAAATTTTTATTTGTATTTACCACATGCATCGCAGGAAGGATGTATGGGGTCCTCAGGCAGAAGTCTTTAATCCCGTAAACTGTACTCCTCAAAATCTAGAGGACAAACATCCATATGCCTTTATACCTTTCTCAAAGGGCAAGCGGAACTGCATAGGTACAAAAATAATCTCTATTATATTCAAATATATATGATATGGGATGATTTATTTGCAGGCTGGAAATATGCACTGATATCGATGAAAGTTACATTGGCGAAAGTTTTAAGAAATTATAAACTAAGCACAAGTACTCGCTTTGAAGATTTGACTATTGTTGACTATATGGCGCTGAAATTCCAGGATGTGCCTATGAAATTGGATCGAAGACCTTGCTGATTACATAAATATAACCTTTCCTATATTTTTATTAATATTTCTAGGGGTGTGTTGTAATTCTGTGTGAGCTCTTGCATAAAAGTCAAATGCGAATTTAATATTATATGAAAGATACTGGTAATTAAACTATAAGTGCTCTTAGCTAATTTGGACTTTCAGAATTTATATGTGCATCTATTTATTCTGATACTTTCACTTTTCGTTTCGACTCTCGTAGTTGTTGAATAACTTGTCCAACTTAGTCAGTTGCTGAGACAGTTACTCAACGATCAAGAAACAAGACAATAACAACAACAACAAAAAGAACAGGAACAACCACAAAGTGAGTGTGCTGAAAGGCCTTATTCGTAAGTGGCAAAACAACTGGCTGATATGTCTTTAAATGTTATGCTCGATTGGGGATCGGCAACACAAATCACCGTCTCGCTGGCAGAGCGTAGACGCGCCACAGATCACGACAGTTGCGAATGTTGACAGAGGGGCGGTGTTCGGGTCTTTGAGCATGCAAAGTAAGTTACATGTTACATACAGATGTACGATTCGACTTGACAGAGTGGTTGCACAGTCAGATGCAGACACAGATACAGATACAGTAGGGAGATAAAGATGCGATAAATGCTGCGCAAAAGCAAGGCTCCAGCTATACCAGTCATCGATAAGTGTGTACGGACAAATATAGAAAGAGAGAGAGAGAGAGAGATAGAGACTAAGTAAGCGATATATATATATATATATATATATATATAGAGATGAAGATCATGTGCGAAAATGTGGGACAGAGTCGAGGCGCGAATGCTGGAGGCACTTGACAGGCCCGAAAAGAAGAAATAATTCCATTGAGTTGGAAAGTATGTGGGGAATCTTAAGCGAGACGAAATTAGACAAGCGTCGTGATTTACGGTACCCTTAAATCACATGACAACACACACATACACAGACAAACGCATATTGAAAATCGAAGTGAAAACTCGACTCGATGCAATAAGAAAATGCGTTGTCGATCGCAAAAGTCTGCGCCGCACATGTGGAATTGAGGCGCACTGGCAACCAGTGACAATGATGATGTTCACGATGATAATTATGATGATCTGCTGCTGCTGCTGCTGATGATGATGATGATGATGATGCTGATGATCTGCGACGCTCTGTTGACGACACAATCGATCGATGCTTCCGCTGTCCAGACCCAGCATTGCTGATTTATGGCGCGAATTCGATCGTACTACAAACTTGCGGTTTAATTTGCCCGCTTGAATATCAAAATAAAATCAAAATCTCAAAACAAAAACCCCCATGAAGATCAAAGCCCATCAAATTCAAAATGGACTGACACAAACTTTATATAGGCACTCATTTCGTTGCGTATGGTAATCCAATATGCTTGAGTTTAGCGTTGAATCATTTATCATGTTGGGCATTTCCCATCCATAAAATTTAATGTTTATTTAAACTGAACACTATTTTCTATCTTGGCCAAAACTTAAGAGTCATTCAGCTTCCGCCTTAATAGGTAACTTTTGCTCTATTCTGCTTCCTATACCACTCAAGTCACCACAAAAACAACATTATTTCACACTTACTGTATTACTTAATAACATGTTAAATATAGGCATAATATGTTGTTAAGTAACAATTTGACTGTATATAATAAATACTCTTTCTAACATATCGATTATATGATCTTGTCTCATATTGTAGCAAATGATTGCCTATAAGAAAACTATCGATTTTTCTGCATAATATTTATTATTGTAAATAAACTTTGTTTTCCCAAAACTGAATTTTTAATTACATCATTCATCTATGACTTGCTTATTGTGGTTTACATATTCCTCTCAACTCAAAACTATACCAACAAAATAGCAATAGAATGTTTTTTTGGTCATGTGATCTTGTCTTTGTGATTCCCCATTTAAATTTGAATAATTTGTGCAGATAACTTTTGTTTGTTTGTTGATAGGCCTATCTGATTTAATACTCGATGACGTGGCTTAACATGTATATTTTCAATAGATTTTCAAACTAATTTGCATAGATTTTGTTCGAAATTTGTACGAATGTAATCCATACTCAAATTAATTTAACCAGTTTGTGACTCGACGCAAGTGTCGCAAAATGATATCAGCTTTGAGAATGTTTTCACTTACGTTAGTGTATCAGTCGTACTTTTCCACGACAATTAACTAACATTATAGTTAATACTAATTTAATTTAAAATGCGCAAAAGTCCGCAAAAGTAGAACACATAAAATAGATTTTAAGTATTTTGCATAAGCTGAAAAGAAATCAACTTAAAGTTTAAGCTGACTCATTGGACAAAGCTTAAAAAAAATATTCTTATTGACACATCTAGTTCGACATCCAACTAGTCAAAGCTAAAACAACAAAGAAGAAATAAAACCCGCAACGATTCAGAGGCGCCAAAATTAAGTTTCTGTTTATTTGCTTTGGCTTGAAACTTGTTTATTTGTTTTTGTAAACAGTTTGGGGAATTCTGTAGAGATTGTTCTTGAATTTCATTAATACCGACCCGATAAACACGAGAAACTGTGCGTATAAAAGCAAATCTCGACTAGTGTCAAATCACAGTTCGATTTGGGAACTTGCTAACTCAACATCTACTTAAAAAAAATAAACACGTTGAAAATGCGTGCAGTAATCTTGTTCGCCGTGATCCTTGGAGTGCTTTTGTCTCTGGCCTATGCCCAGCAGGAGGCCGAAGACCAGGAGCAGGTGCGTGCCAAGCGCCAGTTTGGCTATGGCAGCCCATTTGGCGGCTTTGGCGGCTACGGCAGACCCGGCTTTGGTCACAGATACGGAGGCTATGGAGGCTATGGAGGTTATGGTGGTGGCTATGGAGGCTTCAGACGTGGTGGCTACGGAGGCTATGGTGGATATCCCGGCTATGGTTTCTACGGCTAACATGTTAATAAATAAATAAAACTTAAAGTATTTCAAACAAAGTATTTCGAATATTGTATACCCCTTAAGTTGGTCATAATATGCGTAAATCATTTGAGATGCAATCCTTGGGCACAGTAAGTACGAATATTCCTGGCCAGCCAGCATCCGTTTCCTTGGCCATTAGATTTAGCTGTCTGGAAAGAAAACTTCTTGCATGAACAAGGTTTTTTTCTTTTTGGCACTAGTTACGAGGCTCGATATGCTGCTAACATTTTACTATTATGTTTTTTTGTTACTTTCCGTTTCAAAATTGAACTGCTAATTAGATTAGTTAGCGTTCAATTTCTTGAGAGTGAAATTCCCCCAACATGTGCGCACACTTAAAAAAATTATCGCTGAGTAAAAATGGATCAAAACTTGACCTCGTCTATTGCAATGTGTTGACCCGCACTAAGTTGTTCGTGCCTGTTGCCTCAATGTCTGCCGGAGAATATGTTTAAAAATAAATAACAGCAAATCTCCATTTATTTATTAATCTATGCCTGCAGTCCCCCGACAATATGCCGCCTGCCCACCCCCCTCGCTGGAGCTGGTGTGTCTACCTACTAATTAGTTGATTTTTGTGTGTGCCGTCTGTTTGTTTATGTTCCAGAGCTGTCACAAGTCGGCATCTTCTTCTCTTTGGTTCTTGGAGCGTTTGCAGACACGTCAGACCATCTAGAGTCGCATCACAGAGTGTTCTGGGTTCTGCATCTGTGGGTGTATGTTGTGTGTGTGGAAGTGTGTGTAGGAGTGTCTTTGTCTTTGCAGCAATTATCACGTACGATTGTCATAATTATCATTTTAATTTTTATTAGATGACCTAAGGTTGCCGCGTCTTTCTGTCTGTCACCATTGTTTGTTGTTTTTCTGATGCCCTGCCAGCAACTGCGTCTTACTAACCAAAAAAAAAAAAAAAACAGTATTTAAAATATGTTGTTTGTTTCTTCAAGTAAACAACGCAGTCCGCATAAATTACCTTTACGTTAGGTTATGTTATGTTTATTTAATTCGTGGCTATTATAATATTCAAATACATATATATACTCCATAGGTTCAGGGCTTTATATTAGCTTTCAACGTGCGTGTATCATATGTGATACAATATTACTTCTACCATCTTTACCTATAGAGATTGGAATGTTAATGAGTAAGTTTAATTTATTCAACTTAATTAAGGAGAAAGCTTCTAAATAAAACAAATAAATAAATCATGAAAAAGAGATTTTGTAGGTTAGCTTCAGCCATTGAATTGGGGACTTTTTTTCCACTTTTGTGTAGACAAACTGGCAATCAAGTTTTGCAGCATATGCGTTAAGAACGTAATAAAACCCATCCATGGCACAAATTGGGACTGACATTGGTATATATAGCTGCTGATTAGATTAACGATGTATTAATCCCGCTAATAAACATAAAAATCAACGCAAATAAAACTCCCCGCAAATAATACCAAAGAGCAACCCTAATCGAGGCAGGGGCATATTAATTTTGTGCCAATAACGAATACCATATAGATGGTTATCGGGAGTGGCCTGCGGGCCAAATGGCTGCTCATATTCGTAGTCGTATTCGAGTTGATATTCCTATTCATATTGTGGCAACAACTCACAAGTACTTGCCACGGTACCGCCCCCTGTTTAGCTGTTTTGCTGTTTGGTCTATTGTTTAATTGTCAATAGACATCGGCTTCTATCAATATCATAAACGCTAATATTTTGCGGTTGGCTGGACGAGTCGGAAGAGGAGCAGGAACAGGAGCTGGCATAGAAGTGAAACAGCGTGCTGACAAACTGACTTGTGGGCATAAGTAACCGCAAAACATCCCCCCGCATTAATCCCACCGGATATGCTCAATCAAAGCTCAAAGTGTGCGTGCTGGAGTGAGGTGTGAGCAGGACGAGCGTCCTGTCTGCAGAGGTGGATCGGTGGGTCGGTGGGTGGGTGGTTGACTCGGTGATTCAAATCTGTCCGGGGGTTGCTTGCTGTCATTGAAAATCGTCGTATTTCATTCATCATTTTTCGCCTTTTCAACGCCAACACAACAACCCCCGAGGCCAGAGTTAGTTAAACTTAGGTTGTCCAGGACCTCAACCTCAACCCAAACACGAACCCGAACCCGAGTCCCCAACCTGACTTTCGTGCCCGGCATGTTTTGATATTAAAATTGCGTAATTATAATTAACCACATGTGGGTTTGAGGCGGCGGAGGGTTTAACGTGTCCTTCGACTCCTTTCGCCTCGTCTTTCGATCATTTGCTGTTTCGCTTTTGTCACGAGGTGTGTTGCCGGAAGGAAGAAGTGCGGCGGTTATGGCTATGGTTGCCACACACACACACACACACATTACTTGCTGCTCATGTGTCACGTGCGTTGTGCGGGCACATGGTAACCGATATGCGGATTGTCGCCCCAGGGGCATAATCCATAATTTAGCATACTGCCAGCCAATTGATATTACCTTGCCTTCATCCGATTGTATCTATCTGTGCGGTGTGTGTGTGTGTGTGTGTACATCAGATGATTAAACCCAAATTTTAAATTTAATTAGTGCATGATTTTACAATTTACACTTTGTGTGGAACACGTGTTTCACTGCGGTTTATTTTTTTCCTAGACGACTCCACATAAAAAGGGTATCAGCTGAGAATGTGCAATGATGTTAAGCAGGGGACTATATATGTAGGCTATGTATTATGTATTGTCTGGTACATACGAGTATTTCACCAATATTAAAGCTTTAATAAAACACATTTACTTTATGCAAAATTCGAATTACTCTA
This sequence comes from Drosophila basisetae, assembly GCA_035041595.1. Taxonomy (NCBI): domain Eukaryota; kingdom Metazoa; phylum Arthropoda; class Insecta; order Diptera; family Drosophilidae; genus Drosophila; species Drosophila basisetae. The sequence goes on along the minus strand of JAWNLB010000147.1, from coordinate 2,567,530 downwards.
ACATGATTTCAAATACTTTATCAGATGCCTCAGAAATACTTTTACTTTTTGCTTAAATTGCTCAGCGCCTAACTCAACTCATTGCTAATAGACGCCTAACCCACAGACCTCTAATTGTAATTAAGCATGGGAATCAAAGTTAAAGACTGAGAGGGAGAAAAGATAGAGAGAGAGAGAGAGAGAGAGAGAGAGAGGGAGAGTGATAGAGAAAGAACTAAAGCCAATAAAATGACTATGAAAACGAATGTTTTGGTCAGGAGTAGGAGTCGTATAAGAAATTCCAGGCGGGCACACATGTGAGTGGTTTGTGCTCAAGGAGAAGCGAGCTAGCGGAGATTACAAACGTGTGGCCATTAGTTAACTTCAGGTTTGATTGATTTCAATTAATCTTGGACGCGTGTAATTAATCATTGAACACTTTAATATGGTTAACAACTCTTGACCAAGCAACGGTTAAAAAGGTTCAACGAGCCGCAGACTTCTGAGGCGCGTCAAGACAACCAGACAAGACGGTACCAAATGGGGCCCCAAACGCAACTGACAAAGTGACTTACAAGGTGGGGAGTTGCAGTTGCTGTTGAGACTCTAGACAAGAAACCCCAGAGCTGTAGCTGCACTCGAAAAAAAAATAAATGATGAACTAGAAAGCATTTTCGTTGAATAAAACAAATTTCACGTTTTTTAAATGCATTTTTATTTTGTAACACAAGCACTTTATATATATATATATATAAATATATATATATATATATATATATATATAAGATTACCCACAATGACATTGTATTTTTGTTTCTATAAAATTAAAATATTTAAAAAAAAAATAAATAAAAATGGACTTTTGATATATGAAATATTTTTGCTTTCGTTTTTTTTTTTGTTTACATATTTTTTCTGAGTGTGTTTGCCAAGCCGCAGTCGGCATGTGCAGTGTCTGAGAAAAATGACCAAGTTTTGAAAATGCGTTGGAGTAACGAGCCCAAAAAGATTTTCATGCTCGAGTGTTTGGCCGAGAGGCAGCCAGCTAACAATCTTAGGCCCAGCCAACTTCATCCCCCTACTAATTGTAGTTACACTTCGCGCCAGTTGGAGCCGAGCGTTAAGCGGATAGCGGCTAGCGATTGATGGCTATCAATGTGCATGACTTATGGTCCATGTCCAGTTTCAGTCTCAGGCAGCAGACAACAGTCCATGGAAATTCATCTATGTGCCACATTTGCTTGCCCAACTGCAGCCTGGCCGCGTCTCTTCGCCTTTTGCGTATTGATTTTCCCATGGCTTGAAGTCTTGGCAAATAGCCATAAGCCAAGGAAATCATATTGCGATTATATTTCCAGTATGCATATTTTGCTATGGATTTGCGGTTAGCTCATCAGTGGGTAAACGGGACACGAAAGGTGCCACTAAACGAGGCCAGTGTGTGGTTAACTTAATCCGACTTGATTGAAACTTTTGAGAGTGAATTGAGCTTCATGTGCGAGGTTCTGTGTGCGATTTATAAAAAATCGATGGCAAAATTACTTATTATTATATTAAGTTAAATAATGTGAATGATTTTTTCTTTCATTCGCTGAAGAAATAAAGTATACAAATAAATAGATGTGTTCTTATATTACATTTTTCCCATATTTGGCATCATTATGAACTTATCTAAACGATACCAAAACAATATAGTCGAACACTTGAGGTCGACCATTGAATTGGAATCGAACGAATTTCACACATGGGCGCTAATGAATTTAATGAAGTCATTTTTCTTTAACCGATTAACAAAACTACTTACAACAGTCCGCCCCTGCCCCTGCCCCTACCCTGTTCCGCTCTTTGCTCCCAGGCATTGCCCCTGCTTCAACTCCTTCCTCGATGCCTGCTGCCACATGGCAGCACGTCACTTAGAACAAGCGAGTTCATAATTTCGCATCATTAATCATCCCTAACAAAGAGATCTCCTTGCCGCGATGGACCCGCCGGGGGGTGGGAGAGGAGGACAATCGACGCCAACTGATGCGCCGATTGACAGCTACCAAAGTGGCCGGGCGAAAGTAATTTGAGCTCGAGTTGAGTTCGAGATTTGCTGCCGTGGAATTAAAAAACAATTGTTAATTATTAAATTTTAAATTTTACACACTTTGCCGCAAATGAGGCTCATCAGCGCATGGGGCCAAAAGCAGCAGCAGCAACAACAACAACAACAGCAACAATAACAATAACAGCTAGAGTCTGTTGTGGCATAACTTGAAGCCCAATCATCGACTGTGTTGCGGCCGACACCTCGCTGATGAGATCATTCATCAAACTTCCATACTTCAGCGGGTGAAATGAGTTGCCATTGTTGAGCTGCCTCCCCAGACAAAACATTCGCTTCGAGTTTGAGACTCTTTTTATTTTTCACTGTACGACTCGCAACGTTTGACTTTGACTGCTTAATTATCGCAGCGAGCAACGTTGGCAGCAGCAGCAGCAGCAACAGCAACTTTATTGCTGTTGGCATCGAATTTCAACTCAAAAGAGATCCACACAAGCGTGGACTACTTATAATACAAATGGTATTTATTTATCATATTTTAGTTGAGCATTATGCAGAACTCCAACAAAGCGAACTAAAGTATACAGTTTATGATTGTTGGACTTGGATCGGTCCATTTATGTATATAGACACAAAATTATTTATTTAATGCATTGTTTGACGGGTAGCTAATTTTTTAATAGTTCAAATGCAGACTATAGATTTGTTTAAATTAGTTATGCAAAGCATTTACCTAAATTAAATATTCACTTTAACCTTAAGATTGAAATCCGTTTATGATATTCTTTATTTTTCAGAGTGTACGAGACTAATTTTCACAACTGGATCGTATAAAGAGTTATGATTGATGTTAATTCATGATGTTAATTGATTATGCAGCGTAATATAACCGCTCATCTGCATCAAGGTAAGACCAGCAAATGTTCACTTTCACAGTATTAACAACTAGATTCCTTGCAAGTGAATATAAATCTGCCCAGCTTCAGTCATAATAATGCCTCAGCCAACCGAATGTTGACGAAGAAAACACGTCGAAAAACTACATTCTTTGAATAAATGGCCACAAAATAAATGGGCAAAAATGAAAAGCGAACAAAAAGGGAATAAAGCGCATGAATGCAGCAGACCGCAAAGCGTTGCGCTTCATTAAAATCGGATTAAAGTCCTTGTTGCAAGCTGACGCTGACCAATATCTTTGGGCGCAATTCCCACGCTGGCCAAAAAGGACACCAAAAACTCCAACAAATCTCGGCGTATGCAAAAACTGAACTACAGATTGAAATGCGTATAAAATCGACCTAAAATCAAAATCAACCCCAAACTCCCAGAACCTATGTCCAAGCGGCACCAGGTATACATATGCCACAATGAGGAACCCTTTAAAAACTCTGTGTGTAAAATTTCAAGAAAATTTCAAGCAGAAAATTTACGCAAAACGAAAGAAATCGAAATTGATTTCGAGCTGACCATCATGGTCCGACATATCTGGGCTCTATATAGGGGGTTGAACTTGTCAACGCAGCGATGTGACGTTTATCCTTCGGCACAAAGGTTAATTTTCTTATAGCACGGGGTCAACGCTGGACACTCGAATCTAGCAGCGGCAGCTACCTGAATCCTCGCCAGAGACAGCATCCGCGACAGTTCAGTTTTAAGATCTTGCATATTTTGCCATTGTCTGCTGCCGTCAACTCTGACCTTTTGCCTGTAGCCGCAATTAGGTTGCAGTTTTTAAAGGTCAAAATTATACATTTGAATATTTTGCATTAAAATTTCATTGCCTATTCGGGGCTCAAAAGCGACAAGCCGAACCGATGCGATTCCGAGTACTTCTTGGGAGTATTTCGATGGCCTGGGTTGCGTCGTTGTGTCCGCCCCATTTGGTTGACCTCTGGGCAACCGATTTGAATATGTGCTAATGATTTGTGACATGTTCTTCAGTTTGCTTTTATCGCAAATGTTTAATTCATTGGGGCCTTGGACAATGCACGCAATATGTGAAAGAGAGAGAGAGAGAGAGAGAGAGTGCTGGGGAGGTGCCTGGCTGTATATGTCTGTGTATATATAGGGTTGGACTTGGGCTTGGTCGAGACACATAAATAAAATTGGGCGTTTTAGTTGCTCATACTAAAATGGGGAGGCTCGTATGTAATTACTGACAAGCACAATACACACACACACACACGTACACACTGAATCACATTTGTATGTGTGACCTTTTGACATGCGCGCTCGAAATACATTTCGAGTGGGGCACAACAGCACATGTGTGTAGTTAAATAGTCTGTTTGTTCTTATAGGGTTATAAATTGGATCTCTACATGCTTACTTACATACATACATATACATATACATATATATATACCTATATAAACCCTTAAATTGCTCAGTGTACGCTTGAAGGCGCTGCATTTGATTGGGCTTAATGCATTTTAAAGGGCAAAGCACTTTTATAATAAAAATGACAGCCAATTCTTATTGGCCTTGTTATTGCTTAATAAGTAGCCCAGACTTTTAGATTTAATTAAACAAATTTGAAATTGCTGAAAACAATAGAAGTTTTTTAATATTTTAGTAGAGTTATTCGATTTATTTATTTATTTATTTATACAGAACTAATCGCAATAACTTGGCGTAAACTGTAATTAAAACAGGAAAAACCAATCAATTTTTGAATGGGGTTTTAGTTGCACTATTGTACACAAGACATTTTTGAGCCATAGGAAAAAGGCTAACTCAGAATAAGAGTCTAATGAAAATTCGAGCGCTGCAAAAATAAGAATCCATCATTGGGAAAGCAAGCACCATCAGCTAAGGAACCTTCAGCTCTCCTTTCAAATGGCATGTGAATGTGTGTATATATGTATATGTGTGTGTGTGTGTGTGTGTGTGTGTGTGTGTGTATGAGTGTTTGTATCTGTGTATGTGCGAGTGAAAAAGTACGCGAACAAATACACTTTGTTCATTTTGCGGCGGTGGCTCCACTTTCGCCAATGAATCATCAGGCTGCTAAAAGCGACAACAGGCAAAAGCCATCGTTTTTTTTTTTTTTTTTGTCTCTGCCACACAAAACAAAAGTAAAAATCAACACCAAGTTGGAGGGGGAGGGTGGAGGCAGGGTTTGAGTGCTGCTAGTGCAGATGGTATGCTTCTGCTCGTCAGTTTAACCAGGATGACATGGCCCGGTCCATTGCGGTCCTGGACTCTGGCATTTTAGCACTTATTCATAAAGTCCTTGCCGCAACAAAGTGCGCAACCAGAACTTGCCCCAAAATGGAAAACAAGGAAAAAAACAAACAAGCAAAAGCGACGCCAAAAGAAGAATTACTAAAAATATATCAATGTAAAAGTTTTCACCAAACGGGAACAGACGGATGTACATATATTTAAGGGGGAAGGGAGTGGCAGAGTGGGAGGGAGGAAGGGAAACAAGCAACAATGTAAATTATATGCCAGTTGGCTGCTGTTACATGTGATGGGTGGGCGGAGCAGAGGGGGCGGGTTCGGGCAGCGTTGTCTCCTTTGTGCGGAGTATCTAAGTATCTGTGTGTTCAGCTCCATCTGTACGTGTAACTGTAGCAGTGAATGTATACAGATATATATAGATATATATATATTTACAAAGAACTAACTGTTCGTCCTGCAGTTGAGCAAACGTGAAAAGTTATGGTAGCACTTGCAACTTTCAAATTTCCAAATACCTGCCATATATATCCACAGATCAGACACATTTATATATAACAGCGCACATGAAGAGATCGATTATTATATATATATTATATGATAATAATATTTTACCAGATCAGATCAGATTTGTAGGATAATTCAATTGACAAATCAGCTTTATAATAACCCCAATTGAGTTGTCTTCAAATTAAATAGTAAATTAATAATAATATAGTTAGTGAAGTGAAGATGTGGCTCTATGATATTATATGATATCTCACAAGTAATCTAACAAATGCGATACAAATCTTTTATTTAAAAAGAAAACATAACTAAAAATATAATATTATTATTGTATACAATCACTTGTAATTTAAAATGATTTCGGCGCTAGTCAATTGTATTAAAATATTTGCAGACTCTTCTGATTATACGCTTAACACTTAGAAGCCAAAATACATTTCTAAATAATATGAAAAGTTACGCAATTTCGTAGACTGTCAGATACTTTTCAATCACTGTGCTTAAACATCACTTTGGAACGCTGTGAGTTGTGCTTAAAGAGCCAGGCACCTACTTTCAATAAACTGCGCCAACGAGCTGGGCAAAAACAAAAGAGAACAAAAAATGAAATGAAAATATTAAATGGAAAAATGGGAAAATGGGAACTGGGAACTGAGCACTGAGAACTGGCCAGTTGCCAACATGATGTTGTGGCAAAGTTGTGGGTTAGGAGCCAAAGCAGCAGCAGCGAGTGCAAAGAGGCGCTCAAATGGGGTTGTCAGTATTTAACCCAAAAGGGTGGAGGTGCTGCCTGGCTGCGCGAACTCTGCGCACGCAGCACGACCACAACAATGGAGGATGCCACACACAGAAAGGTGGCAGGGATGATAGGTGGATGAGGGGGTAGTGGGGCCGTTGCATATACGACTAACATACGAGGCACTAACAAGAGGTGCCGAGAACCACGAGATTAGGTTCAAAGGCAAAAAGACAGGACGCTGCATGAAAAAAGTGGACATGGAAAATGGAAATGGAGAACAGAAAAAAAAAACTGCACACAGGATGTGATGTCGCCCCCAAGTCGCATAACTCTTCTTCTTGGCAGCGCCAGCATCCCAAAAATCCAATTGAATTAGACTTTAATGGTTGCCAGAGAGAGACATCTAGCGGTGTTAATAAAAAGCAAACTGAACATTTTTCGCATCTTCCACCCGGCGCTGCTCTCTGCTTGGCTTTTGCTTTTTTTTTGGTTTTTTTTTTTGTCCTCTTATTTTTGAAGAGAGCAAACAAAAAGCGAATTCCGATACAGTTAATGATAAGCCATCCGCAGCTTTAGTGGCGTGTTTGAGCGAGATAGCTGGCACATGGGTGAGAGCGAGAGCGAGCGCACTGCAGAGGGCGTTGCCAGCCACAGTTTTGAGTGAGAGAGCAGTGACTGCGTGTGTGTGTGTGTGAGTGCGAGCGAGAGCGCAAAGCGACTCAACGAAACTTGACGAAACATTTGTGAGTGAGTTGAGCATTGCTTATTGGAAACCCACCAAGTACTTCAAATTGGCACTCTACTTATTAGCAACTGCCTCGCCACTCGCTCCTCACCCGTCTCTCGGCCCAAGCAATTGATCATCCAATTGTACGTTTGCACCGCACATGCACATTTGCCCTACCCCAAACCGTCGCAGGGCGTACGGGGCTGGGACGGTGGCATGGGGGTTGCAAAGTGCTGTGGCACTATTTGGCCCCTCAACTGGGTCGACACTTTTCCAATATTTCTGCATCTCAATTGCAGCTCCCCCACTTGCCCAATTGCCCAATTGCCCACATGCCGCTCAGACCCCCTCACACTTGACAATCTTCTACGGTTGCCTTTCAAGACAAATCAAGTGCTGAAGTTGGCTCTTGCAACGTTCGCGTGGCCAACAATTGTTTGGGCCTCGTCGTATTTAAATTTTTCAATTTCTACGCTCTTCTTGCGTGCAAATTGCCTCAAAATGCAAATCGCCTCAAATACAACAAACTATACAGCAACAAAAAGTGTATGTTGGCGTTTTAATTGAGTGGCGTGGCTGGCATTTTCAATTGCGGCCTTAACTGCACCTCTTGGCCACCTCGGGTTTCCTCTCGTTAAAATCAAATTAAGTTATGACTTCATGTTTTGGCACTTTTCAACTGCATTTATTGCGTGTCGCAACACGCATGTGTGTGTTTGTGTGTGTGTGTGTGTGTGCCTTATCCAATTAGCATTAAAATATTGTTCTAATTTTACTAGACACAAACAGTCAACGGGCTTCACTTGCAGTAAAAGTAACAATTACCAGCAAGACGAGCGCGGAAATTAAATGAAATTATCACTAATAATACTGGAAGCGAAATAAGAAATATTCGAAATATGTGTCTTAAAATAGCAAAATGTTTGCCCAATCCCAAAGAATTTTAAGAAATACAAATGTTGCCAAGATTTTAGTAGTAAAAGTATGCAAATAGATCATTTTCTAATCATACCTTTATGAGAAATATCTAAAGCAATGTTCGGGTTTTAAATTCAGCAATTTATAATCACAGAACTGAAGTAAAGTATTTGTTTGTTTGCAGCAAATTACTTTTATTATTTAAATATTGTTTTCATATTTTTAATTCCAAAACTTGAGAGTAGTCAAGAATTTTAAAGTTTTAAAGCGGAGTACAGCTTAAAGTTTCTTGGAACTGTATCGATTTATCGTGTAAGTATTAACTAAAAATGTCTTTGAATTTCAATTTATTATCAATCATAAATTGAGTTTATTAAGTTTTATGAATAAGTCCAAACTTTAAATCAAGTATACGCTATACTATGATGTATCCAGGCAGTATTTTCAGTTAGCTCAGCTTATCTGTGGCCACAGCCAATGGCAGAGGAATTTAATATATACGCATGTATATATCACAGATCGGCCATTACTTTTAAACTGGTCAAAGATAAGGCCGCACGCAAAGTTTGTCAAATGTGAAAAATGTGGAGCACAACAAACTTTAATCAGCCAACCAGAAAACATTATGAGTCAACAAAATAAAATGTTCAACATATTTTTTGTTAGGGGGCGTGGGGCTCATTTTAAAGTTGTTCGCACAACTTAGAAAGATAAAAAAAAGGAAAAAACTTAACGGTAAAGCATCTAACAGATGCGCCAACTAAAAAACGAATAAGAGAAGAAAAAAAACAGACAAGCCGAGGAACCCAAACAGAAACAGAAACAGAAACAGAAACGAGTTCTTTGTTGGACGCCCAGCGGAATCCAATGAGCGCAAGAGAGTTTTCACTCGAGAGAGAGAGAGAGAGAGAGAGAGAGAGAGGGAGAGCCGATTGTGGTGGTGGTGGTGCTGGTGCTGGCATTGCTCGCTGTGCTGGTGGTGGTAGTGGTGGTGAGCCCAAATCAGCCAAACGCATTGGAGGTCTTGCCCCGCCACCAAAGAGAGCAACGGGTGCGAATGCGACCGGTGATTTCCACTCAAATGGAGCTGTTGCCATTAAGTGGCAGCTGGTGCGAGCGGTGCAGCAATAGAGCTGTGGCCCGGGGTGCAGCTGTATCTGTATCTTTGACTGTGTATCTGAGCTGTGCGCTCTGTCAGTGGTGGAATGAGAGAGATTTGTGTGATGTGTCGTTAGGTCGAAACGGTCGAGTCGGGTCGGGTCGTGTACCTTTTGCCACGAATGTTTTGCCAGTCAGGCTCTAAAAGGCCTTACGAGAACAGCTGAGATTTCGCTGCTCGCATGACGCGCTTTTTCCACACAAGATAGAAAAATTTTTCTGAATTTTTATATCACATTTTCATACAAAGTGCATGCAAAGGCGAGCTAAGAAATTTTCCACAAGTCTCAAAATTAATTCGTGTGAGTGCAAATAAAAAAAATGCAATTACGAGAAGAAAAAAAAAACGCAACGAATGAAATTTAAAAAATATTTCAAAATCAAAAATATATAAAAACTACAAAAGTGTTTTACGTGCTGTGTAAAATGTGCAGAGTAAAAATAAAATAATTATAAATTCTATTTAATTATAATTATTACAACGGAAAATCTCAAATAATCAAAATATTCAAAATACTTGGCAAAAAAGTGTAACGGAAAAATACATATTTTCGGAGCATAAAAAAAGAAAAGAAAAATTGTTGAAACCGTTCTTTGGTGACTTATTCCATTCCCGTGCAAAGTGTATTCCAGCGGTTATTCTACGTGTTCCGATCCGGCCGCCAAAATTATTACGCACAATTCGCTGAGCGTGTACGGTGGCGGCGTCATGTGCGCCTCACCGTCCACCGCTCCCGGCTTCTTCAATCCGCGGCCGCAGTCCGGCGCCGAGCTGTCCGCCTTCGATCTGGGCCTGTCGCGCTCCATGACGTTGGGCGTGCCGCCGCACAGCGCCTGGCACGATCCCAATCTGGGCGGCCATCTGCATGCCTCAGCAGGACCCGGCTCCCTGGCGGGCACCAACAGCAGCGGTGGCGGCGGCGGCGGTGGTGGCGGTGGCACCACACCCAGCAGCGTGGCCAGCCAGCAGTCGGTGGGCATCAAACAGGATCTGTCCGGCCTGAGCGCCTCGACGGCAAACCTCAACCAAAGCGCACATCACGTCATCAAGGAGGATCTGTCCAGTTTGCCCAGCGCCAACGGCGGCTCCACTTCCGCACATCACACAAGCGCCGGCCAGTCCGGTCATGGCCCGGATCTGGTGCCCATCATCAAGGGCTCACAGTCGTCCAGCTGCGGCGGCGGCGGCGGCGGTGGTGGTGGTGGTGGTGGTGGTGGCAGCACCACGCCCAGCTCCCAGGCAAACAGTTCGCATTCGCAGAGCAGCAACAGTGGATCCCAGATCGATTCCAAGCAGAGCATCGAGTGCGTCGTCTGCGGCGACAAGAGCTCCGGCAAACACTACGGTCAATTTACCTGTGAAGGTGAGTAACACACGAAGAGGGAGCAAGCAAATCACCCGCTCAATTGAATCTTCGCGTTCTTTGTGTTTGTGCTTGATATCTGCAAATGATGACCAAACAGAAATCTAAACTTCAAAATAGTTTTGTTGCCTGCAACTCAGAAACTGGCACTCAAAAGCGTGCTGATCTTGACAGATACGTTGAATTATGGCAGTTTGATGAGTTGGCAATAAAATTCGGTGATGTATGGTAAACCTTGTCTAAAGCGGGTGTGCGTGTGTGTGTGTGTGTGTGTGAATGCTTGCAAATAGGCAGGCAGGGGAAGTGGAAGGTTGTGTAAATGCTGACAGCAACTTCAGCTACATTGCTAACTATTTCCCACAATACACAGTGGATATAAGAATAGTGCAACTGCGCAGAAGTCTATTTGGGCGAAGGAATGTTTTCTAAAAGGAATTTAAATTAGATCTTGAACGTGATTTTCTTTTCAACTACCACACTTTTATCCTTGTGGTTCAAATGAGTTGCATAGCCAATTTCTACTGTAGCTAAAAATAAAATTGCTGCTTTTATGGTCAAACTTTTCTAAGATACTCGATAATCTTTTAGATTTGCATAGATCAATCAATAGCAAATATCCTCTATTAGACATCAGTCGTATCACCAAAATATGTCTCCGACTTCATTCGTGGCACTCGGCTATTGTTCAGCTATTTAAATATTTTACAGATACTTCATCTTTTCTGTCGCAACAAAATTCTGGCAGAACAAAATTCGCGCTTTCACCATTTCAAATCTGCCTCAAATACTTTTATATCTTAGCGTCTTTCGCGCAATTTAATATCTTAATTAATTTTGCAATAAATACAACATAATTTCTCGAAAAATCTCAAAAAGTTCGCCTCAGAGATACTTTTGCCAGTTAGTTCTGGTCAAAATGCTTTTACAACTCCCGCAATTGCTCCAACCGATTCCTTCGCACGCACCCGCAACGTCTCAACTCGCTTATCGCCAGATAAAAGAGTAGAAATATGAAGAAGAAGAAAAAGTATTATCTATATGAAATACGATGTGCTTTTGTACTAAGCCAAACAATTGTTGTGCAAACATGCAAATTGTGCGGCTACGGCCGCTAAATGAATCGCCCGCCTTTTTATTGTCTTAGACCTGGCCAAGAGAGCAGACAGCAGTGGTAGACACAAGAGGGGAGGGCGGGGAGGGCTGTGGTGGAGAAATCTGCATCCATGAGCTTAGATTAGCGCTGCACGCAGCGCTGGCATTTAGTAGAACGCAAAGTTTAACTTGTCATATTCGTATCTCTTCAAATGTGCAGCTCTTAGTCAGAGAGAAATTACAGCTGCAACGCATAGATATGTGGAACAGTGGCGTGAGTTGCAATAAAAACTGGTTGCAAAGTTGATCATCTAACTCAATATTCAATTTATTGTTCATTTGTTTCTGATTTTTTGCTCTGAATTGGATTTTTATTAATTTCCTCATAACTCAAAAACTTAATATTTTCGAATGAATTGAATCACATTATTTTTTGGATATAGAAAAATTAAAGTTTTTTATATTCAACTGTAAATCTCTTTGACTCGCTTAAGACTTGAATATATTTACGGACAAGCTCATTATATGTAAAAAAAAATTCGATTTATATCTTAGGCACTCTTAAGACTGAAGTTTCTCTAGTTTTTCCTTTCGAATAGTAAAAATAATCTTTAACAGATATATTTAAGTATCTTGAGTCACTGTTCGCATTGCAACATTGTGGGCGCTTTTATCATTATTAATCACCCAGCATTTTGTACGCATGCGCAGCAACAATAACAACAGACTGCCAGACGAATAAGAACCACAATCAAAATATGTGGCTCGGTGACCGCCTCGCTGCATTCTGAAGGTGTTTTCTGCAACTCGCCACCCGCTTGTCCATGCATGTGATGCACACAGATACACGTGTACCTGTGACTGTTGCAGTTGTGTATCTTTTGGGGGCAGCGGCGGCTGATGATGTTGCCACGATTGCAATCTATTTTGTTCTATGCACTCAGTCTCGAGTCGCGGGTCTTGCATCTTGAGTCGCAAGTCTCAAGTTGAAGCATGGACGAACACAAAAAAAAGCAACAAAAATAAATGCAGAAAATGTATTTCAAACTAAATAGTAAAGCGCATAGAAAACGCTCAACGCTTAGGAGCATATCATTGCCCGTTTTTTCTTTTTCTTCTTTCTTTTTGCTTTTTTGATGACCGCTTTCCACCAATATGCCATAATGTGCGTCCTTTCAGCTGATTCACTTCCAAGCTGAGATACCACGTACTTGCATATAGTTGCCACAACTCGTTTTGCGCCGTTGCTGTCTCACTTGTCTGTCTGTCCGCCTGACTGTCTGTCTCCCTGTCTCTCTGTCTGTCTCTCAGTCCCTCTGTGCTGTCGGCGCTGTCTGTCCAGGGCGCAGTATGTGAAATTTATTCCAAAAAGACACCCCACTCCGCCAAGCGTCCTCTCGCATTCGTCGCTGTAAGATTAATTGTAGCTTATGCGTGTTGCCTGTTCCTGAGTCCGAGTATCTTACTCCTCGCCCCTTGCGAGTTCAGCAGTTCTTTGTAGTAGCAACTTGTTTGATTTCATACACAGCTGTTCCTTTTTTTTTTGTTTTTTTTTTTTTTTGGGCCACACTTGTAGGTGAAATTAGGTACTGACAGATATCAGGTACCACTTATAATTTTGCAAGTTTGCACAACCAGGAAAATACTCGCGAGTCTTGCAACATAACCTTTGCTAAAAGTCACGGTTCAAGCGGCTGCTGCTGCCTGAAATATGTTCGCCGATAAAGCGCACTGATAATATTAATGATGAGTGCATGCCTGTAATGTGCCAAGCCAAGCCAAGCCAACAAAAGCAACGGGAACAGGCCACAGCCAAACAGATATCTCGCCTATTAATTTAGCCATTTGTCATAGCTATTAGTAGGCAACACTTGAGGGTTTTACTCAGTTTTAGCGCTCATCGTTTATTTTTTTTCATTTTTTTCACGTACATAATTTCGATTGTCTTGTGCAGTTGTTCTTAGAACTTGTTGGATATTCCTTAAACACCTTTGCATTGCAAATTTGTGTTGCGTTTATTTATTGCTAGAAAATGTATCTTAGCGCCCATGTCAAAATATAATTAACTTGATTTATTTGCTGCCCCACATGAGTACGACAAATAAATTTCATGAAAAATTGCAACACAAATATAAGTAACAGCCATGCAATTAATTTAGTGCCACATAAACATTAACTGCAAAAGCAAAAGAAAAGTTTCATAAAAAATGCAGAGAACTAAGTACAATAATAACTAATGCAGGCCTGGCCTGGCGCTTGATACAACAACAACACCAACAACAACATCAGCAACAAAAGAAGAAACATATCAAGTCTAATTATTAAGCGCAAGCAGCACGCATTAGCTGTGCGAATGTATCTCGAACATACTTTGTCAACTTGATGTAGTAGGCCGTCGCAAACGCATTAACATTTTGCACAGTGCATACGAGCATACGAGCAAAAGCAGAAGGAAGTTTCATGTAAGCTCATTTAAATTATTTCCCACGTTCCCGCAATTAAAGCGCAACCCAAAAACCAAGAATTCATATGCGGAACCACACAATGGTCAAGCAACAGCAGCAAGCCCAAAAACAAAAAAAAAAAAAACAGAAAGAAAAAAAACCCAATCCAAAGAAAAGAACAATTTTTTGATGTTGACAATGTCACAAGTTGCTTCAAGCTTGTCCATACTCATCATTGCCTTGTATCTTTTTTTGCTTTTGGATTTCCTTTTGAAGACATTTGCTGAGCAACATGTGTGGCTTTTTAATTCACTTCATTATGATGTATTCAAATATAGCGATCTTCAGTGCACAAAATAATCGTAAATTGCACTCAACCCAAGTACGAGAACTTGAGGCTTAATAATCCACTCCGATCTTGCAAAGCTACGAAATTCTATATATTATTTATATATAGCCTTAGAATTTGTTGACTTTTCACTTTGAACTTTTCAATATAAATATTTTCCGATTTACTTAAAGACTGAGTGCTTTTGCCATTGCACTTTTACAGATCGGAGACTCTTTAATAAATTATTTGAAAATTCCAATGGGTAGACAGATTCGCTGAGCTTTAACAAAAGGCGCACATAAATCAATTAGCTGTCTTCTCGAGGCCCAAAAAATAAAAAAATTTTAATAAAACACACACCAAATAAAAAAATAAATAAGTAACAACAACAAAGTAAATACGATTGCAAAAAAAATTGCAAACGCCCACTGCGCATTTTTCAGATCTGTTTTTCGTGGTGCAATTTATGACGTTGCAGCCTTATGCAGTTTTTGTTGTTTTTTTTTTTTTGTGGGGCGTTAAGGCGTGGCTGCGACGCCCGCTGCAAAACGTATTTTACTTATTAATTAGTAACGAAAAGCTTAATAAATTTCAGGCTTGTATTAAATTTGCATTTAACATTGTTTTTGACTTAAAACTCAATATCATTTATTATTTGAGCATAAATCGCTTTATGATTAACATTTATAACTTCCGTACGATTTGGCACATGCACAAACACATGATTTACCATCGCCCCTCTCTCGGGCACATATGCATGAGGAATACCAAAACGAATTTCGGTTAACTTATAGCAGCAATATTCATTTTGGCAAATTGTGGCAATAAAATTGTGAGGTAGCAACCAAAAAATAAAAAAAAAGGGGAAAAAGAATAATATTTATGTTTACTTTTGCCTGATCGAGTTGTGGCAACTATGGATTGCCTCACTGCTTGCCTTGTCAACGTTAATGAGCTGGTCTGGGATATAAATTATTTGGCACAAGCGCCAGCGCCATCGCAAGCCCTTCATTAAAATACTACTACTACAAAAAAAAAAAAAGAATGCAATGCCGCTGAATACGAAACTTAATTGTACAGATTTTGGCCCAGACAAAATAAACAGCAACAATATAAAACAACAAGAGGAATGAGGAAAGACATTGTAATCATTAAGCGCTGACTTGTAGTACAAATCGTTGTACTTAGAAGCCACAGTTAAAGCCAATAATGCTGCTGTTGCCAAAGTTGCAGTTGCAGTTGCGATTGCAGCTTGCAACTTGGAGCTTCAGCTTGAACTGTGCCTCGTCTATGCCAAATGAGGCGCAAAAACTGCATCCTGACACGATGCGATTTCGTAAAAATCCCCCAATTCTCCATTCCCCCTCGACGGCATCATCGACAAGCGGGCAAAAATCGTGAACTACTGAGCGACTTGATCCGCTTTATAATGTAACGGTTTAATTAATTATGTTAAGCTGCAGCCGCAGCCGCAACCGCAGCAACGTGCAACGTGCAACACACAAGGGCTCAGACACAGTTGTTGCCACTTCATGCGCAATTTTCGTTTTCAGCTAACTTGGCTAATCGATCAGCTGCAGCAGAATCCCCGCAATCCCTTTGACTCGCTGCCCAAAAATGTATTATACCCTGATCACGAAGGGTACAACGAGTGTAATCGTTTTGAGCTTGAAGGGAATGCTGCAATTTGGTATACATTATAAATATATTAATGAACCCCTTGCAAATATCACACTTTTCAATTTATGCAATCTTCTTAATTAATAACAAATTAAGAAATACATATTTTACAGTCTTAAAAAATGTATAAAAATACCCCATCAGCTTCTAGCTGTTATTACACGGGATTAGTGTATGAGTTAGTCGATAATATTCATTCGCAACTTGTTTGATTTTTCTTCTATTTAGTGTACAACTTTTGCCTGCTGCACGTTTTTTGTATGGCATCTCTCTTTCTCATGCTGCGGTGCCTGGCTGGTGCACTTGCAACATTCGCGAGAGAGAACACAGCCTGAGCTTGAGCTTGAGTCTCATGACGACATGCCCCGCAGCGCTGCGGAGTGGCCTCTTTAATAGTGCAACAGCACCGCAGCAATAACCTTTCTTATCGCCATGTGTCGCTGGGCAACAAGCAGCGAACAGACCCCAAGTACATGACCGCAGCTTGGACTTGAACTGGGTTTGGGCTTGGGTTTGGTTTGGGCTTAGCTCTGGCCAACTGAGCAACTGGGCAACTGGGCAACTGGAAACTGCGCATAGAGTTTCGGCTGCATAACTTCACATAGCATCAGTTAAATCAAAGCTAAATCGCTTATCTTTATTTTCGCCGAGCTCCAGTCGGCATATTGTTGTTGAAGTTGCTCTTGTTGTTGTTAATGTTGTTTTGTTTTTCGTTGTCTTGTTTTTATTTGTTGTTGTTTTTGTTGCTTTTTTTTGTTGAGTTTGTTGTGTCTGTGCAACGTGCGAATTACTCTGTAGATTGCTCTGCATACGGTGGCATATGGGCCAGGCTGTGTGGGATGCAGTTATTGAAGGAATTGCGGGCCAACCAAAAACGAGTTTCAATGAAATGAGTAAGCACATTGAGTGAACAACTAGTTGAAGGCCTTTTGCAGTTTCCCTAAGTACGTTTTTGGTGTTACAAGCAACAGCAAAATTCAAACAATTTCAAATCAAAAATCTGAAAAAGTATCTTCACAATGCCAGCGAAACAACTCTAACAGCAGCGTGGTTCAATTCAACACAGCCAATTAACGATTCGCTCAGACTGGCAACAATTTCATTAACTGGAAAGTTCTTAAATTTGCCACAGCTGAGAAGCTTTGTTGCACAGTTGCGGCAGATACACGATGCTTCTCACAAGTATCTTTACCATTGACCTATATCGAGTTGTAAACCCTGCTGCTTTATAGCAATGTCAACTCCAAATGGCGTTGCCTGCTGTTATGCCAGTTACCCAGTAATCAGCTGGGGCACCTGCAACTGCAACTGCATCAGCGCCCGCAAACAGCAAACAGCAAACAGCAACAGCAACAATTGCAATCGGCAATTGCAGTTGGGCTTCCGCCTCATGCAGCGCACTGAAGTTCAAGCGCGTTCATAATCAGCGCATTTTGTAGATACTCGAAGTGCATGCAAGTTAAAACATTTTGCGGTTCGTGTCTGGGCCTGCAATTATGTTTTGGTTTTACTCCAGATACTTTGTCTAGCTTTTGCTGCGCTTTTGGCTTTGCCGCCGCCTCAATCTCAGTTGCCAAGTCTTCTATCTCTTGCAGAGATGGGCGCGTGTCGAACTCTATTTCAATTATGAACACAGACATTGCACTGCGATCCTCCCGAGAGAGCATTCAAATATTGTTGTTTGAAATATTATTAATGAAATAACTTGAAAAGTTACATTTTATATATACAAAATCAAATATTAAAAGATCTGCATATAAATATATATATATGAAAGTCACTCAAGTGCACATAAATAATTTGAGATCATTATTTAGATTGCTCGTGTCACGACTCGCGCTCATCTCTAGTTTTGGTGTCTTGAGGCGCTGTGCTAATTACTTGAACTAGCTGCCTGCACAAGTGCGCTTAACATTTAATTATTGCGACTTAATGACGGCTCTGCGGCTGTGTATTTAGGGTGTGTGTGTGTGTGTGTGTGTGTGTGTGTGTATTAATAATTAGAAAATGAGCCGACAATGGGGCGTAGTCTGGTCTCTGCTATTGACTTTGTGTTACACATCTTGTGCAACGGTGCATTGACCGAACTGCAAGAAATCGCAATTGGCCGAAAAATCAAAAAAAAAACTAAAGAAAAATGAAAAACGAGCCAAATTGGCATATTGGCCGAGAGAGCATTGGTTAATTTGAAAGAAAGAGTTTATAGAGTACTCAATAGTAACTCATAGATACGGCTATGAATGCACTCATTCGCTTTGGCCCAAACTAATTTCACGCTTCAAATTGATGCGGCCAAGCGGCAAAAGTCTCTTGCGCAGCGCTGCACTTTCGTTTGTGGAGCTCATGGCCATGGTTATGCTAGGGCAGCGGGGTAAGTGGGGAGGGTGCTTCTGGATAATTTGTATATATATATGTGTGTGTGTGTGTGTGTGTGTGCGTTGATATCGTGCACACATTTCAGGAAGTTCAATTAATAGAACGAACGCTTGAGCTTAGCTGTAGTTCTTGGAACTTCTAACTGTATTGAACGCTTTATGGCGCGTAGCACACGCAAGCTCCAAGCCCCAACACTTCCCCGCCCTCCCGCCCCCCGTTAACATTTCCCCTATTGGCTTGCAATTGAGCGCAAGCGTAATTGAAACTACCGCAAAAGTGTGCTTATGGCTAAACTGTCTCGTACTTACAAGATACATTTTGAAGCCATAGCAAGGCCATGACACCATGACTACTTTAGGGCTTCTTCTGCTGCTGCGGAGGGGTGGAGTAGTGGTGGCTTAGTGTGGTGGGGTGGGGTGGGTTGACTTTGACTTTGTGGTGCTCGCACCTTGTGCCTGCACTAGCTATATAGCTGCATAGGTCCATCTATATCTTCATCTGAAGCTGCATCTGTATCTGCGTTTGGGCATCTTTCGCTCCACCCTTTTTGGGTTATTGATATAACATGATATGCCAATGCCAATGCCAAAGCCAATGCTGAACTGACTACACCCCAAGCCCCACCCTCTCGAAGCAGTTCCCCTCTCTTTGCTGGCTCATAGTTGAATGCTTCTGCCTCGTATCTTCATCAATAACGACACGGAGCAGCGCAGTTCGCATCGCCGTCGTCGTAGCTCCAGATAAAGCTGCGATAGGCGCATATGGGCAGCGATTTCCCCTCCCGCCTTGCAGCGCTCCTTTTCTTTTTCAGTTTTGAAAAGCCGTAGGTACCACGACCAGGCCTTTGCAGCTGTCCAGCTGTCCCAACTGTCCCTCAGTGCACAGCAACAACAACAGCAACAACAGCAACAACAATAACAACAGCATCAGCAGCAGCAGCAGCAAACCCGAGTGGAATAGAGGCACAGGCAACGGTACGTCTTGTGCAGAAATCGTGACTTGGTACAATATCGTTATTCGTAGATCATATGGTGTAAAAGCTTAAGTGTGTGCTGTATGTGTATATTTCCTAGATGCCTTTTAGTTGCATCTCTTGGGCTTGTCTAGCGCGGCGTGTGAGGCCAACTTTTGGCAGTTGACTTGGCAGTTTCGACATTGTAGCATGCCCTGCTTCTCCCAATTCTTAGCGAACATATTAGAAAAGTCCACAAAGTAGCTGATTCACAGCTTTTAAAGCTTTCAATGAAAAGCGGCTTTTGGGCAGTTCGTCTAGCCCTTTAAGGATTTCGATATATATTCAATTTCGATTAGATCTGATTATTGTCAGTTTTAAATCAATGTTCGATTTTAGCTTCAGTTGTGTATTTTAAAGTTTTTACCACTTTCTCATCTGTTATTGAATTTAAAGATATGTCTTATTTGCAATTTTGATTACGTAAATTGGATCTTCACTACTGGGAAAGCTTTTGCTCAACAAACAATATTTACCAGGCATGCAGCAATTTGCGAAAACGATAAGATTTTCCATTTTGAATGGCAACAGGCAAGGCACTTGCGATGGTTTTTAATCCATCTATTTGTATTTTCTAAGTTTTCTAAGTGCATAAGACGATAACCCGTCTAAACTAAAGCAGTGTGAGACTTTTGTTATTGAATACAAATCGCAGTTTTCTTCAACACTTAACCATTGTGGCGACTTAAGGCTTAGCTTCTGTCACTCTCTGTCTAGTTTAAGGATGTAGCGCACTAGTTGATCGACTTAAACTCACCGCTTGAAATTCACAGAGGCCGGCCACGTTTTGGTGCACACGATCGCAACGCAGTCAGTCCCCAGTCAGCTTGCCCCCCTGCTCCACACACGGACTGCCTGGGCAGGAGTGCGCATTGAAAATCTTTTATAGCACTGATCGGCATAGCTAGCTGCAGAGGAGACAGCGACTATGGCGACTGTAGCCTGGTGCTGTGTATGCTTACATATTTTGTTTGATGATGATTTTACAGCTTAAAACGAATTTTATGAGCATATGCCATTGTTTCTTGAGTTATTGTGAGAAATTTTGTGTGGCATGGCCCAAAGCGTGGCCCCCGCTAAAACCAAAACCAAAAAATGGCACAACAACAGCCACTGGACTCATGCAGATAGACAGATGAATGCGATGGTAGGGATAGGGTGGAGGGGGGATGGTAGGGGCGGCGAGGGCTGGGTGCAACGCAATTGATACACATGTTCTGCTGCATGGCGACATCAAATTGCATTTGGAGCTTGTAAGCAACGCGCCAGGCTCGCCCGGCCAACTCTATCAGTGAGTGCTTAATGGCTGTCCACAACAACAACCAGTCAGTAACTTGGCTTGTCTACAGGCTTAACAGTAAATTCGTGGAGCCAAAACCAAGAAAAAAAAGAAAGAAGTTGAATTCAACATCAGTCGCTCTGTTACTAAAACTTAAAGAGCTGGCTGGCGTTCAAGTCCGTCGTATCATCGTGCCCAGAGATACACTTTGTTAATTGAAAGCCATTAAAGGTAATTTTATGGAAGGCGTTAAGCCATGAAACGTGTAACATGACCATTGACATAGGGAACAACAGCCAGGCAGGAGTGGGGCATAGAGGCATAGAGGCCCAGAGCCATAGGGGATGGGGGATGGGGGATGGGGGATGTTTGGATGTATGTAGTATCTCAGGAATAACAACTAGGACTAGGACAAACAACTGCGAGTGTCATGAAGTGAAGCGCAACTTGCCGCATTTGGTGGCATGTTCTGCGCTTTGCTACTTTGCTTTACAAGTGGTAACAATTTTTTGTTCCCTTTTTTTCGATTTGTTTTTTTTTTTTTGTTTTTGTTTAATCCAAGTGCCATGGAATTTGTTTTACTTGCTGCAAAGCATTTGAAGGTGCAACTGTAGTCTCGAGTTTTTTGTTTTTATTTTTTTGTAAGGTTTAAGTTATACCACTGAGCAGACGATATATATATATATATATATATTTATGCTTATGTGCAGCTGAAAATAGAGAACTTCTCAAATGTGCATCATTTGCGGAGATTAATGTGTTATAAACACTCAGCTTTATATTTACTTATTACTATTATGTTAAGTATTCAAAATAATATTTAATAAATTGTCCTTTGAAAATTGATTCGTGTCATATATATTTAAATTTTGTTTTTTTTCCATTTATTAACCATACAATTTTCGCATTTGCTTTTTCAGGCTGCAAATCGTTCTTCAAGCGCTCCGTGCGACGCAGCCTGACATATTCGTGTCGGGGCAGCAGAAACTGTCCCATAGATCAACATCATCGCAATCAATGCCAATATTGCCGTTTGAAAAAGTGCCTCAAAATGGGCATGCGACGCGAAGGTAAGTCTCTTGTCGCCACCGTTTTCCCCGTTGCCACGAACTGCTGGCATACATCAACTACAGTGAAATTCGAAATTTTTCGCACTGGGTGTGGGTCAATTAAAAGTCAAACAGTGAGGCAAATACATAAATAAATTAAATGCGCCGAGACCAAGGCGAAAAGAAAACGAAACAAGAAAGTAAAGCAAAAACAATGACAAAACGGAAGTAGCACACGACAATTGCAACAACCACAACAAATACAAGTCAATAGAGAAATAACATGTGATTTTTCTAGTGAATTTGGGTTACATTTGGTCCAATAAATGGGACAACTAAATGTCACACGCTAGGAATGTGCACACAACACAATTGACAAGTGTGGGCTGCTCTTTAGCTGCTCTACGGCTCTACGGCTCTACTTGGCTACTGGTTCAGCTATTTGGACGGTGCCAAGTGGCCGACAATGAAAAGAATGTGGCACCACCACACAAGTGGTACTTGATGATGATAAGCTGATGCTTTTGTCTATCTGAAAAGGTCGCTTCTTAATAAGTTAATACTTACAAAATATATACAATTGCTAACATTGCAAACCCTTTGCATAACACAATTAACAACTGAAACTTTTAGAACACAACTCTCAATAGCTGTCAGTCCTCCAAATAACTTAATAAGTAGGCATTGTAAAATTTAATAGGCAACTAATAAGATACCCATTCCCATACCCCTTGTCGCAAACCATTAAAAATTAAGCTCTACGCATGACATTTAGCCAAGTTACTAAGCAACGCGAAAAACGAGCCCATAAAGCTACTTAACCAGACACTGAGTTAAAGCAAAAAAGCTAAAGTGGTCGACAGGCACATACCCTGTACAATCAGGTATTGTATGTTATCTCACATAATTTTTGCAAAGTTGTATAATACCCATATGCACATTTTATAGTTATAGGGTATACTAAAACAATTAGGCATTGAGTACAGCATATTGCCCCTAAAGATCAGATGCAAACTTGTTCGCTCGTTGGTTAATAATTAAAAAAAAATTAATATTGTAGAAGTATGAGTACTCGAATGCTCGTATAGTTGAAAATACTGAATACTTGAATAGTTGAGCATTAGGAATAAGCTCAATATTGTAATTTGTATATCAACACTTTTATTATTGTGGCGCTTGAAGCATGTTGCCGTTTGCAGCAATGATTTATTAAAAGTAATTCGATTTAATCAAGCTTCATACACTGTCAGAAAATTATGGGTTAACCAGTGAAACCAGACAGCTAAATGCTATATTTGTTTCGGTGGGCAGGAAGTGACTTGCATGAAAACTATACCATGCATTGTATTCGGACAGTGCAGCCACGGGCTTAATCAAAGTCAGCATGCAACATGTTGCGTTTGCAAATATTTGGCATAGTTGGGTCAAATGTTTTGTCCACAAATTGGCAAACAACGACAAATTGACAGACGCCACTGTGAATCGATCAATGACTGACTTGACGGACTGACTGACTGACTAAATGAGTGACTGGTTGGGTGACTGCTTGACTGGTTGGGTAGTTGCAGTTATTGGCATTAACAATTAACGTCTGTCTGGTCAACAGAATGAAAGAGCGACTGAGACAGAGACAGTGAACGAGAGAGCGAGAAAAAGAGGTACTCGTCGAGCTGCTGGACAAAGCTGTTATTATTTGCACTAATATTGACAGGTTTTTCGCAAAATGCTAATAACCCCCTACCCCAAACAACAACATCAACAGCAGCAGCAGCAACAGCAGCAGCAGATGTTTGTTGTGTCTGCGATTTAGGTTAAGAACGATGCAATTAAAATGCAGCTATAGCCGCATTGTAATTAAATGTATCTAAATATTGATTTAAGCGACATAGCGCTAGAGTATTGCGCAAAAATATGAAAATATATACAAATTTGCCTAGGCCAAGTACAATATGTTGTTTTTAGCTAATGACACACTGTCAACCCAAGTTTTGAATCTTTATATGTATTGTTGTTTTTTTTTTTGGTTACCTGTTTGGTCATTAAATATGTGATTACCTGTAGCCGCCACAGTGGCTGACAACTTGTCAACTTCATAAAACTTAAAAGAGTTCAACACCTTTGCCCCAGCGCCCCTCCCCATCGCATTTCCTAATGTACAAGTTCTGCGTAAAACTAGTTCACAATACCACAATACCTATATCAGCGCTGAGAAATCGTGAGAAAATATATTTTCTGCATAGAATTTTATTCCCTTTTTCTGCGTCATTTTTTGTTTTCATTTTTGCTTTTTGGGCGATACTTAGCATAAAAGTGGCACAGAGGTTATGCCTCGCAAGACCTGGTCAAGAAACTCTACGGGTTCGGTCGCTGAAAAAACCTGAAAATCCGTACAAAATCAAGGCACGGAGGTCGCTCTAATTAAACTGCAATGTCAATTGGACGGGGTGGGATGGGTGGATGGATGGATGGATGGAGTGAGGTGGGTTGGGTCAGCGAACTGGACAACTGTTTTGCAGAAACTCGTTTTCACTACACAGCTAAGGGATGAGCTACCAAAAATTACTTTAGATTATAAAGGTATTTTGTTAGGAAAAAATGTTTGCTCTAAAATTCAACTTGAAACGGGTCAGAAAACTATAAAATCAGCTGGTTGAAGGGGGTTGTTAGTAATATTCTGCAGATAGAAATATCATCAAGTTAACAAATAAAACAAAAATAAAGAGCATTTCAAGCACATAAACATTGATTGCAAGGCTCTTTAAGCGATATATGAAAATAAAATTGGGCTACAGCGGATCAGCTGATATATATTCTAGCTATACATATACAAAAATAAGCAAAATATACTTGTGTTACTTACTATTCTTAATTAAATTCAGAAGCTTCAATGGTGTGTCATAGCAACCATCTTATATAAGCTCACATATGCATTATAATTAACAATGGAAATTTTAACTCAACAATCACAACAACAACAACTCAAGTACATTAAAAGCAAGGCAAATATTTAATCGTGCAAATGGCATGGCAAGTTGAAGGCTCTTTGAACGCTCGGCCGGAAACTGCATTTCCATATATATATATATATATATATATATATATATATATATATATGCATACATATATACATACACATATATATATATATATATATATATATGTTAAGCAATCCAATCCTTTTCGGCGGAACTGAAGCGTGTGTTAATCCACTTGGCCACAATTAGCTGTGGGCCACTTGGGCACGCTCTCAAGTGAGCGGCTTGACATGTGCGACTCGATGACTTTGCATATCGTTTATCGATTGCGTAAGTGCGAAACTTGGGCCAGAAACACCACAAAAACAAAAGCGCATTCAAGGCTTGAGCACGTGCTGCTGGCCCACAGCTTCTCATTCATTAAGCAATCAGCAAATGTGGCAGAGTTATGCTTCTTCTACCTCTTTCACATCATCTTGTCGTTGTTGTTGTTGTTGTTGGCTGATGTTATCGGTTAAAGTTGTTGGAGTTGATTTGCGTTGCAGTTGCGAGTTAGTTTTTGTGGTCAGCCTGGCAAGTTTTGAGCTGTGGTCAGTGTCGAATATATTTTCCCAGGCGCATAAATAAGCCCATGCTAAAAAACTGGACAAAACACAAGAGCAATAGGAGAGGGACAGGGAGAGAGACAGAGAGAGAGAGAGAGAGAGAGCTAACCGGTTTGCAGCGTCTTCGGTTGCCTGCATAGATCAGTTTTGGAATATTTTTGTGTTGAGGATCAAGCGTTTGCCTGCGCAAATTACGCAAATGTATTGTATAAATAATTGTGTCGCCCCGTCGCTGGACACTGGTCAAGTCTGGCAGTTCCGGTTCTGCAACCCCCGGCAACTTAATTGCTTGGGTAAAGCAATAAACAAACACAGTTTTATTGCTGTTGTTGCTGCTGTTGTCGTTCTCGTCCTATGTATCGAAAACTCTTAGGATTTTTGTCTGCATTGTGCGAGTAGACCAAAAATGCTTTCGCTTTTCGCTTCAACAAAAGACGTTACTTTTGCCCGTCCAACTGTATATGTGTGTGTGAGTCTGTGTGTGTGTGTGTGTGTGTGTGAGCATGTGTATGTAAGTGTGTGCTGTGTCTAAAACAATGGCTGAGACCAACACTTGGTCTGATCAGCAATCGTGTTTAGCTTTATTTGCTTTTGAGTGCCTTTGGCAATGTTTTACGATTTTGTTGTTTCGATTATTTGGAATTCAGCCTGTTACTCTGGCTCTCGAGTGGGGTTAGGTGTGGTGCATATGACTCGGTCTAGGTGTGTACCTCTCATATTTGAGGTGTAAAAACCTTTGCTAACCCACATTTGATATCAGCTCAAGTACCCAACGCGCCATGTACTCCATTGTACTCAAAACAAAAAATATTTGTATCAAATGCGTTTTGCGGCCGAGCCAAGCCTTTTGCAGGCTTGCTGACTATGCAGGTGTAAGTCTAAAATATTACTAATTTGAGGGAATTGCTAGTCAAAGTTCAAAGACAAGGAATGCACTTTGAATTCAGAGAGAGCCTCTGAGCACACCCAATAAGTAATCTCTCACTCTCTATCTCTATCTCTCTTTCTCTTTCATTCTCATTTGATCGCTCTTCGTTTGTTGCTTAAAACTTGCAACAAATGTATTTTCTTCTGCTTCTTCAAGACTTGTATTATTAAATCATTTCAAGGCTGATGCCTTTGAATCAACTGTGAATCCAATTTGAAAGTATTCAGCTGTCGGCTATCTTCAATACTACGCTTAAAAAACTTTAACATTCAATCCTATTCTGCGTTTCAATTTAACTCCTTGTCATCAATTCTAAGTGCTTAATTTTATTTTAAATGCAATTCTGTTCTTCAAGTATATATTTGATATAAATTGGATACACTTTGTATGTAGTTTAGCAAATCCAAAATTTGTGCTTTGTAGTTTGAGCAGCTGTAACAGAAGATTTCTCATTTAATTCTTGGATCGTTCGCAAAAGATGCAAGCGAACAGTTACACTAACACACACACACACACACACACACACACACACACACACACACACACACACACAAGGCACACACGTGCTTGTATCAGGTATCTTGAAGATGCGTTGAAAGTATTTAGTTGAATTTGCATATATAAGCAGTTGTGGCAACAACAGGGGTTGCCAGTGCTCACGAGATCGAAACTGGACGACAAAAAAATACAGAAGTGAAAAAAGGGGTTTAGGGGTAGCCCAGGCCCAGGTCGCAAGCAGAAAAGTATCTTATGACGTTGTCGTAGTCGTAGTCGCTGCGAACAAAAGAGAAGCGATTGGAGAAGAGTGCGTTCAGATTTGAGGTGCCTGATAGGCATTGTGCGTTGTGGCAGCTTTGCCAACAAACGTTGAATGGGGCAACATTGTGCGGCGTGTGATGTCGCGGTCAAAATAAGGCGCACAAAAGAGCGCACATATTGAATTACTCTAGCTACAGATGCAGATGCAGCTACAGATTCAAATACTAATCTCATGCGGCTCATCGAAACAATAAATATATTTAAACTTAAGCAAAAAAAAACAAAATAAAAATAATTCAAAATAAATGCTAACTCTCTCTCTCTCTCTCTCTCGTTGCAGCTGTTCAACGTGGCCGCGTGCCGCCCACACAGCCGGGTCTGTCTGGAATACATGGCCAATATCAGTTGGCCAACGGCGATCCGATGGGCGTGGCAGGCTTCAATGGCCACTCGTACCTCAGTTCCTACATCTCGCTGCTGCTGCGCGCCGAACCATATCCCACATCCCGCTACGGCCAGTGTCTGCAGCCAAATAACATTATGGGCATTGACAACATCTGCGAGCTGGCCGCCCGTCTCCTCTTCTCTGCCGTCGAATGGGCCAAGAATATACCCTTCTTTCCGGAGCTGCAAGTGACCGATCAGGTGGCGCTGTTGCGACTCGTCTGGTCTGAGCTCTTTGTGCTGAATGCCAGTCAATGTTCGATGCCACTGCATGTGGCGCCGCTGCTGGCGGCCGCTGGACTGCATGCCTCGCCAATGGCAGCGGATCGTGTGGTGGCTTTCATGGATCACATACGCATCTTCCAAGAGCAGGTGGAGAAGCTGAAGGCGCTGCATGTTGATTCTGCCGAGTACTCCTGCCTCAAGGCAATTGTGCTGTTTACCACCGGTAAGTTGCTGGACATCCTCTACAAGGATGTGCCCGCACTGCTAACCAAAGTTTCAGCGCTTCTCGGCAAGCGTGTGGCATCTGGCGCGGAGTCTGCAGCTCTGCCGGCTACCTGCAGCAACGATGATGTGCTTGCTGTGGTGCGTGATCATCTCGATGAGCTGAATCGCCATGAGTTTGAGTCACAGCTGCAGCAGGCGCCACTGCATTTGGCCACCTTCATGAAGAGCGTGGCGGGCGTTGAGGCTGCAGTGCAGCAGGCGGAACAACAACAACAACAGCAGCAACAACAGCACCTGCAGCTGGAGTCTAAGCCAATTGCTGCTGTTGCTGCCACTGTGCCCGTTGTGCCCTCCGCCAGCAGCGCTTTCAGCAGCTGCGCCAAGTCCAACACTGTTGAGGTCGATCTGCTTGCAGCACTCTATGCCAGCTCCAATGGCAATGAGAGCAGCAGCAGTCACAATAATAGCAGTGGCTTGGGTGCCTCGCTGCCCACACAATCCCAAAGCGGTTCGTCCTCCATAAATTCCACCGCGTCACCGCTGAGCACGGTGGCCGCAACAACCGCCGCCATCGCCACGTTGAGCACAACAACAACAGCGACAGCAACGGGCAGCTCTCAGCTGGCTGGAGCATATCAGACGCCAGCCATGTTCTATCAGACGCCGCCTCGCAGCGCCTACGGCACGGCCTTTGATATGTTCCATCACAGCACACCGTTCGGTGTCGGTGTCAGTCATGCGGCGGCAGCGGCTGCAGCGGCTGCCCACTCAGCCGGTAGCGCCGGTAGCTTCGGTAGTCCCAGCTATAGATACTCGCCGTATAGCCTGGCGGGCAGTAGATGGCAATTGTAGCGCCCCCATTAAATCGAGTTAGCCAGTTAGTCTAGTTAGCTGTATCTGTATCATCAACTATGTATCTATGAAGTACTTAATTATGTATCGATTGTAAAGTTAAATCTTAGTGCCTATTGCTTATGTATTTACTGCCTTACACTAAGTCTTATTTATTTAAGTCGTAATTTAGCTTAGAAACTGTTCCAAAAAATATGACCAAAAAAATCGAAAGAGAGAAGCGAAGAGAGAGAGAGAGAGAGAGAGGGAGATAAAGAGAGGTTTGGAGAAGAAGAAGAAGAAGACTTAAGAATATACACTGCTGTTGCTGTTAAACAAAAAATTAATCCTAACTTGTGTTTTCACTTATCCCATTTGTTACTAATTTTATAAGCTTGTTGACTGTTTTTAAAAGTTATTATTTTTACTTTGCGCTTTTTAATTTTGTTTTTATTTTGCTTACTACTAACAACAATTTATGTTTGGTTACTAATTTTGTTTGTTTACTAAATATATCAATGTTGATAATTTAAAGTTCCAGTTTGGAAAATATACTAATAGTTTTTAGTATTCCAGAGTTGAAAAATAGTGCAAAAAATATTATATTTTAATTAACTAAAAATTATTGTTTTGATTTTTAAAAAAATAATACATTGCAATCTCTTCCACATTTCTTATAATTTCTCTGTTTTTGTATTTTCGAAGTGATCTGAGAAAATTAAAAATATTGAAATTGTTGTATTATTTGTTAACTATGTTTTCATATATTTATTTATGATTAACTTGCTTTAAATTCACTGAAAATGATATTCATAGTAATTTAAAACGATCTTATCAACATTTTTGTAATTCTTCAGAATTTTGCTTCAAAATAAAATCGAAAGACATATTTGATTGCTTGAAACCTTAAAATGATGATTATTGAGACTCTTTAACAACTTACTGATTGAGGTCTCTAGCAAAATGGAAAATGCCTATGAATGGGATATTACAAAAATAGACGTAATGCCCTATCCATATGCATTTTTGCTTCAACGTAGTAGAAAATTATGAGTGCACCTGCTTTCAAAAGGCAAATACATTCATAACGATCTCAACTACACTTTATTTATTTTGTACTAATTGTTAATTTTTATTTTTAAACCAAAGCAAAAAAAGACACACACACATACACACACACTTAAACAAAAGCAGCTTCATACAACATTTTGGCACACCTTCTGGACATTCTTGGGAACAACTTGCTCGCACACACACTCAAACAAACACACGTCTAACACACGCCTAACACACGTTTTATACATATCATTTAGGCAAATTCATAAATATTCAACTATAAAAACTGAAATGGCACATGGCTTGCTTTAAATGCTCGTTTATTTTATTTAATCTTTATTTCTTACTTATTTTATGTCTAATTTTTTGCCTGAAATAAAAAAACCCGATATTTGTATGCAAATAATATTGTTTATAAAATTAAAAATACTTTATTTATTATTTAAATTTACTGCATTTAATAACACAACAAAAAATAAGGTTTATTAGCATATAAGTAAGATAATTTTAGTAACCAGTACATAAATATATCACAAAAATGCTACAATAAATGTCTTCAGTGGAATTTCATTGGCAGTACATAAAAAGGCTCATTGAAGTTCGCCATGCTTTTGATCAGATTTTTAGTGAGCTTTCTATGTTAAAATCAAATATTTTTCTCTGTGTGTAGTTTTAGGCTCTTGATATTTAACAAACAAATATTTCACAGCTATTGCTTTGTCTGTCACGCCGTTTATCTGCCCCATTGTCCATTTACAGTGGCCAAAAAATGCAGCGAAGCGTTCAACTGTCTATATACCCCCCCTTCCGAATTCACCGAACCCGTGTGTGTTGCTTAGTCCGTTCGGTTGTCAAACCGTTGCCTGGTCATGTCAAGCAGCTGCGCCAAGCGCAAGACGCCGCTGTCCTCGATTTGCGACACTGACTATCCCTCCCCTCCTCCCTGGACACCCAGCACCCCCTTAGGAGCTGGCGACGTTTATTGACGTCGAGATACCACATTATGAACATTAATACAACACTCGTTTATGTCGCTTACTTACAAGCGGCAACGGCTGCTCTTTGGCCAACTCACAGCCCCAAGTCCAGCCTCAGCCTTAGCCGCAGCAATGAAAATAATTTTCCAATTTCCAAAACGCTGTGTGTGTCGATAGCTGCGCCGCGGATACGTTTCGGGTTTGGGTTTGGGCTTTTGGGCTTTTGGGCTGGGGTTTTTAGGTCTATTGTGAGGGGGCGTCGCAAATTCGTGTTGCCTGTGCTTCGACTGCGACTCTCGACTCTTGCGCAGCGCAATTGCATTTGAATTGGCTGCATGAGTCCATAAACTGCAGCCGATCAATCGCAATAGCCTCTCTCAGTTAGCCCCTCTTGCACATCGCTCCCTTGTGATAGACACGATCGCGGTTGTAAAATACCGGGTATAGACTTAGTAGATCTTCTGCCTGCTGCCTCGAAACCCAGGCGGCGGCACGTTGACGACATGTCTGCAATGCCGCTGTGGTGCATCTTCCAATCTGGTTGTGGCCTCGTCTGAGTTAGCCTCCGCGTCTGCGTCGCTGTCTCCCCTCCTGGACTCCACTCCACTACTGCCTGATTGCTGTCGTTTGTTGCAGTTGTTAAGAGTTGTAGCTTTCATGTCTTGGCCACACTTTTTGACCAACATTTTGTGTTGGTTTTTGCTTTGGCTTTGGCATCGATGCTACCTCTACTTTTGCCTCTGACTCCCAGTCAACCTTTGTGTGTTGGCTGTTGGTTGTGTCTAGTTTTTACTGATGCCCAAATCGTTTTGTGGGTGCTCATTGATCGCCTGCGCTACTTTCGGAAAATTGCCACAGACGTGCCTTTGTGCCTTGTAATTAACAGTTTCGAACAGACCTCTTTGATTAGAATCATTTCTGGGCGCGTTTTCTTTTCTTCCTCACCCCCCTCAATGATATGATACGCTATGATGCTGGCAACTTTTAAATGTTTAATCATTTAAACTCTGACACAAGATTCAACCGATCACAATTGCATGAAATATGTGCGGCAAAAGCAAGGAAACTTTATCTTCAATATTAAATGAGATCAATTACATATACACGCAATTAAATAATATGTCTACCCATTTGAATCTATCTATCCGTGATAATTACTTATATTTAATAAACTTCGATATGACAATTTTAATTATTCAATATTTATTTGATTTTAAACTATTTAATTCTTATCCTAATATAAATTAAAATATATCTATTTCATTGTGCTGAGACAAAGTTATGTATTGAAGCCCCACATAAAACAGTATAAACATTTTTCAAAAATATTTATTTTTTACTTTTGACTCCTTCGCCTAACTGAGTCAGTCCGTTGTCACCCAGCAAATACCTGTAGTTTTCGTGTTGAATTTCTCGAACAACTCTTAAAAATGCCGCTCGATTATAAGTTCATAGTTGACCTCACATGACCCCCACCCGAAGGCCTGAACAATATCTGCAGGCATTTTTACTAATGCTTATTAAAACTAAATAAAGTTATAACTGTTTGCCAGGGCAGACACGAAGCAGTCGCCGTCAACAGCAACGTACTAGTTGCTGTCCATAAAAACTATATAATAAAATATAATGCTGCAATTCATAATTTTTGGTTAAACAGCTTAACCTTTACTATGGTCAGAGTCAGCTTAGTTGTGGCAAATATGGGGGCGGAGGCGGAGCCTGTGCCACGTTCCTGTGTGACCAAAAAAATGTGCTCCTTTTTCGATATGCATGTTGTTGTAGTTGATGTTTTTGTTGTTATTGGCAGCACAATTCGGTTACGTAGTTACATCAACTACTTTACGGTCATTATGCATTTAAAACACGCGGTCACGATCTCTGCGCTGAGTTAGTAACTGCGCAAAAGGAGCCAGCCAGAGATCCAAAAACAACAACAGCAACCAAAATCGAAGTCAGCCCAAAACAGTTAAGAAGCCAAAAAAAAAACAAAAAAAAAACAAAATCAAAGCCAAGTTAAAGCCATAGTTATATAGCCAGTCGCAAACGCCCGAGAAAGCTGCAGTGCTCTACTCGCAGCTCACAGCTCGCGGCTCCAAGCTGCATTTCTTTTGGCCAAATCCACAAACTGGAATTTCTTTCACTTGGTCGTCGTCGACGTCTTCTGCATTTCAATGAAAATAAAATTTTTACTTGGCTTATTGATTCGAATTGTGGCACAATTTTTCTTGCTTTTTCCTCTTCCCATGTCCTCTCAACTCGTTTTATTTCGTTTTCTGAACATGGGCCATGGGCACTGGAAGTTGGGACTCGGGCCAAGTTGCTAAGGATCATCAAAGCTATTGGCCAAAGTCAATTGACAATTATGACCATGGCCAAGTGAAGTGATTCGCTCAGCTTTTCATTTTAACTGACCAAATCAAATTTGTATATTTCTGTGGGCTTCACGATTATTGCCGGATTGTTGTTGTTATTGGTTGCTTATGAAATGAAATGGTTAATAATGGTTAATTGAATTTCTGTTGCCTTTGGCGACAAATCATTTATCTTGATTTACGCGCGTTGTGTGGGGGCGGCTCTTGCAAACTTCGATGGAAACGTTGAGTTTTGTGATTGCTGTTTTATTTTTATGGTTTGTTTATTTTGTTGGCCACCTGAACTTGTAGCTTGAAATAAGTGTCAGCTTTTGGCTATAAAGTATCAAGCAGTATGGAGAGATTTATAAAGATAGTTTCTTTTACCAAGTGATAACCATTGATTTTTTCTTATTTATACATGGCGAAGCTTTCACTTGAAAATCAGCTGATTATCTGCAATTTAATATATTCGCTTTTAAAATTGTATTCATTCTTTACTTTTATTTATTCAGTTGTTCGGCATATTTAAGATTGACAATTCACATAGCAATTGACGGAAAGTTTGCACAAATAATGTAAATATATCATGGGAATTTTTGTATGGGTTTTTTGAGCACTTTACTCATAAATTGTTTGCATAATTTGTCTCTAGCTTTAACTTGTAAGGAATTAACTTAATTTTGAAATCTAAATCTAAATTATGTTTTTTTTTTTGAATACGCAATCAATTATTATTTGTAAATCATTTGTTATCGTTTAGATTTTAATTAATAGTTAGAAATAAGTTATATATGTACATATATATTTATATCTTGAAATTAAACTTAAATAAATTATAGCGGAAATTCTAGTTAGAAAATGGTTATTAAAACACCTAAAAATGTTCATATAAAATTTAGTTTTTATGCTAATCTCGACTACTCGAACAGACCGATATATTTATACCATATTTAAATATACAGAAGTTTGACAAGAAAAAAAAGAAACAATATTTGAAAATATGATATTTTCTGGATTGAACACTTTTTGCTTCGCGTTGACTTATGGCCTTAATGAGATATTTATACAAATCAGACTGCGTTAGCTGTAAGTTGATTTGAAAGGCGGGTTAACTCTAATGAACCTTTTGGCAATTCATTTTGCATCATATTCCAGTGAATTGGCTTACAATTGACAGTTGGCCACTTGCGTGCAGCTAAAGATCGCTAAACCAATAGAGTTGCAGTCCGAAGGCGTAATGAAATTCAAGAGCTTAGCGTAAAATACTGAAATACGAGACATTAAAACGACACATTACGTCCCAATGCTGGCATTTGGCAATGCAATCAAATTCGCGTTCACTCCGCAATCAGATACGTTGACTACGCGAACTCCGACTGCTATTCTGTCTTGGACTTGGACACCCAACGATGCCATCAGATTGGCCACAAAGCCGCCAAAATGGTCAATTCATTAGGCAGTCAAGCAGCTGCAAAATGTTACAAATGCCACTTGTAAATTTTGCGTAATGTGCAAAAGATACATTTTTTTTTTTGTGCAAGATACTTTTTGCGCTTTTGGTACTGAAAGCGTAACGTCTTTTCGCTCGCCTCGTGTACTAGGTAATTAAGTAAATAGAAACCAAAAATAATACTCAAATTATATGGCATTTCGGCACGGCATTCTTGACAGCTAATGAAAATGCGCTAAAGCCATGCAAATTTACAAGTACTGATGTCTAATTTGAATTTCAAATAGCCGAACCCCAGCAAATATGACCAGTACACACGGCATATACATATATATTTGAATATATACGCTTAAATATATATATGCAAATGCATAAGTCGTGTATACACAATGTGTTGCTGTTTTACAACATTTACACACACTCGAAAAATATTGATAAGCTAACTTTTGTGGCTGACAATTAACACTTGACGGCACACGCTGCGGATGCGCAATGTTTTCGAATTTAACGACTAGTCAATAGCATAAAGCATACACTTGGCGAAAAGTGTGCCTTCGAAACATGAAAAATCGCATTCAAAGCCAGACATAGTAATTGATTTTCATAGATAGGTAAATATATCTACCATTACTCGATAACCACATAAATATCTCTTTTGAGAAATCTTCCTTGTAATTTAAATAGGATACTTGTCATAGAGACTAAAGCGAATTTTTTTGTGGTTAACTTTCTGATATGTTAGGTGAACTGCATTTGGTGGCGAAATAAAACCAGGCATAGTTTTTCTGAGTGTAGTAGCCCACTGCTCCCACCCCCTGCTTATAGCGTTTGTGTTCGAGGGCGTTGCCGCTTAGTTTAATTTTCGGAAATTTAATTAAACGGCCTCTTGTCTTAGCGCTGTCTGTTCATACGTCCGAGTCTGTAGCTACAATTGGGCATAAATCATGCGAGTGACGCAATTCCGCAGCAATTTCGTCATGTGCCATTTTCTATATATTGTTGTTGTTACTGTTGTGTGTGGGCGTGGCTGCTATTTATGTTGAGTTACATTTGACGTGAGCGCTGGAAGCCCATTCGCTGGATACGTATCTCTAGCGTAAAGTAAATGTATGTCAGCGTCAGGTGAACTGCAAACTACATGAAACCGATTTGCATCCGGATTTTCAGTTTGAGCATTGCATTAAATTCTGTATTTGCTTGGAATATTTGTAGATGCCTGTGGTCTGTCAGATGTGCAACACATTGAAACCCTGCAAGAGAAGTCCCAGTGTGCCCTGGAGGAATATTGTCGAACACAGTATCCCAATCAGCCCACGAGATTTGGCAAACTGCTGCTGAGATTGCCATCCTTGCGTACCGTTTCCTCACAAGTAAGTTAAATCTTTTATAGAACTGAAGCAACTCTTTAGATCTTCAAATTTG
This sequence comes from Drosophila basisetae, assembly GCA_035041595.1. Lineage (NCBI taxonomy): Eukaryota > Metazoa > Arthropoda > Insecta > Diptera > Drosophilidae > Drosophila > Drosophila basisetae. The sequence continues at coordinate 2,531,394 of JAWNLB010000147.1, read as the reverse complement.
GCTTCTGACTTAATTTGCCAAATTTATACTAGATGCTGCCATTTGGAAAAAGAATTCTTAATTTCAAGTCGAGATATTCTTAGCATCCTGACATTCCTGATATATATCTATCTGACTTATAATCCATTTTAAATAATTATTTTGTTCATTTTTTCCATTACCTATTCTTTTTCTAATCGCCAGGTCATTGAGCAATTGTTTTTTGTGCGTCTAGTCGGGAAAACGCCCATCGAAACGCTGATACGCGACATGCTGCTGAGCGGCAACAGTTTCTCTTGGCCCTATCTGCCTTCGATGTGACACACAATGTGGCGCCAATTGACAACAACTTGATCATCAGCCGCAGCTGTGGCGGCCGCTGTGGCAGCCAATCATAGCAACACTACGCTCAACATCAATCCCTGCAACAACATCACTAGCAACAGCAACGTCGGCGGCGGTGGGGGCATTGCTGTTGCTGGCAATCACAGCCACGATCACAGCAATGTTGCTGCCATGCATGCAACATACGGCGTCGGTGGTGGAAGCAACAACTGCGGCAACAGTCTCAACAGCGTTTGCAATCAGCAGCAATTCGGTAACTACAGCAACATCAGCTGCAGCAGCAGCAACAACAATAACATGAACGCCAGCGGTTACCTTGGCGCCGGCTGCAGCAGCAACGGCAGCAGCAACGATTATATGGCCAATGCGACGGCAGCTGCATATGTGACACCAGCAACAGCAGCAGCAGCAATGGCAACAACAACAATGCCAGCGGCAGTGAACACAACGACAATGCTGTCTAATTACTGCGATGCAGCGACTATGATGATGGCCGCTGCCGCTGTCAATGCAAATCAGTGCCTGCAACAACACCACCAACGTCTGCTGCTGGCCAGCAGCAACAGCAGCAGCAACAACAGCAGCATCAGCAGCAGCAACCACGAGCAACTGGCCACGGCAGCGAACATGGCTTCCGCCTCCTCGTCTTCGGCGGGGTCGCTGTCATCGACATCGTCCACGCCGACAGCAACGACAACCCAGCAGCAACAGCAACAGCAGCAACTGTCACTGCAGCAACAGTCGCTGCCATCGCCGCCAAATTTAATCGATATCAGTGAAGTTCCTCTCATTGTGGATGTCAAGTAGTGTAATTATTTATGCATATTGAAAAACAAACAAAGAAAACAAAAAAAAAAAAGTCTAATGAAAAATGTAAAAACAACAAAAAAAAAACCGAATCGTGTAGCTTAATTGTTTTAAAATCTCCTTTAGTTGTTGTAACTTGTACATAAACAAATTTCAACTTTCTCCCAAGGCGCCCACAACTGACAGCCAAATGCGGTTTTGTATCTTGTAGATACAAAGCTGCTCCCTGGTTGCAAGTTGACCGTATATCTGGAAAAACTTTGAAGCGTTCAACGTTTAACGTTTTTGGGCGTCAATCATTTCTACTATATGTCTGTATAATATTTAAAGGCACTGAGTTCTACTTAATTTTTTAAAGCAAAAACTAAAGTTAAAATTCTGATATATCCCTTCACAAAATAATGCAAAGAAAATCCATAAAAAGACAATGTAAATCTATGTTAGGCAAAATATTTATGTATTTCTTGTAGCATATACATATATAGATACTAGACAGCTAACTTCTATATAGTTCTATGCGATCTATAGTGTACTTTACTCTAATTTCCCAGTGGTTTGCAGAATTATACCAAAAATATATTTTTACTTTATGTGTGGCAATTATATTTTGTGTGTGCTTTATACATTTTTTACTTTATTTTACTTTAAGTAAAATGTAAAAAAAATTTAACATCAAAAGAAATTAAGAAAATCAAATTCTCAACTGCTCCAAACCATATCTTAAAGATGTGGTCAATTTAACAAAATACATATATTTTATTTAAATAATTTTGTAATGCAAAATTTAGCAAATTTTTTATTTTTTATACAAATATTAAAAGCGGGCAAAACCAATTCAGTGCAAGTTTTCAGTTTTTAAACGATCTTTTAGACTAAGCATTATTTTATTTATATGTATAAATATAAACGTTTTATATATTTTATAATAATAAAAATTGCGTTTTTAAAGAACCTTTTCATTGTTTTTTTTTTCATCCCTTTCGAATGAATTGAATTAATGATATTATTCTTAATTTTTTTTAAGAGATGTATCTTTTACTCACAGATGGGATTATAGGCAGTCAATTCGTATAACTCCATCATAAATATATCTTAGATGTCTACGTCAAGATTTTTTCAATTTATGATTTCTGGTCTTATTATTAATTAATAATTATCATTTAATTGCTGCCAAAATTTGTATAGAAAATTGTGTTAAACACTTTTTAAAAATATAACAAATCACCATTTAATAGCCGAAATAATATTTTCGTGACTTTCAAGCAGTGTCAAGTATTCGCGCGTTCCTGATAAGAAATCGTTGTATAAATATGATTAAACTACACAGTAATTAAATAAATACAGTTACTTATTGAAAGAAAAAAATCGCCTGATCGCGTGTAAATACATTTTCGAGGTGCGAAATTTGTAAAATAATTGATAATAAATGTCAACCAAATGGTAAATAGATTAAAATAAAGAAAAAACGTCGAGCTGGGCAAGCGCATCTATAGTATAGATCAAGTACATATGTATGTTAACCTTATCACAGTTGATAGTCGCTATAAAGAGAGAGTGTATATATTATGTATGTATGTGTGTGCGAAAAATATTGACTCCATAAAACAAAAAAAAAAAACGAATCAGCAAAACAATAATTCTCCGCATTATACAAAAATGTTGATTGCTGTAATCAAAATATATATATATTTAAGTATTAATTAGTATACAAGAAGATAAAAGAAAAAATGTTTGTTTTTGATAATTTCGATATGGAAATCAAGTGTCAGTTAAATTAATTTTATTTAATAAATACAAAAAATATCTAAGCATGAGACACTTTTCCAATTTTCAATTGACTATATTTCATGGCAAATCTCTCCCCCACAACATAATAATTTGGATATGTGCTGAAAAAATGAATGCCCAAGTCATGCTGCAGTTAAGGTGCGACCTCTATACAAATGACCCACGGCATGGGCCGGCATGGACAATTACCCCGAACTGCTCCAAAATTGCCAATAATGAGACATGCAGCTCGCGCGCTTAGCCTCTGTAATGGATTGCCATGGATTGGTATCAATTGCAGGTCAATTCCTCAACGCCACGAAATTTCACGCGCCGACAAGATAATCGTCGCACATAATGCCGGGATTCCCTAGTTTGCTTCAAGCACCAAGACCATGCCCCAGCCAAAGGATCGTGCAACGCAGACAGCGTGTTGCCAGCCAATGAACAAATTACGGCTGTCTTGTGGGCCGTCGCTGCCGTTGCAGTTTTCGTTGATGTTATTGTTGCTGTTGCCGATGCAGTTGCCGTTGCCGTTGCGGATACCGAATGACAAATTAGATATCGAAAACAACAATTTGATCGACAGGCGATCGCCACCGAAACGAGCCGAAAAGTACAGCAAAACAAGAAAGAACAGCCAACTTGGGCACACCGAAAAAACCATGCCCTTGCCAAACTGTCCGCAAATAAATTAAAATTCCAACTTGCAACTCCATCGATAATGAATGATTTTCGCCGGGATGTCCTAGTATACAACATGATATATATATTGAATGCGGCCGACGAATATAGCTAAAGATAGCCGGACACTCACCACGAAAATCTATACCTTGTGGAATGAGAGAAGAGCTGTCCTCAAGAGCGATACAAATTTTATGAGAAAATTACAATACCCATTGCAAGGGTATCCAAAATAAAGATTGCTGTTCGGTTCGAGCCGTGAGTCCAAATTGCCAGCGAAAATAAGGAAGGCATTTTCTGCGGTTGGGGCAAGCGTATCCAAAGGAGTTGATGAAGGTGTTGATTTGATTACTTTTATGTAAGCGAGCAACCCGAGTCAGCGCTAGAGCCCACAACAGATCTGGCTGCAGTTGAACATATTTTTCCAAATCGTGATCGGGCCAATTTTGGATGGATCGATTTCGAGTTGCAGTTGTCTTCAATTGTGCCGACTTACTCACTGTGGGCACAAAGGGGAGAGGCATTCTCTGTGCATGCCCCGCGGCCAATATCTAAATGTGAAAAATGATTTGACTTTAATGGCCGCCACTGAGTGATCATCTCTGATCATCTCATCATCTGATGATGATCAACGAAGCCTTGGACCCGCTGCCTTGCCCCTCTAGGTGTTAAGATTTTGTGACCAATTGGCCAGATAATCCACAACGTTGCCACCTTCCATCAGATCAGGCTGAAGTTAACGGCTGCAACTGCTCAACTATTTTGCATTCCATGCGATCCCCTCTCTTCGACATAAAACTGGAGTCTGACTAGGCAAACGATTGATTCGCTCTGCGGTTGGGAAACGTGGGAATTTGGCTTGAAGAATTGAAGGTGTGTCCGCACACTACTTTTTGTACAGCAAATTATCATCTTTACGAGCTGTAAATATGTTATGGAAAATTAGTCGAATTACGTGTATAGACTAGAGTTGACCACGACTGATGCAATAATGTGCAAATAACATATATGGGGCACATTATCTGTAAAAAAAAAAAACTATTAACTTTGTGGTGTTAATTTGCCGCAACTAATTTAGTTTTTATTGTACTTCACAAGATTAAGTATTGCAGGAAAATGTTACTAAACTTTGAAAATTACTTTAATATTATATTTCATTATGGATATTAAGGTAAGTAGATTTTATTACAATATTTAATTTGATTTTTATTGAATTTTCCTTAAAAATTAAGCAATGAAATATAATTTAAATTAAGTAAATTATAATAGCATAATGCATAATTCAATTGAATAAAAAAAGTGCAACATAGAAGGAAAAATTTAGAACTTTTAACATCTATCATAACTTTTCGCCTTTGCTTTTTTTAAACCATTATAATATAATCCATATATAATATATTTTGCTTGTCAAAATATTTCATCATCATCATTAAAGAGAAATATTTATTTGTACAGTTTGCAAGCCATTTGTATAGTTGCAAAATTCTTCTGAAATCTTTATCAAATTAAATACGTGCAAAAATATAACAAAAAAAAAAAATGCAATACAACAGTAAGAAGATATATGCTAAGCCTAAGCACAACTACTGTGTGGCACTTGGAACACCATGCCACATTGTTCAAAGCAAACTCACACACAGAGAGAGTGACTCGCACAAAGCCGTCACAAAGACCCAAAGATATTAGTGGGCATTTTTCAATCCTTTGACGATGGTCAAAATAAAATATTATTTCGCGCGTTAATACGCAAAAATAAGCGACTGGTTGGGTGGCTGTGGCGGCTAGGCGGGTGGGCATCCATGAACTGGTATCCCTACCCCCTGCCCCTTAACCCCGCTGAGGTGTTGTTTGGCTGAGAAGTTATGATGCGGAGCTATGCATTGCTTGCCGGCTCGGGCAATTGCGACGTGAATTTGTGACTCGTTAAGAGCGCGTGGCAATGTTCGGGGGCAAGGATAGGGGCCAAGCAGCACTGTGCACTGTGGTGGAAAATGAAACTTTTTTGCCAGAAATTAATAAGTTAAAAAATAAAATGAAGGTCTTAGTGTTAGCACTAATAATAATGTTCCTAATACATACCAATAAATTGATCTTTAGATAATATATAATATCTGGTTATCTCAATAGATCTGTTTCTTAAATACCTTTATAATTCATTTAAAAAGCTTTAATGCATTTTAATTACATTTATTATCAATATGAGTAGCCTTAGTACATTTTTTTTTTGTAGGAAATAGTGTCATTTTCCTCCATTGTGATGTGTTGCCTTTGCTTTAGCCAGGTCTACCAACACCATGGGTGGGCCACACGCTCCTCGGCTGGGCAAGATGCAAAATGCTTTTGACAATTTGTACTTGTTGCAGCGCGTTATAAATTATCAAATAGAAAATAGCATTCAATTTGATTTTCTGGCATGCGGTGTGAAATATGTGTAATTGGAAAACAAATTCCCATTGCCTAATTTATGACTTATGAAAATTGCAAGTTATTTATTATGACCCCACCACACAGCCACCCTTTCACTTCTGGGCTTGGGCCTGTTCGCTGTGCTAATTAAATTATGAAATTCGTCCGGGACCAAAAGGCAAACATCGTGACAGAGATATGTACCACATAACCCCCACCCCCCTCCTTAATCAGCATACCCACTCACTGAGACATAAAAAGGACCACATGTCCGAATCATTCGGGTATTCAATTTCATGCGCTTACAATAGATTTTATGTAAATTCTCTCGTAATGTGACAAAAAAGGGAAACACATTTCAATGACAGTTAGACAAAACATACGCATTGCTGAGAGTGGGTTAAGGTAGAGAGGGGCAAGGGGCGGCATACACAAAAGGCGCTGACGTGCCTAATGAAATTGGACACCAGCGTTGTCCACTTCCCGCTCCCCCCTTGAGTCCCCTTCCCCCCTTCGTTTGTCTTTTGCCATACTCATTTGAGCCAAATAAATTCATGTATCGTGCGCATGTCGAAAAGGAGCAAATGATAGAGAGGCAGAGGTAGAGTAAGGTGGGGGGTGACTGAGACAGAAAGAGATATAGATATAGCAACCCGAAAATTATGCAAATCGCAGACAGAATCGGAGTCTGAATCGACTGCATATGCAAAATGTTTAACCCTTAATTGGCCCATACGGCCCCGGGGCGACATTCTCTGGCTCACCTATCGCTGACATTGATAGCCATCGCCAGTGAGCAGAGCCAGCGACTGATTTCAGATACCAACTCCAACTCCTGGGCCGCAGTCGCAACTTTTTCAATTACACAACCGCTAACTGGAGCTGCCTTCGATATATGTACTTATGTATATATGTATGTATGTGTGAGCATGTGTCTGACTCTGCCTCTAATCCCCTAACCTCATCTATCTCTCTCTCTCTCTCTCTCTCTATCTATCTCTGCTGGCGTTGGCGTGAATTATCTGTGCAAACAGCCAGTGACAAGCGTTGAATTGCCACAGTTCGTTCTCTCTCTCTTTATGGCTGCAACTTGGACTGGGTCGCGCAGCAGTGTCCAGTGGCAGTTTGTCGCATAATATGTTAATCAGCGCTCCCTGACATGTCAAAGCAACATTTGCCAGCTTCGGAGTAGCATATAAATTGCGGGCGGTTTTGCAATTTTGCGAACAAACAACAAAATACAATATGGGTGGCATTTCAGTATTTCTGATTTAAGCATGATTACTCACGTGTTATTTATGGCCGACTTACACAGTTTGGAGATTGGGTTTGAAAGAAGTCTGCAATTTTCATAATATTTATTTACTTGCGTTTGCATTGAAAGATACTTGATTATTGTAATTATGAATTTCACGTACTTCAGAAGACCAATCAAATTTAAATTAGGTTAGTTTCATAATAAACGGAAAACTTTAGTTTAAGATACTCTTACAAACGCTTCAACTTATGAGTGATATGGCTATCAAAACGATATGCCTTGAAATGAAATCGGTAACAAATGAGGTATAATAAAGTAAGTTGAGCTTATCGAGTCCCTATTATACGGCATATAAATTAAATAACTTATGCTAAGAATTATTTACAATCTTAACATATTACCTATGCAATTGCCGTAAAATAATAATACGAAAATATTTATACGCAATCTGTCCAGTTACAGTTACACGAATGCATTTTTGCATGCTCATAATTTATCAGGCGTTCTCTGCTCCCTTTATTAACGGACTCGCACACAATAATCGCTGGCGGATACGGTGAGGGGTGGGTAAGGAGTGTTTCTTTTTTTTTGGCAATAAATTGGCATTTAAATTAATACAAGTTGAATTATGTGGCCTGGGCGCTGTAGCCACCAATGGAGGCCAAAGGCAAAATCGTGGCGCAGCCCCCCACAGTGTTAATTTTCAATCAAAATCGCACATCCGAGAAATTATCATGAACTCAGCACAACAAAACCTCTCTCTGTGTGTGTGTGTGTGTGTGTCTGTGTGTGCCCTGGGAGATTATCAAATTGATTCCAATTAACACTTGCCACTGCATCAAAGCGTGCAGTTCGCTCGAGGTATGCAAACCTTATAAACATTTTACGATTTTTCGGTTAACAGTGCCACAACAAGCTGCGACTAAGTGTACCCAGCACCCACCATGCAACTTCTCCACCAACTTTACCATTCTAGTGGGAAATCAAGTTTATGGCGGCAAACCTTTTTTACGTTTTTACACCAAGCCCCCCAATGCCAAAAAACGCACATGAGTTAAGCGCACTTTGTCGTTATTCGTAATTCGCATTGACAAACGTTGCATCGGTGGGAGCTTTGCCCATTCCGGCAACTCTTTTGCGCCCCAACAACTCATGCAGTTGCAACGGTTCCTTGCAATCCTTTGGTGCAGCTTGTGCGAAATGATAAATATTCCATAATTTCGCTTGGCATTCAATTTCGATTTGTGTGACACATAAATTACGAATTAACGCTTTAAGCTCAACGCCAACCAGTTGAGTTCTTCATGGCGAGTGCAAGCGACGAGGGGTTGTGGCACTGTCTTGGCCCTGGGGCCCAGTGGGTCACGGGTGGCCAAGCAACAACCACAGCAGCAACAACAACAACAATAACAACATTGTCTCATTGTGTGGCATTTTTTCGATAAATTTGGTAGGTGCGCATGTGTCGGCCTTACACATATATCACCAGCAAACTGTCCGTTTGGATATTTTTCTATTGGTTTGACTCACTGGTCTGACAATTAACTAATGCGAGTCAGATGTTACCCAATAATTATTAATATTTCTACATTTATAATGCTTATCGAATTTAAACTATTTTTTATCAATACAAAATAGCTCGAGTTTAAAATTGATACCAAAATCTTATTAACCGAATTTTTAAAGCTTTAATTAGCTTGCAGCTTGCAGTAAACATGTACTTGCTTGTCCAGTGAATTAGGGAGGTCCATTATTATCTGTTTGCTGAATCTGAAAACTTAATTAGCTTGAAAATTTATGAAGTTCATTGCATACTGGAATACATTAGCGTCAAGTTGGCATCTAAGGACCAAGAATAAAAGAACAGCTAAGTTAAATCAAAATAATTTCCTTAGAAGAGGATTTCCTGGCGCTTGCCATGAAACTTGCACAGACTATGCAAAAGAGGCGGGGTGAAATTTGTGCAAAAAGAAGTTCAAAAATGGCATTAGGGCTGCCAGCAATGAGGCATACGAAAAGTGAAAGATACGCACAAAAGATGATTAATAAGCTCAAAGGCACACACACACACACACACACTGTACTGCTTTCCAACTCAGCGGTAAATAGAAAGAAAAGAGCGAGGAAATCTGCACTTTCCCTTTAGACCTGTCGCAAGACAAATGTTCTTGCTGCGTGGTCGCTTTCACAGTTAATTTAAGTTGGCAGCGCTAAAGCGGATGCAGCTCCTGACACTGCCACCCACCCAATTCCCTATCCCTATCCCCTCACCCGATTCCCCGTAGAAAATGCTGATTTTGTCAACTGTTTGCCACTGATAAAATTATTAGCTTCTCTTTGTTTCACCCAACGACCCCCCACAAAAATATTTGTGTCGCGTTTTGCCGCATTTTTGTATTAAAATGCAAATTTTTTGGATAATTTTGTTGTTTTTCTCACAATCAGTGGCCAAACAGGGCAGAGCGATGCCCGCACCCGAATCTCCCCCTAAGAAAAAGAAAAACCACCCAAAACTCAGCCATTTACCCGGACGGAGTACATCCTGTCTAGCGGTTGCACTTGGCTGACGATGAATAACCTCGACGTATGTTTCGACCACCCTCCCACCCCACCCCACCAAATTTCAAGACTCAAGATGTGGTCTGTAGTGTTGCATAACCTGCGGCTATGTTTTTAATTTCCAGCTTGTAATTGGACCGGTTGATTGTTATTTATTTTTTTTAATTAGCCAGCCTTGTGAACTGGGAAATATGTATTTTAGAATAATACATAATTGGTATTGTTTTGAACTAGCACGCATTTATTATGAGGCTTTGCCTGGCTTAAGTTTTTTTATTCAAATTCGTACAGTTTTGAAAATTGAAGTAAACCAAACTGAAATTATTTAACGAATCAGCTTAACAAAAAAAAATAAAAAATAAAAAAACGCGGCTGAATACATCGGTAAGCAATTCAACGAATATTCAGATTTCAGTAGATTTGAAATATAGGCTATTCTCCAAATTGATGTTAAATGATATAATATATATCAACTAGTGGCTGTGTGGTCCCATTTGGATATCTGCATACATACGTGCCTCGCAGCGGTAAAAGTTATGTATAAATTTATCTGGGATCTGGGCAGCCAACGCGACATTGTATGAACCTAGTCTCACATAAAAGACATTACCAATTAAACTTATTTGACGATTAATTACACGTCGCTTCTTAATCGCGTGCTGACGCCAGTCAGCCAGCTTCAGCTTCAGCTTCAGCAAAATGTGTGCTATCAAAACAACCAGCAGCAACAACAGCAACAACAAACAATAACAATTGGAGCTGTGGCAGCTGAAGTACAAATTCATTTGCTGCTAAAGACGCTAGAACGATCGGAACTTGCATGTCGTGTCATAATCTTGATGAATGCATAATTGCATGCCTCGACATGAGGCACAGACCACGCCACAAGCGACCCCAGTGGAACACAACGCCTTGTGCAGCACACACCCCCCTCCCCTTCCCCACAACAGTGCCTGCAATTTGCGGTTACGTGTTGCCATCTAATGGGCTTTAATGTCAACCAGCATAAGTGAACCTGGACGCATGAGCCAACTGCAGCTCAAGCAATTCTATTTTCAAAATATTTTCATATACTTTAATAGAGAACATTTCCCGAACATTTTTAACTTTTCTCTATACCCATAAAGTAATTAGTGAATAATTTCTTAAAGCACCCAAGCCGCTTGGGAAACTCATTCAATAAACTAAAGCAAGCAGCGGGCGCTTCATCAATGGTTATCCACATAGCTGACCTAAATTATTCAATTCATTTTTATTTATTCTTAATTTTTTGATTTGTTGCAATATTTCGATCTCTCTGTCTCCTTTTCTCTCTCTTTCTCTCCCGCTTTCTATCTCCGCCTTGGTCTCTCATAAAGGGGGTTATATTAAAGGGGTCTCGTGTTGTTTGTGCAACTATTTATTCTAATTTGACCCGCTTATTTGCCACTCGACTAGCATTCTCACATTGGGGTCGCTTGTCGTACCGAATTGGAATATATGCTTGGAAGATATGAGGGGCCGCCGCCCGTTTACCCCGTTTTTAATTGCTCTAACAATGTCGCTCGATGCTTAAATGATGAATCACTTTTTCATTAAAATTTGACTTTGAGTGTGACCCTCATGTTGTTGCTGTTGACTTCTATGTGGCTAATGTAAGTAAATATCTCTTGAGCGTTCGTCTCACTGATCGTAGAACAAGAAAACATTATTTAAAAAAAAATAAAATAAATAATAATAATAATAAATTCAATGGGAATACTTAAGAAGTAAAGCTCTTTTAGCTTTGCAGCGGTTGGGGAGGATGCCAAATTTTCTGGACAAGAATTGTATTTTGAGTAGCTTTCGAATAATTTTGACATGTATCCATTCAATTAAGTCTCATTGAATCTGTGGCAAGAGTCTTTCAACTTGCAGATTAAAATAATAAGGATTTTGATCATATATATCTTTAATAATAAAAACAAAATAATGATATACTTCTTAATGCTGCAGCTGAGAAAACTAAGTAGCTGTTCTTATCAATCAATTCGTACAGAATATAATATATAGAGACGAGACACAAGACAAGAGATGAAATTTCTTATATTAATGGCACTCACTGGTTGTATTGTTGTATTATATAAAATAAAATATCTTAGAGCTGCCTTTCTTATCCAATAATATTCGAATTTCTCAACTTGAACATCATTTTAAGTGCAATCCCAGGCTACTTTTTAATTTAAGAAGTTACGGCTAAGTAATGAACCAGAAAAGATTTCAGCAACATACAGTCGAAAAAATATAAATCCAATGGACTACAAATTGTCCGAGTCCGGCTCCGAGTCTGAGTTCAAGTCCAAGTTGAAGTTAAAGTCAAATATGCCAACTATTTGGTGGCTATCAATTTACAGACAAGAGCAAAGCGTGAAACAGCCAAATGAAACTGATACCAGGCGAATAGTATTGAGTCGAAGAGTAGATTGTAAGAGGAAGGGGGAACTATATATGGTAGGTGGCAAGTAGACAAAAGTCGAAGGAACAAGCACAACATGAATGAACCTTTTAACATACTTGTAGTTACTAATTCCAAGCGACAGGCGACATACTACAAATACAAAAGGACAAAAAGCAAAACAAATCGAATTTTTCATTTGTTTTCATTGTTGGCCATTTACAAAGAGCGGGCGAATGGTTGGGGGAGAGCGACCCGAACAAAGTTGTATCAACAAAGTGACTAAATCACTGGGCAATGCTCCGGCTACCAAAGCAGCAACAGCAACAGCAACAGCAGCAGCAGCAGCAGCAATAATAGTTGTTGTTATTGTTGTTGTTCTTTTTGTTGGCCAAACAGATGCTATGCGAAGGTGTTGCCAATGCCATCGAGCCCAGCATACAAACATATATCGACAGGGCTATCCAGTTGTTGTTTTACGGATTGGAGAGTTTTTCAGGCACACGACCGTTTTTGGCACAAGCGATGCAATAAATTATCAGATGCACAAGGAGTCAAGGAGCTGCTAAGATAAAGAGAACGAGTGGGAGAGAGATAGCGAGAGAGAGATAGAGATGGCGAGAGACCACGCACATAACCAATTGACAACATAAAAGACCAAAACAAAGAGGCCAAAACACAAAACTCAGTCTCGGGCACAGAATGACCAGGAGTATGGCCGAAAAGCGTATACGACAAACAAGCCAAAATGCAGCCACATAAACACTGGACAACATGCTGCGACCCCGAAGCCTGTATGTTGCCTGTAGCCTGAACCCAAATCTCAGCCCAGTTCTCTGGTCTCCGCTGTTCGCTTATCGGGCCAGAAGTCAGTCGGAAGCAGTCGCACAGCAGTCCAAATGACAACTTTGAGGGCAAAGTCAATGAGCGCCTTCCTGCTCCCAGTTGTCGTCTCCTACTCCGTCTGCTGCTGCTGCTGCTGCTGATGCTACCAATGCCAGAGAGACAAAAGGATCCCGGCGCGTTCCATATCAAAACATGAATACAACGACAGCTAACAAAACTCTCAACATGCGTTGATATGTTGAAATGCTAAGAAATACTTCTCGAAACATGCAAAGACTCAAAATGCAGCACAGCAATGAAATAACATAAAATACCCAAGAAAGAACAGAGAATATTACAGAAGAAAAGACTGAATACCCTTACCTCATATAAGGCATATTTAGCAATTAAGTGAAAGTTCTGTCTATGATAAATTAAAACTTAGTACTTACATGTACTTACACTTGGTACAAAGAAAATTGCTGAGATCGCTTAAGTTATATGATGATACAGATATATACATGTTTACATGTATCAACCGTTAGGGTATACAAAATGCAGTTATTTTCAGATTGAAAGGTTACCATCAAAGTCGCGATGGACATAGATATTGCCAACAATCACTCAAAATGCATCTAACTCTTAATTATACAACCATTTATTATAAAATATTACATTGTACGTATGTTAACAAAATAAATAAAATATTTCATTAATAAATAAATAATTACAACAAAGTTTATAATTGGTAGCATGCTGCAAACGTTGAAACTAATTTATGCCTCAATCAGTTTGCACACATAATTTTCGAATCCAATTATTTTTATATATTTAACAATTCACTGTAAAAATATAAATATGCTGTTTCAACATTTCAAAATATAATGCCGATAATATATGTAAGTCTAATTTTAACGAATATATACAAATATGTATAAAATACTGCCTGAGGCATTTCAAATCATTCTACGAAATGAATAAAAATGAAAAAAGTTTTTATGCTGCTTAGTTGAAAAATGAAAAAAGTGATTTCAAATAAATAATATATATGTTTAATTATACGAGTGTATTCAATCATACAAGTGTTTTTAACAAGCTGCAATTAATCCTCAAGAAAAGATGAGATTACACTAGTGAAATAATAGGCAACGCGGATAGGTAGTAAATAAGTAAAGATTTTAGCACCTTTATAATTCCAACTAAATTTGATTCAAGCTGAAAATAATAACAACAACAACAAGTGATAGGAGCCTATTAAAGACTATCTCACTCACACATACACACTCTTTCTCTCGCTCACTCTGTCTTTGGGGATGGGGCAGGCAACATGCTGCATGCCCCAATGATGCTGATGCTGCTGCTGCTGCTGCTACATGCTGTGCGCGATTCATGTTTGGTGATTAAAGTAAAGTTCGTAAATTTACAGTTTTCATCAAAGAGGCGACTTTTAGTGGACTGCACTCACCTTTAGCAGTGCAACAACTGCGCAGAGTTCAGACCGGGTGACTGTGACGTTGACTCTGTGGCGACTCTGACTGTGACTCGGGCTCTAGCTGTGGTTCGAACTCCACATACACTCATACACCAGACAGCATAGTGCTCGCTCCTTTGGCTTTTCTAAACTGATTTCCAGCAATAAGCATTAGCTGAAAATTGCAATTGTTTTTCTTTTTCGTACCCTGTACCAATTCAAAATTGATAAACTGGGCATTCTGAACCTGTGCCAGAGTATTTAACAGGCAAGCTGAGTGGCACACAACTTTTGTTCCTGATCAGCATTAACAGATAGACATCTGAGATCTGAATACTCAAATGAAGATTCATATATGGCTTCTATATTCAGGGAGATTTCTGCTTTACAAAGTTATTTTTAAATGTGTGAAAGCTTTAGTTACAGAGTAACTCCTGGTTGGTCATTTGCGACTAAAGCACGCTTATTTTTTCTTTTTTTTTTTTTTTTTGCTAGCTAACTGTGGATAAGTGCAGTGCGCACCGCGGGGGAGTACCTAGACCCAAGCCCAGATCCAGGCCCAGTCGCAGTCATAGTCCCAGGCACGACTCCACAACGAGGTCTGGGCAACTGGCACTGGCACTGGCACTGGCACTGGCACACTCGGCACATCATCAACTTCGACAGCGAGCGCAGCCCCGAAAGAAATCCAATTGTATTTAACGAATTTTGAGTAACCCGAAAAGCATCTGTGGATACGATGGCGATGACGATGACGATGTCGATGCTCAGCGGTGCCTGGTGGCTGGTTGCCTGCTTGCCTAGTTGCTCTTAGCTGGTAACTGGCCAAAAGGTTCGCTGTGCCGTGAATCATATGGACACCATTAAATGGGAAAGGCTATAGCTAAGGCAATCACCAACACGCGTCAATTGCGCGCTGTGTGAGACCAGGCGAGCAAAAAGAGGAAGAAAAAAAAATTGGTAAAGCTAAAGAAAAAATTTGTGGAAACTGCAAGAGGCAAACGGCAAAAACTTTGATTGCACACTGCTCTGAAATCTGACCGCGTTTTTCTTTGGAAATGCGCACAGATACGGCTAAGACTTGGACACCAGTTTGGGCGTGAAACTCAACAAGAATCTCTGCGACTAGGTTGTCATTGCTGGCGCATCAAACGATGAGAACCGCAAGCATTAATATACCTAATAACAACATTAAGGCCAGAATCTGTTTGGGACTAAGAATAATCAGATATCAATAAGTGCACTAAATCAGCTGCTTAAATTGCTGGTAATAAATGTAATTTGATTTTCACACACACACACGTACCCATCTGCAACTGTTGCTGCTGTGCATGCTGTTGCCGGCAACATTACTTAATTGCATTACCAAGGATATCACTACGAAATCGATCGTCACGGATTATCAACTTGTAATAGACCCACTGCTCTCCATATCGAAGCGTTAAATTATGCGTTGAAAGGGCTCCGCTTGCATTTCTTGTTGTTGCTGTGGCTGTTGCTGTTGCTTTTGTTGTGGCTCATTGGACAGGTGTTGATTGCTCTGGTCAGGCTCTGGTTGCCAATTTATTGCCCGCAGCCGCAACTGTCGATTCGATTAGAATACGCTTGCAGCCTCGAACTTGCTGCAACACGAAGTTCTTGCCGCTGCTGCTGCTTGTTGTTGCTGTTGTTTTTATTGCTATTGTTGTTGCTGATGTGCATACACTTGCCGGGCGAACGTGTTGCAAATTATTGCCACTTGTACGTGACTCAAGCGACGACAACAGCCACACGCAAATTCAAGTCGAATTGAGTTGGGTGAGCAAATTGATCAAATGCAACAAGAAATATATACGAGTATTGCATTTTCCCAAACATAAGGAAATGTAATGCACATCTGTCTGGTAAGATTAAATTGACTTCAAAAATATGTATTATATATTCTTAAATATTCTTATATATTCAAATTGTTCTCAGAAATAAAAACAAAAATTCATGAACTCGTAAAATCAAACAAACCAAAAGCAAAACATCATTTTCCTCTCAAGTAATATGATACGATTAATACAAATATTTGTTTTTCGAAAAATTAATGACAATTATACGCATTGCATTTACAAGCCAACATTCAAATTGAAAATACAACTAAACTACAAAGTTTTTATATATTTGGAATATTAAAAAAAAAAACTGCTTACAAATCACTTTTTATTAATTAGTTGTAAATAGTTTGAACTCTTAATTCGTTTATTTATCATTGGCATAAATTCCGGGTTCAATTAATGTCTGCTTTATTTTGTTTAACTAACAAATTGAACAAAACATTGCAATTGCAGTTCAATTGCAGCAACATGACTTCATTTTGTAGTTGCAGTTGCGGCTGATGCTGCTTGTTGCTGCTATTTTTGCTGCTGTTGTTGTTGTTGTTGTTGATTGTTGCGGTTGTTGCTCGCATTTGAAAGACAATCATCGAGTGCTGAGCTGCTGAACCGCTGAACAACCACTCAGTGGCTCCGTTGAGGCAAAAGCATTGCAATTTGCTTAAAATTTGAGTTCAGCTGCGGGTCAAGCAACTGCCGGCTACTGAATTTCGGCGAGGGCGCTACAAAAATCACATTTTTTTCCCTCCTAGTTTTTGGTATCTCAAGTTGAGCATTCAAAATTGATTTTGATAAAAATCGCTAAGCAGCAGAAACAGCAGCAACATTTTTTATTCAAACAATAACGTGCCAAAAGTTTGCTACTGCATTTTAAATATTTATAATCTCGAGTTTGTCATTGCCCGCCCCACCAGCCCCATTAGCAACCCATCCTCCACTCCACTCCGTCTGCTCCTCAGCAACCCCTTCAGCGCCAGCTGCTGTTGTTGTTGTTGATATTTTTGTTTTGGCTGTGGCTTTTATTAAGTTTGTTGGGGCGCACGTTTTAGTTGTAGCTGGAAAAATTTGACTTGAACATGAAAAATATCTTGTTTAGATTTTAATTTGTAGATAGACGAGAAGTAGACTTAATTATCATTTTTTATTTTTGTCTGCCAATGTCGGCATACACATACATACATACATACATACATACATACATACATCATACATAAATACATACATACATAATGCATTGGGATAACTTTGAGGGCGGCTCTCAGTTGTCGACTGTTTCATTTTGGCCAACTTTCTATGGCGAAATTTCGCCAGAGCCACTGCATAATCATTTCCCAGCAAATCTATGCGCATCTCCCACTCGATGCTATGCAAATGTATCTTGTATCCACCGAATTAAGCGCAAAACAGCACAAGAATGCACAAAACAAGAGAGAGAGAGAGAGAGAGAGAGAGAGAGAGGTGAGAGAGAAGTATAGAAATACATAGCTGGCAAGCGGTAGCTGTAGTTTGGAGCTACTCGCTAGGTAAACATATTTTCCATGTCGATGCCATCGATTGCGTTATGCAAAATATATGCAAATGCCATAAATACGAGTAAGACCGAACCAGACCCGAACCGAAAACTCTAGCCCAAAAGACACAAGGTGACGCAGCAAAGGAAAAACTGTTTTTCACCAGAATCGTAAATTGTAGTTGTTGCCATTACTGGTGCTGTTGATGTTGCTGTTGCTGTTGCTGGTGTGGAAGCCGCTTTGATACGTTGCGATGCCAAGATTTGTGAAATTTATCGGCCAAGTGATTGGTTAGGTGTGGGTGTGGGTCTTGGGTATGGCGGATGGTGGATGGTGGATGGTGGATAGGGAAGCTATTGTGTATTCTTGGAACGGTAGTTAGTGGCTCGCTTTGAATAATCGACGACTTTGACAACATTTGAATATCGTTTGGTAGTCACTTGCGTTGTGGAGTTGCTTCCAGTACCACGCGAAAATTGAGTTGGTGAAAGAATAAATCTGCAAAATCACGAAGTTGAACCCATCTGTCTGCCGTTTGTAATTGACCCGAGTTATACGAAATGCCTTTAAGTGGGATGTTAAGGTGCCTTTTTCATGTTCCCTCTATGAGGATCATGAAAGTCATGTCGACAATCAGACGAGAAAGTTTTGCTCTGTCACCATAAATAATATCTCGATTGTAGATTTTGGAATCCATCAATTCAATATTGCACCACTTTATTAACAAATTTAAAATGGCAAGTGTTTTCAAAATACAGTTAGTCAATTGAATAGTTGATTTAAAAATGCTGTAGGTTCTTTATGCTGAAAGATTTTTTTTATGGTCAGCAAGATAGACAAATAAAACCATAAATCTTTGAGCAAATAGCACTCAAAAAGCAATAAGACTATTTCAACGCCATTGTGTGCTAAGTAGATTTGGAAAAGGCGATACAAATTTCACCCAAGAATACCATTTCAGACAATGACCAACATCAGATCCGCAGACCAGACGCATGCAACCCAATTGCAGTTGCAGTTGCAGCCAATACGCATTTCCATGACAATGCCGCAATGACAAAGGCAAAGAAACTGAAGGCAGAATCGGAGGCTGCTGCCTACGGGCTAATCTATGAGGCAAATCACAGTAAAAGATGCGCCATATGCTTCCCGGAAGGATCGTGGCTGGCCCTTGTCCAGTTGATGCTGAATCAATTTGTTAGGAGAGTAGCCAGAAATTTTTAGCGGGAAAACAAAGGCGAAACACGGCGACTGGAGAGGCGTGTGACGTTTACACACATTGTGGGCTACTTAAGATACCAGTTTCGAGGGTGGCTTCCATTCTGGTCTACTGTCAGTTTCAGTTGCAGCGGTGCGGGTGCCCAAAATAAATGGACAAACGGCTGCTAGCTGTGCAGGTAATCGGATTGTTTAGCCAAGATAATTGGTGGATTTTTAGTCAGCTGCTGATTAGTGAAGCAAAAGATGCCGCCAAAATATGCAAAAGTGCCTCGAAAATGATGCCACAAGATGTGGAGTCAAAGTTTAGCACCTCACCAATCTCGTAAATAGATAGCAAGCGGGGGGCACGAAGAAGAGGCAGAGGCAGCAGCTGATCGCTTATCGCCATAATTCCACTCACCACATACAAGAACCACAGCAGCAGCAAGCACAATATGGCACAATTTTTTGGCGGCAGCCGTTGAGTTATGCCAAGGATGAGGAAGCATTCACAGTGCCAAAAGTGTCACACATGCAACGTCATCGTTGTCGCGAGCCACAGTCAAAAAAAAATAAATAAAAGAAAAGAAAAGAAAACAAGATGCATCTCAGGAACCACAAGACGATATTTGTTGTTGTGTTCTGGACCAGCCGGCATTCGGTCTCTGTATGAGGCTTTATCTGATCGCAGGCATCAATAAGTTTGGCCTATGGCTGACCAATAAGCTGTGGTAGCCCAACAACAATATCGATAAGGCAAACAACGTTCAGTTGCTTACCCAAAAAGACTAAACCAAGAATATCTTCAAGATGTTTTCAAGAAATCTTGCCAAAATAACTGCTGAGACATTGCTAGTAGAATGTGCGGAATTCAGTTTTTTTGGCGTTTTATTATCGCATGAGCTGCAAAAATGAGAAACAATATATGACAATGTTGAAAGTTGATTTTATCATACGAATATACATATATATTTTTTGCTACAAAGAGCAAAGGAGCACCAATTGAACTAATTGATGAAAGATTAGAGGGAAATTGATACCTATGAATATGATCATCACACATATATAATTTCAAAGAGAAGAAACACATCAAATCTTTAAGAGTAGTTCAAGATATCTTTTTACATTTATTTTATTACAGCAAGGAAGCAATGAAAAGGAATCGAAATCAAAGTACTTTCTTAATACAAATAACTAGGTAATCATAAGAATGGAAAATATTTGAAGTCATCAGAGAATACGACTCTCATTTCCCGGTATATAGATGAATTGAGAAATTTCTTTGTCTTGCAGTCAATTACAATATGTAAGTAAAGTTATTATTGTGAATTGCTTAATCAAACATTGTGCATTTGCAAGTGGAGGGGCAGTTCGCTTAAGTACATATGTGTGAATAGATGAAAGTACATCAATTAAAACTAATAGAACAATTAAAGAAATGCACCCAGCGAGTGACGGCTAAAGAGAGAGAGAGAGAGAGAGAGAGAGAGAGAGATGCCAAATGAATGTAGATAGAAACAAAACATGTGCGCCGCATGCGGAACTGTGATGAGTGATGAGAATTTTGTAGTCGCCGACTTTGGCAATTAAACAAGATGAATAAATAAACGCATGAATGAATGAATGAGTGAATGAATGAATGAGTGTGTGGGAGTGAGAGAGCATATAATTTCTTAACTCTAATTCCCAAGAAGCGCACACACAAATTGGACAAATGGGCGCTTTGGGATGAAATAGAATTTCTACATAAATAAGGCAAGCTTATTGCGTTGCCAGCGAAGGCGTTACCCGAGTTGCAAAATGCACAAATAGTTAAACGGCAGCAGCATTTGTAGATGCAGTTGCAGTTGCAGTTGCATTTGCAACAGTTGCGACTGCCATCTACTCATAATTGCGGGCAACATGCAATTTTGAGACAGCTGCCGACAAGCAGATCTCAAGACGTAAACAATTTGCGCTATGAATTATGAAAATGTTGTGTGTATCAAGCAAAATGCCAAGTCTCTGCTCTAATTAACTAAGTGCGAGGCGAGCAAGCAGCGAGTGGCAATCAGCAATCAGGGTTCGTTGCGGAGCGGTCGCAGATCCCATTTTTGGCTTCATGCATTTTTAATTCCCTTAATAGCTTTTTGTCTCTGTGCCCCGACATTGATGGACCAGCCACAAAAACGCCAAACAAAACCAAAAATTAAAACACCAAACACCAAACATTTTTTGGTAGTCACAGCTGCGAGTGCGCCACCCACACCACCCACTCCAACCACAAACCCAGATTAAGCGGTTGTTGGTAAAAGTTTCGGTTGGATCGGTGAAAAGTTGTGATGTTACCTGGGTACGCAGCTGTTAGCCAACTAAGCGCAACGTGTCGTCCATCAAAATTAATTACAAAAGACGCACACAGTGCAGGCCACAGTTTTCAGTGGCATGGTGGAAGTTTGCAAGCTCAAAAGTTAAAAGGGGGCCCGGCGTCAGGGCAATAAGCCAGCCAAGTGGCGCCCTCTAACGGACCTCATGGTAAACACCAGCCCAGCGCCCAGCGCCCAGCTCCCAGAGCCATGTCCCCATCCGTCAACACTGCCAGCCGCTTAACAAGTTGCAACAAACTCGACAAACTTTACAAAATGATAAATTGTCGCACCCCACTACCCTATTTTTCGCCTTAGCCTCTCTGGTTTTTCTGCCAGTCAGCAAAAGCACAAAAGCGTTGCATACTTTGGGGCGACGATTTAACAATCCAATTGGCAGCGAGCAGTCAATTTGATTGTGATGTGATTGAACATTTTGTGGGTTGTGTTGCGGGGGGCACAGTTTTGTAAATGTAATGCAATTGTTTACATTATTGGTAATTAAACGCTTATTAGCTGGCTGACTTTGCTAAGAATTTAAAAGGAAACTGTTTGATAAAAATTATCAGCTAATCGGCAACAATTGTAAGCAAATTCCATTCCATTATAATTATCATGAGAAAAAATAAATGCATCAAACTTTGTCAGTATATTGAATCAAGTTAGCTTATAATTTATAAAAAAAAATATATATATATATATTTCTTTACAGCTTAAAAACACAGCTTTAGTAACTCATTTACAACAGTTTTAGGCACGTTCATATTGCATAAATGCAATTTTAAAGCCAATTTCGACACAAAGAATGAATATTTGGCGTGGCGCAACACTTGAGTTGTTGGAACATTGAGGCTATAATAAGAATAATGTCGTTGCTGGCGCATGCGAGTCACACTGATTTATTGGCTAATGCGCATTTCATGCTCGTGGCAAGGCCAAATTAATTAATAACAAAGTGCTTGCGGCTCAATTGTTGGTTTTTAATTAAGGCACTGAATGGGCAACAAATTAAATGGGATTTATGCCGATGATAAACCTTGGAAAAAGAAATTCTGAAGCGTGACTTTAATTATAAACAAATAGAAGCAGATATTAGGCCATAGATAAAATAAACAACATAATTAAAAGCGAACAACAAGTCAAATACAAAATATAAAGCACAAAAAACGTTGTCAACGTTTTGAACTCACTGTGCGGGTCGCAGTTGGTACAAACATTTGTGTAAATATTTGACAAACAACAAATGTGATGGCGATGACGACGACGACGACGACATCAACTAATAGCCCAAGTATCCTTAACATGTCCTTGAATACGACACACCACCCAACCGCCCCACGCTCTTTCTCTAATTCTATCTAGCCAAGCCTTTTAATGCAAACCGCAAACGTTGCCGCTGCTCTTGGATGGGGTGTCAAGGGCGCCCTCTGGCGTCGCATGGCTCGTGCCGTTGATATCCTGTCAGCGATAATGTCACACATGGCTGCCCTTCGTGTCCTTGTGTGACTTTCTAATTAAAAATGTAAAACATTTGCGCTTGTCAAAGGACTACAATATCTAAATTGGATATTCTTTACTCAGTCTTGACATCTTCCTTTTCAGTTTGGCATTTGAACTCGGGCAAGGATGCTCAAGGACATGCACGCATTCATGACTATTTTAATTGAACAAATGTTAATTAATCTTCAATTCCACGTAAGTTTCGAAGTAATCAAAGAATATTTTCTAGGTACCAAGGTGAAGTGATGAAATAAGTCCAAGAAGCAAGGTCTAGATTTAAGACCAGCATTATCAGCAATTGATAATAAACTGTGCTATGTTATTAATAATATAATGTAATGTAGTTATAGAAAACATTTTTTTTTAATAATAAAATAAAACGTTTGCATACAGATCCTGATGCTGAACTCACGACCGCAGAAGCCAGCACATTTTGAAGAATTTTAAGTACTTTACAGCAATTGTATCTAACAGTGCACTACGAGAGTATCTATCTACAGCTCAAAAGCATTTATTGTTTATAATTACCATAAGTGCAATTTGTAGCTAGGAAATGTTAGGTTAAACCAAAAATCAACCTGACATACATATTAAGAAATAAATTGGAGGATAGCATCAAACTGTTGAACAAATTTGAAATATCAATTTTTATAAGTTTGTAAGAGGTATGTAAATTGATAAGACTAAATGAAAAAATATATATGAAAATTCTTAGTCAATATAATATAAAGTTAGATTACCATTAAAAGCATTTTCATAATGATTACCTTTTTTAAATGGTCTTTTCGGTTCAGTGAAGCGTTTTTATTTCGCACCAAAAAAGGAGTAAATAGTCAACTTACCTGTTCCAAGCTAGAATAGCCAGAAAAAGGAACGCAGAAACATGTTGGCTGTTTAATCCTTCCAGACGAATGCGTTGAAATTATTTATTATGACGCAAAACTTTTTTTTCCGGCCGCGACATTTTTCGAACACGACTGCGTCCGTTATCTATAGCAAAAGAGCCAAAGGCCTCCACTGGGGTCCAAACACACACACAGACACATACAAAAACAAAAACACACACAGCCCCGGGGGTAGATTCAAAAAAATACAATTTTCGTTAGTTAAGCCCCTCTTAAGCTTTAAAAGGTGTACAGTTCTTAGCGCTTTGCGAGCGTTGCAATAAAAATTTGGCTATAAGCCGATTTTCACAAACATCAAAAGAACAAACCGTTCACAATTTTTTTTTTATACGGCTAATTCGTTTGGACGCCAAGAAAATCAGGCGTAATTCTGGCGTAATGACTAATTTCGGATGGGATAACGATGTCGTAATGATATCCTGTCATGACTATGACATCATTGTCAGCAGATAACCATATTGCAAATTGAATATTTTGGGGGAATTCACTTTTCGTTTGTCTGGAAATAAATTCTGTCTTTAAGAGGGTTTCTTAACCCTTTTGTTGATTTTTTTTCAGATTTTTCTTATAGCACAATTTGCCATACAGAAGTCATGTTTTCTTAAGTGTCTTATTGTTGGCAATTAGTGTTGCTTTAATTGCCATACCGTTAAAAATTTATATGCCACAAAATGTGGCAGCGGTTGCGCTTTATGGTGCTTGAGTCAGAACGAAAATGGCTGGGACCAAAGGGATTTCAACCACCTCTGCGGGGCCAGTTATTGACTGTCCAGATCATTAATCCTGCGCCTGTTAACCAAAAACAATTTGTCCAAATAACAATTAAGGCTACCAACCACAAGCTCGCACCCTCACACACCCCCCACATTGAAACTCACACACAGCCCCCCCACACAGCCTCTGACAGTTGGCTAATGAAATCTGTTGTTTCCACAGTGAAGTGAAAGTAACGAAATTGTAGATAAATTTCCCTTTGATTAATGGCCTTAACAAATATTTATCTTTGATTTAAGTAGTTTTTTTATTTTGGTATTCCTGCTTTTTTTAAAATTTCTATTTAATTTCACTGCTCTTTTAATATGCATTGTGTGTAGCTGTCGCTCTTTGTCCTGGCTGCATCCATTAAAGTCCATTATTTCATGCATTTCTCTGTACAGCATTGCATTGTACATCACAATTTTGGACAACAATGAGTTTTAGAAATAGAAGAGATGGCTTGTTGGTTGATATTATGCATTTGCAGCTCCTAATGGAGCTATTGTGTTGGCTTGGACAGGTATTTAAAATGAACCTCAACATATTAATAAAAAAAACACTAATAAAGTGTTTCTATTATATAAAAATATTATTTTTAGCAGACCAAGCCTTCAAATATAAAAGATGGAATGGATATCTTAAACGTAATAATAATGTATTATATAATCTGAATAAATATTTGGCACAAAAAAATTGAGGACAGAATTAATTAAAATATTTATATTCTTCTTTTCAACGAGTGTATTGTATAATATTTATTTATCGACTGCTGTTTTTACATAAGTGATACATTTATATGACTCACTCTTGGTACGCAATAATCAGTTGTTAGTTTGAGGAACTCGTCCAGAACATGTCACTTTAAATTTCTATAAATTGCACAGTGCATCGGGGTTATTTACTTTAACCATTGTTGCACATTCCTGCAAATAGAAATAATTAGCACTTGACCATCCAACAATTGTCAATAATTAACATAATGGAACCATAAATTGCAAAAGTCCGCCCCAGAAGAAAGTCCAATGACACAAACAATGCGAAAGGAAAGCAGAAAAAATATTATCATTGGGCAGCACAATAAATTCTAGAGAAAGCGTAAAATGTAACGCCCCATAAATTAATATGAAATGTGCATATGGTGTCCAAGTTCGCCCCGATGCTTATCTCTAACAATTGCAACCAGAGAGCAGCTCTCGGTGAAAGTGAACAGTTCACATGATAGTGAAATACTGAACACAGGCTTAATTACTGCCCCACCCCACAGATGTAGAAAGCAAATGCCCATTTGCCTGCTGCTGGACATGACAGGGGCTAGCGAGCCTATGAGTCTGTGGAGGCTTGGAATCGCTTCTTTGGTTAATTACCAAGATGTATGCGTGTCGCGCACACAGCCCAATTAACCCCCATTATGGGCGACTGAGTTTGTGGGTGACGACTCGAGCAACATTTCAACAGGCAACTGCAACTCCAACTCCAAACACTCGTCCTGGGCGTGTGAGTTCAGGCGCTGCACGAGGTCAACCGCTCGCTTGGGCAAGTAATTAAGATTTCTGCTTGCTGCCCCACACAACACAACACCAACAGCGAAACCAGCAGCAGCAGCAAAAACAATTGAAACACCAACAAAAACACAAATGAGCAACAAGCAACCGCTACACCAGTCACATATCCATAAAGACGCTCTATGCAACGCAAACAACTCAACATGTAACGCCCTGCGTCCGGCCCAGCCTCTGAACACCAAATTGCTTTATGATGTTGCAGATTATGATAATGAATGCCATCTGGACTGCACTGGACACTGAGCAGGCGGCCAAGGGCGCTTCGGCAGCAAACAGCGTTGACACTTTAAGTGATTTAATGTTATTGTTTTCGAACAGATCTACAGCTATACGACTATATAAGTACCACATACTCTCTACAGTGTACACCAGATCCACCACAAGTGCAAATAATTTAATGAATATTAATGCGTAATGTTTAATTGAAATGTTTCGCTCTTAAAGCGCACAATTTGCCATATTTTCAAGCTTAACATTACTTTTAAACAGATTTTTTAGCAAAATGAAAAATTACATCTGTTATAAAATGTTAAAAAAAAAAAGTTAATAAGTAAAAATATATTTTTACAAAAAAATCACAATTTTGAAATGCAGAATTTGCCATGCTTAATAACTTCAAAAGTGTATTCTTTAATAATTCAAGAGAGTCAACCATGAAAAAAATGAAGGAAAGCAATATTAATCTACTATATTAACTACTATATGTATTACACATTTGCTATCTAACTATGTATGTATTAATATAAATTATATGTAAATAATATGCAACATATAATTTAAAATGTAGTCTTCTTTATCTGGCTAATGCATCAAATTTAATATTTTGTGCAACTTTATTGACATGAAATGGAATATATCCGATACCGCTGAACCGTTCGGGGACTGTTCATGCTGATTTTGTATCTCTCTCACTATCTCTCTATCTATCTCTCTCTATCCCTCCTGTGTGCATGAACAGCTATTGAAATGTTTTTGATTGGAAAAATGTAATTTCCTATACGCTTCAGAGTGTGCTTATCGCAGTAGCATTGTGTCAAAAATTGTCAATTTTTTTGCTAACGATTTTTTTTAAATTTAAATCAAGTGTGGCGTAAAATAGCGTTGAATGGAAAGCATTTAACAGATATCTAAAAGTTTTTTTTTTTTGCGATATGCTGTAATTGTACACAGAGAACCTCACACCACAATTAATTAAGCCCAAGCTCTTGACAACAATGCAGAAAACCAAATGCAAAAATTCATAGACAGTTTCCAAATATAATATTTTTTTTTTTCTTTTTGCCATTCAATTTTTTTTGTATAAGTTCTACAGTGAGTTCGAGTAGCTTCAATTACAATTTCGAGTTTCGATTTGTTGTGCGACACAGCCAATGGGGAGAGAAGAGAAAAAAAGGTTCATTTAACGCTTTTCGTCGCTGCCAACCAATTTTCGCATTCATGGAAATTCGTTGGCCACATAAAAGGCGGCTCCGAAGCCGCATCAGCGTGGAGTGAAATTCATTTTTTCCATTAAATCGAACCGTTGATTGTGCATGAAGCGCACATGCACAAATGTCAACGTTCGGTTAGATGGCAGCAGCCTGATAGGTTGCCCGCCTTACCCCCCGCCACGCCCCCTCCAGCTATGCTTATCCATGTGGGGAGTCTGAGTGCCAAAGCGCGTCGACTCTGTCACATGCGAGTGGCAAAAGCCACCCAGGGGAGTATTTTTCATCGCACTTTTCAGCATGACAATTCCGACTGCTTAAACACCCTGCCACCCACACCTCTGAGCCAAAGAGCCAAAGAGCTCAAGCCGAGTTTGACCAGCACAACTTTCTCATAAAATAGATATGGGATATATGTAGTATACCATTTTTTTTGTCATGCTTTTTGCCACTTGAAATTCGATACGAACCGAAATGGCTTTTTGACAAACAATGACACGAACTCACCTACAATTTGGGGCGCATTTGTTTCGGGTTTTCCTCCTTTTTTTGAGTTTTTTTTTATTGCTCCCATTGAGAATTGCATTTGCAAATGAATTGCTTATTGACAGTTTGATAGAATGTTGGCTCGTTGACAGTTGCTGATTTTGTTCCTGTTGCTGTTGTTATCTCGATACGGTTTGCCTTTTGTTATTCTTTAATTATTCGTTGAGCCACAAAGAAAGCAAAAGTGAAAAGAGAAACAAGAATATTGAGCAACTGTCTGAGTTGAAGTTTAAACTGAAAACAAAATAAAACATAAGCTCTACAGAAATGAATTATGAAATAATTACTTAAAAATTGGATGATCAGAAATTTCCAAATGAGACATGGCTGATCCTTACAGCCTACCATTATTAACTTTATGCCATTTCAATGAGTAATTGAACAGTTGTTATCCGTGTATGAGTTGCTTGTTGTCCGGCTGCACTCTGCAGGGTGCACTCTTCAAATTTGTCGCATTTCCCTTATCATTGTATGTTTCGGTGCGGTATGAATAATAACAATAATAATAAATTCGCATTGCAATTAACAACTTGGCTTCTCGTTCAATTTTAATGCATGCAAAATCCATTAAATCACTTAAAATGCACAAATCTCGGCTGTGGCTGCATTAAAATGCTAAAAAGCGAGTGAACACATTTTGAGAATTTGAGAGCACTTCACAGCAATGACACATAATATGACTACAAACAGTTGTCGCTGCGATGATGTGCTGAGTAGTCTGTGAATGTCCTGGCAGAGGAGGGCAGCAGCACGCTAGCCTGTGACCGTCCGACCACGCCATGCTGCTTGATGTCGATGATAATGTAACAACACTCAACCTCCTCCCCAGCAATAACCAAGGGTGCGGGTAGACAACACTGACTCTAAGAGGGCTGGGATGCATACAGTTAAAGGGTTGCACATGCGTGCAAAATCCATCAACAAGGGTAAAATGAATTGTCACAGTTCTTAAATTTAATTACGGAGAACAGCCACATGCAAATGAAGACAGGACTCGGTTTCATCTGATTAATTCCAATATTTCAATAGCTTTGCCGTCGCTATGCGAAGTTTTTATTAAGTATATATACTATTAAGGATCAGCAACTTCAAAATCGCACAGCTCCCAATTTGTTTGCTTCAACTTTAATTAGCTCTCTAACCTGTGTACCTGAGTGCGTATTAAAATATTTTTGTATGACAAGCCAATTCACATAGTCTCATTCAAATGCACTCATCGACCCATTTTGAGCACATACTCATCAACAAACTGTCAAAGTTTAAATTTCAAAATGTCAAAAAAGTTGACACGTACCCACATTTACAAACCAGATGCGATTTATATATGAATGATGTCATGCATGAATAACTGATAACAAAATATTGACAAAGAGTTCACTGTAAATGCAAAAATATATTGTGGGCACGCAAAAAAACAAATAATCCCTTAAAGTTATATTTAATATGCATTGAAATAACACCAAATATTTTCCAGCTGAACGTTTGTTTTGCTAGAGAACTAGTCTTTAATTATTGAATATTTCAATTCATACATTAGCAACTTGGTAATGTGATGATATAAGTGATGATGAAATATATTACTAAATTTTACCCAACAAAACCACAGAATTTCTAATAAGCCACTAAAATCTACTAGTGCTTAAAAATAATAAACGGTTCTTATTAAAAATTGAGCATCCTTTTGAGAAGTAGCTTTATAACACTGGCTAACGAGTACTAATGGACCTCCTGGTGACGCAGAGAGTGGACCATTTGCAAATTGCCGAAAATTGTTGGCCAGCTGGGGCCGGCACATGGCAAAAGGTGGGCGGGATTTTCAATTAGCCTAAAACCAGCTAAAAAGGCTGAAAGCTGGTGACCAAAATATTTAATACCTTTTATCCAGCCTCATAATTCGCATAATGACAAAAAGTCTCATTTGGTAATTTATGCAGTGGGCACCAACAAAACAGTAAACGGAGCACCATACAACAACCACCCGACCACATTTCACTGACCATCCGGATGCACTTCAACTTTCCACCCTGTTGCGTACAATTGAGAGGTGGAAAGAGTGTTGGACGGAGGACGCCCGCTGGCACACGACAGCCGTCGTCGAATTGTTGCAAAAGTGCGAAACCGCAAATGTTAAGCGCAACACAGAAGTCAATGCCACCACCACCACAACCATGCAAAACAAACCCACCGGCAACCACAAATGCTCTACTTCGCTGTCGACCCACTGGATTCCGTCGACAAAGCTCTTCAATTTGCTTGCCATCTATTATGGCAGCTCATTGTGGGATTACCGTCCCACAACCACTGATCAACCACCAACAGTGGTTGTGGGCACTGTCACTGCGACGTTGGCGTTAACATTGACGTTGACTGTGGCTGGGACAGGGGCGTTGAGCAATTGCTAATAAAAAGGGTGGAAAATCCACTTTGCCATGGCATTTGATTTTGATTTTTCTCTCTGTTTGTCCATTGACTCTTGGGACTTGAACGCGGGTTGACATCGGGTATGGGTTGAGATCTGGGAGATAAATTTCGCTCGCTGACTTTTGATGTCATCGGATAAGCAGAGGTTCGCGTACTTTCACTAGGTAATTCTACAAAATATTACATTTATATTAAGATGCAAGATATACAAAAAAATAACTATAATATTAAATTACTAATATTTATGTAGAATAGTAGAAATTTTCTAACGTAACTATTTAAGAATTTGGGTAAATTGGGGGGAATACTTTAAAAGTAAAAGGAGAAAAGAAGATTAAATAAATAACATGTTTAATACTTTAACTGTGCTTAAATTTTGAATGAAAGCTAAAAAGAGTCACTGAATAAACTTGTTAGAAAGCAACCGTTTTAGACAAAAATCGCATACTATACCCGAAAGTGACCTAATAAGAAAAGCTAATTCATCAGCGCAGAGTTAAGCAGCTCATGAATGGCAATAGGCATTTAGAAGGACACAACGATGAACAATGAATTTATGGCATCCAGCTGAGTGAGTTCTTGTGCAGGTCTTTACAGGATTACACTCGATTACAGGATACATTACAAGTACAACGGGTGGGCAACAGTTCGGCAACAGCCATCACAGCCATAGGTAACAACGCCCGCTGGGAATGATCAATCAATTCGAATCATATTTGATTCCATGCAACTGACTGAACAATATCCGTATACAGGGTGGATTTGGGAACTGGGCAATGGGAAATCTTATATTATGATGATTATTGCAGTGCAATTGATGTGGAATGGAAGCCATGTTAATTATGAAATTACGCTTTGGTTTGAGTTGCGGCAACCAGCCTGTAATTAACCACTACAAACTGGACGAACCCAAAGAGATTGTCCGGCAAACAAATCATTTTCTGCCCATATTACACGATATGGATAAAAAATAATAAAGCACACACACACACACACACAACAGACACACAAATACATCGAAATTTGGATTAGGAATTTTGCCGGCAGTTAATGAAAAACGGAAACGCCACTTGTTTTATTTTCTCATACAACATCCTCATCAGTTTTTGTGTCTTCCATATTACAAACTGCCGATGGTCGGGTTGGAGGGGGTTGGGAGGTAAGGGGGGTTTCTGTTTGCTTATGTACTTTGTTTTTAGCGATTAATTAATGCAATTAATCTGCAGTGGGATTCGTGACTTTGAGCCTCGGGCTTCTGCCTTTCAGTTTTGATGAAATTGTTTGTGCGCATTTCTGTTCCTCTCCCTCTCGCTCTTGCGCCCTTCCCTGTCGAGCAATGAGTGTAAATAAATGGTAAAGATTAAGTTGAGATTATCACTAATAAAGAAATTAATTAAGACTAACAAATGCACGTACATATGGTTGTATAAAATTGCACATATAAAGGAATTCTTTGTTTAATTAAGGTATAGCAATATAATTATAGACTAGTCGTATCCTTACATTTATGATACCGAGTCGGTGGTTAAATAAGTTTACCAGTAACACTCGTATATACAGTTGCGGAAGAAAATCCAAAATATGAAATATACTTGAGAAATCACATATAAATAAATGTCTGTCTTTAGCTATTCTTCTAACTATGATATTACTGGAATAGATTGATTAAGAAAATACTAAAGAAGGCTTCAGCTCAACAGTTTTTTGGCAACTAAATTAATTCAACGCTCAATTCATAAAACAAACTTTGATTGCTAACCGGAAATCAAACCAGAATCTGAACCAGAGCACATTAATTCGCTGTAAGAATGGTGCGTCCATTCGAGCCAAGCCGTTTTGCAATCATAAGGTCCACTGTGCCGATGGCAGAGATGAGCTGCCCGATATATGCAACAAACTTAACTCACAGGAAGTCAATAATTCAAAGCAATGCTCTTGCCACACTACAGTTGCAATCCCGAATGCGAGCCCATTTATGGTATTAAGTCAGTAGATCATCCTCAGATAACTCCCTGTGTTGTTAGCATTTTTCGGCGTCGTTCAAGCTATGTATCAATGCATGACTTTGGCTGTTTAGGCGCAATTATCTCAAGTTATGCAAAAATCAATGCCAGGGCTTGTTTCTCCGATTCAGAGAAATTATTTGATTCTATAGACATTGTGCAGGGTAATCACAGCATCAGTTATAGCAACTCAGAGAATCATGGTTATATATTGCAAAGCATCAAAGCCATGCATTTGTAAGTATTATCTTAAAATGTCCAATTAACATATCCTAACTTAGTCGAAGACGTTGATTTTATTATTTTTGGTCCAACTGTCAGACTCATTTGCCGGGATAATCAACAAATTGGCTCAAATTATGTGAACGGTGTCTTTCGAAAGCATCAACTGGGTGAGGCTCAAGTCCTATATGAAAACAAGATATGCTTCCTTAAGCACATCGTAATCAGTAATCAGACTACGAAATAGCTTAAGTGAATATCTTTCGAATGTTAATTCGTTTATACAGATGTTCGACATCGATATTACTTTGAAGTGATTTGCTGTTGGATCTATTTCATAAGCTTATTATTGAGTGCTTGCCCATAATAATTCATAATCTTTAACGGCAATTGTATCTTAGAATATATTTGTATTTGTATCAAACGCAGTTGGTTTTCTGTGTCTATGTGCTAACTACAGCCCTCGTCACTTCAGAGTCATAATCATTTATGGCATTACGATCCATCAAATATATGCAATTCCGCGCCCGGTTCATTGAAATTCGAATTGGTCAGCCATTATGCTCGGTAGTATCTAGTAGCACTTAAACAAATTACCATATTAATTGCTACTAATTAAAAATTCATTAAAACACTGAACCAGAGTCTACAGTCATAGCGTCTGCTAATTTATTATGCTTTGTCATCTCTTTGTCGCCACGACCAAATGTGCAAAATGATAATAATAAACATTTCCATTTTCATAATGACTCTATATCAATGAGTTCATAATGTCTACAGTGTCTGTGTACTTTCAATTAAAAGCCAACTTTCAACCATAATTCAAAAACTAAAATATGCAAAGCGAGTTTGCGGCAAAAGTTTCAATCGCATCGATTTCCATAGACCCAGAGGGTGTAAATTGTGGACCGCATATAAGTATCTGTATCTCTGTATCTCTATGCGCGCTGTAATGATGACAAAAATTACACCGTACACCCCACCACCCGCCCCACACACAGAGGCACCTGTAACATCTGCGCACCAACGCAGTTCGCTATTCATGCCATAAATTCCGGCTGTGTGGCACATTAATTAATTTGCTTTGCGACATTTCAAAAGGATTATTTACCGCTCATTTTATGTCTGTGTGCTGTGTGTGTCAAAGTGTATAAGTGGTAAGTGGTATGTACACATGTGCTATTGTGTATGTGCATACCACAAAAGAGAACAGAAGAAGAATGTATAACACAGAAAATGTTTCATATTTGGCTCAACCATTAAGAGCCTAGAACCTAGACACATTTTCTCGCAGCCTTAAAATTGTGATACTATCTTCTCTTTTAACTTTTTACATAATATCTTTATCGCGAACTCTTGCTGTATAAACTATCCCAGCTCTTTTTGGGACAATAATTAAGTGTCTAGAATCTAAAGAAGTTAAGATTGTGATATTATATTTTTTCTCTGAAATGTTGATCTTCAAACAATACCAGATATCGTTGCGGGTTAGTCTTCTTTTTACAAATGAAACCCTCACCTCCAATATTTGAATTCCCCGTGGGGCAGCACTCAGTCTCAGCTGTGTGTCGACAAACTTTGTGACATTATAAAATCTAATGAACAAAAATTAATTTACAATAATAACTCAACTAACAAGAAACGACGCCACAAGCTGCTAACCAACTCACTCCTTAACCATCCAATAATCCCACACCCTCTCCCAGTTCCAGTTTCAGCCACTGAAAGAGTTGCACTGTGTGCCAAAAGCCATACCCCTGGGAAAGGGGAGTGGCATGGGTGGGGTCTGCAGCGTCGCGATTTCAAAGTGTTTCCGTTTTCAATTTGCATAAAGTTCGTTAAAATGTCTAACGCCATTAATGAGGAACCCAAATGGAAGGGAAGAGAATTTACCTGTTGCCTGAAGAAGTGTCATCGGCTGTGCCCAGTGGAGCACAAGTGTAAATGGATCGCCTTGTGCTATCCGGTAATTGTGTGTAATTAAATCCAGCCCGCAGCTCGCAAATACCCAAAAATAACAAATGACAAACACTTTGAGCCTGTGGTTACACTGTGGTTAGACTGTGGTTACCTCCTGGTTACTCGATGCCAAAGCTCAAACTCAGCACACAACTCTCCACCCTGCCCAACCCTTTGCATTTTGCCTTTGTGGCATTTTGCTTTAATTATGTAGCGTGAATAATTTTTGCTCTTTGTCTCATCTATTTACGAGTCATTGATATTCGTTGAATTTTCTTTGCATTAATTAATGAAAATTCTGTTGTAATTAAATACATCTGCAATTTATACTTTGGAAAGCCTTTTTGCTTTTTAGCTAAGCTTAATTAAATTCTACATTACTCTTGAAGCCTTTAATAATGCATTCCACTTGTTAATAAGAATCGTACAGCTTTGAAAACATTTTGAGACTAAACTGTGTCATACTTATTTATTTCAAGCATAGAACTACTGGACAATCGTTATTTAATGATTTGGTAATTCGTTGATTGAGCAACTAAATAACTTTTTTCAGTTAGCTAAAACTTCGACAAGACTTGAGACTCCCACGGTGAATTGTTCATTCATTAGCACCTCCTTAGATTTGTGTAGTTGTTGGGCAATCGAACAGTTGAGTTAAATTAAATGTAAATTTGTGAAAGTGTGCCCACCAAAAAACATTAATTGTAAGGCAATCAGTCGCACAGAACCCACGCAGCTAAAAAAAAAACAAAAAACAACAGCAGCCAAAGTGCAACAGCACAAACAACTGCAGTTTTCATGGTGGCTTCACTCAACAAAGATGCGGAGAACAGGGGCAGACTCTGTCAACGATCTCAGCTCAATGCAGTTGTAGCAAATCGTTGGCACCGCAAAATGTGGCAAGCAAAACAAGCGGCAAACAGACTCGCACCCACAGAAGACAAACAATCTGGCCAATAACACAATGCAAATAAAAGTGTTAGAAGTTCGCTTTTAGCCACAACCCACTGTGCAAAAAAACGTTAATTTGGCAGCATGACACATATAAGGAAAACAGTTTTGTTATTGTGGTTTTGTGCCAGTTACTTAAATGACTTGCTCCTATTTCTTATTACACAGCGCTGAAGATGTGGCTTCATTGATTTATATACATATATATTCATTGAGACATATTCTATAGTTTGCCCAACTGTGGTTAGGATTTGCTATTTCAAATTGACTAACTGAATGAACTGAATTAAGCTTTTGTGCTATGAATAGGATATCAACTCGGAATTGGAGTACAAATCGATTGAAAACCAGATTTGGAATCGGAACATGCCCTTGCTTCAACTTAAATTTAATTATTAGTTTTAAATCGGCCGTGCTATATAATATTCGATATTTTTTGATATTGACAAGACAGAGAAGTCCGCTTTCAGTTATGCCCGACTGGAATGTGCTCATTTAGATTTTAAGACTTTTGTACTGTACCATTACTTACAGGTGGCGTAAAGATAAAAATACTTATCAGAATTTGTTACTTTATGTATCGAAGTAGGAATCGATATTCGTTTCAGTTTGCCACTCTGTCACTCTGAGTAACAATTATTTTCAGGTGGTACGCAAAATTTGTGTTTAATTAAAATACTAAACTATTACATTTTATATTCATATTGCATATTTTATTTTTAAATTTTTATGGCCACAACACGTTTCTAATTGCCTATGCGGTGCCCATTAAAAGCCAAAAGTATTCCACCAAAAAAACCGATTACGTTATCTCAAGCTTAAGGGGCGACCATTCATGACAGGACGACCTGACCGAATGTTGTAATTAACCTCGAATTTGGCGTGGGGCAAACAAGTTGCGACTAATCCTGAATTATTACTAGCCATAGTAGAGCAAAAGACGAGCAAACGGTTTATTTTCAATTTATGGCCCGAAAGGGTTACCAGAACGTTAAGTTTGAGTGAGGGGCAACCTTCTTGTTGGATTTTAAGCAATGTTTCCAAATCATTTGCATATGAATTTTGTGGCACCCTTTGCCTAGTTGAGCATTCAAATTACTGTTATTATTATTTTCACTCATATGCCACTCGTACGTTGACTTTGATAGGGGGGGTGGAAGCAGGTTGTAGGTTTGGCACCATTAAAATCCCGCACGACCTTTGCGCTGCGCTCGCTTTGGAGCACTTCCGCTTTTTGGGATTTTAATTCTATTAGACGAGGCCACAGGCTGTCCGCTTATCGCTGCCGGCACACATGTCGCCTGCTGCTAACATCCCGCCCCCTGCCCCATGGCCTGCCCCCAGCTGGGCAACAGTTCGTGGCGCGTAAAAGGTTAAAATTATAATTTGCGGCTTCTGTGGCGCACTTTATTACCGCTCTTCATACGCAACTTTGGCATTTGCAGTCAACAAGCGTCGACACGCTTAATTTCTTGGCCGCCTTTCATAACATTTGTTCTACATCATGTATTATCTAGAGAGGTTGCCCGGAAAGGCGGGGGGTGAGGGGGTCATTGCTTGGCTTTGTTTGCACGCCGTGCTCTCAAAACAAAAGGGATTTTTAATGGCCCTGCGTGGTCGCTTATCAGTGTCGGATATCCTTGACTCAGTTTGCCACAAAACAAATAAATGCTAGTTACGACAATTTTGGCATCGGTTTGTAGGTTTTCGCAGTTTGTTTGTCTTCACCTAAGCGGAAGGTAGACAAGACAAGTACGGAAAGTGCCCAAACTTTCGCACTTCTCTATGGCTAAACGAGCGATAATCCCCGTTTGAATTATTTCGTTATTTATCCTACATTATGCAAGGGTCTGCCCAAATTTAGCATGTGAGAATATCCCAATTGTGTTATGGGATAAAATGTGAACACTAAAGGTTTTGTGCAGATATCTTGAGATAGGCACGAAATTATTTTATACACCTGACTTAATTACGGCATAGTCTCATCTACTCAAAGAATGTGAAAACGTTACCAAGTTAAATGGAAAAATTTGTTGAAGAAATCGTTTTTTTGAAATCTTAAATTTAACATAAGTACATAGAAAAATTAGCAAACATTCCCTTTCAATCAGATCAGATAGCCAACATTTTTTATTGAACTCAAAATAATCGAAATCTTTTTATATACGAGTATGTACGAGTATGTAAAATAGAATTTGTGTTTTTTCTGGCAAGCCCTGCTCATCAATTTTTCAACCTTTTAACGAGGATTAATACATTGTTCCATTTTAAGCATAATTTCCATTTCAATTAAAGTATATCCAGAAAGCAAAACACAAGCCGATGAATGTGATCGAGTGCTTAGAAAATCCCGCTGCAATACACCCAAGTAAGCCATAAACTTTTGTTTGGTGGTTTTATACTCTCTGAGTTCCTCCCACGCCTTTTGGGGTAATGGGATGCAAACAAGCTCAAGCCTTGGCCACACCCATTGCTAAAAATAACAAATTGTCAACACATAAGATGGCATTTAATCTTCAACAAATTGCGAGCCACTTGTACAGACAGCTTAAATAAATACAACAAACACCACCTGCAGCAGCAGCAGCAGCAATACCACCACAACCACCAGCACCATCCTGTAATCTTCCGTCCCGCGACGATTCCACAAGTATTTCGCTTGGCAATCTATCAAGCGAAGCAACTGTGAATACGCATCATGTTATGCGGAAATTTGTGAAAATCTCTTTGGGGTTTTTCTTTTTTCTATTCGTTTTGCTATTTTTCTGTTGTAGTCATGTGAAATTTGCATTTTAAGTCAATAAATTCACTTTGCATACGCACACACGTTGACTGGAAGCCAAAACATGCGCCACGCTGCTCTATAAATCTGTTCTGAGTCTTACCGGCAACTCTCAGGCCTCTCAGGAGAAGGAGGCGTGCCAAGCAGGCGGATGGGGAAGGGGCGGAGAGTTGGCTTAGCGACTTAGCCTTCAGCCAGCGGCCAACTTCAGTCTGGCTACCGACTTGTAACAGCTACCCCTGCTGCCGCCACTCCACTATTATAAGATTAGTGCAAGTGTGAGTGGGCAAATAACTAAGAACTGAGAATTGCGAATTGCGAAGTCGTCGCCTTTTGTCGCTTTCACAGTGCTTAAGGCGATATTTGCGTTATTTACGATTATTTACAATTTAAAATTTACATGTGCCACATGTAGCTCGCGCACCCCCCAAGCTCCTCCCACCTTTGGTGTTGCACTGTTGTTGTACAACCTTCTGCTTGTATCTTGATATGTTGATTTTTATTTATACCACAATTACTTGGCTGTAACTACGGATTTGCTGTGCTTAACTGTGGATAAGCAATTCGATTTTGGATCTGAATTTTCGCGCTATTTTTTGATTGTTTTTTGAAATTGCGATGAAATATATGCGAATTCAGATTTTAAATAATACAAAATATATATAAATTTCACAATTATTCTATATTATTTATTTGAAATATAAAACATACCATTTAAATATATAAGAGATAAGTAATTTTAAATGGAATTACAATTTTAATTATCGTAATGTTCCCACAAGGATAATGATATTAAATTAAAATACCTCTCTCTCTCTCTCTCATATTTCTATAGATTGGTTATCAATTTCAGTTGCTTGTATTTGGTTTAATAATGAAACTAATCCAAAAATTATAATCAAACCAGTTTTGAGCAATTTTATAATGCTCGCCCTGCGAAATGTATGCACTGGTGCCATGTTTGGCCGGCGGCATTTTGATAATCGAAGCCACGCTGCATCGCCACAAACTTCTGTGCAACTGCAGCCGTTGAAGAGGAAACCCATTCGCAGAGCTTCACAAACAGTTCGGCCGCCCGGTGCCATGCCGCACCACCAACAAACCGCAACACCGCATCACTGTTTGGCATCTTTTTAGAGGCAACTAATTGAATTATTAGCGACTGCAGCAGCCAGTGGTTGGGCTGTGGTTGAGGTTAAGCTAGTGGCTCTGACTCTGGCTCTGGTTCGTCTGCCAGTTGTGGGCACATTGAAAATATTGTTGGTGGTTGACAAGGATCAGGGCCGACGCCTTATTTGTGTTCATGCACATTGCAGCCTCAGCATGACCCCTCCCATTCCTCCACTGCCCGCCTGCCTGCTATCTAACTGATGCTGCCCTTAGGCAATGGGTGGACCAAGCTCTAACAAGCGGGTGTTGGCCATGATTGCGGCCCAGTTGGTTTTTTTTTTATTTGGACAGGGTCTCGGGTTTTTGTTGCCGCCGGCTGGCGACATGTGCACACGTATTGTTCATGTAAATCATTGATTAATTCTTACTCTTCTTGCATATGATTTGAGAATGTTCCCGGCTGAGATTCAAATGCGGATTAGATTTGGCATTGCATAATTAAATTACGGCCACAACCCTTGGCTGAACTATAAGTTCAACAGCTAAGACTAAATGTACATATCTATGGAATATTAAATACTCTTTTCTGACAGATTTCAGATAGTTCCGACTTCAATTAAATTTTGTATAATTTAATTTAAGAAAAAAAATGTTTATATAGCAATAAAATGTTCGATAGTTTTTGCAATATATACAACTTGATTAGCAGCTGTACTTAATTTTTATAAGTTTTTCGAAATGTTGCAGAAGCTCGTAACATACTTTAATATAGTAACCCGGTCCATCATATACCAAGAATATACTTAAAATAATATAATATGATATATATATAAATACCTTGTTAGCATTCTCTCTGAACACATTACATATTCTACGGGAAAATTGAAATACCCTCTGCAAGGATACAGAAACAGTCCCATGATAGAATACATGTCCGGACAACCCTTTGTTATCAACAATCAAACTCCGAACTTGGATATGGAGACACACTTCCCTGACACTCTGACACTCTGCTCTGCATCAGGCAAATGTCACGCATGTCAGTATGCCCTAAAAATGACCAGATATAATCAGCATGTCTTAGTCGAGTGGAGGCCCTGACACTTTACCAGTTTCCATATAAGATATATGGTAAACTCAAACTTAAATAAATGAAAAACTTTCATATCAGTTGAGTTGTTAGCCAAGTTTACTGGCATTGTTTAAACTTTTGGGACACAAATCATCTGTGAACTGAAGTGTTTTCATCGGACAATTGACACTACTTGGACTAAGGAGAAGACTTACACATACAAATGTATATATTTATGTATGTATATGGACAAAGAAGATGTCTCTCATTGCTGGAGTCCTCAGACCAGCAAATCCTCTGCGCTTCCGCACAATTAGTTCGTTCCAATTGTGTGCCTTTGGCTGTCTGAAAAAATATAAAAAATAACAATATTAAATAACAATGCTTGACTAGAGGATGCCCTAAGTAACAACAGCTATTTCCCATATAACCAAAAAAAAATATATAAATATATATATATATATATATAGTAAATATGATTTTTAGTGGCTTCAGATCAAGGCTTTTTTATTTTTTATATACTCAAATATATTTCGAATCCCATCGTGATTCCGCGGAACATATTTATATGTCAAATCTTAAATCTTGCGAGCAAACTAATTAACATTTTATTTCAAATTTATGATAAGAGCGACTTTGAGGTTGATCAGGAATATATAAAATGTATATGGGCTCTGAAATCAGTTATTCTGCTTGCCTGCTTACATCTTAATACGCTTTTCCACTCATTTTTAATGGATACAGGGTATAAAAAAGAAAGCCATTTTTAAGCCGGCAATTTGCAAGGTGTTTGGCAGTATGAAGAAATATGGAGGCCGGGGAGCTACCTCGTCAGACAAAAACAAATCACTTAGCCTTAATGGCTTATGAAGGCAGAGCGTTTAACCAAAAACCTCAAGCAGTTAAACGAAGCGAGAGTGGGCGACAGCGACAACCCAAGGGGACCAGAAGAGGTGGATGGACACGGAGGATGTCAAATGGTTGTCTTTACGCGCAGCTCACACATAAAACTAGAACATTGCACGCTGCTGACGCTGAAGGCGTTTGGATTGAGATGCAGCCTGAGAGACCTAAGGCAGCCGAGATTGCGACTGTGTCTCCATTTCGCATAATGGGCGACCCAATTAGGCAAAGTGAGTGTCGGTAAAATGCATATGAACCATAAAACAATTGAACAATGTGCAGCCAACAATTAACAACCATATACAATGACAATCAAACGGATAAAGACCTGAGACACTGCCAATGTGGGAGATGAGCTTGAGGAGAGAATCTTGGAAATCAAGTGGAAAATTATATATAAATGATTTAATATGCGGTGATGCATATATGTTCATATATTTATTTCATAAATATTTACTTGTACAAAAAGTAAAATGTTATCAATTATTATTCGTAAACATTCAACACACATTGTTGTACTAATAATTTACGAAATCTTCTTGGAAAGAGAGTAACACGAAGTTTTCTCAAAATATATTTTTATTTAATAGACTTACAGTTATAGATTTACGTAATTCTGTAAAGACTGGGAATGTGTTGGAAATGCCACATGCCACAGTTGCTTATTAACCATTTATAATAAATATTTATCTAGCCTGAAAATCATTTTTATATTTCACATTACGTATACTATGCATCTTAAGCTTAGATTTGCGCAAATAAACCCAAGTAGAATATCTCCTCAATTCGATTAACTAAAAGCTTTAGCTGATATAGTAGCAAACATATGCCGGCACTTTAGACACCGTCGATAAACTGCTCACAGCTGTCAGTCATTTGTTTATTAGATTTGTCAGTGCAACAGTTTTTTGTCAAGTGTCGCCCATTCAGACCACGGCCAGCTAGCCATAAAAATCGGAATTGCAAATAGATCGAGCAAAAAAATGTGGCCGGAACAAATGTTGTTGTTGGTGTCACATGCAGGCGATGCGTATAAATTAGTTAAAGAGGGGGAAAGAGCGAGAAGAACCAAGTGGTCAACGAGTGACCATTGTGTGGCATCTTAAATGTCAAAAGTGACACCCCTCGCACTGCACCCTCGCCCTTTGCTAGTGCACCTGATGCGATCCAACTTTGACTCAAACCGCTGGCAAAACAATAAATTTCCCTCTGGAAGCCATTGACTAAGGACAAAAAGGACGCAAAGTTATAGACCTGACCAAAGCCCTTACATATCACACAGACACAGCATGTGTGAGTGTGTGTGTGTGTTTGTACACTGCAAAATATTTAAGCGGCTAAAATATATGTTTTACAAAGTTCTTGTAATGAAAAACATGTTGTACTATCCGGCATTTAATTTAATTATTAAATGTGAACTAAAAGCAGTGCACAGTTTATAAAAATGGTTTTCAATTTATACATTACAAATTAAGTTATATAAAGTGAAAAGGGAGAAGTGAGAATACAACAATATTATTTCTAAGCCAAAATAACATTCAAAAATTTCAGCAAACATTTTTTTAAAGATTTTCCTTCAAATGCGTAAGGTTTATGAAATTTTATTAAGTTTTAATTTAGTTTAATTATTGAAATACAGAGATATTAACTTAAAACTATAATTTTTAATAGTGTATATGTCACGGGTGGTCTGGGCAAGTGAAATGATGACCACAACGCCCAGGCAACTGGACGCACGGCTGAACATGTGGCCATAAAAAAAGAGAGACCCGTTATGTTAAGGAACAACTTGCTGGCTAATAAAAAATCAAAAGGCAAAAACGTAGGTAACAACAAGAACTTTGGGTGAGAAAAAAAAGAAACCCCTACGAAATGCATTTGTCCATTATGTGCTAGTTGGAGGGTGTTTAAGCGGAAAAGGTAAGTGGCACTGTGGGCTGGGAGTCTGTGGGGCTTTTAGCCAGGGTATGCTGCAATTTTTCTTCATTTTTTGTCACCCAGCATTGTACTCAGGCGGAAGTTAAGCTGTTGTTTATGTGTCATCATAAATCATGTTCAATGTACACGAAACAATTCCACGTAAGTGGATAATGGAAACTCTCATCTACTAGTTGTGTGTAGTACAATGCTCAGTTTTATGTGGCGGATGATGATGGTGTCAATAAAATCTAAGTTCTTTACGAACTACATTGATACTAGAAATTCTATACAAACATATTGATGTTTGTATATACCAAGATAATAATATTAACTTATGCATATTAACTGTATCTGTGCATAATGTGTGCATGAATATTGAATTTAATGGTCAATTTGTTATGCATACAATAAGTTTTTAAACAGCTATTAAGGTATATTAAATAAAACAACCGAGCTTACCATGAGCTGCCGTCCGTTTTTTACCATACTTCTCTTGCTGTCTATGTTTCTAAGGACACATTCGGAACTCGATGACAGCAATGGTAGACAAGAAATATAATTAAATGAAATATAATAATAAAGAGCACATTATAAACACTCTTTTAGATCTCGAAGATGGAATATCCGCATCACCAACTGATACAATAGCGAAGGGCATTCTTAAGGAGATAGGACCCAGCGCGACCGGCAAGGCCGGCACAAATCCAACCTTAAATTCTACAATAACATCAACAAACACTTCGAGGACTCAGAAAATACCCATACGATACCCATTTATGGTATCCATACAGATAATTGAGAAAGCAAAGTACAAACATCTATGCGGTGGCACAATTCTGAACAAATATTTTGTGATAACAGCGGCCCACTGTACTTTATCGCCTCGACAGCTCTATGCCAAAAATTTGTTTGTGATCGGTGGCTCTAATACGCTCTACGATAGAAATTCAATTCGTTTCCGTGTGCGGGAGTTGAAAAAACATTCAAAATTCCAGCCATTCCATGGTAATGATATTATGCTCTTACAACTGACATCCGCTATACCACTTGATAACTTCAGATTTTCGGCAATCGATTTTAGGCAGAGTCACAGAGTAGATAAAGACTTACACTTAATTTTACTGGGCTGGGGCCGCACTAAAGTCCAAACGCCCAAGAATATAGAAGTTGTGCATTTTCGTACCATGCCCAATGCAAAATGTTTTTTGAATTATAAATTCAAATACTTGAAAACTGGGGACATCTGTGCTAATAACACA
This sequence comes from Drosophila basisetae, assembly GCA_035041595.1. Classification (NCBI taxonomy): domain Eukaryota; kingdom Metazoa; phylum Arthropoda; class Insecta; order Diptera; family Drosophilidae; genus Drosophila; species Drosophila basisetae. Next base: position 2,486,667 of record JAWNLB010000147.1, on the reverse strand, counting down.
AAGGGATACCGAGGAGCCTGTGATGTATGTACGAATATTCCAAAAAGTTTGTTCTATATGAAACGTTAAAAACAATTTAAGGGTGACTCCGGTGGACCACTAATTGATGAGCAGCTAAATTCTCTATATGGTGTACTCTCCTATGGCCGCAAGCCTTGTGTGAAAGGCAAAATTTGTGTCTTCACAAGGATGAGCGCATATATCGGTTGGATCCAAACACAAATGGGGCAAATGTCTGCGAAGAAACCAACTCGTAGATAGGTACATATATCAGAAAGATTTCTACCTCTCTCTGTTTTCGCTTAATATATTCAACTTAATTCCCAATTGACACTTTCAAAACGTTTCAAAATGCAAATAAAAGAAGTCACTTAAAAAATTATTTTGCCCCCATTTGTGTGTGCCACGGAATACCAACAGCTAAAAAAAAAAAATGTGTTAATGTGCCGGGGCCGCAAACGCTTTTAGAATTCATGTCACTTTCATAACGTAACAGATTCACGCGAACAGGCCCCCAGAGAGATGGGGTACCCCCCACCACGAGCAGGAAACATAAATGACAGCTACGTGTGCTAGTTCTCCTTTTCCTTAACTGCCTTTCTTTTGTTTAGCACACAGCGGGTATATTGGTCTTGAAAGCAATTTTGCAAATACACACGAAAAAAGAAAATTACAAGTTATTTAACAATTCATTTTGTGCTAAACAAATAAACTTTGAAAAAATTCAGATTTACTAGACCATAAAAAAATAGAATATTCTGAAGAGAAAAATATATAAATAATAAAAAACTGAGTTAATAAAAATCAGTAAGTAAACTATATAATTTTTATTTTATTTATTTATTAGATAACACTACCCTCAAAATTAATACTGGTTATCTAAAATTCTCGTTTACCAATGAACTTTATTGAATTAATTATAGATAATCACAATTTTGAATGTTGAGACAACTGAATTTTGAAATTGTTTTGTTATTATGTGTGAAGTTCGGGAACCATTTCAATAATATTTGTATAAAAATGTATTTTATTTATTTTAGCCATTTTTAAATGTGGTCGCGTTTTTTCCAGGGACTTCTTCTTGATTATACAGACCATTGAACTGCCCAGTAGAGAAATTAAATGTACAACATAAAGCATTTTACAATAATAGGTAGAATGGAGACCAAGACGCAGACTCTTGCGCTGTGCCCTATAAGCGTAACTTAAGGCTGTTGATGAGCAAGATGAGATTAACTTTTCCAGCAAAGTTGAACCGAGGACCAAAGCATGAGTTGTCCACCAAACGTAATATAAAATATAGCACATCTCCCAGCAATTCTATTCATCAACAATTAGTTAGATAGTTTTAAGATGTATGGGCCATAATTAAGCAAACGTTGCCAAACATATGGGACCCAGGCTGGCAATAAATTAAAACATGTTTGCTACTGCAAAGGAGTTCGAACTCAAAAAGGACTTCAAGCTAAATATCATTGAAGACTTCTCCCAATAAATAATAAACTCACATATGCGCTGCTCTGGCTTGACAGAAAAAGCTTTTGCGTCACTTGATTACGGTTAGAAACCACCCAACCACAATCACAAACCACCCATCCACCGCATAAGGGCAGACGCATAAAAAATGATGTTATATGCATGACCCTAAATTAATCTAGCGAAACCTTTTCCTTTACAACGACTCCCCCTCCCCCAACCACGCTTTGTAAGCTTCAGACCGGGGACATCAAAGCCACTGAAGTATGACAGAAACGGAGCTATTTGAATATCCACGTAAATGTCATATGCGAACAAATTAAATTTGGCTTATGACCGGCTCAACGAGTGAAGCGAATAAGGGAAGCACAAAACAAAAAATAAGTTTGATGCATATTTTTTATGTCGATAAGTATCATAAAAGTGTAGGCTGTGAACCTCCAGTGATTTTATAATCAAAAACGTTGTTGTCCATAAAATGGCTCATCAAGATGCTGAAATATAAGCATAAAATAAGTATTGCGTACACACTAAGGAAAAACTCGATGTTAAAGCGCTAGCTTTAGCTGGTATATGATATATTAAATAAATGTTCAACTTTAGTCAAGGGTCTTCCTTACACAATTATAACATTTCCGTAATATTACTAAAAGTCTTCGCATAAAGTTAAGTAAGACTTGAAATTACTTTAAACTATTTTAGATCTCATATACAGTTCCCCCTTTCCATTTAGAATATTCGCACTGCAATTGTTATGCGGAAAATTCAGCATGAAAAAGGAAAGCAGGGAAAGGGGAAAACTAGCTGCGCAATATGTCGCTTGCAGCGAATTGAAAATTTGCAAAACAAAAGTAAGAAATAGAATTTAATTTAAAATTCAAAATATTTTCTCTTGCTCTCCCTCTCTCTCTCTCTCCGTCTCTCTCTCTCTCTCTCTCTCTCTCTCTCTCTCTCTCTCTTGCTCTTTCTTAAAACCAAGATGTTGCCAGTCTGCTGCCAGAGACTCATTCGCATGCAGTTGGCATACCGCAAAGTGGATATTGATATTTTGTCCTTAAATTTTGTTATTTATGTGGACACGCTTTCCCCGCCCGCCGGACATTTCACAGCGAATACTCTATAAACCGAAACAGAAGTTTACAATTTGCACAGACGAGCGACATTTTTGCCAACTTGTGCAAATTTATCGCGACATTGTGTGAGTCCCAAAACACAACCCCCTACAAAAAAAAATTGTTTTCTTTTATGGATGGGGTGTATCTGCCCTGGGCCGTTAGTTTGCCATGCCCATTGGCATGCAAGTCATGTGCCGGTGCAGAGGCCGCCGCTTAAGTTTGACAGACCAAGCCAAATAATCCACCCATCGCCCGGCACTCTTTTCCCCTCTGGGCAACGAAATTGTTGCCATAAATTTTGCAACGTTTTCGACACATTGTAGAAGGTTTTTTTTCTATTTTGCTGAATGGCAACCACTTGAATTTTTCAATTGTCACAAATTTATTTTAATACAGCGTGAAATTTATGAGTGACAAATTGAATTTGAAAATTGAGCAATATTTGCCCAACACAAAATAACTTTACAGGGAAAGAGGTTTTTCGTTTGCAAATGTAGAGAAGTATTTGGGCAATTTATTAAGTTATATATTCTGATCTTTTAATATTACTATTATCTTTCATAATATTTTTACCAAAAATTAAAGATGCGCTCAACTTTTAGTTGTACACATCCACAATGAAGTTGATTGATGATTCACATTGTATGACCAACTCCCCTAATAAATAAAAAAAAAACAAAAAACGTTGCATGGCCAATGTAAGTCAGAGAGATTCGATATGGATTGGTTTAGCTGCTGGGCATTTATAAGTATCCCGAGAAACTGCCCCTCATATCAGAATGCTTGACTTTGGCTGCGTGTTTTATATTGTTTCAAATGGGCCAAATACTAAACACTCCATAAATAAAACCATTAGAAGTGCCATTAACTGAGCATGAACAAAAAAATCAAAATAATATTATAGTGGAGCATTTTCTGTTGTTTGTTTATCATTTTTATGTGCGCCTTGAGTGTGTGGGCGTGTGTGCGCCTGACATGCGCAATCATATAAATCTTAATGTTTATAAATCACATGGTATTATAATACCCTAGGGTCACTTTTTGCAGAGTACACACAAAATGAAGATTGTTAAGCGCGAGAAGAGCCCATACTAAAATTCAAATACTTATCTTCAAAATGTTTGCAATTAAAAAGTTAATTTCAAATAAAATCCACTTTAGCTTAAATCTCTAAGAAACACATTCAAACATTTAATGTAGAACAATATTTTCTTTAGTATTTCAAGCATATATTTCTCAAAGATACGCATTTGTTATTTTTTCTTAATGTTTTTTTTTTTGTGTGATTTTTAATATGCAAATAATTTGCTGGCCAAATGGCAACCAACTGTGACCCAGCAGCAGTCACAGTTGACAATGGCCAACGCCCTCGAAAGAAAGAAACATGCGAAATCTATTCAAGAGTCAAGTTGACAACAAAGCTAGACTATGCCTACTTGGCACTTGCTGGGAGCTGGCACAGGAACAGGATGTGACTATGGTACATGGTCCACTCCCCGCTCCCTTCTGGCATTTGAATATGACACACAGATGACAGCTGCTCCAGCTACGACTCTGATTTCGTCTATGGGTTCCATGGGGGGTGGCCACGATGATGCGTGCCCATTGTGCGCATTTGACGTTTGGTTTATTAATCAGTTTGGCCTGCGGCCAGGGGCAGAGCCAGGGCCAAACAGCACCACCGAAAGCAGCATCAGCGTCCTCACAATTTTCTACAAATGAATAATTTTTGTGGCAAAATAAAAAAAAAGGGCAAAGTCAAAAAGCCGCAACAGCAGCAGTCGCAGCAAAAGAATCCGCCACAGGACTCGTGAGTTTATATTTTTGTCGCTCAACTCACATTTTAATTTCTCACAAGCGCACAAAAAAAAGTCAAACAAATGTCAGTCGTGTGTTAATCAAGTGTAAATAAATGGCGCAAAGATTAGAGAGAACCGCAAATAACAGAAAAAAATGGCAAAAAAAAGAAAAAAAGCACTCTAGCTGTGAGTGTGCGACTCACAGATACTCCGTACCCAGCACTCGTACTTATATTATGAGTCTTACATATCGTGAGACTTTGGTGTTTATAATTGGGCAGTTATCAAATGTGCAGAAAACCTCGGTGATATAGTTAAACTAGCAAGCATTCAAAATCAGAGCTGATCGTAAATGAATATAGTATCAAAAATATATCCATCGGCACTTTACTTTTGTTTGATCATTTTATTCTACCCTTTGTTAAGCCCACAGCGCACAAAAGGCAACACAAATTTGTGGTGGAAGCGTACACAAAACAAATAAAAAATTGGGTGTGATGCAAAACAAAACAGAAAAAAAATGAAGAAAAAATTTAATGGTTTTTTAAATGTTTTTTAAATGTGCGTGCAGAATTTGTGAATTTTGCCCCCGAAACGGGAACTTTAAAAGCTTAAAGCAGTCGCATAATTTCCTGTCTTTTGGGGTATCCATGCAAATTAGCTCGAGCTCGGAACAGAATCAGTTGTTATCATGAATCCAAGGCGCGTTGTTATTGCTTGACACCCACTAAATCCGAAGCCCAACTCGAACTTGAATGCCCAATACTGTGGCCAAGGCTGAAGCCGTTGGCGGCGCCCACCCTCGGCAACGCCTACAATAAATATATGCTCAGAGAATGTCCTTTTCAAGGCGTAGCCCCGGAGGACAGGCTGTCGAAGGGTGTGGTGTGATGTGGTGTGGTGTGGTGTGTTGTGGTGCTGGTGTTGATGATACTATTATCTTATATCGCGAAGGACCGCAAGCTGTCAGTGGTCGCGGCGGCCACTTCAATAGTCCTTTTTTCCCAGCATTTACAATTCATAGATACTCGCAGATAGATAGTAGTCCGCTTTGGAAAAAATCGTTTTATTGGCTTTCGAGGTCCTTTTTGTCGCCTCAGCCGCCCACCAACAAGAGCAACTGTAGCAACAAGGACATAAACCGCAAATAAGTTTAACATTGTACAACATTTACGTTCCGGCGAATGCCGGAGGGTTCCCTTTTGTTATTGTATTTGCTGTGATTTGTGTGGCTTTATGCGGGGCAACGTTTGAATTTTAAAATGCCACTAACAGTGGGACAAGCGCATAGAAAATGTTATAAAACATTTCGGACATACAATTCTGAAATCATGGAATAGATATTGTTCTGTACAAAATTCGGTTTGCTTTGAAGATTAACCAAAGTAGTCGCTTGCCCCACTGTGCCTGTGAGCTTCTCCTAAGCAAAGGGGTGCAAATTGTGCAATTTGTAAAATTGCTTGTTTTCCTTGAACCCCAAACTAAGTGAGAACACTGCTTGAAGACGGCACAATGCTATCTAATCTTATTTGATATTATTTTTACGTTAAACTTGCATTTCAGCACACTTTAGCTCTATATCTCTCTCACTCTCACTCTCTTTCACTCTCTCGCTCATTCCCTCGCAGCAATCAAAGCTGAGGCTATTGTTCAACTACCCCGCTAATAGCTTAGGTCTAACAAATTGTCTTTAATAACAAGTTGTCGCTTTAAACAGAAACATGCGATTTTAATGATATTTACAGGAAACGGCAGAAAACGCATCAATCATTTGTCAGCCATAAAAATTCGTCACACATGAGCATTAAATTATCAACAAAAAAAAGAAGAGAAAAATGAGAGTGAAGGCCTCAAAAAAAATAAGGATAAAAATTCTTAATGGTTCTTTGTAAAAATGACCTTGTAAGTTATGAAGCACAGTTGAGCGCCCTTTTAGCCGAAATGCCACAGGCTGAGGTTCAACAACGGTCACTCCACAGAGGGAGATCCTTCCACTTGTGGCTGGTGGGTGGCACGGGTTCAATTGGTCTGCTTGCTGCCAGCCACCTCCTGTGGGTGGTAGTCAAGTGCGTGCGCGCTCATATGTGAACATTTATTGGAAAACATTATTATTTATGACTTTTTGAATGACATCGCTTGAACTTTTCAAGCAATAAAGTCCAGGCACAATAACAATGTATATTGCGACGGGACTTGTATTTTTTATTTTATTTTCTTCCTTTATTTAAAATTACATTTCCTATAGAGAGTTGTGAGTTTTTGATTTATTATGATATTCATTAGGCATTAGGGACAGGCTTCATATGAAAATTAATGTTCTTAAAAATATATATCACAGTACAACCTAATCAGCCAGAGAAGAGGATACAAACATAAAACAAACTTTTTGTACCATTATCTTTAAGAAAATTTCACGTAATTGCGCCCAAAAGCTAACATTGATCCATAACTCAAATTATTATCCAAAACTACTTTAAGCTCCACGTGGTAATCATAAGTTGAAATATGGCATACAGAAAGTATCTTTATCTTTCGAAGTAAACCAGCTGCAGGGAAATCAAATTGGCATCTTAAGCTACGCATAAGTAAAAAATGGGAGAAAAACAAACAATCTAAAATGAAAATCTTTCTGCAAGCCTGCAATAAACGAGCTTCCAAATAGTGGTCTATTTGAAATCAACACCCAAAAGGGTTATACCCAATCTCCAATCCTAATGCCAGTGGCGAGTCCTTTGCGGGAGAACGTTCCAAACATGTATGCATGAAGCTGCTTTAAGATCTTATCAAATAACCATAAGAACAAGAATGATTATTTTAAGTAATTGGCAGCTATTGTTAGCAGGCAAAACCTTTTCTTAGGCAAGTATTCGTCGCCTTAATTTAAACTAAAACTGTGCCTTTTGTTTTTTATTTACTTGCGTATTTGCTGCCACCATATAGTATATCTGCATATGTATGTATATACGGAAGTATAAAGGAAGCTATTGTATATGTGTGCGTGAGATATGTACATGCTTCAGGCGCATGACCCGTTCCTGAACTCACACAAACCTCCGTCAGCGTAGAGCACCCGAAGGATACACGAACTCTCGCACTCCGACTAAACTAATGCTATCCTCGTCTAACCTCACATCTAAGGGGGTGTCTGTGTGTGTGTGTGTGTGTAGGGTGCGGGTGAGTCAAAGTGTAGATAGCTGCCTGCCATAGGACGACAGACAACGAAGTGAACGATGTCGACTCCGCATACATATACAATGTCTAAGGTGGAGCAGAAGCCATGACTGCGGCCATGACAGCGATAATGTATACCAGCCAAACGTTGCTGCCGCGAATGGTGGCGGAGGAGGAGGCGCAGGGCGCAGGAAGACAGTTGTGCGGGGGCGTCTGTTGTATGGTTGCCGGTTGCTAACGGTTCCACCCACAACCACACACACCAGGCCCAACAACCAACTGCCTGCTGTCATCTGCAGCTTTCTCTCTCACACTAAACATCCGCAGTCATTCTTCCTCTCTCTGTCTCTGTCTCTCTCTCCCTCTCTCTCTCTTTCTCTAACACACATTGCCAGTTCCTGCTTTGTGGATATTAAGTTCGGTCTTAAGGCTAAAGATAAACGTCTGCGGCGACTAGTTAAATTTATTTCCTTGCAAGGTGAGTCTGCTTAAATAGAACCCATAATTGTCAGCTTACCGCAAATATTTCTGATTTATTTGTTCATTTACAGTTTTTAGCTATTTTTTTTTTTTTTTATATTCCGCATAGAAATTTTTATTATTTAAACTTTCCCATTATCATATAATAATTTTGTAAACATAATATAAATCACGTTAATAGCATTCAAATATTTTATAAATGTTTATATGTGGCTCAAATACGGGTGTGCAATCTGATTTCTAATCATTAAGCAGGGAAGAAATGCACAGGGGACACTTCTTTTTATGGTGGACTTTGTTAAACGATGTGGTCACTTGAGTCGTGTGTATATGTGCCTATGGGGAGTTGGGAAAATACGGCACCGGAGCCAAACAAGCCGAGGTTGTTTTCGTTGAGCAACCCCAACGCAGTCAAATGCCATTCTTATCAAACAAGCGACTAAAGGGGACGTTTGCTGTATAGTTTGTGGTCGTTTTTTTCTTCTTTTTTTACTGCTTTTTTGTTGACTAGACATGCGAGACACTTTTGTTTTGTTTTATCGAGAATGATACATCAGCCATCAAGTTGATTAACTTACTTGGAATGTGCCAAAGTGCCGAAAATCAAATTAAATGGCCTTGATGTGAGTGTTTTTGACATATCGAAGTGGTTTTGAGGGAGTTTGTCGTTGGGCCGTTTGATTTATGCATTGTAAATCGATAGTTTGTGTGGGTTCTTAGAGAAAAAGGATAAGTGTCAAATATTACACGAAAATGAGAATATTCGCAGCATCCGACAAAATGTGAAATGAGTAGCAAGTTTTTACTGTCTGTCTTTCATCCGCTCCTCGTACTTTTTGTCAATGAAATTAAAGACGGAATCTATAGCTGAGTAGGAAGTCCACTCGTGCTCTGGATGTCCGGCAGATACGCAGGTAATATTATGTTCCTTATCCCCATTGGTTAGATCTTTATCAAGCGGCTCTCTGCTTGATAGCCAATTGCGGGTAACCGCGAGAAAGTACTCCTTACAGTTGGCTGGCGGCTGATCGACGGTTCCGTCGGTTAAGGCAATGGCAAATACTTTTTCCTTGAAGAACTCCATAAACATTTGCGACTGCAATAAAATCCGAGTATTAGTAGAATATCAAACTGGCTACTGTTTCTACTTACCATAGCGCTTGTTATTGAGCCGCCAAAGCTGTGCGCCACTATTGCCACACTTTCTGGATTGGAGGGCACAATAATATTTTGAAATACATAAGCCGCATGTTTCATCGAGGTATCCACCTCCTTGATAGTCTTACGCTTCCCTTTTATGATCCGAAAGGTGTCGTTGGTGTTCGTCACGAGTATTTCGTAGCCCGTTTTCTGTGCGCGTTTTATATAAGGCAGCTGTGTGCCATGATCCAGCGAATTATTTATAATCAATCTGAAAGTAGTTGTGAGAATATCAATGTTATGCGCTTGGGAATGTAATCAAATATCACTTAAGAACTACTCCAAATTTATGAATTTATAAAAAAACCTGTACGAAAAAATAACTCTTTTTTTTCTAATTAGTTGTAATCTGCAGGAGCATATGACATCTATCAGTCTTCATATTAAGGGCAATAGATAGAGTACAGTTGATCGGATCGGACGATTATATCATTTTGCTGCCATAACTACAATCGGTTGAAAGTAAAGTTTTAAGTTGTGAGAGATATACTCGTATGCGTAAATGTTAATCAGAAAACATATAAATAAACAGTGCCTAAGCTATCAGTTTGCCTTACTTTAAATACAAATTTAAAATGTATACATTTAGGACGTTTAAATGATGTACTTAACTAACTAATACTGATTCTACAAATGATGATATCCTGGTGTGGAGACAAACCTTCTTGCCCATTGGCCGGCGAGTACGTAGCCACTGCCGTGTATAAGAATGAGCAGCTTTTTGGACTTTGAAAGCGGCTGTGGTTGGGTGAAAACGAATGTGGAGCGATCCATAGGTGCGTCGAATGGTATATGGGTTCTCTTCAGGCCTTCCTTTTCTACGAGTGCGTAGATGATTTCTTTTAACTGATTAGCGAGCTTCTCGTAGTGCTCCTCATTTTCGCGTCGATTCGTGCTTATGTTGAACTCGAAAGGCTGATCACCAGGCTCGCCGCTTGCTGCATCTATTTTGCGCAGTTGCCCAGCTAAATGATAGTGTGGCACACACATATATAAAATATGACTAGGTATAACTTGTGGATAGGTACGAAACTCACAATCATTGAATGCATAGCCGAATTCCCGCAGGCGTGCAATTGCTTCGTCGCAGGTGCTGGCGGTGACCTCTTCCATTATGTCGTCTTCTTGTAATCTGAGATTTAGTAATTGTTTAAAGCGTGTCCACATTTTGAACATTTATTGCTCTGCGTCACTTACAGAGTAAAGAAAACCTAATCCAAGCCAATTGTTTAATGCCGGCTGATAGAGTACAAGCGCAGCGCAAGCATCGATACTTTGCCAATAAATAAAATGGGAAAATATGTGCAAAAGTGGTGGTCGGCCGATATATTTACGTCAGCTTATCCGATAAGTATATTTAAGCCGCCAATTTGAAAGTATCTTTATTATAAATATTCATTTTTTTCACTTTTTTTAAACTATAACATAAATAATCGCCAGCTAGCCCTCGAATATTTTCCATTATTACAATCTCAGTAACATATGAAAATAGTGTTGACATGTAAAACAAAGCGCCTGCACAGCCCAGACAGACAAATGGCCTACGGCAATAATTCTTATGACTAAAGGCTTGACAACGGTGCCACTGGACGTGACCAATGACATGCTCCTTAATGACCACCCGTTGACAACCTAGTCAAATTCTCCTTTCTAGTTTGAGTAGAGGTGTAGTTTTCAGTTTTATGGTTACGTTTTCAACATATTGTAGATCCTCAAATTTAAATTTTGTGGTGAATCTATAATTTCGCAGTAATTTCGCCAAAGTCACTTTTAAACTTAAAAGACCATAGCGCCAGCCTAAAATTGTGTAAAATAATATTAATACTTGTATTCGTATCCATTTCAATTCATTCCTCATACCTATGCAGCTTCTTATACCCTTTGTGAAGGGAATGAAGGCATACGGATGCTTATCACTTAGATTGTGGGGCAGAAAGTGCTCGGGATTGAAAGACTCAGCGTCAGGTCCCCAAATGTCCTTGCTGCGATGCATGTGAAATATGTTGATAACAATTTGCATGCCTTTAGGTATACGAACTCCATTGGAGAGCATAAAATCGTTAGATGTTTCTCGTGCCACCAGGGGAACTGGTGCAATCAGACGCATGGTTTCGCTCATGACGAGATCCAAGTAAACCATTTGCTGTGCCTGCTCATAGCTAACTGAAAAGTCACCGCTCTTGGGGAACAGAGTTTTGATTTCCTCAAATGCCCTCTCCTGACACTCGGGAAACATTGCGAGCAGCATTAGGGCATAGCCCACGGTCTTGGAGGATGTCTCGAAAGCAGCAAAAACCATTATATTGGATTCAGCTTCAATATTCCTTCGACTGAAAATGCCACGTTCAAAATGCCCAACGGCAAGGTTAACAAATGAACTATTATTGGCTGGTGTTTTACCTGAAATATCTGCTTCGAGTCGTTCTGCAACAAGCTGTAAAAATATTGATTAGTAGTGGTAACAGTAAGTTTCTGCTTAGGCTTCGCACCTTGCTGATAAATTCACGTATTTGTAATTTGGAATTCTCATAACGCTCTTCCTTGCCGAACAGCTGGCGAATTATTTTAATATTTAGCCAGGGACAAATAGTAAAGTCCGCAATGCATTCCTGCAGACTAAATGGGAGTTCTAAATTGACTTTTTTGTACAAATGAATTGCCCACATACCATTGATAGTGGGTCATTAATGATTTATTTTTGAATTTCGGCTCCTCTTTCACACTGCTGCCCATTGTGGATTCTGTTTTAGGGTTCTTTTTCAATAACAACAATTCATTTAAACTGTTTTCACTTACGCGTAGCTATGCTTAATGAGCAATGCTGTAATAATGGCATTAAGTCCAGTTCCCCAGCATCCACCAGTTTATCCAGCTCATTTACAAGTATTTCGGACTCTCTATTAAAGATGGGCAGGGTGCTGAGCAAGACCTTATGGGCAAAGGCGGAATTCAGCAGTTTTCTATGTTCGCTCCAAACAGGATCTTGAGAAATATATAATAAATTGAATTCATTTATAATTTAAAGTATTTACTCGAGCTGCTCACCTTTCAAGCTAAATAAACCCGTGCCAATAGCATCATCGATGATCTTATACATGAAGCTTTTGTTCACACAATGTGGCGAAGTTAAAACATCCTGTGCCACTTGAGGATCACTCACTATCAGAACTGGCAATGGACCCATCCAGGTAATCACAGTCGTGCCATAATCCCTTATATAAGTTCTTAGTAGCTTAAGCAGACCTGCAATTGACAGGTTAATGTATCTTTATACAAATTAAAACTGTATAAAGATAATACACCTCCTTTGCGCAGCATTTTGTGTGCTATGCCAACTAAAGGATATCCAAGAGGACCAGGAAATTTGAAAAGCAGTTTATAATATTCGCGACGTGAGCACAGAAAATATATAAAATAAACTATTATTAGTATTGCACACAATATCAGCAAATTAAATTTCATGTTATATTCCCCGCTCGCAATTGAATGATTTAAGCTTCAAAAATAATTTAAGCGTTTTCGCTTCTGTCGTGTTCTTTTATATGGATGAGACTCATGACAGCAACTCATTTAGGTTTTATAAACATTGCACTTTTCCATTTCAGCATCTTAAAGACATCAATAAACTTGAACTCTACGGTTAATTTTTATCGCTAATTGCTCAGAGGGCAAGTAATAAAAAACACTCAGACTTAGTAGCTTGAAATTAATTATGTATGTTTTTTATATATTATTATTTGAGGTCATTCACATTGTAAGCAAAACTCGCTTGTGTGACGATGCTTTATATGCATAAATAAATAAATGTAACTAAGCAATATTTGGTAGTCAATGACAAACCAAATTTTTAAACAATCCCGCTGAATATGAAATAAAATAATCGATTATTAGCCGGATTTCATTACTGAGTTCAGCTATCATTGCCAGAACTTGCAATCGAACTAGCAAATTGTAATCAATTTGCAGTCAGCTGTTGTGGCATTACAGCAGTTATCGATATGTCATATCGCGAGGAACTTCAGCGAACCGACACATCACATCAAATATTTTATCTAATATCTGCGTGGCAGTGGCACTCTGCTAAAATTCGAAGTGATAAATGCAAAGCGCAACGTACACATTCCGTGAACTGGACAGGTCACCGCGCACCATGAATATGCGCGACTGGCGAACGGCGCTCCGAACGCCAACATATCGGATTGGTAATCGCACCGTGCGCTTCAATTACCATTTCGCCCTGCTTGTCTTTTGTGCTTTGATCCTGGCGCTGCTCTTCCTCTACGCACGCCAGGGCAGTCGGAGCTCCTCCGACGGCTACTGGCTGCGCAGTAAGAGCCACAACGACCTTGGCGTGATGGCAGCAGCTATAGGTGCCGCCTACAATGCAACATATCCGCTGACGCCGCCACTAAGTGTGCAGGGCGGCGTCGTCAATTATCGGATTGCGATGATTGCCGATCTAGATACCAGCTCCAAAATTGTCAAGGGCGACGGCAGCGAAACGTGGCGCAGTTATCTCAAGAAGGGCTATCTGACATATCTACCGAAGAATCATGAGATACAAATTAACTGGGATGATGGAGCGCCAGTAACGCTGGAGTCCTCGTTCGCGTTGAAGGGCCGTGGCATGGAACTCTCCGAGCTGGTCACCTTCAACGGCAAACTGCTCAGTTTCGATGACCGCACGGGTCTCATCTTCGAGATAGCCAACGATAAGGCGATACCCTGGCTAATATTGCTCGACGGCGATGGACACAGTGCCAAGGGCTTCAAGTCCGAGTGGGCAACTGTCAAGGATCACACACTGTATGTAGGATCCATGGGCAAGGAGTGGACAACCAGCATGGGTGACTATCAGAACAACAATCCCATGTTTGTCAAGGCAATCAGCACAACCGGCGAGGTGCGCTCCCTCACATGGGCGGAGAACTACAAGAAGCTGCGCCTGCACTCGGCACAGATCTCCTGGCCCGGCTACATGATACACGAGAGCGGCGTCTGGTCGGCGGTGCATCAGCGCTGGTTCTTTCTGCCACGTCGCTGCTCCAAGGAAAAGTGAGTACAATAAGATTACTTGGTATTTCTTTAACTTATTAATCCATTCTGCTTTACAGATACAACGAAACGTTAGACGAGCACATGGGCTGCAATATACTCGTCTCGGCTAACGATGACTTCAATGTTATAGAAACGATTAACTTGGAGGCGGGCAATACGACGCCAACGCATGGCTTCTCCAGCTTTAAGTTTCTGCCCAACACAGAGGATACGATAATCGTAGCCCTCAAATCGGAGGAGCTGAATGGCAAGACCTCAACCTTTGTGACCGCCTTCAATTTGGAGGGAAAAACGCTGCTGGCGGAGACGCGAATCGAGACGGAATACAAATACGAGGGCTTCGAGTTTATTTAGCGAAGCGCCCCAACTGCAATACTCAGTGTATATAGTACATTATCCGACATACATATGTGATATATAATATATATATATATATATGTGTGAGTTAGCCTCGATCTTAATCTCAAGTCAGCTTTTAATATATATATATATAGTTAATTAAGTTATTTAGGAGATGCTCGATAGACCAATGCCATTAATTTTTCGCTGTTTTTGTTTGCGTTTTGTTTACGATTTTGTGACGTGAGCAGTTTTGAATCTTGTAGTTTAGATTTACATAGCAAAATGCCAATTTATAATTTATTGTAATTATTAAATGCGTACAAAACAGGGTTATAAGCTTAAAGCTAAGGCACTTCTAAGTTTTCATTGAATCCTTCAGATCGATCACAGACCGATCCAGGCCGGCTACAGCCAAATCTTCATTGGTGATGCGACCCTCGCTGGCGCGCACCTCCAAACGGTCCGCATTGTGATTGACGTTCCACAGTTGTGGCAGAAATCGGGGACGCATCACATTGAGGAAATGCTCCCGCCACAGACGCTCCAATTCGACGAGGCCACCAAATTTATCGCAATACATTTGCACCACCTTCTTGCCATGCTGGCAATAGTCATCGTTCTCCACACGATAATCCAAGTTGGCCGCCTTCTTGAGCAGCTCCTCAGTGATCTCCGTCTCCTCCTTGTAGTAGTCCAAAACGGTTTTCTCCAATTGAGTCACCTTTTCGCTGGGAATGCGCTCGCGTTGATGCACTAAGGCCCGACCAGCGGATTTGATGCTCCTATAGGAAGGCATGAATTAATGACTGATGATTGTTGATGTTATATAGTTGACCTACTCACCTGATCTGTTGGTCACAATGATACTGGGCCACACCATCTCCGTTCGCCAGTGGCGCCTCACAGATGGTGGCAAGCTTACTGCGTATTTTGTGATCGGAAATGTTGCTCGTTTGATGGCAGCTGGGGCAGAGCAGGAGGATGTCGTGCGAGCTGTGCGACTTCATTACGGTGGGAAAGTGTTTGCGGTACTCGCGCGGCACCACATTCTTCCGCAGATAGGCATCCCGACGGCCGCAGACGACACACTGATTCTCCTTTGGCGTCTGATAGTAGCGACCCACGTCGCCGACAGCTCGACCAGCTGGCTCAAAGTTCAGTCGGACGGTGAAGGGCTGTTCGTTGATTTGTGTGCCCAGATTCTGGGTCAAGTACCAGGCGGCCTTGCTCCGATCAATGGTGCAGAGGAGCTCCCCATCGGGCGCCTGAAGCAAACAGTTGTCATAGAAGGCCTTGGATCGGGTGCCCAGATAACGGCATTGCTGCTGCTGCTTCTTGGATTTCGCTTGCTTTGCCTTTGCTGTCAGCGTATGAAAACCGGAGTCGGCACCGGCGCGTCTACTCAAATTCTGTGTAAATCCCGCTGAGTAACCCACATCTAGAAATGGCTCAATTTGGGGACGCAAATCGTTCGATTTAAGGCTGCGGCAATCCCAAAACTTTCGTCGTTGCAAGTCATAGGATAATTTTTTGAAAATGGCCACAGCGGCCAGTGCATCATAAGCAGCATAGTTTAATTGGGCTTCAGTTAGCTGGGGCGCTTCCCAGTTGGAGCAGGCCAGCCGCCAGCTTTTATCGAGCTGAAAATCGAGGTGAGTTTTGGAGAGTTTGCCCAGACCCTCGGCCGGATGGCCGGCCATGACGGCCATGTATCGCAAGTCGAAGGTGCTCGCAACGCCGACGCCAAAGTCATGCGACAGCTTCATGGCATCATCTTGGGGCGCTACGCCCACCTTGATTAAATCCTCATCCTCGAGCAGGTCGCGCAGATCCTTGGGTATTTGCTTCATGCAGCACAGGCGAAACAGTGCGCAGAGCCCCTGATGCGAGCTCAGCTGGAGCAGTGCCACTGGCCGCCTGTTGCCACCCACCGTTATCCATTCGCAGTCAAAGCCCAACACTTTGAAGTGTTTGCTGTGTCTGTCGAAAGATCAATTCATTATCGCTATTGGCCGTTAAACAGATTGCACTCACTCTTTCAGTTGACTTACGATGGACCTGGTCTGATGGAGGCTGCTGATGACTTCGATGTGCGCCTGCTCGATGGCATTGGCGCGATGGCGCGGTATGCGCCGCAGCGTGCCCCATATGGAGTGTCTGTGTCGCACCAGCACGTAGACCAGGCCCACACCAGCAGCGACTATAGCCCATTTCTTGGAATTAGGCGTGACTGTCGGATTGCTCATCGCAATCCTCGCAGTGTTGATGAAATTACAAGTCTACGACTCGATAGTCCGATAGCAAATGACAAAGAAGTCTTCACGTTTTACCGCCAAACAAATCTTTAAAAATACACCTTTTCAAATGACATATATAATATATTATTGTTAATATTTATGTATCAATGTATAACAAGTGAATTTCATATTAATTATTTACAATTATTGCATGTTTGCTAGCTGAACTGTTGTTCTCTATCGATAGTTGTGGTTAACAGTTTGTATCGATACTTACCACATATTTGTCGCTTGTTTCCAGCTCTGGTGTAACAGTGCTCTTAACTGTTAGCCAAACGAGCGACAGCTGTTAACTAACTTAGTTAATTTCTGCACGATTTTAAATGTTTGAGTGAGAAAAACGATTGATTAAATTAAATAATGTATAATAATAAGTGTCGTCCAAAGCAAGCATGTTAAGTTAAGGCATGCTGCACTTGAGCAGCAGCAGCTGCATGCAATTTGCATGTGTAAGTTCAAAAACGCCGCAACTCAGTTGAGAATCGATTTTTCAAACACAATCAAAAAATAACAGGTAACATTAATTAAACAACTTAAAGTTCTTACGACTCATGTTTCAACTAATTTTAAATGCTTCTAGAATGTGCCATTTACAAATATAATATACATAAATCAATAATCAAAGACTAGAAACTTAGAGTCCACAATGCCAGAGAATTTGGAACTGCATCAGTTCGTGGATGGGACACGAACGGGAGAGATCTCAAATCAATGGCTGGAACGTCTGAGGAATCGCGTTAATTGCCCATATTTGGGCATCATACTGGCCACCCTCTCATCGCTGTTCTTCTCGTTGTGCTCGGTGATTGTAAAGGGCCTGGTCGATGTCAATCCCATGGAGCTGGCATCGTTTCGCTTTGTGGGCGTCCTCCTGCCTACGATACCCATACTGATATATACAAGGCAGCCGGTTTTTCCAGAGGGCAAACGGGTCATACTGATGCTGCGCTGCTTCATGGGCACCACGGGTCTGATGCTCAGCTTCTACGCTTTCCGACATATGCCGCTCGCGGATGCCAGTGTGATCATCTTCTCCACACCTGTGTTCGTTGCGATCTTCGCACGCGTCTTCCTCAAGGAGCCGTGCACGCTTTTCAACGTGCTCACAATCAATATGACGCTGCTTGGAGTTGTGCTTATTACCCGGCCGCCCTGGGTCTTTGGCGATCCGGTATCCGAGTTGGAGACCGAAAAGTATTCAGATAAAACCTACGATATTTGGGGACCAGTTGCTGCCATATCATCCACGCTGTTCGGTGCCAATGTTTATATCCTGCTGCGTGCGCTGAAGAATCTCCACTTCTCGGTGATCATGACAAATTTTGGTGCCATCGCTCTCGTCTACACCCTGATCGTGTGCGGATCTATTGGCGCCGTCTGCTGGCCCAGTTGTGGACGCGACCGCTGGCTGGTCGTTGTGCTTGGCATCTTTAGTTTTTTGGGCCAAATTCTGCTAACGCTCTCGCTGCAGGTGGAGCAGGCCGGTCCAGTGGCCATAGCACGCTGTGCCGACATCGTCTTTGCCTTCATCTGGCAGATGATATTCTTTGGCGAGGCGCCCAATGCGTACTCCTTGTTCGGAGCCCTAATGGTCGTCAGCTCGGTGATTTTGACTGCCATGAAGAAGTGGGCAATGACCCTGCCGCGAGAGTCCTCGTTGCGCAGACGTTTGCGAGTCATTCTCCTGGAGTAGGGCGCAACCAGGTGGTAGTAGTTGTAGTCTTAGTTAATGGAATGCTTTAGATACGTAAGTGGTTTCTCTCAACTACGCCGGCCGACAACGTTTACAAATCAAATTTGTTGGGCATCTGGGAACAAGGCTCAATAACTAATTTAGTCGTCGCTCGCAAATTAGAACGTTTTGTTATATATATATATATATATATATATATATACGATTTTCTGATCAATTTCTTCTTCACAAACTCTCTGCTTAGAAGCAGATGAAATATTGCAAAAATAATACTCTCACATATATAGAAGAATTTCAAATTGATTTCATTGAAATTAGTATTCTAATTTCTAAACGCTATAATTTTCGAGCGGCAAACGTACTTAAACTAATTCATACACTTTAGACTTGGCATATTGAAAAGCTCAGCTTAGTATAATAATAAGCGCATTATATAAAGACACCTACATATACTTCACATAGGCATAAAGTTTTAAAGTTTAGAGCGTGATACTCTCATACCATCAAAGAAATGTTCATACATATACTATGATATACATTCATAACTACATTTATGTTTTAGTTTAGCCAAATTCATTGAGTTGTTGTTTTGTACATTGTTATACATGCTTACACTAAAGTAATTCGATAAAAGAACAAAACTAAATAAATACAATACAATTTGTGTAAAAGTAAAAAGCATTGCTTTTTTGAATTTAACATTTTTCAAGAAAACCGGCTTGAGCACTTGAATTCAAATTATGGCGCGCATCAATAACAGCTGTAATGAGTTCGATACTTCCGCTATTTATACTCATTAGGTTACATACTCATGTTATGCATAACATTCGTTTAACATAACCTTTCAATGTTAATAACCAAGTTGGCAAAGCGTCGGCGCCACCGGTTGCCATAACAAAACACAACAACAACAACAACAAAAAAGTACTCAAAACAGAAAACACGTGTCCGGTGAGAAGAACTAAAGCCAAACAAAAAACCAATTTTCAACGTGATCGTGAATACATATGTACATAGTGTGCCTTGGACTTACATATGTCGATATATATAATTATATTTAAATACATTGAAAATAAAGGAACACTACGTAAACAGAAAACAAACACGTTGTACATTCGATTCCTTGTGCTTCTACGAAGGAGAAGAAGCAGCAGCTGTTGTTGTTTCTTGTTGTTGTTGTTGTTGTTATTGGCTGTTTAGAAACCCAAATCAGCAATAACAGCATCCAGTTCATCCTGCAGATTGGTGGCCCGGGAGCGCACCTGTGAAATTTGATCCTGCAAATTATCAACATTGGCCTGCAGCAGCACATTGCATTTCTTCATAGCGGCAAAGCGACTCTCGTGCTTCTTCACGCGCGGCTCCAAATTGCCCTTCTTCACTGAATTGGCGGCATCCTGAAACACGAGTCACAGGTTAGTCATGATTTTGATTTTATTATTATTGTATATTGTATTTATCTTATTCTTGTACTCACTTCTGCTTCGGATTCACTGCCGGAATCCTCTCCGCTTTCTTCGGATTCTGATTCCTCAGATTCCTCCTCGGACTCCTGCTCTTCTTCATGCTCCTCTTCGGGCTCCTCTTCGTCATCTTTTTCTTCGGCTTCATCATCGGCATCGAGCTCATCTTCGTCCAGCTTCATTGATGCTGCCATCTTTTGCACCTCCTTCTCCAATTTCTTGAACTTTTTGTTTTCCTCCCTGCGAATGAGAGAAAATAAATATTTTTGAAATATGTTTCGTTCAGTCGAAAATTGAGTTTTCATTAGTATTATTACTATTCATTTTGCATTTCTGCCTAGGATATTTCATCTGATACACCTACTTGAGTAGAACATGATTCTTCTTCATGGCCTGCTTGAGCACATCCTTCTCCTTCTTGGCCGCCTCCTCCTTGACCTTGAGCTTGGTCAGCTTGCTGCGCAGCATTTTCACATCCTTGCCCATTCGCTTCTCACGTCGCTCTGTCTTCTTCTCCTCGGGCTCATCGGGATCGCTTTCGCTTTCCGGCTCCAGTTCCGGCGAACTGTCGCTTCCGAAATGCGCCTCGCTCGCTCTTCGTGAGCCATCAAATGAGCCGCCCTAGTTTCGCAAATGAACAAGTCAATTAATGCATTCATCACGACTGAAAGGCTGCCCCTGAGCGAATGCAGCTTTTTTTTTGGGCATTACCTTGTGCAGGCCGTGATGATAACCGTGATGATTACAGTTCACCTGGTCGTAGTAATCATCGTCATCGTCATCGTCGTAAGCAAAGCGAAAACTAATATGCGGTCTGTTAGTGCTTGGAGTCGTATTGCCCTTATATAAATAGCGATAGCATTGGTTAATCGGTTAATGTTTTAGTATGCCGGGGAATCGTCTCGTTTCATGTGTTGTGCTTATCAACAAGTTATTGTCCTCATTTAAGGTAATGATCTTTATCGAGTAAAAGGTCAGCTTTGGGTTTGTTGAGACCGCAGCTTGAGGATTGCTTGAATGCTCAATTTCTCAGTCATATTGTGAGATTTTAAAGCATTCGATCAAGCGAAAATGTCAGTGTAAATGGGCTGATTCTTACAGATTCCGAAATTGGAATAGAATGAGAAATATTTTGAATGAATTTTTCAATTTGTACCTAATACGAAATCAAATGGTATTTTGCTCTTTATCACTTTAACAGAACTTTATCTGTTTACTATTTAAAAATCAAATCTAAAGAATCTACAATAAGATATCAGCTTTGCGCTCAAGTAGCTATCAAATTCACCAATCTCTAATCTAAATCTTAACAGAATTTTGAGTTATATATGTTTTTCTTTCCTGAACTTTAAAAACTTTTTAAAATATTTTGGTTGCAATAGAAATATTGAAAATATGTAAATTCACTTCGTGAATTAAGGGTTATTAAAAACGTTAAAAACTACTAAGAAACCTGCCACGAAATAGCTTTTAAATGTGGAATCTAATCTAATCATCCCTAAATAGATAATGGTAAGAGCAACACACAGTTTTTAAACTCGTACACAGCAAGTTTTTTCAGAACAGTCCAACGAGCGTATTTTTTTTTTCTTACGATTTCTTTGGCGTGTTTCGAAGCTTTCAAAGCAGGCAATTTAAGAAAAAGTACAGACTAATTGGCACATGCGGATATCAGCTTCCCGCACCTGTCTCAGCGCCCTGAGCTCTATTGTAATGTGTCGTGTTGTCAGCTGAGAGGTGTAATTATTTGTTGTAGGGTACTACAACAAGAACAAGAACAACAATAATTACAACTACTAAAAAAAAAAACTACAATCAATGCGAAGCGACTAATTGCGGTTGCTTTTTTAGCTTTTGTTTTTAGTGTTTTTTTTTTTGTGTTTAGGTTGAGCTGTCGCTCGGAGGACGGCGTCGCTGAAAATGTGCGAGAACAGGTTGGAAACTCGTCTCTGTGCATGGGTCATATGACCCCCCTCCCCCCAACTACAACAACAAAAATTAGAAAACTACAGCTACAATTTTTGTACTTTAACTTTAAATAGTAAGTTCAACTGACAACACCAACACGTTGTGCCCCGCCCACAATTGTGGCAACGCCTACATCTGTCTGTGCTCCTTTCGGTCGCTTACCTGCAGCGCAGCTGCCAATTTGCGCTCGAGCAATTGTATCTGTCGCTTTTGTTCCTCGATTTCCGTTTTGGCCTCGACTAGGAGCTCGCTGGTGTCGTGGTAGTTCTTCTCCACCTCCTTGGACACCTTGCGCGCATCGTCGACCTCACGTTTCAGCGAATTGACATACGCCTGTTCCGTTGTGGGCGTTGGATCCATGGTGGCCACAATCACGTTCGAGCCATATTCCAGATTCTTCTCACGCGATTTCTCACGCTCCAGTTCCGTTTCGAGGGTGCGTATTTTGGCCATCAGCTTCTTGCTCTCACGATCCTGCGCCTCCCGGTTGCGTAGCTCGAGCGCCAGCATTTGCTTGGTGCTCTGCAGATCATCGCGTATCTTATCAATGTCATCCAGCTCATCGGGACTTTCCTCATCGATGGACATGGCCGAGGCGATGCTGGGCCTCGAGCCGCCCGCGCCCGTTGCTGCGGCACTGTTTGGACCCAGGGCATGGCTGCTGGGCGCTTCGCTCAGCATATTGATCTTTGACTGCGACTTGTGCAGCTGCTCCTCGATGGTCATCTGGCGACGGAACTTTCGCAGACCCTCCAATATCGGTTTACTGCGATCGTTTGTCCGTGTGGGTTTCAGGCGGATACCACCCTGGATCTGCTTGAGCAGCTTGTTGTGCGAGTTATCCTTCTCAGTCTCATAGATGAACTTGTCATCCACTTTGGTCATCGATTTGCATGTCAATATCGGCTGAGATCTGCAATTGTGATTTGGGTTACTATCTGCATAATATATATATATGTATATGTGTAGCTCTGATTCTACTTTTAACTGTTGTTTTTCCCTTCAACTTTGAGTTGAAGTTCGACTTATGGGCACAAAACTGAATGGATTTATCTTTTTAAGAGGTGATTCAAACTGAGAAACTTTGTTTGTTAGCTTTCTATTTCTATTGTGGAAATGTCTGACTTATTTTATTATTTATTTACTACTATTATTATTTCAAATATGAGAAAAAATGCCAACACTTCGAACTTGTGAAGCATTCTTAAGATGGAGTAAAAGTTCTTACTTAAGAGAAAACTAAACTAAACTCAATTTCTTTCTGGTCAGTTAGACTAATTCGAATGCATTTGTCGAGGCAACTCTTTTTCATTTTTTCTAGACTGTAATTAACTGATGGCTTTGTATAACACATTTGTAATCGATTATTAATGCTGGTCATTTGCTACTAACTGCCAACTGTAGGTAGGTGAGTGGTTTGGTAAATGTGTGGCAAGCTGCTCACCTATCGTTGCATGCCACATGACGCAGCTTCTTGCCGCTCTCCACCTCCTTCATCATCTCGGACCAGTCGGGACGACGGCGCGGTCTCGTTCTATGTGAGAAAGTGAAATAAATGATGGTTTCGTCAAAGGATAACTATTCAGTATTTGGACTGCCATTGTCCTGGTGCAATGATGCTGGCTGCTTACTTGAGCTTCTCGATCCTTTGCTTTTGCGAATCGGTAAGTGACCGTTTCTCGCCGGGCGCCAATGGTGGTGGTGGCGGTGGGGGCGCCTTAGGCACCAGCGATGGCAGCGGTGGCGGCGCTGGAACTGCAAAATATATGTGTATACGAGGAAAAGAGGGGGGTAAACAGTTAACTGAGGTCTTTACGGGCAGTGTTGGCGATAAATAGTTTAGCTACTGTTTTTTTTTTTGTATTTTGTTTTTTTTAGCGAATAAATCGTTTAGCGCTGCGTGCAGTCGCGGTTATTAAATATAATTTTAATTTAATGAGTTTGCGATTTGTGTCAGTTTTGTTGTTGCTTTTGCGGAAAATTCCGCAATCTTTGCGCCCCTTCTCCTCTCCCAACTCCTGCTGCTCATCCTTCTTGCATTTTGGCCCCTTGCTATACATATCAATTGAGTGTGGCGGGGTGGTGGGCTTAGAGCTTTACATTCCAATTCGTATGTCTAAAGTTGCCCCGCACATTGGCAGAGATTGAAAAGTTACGACTATAGAGCCGCAATCCCGCACCCCCACCCCCACCCCCTTCTCACCACCGTGTCTGTCAATTTGTTTTATTGCCCTAACACCTCCCACACCCCGTCGAAGGCGAAACCGCATCGGGGCAAAACTTTGATTGCATTTGCTTATATTTCTTGTTGTTTTTTTTTTTTGTTCGTTTAGTTTCGATGCGCTTGACTCGCCTTTGCTTTTGGATTTAGTTTTGGCTTAGTTGGTGGTCTTAAAGTCCGTGATGCGCTTTTGCCGGCTTTTGTTAGCTGGGCCAATTACTTGCGTAATATTTTTGTTGCCTGCTGTTTCGTCCCAAATAAATTTCCGCTTAAATTGCTGGCCTAACAAGTTCGCTGAGACTTGCTAACTTCCAGGAACAGACTTCATTCCTTTCCAGTTGTTTCCCTTGTAATTAGCAATTGAGAAAGTTTTTTCTTTTTTTTTGTATTTCGTTTTGCTTTTCATATAGCCCCGTATCGCTTATACATACATTGCCAACCCTGTGACTTGTACACACTTTGTGTACAATACTTTGCATTCTTTGCAGATACTTTTTCAAGCGACCTCCAGCCCTTCCCCCTTCAAACTGTGTACAGGTTGCTGGCTTGGCTGTGTTGTTGTTTGCTTATTTAAAAAAAAAAATAAAAAAAGTGCAAGAGTCAAACAACTGCTTAAAACAATACTGGGCGCCAAAGTGATGAAAAGCTGACAAATCTGTTAATTATCTTTGTTTGAGTCAACCACCGAGAACCCAAGGACACCCAACTTTGACGACGACGACAACGACTCCCCCACCCGGCCCACACTTCGTGATTTATCCGCCCTTGTCCCATCGTTCGTCTTAGCCGAAAAGCCAGTCAGCCATGCAGCCCTGAAGCAAGAGCAGAAATACATCTTTATCCTTTTGTTTGGCTGCTCTTACTTTGCTGGTGCTTCTTTGGGTTTCTCTGGTTTTAGCAGTTGCGCCTCGCTGAACCTGCACTTAATCTTTAAGTGGTTGGCTGCCTATTTGAGGTGCTGCATTAGTTTCTTTGCCTGCCTCTCACATATATTTGGATATATACTCGTATATATATAGACACATTTGTATATTGTCTGCACCTGAGTGTGCTGAGAAACTAATCCTGAAGTCGTGTTACTTGGCTCGAATGAAATCAGTGCCAAACTTGATTATTGCCTGGCAGTTACCCGGCTGCATGTTAATGTACTCCTCCTTGCCCACCCGGCCCCGAATCTGCACGTTCTGTGTTCTCTTTTTGGCCATTTGTAGTCACTGATTAAAATACGTGGTCAACTTTTTGGGCAGCCAATTGAGCGCTCGTTTAGTAAGTTTCGCTTAATTCGTTTTAGTAATTTATGGCAAAGCTCTGGCAAAAGCGGCATCCTAAATCAGTGCACACCCCCAACAAACACACACACACACAGACTGCACAAACACATACAAAATGAAAACAGAAAAGATAGAGGGAAGAAAACAAAAAACTTGCCCCAATGCTTTGTTGTGGATAGGGGTTGAGATTGCATGTTGTGTGTACTGTGGTGTTTGGGTCCCGGGACAGATAAAACTCTTCATTCATTCATTCATGTCGACAAAATTATTTCTTATTTAAATAAAATGCTGAGCAGCGGTCCCACAGCGTCTCCGAGATGATGCTACCCACTTAATATACCGCAAAGCCCCCACTTACAACGACGCCAAAATGAATAGCGGGGTATGTAAACATAAATTTTGCGAGCTCACTCCGTGTTAGGTCCCCCCAAGTACCGTACCCACTTGGTATATCCACTTGGTATACCCTGTTCCTTTTCGTTGTTACCCTCTCTCTCCCGATCGTCTCCTTCTGTTGTTGGTGCCCCCTCTTGCTGCTCTGCATGCTTCGTGCTGCTGTTGCTCATTGTGTTATCATCAACCGAGAATATTCTATGCATGCACAAATGTTGCCGTTGTCATTGAATCACGCTGGGCCGAGTGAACACAAAGTGTAGCGTATCGCAGGGGGACAGTGGAGCGGATGGCGGTGGGGGCATTTGCATGAACTCCAGTTTGATGACTGACTTTGTTCGCCTTTGTCTGAGCTTCTGGCATGATGAAGCGCTGTGTGCTGAGAGTCAGCCGTATTTTAAAGTCACAGCCCGTACTTCTCACTGGCACACACTGACAGCCTTAATCCCAGGCGGGATACTTGCGCTTGATTAACACTTTGTCATCTTGTTAATAACTACTATATTTGCCAGCTCATTGGTGGCCAAAAACTACAAAACAGTGCACAGCACGTTAAATGTTTTAAATTCGATTTGTGAATTACACTACTAAAAATCAGCTTTGAATGAAGTCAAGTAAACATCGATTACTTGTACTAATCGATCGTGATCACAAAACCATGTTTAAAAAAAAGGGCAACCTAAATATTACCTAATGCTACCTAATGCTACTTAAAATATACAATTTCAGCATTTAACGCGAATTGAGCGGAGTCGAAGTGAAGTGTTCACAAACAATTTCCAGCTCCAATTATTTATTTATTCGACCATTTTATTGGTGACCAGTGTAATTATTGGCAACGGAGTGCGGCGTGTACCAGCGATTTGCTTTTACGTCATGTCCAAATTTTAAATGGCGTAATCATGTTTTATGCATTGACTCCACCCCAACCAAAACCAAAACTGCCCTCCTACAGCTGCACCTATTGAAAGTCGACGTTTCTAATGGCAGCCAAAATGAAGCACATAATAAATGAAAAAAAAAAATGTAGCATAGCCCTTACATATCGTTAAATATATATATACACTCACACACACACACACACACACAGAAATCTATATGTATATATAATATATAGACCAGGCTCATTTAAATAAAAGAAAATATAAATTTTTGTCCAGGCGCTTGTCCTCTTGGTGGCTTTGAAGACATTTGCTATGGACTTTGAGACCGCCTTTTTCTTTATTTTTTTATTTTCTGGTTCGTTTTCTCGTTTTTTAGTGCGTATATTTGAATATAAATGGCGCATTTAGTTTGGCTATATCAAGCACATGGCCATATATCTTGGCCAGCTTTTGTCCTTAGAAGAACTCAAGAACGAACTAAAACAGTTGCCTCTCTATTTCTGTATCTGTCTCTGTCTCTGTCACTATCTCTGTCTCCGTCCCTGTGTTTGACTCTGACTCTGACTCTATTGATAGTTGGTAGCTTTAAGGAACCTCGAGAAACCAAAACCCAAAGTGCCTTTTCCACTCATCTATCCTCATCTGGTTTTAAACATTCCACTTTATGTTGTACTTTTGACACAATGAGCAATAATCATGAATTTTACTTAGATCATAAAAAGAGAAAACCCTCAAAGGCGGCCCAAGACGTCGTCCGAGCACATTAAATAAATGTTTTTCTTTTCTGTCTGCATTGTTGCCTTTTTTACTCGCATTTTTGTTGCTTTTTTTGTTTTTTTGTTTTTGTTGCTGCTGCTTTTTTTATGCGACAGCTTTAAAGGACAAACGTTGGGCACAGCGGTTACCATTTTGTTGAGTGACCTGCCATACGATTCTGTTTCCTTTTTATCCCCATCTTTGCCCCTCGCACACAACGCTGCCGCGTCTTGCCTTTTGTTCGCCAGGCAAAGATTAGGACGCATTTGCGGTCACGTTATTGCCCACTGATTAGGACATGCTCACAACTCGGTAGTTAACTACGCCTCCAACCCTCACACCCATACACACACACACACACCTTATAGCATATAGGATATACCCTTTTGCCTTACTGGCACTTAACGTGCTTTTCACTTCATGCTTGTCAATTTTTGCCCCTTGAGCGGCGGCTTTGCAATTCAATTTGTTAACTTTTGCAACTCACAGTTATAATTCTCAAAATTGAGTATTAGAAATTGACAGCGCTCGCGGCCACAATATGCATTTCGAATATTACGAATTTTTCTCGCAGCTTTCCATGCTTTTCTATTTTAACAATTTTATGGTTTTATTTATTTAGTGGGCGGTAGAAAAAGTTTTGTGCCTTTTCCGATTCAATGCCCAGCACTCACTAAAAGTTTATTAAATAAAATATGTTATTTATATTGCTTTTTAGGCATCGTCTTATTTGTCATATTTGTGTCCTGTGTTTCTGTGTGTGTACACATACATGTGTGTGCATATTTGCCAGTGTGTCTTTGTGCGCTTTGTCGTTTTTGTTTGGCTGCACAAATTTTTGATGAAAAGTTTTCATTTCATACTTAAATTCATATGTGTGTGTGTGTGTGTACACTGCTGCATACACACTGATGCATATATGATAAACTCTTGATGCGTTTTTCAGTTGACGCGCAGTTGAACCTGAATGGACTTACATATATGCACTCACATTCATGGGTGTGGGCAAAATGTCGTACACATATGTGTATGCATGACTGTAATCTGGTGATGGTCACATGACTCAAAATATTCCGTCATGCATAATGAAAGTGCAGTCTGAATTACATTTGTGTCACACGCATATATATATCTATTTCTTTTTGTGATTTGCTGGAATTTGGGCACTCTTAGTCTCTCTGACTCTGAATTATAAATAGATACTGCATTTTGAGTAAAAATTTGATATGGATA
Organism: Drosophila basisetae; assembly: GCA_035041595.1. Lineage (NCBI taxonomy): Eukaryota > Metazoa > Arthropoda > Insecta > Diptera > Drosophilidae > Drosophila > Drosophila basisetae. The sequence goes on along the minus strand of JAWNLB010000147.1, from coordinate 2,457,847 downwards.
TCGTGTGTGACCGACCAATTGCGTATGCAGGTGGGAACAGGGAGGTAAGTTGCCTCCGCTTACGATAGTCGGTTTCCTTTCAACAAAAGCTCGTGACTATTTGAAATGTATCATTTATTTCATCTACCATTAATGCATTATTAATGTGGCTTGGGAAATTCAATATGAGCTTGCATACATTTACAAACTGAAATAATAGCAAATGATTTCCTAGTCCTATAAATTACTATCCTTGCAGCCTTTCGCAATATTCGGTGTTTAAGAAAATTTTACATTTTATCTTATGTTTCAATTATGTGTAGAACGACGTACACAAATATATGAAGACAACTCTTATGATGCCACAAATTGTATTTAACATAATTGTCTATTTTTAACTTGCTTTTCATTTTTCTATAAATTATATTTATTCAAATGTTCGTTTTTTATTTATTGGTTTCTTTATGCACAAAATATGATGACGTAATTAATTTTGAATCTATATATTTAAAATTTGGGTTTTGATTTAGAAAGTATTTGACCTAATTAATTTTGCGTGTAAATCCCTCTGTCATAATAGTTAAGAACTAATCTGATTTGCACAGTCACGCACCCATCCCCAAATCTCAATAGACTCTCTGCCCGATACCTGTGCACATAGTACACATCACTCATACGCTACGTTTGGCGCGACTGTCTCTTATATTTGATTCATTTCGCTGTGACGTCTGTGGGCCTTGCCTTTCGCCAGCATATTTATGTCCCATTTGTGTACTGATGTGAAGGAGAGGGTGTAAGTGGCGCGGGACCACAAATAAGACAGTCCAAGGCGACAAATTCACACGGCCAGTTCATTGATATTTGTGTGTATATTTATATTTATATATATATCAATTACGATATTAAAAATACCCAAAAATATCTAAAATACTCAAATACGAATTTTGACTGGATTAAACTTTTTTCTTTCATTTTTAACATTAGAGAAGCGTCAAGAATATTTACAGCATTTTGGCGATCCATTAGAGTTGTTAATCGGGGTAGTTTAGCATCCAGAGTCGTGCCGATTTTCTGGCTCGATCCAAACTTACCATTTTTAATTGAGGGCGCTTTCCTCAGGGTTTTGGTCTTGAATTCGGGCTTGGGTTCTTCTTTGGGTTCTTTGAGTATTTCATCGATTTTGGGTACCTTTTTCAGCACTGGCCGGATCTTGGCTAAATTATCGGAGCTCTTACTGGGCAACGGTTTCTCCTCGCGCTTCACATGCCTCAACTTTGGTTTCTCGAGCTTGAAACGCAAACGACGCTCGCGCTCCTCCTCCGTTTCGCCATCGATGGCGTCATCATCGTCCTCGGGTGCAATCTTTTTCATCGACTTGTCCCGCTTGACCACAACGCTGCGCAATTTAGGTTTCTCTAGTGTGAAACGCTGTGTCAACTCACTTTCCTTCTGCTCCGGCTTCTTGTTGATCTGCGTGGGACGTAGTTGTGCCGCCTTCTTCACATGTTCCGGCAACTTAGCATCCAGCGTCGTGTCATCATCATCATCTTCATCATCTTCCTCTTCGTCGTCATCGTCTTCTTCTTCGGTTTCCTCTTCTTCGCTTTCTTCCTCAGACTCAGTTGCCTCCTCACTTTCTTCCTCCTCCTCTTCTTCGCTTTCTTCTTCCTCGGAGGATGACTCGGGCGGCGGCGTGGGCTCCTTCTTTTTAGCCGCTGGCTTTCTTGTGGCCAAACTGCTTGCCACTTTCTTCACTGGTTCTGGTGCTGATTTTTTCACTGGTTCTGGTGCTGATTTTTTCACTGATTCTGGAAGTGCTTTTTTCACAGGCTCTGCGGTTTTCTTCACTGCTGCTGTCGTTGCTGATGCCTTCTTCGCTGGCTCGATAGCTGTCTTTTTGGCCGGCTCAGCTGGCTTTTTAGACGCAGTTGTTGTTGTTGCTGGCGCTGCCTTTACTTTGCTGTTGGCTGTTTTTGTGGATGCTGTTGTTGGAGCTGGTGCCGGCGCTGTTGCTGGCTTTTCCCCATTCTCCTTGGTTGCAGCTGCCTTTTTAGCCCACGGTTTTGTGGCAGCCACATTGCTGGATGCTGAGGCAGCATCCTCCTTCACCCACGGCGGACGAAATGTGGTGCGTCCGCTGCTGCCTGCGCCAGCGCCAGCGCCGCTGCCAGTGCCTGTTGTCGTGCTACGGGGCGACACGAAGGGCATTTTGGGCCAACTTAACGTCAACTGTTTTCCGTTCTGTTAATTCTCCAGGGGTTGTTGTTATTGTTTTTGTTGTTGCTGCTTTGGATGTTGTTGCTGACACACAGTTTTCGCCCACTTTTCGTCGTCTATTTGCACACACTTTTTAAATAATTTTCTGTGATTTTTCCCCTCGTTGTTGTTGTTGTTGTTGATGAAAACATAAAACTTTGCACATTAGCACCAGAGCCAACCGTTGACGGTGCGACGTGGTCCGGGTAGCAGAGACCTTCACTTGGCTTACTCTCCACTTGTCCAAAAGTTATTTCAAATTGCCGTTTTGTTTTTCTTTTTTTTTTTTGCTAAATTATTTTGATATTTTTTTTACATATAATTTTTGTTTTATTTTAGTTCGTTTGTTGCTGTTGCTGTTGTGCTATTTATTGAAAAGTCTGTGCTGTGTTGGACGATGAGCAACAGCTGTTTAAAATATTTTCAATTCTCAATTCCGTATATATTTGGGTATGTTTCATTTCGAGATTTTATTTTTAAATGCATGCGCTCATTAGCTGGCAACTCTCGTTTGTTGTTGCTGTTCTTGTTGTTGTTTTAGCTTGTGTATCTTTGTTTTATCCAAAAACCGAAATGTGGGCTTTTGTGTCATAGTAACAATCGGCGCGTAATTCGCTGTCTAAACTGCTGAAATTGGCCCAGGCTAACAAGTGATGCTCGTTTAATCCTGAATGAATTTTTCCAGTACAACAACAACAACAGCAACAACAAAAACTACAATAGCAACAGCAACAAATGACAGCAAAACAATTTGCTCTGCCACTGCCTCTGATATGTAAAAGGCAAAAAATTTAATTTTAGGTTCTTTGTGGCCCCAGAGAGCCAAAGCGTCGGGAGAATTCGACCAAAAAAAAACCAAACACGAAAAATCCGAAAAAAAAATCAGCTTTGGCCATAGCGCTTTCTTTTCTTTTGCCGCTCTCGCTCGTTTCACAAAGTATACAATGAAATTCACACACACTCTAACACATTTCGAGAACCAAAAAATTAAAAAAAAAAAACAAAAAAAACCTGGACGAGGCGAGAGAATGAAATGTGAATTTGATTCATTCCATTGCCAGTTTCCATGGCTTTTTCTTTCATTTCCATCTCCAACGGCCTTTTGCAAATTTTTTTTATTTTAACCCAATGATATGGAACAAATTTGGCTCTTGCCTTCTGTTGAAGGCGTTAATTTAACATGACATGCAAATAAAATTTTTACTTATACACATGCCGTCATTAGGCGGAATTATATAGACGATGAGCTATAAAAGCCCAAATAAAATGAAGGCCAGAAATTTGAGAAAAACTTATTGCAATGTTTAGATTTTTTCACCAGAAATTTGACAGTGCACATAAATAAAAGATTTCATTTGCGTTTTTTTTTTTTTGTTTGTAACCCTCCATGTGTAATAGTAGTTTTCTTCTGATATTTTGTATTCAAAGGCATATACATTGACTGAGCAAATCATTTTGGTATGCTGCGCATTTTGCTTGATTTATTTTTATATGTAAAATTAATTTGTAAAATTCTTTTTCAATAAATTTGTTGCTTTATACGGTTGCATTGCACACTGCGCACACGTTTATAGACTGATTTTATTTCTATATATTGCTTAAATCGTCCACACCCACACTATACAAACACACACAGGCGCACACACACGTACACTGTGGCACAGTGGGGCAAGTAAACACAAGACGCTTTATAGGCGCTGATTTTTTCTCGGCACGCACCGCCTATGACAGCGGTTCAAAAACTAAAATCATGTATTTATAACAGCACGCTAAATGCTTGAAAATTTCGAAAAACAACTAAAACAAACTCGCTCTCATTCACTCTATGAACATACAGAGCAGCGCAGTCTCTCTTCGTTAAAATGTAGAAAAATGAAATTGAAAATTATTTTGGCCGACAAAATATTTTTAGCATTGCTCGGACATTTGGGCGCTCGCAGCCGATTGACCTTATAGCAGGTGCAGCATAGTTCAATGAAACTGGAATTATGAATATATATATATATATATATATAAATATATATATACAGTTATTTATAAGCAAGTAATATATATGAAGTATGTGCCTAAGTAGCCGGCACTGCTGCATAACATGTACTGTGCACTTATCATAAAAACAAATCTCTTATCAATTGCCCTTAAGCACACGAAATAATGGGTCTCAATTACGCAAGTTTCTTTGCCGTAGTGGTGGGTGGGTGGGATTTGGGAGGGCGGATACGCGTCTTACCCTGTGATAAAAACCACTCGTCTAGAAAATCCAAACCCATTAGAGCCTCTGTTCTTTTGTACTCCTGTTAAATGTTTTTTTTTGTGCTGATTCTTGAGTTTCTTTTGCAATATTTACATTGTCGCAGTTGCGAGTTGCCGCCTCTTAATCGTGCTTGTTCTCTCTTTGTGCAATCTGTTGAATGCAATTGACATTTCGCGTGGACTGATTGCTGATTTGCTATCGTTTGGTGCGTGATCTTATTTATAGAGTACTCAATGATTGCATATCGATTAGATGAACGTGAACCACATCGAAGTGTTCATCAGATGCAAAACAGTAGATCTTTAAGTAGCTGCATGTGAGAAAAGAAATTGTATAAAGTTGAAACAACTTAAAAAATAAAGTGGATTAAGCTTCAAAAAGAAAGTATTTTAATTATACGCGGTAGCAGTAAAAATTCGACGACAAGAGCAAAAGCAAAAAAAAAAAAAAAACTGTGCCAAAAGGAAAAAGTACTGATAAGTCCTGAAACAAGAAATTAGTCTGAAAAGGTGGCGCACATTAAGATTCGACGTCTGTGCGTTGAAAGGAAGTAAAAAGGCAAACAAAACACAGGCAAGCATTATTATAAAAAAAAAAAAGTAAAAATTAATCGGATTGAAAAGAAGAAATGCAGAGCGTATTTCTGAGAAATGCAAAAGGAAGCAATTACAAAAGGATGATGAAAAAAATGTAATAACAGACGGAAATATGTATAAGGTGCACTTGAGAGGGGAACAATGGAGTCCAAGTCTGTTAAGACTGGAGGGAATCAAATAAGAATGAACAAAAACTGGCATCATTGAAAGCCACCTTCAGTATCAGATTATTATTTGAAATGTGCCTCTCATAATTTAAATTAATGTTAAATTACCGCACGTCAGCGTCAAATGATTGAAATATCTCAAAAGTGAATGCGACCACAGAGGTAATTAATATATATTTTAATTGATGCCACAAAATTTAATGCATGAAAATATGCCTCGAAAATAATCCGGAATTGTTGGCTTTGTATTAATCAATTTAAATTTAGCAAAGCGATTGCTTAAGCAAGAACTAAACAAAAACATTAACAGACAGAATTTTCAATTAGAATATTTTTCAATACTGTCATTTGCATGTATTCTGATTTCACTAGGCGTATGAGCTATAAATGCATTGCCAAAGAGAATGGGCAAATTGGACGTTTAAAGATTATTGCATGTTTTAAAACTGGCACACCTGAAATAAATCCCATAGTTTTTTTGTTCTGCTCTCTATTTGAGATTTCCCTGATGAAATGCATGTGTGTCTGTCTGTGTTGTGTTTTGGGAGTAATCGTAAATAAATGCCAGCATATTTTTCAGGTTGAACTCAGCAAACAAAATTGCGCTGCATACTTGTTGGCGTTGCCAGATATCATACACTGCAAGCATCTTTATAGAGCAAATTTTAAATAGTATAGTATAAATTAATTGTAAGTGTTTCTGCATGTTGATGTGTATATTTATATTATATACCTATAATATTCTCTAATTGAATACAGTTCATTTTGTAATCGGTTATTTATATATATATATATATATATATATATATATATATATATATATATATATACTGCAAGCATCTTTATAGAGCAAATTTTAAATAGTATAGTATAAATTAATTGTAAGTGCTTCTGCATGTTGATGTGTATATTTATATTATATACCTATAATATTCTCTAATTGAATACAGTTCATTTTGTAATCGGTTATTTTATATATATATATCAAACATTTTTGACTTTTACTTAGCACTGGGTATTTCGATGACGATTAATTTAGTGAATTTATCAAACGGTGCTTAGCTACGTGTTTTTGCATTCGTATTTTGAAATCAATGTTTAATAGATGTTCTAGAACTCAGTAGCCACTATTTCCCAGTCAAACACTGTTAATTGAATCATTTTCGTTGACCTGTTTCCTTTTGCGCACAGTAACATTTTTGTTGAAAATCAAAGCCCAAATTAATCAAATTAAAGCACAATTTGGCACTGAGTCTATTTATATTCTTTTTGTTGTTATGCAGCGGTTTTTGCTACTTTTTTATATGATGACATGCTGAAAACTTGTCATGGGCATACATCAATTTGATGATCGTAGACAACTTTTCAGCGGTTTTTAATTAAAACAAACAAATTTCCGAGCATTCAATTTGCAAATTGTTGACACAAATAGTTTTTAAATGAGGAAGCTTTTTAAATCGTAATGCTAATAGTTTATTTTATTTATATATATGCTTTCTCTCTCTCTTTCTCTCTCTATTGTGAAATACTGTGTATGGGCGCCACTTCCTCTCCCTCTATCTCTCTCTCTCTTAAAGGCACTCTGGTGATTTTTCTTCAATAAGTAGCTTCTTTAATGTTTAGGTTCAATCTTTTTGGACGCAGGCGGCGCCGCTGTGTTGGCTGTGGCGTTGACCTGTGTAAAGTGCGGCCACGTTGAAATCTCCTGAAACAGTCGGCCGCCAGGGCATTCAGTATCCCGCACCTGTCGATGGCCCAGTAGTTTGTATGCCGGATCTATGTAGCCTTGTGATACACCGAAAGTTATTAAATCCTTCGCAGCCTGCAGCATGCAAGGTGGCGGAAGTTCAACTATAAAAAGAAAAATAAAATTGATTTTTATTGAAAAAAGAGGCATTCGAAAGACTTTAAAACTGTAAAACATATTCCGGGGATATTTTGTCAAGCATGAAAACTGTGAGACGCGTGGGTTTTGGCGATTTGCGAATGTGACAAATAATTGAAAATTAAAAAAAAAAAAAAATGTTTGATTTATTCCAAGATTAAAGCCTAGCTCCGTCAATATTCAATATCCATACTCTATGCGCTTCTAAATCAACGTATAAAAGTAGTCAAATACTCACTTTGCCAGTCGCCAATGAGAACAATGCCCACACTTTTGTCATTGTATTTGGGAGCATGCGCGCCGACGACATTGAAGCCGCGTCCCGTATAGATCATACCATCGCCGCCGATGCCAAAGCTATAGCCAATATCGTTCCAGCCGCGATCCACCTGATGGAAGTCCTGCATGCTCCGCATGCTGCGCTTGCAATCCGGCGTGCTTTCACACGCAGCGGGTATGTAAGAGTGATGTATGATGACATAGGGTGCTGGTCCCTTAAAATAATCAACCTGCTTGGCCATGCGTGCTCCCCAATCGGCTCGAGACAGCAGCTGTGAGCTGCCTCCAGATGCGACCGCACCGCCCTCCGTCCCGGCCGACTGCATGTGTTGGCTGTAACCTGCAAAGGCAAAAACACAAAATATATTGGCCATCAGTATATTGACTGGGTTAGTGAAGTTTTCAGCTGTTTTTGTTGTGTTTGTTCTTGTGTTTGATTTGTATATTTACAGTTTACGACAATCTCGCACTGAGTGGGGCAAAAGTTTGTTTGCATTAATTGCGTTAGTTTTGTGCTTAACCTCAACGTTAACTTTAACTTTATCGTCTTTCTATTTAAACTGGTATATGCTGCATTCTCATTGATAAATGATTTCAAACGGATTCCCCCGATGGCCTTTGTGTGTGTGTGTGTGTGTGTGTGTGTGTGTGTGTGTGTGTGTGTATGTCTTTGTGTGTTGCCTCAACGAGGTGAGAAATCGAAATGAACCACCCAAGTCAAATGGCTGTCTGAACGCTTCATAAAAATTCCCCGCATACCACTTAACAAGACGCAAAAACAAGAGAGACAGACAGAGAGAGAGAGAGAGAGAGAGAGACAGGCAGGGTGAGTGAGCGAGAGACACTGAGAGTGTAAGAGAGAAAGAGAAGGGCAGAGAATGGATCAACAATAACTGCTTAAACTTAACAAACGAGTCGTTGCCCCAAGTTAATCGCTTCGACTATATCGTTTTCAAATAGTATAAAGATTGTATTTTTGTCTCTGTGTGTATGGCTCCCCACCGGTGTATATTTCTTTGCCAAACGTGTCAATTAATGAACCGGCCTCAGGCCATATAAAATATACATAAGTATTACTCAGCTGTTTTTGCTTTTTGTTTACTGAATACGCTGCGAAATGCGAAATGTCATGCTATTTGATGCAGCTGTTTGCATCTACTACTTCCTGAATTTTCAGCTAGGGGGGAACTATTATAGAAAGTCCGTGGAGAAAGAATATAAATCAAAATATGTTCTAGGTTGGTAGCAACTCAATGATGATTCAGATTTCCAGGACTACTTCTAGAATATTACAATTAAAGTGAAGCAATGTTTTCAACTTTTTCAACATAATGTTAATAATTTTTCAGCTGCTTTGGCTATAAATAAAATGACGAGTGTATCTGCATTATAAATAGTCTTCTATTTACTTAGCTGCAATTTAATTTTTATAATTTTTATCAAGCTCTTGCTGCCTTCAATATTTCGAGCAATAATGCCTTTTGTGTGAATAACCAAATTATTGGGAACAGTTGGGAACAGTGTATATTTTATATTGTTAACAAACGAGTTACAATGTTAGGGTATGTCTGTTGTCGCGTTGAACAGGTCTGTCTTGATAAACTGCAAATAATTATGAGTCAGCTCCACAAATGAATTCAACTAATCGAATACGTTGTCAACAGGTTGTATCATCTATCAGTTTTGGCCCGTTATCCGGTAACACAGACAGCTCGAGACCAAAAATCGGCCTTCAAAAGTCAACTTTCTGCTTGTCGCCCTGCTCTAGTCATAAATTCAAATGTTCCACCAAAAACTATTTCATTCATTTAATGTGGGTGTGTGTGTGTGTGTGTGTGTTTGTATATATATAGAAATATATAAATAAATGTGTTTGTGTGTGAGCGTGCTTGCGTATACAGAGAGTGAAACTTTAGCGGCATCCATTTGGAATGTTTGCCGAGGCGTCGACAACGTCCCTGCTGGCTGCCGCCACACTGCCACACAGCCTCCTGCCAACAGCCACGCCCACTTCCTGACGCATTTATATGCATACGTAAAGTTTGTATGGAAAACGCAAGTTTGGGCCGCGCAGCTGCCAGAACGACGTGGGGACATGAAGCCGCCACACTTGACTAAGTTAACAGCAGCAGTTTCTAATTAAAATTTTAGAGAGCTGAACATTTTTGTTAGCACCTGCGCCAATCCTAACTCATACGCATATAGTAGAGTGACATTACAGGAGCTGGGGCTGCAGCTGAAGCTGAAGCTGAAGCTGAAGCTGAAGGTCTCATCTATTGGCAGCGTGTGCTTGAATAACAAATAGAGCGTGCACCGCATGTACCGCTGGTGATTAAGGGAGGGGGCGGTGTGTGATGGCTGCTGTCAAATCATTTGCTGTTAAATTTATGCCCTCCGCTATTTTGCTAGTGTTACATGTTAATTACGTTTATATTCTCGTATATTTACCGTTAACATTGCGGCACACACACGTAGAACACGAACATCAAATTTAACGCAATCGTCTACCCTTTTCGCGAGTACCCCGGCTTATGATCCATCTCTGTACACGTTTCTCTAATCGTTGGCCCTAATTACGCGCGGCCTAATAAAGTAAACATTAAACTCGTTGTGCTAATCAATATAGCAAACTACTGATACAAACACCAACACACCTATATATATATATATATATATATATACCATATATTTTTCTATACGAGTATATAGCTACTTCTACTCTCTCATAAGTAAGTTTACTCTTGGGTGTTTAATAATTTGCTTGGTTCTGTGGGTGGCGTTGTTTAGTCTCCACACTCCTCTCATATTTCATTAGGAAATTACTTCAAAAATGTAATTTGGACTATCTGCCAGAAATGAACTTGCCTCTAGGCTTGAGATGGGCTGCAGTGATTTCTTTGATAATTGGATAAGGCATAATTCTTGGGAATTTGATCAAATTGTGTCTCATAACTGAAGTATTTAATTTATTCAATTTGCCACCGTGGCCATAAACAGCACCTTTCCCCCCGCGCGCACTAATTGTTTGTTTTTAATCAACCAAAGCACATAAAATATGATATTTATTCACATACAAACACACCCCTGAAAGCATATATGTCTACGCGTATACCATGAGCAATTATTTTGTTTTGAACAACAAAAGTAGGTTATTATCTGTCATAATACTCGTATAATATGGCATACGAAATATTTCAATATTCCAAATAATGCCAAACACATTTCATGAAATCGAAAATGACAAAAAAGTCCCTGAAAACACACAAACAGAAAGCAAACAATATTGCTAAACAAGAAAGCGAGTCAGAACTGTTGTAAAAGTCTACATACTCTAAAAAACATTCTAAAATTCTAAAAAAAAAAAATTCAAATAATGTTTTCCTCCATACAAAATTGTATTATTTAAATAAGCTGCTTTACTTTTATAAACAAATGATTTCAATTCAATATTTAAGTCGTAAGGAATCTTTTTCAATATCGTATTTAGTAGTTTTCTAATTTGCAAACCACTTCATAATTTAGTTATACTGCAGTGAAAAGGGTATTTGCAAAACAATAAATTATAATATGTATATTATACAAATTTGCCTGTCCGATTGTCAATGATTGTGCCGTGTTTTCGCTTAAATGACATTTCTATTAAATGCGAGCTAATTAAATTTGCGGTTGAAAATGGAACATAAATTCGCATACTACGACTATATAAATTACTATGTGCTCGAGAGATGCATATCTTCCAGTTGATTTGTGCTCTTTTATTTAGTTTACAGGGTGAGCTGGTAACGACTTCCAGTAGCAGGTGTCAGGCGCACAGCATTTCCTGATAAGCGGCACTTGCTGGCTGACTTTGTACGAGTATGCTATATAAGTATGAGCGCGTGTGCGCGTGTGTGTGCGTGTGTGTGCGTGTGTGTGTGTTAACCGTGTGTATTTCAGGGGCAAGTTAGCGATAAGGCCTAGTGTTGGGCCTCATGACACTTACCCATCATTGATAGCAAAAGTAATCCAAGTGCTGTCATACTTGCAGGTGTTGCGAGTATTTTCGCCTGCTTATTGAGGAACTTTTTTATGAGTTTTTTTTACTTGTGCACAACTTGCGACTTTTTTCTCTTTTTTTTATATATATAAAATTTAGGAACTTTGTTTAAATGTGTATTTATGTTGGCGTTTTTTGTTTGGCAAGAGTTGTGCAAATTTTATTCGAGGTCAAATTTTCACATGCTGGTCCCGAATCTTTTTTGGTATTTTTTTTTTGTTTGCTTTCTTTCCTTTTGTTTTTATGTTTTTTTGCGATATGTTCGCATTCACGCGAATCTGAAGAGCGAATGGTTGGGCAGCATAAGGGCGCACCAATGTTTATAGACGCGTACCAAAAATTAAATAAAAAAAAAACCAAAATTTTTTCTTTGGTTTTTGTATTTGTTTTTTTGTTATTGCTCGCACCAGCGCTGTCGACGTCAGCGTCGCTGTTGTTGCCTGCGCGCAATGCCAAGCAATTTTTAAATCGCATGAAATTTATTACCAACAGCGGCGTCTGCGTTGGCGTCGCTAACAACTTTAGCGCCGCTCATCGGATCGTTCGATTCGCTCTTCGACGCTCCGCTGCGCTCGCTTCCGCTCTGCGGAGCTCAGCAAATTTGATTTGATCGCTCGCAGCTCTCAATTAGCTGATAATGTTATCAGTTGTGATATGGGGATTTGTCTTTTTGCCCAATTAGTATATTCTACTCGCGAACATTGCGGTACCAAAGGTTAACTGGTCCCTGTGTGGATTACACGCCAACACACATTTTGTATATATTTGCAAAATAATTGACCTCATTTTGAACTGTGCCTTGGCTTGTCGGATTGTCTGTCTGCCTGATGGACGGTACTTTTTTTTTATTTGCACTTGGGTTACGGGTACTTTTTCCCCCTTTCGAATCGCATACATTATGACTTGGCATAAATATCAAATTAACCCGAATTTTGCGACGCTTTCCATTGGCAACATTGACAAATGGCTCGTCGTTCACAAGCGACAGGCATTTATCAAATCGGCTGAGCTTAGTATTATTTTCTTTAATGGTTTCCTTTTATGGTACCAAATAAATGATCAGCTAATCTGTTTCATATAATACCAAACCATTGTGTTCTAAGTGAATCGCATGATATGTATAACAGTCGGTTTGATTTTTGGTTAGATAGAATCTCCTTTAAACAATATATATAAGCAATTCGCTAAATTACTGTACAAATGTGTATGCTGTTTTTTGATGGTCATATGAATATATATTCCTTTGGAGAAAGTCACAATATTCGCTTAAAAGTTATAAGTCCTAAGGCCTCTTATCTAGTATGCACAGATCAGCACAACATTAATCACATCTTGGTTAAATATTCGCGTGTTTTAACTATACGCACACGTATACTCTTTGGCGCCTATCAGTTTTTGTCTGACATAACTGTAAGATGCCCTTGTAATAGGTATCCAAAATTCTTAAACATCTATAGGAATTATTGCACAGCTGTATTAACTGCTGCTGCGATGGTATTTCCCCTGATTATTTATCCAAGATTTAATCAATTTCTTGAACTGTTTGAGCTGCATTCCTCAATAACAACTAAATGACCTATCCGTGCCTTACACAGACCTAATGCATTTATCACTCTCTTCAAACCCGTCTCATGTCTCTCGTTGAAAAATTGTCGTATTTTAATACCTTAAACAGCGGCCGTTTTGCGGGGATGCCCCGGTTGATTTCAAGGGGAAGCCCATGTTATATGTATTTGTTAAATTACTTTAGTCAACGATTCTCGTTTCCATAGTTAAATTAGCAGCTGCTTTATTTGAGTTTTTTTTTTTTTTTTTTTTTTAACTCAAAAACCATGTTAGGGTATGTAATCATTCAAATAGAGTTTGTGACATTTTAACGGAATTATTAAACAATTTTTATATATAACCTTACAAAGCCAGGTTTTTATCTAACAAAATAGTTTTTTTTTTTTATTATTTTAGTAGCGTTATCGGACGCATGACGCATTTCGAAATTTTGACCTCAGTATAACAAAAACCTTTTAGAAATGTATGAAATTAGCATAATTTTAAATAGAAGTGGCACAAATATTTTTTGTTTAACCACGTATATGGCCTCTGGGGGAATCGAGGTTTAGAGCTCTCTGGTCAAAAACTAGTTATACGGCCAGATCCGGCCAAATGGATTTTCCAAAATTCGCAAACGGTTGTATAGGATTTATTAAATCACAATGTGAAAAAAAATAACATTTTGTTAAAGAAATTGTATTTTCTCGATTGTGGGCTTGGTCTTAGTGTACACTAGCGTCGTCGTGTCTTCAATACAGTTTTCCCATTCTTGTTTTTCATTGGAATAATCTATTATTCAGAGAAAAAACACACAAATATATATTTTCTAGACGACTAGGGGGATTACCGCAGCGTCCAGATGGCCATCATCAAAAGGAAATTTACGTCGTTTGCTAGCCAATGTTTTGGTTGTGTTTATGTGGGAAGGTATTCAAGCAAGCGATAGACCACTAGAATACCTTCCCCTTTCCTTCCCTCTCGCTCCTACGACCAGCTCTACATGATGCTATTTATTTATTTGATTTTGAAAAAGGGGAAGTTTCCGTAGACACATGGAATAGTTCAAATAGTTGAATTGCTGGCACGGCACTTACCACAAATTATAGCAAGTTGTTGCTGTTCATGCTGTTGCTGTTGTTGTTGTTGTTGTTGTTGTTGTTGCTGCTGCTGCTGCTGCTGCTGCTGCCGTGTGGCTGAGTCTACGTCAGCTACTTCTGATGTGGCTGCAATTGCAGGGTTCGCATAGCTTGAGTCAGAAGCAGAGCCCAACCCACATCCAGACCGCTCGTCGCCCATATTATATCGTGCCAATGTCGTTAACAACCAAAGCAACTGTGAAAACCACTAAAAACAATACGAAGCGCGTCCGGGAAACCGAAAAACTCGAAGTCTCGATGCCAATGCCGAGGCTGATTAGTACTTCTTATTAATTCCGGTGCGTTTCTCATACACTGCCATTTGAATTGCCTATGCGAATATGCTGGAAAATGTATTTTTTAAATAACAAACATTATATATTGGAAGCCTAACCGACTGACAGCTTAACACATTTCTAAGTTGGTCTTTAAAATGTCACATAATAGTAAGCATTGCATAGCAAAGTTGTCTGTGTATAGTAGATAAAAATGTTATTGGCATTAAGTTTGTCGGTCAGTCACACGCATATTTATTTTGAAAAGATAGTGTATTACAGCGCCGCTCATTCTCTTCGTGTCTATAGCTTCTTCTAGTCTTTTATTTTTTTATTTTAACATTCGAATGTCCGCTAATCGTACATCTTATCTGGGTATTAAGTACGATGTTTGTGAACTGCGGTTTGGCACGCTCTTTGTATTATTATTATTATTTTTTTTTTTTTTGTTTCGCGAGCACAATGTTTTTAGGGTATTCACCACAAGGCGAAACATTATCTGAGCAGCTCCTAGATAATGAGGAGTGTCTATTACAATTAGCAAAAGTAATTTCAATTTATTTGTTGAAGCACCTAAACAAATTCACAGTCCGACAATCGGACCCAAAACTACTTAATTTATTGTACTGTTTCTTGTGCTCTCTCTAACTGGCTCTGATAAGGCTTTCTATGTCACACACAAATGTATTTCAACTAATGTGAACACCTTGTAGACAGACTTTTGAATTCATCAAAATAATTTGTGTAATCAGATCTTGTATTATATTTAATGAACTTCGCACGGTGTTTACAAGCATAACTTCTCATTCTATCAAAAATCACAAAACATTAAGGAATGCAATCTGATGTAATATTGCTTAATCTGTGGCAATTGTTATTTCTGGAAGTCTTAATTGCCGTATATAAATATAAGCTCATATACACACATATTTATATATTCTATATTTCCATTTATTTTATATTAAACAACGTTTTGGCGGTCGGCAACTCATCAGTTGGCGTTTTGCTGTCGCTTAAATCATTGCCTGTTTGGATTAGGTACGCATGCTGGTTGCCTTCTGGGCTAGAAATAATTCAGGAAGGGGGGTGGGATGGTTATCCACTGTAGGACAGGAAGCGGGTCGGAGTACCGCTTTATATCAAACACGACACGCACATGCCATATATTAAGGCATACATAAAATGACAAACGATTTGCGCTGCGCGTAAATTGAAAAGCGCTGAGCCTGTGAGATTGCTGCAGTTAGAAGACGGGAGGCAGCCAGGACGACAGGACGGCGTGGAGCAGGGGAGTAAAGGCGGGGCAACATTTTGGCTGGCTGACTTCGTTGGCAGTTGCTGGCGACATCAGCGACTTTTGCTTGTTTTTTTGGCTTGGTTTTGTTATTGCCGCCTGAACGTATTTGTGTGTGTGTGTGTGTGTGTCTGCATATCAAGATGTCTTGTTCCCCCCAACTACCTCCTTCGCCCCAGCTATCGGCTGGGCTGAATGCCAAAACTTTGGCAAAGTATTCAAATTAAAATTTCAATTAAGGAAGTGAATTTGGTGTGCCGAAAGTGTATTAAGTCTATTAGGGCGTCATCTTGGCATTTGAGCTCAGTGGGCTCAATTTCGCACCGCTCGATCTACACATACGTGTGCCATTGCACCACCCCACCCCCAGCCCTTTAGAAAAAAGTAAACCAACCGACATCATCCAGGCAGCCCGGGCTTGTTCGCACCGTTGCTTGATTTATTGCCAAAGTTTTGTCAGTCGCATGACATAAGAAGTACTTTGTAGAATATATTGTGAATTTTGTGTAAACCAAACAACACATTGTTGTGGCTCTTGTGGTTGCTTGGTGGTCGGGTTGGATGTTGGTGGCTGTTAGTTGCTGCTGTTGCCAGTCTGCAGCTCCCTGTGGGCATTATTAATAATGTAATCAATTTGTAAACAATTTGGCATATATCAATGCGCTTCATGCTGCCCATAAATCTCGCACAAAATTAGCAAAACCCGCCGACCACGTTCACGCAACGCCAACAGCAATTTGCATCCCAATTCCGGGGCGTAGTTGCGGCCGGAGCACTTTGGGAACTCGGAGCTACACGCACAAAGTCGGGCACGCTGACATATTGCAACGGGGCCACGTTGATGGATGGACGCATGGGATGGACAGTTGCCTGTATCTGAAATGCCCTTGGGTGTGGGGCTGGGACTTTTGCCCAGCAACAGCATTTGCCATGTGCAAGTTGGATTTTCAGCTACAGTTTTGGATGGCTCTTCTTGGATGCTGGGCGGTTATTGTTTTGGTTGGTTCCGTTTGCCGTTGGCTTTGCGTTTGTCGGGGTCCTTTGCTCTCCTCGCTTGGCAGTTAGTGACAGCTGCTGCCAAGCAAAAACCAGCACACAAAACAGAAAAAAAAAATACAAAATAAAGAATCACAATAACAGGCAACAGACACAGCGTAAAGAGCGAAATATCTAATCTCGACAAGCCTGAAATTTTTGTTGTGCCCCTGCGATGCTCTAACTGACCGAGATTGAGACATTCGTTTGCCCTAATACACTGTCAGTCAGTCAGTCAGTCGCTAGTTACGCTGGTGCATTGTTCGGTCTTGCAGAAACTAACAAGCACCTGACACTTACTTAATTTGAAATGCGCAACGACTCAACAGCTTTGCCAAATTTAGTGGCACGCAATGCCAAATATACTCGGTATAAATAATGTAGAATTTCTCGAATTGTCTTGAATTTGCTTTGAGTGTAAACACAATTCAAAGTAATCCTAAAGCTAACTAAATTTATTATACTTGGTATAAATAGTTTGGTATTTCTTGAAGCTTTGTGGCGCAATATGTATTGAATTAGCCTTGCAATATTTCATATAACGATAAATTAAGTATTTTAATTGAAAGTTCATTTATTTTTCTATTTTGCTTTGAGCTTGTCTTACAAATAATCAATAATAATCCGTCAGAATTATTTAAAAGTGTGAGACAGATGTTCGTCACTCGTTTTGAATAATTTCAACTAAATTCGAAACATTCAACTATTATTTTCCCCTCGACCAGGCTGCGTTTATTCTATCAATAAATTGAAAAATTAAGTATATATAAAATATAAATATAAATATCAAGTGCTTATCAAAGCCAACAAACATATCGAGTGGGGTTTCTTCTTTAGCACATTCCCAGGCAGCGCATTCAGTCGGCAAATCGAAGTTTATAATACTATTTATTTTTATTTGTATTTTGGTTTTGCTGCCACTGCTGCTTCTGTTTGTTGCAAGCACGACTGGGCACGACTCGTCAGCTGAGTGAGTCTCTTAGCTGTCTTGAAAGTTTATGAACTTGTCATTCAGTGTTTTAGTTCGCATATACATGTCTAACATCCCTCCAATCCACTTGCAGGCAACGATGTCGGGACGCTTGAATCATCAGCACGCGGTGTACGCTTGGCGTCGCGAACAGGAGCATAATCGAGTGCAGGCGACGCAGCAGGTGAACCGCTACTATGATCACTGGGGCAAGGTGACCTCGCGCTTTGAGAACTGGACCAATCAGGCGTACTACGACAAGGCGGACCAGAAGCTGCAGCAGCGCAAGGATAAGCAGCAGAAAGACCAGGAGCTAGCCGAGCGACGCACAAAACTGCGCCAACTGCTGGATGACGATAATAATGTTTATGACATGGAGCTGGGTCGCAAGCGCAGGCCACGTGAATCGCCGGGTGATCTGAAGACGCTGGAACGCCTCAATCAGTCACTTAAGGAGCAGGAGCAGCTCAAGCGTAAACTGGAAATGGAAGCGAAACTCTACGGACGTTGGCGTCATGGGGTCGAGGATGAGAAGCTGCTGTACAAATCCAAGTCGGACAACGAGGTGCTGGCCAAGCTCAACTGGCTGGACAAGCAGATCGAGCAGCAGCAGCAACGTGAAGAGCGCGAGGCGCTGACCGCCGAGCGACAGCTGCTCCTACAGCAGGAGATCAGTCGCACAGAGCAGGCTCAAATGGAGCGCCAACTCATCCGCGAGCAGGAGATCAAGGATATACGCGCCGTGCAGGAGTCGCATGTTGCGGAACTAAAGCAGCGTCAGGAGCAGGCGGAAAAACTGAAAGAGGAGGAGCAGCATTTCCGCTTGTTTCTCAGCGAACTGGAGAAGGAGAAACAGCTGCTGGAGGAGAGCACAGCTCTAATGCTACAGCAACCGGACGCTAGTCAAGCATTCAACCTGAAGAAGATCAAGGTTTTCATACGCAATAGCAGCGAGGCATATCGCAAACAGATCACCCTTTGCATTAATCTGCTCGAGCGCATGATCAAGTATGCGGTGAAAACGGAGCAGCTGCAGCAAATACTTAACAAGTGCAAGGAGCAGCTGCAAACCGAGATCCTTGCATCCAGTCAAATCGATGCCATGTTCGAGTCGGAGACCAAGTGCTATCTACAGCGCTGCGAGGATAATTGGCGCGAGCAGCATCTGCAACGCTATGGTGAGATCAACAAGCTCATCGAACAGGAGCAGCAGTTGCTGAGCTCGATGCTGCGCGAGAATCTAACGGAGCAGCAATCGCTCATCCAACTGCGTGCCACACATGTCGCTGGCATCGAGCAGACCAACAAGCAGCTCGAGCAGCTCAACAAGGAGCAAGTGTTATCCTCACCACGTCCACAGTCAGTCGCCAAGACCCTGCCAGATAATTGTGATACCATTGTGCAGCCTGTCTCGCCGCGTCACAGTCAGCTAGATCCTAGCGAGCACTCTGATCTCATGCCCAAGGTCAGCGATTCATTTACCAATCTCAATTTGGATGTCTGGCAGGATATGCCACCGGTGCGTGGTGGTGTCGATTCGCCACGCCTCAAAAATACACGTTCCATGAATGTGGTCAACTTGGAGAATGTTAAGCCTCCCAAATTTGCACGCAAACGCGTCGTCTGGACCTAAAACTGGGTCGACGCATTCCTCCAATACGTAGTTTATAACTTTTAAAGAATACCATGAAATTTTGAATGCATTATAAACTAGGTCAATGTTTTAAGTATAGTTCGAATTATGATATATTTATTATCTGTGCGTGTGTGTGTGTGTGTGTGTGTGTGTGTGTGTGTATCTGAAATCTTGTGTGCTTATTGTAAATTGTGTCTAAAATGCACTCGCTCTAAGTGTATTTGTATTCAAGTAATATTAATTACAGATAAGTAAACACGCAGATTTAAATATCAAACTATATTTTTGCAAAAAAGATTTCTTTGCTTTAGTGTCTCTTTCTCCTTTCAAGTAGCAAATATGCCAAATCTGTTATCTTAAATTCAAAATTTATAGTATTTCGAGATTTATTCATCAACAAATTAAATACAAGACTATCGATGTGCATTTAAAGATACGTAGAATTAAAAAAAAAAATGTCTCAAAAATCACACCAGGTCAGAAATGCGTTAAAAATCTGAAAATAGATCGGCTATCCTATGGACTATGCGGATATCCTTTGGTTTACGAATAGTCCTTGTTCATCCGAATCCGCAAATACATTCAAAAGGAAGAAGGTCTTTTCAACAACTAAAAGGATTTTCATATTTCAGCCATTTCCTTGGGTCTCATGTGTCAAAGGACTCTTACCAATCAGGACTGCAATCTTGATAGTTTTCGAGCTGGAGACAATTGTGCATTTTTGGCTGAAATTTATCGAGTGTTTGGTTTT
Organism: Drosophila basisetae; assembly: GCA_035041595.1. Classification (NCBI taxonomy): domain Eukaryota; kingdom Metazoa; phylum Arthropoda; class Insecta; order Diptera; family Drosophilidae; genus Drosophila; species Drosophila basisetae. The sequence goes on along the minus strand of JAWNLB010000147.1, from coordinate 2,437,750 downwards.
GAATTTGGTCTTTGCGATTCTAAGGAACCATGTCCTTCGAAAATCTACAAGGATAAGACCGAGTTACTTTTGTGGTGATTTATTTTGTAATAATATTTTTTATTTGGCTTATTTCCAAGCGGCAGATAATTTGAGTTCCGCCCGAAAGTATGCAGCGTTTTCTTGACCGGAAATTGCTCTTTCGCCTTCTGCTTTTACATTTTGTGGGAGACCTTGACTTATTGATTGCTTGAAAATCAAATTAAATTTATTCAATTGGATTGCATATAAATTCTGTGCATATTATTCAACTAGTTCAAGTTGCATTCTATTTAATTGCTGAACTTTAATTACGATAAGACTGCATATTTTCATTCATCAGCTTACGAGTATATCCTAAGCCAGCGGGAGAAATTTATACGCTCGTTATCATAATTTTGTATTTTCCTTACGTCATTAATTCACCTAAAGGAATGTCAGTCAGTAAGTCAACAGCAACAACGAAGCTGCCATTTTTGAGTAAATACTGACTGGAATGAAAATTTAATTATATACAGTCAAAAGTAAAACAGCACCTAAGGTCGTTTATGCTAATGAAGTGTGCAATTTTCACAAATAAACAAAATATTATCTGCAATCATTTTCAGAGCGCTGCCAAATGTTGCCTTTCAAAACGTTGCAGTCGATTTAATAATAATAATAATACTATCAAAACCAAAATGAAAAGAAAAATGTTTGAGAAAATATGCCAAATATTATGGAGAGCATGCAGTGCCTTTTGATTAAATTTCTTTTAGTGTTTGGGGCATAAAATCCAATTTCATTTTCACTAATGGCAGCGGCCTGCTGCTGGTGCTGCTTTGGCAGCTCCCAGCTGCAGTGGCTGTTGCTGATGCTGCTGCTGTGCAACTTCCGGTTCGCTTCGCTGCCAGCAACAATGCAAAACACACAGCGCAGCAGAAGCAACTGCGTCGGCGGAAAAAACATAGAGAAAATTGCATGAGGAAAAACGCGATTGTTAAATTGAATTAAAACCAATGCGAAGGAAAAAACTGCAACGCAATACAAACAGCGCTCAACTGCATTGTGAAGCAAGTGCAACCAACTGCCGCCCAAGCGGAAGGTATGTATATCATCATGAGCACCAGCAACTGCAGCACTCATTTCATATCCTTCTCTATCTCCCTTTCTCTCTCTCTATCTCTCTATCTCTCTCTCTATCTCTCTATCTCTCTCTCTCTCTCTCTCGCGTTCTTTCTTTTTTTGTGGGCTATCAATTTTAGACATCGTGTTAGTTTAACCATTACGCTAACCCTTCTGGTTGTGGCTTAAAGAGGTCAGTTTTGATGAACAAGATGGAGATTTTGTTACTTTAATGGTTAACGCTTCAAATTGTTGCCAAAATATTGACCAACGAAATTAAAATACTTTGCATAGTTTAGCATTTTTTTAAGCCGATTATGTTTGTATCCAAAAGAGTTAAGATTAAGCTCAAGCTGCTAAAAGCAAACTGAATTTTACGGGTTTTTAAGTTAAGTTTAACTTTATTAAGGCAGCTTGGATCGAATTAGCTATATCAGCTCTCCCTTTTATATCCTTATACCCTTATAATAAGCTCCCACAGCAAACAGCATGAACTAGCTGTGCAACTCTTTCTCAGCTGGCAGTTTTATATGTATGATAAAAATCAAATTTTCCACGTTGCCGTTTTCTGCTTGTTCTGAAATTGTGTGGAATGCTGTTGATGGGCTTCCGTGTACGTAAATAAAATAAAGTTTAAAATTGGCAGCCATTTACGTACGTATGGAATTAATTTGATTTAAACTTGCCTTTAAAAAAATAACAGCTAAATTCGACATGACGATATGTATAACTTATCAATTTCAATATTATTTTCAAGTTTCTTGGTGCTTCTAAGTTTCTCCATTCCAACACAATTAATCAAAAATACATTAATTCGGTTAGACAAAAATTATGGCGTTGAATTTAATGAAATTAATGTGTATTTTTTATTATTTAAACTATGCTCCCCATTCTGATTATTTTTTAAGGCAAATATAATTTCAGTTTAGTCCTCGTATAAGAATATCGCAGTTCTCAGGTGCAACTAAACTGATACGTACGAAATGGCTGAAGAGTTCTTCGATACAGCTAGTTTCCTAGTAATCCCTTAAATTAGATTAACGATGTCGCCGGATGTGTAGATGGAAACAAGAAGAAGCCAGAAGTGACATTTACGTCAAGAATTCAACAAACAATTGGCAAATGTGGCCATAAAACACATGACAGTTGCCGCCATTATTTTTGCTGCTGTACTTGTTGTTGTTCTGTCCATTGTGGTTGTTGTTGTTGTTATTGTTCTGACTGTCGCCTGACTTTTCGCCTACCACTCAGCTGTCTGTCTAGCTTGCTGCCATTTTCTGTTGCTTACCAATGCACAAAGCGGAAGCGGATGCGGATCCGGAAATACATGTATGCGTGCTGCTGCTGCTGCTGCAACTGGCTGCTGCTGCTGCTATTGTCATTGCCCCTGTTGCTGTTGATGTTACGTCAACGTCAACGTCAACGTCGCTGGCAACATCATCGGCTTAGCCATAAGCCAACATGTCGCCAAACAAACTAAGCCCCACTGAGGCCGCACACATTTTGCCGGCTAACCCTTCAGTCAATTGCATTCAAATAAACGATTCACACGACTCCTGACTCGTCGGCCATGACTACAACAAGTGCGTCTGCTCTAGTGGGGAGAGCCCCGTTTAAAGATACCCTCTCCAATAATTTCGTAGGTATTTAAAAATAGACAGACAAACTTATCAAAGATACATTTTAAAGGTATCCTCGTGAATAATTTCGCTTGTGTGCAGACCAACTTTATCAGATCCCCTAATTTAAATTAAGAAGTGATATTCAAAGTATGATGAATAATTTCATGATATTGCAAATGATCATGCAGGGTTTTCTACAGCTCTACTAAGCTTCAAGATTATCTCAAGAGGGAAGCAAATGAATACAAATCGACGTATTTTTAACTAGCCTATTTATAAAATGTTCAAAAATATTTCTCTTGTTTTAAAAATTCCTGCAGTTGACTATATTGATTCTACTTCTGCTATTTACTTAAATATATTTTCCTTAAGGAATCGGAGCAGCCATCTTCTGATCATAATATACATTTGCAGACCTTCATGCTATCCTTTTGACCCATGTTTAATACTGGGTATAAAAAGAGACTTGCAAATGACTAGTAAAGGGGAGTTCAGAAGGAAAACTATGCTCTGTATGTACTAGTGAAAGATAGCTTAGTGGTATGCTTAGAAAGAGACAGAGAGACAGAGGGAGAGAAAGAGAGCGATAGCCTTGGCTGCTGTAAGCAGTCAAAAATGCGCTTTTGGCTCATTTACATTGGAATGTCCGTTGACTGAAATCTGAACCGGCTTGCACTCGGAAAGTTTTTAGCGGGGTTCGCTTGAAAAGGGTTACGAACGCTTTCATGTAGCACTTTATAGTTGGACGGGGAGCAAAACTGATTTTAAACTTTAAACAACGTTTACATTATCTGACGCGCATCTGCTGCTATAGAATGCCCCACTTCACTACACCTACTCGACTCCATCGCCCAATCCCAGTCGCAAACTTTTTGTGTTTTTGGAGCCATCGCTTGTTTGTATAAAAAAGAGCTGCGTAAATATACCAGCCAACCATATCAAACAATAGCGAGAGTCGCTTCGTTGGCGCCGCTTTAAACTCTTCACATTCTTGTTGTATTTTATATTATATACATATGTATGTGTGTATGTGTGTGTGTGTGTGGTGGTGGTGGTGTAATACTGTTTCATAACTAAAAAGCCATAAAACAAATTTTTGTAGACACACAGACCAGTCACCACCCACTGACATACGCCCACTGCACTCCCGGTCACCCACCAATGTGATGCTACATGTTAGGGAATATAAGAATAATAAGCATTCTGCATCACATTACGCGTATGTATGTGAGCATGTGAGCGAGAGTAGTCAGTCAATGCATTACGCTACAGTAGAGATTAGTCTTATGGAAATCAACAAAAGCGCAAATCTGAATGTGAATAATTTAAGCAACCATCTCTATACCAATGCAATTTACGGAGTGATTTTAGTGCTCAGGCGATTATAAAGGTAAGAAAAAAAAGGTTTTAAGTGAATGTTATAATAAAGGGCAACAGATTCAAAGACTCATTTATTAACAAACATGCTTAAGGGCTCAAGTGAAACGAATTAGTTTCAACTTGGTTAAACAAGTGTCAGATTTAACCATAGTTAGATTACTTTAAGGCACGTCTGGGTCTTATTTCATAATTGTTTGGTTGTTTAACCGCAAAATAGTTTTTGTTTGCGGTACCCTCGAATAAAGTGTCGGCTACTCACTCCAAGATCTAATTGCTGTCATTTATAATTGATAACCATTTGCTTTTGCTGTGCGAAACTGAAAGACATTAAAATGATGACAGAAGAACCGAAATTAATTCTTCAGATTAAAGATGCCATTATTATTGTTGCTATTTTATTATTTAATTGATACATAATACTGTATTTTCGTGTTTCCGTTTGCTTTAATCTTGAGATAAATGCACATAAAATTAAAATAAATTTGCTAGGCATTGGCAACACTCGTGTTGTCGTTGCGTATTTACATTTTCGTTATTTGATTTCATTTTTATATTCACAAAGGACCTGCTGCTCGACAGCCGCCACAAAGGCTCAGCCTGCGGGGCCTTACGGGCACTTTAGTGTCGGATGAGTTTCACACCGCATTGGATTCGGCGGAGTGTCCCCTCATCCACCTGTCGCCGACGTCAGCATTGAATTGTCGAGGTGTGACCACAATCCAATTGACGGTGCATAATTGTTGAGGTGTTAGTCGGAGGTGTTTTTTTGGAGGCGTGCGTTTGTCAGGCGACAGCCTGCGGGTTTTCAGTTTTCAGCAATTGTGGCGGAAAATGTACCTATATATATTTTAATGCGAAATAATTGTAGCTGATGTAATTCCCTTGTTAGATGGTAACCACAGCTGTTTCCATTAACTTGGCTTAAGCTCACACAGAAGTTGGTCCATATGACGGCCACTAATATAAATCATTTGGCTTATTGTTTCCATGTTGGTTCCATCAAAGTGATTCCCACTGTTTGTTCATTTTATACGGGTTTTTATGGGACTTTGCCGAAAAGTTTGTGCAAAAAAATTAGAATTCATTTGCACTCAAAACTAGTACGAGCATTCATCCAACAACTCATACTCATATGAGTACTTGAAGCTGTCCAAAAACAAAGCATACGCAACCATGGCAACGTTTGCAATCAGCATTTGTCGACTGAGAGATACTCTATATATGTATAAGATAATTTTTTAATTTATATTATTTATCATTATCTGTCAACTAAATGTTTTATATTCTTTCAATAGATTGAGCAATGTTCTCAACTTAATTTTAAGTGTAATAAATTGTTATATTATAAATATATAATATTAAAAACGAACTTGAAAATTAAGCATTGCGCATTAGCACGTCATTAGTGAAAAATAAATAATGTTTTTCCTCTGTATGCGAGCATTTCAATTCACTTCACATACTAAGCCAGATACTATGAAGCTGACTGAAGCAAAAATAGATTTAAAAAGAAAATAATTGTTTTCTAAAGTTTAATGCAAAGCACTTTACAAAAAATGTATTTCCTTCTTGTGTATGTTTTATAGCAAATTTAAAAACATGCTTTAAATTCAAAGAGAAATGAGCCCCACACAAAAATGCAGCATGCCACTTAAGCCCATAGGCGGCACAAGAACAACAGCAACAAAATGCGCAACTATGGCAATTGGCATGACAAACACATAAAGCTCTCATTTGGTTATTTTGCATTCATAAAATAGCACTAATTATACAGTTATGCAGCTTATTTGGTCGCATATACTGTTTACATATACTCGTATGTATCTGCACGGAGTGGGCTGGGTTACATTTCTCGCCAGCTGCTATTATCAGTAATAGAGTTGGCCTCTTTCTGTCTTTGTCTATATGCACATATAGATGTATGTGTATATGCATATCTATATCTCTCTGTCTCGCTCTAATTTGGTAGCGCGACGTAACGGTAATTAACGAGCTCGAACGGAACTGGCGACTTTGAAGCAACGTTTCTAGAGCGGCGACTGTAGCGCCAGCTGGCAGTCATAGGGACTCAGCTGCAACACCTGCAGGACATATACGTAACTTTTGTAATTAAAAGCAGCGCAGTGTTGCAACAGCAGCAACAGCAGCAACAGCAGCAGCAGCAGCATTGGCGGCAACTGCAGCAGAGACACAACGAAACGACAACAAAAGCAGTCATGCAAAAAAGCTGCAACTGCTGCATTTGGGCGTTTTAAGGCACGAGGGCATGGCATTAGAACAAAAGCATTCCAAAGCATACAAAAGTTTTCGGTATTCTAGGTGCGGGCGTGGCGGGTGCTCGGTGTGGCACACGGTGCTCGGTGTTGGATTGGGTCGAGTCGAGTTAAATGCTGTTTGTGGTTGTGACTGACGCGGCGAACTCAGTTGCGTCTTAGCATCGTTTTTCTGTGCAGCTGCAGCAGCAATAGCAGAAGTACACTGAGAAAACAACAATTTTCTTATTTTACTTATTTGATTCAAAGAGCTTCTGTTTTTTCAAGAAAGTATTTAAGCGTTAGCAATTGATTACAATCTGATAACAATTGTTTTATTCAAAACCTATCCTTTTTTTTTTAAATTTAAAAAGAAATGTTAATTTGAGTTTAGACAAGGTATCCCTGATATTCTGTCAGTGATGTAGCAGCTGCAGCCACATCCTAGGCAAAACTGGGCGACCCGCTCTGTGCTGCAGCTCTTTGCTGCAACAATTTGTTAAAGTGCTACCAAAGGACTTGAAACTCTGGTCGAAGCACCTTTTGGCCGGCTAAGTGTGTGCCACAACGCCAATGGAGCATTGCCAGCTAAGCTGCTTGTTTTTATTGTTGCTGCTTCTGCTGCTGCTGCTGCTCCTGTCACGAGTTAAGACTCACAGTTAGTATCAGCCGTAAGCCTGTCGCAATCATGTTATGAAAATGAGCGACTGCAGGAGATAATTAGAAATTGATTTCGACAAAAGTGAGCAAGCACCGATTGCCAGCCTGCTGATTTCTCATACAAATCTCAGAGCGTCTCACTGCCTTACTTATCAACTTTTGGCTCCGGCAATGTGCCAAAATTATATTGTACATATGAGCTGACAAGTAATCCAACAGCTGTACGATGTGCTATGCCAATATACTAAGTAAATTGTGTTCTCAGTAATTCCATGCACATTTGTGTAGATTGTCGGCACTCGATTAAAACTCAAACAATTTTCATGTGCATTTGTAGCTTTGCTTTCGGTTTTTAGTCTAGCTTGTTTTGGCATTTACATTGAAAATTTACTTTTACATCTACTCGAAATTCCGTTCTAATTGGTTATTGGATGGCTGAATTGTTTGAAACCCTAATGTTCACAAGCATTTATTTCATTTGCTTTTCATCCAACCAATTTTTGTTTGCATATTAATCTGTGAAGACTGAAATATGTTGTTCAGCACTAAATAAATATTTTCCATCTTTTTAAGTAATTTAAGTAATTTGTATCATGTTTTTATCGATTAGCATGAAAATCTTGATTGTGTTCATGCCAAAAAGGAATTTCATATCTCAATTATATTAGTCATGAGTACAAATTGTAAGCAACTGCTGAGCAACAGGGTGCTATTCACGTTTACGTTACGGCACTCCCTCTCTCGCTCTCCCTCCTCTCTCTCTCTCTCTCTATGTATAGCAGTGGTTGGCCACACAAGAAGAGTGGCTGGACTGTGCAAGCTATTGTTTTTGCATGGCCTACAAGTGACCCACAAGCCATGTGCCGCCCAAGGACCTGGCGTGCTGGACTACCGAGTTCGGTGTCAGCATATTTCTGCTATAGTTAAAAACATGCTGCGGGCTGCGTGGGCTCGCATAAAAAAATTTGTCCAAGTTTAATTGATAAAGTTTCTGATGATGCCATGACGCCGCATTAATCCCATAACCCGGTCCAGGACCAAGGGACAAACACTTGTCAACTACCACATCCCTTGTCCCCCTTTGCCTGTTACTATCCAAATAAAAAGGACAAAAAAATACATAGCAGTTTGCTCAGCTTTAAGTTAAAGAAGCTACGTGTGTCCTGTGCATTGTGTCGATGTGTGCGGTGTGTGTGTGTGTGTGTGTCCTGTGCGCATGCTGTGCTCTGCACTGATTCCCACAGCGCTCGTTAAATCAATCGTATTCAAACGGCAACTATGCATACCCCTAAAGCCATTTCAAACCGGACGACGCAATCAATGCAAAACAAAGACAATAACAAAAAGGCAGAATACAAGAAAACCAAAAAAAAAAAAAGAAAACCGTAACAACAATAATGTAATTCCGTCACTTCATTGAGGACATCAAAATGTATGAGCCTCCGTGTGTGTCCCATGGAATGCCCATCAGGCACACACGTGGCGCCATCGTCATCAGGTCGATCCAAACTGGCTACTGCTATGGCTGCTCCTGCTTCAGTTGATATTGCTGCTGGTCACGTTATGCTCCGCTCAGCTTTGCTTTTATTAAAAACGCTATGCAGAGCACATTACAAGTTAATAATTCCCGTGCCGCGTTCTACGTTTTGCCGCACACACACTCTCCAATATGTTTGCCGGCACAAAGCTGGGGGGCATGGTCACGGTCACGACTGGTGCCATATGCCACACATTCGTCGCTGCTGAAATATATATTTTGTGCCCATGCCCTTCGCCCCACCCAATCCCGTTTCTGGCCCAGGACGCAACATGAAACGAATAATTTTTATGATGCTCTGCTACCCATTGCACGAACCAAATGAATGGCATTTGTGTTCGAAAATACATTTATTTGAGGGCGTCGCTCTATGGACATTTAGTAGAGAGTAGAATGAGTGCCACTATCTAGAATGAAAGTCAGAGGAATAGAATCTGTTGCCCTTTGCTCTGTGGCGCCGACAGTTGACACAAATTGTCAGTTCATCAACGCCTACCGGGCGTATGTGTGATGTGGCTGGGATGGGCACGCGTATGGGAAATCGGAAATCGCCAGCTTCGTTAGGTAGCACACCCAGCACACATCCATACACACACGCACACACACACGCACAAAGGATGTGAGCAGCAGTGAGACTGAGATGGCTGCATAACAAGCTCATATAAATCGTGCACGTTGGCCCATAACCATATTGAGAAGCCTTAGGGGCTCTCTGTTGCTGCTGCTGCTGCTGCTGGAGATGTAGCTATTGTTGCTGTTGTTGTTGCAATATAGTTGCTGTTGTCAGTCTGCCTCTGTCCAAAATGTCATTGTTATTAACTTTATAAGGCTTATTACATAAGCAGCGTAAATCCGGACAATGCTTACGTGACAAACGAATCGCAGTCCAGCAAAAAAAAATGTGTACACTAATTAAATGTAATGCCAGTTCCATTCGACCCAGACAAACGCAGTGAAAGCAGATGAAGTTCGGCAAAAGATTTAGAAAAGGATTTGCTAGTTAAATACCATTTGGGTCACGGCTAAGTCCTTTAGGGAGGGTTCAAGTTTAAGTTGCCAATTTCCAAATTTCGGTTTGGAATGCCAATGTCAATTCTGGAGCGAAATCCATAAGAAATATCATTTTGGCTTTGACATTTACTGCAAGTTTTTCTGATTTTAGATATTAGCAAACAAGTATTTTTTTTATACAACGAAAATGACTTCCTCTTTTCACTTTGTGAAACTTTATTTTAGTTAAAAATCTTGAATTTCGTTTTAATTTATTTATATATATATATATATATATATGTATATACGTGAGCTTTCTAAAAGCCATTTTTTTAGGGCGAACACAGGCTAGGTGTAAATTGAACGCCTTCAACTAAAATCGATTTCCGGCACATTTCCAGTTAGGCCTACATTTTCCGAGGATTTGGCCCCAAATTTAATCAATTGACAAAAGTTATTAAAAGTTTAAGCGAATCGTACAAAAGTTCTTGTTGTTTGCCAGAAATCACAGCAAATCCTCGCACATGCTTTGTGCCCCTCACACAAGCCCGCGTAGCCCCGGAGCGTTCACCCTCTTTTAAATGGCAATCCAATGCAAATCAATAAAGGGCGTGATGGTTGGGGAGCGTGGCGGGAACGGTGCTACTTTGAGACAAGTTTATATCGTAAATTGTGCGCAACGAAAATGAGATACGTAGACCGCATACCAAAGGATTTCTAAGTAAAACATTTCTGATTAGCCTCAGCCACGTTGTCTACTGTTTCTGCTACTACTGCTCTGGCCAAACGTTGGCCCAGTCAAGGCGGCAAAGCACCAAAACGACACAAAGCGCCAGTAACAGGAACCACAAGAAAAGGAAAGCGAAAGCGAATGAAAAGCTGGATACTGACTGCTTCTGTTTAGGGGAGCCAGTCTATTTGATGTTTTGTGCTGACCCCGCTGTGGCTTGAGAAGTGCGCAAGCATAATAAAATCAAGATAGAGACAAACCCAAGGCAAGTACAACGACACAGGACTTTGAGTATCGGAACACCAGATTGGCACTGCGTGCATTTTGTGTTCTCTGTCTTGGGAGCTCGTGTTGAGGTGTTGCTGTCCGAAACACGACTTGCATCCATCTCAAAGCTGAACTTCAACTTTATTCTGCATTTATTCATGATCCTAGATTTCATCTAAACCCCATACAATTTTAAAAATGATGCTTCTCAATGTGTCTTCTGTAGAACTAATAGCTCCCAGATCGATAAATAATGTTCACTTGGAGAAAATGTCGTGATTGTAGTCCTTCATCAATACATCGATATTTGTGGTTCGCTAAAGGCGCCCATCTCTATTTAAGTTAAGCAAGATGAAATCGAGGGTTGCGGGCGTAAACCGGTACTGGCATGGACTGGCTCTAATTGAACTTGTGTGGGAAACTTAATAGAGCCGATGTGTGAATGTTTGTTTGTTGACTGTCTGGTTGGTTGGTTGCTTGCTCGTTGGATTTTGCTCAACAGATTCGCAATTCAGTACATTGCTTAGGGCTTTTGTTGAATAAAAATATTGTGTTAACTTTGGTTAGTAAACTCTCAGTGAAAGTCAGTGTGGCTAAAGAGTGAGCGAGTCCAAATCATATCATCTCGGCATCTCAGTCTCTAAGTGTATTTGTTTCATTGCTCTGAATGCTAATGATGGGAAAATTTGCGAATTTGTGCCAGGCGAACACAGACCCCTCTGGCGGAACAAAAAAAAAAAAAAAAAACAAAACAACAAACTCTGAGCTGTGCTGCTGAACTGAGCTGAGCTGAGCTGAAATGCTAATGATGTAAAAAGCTTCGACGCTGAAACAAACGACAACATTTTCGGAATGGGGGGGAGTGCGGGTGTGGAGAGTCACCCAATGTTGTCCTCGAAATGAGGCAACTGACTTAACTTAATTGAAGTTGCTTCTGCTACTGTCTCTGCCTTGCCAATTGGCTGATGGACTCCTTGTTTTACTCACTCTCCTTCCCCCTCTACCATCTCCAATCTCCATCTCTCACTCCAGTTAGCCGCATGCGATGTCTTCTGCATTTAAAAGCTGGCAGCACATCTGCCCACTTTCGGTGCCATTTTAGATGATGTGATCGGATGCTCTTGCTCGATGTGATTTCGTAATTAATGAATCCCTGGAATGGGCGTAAATGGAGCTTAGCGGTTTATTTAATGCTCTCTCTCTCCCCCTCTCTCTCTCTCGCATAAGCCTCGCTATCATGACGTCTTTCAGCGAGCTGGCCTAAAACGTTTAGTTTGTTAAGCGAACCTGTCAAGAAAACGCACTTCACCCATTCGTCGTCCTGCTTAATGGGTACTTGGTACTCCAAAGTGTCAAAGCCCAAATGTATATTCTTTGCCCAACTTTCCCATTTAATGTCATTCAATGTCATTACAATCCCACATAAAAGCTTCGTTTAACATTATTGGGACTAATTGAATAGACTTAAAACCTTGCCAAAAACTTAGAAGTTGAATTTACACTGGAAGCCTAACTTGTCAATCTAAATCAGATTTATTTTAAATAATTATTTATTTTAATATTTTCATTCACTTGAAAATTATTTCTTTCAAACTTCTTAGCTATATGTGCATGCTTTCTTATATATCATATTGTTCAAATTCTTTATTAAATTGTGGGCTGTGTTTTGTGAAAATTAAACAAATAATAAAAATATATATACACCAAAATTAAGATATGCCCTTACTGCATCTTAATAATGTGATAAAAGTTATACAATATTATTCTGAAATAAAGTATACACATCTTGAGAGATAGGCACAGTTACTCTCTCTTTCTCTCTCTCTCTCTCTCTCACTCTGTCTCGTTCATTCTCTGACAAATATTGCTTATCTTGGGATTACTGCATGCACTTTTATTGTTACGAAATATTTAAATACGTCAAAAGTCAAATATAATACTCAACCACAAAGTCGAGGAGTACTTTTTCGTTTCATGCGTCAGTTCCATAATAAGCCTTAAAGTCTTTAAGTGCTTTTAAGTTTTGTACTCAGGAGTCAAATTTGTTTCAGTTTTTGTTGCTTTTCTGTTGCTTTCGCTTACAGATGACCGCATCGGATGTAAGGTTCGCACTTTACTGCTCTTGTATATTATGTGGCAGTTCTCTCTGATGACTCGACAAATTATGATAAGCCATCGGAGAGTGTTTGCCACTCATCAAAGACGCAAAAATGTTCTCCGTACATAAAAAAAAAATACAGTCTTTCATTTACAATTTGATAATACGAGCGAGTGGGATTGACTCTGCACAAATATTAAATATATAATTTAAATATTTACACACTTAAATATGTTTACAATCGTCGACGTTGTTTAAGCTGCTCTGGCTTTTGGGCATGTAATTGTTTTAGAAATGGAATCATATTTAATATTCTGCTCACATATCCGCTAAGGGTAACAAAACAAAACTTTTGGCGTCGAGTTAAATCTATGATGTGGTTGGTTTTTCTCGCTCTTTTCGTAGTCGCCTTGCTACAACCACAACATACAAGTGCTTGCAATTTGTAATTATGACGTTGGCCAATTGGCCTGTTAGCTTGAATTTAGCACTTCCTAGGCTTAGTCCGGAGGACAGATTTGGCAATGTTGGCTGCTTGAGTGCATCCTAAGTAATATTCTCGCTTCAGCTGCTCTTTATTCTCCGCACACTTTAATCACCACAACCTTAATAGCTTTTATCAACATGGTTCCCGAGTGCAGAATGCAGGCTGCAGGCTGCAGAATGCAGAATCTAGTCCCAAAATGTGCAGCACTTCCGACTCATTAACTTTGATGTAGGCAGAGCATGGGCGAAGCAAATGCGGATGCGGATGTGGATGCGCATGCGGTTCTGGTATTCACACTTCGCCAAGTGGCAGGCATTTGTGGCAGCCACTGACAATGCTCCATTAGCATGCAACATATTTTAATTAGCAAAATAAATTGAAAATGCTGGTTGCCCACGCGATTTTGTTTGTGGGTGTGTGCATGTGTCCAATATTAAAGCTGCTGCTGCCACTTTCGCTAAATGCCTCTGAGAAAACTCTCTACCAAGCATTCGGAATGCTTGCCCTGTGCCTGTCCAAGTTAGTTAAAGTATAAGTACCTTTTTTCAGCTTAAGATTTATGGTAAATGGGCCAGCAAAGGAAAAAACACCGTAAATAAAGAGGGAACAAAATGTTGCATATATGTATCTGGTATATACGCAGGAAGGTCAGCCCCACGCATCTGTTTAATTTCACTTAACGTTTAACCTGATGCCATTAATTGGACGCAATTAACGCGCCTTTAATGACGCCCTCAGGTCATGTCCAGCATAAACTTTGATATGCACAGGGTACCGTGCCGTCATATGTATGTATATACAGCTATACACCTACATATGTATATTTAATTAGCGGGCCGCGTAAAGTCAACACTTGTACATAGGTGGAGGGGGAGGCGGCAGGAGACGCCGACGCGTCGCTTGATAAATAGCCAATAATTCTGGCACTGCTTTGGAGGCGCCTCGCCGACTAGCTGTATTGGTTTCATGCACTCACCAAAAGACCACCAGGACCCATCGCAACCACCCTGTTGTGTTGTTGAAAGCGAAATAAATGGTCTGGCATATAACCTTGAGCGTGTGCTATTATCATTTGTAATTTGAAGCAATTAGTTGGGGCTTAAAAATTGTAAAGCAAACTTTCTCGACAACAACAGCGGCAGAGGCCGAAGCAGTTGCCAAAGAAGAAGCAGAAGAAGAGCAGGCCCAACAAGGACTAGAACTTTGCCAGAGGCCACGTAGAAAGCAAAACAATGAAACAAACAAATAAAAGTAAGCACTTGCCAAAAACTGCTGGACTAATGCATACCGCAAGACCAGTTTTAAACCTAAAATTAAACTTATCAATTCTATCTGAAATTTGCGTTTGGCTAATCAATAATGGATAATTTAAACTTATTATTAGTTCATAAGAGTTACATACCAAATGTAAACTTCCAAACACTTAAAGTTTCTGAGTTTCCGATTGTTGATGATATTCTATGTGCTGTTGACTGTATCCAATATTTCTTTTGCTTCTGGTCAGCCTTCTGGCCTCATTTCTCTCTTTACAGGGTACATTAAAGAACAAATTTATTGGGCTTGCGCCAGCTTAAATATTTATAAGGCACATTAAATTAATTTACGCATGTTTTGCCATGTATACAACGTACTTTGGAATTACCTTACACAAGCAAAACATCAGTACTTCGGAATACGTGGGTCAAACGAAGCTTGGCCAACTGCTTATACACGGAATTCACCCGGGAGTACTTGGGACATCCTGTATAAATACGTGTGGATAGCGCGCAGCAGCAATAACGGGTATAATTAGTTATATTGATAGTGGAATTGTTGATTACCATGTGACTCTGTCATCAAAATTAATGGTGTTTAAGCTTCAGCTGTGCACAATTAAGGGAGGGAGCTGTGACCTTCGGGGGGTGTCTATACCAAGTTTTAAGTCTCGGTTAAATATTACAGTCGCGTTTTGCGCTGCCTAGTTGGTCTCGTGGGTGTCTTCAAAGTTTTCCACAGTTATTATTATGATATATACTCGTATTCGTTTCTATGAATTTCAAAAGATATTTATTTACTTTGCCATCCTGCTGACACATCACCTTGGCTTGCTGTAAGTACATTTATTTTATTTTATGATTTCTGCAGTGACCATTCATTTAATATCAACACAAATTACAAAGTGTGTTGCGTTCAACTTTTATCAAGTTTATTTAAGGATGCTTCAGAGTAATTAAATGCGTCGTCAGCGCTGCCGCAGATGCTTTCATACTGCGGTTAAATAACTGAAACGCTTTGTTGAGTATAAAATCAATGATGCTTCTTGATGCTGTGCTTTCACCCTTATGCATCATCATTTTATTAAATACTGTATTATACTTAAGGCTTCTTAGCTTATTAGGTTATATGCTTTAAATTATGATTGCTTGGCTTTCAGCAGAGCTGCCTCTTTGAATTGATTGCGTTCAGAAAAATGACTTGTCAAGAGCTCGTTAAGCTCTTCTTACTTATAATTCTATAACTTGTGCAAGTTAAGTTAATTTAATTTATTAATCTTCTGTTCAACATTTTCTCTGAAATATTCGGGTATCATGGTTTAGCGCGCTCTTCAACTTTTCAAGATCATCCCAGCTGTAAATCATTCTATGTTCTACTAGTTGGTGAGTATCTAATTGTGCGTCGGCATAGCTTGTCTTTGAGGAATTAAAGCTTTGCGGCAGCTTAACGCTTACTCAGCCACTAAACCAGCAATCAATTTAAACCCTTGCTCTAGATTTCTTTGAATTGTTCGAACTTTTATGTTATAAGTCGTTCTCTATCTGAATCGCAACCCTTAGGAGGATTATCGAATAATCCAACAATTTACACATCACATGTTTCACTCGGCATTGACACACAATCCCCTGCAATGGCAGAGAGAGAGAGAGAGAGAGAGAAGAGGGCAGAGAGAGAGAGGGAGAGAAATAGGTAGCACATATGCAAGTCGTATAAAAATAAGAGCAACAATTAGTTTCATTGATATATGTTGTGTGTGGGTTCGGTCATAAAACAAATGACTCTGACGTATGAATAATAGATTTAAAGCCGCGTTGCACAGATGCAAAGTTCTCGTATTCCTCTACGTATGCATATAGCTATGTGCCCCGGTTATACAGTGCCTTACTCAACCACCATCCCCCTCTGCTGCAGCACAAGTCGCAACTCAGACTTATGCTTATCCTTATGCCATGCTCTACTTTGCCCCGCTCTAGCTTCCCCTGCTCCTGGTCGATACCATGGTACCAGATAAATTGCTGTTTAAACCTGCTTGGATGCATGTGTCGGATATTTCGAATACTTGCGAGCTCAACATGCTGCCATCCTCGATTGCCATGCAACATTTTTGGGCGCACTCGACAACGGGCGGCAGAAAATACGAAAAGCTTTGCCAAACCTTGCAAGGGAATGCAATTTTTGTTGCTGCATCTAATTTGACTATGTGCCAAGTGAAAGAGAGTCCTTAAGAAGGGTTTTGCAAATTGCAATAGACTTGTATCTTAAGCGGCTCAATATATTCTTAATATACTTCAGCCAGTTGGCGGCAAAGCGGTAAAAGTTAATACGATTTAACTGGCGCACAATTTGCAGACAGCCAACAACAGCAACCACAATGGATGGTCGGGGTGAAACGGAGGCGGGTAGAGTCAAGCCCACGCAAATATGCAAAACATGCCAAAAAACAAAAAGAAACGAGGAATTCTGTTCACGAGTTGGGGTTAAAGCCACTTTGGCATGCCAAAAATATGTATTAGGCCACTTGACTGCGTCTATGCTGTCCGTAACTTTGCTACCGCAGCGGGTGGGAGTGCTGTGACCCTTAGAAAGGGGTGCCGCTGGGGTGAGTGGAGCTAGATTTGTTGGGCTCATTCGCTCCATGAATAATTTGAGCCACGAGATGTCGCCGCCATTGCTTTTTCGACTCCTCTAAACAATAAACAAGTGGCCAAAAACTTATGCAAAGTCCTAAAAGTAGAGCTTAGACGCCTCCGTTCACAGGGTGCTCCATGTGCAAAAGCCACCATTTACAAATCGAGTTGACAGCCCGAAGACAAGCATGCCGCGTGCGTGTCATCAATGGCGTCACACTGCTTCAACTCCTCCAACTCGGGGGATTGGGGGTTGAGTCGTCAAGTCGGCAAGTCATTTAGTCATCAGTAGCGTCATCAGCCGCAGCGGCAACAGCAGCAGCAGCAACAAAACAAATGACTTTGGTAAAAGTATGCCCTAACAGTGGGCACTTAAAATTGTTCATGAAATGAAGGAGATAGCGTGAACACATAAAATATCTAAATTGGCTTCAAATTTATGTTACCAATATCCTATATTACTTTTAAACTAAAGCAAGTTTCAAAAATGGATGCGAAATATGAATGAATGCTATATTTGGTTAATGATTCATATCTTGTCTTCTGCTAACTGAAGTTCAGCACCGAAAGCACCCATTTTGCAGCTCGACATCCCATAACTGCTTTAAGAGTAATGCATTCAAATGTTTCTGCATAACAACATTTTTTTGTTTAAATACAAATTTTATTAAAATAAATATTTATATCATTTTTGTTGTGGTACTTCATTCATTGTCTATTGTGCTGCCATCGCTGCCATTATTATATATATTAAATATTTAAACATTAATTCAAACTATATTCAACACATGTTTTCCACAAGGCTAAAGAACAGATACCAAAAAAACAGCTCAATTAAACATATATCGGCAAGAGCATTAAATCTTCGACACACTCCAGAGCAGAGCTTTATTCGTGTTTTATTTGTTTTCGTAGGAGATAAAAACGTGTGAAATGCCATTTGGCAGGCAGGACACAAGGAACAGCATTGGTGGAGGTGTGGAGGCAGGTGAGCTAGATGGACCGGCAGGTCGCCCTTAACTCTAGGCCTTTACTCTAGGTTTCTTCACTTCAGCTTTGGCAAATGATAGTTTTTATCTTAGTCGGCAAGTGTTTGTGGCCGATGAGTTATGGTTGCTGCATCAAAAGGGCTTTGCAACAGCAGCAGCAGTAGTCGCAGCATCAGCACAAGCAACTAGCAATTGCGAGTCTCATGCATATATATATATATGTATATATATATATTCGTGTGTGTGTGTGTGTGTTTGTGATGGCACACATGACCAACAGCATAACCATCATTCTCAGCCTCTGATTCGCCTTGAACGTGCGCACAATTCATCACATGGTGTCACCGCGTCTTGGCATCAGCCTTCACAGCAGCTTTTCCAGCCAGATACAGTGGCTGGCACAGGCTGTGACTTGAAGCAGCGCTTGGCTTCGAGATAATGTTTATTGAGCTGCTAGTTGGTTAATTTTAATACCTCAGACACACACCCACACACACAGCTACACACAGCTACACTCCGACTGATTTATAGCGCTGGCTGCTATCTCGGACAATTGGTCCACACCGTCAATACAATAAACTGCACTTGCTGTCAGCTGGCTGCGCAACGAGCGAACATTTCATTCTGCAGCACTTTATTTTCTGTGTCGGCAGCAGCACTTGTATTTTATGTGCAAAATGTCTCATTAAGTAACCGACGAATGAGTAGCAGTCACGCCCCTCCTGGCAGTGCTCCCAGCTGGCTACATAAAAAACTCGTTTACCTGCATTATGCGAAACACTCAACAGACGGTTCGAGCATAAGGGAAATGTGACAGAACCCGGGCGTGGAGTGGGCCATCAAACGGATGCCACAAGTGCGCCAAACTTAACCCCTGCCCCGTATATGCTGAATCCATAAGGCAAAAGCTGCTAACTGTAAGCTGAGACCCACGTTAAGCTGCTACTACAACAGCAAGAACATCAAGAACAACAACAAAAGAAACTACCACGGCTACACCAGATCCTTTCATAGGTCCTTGTTTGGCTGCTGATTCTGCCTCTGCTTCTGCTTCTGCTTCTGCTTCTGTTGCTACCACCTGCAGCGCAGCCCCAAAATGCAAATCAGCTGTAAAGCGGGAACCACGCGACTTCCTGCGACTTATGCCCCTGTCCCCTTCATTTGCCTACTAGTGTTTGGACTCCCGGGTCGTTGGGTGCCACGTGGCTTGAATGTAATTGCGCACACTTGGCGGTTAATGGGCGCGACACAGGCAATCTCAAAGAGAAATGTATGAAATTTGTATGAAATTTCGACTGGCAAAAGTGCAATGCACACAATAAAAAACACACAAAGAGATAGATAGAGAGAGAGAGAGAGAGAGAGAGAGCGAGAGAGTGACAGAGCAAGAGAGCGAAACGAAATGCACAAATGAAATCCACTGCAAACCACTCGAATTTCCATACGCAAATCCACGAATTCGTGAAGTCTCTTTGCAGGCGGATTATTTTCATGTTTTTTACGGAATATTGAGAAATCTTTCTTTTTCGTACATCTTAAGACGAGTGCTCTGGAATCAAAGTATGGTTAATTACGTCGTCTTAAAATGTGCTACGAAAACAGTGTACTATCGAATAACAATAGTTAAATAGTCTTTCAAATTTAACCATAAATCAATTTCCAAGAAATCGCCACGCTGAATTCCTGTTCGAATAATGAAAGCTAATCGCCAGATACTTAGTTTATAAAAAATTTGTCATGTTTTTATATCTCATTTCTGAAATTCGATGCTGGCATTTCCAATGAATTGTTTTTATCTGTTCAAACTGGTTTGGTTTCTGGTGTAATTATATTGTAAGTTGGCTTTACTAGTGGCAAAAAATATATTCAAATTCATGTAACATAATAAATAAATAAATTAAAATTTAGTTGCAGCAGTATATTGTTTTATAAAATAAAATAGATTACATAAAACAACTAAGAGAACCAGTGAACATTTTATTTGTTCGAACCCCTGAAACCAAAATATATTTTGTCATTATTAGCACAATAATTCTTTTCATTGGGGCTTGAACAAACACTATTTGCAAAAATTGTACATTTCTGAATCTAATTGAAAACAGAACTTCCGAAAAAGATAAATAATCCAAATGCTTTTTTAAAAATGCATGAAAATCATTTACTCTAGTGAAAAGGACTTTTCACAATTAAATTTAAATTTTCCAATGGGTGCTTCATAGTTTTCAACTCAAAAGTGGGCTTTTCCTAGTGATTTTGTTAGGCTCGTTCTGTTTCCTGGTTTTCGCTATAACCAAAGAGTTGCACTTTTCGCTCAGCTGGTTACAGTTTTAGCTGGGGGCGCATTAGGTACTAAATCGGTTGCTATGTGCCTGTGACACGGCCTGTGGCATGTGCCTGCTACGTGGCACTGTTGTCCTTTTATTATGGATCTGCGTAGTTTTAATGTGTTTAGAATTATGCGTCAAATGCTCCAGTTAGACTCATGTCAGGCACTTCAATTGCAACAGGAGCAGCTGCAGCCACACTGCCGCCCGCAACTCCTACTGAGTGCCACCGGTCGGAGGTCCACAACAGACCACCACTCAGACAATGTTATTGTGCGCGTGCAACGCTGCGTATGCGTGATTTACATGGTTTTTGCTTACATTTGGCTCGTCGTTGCAGTTAGTTGTTGCTATTGTTTTTGTTGCTGCTGTTGCCGTTGCTTTTGGCAGTTGTTGCGCTGGTCCTGTTAACGTGTTATTGTTATTGCTTTCGCTTGGCCAAAGCCAAAACATGTGAAGTATAAAAAAAGAATTAGGCAAACAGAAAAACATTTAGTCAGTGCCTGAACCTGATCCACTGACCTGCGACAATTACGAGACTTGTTTGCCATTTGCTTTTCAGTTGCTCGCAGAGGGTATTTTAGCTATTACACATAGGATAAGACAACTCTCTTAAAATGTATATATGCAAAAGCATTTGATAAAGATTTGGGTACATTAAAATGTTTGTTACAGCACATGTGTTAAAATTACTCCAAATATTCCACTATATCTTTTAGCTAAGATGAAGTTTGAACAACTTTATTGCTTGTCTAACGGAAACTTACTTACTACGAAAGATTACCATTCGTCATAAATGGGAAAAATTATTACTTTTATTCATAATTAATTGAAGCACGTGGGAATGGCTCTGCCAGGGTATGTTATTTTCGTTATATTGTCAAGGAAAGCTGTTGTTTTGCTTCAGCATCAACGAGTTCGCTCGTCAAGGCAACGAGTCGCATTTGACGTAAATATGTCTTTTGTGGACATAGACATGGAGACGCTCACTTGGCAATTTGTAAGCAATTTACTTTTGCCACCTGCTGCTAATTAACCGTCTTTAATTCAATGCCTACCAAGTTTCAATGAGGTGCAACGCTGACTATGCTTTTGGCGCACAATCCACAAGCCATTTGGTTGACCCACTGCCTCGCTGACAGAGTTCTTCGCATTAACCCGTAAGTGGTGTGCTACATAAACAGGACTGGGCTAACAGCTGTCGGACAGAGATAGGGAGAGATTAGTAGAAGAGAATAAAAAGCAAGAGAGCACAAAGAGAGTGCCATTGAGAGAGCGTCAATGAGAAATTGTGTGCGAGAGTGGGCAACATGTTGTCGCAGGCTACTTGTCAACATGTTGCGTGCCACTTTCAAATATCTATGCGTTACAAAATTAAAATAATGTACAGGCAAACGAAAAGTATATGTATTAATAGACAAGTACACATTTATAAATTGTATATGAATGTATGGGTATCTATGTATAAATATATATATAAGTACTTTTATGATGCATGCAAATGAATAGAACTGAATGTAGTTCGAAATCAATATCACTGGCACAGTCCAATGAAACATTTAAGGCCACAATTTCTTGTCCTGGCCATGGTCACAACTGAATTTACAGTTACTTTTATATGCTAGAATATCTTTTTTCTTTTATATAACTTTTTCTTTTTTGAAGTATTTTTTTTTCTGTTCTCACAGCTCATCGAGCAAAACATTTTCCATTTTGATGGTCTGCCGTCTGTCACAAACACACACGCACACACCATCACACCCAAAATAAACATAATCTGAGCAGAGTGTGTGTGCATGAAAATTGTCCTAGTCGAGGCCCCAAATGCTAAAAGCGTCTGCCAACAACAACAGGATCAACAGCAACAACAGCAACAACAGCAACGACACCAACGACACTGACAACAACACGAACAACATGGCACATTATTTAATCAAGCGTAGAAATTGAATAGGCCCTTAAAAACTTTGCCTAAGGCACTTAACCCCGCTATGAGAATAGAAATTGACGACATCGCCATAGGACGAACAACACGTAAACTTTGACTGAACCAGACTGAAGACCGCTCCGAGCCCCCCGTCCAACTGAGACCGACTTTGGTGTTTTGGGTTTTCGCCGGCTTCTGTCTAAGGAAAAAATGAGCTGATAAGAGAATTTCATGCAAAATTGGTAAGCCAACAACCTGATTACTTAATTGGCGCTCAAGGGGGGTGTCTGCGTGTCTGTATGTCTGTGTGTGTGTGTGTGTGTCCCCAGTTCTCTCAGATACTTTATTAACAGCTCGTTTGACAGCCGCAAAGCGTCAGCTGTTAATGGGTCAGAGCTGTAAGGGTTACGCCCAAAAGAGTTTCGCAATTATCTCTGTTGATTTTGTGTTTATTTTTTTGTTGTGCATTTTGTAAGTCAACAATTTAACATAAAATATTTTAAAAGACCTGCCTCAGAGTTATAACAAGAATTTTAAAAAGTATGCAAAATAAGTCAACATACTCAAAACAAATCAGTTTGTAACTTTTTATATAAAAGGGATCAAAAGATACGAGGATGAGAGATTGGATAGGTAAACAGCTTAAAGCTGACGTGAACAGTAAATAATAAATTATACACAAATTTGAGTTTACATTCAGAATTATTCTCATAACAGAATACTATTGAAACCATGAGCATGAAGATTAAATTAAATTTTTAAAAATATTTTGCTTAGCTTCTAATACATAATTTTCCATATTCATTCAAATTATTACATATTCAAAGAGCAGTTTTCAAATCGTGTCGCTTTAAATTGTATAAAAAAGCACAAGAATAATTAAAGTGAACAATTTCGCTGACACAATTTAAATCTGAGCGCATTAATGATGTAGATGCATGGGACGCGTCTTCATTTGTGACACTCGACACTTTTCCCGGAATTTTCATTTGATATTCACAGAATGACTAAAGACTAAGAGAAATATGTTAATACTTTTGACAGCTAAAAAGACACCAGCAACAAAACAACAACAAAAATTCAATTTATTTAGCTTATTTATACGTATTTATTATGTATGTATATACACACTAACATGTCGCCATATCATATAAGTGTCATAGGGAAGTGAAAAGATATATGTATATGTGTTATAAATGGCAAGCAAAACAATAATATAAATGGAAGTTGCACTTCTCTGGGAATAACTGAGCCTCGACTTAAGTAACTGAATTATTTTCTCTTTTTGAATAGCAGGAAGTTTGTGGCTAGCCTATTACGTGTGAAACGGGTCAACCCCAAAAAGCTGAGAACTTATTTTAATTCTCATGATTATTTTTTATTTTATTTATATATATATTTTTTTTCTTTGTTGTATTTTGCAGCTGCCATTTACTTAGTGCCCATGTCAAAATGCTCAACACTGGCAGACCCTCAGCTCCCGCTGGTCAGGTTAGGTCACACTCAGCGATCTGCTCCGGCGGCGGCGTCGACTGCGACGGAGGCGCTGACCATTTCCCTGGCATCCGTTTTGCCTGTCAGACTTGGCTTTTTGACCAGGAGTGGGCCATCAATATACAAACACACATATATATAAGTATATATACATATAGAACTACGAGTACTATTTGATTCCAACATTGATTTATGAGCACATCCGATACACGTACGAGTGCCGCAGCCCCATTTCGATTGGCAGGGTTTTACTATGCCTGCCTTTGGCAGGATTTGCTTTGCACTTACTCGCCAACTGGGTTTGGTTGTTTGGTATCTACTAACTACCAACTGCCTACCGTCGACTGCCAACTGCCAACTGCCGACTGCCTACTGCCGTTGCTGACGGCAACTGGCAGCTGATTGCCCAAAAGTCGGTAAATTAAAGTTCATAGACTGAAGAGAAAAAGTGCGGCGGCAGCAGCAGGGAATGATGTGCGTGTGTATCTGGGCATGAATTTGTAATTTATACGCTAGCAAAAACCGCAAAAGCAAAATAGATATTTATTAACATATAATTTATGCATGTGAACCGCCTGAAACAGCCATCAACAAGATGATTAATTGACAGGTTACCCAGCTGGCTCGATTCTTTAAAGTTCTTGACCTCTCAACTAATTTGCAATGCAGTGGTCGCCCACAAATGAGTACGGTTACACAGTGGTTCATATTATTTGCAGTTTTTCTTATAACCAACAACAAACATTTTTTATGTATTCCGATAATATATTTTAAATTGATGTAATTTATGTTAAATTTGCTATTGCATATATAACAATAAAACAAATGTATTTATCGGTTAAAAAATCTTGATTTGCGGATTGTAGACGAGAACTTGAATTCATAATAATTACAATGAAATGGATGGACAAAAATACACATATATGTTCCATAACATATCATGGATGCTTTTTGTGATAGGTAACCATTATAATTAATGAACAAATGTGTATACCTTATAATTTATTAATGGTTTTGCAAATAAACATTTTAATTTATGAACCATTTTTTATACCTAAAAGATTTGTAAGCAACTATTTTGAGTCGCCCCGCTCCCCATCAGCGATTCGCCCTAATATAAAGTAAAAGCGTGAGGATAGTTTTCGCCTGTCACATAAATCGGATCAATAAATGATGATATTATTCTACCGCAGGGACACATTGAGCTGCCACACACACACACACACACACACACAGATACACATGCTAGCAAGTAGCCAGAAATAAAAGCGAGAGGCGACAGCGTAGCAAGTTGTAGGTGGTAACACATTAAGATAAAGTGACAACGCCTCCTCTTTCTGCCAGAAATGTCGCCCCAATTGCCAGGCTAAAAGGGGTACAGCGTGTGCCGGATGAAGGACAAACAGAAATCAGGCAGCTAGCATCTAAAGGGCGGCTGCTGGAGGCGGCAACTGGGGATGGGGACAGGGCACCGCGCTGGGCACATAAACGAATTGTCTGAATGTTTGTTGGTGTGTGCGGCAGGGGTTCGTTCCCCCATACCTTTGCCATTAGGGGTGGTGGGCAATGCTTTTATTTTCGCATGGCATTTTATGCGCATCACGCATACGCACAGTTACACACACGCAAGAGCACACACACACACACCCCCACACACACGCACGCATGATGCGCGCAGATAGATGTGTACACAGGCGACATGCATAAAAGCAAATTCGCTTCTCGCTTTGCATCAAAGAGCCACTAAAGGGAGTGGGAGTGGGGTGTGGCATGGGGGTGTAGGCATAGATATAGGCGTAACCAACAAGGTTAATGGGGGAAGGGGAGGGGGGGGGGGGGCGGAACCTAGCTATAATGACATTTAGCTTGGAAACAATGTAAACAGTGGCCAAGCAGCGACGACAACGTCGAAGTTCAAATTTCGCATTCTGTAGGCTGGCAAAAGTTAGCGCTAAGTATGTATGCACATTCCACTACACACACACACGAGCATACACATATACACATTACCAAACACACACACACACTCACACACACACACACACATGCACACACGACTCACACAAAGCGTTTCTCTGTCGAGTTGTATGCTAAGGAATATTGTATGAACTGTAAATGCCTCGCTCTCATCGCAGTTACGCAGACTTTGTGACCGCAAATACTGACGTTGCCCCGCCCCCCCTCCCCCTATCAGTGGCAAGCCAGTAGGTTAACTGGGTAAGCAACTTCGAAGCCATAAATTCATAAAGTAAAGGTGCCCAACGTGAGTTGAAGGACCAGTTAAGTTTATCCTGTGAGCGAAGTCGACGGGATGCCGACATTAATAGCGACTGATATGAAGACAGCTGCAGACACACACACTTACATCAGTTGAAGGAGTCTGCTGGGATGGCCCTAAGCGTTTTATAAATGTTTGAGTTAGCATGGGTTTTGTGATTTCAATCAATGTCTAACACAGGATGTGCCTTAATTGCCTGATATAAAATGTATCTTCCATTTAAAGACCAAGCCAGTCATTTAATAAGCTTAAAAAAATATGTGTAAATTTAATAATAATATCAGTTAAGCACACACAATTATTTAATAGAGACATAAGCTATTTGTTCTGCTAGCTTAATTGATAACCAGGCAATAAGCTGTCAAAAATTTTAATTGCCTTAAAGTATGAAATATTTTTTGCAATTACTTTCATTTAAATTTTGTTGCCATGCGGGTAAATTCTTTCTGTGTTTCACATTCATGATTTTGTGAATAGATGTCTGATTAATAAATTAAGTATGCATCTATTTATTACAAGTATTTTGCTTGATTAATTTCCAACAAACCAATAAGCCATTAAAAATATTACAATTGCTGCGATTAAGTGCTCTTTAAAGTACGAAATGTGTTTTGAGGTTAGTTTAATACAAATTTATTTATTTATGCCATTAATTATGACTAGATGTAAAAGAAGCCATGCCTCGCCGCAAAAATGTATTAAATAAATTAACAATTAATTGTTGCCCACAAATTACCTGAAAATATTACAAAAACATGGCTAAATACCTTAAATAATTTTCCGTGAAACTCCATAGAAAATCGGAAAGTTTTAGGCTATGTTAAATACGTTACGTTAAATTTAGAAATATTTACTTGAATAGCTTTTCATAATTATTAATGATTTTGATAGCACAAATAAATTAGGGAAAAAAATTACAAGCTTAAATCATTATTATTCACAGCTTCATTTTTGCTAGTGAAATTGATGAAGATTTACTATTGGAGGCGTTTTATGCGATGGTTCACTGTTGTCGGATGGAGTGGGGAGGGCGTGTATTATTCAAATGACAGATGAGACTTGCATGCTCGTATAACATTGTGAGAACATTAACGAGCTTGCTTGTAAATATTTCAATTTATTTTATGCTGTGTTTATATGTCTTTTATGTGCAACTCTCGTTCTCTTTGCGGCGGGCTGCACTCAGAGTCGCCAAGAGTGGCACATAAAAAATGGGCGCCCATAATCATATGTCAATAAAAAGTCGGTTAGCACGCCGAACGCTTATTGGACATACATATATGTGTGTGCATGTGTGTCTGTGTGTGTGTGTGTGCGCTCGTGAGTTTGCATGTGAGATGTGTGGAGATGTCCCGTTTTGGGGATCGTATTCGGTCCACGTTATCATTATGCGCTACATCACATACGCATGTGGCCCAATGTCAGCTTGGGATACGAATGCGAATGTGTATGCGAGTGTGGTTGTAATGCGACCACCTCTGGTGAGGATGCTGCATATTACATTCAATTCATGGCTAGAACAAATGATGTGGAAATGTAAAATAGATGTTGGGCTCACAAGCGAGAATCGTCCACACTACACACACACACACACACACACACATATACATACACACACGACGAAGAGGACAGACATAACAGAGCCGCGCATAGCATATGCATGCTGACAATGGCTCTAAAACTCTGGCTGAAATTGGACAGAATGAATGAAGTCGAGGCAGAACCGGAGGCAGCCAGGCAGCATTGTGGACTCGACAAATTGAAGCGTCATAATGTGTATATAATGGGCAACATATGCACACTTCAAATTAAAGTGGACTCACATTTCTCCCTGTCACACATTTCTCTCCCTCTAATTCGTCTGGCTTCACTTCGAACGTGGCCTAGGAGCGTGTGTCACGTCGTTGCCGTTTATTTGGCTTGGTGTTTGGGTTGCGTTTCGGCTTTGAGTTTCATTAGCTGCAACGGGCAGCGTTTAACTTTTATGTTCATGTGCCTAAATGCAATCGCCTCAGAGGCAACACAGACTTAGGGCATTAGCAGTACCAGAACTTTTATGGCATCGATGCCATAACAAGCTTTAATTGAACAGCAAATACCAGCAGCAGGAGTCCGATTCAAGTCCAGTGCACCGACACAACAGCAATAGCAATAGCAACAACAATAACAACGCATGCAGAGTCATGGGCAAAAGCCAATACCGTTTTCTAATTGGCTAACTGTTATTGTTAAATGGACAATGGCCATCAAAGCATTGATGGCACAAAGGCAGCAGGCATAAAACAGACACATGACAATATCCTTTTTACTTCCATGTTCTGCTTTTCATTTCATTTTCATTTTGTTTTTTTTCCAACAATTATTGTGCCTGACTTGACACTCGACTCTAATGACACAAGTCATTTTCGATAAGCCCAACAAAAAAGCCATATCCAATGGAGAAAAGAATTTCATTGAAATACACTGTTAAAAAATGTATATTTTTATTTTCTTAAAATCAATCGCAAATAGAAGCTGCTGATGTGATTTTTGATAAGATATTGATGACTTGCATAACAACTGTAGTGAATGTCAACAGCAGGATAGGCACACAACACTTGCTATTGTTCAGATGCCAAAATGTATGTGCGTGTTATTGATTTCTGTGAAGCACACTTTAAATTCTCCGGTTTTGCAATGTGAATTTGTGTGGAAAATCATTTAACTGCAATTCCCTTTAAGGCCAATTGAGCAAAAGCGGTTTATTGCATTTTTGACTTCATTTGAGATACATGTGTTTTTGATTTCTCCGAAATGGAAATATAAATTATTTACTTATTTTGACTAGGTAATTATTCATGTGCTTTTGCAGCATTCGCATGTTAAGTAAGGTCTTTGAGTAGAATTTGTAAACATAAATGCAACATTTTCTAGTTGCTACCAAAATACTTAAACAGGTATTCGCACTCGACAAGAATAATATTCAATGAACAACAAACAACTAGTTGCCTTAGATGTGAGTGGAATTGAAAATAAGTGAAAAAGGAAGATATTTTTAATTCCGTTTATTCCTAGGGGGTCAAAAAGGTTTCGTGGTTCAATATTGCAAAATGATTTTACAAATAAAAGCAAATTAAAAAAAATCTTATCCATTGCGCTTGCAACTACTGCCATTATATATGCCCCATATAAACAGCCAGTCTATCATAAATACAGTTACAAGGAAATGTGCCGGAAAAACAGTATATTCAATTATAAAAGCAATAAATAAATAAAATTTCCATTTTCATGCTGTCAGTTTATTTTGCTTGTATTAAATATCCATTCATGTGGCATCTGGCAGGTGCAAACCCTATTAAAACGCTGAGGTATTGTTTGCGTTAATTGACTAAATTCTCATTTCAGTCTGGCAATATTCACCCGTGCGTATATTGAGTATACGCAATTTTGTGAGCTGTTAAATCAAGCAGTGCTCAAATCTATCGTTGTAATTGTTGTTTTTGGGACAGGCATTGTTGAAAATTTCTGCTGCTAGTGTACTCGATATTCCCTACATATTTGTACAAAAACACACATACATAATTGAAAAGCGCGCAGCTGCATTATATTTAACGCTGTCAATGGATATATTACGCATACGCAGTGTACGATAGCCGCTTAAAGCTTTAAGACAAGGAAGGAAGCAGGCGGCGACGAACAGCGAATGGTGTCTGTCATTAAGTGCCAAAACTGGTTCATGGTTCCTGGCCACTGTTGTCTCATTCCTATAATGAGCGATAACAAATGGCAACATTCACGTGCCCCATAATCTTATTATGTGTGTATCAATATTAGCAAATGTCTTACTGCCGCATTGTTATGGCCCGTTGCCTCATTTCTGGGGGGGAAACGCTATTAATTGTGCTTAGTTTAGTAGCGTGTACTTAGTTGCTGCCATTTTTGTTAATCGTATGATATACAAGGCAACGCACAAACACATGAGGACACATTGGACAGCTGCCTGGGCTGCCTGATAAGAGCACGTTGCCAGTTTCCCTATAAAAAAATACGTGCATACATATAGCCTATATGTATATGTATATATATGTATGTGTGTTTTGTGTGCTTGTTGTCTTCATATTTTAACAGTAATTGTATAAATCTTATATTTATATGAAACTGTATTTGAGGTTTCGGGCCAGGTTGCTTTGGCTTCGGTTGGCCGCATTTAACTGACCTTTAAACTTGTTTTCAATTAAAACTGCAGACCCTTCTGCACTATTGCTTATGTGAGTGCTTGTGTGTGTCTTGCTGAACCCTTCTAGCATTTACTTAGCATTTAGTTTTATACATATACACACGCATATATATATATGGGCATGTGTATATATAAAACTATAAAACATGAAAGCAGGTTTCATAAATCACAGCGCAAAGCCGAGCAAAAGTGAAAAATCGTAGAGCCCCCATTTTAATTAAAAGCGTGCAAAACACGATACTCTACATACACACACACACGCGCACACTGACTCATTTATATATGTATTTATATGCTTATATATAGTTACAATCTGGCCAAGACGAATACAATGTTTTTGGGCAAAGCCTTGGAAAAGCCTTTGCCTGAATAATGATTGAAAAACAAGCAATGAACGAAGCTCGCTTGCTCTTTGGGGTTTGGTTCTAGAGCCCGGGTCTCAGTTGCTTAGTTCTTCAGTTCTTCAGTTCCTCCGTTGCTACGTTCATCAAATTTCCTGTTCTACACACAGCATAGCAGCGCCGCTTTTCTGGTTCAGACGCTGTCACTCTTGTGTGCAAAGAAACCGGCAACGAGTTGTACAAACTCAAGAATGAAGTTTGCTTAAAATAATTTGCAGGCTGTCCAGGCTTATGCCTCCAGACTGCTGCCCCTACCACATACCACCTACCCCTCCCCATTTCCTTACAATGTCCTCCACCTTCTGTAACAGTGGGAAGGCTTTGTTTGCTTATTTGCAAAAGCCCATTTGTTTCTGGGTACGTGCGTTCTCGAAGAGCGTGTAGGCGACAAAAGTCTTTAATTTTGCCTAATAACAGCAGCGCTGACAAAGTTTTCGAAAGCCGCCAAAACGAGGGCGTTAACAAGCGCCAAAAACACACTCATAAGCACGCACACACACACACACACACACACATACAAACAAACACAACTTACTGTTTATTCCCCAACTATACCAGTAAGATACACTCATAATACCCTGCAATCCCTTAAGGTGTTGCACGTATATAATGAAATGATTGTCTTAAGGAGGATAAATGCGTGAATTGGTGACACAAGAACTTAGTTTTTGCTGTTTGAGCTGATTTTAAATAGATTGGCGCCAAGGTGTGATGGACTCAAATAAGGCTGATAATCCTGAGTAACTTGAGAACTAAGTCATTTTAGCATTTGATATCAATTGCTTACAATAATTCATGCTTTGTTTTTGATGTTCCCTAAATATCTAAAAAAAAAAAGTTCAATCGTCAAGCAAATTGCATATTGATAATAAAACGAATGATAATAATATATATATTTTTTAAAGGGTTAAGAATGTTTCCAGATAAGAAATACTACTAAGAAAAACAATAATTGTTTGGTTAAAACCTGGAGAGAAACCAGTGAATCTAAAAATATAAATAAGCTCATTAGATTGTAATTCCATCAAATAAGCTAGTTTCGCAGCTCATAAACACACACATGAAATAAGTTAGTCGCGATGTGGCTCTCCAGAGTATTCGAGTAGTCAAAGTAACCACGTTAGTTATTGCGTGTTCGCCAACTACATAAGTAGGCATAGAATTATAGAGGTATCGTCTCAGACCGAACGAAACGGAGATATAGAGAATGTGAGTGCAAGAGACAGAGAGAGAGAGAGAGAGAGAGAGAGGCGTATAGAGGTACAGCCGTCATAGTCATGCCATAATAGCGTTTTGATACCCGCACATAAACAACAATGACAACAACAACCACAACAACAATAAGAGCAAAGGCAAGAACAACAATGAACACAAAGCTTCGACAATAAAATGCAAAGAGGCAAACCAGCGCCATATACCAGCTACCAACTGCTCAGGAACCACCTCCACGGCACATACCCCTTGACAAGGTGAGCTCAACCTGATGTTGTCTGCTTTGTAATCGCCGACGCTTACGCTGCTGCTGCTGCTGCTGCTGCTGCTGCTACAGAGTCCGCTGCTGCTACATCTGCTGTTGAGCTGCGGCTTTTGGTCGTGTCTGTTTTTGTGGCCTGTGGGGCAGTGTGTGTGTGTGTGTGTGTGTGTAGTTCGGGGCGGGTTAATCTCAAATGGGAAGCCGTGTAGGCAATGGATTACGTAAACCTAGAAGCTAACGTACTTATTATGCTGGCAAGCACAAGGAGCTGCGATTTATTGTTTGACGTTTGTTGCTGCCACCGGCGATGCCGCTGCCGCTGCCACAGTTGCTCGTGCCTTTGAGGTCATGCCTGGGATGGTAAGGCGGCGCATTAAGCACAAATGTTGATCTAATCCGCTGGCGAGTCATGGCC
This sequence comes from Drosophila basisetae, assembly GCA_035041595.1. Classification (NCBI taxonomy): domain Eukaryota; kingdom Metazoa; phylum Arthropoda; class Insecta; order Diptera; family Drosophilidae; genus Drosophila; species Drosophila basisetae. Next base: position 2,405,206 of record JAWNLB010000147.1, on the reverse strand, counting down.
AGTATATACGCCATGACTGAGCTAAATGGGGAGAATAGCAAGACAAACTCTCAACCAAACGCTTCAGACTTGATGAATGTATTCGAATTTGCGAAAATTGCAGGACGCCAATGAGCTGCATGACGCTGCAGCCAGTTAGTCAATCAGTCAGCCAACCAAACAACCAGCCAGCCATCCAGCGAGACCAGGGTCATGCTTCTGGCCTGGCCTGGCCATACCAGTCAGTCAGTCCCATCCGTCCAGTGTTTGAAGTGTTGAATTACCCCGTTAAATGCGCAACACTTGACTCACTCGCATTTCCGGCTAAACATCCGAGTGCCATTATACTCTTGCAGTGGGTAGTTACATTTTAATATGATGAATGTAACACATTGAACATCTATGTCTACCTATAACAAACGATGTAAAAGTATTCATCTCGTATTGAAACAAGTCTCTCGTATTTCTCCCTTTACTAAACTATCAAAATAAAATATGATTATGGAAAGGATACACCAACAAAGCCTGTACAAGTTTAATATATACTCGTATGCTGTCCACGTTGTAGTCGTGTCGGCTCGATTCGAAATGTTTCGATATTCGCAAGACGAAAGCAGTAATCGATAAAATGAAGCAAACTTGTTATGTGCGGGAAATACGACAACATAAATTCAAAATTTGAACTGATTGGCTCTGAGATCGACTTGAATATATAAGGACGATCAGATGGACGATTCCGAAATTGAATATATATATACTTTATGGAATCGGATATGCTGCTTTTATATATTTGTATAAAACCATTATACCCTTTTCACCCATTTGGCCATGGGTTCAATAATTGCTTCGTTATTTGCTAAACTGAACAATGGGTTCAGGGAATGCATGCAGGGCCAGGGCGTCCTGCAGTCTGAAAATGTTGATAATATTTGAGATAATGGCCTTATGGCAATTGCAATCAATTCATAGGCTCAAAAACTGAGCAACAACTTGAACCACTTAATGTCACAATAAAAATGTAACTAACCATGAAAATGACATGTTTTCCAGCAATTTTGCCATTTTGACATAGCCCTGACAGTAGACCATAACCGTACCAAACCATACCAAACCCAACCAAAATCATGCCAACTAAACCCAACCGTACCGAACCGAATCAAGCCATTGCCCAGTAGCCACCCACTTGTCAACGGACTTGTCCTTGCCAAGTGCTATACAACTCAGTGAATGTCCAATGTCCCTGCACTCTTACATAATATATATGTATGTATAAATATATACATATATATATATATATATATATGTATATATGTACATTTGTATGTACCGTATGGTGAACCAATATTTATCAAGAAGAGTTCGTGTTGGGCGCCTCACAAAACTTCTTAAAATGCTTTCGAATTATCGAGAAAAATCAAATAAAATCGCATAAAGAAAACGTTGCAAAATAGCTAAAGAAATTTTCAATAAAATCGACTTTTGTTGGCAGCCAAATGGAAATACATAAATACGTATGTATGGATGTCCACATACACATATACGGTACCAGTTATATATGTACATAAGCACACACACATGTATGTAGATATACATATATATATGCCTGCGCATATGGCAAATAACTGTGAACGGTGAACATTCCTGGACATTGGCCTGTGTTCTCAGAGCATTAGTTTTGGCTCCGCTTCTGGGTCTGCTGCTGGTTCTACTTCTGCTTCTGGTTCGGGTTCTCGTCTCCGCATTCCGCTCGGCTCCATCTACTTATTTTGGCTCTTTTTTTAATGTTACGTTTTTCACTTCAGCTTTTGCATCGCAGTTCGAGTGGAAAATTGACATATGTTTACTTTGTTGTTACTCTTGTTTTTGGTGTTGTGATTTTTTGTTGCTGGTAATTCTACTTTTTGGGTCTTTGTGTCTGTGTGTGTGTGTGTGTGTGAGTATTTGAGTGTGTTTCTCTTTTTTTTACCGGCATCATTAAATTGGCGCACGCTACTAAAACTCAAAGCATACGAAACATGGCCAGTCCACTTGGTGTGCTCAATGAATGACATAATTATGTGAGTCAGAAACATTTATTATTGCCAGCATCCCTTATTCAGCGACCCTTGAATTATGGGTGCAATAAAAAGAAAGACAATAAACCAGATCAATCCCGACAATTTTTAATATTTAATGATACTAAAAAAAACATTGGAATCCTTTTATATTTGTTACAGCTTGGTCAGAGCTAAAATGAACAAACCTTTAACAATTTTCTTATATAATAAAAAAAAAAGATGTTGAAGTTTTAGAATTTTACTTGTGGTGTAAGATCGGATGTGTTGTGAGCAATTTATTTATTATAACAAAAAACGACTAGCAAACTTCAGTTGTTTAACGTTAACTTTTGCCAAATTAAACTTCGTAAATATTTATAACTTTTTTAGTGTGAGCTTGATTGTAGTGTATTCAGAAGTCCTAAAGGTAGTTTGCATTGTATTTTCACTTTTTTACTTTTATCACTTTTGAGCTGATATAAAAAATTAAATTAAATTAAGTTATTGAAGCATTTTATTACCAGTGCGGATGGGTGTCGACGAGGTTGTCAATGAGATATTTGATCTTTTTATCGCTGCAAATACATTTATGAAGCCGAAAGGATATTGCGAAAACTTATCAAGATAGTTGCCAGGGACACAATGACTGGACCCAACCGAACCATCTACCCCTACCTTCACCGACAGCCCTGGCAGAGACAACTCAATCGCATGGTTGGGTTAAATTGCCCATTGAAAAAGCCGCCCGGGGCAAACAATTGTTGCCATAGCTGCTGTCGCCGCCGCTGTCGCTGCCGCCGGTGCAAGGCCACACAACTTGCAGCAGTAACAACAATAACAAGCCGAAGAGCAACTGCAATTTTAGCTACCGATTGCCATTATGTTAAGGCCCTGGGCGCGTCCTCGCTGCTGCTGCTGGCCTATAAAAGTGCATTGTGTGGCAGAAAGTTGTGGCCAAGTTGTTGAAATATTGAAAAACTGCTAAAGTGAAAAACTGACGCACCCCATAAATGATAAATGATTAATGGGCCCAAGTTGCCAAGTTGCGTACAGCTCTATTCCGATGATGACCCCAGCCCAGCCCAAACTCTATAAAATTTTCATACTTACGAAATTAGTCACAAACACACACACACACATACAGCAGCCACCACATATATATTAACTGAAATGCACATTAATGACCAGTTGGTAGTAATATTTGGCAAACGCTGAAAACTGTCACTGCAAATGAAGTGTAAACTAGATAGTCGAAATTGCCTTGTTGCACGACCGAGGGCTGTGGGAGGGTGTGGGACTGAGTGGGTGTGTGTGGGAGTGTGTGTGCCTTCGTAAATGCAAACGCAATGAAAACTGTTTTGAAAAGTCCCCACAACAACAACAACAACAACAACAAACATGAGCCAATTTACATAACCCAGAACAATAAATAGTTACAAATTGAAAAGTTTTCTCTGCCAAGATTGTAAGCGATTGTCTCTCTGTATGTCAACCAACCCCACATTCCATTTCCCACAACACGCCTCCCCCTCCGCCAATATTATCCGGCCATCAACTCCACTCTCTGCTCTTGGCTTATTTTGTTACAGTTGTTCCAAGCTCTATCGCAGTTTCAGTTTGCCATTGTTATAATCAAAGTAGCACAAATAACAAGCAAACAAACAAAAAAAAAGAAAAGAAAACCCGAGCAACTGAAATTGACAGCACAAGCAATATGAAAACCCCAACAGCAGATACTATACTACATACATTGCTCAGATACAGCTATAGATAGAGATACATTTGCAGATACGAATGCGCGACGTACTCGCCGAGATACGAGATACATCGCTGTGTGGGAAAAAGTATCGACAAGTTTGACGCTTTATGGCATTGTTTAGTGCCGCACATTTCGCCAAAAACGTTTTTCAACTTTCACACAATTGCGCCATTTGCCGCGTCTTATGATGCCGCTCGATTGCAGGCAGCAGGCAGGCAGCAGGCAGGCAGCAGGAGCTGGGGCAGGACGAGTATGAGATAGCGGCAGGGGGAGGGGGTGGGACGTGAACGACACAAATCTGCTGACGGAAGCTTTGGATACGTTGTGGACCAAAGCATTTTTTATACGTAAAACGTGCGGAAAGTTTGAGTGCCAGCTTAGAGAGCGACGAGCCAGCGAGCTAGGGCAAAAAAAAGTTATAAAACAGTAGATAATAAAATAATAAAATATATGTATTTGAATTGTTCATGACGCGGCACACATACATAAGCACACACCAGCACACACACACCTACACACACCCTGCAATTTTTTTTTTTTTTTGTTTTCTGCAGCGATAAAATTACATGTCAAATTGAATGTAACCTGTTATTTGTGCGCATCATGTTGGCCATAATTAAACGCACAGTTCGCAACTGGCCCACAGGCCCGTTTCCAATTGCCATTTCCCCCGTTGATGCTGTCAGAGCTAAATGCCGCATGATAGCTGGTCAATCATTGGTTGATTTTATGGCCAAACAGGCATTTAAACTTTATTCGCATTTATGGTCCAAGTGTGAATGTGAATGTTGGCCCCAAATGAGCTCAGTTCGACTCTTGACTCTCGCTCATTAAACTGGCGCCTTTATGATGACCTCAGCATATTCGTAATTGCGCTACAGACCAACTTCAGTCCTAAAAGAACACTTCAACAAGCCACAAAAATCATTGAACCATTTTAGCCAGACTCAATTAAAGCCAAGTTTTCAATTACAAGAATAATTCCATCTTTGTCTCCAAGTCATTTTTTGGTATAACACAACATTTTATGACCCTTTGGCGCATTCATTTTGCCAGTTTGACTTAGTTCATTTTTGTACCGAACATTTTACATATTAGCTTTGGTTTCAACTAAAACAATTGGCAGTTCTGCACTAAAGTAGTCTATTAAAGCCGTGTTCACTAAGAGAACAATTAAATTTAACTACAAATTGTATATAATACTTAAGTGACAAATTCCAATTTGAAGTCAGCAAAGCTCCATTCGATTAAAACAGCTAATGACCATTTTGCTCTTTAATTTTGTCAATTTAATTTGGCATCATTGGATTAAAACAATTTCAATAATTTCCCTCCAGCTGATTAATTTACAAAATGTTTCTATTCAATTAGGTTTATGACTTTCTTTATTGCTCAGTTTATATTGCGTACTCGACTAAAATATATCCTATGTTAAACATATAAATAACAATGATATGTCAATTAAGTTGTCGACTATAAATCCCAAACTTAACATTATACATATAAAATAAAATATATAATTTTAAATAAATTATACATAAAGTATTTGAGAATTTAAGAGCTACATACATATATAAGTCAGTAAAAACAGTTGCCAAATCACAGATCAAATCAAAACCAAATTCGAATTCCAAATTAAAATCGGTTTGCTGTTGGGTTTTGGTCAATTTTGCTATCAGAAAAATTAGTCTATTTTTGTGTTGTTGCGTGCAACGTCTTAAAAGATTCTACTTCAATCAAAAATGTTTAGCAGTATTCGTCAACAGTTTAGAGCTCAACGTCTTCAATTTGCCTAACAGCATATTGTGAGAGAAAGAAATGTGCAAATTTAAAGCCATAAATAAATTGCGAAAGCAAGCAGGGTCCTATAAAATATTTCAGTGGGGAATAATTGTTGACTAAAACAAAAATGATTATTGATGGCCATTAAATAAATTTAATCAAATATAAATCTATTAAGCGATTTGATTACAAAACACGGCTAATTAAATTAACATTAATTTGTAATATAAAACGCACATTATATGAAACCGCTGTCTCCACTTCTCTGTCCCTCTCTCTGCCACTCTCTGTCTCTCTCTCTCTCTTTCTCTCTCTCTCTCTCTCTCTATGCGTTTCTCTGCCAAAATGATAATTTGCACATGTGAACCTTGAAAATGTTTTCAATTTTGAATTAAATGATTTTGTTATTTGCCCCTGAGATATTTGAAGCTTGAACGCTATAAAAAAAAAGAGGCAAAATGGGTTGAGCTCAAAGAACTATTAAATCAGGTTATTTTGGGATATGTTTTCGCCTTTTTGTTGTATTGTGTGTGCTCAAGTGAGCGCAAGCAATGCGTTTTCTATGTTAATACAAATCAATCGGTCTAATCGAATCAAGCGTTTATTTATTTATTTTTTTTTTGACAAAAGCAACTCAAATGGTTCGTGGCCAGGAATTTGCTGTCTCTTCTTGGAAAACTAACGCACAGATCAAGAATAACAACAACAAGTGCACAATATGCATAAAACTTTATATGGCATTAAAATCGCAAAAGCTTTTGAGAGGGCGTGAATACTTGTGGCAGACGTCCAAAAAAAGAAAAGGAGAGAAGTCGGGAAAACAATCGATTGTTAATTCAAGCGTCACAAATACCGGAAATCGAATACAATTTGTAATTCTGATGAACAGTTGAGCAAAGCTTAAAGCGCACTTCTGACTCCTGGCTCGGTGCTTTGGTAGCACGAAACAGACCAACAGCTCCCTGTGTTTCCCGTCCCTTCCTTTTGACTTTTGCCACCACTTGGGGCACAGTGTCGCTTTCGACTCTAGTTTTGTTATTCTCGTTGCTGTTTTTGTGTTTTTCTTACCATGCGCTTTGCTTTCTCCTGCTTGGGATTCGTTTCGTTATCGACTCAATGTCGACAACAATGGACCAGAATGTAATGCCAAATTGGGCGACATCGTTTTATGTTCTATTTCGATATTGTGCTTGTTGCTGTTTTTGTTATTGTTGTGGTTGCTGTTTGTTTTTTGTTGCTGCTATTGCAGTCTTTGTCGAAAGGTAACGACGGAGCGTGCGTTTTTCAGCTCGTCCACTCATCATCAGCTGCTCTGTTGAATTTCGCACACGTAGCAGCATAAAAATTGACACCGATAATTCGCATGTGAATTTTTTTGCTATGCTCTCTATGTGTACACGTGTGTGTGTGTGTGTAGCCAACGCTACGTATGCGCGATAAACACGCACACGTAACGCATACATACATCATGTCGAGTGAAATTTGTCGGTTCATACATTGAGGCTGGGAATGAAGGATGATGTGCGGGTTGAAGGATGATGTGTTGTCGAGGTTGAGGTGCGAGGTACAACGTTGGTTGCGTAGATACGTTCAATGTCGCGACGCTGTTTACACAAACAAAGTTATCAATTTTACACACGCCCCGCATTCAATTTCCCGGTGGACGAGCTACCCGCAGGGATAACAATATGTTCACATATCGCGCTCCCTTGGAGGCGCAGCGTGTCGGCATTTCCATCAATTCGGTATGCAATCAATGTCCAAATCGAAGACGTAACGCAACGAAGCCTCTCAGTAACAATAACAAATGAAGTGATGCCTCCAAGGGTTGTTTAACACGTTCCCCATATGAAAAGTAGAGCCACATAAAGTTTGAGGGCTTAACTGAGTTTAGACAGGTCGTGGAATTTAACTGGACTGTTTCCTCTGAAGCATCTTAGTTGAAACGCCTCTCACACATAAATTACTATTATAATTTAATATCTTATTGCAATCTACAGCTTCAGCAGAAATTTTTTTGACTGAATTTATTTACTATTTCGATGAGCAACACAAGATATATAATATTGGGCAAAACGAATGTTCAGCGAGACCTGTTAGCTGAAACGAAAAGAGAATATTTATGGTTGTATCAAATTTAGGAGCGCCCCTCAGTTTTAAATTGTTTTTCTTTTTTTTTTTTGCTCTGACGCGTCCTTCCTAACTGAAAATCTAACAAAATTTATAACTGTCATGCTAATAAATAATTTTGTTTTTGTTTTTTTTTTTTTATTTTGATTACCTTGATAGGTCTTTTAAGTTGAAAGAGCAATAAAAAAAATGTAATATATTACATGCAGACAAACCAATTGGCCATTTAAAGCTTTGCTCATTTAATACCATACATATTAATGGGACTTATGTCATGCCAGTCCGTCCGGGCTTCTGGAAGGGAGACATTCAATTGAAAATTACAGCTCCATATGCCCAACTTGCTTGCCTACTTGCTTCTACCAAACAATAATAAAATAGTAATTATATCAAATGCAAACAATTTTTAAGTACGCTACTTTGAAAAAAAAAATGCACAAAGTAAAAACATGCTAATAGATTTTCATTGTTGTAATTTAATAATGAAATGATAACTATATGTTAACGTTTTTTTTTTTTTTGATAATTAATTTGAAAATGTAATAATGAAAGTTTTTTTTTTGATAATTAATTTAAAAGTGTAATGCATTTACTAAAATAGTTTTTCGACGATTCAACTAAATATTTTAATTGAATACGTTTTAAATTGAATTGTGAAATTCACAATAAGTGTTTTTTTATCATTTTGATTTAAGTACATTAAAAATATTTCGTAAGATTTGTGAAAAGCCTTAAATTGGGTCCAAAAATGTTATCCACTTGAAGCAGTGGCCATAACAAGTAGAGCTACCCACTTTTGTGCATAAGAATTCACTTGGAGCATTGAGCGATGTGTTGCGGGAGGACCTTGGGGACTGGGGGAGTTCTGTTATGGATTGGGGAGACATGGGAAAATGTCGCCGCGTAACTTGAGGAATGTTTAAGTCTTGTTAGTGTAAAATAATAGATGGCGGGTGGCGTGTGACAGCATAAGTATGCTTAAGAGAGCCAGCTGAGCAACAGTTTTTGGCTATTGGATGATTTGTTTTTCCCGATTCAACTGAAGCTTCCGACAACCAAATAACGTTGCCCTTAGAAGGCAAGAAACGAGCTTAGGTAAAATTTTGAGCATTCCATTCAAATTGCATTTATCTTAAAAATATTTATAATAACTTTGGAAATTCAATTTCTAAAGAAAATATGTTAAACGAGTTTGCATTGCGGGGCAACACACGTCGGTGTTGGCGTGTGTGTGTGTGTGTGTATTGGTGTCGATAGCTGTGCGTTGTTATTGTCGTTGTCTGTGTGCTAGAAAATTAAAATCGACCATATGTTGCCTCATCGATTTTGATAAGTCGCTGGTAGCTGCTGGCTGAAAGCAGACACACAACTGCGACAACAGGAGCAGCAGCAACACTGCCAAGCTTCATATCCGCTTCCGCTCCAACATAATGGGTCACCGGGCTTGTGTGTGAGTGAGTGTGAGTGAGTGTGTGTGTGAGTGTGTACGTGTGCGAGTGGATAGGTGCGAGTATCGTTGTATCTGCGTGTCTCAATTTCCCGCTTTCAATTGAGAAACGCACTGACACAAAACTTGTAAAACGGGCCTTGTCATGCATGAGGTTTTTTTTCTCGTTTGTTGCCCTTTTTTTATTAATGTTTTTCCTGTTTCTGCTCCGATTGTTGCTCTTGGGCGACGTTGTCGTCTCGTTGTTGTTGCTCTTGCGTGACACAAATCTAACGACATTTGGTAAGTGTCTTTGACATTACGTTGAATGCCTTGTTAAATATTTCATAAGCAATTCTAAAGCAATACGCATGAAATTTCATCAGCGACATTTACAATGCCAACATACACAGCAAATATACCCATATTTTATACCCATCCCAACCCAAAGCAAACAGGGACCAACTAAGGGTATATGTTACAATTAAATTACGCTTTCAATAAATGTTGCCGCAACATGTTGCTGGAGCAGGGCGCCTGCGCCTGCGCCAGAGCCAAACATTTGCATATACCACTCTTTCTGTATTGTTGTTGTTGTGGCGCGGTCATCGGCAACACACAGAGACTAGGTTAGTTTCTTCACTTCTGTTTCAGTTGTTTAGCGCGCCTCAAGCCACACACAACGCAATTGTGCGCAATACGCACTCACACGTGACTCCGTCGGTGACTCACTGTGATTGGCCTCGAATGACACGAGCAACACGACTCACGCCTCGTGTGCTTTTCGTCCGTTACATTTGCCGAGTGCTTTAATTTGCGTAAACGTAACGCGTCGCCTTGCGTCGCGTAAAAGGCATTGACGTAAAATTATTTAGAAAAGAGATAAGAAAAAAAAAACCAACACCAGCAGCAGCAAAAGGAATTACGTGAAACGTGAAACGTAAAACGCAAAACGAAATACGTTTGAAAGCAACGCGCCCGAATGCGTTACGTGGCGCATGAAATGGCGGCACGCAATTCGCGCTACATTGAATCCAAACGCATCACCCACAAATTGCTCTAGTCCACAAAAGGTAGCCGCGAAATTCGAATACCACAGCGGATGCAGTTAACGAATACCAATGTATATATATATATATATATATATATATATATATATATGCATATATATACATACATTTATATGGGTTCGAGTACAATTAAGTGTATTAGTAAAACGTGACCAGACCCAAATTATAGCCACTGGCCAAAAAGTAAATGGCACATCCAATTTGCTCAACCACGTTTGCACCGGCGAGCCGCCCACATTCCGCACCCGAGACCAGCAATTTTTCAACAGCTTAGTGCGTAATGAAGAAATTGCTCAAGTTTGGCAATCCCCTCGCCTCGTTTACCGCATGTCCTGCGGCCGTCATGGTGATTGAAAACTCAACCGCATTGCGGACTTGTCATCATTTCAAATGAATGTGCGCCCGTCTTCATCTTCGCCTCCGTCTCCATCTCCATCTCTGCCTATAAGACTTAAGAGTTAGGACTCAAAATCTAATCCCTTCCGCTGGTTACTTGCCCCGAACCGCTCGCTCTCCCTCTCTCTCACTCTCTCTGTCTCTCTATTTCCGGGCGTCCTGCGGCTGGCTCATAATACTTATAAATTGAGTATGGCGGTTGGCAAAACAATATGGCGTTGACTCATTTAAGTCGTTGGAAGTGTCTTTGTCTCGAGTTTTGCGATTGCCATCATTTATTTTAATTACTTTTTGCTGTTGTCGTCTTTGGTTGCAGTTATAATTTAATAGCATCACAAATTGCGCATGAAATGTTGTTGGAATACTTTATGGCGATGCTTGTGATCATGGGATTAACCACAACATTCGATAAGCACACAAGCACAAGCATCACAAGCCGCATGCAACACTTTGGTAAGTACTCAGAAAACAAATATCAACTGAAATTCAATCGATGCGACTTCAAAGTTCGATTAAGCAAATTACTTTTCAATTGAAGAAGAAGAACGCATTCAAGTTCATCAAAGGTTAATTGGTTTTCTCAATTTGAAAAGAAGACGAAAATGCCAGATCCAAAAAAAGCATGATAAGAAATTCAAAGAGAACATGAAATTCTGAAATAATATCATTATCATGACGCCGAACAGCTAACGAGGCAAAGTTATGTCAAGACAAATTGAGAAATTAATTACAAATTTGGAATTTACAGAACTTTGACCCTTAATCATCGTAAAATATTTAACGGCAGACAACATGACAACAACTCACATGCAACTCACGTGTCACGATCTTTTTAATAACAAATCAGGCAGAAAGTTGGGGAAGTAGTCTTAATTAAACAATTATATTTGTGCAGCGCATTCAAGTTTTATGGAGAAAACATTGTTCATATTATAAGGACAGTCTTCAAATAATTTGATAGTTTCATTAAGAATTTACCCCTTTATTCATAATGCGCTATTTTGTTACATTTAGATTATAACACGATCAGACTTAATCGCTTTGTCGATGGAATAAGACTCAAGCTAATCTATGTTTATATGCCGCAACTAACTTAATTAATCATTCATTCTCGTAGTCTAATGCAACTCAAAGCTTTGCACAACCGGAACTAGCTCAGTTCACTTGAGCAATCCAAAATTGAGTTTAAGCGGATCGCTAATTGGAGCCAAAAGCCGTTTGGCTCGGTTCACCTCATCAATCGATTGCCGAGGCTTGTGAGCCATCAGGTAACCCCAAATCCCTGCGGCTCAAGTTGAGTACAAGTTGAATATTTCGTAAATGAATGTTAAACAAATAAACTCGAAATAACTTCCAACTAAATAGTTGTGACTTTCGCCAATTGTTTGGTGTTTCTGTAACTGTGTGTAAAAAATAAATAAAAAAAAGAAAATGCTCGTGTTGTGTGTTCATTTACATGGCCATTTGGTAATATATTTACAAAAACAACTGCAATTTCTCATTTATTATTTATGGCACCTGGCCTCCGTTTTAGTGTTCACGTGGGGCAAGGCACATGGGGCGTGGGTAGTGGGTCGTGAGGCGTGAGGCGTGGCATGGGCAGTGTATGTGTGTTGAGCTTGTTGCTGCGGTTAAACTCAACAATTTGAGATCCAAAACAAAACGGCTTTGGTTACTTTTTACCGGCAAAGCTCACTTTGTATGTAAATACAAAAGTTTTATTAAAAAAACATTTTTATTTTTTATTTTTATGTTATATACGTGCGTGTGTGTGTGTGTGTGTGGTATTATGCATGTTTTTTTTATTGTGCAAAACAAAAAGCAATTTCATTTGTAAAATGTTTGCAGGGCACTCGTGCCGCGGAGGTGCGGGTCGATTGAGTGTGGCAGCAACAGTTTCAATTAAGTGTTTAGCAGCATTTTATTGCTCGATATTTGATAGCCACATGGGCTAATGGTTGGCCCTATAAATCAATATATGTACAAGCACATATTTGTGGGTGTGTAATGCATGCTGTTGTTGTACTTGTAGCTGTTTGTATATTTGTGTATTTGCTTAGGCACTCGTGGATTATTAGCGCATTAGTTGGCTAATACATGATGTTGATAAAGCGTCTGCAGGGCTCCACATAAATCACTTGCCTCAAGTGCGGGCCAAAACCAATGATGGATCATAATGCGAATGGGTGTTAGCTCTAGCTCAATATACACACACATACACATGCACATACACATACACATCGAAGCCCGTCTCACATATACATGTATGCATATATTGTGGTGAAGTGTCTGCCAATAAGATGGCAAACTTTGGCATAAATTAAGCACAAATACTCGTTAATCAAATGAATGTTGGATGTTGATTCGTTGCTCGTTCGTTGTGTGCCACTGTCTGGCCACTCAGTACACTTGCTCATTCGTTGTCCATTCATATCCATTTGCCGAGCTGTCTTCTGCAACATGGGGTCAAGTGTTTTTTTCCTTTCCATCTGACGCCGATGGAAACGTCTACGTTGATTTCGCATATAAATGCACCATGAATACATTTAGATTGACATTTAGATACAGTTATTTAATACCCTCTTCAAGAGATTGTTGTTGTTGTTGTTTTCGTTGGTTTTGTTGTTACGCGTGTTTGAGTGCACATGATTGAGTGCGGCAAGTCTCGCATTGTGTGTCTGCGTGTGCGTGTGTGCTTTTGTGGGCAAAACCCTTGTAGTTTCTAACCACTACACTTGAGAAGCGTTTATTGACAGTATCCCTGTGCAATCGTCTTCCATTTCATTACTCTTGCTCTACTCTACTCTCCCGCAGCGCTGGCCACGGAGCTCTCTAATCTAATACCCGAGGAGTACGATCCACATTTCGATAACAGCACAGAGCGTGATATAATCGCCGCCCTGGGGACCACAGCTCGGATGCATTGCCGCGTCCGCAATCTGGGGGATCGGGCAGTGTCCTGGATTAGGCAGCGTGACTTGCACATACTCACAATTGGCATCATGACCTACACCAATGATCAGCGCTTTCTGGCCCGCCACATCGACAACTCAGACGAGTGGGTGCTCAAGGTCGTCTCGGTGCAGCCCCGCGATGCTGGCATCTACGAGTGCCAAGTCTCCACGGAGCCGAAAATCAGCCTTGCCTACAAGCTGATGGTTGTCAGTAAGTATTGCGGGCATCATTGAGTTCACAAAATAGAAAAGATGATTCATTTTGATTTATTTATTTATGTATTGGTATTTTCATCTTCTAGTCACTCAAGAAAAATACAAAATAATATAAACACTTTAAGTGTTGATGATGAATGATTTTCCCATATTATTTTCAATCTAAGATATGTTCAATGTAAGATATTTTCAATATATGTATTTAATACTTATTATTACTAATTATGATTATTTTAATTATTATTATTATTACTTACATTAGTTGCAAAATAACTTTCGACATCTTATTGTAATGCAGTGCAATTTTGATGTAAGACATCTTAAATTCTCAAATAACTTGCTTATAGCTCTATAGCTATAATTGGAGCAGGCAGAGTTAAATAAAAAATAAATTAACTGGTGATGGAGGCAAACGGATGAGGGAATCAAATCATGTTAAGCAAAGATGGTGATAATGAGATATACGTGATAGAACTAATTGTGCAATTAGCCCAAGAAAACACAAGAAGTTCCGGAAGAAATACAACTAAGAAAGAGTGAAAAAAAAACGAAAAATGTCGAAACCAAGAGAGGAAAAATACAGAAATTCATGAAGCGGAACTGGGTCAAAATGCACAAATACTAAAATATCAAATTGAAAAAGAAAACAGAAAAATAAAAAAAAAGAAACATTAATAGAATAAAACAAAACTATAAATCGCTTATAACGTTGTAATAGTTTAGTTATTACCAAGGTTTGATGAAAGTTGCAGCTTAGTTCAGATTTAGTTGCGATTTTTAAAATTCCATCATCGTGAAACTTATTTGGCAAGATAAACTAGCATTTATTACTTGGAAAAAGTGAAACTTTTACATTTAAAATGGGATTATGTGCAGCAATTTACGCACAACTGCTAAGCTGAAGCGGACAGCGGACTATGGAGGGCAGTGGGAGTGGCATTAGTTTAACGAGCCGTGCAGCTGCAGGTGTAAGTGAAATGGGAAAGCAAAAGCGAAAGCGAATGCGAAAGGTGTGGAAAGGGAAGCTAATGAGTTTTGTCTTAATGACACGTTGCTTTCAACAGTCTCAATTGACACAGGCTCTTTGCGTTCTTTTCGTAGCATCCAAGGCGCAAATCCTTGCCAATCGCGAACTGTTCATCCAGAGCGGCAGCGACATCAATCTGACATGCATTGCACCCCAAGCGCCGGGACCATATACTCACATGCTCTGGTACAAGGACACCGAGCTGATGAGTGATTCGACGCGCGGCGGAATACGGGTCATCTCCGAGCAACAGATGAAGACCAGCAATTTGGTGATATCGCGTGTCCTGCACACAGATTCTGGAAATTACACATGCTCCGCGGATAACTCAAGTGAGTGCCACACACTCACACACACACACACACACACACAGTTAGGTTGCGCCACCTTCTTCAGACACACACGCCCACTTACACACACTATTTCCTCTTCTCAATGTTTACTATATAAATATATATATATATATATATATATATGTGTGTGTATACTTCGTTTTGCAGACTCCGACAGCGTGTTTGTGCATATCATTAAAAGCGAACAGCACGCGGCCATGCAGCATGAGCTTGGCGTGAGATTGGAGCTGCCCAGCCTCTGGCTGTTATTTGTCCTGCTCACGCTACTGCATGTGGCACAGCGGCATCTCCATTTCCATCACCATCACCAGCCACACCATCAGCTGCTCCTGCTCCACGCACTGGCCTAAGCTGCGCCGTAACTTATGTTTCATGTCTGATTTGCGTTCCCGCCGTATCTGTATGTGGCTCTGTGCATGGGTGTGTTGCGAACTCTGGGGTAAGTTGATGTTCTTGTGCTTGCCTGGGGCACGTCTTCAGGGAGTTTGCAATTGATATTATTACCTACTTTACAGCATTACTTTACAGCACTGGCCGAAGGGGCTGCAGCCACGCCCACACCAAGGAAAGCGGAAAGCGGAAAGAGGAGTGAGGAAAGGCAATTGATGCACCTGTATATATGTAAATCAAATTGGGTTTTGTTATAGGCAGCTTTAAGTATTTTTATACGTAATTAATAAATGTGAATAGGCTCGAGGCATTGCACAAAGCGAGTCATTTAAAAGCAAATAGTTTAAGAAGGAAAGCCAACATTGATAGAACAAGCAATCAATTAATCGATTAATCGATCAATCGAGCAATCGATTAATCGGCCAGTTGTGTAGCAATAAGCAAAAGTGAAACGAAACTGCAAACATAAAATCGAAAATACTGTAAATAAATGTTTAATCTTAATTAACATGAGCATTCAACAAATTATAATGTTGCAGCATGCATCTCGCCAAATACTTAAAATCGAGGTGTACACATGCATAGATATAGCTACTATCTGTCATCTAGATTAATTATGATAAATTGTGCAAGCGGGTGCAAAATTAAAATTTAAAAAAACTCAACAAAAAAAAGAAACCAAATGATTAATGACAGTATGAATATATGAACCGAAATGCGAAATCCATCCCCCAAAGGTCCCCCAACATCACCACCAAGCATTTGCCACACCCAATCCCGACCAATCGAACAGCATTTACGCCTCTGACTTTCCGCCGTAGATTACCCCTGCCCATTATGGCTGAGATTAAGCGGCTTAATTGGAGTTTGAGGCTCGCTCTTGTGGTAATTGAAGAACGATAAAGGACTCTGTGCACCTGTATATATGTGGTGTAATTTAATGGCGGTTGCGGAAAAGCCTCGAGTGCGGATTTGACAACAATTTGGTAATTAACATAATTCCACTGCAAAACTTAACATTATGAAAATTTTAAAAATTATATATTTCTGGATCTACTGAATAAATAGAAACTTTCTCGAAATGAAAACTTTTATGTTACAGATCTTAAAAGGCGTTTGAACTGCGTTAGTTACATATATATATATATATATACATATATATATACATATATATATACATATATATAAAGTTTCATATTCATTTCAATTTCCTTAAATTAATCAAATTTCTTGGAGTAAATATTTTTGTTATTCGATTTTTAAATCTTTTTGTAGGTATTTAAAAATCCTAATAACTCTCCTTGTTGCTGATTATTATAATTATTTAGTGCAGAGGAAAGTTGAGAAGAATTGATAGAATTTTCTTGTGTTATTATTTTAATATTAAATTCATTTTTATTGGCCGATCTCTTAAGTTTAACTAAATGTGTGTGTTGGAATGAAATGAATCTTACTTAATATGGCTAATCAACGAACATGAATTCAATATATTTAATTTTATTAATTGGCTGGATATTTAAGTCCGGATGCGTAAGCGTTTTAATTAATTCATTGAAAAATTTCCGCATTATTTGCCTTTAACCCAATTGTAGAGGTTGGAAATATACACCAAGAAAAATTTCATATAAGTGATTTTCACAATGTGCCATCACATAAAAACGAGCTTATTATGCATTTGCGCTTGTGTGTGTGTGTGTGTGTGTGTGTGTGTGTTAACCATGAATACATATACATAATAAACGTAAAATGCAAGAGAAAGAAAAATACAAACTCACCGACAACAGCAGCAGCTGCAGCAGCAGCAGCAACAGCAGCAGCAACAGCAGCAGAAGCAGCAGCAACAGCCACATAAAATGTTGCACAAGCTTTCTTTGCTTTGTTTCTCTTTTGCTTCCGCTTAACGTTGATGCAGTAATATTTAATCAATTTGTGTTTAACTTTCAAGCGTTCGCCATCAGCTTTGAACGTTCACTCAACATTCAAGAATTGCAATTTAAAACGAAAATAAATGCAAAAAGTTCGGCTTCATATCTTCTATGTATTTGACATTTTTCCCAACAAATCACGTTTTTCTCACCTTGGTAATTAGTTAAGTGCCAATCGAAGCTTCTCGTAGGACCCCAGTCCCTTTCTATTTCTCGTTCTCTTTCTTAGTCTTTATTTCTCTCTCTTTCTCTCTCGCTTTATATTCTTTCTGCTCTCCGTTGTTGTGGTATCCACTATTGTCACAATTCCGTTTAAGCTTCGGAAAGCTTAATGCAAAAGCAAATGCATGTTTTTTTCTTAACTTTTTTGATGTGCTCGTTGTAAACTTTTTGTTGGCAGACAAAGCTGCAGCTGGGTTATCGCTTTAATTAATTATACCTATCGAGTTCGCATTATTAACACCCTCAAGTAATTGCATCAATTAATTTCAATGAGGTGAATTGCACGTTAAATTTATTCCTTTGTATCACACTTAAGTTATTAAATGCACCACGCATTATCATTGCAGTGCGATCGAATTGAATAACTCAATTTAAATTACAGACAGGAAGAGCTATCACTAAAATGAACAAAACAAAACTAAATCTTTACTTGAATTTCCACAAGTGTGAATATAGTTCTTTGAAACATCAGCTGAATTAAAGAGCGCTCTGCAATTCATTGTAAATGGGTAAGTTAACTTGGTATATATTTAAAACAGCAGAAAAAAGGGTCAAGTGAAAAAACGCAACAAAGAAAATGTAAATTACAATTTTAATTTGTTTTCACTTTGCAGCGCGAAGTAGCCGCAAAATGTGTCTGTGTATTGTGCTATAATTTCAAATACCAAAGTCAAGAATTTGCTCCTCGTTGCAAGCGTAGCTGCAACAAGACGCCGCCAAGTCGACAACACAATGGCAAGGAGTGCAGGGGGAAGTAAGTACAAACGCTTAAGAGGGCTGCTTAAAGTTGCAACGGCGCAGAGTAGGCAACACTTACGCAGCGTTTAGATGGCATACAAATGGTGTTTTGCATGAGCCCAATAATAATTGAAATGAAAGCAGCCACGAGCCAGGAGCCACGAGCCACGAGCCACGAGCCACGAGCCGGTACTAATGGCACAGTAAACGAAATAGCTTTCATAACTTTAAGAGCAACCACATCCATCATAATAGTCAGTCAAGCGCACGTTCAAGATATGCCCAACAGTTGTTGTTGCTGCTGTTGTTGTGGTTGTTATTGCTGTTGCTGCTGTTGGCCCTTGGTCCTGGGCCTCGGGCATTTGAAATCTTTGGGGAATATTTTACGTATCTTCGCCATGAACGCTGACAAGCCTTAAGTAACATACATATTTTATATAGATATGTACGTCCATGTATAAATATAACCCATTGGGCCTTGGCTCAATGAATTGCAAGTGCCAACAGTAAGAGCTATTGCTACTGGGTGTTATTGTTGGTGTTGTCGTTGTAGCTGCTTCACCTTCACTCATAAATTGTACAGCGTGAAATAAATCAAACTCATCCTTTACATCGCTAGCAGCGGCCCAAAACCCTGGTGTTGTCGCCCTTACACTGAGCGAACAAAACAAGTAACTCTTAAGTAGCGCAGACCATCTCAAAAACGTTTTACGGCACAGATAAGGAATAAGTACGTAGTAAAGCAACCAATTTAAATAAATTATGCAAAACATTCTTTCAAAACCACGGAATACGACGAAAATCAAAAGATGTGCTGCAAAGTTTAAATAACAAAGTTTATACAATATGAAATGATTATACTATATTTATATTAAATATTTATAATCATAAAAATCTTGTGCTCAAATCTAGCAAGAGTTTCTGAAATTTGATTCTCTCAGTGTACTAGTACTGGTGCTGCTGCCTGAGACGCTGTCAGTAACAAATCATGCTCAGGGCTACAGCTACAGCCAGTCCAGGCGCAGCTCTGTTGGAGCCGAAGCCTGAGCAGCCTGTAGACTTGTTTACGATCTTAATACGCACAACCCCAAAAAATTGCGTATACGCTGTGTGTGTCAGCAGCAGCAGCAGCAGCAGCAGCAGCAAGGAGTGGATGCCAGAACGGAAGTTCTGACTGTGCGAACACGACGACAGCAACACCAACAGCAACGACGACAACATTAGCAACGGCACCAGCTACAACAACGGCTACAACAAGAGCAACACCACGGGCTAAGAAACTACGGGGCGTTGTCGTTCCGGAAAATATTTAATTACTAATGAGTTTTTCGTGCTGCAGCAAAATCAACATTTTAAATACGTGGCGAAAATAGGAGCAACAAAAAAACCTTGTAACATTTTTAATTTGCTAATTAGCAAGCGGTAATGATGCAACCAATTTGATTGATAGTCAGCCGAGACCCAGTCGATATACATATATGTATGTATATATCTATCTATACAGGGCTAGTGACAAGAATTCATTATTCAGCATTGTGCTGTTAGTCAATTGATTATCAGGTATTATGCTTGACAAATTTCTAGCCTGCCTCACTAGCTCGTCAAGACAACCAATTGGTTTCAATCCGATGAATATTTGCTGCCTCACCGCACATCTTGGTGAGTGCGAAGAGGGTGAGGCGAGAGCGAGGGAGAGAGCGAGAGAGCGAGAGAGAGAGGCGGGGAGGAGAGACAGAGAGAAAGTGAGATAGAAAAAGGAACAGGAACAGGATATGGGTGCTCCACCTGCTTCAACCGCTAGCTAAAACAAATTGTGTGTACATGGATGTGTCATGATAAATATATTACACACACACACACACACACATACACACAACCACACACACACACGAACATATGAATAAATTATGATTGGTATTCACGCAACTTTGGCAAAAACAATGACAACTCTTAATATTTAAAAAGGCCTTAGTCATCGTTGTCGTTAACCTAACCTAGATAAACCACAACAACAACAACAACAACTATAAGAAGAAGATGAAGATGAAGAAGAGGCAAAATTGATGCATAAGACGCTGAAAAACTTTATCTTTCGATATTATTGGGGCATAACTTTGCGGGTCATAAATCAAATTAGATGCTCGCTGACACTTAGCAACACATAAGAAATGCAAACGATTTGATTAAATATACAATGCAAACCACACACAAAGTCTACAAAAAACCGAAAAACAACAACTTTAACACACAACAGCTTACCAAAGTAAATACCCAGCAATTCCTATTATTCATTTTAGTTAACGTCAATATGAAGCAAGTTAAATGCACTCTTTTGGCTATGTCGACCTTTTGATACTCTATTTTTAATACCTAAAAAAATATGATTGTTGTAGAGTAGTATGTATAACTGAAAAAAATATCTTTTGAATGAAAAGGAATCAGTTTGAATGCCTCAAAATTATTATCTATGAAATGTTGTTCATTGTTTGTTGACCTCTTTCTATAATTGAAATAGTCAAAGGCAGCTTTGCAGGTAAATTGTTTTTCTATTTTTATACTCCGATGTATTTCGATATGTAACAAATTCTTAGCCCCTTAGCTAGCCCAAAAAGTCTCAGTTAACGTGTATCGCCCATCATTGCCAAATGTTGGCCAATTATAACTGTAACGAAAGTGCAATTAGCATTTGTTACCAACCACATTGCAAAACCCAAACACCCCAAACAAATCAATTAAGCTGAGCGCAAAGCGTAAGGAAACATTTATCATGCGATTTGCTGAGACTGAGAAGCTTTAAGTTGGCCACGACTTTTGCACAAGAGAGATTTAAGTGATTTGCTAACTGCCTTTAAAATCCAACTGAGTTGCGGGTAATAAATGGCCTGGCACTATTTGAACAGCCTCAACCCGAAAATGTTGAATTCTCGGCTTGGCTTGGCTGGGCCTTTCTGGTTTATGGGTTTGAGATTTAATTTAAGTTTTGTTTTAACAGCGCTTCAGAGTGCAAAGTGCCTGCATTTTGCAGGAGTTCAGTTCGCTTCCAATTCTTTGTTTTTTTTTTTTATATTTCTGTTTCGCTATTTGTTACTTTTACATTGCACGTTGCTGTCATTTTGTTGCATGCGACACGCGATGGTCGCTCCGCAGATTTGTAGGCCGTTTTGGGTAAACACCCATATGTATGTGGCATATGGCATTGGTAGATGGTAGATTTAACTTCAGCTCCAGCGACGAACGTTTGCCGCATGTACTTAAATCTTCAAACAAAATCGTTTGATCCATATCGCCCAAGCTGGCCAACACACAAAAGAGTCTGTCCGTGTGAGTGGGCGGGGAGGTGGGAGGAAGGCGGTGGTAAAGTGACAGCTAACTGCACGTTACGATTGCACCCGCTGGCAAGAGGTTAATTTCCCCCAGGAAGCTCACAACTCAATAACCTTAAGGCCAAGTAGCTCGCGCGCTAAGTAAACCTCAACATTAACAAGTCGAATAAAGATGAAAAAGGGCATCAGATTTTTGGGATAGATGAACGGGAAGGGGGCGTGGGCGGTGGGCCCACCTGGTTAGCCACCCGACCGAACAATATGAAATTACCGCCTTGAAATATGAACACCCGCTGAGATTTTATAGCAGTCAAGTTTGAATTATTAAATATGTATTTTCCAGGCAAACGCCAAAGCCAGAAACAGAAAACAGGACAGAGTGAAGAAGAGCTCCCAATGTGCGGCAATATTCAAGTTTTCACCGATTTCTTGAGTGCGTTTTACGACTCGAACAAGGGAAATTTTTTCAAATATTTTCCCAATAAACGCTGAGTGTGCCATAAAAGTTGCTATAAATGTGAGTAGAGCTTTTGCTAACTTAAAAGCTTTCAAGTATTTTTGCACACTGCAAAAGCATAAAGCATTTACTGGCTGCAAAAAGTATCGCTAAAGCTTTGCTTGTTTGTCCAAAGCTCTTTTAAATCGCTGCGGCCTAATGAGCTCCAACTCTAACTCTAACTCCAATCCCAGTTCCAGTGTAACATGTTGTTAGCTGGACGAATGCCTCGCCAGTCTGAACAAATGACGGGCCATTAGCCAGTTATTGCGACAGACTGACGGCCAAAAGCACTAAGCACATTAGCAGCTTCCGTTGAATACAGCCGCTTCATAAATATGCACCTAAGTCATTTTCATCTAAACCAGCTACTGCTACAGGACATTTATCACACACGCACACACACACACACACACACACACACACTGAGACGCATATATAACGGTATATATTTATGGCGGGAGCCTGCTTAAAATAGCTTCATTGTAGATAAATTCTCATTTCTCTTGCATTTCCTCGATCGTCGTTTATTTTGTTTTTCGGCTACTATTTCATCTTTTTGGTGTCTACATCATTTCTTGTGCACACTTTGGGGCAAGTCTTTGTGTGTGTGCTTGTGTACGCAACGCGGTGCACTGTGCGAAAATTGTCTGTTATGTTGTGTTGTGTTAATTATTTATTAAAGCGCAGCTGGCATTTTTCTGTCTATTTACCTGTTTGTCGAGCTTTATGAATTCATTTGCGTTTAAAACAACAATAAAAAATCACTAATTTGCCATACAACTCTTTCTGTTTGCTGTGCAAAGTTCATTTTTAAAATTTGCTCTTAATTAACGCACCGATTTACTTACTAACATTTCCGCTCGAACTAGCTGCTTCCACGATGGCTCGACGATTGAAGGTATTCTCATTTTATAATCGAATATGCAACAGATAGCAACAAGCGCAAAACATGTGCAAAAGTTCATTTTGTAACAGACCAAAAAAGTTGACTGAATATTGTTCGGAAGTTAACTTACATTTACTGCTTTATAAGATTTAATAATATTTTCGACAGTTTCACAAGATCAATACTTCTGCAGTTGATTTCAGTGTACATTGTTAATGACATACACGTAATACATATTATATAACAATTTGTATATGCAAGGGTATTTGAGCTTTGCCCCAGTCCAGTAAGCGCTCATCAATGCAGTTAATGTTGTTGTTGTTGCTGTTGTTGTTGTTGCTGCTGCTTTTCTTGCAGTGCATGCAAGCTGAATGTTAAGCTTGCAAGTGGCTGTTGCCATTACGTTAGTCGTTGTTCTTGTTCTTGTAGTTTGCTGGCTGTTCTTGTCGCTTTATTCATTTGCAGCTTCTGGGATGCTTTACTTCTTTCTCATTCCTTTCGTTGCTGTTCGGCTGTTTTTTGTTTTTTGTCTTTTTTTTTAAGTTTACACAGTTTGCACGCATCGGTCCGCAAATTTATGCATTTGGCTATGCGAGTGTAATAAACAAGACCTTCAACCAACGTCTCCGTCTCTCTCTCTCTCTCTCTCTCTCTCTCTCTGTCTCTTTTCCTCTCTCTTTCGCAGTATATCGCTCTGTCTCTCTTCGTCACTCTCTGTCACTCTTGCAGATGCTTTGGTCAGCCTTTTGGTGCTGCTGCTGCTACGTTTGGTCACTTCCATTGCCGGTGCTGCCAGACTTTTATTTTTATGCGTAGATATTAAATGTGTTTCCTGGCACTTTATTCTTTAGCTGTTGCTGCTGCTGCTGCTGCTGCTATTGTTTTTGTTTTTGTTTTTGTTCTTGTTGTCGCTTCCGTTGTCGGCGTATTGTGCCATTTTACACCAACATGACGTCGACAGAGATGTCAACGTCGGCACATTGGCGCAAACGTGTGGATATCATTTTGAAAAAAATAAAATAAAAAAATGAATGCGCAATTCAAAAAGTAGCACAGAAAATCAAAGCAAAAAAAAATCAAATATATATATATAAAAAAAAAAATAACGTCGCAAAAAACGCAAGCGCTCAAAATGCATAAATAGGCAACGGCTTTGAGCCAAAGGGGCTAAAATTGCTGCGGCTGTGGCCTCTTGGCTATGATTTGAGCAGCAAGTCATGGCCACATTTCTATGTAAAAAACTACGAGCGCACATAAAACTTTGCCAATTTCAATAACAACATTTCATTTTCAGTTCGCAGCAAGCAGTTCTACCCTCCGTCAAAAACGCACGCTGGGGAGCCCGAGCCCGAGCCCGAGCCTCAGCCCCGCCCCACAGCCTCAGCCCCAGCCCCAGCCTCAGCCCCAGCCCCAGTCACAGTCATAGCCAAAGTTTGCGATCGAGCTCGAGCTCGACTCGAGGCAAAGCTGTTGCTGCTACCATTTTTTCTTCTTCTTCGTTTTTGGAGGGTTACGCGTTGGCGCCAGTGTGCGTTTGGCTTACGCTGCTGCATTGCAATGCTGACTGTCATGCCCATCTCTTGCAATGGCAGTCGGCACACCTCCTTCTGCGCCCGCTGCTGACACCGCATTGCGCGCCGCTGAAAGGAAATTCATAAAAATGTTAATTTTTCCGCCGGAAATATAATTTATGTAAAGCGCAGCGGGTGACCTAAGGTATGGCTGGCATGCTACAGCGACTACAACTGCAGCTCGACCGGCAAAAAATATATATATTTATATATCTGTGAATATATAAAAATAAAATAAATGCCAGGAAAATATATCCGGTGCGAATTGCAAATATATCCCGATGCCAAACGAACTCCAGCTGAATTGATTCACAATAAAATGCAGTTTAATTTGCATATAATTTAAGCACTTTTTCTGCACAAATTTGCATGAAATTGGACCGCGCCCACAATCATCTAATTAATGCAACACGCCCACAGCTATAATAAACAACACACACACACGCACACGCACACACACATGTGTGTGTGGCTTATTGTTAGCATTGCGGCAACATTTCCAAGTTGTTGCCATGACCATTAATCTTTGCAAGTAGGTAATTGCTTTGCAATTACCCCTTGCAACGTACCAGCGCCTTCAAGCCTTCAACCAACCCCAAACTTCCAGCACCCCTCGCAGACTATTTTTGGCATAAACCCGCTCCGTTTGCCATTCCGCAAGCCCATTGCAGGCTAGCTTCCAAATTCGTCCCGCTTTTTTACAGTACTCGCTCGCAAACCGAAACGCAACGCTCCAAATCGGATGGAATATTTCAGTTTTTGCAAATCATTGTGTGTGTGCAGAGAAGAATAAGTTAGAATTTTGGAATCATTAATTTGGAAATAAACCAATATTCAGTATACATGCTGAATTGTATATTGATTCTGTTAACTCCGTTTAGAAGCAAAGCACCAAGTTTTCAATTTATACAATAACTAATAAAAAAAACAAAAACTCACGTGCAAAAAAAAAAAAAAACTTTAAAACTAAAAAATGAGAAAGTATTTTGCATTTAATCTTCTGCCTCTTTGTTGGCACACACTTTTTTTAAATTGACCATTTGCGGTTGCCAACTTGTGGTTACGTATATATATGCAAATTGGCAAATAGCACTTTTAAAAATGAATGATTCATGCAGAAAAATGCATTAGTTGTTTCGATGTGTGTTTGTTTCAAAATAAATGCACAATTTATGTATATGAATAATAAACATTTAACACATACAATGTATGTTTTGGTCTAAACACATTCAAGCATTAAGCATAACAACTGCAAACTACAAAGTTTATAATTAAGTTATGCTGTTCTTATACATTTCGTATGTCCTAGTGACCACTGTATTTCCCCTTTCTCTCTCTCTCTCTCTCTCTATCTCTCTGTATCTTATGCACACTTTATCTCCCCGAGCGTATCTCTCTCTGTGCCGCTTTGTCGCTGTCGCTGCCACTGCCTCTGGCTCTGCTGTGGTTACATTTCAACGGAAGTCCCACGCAATGCCCGCCGGCAACAGCTGCATGCAACCAACACCCGCCCCTCTCCCTCTCTCTCCCTCTCTCTCTGTCTTTCTCTGTCTCGCTCCCTTCCCCACTCTGTGCACGACAATGTCGGTACATAACACGACCCGCGAAGGTTGCAGCAATGGCTTCGACTACAGCTCCGGCTGTGGAGCTGTGTTTGCACACTATCTCTTTCTTTCACTCTCTGTCTCTCTCTATCTCTCTTAGGGAGCCACACACTCCAATGTGCTGGCCCTCGTCATGCTGCGCCTGCATTGTGTTAATGCTTTTTGTTAAGCTTACAAGGCAGGGACAAGGCGAGGGGAGGCGATACGAGACGAGATGAGACGACGAGTTGGCAGAGACAGGGCCAGGGACAGGGACAGGACGCAATACGAGCTAGAACTACTAGAATGAGGAGCAATGAGCAGCTATGCAGTGCACTATTGTGCAGTTTTGCAGCGTGTGTCGCTTTTTGCAAATGTTTGCAACATACACATTCACAAAGACACTGTTAAAACGGCAACGTCAACAGCAACAGCAACAGCAACGCAGTCAGCATTTGAAGCTACTTAAATATTGCAGCTATGCACATAAAACGCAGCTGCCTAAAATACTAAAGAATTTAAATCTGTTTCTGCATTTGCATGGCAACACAATACTTTTAGTGAACCAGTTCGCTATCCGGCTTGCCTAACGAACAAACCACTCTTTGGCTTCCTCATATTTTACAAGATTTTATTATAATCATACAGCTTGCCGCAAACTAAAAGGGTGCTTACTTCACAATTTGCTAAATTATTCACTCGCAAAGTTTGACAAATTATGTAAAGCACTTCACAATACCAGGCCAAAGTGCCAAAGTTAATTAGTTCACTTGTTTTTATTTGGGAAAATAGCAACACGTACAAAAACTATCTTTTTTGTGCAAGCAATGGAATTCGAGTTAGGCAAGCACACTCAGCTTTAAAAAAAAACACACACAAACCAGCATATGTATAATATTTATAAAGTTTATGCTCTCAAATTTAAATAGCAAATCTCTCAAATACAATAAAACACACTTGAAACTTTGAGTACACGTTGAATAACATGCTATTCTGACACCTTTTAATTGTATAAATTGAGAGTTGCATAAATATTTGGCAGCTGCCCTGAAATGTATGCTACACTTTTAAAGCAAATTGATACTGCTTCTGTGTGGGATCGAGAGCAGATGGATACTTTTCAGTTTTTGTGGCCTGTGCCACATTATTAATATTTATAATATTTAATTTCAACGACCAAGTTATTAATATTGACAACAATAATTATCATTTGAATTAATAATTTAAATATCACCATGTCTTTTCCTTTGAATAACAAATTAATCAATGCAAATGAAAACAAAATATTCACAAAACAATTGTTTAAGAGTCCTTTAAAACAGCGAACAATTTATTTTCCTTGAAATGGCACAATGAATTGACATTATGCTTTGACCTATAGAAAATAGACCCTAAAAAGAAAGTCCTTATTATTCAGAAGTGTTCTATGGGAAATCGATATTATGTATCTGCAAGGTAGCACAATTGTTTCAAACAGTTGTTGTTATTTGATGTACCTGTTGTTGACTTTAACAAAATAAATAATTGCTTGCTTACAATAGGCAGCTGTGAAATAATTTTGAGCCATGCAAAATTTGCTGCTTAATAGCATACATTTTCCATAATACATTTGTAAAAACTTCTCTTATTGCATTAAGCAACCTTTTTGAAAAGAGCCCATTGTATTGAGTCGTATTTGCCACTTTATTAATAATTAAAAAAGCGGATTGCGCTTTTAATCGTTTTAATTTGTTTCAATAACCAATGCCCAGCGGATATTATTTCTTGTTCACATTGTTAATGAGAGTTTGCAGTGGTAGAGTGCTCTACTAAAATTACATCAAATTAAAACCATTCTCATCGTCCTGCATAGTCCGTGGTTAATTCTAGACTTAAACCCTCATTGTGGTCTTCTCTCTCTTGAATATATGAAATAAATATAAATTAAAAGCACAATTAAGTTGACTCTTTTGCAAGTCAGTTATGCAGAAATAGTTGGACCAGTTGAGCGAATGGAACCTTTTCTATGGCTCTCATTACTTTTTGTTTTTGGGTACGCACTGTAAATGAAAGTGCCCAATTTTCATAGAAAATGAAAAAAAAAACGAGGAGTACGAATGTGCAAGACGCCACTGCTAGACTAGAAGCTATCCTATAGGCAAACATATTGATTCCATATCAATCGACTATCAGATAAGTTGAACTTCTTAATTGGACGTTCAAATGGAATGCTAGAAAATGTATGGGTTCTTCAATGAAATCATGAAGTTATTCACTAAAATTGAGTTCATCGAGGTAGTGAATAAAATCGCATTCCACCTTTGCAACAAAGCATTGTGTGTAACCTTCGTCAGCTTTTGATTGGTACAGGGTATTAAAATAAAACAAATTTAAACATTCCTGAAAAAGGCATGGGGCCAAAGCAAGATAACGTTTACAAATTACAATTGAAGCCATGAAATAAAAGTTAAGTGTCATTGGCAAGCACTTAAAGATAAGCTGAACTTTGTTCTTTGGTTTCAGCACAGAAAGTTGCTGACCTTTTTCCATTTGTTGTTTTTTCTTTCTTTTTAATTATCATAAAGCGGACAAAGGTAAATTGTGAAAGCTCTGATTAATGAGGAAGTTTGAAATAAAACACCTTAAATCAATTAGCAATGCGACATATTCTGTTGCCTCAAAACTTGGGTCCAACCAGTGTCTACTTACATAACTCAAATAGGAAGGCTGTTAGGTAAATACCACTGTGAAAACTAAACTCCAGTTGTCAGAAACTTTTTTGCAAAATGTTTAGTTATATATGTTGCTGCTGCTGTTGTGCAGTCCCCAACACGCACACACACTCACTCATACAGAGGGAAACAGACGCACACAAAACTTGCAATTTTCCAATAAGAAAAGGCGAAGGTAACACCGAAAAATTGCTCAAGCAAAAACAACGCACGTTATAATATTATAAAACGGCAACGGGAGGGCATCTTACTGAAGCGATAAAGTCAGCTAGCGGGACAAAAGAGGTCTCGGATTGTGGGGTGTGGAGGATGGTGGGGGTTAGAAGTTGAGTAAGTAGACAGCCCCATCAAGAACTAAAACAGCTGCTCTTTGGACAATAACTGGAGCCAACGTCAGGGCGAAAAATGTGAGTCAAAGTAAGGGAGCCGGATGCCGATGCTGATGCTGATGCTGATGCTGTTGTTGCCGTAGCTAAAGCTGGTTCTATGTTGGGTTTTGGGTTTTCTTGGTTCAGTCCTCGCTGGTGTGTCTGCAACGTCTTCAGTGCTGGCAGCAAATCGTTGAAATAAATGAAGCGCACTGGGCGAAATCAGCAAAAGTTTTCTACAATTTTTCTTTACTTTGCAGCAGGCAGTTTCGCCTTCCGCCTTCATCTCTCCAAGCACTGCCACGAGTTGGCTTTTACTTTTGGCTCTGCGACTTTTTCGGATTTCGGCTAACGCTTAAGATGTCACCCAACTCCCTATCCATTCCTCTAAATACCCCCCCATGGCCATTGTTGACTTACAAATTTAGGTTGCTCGACGCAAAAGTTTGTTTTGAATTGAAAGTAATTTTTGATACCTTACATACTGACATTTCGTATAGGTGGAACTGTTTCCATTTGCGTGTGAGAGTAAGGCCTAAACGTGTGGCGGGTGGAGGGAAGCTGCAGCAAAGCTAGGTCGAATCAAAAGAATTTCTTGGTAAGGGGCAGACAGTCAATCAATTAAAGCTACGGCCCACGACCTCAACTTCTAGGCAAACTTGAAGCATCTCCTCCTCCACAGTGCTGTATGTTCCAGTTCCTCCATTCCTCCATAAGTCGCATAAATTTATACATAACTGTCAAAAGCAATTGCCCTTAGCTTTTGCGGCAGTTTAAACTTCGATGATATATTTGTATATGGTATATATATATAAACATAAGTATATATAAATCTTAACAGCTCTTAAGCGAGTATATGGCGTATGTGCGAGGTTCGATTCAAATATTTCTGACCAATTATTTATTTTGAGATAACAATATTTTCCATATTTAAGTTCTTTGCCTGTATATTGAATAGTACCACTTAACTTTTAAATTTAATGCCTTTTCAGATATAACAAAAAGCATTGCAATATCAAAAGCTTATGAAGATTGGCTTATCATAGCACAAAATCTGTAATGAACCATGTGCTAAGTTTGCCCCACATTATTACATTATGTTAAACGTTTTAAGCCGCCCTCGAGTGTAATGCAAATCGGCATTTTGTGAGCTGACAATAGCAGATATCGTGATATTATTGTTGTGAATGTCGTTGTTGCTTTTATGGTTGTTGTTGTTGTTGTGTTGTGTTGTGCTGTATTGTTGTTGTAGCTGCTGCTGTGAACTGGCGCACTCGTTTCTCTATTGTCTGGTCTCCAAAATGGCAGGCCTTCTCAATGTACATGTGTGTGTGCGAGTGTGTGGCTGTGTGAGTGTGTGAGTGTGTGTGTGTGGGAGTGTGTTGCTGTGTGCTGGTGTGCTTCTCACGGTATGCGTGTGCGTGTGTGACACTCAACATGCCAGTCAATTTATACTAATTGTAAGTGTCAGATACATTTGTCAAAATTTAAGTTATGGCTGCGGCTCAGGCTGCTGTTATGCGGTTTTCCCCAGCGGATTGTTGTCAGTGCCTTGTGCCTTGTTTACTGTATGTGTGCCATGAAAAATTGTTTATTGTTGAATATGTTCTGTTAAGCAACTTGACAAAAGATATATATATATACACGTATTTATATAAATGATATATAAATTTATACACTCCAACACGACCAACTAACCGCAGCAATAGGAAACGGCAGCCAGGCAACGTTCCATTCTTTTGACAACAGTCGAGTGTATTTTTAAATGGTTTTGCAGCTGTTTCTCAAGTAGAATTTTCGCTCCATTCGCTGGTAAAAATCACTAGAAATTACACAAAAATAACAAGAACAAAAAAACACAAGTTTCGTAAGCTGCTTAGTTGCAAGTTGTGATTAGCAAATAGAATTCCACAGCAGCTTGTGGCTGCAGCGCGATGCGGCTTCCATTAACACAAAAAATAAAAATAAAAGAAATAGGAGAGAAACTCATCACTCCTACTGCCCACAACAGCCACCACAAAAAAACAAAAAAAAAAACATAAAAACAAAAACAAAAAAACACAAAATAAATTCTCCACATAAAAAAAAGAACCACTCACTTCCAATAAAAAACGTATGAAAAATGAGGTTGCACTTCTCGAGTAGAAGTGCTTATACCCTTTCTAGATGGCAAAGAGCTTAAGCTAAAATCTATTAAAGACAGTTAAATCTCTCAATGATAATGAATTAGATTGTTCTTTTGTTGTTCTTTTGGATTTATCAATAATTTGTTATTATAAGCTCATTAGCTTAACCTAATTGTTCGTGTGCCTTCCTAATTTCCTTTTACTTCTTACAGATTTTAATTAACATCTTAGCAAGGCTGATTTATGTATTTCATAAACTTTATAAGAATCATAAAGCCTTTCACTAGAGTCTCTCTCTCTCTCTCTCTCTCTCTCTCTCTTTCTTAACTTTCCAGCATAGTTATAATGCCTGATTATGTTCTGGTATTAGAATGTGGCAAACATAATTTTTTATTTAACGTTTTTTTTTTCTTAATTTTTTTGTTTTTTGCGGGTGGCGGGTGGCGGGTGGCGGGTGGCGGGTGGTTGGTTAGCAGGCGGTTTCTACCTCACCCCGTTGCAAGCGAGGCAAATTTAAATGTTTTTAGTTAAAGCGGATTAAAAGTTCGCTGCACGCCGCACATACATACATAACCCATGCACAGAGTCACCAGACGCCATTTGCCACTCACTCTTTCAGCAGCAGCTTCTCAGTCCAGCTAGCAAAGACCCCTTCTCTAGCACAATCCTGTTCTCGTTATAACCATGTGGCCTAGTTTGGCCCTGGCTGATGCTCAGCTAACCCCGTGCATAATTAACGCGGCCCATCGTTTTGGCCTGGCTGCTGCGGCCTCTTACCAGCTAACAGTTACGCATTGCCCGCTCTTAGCCAACGCAAATTGATGGCCAATGTGTTGGGGTAAAATAGACGAACGGACGGATGAAACGCACGTCTTTTATTGGCAAGGCATAAATTATGAAGCGCAACCCAAAAACTTGTAAGCCACTGGCCAAAATTTTGATTGTCTTCCAAGAACCATGCAAGGCGCTTATAATAATAATGGATAAGGATAAGAATCAGGCTGAGAATGGGGTGGGGTGCGGTGGAATGCTGTTAGTGTGCTTTGTAACTGCCATAAATTGTTAGGCTTACAATAGAAAATTAAATAGTGTCATGGATTATGGGACATTGACAGGCTGGACAGGCGCTGATTTAAGGGGAAATAACTTGAATTTACAATTGATTTGAAAAGCCGTTGTTCTCAATGCTAACGTCGCTGCTGGTGCCGCTGCTGCTGTCGTTGGTGGTGGCGTCTATGTCGGCGTATTTGCTGCACACTGACAGGATGTCATTTGAAACCACCCAACCAAAAACACCGAACACTTTTCCTAAAAACCTTTTTTCTATCGCACAGCAGCAGCGATAACCAACACACTGCCAAAGTGTGAACGTTGTTGTTTCTGCTGCTGTTATTGTTTTTGTTATCGTTGTAGTTGTGATTGTTGTTGTTGTTTTTGCTGTTGCTGTTGCTGTGCAGCAAACAAAAATTACAATGATGTGAGCTCCAACTGAGATGGGGTTGTTTGGGTGGCTAACATGTGCACTCGGTGCAGGGGTCTCTGCAGAAACGTGAACTGTTTGCTGCTAACGGTAACAGTTTTCAATAAATACTTTTGCCTATATATGGGCGAGTGAGTGTGCGAGTGTGCAAGTGTGCAAGTGTGGATTTGTGCATGTGTGTGTGCATCTGTTTGAATGTGTGGCCAAAAAGTTTTTACTGCTCGCTTGACGGTTTCTCAGCTTTACTCTTTTTTTGCGGCAAACACATTTCACTTGTGCATGAAATTTGTTCATCGGCGCGACAACGACTATTATAACTACGATTACAACATACAATTCATAACATATAATTACCAAATCGATTGGCGTAACAACACTCGTATGCCGTGTAGTAATCAAAGAAACCTGATCACATATTGATAACATTTCGAAGGTCATTTGGCAACTTATTTTCCGTTGAAACTTTTTTGGTTCTCCTAACTATGATATAATGAAAGCCTGGGGGAACCAAAGATATTGATTAATTTATTCAAGTCAAGCTCGAGTACATTGAGTGTGCTCTTGGGACTCTAGTGGCATATAGAAACATATATACATTACAAATTCAAAATGTGTCATTAAAACTTTTCTTTATAGTTTCTAAACGCGATTTAGGTAAACTTTTAATTTGTAAATTAGATTCAAGCACATTTTTGTTGTGATGTGTTTAAATATAGGACTGATAACTAAAGCAGCAATTTTATAGTAAATGGAAATCCTTAACTCAACATTCATAATATGTTTCTTACAATCGTTATATCTCCCGTTATAATAATCACTTTGAAGATAGATGATAAAATATCCGACCTCCCTCAATGTCTACTTAAGTCTGGAAGTTCAGTACATATCATCAGTGCATCATACTTTCCATCATCACATTTCTATGTTGGTTGGTAAAACATTAATTTAATCCAGGCAATGACAATTTAATGTGAGATAAAACAGCGATCATGTCACTTGACGGCTTATGCAAATTTTGATTCGACTTCTGCGTCGAGGTATGCCCTACAATGTGTGTTAATGCTAACCTAACAGCCGCAAATAAAGAAAGATATTAAAATATATATGTTTAGTTAATTATCAACAAATTATTGTACATTTTCCTAGCCTGTGCAGAGAGATACCCGTATATACAAACCTCGATTGTGTCTATATAAACCATATATCGATCATCAATACTTTCAGAATTTCAGAGCATTTTCGATTCGTTTGGGGGAAAAACTAATTTTCGCTTATTCCTGCATTCTGCTTTTTTTCTTTCTGTTTTTCTTTTTTTTGTTGACTGCTCATTTCCATGACGCGCAGTTGGCATTGTGCAAGGCGTGCCCATAAGGGGCTGGAGGCGTGGCGTGTGCTGGAAAACTTTACGCTTTGTAATTGTGTAATTATGGGAAATTAAAACTGTTGGCAAAACTTTCTGCACACGTGGGTCCGTGAACGAAACGAATGCCGGATCTGTGCGGCTGCAGAGGAGCAACTGTGGCAGCGAACGAGAGCTTGGCGAAGATAAGAGAGAGGTGTCAGGCGAAAAGGGCGCCGCCTTCTGATGAACGGAAAGTTAGTGCCTGCGCTTTGCATGTGCGGAAATCTGCATAGATAATTTTTTGGGTGGAAATCGATAAATGTTGGCAAAATGCACCAGTGCTTGCTGGGTGCCTATCTAGCTAGTTTGTAAATATATTACATATATTTTTACATACAAATATATATATATATATCTATAAATGTATGTGTATCGGGTGTTCATAGTTGCAGGGTCGCCAGGGTTGCGTTGCCCAACCCAACCCCCCAACCCCCCCTCCCACCCACCTCCCCCCTCCCAAACCAATGCGAATTCTGTGTTCGTTTTTATGCAAGTGCTTTCAATGAGTGAGCGATTTATGTTAAGTACACATGCTCTCATTGGATCCCATTGCACTTACTGCTCGCACATACACATGCATACACACACACACAGAGAGAGAGACACGCACACGGAAATATATAGTAGCACACATAGACACTTGGAGACATAGTACACATACATATATATAGGAGACATCTGCAGAAAATGAGTGTCGCAAACACGCAAACAGATACAAGGACGACAAGAAGAACGTGTGTGCCCCATAACAATAAAAATTTATTTTCAACTTTTTATCTTAGCCACCTCGCCAACACACCTCTCTTTGTCCCATCCACCGTCGACACGACCCGCACGGAAGCCATCCTCGTCCAGCACTTGGACCGTTCTTATGTGCGCATATATATATACGTATACATATTATTATAAAGTATTCGCCTAGGTGTACCAGAGAAATTGCGAACCAAAAACTCAACCAAACAGAACAGAACAGAACAGAACTGAACTGAACAGCGCCGCCTTCCCCCTCACAATGAGATGTGCTTAACTGTTTTCTGCTTGCATGCGAACATGTGTGTATAAATATCCTGACGCCTGCAGCAAGTAAGGCAGCAGGGGCATCGAGGTGGCAGCGGGACCATCAAATTGTATTTGTAGCCAATACAAATGAGCATACGCCAGCCCATTTGCCAAGTCATTTGGGCCAGTCAGTCAGACATTCAGGCAGTCATTGTTATGCCCACTCCCCCCACTCCGCCCACTTACCACAGACACTGACAGCCGCGCTGCAATCCATGTATATAACTCGACCAGCCTCCAGCGTGGGGCTCAGAACTAAATAGAGCGATTCCGTCTGGCAGTTAACCAACAAACCATGGAAATACTTTCTGAATTTACGAAAATACACACACACACACACACAGCAGCAAAAGCAGTGGCATCAGCGACATTCAGTGGCATCCACACATCGCAATATATTGACAGGCATGTGCCACTAAGGAAAATTAAGTTAGGTTACGCCTACTTGGAAGACAACGTTTTGATAAAGGCAATATGCAAAAACTATGTAAATGAGTTTAGGTATTGCATGGGAAAAACAACGAAACTTAAAGCCGAATTTGCATTTATAAAATTTAATAATATTATATACTCAAATATCTAAATTTGTATATAATATTTAATATATATATAATATATTGGATTAAATATTTGAAACATTAATTAAAAATAAAACCATTGGATCATGATTTAGTGCCGGCTTTTCACAATTTAAATATGCTTTCGCTGGCCCAGGAATTGGTTGACCTGCCTTTGTTGTATTGGCCTAGGGCCAGCGAAAAACATATTTAAATTAAATCCCCTATATTGATTTTTATACTTTGATATCGAAGTTTTCATAGTGCAGTGTCAGTTATGCTGTCTGTCCGTCTGCATGAACGCAACTTAGAGGTAAAGACTCGAAAGACTGGAAAACTAAACTGGTCCGCGCCCGCGTCAGTCAAAGTGTAAAAATTGGAGTGTCACGTCCACCAGAGGGCTAGAAAATCGATAAAATCGATAAGCCCACAGATCAGCCCGGAATATTTTCAAACCAGCACCATACGAGTATGTTTTGTAAATTTGGAAAAAAATCCAAATCACTATTTGAAATGAATTTGATTTATGGCAGATTTTGCACAGACTTGTGCTTATTTATATTATAAATTAAAAAAATGCGCAATTATATAATTGTTTGTTAATATGGACAGTTGAACTAGTCTAATCTTGTGTTTGAAAGGTAAACCGTTTTATAGAACTCATTACTCGCTCACTGTATTTTCAGATGTGTTCAAATTAAATTACATTAAATAAATCACATGCAAAAATGATGAAATGATAATGTAGATTATTATTTTGCTGGAACGTGTTAATTACAAAATCCAGAAAATGTTAATGACAAAAGCAGCATAATTGCCATGTCACGTATATTCAATTAAAAATGCACAAGCGGATTATTAACATATAAATAAATACAAGTTTGTATATATGTATTTATGTATTTTTGAGTACATGTGTATTTGTATCTGTGTGTTTATGAATTGCATGAATAAGTAGTTTGACATACAAATCTGATTGGGCTTAGCTGCATGATAATTTAATCTCTCAACGATTTCCGAGGCGCTGTCAAAGCTGCTGACGGCAACCGGATTCAGAACGAAGGCTTGAAGCAATTGGAGCAATTGCAGTTGACTGCAATTTTTTGCTTTGCCCTCCCATTCACCCTCTCTCTCTCTCTCTCTCTCTCTCTCATCTCCCTCTCTATCTGTATCTCTGTCTCTGTGTGCACATCCTGCTTCAGTTGCTACTGCTGCTGTTGGTGGTTCTGCGACTGCCATTCGACATCGCAGTGTCGGCAATTTGATGCAATGTTGCATGTCAGCTTAGGTTTGTGACTTTTTCAACTAATATTGTAACATGGTATTATAACGTAGACAACTCGAACTACTAATTGGCAGCTTTTCAAGTGTGGCTACAAGAAAATCTGCTATTTTAAAGCACACTCACGAAGCAACTAAAAAATGTCACTCTTGGCTTAAAGTGGTTGCTCATCAATTTTAATATGACTCGAACATTTACCCGTTAGCCTCCTGGACATGGCCGTTGCCGCGGCTTTACGAAATATCCACGCCTCTGGGCACACACACACACACAACACACAAGCCTGCCTGAAATGAGTGGGAGTGAGAGAGAGAGAGAGAGAGAGAGAGAGAGGGAGTGTGTGTGATAGAGAGTTAGCGTGCCGTTTCTATGGACGCATTTACGCACACCGCAATAATCCCCGGCATAAACATTGGCAAATCCGTTTGCGTTTTGTACAAACATGGTTAAAACGTATTGGCAACAAAATGCCAAAGCTGCCAAGTCCAAAGTTAGCTCTGAAGGTGGGGCAATGGTACAGTTTGGAGCTAACAGCTGCACAATGAGCCGCGTCGACAGAAAAGGCAGACGATTATTTTGGCACGTGGGCGCGTTTGTTAGCATTAAGTCATAAAAACGTGTCCCATGGACACAATCACACACACTAAGAAACACACACACACACACACAATCATAGACGCAATCATCCGCCCAACTCCACACACACACACACACACACACTTGCCCCAACATACCCGCAATGAGCTCTACGGCCAAGTCAATGCCCATTTTCTATGCAGTCTGCAAAATGCCCAAAGGCAAAACACAGACCCAAATATGCCAGGGGCTAATACACCCTGTCACTGCCTCAGCCCCTGTTTCTATCCCTGCCTGCTACTTTTGCTGTTGCCAGGTGTATTGGCACTTTGGCTCCTTATCGCTGCGCACAATTCGACAAGTCGCAAAGTCTTCAGCCCCCACACCCCAAATCATACAATGGTAGAACACTTGTTAGGGAACGCTGGCCGGCTGGCCGGTTGGCTGTCTGTCCCACCGCACACTGGACCCCAAAAATGGAGCTGCTGTTGCTGCTGCGGCTTGCTAAGCAGCCGTAACTACGCAACTCAAAAAAGTTACAGTCTTGTCTAAGGCAACGAACAGTATCTGCAGCTGCCGCACTTCCAGCTGCGGTTGCTGCAAAGTTGGCAAGGCTTTACCATTCCCTGTTGGGTCAATAAAGGTGGAAGATATCTCTGATATCTCTGACATATTTCTGACTCTGATTGTGATATCGCTGACTCACCAAGCCTTATATGTTCTTGGCTTCTCCTGTATCTTAAATATATAAATAATCGTTGATCTACAGATACTCAACTGCAATAGACACTTTTTGAAGAACAGAGTACTTGAAAGTTGACCATACTATGCCAAAAAATATTTACTTGCTTTTGTTTGGTTGCATTTTACTTGGTTGTGGCTCTTCAGCTCTTATTAGCTCATTATTACGGTTATTGTTCTTCAATCACCATCAGTTTGGAACGCAGTAAACTTGTAATTGGCATTACTGATGCACTTTAAACCATTAAGCTGAAATTCATTATTTAGTTAGCTCAAAACAGAAGTTGGTAGAAAACTCAAGTTATTTCTAATTATGCTGAGAGATTTCTTAAACTAGCACTTCGTAAGGGGCTTTATCTATGTGCACAACAAGTTTCACAACAGTTCTAATAAATAATAAAATATAAACTGCAGCAGTATTAAGAAAGTAAAGTTGATTTTGTAAAAGACTTGAAAGTCAAACAGTCTAAAATTAGTGTTGGTATTAATTATTTATCGATTAGAGAATTCTCAACGGAAATCAGTTTGACCAAAATATCTGGAATTGCATGTGTGGTATTTGCCAATCGTGGAGCGATTAATTCAAGTGTCGCAAGCTACTTACCCAAATACGCATACGCATTGCGTATGTGTCTTAAGAGCATGTTTCGCTTGGCAACTTAAGCAATCTGATATCTGGCTTATTCAACTTTTGCTGGCTGTTGCCTTGTGCCTTGTCTTTAAGCCTTGTTAACTGTCACAATGGCTTTGGCACATCCGCAACTCACTTTCCATGCAATTGGCTTAAGCAATTTTCATTTAGTTGTGGTTTGCTCTACACATTTTTCTTCACCCGCCCCGCACTTGTTAGCACCCCTTTGCATTTTTCTACTGGCTTTAACTGTGGCTCTATTGAAGCCAGCTCTCTCGTTTCAGAGCATTTCTCGCACATCCGATTAGCAATTTTCATGCACTTGAACAATTTCAATTTTTTAGTTGTCTTTCCTCTGGTTACTGCCGATTTTGATGTTCTTGCTGTGTTTTAGTTTGGTTCTTGTCTTAGCTAACGCTCATCCGAATTATACCTTTTTATGTTCATGCTCAAAGCTGGAACTCTTTCACCCAACACCACTGCCACTGCCACTGCCACTGCCACTGAGATTGCCACTACCATCGTTCCCCGTAAGTGGCTCAAAAACATTATGTGCACAACCCACAAGCACTTTCCATGCGTTTAAACAATTTTCATTTTATTTCATTCTTCTCAATGCATATACCCTGTCGATATGGCAGTAAGGGTGGCATATTCAATCATTCATATTTCGGAGTCTTTTATTATTATTATGCATTTACATACATATATGTATATCTAGCTCCGGCATGTAAGACTTCAATAGTGATTTTGTGTGTCAAACTTTACCAATTGCTACTTAAAATTTCTACTGCTACTACAATTTCAACTTGTAACACAAAACTTTACTATGAAAAGTAACTAAAAACAAAAGTTGCCAGGCTCAAAACTTAGGTCCCTACTACTTGCAGGGTATTTATCTAGCAAACGTTATTTGAAGCGCTGTCAATACTGTCAATACCAGTCTTATTGGCTCCCCCCAGAGAGTCCAGCTACATGCTGTTGAAAAGGAACCGAGAATGAGAGTATTTGTGTAACTCAATGCAGTGGGCAGCCCACTGTGTCGAAGCGCTTGCTGCATTCTTGTTTGGCTTTTGAAAAATGATGATAAAAATTTCATAAATATGCCTAATGCGTTCCATTCCCTTATTCCATTCTAAGCCATTAACTTTCCCCCTCTTTCTCGTTCGCTTTCTCAATTTGTCGACGAATTCATGTACATATATGTGCACATATATTTTATATCGTAAAATATTTAATAGCCGTAAGTGTTTGCCAGCGCTAAGGGGCATGTTCAATTCTGCGTATACCTTGGCCATTATGTAGTCTGGGCAACACACTGGCCATCATTTGTCTCCGTCTCCGTGCTCTGGCAGCAATTTTTATTAAAATTTATATAAAAAAAAAAAAATAACAAAAAACGGAGCATAAAGCAAAAATATCGATGCATGAATATTCTGACCTATCCCTCAATAAATTTCAAATCGAACGCATTGAATAAGACGTGATTTTCAGCTTACGTACACGTACACATGAGCCACACCTAAGCAGGTTGGGGATGGGTGAATATTTGTGGGTGGCTCGAAGGTCGCGGACTGGGGTCGTTCCGGCTCTGTTTACTACTGCATGGCACGTATTTTGGATTTCTGCTAAATTTCAACTTAATATTTGTGTCGCTGTGCGCGTGCATGTGTGCGTGTGTGTGTGTTGGTGTGTGTGTCTGTGTTTTTGCGAAAAATTTGCTCTCTTTGAGTCAGCTTAAAGTGTGGAAGTGTGGTTAGCGGGGCATTTTAGCCCCGGGGAATTTTTTTGGCGTGTTAATGCCTTTTGGCTATCAATTGACCATTATACGCTGGATTCTTGAACCCGGACTCGCAGTTCCGGCCGCCTCATCCGATACATAACCATTACCAGTCTGTAATTCCGTTGTGATTTGGGATTAGGTCTGGGCCTCGGCGCATGAACACGCTATAAAAATATCTTGGCCAAGGCAATTGAATAAATTGTGACCTTTACATTGATTCCGCTTGCAGCTCTTATTGCCTTGCTCCCACTCTCTCTCTCTCTCTCTCTCCCTCTCTTTCTCTCTCTCTCTCTCTCTCTCTCTCTGGCCCAAGTAAATAAAACTTGAAAACCATTTATTTCTTTTTGACTTCTGTACCCTTTTATACTTTTATTCTTTTTTTTCTGTTTTTTTTTTATTATTTTTTTTAAGCTATATTTTTTGCTGTGTTGTTTCTTGTGGCCATTCCCCGCGGCACCGGCCCTGGCACCGGCACGTAAGCTGCCAGAGAGTTTTATAAGTCCATTTGGGTGTTTGCTATTTTTAAATCGAAATATAAATAAATGGTTACTGTTGTTGTCGCCGCTGTGTTGTCATTGTAATTGTTATTGTATTATGTTGACACACCACCACAAAAATAAACGCACAAATAGAAAAGCATAATAAAAGCACCTAGTCACTGACGCACGCATCCGTCCACATGCTGACCGCAAGTTGGTCTATTAAGCCGCTTAATTAGCGTTTCAGTTTGGGTGCACTGCAGCAGTGCAAAAACTGTCGGATTTAAGGGTCAAACATGGCCAACGTATTGTGTATCCATAATGTAGAAGAAAATCGAACCAGAGCGGGATGAAACAACACATTTGACACGTTAATTAAATATTGGCATAATACGATAAACGAAACGCCACTTTTTTGCTCGTTAGCTTCAATCATTAGACCTACAGCCGTTAAAAACCTCCGTAAGCCTCTCATCAAACTTTATTTAGACTTAAATTTGCTGCGGCTATCGGCTTATTTAAAGCCATTGCCGTTACATTATTCAAGAACCACAGTTGCCAACTCACTTAAAATCTAGCAATAACCGAGTTCAAGGCATAAGCCAAATGCCACTCTTGCCAACTCGACTCTAAGTCAAAAGCAATATCACAAAGAACACAGTTGCCAACTCACCAAAGCGTGCATTCTTCTATGCCCGAATAAATGTCATAAGCCATGTACCAGAATTGGCAGATAACCTAAGCCTACATTTTCATTATGCCAAGTAATGCCGTATATTTATTGTATTTATCGTTATCCCATTGCCCAGTCGGAATCATTAAAAAGCCACTCGTTTTAATATTTTAACCATAACCATACTTTTATTATGGAGAAACATTTTTCATTTTGGGTTTTTGTTTAAACATAAAACGTTATTTTTTATTTGTATTTTGTTTATCAATTTTGTTTTTTCTTTTTTGTTTTTTTGTTGTTTTTAATTTGGTTTTTGTTTTAAGTTTTTGTGAATTGAAAGTTGTCAACTTGGGGCGTTTATACTTATCGCTTAAAAGTCTTATCAAGACCGCTTAAAATCGAGCGCTAAATTTACAGTTATTCATTTATGTATCAATAATCAATAATTTACACGATGATGGACTACGTAGAACTTAATGGCAGACAACCAGGTAAGAACTTATAAATATACACAGAGTTTCTTGTTCAAGATTTATAAATTTGTTATTTTTAATGTTTTTTATTTTTATTTTTTTTAGTAAAACGGGCGAAAACCAGTTAATGTTGCTCTAGTTGTTGGTTTTATGTGTTTATTAAAATGTATTTGTGTTGTGTAAATAATGAATGATGCAAGCCGAATAATAACAAATATTTATACTATATACACAGTAGACGGCCGCATATTTAATTATTTTTGTTGTTTTATTATTAATTTTTGTTTTTAAGCCTAAATCTGAACGAAAATGAAAATTAAATAGCTTGTAATTTGGCTGGACTTTTCTGTGAATCGTACACATTATATATATATATATATATATATATATATATATATGTATATGTTTGTGTGTATATATATATATATTTGTCATATGCTATATACGCATTGTGTCAAAGAATAACAAATGAGTTTTGTGTACAAAGTAGAACAAAAGACGGCGCTGGAGCCGAAAGCATTTTGAACTCAAATTCGTAAACTTTTTATTGCATACTTTTTGGCGCGTGCAAGCAAGTTTTCTTTTCGTCGGCCTTTTTTATGGTTTAATGAATTTCTCTGATAAATAAACTTGTTGATTGAAATTTTTATTTATTAATTTTAAGCAAGCTGCGCGCCTGTAAGCATGCAAACCACAAAATTAGGCGAAATAGCGAAGAATGCGTTTTTACGTTGAAAAAGAAAAAAAAAGAAAAGAAGTTTACAAGTTTTCGTTCCTGGATTCTGTAATTATGGTATACAATCTTATATATTAGGTTTTTTTTTTCTTTTGGGCGTATTGTTTTTAAAATGTTCCATCGTAATACTTTTATTTAGTCAGCAATGCTGCCATTTCGAATTTTGTTTCTCTTACAGATAATACTCGTTCAAGGACTTTTGCATTATGTACACCTCAGTTGATGAGCCGCATCGAGCCGGAATGGCAAACATACACATACATATACACACACATTAAATGCATCATCATTAACACTAAACAGAAGATAAGTGCAACTGTCCCAACTAGGCCGGGACCGTCATTCAGCTTGATGCCCAAATAGCTGCAGCATCATCAGCTCAAA
The DNA here is from genome assembly GCA_035041595.1 of Drosophila basisetae. Taxonomy (NCBI): domain Eukaryota; kingdom Metazoa; phylum Arthropoda; class Insecta; order Diptera; family Drosophilidae; genus Drosophila; species Drosophila basisetae. The sequence goes on along the minus strand of JAWNLB010000147.1, from coordinate 2,361,480 downwards.
CTGCAACTCCAGCTCCAGTTCGAGCTACAGCGTCGCCACAAGTTGGCAAACGCCGCTGGCAGCAGAGCGTTAACGGCAGCAACAAAGCAACCGCTGCTCCAGTTAAAGTTCCATGTTACAGCTACCGCAGCTGTCGTCGTTGTGATGGCTAGTAAAGGCACTGGGCTCCACGAGGAGCGCAAGGAGCTTGCGCTGCTGTTGCCATGTTGCATTGCGGCCGGATGTTCGCCGTTTATGACATGCACCACCACAGAAGCGGAGTCTGTGTACACACATATATACATATGGTAGAGCATAAGATAGAGATACAGTGGAAGACACAATAATGCAGCAAATGGAAAGGTGGAAGTGAAAGGAAGAGAGGAGCAACTTGCTAGAGTTGGGAGCATTTCGTAATTTGTATTATCAAAAAACTCATTTCATCTGAGTCCGATTAAGAGGCCTTATATAGGAAAAAAAAATATAGTAATAAATAAAATGGTTTAAAAACGTTTTTATATTACTTATTTACACAATATAATTAAAATTAAAATATTAGAAAATATCAAACAATAAGAAACGAACAAAAGCAGAACCAAGCATTGCATGGAAATTGATCTTGCCAGAAAGATAAACCCTTGTTATATGTGCTTAAAGAAAAAAAACAAAAAACTTAATCGATGCCTGAGTTACGGTTGCTGCCAACACGCGCCCATCTCTAGCGGATGGCGGTAAGAGGTAGTTGTGTGTGCTAGAAAAGCCGTTGGCATGAGACGTCACATTAATTGCCAGCGGGCATAGAACGAGACTTGCAACTGACACGCACTCAGACATGCGGATAAGGACGTTACCATTAAAGTGGATGTGGATGAAGGTGAACAGAGGCAACCGCAGCAGTGTGGCAGCAGCAGTGGCAGCAACAGCAAAAGACAACTCACCTGAGCTACTTGGCGAGCACGTATAGTTGCCGGAATCCGCCGACGTGGCCTTGGCTATCAGCAGTTTGCTGGTGCGCGTCGAGCGCTCGGTGATGACATTAATGCCGCCACGCTGCGAATAATTCATGACCCGCTTGCCTTTGTACCAGTAGATAAACGACGGTGGCACTGGCGACTGCATCGCCAGGCAGGTGAGATTAATGTCGCTGCCGCTCTTGATGAACAGCTCCGCATTGCCAAGAATTTTAGCACGCGACACTGTAAAAACCGCAGAATACAATTAATTGCTTTCATACTTTAAAATATGGCGCATACAAACACTCACACACACACACCCACACACACACGCACACACACGCACACACCCGCATATACTCACCCACTACGTTGAGGCGAAAGCCCTGACTGATTTTCGGCTCGGTAGACACCTGACACTCGTAGGTGCCTGAGTCTCGAGGCTGCGGCGAGGATATGCGCAACGTCCATTCGTCGGAGCCCTCAGAGTGCAGGGATTGAAAGCGCTGATCATTCGTATAGGTTAAGATGCCCACAGTCAATATATGCAGGTCCCGCTTGCGTATCCACGATACCTACAACAAAGGCCAACAGCCACAAAAGAAATGGCAAGGGAGCGCAAATTAAAATATACATTTACACACAAGCAGTTTCAGCTTAAATCGACAATGCAGCTCTCGTTTTTTGTTAAATTTGTTAATGTACAACTTTTATCACAAGTCATTTTACAGCTTTTACTAAGTTCTTAAGTTGGCTGGCCTAGTTGCAAGTTGCAAAATCATTTCAGCTTTACTCTTCTCCATTACATTGATGCCCGGCAATTTGCTACGTGTCAGCATAAATCCGGAAGGCTCTTAAAAGCTAAAAGCTGTGCTGTCTACCCTTGTGCTCTTTTTTTTTGTTTATTAATAAGTAAATAACCAATTAACGACTTTGCCTTAGGGTAGGCAGCGTCAAAACCAAGTTAAAAAGAAAATATTAGAGCTTAGCATACACTGGCCATTATTAATGATAGTAAAATACACAAAGCTAACAAGCCTGTTAAATTGATTAGCTGCTTCACTTTCAAATATTAATCATACATAAAGATTCAGCCAGATTGAGCACTTTATAATAAACTTATAAATGTATATTTCTGCTATAGATGTATAATAAGTATAATATTTTATTACCTAAAATATCAAACGTATTAATTCTGTCAACAACAACTTCTATCTTTCAATCAACTGCAGAAAGAATTACATATTCACTAATAACACCCAAATAAGAAATGTAAATCAAATGGATACAATCTGCATGTTAATTGCCAACTATCATAAGTAGATGAGTTAGCAGCTTTGGAAAAGGATATATTTTGTGATTAATTTGCGAAATGCTGCTTACAAGTGGGCGTTCTTATCCCTAAGGTGATGGGTGTTGATGAGTTGTTAAATAAGTGATAATTAAAGCATGTTTATGTAACAATATGCCATTATTATTTGGCTCGATTGGGTATAATGTTATCATTTTAGCTAAAATTGATTTGCCTTTTTCAAAATCAATCGCCCGGAACAATTGAGCAAACAACCCTTTTTAAGCGATTCTTATTTAAATATTTGCTTCTTAGATACGATTTTGATGATATGCAACTAAATAAAACAAATAAATAATCACAAAAACTGTTTATATGTTGATTCACCAACATAAGCTGACTTCTGACTATTAAAAAGATAAGAAAATTTGCACACCGGTATTTGCATTCATTTGTATTACAACTATAGTAATTGATTTAAAGTTGTAGCTTAAAGTTTTTAAAGCGATTACTCAGTAAAAACTTTTGCACAATTGTCTCTCCCCCATGTCGAATGTGTAATTGTATTAAGCTTATGGCTTAAGCCGAAATAAGGCAACAGCAAATTTGATTTGGAAAAAACCTTTTTGCAAATGCTGTCAGAAATAATAATTTAAGTGATGCTGCATAAATAAGTAGAAATGCGAATTTACTATTGAATGAAATTTAGGAAAATATAAATACCGCTGCCAACGTACATAAATAAAAGGAATACAAATTTGATGAAAGCAATTAAAATGAAATTTGGTCTAATGAAAAATGTATAAGATCACAAAAATGTATATCGAGCAATATTTAAGTAGCTGGAGTTGCCTGCTTGGATTTAAGGTGAAAACTTTTGCGCCATATAAAATCGTTATTTTTAACTTTGATTGACACACAATCGTGCAGCGTCGCTCCAATTAGCTGCATATAAGAAGCGACAATGCGAATTGTCTTGCCGCGAATTAGTGCGTGATGCCAACTGCTGGCTGTGAATAGCAGACTGGATGAGTGACTGGTTTCGCTGATTGCCTGACTTGGTTTGTCTTTCAGGTTGGGGCGTTAATTACTCAATTCAGCTGTCTGGGGCTAAAAAGTTCAGTTGGTTGGTTGGAGTGTCGCCAGGCAACACAACGTTGTCACTAACATCGTTGACTACCACAATGGAGAACGGCCGAAGGCAGGCATTTTGTTTGGGGGCACGACACGGACAGCTGGAAATTTATTACACCGCATAATTGCACAACCAGAGAGCTTTTGAGGTAGAAACCAATGTGGGCAGCAGGAGGCATTGCCGAAGGAAGCAACTGTTGTTGCATTTGCTAACAAATCGCTGGAAGCGGAAGCGAAGCCGTGTTACAAATGCGCGAACAAGAACAAGAAGAAGCGGAAGCCAACGACAGAGAGTGAGACGGAGAAAGAGAGAGAGAGAGAGAGTGAGTGGGATAGTGCGAGGTAGAGAGAGAGAGAGAGAGAGAGAGTGAGAGAGCGAGGGGCTGTTGCAGATTGGTAGCAGAACTGGAGGCTATGGCGGTTAGACCGCCAACTTTATGGCGTAATCTTTTAAAAGTAATCTACAAATCTGCCAAGCGCTCGCCGCAGGTCGTTTGTTTATCCCCCTCTCCCTGCCCCTCCACCTTAACCGACAATAACAGCCATACATATATATAGCTTATGCCTTATGCGGCACACACATACATATATAATGTTTTGGCTTTGACTCGAAGCGCATTTTAATTGCGAGCCCCTCTGGGCTGACCCCAAACCCCACAAAACATCATTCAACTTACCGCCCGGTCGCCAAGATTCCGTACGCGGCAATGCAGGAGCGCCGCTTGCCCCACGGTTGCCGTGACCTCGCGTCGTGAGGAGTTATCAAAGTATGGCTGCGAGTAGGGGGTTTCCCAGTAATGCGGAGGCACTTCGCTGATGACCACGCCGCTTTCTGTGTGTGTTCGTATAATACATAAAACAAAAAAGGGAATTCACAACAGCAACAGCAACAACATCATCATTTCAGTTCATGCCCCACGTTTATGGACTCGGCGTGTGTATCGCTTTAAATGCCATGTCATTGGCATCTTGATCCTGAACTTACCAAATAGCAGCAGCAACAGCCACAGTTGTGTAAGCCAAATCACTTTTAGCGGCGAGGCGCCCGAGCTGTGCTGTATGTCCATCGACATAATACTACGTTGATCGATGAACTGACAGCTGATTTCGTTTTCGCTTTATTCTTGTTCTTCTTACTGGCCTTGCGTATGCCACAACAACATCGATGACAATCTTGAAGGACTTCCAGAGGCGTTAACAATCTATAAAAATCGTTTATAATATGTAGTTACGATGTGCATTGTATCTTATACAGATGTTTAACTTATTGTGTATGGCAGCCTCAGCAGCTTACAAGGTAAAGGACATCGTATCAAATTCGAAGTGCCAAAGTTGTGCAATATAATATAATTTTGTGTTCTTAACTTGCCGAACTTATAGATTATTCTATAACTATTATAAAACTGAGAGTAAATATCTGAAAAATATAATAAGAAATTAAATATATATTATCAATTTTGGCATGCAGGCACATAACATTTCGTATGCAATGACTACCCAATTATTTTTTGTTACACATTATTACTATATAATTATGTACCTACATTTTTTATTTATTGATTTTTTTTTATACACGCATTTTGGTAATGCGCATGCCATTCCATTACACGACTGTGCGATTGTAATTATAATCGTAATTGTTTTAATGAACATTTTATCTATCCATCACAGTATAAGTCATTAATAATATTCGTCACATGGCCCAGCAAGCAAATAAATTATTAACCTGATTTAAAAATAATAAATACCTTTTTATGCATTAGCCTTGTGTGATATCAATGTCAATCAGAGCATAGAAAAATACAGGGGAACCCTTAAAAATTTTGTTTTACGATTATGTTCACAATTAAAAATTCAATTATTTTTAAGTACTTTAGAGCCATTAAAACGGATAGTATCTTTAAACCCATAGAAACCTTACACTTACGGCATGATATTATCTTATTGCTGGTCTTAGTTGTATACAATTTTTAATTTTAAGATTTGCTGTCATCTAAATGCTAAACAGGCCTGGAAACGTATAACTAAATATTGCAGAAAACAAATTTCAGATAAAAAAATAATCAAATATTTTCAAGCCTTTATGAAACTCTTTAGGGAAGAAGAGAGAAAGAAAAAAAATTATTAAGATGTTCTGCAAATCAAGAAAGCCCAATTCAAAGAAAACGCAGAAGACACAGTCTTCCATAAAATGGATTTCAGCAATTTTAAAGCTTAACTTAGCTTCGTTAAGCGATTTAATCAAAAAAAATTGGCAAACTTTCAAGCAATTTAATCTTATTCATCAATAATCCCCCAATTTGAGAATGTGAATGTGAATTCGAATCAATTCAGCAGAAGTTTAATCGTTAGCATTCTTTCAGCAACTAGAATTTTCTAAATTGAAATGAAAACGAAATTGGTAACATTTTCATTATATTATTGCAGGCAATTGCTACAGCAAAGTGAAAGAATGAGTGTATCTTGAGGAAGCTTGGCAAATATGTGCTTAATAGAATAATTTATTGTAATTACTATTATTTTGGGGTAGCTCAGCCCATAGATAAACGATGCAGCTTTATCACCAAATAAGTGCTTATTTATACGCTTTAATACTCATTTCTCCAACTGGCTAGTACTCGTAATATTCACTGCATTTGTTATAAATTACAGCTACAATTTATGGCGACCACTTAGAGCAGTAGCTCTTTCATTCTATCATAGACCAAAAATACAACAAAAATAAATAAAAATAAAATAAAGAACGCCCAAAATTTCTCCAGCTGCGTTGAGTCAACGGGAAAAGGAACGCCAGGGAAATACATTTAGCACGGGAAAATATTCATAATCCTGGGCCATTACTCACAAATATATATTCGTTGTCAGTCCAATTAGCTGCGTGACTCGGGTCAAGGGGTTCGTGTGGCCCGCTATTTGTTTTGGTCAGTCCCCCATATATTTATATATATTTATATATTATAGTCACATATATATATATATATATATATGTATGTGTATGTGTGTCTGTGTGGGGCGTATTTGTTTGCTTGTGCTGGTGACCGTTGTCCCTTTTAGCATTTAGCATTTTGCACTGCTATTATGAAGAATTATCGCCCGAGGCCCAGAAACGTCAGTGTTCCATGGAAATCAAACAAAACAAATGTGAGGCTATAGTCGCTGCTTAGTACATTTTTAACCAGCATTTTAAACCCACATATTAGTCAAAGTCACACACAAACAATTAGAGCCTTTAGCCTAGGGTTCTAAAATGGTATATTTCTATTGTATGTATTTGCACATTGAAACTGACTTTGAAAATTATTTATTTCCCAACGGCTATTGCATGATATTTTATCTTTTAATTATGTTACGCATTGAAAGCGACTTCCGTAAAATATAATTTACAAGCGACTATTTTTTTATAGTTTTATAATTGCTATGTTATGCATTAAAGGTCAATTGTGGAAGTGTGTTATGAATTGGTATTTTCTAACCGATAATTAACGCACTTCCCATATTATCCATTGGAGCGGCTTGCACGTGTTAGTTTGTTATTTTAGTTACTTTATCTAAGACAATATATCGTTTTCATATGGTTATCCCTTAAATAATTAAATATAAGCAAAAGGGGCTTCCCATCTTGAAGTTATCTGTGCATTAGTCAACGTTAAGATCTTAAGATAGCATATATCTTATAAGACATTTACTTACCAGTTGGCAGCTGTTCTATGTGTATTCCATGCGACGCTTGTATCCCGGCGCCATTTTGAGCCCAACACGGTGTTGATTTTTTGTGTAAAGTTGATTTATTTGGCAATCGATTGCGCAATGCGGAATAATTAGTGGAAACTCTACATTTATGTGTGCACACATTTTTCGCTTCAGTAGTCTCTCATTTTGACGGCCATTGTTGCTTTCTCGGGTCCTACTTTTTTTTTATATATTATTCGTGGCAATAACCTGGACTACCAAATATTTCCGTTTAGCACTCGACCAACGACAATGAATGCGGACACGGTTAGGGGCACGAGAGGGCAACGCTGTTGCCTTTGCCTTTGTGTTATTTTATTTGTGTGTAGGTATGTATGTATGCATCGGCACATTAGGTACAGCACTATAGGTATGCCATATAAGCACTACACTACACTCGCACACCGACACACTCACACGCACACACGCACACTCGCACACTCGCACACACACACACACGCAAAGTCACACGCTCGAGCGTCGCATTTTTGTGTATCCGTCTCGTACGTGAGCAATGTTCTCGTTCTTCTGCTGCTTCTTGCTGCTTTGACTGGGTATACAGTTATTAAAATGCCGTTGTTGTTGTTGTTGTGTCTTTTTATTTCATATTTGGCTTTTTTTCTTTTCTTTTTTTTTTTGGGTCCGCTTTAGGTATTTTTATTTTAAATGTGGCACAATGTAAGCAATCAATTGCAGTAGCCGAGCGCACACGTGCATCCTTGCTGCAGGATTCGCGTACTAGAACTGATTCATCAGCAGGCAGCGCGTGTCGATGGCTACCTTGGCGAGAGCAACACACCCGAACGTCAAACCGAAGCATATCACTCACAATTCTCTCACAATTCTCTCACAACTCGCTCTCTCTCTCTCTCTCTCTCTCTCTGCCTCGCTGACAGCGCCGACGCGGTGAGAGGGACAACATGAAACATTAATTTGCGTTTTCTTTGCATTTTTAATAAGAAACAAAGTGGGCAACATTTTTGTATTCTCTATTTTTTTTTTGTTGGTTGGTTGTCGTGTAGTGGTGTAAAGGGGTAAGCGGAAGGGTAGTTCTGCTTATGCTTCAAAGCTCCTGCAAAAGGTTTGACTTTGTCGCAGGTAGCGTTAGCCTGCCGCAAAGCCGAACCGCTTGAGTCCAAGAGTCGATTGCGAGCGAGTCGAATGAAATAGAGAGTGGCGCTCTCAGGTTAACTGGGTTATTAGCACAACCTGCCTCAACTCAACGCAACTCAACTCAACTCAATTCGTTGCGTCGCATCGCATCGCATCGCGTCGCGTCGCATCGCATCGCTTCGTAGCCGAGCATAATCTGCTCAATAGTCACGTACAAATGAATATTCGCCATACAAAAACAGGCCTTCGTTTTCTGCCATATTAATATAGTCTACATTTGGGGGCTTTGGAACGCACATGAATGATTTACGTAGCCCCTAACAGAAACCGAGATGTGATTTTTACCGCAATGTGTAGGTATATTTTTGCAAGTATTACACCCTCCCCCCCCCCCCCCCCCCCACATCCCCGCCTACAGTCCACCACCCCACCCGGCGGATGTCTGTATGCGACAAAAAACAATCGAACAGACAGTTATAGGCCAATTTCAGTTTATGTACACGTGTCGCAGTCGTGAAAGATTTGTGAGTTCGCCCCGCCAGCGAGGTCCAACCAATGATCACCTGTGCACCCCTGCACCTACACCTGCACGTCCGCCACCTACCCCTCTGTCTCTGTGTGTGCGTATGATGTGGCGCTGTGCGGTTGCTGATTTTCCTGTGCCTATATGGTCTCCATGGCCGACCGTGTCAAATGTTGCGTGCTATGGGCCGCAAATGTTGCTGTCGAAAGCGTATCCGTAACCTTATACTCCCCCAATTTGCCTACCACCCAATATAGTCGGACAGCACAGGTCGACGCGATGTGCGATGAGTCTCAGAGCAGTTGGAGTCCGAGGTCAGACTCGTTGTTAGTGTGTGGGCGCGGACCCGGGGAGGGGGAGGCGGAAGGTAAGGGGCATTTCAACGCGCGGCTTACAAGCTAATAAATAAAGTGCCAAAATTTTTTGTTCGAATCGAGAGTGCTTGACTAGAAAAGCGCTCCGTACGCTGCTGTTGAATGTAAATTTCGGGCAAACAATGAATAAATGCCCGAGTGGCGACACCTACCGGACAATGAGAGCACTCAAGCGTTCCAGGTTCACAATTCTGTTACGAAATTCCCTAGACTAAATATATACCATATAAAACACTTTGAAGCACAATAATAACTATTTTTGACATTTACGATTGTTGTGGAAGTTGTGGGAATATAAAAGTATTTAGTACACAATACACTTGTGGGACAAAATCAGATTTAAGATTTAAGGATGTACATTTTTCGCAACTTCTTTTAAATATTTAATGGTTCATTCTACAAGCTGACTTCACATGGTCTTAATACATTCTAGCCATCTTCAATGTTTTCCAAGGTGAATCATAGTCTAAGACTCTTCTAAGATTTTATAAGCTCTTAAGATTTGAACACAACATTAACTATTTTTGTCTTCTTGAACGTTTGTGTTTTTCTTTCGTTCTTTATTTTTTTAGGTGAGCACATTTCGAGTGGGACGAAGTTTGCTTAAGCCAAAGAAATAAGTTTGCTTTAAGCGAATATATGTAAAAGAGCTTAAGTGTATATATAAGTTTTAAGTTTCTTGTTATTCTTGAAGATTTCTTAGGCCAATGCACCAAAATGCTTTGAAGTTAACTAAACTCCTCCGTATACTATTCTGTTTAAAGTGCAAATATAACCATATTTAATAGGAAAACACGTTTTTTTCAACGGAATCCGTGTTTTCTAAAGCAAAGCTCTGTAAGATTGTCGGCTTCGTGAAATAGACTAGGAGACTTAGTTGATTTCTCTATACCCGTTAGTGGAGACTACTGGGTATCTGAAATATATTAGCGCTGTTTAAGTATCTCTCATTGAGCGAATCAAATTAGTGGAGCAATCTATGGCTGCCCATCCCAGCACACAGCAAATTCTCTATCGCATTCCTATACACTGGCACAACCTTTGCGAGATGCTATCTGTACACCTATTTGCAAGTGAATTTATTGTTGCCAATTAATTTGTTAAAATTAGTGGATCAGAGGCGCACAGGACTAGCGTCTGGCTGCCAGAGCACAGAGCCTTGTGGTAGTTTCAATTGCAGGGCTCCAACGTCAACTGCTTATCGATAAGGCAAGGCGACGAGGACGCGGCTCTGGGAGCAAATTGTTTGGGCTCGTCTTTTGTATTGTTGGCAAATGTATGCCACGTACACGTATTTATCCATTGCTAAGCTGACGCTAGCAGCGCCATATATTGCCACTGCCGCTGCTCCAGATACTGGCACGCTCCCAGCCCACTTTCTCTCCCTCTCTCTCTCTCTCTCTCTCTCTATCTGTCTCTCTCTCTCTCTGCTTTCCCTTCCGCTGCTGGTGCCGGTGCTGCTGCTGATTTTGCGTCTCTTGCGGCCGACGCGTCTTGTGCCTTGCATGAATGCTAAATTAATTTCAAATGAATACAAATGGCTTTACGCTTTTAAGACCAGACCAGAAGCACAGCACAGCACAGCAAATTTACACACACACACACACACACACACACATGTAGTCCTTGCAGCGTTGTCTGTTTTACATTTTGCTATGTTTTTCGCACAGTTTTCAACATTTGAAATAACTCTTCGGTCTCCGACGGCTGCTGACTCACTGGCTCAGCCTTTTTATGGGTCCGTACATGTCGGCACGGCCACGTTTATCAGATGCACCGTTGTAAATTTACAGCCCAGCGCCGGACCCGTTAATTCAATTCAGCGCAAACGCTGAAAATTCGCTTACGCCTTGCTTCCCCTTGTTTCGCCCAACTGGCCAGTTACCCAAAAAAGCCGCCAACTGGCAATGGCTATTGCCCAATAACTAGAAAAAGCGGCTAATCGCGTGAATAGTTTTTGGGGGCGGCGTAATTGATGTTTACAGCTAAGCAGGCAGGCCAGCGAGAAGCGAGCTGCGCCCAGCATTGAGTCGCTCACGTTTTGCGAATCACCATTTCGTTGCCTACTTTTCGGGGCACCTGCCCAATTGCAACGTTGCTGCTGCTGCTGCCAATGCTGTTGCTACTCACCACTGGTTTTGTTGGTTACTTAGTTAGGGGTTGGCGACCAGAAGTTGCTTTCAACGATACCTTGATTTAATGCATTTCATTGAGCAGCGCTAGCAAATGGGATCTGGTAATGGTGGCGGCCACTTAAACACTTAGCATTCATTATTCAATTTTAGGTTAGATTTAGATGTGCACCCGATTGGGGCAATCGTATCGTATCTATGATTGTTGCTGCGTACGCATTATATACTATATACGTGCAGCAGTAGCAAATAGCATATAAAGCTGAGATATTTATGACCGTATAAAGATAACCACCCAACTATTAATTCAAATATATACTCATTCTTGCTGCACCGGTAATCAGCTAATATAAAGATGATTGCATTAATACAAACAGACAAATAAATAGAAGTCAGATATAGGTCAATAATATTAATAAAATAGAAATTATTTAAACATTTAGAATAGTATTCAAAATGTAGAAGCGAGAAATATAATTGAACACAAACAAGATCAATATTAAGTCTTTATAAGAGTAAAATTCTGATATATATATAATATATTTATAGAATATCAAAAAGGAATAGGGGATGAAAAAGGAGTATAGAATATAGAAATATCAATCAATATTATTGTGTACAAGTATTCTTTGAGCTATGGCAGTTTGTGTTGGGGGACATATCGGTAAACAGTTGCTCTCTATTTTCAACACTATGTATTCAAGTACATTACCACCATGAAAGTTGTTTACCGAATTCTAAGATATATTCTGAATCCTATCAAACGGCATAGCTAACTGGGACCCCTTTAACCTTTGGCATACAAATCAACAATTCCCCTTCATTGCCGTCTATAAAGTTACCCATATGAGTGCGCTCCAGTCGGCGACTTTGTGTGTGTGTGTGTCGTATGTCGCATCATGTTGGCTCTGTTGCCATTTGCTCACCTTCGGTTAGTCTGGATGTTGCTCAAGGTTGTCGAAATGCGCTCAGGCTGTTGGTGCTGAGTGTGTGTGTGTGTGTGTGTGTGTGTGTTCTTTATCGATTTGTGTGTCTGATTTTCTGGGACTTCCAATTTGATTTGCATGCAAAAGTCGAAGCAGCTAATACCAGCAGTTCATTAGGGAGAATATTTCCTTTTTTTGTGAGCCAAATAGGATAAGCACTTTCTTGCCCCTAGCTAACGGCCAGTCAATGCAAATTTCCAATCGCAACGGTGATGTATTAAAAAGCACTTTAAATTTTATTACAGCTAGTACTAGGCCATTATTTAAATTTTCTTGCACGGGTCGGCAATAAACATTGCAAAAACAAAGTACTACAATGTTGAATGAGGTTAAGCCCGATAGCTTAAGCCTGTCATGTAGATATCGGCTCAATTTATTTTCTGCAATTTTTCTCTCAATTCAATTTTCATATTTTATTATTGAATTGCCCACTTCACTAGCATGCTCTCTCTCGCTCTTTTTCTCGCACTCTCTCTCTCTCTGCCTCTCTCTCTCGCATTGGTATATTGGTAACACATGCATGCTTACGTGCTCACCCTTTCCCAGTCTTGCGGCTATGGCGACATGGAAGTTAATATGTAAGCAGCTCACATCTGTCATAATATTAGTTTGGCTAAAACACTGCACACAAATATGTATGCATGCTTCCGCTCTCGCATCACCCACTCTCTCTCTCTCTCTCTCTCTCTCTCTCTCTGTCTCTGTCTCTCTTGCACTCATTCTCTCATGGGAGCTTTAAATTTAATTAATTCTTCTTTGTTCCGCATTCTTAACGTTTCCTTATCGTTTCTAAGCACATCCAACTTTTTGTTATAATTAGGCTGACTGCTGGGCAGTTAAGCTGGAGACCCTCAGGACAAGCCATGGCTGATTAGTGAAACTGCCAAGATCTTCGAGGATGGTGACGCAAGGACTCAAGTTCGCCCTCACAAAATGCCAAGAAAGCTATTTAATGCTTCCCGTCTAGTCCGTGTCTGCACAGAAATTATGGTATAGGTATCATGTATCCTTGAAGCTCGTTTTCTAAATGGTCGGTTTACTTTTATGCCAGCGAGCCATAAAAAAGGACATAAGCCTTTAAAATATTGTAAAGATTGCGAACTTTCATATCTGTTCAGAGATCTAATTTCAAAAAAAAATTTGTATAGGCGTGAGTTAAGAGATGTATTGCTAGAAATATTACGAATACACTTTGTACTTCATATGTGTTTATAATGAATGAGTGAATTAAATTTGCATTTATATTTTTTGATACACTTTTACTTAAGCCTTTAAGATGCTTTCCATTGTTTTCTTGGATGTTGTCCACCCACCCATTTCAAATGATAATTGCAATTGTGTTTAATCCATTAGGCGACTGATTTATATATCCAATTTTTTGCAACTTCCCTTTGAGTTTTAAGATTATTTGATTTGTTTGCCGGCCAGCTACAAACTGCTTAAATGTCACATGGTCAGTTGAGCTTTAGCATTGCTCTTCCGCTTTATACTGATTTATGTGATGAACATACAATGAAATATGCATACAATATATATATATATATATGAATATAAAACGTACATACAAACACATCCACATATAATAATTAATAACATTTGTATTTATGTGCGATGTGTGTGCGTGTGTGTGTGTGTGTGCGTGTGTTGTATATCATATAAATATTTTCATACATATATTTCCCTTTGAGTCGGAGCTTTCGCATTCCCGCATCCTTTTTCCACTTGAGCTTAACTGTCCGGCTCGGAATTGAATTCCCTGCACGACAACTGCCCCGCGTTAACCCCGCGGGAACATTTACATATACTACACACATACACACACACATACAAACACACACACACACACATTCCACTAAACTTGTATTATACATGAGTCGAAGGACTTTTGTCTGCATTCGTTTTAGACTTGGACATTGAGCATCTGATATGCATCAAATATAACTCAATTGCCGGACCGCTGGGCTCTTAGGAGCTGAATAACCAGGAAATACTTTGACTTAGGCCAAACTTGGCCATTGAACGCTTTTGGCACCCTTTTTCCTTTGGCTTATAGTTGGTAGCCAAAGCCACTGCTCTCTATCTCGCCATCCGCATCTATATTTATATGGCGCTCTGCCACTCGCTCTCACTTTGGACATTTTCCATTCATTTTCGCAAGTGGCTACGGATTTGCTTTTTATACCCTATACTCCTTTCAATTTGTGTAGAGGGTATATTATTTGGTCCAGTACGAAAGGATTTTAAGTATATAGTTCTGGATTATATAGATTACTTAATACAAATGAGCATTTGTAACTTGGAACATGGAAAAGAAATTGGGAAATTATTTAATACAACACTTCTTCTCTCTTTAATTCAACCTCAGACCCAAAGGCAGATACAAAAGTATGCTCACTGGGTATATTTGAGTTGAGTATGCTCCACATTGCCACTTCATCTATTGAAATTCCAGTGTCGCTCATCTCTCGGCACAAACAAATGCTGCGTTTTGTTTATTTACATGAGCATGTAGCCAGTCAGACATATATGTACACTTAAGTAAATGTATACATAATATATATGTATATATAACCACATATATATTACCTATGCGACTGTCTGTCTCTTGAAGATATTTGGCTAAAGGCTTTTAGGGCCAGCTTGCCGTTAGATGGCGCTTCGAGCGAACATAAAAATGCCCTTAAAAGCCGGCACCGAGACACAAAGCAAGAAAGTGGACAGAGCGCAAAGAAAAACAAAAAAAAAAACAAACTAACTAAAGTCCAGAAAAACGAAACGAAAATAAAACTTATACCAAAAAGGGATTGACGGATATAAATGGTGATATGACCTAAGGTCATTTGTATAAAATTAAGTTGAGCATCATAAAAACTGCCCCGCACAAACAAATGACAATAACAGAAAGCCAAAAAAAAAGAGCAGAAAAAATCAGAGAATAAAAACTAAACAGATAGCAACTACGCCCCATGTTGTTGTTAATCAAAAACTTCAAATCGATTTACAATAAAAATAAAAATGCGAGCATGAAGAGCCAAGTGGACGATGAAAATGAGGAAGAAAAAATAGTAATAACTGAAAAGAGCTAACTAAAAACGTGAAAAGCAACATCGAAATCCTTGGCGCGCTTTACATTTAGCCGCGTTCATCTTTAATAAATTTTTATGCCGTATGCTAATAAAGATTTTCTGTCGTGCCCCAAGCCATTTGCCACGGCGCTGGCTACGGCAATGGCTATGCCACTGGTTCTGCCACTCGTCTCGCCTCGTCTTGTCTCTGCCCCATACACTGGGTTGGCGCTGGCTGGTTGGCGCTGGCTGGCTGGCTGGGTTGGTTGGAGGCTCCGTTTTAATATCCAGCCACGTATGTCATGGCACAAAACCATTAAGCACAAAAAGCAAAGTAAAATCTAGAGCTGAATGCAAGAGCGAAACAAAAACCAAAAGCAAAAAAAAAAAATAATAATATAGAAACCGACGGGGGAAGAAGCAGTGAAGAAACAGGAAAAAAAATTATGCCCCAGACGCCGCTGAATTTTAAATGAGCCTTTATGGGCTTCATTTCAGCGTGTAAATTATCTCATTTGTCAGCAATTGCGCTATGCGTGTGTTAGTAGTGTGTGTGAGCATGTATGTGTATGTGTGTGTGTGTGTTGCCAGAGACTCAAGTGCTCGCCTAGACGGAGCGTTACGTCCATGTTAAATCCTCGACTGTAATTCCGCAACACACTTTCCGTCTCGCATTCATACATATATGCGACATGTACTCAGCCATTTGTAAAATGATTCAATGGCGTCTCCTGAAATTTAATGAGATAAGCGCACGGCTTGTGCGATTAGATAATGTCATGCCCAGGCCAAGACCAGCCGTTGCGTATCAGCCTCTCTTTGGCAGGCAGACACACACACACACATTTATACACACAACATATGTATACGTATATGTATGTGTATGTATATGCACTGCAAATATACAATGAACAAATTTATCATTTGCAGCATTTGGGTGTCTGTCTTAATTCAGCGAGCATAACGCATTTTGGAATGCGTTTACGCTTTGGAATTCGCTTGGTACACTTGGCAGGCATTCCATGGGTGAAATGCAAACAAATCAGAGACGCCGCCAATGAGCACCAACAAGATGGCATTCCCCAAACGGTATAAGACAACATACAAACCGTTGAGTTGAGCGAGAAAGGATTGAAATCTATCTAAACTCTTATCTAAGTTGGCAGAATTTAATTTTGGTTGCCAGACTGATTTCCGTAGATGTGAATAAGGTGGAATGTGTCCATTATTCACTCAAAAGATCCAAGCCCCTTGTCACACTTAAGAGACCGAACAACGAACATTTTGCTGCAGAAACATACCATTCAAAGGAAAAGGATATATTGGCATTGGTGTAGTATAGGAGATTTAACTAATTCTTTTTATAGTTCCAACTGACTGAGATTCGTTAAGGAAAATCACAATACAAATGAATTATGTTTATTTATATAAATCTATTTATTTATAAGAAGAACGGCAAATAATTCTTTTAAAAATTGTTCACAGTTTGGAAAAATTATTGGAGCGGAAGATATAAAACTGACTTTTTAATAGCACTGACTCACTGAGATTCATACAGAAAAATCCACTAATTAATTTTTAGAATGACCGAAGGTCATCTAACAAAGAGTACCTAAACATATATATCTATATAATTAAATATAAAATGCTACTAATAAAGCTTGTAAAAAAAATGTTTGTGACGCAAAGAATATTTCTCTCAGTTGCTTGGCTGCATTCAAACATAGCTATGTTCATACATATACATATATATATATACATATATAGAAATATTCTTTATGTCTGTAACATTTTTTTACAAGCTTTATTAGTCGCATTTTTTATTTTATTTTTTTAATAAAAGTGTCGCCTACGAAGAGGTGGACATCCCAAGGTGATAACTTTAACTGTCGGTTGAGCTTAGCATTCTGGGATTTCCACTCAAATTGCGAAGTATAATAACTAAGTATGTACTAACACAGTACGCAACAATGAAAATAAATTTCTTAACTTTCTATTGCAGTCCAAACATCCTTTTGTTAAGCTTGCTGGATAAAATTCGCTTGAAGTTCTTTAGAAAACTTTTCTGGATGACTGCCTCATAAATACGGCAACTGTTTGTAACTCAGACTACCAATTAGTCGTTAAAAATTGATGTATTTACAAATGTTATTTCATTTTGTGCTCTCGCCTTTCGTTTCATTTTAACACATGTGAACATATGTACATATGTATGTATGTATGTATGTATGTATGTAGAGGTATGTGGGTACTCTTATATTTTGAAGCACAACAAGAGCAACGCAGTTCTGGACAAGCGGGGCCCGAACCCACCTTTTGACAAAGGGCATAATTAAAGTGTAACAGGAGCAAAAGCAACGCCCAGTAAACGTAACCAAAACAAGCTCCACCCAATAAAAAAAAACCAAAAAAAAAAAAAAATGGAAAACAAAAAAAACCCTTGTTACAGCTCCCAACGAAGTCGACCTGAAGAAAGAGGCGAAGGCGCAGGAAGGCGGCAAGTCGTGGCAAGGGAAGGTATGGAGAGGCAAGGCGCACATAAAAGAGAAACCCACTCTATGGGGTGAAAACAGGTTGTTACTTCCTTGCAAACAAGGTTCCGTTACCGTTATGCCGCTATATGGTATGCATATCTGTATATCGTTGTGTGTGTGAGTATATTTTTGTCTGTAGCTGGCGTATAGAAGAAAAGCACGTTATTGCCAATTTAACTTACATTGTGCATGTGTCTTTAAACAAAGATTTATGTACCCACTTGCATGCATACTCATAGCTACCGAAGTAATATGAATGTACATGTGTGTCTGTGTGTGCTTACAGTGGTTGTAGAACGCTCCTCGTCCAATCATCGTTTTTTTGTTTAACCAAAAATTATGTTTAAAATAAAAAATTAATAATCAATTAATAGAAACAATACTAAGCTACTCAAAATCAATTTTAAAGCATATCTTAAAATTCAAGAAACCCTTTTCTTATTATAATGAGCTGCTTGAGATCAATGTACTCAATATACTTGGTGACAAATGATCTTCAACACGTTAATTATTAAGCAATCTTTACAAAAAGAAAAGGGAAGCATTTTTGATTTTAGATAAATATAAATATGAATCTGGCTGAGATCTTATGTTTTTTGTTTAACCATGCATTCACCAAGTGTTAATAATAACTGATCCGTAAGCAAAAAAAAAATATCTGCAAACATAAAATAATAATTACAAATTTGCAAAAGGCAAATGAAAGCAGTTTAGATTGCGCACAACATTAAAAATGAAGCAGCCAATTTAGTATTTAGACATTTCTCAAATCGTTATCAAATTACACCACTGTATGGGCTGCTTTCTGTGTGTGTGTGGTGTGTGGTGGGTGTGTGGTGTGTGGTGGTGTGTGGGTCAGGTGTGCGGGTAATAACTTGCTATAGATGTGTGCTGTTCTTTTTGTTGTTGTTGTTGTGGACTACGTGCCGAGTTGCCACTTAAATCAGCATAATGATATGCACTTATTGTTGTGGCAAATTTGTTAGCGGAAATGCTGCGAGAAACCGCCGCAACAGAAGCAGCGCACCCAACCGCAACGCAGCCGGCCACCGCCCGCCACCCGCCAGCCGTCGGCCAAAGCTTGCCTCCCTGGCGATGTCGATTTCTTCATTTGCCTAATACGAGCCGACGCCATCATTAATCTAAAATATGGCAAAGACACACGCATGTACACACACACACACGCACACACACACACACGCACACACACACTCGCACACACAGACGAATAACGATGTGCATGTAATTATGCTCAGCCACACGCACTCACTCACTCAAAACACATCCACTCACTGCCACACACTCACACTCACACTCACACACACTCTCACAGACACATACGCATACGCATTTGCGTAAGCCTTGTTAATCGTGACAAAAGCTTATTGCGGGTTATTTGGGCTACTTGTTTCACATCCGGCGTCAATGTCGCTGCCGGCAAAAATCAACACTGTTAACATGTTTGACGTTGTGTGTGAGCGTGGTATGTAATACAGTTATATAGGCAAGCATATGTGTGCGTGTGTGTGTCTGTGTGTGTGTGTGTGTGTCTGTGCGTGCCTGGTCCCACTGGCACACGCTGTCATCCCAAGTAGAAGCGCGCGTCACTTGCACACACATAATAAACATTTTAAACATTATATTCGTGTTTGGCAGCAACATCAACAGCAGCAGCAGCAGCAGCAGCAGCTTCTTGCCTTGTTGCTACTGCTGTTTGTGGTTAATGCTACACCCTTTATTATACCCTTCCAGATGGCTAGAGGAGATTCCTGGCTTTGTTCTTGATCAGCATCACAAGCCGAGTTTATCCAGCTACATCCTATGAAATGAATAACTATTTGAGTTACAAAAATATACTACCAAGCCTAAGATACCCACTAATAACGAGTGTAATTATGCTATCAACCTTTTTGCAACAAATTATTAAAAATTAAGCAAATACACTCAGAAAAAATCGACTCGGAAACCAGAAAACTTGTTTTTTTTTTTTAGAAATAATTTCTAAATATACAAGCAAAAATTTCGTAACATTTGAAAGGTTTTCTTTAATTGTTCAGAAATATATTTCGTAATAATATTTCTAAGAATTTCGTAATAATATTTCAGTAATGAAAATCAACGGTTTTTCGAAAAAAAAAGTTGCCCAAGGCGGCCAAATGTTTGACGAAAGTTCAGGGTGAACTTTTTTCTGAGTGCAATTTTTATCAATTTAAATTGAACTGTGTGAATCCAACTGAACATCAGTCTGCAAGTGTATGTAATCTTCGATATAACTAAGATATCTGATTTTCTTGTTGTCGTTGTTGTTTTTCTTGGTATATATGAATGTGGATGGTTGTGTGTGTGTGTGTGTGTGTATGTCTCGTTCGTTTTCAGCAAAATTTACGGGCTTTAACGAATAATGGCGCTTGTGGGAAATGAACGTTTTGTGTTCGCTTTTGCTTGTCATCGCTGCGCGCCAAACACATTCGCAACGCGTTCCACACAGCATTCACCACTTTATCAGCATTTTACTTTTAGCCGTTATTACCACACACACACAGAGTTCGCCCACTCTCAGTACATTAGCGCTCAGGCACACACTTTTCCCACACACACACACACACAGACACACACACACACACACACATGAGGGCACACGAGGATACACGCATCTATGAGTTTTGCGACTCTCCAAGGAAATTAAAAAACAACTAAAACAAATTAACAATGTAATGACAAAGCTGCAAGTGCATACGTATTTACAATATATTCCAGACAAATATACAAATACAAACAGTAAACATATATTTACAGTGGTTGTTTTCCAAGCAAATGACTATTTCTTCATTTTTGTTTTGTATTTAAATTATTTGCTAGCTATTGCTTCTCTGCTCCTTTTATAAAAATGAGTAAACATTTATTTACGAGTATATAAATTATAGAGTAATTTTTTACAAAAACTTAGAGTCTCGACGATTTATCAGGTTAACTTGCTAAGTCCGGTTATCTAACAAAACTAAATATATATAACAAGTCACATCTTAATAACTTTAGAGAGATAACAGATAAACGCGCTCTATCGATTTGGCAAGTGATGCTGATCGGGAATATAAATGCCGCATAAGGTCAAATGCAGACAGACTTGCATTGCTAAATTATGCTGATTAAGAATATATAAACCTTGTTAGATCGGAGTCGTCTCTTTCGGGGCGACCGAAATTAAAATTCAAACTGACCAACAGAAAAGTAAATGCAGTTATAACAATCAATCAGAGAGCATTATTTGCATATTTTTGCAAATTAAAGCAGCACTTATAAAAATTAATAAATGCTTGCAACCACTGTATCAACAATAACTTATACATATATGTGCACACACACACACACACATTCATATGCATATGCTGTGGCTTCTTGTAAACACTCGCACAGCTGGCAGCTGGCAGCAGGCTAATAACAAATCAAGCATTTACCAACAGAAAAAAGAATGGAATTACCAAGAATGCCCGCCCGGTGCTTATGGGACACGAACACACACACACACACGCGCGCAGACATACACTCAGAGGCCAAACCACACACACGCACACACCCAATGACTATGTTAAGTATACGCCATGGAATCGAGGAATTCGCACTTGCACTTGGCAAACGCTTTTAATGATGATCGATTTGGGTAAACAATGAAATTTCCGCATTCAAATTTTATTGCTGGCAATCAGAGGCTGCTTCCTGCTCAGAGTTCGCCTACACAATAAGCTGGTGATGATAATGGCAACGGCAATGGCAATGATAGTACTCACACGTACATACATACATATGTACATCCACATCTTAAATTGCATTAATCTATCAAGTGGGAGAGTGCCGCCCTTTTGATGTTTGCTTGCTAATTTTCAGTTGAAATTAAGCGCTTGTTATCTTTATCACATCCGCTTTACATACGCATCATCCGCTGCCATCAATATTTGCAATAATTTAAAAAAGCGCTGCGATATTAACTTGAGCCACCCTTTGAACCGCCCACCAGCGTAAACAGCTGTTTTGAATTTAATACCAACTATGTAATTTATTAGGACTTTGAGGTTTATTTAGCTTAACCGTGCTACGGTCACACTTACAAGCATTTGTAAACAAATGTTGAGCGTTGCCAGACCATTAAATCGTACAATAATATAACTAAATTCGACAAACAATATTTAAACAAAGCACTCAATTATTAATTGTGTTAAATAATTAGCAACGCACTATTCCTTGCCGCCAGCTGCAAAACGAAGAATATAACCAGCCAAAGCAGGAGCGCCAATAAACATTCCAATGCACTTTCTCCCGCTGGTGCAAAACCAGTCTTGCCGCTTTTGTTGTTGCTGCTGTGTTTTGACATCTATGCGATATCAATAGAAAAAAAAGAAGAAAAAAAAACGTACTGTTGTCGTTAGCAGACTACTAAGCACCTGTGTGAGCAACAACAACAGCCACTTTGTTGATTGCCGTGTTTTGCTCCGTTTTATTGGCATGGCCGAGGCGACAATGGAACAACGACAGCCACAGTCACATCTTGCCCACTCTTGAGCACGTTTCGCATCGAATGCTCTCTCGCGCAACAAAAATTCTTTAGTTGTTTTTTCTGTTTTTTTTTCTTATCGTAATTTGCATAAAACTGCCATATGCATAACTCAACGCTGAGCATGTTTCTCAAATTGAGTCACAACGCAAATTTAAGCTAAACGTAAGTTTGACGTTGCCAAATACACAACAAATACAAAAAAAAATCATTCTAACGCCACTTTCACATTAGACCACACTTAAAGCAGACACGACAAACACATTTATATATATATATATCTATATATATAGACCACTTTAAGAAGATGTCAAGCATTGAGGAGAAAGTGCGCTGCATATTGAATGGCTCCGATTTGGGCGATATAACGCAAGAATTATGCGATTTCTCGCTTAAAGAGCAAAATGCCACGGCGGAGGCGCAGGGTGTGCAGCCATCAACTGCCTCCGATTTTGTGCCCAAAGTTGGCCAGACGATCAACTATATTGTGGCCTGTGTGCTGTTCAATGAGCACGACGAGCTGCTCATGATCGAGGAGGCCAAGCCCAACTGCGCAGGTGAGCAAAAGAAGCACACACTGAAAAAGACATGGCCATCTGACCCACTCTCTCTATTTATCTCCTCCTCTCTTTGGCTGTCTGGCCAGGCAAATGGTATCTGCCCGCTGGTCGCATGGAAAAAGGTGAATCCATCACGGAGGCAGCCGCACGCGAGCTGTTCGAGGAGACCGGTCTCAATGCGGAGATGACAACGCTGCTGGCCGTGGAATCAGCCGGTGGCTCCTGGTTTCGTTTTGTGCTAACGGGTCACATTACGGGCGGCCGTTTGAAAACACCATCCGAAGCGGATGCGGAGTCGATACAGGCGCTCTGGCTGCGCGATCCCAAAGAGGTGCCGCTGCGTGCCAACGATATACTCAACATTATCGACATCGGACGTGCCCATCATCAGCATGAGAAGCAGACAAAGGCCGATAAGCAATCGCAGTTGCAGCAGTGGCATGCGAATATTCTGCCCACACGTTATCCGCACAAGCACAACTACTTGCGTGTGCTGGCCGTGGCACGGAAGCGAGCCACCAACTCGATGAACATACTGATTAGCGAGAAGAATGCCCATCATTTTCCCACTGTGGAAATGCATCCGAATCGTAGCCTGCACTCAACGTTGCGCAAATTCATGATCGAGATATTTGGCGCTGAGCTGCCGCAGCATCGGCCACATGGCCTGCTCAGTGTGGAGCATGCGACAACTGGCGAGGCGGACAGCGATGGACTCTGTCTGAATCTATTGGTTGCGTTCCGGCCACCGCTCGAAGAGATATCGCTAATTGGCAAATGCATTTGGCAGGAGCTCAGCGCGCCGCTGGACGAAACGCTGGCCAGGATTCTTAGCAGCAAAAATGCGTCGATACCACTGAACGTGATACGCTAGCTGCTCTAGTTAACTACTTCTAGCCTAATATATATTTCAATGGTGCAAGCATATATATATTTATTTATATATATATAGATATTCCCTATAAGTAGACAACATCAATTGCCACTAAATCGTGCAAAACTTTGTTGCAAGCATGGTCACTTTCAAGAAAGTCTTATTTCATCACAATTAAATGTCTGTACAATTTCTGTAATATTCCAGATTATATATCTGGATCTGGGGCATAAATTGGAACGCTTAGAGATACGATCTACTAAATATTGTGCGGTATCAATTGAAATGCCTTCGAAATTGGCTAAATTGTTGGCCCAAAGCCAAGCATGTTTCGCAGTTAGTTACTAAATGCACAGACACATTTTATTTATACAATAAATGCAATTGAAATAATTCACATAAAATCTTGCTTGTGTGTGTGGGTTTGTCTACTTGTTGTGTGTGTGTGTGTGTGTGTTGTGTGATTTGGGTTGTATCAAATATTGTAACAGTTGACTAGGTCAAATTTAGGTCAGAGTAACATGCAGGACAGTAGTAAATCCGCTTTAGCCCTTCCAAACGGAGTTGAACAGATCCATAAAGGAGTCATAGATCATGAATGTTATGGCCACATCGAGACACACACGACCCAGACGCGGCACGGTGCCCTTGTAGAATGCGCCCAAGCCCTCGTTCCTCATTATTTGCATTGCACAATCCGCCGTATTCTTGTACCTGGACGCCTCCAGACCCTGCATGCGCGTCTTGACCACATCCAACGGCGTATTGCCAAACACTGAGGCGGCACCAGCAATCGCACCGAAAACGCCCACAACCAATTTTGGCACTGGCTTATTTTGATCACCACCCTGCGATGAGATGGGATATTATGATTATTATTAAAGAGTGATGCACACAACGCACAAGTGGCTCATTGACATGGTTACCTTATACATATCTTTCAGGGATTCGATGACAAAGAAGCGAATGGCCTGATTGGAGCCCTGCTTCATGATCGTTGGTGTGAGACCCTTGTAAATGCCACTGATACCCTCCGCCTTGACAATCTGTCCGACGCCATTGGCAAAGCCCTTAAACTTGGGATTCGCACTGCGCTGATCATTGATGAACTTCACCTTGATCGTCTCCATGGGCGTGACAGCGATGACAGCCTCACAGACGCCAGCACCCAGGCCGCAGAGCAGCTTGCCCGCTGTGCTCAGCTGGCCCGAAGAGTCGACGGCGTGTGAACGCAGGAATTCAAATGCACCAAATCTGGAAGCGAGCACAAATGAAAATCAAGTTACATTCAGACGAGAGAGCTGGAAAACTGACCTGGCTGCTGATTTGGGTATGCTGCCGTAGAGGAGGACGCTCAGACCGCGATAGAGACCAAAGAATCCCTTCTGCTGCACCGTCTTCTTCACACAATCGGCAATGCCATTGTATCGCTTATTGGCCCCCTTCTCGTCCAGCTGCAGTTGCGTCTTCACGTATTCGGTGGGATATGTTATACAGATCTCAATGCCGCCAGTTATGCCACCGGCGACGATACCCTTGAGTCCCTTGGAGCCGCCAGCTCCCGCGGCGGCTCCTCTGTCGATCATCCAGGGACGACACAGAAAGGGGCTAGGTAACCGACGATCCATATTAATCTATGGACATTGGTGTGCATCGGTTAGTGATGAGTTTTTAAACTGATTAGACTAGAAACTCAATTTTTCTTTATTTTCTTTTTTTGTATTTTTTTTTTCAAAATAAATAACAAGTTGGGAATCTGTATACAAGTGTGTGTAGATAAATAGTAGGCGCATGCAAAGTGAATGCATAACAAGAGCAGCCGCGACAAAATCACTTCATCACTTTCAGTATTAAGAATCGTAATATTCAAGGCATTATACAATATTCAATCTGACAATTCTTTGGCTAATGGCTTAGTTATATAATATATAATATATAATATATAATATAAACAACATACTTTTTTTTAAAAAATACAAATTGTTTGGTAATTAGATGCGTTGCAAAGTACAATGTTTGCTTACGGTTTATTGTTAATCTATAACATTTGCTTATTTCGTGACAATTCGTGATTTTATCGCGCTGTTCTCACCTTGAATCCAAAGTTCAAACAAAAACCAAATATGTTGTATAAGAACAGACACGAATTTGATGTGACTAATGTGTGTTTGGTCTAGTTTTTTCCCCTCAGCCATTGAAACATCTTTAACTGATTGTGAATACTTAAGTTCGTCTGATAATTGAAACCGGCAATCAATGCTCTTTTCGCTCTCCCTCTATCTTTTTATTAGACTTTTTTTTTATTATTATATAAGATTTGCAATCGCATAATTAATAATGGATTTAACAGCAAAAATTATGCATATTTATTCGTGAATTTCATTAATTTACACCGCCTTTTAACAAACTTGAACAGTCGCCACAAAGATAAACAACGTTTTATGATAACTTTTCGTTGTGTGCACATACGCACACACACACACACACACACAGTTCAAATTGGAGAACTGGAAAAGCTCGGCGATCGAAAAATTCTGATTGGAAAAACATACACTCAAGCATGTAAATGGAACTTTGAGCGTTTTGCTGGAACTCAACTCACTTAATTACAATCGAATAAATGCAATAATTAAAGCTTTTTGGATCTGGTGCTCTTTGGCCGTTTGATGAGCTGATTGGAATGCGAATGCGACCCGTTCGCGGCTAGGGCAACAACTCAACTGCCTTCACGCTATGGAAAAAATTCCATTTTCCAATCGCAGAGAAAGCTACGCCAATTCAAATAAGCAGTCCTATTGTAAGCATGCAGACAAGCAAGCACAAACCAACTGCTTCTCGCTCAAGATCAAGCGACAGAGTGAGAGCGCCAGAGCGAGAGCGGGAGCAAATGCCGCTGACGAAGAGCAAAAGTAACGGCGATGGCGTGATACTGAATTTTTTTTTATGACGACGCGGCAGAAAAAAGATCTGCGCCTCTTAATCAGCAAAACTCGTTTGGCGTTGTACAACTTGTTGAGAGCTTTTTGCATTTGGAAAAGCTCGCCCTTGCGCTGTGACAAGAGGAAAAAAATGTATTAATTTGTAAAAGTTTTCAAACGAGCGCGCAGCACAAACAGCCGCAAAGTAGACAAGTTTTTTTTCTTAACAGCGATTACACAACATAAACACTCACACTCACACACACATACAAGTATATGTTGTGCTGGCTATGCTTGTAAGTTTATACCCAGATATTAATTAATCAAAGTCCATGTACTGTTATTACACTTTTGCCAGCGTTACGACATAATGCTTATCATTTAATGACACGTTATATTCATTTACCAAATAATATTTATTTAATCAGCAGCCATGTGGATAACGACGGAGCTTTAAACTAAACTAGAACCGGCAAACTGGAACTGTTAACTAAACTGAACGTATAGTTTTGATGTACTCACTGTTGTCCCCTTTTAACTGTACTGCGCATGCGCCAGTTCCAGGTTCAGGCCACCCACACAAGCACAACGCGTAAGCTGTTAAGTAAGGAATTACGTGAGAGTCGCCTTTCAATTTACAGCGGGCAAAAATTGGAGAGCACGTCAGGAAATAACTGAAGACTTCTCAATTTTCTCTCATGCAAACCGATATTCAAATATCAAACAAAATCCGACAAGTGCAATTTTTGACCCTGAACAATGTAAAATGAAACCCATCAGAGAATATCATTGAATACAGTGGGGCATACGAGAAATACAAATAAGTAGAAATTACTAATTCTAATTTGAAATATGTACAGTTGAGGTTAAATTAAATCAACGTAAAACCATCACAAATTAATCAAACTTTAAGCGAAATTTTAGTTTTATTCAAATGCATTTTGAAAGTATTTCAGATGTCATTCAGATGCTTGACGCATCTGCACGTGTTTATAAATAAACATTAGAATTAATGTGCAGTTCTTTTCATTTAGCTGTTAATCAATAACAATATATGTACGTATTATTACTAAACTGGGGAATTAGTTAGTTCGTAATGCAAAAGCTGTTTAGACAATCGATAGAAAATTCAGTCATGTTACGCGCAGTGAAAAATGCTCTTTAGACTGCCTTATAGACGCGCACGCTCTTCACGGCGCCAATGGTCAGGGTCTAAATGAGGAAGAAAGAAATCAAGTTAAGATTCATTTGGGCGAGTTCGCTTTTCATGGGACTGTACTTACGGTAATCAGCTCGCTGTCGCCAAACTCGCGCACAATGGTCGAGGGCTTGTCACCCTTCTGCTCCTGGGTGAGCTTGTTGCCATCGAGGGTGATGATACTCTTGACCTTGCGGCCATCGAGAGTCTCCTCATCGAACTCCTCGCCCAGCTTGAAACTAATGGCAGAGGTCTTGAAAGTCGATGTGGTCGTCATGGTGTACGTATCACCATCCACGGTAACCTCCACAGTTGGGCTAACCGTGTTGCCCATCTTGCGCAGCACCATGTTGACACCTGCAAAGAGGATTTACAAAGAAAAATTAAATAAATTACAAATTATATTTGATATTATATATAAAGTATGTATATGTATGTGCATGTGCATTCAGAAGATTTTGACAGTTGCTAATTGAATTAGTCCGTCAATGTTGAGGACCCCCACAAAACATGCACAATGCAAATCATATTGTATTTAATTGAAATAATCAAGATGAATTATGAAGTTGCCGACAAGTAACCCCGACACAGACACATCCACATCCACAGACCACAAGATTCGTGCTCAAGGTTAACAATGCAGGCAGCGAAGTGGATGGGGGGTGGGGTGGGGGCTGTGTACCCGCTGTTATATACATACAGCCTCCGGTACTTATCAATTTGTCCGCCTAAATATAGCAAATGCTGGAGGAGCAGCAAATAAATGCAAGCAACCTTATCGCACAATGCACAGATCAAGTGTATAACTCAATTACAAATATATATATATGTATATTCAAAAATATACATATATTATATATGCATATGCCCCCTTGTTGACCAATCCATCAAACACAGACAAATCAATTATGCTCAATTATGTACTTGTACAAGTTTTAAGTGGACAACCTTTGGTTCTCCAGTGTTTTATGGATCGATATGTATAAATATATTCTCTCTGCCAATCTATATCAATAAATTTTGAGAACCCTTGCAGCTGTGTGCATGTATTTCATGGAATAGATAAGCACACCTAGAGAATAACCTAGACTTATTATCACTTTCGTTGCCAGCCAAAAAAAAAAAACATAGTGTAATCAAGTGCAAAGTGCAAAAACAAAATAAAATAAATAAAAAAGCAATTCATATCGCAACAGTTAAAAACCTTTACACCTTTATATATATATGCATGTATATTGTTTAGCATTTGTACTGTGTACTTTGGCTGCATGGAAGAGCAATCAGATATATATATTTATCTCAAGTCTCTCACCACATGTCGAGAGGTATTTTCACTATTAAAAATCGGTAATGCAAAACTCTTCAAAGTGTCGTTGTTGAGGGCGGCTTAAGGCCCACTTCACGTTACCAACAACGTATAAACTTGGCTGAAAATTGAGACCTCGTTACTAAGCAAACGAAGGAGCAGCCGTTTGGGATTCGATTTTCCCAACCGCACATAGACCGCAAATGCAAATAATAACAAAATAACAGTGCCACCTTCTACGAGACACCGAATCAAATTTCCCTTAGTTCCTCAAAATGTTTCAACTACACCTGGGTGGCTACTAAGCTATAATCTAAACAGAACAAAGTTCGCAAGTCGTAAATTACTTTTACAACTTTTGCAAAAAACAAAAAAAAAAGGAAAAACGAAAAAAAAATAGTAATTTCTTAACTTTTGTATGTGTCATGCTTTCTATACATACATACACACATACACACACACACACACGCACAGACTGAATAGTAATTTAGAACCCATTAAAATCCCCATCAGCCCCCCGACAGACATTTCATTTTAAGTAGTTTTTAGGTTTATTAACCCATTGCACCTCGCCCCGAGATAAGAGACTTTATTACTTTTATACGATTTGCACCTTAAATATTCTCATGCAACAAAGTGGAGCAGCTCCCACTGCTCCAAAAAGAGAGAATTTTGCAGTAACCACGTTTTTCGTTCCTTTTGGTTCACATCTTCTTTCTCTTGCACATCTGCGCGATAATAAAAAGTTGCCGGCCGGTTAGCGGCACTTTTTTCGGCTTCTTTCCCACGCTCTTTTGCTCACTCAACTTAACTGTACTTTACTTTACGACACGTGTCCACGTGACTATATTGTTGACATAACAGTAATTAGTAGAATCCTAGGTGTTCACTTACCCAACTCCTTCATGTACTCATCGAAGTTCTCGGACTTCT
Source organism: Drosophila basisetae (assembly GCA_035041595.1). Lineage (NCBI taxonomy): Eukaryota > Metazoa > Arthropoda > Insecta > Diptera > Drosophilidae > Drosophila > Drosophila basisetae. The sequence continues at coordinate 2,331,332 of JAWNLB010000147.1, read as the reverse complement.
CCAGTTTGTACTTCTTGCCAACGAAAGATGCCATTTTGAATAGAGACTGGTTTGCTTGAATTGCGCTTCACGAAAATCGGACCACCACTGATGAGAGCTAGCGCTTGTATGAACTTTATATAGACGCACAGCGTTGCCAGATCAGACGATTTGAGTAAAAGCTCTAAGTAAAGTTCTCAAAAGAGATAGAGGGAAAGAGAGAAGAGCCCAAAGTTTTATAACTGCGAACTCGATATGGGTAAAAATGAGTTTATGACAAATAAAGGTGGAAAATGTATTTATTTTAAGCAAACTGATAAAAAAGATTATTGCTTATAAAAAGGCTATGTGTAATCATTTTATGGTTACATGCTGATGAAATTTTATTTAAATCGAGTCGAAATCAATAATCGACCGTTAAATAAAGTTATTTTTTCAAATTGAAATCAATTATTTTCACAGTATAATAATCGATGTATTAAGTAAAGATACGTATAAAATAAAAAACGAAGTGTATATAATTTTTTTTTAAAGAATTTATTATGATCACAAGTGCAGATGTGTTATTTATGCAAGTATATATTAAACATACTTCTCGCACCTCGCCCATATATATGAATTGCTTGCAGTTTAATTGAGTCAAACATGCCGTCCACATAACTGTCATAAGAATTGTGGCATACCACAAAACACTGTGAGAACTGCAAGTTCAAGTGCCACCAATCCCATATTATTATTATGTATTATATGTATACATATATTTGTATATATATTGTGGGCCACCGGCAACACCCACGTTTGCCATAAGAATTGGCGTGTTCTGCTAAAAAAAAAAATATATATATATATATAGATATATATATATATATATTAATGTTTATATCTATCTCGATTTTCCGAATCGGCCACGTAATCTAATCGAGCATTATGTGTCATAAAAAGGCAGTCGAATGCAATGTAACAAAAGACTTATTCCAGTCACGCTAGCCGAATTATATTTCCTTTTCTCGCTTTCTTATCGCATTAATTCAATTAACGCCTTCATCATTCTGCAATGCAGCTGTATCTTGTATCTTGACTTTCATAAATGCAACATATGCAAGAATTTGCATATTTTTAATAATAATAAAGCTCTGAAAGCAACCAAGATTTAGATGTGCTTATTTTAATTTAATTCCACTTCTTCTTTTGTGTTCCGTCAAGTTTGTTTAATAAACAAATCTTTTTAAATGCTCTATGCGCAATACTAAATAAAATTCAAATTCAAAAATATTTTGTTGCACTTGCACTGCTTGAAATCAGCCGAGACACGAACCGTTGTCGTTAGCAAAGCAGTTCAGCTAGCAAAGCAGACAAAGTAGTCAGTTGCGCATTTCTGTCGCTTTATTCAATAAGCTTTTGTGTAAATATGTTGCCCATATCAGACACAATTTATCGCTGCTCTTTTGTTTATTTTGTAGTAAATCACATTATACTTTCTTCATTCTTTCTTTTTCTTTTGCCTGATAACGGCACTCAACTGCCAATCAAGTTAGACAATGAGCAAATGAAAGCTTATCATAAGACCGATATGTCAAGGCCAAAATCAACAAGTGTGATTGGCAGCATTCCAAAAGAGAGTTAGTGAAGGAGAGCGAATGAGCGAGAGAGAAATCGAGAGAGCGACCGATGCTGTTCATATCTCCATCAATCTCTACACAAAAATTCGCAGTGCAAAAGCTCAATGGGAGAGTGATTGTAGGTGGGAGAGTAAACATTTGTTTATACTGGTTGCTATCTATGAATTGTGCTCTAAAACAACGGCCGCTGGTGAGTTGCTCGTTAGAACGAGTTCGTCGATCGAAGCGTGCACAACGACCTGCGAGCGGCGGCGACTACGGCGGCACTTTGAATTTCCATTCAAAACTTTTAACCACCACAAAAAAAAAAGAATAATAATAGAACAGCAACATTCCGTTATCTATATATTCGTACACTATCTGAAACGTATGTGATGCAAGAGTGCTGTGGGTATTGTGCAAAAGATAAACTGCCGATCGTATTAGTGCTATCAAAACAGCATGCTTTGTGGAACGTTATTAGAATAGATGTAACAACATCCGAAGACAAACAAAATTGTGAGTGCAGTGGAAAAAAACAGAGGCGGACACCTATGTTTTTTAAACATTAAATAATTATATTAACGGGCAGCGCGTGTCTCCATTTCTGTTTGGGATGCTAATGAAATCGAATCAAACACAAATTAAAAGTCGCCAATATTCGAACAAATCAATTAACAAATCAAATGCAAATAATAAGTGAATACAAAACGGTGTGTAAAAAGTAATTATACAACTTATACAACTTATACAACTGAGCAATAAAATCAAAATAATAGGCAACAAAGCAAAAAAATGCAATCACTAAAGGCCGATGATCTGCCCGAGAATCCCGTGGAGCGGGCCAACTGCTGCTCGCAACTGATGTTCTGGTAAGTCAGATACGGAAGCGGATTCGGATTCGGATTCGGATTGGTTTTGGGCCGTTAGATATATACGGTTAGGGTTAGGGTTGTGTGGTCAGCATGACAACTGCCTCGAGTTCATTATTATTATTATTATTATTGCATTCAATGGGCCATTTAATTTAAATAGTCAGCGTCTGGTCTGAGTCCGAGCCGCTGCGCACCCAATGCCGGCGATATTCACGTACTCGTCAACATGTCCACATATATATTTGTGTGAAGTATTTTCAAGTTATTCATTCAATTGGCTGTCACTTAAGGCAACTTTAATTTCATCCGTCGGCCAAATGTAGCTGTAAACTAATGAATTCCGATGTCCATAAAAATATATGTTTATCTGATTCAATTTGGCGCTTCTTCAACATTAAACCCATTTTGAAATTGTCTAATGACTGGCTTGACTATCACCAAGTCAACTCCCAACTATTACTGCTCCGTGCGTGCTTGGCTTGAATGAAATTCAAATGTTATCTTTCAAGGTGCTAATAGATCCCTCAGTCAATATCTAGCAAAAAAAAGGTTGTTAGAGTTACGGCTAGCTCTAAGTTCGTTTCCTCTTGCTCACAATGCATATTCTTATTATATCTAAATTCCACATACATATGTATATATTATATATTATCTATTTTTGATAGTTATGTTTGTTTGAAAAGTGAACTTTTTAAAAGAATTGAATCAGAATTAATTTGGTAGCAAACTTATCTATGACATTATTTAATTGTGTGACACGGCCTTTTTGATGGTGTACATTATAATTATTATTAGCAACTGATAAGTATGGAATTCCTTATGTTTACAACTCGGCTATCTCCGTCATTACAAAAAACGCTCGCTATCTCATCATGCACGTGTTAATTACCTCTTCATTCATCCGTAAAGCTTTGCGATGCCCGTTTTGTTCAAGGGTCGCCGGAAAGCACTGGAACAAAGCGATCTCTATAAGCCGCTCACAAAGCACAAGTCAGGTGAGTGACAGCAATACATCATTCTATCTCTATCCGGACTAGTATTTAATATGTAATATTATCTGTTATCTGTTGTCTGTTAGACACGCTCGGCGACCGTCTGTGCTCGGCATGGGACGAGGAAGTCGCTAGGCGATCTGCCCAAAATCTCCAGCCTCGCTTGTTTCGCGTTGTGTGTCGCGTATTTGGCTGGCCTCTGTTTCTCCAAGGCCTCTTGCTCGCTACCCAGGAGATGTTGACCAGGTAAGCAGCGCTCTCTCTCTATATACGAGGTGTGTTCAAAAAGTATCGCGAATTTTGTGTTTTTTCAGATACATTATTTATTTATTCATGAATATCTATTTTGTCCCCTTCAAAGTAATCCCCATGAGATATTATACACTTGTGCCAACGGTTTTTCCAATCTTCGAAGCACTTCAAAAAATCTTTTTTTTTTATCTTGTTCAGCTCCTCCTTCGATCCCGTCTTTATCTCGTCAAGCGTAGCGTAACGTCGTCCTTTCAAGGGCCTCTTCAGTTTAGGGAACAAGAAAAAGTCACAGGGGGCCAGATCTGGGGAATACGGTGGCTGCGGCATCATTCGTGTGTTGTTTTTGGCCAAAAAGCCGCGCACAAGCAACGATGTGTGAGCGGTACGAATTTCGCGGCGACCGGTCTCATGCCCAAATCATTGATAAAAATCGAATGGCATGAGTCAATCGATATCTCTAGCTCCTCAGCAACTTCTCTAACGGTGATTCGACGATTGGCCAATACCATTTTCTCCACTCCATTAATTTTTTCGTCTGTTGTTGAAGTGCTCGGGCGTCCGGCACGCTCTTCGTCGTTCACATCTTCTCGGCCTTCGGTCCAAGGTAGCTTCTCCGTATGCCACAATCAACATTCGGAATGCATCCGCGCTCTTAATTTCGTTTTTCACACAAAATTTGATACAGGTTCTTTGATCCATTTTTTTGAATAGGTAAAAATCGAAGACGATCCAAAACACGTGCAAGCAAAGCAGCTGTCAACAATTAAGTGAACATTCAAAATGGCCGAGCTTGTCGGCATAAGTGAGAGACATGAGTACCAACATAAAAATCGAAATTCGATTATACGTAACCCGCGAAAATTCAAAATTCGCGATACTTTTTGAACACACCTCGTATATATATATAAAATCGATTGTAAGATTTTACAACTTTTAGGGTTACGCAGCCCATTTGCCTGTTTGGCATTATGGCCTACTTTGCCGGCGATGACACGGATTTGACCAAGGCGCAGCTTTATGCCGCCGGCCTGATGGCGGGAACGGTGTTCTCGGTTGCCTTTGGGCATCCATACATGCTGAGTGTCTTGCATCTGGGCATGAAAATGCGCATTGCCCTCTGCAGCTTAATATATCGCAAGTCTCTGCGCCTCAGCCGGACAGCACTGGGAGACACGACCATCGGGCAGGTGGTGAATCTGCTGTCCAACGATGTGGGACGCTTCGATACGGTGCTGATCAATGTACATTACTTGTGGGTAGCACCCCTAGAGCTGATCGTCGTCACCTATTTCATGTACGAGCAGGTGAGTAGTCCCTCCGGGAAATTTCATATTTTTATTACTTTTCTTTACTTTACTTTATTTTACTACTTTGGTCATTTACAGATCGGAGTCTCGGCATTCTTTGGCGTCGCTGTGATGCTACTCTTTCTACCACTGCAGGCCTATCTGGGCAAGAAAACATCGGTGCTGCGTCTGCGTACTGCCCTTCGCACAGACGAACGTGTCCGCATGATGAACGAGATCATATCCGGTATTCAGGTGATCAAGATGTATGCGTGGGAGAAGCCCTTTGGCAAGCTTGTGGAGCTCACGCGTCTCAAGGAAATGATCTGCATCAAGCAGGTCAACTATATACGGGGCATTCTCATCTCCTTCGCCATGTTCCTCTCCCGCGTCTTCATATTCGCCAGTCTGGTGGGCTATGTGCTGCTCGGCAATCTCTTGACCGCCGAAAAGGCCTTCTACATCACCGCCTACTATAACATTCTGCGGCGCACAGTCACCATGTTCTTCCCACAAGGCATCGGGCAGTTCGCGGAGCTCTTGGTGTCCATTCGACGTCTGCAGACCTTTATGCATCGCGAGGAGACTCTCGTCCAAGACAGATCAATTGATGGCACGGCCTCTGCACCTCTCGACCAGACGAAAAATGGTACACTAATAGAGAACGAAAGTGGAGATGCGACAAAGGTCAATGGCAACCACGAGAGTCTTATTGAATTCAACGAATTCCATGCCAAGTGGGATGCGAAAGCAACTGAGAACACTCTAGACAACATCAATCTCAAACTAGGTCGTCGTCAACTGGTGGCCGTGATTGGACCTGTCGGCTCAGGCAAGTCCAGCCTCATCCAATCTATTCTCGGCGAACTCCCTGTTGGCAAGGGAAGCCTCAAAGTCAATGGCAAATATTCCTACGCCGCCCAGGAGCCTTGGCTCTTCACGGGAACTGTTCGTGAAAATATACTCTTTGGATTGACTCTGGATAAGCATCGCTATCGCACAGTGGTCAAGAAGTGTGCCCTTGAGCGTGACTTTGAGCTACTTCCTCATGGTGATAAGACGATCGTTGGTGAGCGCGGAGCTTCACTCTCTGGTGGACAGAAGGCACGCATCAGTCTGGCAAGGGCTGTGTACCGTCGGGCGGACATCTACCTCCTGGATGATCCACTCAGCGCTGTGGATACCCATGTGGGTCGGCACTTGTTCGATCAGTGCATGAGAGGCTATCTGAGAAGTGAGCTAGTCATCCTGGTCACACATCAGCTGCAGTTCCTGGAGCACGCCGATCTCATTGTCATTATGGATAAGGGTAAAATTAGTGCAATGGGCACCTATGCCACAATGCAACGCAGCGGTTTGGACTTTGCACAGCTGCTGACAGATCCCAACAAGTCTGACGAGGCGTCAAATGATCGTGATAGTGAAGCTGGCGATATTTGGGATCGTCTGAGCCTCGCCTCACGGAGCAATAGACCGAGTCGCCAAGCCTCGCGCAATGAGAGTTTTAGCTCTTTAAGTTCCCTGACGGAATCGATTGGAAATGACGTGACTATGGCTCCACAAGAGACGCGCGTCAAAGGCAAAATAGGCTTTGGCCTCTATAAGGAATACATTACTGCAGGCAGTGGTTGGCTCATGCTATGCTTCATGGTCTTCCTTTGCTTGGGAACACAAATTGTGGGTTCAACAGCTGATATATTTCTCGCCTACTGGTAAGTCGATCTATTTCCATTGATCAAGTAAATCGAATAATAGGTTTCCAATTTCAATTTTAGGGTTGACAAGAACAAAAACGCTGCAGACAGGGACTCAGATCCAATCGATATCTACTACTTCACTGCCCTTAATATAGCCGTCATCTTCTTTACGTTAGTAAGGACTATGCTCTTCTATAAGCTGGCCATGCGCAGCTCGACAACGCTTCACAATGCCATGTTCCGTGGCATCACAAGAGCGGCAATGTACTTCTTCAATACGAATCCCTCGGGTCGGATATTGAATCGGTTCTCAAAGGACCTGGGTCAAATAGACGAACTTCTGCCAACCGTAATGCTGGACGTGGTTCAGATCTTTCTAATATTAACAGGTATCATCGTTGTCATCTGTATCACCAATCCTTATTATCTGATTCTCACTCTGGCCCTGGGGATAATCTTCTACTATATAAGGGAGTTTTATCTGAAGACATCAAGAGACATAAAACGACTGGAGGCAGTCGCCAGATCCCCGATATATTCTCATCTCACTGCTTCTCTAAATGGACTACCTACAATTAGAGCACTGGGCGCACAAAAGACTCTGATTGCCGAGTTCGATAATCTGCAGGATCTGCACAGCTCCGGATACTACACATTCCTATCTACTAATCGTGCCTTCGGCTATTACCTGGACTGCTTCTGCACACTGTACATTGTGATAATTATTCTGAACTATTTCATAAATCCGCCCGAAAACTCGGGCGAGGTAGGATTAGCCATAACGCAAGCTATGGGCATGGCAGGCATGGTTCAATGGGGCATGCGGCAATCGGCGGAGCTGGAGAACGCCATGACAGCAGTTGAACGTGTTGTGGAGTACGATGAGATCGAGCCAGAGGGTGAATATGAGTCCCAGCTGAACAAGAAACCACCCATCACCTGGCCGGAACACGGAAAGATAGTGGCCGATGATCTAAGTCTACGCTATTTCCCCGATCCGCAATCCAAGTATGTGCTCAAGTCGCTCAACTTCAAGATCAAACCCATGGAAAAGGTGGGCATTGTGGGTCGTACGGGTGCTGGCAAATCATCGCTTATCAACGCCCTCTTCCGTCTGTCCTACAACGATGGCTCTATCATCATCGACAGCCGCGACACCAACGAACTGGGACTACACGATCTGCGAAGCAAGATCTCCATTATACCACAGGAACCGGTACTGTTTTCGGGCAGCATGCGCTACAATCTTGATCCCTTCGAGGAATACAGCGATGCCAAGCTGTGGGATGCTTTGGAGGAGGTCAAGTTGAAGCCCGTCATCAGCGATCTTCCGAGTGGGCTCCAGAGTAAAATCTCCGAGGGAGGCACCAACTTTAGTGTGGGTCAGAGGCAGCTGGTGTGTTTGGCACGAGCCATTCTTCGGGAGAACCGTATTCTGGTCATGGATGAGGCCACAGCCAATGTGGATCCACAGACAGATGCCCTCATTCAGACGACGATTAGGAACAAGTTCAGGGAGTGCACAGTTCTGACAATAGCCCATCGCCTGAACACGATTATGGACTCGGATAAGGTGATAGTCATGGATGCTGGCCAAATAGTCGAGTTTGGATCACCTTACGAACTCCTTACTCAGTGTGAGTCGAAGGTCTTCCATGGTATGCTCATGGAGACAGGTCAAAGTAGCTTTGACAGTCTGCTGAGGGTAGCAGAAAAGGTAGGCACTACCTAATATTGGCTTCAGTATATATATTAATCCCCATAATTGTCCCACAGGCCCATTTGGAATCACAGAAGTCCAAGACTGCCTAGAACTAATGCAGAATCTGAAGGCATTATAATTTTCGCACTAATTAGGTTTAAGAACAAGTCTCATGGAACATACACTGTTTTAAAAGTAACCGGTATCGCACATTGTCCAAATTAGAACGAGAAACCTTCTGTATCTAAATGCTACTTAATGTATTAATTTTTATTTTACGAAATTACCTTTAAATAAACTTATAAGACTAAAAAGGTATAATTGCATTTATGAATTTATCAGCAGCCCAAGTAACAAATCAGTTACATTTTCAGATAGGGCAATTACATTTCCAGACACCTTTTCCTCTCTCTCTCTCTCTCTCTCTCTCTCTCTCTCTCTCTCTCTCTCTCTCTGTTTCTCTCTCGTGTTTACCGATAAGCCAGAGTATTTTACTACGAAAACGCCGATAAAAAGTTGCGATTCGAGCTGAAGAGCACGAATTGCGAGAGGAAACGCTTCGTGGAACCGTTCACATAAAAAGCGGGAACTGATCAGCTTTGAAGCAAAACGAGTCGCGCACTCGACCAGAAAGTTTGTAATCTGTGGCGAAAAGAGTGCTGATGTATGTTTGGATATTTATGTTTTTGTTTTAATACGACAATTTCAATGCATTGTGAAATTTCGTCTGTGGAAATATGATATTTGTGGTTTTATTTTGCATAGTTATGAAAAGGGGATCACATTAATTGAGATATGTTGGCTTTATCTTTGGCACTGTGGAAATTACCCAAAATAATATGAAAGTCATAATTAAAACTAAACAAAATTTATGGAAATATAATAGGCTTAACCAATTATAATAAATTGCTTAATTGTTTGGTTTATTTAAATAGTGCACATTGCGTAAAGTAAGGAAATAAAGAAGTATTAACAAATAATACAAAATGCCATTAACAAGAGCCGATGAGCTACCAGAAAATCCCCGGGAACGCTCCAACCCAATTTCGGAGTTAATGTTCTGGTGAGTACCACAATCGATTAGTTAATGAATCAGCATTTTATTTATATATATTTTACTTATTTCTGTTTCAATTTATTTAATTGCTTACCTATAGTATTTATCAGTAGATTATTGACCCACACTACATTTTTAAAAGTAGGGATGCCGGGGTTTTCCGGTGCTTATATATCAATACGTCATATATGAATTTCGAACCGATATCCCGGATTGATAATCCAATCATAACCAATGTACACAATTATCTGTCTTTTAATTGATTCGAATGAATGAAAGAACAATGTCCAACTTGAATAAAAACAACATTACGTAAAAGACGCAAAAGCTTTCTTGATAAAGCGACAATTCTTATCAACGAGTAGCTTTACTCACTGTGTATATTTTCCCATTTTGATCATTATAAACTCTTTATTTTATCTTATTTCGTTCATTGATATCATGAAGCTTTGTATTCCCTGTGTTCTTCAAAGGCCGTAAAAAGATTTTACAACAACCAGATTTATATTGTCCCTTAAAGGAACACAAATCAGGTAAGTTCAGTAAATTTACAATACTTATGCAGTTGAATAATAATCAATCTAAATAATATATAATAATATTCAGATACTCTTGGAGATCGCTTAAGCGCAGCCTGGGATGAAGAAGTAATTCAGAGATCAGCCCAAAAGAAACCGCCTCGATTAGGGCGTGTTATGGTCCGCATCTTTGGCTGCCATCTGCTTATCACTGGAGTGCTAATGGGCTCTAAGGAATTTTTTACCAAGTGAGTAAATCGACAAGTTCTCTGTGATCATTGAATTTAAATATTTCTTATTTAAGAGTAACCCAGCCCATTTTCCTCTATGGTCTTATGTCCTACTTTTCGGGTGAGGATCCAGACCCAATGAAGGCGAAATTCTATGCAGTTGCTCTCTTGGTTGGTTCCGTGCTCTCAGTTGTCACACAACATCCCCTAATGCTCGGCATAGTCCATCTGGGCATGAAAATGCGTGTTGCGCTGAGCAGCTTGGTCTATCGGAAGGCTCTCCGCTTGAGCCATAACGCTTTGGGAGACACATCGATAGGTCAGGTGGTAAATCTGCTGTCCAACGATGTAGGACGCTTCGATTCAGTGTTGGTCAATTTACATTATATCTGGCTGGGTCCACTGGAATTGGTCGTAATAAGCTATCTAATGTTTGAAAAGGTAAGCAGCAAGTGTGAATTGAACTGAAAGGGAGTCTTATATTAACTTTATAACTGTATTCAATTGTAGATTGGCGTCGCTTGCTTCTTTGGTATTGCTCTCATGTTGCTTTTCATGCCCCTACAATCTTATCTGGCGAAAAAGACATCGACGCTGAGGCTGCACACAGCTCTGCGCACTGACGAGCGCGTTCGATTGATGAATGAGATCATTTCGGGCATTCAGGTGATCAAGATGTATGCCTGGGAGAAGCCCTTTGGAAAACTCGTTGAGTTAACGCGCCTAAACGAGATGGTCTGCATTAAGAAAGCCAACTATATTCGTGGCATTCTCATTGCCCTTGGCATGTGTCTATCTCGCACATTTACCTTCGTTAGTCTAGTAGGATTTGTACTACTGGGAAACATATTGACTGCCGGACAAGCCTTCTTCATCACGGCATACTTTACTTTGCTGCAACGAACGTTCACCAATTTCTTTCCCATTAGCATAACTCAACTTTTGGAACTTGTGGTGACCATCAAGCGTCTGGAGACCTTTATGCATAGAGAGGAGATTCTAAGACTGGACACATCTAATACAATGCGCTCACCTGTATCTGACAAGAGAAAGAGTGATAAAGAAAACGGTGCTCTCATCAGCGATGGCATCAGAGATGTGACTAAAAAAGATAGCAAAGAGCAGACGCTTGTTGAATTCAACGACTTCCGTGCCAAGTGGGATGCGAAAGCAACTGAGAACACTCTAGACAACATCAATCTCAAACTAGGTCGTCGTCAACTGGTAGCCGTGATTGGACCTGTCGGCTCAGGCAAGTCCAGCCTCATCCAATCTATTCTGGGCGAACTCCCGATTGACAAGGGAAGCCTCAAAGTCAATGGCAAATATTCCTACGCCGCCCAGGAGCCTTGGCTCTTCACGGGAACTGTTCGTGAAAATATACTCTTTGGATTGACTCTGGATAAGCATCGCTATCGCACAGTGGTCAAGAAGTGTGCCCTTGAGCGTGACTTTGAGCTACTTCCTCATGGTGATAAGACGATCGTTGGTGAGCGCGGAGCTTCACTCTCTGGTGGACAGAAGGCACGCATCAGTCTGGCAAGGGCTGTGTACCGTCGGGCGGACATCTACCTCCTGGATGATCCACTCAGCGCTGTGGATACTCATGTGGGTCGGCACTTGTTCGATCAGTGCATGAGAGGCTATCTGAGAAGTGAGTTAGTCATCCTGGTCACACATCAGCTGCAGTTCCTGGAGCACGCCGATCTCATTGTCATTATGGATAAGGGTAAAATTAGTGCAATGGGCACCTATGCCACAATGCAGCAGAGTGGCTTGAACTTTGCACAACTGCTTACACGTCTCAACAAGGGCGATGAGGGGCTAAATGAAAAGATGAATGATGCTTGTGAAAGCGTGGACAATACAAAGTCACAAAAGATTTTACGCCAGACGTCACAAACAGAGAGTATAAATTCAATGAGCTCTCTGACCGAATCCATTGCCCAAGATGAGCCTCTGACTGTGCAAGAAAGTCGATCCGAGGGCAAGATCGGCTTGGGTCTCTATAAGGAATATTATGCGGCAGGCAGCAGTTGGCTTTTAATATGCTTTCTATTGTTCCTTTGTGTGGGCACGCAGATTGTGGCCTCCGTAACTGATGTTTTCCTTGCTTACTGGTAATTGTCTTTTTTTAATGCATCACTCAATTAGAATAATAACTTTTCTTTTAAGGGTTGACAAGAATGAAACCGCAGATGACTCGGATCCCGTCGATATCTATTACTTCACGGCCCTTAATATAGCTGCTCTCTTGCTTACATTAGGACGGACTATGCTATTCTACAATCTGGCCATGCGCAGTTCTACTGAGCTTCATAATTCCATGTTCCGTGGCATCACAAGAGCGGCAATGTACTTCTTCAACACGAATCCCTCGGGCCGGATACTAAATCGGTTCTCAAAGGATCTCGGCCAGATAGACGAAGTCCTACCAACCGTAATGTTGGACGTGCTACAGATTTCCCTCATCTTGACTGGAATCATTGTTGTCATCTGCGTTATAAACCCTTATTATATAATCCTATCTGTTGTGTTGGGAGTAATTTTCTATAACATAAGAGAGTTTTATCTGAAGACTTCAAGAGATATAAAACGGCTGGAGGCAGTTGCCAGATCTCCCATCTATTCTCATCTCAGCGCCTCTTTAAATGGACTCACCACTATAAGAGCACTGGACGCACAGAAGATATTGATTTCCGAGTTCGATAATCTGCAGGATCTGCACAGCTCCGGTTACTACACATTTCTCGCTACTAATCGTGCTTTTGGCTATTACTTGGATCTCTTCTGCACACTGTACATTGTAATGATTACAATCAATTACTTCATCAATCCGCCTCAAAATTCCGGTGAGATTGGATTAGCTATAACCCAGGCAATTGGATTGACTGGTATGATTCAATGGGGCATGCGGCAATCGGCGGAGCTGGAGAACGCCATGACAGCAGTTGAACGTGTTGTGGAGTACGATGAGATCGAGCCAGAGGGTGAATATGAGTCCCAGCTGAACAAGAAACCACCCATCACCTGGCCGGAACACGGAAAGATAGTGGCCGATGATCTAAGTCTACGCTATTTCCCCGATCCGCAATCCAAGTATGTGCTCAAGTCGCTCAACTTCAAGATCAAACCCATGGAAAAGGTGGGCATTGTGGGTCGTACGGGTGCTGGCAAATCATCGCTTATCAACGCCCTCTTCCGTCTGTCCTACAACGATGGCTCTATCATCATCGACAGCCGCGACACCAACGAACTGGGACTACACGATCTGCGAAGCAAGATCTCCATTATACCACAGGAACCGGTACTGTTTTCGGGCAGCATGCGCTACAATCTTGATCCCTTCGAGGAATACAGCGATGCCAAGCTGTGGGATGCTTTGGAGGAGGTCAAGTTGAAGCCCGTCATCAGCGATCTTCCGAGTGGGCTCCAGAGTAAAATCTCCGAGGGAGGCACCAACTTTAGTGTGGGTCAGAGGCAACTGGTGTGTTTGGCACGAGCCATTCTTCGGGAGAACCGTATTCTGGTCATGGATGAGGCCACAGCCAATGTGGATCCACAGACAGATGCCCTCATTCAGACGACGATTAGGAACAAGTTCAGGGAGTGCACAGTTCTGACAATAGCCCATCGCCTGAACACGATTATGGACTCGGATAAGGTGATAGTCATGGATGCTGGCCAAATAGTCGAGTTTGGATCACCTTTCGAACTCCTTACTCAGTGTGAGTCGAAGGTCTTCCATGGTATGCTCATGGAGACAGGTCAAAGTAGCTTTGACAGTCTGCTGAGGGTTGCAGAAAAGGTAGGCACTACCTAATATTGGCTTCAGTATATATATTAATCCCCATAATTGTCCCACAGGCCCATTTGGAATCACAGAAGTCCAAGACTGCCTAGAACTAATGCAGAATCTGAAGGCATTATAATTTTCGCACTAATTAGGTTTAAGAACAAGTCTCATAGAACATGTACTGTCTAAAACAATTGTTTTGATACCATAAGTAATACCAGCTGATAACAGTTAATACATAATAGGGTGGGTGTAGTCAAGAAATACCGTCCAAGTCTACCTTTCAAATTGCGGTGGGAATGGGCGTAGCATATGCCGATCTTTGAAGGACATCGCCAAAATCCTACCAACAAGACAGTAGCCTTCAAATTGTAGGATATATGTGCCTGTATCAATTAGCAATTATCGATTTGATCGATTTCATAGCCCTATGACACCTTCGGTATCAAAGTATACTGAACCGGTGTTCAGCTAATTGATGTATTACTTTTTACTTTTACGAAATTAAGCTTTTAATAAACTTCCAAAGTTAGATAATCAAATGTATAATTGCATTTATAAATATTTTAGCAGGCTAAGTAACCAAAAAACTTACAAATCAGTTACATTTTTCATTTGCTTCACATAAAAACCGGTAGCTGATCAGCTGAAAATTCGAGACAATACTGCTGCTGGACACGCTGACCCCCGCAAAATAAATAATAATGAATAAAAATTCAATACTGTTTTTTTTATTTTTTTTGTAATACTTTCATTTATTGATATTTGAAATCTATAAGGTAAATTTTTATCATTTGCTTCATTTTGCTGCTTGTTGTTGTAATTGTTTCATTTATTTTGTGGGTTCTCTTTAATAGAGCTCTACAAGGATTGCAATAGTTTTTGAGTAAATTTGAAATATGTATTAAATAAAAAAAAAAACAACTTGTTGCTATAAGGGATTATCCATATAGATTCACATAATGCTCAGAGCATCATAATCATCATTATCATTATCATTATCATCGATATTGACATCGTCGTCGTACACACAAAGTGCAAAAGTGGAGGGTATTAGCAAAAGGAATAGCAATTTGAAAACAAATAAGAACAATCGATTGTAAGTATCCGCCTAAAACTAGAACTAAATAATGAATAATGACCTGGCCCAGATGTTCGAGTGTATCAGAGTGTTGCTGTTTAGAGTGGCAAATGGCAGTTATGAGGTGTTTAGACTAATCACTATGCATATATGTAAGTATGATCCGTTTAGACGGGTTTCGGAAGTGTCGGTGTTTTTTGGGTGTACAACTTAAATGATAACTCCTTGAAATGAGTTTAATTTGAAGTATACAAACTTAATGTACATGGAGTCATCGCATAGATCAACACATCGAGTTACACATAGTATAATTGGTTAGTTAGGTTTGGATTGGTCACTGGACAGAGCCATTAGTTTTATGCATAAGAATATACATAGTTAAGTTATTAATGTTTATCTTGTTCAAGCACAAAACTACACTGAAAGCGCTTTTTTCTGCATTGCATCATAGATCTGATCTTAATGAAGTTTTTTGTATTTTTTTTTTTAATTTGCATGCTGAGAACTAACATTTAATTTTAATTATAATTGTAGTTTATTTTTCTTCTTGTTAGTATGCAGTAAACTTCACAACTTGTTGCCAATAAACTTATTAACCAATTTAAGTAGCTTGTGCGAATAATCATCATATTATATATTAGATTTGCAGTTCTCACCGGCGAGAAGTTCTCTAATTTTTGGTTGTTCAACTAGGCAGCTAGCGAATTAAATTAGCTGATTATATTGCTATTCATTGAATCATTCTTTAAAATCAAGGCAAGTTTAATTGATTACTGATCTATGGTGTTTGACAATCAAACTTTCATTATATTTGAGATTCATTTTTTAATTTTGCATTTTGTAGTTTTTTTTTTAATAATATTTCATACACATACATACATCAAAAGTATTATTTTTTTTTTTTATATTGTTTATGATTTTTTTTCTTTTAATTATTTGCTAATAGCATAGGTTTCTGGCGACATTTAAGAAATTGCTTTGCAGCCTTTAGCACATTTACAAATAAAACTAATTTACGCAATTGTCCGACGTGTTTTTTTTTAATAATTTTTTTTTATTATTATTATTAATAACTTTTTTCTGCTGCTATTTGAATTATAACATTGAATTGTTGATGTTATTATTATTGTTAGCTTATGAGAGGCTTGAGGAGATATATATAAATATCTATTGATGTCACCTGAAGTGATTGCTGCTCTATCCTTTTTTTTTTTTGCTTGCTGCTTCAGTGGGTTGTTGTTCTTGTTAATGTTGATGTTTGTTGTCGCATCTACGATTAAACATTTTGACGAAAATATAAACTGTCCGGTTTTGCGGGTATATGTATATATGCATGTGTTGTTGGTTTTCTATGTGAGTGAGTGAGTGAGTCAGTGAGTGGGTCTGTCTTGTCTATGTAGTGTATTTTGTGTCCGTCTCTCTGTCGGTGTGTGTTGGTTTTAGGAGCTGTTACAATTTCATAGCATTATAACTATTATAAATATATCTGATATTATTTAATTTAAACTTGTTTATATTATTGCGTGTTGTTGTTATCGAAGCTTGTTGCTGCAAGTCGCTGCAGCTGGTGCTTCTGCTGTTGCTGCTGCTTGTGCTGTCGTGTCTGCTGCTCCTGCTTCTGCTGTTGATGTTATTATTGTGGTTGGTGTTAATTTGGGCGCATGGCTAATCGATGAAACTTTGCTCCACACAGGCTTTCACACGCTTCTCATACTCACGACGATTCTCTTTATACAGCTGAGCGGCGGTAGAATTTGCCGGTGAGTTGGGATTGGGATCGCTCAGCAGTGACTAGAAAACCAATTAAATAGTATTATTATTGTAATAATTTCGAATACGAATTTGTGGTATCCACTTACCTGTATAGATGTTAATATAGCTGACACATCATACGTGGGACTCCAGCGATTTTGCAATATATCCAAACATATGCCACCATCTGCATACACGTTAGGATGAAATACTTTCGAAACGAATCGAACTGTTGGCGGTTTATTTGGGTATTCTTCCGTAAATTCTATGGTTAATTTAAAGGTACCATCCTCGAAGGGAGTATCGTGTGGACCAAAAATCACAGCATTCCATATCATAATATTATTATCTGTTGGCGCACCCGAAACACCCGTTGGTGGGTCCTCCTGAAGTCTGAAATTGAGTTGAGAAATCAAAAATGAATACGATTATAGAAACCATAGATTTTGATTGTTATATTGGGGTACATCTCTTGAACAAATTCCATATTAATTCCAATTCCATTTCGGAAAGTTTCAAATTGTAAAGGTTCGATAACCTTTGAAAATTATTATGTAGCTGGTTGCTTTTGTAATGATTTAAAAATGTTCAGTTACACTACTTTTTCTTTCGTTTTTGTTTTGATTTATTTTGGCGAAACAAAGCAAAATAACAGAAGCAACTGAACACTGCGAATCGTAATTAAAAACATTTACATTAATCATTTCTGCATGTCTCTGACGAATAATTTGAGGTCTATGTCTATATATATATATATATATATAATGTATATACAAGCATACATGAGTGCCGTGTCATGTTTTTTAAATCTCTGTGCCTCCTGGCGTTGCTTTCATTGCTTTCGTTGTTGTGGCTACTGTTTACAATCATCAGCTGCTTTTGTGTGGGTTGCACTTTGCATTTTGGCGAGTTCATTGAGCGGTTTGCGCCACGAAATTTTTTCGCTGTTTATTCTTTTTTTTTTAATGTTCTATATATGATTATTTGTACATGAATTGATGGTTGATACACGAATTTATCAAATAATACTAGTTAATAAATTGAAATTAAGTTCCAATTTGCGAGCGATCACTGTATTTCACACAAGTGGCCGCACAGCGAAGAAATTGACCAAGAAACTGCATTTCTTAACCTAGATCAACTGACAATTGACACGTTTCGAGACCCACTCTTTAAGTACTTGTTCCCAGGGACATCGCAGACACAACTACATATAGGTCAAGCACACACACTCACACGCAGACATACACACGCATATATATGTAAGCATGTGCAACAGCTAAGGGAAACAGAGGAAGCAGCAGCAGCAGAAACAGAGGCCAGCCGCGCCCTTCAAACGCCTAAATCAATACAAAATGACAGAGCCCAAAATGAAATCATCGATTAAACAACAAAAGCAGCATAGACATACTAAAAAAAAACAAAAAAAAAAAAAAAAAATACATAGCAAAGCCAATAGCAAAAATGCCTGTCGATAAGAATGCTGATAAACAAAAAGTTTCTGCACTGGGGTATTGCTGGGCTGTGAAGTCATTTGATTCCAGCTGCCCTGGGACAGCCTTGACATTTACTCAAGGAACAGTAAACAAAGACGCACCCACACTTTAAGTGTGCCTTATGCAACCAAACTGTTAATTTTCAAATATTGAATTTGACAACAGCAACAAAAAAAGAAGAAATTTGCTACCAAAAAATAAATGTAGAGCCAGCATACGAAATCATATGGCACAACAGAAAGCACTAAAAACAAGCAAAGCTTTGAATGAAATTCCAATAAGAGACGCATGACGCGGCGCTGCTCTGCCCCGCTGATTCGCTGTGCGCTGCTGCTGTTCAGCTGCTTTGCTGCTCTGCTGCAGAGCATGAGTCAACAAGGTTAAATGTGCGCTCTGCGAATAATGAAATATGGTGAAACAGAGAAAATCAGGATGAAGATGACTATTTTATGTGTGTGTGTGTGTGGGGAAAAGCGGCAGCGCAGAGAGAACAACAATTTGATTATTGTTGCTCTCAGGCTTTCTGCTCTGGTTGGTATTTGTTGCTGTTGGCGTTGATGTTTTGTCTGCGACGCAATTACACAAACGGGAAAAAGAATTTTTGTACATAACGCTTTGCAGTTTTTTTTTGTGCTCTGCTTTGCGCAGATTTAGTTTGCATGCTATTTCTTTTTGTGCTATACTTCAAAGTCAAGTCTCAAAGGCGCAGACAGCAAGTGCAGCACTCTTAATGTTGTTGCTATTGATATACTGATGTTGTTATTGTTGTAATACTATCAAAAACGACCAGCGAAAAAATAAGCCAACGTATAAACACACGCACACAAACACAGCTCGTACGCAGGTCACACACACAAACCTAAGCACTTTTTTATTTTGGCTGCGCAAACTTTTCCACGGGCATATGTCCGTACTTACATACATAATTACGGACGTAAGTATGTATACATATGCTGCCCCGTTTCTCCATTTCACATACATCACGACTATTATCAATGTGTGTGTGTGTAGTTTTCTTACCTTTTAAAATCTCTCATAAGACGTCTGCGTGCGGGTGTTGACATGTTCTACAATGTTACTACCACTTGTGCTTGAATGTTAACTAGACCGTTTAGGCAATACGATTTATTATAAACAGAAACAGTGAAATTTTGTAATTTAATTTTTAATTGAGGGCACTGAGCAGCGTAAGAAAATGTATCGATACTCCGCACATACCCAACGATATTATGCTCGATATCGAGACCTGCCAACTTGTCGATATCGCGTTACGATAACACCAGGCTGTCCACTTAACATTTATACACTGCCAGCTAACAGATTACTCCGCACTTAACAGCGCAGCTGTTTGTAGAGTGCTGTTAAATTAAATTTGCTTCTTACTTCCTCCGGCAATCGCTATATATAATTATAAATCGTTGTTTATTTTCATAGATTTCACATGAAATTACATCGAAAACTGATTTTGTTAATCTTCCAAAAGTAAAACGAGTCACAGTAGACAGCATACTTAAGCAATGCACGCTGTTAACACCAGCCAAGCAAATGGTTACGTTAAAACTGCTCTGTTAACACTTCCCTAAAGATGAAAACAAAACGAATTCAACACAAAAAGACGGGCAACAAGAAATAGGCAACTTAAAATTGGCTAATAAAGTAGCAGAGAAAGAAATTATGCTTGTTGTATTATATTAATTGTCACGAATGGTTTGAAGAGAATAATACAGGAAGTTTGAGGTCCTTTAAAGTTTATTTATGAAATATATTAACACTAACATAATGAAATTAACTGTATCACAAGCAATAGCATACAAATTTAAGCACATAGTTTAATTAAAGGGGAAACAATTCATTATAGGTGAAATTCTCAACAATCTTGGTGGCAATGGCCAGGAACTTGACCTCCAGGGCACGGGCAATGGGCGCTATCACCTCGTTGGTGAACAGCTCAAAGTTCTCATTGATGGTATGGTTGATGACATCCCCCAACACCTTGTCGCCATTGAAGAGATTCTCCAGACGGAGACGACCCTTGCCGGTGCGAATCTTCAGCGCGAACTCCTTCAACTCAAAGTAATCAATGTCGTTCACACTCTTCACATCATAAGTGATGCGCGCGTAGGCCACAAAATTGGTAAAGTTGCCGACGAATGGTCCGCTGCCCTTGATGGGCAACGCCAGTATGTTACCATTAATATCATATTGACCCTCTCCTTGCAGCAATGGCAGAATCAGCTCAAAGTCGAAACGTTTATTCTGAGTGGAAGCACGCATTTTGGTAATCTCAAAGTTGGACGCACCGTAGACTGTCAGTTTCTTGGCCTTGACCGTAATTCCACTGGAGCCGCCTTCGAGTATGTTGAGGTCACCGATGTACAGTGGCTCCATGGAGGGCACATTGATATCCTTGATGCCCTTGCCCAAATAGGGGCGCAGATTATGAATGCTCTGCTTCAGACATTTGGACAGCTCGGGATCGTTACGATGGCAGATCTGGATATAGTCGGCTATAGACGATTGTGTGAAGTAACACAAAATTAGATAAATATTATATGACTGCTGTTGCTTTCACTTACGCATATTTCCCGCATACGTGACGCCAAAGAAGCAGACGAGAAGAGTGGCTGCAATTAATCTGGACTCCATTTTACGCTCAGGAATGTATTGATATTTCTGCAAATAGTAAGTTGGTAATAGTTATGTGGCTTTCATAGGAGCAATCGAACTGTTTCTTCAGTGTGCAGGAACAAGAATTGAATATTCTATATACAAAAATAATTGAGTCACCTCTGGAACTAATACTTTACTAATCAGGCCCGTTGTCATTTCTTGCCCGCCTTCCGTTAAAATGTATGTAGCTTTTTGCAACTTATGCTAGCTCATCGCCGGTCCCGTTTCTACATTCTACGTTCATCGAAGTCACGGCAACTTGTCGAGTTTGATGATAAACTACAATTTGGCCTTAGACACGTTTACCATTCACAGCCCAGCTATGAAATGCAGCTCACAATAGTAATACAATCTATATAATTAGTCTCAGTTGTTGATTATATACTTTATAACTGAGGCTAATAAGTGGAGTGCTATTTGATGGCACATTTCGACTACGGGGCGTTGCTCTCTAACCGTATCGATTAGCAACCGCATTTAATTTTGGGTAATAATTGATAATTAGTGGCCATAAAAATACCTGCTAGTTAACGGGAGTGTCTGGTCTGAAGAGCTAGTAAGATGGCTCGACAGTGGCCCAGCTGCGGCTGTCCGCCGGGTTGCGGATAGCGAACGGCCTCCTATCGGAAATTAGCTGCGAAATAGTACCGGACAGCCAGCGGTTGCGTGGCTGTATTAACCACTGAACCGGCAAAGCATAGGGCATATCTACACACACCTGGGCTGGACTAAGGTCTCAGTCGAGCCGTGCCGAGAGTCAGCCTGAATGGGAGTCCAGGTTCAAAAACAACTGAACCGAACTTAATGTTGTTCAACCGACCACCTGATATGTAGAAGTCAAGATTGCTGCGTCTCAGCGATCGCATTCTCAGGAAGTGGCGCCTCCACATGGTAATATTCCACGACGCCAATGGGCTTAGATCCAAGCATCATTGACTGCTTTCGCTATGGATGTGTTGTGTGAATACCCAGGACAGTCACCAATGTGCACGGATATCGGCTGGTTTCACGGAAATACAAAGCTATTTGCCTGCGAAAATTGTTGTTCCGTTATGCTTTACAAGGCTGCGATTACCAGGATCGGCGATATTCTAGAGCTGCTAGCCAGTTGCATTCCAAACATACCCACGAGAGACTGGAATGTCATCAAGACAACGCTTCGCTTGAGGTGATCTTCAAAATTAGCGACGAATCAATTATCTATCTAAGCAAGTGTGATGGCATTTTATACTATGGATTGAATAAGATCCATATGCCATTCAACAGGACTCCCTACGAAATCCTTTCGAATCGAGATGCCTTTGCAGCGGCAGTTGACCCGTCCAGCGAGGACGAGTTGGAAGCCACAGACGAGGATTACTCGTTGGGGTCTGACTTCGACACTTAAATCACCAGCATAGGCTACAAGGGATTAACTGGCTCTGAAGATAAATAATTGAAGCTCTTGCTATGAAAACCAAACTGTTCCATATACTTTTACTATATAATTCGTGGATTTCTGTTTGAGCTCACCAAACAAAACGAAAAATATGTGTTCCTGATTCGTTTTGATTGCTTATAGTTGTTTTGTACACTTTGCTGAACTCCTCACAAAAATTTCTTTTAAGGAACTCACTGTTTTTTTTTTTAAATTTATTTTTATATGTATTAGATTTGAATTATCATGGAACTTAAACTCACTTTTTACAAACGTTTTAAGTTGTGCTTTGTAAACTGATGACCGATCACTGTTCTCGGCTTGAGGTATTTTGAAAGTGTTGTGTGTAGTTTTAGTAACCGTCTACAAGTCGTACTGAATGCAAAATTCTAGTCTCGTTCGCGTTTTATAGGAAAAATTACGCTTTGATTTACATGAGCGAAACTGGCGAGCTTAGAACAAGCCATAGATGCAAACGTAGAACCCCAAAACACGTTAATTCCCCAGCGAGAGCGATGCTGGGTGTGAGAGCAACAGTTCGCTCAGGTTAACTGTGAAACGAATAATAATAATAATCTTAATGATCGGATTCCCAGATATATTCGTAGATACGTATGTGTGTGTGGTGCCTGGAAGCCAGCCCGCCCGCCCAACCAGTGCAACCAGGCTTTTTATTAGGCAAACTGATTTATCGTTGGCGTGCTGTACACAATTAATAGATCTTCAACGCGGGCCCTGAAGTCGTGTTGACAATCTGCTGACTTTTTGTTTAAAATTTGCATTGCCTGACAACCGCTTTCTTTATGCAATTTGTCTGTTTATCTGGAAGGCAGGCCAGCGACTTTGTGACATGGTTCACTGCGATGACAAAGTGAGCTTAAAATTGTTCACCCACACGCAACTGGACGAGCTGTTGTAATTCGATTATACTTATCATTGGGTCGTTGAAAGAGTTTTTTTCTTTAAAGGTTCAGGTTAAGGTTTGGAATCACGAGCTAAATTTGATAGAATATATAGAATCGCCACTATTCACGTTTTGCAATAAAACTCCAAATTCATATTGCTTACATAAACATTATGAAATGTTCCTATGTAATATTCGATGAATGGATTTTTAATTAACCAACCTTTCTTGCATTTTATTATAATAGTGCGTTGTTTGTTCTCACGTGTTTTAGATTATTCAACATTTGCATATAGTATTCATTCATTCATTCATTCGTATTATAAAGGCCTTCAATTTGTTTGTCGGCCCTGACATTATCGTGTGCCTAATGATAATGGTAACTAAACTGGCAACTCGCAATTTATCTTATCTAATACTTGTATAATAACTTTAATATACTATTGAAAGCTGTGTTTGTCTCTATATTAAATAAGAAGCGCCGAGGATTGTTTTGACCGGCCGTTTTTATTGAGGAAATGATTCCGATCAGTGTAACAGAATTGAACCTGTTCAGCCTGGAAAAAATATACCTACTACAGATAAAATAATGCGTAGTCCATTTCCATTTTATTTTGTATAATTTGTTTTTATTATAGTTCGTAAGTGACGTTCGTGTGCAATAAATTAGAACTTATTATGTAGTACTCGTTAAGCGCAACTTAGCGGAAGGCTAATCAATTCAAGTTGATCCATTCGTCAAGGGGAATCTTTGCGAACAGGCGATCCATAAAGTTGCGTATGACGAGGGTCAGTTTGGTGCGAAGCGCTGGTTTCATTTCTTTCAGCAGCTCCTGCGAGTTGGAGTTGATGAACAGATTGAGAGCGGCCTCTGCAACAGATCGAATTCAATTGGTTAAGCCCTGTTTTCTGCTTGATTTCTGGCTTATACTTACGTATTACGGAATTGCCATTGGCAATGTTATCCACTCCCATCTGAATGTCCTTGACATTGAAATCCATTTTTACCGCATCGGTGGTCAGATATGTGCGTCCATCGGCGCCTTCATTGGCCAACGCCTTGAAATAGATTTTGGCCTTGACGCCCTCTAAAATACACGATTTAACCATTATGTAATCAAGTCGGTAAACTATTAACTATCCTTGCACTGGCAAATGGCAACTGGCAACTGTGAAACTCACCGTACTCGCCCCAGTAGTCACCGGCACCAGAGGCCTTTACCAAGATCAGTACACCTGTGGATCGATATTGAGCCTTGACTCGGATGCGGGGTATCTCGCACGTCAGCTGGAACTGCAGCGAGTCCAAGTCGGAGCTGCAAGTGACGACAACGATGACAATGACAATGATAATGGCAGTGGCGATGATGATATATATCTATGTGCTCAAGCGAAAAACTCAAAACTGCCATTTCATTGGATGTGTTAATGTAATTGCATTTTTTTTGTTCAATGTCTCGCACACTTATATTGTGTGGCAAACTCCACCTCGACCTTCGTTTCGGACACATTTGTGACTCTCGACGAAACAAATCTGGTGCACTCGTTGCAAAAACTACGACTTCAACTTCAACTACAACCACAACAATAACAATGCCAATAATGGCAACAAAACCAGTAAAGAGCCAAACGGATAGCACATACAAAA
Organism: Drosophila basisetae; assembly: GCA_035041595.1. Lineage (NCBI taxonomy): Eukaryota > Metazoa > Arthropoda > Insecta > Diptera > Drosophilidae > Drosophila > Drosophila basisetae. The sequence goes on along the minus strand of JAWNLB010000147.1, from coordinate 2,306,382 downwards.
TATGACAGAGAAACCCAAATCGAATAGAAAAAAAATGCTATTGCAATTGAAACCGGCTACTGTTCGGCAAGAGGCTAGAAACCAATAGCTTGACATAGAGAATCGCTGTGACCCACTTTTTGTTCTTTTTTTTTGTGGCTATAGACATCTTTGGCACTCGACGCGATTGCCGTTTGCTCAGTGCTCAATTCTCAGATCTATGGTAAATGGATTCAAAGGCAGCTTAGAGGCTCTGGTTGTAATTGCCTCTTGGCAAATTGATTGCAGGCCATGTTTGTCGTTACCGGAAAGTTGCCGGGTGTTTGGGACAGGTTGTTTTTTTTAATTGCTTGCGGCTTGATCAAGGACTTAAATGTTGCATAACTTTGAGTGGAAGTCAGCACACTTAGATAACCAAGAAGTTGTGTCATTAAAACGGTTAACATAAACAATATTTGACACTTAATTGAAATTAAACGTCTCGACTTCCAAGTATAAACTTGCGGTAAGATTTGTGTGTCGTCAGCGATAGTTAATTTAAACATTATTAATAATTTTTTATCTATTTATATTAATCTGTAATTGCCCATTTGTTGTTAAACCAGGAGTTTCCAGCAACTCGCTCTACAAATGAATTTCCAAGTCTTTGCTTTATTAATAATTTATAATTAAACAGATTTTCAAATAGCCCAAGCCACAAACTGAAAATGCTTAATCAATTGTGGCAATTGGGCAATTACCTACGAAGAAAATCCCAGAAAATGCAAATGTTGAATGCAAGCCAATTGCTCAGTATTAAAAGAGAACACTTTTGAGCTTGCTTTGTTCGTAGACAAAGACTCTTCGAATAGCCAACGAGTAATAAACAACTTTAAACATGATTTGAAATTGAGCGCTTGTCTCTCAAATGCTTAGACACGTATTGACCAAATGCCTGACTGAGCGACTGACAAGCATGCTAAGAGAAGACGACGTTTACAATGTAGGAAGGAAAACTGAATACTTCAGAGGCTGACTGCTGAATGCCCTAACAGAGTAAAAAGTGTTTCTCTATAATTTAGGCTTGTAGTTGAGGCAAATTAAATAGCGCTAAGATAATCATGCACAATAACAGTTAGTAGAACAGTGCAGTCATAGCACCTGCTTGACTGTGTACACGTCAAGTAAGTAAGTAAACAATTTAAGCAGCAGGTTATTGGGGGTCAAGACAGTACTAAAAATATTTAATGTGTCCACAGTGCAAACACTTGACTCCTATGGGTAAGTACCTATGAAAGTGTTTCAGAATACATACCGTACATTTGTGACTGTTATATTGCTAACGCCAAAGGCCTGAATATTACGGAAAAGTGCGCGATAGCCATCCGGGCCGCTGCCCAGCACAATGCCAATCTCATCAATGACCACTGGCTCAATCTGTAATGATGGACAGTAAGAAAGCGGCTTAAGTTATGTTTTTTTTTTATCGTTGAAGGCCTTTCTGGGCATACCTCGTAAATATCCAATTCGGGTATGCCCTTTTGTAGATATTGCACCAATTTGTTGCCACTGTCGCGTAGGCATTCGTTGATAGCTGCCTCATCGCGAGGACATTGTTGCAGATAGTAAGCTGCCAGACAAAAAGAGAAATAGCTGTGATTAGTTGCACTTCCCAGTTCATCGAATTTTGCAAACTGCAATGCTCACTGCTGCTGCTGAATCATTCGGTTCGCCACTTTTGTTAATTATCTTTGGCTTAATAGGTTTTTTAGTTTTTGTTTTTGTTTTCGTTTTCTTTTTATGTTTATAAACTTAAATTCAAACATTGCGCATTCGAGTGCAACGAAAATAATTGCATTGCAGCTTGCGCTCGGTTCAAGATCACATGGCATATGTATGTAAATATATACAGATATGCAACATACATATATAAGTATATACACAGCCAAGTAAAGATTCACATATTGGCGGGTAAGATCAAACCCATCAGACAGACGTGAGCAAGTGCAGCAATCAATTAGTGGAAACTGATGCGAAAACTTTACTGGGAGGAGGCACTTCAAGTGTAAAGGACGGAAAGCAAATCAGATATGGCTCTCGCCAATTAATATTTAAACTACGCACTGCTAATAAGACAAGCTGACTTTATAAGCTTAAGCTGCTTAGCTTAGTAACAAAGCCGTGATCCCCCATGTGATCCGCAGACTGACTGTATTATCATCTTCAGGTAATTCTTTGTCACTCATTGCGTAATAAAACTAAAATCACGTCTCATTGCAATTTGATTTAAAGAATAACATTTGTATGAATTAAATAATCAGCGTTATAACTCTTTTTTATGGTGGCTATAAAGAACTACAAAAATGGAATCTATATAAAGCAACCTGTGTTTTATTATGTGTTTGTGCTTATTGTGAGCCTACTTTTGTCGTAAGCCCATATTCAGAATGTGGGACTTTTACATCGAATTGTTATTGCTGTATTTGATTTGATAAGATATTTGATTCTTGGAAATTATGGCTTAATGCTTAGCTACAACTTTCGATGCTGCTGGCACGTTTCGGGCGGGTAATTAAAGCCGAATTGCGCGATACTTAAGCCACGTTAAGAGCGACGTGGTCGAAGTTGCGCTTTGGCCTTTTTTAAGAACTGGAAAGTGCCGATGTAACCGCAATAGAAAGCGATGCAAGCAATTTATATTTTTTATTTGTATTACTTACGCTGTTGCTGGGCCCAAATGGCGCCCATTGTGGCCAGCAGCAATATAATTCCAAATTTGTGGCACATTGTTGTTGGTATTGTGTTGTGGTAGCTCTGCATGAAATTACAAGTTGAAATAAAGAGTTATGAGCCTTGTTTCACTTTTAGTTTGGTTTCATAATTTATTAGCACGTCTTATTTCGCGTCGTTTCTTGCATATGATAATTTTTTAAATATATTTTTTTTCTTTCTATGAGTAAGAGCGAAAGCGTTTTACGAGAATTATTTTGGCTATATTTGTTTTGGTTATTTTCAGAAAACGCGATCAAACATACAATGTATACAATATAAGTTTCACTTGGCCCTCGAAATTCTTGCGGGCTTAGCTCCAAAGTGGGTCAAAACCGACCAGTTCGCTTTTGAGTTTGGTTTTTTGTTTGTTATTCTTTCTGGCCACGAAACAGAATAAAACCGACTGTAGGAAATGCTGCTACTGGTTGCTTTCTTTGCGCTGACTGCCGTCCAACTTTCACGCGACTCGAGCGAGGAATGAGCCAACGCTGCATTGGACCAAGCCATTTAACCAAAAGCCCAAGCCAAGCCAAGCCAGCCAGCCCAGCCAGCCAGCCAGCGAGGCGGCCAAAAGAAATGAGCTCGAGTCGAAAACAGAGCCAAAGGCAAAGGCAAAGGTGCAACGCAGCGTCGAACAAAAGCCACACAATGGGGCCACACCCACACCCACCGCCAACGTCAACGCCACATGCAACAGCAACGTCAGCCAAGGCATGGATGGGCTGGGGCCGGGACTTGGACTTGGACTCTGACTGGGGCTTGGGCAGGGACAGGGGCGTGAGTGTACCGCTACTTGAAGGTTAAGTTCATGCCGTGAGCTAGTCGGTCTTTGACTCGTCGCTGGAAACCTGCTTGGCCTCAAAAATCAGCGTAATGAGCCGTGCAATGAATCATGAGCTTTATTAGCCCTGGGACTAGCTCTGCTTATCCCTGCGTGCCATGCATCTTCTCTTCTCTTCACTGCTCTTCTTCTCTCCGCGAGCTGAAGCTATTTTTGTACATGATGAATAGCTGGTAATTGGCGCCCTTTTGTGGGCTAAGCTGGTCGGCTATTAGTGTGTCTAAAAAGAAATGCCTTTTGAAAAGGTCAAGTGCTTACATGTGCCATTTGCCATTAACCAGCTACCATTTACCATTTGTATTGCACTTGAGATTTGCATACGAATAACGAAATAAACAAAGGTTCTTGCATTTCATACAGGTAACCACCTCAGGTTCATTGTTAAAAAATTTATTTATTTTTTTTTTTTTTTTGTAGAAATCAATCACCAGTATTTATGGCTGCCTTTCAATTCAATTCCCGAGGAAATAAAAAATGGAAGAACTTTATGTTCATTCAAAGCTCAAAAACGCGTTCTGCATTTCAATAAAGCAATTGACATTTCGTTGGTGAAGTGGCTTTTGTTTTATTTAAATAAGAGCTTTATTGGGTAACTCAAAAATTAGCATACATGCTTTTAAAGTAATAAACGAACAATTTTTGCGGTCACTTGTGACAACAGAAAACATTCTGCTACTTTTGACAGAATGTGTTGCATACTTTTAAGCGTGCCAGAAAATTAATTGGCTACAGTCGCAACTCGTATATTAGGCACACTGCTGATGGCAATTACAGGTTTTTATGGATACGGTCAAGGTTATTTTCATTGGTCATTGTGCCCATTTTGGCTTGTTTATTTATATTCCTTGAAAGTTTACCAGTTGCCAGTTGATATCCTCGAATTGCAATGTGATTAGTGCAGAGGAAACTCAAGGTGACTTGCATGTGAATACTTGCATCAAAATCAGAACTCTACTTAATGCTTAATCTTTATAATTCTTGTCGACGTCATTTGACCTAGAAACTTTAACTTCCTGGATTTTTTTTAGCATATAATAAGCTTATTCGGTGTCTTAATACTGTCTGCTAATTTGGGAACATTTGTCGATAAGTTCAGTAACTTCGTGAAACTTGTTTCAATCGATAGTGAAACTATTAATGTGCTAATAAAATTGGAGCTTAATGTAGTATTTCTCATTAAAAGTTATGCAACTTATTAAGATCCAGTTTTATAGAACTCGTTTTCCATAAGTTATGGCTAAAATTTTGTTTTCTTTGTTTTGTGTTGCACTTAAATACTCAAGTGGAAATTACTTAGTCTGTGTAGGCACAATTTCAGTCATTATTTAATATGTAAGTAGTCTTTCAGCAATTATTAAACAATTTAGTATATGTGTACATAGGTAGTAATTCCTGCGGGCAACTTCTCAGAATTAATGTTTCCAAGTGGGCTTTAATGTCAGCTCCGGAACGCCATAAAAAAGCGACTGACTCACAATACAGGTAGTAAAACAAAGCCGTCTAATTATTTAAATAACAATGCACTTTAAACAATAGGCTGCAAAAACGTTTTACTACCATTTGTTATTTATCTATTTGCTCTGGCTTCTCTTTAAACTAATGTATATTTCTCAGTATTGTCATTTACTATTTGGAATGCGTATTGTGCCACAGCTCGTCAATTCCCATTGGTATTCGTAAACAAAGTCGCCTAGAATCTTGAAACTTGAGCCTTGTACGCTGGCACTTCCCAAATCTGTTTAATATTTGCCACGGCCATTGTAAACAATTTAAGATCCGACCGTCAAAGGTCTTCACGCTGACGGTACAAAGTTAAAGTTTTGCCTCGGCTCGTGGGCCCCTCCAAAATTGATCTTTAAGCGAAACCGAAATCAGAAGATTTTGGTTGAACTTCTAAAAACCTTAAATGTAACTAGTCTAAGAAGTACATACACAGCATGTTGTCTGCTCGATACTGGCAAAGCCGAGTTACACAACTGTTTACATCTGTCATAAATACCTGAATAACCTGAAAAAATAAAATACAAAGCGGTTCACTAAATAGGCCAATAATTGAATACTTGATTGAGTGATTGAATCTGAGCTTTTATAATTGAGCTTAATAATAAGCTACACGATATGAACATGACTTTGGCATACAAATAGTCAAGAGAGCGATGCTCCGACGATAGAAAATTACAACTTATAGAGTTTTCAGGGTTCTCTTGTGGCACAGTGCTGTTGGGGGCATTGAGGTCAGACAGTTGCCAGTTTCGAGGAGTTTATTGAGCCGTGACTGAGCAGACTGACTAGCTTACATAAGACCGTTGATTGCAACGGGGACAATCACAACTTTATAGTGATTTGCACTTTGGCATATCGCTGCAAGAATAATAATTACAAAAATTTACAACAAATTTAACATTTTATTCTAAAAAAAAAGAATCGAGTTGAGAAAATAATTTACAAAGCATTGCGAAAATTCAAGCGGCAAACAAAACAAACGAAAAATCCGAAATCAACAATTGTGTAGACGACGCGACCGAAAGAGAGGCCCACAGCGAAGAGGAAGGAGTAAAAGAGACCTTTGGTAAAAAGGTGTCTACCAACACCGGTTAGCACTCGGCATGTTGTTAAGTCAGCTAGTCAGCTAGTCAGCTAGTCAGCTAGTCAGCCAGTCGGCCAGTCACGCAGTCGACGTCGCAGTCGCTGGAAGTTCAGAGCTGCGCTTTGCATTAAGTCAACTTGTCTTTGGAAGGGGGGGGCTTTAAAATCAGCCAGCGACGCTGCCATCGTTCACAGTTGTAGTTCTGAGCTTGGGTTCGTTGGACGTCTGCCACGAGCGTCGACATCTAAAGATTACATACATAATTACCCATCGCTTTTAATTGCTATTTGCTGCCAAATTGTGCAAATTAGCCGTTTCGTGTGAATTGTTTTTTGTTCAAAAAATCAAAAAAAAATAAATAAAAAAAATGCTGAAATACTTAACCATTGTGGCTGCTGTCATGCAATTGATCTGCCTCGCTCAGGCCGAAGCGCGTAAGTTCTGAAGAGAGAAGATCCACTTGTGTCAGATATGCGAACAGACAGAGCCGATTGGCACTTGATGAACGTGTTGAGCTTGCGATATTTCAATCATCATTTGCTTGATTATATAAATTTTAATGAGCAAAGTGCATTGTGATCTTTACTTAGCACATTTCTGTGGCTGCTAACTCAAAGCCCATTAGTTTTGTTTATCGTAATTAGCTGGAAATTTGTGCCTGTGCCTGCGATGATGAGCTCAATATTTGTGCAATTAACAGTTATAACTGCTTACATCTTTTGTTTAATTTTGCTTAATTTTGTTTTGAACGTCAAGTGTCAGGTTTGATACCATCCATTACAAATATTATATAAATTTGAGTAGTTTACAGATGGCTGAGTGTGTTAATTGCCTAAAATGACACAGCTTGATAAATTGAAACTGAGCGGAGACTTTAAAACTCGGGCAAGGGTCCAAAACGAAAATCAATAAAAAAACAATAAAAATAAATAAAATGGCAATAGCAAACTTCCGCATCCATAAGAGACGCATTGAAAATGCAAACTATGAACCAAATCCATATTTAATGAATGAGCGCAAACAAAACGATTGTGAAGCTGCGCAACGATCCGTGAAAAAGCCTTCAACTTGAATCTTATGCGTTGAATCACTGAGATGCAATCGCTGCTGGCACTAATGATCACACACACAGACACACTCACAGTATTAATCTAGTATAACGATATGTGACGGCCAAGCTACATAATTGTTGAGATAATACCAGTGTGCACACATAATTATATATAAACACATATCGTGTTTGAGACAGGTTCTTAAGCGGCTGCTGCATTTTAAGGCCAGCAATTTAACCTTGCCAGAGATCGCACTTGCTGTTGGCTGAGGCTGGCCAGAGGTATGAACTTGACTATTTGTTGTCATAACCAATGCTGGCCAGTTTTCGAGTCGCTGAACTTTACAAGAATTGAGATAGGAATTGATTTTGTGTATATACAACTAAGTGATAATTATTGTTTTGTTTTGTTCTTTGCTTGCGATTTATTTTGACAGCCGCGTACATTAGGCAATGCCGTCGCAATGATCCCAAGATTCTGGACTGCTTAAGCAAAGCTGTGGAGCATCTGAGACCCTATCTGGCCAAGGGTATAGCCGAAATTGAGGTTGGTAAACCAACGAGTCGATTTTTGTGTTGCCAAACAAGTTGCAATTGTTGCATAAGACTCAAATGCCAAATGCGAAGAGGCAAATGCAGCACTAGGCTAACGGGTTTTGCGTAATGCGCCGTTGCTTGTGGCAGCTGCCACGACAAGTGCGGAAATTGTCGAGACTCGGCTGTGAATTTTCCGCATATCGATTCGATAATTTAAATTGCACTTTTTGCTGCCACTTTTTTGTACCGGTCTAAATATGACTCTAATCCCTTGTTACCGTTGCAGCTGCCGCCCGTCGAACCCTTCAAGATGGACTCGCTGGCCCTACAGCTGACCGATGGACCGCAAGGCTACAAGATTACGTTAAAGAACGTGGAGGCATTTGGCGCCAGCAACTTTGAAGTCAAATCACTCAAGCTCGGCGTCAACGGTGGTGAGCCCTTCAAGGCGCGCATCATAATGCCCAAGCTGAAGATCGAGGCGAAGTACACCAGTTCGGGCACACTGCTGATAATACCCGCGTCCGGTGGCGGCGACTTCCATGCCACATTCGATGGTGTCACCGCTGATCTGACTGGCAAAACATCGTTGCGTGGCAAGTACTTGCATGTGGATGCCCTGAGTCTCGTCCTGGATGTTGACAAAGTCAACATGAGCATCTCGCGAGCCTTCAACAACAATCGCATACTGCGTACGTACTTTCAATCGAATTTTTGTTTGAAAAATTACTTATCGCTTTTTTTTCTGGTTTTTAGTGGAGGCCACAAATCTTTTCCTGCGCGACAACTCTATGATTGTGCTGGAGGCTATGCAGCCGCAGCTCCAGAAGAAGCTGGCCACTGAATTTGGCAAACTGGCCAATCAGCTGCTCAAGAACGTTCCCGTCGAACAGTTCTACGAGGATTAGTCTACCAAAGATAAGGACTCTAGCACTAGGCTCTCTTTAATTAATTGTAAAATGCTAGTTATCGCTATGAACAAAGTATTAAACAATATACAAAACGGATATACTTGTGCTACTGTGCTCTCTGCTTCGCAAGGGATATTCGGCAGGGACTAAAACATTTACTTAATTTTGTAAAAAGGACTTGCTCTCTTAAGCCATATTTTCATTATCATCTGTCGATTGGTTTTCACGTGTTTCCAGGATTAGATAAAACAATTTGGCAAGCATTTCATATTCTGTTGATTCGAATAAAGCATTGAAAAGAACAAAAGTCCCTCAAATACTGAAAAAAGGATCGTAAAAACATTGATAGAGTTGGTCCTTGTCATTATAATGGGCCATGGCTTTTGAGAGTACATACGAATTTGGCCGAAGCAGAGCTAATTTTGTGAAAAGACATTGTAAAAGCCTTTTGCGTTAAACTCAAAGTTTGCTTTAATAATTTTTATTTTTGAAACTATTTATCATATGTGTAGCTTGAAAATAGGTTTTAAAATTTAATTTTCTCAAAAGGTGGCCAATGATTGATTTCATTTTTTTTTTTGCCAGCCTAAAAGTATGGAATATATTTGACTAAGTTTCGGCGGTGTTGAATTTTGTGGTTCTGACTTTTTAGCTTAGAAAATGCATTATACAGAGAGTACTTAGAAATTAAATTACACGATTGAATATTTTAATAGTTTAATAGTTGAGGTCATCGATAGTTTCGATAGTTCCTACCGTATTGTGATCCGATCCGGCTGGCCTTGGTGAAAAGTGTAAGAAAATCGGGGTTGTCTCCTAGCGATGGGAAGAAGTGTGAATGAATAAAGAAATGTATAATTGTTTTAATGTTTCTTTTTATTAAATATGTAGAAGTATTTAGTTTTACAATTGTTCATCTTTAGTTATGTTCGTACACCTATGTACATACGAGTGGCTAATAAGGTTTCATGTTTTCCATTTCATTTAATTGAATTCGAGTGGTTTTTGGGGTGTTATTGTGGCATTAATGGGGGCATTCAGAAAAATAAAAACCAATCTTAAGTTGTACGCTTTTCGTATTGGTCAAAAGTGCTCCTATTCTGCAGCTGGAGTAAGTAAGACGACTAATTACTAACCATAGAAAGCTATATAACATTAAAAAAAAAGCACTAATTATAAATACACATTTTAAAAGCTTAAAAAATATGAAAACTGTCATATTTTAACGAAAATAATAGTAGATGATCCAAAAAGAAAAGAACTGTCGGTCGGCTCAAAGTCATCATAAAGCTGAATCTTTTGTAAACCAAGGAACAAAACTGATTGAAATTGAATTGAGCATTTTGAAAATGTTTGCAATTGTACCAGTCACTTACTCCCCAGTTCCAAGCATATGCCTTCAATGAGTACTCTGTATATACAGTTTCAAATTGAGTTGTGTTTGTTGACTTTGTTGTGGCTGGTTCTCTCTGTTGCTTATGTCGCCTGTGCAAATGAGCGATCAACACAACGAATCGTTGTCATATCCCTATTACATAGCGAGATTTGCACATCCCAACAAGTTTCAAGTAAAAATCTATATAGTTATACATACATTTCATTTCTACAATGGAAAAATTCTACTATGTTGAATTATCTTTAGTTCTTGGGGGTTATGTTTATCATTCTTTATAATTTGATGTGTTTTTTTTTAATGTATTTATTTTTGTTATGCTTTTAGTTTTAGTTTTAGACTTTGGTTTTTATTATAGTGAATTTCGGTAATTGGTAATTTTGTTAAAATGTTCGGCCTGGAAAAAGTGTAGCTTGCCAAGGCTTATAAAAAAATATGTCCGTTTACTTACTGGCTCATATAAAAGTTGATCATTTGTTGGGTATATCTTTATATGTATATATGTATATATGTATGCGTACATGTACGTACATATACGTATGTATAGACAGCTAGTCTGTTTATATAAAAAAATGCGCCGTATAAAATGCCTCGAACAATGCGCTGTCTTTCGGTTTATAGATTTGGTTTTGTTGGAATGGTTATAGGTTAGTTATACACATATATATATGGATATATATATATATGTATGCTATCCGATAAAAGGATGCCATATTAGTATGAATTTTGATTTCAGATTTGTTGTCATCGCAGCCTTCTATTGAAGCCAATTGGTTTGCACTTGAACATCAAAGTGAAATATGAAATGTAATAAATGTAAAATGTAAAATGTAAAACGTGTGAAACTGAAAGCCGAATTTAAGCATATTTAATTGGATCAACCAATCGGATTGTTGAAATAAAACGTTTCGATCTTTGCTACATAATAAACTGTGTAATTTTTTTGTTTTTATTTTTTTCTCACAATGAAATTAGCATTAAATATAATTTTTATAATAAACATAAGAGTTTTGTTTAATGCATAGTTAAATCAAATGCTCGAAAGCTCGAATGCTATCAACGAATTTTATACTTGTTTCTTTATATATATATAGACTCGTACGTAACTTGTGCCGATTGCGCGCTGTTTACAAAACTAAAGGTTCCTCGGTGTGTGTGTGTGTGTGTGTGTGTGTGTGTGTGTGTGTGTGAGTCGAGTGTATGTGTAACTACAAAATATAATTAGTTATGCTTTGTAAGTATGTACTTGTATATATGTATATATATACATATACATATGTATAATTTATAGTTTTTACTTGACGTCGGCTCAATAGCGCCCAAGCTTACATCTTTGCTATCGTTCTATACTTTTTACAACAAATTACAAATGTTTTATTTTCTTTCAGTGTATGCATTAGCTATGTCCTTAGCTTAGTTGACATACCTTTGCTGTCGAAAAATTGTTACAAATTTTTACTGTTCGCATGTATAATAAATGTATGTTTAGGATTTAGTTTAAATATTGGATTATTATTATTTAATGCCATTTTGTTTTTTTTTTTAGTATTTTCTTGTTCGATTTTGGTTTTTACAAATAAGTTGGCAAAATAAAATGTACAATTTAAAAAGGTTCCTTTTGACTGCATTGGCAGCATTGAAATTGGTTTTGCATTTGCTTTTCTCTCGATTATAATTTTTGTATAAAAACCAATCTCACACAAGTCCGTTGGAGTTTCCGATACATATATATATATTTATTTATATATATATATATATATATACTACGCTTTGCTTATATCATAGGTGTTATATGCATTTTTATATAAGTTAAGTTACATTGTTTACAATTGTGTTTTATTTTTCTCTTTAATTTGTAATTTTTAAATGGTTTTGTTTTTGTCGGTTTAGTCAAAAGTGTTTCGCATGCGTGCAAAAGGGTTTCCTTGTAAAAACTAGCAATATATATATATGTATGTATATGTTTATGTAGAAAGCGCTAGTTGCGTCTTAGCTTTTACTGTGCTGCTTGCCTCTCATTCTCTACACACATTTTATTTCACATATACAAATACATGTACAAATACATCATATATATATATATATATATAGTATTTAAAATCTTTGCCTCAACTGCAAGTCGTGATCAAGTGCAACACAATACATACATCTAAGTAAGTTTGCTTGTATGTTTATCTCTCATGCATTATAAAGACCTTGTCTTAGACTAACTACTACAGCTACGCAGCTTAGCGTGTGTATGTATAGTGTACTGTGTGTGTGTGTGTGTGTGTGTGTTTGACAATGTTGCAAGCATCCCCTCTGCTTCCATTGCCTTCTTTATGCAGAACTTGAGAATCTAAATATAGAGTTGCTTTCGTGTTTATTTTATGATTTATGTAAATTAAAATTATCAGTGCATTGCGCTCTGTAGACAGGCAGTTGGTTGATTAGGTAACAGCTAAATAATTAAAACAAACAAGAAATATCCGAGAATACACATATGCATTTAATAAGAGAATTGTTTGCTGCACAAAGGCTTGAAATGCGCTCGGGACATGGGGCATGGGAAGGCGGTTGGGATGGTTATGATGTTGTTGTGGTTTGTCTGAAATTTACACAAAATTATATATCTGCTCAATGCTTGATTTTCCTATATACAAAAACACGACAACGACAACGACAACGACAACGACGACATCGACGACGACGACGACGACGGCGACTCAACATTGAACATGCGCGAGTGTCTTCTGTATAAAAATAGTTCCTAATCAAATTTACAGTTTAGAATTTTGGCAAAACATACGTTTTGTGTATGAAGAGCGAAACCGACCAAAAGGTTAACGGATAACAACAAAATGTATATAAAAAATAAAGAGTATAAATTCGTATTACTCATAGTACAATTTTCATATTTGTTTTGATTACTTCCAGTTCAGTTCCCGAATAAGACGTCGCCAAATATTCTAAATGTATTTATCAAAATGTACAAAAATCCTGACTTTTTACAATATCTTAGTGTGTGTTTGTTTTGTGTGTGCTTTTGCTTACATACATACAATACAATCTTGCGTTGGCAATTTACAAGTGTGTTTCTGTGTGTCTTTGTTTGTTTGGTTGTGGCTAAAAACAGTTTTATACACTTATACACGGTTAGGGGATTACTAGATTACTAGCACATCGAATGCATTTCAAGCTGCGCAGGAATCATTTACATATGTATATACAAGATATTTAAAAATTAAAATACGATTAAAATTAGCCAGCGTCAACATGGCTGCTGCCAGTGACTGCCCAACTGTAAACAGAGACTGCGTGCAAGCAGTGCAATATCTAGCGCACTGCTTGACACCACGCACAGTTTGAGTGTCATCGCGCACAGCAACCGAGACAGCCAAGCAATGCGACGAGAGATTTTACAAAATATTATAATATTATTTTATGCATTATGAAAGGTGGGCTAACTGAACAATGACTGTAAATTATAATAGTTCAAAGCTATTGAAATATTTTGCATACATGGTTTTGATTTATTTTTGTTTTGCACACATTCGTAGATGGATTCTGGTGAGTGGTGAGTGAGTTGCTCGTTAAAAAAAAAACAATATCTTTGAAAAATCATAACTTAAAGACACTTAAAACAAAAATCATAAATCAGTAATCAGTAATCAGTTAAATCTTAGTGGCTGAACAAAAAAGGTTCGATGGCCTAAAAAAGCGCGTTTCTACAATTACGATATAAATACAATGCGTGTAGTGTAAATATGTATATATGAGTGAGTGTGTGGGTGTGTGTGTGTGTATGTGTGTTTGGTTGGGAGTTACTTGCGACTTAAAAACGAAACAATTTACAAAATACAAATATAAATGTATATATATATATATATGTATAAGTATGTATATAGTATATATGTATAGTGTTCGTAATTGGGGTACATTTTATAATTGCTACAATGCATGCGTGCTTTTGTTTTTTATCGATATATATATATATATGTATATGTTTGTGTGTGTGTGTGTGAGAGTCTTGTATGAGTTTTCAGTGTGTGTGTGTGTGTGTTTGGGGTTTCTTTAAAAATATTTTGTTTTTGTTGTTTACAAGCATTTTTTACAAACAAATTTTCGATTAAAATTAATGAGAATTTTACAAAACAGTTTTAAATTTACAAGTGAACAAATTGACAAACAAAATAAATAATTATTACGTTGTTTTACATGGTTTTAGTTTCGTGGTTTTCTTTTGAGTTGGTTTGTTTGTTTGTTTTTTTTTGTTTTTTTTTTCTTTTTGTACAAAATTTTACATAGCGCAAAAGCGACGTGAAATTGTTGCAAAACGCAACGCTAAAGAGTTCTTGATTGTGTGGTGTGTGTGTGGTGTGTGTGGTGTGTGTTGGTGTGTGTTTTGTGTATTTGTGTGTGTGTGTGTTGTCGAGTGCTCTCGGCTGCTGGCTCTATATAATGAAGTTCTTTACACATATTAAATTTGCTCTTTAGCCTACATTCTACAATTAAGTTGTTCATTATATTTATTGTATTTATATTTTATATATTTATATATTTGAAATGGTTGCAGTTAAATTCTATGCTAATAATCATGATCTTCATTTCCTTCATTATTTGTATCTTTCGCTCTTTCTTTCGATCCTCTGTCTACTGTTTGTTTCGCAACTGAACGTCACGCGCTCTCGTTTAGTAATCAAATATACAGTCGATTCACGTACTTAAACATTTACAAATTGGTATTTCTTGAGTTTTTCGCTCATTTTTTTTATACAAAGTTATTACAACAACAAAAATGTACGTAGACATTTTCTCAATTTCTGCTCGATTATTTGATTTTATTTTGTTTATTTCGACAGCTTTTTGCTACGTCGCATTTGTTTTTCACACATCGATTTGACAATTTTCAGCAACGAATACAAAAAAAAAAATTGAACACGCAAAAATATGCGTCATTTTTCGCATTCAATGAGTTTATTTGAAACTCATCCGTGTGTGTGTTTTTCCGTTTGTTTGTTTGTTTGTTTGTTTGTGTGTGTGTTTTAGTATTACGCACTTTACAAAAGCGTTTAACATTCGTAGTTTATTACAGTTGAATATACAAGTTTTCGATTGCTCACAAACTTGGAGCCAAACTCTCAATCCCGAGATTTTGAGGATGAGTTTTAATATTTGTATTCTGTGTGTGGTGTTTCTGTCTGCAGTTTTGTCCTTCTGCGTGTTTATAAATAAATTACATTACATTTGTTATCCGTATTATATATATATATATATGTATATGTATATTTTGTATAATATTTATAGTATGCATTCGCTTTGCTTTTTCTTGTGGTCTCCGCCTCCTCGTTCTCCTCCTTCTTCTTCATCCCGACACTAAAAACTAGAATTCGATAACGTGTTGCATTTTTAAAATTTACAGCACTCCATTGGCTGTTGTTGTGGGTGGTCCGATGGGGCCCAGGCCGCTGACCGCCGAGACAGATGACTCCGAGGTGGCTGGCGATGTTGGTTCGGCCATCAGGCCATTGCCATTCTCCTGCACGGCACAGAGGGTGGGCGATGCAATGCTGTTGGTGGTTGTGGTCGCACCACTGGCGCTGGCCACTACCGAGGACGTTGAGGGGGATGTTCCACCGGCACCGGCACCGGAGACAGCACTGCTGGCGTTAGCCGGCGTTGTTGTTGCTGTGCTGGCACTGCTGGATGCTCCACCAACGCTGGCCGTGGCGGCAGTAATGGGATTGGTTATCTTCATGTAGTATTTCTCCAGCTTGGCATTGATGTGCTTGCCGTAGGTGTACTTGCGCAAGGCGGCCATGTGGGGTCGTATCTTGGTCATCAGCTTCTTCAGCTGCGTAGGCTCCGAAACGTCAATCATCTTCTGTACCACGTAGTTGGCATACTGATCTTTCATCATGACGTGCAAGGCACTGCAGTAGAGGGATAATCAATGATAAATAATGTTCGCCTTCTGGCTGGCTATATCAGAAATGATCGGAGCACTTACTTGTCATTGAATGTGCAGACCTCATCGATGAGGCCAGTGCGCTCGCCCCGTGTGGCATGTGTCACACACTTCTCAACCACATTCGAGGCGAACTTGTGCTGCGATAGCACCAGCACCTTGCCCCGCACGCTGTTGATCAGTATGGATTTGTCCTCCTGTTTGCCATGCTCTGCAAATGCCGCAAGCATTAATTAATTTGTCGAATCATCTCATAGCAAATGTTCAACATGGAGTCCGTTTGCTCAACTCACCTAGAACATGTTGTATGACATAGTTGCCATATTGATCCTGGATCAAGTTCTCGGTGTGCTCGTGCAGTTCATCCAGAATGGGTGTCGTCTGCTCGGCGGTGCAATGCTCGAGAATACGTTGGATAACCCGACAACCGTAGGGATGTGTGCTCAACGAGTATACCTGGCCCTTGAATGCATTGATGACAAACTGCAGGGCAACGGGATCGACGCATTCAATGCACTTTTGCACGACATGATTGCCATTTTGGTCCTTAACACATTTGAGGACATGTCCGTCCAGCTCGTGAACGATCTCTTGCTGCTGATCGGGAGAGATGCTCTCGAGTGCTTTCTGGATCACGCGACAGCCGTACATCTGGAGCGCCAGCTGCAGCACATGACCCTTGACCTGCATGCCCAGAGTGTTCTTCTGCTCCGGAGTTCCGAACTCGAAGAACTTCTGAATGACATAGTTGCCAAAGACATCCGTCATCAGGCTGTAGGCGGCGCCCAGAATTTCATTGAAGACCATCTGCTTCTCGGCGGCTGTGGCCCGTTCCAGTTTCTGTTGAATGAACCGCGAACCATGCTGATCCTGCGAGAACTCCACAATGTGATTGGTCAGATCGCGCAGCTGCAAGTTCGGAAAACGTTGATTCCTAAAGTCCTCCAGCAGTCGCGATCTGCCCGGCTGCGGTGCTCCGGCCGCACCAGCAGCAGCAGCCGCCACAGCAGCAGCAGCTGCCACTTGTCGCGAATTCGCGACCGCAGCGGCAACTGCTGCTGGTGTGGTGCCCGGCATGGCCAGATGGCTCGAGAAGAGCGAACTGTTCGAGCCAAACATATTGTTGGCCGCCGCGGCAACGGCCGCCTGTGCGGCTGCTGCTGTTGCCGGCAGGCCCACAGCCAGCTGCTGACGCTGACGTGACTCGGCACCGGGCGCCCGATTGCCGCCCATCAAGCACGACTGAGCCGTCGGCGGCGGTGTCAGTGGTGCGCCCAACGGACTGGCCGACGCATTCACGCCAGCGGATCCGAGCGCTCCATAAGCGCTGGCATTCGACATGGCCCCGGGCCATTTGGCGCGTGCCGCAGCAGCTGCCACAGCAGCCGCCTGGGCCACACTATTGTTGACCGCATTGGCAGCAACGCTGCTCGTGGTATAGTCCATGGCCGAGGGACTGAAGGCGGATGTGGTGCGATCGAAGGAGTCGCGACGACCGGTCAATGAGTTTGTGTTTAATGCCAGACCTGTGTGAAATATATATAAAAAGATAATTTGAGTTAAGTATTGCGTGCGAGAGATGTGAGCTAACAAGAGAGGAGAGAGACAGTTTCAGAGAGAGAAAGAGAGAGAGAGAGAGAAATACGGGGAAGGAGAAAATTTAAATGTTTCCTTTATATTTTTAAATTTAACATTACTATTTTCTTTAGTGGAACATTTGAAGACTGACAAGATCTATCCAATATTAAGTGGTGCAACCAGAAAGTTTCAATAAGCAATTTTGCATTTCAAATTATTGTAATAGATGCTGACAAAGCTCAACTCGATGGCTTGCAGTTTAAGAGAGACTCGCTCACATTCAAGTCGCTATTTATCATTAACTCGAGTGGGTCATAAGGGAAGGAGACATATAGATACACAGAAAGAGAGAGAGAGAGAGAG
Source organism: Drosophila basisetae (assembly GCA_035041595.1). Classification (NCBI taxonomy): domain Eukaryota; kingdom Metazoa; phylum Arthropoda; class Insecta; order Diptera; family Drosophilidae; genus Drosophila; species Drosophila basisetae. The sequence continues at coordinate 2,288,444 of JAWNLB010000147.1, read as the reverse complement.
AGAGAGAGCGAGAGAGAGAGAGAGAGAGAGATGGGGACGAGTACAAGTAATGGCAGAGTATTCGCTATTTTGTAATTAATCGAGTTACGGCGTCGTCGTCGTCGTCGAGCGGAAGGCTCTCACTGTAGGCACTCATAAACTTAATTGCCTACTTTAAGGCACAGCTGTGCCGTTAGTTTTAGTTGCAAGGCAGGCAGGCAGGCAGGCAGGCAAGTAAGCATCAAGTGTGTAAGTGGCCAAGAGAGAGCTGGCAACCGACAAGAGGGCTGCCCACTTACACATTTGACTAGCAGAGGGGGAGGGGGTGAGTAGAGAGGCCTAGTAGTCGTAATGTCACCCATTAAGGACGCACATATGCGCTCCAAGAGTTACGCAGACAGCAAAGCTCCAGGGATATGTAAAAGGATATACCGAATGAGACAGGGAATATAACAAAAACACAGGACAACAACAGCAGCAAGAAGAGCAAGGGCAGCTAGTTGCGAAGGCTGCCAGCTTGATGGATGCTGTAATATGTCACTGGCATTGATTCGCCCAGAGCAGCCGAGCAAGATGAAAATGAGTAGAAATTTACAGCCTGACAAGACGTGTGTGGCAGGCATGCAAGGATGAGGCAGCAGCAGCAGCGGTGCAAAAAGGTGACAGTACACAATGCTGTTTGCCACTTGCAACTTATATTTAAAGAACCGACGAAGGCAACTTTGCACCCAAAATGCATTCATTGCCTGCTGCCCGCTGTTTGATGCCTGCAGCTGCATGTGCCACACAAAGAGTACGTTGCTGTAAAGGCTTGTGGTATGTTGGCCTAGGGATAAGGGATGCAGCTGGTTCTTGTGTGCTACAATGATATACATATGTAATTATAAAGATCACAAAGAATTATAATTGCGTGAAAACTGCGAAGGTTTCCGAAACTGCAATAAGATAACTCAAATAATCAGTTAATAAATATAAAATAATGCGCTTATTTTGTGTCTTGAAATGTTGAAGCTTGCCATGTGAAAAATATAATCACTTAAAAAAGGGTTGGCCAAAAATGACAAATATTGAAGTGACATTGAATGAACTATGAACTATTCGCTTCTTCGGCTTTAACTTCATTTCAATACTCAATTAAATGAGGGGGAGGGGGGTAGATAGTGTTGTAAAATACAATGCTTAATAAATGACATCAGCAATTGGTGAGTCGACGCGTCTGCAAAAGTTTTTAACTTTTGCATTTAAATTGCAACTAATTTGACGCACTTCACAGACGCGACTGCTAAATTCCACTTCAAATGCAGGCAATGAGCATGCACCCAGTAGGGGGGAAGTGGCGCAGATGGCGGGAGGGAAGTGGGGTTGAAATGGATTATGTAGTACAAACAATTTGCGTCAATGAAAGTGTCGAGTGGGCGGCCTCAGTGTATATATATATATATATATCTGTATAAATATATATATATACGAGTATATCTGTATCTGTATATGAATGCATGTGTATTGTAAGTGGAGGGTTAGAAAGAGCGGTACTCTTCTGGTTTGGCTGTTTGCCAGTCTGTTTATTTTGTTTGCTGTGCAGCATCATGCCCAACCGACGCCTGACACCCCCCCGCCCAATGGGATGCTGTGGATTCGGTTTGGCGCGTGGTAGTTGCAACAATTTAAAAGAGAATTATTCATGCAATTTGTGTCTGTGTTCATGCAGCGACGGGAGGAAAGAGATTGAGAGAGTGGAAGGAAGGATGCCGATGCTGCAGTGTGAGTGTGTATCGCTAGTCGAAAACAGTCATAATAATTAAGAGAGGAAACTAAACCACCTACTCCACGCCGCCTCCCCTTACCTTACTGCCTCTCTGACTGTCACTCTCTCTCTCTCTCTCTCTCTCCCTTTCTCTCTCGTGAGTGCATGCGTTGCCTTCGCGAGGACACTTTCCCAAACGACACTGCAGCCTTAGATGCTGCCTCACACATCTGTTTGTGTGTGTGTGTGTGTGGCATTAAAAAGACGTCCCCGTTTATTGCAGGCGACATTTTGTGGTTTTTGCACACGTTCCACACATGGGCGCAAGCTGAGCCAGCTGATGCCACCTCATAGTCGACACCGCCCCCCCCTTCCTCTTGTGACGCATGCTCAGCCTAATGTAATCATTTTATGAATTACAAATGCACACACGTGTGCAATACACACATACACCAGAACTCACCACACTCGCACACACACTCGCACTAAAAAAGAAATCGCATTAAATAAAATGTTCAAGTTATTTAAATGCCCGGAAACTATTTCAAACTAAGGAGCAGCTGGCAAATTTGTGGGCTATGAGAAAATGACAACGAACCCAGATGCATTTTTAAGCGCCCTACACAAGAATATAATTAGTGTTTGAGAACCAGCGACCATAAAAATAAAGCTTTCAAAATTAATTGCAATATGGCAAGCGTGTGTGTGATGAGTGCTGTAAGGCAAGCCAGTAACTTGAGTGATACTTGAGAGATACTCTTTGTAGATGCAGCTTGAAGATGCATTTCACACAGCATTTTTAATGCTCACAAGTGTGCGTGTGTGTGTGTGTGGTGTGTGTGTGAGTGTCTGAATTTATGCCACTACAGTTGCAGCATCTTTTGCTGAATGTATTTTATACGAGTACATTCATCTATATTTTACGGTCAGCTGGTTAGGCTTCAAATAAATTCATTCTATTCAAGGCATGCTAATAGTCCTTTTGTATTTACATATCTTTAATATAAATTAAAATAAAATCATTATGCACACATTTTTACATTTACAATCCTATTTCATCGGATTAATTTCAAATAATACATCGAATATAAACGTAAAATTGCCTCGAGCATTTATATAGATTTTATGCTTTGACTTCATCGAACGATTTTTGGCTAACTAATTGGGTTTAAAGCGTGTCGCTCATTTAATATCGTGACGCATACGCCATGTTGTACACGTCATTGGGAATTTTATTAAGCGCAAAATGCAACAATTGCCTGGATTTTGCCCCCTCAGATACACACACACACACACATACACAGTAGCTGTGCTGTTGCGTTTGAGGCAAGTGTCAGGAAAGTTGCTGCTGGTGGTGCGCCACTGCATGAGGCACAAAATCACTCAGAAGCTGACATTGCTGCTGCTGCAAACACCCCCTATCTGCTGCTGCTGCGGCTGCTGCTGTTCGTCTGTGGCCCAACAGCAATTGACATTTTACAAAATAAACGAATTCATTTGCACAAAAGCCAGCAGCAGACGTCTGCACAGAACACAACAAGAAGGATAACAACAATATGCGCCCTCTATAACACAGAGAGAGAGAGAGAGAGAGAGAGAGAGAGAGAGAGAGAGAGAGAGAGGGAGAGAGAGAGAGGGGGGAGAGATGAAGCTTATGTGTATATATTGTGGTTTTGGTGTTGGCTTCGGGTCTTGTGTAGCTGTTGCTGTTGTTGTCGTTGTTGTTGTATGGCTTGCTTTCACTTTCCCCCAAATGCAATCACATGTTGCCAACATGTGAAAGGTGTACATAACAATTTGTGGGCATGGCAAGACAAAAGGCAAAAGCAAAATCCTTCTTGACTGGCAGCCAGAGAGCCGGGCTGTTGTACCCGTACCCGTGCCACTCACTCCCCCATCCCACCCAATCACTATTTTGTGGCATGGTGGAATGGTTTAGCGGTTGCAAAGTCAAGCTCTGCGAGTTACACACACACACACACACTGTTCCCCCATGTGCGTATTAGCGTTTGTAATTGCAGCTTGTCTGGGCACAGGCCTCTGCCAGTGGCGGGGCGGCTGATTCTACTTGCCCAGCCACTTAAAACAATATAATCTCCATTAAAAAGCTTTTTGACATTGCATGCAGACACACAGTGGACACCCAGGAGCAGCCAGGAGAGGAATCTGTGGCCTGAGCTGTTTGGGCGGCTACTGTGACTCGTGCTCGAATGAAGGGGCAGGCTTTCAATTGTTGTCTTGGCGCATCGATTGCAGTGCTTCGGTAATGAGCTGTGCGCTGTGCGCTGTGAGGATGGATGCCAGTAAGCGAAACTACCATTGATAGGGGGACGGACGTATGGCTGGCCAATTGAGAAGCGACTCACTTGCGTTAGTGCTAATTGCAATTGACTTGTACATCAACTTGCCTGTGTCTGTGTCTGAGTCTGTGATTGGGATAGTGTGTGTGGGTTGCATCTGCTTAAGAGCAGGCACAGGCACAGGCACAATGCTCGAACCACACGCCAAGAAGCAGTTCGCAATCAGCTGTAGCACGAACGGCCGTTGGTTGTGGATTGGCATCGTTTGAATGTCAAGATGGGCGTAATGACAAATGCACTTAATTGATTTTTGACTGATTGTCAGGCCCCAAAGAGAGATGCTTGAGTGGGCTTCGTATATGTGGATGGTAGCAGCGAAAATATGATGCACGTGTGACACACTTTTGTTCTTTATGCTTTCTTTTAATTATCATGCAGAACTTTAAGAACATTAACAGAATTCCATAAAATCCAATTGCAACACGAAAGTCTGTTTGCACACGGCAAAATGTTACTGTTCTCAAGAATACCTTAATGGAAATTGTAGTCACTTGCCAGGAGCGCAATGAGTCAGCGGAAGCGGAAAAGCGAAAAATATTGAGAAAAAAATGCTGATTAAAATGCCATACGAATGGAAATTAATTAACGAAATAATGTGAAAGTTGAGCCATTACCGAGTTAAGTGAGTTAACTGGGCAAAATGTCGAATATGTGATGCCGCAAATGGCCGACTGTGAAATGAGAAATGGCAATTGGCAAATGGAAATTGGTTGGGAAGACGAACTTTTCGTCCATTAAGTGGCATTACGTGTGGTCAAATTGATTTTTACTTCGGGTCGTAATATACTCCCGTTTCGGACCAATAATTCAATAAGCGCTTAAATGTCGACGCTTATACACGATTCTACACACCAGCAGACCGACAAATAAATATCATCGTTTAAATTGTGGGCGCCATAAATCCGGGCAACAATTTACCAGCAGCGAAAGCTGAACAACTATTTTGCAGCTACAAAATTAAAAGTTTTCACTGCGCTCCACAACAATTTCAGCAGCTTTCGCATAATAGAAAACGCCTCGGAAATTTTGGGAGGAGGGAGGAGGGTGGGGCGGTTTTGGGGTGGTTGAGTTTGCTGGCATCTACCAAATGGTATTCAAGGGGTGAGCTGCTATATACAAGGAAACTCCGTCGAAAGTGTAAACTTTCATTGCCTGACTGCCGTTATTAATTATAATTTGAAATTCTATAAATTTACAACAATTGCCAACAGCAGCAGCAGCAGCAGCAGCAACAACAACAATAACAAACAAATACAAATAAAGCTCTTTGTAAAAGCCATCAACGTTTTGCACTGCCAAGCTTCGAGCTTCTGGTTACCAGCTCTTCCCCTCTTGCCCACACCCACACTCTTCACCAACAAACACAATTCCTTCAGCTCATATTGCAACTGTTATTTTTGAGCACGAAAACTAAACAGAAAATACACTCGACTCACACAATCACCCAAAATGTACACACATACATACATACATATAGACATATATACATATATATATATATATATATAACAGTGTTGTGCGCGGCTAGATGATGCTTGAATTAAGTTTTTGAGACTGAGCTGGAAAATGCCATAGGCAGGAACTTGCTCCGGGCGCTGTCAAGTTTTAATTTCAGACATTTTAAGTTTTATGTTACTTTCTAATTACCATATTAAATAAATTGCTCTAATAGACTTAAAACCCTACAAATTTTATATAAATGCTACTCGTTAATAATCATAAATATTAATAAACAATAATATGTATTAAATGGCACTGCAAAGGGCTCAGTTTGCTTGCACGGCATCATAAAATACAGGATATGTGAAGGGTTGTCTTACTTGCAAAGTGCAGGGTTTCGTTTCGGCTATTTTCAGCAAAGTCAACTAATCCGCACACCCAAACACACACATACACACACACACACACACACACGCGTAGACACACTTATAGTCATATTGCATGATTCAGTCGACGGCTGACAGAGTTGGTTGCATGGCAAGGATAACAACAACGTTGTTGCAACATTTCTGAAATACGAATATTTTGTGTGCTTGCATGCTTTCAGTTGCATTTCAGTTTTCAGTTTGTTGTTGTTTTTGTTGTTTTTATTGTTTTCTTTCCGTTATTTTTTTGTGCATTAGATATTTATGAAAACTAAGAAAATTTACTGACAAAAACATTTGGTGTTCGTTCATTTGGTGGGTGTGTGTGAGACAACAAAACAGTTGGTGTTCCGCTTAACTGTTATAGATGTGTGTGTGTGTGTGTGTGAGTGTGGGACAACACAAACTGTTTGTCATGCCCTTCAACGCAGTGTTACCCAACACTGGTTTAGCAGAACTTATAACCTGCAGTCGTTTGTCCAAATTTAAATGATTATTGAAATAATCGAGTGTTGCAATTAAAATGGCTCATTGCTATAGCTGACTCTGCTCCTGTTCTACACTGTAATTTTATACTACTATTTTACAATAAGCATAAATTATATACATATATATACTAATGCATTTCAAAATTACAAATGTCGACTAACGAATTCGGACACCAGACTTTACTCTATTTTCTTATGTATTACTTAACTGATGTGCCTCACAATTGCAATTGTAGCGCAAATGCAGACACGCAACATATAATAGAAATGGAATTTGAGATTATAAATTGCATTATTTTGTTATGGCTGAATGATATGCTGACATGTTGGAAGTGGGATGGCGTCAGGCCATAAGCACGGAATGCGTCAAGTGAAAGTCTATATAACATTATTTATTATAATTGCTGTGATATACACAAAATGGATTTCGAGGCACTTGTCTTCGTGGTATTGTTTTGGGCTGTAATTGCTGTTGTTGTTGCTGAATATATTTACGTTATGCTATGGAATGTTAGATAGATTAATGGCCATGCCGGAGTTAGACGGTGCTTATGTATACATTTATATATATATGCCAGATATATATGTATATATATACATATATATAAAGATGGGTATGTGACACACTTTACAGGCTAATTACAATTGGGGTTTAGTGTATGGATATTTGTGGGGGTTATTGTATGCAATTTGGCTTACCTCCAACACTGGAACCGTTCTGCTGTGAATAGAGATTCTGTTGGGCCGTCTGCGGCTGTGGTGGATACAGTTGTGGACCCTGTGGCGGCGGCGGACCGGCGCGTGCTGCGCCCGGTGGCACCGCCAACACGGGGGCGGGGCTAACCAGTCGCATGGGCGTGCCGGTGCGTGGTCCCATCACGAGCGAGCCGCTCTGATCGAAGAAGGCCGGTATGACCTTGGATTTCATATTTCAGATTTCAGATTTCAGATTTGATTTTTTTTACACAATTTGCATTTGATTTTTTTTTTTTTTTTTTACAGGGGTTAGCATTTGATTTGGTTTTTGTATTTTTGGTTGTTATGAAGCAGTTGGTATTTTGTTTTTATTTGATGTAGAAAAAGAAAAGAGAGAAAATACAACGTTTTAGGTTAAGTTGTAGGTTAACTATACAGATATATATATATATATATATATATAACTCCAACATTAAATGCGTTAAATGTGTACAAGAATTTACACTGATTTTTACAGCCCCCCTCCCCAGATTTGTATATATACTATATACAGAGCTGCTGATGTCCCCTATATTTTCAAGTAATCCCTTTCCCGATTTGGGCTCACCTGATACGGCTGATTCTCGGCGCCCTGCTGCGAGGGCGTCAGTGGGCGTCGGGGCTGTGTGCCCTGCTGGGGTATCAGATTGCCCGGGTAGACGCCCCAGGGCGCAACGCCGTAATACTGCGGCATTTGAGCGGCAGCAATCATGTTCAGATACGGCGCCGCCTCTTGTCCGGGATTCATGACATACGGCGCTGCCTGCTGTGCCGCATATGCTGCATTCTGTTGTGCCTGTTGTGCGGCCAAAAACTGTTGCGACACCGCCGCCATTTGCATCTGTTGCTGCTGCTGCTGCTGCTGTTGCGACGCCTGCATTGTGCCATTGGGTGCACCTGGAGGTGCGGCCCCGGCCGCGGCCGCTGCACTTGCCGCCGACGTGGCAGCGACCGCAGCCACAAAGCCCTGATTCTGTGAACGAAAGAGTTGCTGCAAAACAGAGAGAGAGGGAAAACAATTAAGTTGAGAATTTTATAATTATTGTATTACAGCGATTAAGATTAGCGATTACTGCTGTAAGTGCTCTTCATTTGTTGAAAGCAGTTAAAATTCTCTCATTTGTAATGGTCTTCAACTCCAACTTTATTTCTAGTTCTACTTAAACAAAAATGGTATCCATATATGTTTAAGTTTTAAATAATAACAAGCGTTTTCCTATTATGAAGAACTGAACAGTTTGTTCAGCTTGCAAGCAAAACCTTTCAACTTTTTCTGGGTGTGTAGTCAACCTTGCAACTTCAAGTCTAGTCATCAACTTAGATGTGCCTGAACTTTAAATTAAAGAAGAAAAAAGATTACAACAATCGCATCAGTTTGCGAAGTTTTCATAACAAGCTAAACACTTGAAGTGTTTTCATTTCCCGCGTTTGTTATCTGTTCTGTTCTGTTCTGTTCTGTGAGGCGTGTAAATCATTTAGCAATTGTTGTTGTCGGCTCACAAATACACACTCGGATACAGATACAGATGCAAATACAAATACAAGCACATAAAGCTTCCAGTGCCAATTTGTCTTGTTTGGCAGGGAATCTGTGTCGCATAATAAGACGCAACAATCGTGTCACATCACATGTATCTTGTATGTGCATCCTTGAGTCCTGTGGGTAGTGAACAGAAAAGAATGTAATAACTACGACGCAGGAGAGCAGCCAGCTCTGTTGTTCTAGCATTGGAAAACATGATCAAGTGTTTTCAATTGGAAAATTAAATCAAATCCAATCAAATCAGCATGTGATATCCAGCCGACAAGCGAACCCACACACAGAGATACAAGATACCTTTATATAACAAGTGTGCACAGGAAAGTTACTATAGAGGGAAATAGGGAACACAATATGGCAACGCATGAGCGAATGCTTTTCTCTTCTTTTTTCCGCCTTATTTTTCTTTTTTCAAATGTCTGCTGCAGTGTTGTCATATCATTGCCAGGAGCAACAAAAACAACAACAATTTCCATTCGGCATAGAAATGGTTGTTGGGCGTAAAATGCGGAAAAAAGTGTAGCCCTTGTGTTGGGCGTGTGAGGTGTGGTTTACAGTAGCTTTAAGTGTTGCCAGTTTAAGTTGAGACAGCCCTGCACAGCACAGCGCAGCACAGCAGTTGCAATTAACGAAAAGCCACTTGACAAGTTGGCATGCCCAATTGCCGACTGTACTTCAAATCGAAAATTCAATCGAGTATTGACAGCATTATACAAAAACTAGTGTTAAAATTCGACGAGTTGAATGAGCCGCATGAACGCAACACTTTAAGGCGCAAACTGTACTTCAACACAGGTTGAATTGAGCGAAAGTCTTCAGAGAGTTAAGTGCTGGAAGAAGTGGTAAAAATCATTTGCTTTAAATATTCAGAAGCTCAATTTCTCGCCGTTTGACCGTATGGCTTTACTGAGATGTTCGGCCATAAAACCAAGAAAGTGGCATTTTTAGCATTTGTTCCCATCGGAGTTCTGTCAATTGTTTACATGCGAGAATTGCGAGAGGCGAAACGAAGCCGCCAAAGAGCAAACATACGAAATAACAATGGCAACAACAAACAGCGCTGGGGAGCAGCTGCTGTGGGGAGCAGCAGCAGCAGAACCAAAATGAGCAACGAAAAAGCAAAAGAAATCAATGTGAATTATTGATGAATGGCGCAGCGGCAGACGCAAAATAAAAGCATAAAAACCATCACGAATACGAAACGTGGCAAAAGATTGCAGAACTGAAATAATAATACACAGTCACACAGTCACACACACACGCACACAGTGAGCACTTGGCAAACTTGGGCACGCAGCGATAAAAAGGCAAATATCATGGTGCATACTTTGAGGCGCGTGACGCGTTGCCAACTCTCCGCTCTCCGCTGTCCGTGTTTCGTTGTTCTCAACTCTCCAGTATCCACTATCCACTCAGCACTCCCCACTCACCACTTCCCACTCGTCACTCACAGTGAACTCACACAGCGTATAAAATAATAATCAGAAACCAAATAAGCGCTGAAATCTGAACCCGGCCTCCTGCTCCCTGCTCCCTGCTGCCTGCTCCTTGGCCCCCCACCATCCTGCCAGCCCTCACTTTGGCTCACGTTATTAAAAGCGAAATTGAAAACACACAATACCAAAAAGCGAAAAAGCAACAGGAGCAATGCAAGAAAAAAATATGTAATTTCACGCGCGCCAAAGTAGGCAGTACTCTTTGAATCTAGAGTTGCCAAGTGACTCAAGTTGCCTAACAACAGCTGACAGTTGGCACAGTGTGCCCAGTAACATTCACAGTCACATAAATTGACTTCGTTTGCCCCCTCACAGCACTCACAGCACAATCCGCTTGCAACAAATGCCACAACATATAATTTAATGCTCGCTTGCCTTTGCCATTTGCCCATTTGCCCCTTCTCTCAAGTGATTTATGCAAATAGGCGTCCAGTGCGTAATTTGCGATGCACAAGCAAGAAGCAGAAACACATCACATTTATCGGAGCCGAGTGCGCATTATATGGCCTATAAATGATAAGTTTATCTGCATGTGTGCACTGTATTATTGAGCAGTTGAGTTATGCTGGAGCAAATGCCTCAAGTTGAAGGCCACTGTTTGGGGTTAGTTTTACGGATCGGTGCTGCCATCTTTTTCGTTGAAGAAATATCAACAAGTTATGCGCTTTACAGTCTCGCGTGGCTTCGCTCTCTTTTGCATGCCCTTGTAGTAATTTGTTAGCCACACCAGTCGTCAGTCGCTGGCCCATTGTCCACCACCCCAAGAGTTGGACATTTTTTATTTCATTTAATTTGCGCATTACATTACAACATTTGCCCAGTTGCCAGCGAGCGGGTCTTGACTTAATAAGCTCCCAGGTGTACGATTTTCAGCGCTCGGCTCGTAATGGAAATTATAGCTGATGTCATACACTGGGGAACTGCGCCCTCGCCCCGCCCCACCATTACACGAAAGTGAGTCAACTCCCTGCTGCCTTGTCCTACCATATAACAAACAGCCACGGCGGCAACCCTAACTTTTTTTTTTCCCCCTAGTCGCTGCTTCTCGCTTACTTGTTGCAATTGGGTCGCATACCGACAACAACTTCAGAGTCCCTTCCCTTAATGTTGTTTTCTACTGGTTCGCCTGAGTGGATTAGTTGTTGTGCTTACCAGCAGCAGCAACAGCAAGTTGGAAGGTAGGTGGTAGGCAGCTGGTTGATTTATAATTATGATACAAAGAAGACTACGACGACTACCACTAAACCAACTCCAACTAGTACAATTCTCATTTCGTATCCATTTCCATTTCCATTGCCAATTCAAATTTCAAGTGTACTGCTACAAAAAAAGTTCTTCAACTGCATTTCATTGTTTTACCTTTTGGCTAATTGAAAGTGTTTTTTTTTTTTGAGTGTGGCCTAAAGCTGTACTACTTATTGAGATTGTATTTTAATTCGGCTTACTGAAGTTTTATGGGCTTTGCAGATTGAATTCAAGCATGTTGTTGATGGAGTTGTAATGGCAAAATGTAGTTGTGAGAAATGTCAATTACCATTTAGTTCCTATTAGCGCTTAATGCGAGTTTACTAGTGGTAAGAAGTTGTGCGAATTGGATATTTATGCATCAAAAGATGCTCTCTTTTTTGATTGTTTGAGGAGACTTTTTTATGTTGGAACTCGATTATCCTTTATTGACATTTTATTTATTTTATTTTATAACTTTTATAACTAAAGCCTTATTTCTGTTAATTAAAAACCATTGTGAAGAAAATCAAATTGAAATATGAATAAATAATGAAATCCATTTCAAACGGCTTGCTCAATTTTTGTAGCCGACCAAAATAGAACAAAACAAAAAAAGGCTGCAAAATACGTGTTTTCTGCTGGCAGCTTTCATGTGTGCCATACGTCAATGCAATGTGGGAGTAGACCGGCTCTTTAATTGAATTTCAGGAGCAAAAGGTAATTCAATCGGTTGAGCCAGACGTTGCCAGGACCCTCTCTCTCTCTCTCTCTCTCTCTCTCATATATATATATATATATATATATATATATATATATATATATATATATATGTATTTATTATGACCATTTGAGGCATTTAAAAAGCTATTCAAACCGAAAACACTCACAGACAGACAGGGACAAATGAATGCATGAAACACACACAACATACAAGAAAAAGAAAACTAATTGACTTTCTAATAGTTGTGCAAATAGTATGGTGCAAGAACAATGTTTAGACAATCGAAAGTTTGGTACAGCGCAGAGCACATCCCAAAAATCTTAACGCACAACTTTTTCCCATTCTCACTTTTATTTTTGGCACAACTTTTGGCATGAATTCACACCAGCGGCTCCCTGTGCCTTCGCCCATGGATGGACCCGCTTTGGGGCAACTTGTTTGTTATGGCAAATAGTTTTAATGGGCGGCGGTTTTAACGGCAACTTTGCCAGAATCTGCGTGAAGACAATACACACAAAAACATACCCACACACATAGCCCCAATTTGAAGCAATTTGTTATGAAATGCCAAAAGGACAGACGAGTCGAGGGAACCGGGCTAGTGGGGAGTAAGCAAGAGGCGCCTCTCTCCATCTCTCTCTTTCTTGAGTGCGCCAACTTTGGCTGGGCAATTTGTAAGCCAATTAAATTTGACTGCTCTTTGGCGCGCAATGTTCGGTATAACAAAATAAAATAAAAAAAAAAAAACTGCATAAATAAACACTTTCAAGCTATGCCACACTCACTCAACCTCTACCTCATCGCCATGCTCCACCACTGGATATCTCGCGCTACTTTGTAATTTCGTGATTGCGCATTTATGGCTTCATTTTGAGCATTTTTATGTGCCTGCCCTTTTCAGCCCCTCCGCCCGCCCTCGCCAACCAACCAGCAACATGTAGCCGGCTCCGTTGCTTCTTTTGTGAACTCAGTTTGGTTTTGTGGGGGGAAAGAGCAGCTTTTTTCGGGTAATTTGCAGCGTTCTTTGAACCCGCGCTTATCGTACTCACAGCTAGCTACCGACAACGTCGGCAATATTTTACTTAAATGTCCTGTTCATGTAAATGATGCGGTCCTCTGATTTGGTTTCACTCACTCCCTAGAATTGACTACCTGCCTTACTGCTCGATTCCGCTTCCAATTTATATAGTCCATATATCAAACGTGTATTTACATGGCTCAACAAACAGAGAAGGAGAAACAGAGAGCTCAGAGAGAGAGAGAGAGAGAGAGAGAGAGAGAGAGAGTGATAGAGAGAGAGAGAGAGAGAGAGAGAGAGAGAAATTGAGGTCACATTTTCTTAACTCTCACATTTCTCGTCGCAGCACTCATTAAATAAGTCAACAAACGCAATGGGTAAATAATGGAACCAAATAAAAAAGAAATAAAAAGTACGTAACAATTTTCATTATTAAACAAGAAGCGAATGAAACAAGGAAATCAGTTCCCGATGGTCGCTTGGATGGGTGCTTGGAATACTTGACATTTGCTCAGAAGTGGGAGTCCTGTTGAAACTGCTGGCAACAGAAAATCACTTATAGAAAGCACTGCTTAATGCATCATTAATTTTGCAACTGTTTGCATACTGTTTGCAGCAGTTAGCATCTGCTTACTTAAAGTTGTGGGTTCTGCTTTATCCATATAGTGAATGAATGAAATTTAAACGTGCTGTATAATTATACCTATTAATTAGAACTTCAAACGAAAACTAGTTACTATAAATGAAGTCACACTTCTTAGGCAGCAAATTGACTAGTTCTCTGGTAGTCCTTTTAACTCAGCAATTCAGTAGCCAAGCACCAAGTCGCTCCAGTTGGCTGTCTTAGAGGCACTTAGCCGATTTTCGAGTGTCCACTCGCCAATGACTCGGCAAAAACTTCAACTGCGCTTTAATTATATATCAATTGCGCAGTCAGCCAAACTCTTCACTGCCACTGCTGAAAAGCAATCAATTAAGTATGCTTAGTTCTAACGACTCAGCGTAAGCACCGCCCACACTGCTCATGCCATTCCCCGTCCTCTGTCTACCCTCATTAGAGCCGTTTTCACCGTCAATCAATTTAAATAAAAAAAAACGAGAGTGCAGCGCAAATATAAATATTTGTAGACGACGCCAAGGCGCATTGAGTACGGCGGACCCGTCCAGAGCCCTACTTCGGGCAATCCGTAAATGAATGACACATGGCGACAGTAAACAGTGGACAGTGGACAGCGGACAGCGGTCAGTGGGTGGTTGTGTGCGACTTGTAAACAAAAATAATGCCACAAAACAACAAACATTAGCGCACTTTTCGTGCAGCATTGCGTGGCTCATTAGGCACGCCGATGGGCAGCATAACACAGAACTCTGCACCACTCAACCATTTTCGCTACCACCAAATGCCATTCGGCAGTCGGCACTCGCTGCTGCTGTTGCTGTTGCTTTTGCTGCTACTGGTTGGGTGACCATTATAGCAAATTACTTAATGACCGCACGCGTGTGCTTTTGATGCCAACTTTTAGGCGCTGACACACCCACACATACACACACAAACACACGCCCACACTGACGTATTTTTGGGAAATTTGGTCAGCGCTTTCTTTAATTTGAGTTTGGGCTTTACTTTGCCTACCCACTTCTTTGTTCTTCTATTTCTTTATAGCTCTATGCGTGATTGCTGTTTGTATATTGCTTTTTAATTTTGCTCGTTACTCCGCCATTTGCAGTTGGAACGTGCGGCAAGACAAGCACGGCGCATATGACTCACATCAGTGTGCGTCAAAAGGAGAGGGGGCGAGAGACGAGAGAGAGAGAGAGAGACTGTGTGAGAGTTGTGGCATTGATTTAACTCGTGTTTTTGCTATAGTTTCTATTTACGCCTCAACTTTGCCACATATTTCATAGCTCGGGCGCCATTGAATTGCGTCGTCGTCGCCCCAAGACGAAACTTTTTTTTACAACTTGCTGACAAAGTAATGTTTTTACAGTCTTTGGTATTTTAGTGCACATAACTCGCAAACTTAATGCAGTCCAAATGATGCACCGCTCATGGAAAACCCGCATTTTTCACATATTTCCCGATGTAGGTGAATTTATCATTCAGGTGCTAAGGAAGCTGGCGCAAATAAAGAGAAAATATTTTAAATTCTTGAAAATTGTTGAGCTGGTCTTTAATAATAAAGACAAAAAAACAACGAAATAAACTCTGTGTTAAATAGCAAGCAGTTCACAATTGATGACAAATAAATGCACTGCTTGCATGTACATTGTATTTCAAATATTAAATTTCCCAATCGATAGCACTCTATTAAGTTAATAATTATTTGAACTGTTTGCTAGCTCATTTTAAACACATAAATGTATAAACGTACTCTATTTGCCATATTTAATAACCTTAGCATATGACGAGCTCGCTCACAAATGGTCAACCCAGAGCTGCAATTAGTTGACTTTTCGGCCATTTTGGCGGCCAATTTAAAAGCCATCGCACTAAGCATGGCAACCAGACGAGTGCTGAATGAAGCAGACAGCCGTTTGCTGTAGAGCTGTGGGTGGTGCAGGTGCCACATAAACCGCACTGTCATATTCACGTATGTGTATAATAGACGTACATATATATGTTTATGTGTGTATGTGTGGACTTAATTTCATTTAGAATTTCCTCTGCGTTTTTATTTAATGGGTTTTGCCAGGGTCTGGCCTTAAACGGCACACAGACAAAATGACAGCACAAATGGCACGCGAGTTGCAGTCACAGTTGCCACTTCTATATGCCACTTATTACGTACTACACACACACACACACACACATAAGCATACACTGGGCTTGCAATGTAACGAGCCATGCATTAAAAATTAATGTGCGGCGGTGGCTAAGTACAAAAAATTGTTGCCTACTCCTGTGGGCGGCGTCGCACGCACACACATACACACACAGGCACACACATATGCACAGAGGGACTACACGTCATGAGGGACGGCCAAAACGTTGACAGCCATAGGAAACGTGAGTCGGTTGCGCCTGTCGTCTGTCGTTTTTGTTTTCCTTGTTGCTGTTGCTGTTGCCTTTTGTTTGTCGTTGGAAAAATCAGGTTATCGATTTTAGCCGCTTTGCGCATTTGCTGCTATTTGTTTAGCACTACATACACTACAACACACACACACACACACACACACACACATGCACCCGCATAAAATGTTGTAGACAGCTGCCATGTCCTTGGCAAAAGAACCTTCTTAAAGCCCAGATGCCTATCAGCCAGTCAAGCTACTAACGTAGGCAAAATTGAAAACTGTCAACGTCCTTGTCGTCGTCCCTTACCCCATATGCAAATTGCGACTGTGGCAATGTCCGCGTGCCTGTCACTCGGCAAACTTTGACAGGATGTATAAGGATGGTCCGGTCTGAGTATTTAATTTGCGTAGAGTAACTAATTTACGATCAATTAATGTGCACAACAAAAGCCACAGAGATGGCGAAAGAGAGAGGAGTGTCGAGCAAGGACAAGGCCAAGCAAAGGCACAATTGAATTTAAACGCTTGATTTGTTTTTAAATTTGTAATTATTCATTTCGAGTTGGTTTCAAAACCTTTATTAAGCCAACAATTGAAATGGATATATGCCGAGCACGTAGCCAAGCAGGCAGTAGCAAAAACAACAACAATTAAAAGCCAATGAAATTGGTAAATCAAATAAATAAGCTTAGGGTGTGGCCATCAAGGGGATGTGGAGATAACAATTAACCGCTGGCAATACGGTAAAGGGAGGGGCGGGGAGGGGAGGGAAAGGTAGTAGTAGTAGTAGTCAATTGCATAGCAATTAAGTACGAAAGTCACGTAATTGATGGCGAAATAAAGTTGAGAAACATTTAGGAAAGACTCAGGACCCGAATTAATGATATTCTTGAGAAATAGGCCAATAAAACGCGACGAATTTATGATGTTTGGATACAATGTATGAATGCTTAAAGTTAGCTGTATATTTTACATTCATATTCTCAGTTCAAAAACGGCTTTATATTGTATTATTTGTTGCTCTTTTTCGCCTTTCATCTTGTTCATATTTTATGGCTATATTTTTTGTTACATTTCATCGGAAACAACGCAAATAACAAAAATATTCAATTTTCTCATGTTTTCGCCACTTAATTGAAACGCTTTAACTTATGGCTGAATAAATATGTCCATAAGTAGTTCCAGAGAGATGTCCTTTTATTTAGTCCAGTGTTTGCTCTCCAATTACCAGCGAACACTCACCACACCTCTTGCCGCACCACACGCAGAGCAATCAAATCAAACAAATTGTTGACTAAATTCAAGCGATATAAATAAATAAAGGCAGCCCGGCCCATTAAATCAAGTACACGCACACTTGCCCAAACAAAACCACTTTCCATCTCCATCTCCATCCCCTGCCCTCCCCTCTCCTCCCCTACCCACATCAAGCACCTGCAATTACAATAACTAAATGCAAGGGCAGGCGGTGGCTTAAGTGAGGGCGTGGCAACAGCGACACCAGCTAAATAGTTCCAGGCACTCGTAAAAATGCATAAAAATATATATATAGGGGCAGGCAATGCGTGAGTCTAAATAAAAACACGTCTTGATGCTAAATAAATAAATTGTTAAAATATGCAACAACAATAAGAGTAATAAATCCCAACAACAACTCGAACAAACGTTACCTGCAAGTGAGCGTGTGTAAAAATTTGGCTATAAATCACATTTATAGCGGACAACAGAAAAAGTTTCGCGTGACAAAAATCAACTAATGCGGTTAATAAAAACCTCCCAATCCATTCCCCCCCGCCCAAAAAAGTAACTAAAAACCTGCAAAGTGCGAACGTTCACATTCTGTGAGAGGGCGGGTGGCGGGAGTGGAGGCGAATGCGGGGGGCAAACAGAAAGTAGCGCGGCGAAGCGTGCTGCAAGTTTATGAAAAGTTAAACAGAACTTAAGCAACAAACAAGGCACCCAAATGCTAAGAGGGGTGGTGGTGGTGGTGCTGCTGCTGTTGGGAGTGGAGGGTGGCGTTCTGTTTTGTGGTGTTGATGTAAATCACTTTCAGCGCTTGGCGACCAACTTTTGCCCCGCTGCGGGTTGCTTGAAATTTATGCAAATGTGTCGGTTGTTCTCATTGTTCATTGTTAGTTGCCTTGCCTCGAGTCTTGTTTGTTGTTGTTTTGACACAAAGCGCCACCTGGTGTTGGCAATTGTCGTTGACATTTTCACCTGCTTTTTGGCACTGCTCAGTCAACTTTTCGAACTGGTTAAATTGTTTTTAATATTTCCCCAACACGTACTAAAGCAGTCAGGCAACCCAGCAGTGTGGGATGAGTGATGAAGTATGCCAGTTGTAATCAACACCCAGTTGTTTGATTGACAGAAGCCAGTTTAGTGTTCAGTTTGCTGCAAGTTGTCTGCTGATTTATATAGCGCTGCATTTGATAAGTTTTGACATTTATGGTCGCGGGTGCGCGGGAACGCTAGTTGTGAAGTGTCTAACGGGTCAGTTGACGTTGCTTGAAAAATGCTGGCCAGATAACGTGACAGCTAATCGATGAATATTGAAATGATTTCTGTTCCCTATTTGGTTTTACGATTGTCAGCTTGCAAGCTTGGCACAGAAGGAGAGAGACGGGGATAGGTAGCAGGGCCAAATCAGCTCCAGGGGCGTTTGTGATTGTCATAAAGGTTGCGCACCGTGGTTTTTATGATGATTGTGGTGCGCATGTGGTGTGCACGCAAATGAACAGAACAAGTATTAATTTACTTGGGGGAGTGTTTGTTGAAAAGGTCAAGGTGAAACCGGTTGGGAGGGGGCAAGCGCAGTTCTCACTATGACATAATTCCATGATAAGTCTGGGGGTAATAAGTTAAGGGAAGTTTGCTGTATTTTCCTTTTTTTTTATTGTTGGTAATTGTCAACAACACTACCAGTTAAACCAAATCGTTAGGAATTTCAATGCTTGAGAGCTCTAAGGAATCTGGAATTAAAAATGTTATTTTGGCAGAACAATACGTCTAGATTAAATCATATATTTTGACTATACTATGCTAGAATACGCATAGTCCATAAAATTGGATTGACCTTATACGTTTGATACATAACTCGGAAACCTTTTCACTACATAAAGATGACTACACGACATAAAGATGAGTGCAAACGAGAAAGAGAGAGAGAGAGAGTGAGAGACAGAAATACCACTTAAAGTTCCCATATCATTTTGCCGGCGCAATGTAATCTGGCGGATAGCGTAAAATGTTGCTGAAAGTTATGGCGAGTGAATGTCATAAACTTTGATTTCCTGCAGCGTTTCGTTGTCGCGACTAAAATCCGAACGGAACGGCACGAAAAATGGCGGCCACAACAGTTACAGTTATAACGGTTAAACCGGTTATAGCCGCAATTTTTATGTCTGGCTAACACGCACGATTCGCGTGAACGGCGGTGGGAGCTAAATGTCTATCTAAATCGACTGCGACTACTATTTAATTTATAAAATGCCGACACACAAAACACATTTCTCGTGCATAAAATGGAAAACAACATAACATAAAAATTGAAGCAAATATACTTTTTATGGGTTTGCATAGAGGGGGTTAGGGCTGAAAAAATCTTGGAAAATGTGTGGCTGCAATAACAACTATAACTACAAAATGAGCGGCATAAAAATATTTATTAAATGGCTGAAGCTGGCATATGATGGTATTTCCATGTTTTCCTACACTGGACTTCACCTCCCTCAGCACTGAGCACCAGTCGGGTTCGTGAAATTCATATGGAAGTGCATTTTTTACAATAGATTTTTCATCGATTTCCATGGGGTTTCAAAACCAAAAAGCTGCATTGGCTTATTCCATTTTTAATTTACAACAAATATGCAAAAGACTGCGGAATTTCAGGCTTATGGTTTTGCTTGCTTATCGTACGGTGTTGGTTATGCAAATGAATACTTCGATCCGTACTTACAACAGTTATCGTTACGGTATTCTATACTGTACATGAACTTACCTAGAAAGAGAAAAAGAATCGAAACGAGTGGATTAGTATTAGAAGTCAAGCACAGATGGCGTATTTAAAATGAAGAATGTATGCATAAATTATATTAACAATGTTTAAGTATATTAACAATGTTTTATTATTGCTCAATTGGTTTATATCTTGAACTTTTAGAGTTACTTGATTAGCAGCAGTCTAAATGGGTTTTAATACATCGAATTATTTTCCATGCTCATATAAAGTATACAAATTTCCAAGACTGCATTTGCTTAGTTTAGCAGATCAGTGAATGAATCAATAAAGTACTTCGAAGTCCTTCATGCTCATTTCAAATGTGGATTTGGATACTGTAATCTTATCATTACTCTTATTTTCATACAGCACTTAATTAAACTATTATTTACATTTACTTAGACATTACTTTAATTTCTGAAGGTTGTTCATAATCAGTCGAACACATTTAATCTACTAAAATACTTATGCTAAAATATTGAGCTCGAAATCGCACTAAATAATGTCCTACAAATCCTTGAGGATATTAACAGAATCAAAATATACGAAATACCAGCATGAATTCTTACATAAGTCCACTGCTGAGCATATCTAACATAGAGCTTTTGTGACAATAATAATTCCCTAAATATCACAAGTAAACGCAACAAAATGCGACAAAATCTTTTGGCCCACAGAATCGTAACAAATTCTGCTACACAGAGTCAACAAACTTTTGATGGCTACAGCAACTGACAAATTGTGTGTTGGCCTGTCTTGTTGCAGCTCAGCACAGACCAAAAGTTTTGTTCAACAAAAGTTGCAGTTGCAGCGGTTGAACACGACAGCAAATGAAACACACAGCAAACAAACACGAAAGCGAAGATGAGGGGCAGATAATAATGATGATGATTGTTGGTATTGTTGTTGTGGATTATGAAGTTATGACGTTTGACACCTTTCAGTAATTATGTACTGCCACATTACACATACCCACACACATACACACACACACACACACACACATTACATTCGCATGGTTCCCGCGCCAAAATAATACGCACAATTTTCAATTGCTTTGCCGAGCGTAAAATTGCGCATACGCCGCGTATGAAATTAACTATGCAATTCAAGTTGCTTGCTTGTTAGTTTAGTTAGTTAGTTACTAATTTGTGATGCTTAAAAGCTTGTTGTTGCAAAAACCAACGAGCCATTGCATGCAGCAATTGCTGCCAAACTTTCGTTTTGAAAGTAGGAAATTTATTTTAGCCGTTTCGTTTTATTGTAGTATTTATAATTATTATGATTATTATTCGCAAATTTGATTTGTTGCCAGTGCATGCAGCCCATGGCTTAGATGGGTCCAAATGCAATCAACACTAATACATGCAGAGACCACACACACACAGAAACACTCGCACACGCACACGCACACTCACATGGGGTAGACAGTCAAAGCCCTAGGCTTATGCATATATATGCAGAGCAGGCAGCAGCGTAATCAAAACTTATGTCTCTGGTCAGCTCGGGTCAGTTTGGGCAGCTCGTTCAATTTTAATGGCCAACTAAAATACATTTGGCAGCCATACACTCTGCCTCTCTCTCACACACACACACACACACACAGACTCGGTATCCCTCTTGCTCTATGCGTTGTGTTGATAATAGTGTTAATTATGCGCCTGTCAATATGCCAAACGTTGCACAGCCTAAAATATGCGGCAGCAACAGCAGCAGCAGCAACAGCAGCAGCAGCATCGACAGCAATTGACGCATCAGGTTACCAAATCGGATCCAAGGACCGACCAAGTGTTGTGGTTCTAGACCATCTCAACAGCTGCATGCACTAATTGAAGTTTGTGCAGTTTGTATCATAACATTTGTGTATCCTCCTCTCCACACTCCCCTTTTCACGGCCGTGGCCTCTTTGGTCTGAAGTTTTTGCAGCTGTTTGCAGCTGCAGGCCACAAAATGCGATTCAACTGAGACTCAAATACAGCAGCAAAAAGGCAAATAAACAATCAATGTTATTTAGGACTCGATGCGTATCACTTTTTAATCAAAGTTCAAACTTGACCAGTTAAGCCAAGCGAAAGAGACGAGACATGAGTGGGGAGTGAAGCAGTTTTCATGTTAAGCGCATCATAATCTGCTGCATATTGCTGGGGCAAAACACTCCTCAGGGTTTTTGCTGAATCGAAATGAAATTGAATGAAAGAAGGAGAAATTAGTTGCCCAAGGAATATCTTAGCCATCATAAATAAATATAGAGGGTGTTAAAGAGAAAACGAGACAATCAAAGACTGAAATGTAAATCGAATAAGTAATTGCTTCAAATGGAATTAGTTAAGCTTCGCTATTGATTTGTAAACAATTGTTTTTTTTTACTGAAAAAGCAACTAAACATTAGTTTAGTTGAAGGTTAGTTGTTAAAGATCCACGTAAGCATGAATAGTATATAACAGGCATAAGGAAGCATCTCTGAATAAATATTCTTCATCCGGATCAACAGTCGAGTCAATATAGCTATATTCGCCTGTTCAACTGTGTGCTTATTCGCTGATCCCAGAGACTAGAAGAGCCAGAGTCTTCAAGTTTGGAAAATAAGCTTGAGTATACCCCGCGCAGATTGAATGCATTGCATTTCTTCATTTCAATTTCCGATAGCAATAAAATCATTTTAAAGGAAAAGCCTCCTTGGGGTCGCAAATTTGAAATGTTGCCGATTGCACAATTGCAATTTACGTCCGATATTAGGTTATATGTTTAAAGGATATTGGTTGATGCCAGAAAAATAAATATGAATTTTGTTAAGCTTTGGCATTTGACAGCTGACACATCTCCCTCCATTTTATGTAATTTATTTGTTGCATACAAATAAGGGCCTTACAGAGTGTTACATTTTTTGGGGAGAGTTCATTAACAACGAGAATGTAAACCGATTTGGCATACTCGTATATGCAATTTGTTGCGACTCAACGACTAATGCCATCAAATTCATTTATACTAATTAAAAATTAAGTGCGTATCGCATGGAAAATTTTGCAAAATTCGCTAATGTAGAATGTAATTTAATTGCAATTTGAAAATGAAATCGAAAAAGCCGATAATGTGTTTCAGTGTTTTATTTGCATGTAATGCAAATGCAGCCAAATCGAGGATAACTTAGATAAACGGCATTTGTTATTGCCGCTAATGGCAAACTACAATAAACTGAACTTTGTGAAAAGATTTCAATATCTAAAATTTAATGGGTTTTAAATAAATTGTGTACTAAGTGAAATATAGATAAATACAAATAAACTAATTATAGCGAATTCTGGCTTTAAACTCAAAAACTATAATTACAATAAAAACTTTATGACTTTAAACTCTTCTCTACCAAATATGGCACATTCTATTCTTATATTATTTTATTTTTTTGGGAGGAAGTCGCCTTGCACACGCCCCCTAGTAATAATAATATTTATGGAGTATATTTAGAGGTTTGCAAAATTATTTAAATTAATAGATTTGCTTTGAAATCTGTGATAAGCTCAGATTAATTTACTTAGTGAACGAAAATCCATCCAATCATCTATGTCGCTCGCTTATTCTTTATTTAAAAGTCTTTGTAAACTTTAACTACTTTAACACGCCTCATTTGTTTTTCAAATATTTTGAAAAAACCCCCGACTAAAAATACAAATCTCATTACATTTGACATCATTAACATTTCTTTCACGCACACACACACACACACACACAAGTGCTGTGCTTTGTTCTGGCCGGCTCCTAATTTATATGCAGCTGGCAATGGCAAAATATTTATGCACAATTAAATCAAGTAAGAAGGATGGAAGAAATGGCAGCCGTGACTAGCACACACACACACACACACACACACACACACACACACACACACACACACACACACAGCCAGAGTGACTCTCTCTTTCATACACACACACACACACACGATTAAGCAGCTGCTCATTTAGAAAAAAAAATGCAAATGACATTTAAACCAAAATGCGAAACGTTCCAAAAGCTGCACATGTGATTGTGGCTCGTCTTGCCACTGCCTACCATCTCTTTCTCTTTCCCTCTCTCTATATATATGTATATATACATGCCTCCATACTCATCTGCATTAACTTTTCACAATGAGGCATGCAGTTGACCCACATTCGCTGTCCTTTCCCCACTCTCTCATGCGGTTGCACTCCTACTTCTGTGGTGCCCCTCATACATTTACCGAGCTTTCTTCTTCTTGATTTGCGGCGATTTCGCGTTGGCTCCCTGGTCTTAATGTGCATTAAAAGCATGAGCTGCTTGTTATTGTTGTTATCCTTGTGTTCTCGCTGTTCTTGTTCTTGTTCTTGTTGCTGCTGTTGTTGTTGTTGTTGTTTTCGCTACGCAGCGCTAATTAAGTGGTATTATGTGCCCTGAGGCCCTTGGCTTGCACTTCTCTCGTTTCATGCTGTTCTCTGGTTTGGCCATTTTTTCATTGCTTTTAATTTATTAAATTTATTTTTCGTTGCTTGGCATTTTCCAAGCTTGTTATGATAATTTCATAATTTCTTCTGTGGATTTTGTAGCCAAAAGTTAATTGCATTGACATTGAGCTATGGTTGTTTAGAGGGTTTGTGACATATATCAAAATTCGTCCCTTATCGCCACAGTTAGTTTGCTATTTGGGCTCGTTTAAGACCGTAAGCTCGTTATGAATTCCGATTCATGTAAATTTATGTTGGAATTCGCATCGATAAAGTTATATATTTATTACTACTGTATTTCTATTTTGTGTAAGTAACTATTTTCTCAAAAATAAATTTGGTTTAGTTTTGTGTTGGTAAAAAATGTTTTTTTGATATTTAGTTGTAATTTATTATTAAATGGTCAAAACTAAATATATTAAGACAATTTATTAAGGTTGACTAAAAGGCCACAAATGTTTAACGATAAAAAAAAATTGTAGCAGTAAATTTTAATGTTCAAACTAATCCGAGTTCTCCATTAGCTAACGTCCAAAATGTATGCTATAATTTTATTAATGGCAAATGGCAACAATGTTTGACTTTTTGAGCTTATTTATTGCTAATGCGTATTATTTGGGTGCGCAACTTAAATGCGCTGACAAATTGTCGTAAAACTACTAAAACTATCCCACACCTACAAATTGACAATTTCTAACGCTGCAACAAGAAAAAAAAACAAAATAACAAAAATTGTCAAATGCATTTTAATTTACGGCGGAGATCTGATGCTGGAGTTTTATTTGATATTGCCTGCATTTGCTTGGCAATTTTCAACAAATGGAAATAGCCTGCATTCAAAATGAAATCGCACACACAGACAGCCAGAGGGAAATGTGCAATTTATATGGGTTGTGTGAGTGCTATTTTCCCGCTGAGAGTCTAATGCAGTAACACGACTAAAGCGTCAATGGGTTAACAATGGTTGACGGCGCCAATGCCAAATTAAGCCTGCCCCGCTCCCCCCTCCCTGTTGGCTGCTCTTTTGTTTGCGTTTCAAATGAGCCACCAAAGTGCATTAAATTTTCCGTCGTGTTGCAAAACTAACGAGCAACATTGTTTGATGATGACAATCATTAGATGCGATAATGCAAATGAACGCAGCTGGACATCCCAATAGAAGCTCTAACCAGCGATACGAATAGGGACAGGCTGCGCTAGGAAGAGAGAGAGAGAGAGAGAGAGACAGATAGAAAGGGAGACAGTAGCAAGACAGACGTTCTGCGCTGCTGCCTGCTATTGTGTTATGTCAAAAAGAATCCCCAAAAAAATAGCCCGAAAAAATTTGCATGCCAATGATACATGACCAACGACCAACAACAACAACACAGCTAAAAACAACGACTGCCGGCTGTAACAAAAATTGTTCAAAACACAAACAGGGTACACCATGGCACAGTGGTATAAAATATATACTTTTCAAAACTTAAATGTCAAACTCAAGAAAGAATTGGTTACATAAAATGTTATTTGCTATTTGCAGTCATTTAATAAATTATATATTATAAACTTTTACCTCCTTTCAATCGATTATAAATAACATATGCAATTTAGAGTTTTAATACATTTTGTACTATTATTTGGCATTATTAATTCTCGAATTGTGTTTTCCTCACATTTCCATTATATTTATATATGAAATATACAAATGCACATATAAAAATGAATGCATTTTAAGAATGAAGTCTTAATAATTTGGTGTTATAAATTTGTAACCTCTTTTTATATATCTTTTTAAGTACAATATTTTTCTTGAATTTCTTTCACTCAATTTAGATGGCACCATTGTGCTGTAGGCGGGCGCCTTAGGAATCTGCATGTTTATAATGCATACGCTTGGCCGCCTGCCTGGCTGGGCGTGTCAAATGTAGGCGTTGACAGCAGCAGCAACAACGATGACAACACTGATGACGTGCGGTTGTCATTAGAGCTGCTGCTGCTGTCCGACTGTTGATGACGTTGTTATGATACCCCATGCCCCATGCCCCATACCCCATACCCAACACCCTACACCCCCACATGCCACACAGACTACATACAACAGTCTGTGCCAAAAAACCTCAGCCCAGTTCAGTTGAGTCCAGACCAGGCCTAATGCCCCTTACGCAACCTCACATCCAGCACTGACCGCTGTTCTTCCTGTTGTTTTGCATGTGGGTTGTTGCTGTCGCTGTCGCTGCCGCTGTTGTTATTGTTATTGTTGTTGCTATGCTATTGTTGTTGGGTGTCGGTGTCGTCATCATAGTAACTGGGACTCGTTATTGTGGCTGGGCAACAAAATGGAGACCGCATAGCGACCGAAATGCATACAACATGAACAAAGCGTAAAACTGTAAGGCTTGTGGTGCTGGTGGTGCGACAGACGACAACCCTGGTCAAGCGGTGTCCGACCTTTTATTAGGCGTTGATTTCATGTCGGCCGTCGACGCGTCTGCTTTAATTGATGGTTGCAACATTGAAATTATGCGCAGGCTGTTGCACATTGTGGCAAATCGAGTTTATTTATGTACATACAGCCCCACACCCTATGGTGGCAACCCTTCGCTCAAGGGTTGCCAAGGCTCGAGATGCGTGCACATAATTGTATTCGTATTAGCTGCGGGGCGTCGTCAATTTTTAATCTTTAACAATTTTATTAATTTCCGTAATACTAAGTTTTTAACCATACGGGTTGGATACAACTCAGACAGGGACTTTTTATAAGCCTTGGCGTGAGTAACTGCTTTAAGGTTAAAGTCGAGAGAAATGCTTTATACTTTCCTATTTTTATGGAATTCTTTTCATTTCTTTCTTTGTTATTTTTTTTTTAAAGCCTAATCCCAACGATTTCGTTGTTAGATAACATTTGCCCAGCATCCGTCTCTCTGTGCCCGGTAATGACATTTTGATGGCATTTTGCTGCCTTAAAAGTATTGCCTGCAAAAGAGTTGCCAAGGTTAAAATATTTTGGTTTATGCAATGCAACAATGACTGGCGGCATGGCCACAGTTCTTCCACAGCACCTAGTTAATTATTCTGGCAATTAGGGTGACCACTTATGTAAATAGATTGGGTAATTTGATGGGATAGGGTGACCATTCGCTTTCCATTTAATAGCTGATTTTCAAAGCTATTAAATTGTCTGAGTAGAAAGGTTGTTGAGCGCTGTCAGGGTTGCCGCAACAACTCAAAAAGTGAGTTATCATGCAAGCACTTTTCTAATTACGATTTTGCATGTGGCTTTTCTCTCTTTTCGAGTCACGGGCTCTCTGCTGCTGGTGGCCTGTGTGGGGTTGGGCAAGTGCCAGGCCAACATTGGTCTGGACAGATTTCCCTGCAGGCCAAAATCTAGATGTTTTCGTTGCTGCTGTTATGGATGCAACTTTAAATTGCTTTGCCTGTGACTTTTTTTTAGCCGTTCTGAGAGCCCGCACGCTCTCTCTTCCTCTTAGAGGGAGCTGACAATGCACTCGAGCCCTGACTACCGCTGCTGTTGCGATTCTCTGTTCGTTCCTGAGGGAACCGCATCAGTGCACTGATTGCGCAGCATCGCTCCAAAATTTCACAGAAGCGAGCCCCCAAAATGCCTGAGTGCGTAATGTGTTTTCCGGGACTAGCCCCAGTGCATTCCCAGGGGGCGTAGGTGGCAGGAGCAAAAGTTGAGGGTTGGAATTTTCCAAGTCTACCGATATGGTGATAAAGTGCAGACATTTGACAAATTAACTGCTTTGCGCCGGAAATGTTGTTGCAACGTTCGGCAGGCAGAAACGACAAATTCCCTACCCACCCTGATGGATCTCCATACCACCCCCAACCCTCCACCCATTCCATGAGTACTCCAACGAACTGAAGCCAACGCCATGCAAGCTCTGATTGATTTATGAAGCCAGACAACGGTTTGACAACGATGGCAGAAAAGGTGTTAGACTTGATGCATGAGTGTTAACCAACAAATACTAAAGATTCAATTTAAAGGTTAAGCTTTAGTACTAAAATAATGATAACGCAAATGAAAAATAAAAAGTATCTTACTTGATTCTGACTCAAAGCAAGCGAAAGCACGTCGTCACTTACCTGAAAGAAAGCAAAGAAGACAGAGAAAATTAGAATAAACCATGAAATAAACTACAACTCTTAAATGAATAGGTATAATTAATTTTTGTTAGATTAAAATATTTGTAATCAAATCACATTTTGTTTGGAATGCCAATTTATTTTATAGTCAAATGAAACGCAGAATGCTAATATGAAACCGCTTACGGATGGATGTGCAGTAGAATTTGAATCTGAATCTGTAGATACAGTTCTGGAGAATTTAGCTTCATAGTCAAATGGAATATAAAATTACAGATGGAGTCAGTGTGTACATAGGAAGACCAATTTTCTAGTTATTCCAGCAGATCAAAATTCAATATACTCCAAGGATATCCAGTAAAGTCTCTCACACACATAAACACAATGACAAACTGGCATTATGTAATGTGTGGAAACACTAAGTAGCAATAAGAAATTGTAGCTGAGCAGCAGCAGGCGCTCAATATGTACAAGTATTAAGTCGTAAAATGCATGCCACACACACACACACACACACACTAATAAAACTATTGAAATTGCTTTATAACCAGCAGGGTGGGAGTCAGAAGAGGGGCCTGCGAACGATCACATACGCAAGCAGTGAGCGCTATAATTTCGAGGCTAATGCCATGCCACAAAAGCTGTTACTTAAAGACTATGGCAGGGGGCAGTGTGCCGTGTGCCGGAGGGAGGAAGTCAGTGACCTTGAGCTTACGCTAACTGAAATTACAGTCGAAATTAAGTTTGACACATGTCATACTGTGCACACAGAGGGAAAACGGGAGCAGACAAGAGCTCTTAGTAGCCACACACCTGGAACAGAGTGCACGGCAGAGACAGGACAGAGAAGGGATGGGGGGGTGTAGGGAGCGAGATCCCGTTGGCTACTGTCGCGGCACGAACTTACATAAAAATCAACAGTTTATGGCCAACGCGTGTCCTTGAGTGGCAGTATGGCAGGACGATAGACGAGCAGAGGCAGAGGAAAGTGCTACCCTAACCCAAACCACCCACAATCGTCCAGGTCCCACAGGCTTGGTTGTTAAGGACCTGAAAAAGTTTTCGTCTGGTTTTGCGTTGCAGATCCTCTACCAAATGTCTTGCCATCTATTTGCATTTTCTATTTATTTCTTTATCCCTTTGGCAGGCGAATCGGCGGCACTTGAGTTTGGCAGCCATTAGTGGCACGTCCATGTCCCTGCCCCTGTCGCTATCCCTGTCCATGTCCCTGGCCCTGAATCTATCTCTGTCCCGTTGCACGTTGTTTGTCGTTTTGTCCTCTGCCCGAGTCCTGTCCTGTTTGTATCTTCCACTTTGCCACTCATATTTTATTAAGTAGCAAAGTTGACAGGGGATTCGAGGCCTCACCCCCAACCGCCTCCGCTCCACAGCGCTCAAGTATATCCAAGTGGAACTGTCATTTTGCAAAGTAAATATTGGTAATTTTTATTGAGGACTTTGCTTGATTCCCATCCTTATCCCGCACACAGGAAAAAATATTACTTTGGCAAATTATAAACATTTAAGGGCACAACAAAAAATAGACAAGAACCTGGATCTGAAGTTGAACCCAAATCAAGGCAGAGAGCATTAAGCAATAACCGAAAGTGATTGCAACTAGAAAATTAGAAACACAGTTTTCAGCTCGTCTCCCCTCCTCCTGCCCCGCCCACTCTTTGCCCACATGTGTGTGTTACGCAACGCATCGATGGGCCCAAAAATGTTCGAGAATGCAGCAGACCATAAGCAGACAACATAAGCGTTAACAAGAAGTTTTTGGGCGGTTGCTATAACATGATTTGCAAAAGCTGGAGCATCAAAACCAAAACAACCCCTATCCTAAGGCCAAGCTCTGAGTAACCAAGGCAAAAGGCACAAATATATATATATGGGCAGGTGTTGCACACATACACACGCGCAAACGGCCAATGGCTAAGTGAATTTGTAACCTGGCAAAAAAAATAAAATAAAATTAATAATTGTTGCCTACTTTGGGGTGCACATCACTTAAAAGTTCAAATACGCTTAAGTGGTTAGCAATTACAGTTTGGCCTCCGGTCATATGTTTAAAGGCGATATGCTTCTTAATGAAAAGACACCTTTAACATCGAATGCTTTAAATTGACAAGAGCGCTATAAATCAAACTGAAAGCACAATAGAACTACGTCCCTTTTGTATCATATTTTAGCATGGTATTCATAAAGGTTTCAAGTGCTTGCACACATCATTTAACTTGGCCGGGGCGGGACGACCTCAGAAGAAGAAAAACCTGTACAAACAGCTGCCTTTCAATTTCAATCAGCACACAATTCAACGCTAATAGCTTTTCCCAGTTACGAAAGGAGCACAAGTCCTGGAGGAGGTGAATGAATGGAGGTTTTTGCTATTTACTTTTCGCACAAATTGTTATAAAATATTTAAAAATCATGCTTCAGGCCCTGAGCCGCAACGAACCTTAAAATCGAGCATCATGAGTCGAGTCAAGGAAATCTTTCTTCTTCTTTTTTTTGTCGAAAAAAAAGTCATAAAATGTAAAGATTTCCAGGCACGCAGCACTTCAACGGCTTCCGTTTTAGATGGTACGCCCTTAAATATGCACACAGAGCTTCAATTTTGTGCTAGTGTGTTTTGTGTGTGTATGTGTGTGTGTGAGCCTCTCTGGAGAATTTAGGCCCATAACTATGTACGTATATGCATATATATAGTCTCTACATAGTCGACTTTGCAATACCCATGAATACTTAAAATGCAGTGAAAATAAATTACACAAAATATTCTTTTCAATTTCATTTCTTTGCCTACATTTGCATTGCATACTTTATATTATTGTTTAATATGTAATACCAGACACATGCAGATATTAAAGATTGACACGTGAGTGGTGTGTCTTTATATTTGAGTTATGCGACCGTTTTTGGATGGCAGCTTAAATTTACAATAGTTCATTCATTTCATGGAAATCTATCCGAAAATATACAAAAGCAAAAAGAGTCTCTAAATATGTATAACTCTTATAAAGAGTGATTTTCATTCACCTAATAATAGGTATCCATTCGATTCCAACAATATTTGAAGTATTTTATATATGGGTTTCACTATCAAGTAATTAAAATGAAACTTTTATTTATTGTAACAATCCAAATTTGTTTGCTATCACTTCCAAATGAATACCATATGCAAAGATATTCAAATAATATGAAGGTATATGGCATTAACCTGTTGTGTAAACCAATATACATAAAACATATAGTTAATAAACGTGTCACGTTTTCATCGGCATCATTTAACATTTTGTAACAGGACAAATTAAGCATAATCATCCATCAATTTGGGGAGCATGACACGTTTGGCTTAACTTATTCATGAATTGTGTAAATTTTCATTGTTTCTTGTCGTATCACATTTTTGACGCATTGTAACCAAACAATAAAAAACAAATCAAATAAAGCTGAAAATTCCAAATACGTTGTTTGGCTTTTTGTTTGGGTAGGGCTTGATCTGAGGCACGTCCCAGTCATTTCACTGCGATTAGCAGGACCAAAAATTGGCATTTCACTTTAATAAACCGCCCAACAATCTTCTGGGAAAGCGTTTTCAATTCGCAGTAAAATGGCGACAAACCAAAGCACCGGAAGACATCAACAAAAAAGTCGCCGCCAAAAGCAGTCATTTAATTTTTTTTTACAAGTGGAAAATCAGCTTCCGGGCGTGTATTTATGCTGCTCTCTCTTTGCCGGCAGGGCAGATCTGCGTGGAACAACCTGAGCAAAGTCTGCAGTTGAAACAAATTTAATTTTCTACTTTTTGGCGGCTACCAGACAAATAGAAACAAGCCGCAAAAGCCACCAAGAGACGCCTGCGGCTGACACAAGTGCGACGGCTGCTTCCTTTTTAAAATGTTTTTTTAGCTGGCTTCAATCTGCCAGGATTTTCTTTTTTTTTGGCACACAAAAATAGTAAAAACTTTTGGATAATTACATTTGTCGGCAACGGCGGTTGTTGCTTTGGCAGCTAAGTCAAAACAAACAACAACAACGAATCACCCGAAACCAAGAAAAACCAAAAATGGTTTTCGGTCTGACGAAGTTGAAATACCCTAGCAGAAATAGTATATTGAATAAAAACAACTGTAAATTAAATAAAAGAACTCAACTTAAACTTGGATTCGCCAACTTCTGGTGCTGACTGTAAGCTAATTTCGTGGTTGACGCTACTGGGTGTCCGAAAGTATGTAAATGCTATGAGAACTTCTTTTGATGTCCTTTTTAATCATTTGGTGGGATGGCAAGTGGCTCGCAGTTGGGGGACGACGAGGGTAGAAAATGGGGCAATTTTATTGTGACTAAGCGCACAATCAATCGAGCGGCCATTTTGTAATATCCGGCTTAAAATGTAATATGCGAAATGTTGATTGAAATGCAAAGAATCGCACATAGAGCAGAAAATGAAGAAAAGCCGCCGCCCACATGTTCATAGCTTAATTGTTTTTTGTCATCGGTATGTATGTGTGCGTCCTTAAATATTTTCTTAAGTGTGTGTGGATGTCTGTATAATTGCCATCTGCTTGTAGTTAACAAAAGGCACAGCACAGCACAACAGACAAAAGGATGAGGAGTTGTGCCACATGCCGTCTGCGAGTGACAGCTAAGGAAAAAGTGAATTATAGGAACGAGAATAGATTGAGATAGAAAGAGAATGAAGAATGGCAGGACAGCTACCACCTGAAGAGATAGTTGCAAGGAGCTAAGCAAATGGTGCCGAGGACAATTAAACTTTTAAGCAGCCAACGACCCGAAGGCGAAGCAGAGCGACAAATTATGAAAATGCATGTAAATGAAAATAAATATGAGAATCCAAAGCTGATAACCAGTTGCCAGTAGCCAGTTGCCGACACATGCCAAAAATGGAGCGGCATACAGTGCCACACAGTGCCACACACACACAGGACTCCAAGCAAAATACTCACAATAGCGACAACAATAGAGGACGAAAAGAGTAAAAGAGTGCAAAGTGGGGAGAGTAAAGAGGTTGCAGACTATTACCATTGTTGGCAGCAGCCGCAACAGTTCACATGCCTCATTTTCAACGGTCAAAAGGAAGCAGGATATACAGGATATATATTGTAGCTGCAGGATATGCCACAGCACTTTTTTATGTTCTGCGTCTTTTGGACCAACTGCGTTCGTCGCTTTTCTATACACACACACACACACGAAAGTGTGTGAGAGAGCGAGAGAGGGAGAGAGAGAGGCAGAGAGAGACACTAACACACGTATAAATCTCCTCTGCATGAATGAAATATGGCAAATGTCATTTAACATGACAACTTGATGATAATAATAACAATAACAACAATGGGATACCAAAAATGTTCCTTAGAGCCAGCGTCACAGCCAGTCCTTTTTGTTCCCATTGATTGGGAGGGTGAGGCATGCGACAAGGAGCAGACAGAAAAGGTGAAACGACAATAAACTGCGGGTAAGAAAAGAATCGCCAAGTCCACTGCAAATATGAAATGACGAAAGCTTGCAAACCCAACATTGAATATAAAAGATAAACGGTGCGCAAATACCAGAGATTAGATGAAAGTCAAGATTGGGTGGTATTTATAGTGGTTACAAAATAATACAATATGGAGCTCAAAAAGATCAAAGATCAAGAAACGAAAGATTGAAGTAGCTGCAACCAAAAAATATGTTTAACATATGGAATTCTATCAGAACTTAAGTGATTTACTAAAACGTATTTGCCTAGAACGATGATATGTTATTTAAATCATTCAAAAGAAAGTGCATAGTACTTAAAAAAAATGCTAAAGTAAATTAACTATATAAATTAATCCACTTCTCTAAGGCTATACCCTTCTTAAGCACTCCATCACTGTAAAGGTGATCGGCATTGATATTCGATATCGTTTCAGTTGCCCGTTTCGAACAGTGAAACTCGATTCAAGTTAGAAAGGTATGGTTAACGAGCCAACACGTTAACTATTCCAATTTACAGCCTCGCTGCTGCTGCTGCTGCTGCTGCTGCTGCTTATACAAAATGCCACAAAGCACATTTAGTGTAAAGCGAGTCGACCGCAAAGCTATTGAAATGCGTGCAGCAGATGGACATACACCATAGCATATGGACTCAGAAATTGGAGGAGTGGAGACGGAGCGAAACTGCTGCTTTCAGCTGCACACTGATGCCAAATGGAGCAGAACCGGAAATGTGGTTACGTAATCTACGTGAGTGATTGAAAGAGATAGCACGAGCTACATGCTACATACGCAGGCAATCAAAAACCGTAGCATACTTCTTGGCACATTATTATTATCGATCCAATTTGTTATTCAGAAATATGTCGAAATTTTCGTGATACGTACGTGCATGAAAATTGACAGCCTCATGGAAATTGCAACGGTGTAAATTTTACATATTGTTTTATATGAATATTTATAGATATGCGCAATTCAATTAAAATTAAAAAATACGAAATAAAAAATATAAAATCAAAATCAAAACTGTTATAAACAAAAGCATTTCAAACTTTGGCTATGAGAGAGAGATAAAGAGCACAGGTGTGGAAGAGTAGTAAGGTGCAAACACAGAGGAACTCAACAAGGAACAAACAACAATTCAACATCCGCTGCAAAAAACCGCAATGAAATTTCCGGAAGTTGTGCATAAAATGGGCTATGCATACGGAAATCATCAACTCAATGGCTGAACACGAATCATAGAGCAGGGGAAGAAGATGAATGGGGAAAATGGGGACGAAGCGGTGGCGATAGAGTACGATGGCCATGGGAGTATTGCTGACCAAAAGCAACAATGGAATGACGCCAAATGAAATGCCAAAAACAATGCAAACGGCTGCCAACTTCCGGCGAGCGCAGAATGCACAACTCAATGATGAGGAGAAACCAAAATAGGGGCTGAGAATGAGAATGAAAATGATGATGATGTTGGTGATGATGTTCATAATAATGCAGATGATTGAGGGAGAAGGCTGCCGATGATGACCTTCAGTGTATGTTTGGACGTTGGTTGCTGCTCAGTTGACCAGAAAGGCGCTGCAGGCTGCGAGAGTCCTTGTCAGGGTCGCTTCTGCTACTCATCCCCCATTTTAAAGGTGGGTAGTGGGTGTCGGGTTTGTCAGTGGGCGTTGGGTTTTTTGGTTTGTGTTTTTATTGTTTCACAATTCAGAGAGAAATCGCATGGCTGGGCTTGGTTCATGACTCATTTGATTTCAATGGCCACAACTGTTCATTTGGAAGCGAAAGTAGTCAACAATCAAACAATGGAAACAAACGGCAAACAAACGATGCGACCAGTTTAAGCGGACAATTTATCGATGAATGCGTATGAAATCGTAAGGAAATGTTGCTAAGAGAAGTATTAAAAGCAGCTGTGCTGCAGAGTTGAGTTTATTGTGGTTATAATGGTTTTGAAACTCTTTCGTTATTTTGTCCCACAGTGCTCTGATATTTATTATTTATGCTGTTTGCTGCTGGCCTAGTCTTAATAATAATAGTAATAAATATGCATGTTAAGGGGGTCATTTTCCCCCTCAAGTCGACTGCTATCAGAAAGCAAATCACGAAGCCCCCATCCAATGATGAGCATTCAGTTTTAAGCGCTTTACCAGTTGGTTGTGCTGCATTCCATAAATGTTAAGCGCTTTACTCGAGGGGCTGAGGAGCAGCATGAGCTGCTTCTGCAGCGGAAGTTCTGGGCAACTGGGCAGCTTACCGAATGATTCTACTGCACAGTTTACAATCGAAACTACGGATAGAGACCTAGAGAGAGAGAGAGAGCAGAGAGAGAGAGAGCAGAGAGAGAGGAGAGAGACAGTTGCTATGGATTAGGATTGAAGTAATGTTATACAGGAATGCTGGTTGGCTCAAGGACTGTGGAACGGATGATGGAAAGGATGACAGACAATGGAGCCCCTACAGGACATGGCACATAAATGTTTAATAACTCGAGCAGAAAATTAATTTTTATGTAAAACATTCTGTAAGGACAAAAGACGTACTCCGCAAAACATATTTTACATAATTCTCTCACAAAGTTCAAACTTGATAAACAATTTCATTTGAAGCAGATGCTTAGCAGCAGCAGCAACAACAACAAACAATAAACAAAGGCAGCACAAAACAACAAAGTGTAATAAAAAGAATTTCGCTTTCATGTTTCGCGCCGCTGGGGACGTTGCCTCGTTTTTCTTGCTTTGCGCCTTCAACGCAAAAACTTTGCTGCCACTTTACACATTCACACATCCAATCCACCCACACACATAGCTCAAGATACAAGCACACACACACACACATGCAGAAAAGGTATACATAAACATGGCACAACAAAGATGCGTTGTCGTTTAACCTGAAGCCAACGCACAGCCCTCTAAAGAATGCAATGCTATTTCATGTACTCTTTACAACAGAAGGAAGGCATTTAAGTTAAGCCAATCAGTACGCTGTCCCGCAAGGAAAACATTATGGGATATATTACATGATTCCCTCGGAGCTTTCAAAGAAATAGCAAGAAGAATGTATATAAATTAATATGATTTATTTGAACAGCTATTTTCAGCCAGTAAATGACAACAGTTGAAATTGGTTAGATTTCGTTTCAAAATCTGAGTGTACTGGTGTATTATTGTAGTGTATTGTGGTATGTTGGGTATCTTTCAAACATTTAAGGTCTTATAGTTGATATGCCCTATTTTCAAAAATCCTCAGTTTCGTTTTTTATTGCTTTCTGGTGAGTTTGGCTCCATTTTGGCCAGGACGATGTTTAGAGGCGTTTAGCAGCGCGTTTAGTTTGCTGTTGGCAGCAACGATGCAGCTTTTGTTTAAATTTCAATCAAAAACAATTTTCAAAGCTGCTTACGAGCAGCGTTAAACCGAAGCGTAGACAGAGAGAGAGGGGGGTGGTGGGAGCGATAGCGGAAGGTAGAGACAGCAATTGAAGCATGTTGAATGCCTAAGGGGGCAAATGTGATGCCAGCTCTAAACGCATAAGGTTCCCAGCCAGACTGCAACAAGTTAGCATTGTGGAGGGTGAACTTTTCCGCATGGAGCGAAGCAGAAGTAGAGAAAAATACAGAGCAAGAGAAGGAGAAGGAGAAGGAGAAGGACAATGAGAGTGGGGTGTGCGGAAAGAGTGGGCAAATGCACAGCACAAAATTGCCGCTGGTGTGTCAACAACAGCAACAACTGTACGAAGAAAAGCCACCACACGCCCTCTGCAATTCACTTTCCCCTATCAAAGGGAGGCAGGAAAAAGGCAAATGGGCTGGGAGTAAGAATGGAGAAACAGCCACCGAGTCTTGTGTTTAACTACAATTTGCCCCTGGGCACACACATTCTCAGCTGGTCGAGAACGAATATGCAACATGGTGCAAAGTTTTTTACATAATTAGAAATATGAAGCAGCAGTTGCAGCAGCAGCCTCTAAGCGAAGGTGGAAGGGCAAGAAAAGGCAGTGGCATGAATACAGGGACGCCGTCTTTAATAGTGATTTGTTTTTAAGGTTCATTTGCCTCTGCCATGTTGAAAGTTCCTCAGATTTTGTTGTTGCTGTTGTTGTAGCTGGAGCATGAAGTGCAGTGTAAATGTCTTGACTTTTTGTGTTTGCTAAGCCCTTAAGCGGCCTCACACAAGAGCAACTCAGCTCATGGACGTGTGTGTGTTTGCAAGTGAGGAATAGTGGCAGTGGATGGGTGGATGGGCGGTTGTTAGTCAAGTTACGTTTTTATGTTCGCTACGTGCTTGGCCATTAATAAAATGTTCACCGTGTTCGCTTGTGTGTTGTTTATGCAGAAATTTTATATTTTTGACCCTAAATGTTTCACACACGCACACACATATAGATCACATAAACAAGTGCACATGTAACACACAGGGACAAAAATGTATTCGACACCAGTAAAAAGCAACCCATTTACAAAGTGCTCTCCATTTTTAATTAATTAAGCGTTTCGCCTAAAAGCTGGCAACGAAATATGCAAAATTCAAGTTGTCTAAAAGCAACAGTTTCGACAGTTATGCTCTATGTAAAAGAATTAAGCACATGGAATTTATTATATGCAAGAAATTAAATTCACAATATACAAGTGAGTAGAGTGAATATCGACAAACTTTTGAAACGAAGATATTTTGCAAGAACGAATGTACAAGCACATATAAGGCATACATTAATTTTGCTAAAGGCCCTCTGTAAAAGTTAAGGCTCGTTTTGGTTGCTGATAAATCATGCTTGTTCAGTTTCATTGCTTTATTATTATGCTCAAGAGTAGAATTATTGTTAAATTATCTGCTTGCCAAGCTGTTTAAAACCAACATTGTGCTCTTTCACTGTTAGCCAATTTGGGTTTTCAATGAAAAGGCAGACATTAAAGCTACCACACAATCACATAATAACAGAGGCGTACGCAAAAATAAATTAGCTATAAAATCCAAGCAGTTAAAAGCCTACTTCAGGGCCCACTCTTCTATGGAAAACCTCCCCCCTCCCAGAGGAACTTTACCCGCAGAGCCGCCCGTCGCCCGGAGCAAACTTTTATTAATTGCGTAATAATCTCATTACATTTACAAATACATTTACAACAGCATTTATACCTGCCCCAAGGCCAAAGAAGTCGCTGGAGCGGAGATGAGGAAGAAAAAACCAGCAACAACAACAAGAATAAACTAAAGCCCGAATTGAAACGAAGACGCAGACAGCAGTCAGTCAGGATGAACAAAACACAGGAACAAGTCTGCCGCCCGGAAGCGCTGATAAATGATAGCCGCCACCCCACCAGCAAACCCGAAAATTCTTACTCCAGTGCACCTCCCTTGCCCGACGCCGCATCGTCAAAGTTGGGCGTGTAAATAAATCTAAACATTAGTCGAGGAAGAAGCTTCCGCTCTCTTTCTCTATCTCTCTCTCTCTCTCTCTCTGTGAGATCTCAGACAATGACAAAAGGCACTAAAAACTGTCAAAATTGCGTCAGCTTATGAATATGAAATACTCAGACGGCAAATTAAAGCATGACAAAAGTTTTGCAAACCGAATCCTTGTAAAACCACCACCGCCCAA
The DNA here is from genome assembly GCA_035041595.1 of Drosophila basisetae. NCBI lineage: Eukaryota > Metazoa > Arthropoda > Insecta > Diptera > Drosophilidae > Drosophila > Drosophila basisetae. The sequence continues at coordinate 2,248,630 of JAWNLB010000147.1, read as the reverse complement.
CCAACGCCCAACCCCCAACCCCCACCCACCAACCATTCAACTACCCAACAATCTCAACCTGACAACGAAACGCATATCATCCCAAGATCCTTCTTTGGCTTTCATAATGAGTAAAATGTCACAAGTTGACGCAAGTAAATATTTAAATGTCAGATTTCTATATGACAAAAAACAGACACACTGCCCCCAACCACAATACGAAAACCAACCGCTCTATGAAATCCTCAAAACAGTAGAGCCGCTGAACAAGCCCCTAGACAAGAGCAAAATATGTCTCATAATTTTGGCTGCTGAACAAATTCATTCTAAAACTGATGACATTCCAGCGACTGCCTGTCGTTCCCCTCGATTTGCTTGCCGCTCGCTTCACCCTCTCCCATCGAGCGCTCTCTCTCTCTCTCTCTCTCTCTCTCTCTCTCTGTTCTGTGGGGGCCCAAAGATATGCGGGCTTCAAGTTAAAGGAACATTTTGAGCATTGACTCTGCATGTGGGTGAGGATGGCGCATAGGCAGGGGTCAGGGGTCAGGGGCCGGGTCGTACTTTACACACCCCGTCTCTCATCTATCAAAAACTCCTACTTTTTCACTTATATAGGACTTGCGTATTCTTTAGCTCTTGCTTTCATTCACTCTCTCTATCTCTCTTTCTTTCTTACTCACTCTCTCTGTCTGCCACTCTGTCATGTATGCATGCAAAATATGCTCGACCGCCGTTTGACATTTACAAATGACAAACATTTGACAAACAAAATGTCCTTTTGTCTGCGCATCCTGCGAGTGTGACAGCAGCATTGTCACAAGCGTTTAATGTGGGCGCTGCGACTTTGCTTACTGCTTGAAGTTTCGGGGAGGTCGGAGAGGGTTGCGGCATGGCATATTTTATGTAGACCCGCAGCAAGTTGCAGCAACTTGTTATTACCTCAGGATGAGTCGAACAACAACAACAACAGCAATTAAAATTCGAAAACTTTACAACTTTAAAAGAGAACTGATAGGTTAATTTAAATCTTTAGCAATTATGAGCAAATAAAAACCAAGCTTGTAACAAGGTATATAAAAAACTTGTGGGCATTATCAAGAAAATTGATTTTCATGGCAATCCTAAAGTGTTCTTAAAACGTTTTAATAGCCCAGTTGAATGCAGACAGTAATGCGTTTGCGTACGGCGCAGAAAGATTAAGTCATAGGGCGTCCTCGAGAGAAAATTTATTGCTGGAGGAAAATGCGCAGTCAGTAAAATGCTTAAGTGTGTTGCACTAAAATGACTCTCACAAGCGAGACAGGAGAGAGAGAGAGAGAAGGAGCGAGAGAGAGAGAGAGAGAGAGAGAGAGAGAGAAACTGAGAACAGTAAAGCTGTGGAACGTACAACAGATTTGTAGTCAGTTTTCGTTTAACAATGCTAGCTATGATAGACAAATGATTTTCACTGCGATATTTGTTAGCCAGGTAAACATAACTTGGCAGTAGAAGCTTCTTCTCTGGCACTGTTGACGGGCATTAACAGTAGTTAGTTCGTGTACTGCGTACTGCGTATAGGGAATAACATCAACAACAATTCTCTACTGAAACTGTACATAATGCACCTGACCAGGCCCAATGATAGCAACCAGAGAGTCATTACTTTTAATAAAGTCTACGGAAACTAGAATGCCTGCTGCTTCTGTGTCTATTGTGGCCAGTGTCCTGTGCGTGTATCCTGGGTGTGGTCGGCACACCTACGCAGATAGACAATTCGATGGTGGGGTGGGAAGGGCAGGGGGAGGGGGCCAGGCGTAGCTATGTTTACAGACGGTCCCCAAAAGTGCTTGCACTCTCAACAGTCTGTCTGTATTCCATTTTTTTGGACGGCAGAAGCAGGCAGTTTGTTCTGTGTGCGTAAATATTTGGCTTTAATAGAATTAGATGATGAAGAAGCAAATACTGGCCAAAAAAGAAGAGAGGCAACTAAGTTATTCACCACCCTCACCCAGACTTGAGAGGGCGTTGCTTGGCGTGGGCCTACACTTAAATTAATAAAGTAAATAATAAGCATTACGTGAGGGACTCAGGACAAGGTACAGCTGCGCCAGGTGCCGGACTTTGCCGCGTTGAAAGTGAATTAAACGCCATTTATGGAGCTTAGCAAAAAGAGAGAAAAAAACAACAACAAAAAAACAGACAAAAAATCGTTTTAGCCTCGTTGTCCATTTTTCTATGGAAGCGAAGCAGCTTTTAAATAAATTTGTTTGTTGCACTCATGTTTCACTTTTTTCTCATCTACGCTTTATTGATTAATTTATGGTCCTGGACACAGGACTAAGGACTTGGGGAGCTGTTGGTTACGATATTTTGCGGCTCTGGCCCTTAAGCACATTGCGGCAGTTAGCGCCTAATCCAGCTCAATATGGCTCAGCAGCCAAGGCTGCCCCGCCACCAGGACGAAGAGCACATCGGCGACTTCTTCAACTGTAAGCGCATTTGTGGGCGGGCTGGCTTAAGGGCGCTGCAAAAAGCTTTTGATTGAATTGGAAAATGAGAATGAAAATAATTATACGGCTGCTGTCAAGTGGCTCTCGCTTTACTTAAATGCGGTCCTTGGATTAGTCGAATACATCTTGCCTAATGTCCTTTTTGGTCGCAGACCACAAACTTTAAGCTAACTTACGCAATTCTTGTGCCCAAAATAGAAGATATCTTCTTCAGTGCGACTTGAACTTACCTAGAATGAAAAACAAAAAACACAATGCAAATTAAATTTAAATTTAAATTAATTTCAACAGCAACATGAATTTGCAAAATGAGACAAGTGACAAGATACATCCAAGCCACAGAGTGTGTGGCAGAGAGAATGAGAGAGAGACAGAGAGAGAGAGAGAGAGAGAAAGAGATAGGATAGACGACGTCGTCATCTTGTGAAAATCTTTGCATTAAATTGGCTTTTCTTTGCCTAATTTTAGAGGCCTACTTAAAAATCCATTAAAAATTTGCATGAATCCATAAAAAAAGACCAGCAAATGAGCAAAGAATTGAAAGACTTGCGTAACGAACTTAGAATACTCTAAAAATATACATACCTTTCTACCTTAAGGCGAGAGGTCTAAAAATAATACATCTATGGATACATGTATTGAAAGTATTGTGAACAAATTTAATAATAAATAATACGTATAAGGAAAAGATTTTGGAATTCTTAATCCATTTAAAAGTTTTTGGCCAGTTATTTAAAAAAAAAAAGAAGTGAATTGATAACTTTTGCTAATAGTTAAACCACTTCAAAATTTAAATTAGAATGAATAAATTATATTTTCGTATTTACATAAATTTGAGCATAGCATGACCAAGACAAATAATTGACAATCATTTAAAGTGTAAACATGAATTCGGTTCTGCTCTTTGGCTACCATTTGTGTTCAACTCATGAAATTGACAAGAAGCTGTCATTAATTTGCATCAAATCAATTTCCCTTTGACAGCTGCCTATCCTAGAGCCTTGCCAAGGCTGGCCTCGCCTGTCTTGGCCTGTTTTGCTGTGTTTGTGTTGTCTTGGCCTAGGCGGAGGCGACATAAAAATGCAAATTTTGCCGATGGCTTTAAAAAGGACATGGCCAAAAAGGGAAGGAAGGAAGCAGAGTGAACGCAGTCAGGCAAAAGAAACTCAACTGCCAGCTTGACATGAGAGACGTTCGCATATGTGACATGGCAACAAAAATTGCTAAAATATTATTACAAGTAATAGGCACAAGGAGCAACAACATTTTGTGGCAGCTACAGCTGGATTGGGGGGAGTAATGGATGGGCGGCATGACGACAAAAGGGTGTTGAAATTGATGCCAGTGGTTGGCAGCTGACGGAAGATGATGACGATGATGGGGGATGATGGGGAGATGATGTCGATGATGCCTGGCTATATCAATAGGCATATCAATACTGTCGCCACACACAAACACACACACTACCCCAAACAGCTCCCGACACCCATTCGGCTGCGGTTAGACGTGCCCAAAATACATTAAAAGTTAGGCAGCAAGCCAGGCAGGAAGAGGGGGAAGAGAAATAAACTCTTCAGGGCATTTTCTATACAAACAAATTGCTACGTACGCGACTTGAAAGCCGAAAATTGATTGATGTTACTTTGCGTAGTCTTTTCGAAGTCTGCTTTTAGGCCATGTTAGCAACAGAGTGAGATAAGGAGAGAGTAAGAGAGTAAGCGAGAGACAGGGAGACAGAGAGAGAGAGAGAGAGAGAGAGAGCGCATATAACTTGGTACTAATGCGAATTTGAGTGCTCATTGTTGGCCATTATACACATATTGAGTGCGGCAGAAAAAGCCAAGCTTTTGGTAGCTTTGGCGTTTCGGATATTTTGGCTGTTTTATGGCCCAACGCCTTGAGAAATGCGCATTTAATTGAGTGTATATAGGGGGGTGTAGAGGGGTGGTTTTGCTTGGGATAATTGAATAACTGTCAACACTTTAATTAGAGCGTAAACAATTGCAAACGAAATGGCATAATTGCAATTGCGACACAGAATTGTGCAGCAGCTGCAACATTTGTTGGCAAACGCATTTATCGCGACCTTATTTACAGCCAATAGCTGTGCAGACTGGGCGACCGGTGGCATAGGAGGGGGAACATTTATTTATGATTTGATTATTGAAATCTTTTGGCCAGTTGTATCAAAATTTGCATCTGTTCGTTAAATATCTACTTTTGCCACATTTTCTATCCAATTAAAGCGCAACAAATTGTCTAACCTTTTGTGCAATATTTTCACATTTACACACAGATGTAAAAAAAACATAAAAAATATTAAAAACAAGAAATAAATCCAATTAAATGCCAAACAACTCGCAAACAAACTTTTTGCTCAATTCAATTTACATGGCTAAAACGCATTTCAACAACAATTGCTCGAAATTTCCAACAATGATCCAAACAGATAGTTAGACAATTAGACAAAAGCGTTTATTATGTTGTTTTATTGCAGCAATTTGGTCGATAGTTAATGACCATTCTTAATTAGTGACAAATTCCTGACTAAATCGTTTTAAATTTTACATTTTTTCAGCTTGCGAGTTATACAAAATTGACGAATAATATTCCGAATAATATCAGTATGCATATATAATTAAAGTTATGTGAATGAGGCGGTATTCATATAAACATGGAATATATAATTGGAGGAACTAGGGATCAAATATACACCAACCCTAACTTATGCACAGAATGTGAGCACTTTTACCGGATTGAAGGTTTCGCTAGGCTACTACATTTTTTGCTGGCTAAAGCGACACAATCTGCTATTGTATACTCTGAAGATTCTTTCACATTTTCACAAAATCGTCAGAGTTCGCTCTGACAATACCAAGTTTAATTAGCTGATTCCCTCGAAATAATAAAACGATCTCAACATATTCTCTCCATATTCAAGAAAGGTGAAAAATCTACAATAGATCATAAGAATATATATATAGATATGTATGCACATAAAATGAGATTATATTTTCTTATATTTTTTTTCTTGTACCAACATTCATACACTTCTATTTATACATATATCGACAACCTTCAAAATCTGTAAAAAGCAAAAGCTCGCACAGCATGTTAAATGAAGTCACTAAGCTGCCATTCTTATCGTCATTTCGTAAAGAAAAACACATGTAAAGATAAAACATATACATTTATGTATATTTATGTAGGTAATATCCGCAGCAATCAGGCAAGGAGGCGTGTCGCAGCGTGCCCTTTTTATAGCATTTGCACCATAAAAACCATTTGAAAAATACAACACCAAAAAAACAAAAACAACAAAAAATCGCACTTTTTATGTTGTGCCCGCAAAGTATGCAACATTTATTTTTAATGCTACAGAAAAGGCAGAAAAATGTGGAGAGAGCAAGCATTTTGCCATTTTATGCATATTCGGCACATATAAATTTTTACGCGTTTAGAATATCAATTTGGTAGATGCGATTTGGCCATAAATGCTGCACGAAAAACAACAACAAAACATGCAACAATAAATTCATGACATATTTTCCCTCTTTTTTTTGGTTTTTTGTTTGGGAGCTGTGTGAGCGAGTTAGCTATGCAAATGCGATGTTATTTTATATTCCTTGTTTTGGTATATTTGTGACTGCAATGTTTGCTGTAGCATTTAAAAATTCATTTCGCTGTTTGTTGATTTTCTGTTGCTATTGTTGTTGTCGCGTTTGTGACATGTTTTCATGCGGTTTGTGAGGGTTTTTTAAGTCGCGCTTTTCGGTAATTTTTTAGACATGTTTGTTGTTGTTATTGTTGTTGTTGTAAGTGAACATGTCTGGGTTTTGTATGTTAAATTAAATTATGCGGTTTTTGCACAGACCAGCGCACAATGCATCTGCGTACGTGTTTTAAACAAATATGCAACTAATGAAAAGCATTTAACCAAAATGGAAATACAATTGCAAAAATCCAATTAGATTGTTTACAATGCTGACCACCAGATGTCGCTGCATTATTGACTGTTTCCGTTGCTAAAAACTATTTTAGACGATTTTATCGCGCTGCCTTGTCCATTTGATTAAACTGAAATATAAAACTAGCTTCATTTTGATCAAATCGCATTTGTCGAAATTTGTCGGCCTGTGCTTATGGGTGGGTCTTTGTTTTGTGGCGCTCATTTGCTCGGTGCTCGTGCCACTTTACACCACTAAGAACTAAAGCCCAGTACGACATTTTCTCGTCGTCTCACTTGGGGGAAAAGTTTTTTGCATGGCACTTAAAAAAAATGTATAAAGTGCTTTGAGCAGACTGCCCCTCAGCAGCTCCGGTGGGGTGTGGTGTGGTGGGTTGGTTGCTTCGCTGCCTCCGTTTTGGTCTGGCAATGAAGTGCAAATTGCAGCGTAAAGTGTTGGCCATGTTGCCTTGTTCACTGCCACGACACGCCCCCGCCAGCCACGCCTACGTGTTTCCGTTTCTCGACTTTTACTTCTTTGTCACACGAGCAAAAAGAAGTGGGATTCAGTAAAAGCGCCCATGAAGCAAGTCACTTGCAGTTACAAACAGGGCAAGCCCGACTGCCTCTCTCTCTTTCACTCTCTCTTTCGCTCACTCTTCCCTCTCTCTCTCTCACTCCCTCTGCCTTGTTTTTTGTGTGTTTGGCAAACTTGTTCGCAATGCACGCCCCGCCATTTCCCCAAGTTTTTGGCGCCTCCGCATTCATCTTCAACAACGCCTCGCACTTTTAATTGTTTCGAGTCTTTGCTTTTTTTACGCTCGTTGTTTTTTTTCCGTTTTTAATTTTTGCTTTTTATTTTGCGCGCAGTTTTGTAGTGCAATTTGTTTCCGGCGACGCCTTGAAGTATGCAGTGCTTCTCTTATTTACAGTTTCCCTCTGTCTTCCTGTTTTTCTGCATCTATTTTTGTATTGTTCTGGCTCCATCATTTAGTCGTAAATCTGGCAATTATCGCACTTATTTAAAAGCACAGCCAATAATTAAGTATCATCTGCGATATGTGAAGTGTATAAATATTGCGAATTAATGTCTGTTTATATTGTGTTGTGAGTTTTTAAAGGTCATAAAAAATTCACTGTCTCACAACTATATAAAGATGAAAAAATGCATTTGGTGCAGACAGTATGGGAAAAATATAATAAATGCCCAAATTAATAATTTAGTTTGGGATTAATATCATCTGTTTTTGATTCATATATCTGAAATTACATAAATGGCAGAATCGAACATCAAAGATAAGCATTTTAAAGCTGAAATCTTGCAAAATAATAATAACAAAAACCTGTACAAAAAACCTATACATTTTTATGGAATTTTATAGATAAAACCCGCAGAGTTTCCATTTGTTTGTCCGCCAATCGGTCGGATGGGTTTTGGTTTGGTGAAATCTACTCACATCATTTATTTGCAAATTATCGAAATTTTTGGTTCTCTGGATATTTATCTGGTCATCGCTTTCGGCCATTTGCTGCTGTTGAGGTTGTGTTAAATTATTTGAAATATGCCAACGAAAATACTCTGAACAAATATAGCAGAACCGCAATCGCAAAAAACCATAAACATGAACATATATGTCAGATACACATATTTATATACACGTACACGTACTGAATGGAGGGATAATAATGTAGCAGGCCGACATGAATTTCTGTTGACACAAGCGCATGACAATTAATTGTGATTCGATATTTGTATGTATGCGTATATATCTCTATCTATATTTGTTTTATGATCTGGCATTTATTCCCATATTGTGACATGCTGCGGCACACTGTGCCTTATCAGTGGCAGCAAGAAGCGGGCAGAGAAAAAAAAGATAGTCTCGCATGAGAGCTTTAGAAAGGTAATAACTTGGCATACCGCTTGCATTAGATAAAGAAGTGTGGATGGGGAAGGACTGGCTTCCATCATTTTGTTAGCGGAAATTTGCTGAAAAGGTTAAGTTGTAATATTTCGTCACCTTTTCGCCATATATAGAGAAACAGAGGAGAGCGCTGAGGGCGGTGAAATGGGGAGAAAAGGCAAAAGCTGTGCATAATTTAGCGCATCCAGATGCCAGACAGAAGACGCCTGAATCCAACGAGTGCCCCTGTAATGTATGCTACAGAATACGCACACATAAAAAATGCGCTATTACCATAACACACACACGCATGCATAACAGACGTATGCTGGTCTATGTGTATGTGTGTATGTGTGTAAGGGCACCGGAAGTCACTTTAACGATGCGCGAGTAAGTAATAACAACAGAAAAAAATTTACTCACACAGCAAAGCTAAAAGAAACGGGCAGAGCCAACAAAATGGCGCACATTTGTCTGCCTCACATGTGTGTGTGTGTGTGTGTGGGTTGTTAATGCGCACAATGAGACAAGCTAGACACACACACGCACACATGAGTAGATAGATAGAGCATGGGGTGGCTGGCACTACCTGTTCGTTATGACAACTCATCACTGTACCAGATCCGCTCCGATCCGCTCCAAGCCCAAGTTGAGAATGTGGGGTTTCTGGTCATAAGCAGTGCTGAGATTGTCCTCCAACAAAAACACCACCAACAACTTGGCTAAATGAGTGTGTGTGTGTGTTACTGCAGTCAGGGCAAAAGTTTTGCTTATGCCCTGTAGCTGCTGGCATTTTAAGTGTATTAAGGTAAATGACACAGAAAAAATCAATAAATTATCTTTTGAATTTTTATCGAAAAACTTATTGAGTCTTGAGAAAGAGATAATTCGAGAAAATGAGATAAATAATCTGAAGCATTTTATATTTGCTGATAGTCGCTTTGCATATGTACTGAAAATTCCTACTGCGATACATTTAATAATATAATCTTTTAACCTAATGGAATATATAAACAGAAACTAGAATATATATAAATAATAGATGTAGGGATGCGTAGTGTTATTATTAATATAGCTGCTAGGTTTAAGTTCAACATTTCATTTTAAAAATATCAAAAACATTTTGCTAATTTCTCCGAGGGCATACGCTTAGTATATCATTGGATAGCACCTGTGCAGATATCTGGTTGCGGATGTTGGACAATGTTTGCGATTCTGGTGCTGGATTGCTGACCAGCGTCGTCTGGGAGCTGTTTCTTGTTGCTGATTGTTTGCACAGCGGAAACAACGGAACAGAAAAGAAAAAAAAGAAAAACAAAACAATAAAACGAAAGCAAAATACAAACATGAGGCACACCTGGAAGAGGAGGAATGCAATTTGATTGTTTGCAGCCATTCGGGACTGGACTTCATGTCATCTTTGAAGCTCACGTTCTCGCTGTTCATGTTGTTTGTTCAGGCTTCAGCTTCAGCTTCAGCTTTAGGTTTTTGCGTTTTTTTTTTTTTTGGTGTTTAGGCAAATGTTTGTCGTTGAGAACTGAAACTGAAAATCGCTGACTGTTTGCTGTTTGGCATTTATGGCGCACAAGTGAAATTATGAGGCACCACAACGAGGCAAGAGGAACGGGCAAGCACATCTGAGACTCTGTGCGGCAGCAATTGTACGACTAGGCAGCAATTGCCAGAGGTAAACGTGCAAGAGATGAGAAAATATGACAGCCAGACACGCAGAAAAATGTAACAAATGTTCATTACAGATATATAGAGCGATAGAGAGGGTGAGGAAAAGGAAAGGAGAGGCAGGTAGATGTATTGCACACACAGTCGCCGGCTTGGGAGTTGCATACAGCTGCGGCTGCTGTTGTTGCACACATTCTCTGTTGCAGATGAAGAGAAATGTGCAGCTTATGAAATGAAACGAGTGCAACACATGCGAAAAGCGAATTATGCATCAGCAGCAGCCGCGGCGACTCTGCAAAAATTTTCCAGCCCTTTGGCCTTAGCCAAAACGTGCAGAACAAAAAGGCCTTGAGAAAAAGGACACCATGGGGGAAAACTAGAGAAAACTGATGGTTGCCATATCATTGCGGCGGCTGCTACTGTTCCTGTCTGTCTGTCTGTGTGTCTATCTGCCTGCAATCGCCAGCCCCCGTCAGTCTGATTGCGCCAGCGCCCAGGAGTTATGATAAAGCGGAAATTGCTGTTTTTCTTTTTATACCAACATGCTTTCTTCGTTTGCTTTGGCAACAACAAAAGCAAAACGAACGCACCGGAAATGAAATCAAAATGCAAAAATGGCCCATTTATCAGCAGTTGCTTCCTCGCATATATTTTATATATAAAAAGGTCATGAAATGGTTCCAAGAAAATCATATATTGGGCAGCGAAGGGTTTGGGAAAATGTCCTCAAATATTTATTAAAATATTTTATTTTTCACACTGAATGATAGTCGATGTAAAAACATGACCAACAAGATATTTATATGAAAATCACACTTTAATGACAAAGCTTTACGAATTAAAAGTTGGAAATATATAGTTTTAATAAAGATATCAAATTTGAGCAAAATGCATTCAAGTGTCACGTAATTTGTCTAGTTTCTGACATTCTTCAGCCAGATTGGATAATCAAAAATTACAGAAAAGTATAAACCCAAAACACAGAGTTGAAACCAAAGTCTAGTCAAAAAAATCAGTTGGGTTTCCACAAAGCTGTGAAAGTTTAAAGTCTACCAAAAGTATTTATACAAAACTGCGGCAATGTTCCGCTTACAGGCTACTTATGACCACATCAGGCAGCTATAGCCTTATACTGGCCGCAATCTTTGTTGACCGACAACTAGGGAGTGTGGGGAAGGCAAGGTACACATACCTTTCATACCCCCCATCAACTTCCAATACCGCACTACCCAGTTAAGCTTGTCCACGCCCTGAAAATGAATCGTTTTTGGCAGTTTTCATGTGGTTACTGCTGCTCGTTGGGGGCGAAACTTGGGGCCTCCTAGATAGTACCTGGTCTCGGATTCAGAATTTGTTTGCGGTTTTCCCTGCAGCTGGCAGTGGGTAGCAAAAGGCATAAGAGAGAATGAAAACAGAAACCTTTGTGCCCCGACCCCGTTGCAAATGTTTGCGGTTACATTTTTTTTTCCTTTTTAACTGTGGGCCGTGGGGCCCATCTAAAGTCTAGACATTGCCATTTCCGTTTAACGTGACTGTTGTCCGAACTGTTTTCGTCGTGCCAAAGTCTAAAAATTGTGAAGAGCCGCGCAACGGGTGCTATCCCTATCAACAATATCATTATCATCCTCATCAGCCAGTTCGCCATTTGCATATTGGAGACAAGCATTGAAAAAATTATATAGTTGTTGTTGTTGTTGTTGCAGTTGGTGTTTGGAGTAAAACAGAAACAATGGAAACTCTCGCAAACTGTTCTTTTGACTGTCAACAGTTGCCTTTTATAATGATTCCATTTTTGAATTTGTATTTTTTATTTTATTTGTGCTCTGCTTTGTTCTTGTCATCAACTGCTGCCTGCCTTGTCACTTTTTGTCTGTTTTTAATTTATTTGTCTCCGCTTTAAAGTCCGACTCGATTGCGCTTTTAATTAATTTCAGTTTTCGTGGCTAATTGGGGACTTTTCCAGGGCACATGGCTCTTGCATATTGTATCCCTTTTTGGCCTGCACCTACTATGGTTTTTTTTTGCAACAGCACTTTTTAGGCAAAACGAGAACAACAAAAAAAACATGCATTGTTGACATTAAAATCCAATTTGCTAAACGGCAGTTGCAATAAATATCACAGTGCAAACAAAATGTGCATTTTGAAATTGTGAAAGTTGAAACTATTACCCAACTAGAAGTTACCCCGTATTCAAGCCAAAAGGCGAATCATTTTGAAGAATACATTTCTAAAATGCAATATTATTATTTTAGTTCTTTTTTTAGAAATCGACTTATAAGTTCCAGCTATATTCTTTACAACGTTAACAATTCAACAATTGAAGGGTATCAAAAAATGCTTAGGCCAAGCAAACGATCCTAACAGCTATAGTGTATAAGGGGGTGGTAGGGTAGGTGGGTAGGGTGAGCCCATGCATAGTAATATTATTGCCAATTTTGCAATGTTTACAGTTTTCAGTGGCTGTCAGAGAGCGAGACTGCAACAGCGGGGAAGGCATCGTGAAAGAAGTAGAGAGTTGAGAGAAAACAAATTCGATTGCAAATTGAATTTTTATTGAATGTTGACGGCAGACAGGGCAGGAGAGTAAGCAACACCAGGCTCAAAGAGGCACCAAAGTTGGCGGCTTGTCGATTTGTTTTGCTGTTTATTTTCGATTTTCCCCGTTTACTTTGACAAATTTTTGCACAGTGTAGAGCGGACTAAATGACGTTGACTTCAAATCAAAGGCTTCGAGTGCAAGAAGTTTTTTCTAACAAATTTGCCATCAGTTTGAGTTCGAATTAAAGTCTGTGCAACTACATGTAATATTTGACATATGTATTCTATATTTATAACTAGCTTACAACAGAGTTTTGCCCTTTGTTTTCGTTGTTGTAGTTTTTGCTACGCTTGCACACAGCTGCTGGGCAAGTTTTTTATCGCACCGGAAATGTTATAGAAATTGCGCTTATCTAGAGACAGAACAACAAAACCCATACGACTGAAGCCGAGAGGCCTGTGACCGACATTTATCTGACAGCTTTGTGCTATGTTCTGATTAAAATTCTGCTTTGCTACTGTTTGCTACTCAGACTGTGATATATGATAGATATGCGTTTGCTACGCATATATGATACAGCTCTGATAGTAAATGTTAAACGGAAGTCAACTGGCAACTTAGCTGCAATGCCAATTCACTTTTTGCGTAGGCGTTTATTGTTTTCATGTCAGTCTTGCTGTTGCGTGCCAGTTTAGCTTTGGCTCAAGCCTACGTCATAGAAGAAACTTACCTGCAAGAGAGAAAAGGCATTGCGAAAATGCTTTGATTAGTAGTTGATTCAAATTTATAAATTATTGATGGCTAATAATAAGAAGTTGCTCCTAGAACACCGCAGGATCTCTCACAAGTTAACTTACTATAAGCCAAAAGGAAGTTCAAAGTAAACTTTTCAATATATTTTTTTAAAGTAAGCACAAATAGAAGATTTAAGCAGACCATTCGTATACTCTTATAAGCCAGTTAAATTGGATTTACATGAATCAAACAAATGTTTTCAAATGAAAACTAAATTTCATAAAGTGAAAATATTAACAATCTTATCAAATTGGTTACATAAATAATTCAATTACATTTAGTTTAGGGTTTCCACACAATTTTCTCTACTACGTTCATGCCCTTAACGCCGATGGTGAAGTGAAAGTTAATAAGTTTCATAAATGCCGCATCGTGAAGAGCCTTTAGTTATGTGTAAGACCTTCTGCGTTGCCTTACGGCGTTTCTAAGCCTGTAATTGCATTTGGGCGACAACGCTAACAGTCGGCTAGATGAAAAATAATTAAAAGCAATGACAACTTGGTTTTGCTTTCACACACACACACACATAAGGTCTATATATATGTATGTTTATGCTCGAATCCCCAAACACGTCGCTCACATTTCAATTTACGCATGAAAATGTCATTTCCGACAAGGCACGAACTGAGAACTGAGAGGCGGGATGCATGGAAATTTGCATGCAGGAATGCTCAGCGAAATACAAGAAAGAAAAAAATAATAAGAAGAGATGGAAACCAGAGGGAGGCTGCCTGCCTGTCCTATTCCCAACTAGCTCCTTAGCTAGCTCTCTGTCCAACCGTCCGTCCTTCTGTCTGCCTGTCTACTTGTCTGTCTTTCTATTTGTCTCTTGCCGCGTTACGCACGCCAAAAGTGTAATAAAATTAAGAATTCCTAAGCTGCCGTGACAAATTTTTTTCACATTTTCTTTCGTTTTTTTTTTATGCGCAATGAATGGCAAATGCCTTGGACAAGCTGAGTGAGGAGTGATGAACAAGTAGAGGTTTGCGTAGAGGGGAGGGAAGTGGAGTGGAGTGGAGTGGGGAGTTGGTGAATGAGTGAAGCATTACTGACAGTTCACGACAGCAACGACGACGACGACGTTGAGTGCCAATCTTGCGCTCTCATAGTTCTAAGGCTTGAGAAATAGAAGCAAGGGGAGTGATGGTGTGGAGAGTGGGCGCCAAAGGGAAGCGACTTCCAATGATGGAAGTATACCAAGTATATTAAGCCATAAAATTAGTGCGGCCGCGTGCAGCATTGAATGTATGTAAAGAGGTCGTGGGAGGGGAGGGGAGGGGTAGATGGGCAGTGTACGTGAGCGGCATTAGCGAAACGAGCAGCTCGAGATGAAATTTGTTTATTTGTGATGTATCGCATAATTAGAGGGCAGCACAAAAAGACTTGGAATTTGAGTTTGGGCATCAAAAGATTAAAGAGGGTGTGTCATAATGGACGGATAATTAGAACTGGGAAAGAACACGCCAGTTCAACTTAAGCTGTGCTTTGAAATGCTGAAAGACACCAATCATATCTCAGGATCAACTGTCAATATCACAGGATAATTTTGTTTAAGAATGGAATATTTGAGAAAGATACATTAAAGTTACTCTTAAATGTGCTCCGCAGTCATTCGCGCTGTAATAATGCGTACTTTGCGAAAACTGCTTAACAAACAAGCTGTGGCAAACTAATCTAGTAGTATCCCCAACCAGATAACAGTCAGCCAACAAATTAGTATGCAAGTGAACACAGACTGGCAGATGTTTTTCTAAAGTTATGAGAAGCTGATTGACTAGCTGTCTGACTGCCTGACTGACTGACTGCCCGACTGCCTGACTGTCTGACTGACTGACTGGGCGGACTAACAAATAAATGAGTTTGTTATCATAATCACAAAATGATGAGCACTGCTCATGAATAACATTACAATAAATACACGGAAAAGGGATTGTTAACTCGAGCTGTGTTTGTCTCTGGGAAACGAAAATGTTAATCAGGTCATCTGTGATTTTTGATTCGGAAATTATGCAATCGACGGCATGTAGTAGGCATTAATGATCATAGTGATCCTAATGATGTTCATGTTAATGTTGAGAGGTCGTTCGGTCTTGATGTTGCAGCCCACACAACATTTGTCAATTTAAATGAGCCATAAGCACATTTCGCCAATTTTAATGATTAATTAAGTGTCTGCATTAATTGCAGTCGAACATGAAGACAACGAACACCCGAACAACATCACAAGCAACAAACTGATTGCCGCCCCCTCGCCACATCGCCCTTTTTAAATTTGTTTTTTTCTTCTTCTTTTGCCCCAGCAATTTGCTGCTAGGTTGCCGTCCATCGCCCAGAACAAATTGCAAAGCAATCGCCTCGAACCAAAATGACCAGAGAGACGCCTATTTGCAGATATGGGGGATACACAAGTGCAACTGCTCGTGTGAATAGAGACACTCATATAAGTGGCTACACGCTGAGATTCATGCTTGCAACTTTTAAAGCAAAAAAAAAAAATTAAAAAAATTTGAAATCGTTAGCCAGGTTAACATACACACACTCATATCTGGCTTGCATAGTTTGCCGAGTGACAGAAACTTTGTTTTTGGTTACGTTTTTATTAGTGAGTTTTGGCCTTTACCTTTGCCACTCGTTCGGTTCTGAAAATGCAGTTAGTTTGGCACTTAGCCAAATTTAGTTAGCTCATTCGATTGAAGGCGACTTTAAGTCGATCCCTTGGCAGCACGGCCGTAATTAAGTGCAGAACAATATATCAGCAAATTTATGCAGCCACGTTCTAAGAGCTTATTAATAGGCGCAGCGCTGTTTGGCCTGCCGTTAGTGTTTTGACCCAATGAGGCATTCAATATAAGCCATATTAAAAAAAAAACAAGACAGCAGCAGAACAACAACAGAATAAGGAACAATAAATAAACATGACAGATGTAACACAAGACAGGCAGTCAGCAATAATTTCTTGAACAACAACAACAAAAGTAACAGAAGAAAAAAACACAAAAAATTGTATTTACTCGCAATACAATCATAATAATCAACATAATAAACATCATTCACATTGCTCATTATGAACAGAGCACGTAGCAAATATAACAGAAGCTACAAAAATAATAATGAATGCTACATTTTTACAAATATCTCAGGATCTTTTTGAGCTAGCGAGCTGAAATTTCTTGCATATTAAATTCATGGTACTTTGACAAAACACACAAAAGTTGCGCGTCAAAATAAAAATGTGAATAAATATGAAAAACAAAAATACAAATCATTTACCGAGCAGACAACTGACAGCTGCATAAACCAATGAAAAGTTGCGTAAGAGAATTTGAAATTTCTTATAGCGTAATTAATATGCATATAATTTGTGAGGGCTCGAGCGGCATAATAAATATTAATAAATTGTAAATCCATTGCCAGTGCACTCTCAAATAGACAAAATGGAAACTGACAGCTGCACTGAGAGCAATGAGCAATGAGTACTACCAAAAACTAGGTAAGGAATGTTATGTGTTGGGTTGGGCACATATATTTGGCTGTTGGATGTGTCCAAAGCAAAAAACATGCATAGCTCGTATAAATTATGACAAATTATGAATGATGGCAGATGAGCGGGCGGCAGAGAAATGGAGAGAGAGAGAGAGAAAGAGAGGGAGGCGAGCGAGAGAGAGCGAGGTAGAGAGTCGCTGAATCCGCTTGCTTATTATAATTAGCTACAATATTGCACATGACTGCAATAAATGTTTCAATTATTTATAATCCCATGCATGTCTATGTGTGTATACATATAGGTGTGTGTGTGTGTGTGTGTGTCGTGGTTAGCTAAACCCCTTTACACTTGCAATTGCCCGCTATTTCTGCGGTTATTGCGCATTAATTACGTACAATTACAAATTACAATATGAAAGTTTCACAAAGTATTGCAAAAAAACCAAACCAAAGCAAGCAAAACAAAACTAAACTCAACTCAACTCAACTTTGTATTGCTCATAAATCAACCCAATTAAGTTTTAAGTCTACGCGATTTAAATCGAGAAAAGATACATGCTTATGGCGATCTTGGCCAGCCAACTTCTTCTAAGGTCAGTTCATAATGTTTTCCTGTACCAAGTAAATTAAACTGCCTAAAAACTTTTAATGAACAGCGATTTATTAAATGCCTCCGCCCCTAGAAACACTGCTGCTCAAGCACTCAAATATCCGCAACTGCTCTCCCCGCGCCAAACAAATTGTATCGATCCATTTGCTCCGACCATAAATAAATTTTGCATAATTTATCTTTCAACGGCATTTGTTCAACGTAAATAAAAACAATGCGTGCGCTAAAAAAAAAAAGAAAGAAAAAAAACACTAACCATCAGAACCGTATAAATGGTTTATAGGCGAGAGTGCTTTACGGGGAGATACCCTAACTTAAAGTCAAAGATGGCTGAATTTAAAAGGCTGTAATAGCCGTAATAGAAGAAGAAACTCGAATCAACAAAATATAAATAGTCTCTATACTAGAAACTGCAACAAAATATATATACCCTATATACTAGAATCTGTTTATTTTTCTACAGCTGTACACCTCTCTTGCCCATTTATATGAGCGCAGGGTATTCAAAGAACATTAAATGGCCAATTATTCAACAATTGTTGAACATCTAAAACATGAATTCTGTATGCGGCTCTAATGATGACCAATGAAAAGACAGGCCGACAAACAGACAGTTAGATGGATAAATAGCTGGACAGAGCTGGGGCAAAAGATGAATAAACTGAGAGGAGCTAGAGGAGGTAGTGGTAATGAGCTGTACGCTGATTTGATTTGTACCGCAACAAAGCAAAGCAAATATTTATTTAATGTTAGTTTTTTTATTTTTTATTATTATTCTTCAGCTGTATCTTTGTACACACAAATTACGCAAAAATTAAATTACAATTAACTGGAAATTATGTCAGTAATTATGCGTATGAAAGTCATAAGCAAATAGGCAACAATAATTGCGTTTTGGCCAACAAAGAAAACCAAGTGTTTAAATATCGTTGAATTAGCCCCAGCAGTGTTCATTCAACCGAACTGGTTCAATTGAACTGGACTGATACGGCAAAAATGTGACTAAAACATGTTTGAAATATTAAATTGATATAATCCATTTTATAGCTGATCTGCTACATATCTTATTATTTTCGCTCAAGATATTTGTAAGCTTAAAGCTTATGAAAATGTTGAGCACATATTTAACATTTAATAGCAGAAGCAATTACGCTCGACTCACTGACAGATGTTTTATTTTTAATTTTAAAAGTTTAATGAACCCTAGCAACAGTTGAATTGTTAATATGCGAACATATCAGGCAATTGCCGCAACACACAACAGAAAAATATTAATTTACATTTTCAGTGTTCAGCTTTCTAATTTTATTACCCAATGAGAACACATTTACAATAAGATAGAAAAATATCTATAAAGCAAGGCAAATATATAAAACAAAGAGTACAAATATTATAACAAACATCGAATATACAAGGCATTCCTAAATATATACACATATATCAAATTTTCCAACGAAAGATGTATGATATAAGTCAGATTTTGAGATGCAGTTTACTACCGAATAGAAGGAATAAAAAATGTTCAAGCAAAAATGTGTGAAAATGTTTATTTTTCTTTATTTATTTTTTTGTTGGCAATTGTCGCACTTACAACAAGAAGAAGAACGCCATCAACTACCAAGCAGCAGCCACTAAGTGAACGCATCTGAGGCGCAACGAAATTGCTAATTAATGTGATTATGTTGCCATTTGGATGCTAAACAATTGTTTAGCGCTTAGTCAGGCGTCATAAGCACAGACACACTTATCAACTGCAGGAGGGGCGGGGTTGGCAGGCGGAGTGACAGCGATGACAAAAGAATGCGAGGGCTCATTTTGATTAATTGTTGCAAGTATGCAGCACAAACGGGGCGCCAATTTGATGCCAAAAGTTTTGCTATCAAGCGGCAAGCGAGGGAAAAGCAGCAAAAATTACACATACGCCGCATGTGGCAGCAGCAACCATTTCCGAAATAATAGCGCAAAGTTTAAAGCTTTTGACAAAACCCGCTGAAGGTAGCTGAAACCGTGTGGCAAAACAACGCACATTTACACACACAGTTGCAAGTAAGACACGGCCAAGAGCCAAAAATCTCACCTGGCCAACCCGTTAAACTGCCGCAGAATGAATTTTACTGGGTTTTTTTTCATTCTTTTTTGCCGCTGCTGATAAGCGCAGACAGGCGCCACGCCCTTGCGCCCACAGTCACCCACAGGACGCAGCCATCTAGTTGCCTGGCTCTGGCTAAACTGACAGCTATAGAGACATTAATGTGACGAGGGTTTACGGGTATGGGCATTCCTTAGGGGTGGAGGGCTTACTGCTCGCTCGCAACACGAAAAACTTGTAGAAAATTACATCACGGGTTGAGCACGCCACAAAAAAATCAGTTCATGTCTGTGGCTGGTTAAAAAAAAAAAGCAAAGAAAAGGTGCTGAAATCTGTGCAAGCATCCTATAAAATTCCAAACCACCTCCCAAACCCCTTAAAATCTATCCCCCGTGGAACTGTTTGCGCTTATCATATGATACGAGTGCTGCTACTGCGCGTCGGTCTTTGCCACTTAAAGTTGCACGTCATATGCTTAAGATTTATACTGTTACGTGTCTAACGGTTCATACATGTATGCATGCATTTATATATATATATATGCATGTGTGTGTGTAGGTGTGTATATACATTTATTTAGCAGGTAGCTTCGGCAAATAGACAAAGTTTTGATAAGCGGCAACCGCATTGTTTGCCTAACAATTAGCTGAACACCTCTTAAAAGTCTGATTATAAGAAAAACAAAGATTTCGAAAGATTACTTTGATTGTTCTCGAGAGTTTGAGCTCGAGCAGTTTCCTATTTGATTTGTCTAAATAACAGTGCAGAGATTATAATCAAATTGCTCGCTTGAATGTTGAGCAACGAAAAGCGAAAAGTTTCCAGTTTTAAGTGTGGTGAGACTTGAGATTTTAATATATGTTTCTAACTCGAATGGATTCTATTAATACTATCGATTTTATGTATTTTTTTTACACATTGTTCACTTTTAATAAAGCGAATTATAAACACCTAAAATGGTATTCATTGAATTTATAGTTTTACTTTCACATATTGAAACGCCATTAAAGATGTTCATTAATTGTATATATTTTTTTGTAAGAGATTGGTTATTTTCATTTTAGGTTAATTCCCAACTTCTAATATACATCCAGAAGTGAAATATTTGCTAGTGAATTAACTGTTTTACTTTCATTTATTGAAAAGGGATCAAAGTTGTTAAATTCGATTTTTGTTCTGGCTTTTTTGTGGGCTATAAATAGATAATTGGTGTATTGTGTCAATGTTGACGGCGCAATTTACGGCCACATTGCGGCAAAGATAAAAATAAAGTGTGACTATGAGGAAACCAAAAAATAGTCAACGTGTATGTTGCCGCCTTCCCTTGGTGGGAGTGCTCCAGGAGAAGAGTGCTCTTCAAGTGGGTGAGCTAGCTGATAAGAATGTTTGTCAATTGCGGGCAGCCCCCTCTGCCATCCTCTAACCACAACAACCAAGCCCAAATGAGCCGTTCAATATAATTAACTGTCGTTGTACGAGTTGTTTTCAAGTGGAGTCGAGATTTTCTCAACTTTAACAACGCTTTTGTTGACTTTTCATTGTTAGTCACAGATAGATCAATTATTGAAAGGTAAGTAGAAAAAAGAGATAAAGAAAGATGAGAGAGAGAGAGAGAGAGAGAGAGAGAGAGAGAGAGAAGAGAGCGAGAATACCGCCACGATTCCATTGAATGAGTAGCTGATAATTGATTTGCAGCCGGAAGAAAGCTCTAAGCAACAACTGAACTGACAATGGCAATCAATTTCCATTATTGTGGCTCGGCTAATTGAAAGTTGTTGAAATCTTGTTGTTGTCGTTTTTGTTGTTGTTGGTTGTTGTTGCTCTACCGTATCGATAACGTATCAGAGATAGTAAATGCCTCTATTTGTTGGGCAAGTTTACAGACTCTCACTGTGTGTGTGTGTGTCCGTTGTGTGTGTTCACATTTCCTGTAGTTATCGTACCCATATCAAATGTTTTTTTCTGATCTTTTTTGGTTCTTTTAATGAAAAACTTTGGGCAGCCGCTCTATCATAAATAATTCAATTCTACAGCATACTTTTCGGTGCACAACAAAAAAAAAATGAAGGAAGAAAGAAACACAACAGGGTGAAAACATGAAAACCAGCCACAAAATACGAGCTGGAAAACGTAACAAACACTAAAATTCACACAGTTGCGCTTCAATGCACAAATATATTAAATTTCGATTTGGGCAAATCGAACTCTGACTGCGACTTCAACTTCAAATTTGAACCCAAATCCGATACCCAACCCATGAGCACGTGCTTTAACCTTTGACATATGAGCTGGCTACTGGCTACCATCAAACATATTTTATGTATTAAGGATACGCGATGCGACCGAAAGAATGAAAGAGGGCGAGAGCGAGAGCGAGAGAGACAGAGACAGAGACAGAGAGAGAGAGAGAGAGGGGGAGAGAGAGCAGCCAGACCCTTCACACAAAGAGACAGGACACAAAACGGCCACGCTTACATGCATATAAAAAAGAAATACATAAAAAATACAACACAGCCACAGCAAGTGGGGGAGTTGTGAAAGTTCTGGGGGAGGGGGGAGGTGTAAGCTGAGGTGGTGCTGTAGCAACAAGAAATCACGTTACACCACTGTCAGGCAGGCGGCTGACACATATCAAACTTGCCTCACAGAGCAGCTGCGGGTGGGGAGGGGGAGGGGAGGAGTGACTGACTCGACTGTAAGCGAGACACTCCCCTCTCTGGGGAAATCAAAACAGATCAAAGTGTCATCTTTAAGAGCTTAAATTTGTATAAAATTGCCGCTCATAAAGCCCTAAAAAGCTGAACTAAGCAACCGCTCGCACAAAGGTGTCGCCAGCTCGCTCTCTCTCTCTCTCTCTGACTCTGTCTCTCTCTCACACACACACAAACACAACGTGTGTTTGTGTGGTAAGGTGTCATTGCTTATAATAACAATATAAACACATGGTTTAGTTTGCGTCTTCGTCTTCACTTTTAGTGGGTTAGTCTGAGTCTGTCAGTGGTTTGCACTGTGAATGCTCTGCGAGAGTCATCATAAAACTCAACGAGTTGATTTTTGTTTCTTTTTTTTTTGGTTTTTTTTTATTTTTCTTTTTGTAGTACGACGACGAGAAAGTGTCAACATTTTGTGAGTGAGCTGTAGGGCTTAGGATTGTCAATAACTCACACACACACACACACATACATAGATCGGGCCATATTTGGTTGGTGGCTAAAAGTAAAGTGCAGATTAGACTGAATGGCAGTGAATAAGCAGCTTTGTCAAACTATTAAACGACAGTAAATAAACGCGAAATGAGCATGTTCAGTTGCGTATATGTTAATTAGTTTCTCTTGTTTAATTCAATAAGCAATTGTAGGATTCTAATCGAAAAAACTAAGCTGAAAATCCATATTCAATTCTGACACTTGATAGTGAATTTTGCACTTTGCACTTTTACTTAGCGTACGAAATCACAAAACAAAACCTTTTATCTTTCTTATGTGTAAGCAAGCTTCTACCAAAAAAGGAAAATATAATAGAAAAATAAAAAAAAGCCTGCAGCATGTCGCAGTAAAACACACAACGCGAACAGAAAACTCGACAAAAATAGAATAAATCGCAACAAAATTTAACTTTGGTCTGGGCACCAAAAAAGAAAAAAAAAACGTGATGCTTTTAAAAGCTATAAAATGCAGTTCAATGCTTCATTCAATTGAGTTCGGCTAAAGAGAAAGACAATATCAACATGAGGTTGTGTGTAAAAAGACAACTTAATTTTCAACTAGAGGAATTCAAAACAAGACTACGTCAAACCGTTCCGGAAGAGAACGGGGGCAGAACAAGGGAACCAGTTGCCCGGCTTGGAATCCATTTGGCATATGAGCCAAGTAGAACGAACACGCAAACAAAGATGGAAAACTGCATCTGGGTCTCAAACATAATAAGCCCTAAGCAAATGCTCTGATTTTCACAAGAGGCGACCGACGACCGCCGACCGACGATGGCGGCGACAGCAAAATTGAAGGCTTCTCATTCATTCAGACTGAGCCGGGCCGGCCGGACGCACGATTCGTTGAGTGTGCGGGTGACAAAACCTAATAAAATTTAATTAAACTCAATCAAAATCCATTTAAGGCGCACAAAAACCAAGCAGCGAGCCAACGAACAAAACCAAACCAACATGTACATCAGCAAATGGTGGATGGATGGATGTATAAGCGGTTGTGGAGGGTTTGGCGTAGGAACAGATGTGGATGCTGTGAGAGACAAGCGACCCACACTTGTGGGTGCATTGCGAGTGGACAGCTTTAATTGAATTTGCAGTGCGATCTCTCTTAATAATAGCGTGAACTGCAAAAACGGAAATGAAAATGATGTCATTTGTTTGGTTTCTTTGGGTTCTATTTCATTAGCAAATAAATACACCTAGCCACACACACACACACGCACAGCCAGAGTTATATACGAAAGATAAATTTAATTGAAATGCAGGCAAACTGCACCTGTTGACGGACAAAAGCTGATTAGCATGCAACCAGGCAACAAACAACTTGCAATCGCCGAGCAAAATTTAATTAATAATTGCAACAATTGTTGTGAACAATTTCTGATCCACACAGTCAAGGCAACTTTCATATAAATAAGAGCTACACTTCAACATGCATGCACTGAGCAAAACTGGGCCTAAGTATTGTTAAAAATATGGAAATAGATATAGAAATGAATTTATAACCAACCAAAATAGTCTATACAAGTAAGTAACTAAAGAATTATTTAGGTGGATCTAGATTTCTTAATTTAAAATACAAATTTGTGCATGCAAACCATTTGAATTTTGACTAAATTATGTTTGAACTTGGGTCAACATCGTTATTGACTATCTAGGGGAACCTGCGCTGAACCCCAAACATTGCAAATAAATAAAAGTCGCTTGTTGCAGCAACCACCAACTTGTGTTACAAGTTCTCGCTCAGTGCATGTATATACATACGAGTATATATAAATATATTCATAAATGGATGATTTCCACTGTCATGTTGTACAATAAGCTGCCCTCTGCTGTCTGAGAATCTGTTTGTTTGCTTAATTTAATTTACCCAACACAATGTTGAGGGATGTTTATGACCATGCTGATAACAAGTAAGACAAGAACGGATGCTAAGGGGGCCCAGTGTGCATGGGGGGGTTCGGTTGGGGAGGTGAAGAGGTCAATTTACTTGTTAGCGCACAAATCAAAGCGTTGTGAATGCCAAATGGAGTGGGGCTTGGAGGGGGGGGGGGGGGGGGGGGGGGGTAAAGCGTCCATGTGTACATTTATTATACGAGTAATACTCGGAGACTATCCCTTACGAGTGGCCTTTTGAATTATGGCAGCTACTCAACAACTGATCTGAACTGATGGGGGTGATATTTCGATTGGCTTCCATGTTGTCGAGCTCTTGTTCTATTCTAGTTTTAAGTAGCTGTCAAATTAGACTGCCCGCTTCTCCAGCTATTTTCATGAATAAACACACTTGCCAGATGCAGGCTCTATATTTGTTTGCGTATTTCAGATACATATTTATACATTTATTTAGTCTTGTGTCTAGTCATTTTCAAAAATGTGTAATTTGCTCTTCATGCGTATTTTTTCATCTCTTTTATGTATACTATTTTTTGAAAAGTTTTAGCCTCAGCGCGCCACACAAAATAAAAATCATTTTTCCAAATTATAAATACATTTTTACCTCAGCGCAGCTGAGCGACGCTGACAGCGCCGCCAGCGTGCAGGTGTGCGCCAATATATTTTTAGTAGTTACCGACAGCGACGTCGCAGTCAACGTCGCAGCAGCAGCGCAGTGAGTGTAGCTATGGTGCGCACCACTCGCCTGTTTTTGGCCATTGAGATTCAGATTCAGATGCCGAGATATATTTTCGTTTCTTTTTTGGCTCATTTTTATTTTTTGGGTTTCGACTGTTTAGTGAGTAATTAACAAGAAAAAGCAACAGCGAAAAAAGCAGAAAAAAAACACTGAAAATAGACTGCAAATAGATAAGTGGGGCTGACTGCGGCTGGGTGGGGCTGGGGGCTTGCTGCTTGGCCTGCAAGCAACTGAAACAGTAACAGAGAACTGTGCAGAACGAAACACCATTTCACTTAACTAGACATTAATTATATGTCATGGAACTACAGAACTACGGCGCAGCAACAGCAACAAAAACTTACTATAAACAACAGTAGAGCATGTGGTGCAACAGCAACAGCAACGGCAACAGCAACGGCAACAATAATGATAATTATTATTATTGTTATAAATATTGTAGTACACACACATCATATTGCGGCATATTGTTAACTAAATTTAGCTCAAGGCATTTTCTGTTCAGCGTTATTTCAGTTTATTTATTTAATTGTATTTCTGTGCTTGGTTTCGTCTGTTTTCTTATACTCTCTTTCTGCGATTGTCAGCCAACTTGCCACGCATTGAGGCAGGATATCTTCTTCATTGATTCAATTTTGTGTATAAAAAGCAACTAAAGAAACTATAAGTCAATAATATAGTTATTCCAATATAAAAAATAGTTATTTTAACAAGATTCTAGATTGTACCAAAAATAGTTTTTATTATAGTAAGTTTCAGTAAAAAATGTAGCTATATCATAGAAAACATGACTCTTCCTAAGTAGATTCTCTAAACACACTCTACCCAAAAAAGAAAACAGTTTTCATTATATTTAAGTCTGCAAGCTAGTTTCACAGATTGAAACAACCTTGCATTAATTCACACTCGACAGAAAAAGTTTATAAAAGAATAATTGGGTAATATGGATAAAAGGGTATTTTGACGTCGGCCAGCGAAATCGAACAATTTTAGTTGGATTGCATTGTTTTACTTAAAAGCCGAGAAGCATTAAGCAGCAAAGTGGAATGCAATTCATGCGATTGCACATTATGCCAATTGATATGAGGTCAATTAACTTAAATAGCGATTGCTGGAAGCTTCAGTTAAAAGTACAATACAACAATTCAGTGAACATATTGAATAAAACTGAAATATTTTGGAATAAAATACCGAGCTGTGCGCTGAACTAGTTCTTGACACGTGTGATTTCTGTTTTTAAATTAGCTGCCACAGATGAAACAAAAGTAGGACAAATCCAATTGACGGACTCAGGTAAAACTACAAGAACTGAAAACCAACAGAAATGTTTCTTACGACTTAGAACTAAAATAAACTACTTTCATCATAGATCTTTTTTCTTTTGTGGCTAAGGCAACTACATAGTACCATTAACAATTGCCGTAAAAAAATACTTATGCTTCATTTTCGGCAAGGCTAAGACAGCTCGAGGGGGAAAATCTGCTTGGGGGTCGCCAGTTGATGGAAACTTACCTGAAACGAGAAAAAAATGAAAGAAAAACATACATTAGATATTAAAAATGTACGGTAAACACAGTGCAGCAGAGCAACATTTTATGAAACTATTTCGTAAGTATAAAAATGCAATAAACACACAAAATTTATGAAGAATTTACTGAGAAATAAACAAAAGAAAGAGGGGTGGGGGCGGTGGGAATTTCGATGTAAGGTGTCATGAAGAATAGGTATGGAAACGAGCAGATAGACAAGTTGTACAAGAATTTATGGCTATAAAAATGTTTATTGCCTGAGATGTAAGCGCTGCCAACGAGCGTTGCTAAAAACTTAAATTGGTGGCTGCCAAAAAGTATATGTTTCTCTCTCTCTGACTCTCCATCTATCTCCCCTCTCTCCCATCTCTTTTCGAGTAGCTGTGCAAGTTCTCCAGACAAAATTTGATAGGTCCGAGGGGAGCAGCCACCACTTTGCTGTCAGTTTAAGTATTGCGTCCCCTCATAAATTGCTGCCGCATGAAATGCGGCCCCCTCCAACCATCACCTTATTACCACCTCCTCTTTGGCCCCTTTCTCGTTTTTCTTTTTTTTTAACCATTAATTTCTAATTACGTGCGAGTTGTAGGGTTGGGCAATTTTCAACACTTTTCATGAAAATTTCATAAAGCAGCCATTTGATGAAAGTATCAAAATTAATGTGACCACCACAAAAAAAAAAAGAAAATAAATAAAAATGAAGTGTTAAGAAGCTTGATGGCCTGGCGGAGAGAACAAGAAGGGAGACAAATGAAAAAGGCAACTCATGGGACCGCTTAATCCTTCAAGAGTGTAGATGACAACTGCCTCAACTGGTGGAACGGAACGTTTGCGTCATGCCGCCAACTCGGCTTTCAACAAAGAGATGTGAAGACAACACTTCGCCAGCGAAAGACGAGGAATTACCAAAGTAAACTTCGCATTTACAAATAAAAAAACATAAATATCCTAACAACATTAAAAATGCTTGCTTATAGACTAATTTTAGATTGATTTTTGGAGTAATTTAACTTGAACTTTTTGTTTAATTAAGCAAGAAAGTTTTTTATTGTTAATCGTTTTATTGTTGTCAACTTTTGGCATATATTGAAGAAACCTGCTTCAAACAAATCAAGTTTTGCAGCCGTGTAGTTGCAAACTTATACAGCACTAAGCACGCTCGCCCAGCTGATGTGCTTGCCTTCAGTTAAGGCATTACAAACAACGACAAAAATAACAACCAGAAAGAATGATGATGGTTGGTGGCAAGCAGTGTTACACGGTGCATATATTTTTTAATCAAAATTCTCTTAAATAATTAAAATGCAAATTGTGCGAGCATAAAAAATAACAACAAACAAATGGCAGGCGATACGGCGACGAGGACGATGAGGATAACACGCAAGAACGACAAAGGACAACACAGCAGAACAGAGCAGCACACAAACTGAATGATATGACAACAGCAACAGCAACAGCAACTGCAAATAATAATGATATTGCTGTTGTTGATGATAATGATGTGGAGCACACTGCAGACGATGAGAAGGACGACGACTTGTGACAGTTCTTTGTGGTATTTGGCAAGCGCGCCACGCTGACAGCCTGAGCAGTGAGTGATAAGCACAGACAAACACGACAACAACAACAATAACAAGAATAATAATCAAAAAGTGTTAAGCATAATGATAATAATAATGATGTTACTGATGATGATTTCACGCTGCCAACTGCGACTATGAAAAACAACCAAAATAAACACAAAAACAGAGTTGACATATATATAAAATATATATCACATGGCAGCTCTTTCGACACCGCTCATAATCCGCGCACCCAATGATCCCTCCCCCTTCCCCTCCCACTCGATCTAATGAAGTTCGTCGCCAAGCACACACTCACACTCACATAACTTACACACACACACACACAAGAGAGAGACACACAGACACACATATGTGTTAAATTCATGGCACAAGCTTTGCATGCAAAGCAAAAAGGGTTGCTACTCCTCTATTATAAAAGGAATAAGCAAAGTGCGAGCGGCACGTGCTCGCCAGGCGGCAGAAAGGTTGCCACACTGTCTCCCCGCCCCCTCCCTCGACAGCACCACTTCTCCCTCCCCGTTCGGCGACCGCTCGATAAGGTCTGTGAATGTTGTGTTCATTAAGCTGCTTATTATGTTTGCACTTAAAAATTCATATGTGACTATAGCAGCAAATTGTGTGTGTGTGTGTGTGTGTTTGCGTGTGTGCGTCCTACAAATTTTTAGTTGTTGCGGCCTTTTGCTCTGCATCTCTTCCCTTGCCCTTGCCCTCCTTTAAAGTGGAAATTATAAGCATACTTAAGGGCGGTTGTGCTGCTGCTGCTGCGGCTGCTTCAAGGATTTGAGAATGTAATTAGGACAATGGGACATGCCGCATTTTTATAGTTATCTTGTGTGTTGTAATTAATGTTTAATGCTGCTGCTGCTGCTGATGTTGTTCTTGTTGTTGCTGTTGTTGTTGTTGTTGTTGTTGTGGTACCTGTTTTCTCAGCTGTAAACATAAAATGCAATTAAGCATACAACATGTGTTGCCATTTCATAATATGTATTATAGACACCACTTCCTATATAAATATTAAATTAAACCCATGGAATTTACATTCTCACATTTTGCAGCACTGCGAATTGAGGAGGAGCTGGTTGGGTTGGGTTGGGTTGGGTTGGGGTTGGGAAAAGTGAAATGTTTGCGGTTAGTTGTGAAAGATGTCGGAAACGAAACGAAAACTGTCAACCGCAAAACATTTCATTAGTCTTATAAAGTGGTTGAACGGCTCATGAAATTCGTTTGAACTTTAAATGATCCAAGCCTAAGGGGGCTGTAATACTCTTAAATATTAAGAATTGTCGTGGGTGGCAAGTATTCGACTAAATATCGTTATAAGGGTCTGTTGCATCGTTGCGTTTACTGTAACTTTTTACAAACACTACTTGAAAATACTTCATTTAACAGCTCGTCACTTTAGCACTATGAGACTCATTCTTTGCCATATTTTTACAAAACAATTTCAGCCAATTCACTTTTCTCGCCTTTTTTACGGAGAACGCGTCCATAAATCACTCATTATAATGCTTACAGTTTTTACCTTTTGGCGAGTGCCTGGCAACAATTTTCCATTGCACGGCTCAGTGAACCTGAACCCGCATTCCAAAAGTGGCCGCATCAATGGAACAACTTCAATTAAAAACAAAACAAAAAAAATGTCGAGGAAAATAAGGAAAGCAACAAAAAAAGAGGAATACAAAACAAAAACCGCAAAAATTATGAACGCAATAATGTTAATAATCACAACAAAGGAATGCCGGAATAAAACAAGGTCTAAAAAGAGAAAAGCTACTGCAAAGAATGAGTTAAAAATTGTATTTAAAGTCTACCAACGTCAAAAACATCAGGGAGGAGAAAGGCGTGAGACGAACCATGTCTGACATATACACAAGGACGCACACGCAAAGTGAACGGTGGGAGGGGGGAGGGGGAGGGGGGGAGGGGGTATAGGGGCGGCACATTGAATCCAGGTTAGCTTAAGCGAAAATGTAATTTTATGCTTTTTAATTGAGCGAATATGCGCGAAACATGTGCAGACGACGACCAATCGGAGGCGTGGCGTGAACACAGATAAAGAGAGTAGAGGAAGTGCTAAAAATGACCGAGAGACAGACAGAGAGACAGAGAGAGAGGGAGTGTTTATCTTTTGGTGAGCAGTGTGGGATGCCGCTGCTGCTGCTGGACGGGGCAAGGCAAGTCAAGTTGATGAGTTTGCGATGCATTCAAGCATCAGTATGAATACACAAAGTAAGGCTGGGATGTTTGCTAACCTGCTGATGGTGCAGCAGCTGATGCTGCACATTAACTGGCCCAAAAGGACAAAGAGTACTTCTCGCCAGGCAAAATGGGGGCGGCGTGCTAATGTATTTAAGCAAGTAAAAGTAGCTGAGACAGCAGACTGCAGACAGCAGACAGATCAGCAGCAGCAGCAGCCAGCAGCAGCAGTAGCAAAAGAAGAAGGTCGGGTATATATGGGCATTAGCACGTTGAAAAGCAATAAAAATGCAACATTATTAATCATCATCAATCAATGTCATCCATCAAAAATGCGGCAGTGTGTCGGCAAGTCGAGGCGACGCATCACTTATGAAGCTCCCTTTGTTCAGCTTTTAGCTCTGGTCTGCTCTACGTTCTGAGCGCCCTGCCCCATTATTATCATCAACGCCTCTTTTTACCCCCCAACCATCAAGTGACGCCCTTAGGCAAGACTTCCAGACGAGCTGGAGACAATACATAAAAGACAGCGAGAGAGAGAGAGAGAGAGAGATGCGAGAACTTCAATTTCGAAAAGAGCAAAATAATGCTTTAATATTCTTCAGACGAGATCTGTTTTGTGGCACACACGAGTCCGTTTCTGATTGTACACAGTGTGGTAAGCTGTAGTTATTCAACGACAAACAAAAATGAAATATCCATTCAATCAAATGAATCAATTCATTAATCGCAATCTATCCTTTTATGCGCTTTTATCTGCAAATTGCGCAACAGCAAAAATGCAAACTGCATAGAAGCTCAATCAGGTCACGTTTTGGCTGTGTCTTGAACTTGACCCTATCTAAAGTCACTTAAAACTTAAGCAATAACGCAGCTATCTTACTGGCGTCAATTAAAAGATAAGATATTAAAATCTTCTTTCCGCTTTAATATCCAATCGCGTTCTTAATCGTTTCCTACTTTACTCATGCATATGGATGGCAAAGATCTTGAAATCTCACGCGTTTTAAGCTGCAGTCTTATTTGTAGTTGTTGTCGTAGTTGTAGAGTTGCCAGGTTGATGGCCATAGCTAGATTGCAGACGCTATAAATACTACAATACAATTCGGATAAACTATTAAAATGTCGCAAAAGGTGGCGCTGCTGTGCAAAGTTTTATAAAGTTTTGTACGAATACAAAAACAACAAAAAAACAAGATAGAAAAATAAAACCAAAGCAAAATGCAGTAACTGAAAATTTGTTGTCACGAAAACAAAAGGCGCAATGTAAAAAGAAACGAACAGGTAAAGGTAAAGAAGAAAACAAGACACGAATTGGGCAACTGGGAAGTTCAAAGAGTGCCAGACAAACTGCCGAATGGAGAGGGGGATGAGGGTTAAGTAGGTGTAGCTAGCTGACTTGACTGGCTGGCTGGGCATGAAACGAGGAGAGTACTTCAAGTATTTTGTATGTCAATTGCTATTCAAGAAGTCACGACAAAACAGCAAAAGAAGAAGCACAAGCAGAAGCAGAAGCAGAAGGTGATACCAAGCTGTAGTGGGAGCTGGCGCATTTGTGTGGAGTTATGGAGGCAGGCGGT
Source organism: Drosophila basisetae (assembly GCA_035041595.1). Classification (NCBI taxonomy): domain Eukaryota; kingdom Metazoa; phylum Arthropoda; class Insecta; order Diptera; family Drosophilidae; genus Drosophila; species Drosophila basisetae. The sequence continues at coordinate 2,216,380 of JAWNLB010000147.1, read as the reverse complement.
GTGGGAAAAGAAGTGACGGCAAAGTGCCGCAAAGTTTATAAGCACACTTTTTTCCTCTCTTCTCTTCTATTTTCTTTTCTTGAGCCAAGAAGTTTTCAAGTCAAGCAGCCCAGGTGCAGCATAAGAGAAGCAGGGAGTGATCAACGGTAACTCAGTTTGTTAATTAAATTCACGCTGAAGCAAAAAGAAAAACGAAGAAAATGACAAGAGAAAAAAAAACGAAGCACCAAAAATGCTGATATATTTAAATATGCGCAGACGAAAAAGGTGTCATGATGTAATCTTTGAGCAGCGTGTGCCAAGTGCACAGAAGTGTAAAGATTGAATGGTGAACCCGTCGTCTTGGACAGGGTTGCCAGGCTGTTTGTTTTGGGCCCTCATGTGTAATTAACACATAAATTATGCTAACCACAAGCTCTTTTGTAGCGCGGCGCTTCTTCCTCATTTTACATTTTCTTCTTTGTTATTGTTTACTTCCCATATGATATCCCCCCATCAACGGCAATTTTTGTTGCTATTGTTCTTTAAGCCTTTCTTTCGCTTGGACATTGACTTTCTTGGCCAAGTTCATTGACTTTGGCTGTTCTGTTTTTTTTTTCTTTCTATATTTATTGTTGCTGTTGCTTGTTTGTTGTTGCATTTCGACTTTCATTTAGTTGCCATTTTTTGCGCCTTAATATATTGATTGCTTTCCAAATGATATCAAGCCGCATTTATGCGGAATATATTTTCTATTTTCTTTTTGCTTTTGTATTGTGCTTTCCCAGTGTGATGGAAGCCCTTTCTAAAGTGACAGGCAGCTCATGCGATTAGCAAATTGCTTAGATAGAGTTGAAATAGTGGCCCTAAAACAGTTAACGCAAAAAATTAAGGCGAATGAGCAACCTTTTTTTAAATAGAGATTTTAGGTTTCTTCTCGCTCGGCAAGTACAATCAACTTTTGCACTTTACACTTTCAAAAGAAAGCCTTCGCTTTCAATACCACACACACTATCTTTCTAATCTTCTAATTATGTTCGTTTATTATAAATAATATGAAAATTGAGTTTAACATCAATTTTTTTGCCAAATTAAATTTTTGTTTCTCTGTTCGCCCAAACCGACCGTATTCCGATTGTTACAATTTTAAATAGTTGCTTCTCATTTATATTTATCATCATTTAGATGTTAAAGGCCAAAACCTTTTCTATATTATAGTTGTAAGTAGACTAGATTTCTCCCAACAACGGAATATTTCAACTAAAATTTGGGCTGACACCGCACTCACGTACTTTCCTTGACATGTCGTCACCTCTGCCTAAGTGCAACTGTTTGCTTGTATGTTCACCCAGTTCTCATCATTCATTAGGCGCACGTTTCTAACAGCCAACATTGAAAAAAAAATGAACACAAGTTCAACCGAAACCTGACTCACATTTTTCGCGTGACAAACCCAAGCACAAAACTAACAAAGAAAGCAAATAAAATCGTACATTTTGCTGATAAATAATGGATCCACCATAAACCAGCAAAGATACTAACTATACAAAAAAAATGAACACATTGATGACGTCGAATAAGGATGACTATTAAGATTTTAATTTTATTTCAATTATGAATAATATTTAACACAAATAACAATAAATATTTCGCTTGCAACAAGATGTGTTGTTCATTTTAAAAATATTTCAAATGAAAGCCGCCTCGATTGACTGTCTGGCTCGACAGGCCTCACAAAATTCACATTTGTATAGGCTCCCACGGAGCCGGTGCTTTTTGGCATAAACCAAGAAAAACAAGTTGCTCAATACGCCCACTAACTGACCGCATTTGCGAGAGTGGGGCAGTATGATATATAGACAGAGAGAGAGAGAGAGAGAGAGAGAGCGAGAGAGAGTGTGGGAAAGAGAGGGGGGCAAGGGGTCACATCTCTACCTGGTGAAAATTCCAAAGGCCTGCACAAAATATTGTCTTCTAAATGAGCGGCACTTATTTATGTAGCTTTTCATGTTTCTTCTCAACTTTTTGGTATTTTTGTCGTTTCGTGTTTTCTTTTCATTTTGCAGCCGCGACACTTTTCACACTCGTCTGTTGACACTTGTTTGATAAATTTGTTTTTAGCTGTTTTTTTTTTTGAGGAGTGTTGTCGGTGATGGGGTGCTTTGGCATATGTCAAATGGCTTTGCAGTTAATTCTATGGGAAATGTGTGACTAATTACGATAAAGAAAAAGAAAATTTTAAGCCCAGGCTGATCATAATGCTTATGGAATGTCAAATTTACATTTATTTAAAAGAAAATCAGCAAATTTGATATGATCTTTAATAAGTTTTTTGGCGTATCAGCTCGCTATAAAAAAATATATTCCTTTTAGAGACATAAGTAGCAGTTTTCATTCTGTAAAATCAAAGTTTTTACTTAACACAATTGAAAAATTGCACCATTTTGTGCCCTTTCTGTAGTTCTATGCCAAATATTTGAACTCTTCACTGCAATGTCAGTTGCGAGAGAGAGAGAGAGAGAGAGAGAGAGAGAGAAAGAGAGAGAGAGAGAGAGAGAGAAAACACCTTTGAGAGACAGTTTCAATTTGCACTAACTTCACAGACAAGTCAAACCAGAGCAGCAACTTGGTAAATGCAAGCGGCAGAGCGAAAGAGAGAGAAGTGGAGGGGGAGGGGGGCTTCAAAACATAAACTTGAGAAAAACAATTTATATGAAGCGCTGCGGCAAAAAAGGGGCAGCTAGAGAGAAAAAGCCCAAGCGACGTCTTTTGGTATTAAGGTCAAACGCGTTATACCAAAAACAGCAAATACAAAAGCAGCCACAAGAAATAACAACAAATGACGAAACAGGTAATACAAACTGGCAGCAGATTTGCAACAGCAGCAGCGGCAGGCAGCAGCAGCAGCAACCACAAAAATCAGAAAGCTATGGAAAAAAGCTGCTCAGCGCCAGCGTCAGAACATTGGCAAGTAACGGTAAAGAAGAAGAGAGTTAAAGAATTGGGTCAGGCACAGCGTCAAAGCGGCAGAGGAAGAGGAAAGAAATGTGCAACGCAAATAATTGGCCAAAGCAAAGAGAGAGAGAGAGAGAGAGAGAGAGAGAGACATGGAGAACCTGGCTTAAATGAAAAGAAAGCTAAGAACAAACAGAGCCACAAACGCGAAATCAGCCGCTGCGGAAGCCAACACAGCTCCGGCTTACCGTTATGTTGACCGCCTTAGTTAACGGTACTGCTGCAGAACACAACACCTCACACACTCCCCTCCGCCCTCCCCAACCCATTCCAATGCTCTGCTGCGACAGCAGCCTCCTCCTCTTCAGCGAAACCGGTTTGATTTCGCTTTGGTCGCTTCTTCAATTCAACATTGACACCCATTTTGCAACATTAGGCAGAAAAAAAATAAAAAAAAATAAATCTTTGACTTTGAGTTTCCCTCGGGTTCTGATTGAATCGTAAACTGGTTTTCAATCAAATCAGAAGTTGAAGACAAGTTCTAAAGCTTTCTAAATGATGCAGCCACACAGCAACATTTGGTAAGAACATCAAATTTTTATAGCTTTGGACAATAAATTCATAATTAAAGTTTCATCAATTTGAAATCTATATTGAATGGTGTGTTCCATGTGCCGTCAGATTTTGAGAAGTTTAACTCATCAACTTTAATCAGTCATTAGCTGAATATTATCACTCTTTAATTTAATGGAATTAACTTAATAGTTTGCATATTATTTTTGGTTTGTGTTCAGCACTTTAATAATACTAAAGCATAATAGCCAAACCGGAAATTGCCTAATGCACTAAAAACCAAATCCAAAATCAAGTTGGACGCTTCCGTTTGATTGCTTAAAGCAAAAAAAAATAAAAACAAATGTTTCAGATATTACTTTACAGTTCTTGCTTTTATTTGTTGGTATCTTTAGCTTTAATTTGGTTTTGGTTTTGGTTTTGATTTCCACTTTAATTAAATCATTTGATTTGTGCACGAGCACAAATTAGCAAAGTTTTAGATTCCAAACCAAACAACAGAAAAAAATACGATTGAATACTAATTAAGATGAATAATAAAACAAACTGTAACGAGTGGCACAACGAAAAGTTTTGCTATACGTTTTGCAATACTTCAATCATTCAATATATCATTTAGCTTCTATTCAAAATTATGAATTGAATACTTTCAATGCCTGCAATTCAACACATTTTGCAATTAAATATTATTTTGAACTAATAAAACTTTCAATTTAATTTTCTTTTCAATTCATTTTTTTTTTTGCCACCAAACAATTACAACTACTTTCTTTATAAAGTACTTTCTTTTAAAATGTAAATTTAGATCTCTGAACAATCACCACTTTAAGACCTATGCAATTTAATTCCTTTTCTTCGATCGCCTTTTCTTCAATTGCTGTTGAAGTACGTATTCAATTTGTAGTAACTTTCAATTCAGCTAATTCATGGAATACAATTTACTCAGCTTCCTTCAATCTACATTTATTTCATTGATATGCATTTAGTTGATCTTCAATTCAATTCAATTCATATTGAATGAGTATTTCAATCTTTTTAAGCACACCACTTATATAAACTGCAATAATAACTTTTTTTTTATAGCTTATGGTCTTGACATTGTAGAACTTGCTATAACTAGACAGATTTCGATTCAGCTTGAATAGCTTGGCACACGGGCCTAGACCAGTTTTTTTAATGGCTTTTTTTGAGAATTGTCAAGGAGATTTGAATGGAACGCGTGGGTTCTCAAACCATTTCCTAAATAAATGTATACATACCCCTTCAGCAATCACCACTCAAATTGTGTGACATTTTAATTAAATTACTCGACGATGTCAGAATGTCAAAATTATTTCAATTTGATGAATTTTGCATTCACTCACCTTATTTTCATAGACTGTATTTGTTTTGGTATGTCAAAAAGAACAAAACAAAAACCTAGACAAATGTTGTCAAGCCAGTTCCCACAAATACAAAAAAAAAATAAATAAAAATAAAAAATTCCTATATATATATTATAATTAAATTAGCAACTTGTTTTATAGCCCGAAAACCATCCGTCATACAGTTTTAAAGAGTTGTTGTTGGCATTATATAGGTCTGTTCCCTTCTGCCTTAACTAAGTGATATTAAATTTATTTATTATGCAAATTTTTATTTAGGACTATGAACCTTTTTATTGCAGACCTTTTGTAATGCAAATAAATGATGTATTTTAATTTTGTTGGACACGGCAGATTGGATTAACGTCGCATTAGACAAATAATATGTATGTTTATAAAATATCTATGTTGTCGTAGTCATAAGCAAACAAAAAGCATAATCGCTCTACAAACCAATAAAGAAAACATTTTAGTATCCTCTCCAAAAATAAAGGCAATCCGAAATAGACTAAAATATCTGATGACTGATGACTAAGAAACACCACAAAATAAGCATATAAATATATATTAATAAATACAACCTCTAATATATATATATATATATATATATATTTATGCAGACCTGATTGCTAAATTCAGAAATCACAGCGAGTGACTAATAAATTCCCAAGACCATTTATAAGGCAGTTCTGAATTGTGATATTTAAATTGCCTGCCTGCCTGGCTTACCTGCCAGAAACTTGATCAGCATTGATTCTGCAGTTATTGTTATAACTTGAGTGTTTTTAATGAGCTGCCAGCTAAAATAAAACTTGGCCCAACAACGCAAATGATTTTCTAATAGTTTACCGCACACACTAAAACTGAATGGGCCCACTTTGACCCAATGACGCAAACGGATGGCCAAGCAAAAGATTTGTTTAGAGCACAATAGCAAATGCCGATACAAATTTCGATATTATATAACACTGAATTGAGCATTTTGGCATTTCGTTGTTAGTAAATAAAAGCATTCGAATTAGAGCCATGTGCGAAAATTCGTTCGCTCATTATACCAATCAACAGAAATCTCCAAATTTATTGCGTCTATGTTTATATATATATATATATATATATATATATATATTTATATATTATATATTTATATATATATAAAATATTATATATTTATATATATATATATATATGGAGCTGGAGCGGGTGGAAAGGGAGGCGAATTTGCAGCCCAGTTGCTTGTTGGTCGACTTCTAAACAAGTTACGTACATTGTCACCTACCTGCAATGAGAAAGAATTGAAGAAAATCTATTAGTTATATAATATTTAATTAATGTTCAGCATTTCTTAAAAAATAAAAAATTGAATCTTATTTTTTTTATGTTAATAAAAAGCAAGTTCTTATTATGTTTGTATGATTTTGAAAAATGTATTATAATTTTATTGAAATCAGCTATTTGCATAGAGTTTCTTTTAACTTCAACACCCGACTACATTTATAAACCGCTTTTCATCAGACATTTGCCGGTTTAAAAACTTTAAAGACACATACAAATCGCGTTTTGTTGCCAGGCTTATTGAATCGTTATACTAGACGCTGCCAACAGTTTCGGACTGATGGACGACGCTGCAGACTGGCTGTGTGTGTGTGTATGTGTGTAGCAACAAAGGCTTTGGCTTTTGCTTATTTCTGAGCCTGGCAAACTAGTTAAGCCACAGGGGATAACCGAAAAAAAATCCGCATCAAAAGCGCTGGCTCATAAATCACGAGGCCTCTTTCAAAAACAAAGGTCGACTGCGACACAAAAACCAAAACAATCAGCCGGACAGCCATAGAGGGGTGATCCAATGGGTTGAAGTGGGAGAAGAGGAAAGGAGAAGTGGAGAGGAGGGGAGGAGAGGATGTGGAGCAGCGAGAGGGCAGTACATCATGCGGCGGGTCAACAGTGCTCCTGAAGTTGCGGTGCCTCATAAATATTGACGCGTTTCGCGTATGACAAAAATTGTCGAGCGCGGTTTGTAAAAATAAATTCATGGCTTGTAAAATGCAGAAAATCCAGGAATATGAAATTTTTAAAAAGGGCATATAAAAGACAAGAAAGCGCCAAAGCCGACGAATTGCCGGGCAGCGGCCGAGGCTGGCACAGCGGCTTAAACACACCCAGACACACAAAGGCACAAGCCATATACAGATTTTTGGCCCATGGCCCTTTGACCGCAAAGTGCTTCAAGGGTGTGTGTGTGTGTGTATGTGTGTATATATATGTGTGTGTGTGTGTGTGTGTATACGTGTGAGTGAGTTTGTTGTCTGGTGGTCATTGGGATGCTCCATTTTCATTGGCTGCATTTGACTGGCGACCACTCGAAAATATCATTTACATATCCTGAGCGCATCCTTGACGCCTGCCGCTTTCAAATATACACGAAAAGCTTTTACATTTTTCATACTCACAACACACACACACACACGCACAGCCCCACCCCCAATACAGACGGAGAAAAAATTAAAAACGAAAAAAAAATTCACAACCTGAATTTGGTATTTTTGTTTGCGTTTTGTTTTTCATGTGTCGCATTTTTTTGCCCCTTTTATTTATTTATGCCTTATGCTTCAGTTGCCATCGTTGAGCTGACCGTGTGCTGCCCCCTCCCCAAATCTCCCTCAACCACACGCCCCGTACTTGTGGACTCTTTGATTTTGGCATTCGACTTTGTTGTTGTTGAATTTAACGCGTAAATTAAATTAAATTTTCATGTTGCAACTTTCGTTTCGTTTTTTTCGCTGAGTTGAGCACAAATCAAAACCAACCCCAACTCCAAACTCCGGCTGCGCCTCTCCGCTTTTGATAACCATATATTGTATTAACAATTTCATTGGCTTTAAATTTTAAGCATAGTTGAAATTGTATTAAAATTCTTTACATTTCTCTTGTAGGCTTGAAAAATGTAACACAATTTTCTGCATTTTTATTTTCGACTTCAAAGTGCAGTGGTTTTTTTTTTTAAAGGATTCTCTTTGTAAATTGCTTAAATGTTTATTTTTTCCGCAGCCCTCAGAATAAATAGATATTAACAGCAACCCACAATCTCAACAACAAAAACAACCAAATTTTATGGCACATCTGTGCGTTTTTCTCTTCGATTTTTCTTTGTTTTGTTTTGTTTATGTTTTAATTACGTTTATGCGGTTGATTTATGTTGATACAGACGCCACGGGGGGCGGGAGTGGAGACGAGGGCAAGCTGGCCACACATTGCCAGATGTGTTTGTGTGTGCGAGAGAGAGAGAGAGGGAGAGAGTGTGTGTGTGTGTGTGTGGGTGGATGGGTGTGTCTGTCTGTCTGGTGCGTCTATTGGCTAATGTTTTGCTAATGGCCTGGGCCAAACCATTTGGCCTTAAGCGGCGCAACAAGCACCAAATGCTAATTGAAATGGTAAAAAAAAGCAGGGGTTTAGGAAAGGTTTTAATTAGTGTTATTATTATTGTTCTTTTTTATTAAGTGCACCTATGGAAAAATGTGAACAGCTGAGTTTGTGCGAGGAGGAAGGGAGTGAAGTGGGACAACTATTCTAAATTTGTATAACTTTCTTCTAGAATGATGATTTATACTCAGCCAAGACTTCAAAATTGGAATTTTATCTATCGCTTCTTCTTTTTGCCATAGAAAAGTTAAGTGTTTCTTATTCGACATTTTTGAAATTAGTATTTCATTTCAATTGTAAGGCTCTACCTTCAAAACTAAATATTATTATTGCTATCGGAAATCGATATATATGTATTAAAGTTATCGATAAGATAAAATTACATTCCAAATACTTCCTTCTGCCAGTCTTAGTGTATACTAAGCATAACAAAAACTAATATAACAATTATTTATTAATTAAATATTATTAATGCGTGTAGTCAAAGCGGGTTCGCAGTACTCGCCTAAGGTTCACCCATTCGTAATATTCACAATCAGTCCTCTGCACCTTTGGCCCTAATACATATGCGTTTGTGTGGAATGATGAATGTGTGTGAGTATTTTGTTGTCTACGCACGCATTTCTCAAACATATTCCATTTGCTGCTGGCATGATAAATGACTCGCATGCATTCTATATGAGCGAAAGAAATAACCATTCATCCATCCCAAACAACAACTATCTATGCCATCTATCTAACCGTCTATCTATCTATCTATCTAACTGTTCTATTGCCTTGCTTTGTATTTTTGGTCAGTCAACAATATGGCAAAATATGTTGCGGACTGCAGCAGCAGCAGGCAGGGTCTATACAATTTGACTATCTCTCTCTCTCGCTACTCTCCTTTCTCTCTCTCTCTCTCTCTCTCTCTCCCGCTCTCTCTCTCTGTCCAGTTTATGTTTTTGTATCTAATATGACCATCGAAAAGTTTTGCGCTATTGCTGCTTTTGTTGTTATTACTGCAACTTGTCAGTTTCGGCGCAAAGACCATCAATTTACTTAGCTTTATTATGTGCACACGCAGTGGGGAGTAACTCCACCCCCCCCCCCCCCCCCCCCCTTCCCCACTAGTCCTTCGTTCCCCATCCACCCCACAAAAATGGCCCATTTTTTATTTTTTTGGTTTGGTTTTGTTCTTGCTACGCTCCATTTTGTATTGGCGCTTGGCCCTTTTTGTTTACGCTTTGCACGCAATGCATAAAAGCGGTGGGTAGCAAAAAAGAAAACAAAAAAATATCTGAAAATCGTTTTCCCATCACAGTATGCAAGTGTCCCAAACCCTGTTGCCCCCCCCCCCCCCCCCCCCCCCCCGTTTACACGTTTTGCAGCTAAAAACAATGGCAACAAAATGTATCTTGATACTTCATCGTTAGCCAAAAAGTAGCGCAACGTAGCTAAACAAAAGACAAGCAAGGCAAGCTGCCACAGAGGGCGTGGCAGGCACCATGTGACACGAGGCGTACAAATAGAGGGGGGAAGGGGGTGCGAGGCGAAGCACCCTAGAGGGGGAAATGCCTGCATTTTCGCGCTTGGCGTTAAATTCCCCTGACAGCTATAAAATTGCATTTTAGAGTAGCGCAACACATACAAAAAAAAAACAACTGGCAGCAAGAAGTAAGAAAAGAAGACAACAATAAAAAAAAAACGTAGCAACATTCCATGGCCAGGCGCAGATACTTTGTATCTATGTATCTAATAAATAGTTATTGCCAGCGCACAAAATTGATATTCCCCAATGCAATGCGAGCAGACAGACAACAACATGATAGAGAGGGGGTGCAGTGGTGTGCGGGTGTGTGTGTGCGTGTGTGTGTGGAGATGGGGACAGCAAAAGTGCGACATCATTATATAAATTGTGTGTGGTTGAGAGGAGTTGAACGGCAGCAGCAACAGCAGCAGCAGCAGCAGCATCATATGTTTTCTATCTATTAGATACGTGGAGCGTTGAGTGCCTGCTCTGCCAGCTGGTTTGAAGTGATTTCACACACATGTTCTTCTACAAGCCACCCACACACCAACATCCCTAAAAAGAATATATATATGTGTGTGTGTGTGTGTGTGTGTGTGTGTGTGATTGCGTTTCAGCACACAAACATGACCACAGGAAATGTTTCACAGCTGTGCGAGGAAACGCCAAAACACGGAAAAGTATCTCTGCGCTCAGCTATTTGTCTTGAATGGCGCTGTTGCCTTTGGGGTTAGTAGTAGTAGTTGCGAGAGAGACAGAGAGAGTGAGAGAGAGAGAGAAGGAGAGAGGGTTGTCCAAGCATTTAAGCAAACAAACAAAAAAAGGCACGTGGCAAATGCCAGATACTTCATTTGTGTTTCGTATCTAACGGATAGACAAAAACAAGCTCAGATTGCGTCTCAGGCATTCAATTCAGCTTGAAGGGCAACTCTCGCCAGAGTTGTCAACATAGGCACAAAAGCAATTTACGACTCGCTGTGTCTCGCTCCGTTTTGCGTTCGCTTTAAGTGAATTTTGATGACATACAGAGTTAGTCACACATGTTGACAGGCAACGGCCCGCAGTTTGAGGCCTGCCTGCCTGGCTGCCTGGCAGCCAGCTGATAGCAAAAGAGTGTGGCACGTGTTGCAGCCACGTGAGTGGCTCGAGGGCAATGAGATGGCGGCAACAGGGTGGCGGCAACCCTCAGTTACTTTTTTTTCGATTCAGCCTGCGTCTTTCACTTATGCGGAGATTACACGCTTGTCAGCCCAAGCCGAAAACCGTCTGTCCATTTGCCATGCATATCAAGTTTATGGCCAAAAGGGGTTAACGGTTTGTGTAAGGACTGGGTAGGCAGGACCGAGGGCAAGCATATATATATAACTAAAGCTTCAGTATGTAAAAATATATATTGATTTTTGTGCAAATAAATAAATGTGTTTTAGTTCAAAACGCAGCTGTGAAGGCTTTAAAAATGTGTAGGTTTCTCCAAATATTTTGAGTAGATTCCGCCAATTAGCTGTGGCAAAAGTAACTGAAAGATACAAAAGCTGACACAGCACACACACACACGTAAAGATAAAGACAAAATTGAGATACACGGCGAAAAGTGTGTCACACACGTCAGAGCCAAGTGAAATTGTCATTATTCTTGGTAAAGCATAGTTACTTGACTCGCAGTGCCATGAAATTCAAATGCTCAATGCATTAACCATGGCCAACTTTCACCCACCTAGTTGTAGTTGTAGTCGCAGTCGTAGTCGTATCTTTGTATCTTTTGGTAATGCGCTTCTCGTGTCTCTAATGTTTCGCACTGACAATGCATTTATTTGTTGTTCAGAGCACTAACCATGCTCATTACTCATCATTATTAATATGATTATGATTGTGATTATGATTATGATTAGTATATCATTAGACTTTTAACCCAATTTTCTTTTCTTTTTTTTCTGCTACATTTTGAACATTTTCCGCTTCCTCATTTGTGTGTTGTTGTTTGCTGTGTGCCAAAAAGGGCGGCACAACAATAATTAACATTTTCAATTGCATTCGCGATTGCAATTGCAATTGCAATTGTTCGTGCGAAACTGTTAAATTGCACAGTGCATTTCCGCTGCATACAACATATTTCCATTTTCATTTCCAGGCCAGATGCAAAACAAAAAGAAAACATAATAATTAACCGTGCTTGAGCTCAACTATGAGCTACTCTCATTTCCCAAACAGCAACAGCAAATATAATTTATGTGTCAATCCGATAGCTGTAATATATTTAGTGCAATTTGTTTGATTTATTTCGATTTAAAATAGAGCAGGAATGTAACATAAATGTTCCAAATACGATTATCATCAATCTTACATGGACTGAGCAGCAATCAGCAGATACAAATATATCCTAAATCCACCTACCTTCTTATGCAGTGTATAGGAATTGTTTAATCCTCTTTAGAATTTTGAATTATTTAACCAAATTATGCGAGCAACTACTTCATCATTCAAATAACTGAGCGAACCGAGCGAACCGAGTGAGCGGGCGTCCATGTGATATAGCTCTACACTGGCACCCTCAATCCTTGAATACCCACGCCACTCCCACTCCCACGCCCCAACTGGCACCTACCTCAACTCAAACGGTCTGCTAAATTTTCATTCGCATTCATAATCCCCAAAGAGCAAAGGCACAAAATGAGCAAAAACTTTGCATATCAGTTTGCCCAAGTAGCATCTCTCTCTCTCTGTCTGCCCGAAGGGAATATTTATAGGCAATGGGCAGTGGGGAGTGCGGAGTGGGTTGCGGGATGCGAGGACGGGGTGTGCGGTGGTAGCCTGGCAATTTGCTGAAAATTTGCTTGGCATAAATTGTAATCCAAGTTGAGCAGTTGCACTTGAACAGTTTTTGGGCACTAAACACAAAACTCGGGATACATTTTAGATTATGGGCCACATTTAGTGGTGTAGAGTGAAAATGTACAGTTCAAAGTTAGGTATGCAATACTTTGCAGCTTATTAACTGTGCAAAATGTTTGACGTAATTCGTGATAATTATAACTTAAAATGGTCGCTAATAAAGGGAGTTTTTGGAGTTGACAGTAACGAGTAACGAGTCTAAAATCATTATTTAACATATCATTCCGCATTATATCATTGGACAGAGCTGAGCTTGAGTTGCATTTCCCACACTACATTTATCTGTATAGTTCTCAAAAGTTAATCCATAATCCTATACACATGTCGTTTGGCAATTATTTGTGCTTGCCACCCAGAGAGACTGAACCACACCAGCATTGTTAACCATCTGAGTGGCATTTGCATACGCTGCCAGTTGGCTTGGCACCAACAACTGCAACAACTGCAACAAATACAACTAGTTGCAATTAACTTGAGCAACGCAATCTATAGACAACGTGCAACAGCTGCCAGATGGATAGATATTTAGATGCCACATCTCGCACTTGCAGCCACAATCGAATCAGAAAACCCCTAAACTCACTTTAGGTTGACTGTCGTTATCACTTTGGTTGGCCTTTTAGCAGGCAACACACACCATATATACATCACACACACACACACACACACACGCACAGCACACATCGACATCATTCAAATGGCTAACAAATTGCACTGTCGAATGCAATATTTTTGCTTTTAGCCATAATACCTTTTACATATGCTACGACAGCCGCCAGAGTAAAGCATTTTAAGCAGCCATCTCCCACCCTACCCATCCCATCCATTCCCTGCTCCCCCCATGCAGCAGTACCACAACCACAGGCATCTCTTCTGCTGCAGCTCCATCTTCATCTGCTTTTCGTGCTCCTCGGCAAGGTAAGTTAGTTGTTTGCAACGCACGCAGCAACAGCAGCAGCAGCAGCAGCAGCAGCAGCATCAGCAGCCGTAGCGCTTGGGCCCAGCTTGTTAGCATGAAATGTGTCTGCCTCAGCAGCTTCAGCCTTTGCTCCACTCTTCAGCAACTTCAGCTCTCCACCTCTGCCTGCGTCTCTACTACAACCTTCCAATTGCATCTCATCGTCTGCCCTGCCAGGGATACCAAAGATGCCAGAGTGATAAATCCTTGCGGCATTTTATTTTCACAGCGGCGTCGCTGGCGTGTGTGCGTATGTGTGTGCATGTGTGTGTTTGTGTGTGTGTGGGTGCGACATGCTCTATAGCCACGCCCCTGATCCACCGATCCCCTCATCTACATCCTCTCCACTAGACTGTGCATTGCATTACAAGCATAATAATTCTTACTGACAGCCCACGACGAGCTGTTACCATTCTCTCGATACGGTTTCTGTTGGGTTTTGGGTGCACTTCGGCGCCTTCTCTTTTAAGGCGTTCATTTAACAGAACCCACAACGTTGTTTTATGCCCTAACAAAAAGAGTATTTGAGTTCTGTGCAGCAGCATAAAATGCATTTGTTTATCACAAGAGCAAGATAGATAATAGAAACAGTAAATATATATATATTGGATCACTCGCATCTCTCTATTAAACAACATTTTTCACCGAAACTAGATCGATTTTCCAAATAATAAATATGTTTCTTGCTTGCTTTGAAATTGAAAAGGCGTTTTAATGCTCTAAAGTACGTGAAATGCAATTTATTTTTTTGTAAAAAACATATCAACTTTTGTGTGGTTTTTATTATAACTTTTAGTGGACTTCAACGTTGACAACACTTGTAAATAGTCGTTTCCTCTTTCCTCTGATATTGTTTCGCCTTTCTTTGCACTTAGCGCCCAATTAAAGCAAAAGTTTCACTTCATTTTCGTTTCGTATCCTTTTTAATGTTGGTTTGGGTCTAACCCAGAAAAATTTACGCCTCGTTAATTTCAATTTAAGTGCAGACAATTTAAAAAAATAAAAACGAAAACACTGAATATTATATATAATACATATATATATGTATATATATATATAATATAATATATATTTATATATTTATTATACATGTATATGTATATGTATATGTATATAGACTGCGGCATTTTTTTGCAGGCAACTTGCGTCGTTTTCGACTCCAGAGCGCAAATTAACAGCTACGTTTCGAGCGTTGCCACGACCCTTGGCTACCCAAAGGCCCACCCACTCACACACTCACCAACACGCACACACACACACACACATTAGCTTTGGTATACAAATGTATTTTATCGTTGGCCAGGAAACAGCTTTGCGGCAGCCGGAAATGTTTCCACTTCCACTTTATTGTGTGGCCCGTTCTTATTCCTCTTATTTATCTGCCATTCTCTCTTTCTCTCTATCCCTTTATCTCCACCTCTTTCTGTCATTGTGCTAAAGAGTTTTCAACGTTCCACACCGCAAACAACAAAGTGCATTATATATTTCACTAATTAAAATAATGGAAAATACAATATTTGGAATATTTACAATGAATTTCTCTCCCCTTCTCCCTCTCCCTCCCTCACTATATCTCTCTCACTCTCTCTCTCTCTCTTTTCTGTTTTTTTTTTTCTTTTCTTTTTATGTCTTTTTATACCATTTTCTGTTTTCTGTTTGGTTTATCTGGGGGATTATGACATGACCCAATGCTTTACTGGGTAATTTGGACATAAATCTCCGGGCTCTTGAGTAAAGGGTGAGGGTGAGCAATGGGGCGAGGGGCAGCAACTGCAGTTGACAGTCGTCTCTCAGCATTTAGTATAATGAGGTCGAGTGCTGCCAAATTGCGAGCAGGTTTCTAGGGGCATGTTGCTGCCAAGGTACTTCATTAAGGCTGTGGCATTGTTGTGGAAATATCATTTATATTGGCATTGATTTCAAACCAAAAAATTTAGACCGTAATATAGAACGAATCATATTGTTCATATATATATTCGAATTTATATAAATTATATTATTGTATTATTTCATTTATAATTCATTTGTTAAAAAAAAAAACAATTCGTAAAGAGTGTTGCATTTTAATATTTTGAATTCCATTAATTGTAATTTCTTAAATTTATACGCTCTTTCATTATGGTTTTTATTGATCCCTTAACCCCTATGAAAGTTGAATAAATGTAAAGAAACCTTTAAATTAAATATAATTATAACATTGTTGACCACATTCAATAAATAAAAAAACATTACAATCAAAAAAAAAGTATTTAAAACCGGTTAACAACATTTTAGCAAAACGAACAACAACAAAATCGAAAAATTGCAAACAAGTTCGAAATGTATTTCAAGTGTTAACAATTGACTTACTGACTCCTAGCTGCTGGCCACATGCACTTCAAAAGGTATTTGACCGAATCGTAATATTCTCGTTACATGAATCTCTAGACTTGAATACATAACACACAGACAGTGTGAAAAGCTAAGAGGGAATAACTTCAGACAGATTGATATAGAGAGAGAGGCAGGGGAATAGAAATTCAAATGACATGGGCCAGAAAACTTCAAGCCAACAGCTGCTCTACTGTCGACTTCGTTTCGTTGTCTTGGCCACGTTTTTTTTTTTTCTTTTTTGGTTTGAAGCCCAAGTAGGCGGCACACATTGCCCTGGGTCATTGACATTGAGGGCTACCACACACGAAATGATTATAAATAAGTTATAAAGAAGAAAAAAAAAGGAATGAAAAAAAAATCGTTGATATTTGAGATGACAACAAAAAGAAGTCAAACCAAACATGGAAATGGAACACCAAAAAGAAATTATGACAACATTTGTTTCTCCTTTTACGCATATTTGTTCTTTTTAATTCTTTTATTTATTTTTTTATTTTTTTTGCCGTGTCATTTGTCCATTAATTTGTTGATTAGGTTTTTCGTTTGATATTTGGACCAAGTTGTATCGAAAAGGAATTTGTAACACTTCATTGATAGAAACGCGGCGCTGAATGGTTTATGAATTTGTGCGTAAATAATATTTAATCTATAATTATTGAGATAAATGAATCTTTTGTTGATAATGTAACCTGTGATAGTTTTCAGCTAACTGGTAAATAGTTATTCAGCCTAGAATACGTTGCAAATAGTTGCTAGTTGTATTTCATTCAATTTTAAATAGTTTCATTTCATTTCTTCTTTACTAATCTTAATGGGTGGCAGGCAACTTCACAACCATATTTTATTTTTCAGTTCTAGCAAAAAATAAAGCTATATATTTAATGCTCATAGAGAGGTTTTATCAAATGCGCTTCATCTCTGCCAGCCAGCCACACACTCATACGCACTTTAGTGGCAATAAAAGCCCAAGCAAAAGAATTAAATTTGAACTTTAGCATATGGTTAATGCCAAACAGTATAAAAAAGCATGGAAAACATTCAAAACATGCAAAACAGACAAAATTCAAATGGAAAAAAGAAATGGAGGAGGAAGAGTAGGAGCAGGCTAACATAATAATATATAATAAATACATATGTATATATATATACATATATATATATATATACTGTATACGTAATTTCCTGCACATTTGAGCGGAAAATTATCGATTTTATATGCAGCAGCGCACAAAATGCAACAGCCACAAAACACACAGGCTCAACTAGAAGGGGGCAGGCAGGAGACAGATGGAACAGAACAGGGACGGACAGTTGCAACCGGGACAGGGCAGTCAGACAATTTTTGTATTCGAACTGAAACTGAAATGATGCCCAGCATCAAGTGCTTATGGCTAGGGAACTATACAGGTCGAGTGCGATTGCTTGGGGACCGAGAGCGGGACACAGGTATAGCTGAGGGGTGTGTTGCAACTACTACTGCTGATGCTGCTGCTGCTGCTGCTGCTGATGCTGCTACTTTGGTTAGTTTCCATTCAAATATTTTGATGTGTGTACTTAATGGGGGTGCGATGGGGGTGCTTGAGCGGTTTGGTATTTGCTGCCTAGTTTGCCGATGTTTTGGCCGTATGTCTCTCTCAACTGGCTGTGGTTCAATAAACTCGCGCGTGAATTTTCTATTTTACTTGATTTTTTCATGATTCTTTTTTCATCACCATTTCGTTTAATGTTCAACATGTTTTACAATATGCCAGAGACAGCAGCAATAACAGAAAGCAGCAAAGAAAAGGAAAAGGGACGGCAGACTAGGAAGGTAGGGGCGTATTTGGCAAAGAGGGATGGGGCAAGGGGAAGGCGTGGCGCTGCGTTTTATGTGTCAAACATTCTGTAAAGTGAAGTGGGCGCGTTAGCAGAGGTGGGTTGATCATGCAGAAGAGCGGGTAGTTGGACGGCAACTAGAGAGGAAACAAACGCAACGAGGCAAATGAAACAGGCTGTCTGGTTCCCATCGGAATTTTTGCGCTTTGTTTTTTTTTTTTTTTTTTTTGAAGAGAGCCAGCGCTGAATGTGGGTTTGGCAATAGCGACCGACGGCAAGCGGATGTGTTTGAGGGGGTGAGGTGGGTGGAGGTTTAGATGCTGGGGTTGTGCTCTGGGTGAATAGCTGATAGATTGTTGGATGCAAGCAGACGCTGCCAACCAGCAAATACTGGCCAATATGCATATCGAATTTGCTCAGCACAATATTTCGCTCTTTGTGTGCGTTGTGTCAAATTGTGAAATTGATGTAGAGCCAAAAACTTGTTGGTTTAAAATTGGGATGCGAGAATCTATAACTGAAAATATATACATTCATTTGTGTCTGTGTCTTTAAGCCAATAACTAAATATTTATTGACTTAATAATATGCATGTTGACTTGTAAAGCGACACAAACAAGAATTTCACATTGAAGCGACAAGTTTCTTGGGAAGAGATTATTTTTGCACATAGTTTCTATGACGTGTTGACTAAATAAATTATAATTCAATTATTCTTGCTTTAAAATGAATTTCTTAAGATTGGATATTTATTTGTGGCTTATCTGTTTGCTCCTTCTGCAAGTCAATGACCTGCAACGCTTTTGTGGCATCAGCTTGACATTTTCTGTTTCTGTCATGCACTGCACAAACTGACAGCATGCTTTCATCCTTTAAGCACACGAATCCTATAACCTTTCCCACCTAATCTGAATTTCAACACATCGCATCATCTATTTGCCAAATTGACCTTTTTTGCCTGCTAATTTGCAGTCATTTTGCTGTGCACGGCTATTTCTTGCCTCTGCTAAGACCACTCATCAGACTTCCTCATCCCCATCTCCCCTCTCACTTGGCATGCATGCATTATATATCGATCAAAATTCAATTTGTGACGCTCTTTTGACAACGTTTAAGACAGGAAGCAAAAGCGTCTGGCACCAAAAAATATTAACTTTAATTGAAAAAGTTTGCGACGCACTTTTCGTTGTCATTTTTAATATTTCCATCTCTCTCTCTCTCTCTCTCTCTCTCTCTGTCTCTTTCTCACTCTTTCGTTGTCACTTTATTTGCCAATTATCATTTTTTGCCAAGGACTCCATCCTCCTTTAACGAGATTCCAGAAAGAGACGAGGGAGACAGAGAGGAAGAGCAAGTGACCTCGAGCAATTTTTAATTAACCTAATTTACACAGCTGAGCTTCCAACTTTGGTCCCATTATTTAGACTAAAGTTTTGCGCTCTTTTTCAGGGGAGTTGGCGCCTCCTCGGCTTGGGTTAGGTAGAATGTGGTTGGTTGTCACTTCAAATCATTCATGTGTCACCTTGAAAAAGTCTTGACTTAAATATGACCCAACTGACTCGAACAACAACAATTTCAGGGTCGTAACAAACCAGAATTGAAATGAAAAAAGGCATGAAAATCTCAGCAACTGTCTAAAAATAAAATTAATTTTATTGAAGTGGTACTTTCTTCTTCTTCATCTTCATTCTACACGTTCACGTTTGCTAAAGAAAACTTGCTAAATACTTTTTTAACTTTTCATGCGCTTCTTTTGTAGCGCAAACATTCGAAAGACAATTTGAGCATGCCTCAGGAGATTCTTAGTTTAATTCCATTTGCTTTTAGTTAAGTTTGACTTTCGAGTTGCTTTCAGTTTGGTTCCGCTTTATAGTTGACTGATGTTTGTGCCACTCAGCTGCAACTTTAACTTTACTTCAATTCCAATCCATTCCGTTTCGTTCCACATTAATTATGCTCTTTGAGGCAGCAACCCAACCCAGTCGATTAATGTGACCCAATAGAACCGCCCCCACCCCCTTCCCCTCTTGATTGTTTTGAGCTGTGTTTGAGTTGGAGAAAAAAAACTTTGTTGCGATTTTGTAATTGAGAGCAGAAGATAATCAAATTGCAAGTTGAGACTTCCAAGTAGAGCATGGCACGTTACATGTTGCACGTTGTACGTTGTACGGTGCACGTTATACGTTGTTGCTCTTACGGCTGGCCATAAACTCAAGCAGTTGTTGACCCCCACCCCCTTCTTTTCATGCCATTTTATTCGTTCCCTGGCAACTGTCTGGCGGTAACACATGTTGTTAATAACTCTATCGCTTGGACTTGGCCCTTAAGCTGAAATTGAAACACGTTCCACGCCTCTGAGAAAGTCATAATTAAGGCTAACTTTTTTGGATTTTCGCTAGCGTTGACAGAAAATTAATTGAAAAATACTGCAACTGCAACCGCAACTGCGATTGAAATTGAAATTGCAATTGCAATTGGGATTGAGTTAAGTTCATTAAAGTTGGCCCATGGAGGTAGCCAAGGTCCAGACTCTAGACTCCCAAGATTAGAACATAATTACGAGCCAGGTGTATCTGTCTGTGTGTGTGTGTGTTTGTGCTGCGAGTGTGTGTAGAAAAGTCAAAGACTTTTCTGTCTGGGCGAAAAAATGCATTTGGCAAGTGCATTTAATTGGATTTAATCAATGTGGATACATTTTATGGAAAGTCAGCTAAAAGCAAAACAAACTCAAGAATAAGAAAAAAAGATTTTCGATTTAAACTAGAAGTTCGCAAAAATATACCTCAAAGAAATTGATGTCTATTATTGCCACGATGAAGATAAAGATATACGATATTTATGAGATCAATAAAAGAATACGTTTTCATATTTAGCTTCTTTTGCATCTTATGCGATCTTAATGAAATTTGTGCAGTTGATCAATAACATTTCAAGGTATATTTTTGGCCATTTTTTTTAATGGATTCAGCATATTAAAACTTTTGATATTTTTACTTTTGCATTCCATTTAAATTGCCTTAAGAAATATTATTAAAATCACACTGGCATTTTTTTTGTGTGTCTATTCTTAAATATAATTCACATTCCCACAAACAAACACGGCTCAACAGCTGGCTCAGCGAGTTTCTCTGTTGGCTGCCACTGGCCCAGTTTTCACCTGACCAAAATGTAAACTCCAAGACAGAAAACAACAAAAATAAAACAACGACAGAAAAAATAAGAAATAAAGCAGCGAGCAATTCGCTATATCTCCGGCATTCTTGAGTCAATCCCATGCCAACCATATAGCTGCTGCACATTCAACTAAGCATAAACACGTTAAAGCTACAAGCAAAGAAAATCACATATTCACACACACACACACACACATGCAATCGCAAACATGTTGCGATAACTAATTTGCCGCAATTTTCACCGCAGCCAAGAGCAAAAGCAGCCAGATATTCTCTCTGCACCCCATGTTAAAAATGAGTAAACAGCAAAGAGGGGGCAACAAAGATGAGACACCTCTCCACACACACACTCACACACACACACCCCTAACAGCCCCTGTTCCCACTTATTACAGCAAATTCTGCAATTTTGCACGCAGAGCGCGGGTCGGCGAACATAAAAATAAATATTAAAAATAAATTAGAGCTACCTGCGGCTTTTATTAACTTTTAATTTATGAAAAATAAAAAAAAACGCAGGAAAAACTCACAGCTGCGCAAAGAACCCCTCCCTCCTCCCCCTGCCCATCCCCACCCCCAAGAAATGCAGATGTGAATGCGAATGCATATGTGAAAAGGAATGAGCACAACATAATAATGTGCAACATATGCGAAAAAAAACAAACAAACAAACAAACAAACATCGCAGAAAGCTCAGCAACTAACAAGCAGCAAAAACTCTGTTGAAATTCCATACAAAGCGAGATACGCAGATAAAGATAAACGTACACAGATAGATACATTTGCGAAATAAAGTGGAATCAAACCACTAAGCATAAAATACAAATTTAAGTTGCTCAATATTTAGAACTGCACATCGACTTTTAATGTTAGGCATTAGCCTATTATTATTAGCGAAAAAATAAAAATTGTATCTATATTCAAGATGATTTTAAGTTAATGTTGTGGATAAATATTCCAGCGATATCTGTATAATGTTTATATATATTATATATCAAATTATTGCTATTTTATTGCTATCGAAAATCGATAAGTATCGATATTCGCGAAACGGGCGCAATTATTGATAAAATGAAAAATAAAAAAATCTTCGAGCTGCGCAATATACGAGATCGTTTATAGCAATATCTATTCTGCTGTTGATGCTCATAAAAAAAAAATATATATATATAAAATATATATATATATATATATATATCGATATCTGTACTAACCATATAAAAAAACTACATTAACTATTAAAAATGTTGTTCTTAGTAAAAATTATTCAAAATTCTGAAACAACAGCAACATAAATCTACTGTAGCTCTTCCTGTCTATATCTCCCTCTCTCTCTCTCTCTCTCTCTGTCTCTCTTTTCTCTAGCTAATGGCATGTACCAAATGAAAAATTATAATAATAATTATAATAGTAATGCTACAAGTTAATGAAGTGCCCACAAAGCATTGACTTTGTCTCTTGGCCTTATTTTAAAGATACATTGTCAGCTCACAATTAGTTGTTGCAGTTGTTGCGCATGTTGACGATGAGTTTGAGTTGCGATTGTTTCATAGAAAGTTAGGTGCTTTAATTGATGGTAGGCTTGGCGCTCAAGAAGCCAACCCAACAATTGCACATAAACAATGCAATTGCATGCATGGCGATGCATGGCAAAAACAATAATTAAATTACAATGGGAAGGGGTGGGAGTTAAGAGCAGGCTCAAGCCAAGTGGTCAATAAAGCAGCAGAGTGGACAGGAAGAAGACGTCAAGGAGACACCCTCCATACAATTTCAGTTGTGCAATTGCATAAAGCATATCAGAAAAGCCCCCAATGAAGTTGCGTCAGTGAAGCAATAAACAAGAAGACGCGACGCAGGCAACTTTTAGTTGGTAGAAAGCTGAAGGGGCACAACTGAAGAGCGGCCGCCCTGAAGCGGCCAAGGCACATTTTGTACAACATTTAAATGGGCAGCTGGTGCTACACAAGTCCTAGTGGGTTGCAAAAAAAAAACATATTAAAAGAACCAAGCTAAGACCACACAGAGACATAAACAGAGCAAGGATGGAAGTCGGGCACAAGACATGCAACAACAACAACCACAAGAAAAACAACAACAACATTTTTAACGACATTTATAGAATCAGGCGCAAAAAAAGGCAAACTTCAATGAGGACTGGAGTGGGGGAATTGCTAAGCATAACGCGGCTGTTCCTTTTTCTACATAAAAGAATTTGTTCTCCCTTTTTGCAATTTGCAGCTTGTTTTATTATTATTATTATTTTGAAAAGCCTCTTTGGCAAGTTGCTTGAAGCGCTTTTCACTGTTTCTCTTGTGTGAAGTCTTCAAGTTGTACAACTAGTTGAACAGCCGCTCATTCAGTCAGTCAGTCAATCAGTCAGTGAGTCAATCAGTCAGTCAGTCAATCAGTCAGACAGAGGGGAATGTGAAGAGCGCATGTATAATGACAGCTATCGTTAGATAGTTTGTGGTCTTTAACAGCTTTTAAAAACAGGTCAAAACTAAATATGCGGAGAAAGAGCGTGTTAACGCTAAAAGTGGTTAGAGCAACAGAGCAAATTATTGTATTTACAGTTTTTGACGGTTAAGGTAAAAAGCAACTTGGAAAGTTGACCAGCATGAAAACAAGTCATTGGCTAACGGACGGAGAGGGGTGGTGCTGTAAGCGGGCTTATAGAAAAAATGAGCATAACTTAAGCTCTATTACAAATGAATGCTGGATATTGGTCAATTCTTTGTTGAGATACATTTTCTTTAATCTCTGTTTTGTTTATTCAAACTGCAGATTAGTTAATACGATTTGGATGGCAAGCTAAGCATTATTTCTGTTATGGTTAATTGTCGAACAAAATATTAACCTTTTTTGCCGTATCATAAATCACTCAAAAAATCGTTTGTGATTTGGCTTCTGTTTTGTGAGTTGTGCATTCACAAAAGTTTTTAACAACAACGTCAAATTCAATAAATAAATATTAAAGGCTATATACGCTTTAAGCTACATTGCTCAATTCGTAACTGCACTTTTGCAGTATAAAATAATAACAACTAATAACTACAACTATGTAGGCTATACTGGAGTTATATTAACTAGTCGTAACAGGTCGATAAGTTTGCTCCCTTGAGCAGAGTACCTTTAAGTGAAGCACTCTCATCTCAAGCAATTATTAATTACTGAATATATTTTCATTAGTTTCTTAAATTGGTTAAGCAAAAGTTAAGCAGAGATTCTTCTTCTAAAATTGGCGACTTTTCATTATGTCTGCATTTTTATTTTTTTTTGTTACGTTTCAGTTTTATAGGCAAACAGTTATATTTGTGTACATTTTCCCGATTCTTTCTGTTATGTGTCTAGTTGCTGGAAAATATACTTAGGGTTCTATCTGCCTTTTAAGCATACTTCATATTTATGATTCATAATCTATGCAAGCTCTCTCTCTCTCTCTCTCCCTCTCTCTTGCTCGTTCTCCCTTTCTATCTCTCTCTGTATCTGTCTCACTTTCTCTCTTTCTCTATGGGGAATATAGACTGCTCACGGTGAATGAAAACTGATATCTCGTTTGGAACAATGGCAATTCGCAGTCACGGCAATGCATCGATATCAGGTCACAATTCTCTGGCTTGTCACAATTCCCAGTGCCACGTTCCGGGGCACTTAACAAATGCGAGTTCAGCATGTCAGTGTGTGTGTGTGTGTGTGAGTTTGTGTGTTTACGTGTAACTTGAGCAGCATTCGACGCACACATAACGTATACGTAATGCATCACACAGATGGTTAGGGAGAGAGAGGGTGCAGGGAGACAGGTAGAAGCTGCAGTTAAGCACATTCATCTGGTTACAGTTGCAGCATAAGCTGCTAAAAATAACACACACCCACACACTCACACACGCACACACATACGGCACCCACATTTAACAATTTGTAAACAAATATTTAGCCAATTTAATTGAGCTCCTTCAGGCCAATTCTACACCATTCATTTGTTTCATTCAAAACTGAAGTAATTTACTTCACATCACCTCCACAGAATACGCCACATAATCGATTTATGTTTGCACTGCACACTGCGCCAGATCCACATTTTGTTATGCCATTGCATTCGACTATATCCCATAGTTCCGATAGGAACAATCACTTTTTTTGTTTAACAAGATATTATAATTAAATTCCCTAGTACTCACGAAATGACCGAGTTCAGACTAATATATCCTATAGTTGCCATCGCAAAAATCAGTCGAAAGACAGCTTCTTGAATCTTACTTTGTACTTACACAGAAATTTTTTAATCTACATATCTTATAGCTTCCCTAGGATCAATCTGAGTTCAAAATCGTAGCTATTTATTGTCAAACATTTGGGAATTTCTGCCACAAAAGTATGTTAATCTGGCCCAGTGTGCATTGAGTCTCAAAGTCCTTGAATAAGCACCTATTGCTCTCTCGCTCACTCTCTCACTCACTCATTCGCCAATTAGATATCTCTGTCTCTGATTGCAGGTGCCATTAATGCTTTTGTCTTTGTTGCAGCTTAATGAGCTGAATGTGTCTCTCTCTCTCTCACTCTCTCACTCTCTCTCTCTTTCTCTCAGTCTCCCAGTCGCTGTGAGCTGTTACTTTATGGCAGGCAGGCAGCAACCGCATTTTAAATGCATTTTGCAAGCGCATAAATCACTCAATTGGAAAATGCACACAGACCAAACAGAAAACTTCCTCTTCTTTTTTATGCCAACCCGCACCCAGCACATACCTCGACGACGACACCACCCAACCCCCCCGCAGAGGCATAATTCATAAGCTGCTTAAGCCGCTGGTCATAAATTTAGTGCACACACATTAATTAGGCCGCCTGCCACATCCCTAAAGACACTCCTTCACCTATCCCTTCGCTTGTCCCTCTCTTCTAGCAAGCAGCACACCTTCATCTCCGCCCACCTCCCCTCTCCCAGGATCCTTCCCCCACAGGCAAAACACACAACTCTTCTAATAGAGCAGACCTTGGCTTCGAGTTCTGCTTGTTGCTGGTTGCATCGCAGCCAAATGAGTAATGGATGCTCATTAGTCTTGGACCAGGGACTGGGAAGCCTAGCTCGTAAATAGCACTACGCCAAATAGACTGGCAAAAAACGGAAAAAAAGGGGAGAAAAAAACAGAGCCCTCAGTTAACCAGCTAACAAGCATCAAGCCAACTGCAATTCAATTCCAATACCCGTTCAAACTTTTTCTCCTTTTTTTTTCTGTTGTTTATAATCACAAAAGTGTGCAACAATTACAGATTGGGCGATATCTGGGAGTATATAAGTTGTATAAAAGGAAATTTGGCATATAATCAATCAAATTGTCAATCAATCAATGCAAACTAACAGCAACAACAACAACAATTCGATACAAAAACAAAAGCACACGCAATCAATGTGAAAATGCTTGAAACGAAATTGAAATGGACAACAAAATTGGTGGGGCAACAGTGGTGTGCTGGGCTGTGCTGGGCTTGGCTGGCTGTGCTGAAGGTGTATTCAATTTGGCCAAAAGGTGACTGTGACAAGTGAAAATAACAACAACAACAACAACATCAACAGAGGCAACAATGAACTCAAATAATTAGAAATATATACAAGGATTACTGGCTCAAAACAAATAAATAAAAATTGAAATTGAAATCGATATCGAAATCGAAAACTCAAAAGTGTTGTTAAAAAATTTAAGACAGCCTTTAATTCGCAAAGCAAATCAAGTAAATTATTTTTTAACGCAAATCTTACACAAAATTGCACAAAATGAATTGGAAAGTTTAAAGCAGTTAATTTTTATGTTATTTAAAATTGAACTTAGTAAATTGCAAGCAAATGAATAATTCAATGGTACACAGAAAGAAAAGCCAATGTGTATCAATAAACTTTGTCTTATTCAATCCAAAATAACAAATTTAAATCTGTTTCCTGTATTTACTTGGTTTTACTTCGTTCAAAAATAACAAAAAAAGTGAATTTAATTTTTGAATGTTTTTTTTTTTTTCTTTTTATATAGCATTTATATATTAAAAATTAATTCAACTTGTTGAAAGATTAAAAACATTAATAGAGCTGGTTTTAACAGAAAATACATAACTTTAAATATTGCATTTGCTGCACATTAATCCAGAGGTCGTTGGTGTGGAGACGTGTTAATCTGTGGCGTGTAGTGTTTTTTCTTTTAGTTTTCAAACTTTATTTTTCTTTTGTGATACAAAGCCCCATTTTGCTTGCAAATTTTGCAAGCATTTCTGGAAATTACATTTCACTTAAAGAATATGTTTCTCAAGTTATGATCAACAAGTTTCAACAAAAACAAGTAAAACTCAACATTTTCTTATCAGACTCCAAAAATTTGCAGTTCGTCAAAAGGAACTAAAATCAACACACAGAAAATGTGTGGTTTTTTTTTCATTGAATTGCGCATAAGTCAAGATTTAAATATAAAGTGAACTTGCCACACATTTATGAGTCGTCTACACTTGCCACAAAGTTCTTATCGAGCCTGTGACTCAAATAAAGAACAAAGGAAAATAAAAAACACTGGGTGAATATGTATTATTCAATATTTGACTTATCACACTTTGTGGTATTATTTTACTTGGAAAAAATCACACATTTCTATTTGATTAATACAAAAAAAAAAATAACGATTTAGTGTTGGTTAAATTTCATTGCTTTTTAAATATATAAAAAAAAAAATTGTTTTTTCGGGAACACTTACAATATGCTCCTTTAGCTCTTTGCGTATGGGTCCCAGCCACTGGTGTAATCCAATATACCGTTTTTGCACCATTTTTAGGGCAGGGGCGCCCTGGGCGTAGGGGCCGCCCAGTAATGCGCTAGCGGTTTCCAGAACCACCATTTTGTTGTAATCGCTTGTTGTGCCGATTATGAAGTTATTTATTTGTTGTTGCTGTTGTTGCAGTAGTTATTGTTGCTTTTGCACAGATCACAAACACAGGCACATCCACATTCACACACACATATACACACATGCACAATCTTGAGGTTGTATTATATCCGGGCTGCTGATAAGCTCGCTATAGCCCCTATACTATGTTATATCAATATATTTTTTATATATTATATTTTATTTCCTTTTCGGTAGAAACGAGAGGCAAACAAATAAAAAACAACTCTTTTTGTGTTTTTTTTTATTTTATTTTTATCAACTTTGTGTATAAAGAAAAGTTGGAACTTTGGTTTCTGATTGCTGGTATTGCGTTTTTCTTTTTTATTGTAATGTGATTAACATTATATATATATACATATATATATATATTATGTGTATAAATATATCTGGTCAAAAAACTGTTGATTCAGCTTGAGGGCAGAGTGAAATTTTGTATTAGCTGCTTGGGTTTTTGGATTTTGGGTCGCGTTTCAATTAAATTTAAGCCGCATTCGTGAGACGTGCCTCGCTGGCCGCAAGTGCGATATGTGACACCCGATGCTATGCTGCTCCAGACTATATATGCATCTGTATATATCTATGCATATACACATAAATGTAAGCTGCTACTTTAATCCTCGGACGACGACGTTAACGTTTAACGGCGAAATGATGTTTCCAATTTACGTTGCACGTTTTAGAGAAGGGAGGGAAATCCTTTAAATCATTTAAATGACACGCACTCAATATTTTCCTTCTTTCTTCTTTTGCTTTTGATTTTCTCTTCTTTTTATTATAAATATTTTGTGCTTTATTTTTACAAGAAATTGCTAAATGTATTGTGCAATATTGAATATATTATATTAGTAATGCACTTTTGGACCACTTCAAAATATTTCAGCATAAATTGCACAAATATGATAATAATAAAACAATAATAATAATAATAATTATATTAATAACACGACGACGATATTTTGTCTAATTTTCACGACAATACGTTTGGTTTAACGGACTAAACGGGTACGGGCACGAGTACGAAACGGAAACGGCAGAACGAACCGCAGTATTCAAAGTTCCATCGCGAACTGATTTGTAGCCTGCGATACGAGTTGTGCCGAACCAACAGAAACGACAGTCGTAGCAGCGTTCGAACGAATGAGCGACGAGGAGAGTTCGTCGTCGCACGAATGCAGCGCCAACGAAGCGGCCAATCTGTCACAGTGGTCGCAATGCGCTTAATCACCTAATCAAAATGAACAGTTTGTACGAAGTGGTGGCAGTAAAATGCGCTAAGCAATGAATTTAACTACACAATTTTAAGAAATTATGTGTGATAGGTACACAATAAACAACTGTTTCAAATGGTTACATTTAAAAATTTCGTTACTTTGCGCAACATATAAACTCCAATACTTTTGCACCACTGTGCGACGCTGTTGAGTCAATAGAGCGAGAGAGTGCGACTTGTGTAGACTTTACTCAGCGCATACGAAAAACACTTGTTGACGTTCTACGAGGCGGCAGCGGCAGCGGCAGCAAAGCCGAGCACACCCCAAACGCAACCAGTCAGTGAGTTAGTGTGGAGAGAGCGCGAGAAAACTGTTGCGCCCATTTGCTCTTATACTCTTATACTAGAGCACCGCACGGCATTGCCAGTTGTGTGCAAAGAAAGCGCAGTTATCTTTTGTAGAATATCTCGCTGATTTTGTGCATTCATTGGCCATTGGAAGTTTTCTAATTCTCTTTGAATGCGATACAGCCCAATTTGTTTGTGTATGTATTTGTATTTGTGTGGGCCTGTCAGCCTGCAAGGCGCTGTGCTTGCTAAAAGTTAACAGGTTGCCCTCAGAAATTTACAGTTTGAACATAGGCAAGCGAAATTTCGAAAGGAAATAGAATTGGGATAAATATAAAGAGAACTGGATAAGCTGCTGATTAGAATGTTTATAATAATGAAAATACAAATGGAAATTGCATCAAGATTATTTAAATAATTTAATTTTAATTTTAAAAAAAAGTGAATTCATTAATATTAGTATTTTCAAGAAAAGTAATTATCTTAAAAGCACAAAATATGAAAAATCAACAACACACTTTAACCAGTCTCTATTCTTATTTTGAAATCAGTAAAATCTGAGAAAGTGTAAAACTTTCTTTATTTAAAACAAAAAAAAAACAAAACAATTATTAGTCTTATTTAAGTCTGAGCTTTCGATGTAGAATTGATCTCAGCTTAAGTTCTGGTTTCTGAAAACCAAACCATTTCTGATTAAAGCACAGTTTTTATACCAAATTAAATTCTCATTGAAGAAAAATATTTTATTCTCAAAACTTTTCTGCTCAAAAGTTCCAATTTTAATTGAAGTAATTTTAAGTTATTTTTGTAGGATGCGAAAAAAGAACCAATATTATTAATATTCCACTCGCTAATCGGCTGGACTTCTTCCCTATTATTATTACCATACTGTCTGCATATTCCGAAAAATTAATCATTAGTTTGTCCGCTATTAAATTGTCTAGCACCCAATGAAGATGATGATGATGATGATCAAGCAGAACACTTATTACAATTTGGTTAATTCATTAATTATAGAGTAACTAGACGACAAGTCCGCGCACGCCTTCGACAATTTTAATGACGCTAGCCAAATAAAACTAAAACGAAACATAAGACACACTCACACACACACACACACCCTAGGAAAAAAAAACGATGGTATGATTATTATTAGGTAACGTTGAACCCATGCCGAGTTTGTTGACTTCTGCAACAAAGTGTGACTAAACAAATTAAGCCAAGAACTAGAAAAAAATGATAAATTAAGAAACAAAAAACGAATGCACAGAACGAGAGAACGAGAGATGAAAACACTTATAAGGTACCAAAATGCGCAGTCGCAACAACAACAACAACAAGAACAACGAGGCGTTAAATTACATATTAGGTCTGCTGGACTTTACCTGGCTGCGTATCAGAGCAGTGTCAAAAGAAGACAGATAAAAATAATAACAGATGATGAAGAAGAAGAACGATTTCATGCACGAGAACGTGAAATTGAAAGAGGCTGCTGCATGAGAGATCTAGGAAATTGCATGTGCATGATGGAAAATCATCATCAGCGGCAGACAACAGCAACAAAACAATAACAACATCATCAACAAGAATCCATTACAGGAAAGAGACAAAGTGAGTTCACTAACTTCTAACGGTAACTCAATCACAAGCCCAAAGCGTACGCTTGCTCAACAAGTTGCCATAAGCATGTTGCCGCAACATTGCATCAGTAATTAAGGCTGCCGTTGCTGCTCACGTGTTGCTATGGTCTGTGTGTGTGTGACTGTGTGTGTGTGTGTGTGTGTCTGTGTTTTGTTTTTAGCGCACAAGTTCAATGCACGGCAATCACACATGAGAAATTAGCACAAAAGCAATAACAACAACAACATATCCAAAGCTTTAGCTACATTGGAGCTTATGCAAACTAAGATAGCGCTAAACAGAAGAAAAGAGAGCGAGCTGCTGCTGTTGTTACTGCTGTTACTGCTGCTGCTGCTGCTGCTGCTGCTCTTACTCTCTTAGCTCACCTCGACAATGACATTCAAAAAAGCAGCAAGTCAAGCTTAGAGACATGAGAGCTAAACCTCAGTCCATCTCACTCCAACACACTGTTGCTGCTTAAGCCAGGCAAATGTGTTCCCGTCAAACAGCTTTGAGTTCGTTCACCGCACGCGACGAAACAAAACAGCAACAGCGATGTTCGCAAAGACCGTTCTCAAATTTATGTGTGTGTGTGTGTGTGCTTGGCCTAAAATTTTTATAGTGAGCCGACCGCGACCTGCCTAACTGCACAACAAGTATGGCAAAGACAAAGAGAGCAACAGAGAGAGTTGTGTGCGGGAAAGGGGCAGCCAGAGAGAGACAGAGAGAGAGAGAGACAGATGCTTGTGACGATCGTTAAAGTCGATGTTAATCTTGTCGCGGCCAGAGAGCGACTCGTTAGCAATGCTCTTTGCATGCAACAGCAGTAATTTCTGCCTAGTTGCAACTTGATTTTTTGTTTAGTTTTTGTCTGGCTGGTTAAATAAAAATTAAAATTAGCGCACATCTTAGTCAATTTGTTGCCAGCTTAATTAAATTGAAGCGACAGTGACTTTTATCGATAACGATAAGTGATGAATGCGATAAACATTTGCATGCATTTTTTATACAATTTAATTTCTCCTTTTTTTTCATTTTGCTTGCACAATTTCAATTCGCTTTTGCAAAACAGCTGTGAAGTGCTTAACCAGACATGAGGCAATGAAGTTTCAAGTGTGTGTGTGTGTGTGTGTGTGTATGTGTGTGAAGGAATGTCAGAGTGTGAGTGCGTTAGTGTGAGAATTTTGCACAAGTATGCAGCTCTGACGCAGGGTTGTCAAGCACTTGAATGATGCTGTCATGCACGTTGCATTAAACTATTTTTTAAACTCGTTATATATCACACACTTGTGCTGCGAATTTAAATGCAACGTTGTTGATCGATGCGGCTTGGCCTGGCTGGTCGTTGCGGTACCCTAGAAAAGTGCCCACTTGCCACATATGTTTAATGTGATCAATATATTATAATTATTTCGAATTGCTTAATTTTTTCACCACACTAATCTTAACTGACTCAAAATTCGATTTGATTTCGTCTGCTGACAATTAATTGTCATTACTCTACTAATCATATTAGACACGAAATTCGTTAAATCGAATTATTTAGACAAATCCATTTCATAATTGTGCACAATGAGTTTTGCGATTATTTATGGCTTATACATATGAATCGCTCATGTGGATTCACCCTTTTGCAATTATTACACCAGAGTTGCCAGCTACAACACAAAACTAACACAATACTCATGTTGTCTGGTTTTATTTGTTCTTTTCTCATCTCATACAACATCCAACACGTATCTATCTAAATTGAATTTACAATAGTTGACAATGCCACCCCGCAACCTCACACGCCCACACACACGCTCTGGTGGAAAGTCAATTGATTCCAAGTATCCAGAGAACGAGAGGCCATCGACAGCAATTGCCAGCCATTTTCATTCACTTCAGAGGGCACAAAAATGTGACGAAAATTAATTAAAAATCAATTTGAATTTGATTGTTGACTGAATTCCGCTCGAAACCAAACTGTCCCCCTTCAGATCTTATGCACTCGTTTACTATTTGTGTCTTTGTCGTTGAAAGTTAATTGACATTTGCAGCTGCCAGGTTTTCTGCTTTTTTTTTTTTTTGTTTTTGTTTTTAGCTCTTTTTCAAAACGGTTTACAAACCAACGCATTGAATTTGAAGTCACCAACGAATCGAATCAATATATTCTTCACACGTTTTTTTCTGTTTTTGGCTTGTGTTTATATTTTTTTTGTCTGATTTTTCAATTATGCACAAAACGTGCACGTTGATTCCATCTGTTGTCATCTGTGTGGTGTAAAAACAAATTTTTAATTGAATTATGCGCACAAGGGAAACAAATTCGTTCGCTCATTTCAATTTCCATCGATTGAATATTTATTTAATTTTTTTTTTTGTTGATAATTTCGTAAATTGAATTGAATTCATTTCGGGAAAATGTTGCTTAAAACTAATAGTGGCAATCGAAGCATTCTGGTAACCCTAGCGTATAAATGTAACATTTTTTGATGGGCTTGCCAAAACAAGTGTTAAAATAAGGTATTTATTGCAAAAAAAAAAAGAAGTAGGAGAATGTTGCCAATTGGAAAGCTGCCAGCAAATCCATGTCAACAATGCAAATTGATGAAATAAATGACAAGGCAAAAGAGTAAACACCAGATAAATACACAACGCAAATAACAATAATAACAGCGACAAGATGACAATGAAAAGTCGCGTCTCAATGAAAAACCTTTTTTCCTTTTTTTTTGTGTTTTATCGCTTCAACTCAATTTCAGTTGACACACAAACAAAAAGTGTGTCAACAACAACGCGACGAGAATATTCAAAATAAAGAAAGACATTGCCAGAAGCAAAAAAAAAATAATAATAACAAAAAACATATATATCTGTAACAAAAGAAGTTGCCACACCTCAGCAACGTGCCACGTGTATTAAGTAAAATTAACATTTGAATACATTTATGATTTATAAATTAAATTTTTTAGAATTTACTCTTCACAACTTTATGGGTAGGTTAATTAAGAAAATCAAAGCCTAACAAGACTATAGTTAGTAAACAAATGAATTGTATATAGCAGAGAACTTTAAAGGCCCTAAGGGATACTCTCATTATTATAAGGGAATTCCCAATCGAGATCAATTCTATAGAAGAGTCAACTTCTTTAAAAACTTTCAATATTGTAGGGGTATTCCGTAGTACGTACCCCAATCAGAGATAAACTTTGAGCAAAGATTGCGTAGAATTTTAGCAAAACGTACCTGCAAATAGATAGAAAAAGTATTATATTAATAACAAATAAAAGTTGTATGTAAATTACTGAATATATGTGAGAAAACTTCAAAGCACAACTCTTAACTTTAGGCAGAAAAATAATGTAAGAAGATCATTTGAAGTGAGTGAAAACCACATTAAAGCAAAGTGTACACAGCAAGATAAGTTCTGTGCTGCCCCCCTCCCGCTCTCGTTGTATGTTATTATGCTGTATTTTTGTTGGTTTTTGTTTATGCCAGCTGTACTTTAAGTTCATTAAAAATTACAACGCACTTGAAAAATTTGCTCACTTATGCCTCATTTAACCAAATTAAAAGTAAACACGAGCCCAAATTGCCAGCGCAACGATTCGAAATTGCTAAAAGAAAAGCGCAGAGAACAAAGAAACGCTGTGTGTCTGTCTGTCTGTCTGTGTGGGCGTGTGTGTGTGTGGGTATGTGTGTGGGTATGTGTGTGGGTATGTGTGTGGGTGTGTGTGTGTGTATGCGGATTTAATCAGCAAACGAAGGCGGCGTCACACAACCACAAAAAGTATGCAATGGCAAATTATGACAATGGGTAAACACAAAAGGCTGAAAGTGAAAGTGACACGCAAAGCCCGACAATAAGATTATCAAAGATACTAAGATGATGATGATGCTGATGATGATGCTGACAATGCTGATGGGAAGATGAATGATATAATACAACAACAAAAACACACAAACTGAGAATGACAGCAGGCCTGGCCTATCAATTGCTCGTTAAATGTCATGAATATGTTGGCAAAAGCGGGTTTTTCCTTAGCAACCTGATAAATCATAATTACTATTTTAATTGGATTTCCCAATACAAGTCTCATTGCACCTAAATCGATTTATAAAAGCTATACTATTTTGTATCTTTTTGTGCTGATTCAATTTGCTGGCTTAGCTTAAGTGCAAACAACAAACTCAAATTGTGCATTTAAATTTGCATTAAGATCAAGATTAATTAAAATATTCTATGGCCAACATCTTCAAAAATGATTTATCCGTTTATCGGAGCACGTGCATTGTTACATTCTGATTAGTAGCAAACAAGCTGAGAAACCTGCTGATGTCATCCAAGTGCCCGCAACTGGACCGTAACAAACCATTGGCCTCTCCACATTTGAGAAAAGGCTGTCCCCATCCATCTGCCCCATTTGGGCCGCAACAACATCGAAGGGCAAAAATTGTGCAGATCTCACACATTTAGGTGAGTCAACCCAAAGTGTTTTCGAATATAGTCGGCTACTAGGCATATGTGCTAAAGAAAATAATAATATATTTGACAGACAGAGAAAAGAATAAACAAATAAACTAGTCATTTATCCGATAAATACATTTTTATTTACATCATTTATATCTTAAGACTCACGATTAGAGTATTAAATAGTCACCACGTATACAGTGGACAACTTTGTGCCTTGCCTTTTCTAAATATTATCTTAGCTTGGATGGACTGAAAATTGAGGCAAGACGGCAGGGCTCCCTTCGGCTTTAATAACTTTAAGCAGCTACGGTCAATTTAATTTTCATGGCAGATGCACAGAGGGAAGACAGTCAGCAGTAAGTAAACGACAAAGGAGTAAAATATAAACATACATACAAAAACACACACACAAACTAGACACAGACATAGACACACACACAGTCACACACCCAGGCACACACACAATGACCGAGTCACATATCCTGGCAGCCAGGCGACAATTTGTGCAAGCATATGGACTGAGACAGAGCGAGGGAAAATAGGAAAAGGAAACTTGAAAGGAAAACTTGATTATAAAGCGATGACTTCACACATTGCCGAACGGACGAGCGGACAAAAGGACGTACGACTTGGGACGTGGGACGGAGAACGTAGGACCTATAATTTTCATGCTGCTGCGCAAAAAGCGAACAAGAAGAGCAACAAATAGATATATGTATAGAAAAAGTATAGCCGCACAGGACACAGATCCTGCAACTGGGCAAGGACATTTGTGCAAACAGAGGCGTGTATTCTGCATGGGCGTTGTAATTTAATACTTTTCAAATATGTAGTTGTCTCTAACTGACCATCCTTTCACTGTCGCCCGCCCTCCCTGCCTCCCTCCCTCGACCCCTTCTTCACCATCTGTCCGGCTCCGTCTCTTTCTGCTTGCGTGTGACTTTTGAGAAGAATTTTAATAGAATTGGTAAGCTGAGCTGATGTCCTGGTGCGTGATTAGATGCCCCAAAAGTAGGCAATGGAAATTTGAAAAATATGCTATTTTCCCACACCCTCGTTAAGCCCGCATTTGTTGACGGAGCACCGAAGTGGGTCAGTCAACGTCCTTACGAATGGTTAAACCAGCCAAGCCAAATTGGCAAAAAGGAATAGTGCTTAAGTCAACAGGCCACACAACTTGCTACACATGCAGAGTCAATAAAGTATGGCAAATGTGAGTCACTCTGAATATTTAACCATATGGCGCCCACAAATATCAACATTTTTAGCACATATGCTTAAAAGCGCTTAGCCAGTTAAACGTTTTCCAAGCAACATCGATACCAATTAGAAAGTGGGAGCAAGCAGAGTTAAAACAATCCATAATCCATAATCCATATTCCGATGTCGTTATGGGTGAACTGGACGCTTACGAATGCCACACAAGGACGCACTTGGAATTAATCAGCTGAAGCTACAAAAAAGCAGATATTCTTTATTTCCGGAAGTGTAATTGGATTACTAGGCACACTTAAAGCTTAACAACTGCCGAATCAAGACCATTAATCTGGCAAAACGAACAAAGGGCAATTTAGAATGCTCTAGTCGAGCCTGCTCGAATCGCAGATATCGTGTATTTTATTTACAATTTATAATATAATCTTTATGTATATTTTTTATGTATGTAAATTGTATATTTTGTTTTAATTTATTAAAATTAAATAAGGAAAGAATATATATACTTTATGGGGTCGTAAATGCTTCCTTCTGTCTGTGACATATTTTTGTACTGCTTCATTAAATCCTTATTCGCATTTTAATGTGTTCATGGGCATTTTTGGATGGCAACACTCTTATTACACCATTAAGAAACTAATTTCTAAACTACTCACAGCACATGTACACCCCACGAGGTAAGCTGAAACGAAACATTGTTGCAACGAAACATAGTGCGTCCAGTAATTAATTCCAACTACACAAAATGAAATTAACCAGGTCCCCAAACACTTGAACACTTTCCTAATAATAGCTGTAATGGAAAACAAAAAACCTGTAGAAATGTTGCGAAATTTATTGGGAAGTTGGCGTTGGAGTGTTGCCAAAGCTTTTAGCATACATATTAAAATAGAGTTTTACACGTAAACGTACTTCATTATTAACCCGGCGAGTGTGTCGCATGCACAAACATGACAAACTTCCCCAGAGACAGAAAAAAAAAAAAAAAAAGTCTCTTGCCTGGAGCAAGGAACCGAAGGAGAGACGGAGATGGGGAGATAGACAGATAGATAGATAGAAAGGTTGAGAGTTTTTGGAGCGCGCAGAGAGCGGAGAGAGAAAAAAATAAATACATTAAAATGCCAGCGGGTAAAATGAAGATACAAACAAACGCATTAATACGTGATGCCGAAACATTATTAGAAAATGTGTCTCGACGTTGGTTACTTGCCACAGCAGCAGCAGCGGCAGCAGCAGCAGCAGCAACAGCAATGGGGGCACTCAGTCGGTGCTGGGTAGGGGGGCGTTGCTCGTAGTACGTGCGTCTACGTTGCAAGGGGGCAAAGATCTAAGGGGTCCTCTGCTGCCTCTGCTGCTACTACTGCTGCTGCTTGCTGATGATGCTGCTGCTGTTGCCTGTGCAATATATTTTAGAATTTTTGCACTTGCAGGCGGCCAGAGCCGCGTTACCAGTGTTGGGTTGAACGGTTGGGGTTTTTGGCTATTCCAAGTTTGAGGGAGTGTGGGGGGGGTGATGGGCTTTTCGCATTTTTCGGTTTTGGTTGTCGGTTTTGTATGCGCTGCCATTTGGCTGGCTTTGGCCGCTGTCATGTCTGCGCGTACTTTTAATATGAATTTAGTCCTTTAAGTCCTCGCTGGCTGCTTGCTTGACTCTGTCTGCTCGATAGCTTCAGCTCCACTTGCTGGCTGGCTGGCTGGTTGTCGGCTGGCTGTGTGGCACAGCTTTTGTTGCAGTTGGCGGTGGTTTCGTTTTGGCGCACGTTTGTTCAATATGTCAATATTACATGGCGTTGGCCATTCCTGAGTGGCATTACTTTCGTTGTGCGTCCTTTCGCAAAAAGGGATGCTTGTAAGTGACTTAATCAAATAACTTTGCATTCTCCCCCCTCTGTCTGACTCTCTCTCGCTCTCGATAGCTCTCTCTCTCTCTCTCCCCACCTTTCCCGCTGAGAAAACTCTTTTTTGTGCAGTGCTTTGCTTTTGTTTTCTCTGCTTGCACTTTGCCATTTTCTTCACGGCATGTTTTGTGCACCATTAAACATCGACTTTACTTTTGGCTTTTTCACTTTATCTACGCTTCCTCCTTTGCTTTGCTTTATTTTTGTTCTTTTTTTTATCATTTATTTTTCTTTTTTTTGGCAGATTGTCACCCTTTGTTTTTACTGGCAAGCGACACGTAGCATCCGACATGACATTAACTAGAATTCGAGACCGTGAGAGTGTGCGACAAGTTAGTAGCGCCGTGTTGTGGAAGAAGACTGTTTCTGGTTTGGCCAGCATTAGTTGTGAGCTCGTTATGGAGATAGAGACGTTTAAGAATGCCACGCAAAGCAGATGTGCAAAATGAAACGATCTGCTGAGAAAGCAGAACGGCAGCAGAGTGATCCAAATATGTTGATAATTTTAGTTTGCTTCAGCAAATGGATATTAAAGTTTTTTGGCTAATCTCATTTCACCTTTTGTGTCTGAGAATATATATTTTTTTGTTAAATGCCAAGAGAACAAGTGATGGCAAAGAACAGTAAGTGATAATGATAGATTTATGTATATATTATTATTGTTATGGGGAAGGGTTCGCACCGCGACCTACTCGATCTATTGTGACCCCTTCTGAGCCTATAGTTCTGCCATCAGCTCAAGTTCACGAATGTGAGATTCTTAGTTTGGGTTGAGGTCTTCTATGTCTCTGAACACTTTCGAGAAGCTTCAGCTCAGTTCCATAATCTATGTTTATCTAGTATAACTCACTTATCATCATCATCACATACAGTTACAATGATGGGAACAACAGAACATTTTTGGGGCACCCATTTAAAAGCCTGATCAGCAGCAAGTTGTGGCAAGTTTCGTGTTGCACATTAATTCACTTCTGTTGCTGCAGCGGTGGCGAACACTACAATATGAATTACCTGCCGCACAGGTTACTACAACAACATAAAAACCAGCACCACAACAACAACAACAATAATAGCGACAACAAGAACAGCAGCAGCAACAAGAGCAATCTAAACTGTGCAACGTGGAAAAATTCATCTAGCGCAAAATAACATTGCATACTTTATGGCGCATTATGAAAACACACGCGTTAACATCCGAAAGGTGGTGGCAAGGATGGAGGGAGGGAGGGGGGGTAGTTCATGTTGGTTACGTGGGGTTGAAGGGTTGCGTGAGTTGAGGGTTGATGGCGACAGTTGAAAGATATGCGCAGAGAAATTTGCGCCACATTTGCACAAAAACGTTTTAGAAAATGTGCGCAACATAACAGTATCCCAGAGACCCTCCCCTCTTCAGCCGACAACTGCTCGAAACACACAAACAAACACACACACACACACACACACACATAGATACACTTAAAACTATTAAAAATATGCAAAATATGAGCCGGCAGTTAGCCCAGGACAGTGTGACCCGTCACTTATACAAATAGCGTTGATGAAGATAATGAAGCTGAAAATGATAAAGATGACAATGATGATTAGGATGATGACGTGTAGTCGTCCTCCTCCAAAGCGGAGATCACTGAGCGAAAATGGTAGTCCCTTTGAATTGCTTTGAATGTTTACTTAAATTAGCAAACTTTGCTCCAAATTGACTTAATTTATTCAAAAAATTTAAGTTTAAATCAACTAAATTCGTATTTAGTGTGTGGAGTATTAAAAAGAGAGAATTAAATTGCTGTTGCAGCCACTTACCAAAATACCTCTCTGGTTAGTTTTTCTTTTTAATACCCTGTAAACATTCATCTGCAGTTATCAAAAACATTATTTTCTGTTTTTGCCAAGTGTATTTGAGTTGAGAGGACGCGCAGCAGACACTCACAACTAACTCAACAGTTCCGGCGCCTCGCCGACGAAGCCTGACGTCAGACCGCCCTTACCCCCAACAACATAGCCTGGTTCTGAATATTTTGCCATATGGCAGCGTAATGATAATAAACTCCAAAAGATAAACTCGTATACAACAGCAACAGCAACAGCAGTGACAGAGAGTGAGTAAATGGAGCAACAGGCAGGCAGCAGGCAGCAGGCAGGAAGGGTTAGGAATGGGAATCGGATTGGGGGAGGGATGGGGCTGGGGTGTGGGGGTTACGGTTCGGGGTCGCGACAGGGCCACAAGTGTCGTCACTTTGTCGGCATCGGACAGCAACGTCAGAGACGCTGTCATCTTGTCTTATCTGCAGCAGCAGAAACACAAATCGCTGCGTGAAGGACACAAAAGCGAAGGAGAACGGGAAAAGGCCAAGGGAAACGGGGACGGGAAGAGGCGAAGTGGAAGAGGAACAGGAACGGGAATGGGAACGGAAAGGAGCAAAGGGGAACGCGACACCGCATTCTGGGATCTGAGAGCAGCGATAGAGCCAGTTATTTTCTTTCAATTTGCAGTTGCAACTAAAATGATGAAGATGTTGGCAATGAAGCTGATGCTGCCAAGTGTACAGTCAAGAGGCGTGAGAGAGAGAGAGAGAGAGAGAGAGAGAGAGAGAGAGAGAGAGAGAGAGAGAGAGCGAGAGAGAGAGAGAGAGAGAGAGAGCGAGAGAGAGAGAGAGAGAGAGAGAGAAGAAACAGAGCACGATGCAAGTGGCAGGAACTTTATATAACAATTATCGCAGAGGTCAAGGAAGCTAAAACAATCAGGAAAACATATTTTGTACAATTTAAAAATTAACGTCTAAGGAAAAAGCTAGCTTCTTATGGTAAAATAAAAATTTAATATATTGATAAATATATTCAAGTTGTTTCAAACCTTCGAATCAAGCAAACTTATCTTAAGATATATGATTATTATTTGTTATGTGACATAAACCTTTTGGATGAAGGGCCTTTTCATTGTCCTTCAAACATTTAGCATTATAAAAAAAACTTCCAGCTTCCGCAAAAACCCAATGCAAAAGTCTCATATCATTCTCATTTAATTTCTGACGACAGAAAGTCGCGTTACTCGAATACTCTCCTCCTTCTATGACACCAGCAGACACCCCTACCAATTGCAGTGCTGTGCCCACGCTAAGAGCTGGAAGCAAGTCGCAAATGAAATTAAAAATGTGTCGCACAATCTCATTGCCATTTTCAAGCCAAATTATCCCCATGCTCCGCAGTTGATGGTCTCTCTCCCCCATCCCCACCCCATTCATCGCCCCATGCACTCTTCTAATCTCTCCGTTTCTGACTGCTCTCATTTGTTGGCCAAATCCATTGGCACGCCCAGCTTCAAATAGCCAGTCGGCAAATTAAGCGCAAGGCTGACGCTGACGTCGTCGCTTTTGGCCGTCCACCCACCCCCCCTGGCTCCTGCTGTTACCGCCATATCCCCCATGCGTTATATTTAATTGCATTTTTTAGCTTTAATGGAGCGTACAGAACCCGGAACGGAATAGAACCGAACCGAACCGTACCGAACCAGACCTAACCAAACCGAGTCGAGCGACTAACAGCGAACAGCTCTCACTGCGAACGTAATTAATTTGTAACGTCTGATGACCAGCTTAATGGGAAACACAGGGTAGATGGGTGAGAGACTGAGGTGGGATGCGGTGCGGGTGTGGGTGACTGCTGTGTGCAACTGACAGTGCGACAAAGGGACCAACTGACTAACGGTCCGCAGTGACTCGCACAGCTAAGATTTGTTTTTAATAGTTTTATAATTGTATTTGATATGATTTAGCAGGAAAAAACGCCTTGGGCAAGTCTATTTGTGGTCGGGGCACCGAAGAACGTTTCAAATTGTGGGAAATAAAAGCAAAGCTAAAAAAAAGCATTCCTTAATGTAATGTAGAAGCAGGGGAAGTCCCTTAAGAAAGAAAATAATAATTGGCAACAATGCAACTTTTTCAGTTCGGCAAGCAAACATATTTCGATTTGTGGTTTTTAAATTTCAATAAACTCATTTCAAGAAAATAACGTAGTATCTTAATCAGGCATTTATAAGTTGACAGCCTTAATTGAACAAAACTGATCTTGGTTGGAGGACAGCATTAATTAGTTTTGATGTATATTTTTTTGTTGAGGCATTTGAAATGATTTCTTATCATTGAAATGCTTGGCAATTTGAGCACTTTATAAATATTGAAAAATGAAAAATCAGTCGTCTTTGCAAAATACAAACCTGTTAGAAGCTAATGTGCATTCTTTCGGTTGACTGAATACACTCAGTGCTCAGTGCTCAGTGCTCGGTGCTCGGTGCTCAGTGCTTTTATCTTTACACACATTACGCCCCAACAACTAGTTCTATTCATGTGCAGCTCGCTGCTCCGGGCACATGCCTCAACTTTAATTACAAAACTCTCTCTATGGTTATGCAGTCGAAAACCAACCTGAAGCCAAAGAACTAAAACTAAGGTCAACATCATAGTACCACCAAAAATGCAGAGTGAACAGAATAAAATAAAACAGACAGAAAAGAGAAGAGTATCGTGTGTGTGACTGCGATTGTGACAGTGACAGTGGTGGCTGCTGCTGCTGCTGCTGCTGTGTCTGCTGTGTCTGCATGGTCTGTGCCCCCGCCCATCTCTCATCTACCGTTTCTTGTCTGCTGTCTGCTTTGCTTTTGGGTAACACACACCAAACGGACACACACACATGTCTAACAATTTGTAAAAACAACACTCGACTTGAACTTTAAGTAAACAAGTAGCGAAAACTACATAAATGAGTTTGCTAAAAACTCGCAACACACAAAAAAAAAATAAGAAAAGTTGCCGAGTGAACCAATCCAAAAAAAGCCGCCGCCTCAGTGTGAATGACACAGCAGAGTCCCCTTGTCAGCAGGGAGGCGGGGATCGGTGGCATGGAAGTGGGTACAGTTTGGCAGGGCAAAAGGTTCCATGTCCAGACACATTCATGTTCTCACACTCAAGTGACTGGACATGATGTGACAAGGGACAGAGAAAGACAGAGACAGAGAGAGAGACAGAGCGAGAGACAGAGAGAGAGAAAGAGAGAGAGAGAGAGAGGCGCTGAGTGGGTTCTACTTTTATGCGGTGACACTTTGAGATCCCCAAGCTCCGCCGCACAC
This sequence comes from Drosophila basisetae, assembly GCA_035041595.1. Taxonomy (NCBI): domain Eukaryota; kingdom Metazoa; phylum Arthropoda; class Insecta; order Diptera; family Drosophilidae; genus Drosophila; species Drosophila basisetae. The sequence goes on along the minus strand of JAWNLB010000147.1, from coordinate 2,172,585 downwards.
CCCTCCGCCTCTTGCCAACTAATATACTCTATACTCCAGCATGATATCAAACAACTTTGCCGACAGCCAAAAAAAAATAAAAATTACAAAAACGTGTAAAAAGAACAACTCCAAAGTACATAGAAAAATAAAAAGAGAGCAATGATGAGGTGTGAATGATGGTAATTGTGGAGAGGGGGAGAGGGGGGAGGGAGCGGTGGTGCACTGTGTGACCAAAGTAATGTGTAGTGAAGTGAAGTGACAAGTCAAGAGTTGATGATGAGCGTTGATTCACTCCAAACTGGTTTCTAGCCATGCTGCCACCATAGTGGCAAGTTGCGTCCCAATTAATGTGAGCATTTTCACGCCACAATTTGATTGATGTGCTGCATAATTACAAATGTTGCCTATAAATATATCGCCTCTTTACACATTTTGTGCACACTTTAGTGGCACTTCTTATCGAAGATCTAACGCGGCTCTATTTGCAGCCATCATTAAAGAATTATCATAAAAAATGGTGAGAGCATAAAACAAAATAAATAAGCAAGATTTAAAGATCGACTTGTTATACACTGAGCTTGAAACTGCGAAAAAATGGTTTAATGAAGTTGCGCAAAAGTAAGCAGCAAGCGGAAGCTAGCATCTTAGACCCCATTATTATGTATTTATGATATTATTTATTTTCGATAACAATAAATGATAACATAATTGTGAAGATATAGCCTTCCAATGGATAGAAAATATACCCTGATATATTATTGATAAACTGTGAAAGAAACATTTTAAGATCGAATAAGAAACTAATCTCACCAAGCTTACTTCTTATCTAAAAGCTGGGCTTTTCTTCTAGCATTCTAACTGGTTGTGTATATTTGACTTCCAAGCAACAATTGTACCTTCCACTTTTAACTATTATTTAACAATTTGCTTAATTAATAAAAATAATTTCAATTTTTCCTCAATGATTTAACATGTTTCTCAAATCAACACTTTGAATTTCTTGTTTGTAAAATTTTATTTTATTAACAAATCTTTACTCTTTGCATAGCTGCCAAACAAGTTGGCCAAGTGAGGTTGCCCTTTTATAAATCTAGTGTATAAGAAAAAACATTTTTGCCTCATTACGATATCGCTTTAAACTCATCTAAAGCGACTTTTGTCGAGGGGCGAAGAAGCCGAGTGGAAAATGTGCGGCGTCTCCTGAGCCGCAAATTTGATCAGCGTCAGCTGCGGGGCCATAATGGGTTAATGTTTAACCGTCGACATTTGTTGCGTTGTATGCAAATTCGCACGTGTTTTGTGGAAATGCCTCGGAAATAATAATGTCGCTGCCTATTAGGAACATGACGTGTTAATGGAGCAATCAGTGAATGACAGTTTGCGAACAGGAATGCACAAAGCGAAGCAGAGTCGAGATTGTTGCCACCAGTGAATAATAGACAAAAGATTTGTAACTGAATCAAATGATAAACATAAAGTTCAGGAAGGGATCAAAGTAATAAAATCGAATTGAGATCAACAAGTGAACGATTCTTGAATTAACTAAACACATAAAAGCATCAATCTCTAATAGTTAACAGCTTACAAATTGCTTTAGATTGCAAAACATTCTCCCATTCTCTGTTTTAATAATGGCTACATTCTTCGCTATCATCATCATCATCATCATCTTCTAATACATCTACAACTACAGCTATAATCGACTCAAATCATCGATATATTTTCGCCCCATAATTTGCTTATGAATGTAAATTGTGGAATGACTGACGTAATCGGCTTTATACTTTCACAGCATAAACATTTATTAAACCCTAATCGTATTCTTTCCATCTTTAGTATGAGGTCATGACAATATCAATATCATATCACGATGAGCATATTAAATTTAACAGTTTAACACTCTGGTAAACGCATGGCTGGCGCCGGGGGAGTAAAGGAATACGACTTTTGTCCGAGCTTGTCCGAGCTAATCATTAGTATAATTTCTATATACGATGTTCTTTTGATATTCATAAATTTCATATTATTAATTAAATTAATCAAATTCACATTAGCGGCACGCACAACAACCCAAACCGACCCGGTTCGTTTGGGACACTCGAATCGAATCCAATCAACTTTGGGAAGTCATTAGAGGCCGGCCAAAACAAACAAGGGAGTGGGCAAAGGAACGGGAACGGGGGCCTAAGTGGAGAAGATGGGTAGGGGGGTAAAGGAAGAGAGTCGCGTCATTTATTAAATTGCCTATGATTTCTTTATTCGTTCAATGAACTTGCCACAATAAATGGCAACAGGCGAATCAAAGCGATATTAATAATCGCCAATTAAAATGTTAATCGTATTTAATAGTTTCATGCTAAATCCGGAATGGTGATGGGGGGAGGGGGCTCAGATACAGACTGAAAACTTGTGTGGCTTGGAAAAGCGGAAAAGAAACCAACTAAAACATTGGCCAATGACCCAAAAAGAATAAAAGGAAAGACTTTGGCAGAGCGTAGCTTATAGAAAAATCATATGGAAAACCAGAATAATCCCCAGGCTAGCAGAAACAAGGCAAAAGTCTTGTTAGCTGACATCATTTAAAGAATTCAAGCTTCTCCAAAGACTTAAAAAAAATATAAAAAAAAGACAACCAGTCCCGAGATATACGAGTATTTCAATGTATTTATGGAGATCATGTCTGTATGGCTCTTTGGCATTGCAAATCTCAGCGGAGCCAAGCTGCAAACCAGGAAACTAAAAACACAAAAAATAGAACCAAATTCCGCTTGGTTGGTTGACAGCAGTTGCAAGATCGCTGGGTAAAAGTTGCAAGTTGCAAGTTGCCAGTTCCAAGTCGCAATGGCAGAAATGGCAGAAATTGCAGTTGTGGCTACAAGCGCAACAAATTGAGGTGAAAGTTGCACAAAGAACGAATAGAGTACGACTGTTGCAAGATACAATTTGGTATCTATAATAATTATAGACATCCAGTGAATAGGAATACAGAACCGGTACAAGAAATAACTGTTTAGAAGTTAATTTTTAAAACTAATAACACGTATTATGAAATATTATTTATATATATAACTTTCCTATCTAAGCCAAAAGATTTCTTCAGTTTATAGTCACAGCAAGAGTGCTGAGAAATGTGTAGATATCGATATGAATTATTCAAGTGCAAAGTTATGTTCCATTTTTTCCAACTGCAAGTTTTTCCAGATTCTGTGGCAGTTTGCACCTCTCATTGGCAATGGAAATTGTTTGCTAGATACAAAACAGTTGCAAAGAATGAAAGGAAGCAGAAAGAGCAGAAACTGAAAATAGTTTGCAGAGCAAAAGCTGTGCTACAAATGAGACTGAGAAAAATACTTCTTGTTAGTTTACCGTTAAATGATTATACGCAACGGTACTCTGTTAATGATGGCTAATAACTTGAGACCGGCAACGGCAACAACACCAACATAGTTCTATATGCCCAACAAAAATCTGTAGACATTCTTCGCAATGTTAGATAATTGGCAACGACAGCAACAACAACAACCACAAAATAAAACAAAGGCGAGGCGAACAAACTTTTGCCGCCGGACATGACAGAATAACAGCAGCAACAAATGTAATAAGAAATGGCAACAACAACAGCAACAACAACAGCAACAGCAACAACAACTGCAACAAGCAACAAGTACAAGAACAAAAGCAACAAGTTGGCAAAGACAGGAAGCCATAGGAAACATTGTCAGCTCCACCCATCGTGACATCATCACAAAACTAAGCTAAAAACTAAGGCAGAAAGACAGGCAATGCTCAACTGTCATATACCCTCTGATGTTATTCAAGATTGACGAGAACGGTGGCTAAACGTGCATAATGTATTTTCTAGTGTACGTATATACTACTATGAGATACTCTGCTCAATCAGCTTAGCTACATTCTAAAGACAACGAATAAATCGAAAAGAAATTTAAATAAAGTATATAAATGATGGCCCAAGCAAGCGTGCATAGCACACCCACTGCTCAATTTTTTAGAGGGTATTCAATTGTTGACTAATCCGAGGCCTAAGCTACACTGCGCTTGACTTTCACGATTGCACTTAAAGGGCGAATCGAAGGCGAAAGGGAAGACAAAAGAAAGAGCAAGATAGATAGAGAGAGAGAGAGAGAGAGAGAAAGAGAGACTTAAGTGTAAAGCTTACACTGTAAGCAGCGAACTTGTCCAGCAGATGCCAATGACCGAGAGGCGTAACTGATGATGACCATTAACATTACTATTAAAACATTACGATGATGAGGCGCAATAGTTGTGTTTAAAGTAATGGCTAAAGCCAAATGCTACTATAAACAACAATTAAAACTAAACGCAAATGCGTAACGAGCGAGCGAGAGAGAGAGAAAGAGGCAGCAACAATGTGAGAAAAAAAAGAAGCATACGTCTTAAGACAATAGCAAAGCCAAGCTTTACATGCGAGCACAGAAAGACACTAAACATGCACAGAGCGCACCAGAGACAAGACATTGACCCAGAGCAAAGAGACAGGCAGCAAAGACAACAACTACAACAACAACAAGCAAGCACACTTGAAGAAGAGTCATTAGCATGCGCTTGAACTAGTTGCTCAAGCAACATTTGAATTCAATGAGAGAGAGAGAGAGAGAGAGAGAGCGAGAGAGAGGGGAGAGCATGATCAATGATTGCGCTGCTGCCTTTTGCTGCCTAGGCCAAGGTCAGCTTTGCAACATGTTGACAACGTGCACTAACATATGAGTAGCGTGAGATGTTGCAATTGTTGATGTTGCCAACCTCAACAACAACAGCACATGTTGCGTGCAGCTTGCATACTATACTGAACTGACTGCTGTGTGGGAAACGTGCTGCAACATTGCAAACTGCACCTACTATTCGGGGTCAAAAGTTGTACACGCAACATGCATCCATGTATATATGTATGAAGGAAAACATCACAATGTTGCCTGGCAAACCACTCGAAATTACAGGTCAGCGTGAGGTAGGCAGCCAATCAGCACGAGTTGTCCGTAACGCAATAATCATTTTCAACACATTTTCGCTTTGGCCACATCTTCTTAGAACTGAAGTTTACCATTACAGCAGTCCTCTCCGTACTTCTCCTTCTCCCACCTAGAAACACACTCGACAACAACAGCACTAATAATCATGACTTGTTAATCTTTACGCTGTTGCCTTCACAGCCTTCTCAGTACCAAAAGCACTGTTTGTCTATCTTCTGCTTTACACCTTTTTGCGTGTTCTTTTTCATCTTATACTTTATCTGCTGCGTGTCACGTCTGGTAAGCTGCTTTCTCACTAAGGCAAAAAAAAAAAATTAAGCAGCAACAATCTAGAATTTAACGGTGGATATTCTGCCTGCTTGTTGAAAACATCATTTTCGCTCATTATTATTATTATTATTTTATGGCATCATCATGGCATAAGTGCAAAAAGCCATTGAACGTTTAGTTTACATGCTGTTCCCTGACTGTTTCTCTACAGTCGATTCTTCGAGTTGCACACCTTTCATTACTATAGCAAAAGTCACACAATTTTTGAAGCAGTTCTATCCCTTACAGTGTCGTTTCCTTATTGCGACCCTTCGCTCACATCCCCCCCTCATTTCAATTGAAACAGTGTTGGCTTTAAAGTTTACCTTTCATATTCCTTGTGGTTATCCTTGGCAAAAACACTTTCATTACTTTTTGCTGTTGCCAACAAAAATAGCAAGAAGGAAAACACCGGAAAGTACCAACCTTGGACACACGTTTCCTTATCTTTGGTGTTGCCAGAAATGCGTCGCTTGCAGACACAAACACCCCTGAACACAGCATCCCCTTTTTTGTCCAACATTTTACTGTTTAGTGACTTGGAAAAGCGCCTGAAATTTTTGCTTATATATATATATATTATATATACATATTTTTTACGATATATATATATATTTTATTTGTATTTCTTGCCTGTTTTTAAGCCATTTTTTGGCACTTAACCAAGGTTAAGTAAGTCAGAAAAAAATAGAATATTTGTGTTTGCGTTTAGAATTCGTTATGCCAATCAAAGTTTTAAAGAAATAATTCAGCTATGCAGAAGATAATTGGGAACAAATGTTGAACATTTTATTATTCCTCTGCTATCGTCAATTTGCTGTCATTTCTATTGATTTCTTCTCATTTATATTAGATATTTACAATATTTCCGGAGCGCACAAAAACACTATGAAATTGTCATACTAATTGCATCAAATGAAATTTCATTATTATGAGCAATTAGAACTGGCTTCAAAACCAATCATTGTGGATATGCATTAGCTTTATTGTTATGCAAAATGGTTTAGTGTTGTTCTGGCTTCATTCTTATTTCCTATTTTTAGTTAGATATATCAACGAACTCTCTTTTGGCTCAAGAAGCATCCTTCATTTCATTTTAGTTCATTGCAGTTCATCTCATCTGCAATTCCATCACTGACCTTTCTCATTCTTCTTCTTTTATTGCCAATCCCCAATGTTGTCAAGGTCTTTGGTCTGAGTCTGAGTCTGAGTCTGGTTGTTGTTGCTTGGGGTTTATTCACTTTTATGGCATCCGAGATGCATTCGCAGAGCATGGCAGATGAGCAAATCGAAATGTAAGACTCAACCAAACACACACAGATGAGAAAAAAGATATAAAGAAAAAAAACGTTACTTTGCAAATGGTTTTCAATGGATTTTCATAGGGAATTGCTGAAGTTTAATTTTTCTTCTTCTTGTTTTTAAAGTTGTCTGACAAAGCTATCGAATGACACAAAGCACAGAGAGATACAAAAAAAATGTGATGCACAGCGGATACGCGAGATGACTTGAACTGAACATGGTTCCAAGGAAAATGGAAAATTGCATTCACCAAAGTGCAGCTGCTGGAAACGTGAGGTGAAACAGCTGCCTCCATCTCCCCCCGCTAACTTATGCTCCTCAACAACAAAAAAGAAGGAAATATGATCTGTGAGTTGTTTTTTGTTGTTGCGTTTTTGTAGCTTTAACGGTTTGTTTTTTACCGCCTCGCGAGCCAATAAAAGTAGGAGACAACGCAGCGGCGTTTGTCAGAAGTTGGCCAGAGTTGAAGGCAGACAAACGCGCCAGGATAAAAAGGAAGCACAGGATACAGGAACGGTGGCATCAAGCAACGGCAGGATAAACGCATTGAAATGAAAGTACACATATTAATTGCCATTATGTGGATCGTTTGGGCCAGGCTGGCACACGACAAAGTAGCAGCAGCAAACAGCGGTGAAAGGTATGTTTAAAATTGAGCTTAAAATGGGAATGCCGAAGATTCTATACCCTTGCAGACTAGAATTCTGTTAGTAGTTGACTGAAGGAGTTTTGAGTTAGAAAAACAATGTCAACAAAATTGGCATGAATTCCTTTTCATGTACGAAAACAATACGAAAATCATTTTGTGTGTGGAGAAACAACAAAGGAAATCAAGTTTTGGTAAAGTTATATCGAAATGGATATATGTAATTCGAGAAAAAATAATAGGATACAGAAAATTAGGTAAAGATTAAAGGTAAAAATATATACATTTTATATTCTTGATATAAATTATTAGCTTCTTCAATGCCTTACGCATCTCATGAGACTATTATAATAGCCCATTGCAGTTTTTTTTTATTTATGTGCCGATTTTATTTACGTTTAACCAATAAATATTCGTTCTTAACGCTTTCCTTTTGACCAGGGTGCACATACGTCTGCACATGCCGGAAGTTGTGCGTCAGCATACGCATTTCCAGAAGGTCTACAAACAGTTGCCAATTGCAGTGGCAGCCCCAGTAGACCACCCAATACATTCACAAGGCCCCCATTCACAATTAATGCCCGTGGGCAAGCCGCATGTGTCGCTGCTCGGCTATACGACAACGGCAAGTGGCAGCGGTGGCATGTCACCCAGCCTGATGCAGCTAATGTCCACAGCTGCCACGCCCATGCCCATGCCTATGCCAATGCCAATGGGGCCCAACTATGGACCCGCACTATTCGACAGCTACAATCAGCCTATGGAGACCGGATTAAGGGAGACGATAAGTACAGTGAAGACTGGTGGCAGGGCCAGCAGCAGTTATCTTGGCACAGCGCCTGGAAGCAGCAGCTACAAGCAACAACAGTTGTTGCAACAGCTCTTTACGCCCAACTTGATGGCAGCCATAACAGCGGCCCAGAAGCAACGTGAAAAATTTGTGGAGGAGGAGCAGCTGGACAACGAAACTGAACCACAACCGGAAACCGAACTGGAGCACAATGAGCTGCTCAATGGCAACTTTTTGGCCGCACTACAACGTGAATATTTCTCAAAATTTGGACGCAAACGGAAGAAGGTAAAGTTTGCGAGCAACACTCGAACCATAAAAAAAAGACCGCAAAAGCAGTTGAAATATGTGCAGCAAACGGAGGAACAATTTGATGAGTATCAGGATGAGCCAGACACTGAATATGAGCCGACCGACGAGCTGGAGGAGCACTGGGGAGATCAAACTGATCGCCAGAATGATGCACGGGGTTACGACAGTGCAGTGGCTTTTAGTGGACAGAACAATGCCTTGAGTGTAGATGAGTTTATCAAGAATGAGGTAAATGGCAATAGCTATGCACCATTTTATGGCAACAACGGCAACACGATGTACGATGATGATTATGATGGCACTACCACCAGCAGTTCCTGGCAAGGATCTCCCACAATCAATACTTATCCACGACCCACAAAAGCGACGTCAACTCGATTGCGAACACGCCAACGGCGACCCGGTACGGCTATGGGAACCGGTTCCGGTTATGGTACTAGTTCCGGTTTCGGTAGCACGGCCAAGCCAGGAAAATTGCGTTACATCAAGTTGACCACGCGCAAGAAGCGAAAAAATCACATCAGAACAAAAAGATATCGCGTATAAGTTGTAAGATTTGGTTAAACTCAAGCAGTTTTCTAGTTATTAGCATTTAACACACACCTTTTTTTTTGTAAGACACTTTTTAGAGCAGTATTTAAATTTTAATAATGTGTTTTAAGGTTTTCTACTACAGATCTAAAATATATTTTAAAATTGTTTACTTAATGGCCAAAGTTGAAAGAATTGTTCATTTGTTGCTAACTTGCTGCTAGAATTGTTTTAAAATAAAAGTCTAACAATTTATTTTTGCAGTGTTTTTTTTTTTATATGAGGGGAAAATGGTAAAAATAAATATTTCTGTTTAAGTTCAGCGTAACTAACATAGCCAGAACAAAGAAGATAAATCTTAATCTTACCCCGACTTTAAGAACTATCTCACGGATGGATTAGTTGTGATAAACCGTTTCAATTGTCGTGCTATGACCATTCAGATGGACTTACCTGCAAATAGAAAAAAGATATAAGCAAAAAGTTAGTCAAGTAAAAAAGGCTATGTCAGAGACAGACAAAGCACTTAAATAACGATAGTAATTACAAAAGGTAAAAAAAAAAACAACAAAAATTTCATGATGCCTTTTTCATCTAGTGTCCATAGACTGTTAGGCCAGCCCCAAAATTGCTCATCCAAAACAAATAGCATATTCTATTAGCACACAAAGGCAAAACAATAAACGGAAAACCTCCTCGCAAAGAAGACCCCCAATTCCCGCAGTAACATTAGATATACAAAGGAGACCCGCCGAACCCCCAATTTTCTTGGGAAATAAAGTATACGATTAAATGTGCAAAGCGATAGAAGGAGACAGAGAAGGGGAGTAAAGACGAGAGAGAGAGAGAGAGAGAGAGCGAGCAAATAATAAGTACAAATGCTAATAAAATTCAATTAAATGCCACAAAATTACAATAAAAGTGGCTGAGAAACTAACTCTCGAAGGGTCTCTGTTCCTGTTTCCTGGTCAGGTTCAGGTTCTGAATGCCCTAGCAATGTGGATGTGGATGTGGATGTGGGTGTGTGTCCATTGAGGGCGGGTGTCACATGAAAAGTCAAAATTAACGACTCATTTGGGCAAATTGAAGACATAAACTACAAAGCCGAATGCCAGACGAGGGCCACCACCACAAGCAAGACTCGAATCAGAAACAAGGGCCCAGGGCCCAGGACCAAGGGCCAAGAACCGAGAACCCCAGCCCGAAAGCCTGTGCGCTTACGTCACTTCCACTGTACACAGCAGCCAAAATATAAATTACGCAAAAATTCCAAGTGAGTGACGAGCAGCAGAGAACAACTGGGCAAGCGGGAGGTTTGGGGGCGTTCCTGTAGGGGTTGGCAGTGTGGACCGAAGTAGGAGGCGGGTTGGAGTTGAGCTGGCGCTTATATTTATGTCCTCGGGCTCATCCTTTATTTTCGTTTTTGGCAATAATTTTATTTCATTTTGCTTTGGTCATAAAAAAATGTGACACACAAAACAGCGAGAAAGATTCACTTCCCTCTTACCACCCTCCCCACCACGCCTCCTTCCCGCTAACTTGGCTTGTCTCTAGTGCGAAACATTTGGCGCATACTTTCGGGCGAAATTAAAAGCACGAAAGATTTTCATTTGTATAAATGTGTGAGAGGAGTGTGGGGGGAGAAGGGGAAGCGTGGCATATGGCAAGGCGACACATAAAGTGTTGATGTGTCAACCATATGACATTTATTGTTTAGGGGAAGAATATTTGCTCTGTGCTCAAAATGCAGACGTTTATTATGACCGCCAGATGGCGTCAACGTGCCGCAATAGCAGTCAACAAGTGGCAGTTCCAAGTGTACGGAAAGAGAATCAGCGACTCAAAGATATACCGAGAATAAAAGCGGCTGTGGAGGTCAGGGGTAAATGGGTGGCTTGTTTGTGGTGCCACAGTAAATGCTGCTGACCCCGTTTCATCTCTGTGCCGCATTTTTTTTGATTTACAACGGAAATGAGAATTTTCAAATTAAATATAATACACATTCACACTCATAATAATCTATGGCTATTTAATATATATGTATTTAAATATAAATAATGATAAGTACTAAAATTAAATAATGATTATGAAAATGTATGGAACTTAATAAATGATGAGCTATTTAATTTCATGTTGTGGAAAGTTGTTAAAACTCTCAGAGGCAGAGGCAAACTGAATTGAATTTCGGTTCAGTTTCTTTTGCTGAATTTTAATCGTTAAATTCTGGTTCAGAATAAGAAAACGCAGCATTTTTACAGATTTCGTTCGAAATCGGTAGCCAAAAAGTAAAATTAAAAACTTGCGCACTTCAACAGACAAGTTGGCAGCACCGTGTCAGCCCACAAAATGCATATTCAGTTATATTTCATATATTACACAATCTGCACAGATGCGCTGCGATGTACATATAAGGAAACATTTTCAATAAAAGATATCACATTGACACATACAGAAATGTGCTGTTGAAGTGACGCATTTATCGGATGAGGATGTTCAACACAATTTGCCATTGTTTAATGAAAGTGACATAAAATGTGTAGCATTACGGACGGATGAGCGATGACACGAACCCATCAATGGACACTGAAAACCCATTTCGGGTTTTTATCACCAACAACTTTATCAGCGCCATAAAAGTGTGCATAACAGTATATATATATATAAATATATATATAAATTAATAGTTATTGTATATAGGCTCGTACATACATATATATATATATATATATATTTAATTTCATTTTGACGAATTACAAAATTAATTTTCCGGTTCAGCTGGTGGCTCCTTCCATTGGGAACAATAAATGAAATGAATAAATAAATATAATATTATCACTGCAAATTCAGCTCAACGCAAATCATTTGTCATTGAATGGAATGGGGCGTGGAGAGGGGGCCGAAATAGAATCTACAACATCCCTGTCTCATTTTGGTATAAATGACTACAAAATGCCAGCGACTGCTGTTGCTGCTGTTGCTGATGGCATAAAAATGCAACGACAAACAATTCATTAATTTAATTAATTTGTGGCAATTAAATGGCTGCTGCTCGGGCGGTTGTTATAAGCGGGAGAATAGTGGCGGCTGCCACATGGGGCAACTACAGAAGCCGCACAGTCATCATCAACTCAACGCTCCGGCCATTACTTATACGCATGCATATATCTTCCCATTCTATCTCTCTCATTTTCGACCTGGTCATCATCATCGTGGCGGTTGGGGTACCCTTCAATCCCCTCAGGACATTATGAACAGTGGCCCCGCATATTGTTACGTCTGTTGCTGCCCCACTAAAATGGGTTAAGTGTGTTTCATGTCCGTTTTGTTGCACAGATAACGACAAGTAACATCCCATTGTTCAAGGTGTTGAAATGTGGCACTTAACCAAGGGGCAGATACAACGTAACATTTATTTACCATCTGTATTACAAAAGGGAGGATAGTTCGGCATATGTATTTGTGTGTACAATAGAGCAAACAAGCGAAAGACCAACAACACACACACTTCAGATACTCTTAATTGCTTGTCATCGTCTCGCTGACAAACAACATAATGATTCAGCTCTTAAAGGAATGACGAAATAGAAAAAAAAACATGATTAAAGAGCGGTTGATAGCACTTTTTGGAGAAATATATAATAATTGCTGGTATCATTTTGAAATAGAAAATTTTGATCGCCACTTGAAGTTGTCTTCATGAAGGTTTCATATCCACTTTCCTTACGGAATCACTTGTTAGCGTGTCTTTCAGATCATAGAAACTTGAAAGTATATTCGGGAATAGAGAATATTGAGCTTAAGTTAAGTATATCAGAGACTGAGAGAATACCTTAGCGAATTAGAGATTGTTATGCAAATATGTGAAAAATCAGAACAACATGAACATATTTATGTAGAACTAAAATAAAGTCGGATAACTATTTTTTTTTTTTTTTTTTGTATTTTCTAAAATTATAATTATAAATTAAATTAATAATAAACGTGCATCATTCAACACTATAAATATGAATATATATTTGTATAACTGAAAACTCTCATCACTTTTAATGCTGAACATGAACCTCAAGTTTACTTAGACATGCGACTAACATCCACTAAAAATAGAGCACTTAAAATTCGTTAATATGGAGCAAATTTTAAAACGTTGTAGTTCAGAGTTAAGCATATGCAATTTGGGGAGTGTTCATGGCCCCAAACGATTAGCTGCTCAGCATTTGCATAAAATAAACCCAACCCCCGGCCAGGTCCACAGTTCACAATTTAAGTAGACTACGCAACGGCGTCGCTATTCAGTCATCAGCCCAACTGCTGGACAACAACGGAGCAATTTAATTAAAATTAAAAGTACAACTGCAACAATAACAACAATAACAACAACGAGAACGAAAGCGAGTAAAAATACTCGCGGGCATTACGAATGTATTACAAAATGCTAATTAAATACGATGGAATTGGGCCAAGCCTCGCAAATGTAAGCCACTAATCACACTCACGCCCCCAATCCCACTCCTCACTTTGGGGCGTGGCTTGGAGGCTAGGAATAAGCAAAGGGTTGTTGTTGCCGCTTTTTTTATCTTCATTACTTTTTTTTTCTTTCTTTTTATGAGGCTTCAAGTGCATTGTGTAAAAATTACAAATTCTTTCGTCTATTTGCGGTAATTAAGTGAAATTAATTTTGTATGTCACAGGCGAACGACGACGATGATGATGACGATGACGACGACAATTATCGTAACAAACGCCACAAAATTGTGGTCAACTCACTCACTCAATGGCACACAGTTGCATATAAAGCATTAATGTGCATAAAAATTGCAACACTATACTGCAAAAGAAGACTAAAAATACTTAACAAAGTCAACTTTGTTCTTCAATATCATGAATATCATTATCCAAAAAGGTTACAAAGCTTAAGTAGGTTCACTTTTGAAACACCCAACTACAAATGGGAAATAGGAATCTTAAAAGCCAAATACTTTTTTATAAGACTGTCAAGGAAATTAATTTGAAAGATATTTAAAAAGTGTTTGTGTTATAGATCTTAAATTGCAAATCTTTGAAATCTTAGTATAATTATTAGATACTTTTATGTATAACTGAGAAAAAAATTAATTTAGAAAATATTTAAAAAGAGGTGTCTCCTTTTCTTTAAAACTGTGCACAATCAACGTTCGTTAAGTGAATTCAAATTATACACACTAATTGCAGTCATGAATATAAGTTGATTATTACAGATCTTATCTTACCAGCAATAAATCAAAAATTTATCTAGTTATTGTCATTCTAATATTTATTCAATATTTTGGTGGTCAGTGTAAATGAATGCAAAATGAATCTCGAATAAATTTTTGCATTGTTGTGCATGCTTCACATGATTGTCCGAATATCTACTATGGTAGGGAATGGTCTCTGTTATCGCTGCTACCCCCGGCTTGATGCAGCGATGCTTGAGTAATTTGCGCTACTTACGATTGGATCTAAATTTTAGTTGACATTTGAAACAATTAAAACGAATGAGTGCATCCAACAATATGACACACACACAAATATAAAGTATGAAAGCTGACGGCCAACTGACGCTGATGAGATTTTGCCCACTTGGATGGATGATGAGGATAGGATGATTGTGAGACGGATGATGATGTTGCTGAAATGCTGCTGGAATGACGACCTACGTCTGTTGGTTGGCCCGGAAAGCATAATACAAAATGCGTACCATTGGATGATGCAGTACGTCTCCTCCGTCTCTCCGTCCGTTTGTCCGCCATCCGTTGCTCGGTTGTCGTCTGCGGTTGTTCGTCATCATTCGTTTTGCTTGGCTCTGGCAGCTTTCTGATTATCCCAACAGCCTGCATTCTACAACAACCAAGGCGTATCCTTGTGTGTGTGTATGTGTGAGTGGATAGGATTCTTTCAGTTCGTCGGATTGGACAGCTGCGATTACAACTTTTCTGTTTATGTTTTGTAATTGTGTGCCATGGGTTTTGTCGGTTTTTGACAGTTATGATGAAGAAAAATGTGGGTGCCACACATGCATCTATATGGTTGCATGCGTGTGTGTGTGTGTGTGTGTGTGCATTAGACAGAAGCCAACGCAATGTGGCAAAAATCCATTCTTTTACATATTGTTGCACATTGCAGGGCAAAGCCCTTTAAATGTGACAATGCGCAGCGCAATTTCCGAAATTGAAATACATCGAGCCACACCCGACATGACGCCACAGATAAATGAAAGTAACCAGCTGATTTGTGCCTTAGTTTAGCTATAGGTGGGCAAGTTTGTGAATTTAACTGCATATTACTAATATAAGTAGATGCATTTTATAAGTTTTAATTCATTTAATTATCAAATAAATATATATATATATATATTTATAATGTGGCGAGAGGTATTAATAGAATTTATTTCAATAAATTTATTTCGTTAATATTTCAGCACTGGCTGCCTTTTAAATGTGCATTTTATCATTATTTAAAATAACTTATTTGCAGAATTTTAAATTCATTCATAGGATAATTAGTCAAGAGCCTTAAATTATAGTTTTAAATGTACACACAACACGTCCGATAAATGTCAAGAATCCATTTCATATGTAACCTAAACTTGTCAATCTCAGTAGAAAAATAATAATATAATGTTTCAGAAATTTAAACGTTTCGATGAATTCCAGCATTCAAAGCTGCCATTATCTTTATCACTGACAAATCCTGGCTGTGCCCTTAAACTCTGAATGCACTTCCAATGCATACCAGAAAACCAGATCACGCTTGACCTATGGAAATTGTTTTGCAATGCACTTGGCACAATAACCATAATCCATAACCATCTATCCTTATCGACGATGGAGAAAACCTTGAAGTATTATTTACGCAAAATATGTAAAAGTTTACCGAGCTGTGCGTGGAGTGTGGCTGTGGTTGTGGGGCAAAAGGAAACTAGTGTAAGACCAAACTGGCACAACAAATAGAAACAAGAAATAAATAACACAAAATGCATTTCATACTCGGATATATTGCATACACTTTGACAATAGGTAGCAAAAGTCTGACTAGCCACTTCCTCTGTGTTGTCTGTCTATGTCTGTGTCTGTGTTTTGTGTCGGCTCTCAAGTGCCCCCACTGACCATATATAAACAGTAGAACAACACATAAACCGAGACACACACGTACTTGGTGCCCAGAACACTTGTCCTTGGTGTGGAAAACTTTTGTCATACAGCGAGAGAGAAATTGAAAATATGCAAGCAGTGAAAAGTTTTGCTGATAGTACAAAGTGTTGGATACAAGTGACTGTGTGTGTGTCTTGTTCTTGGTATAGATTATAGAGCCGAGCCTCTCTCTGAGGGGTGGAAATGTGTCAAGTGCAGGCCATAACAATTTTGGTATGCCATTCACAATTGATAGCTTGAAATATTAAAAAAAAAAAAAAACCCAGAAAAACATAAATAGACAAAAATATTGAACAAATAGTTAAAAGTCAGACAAAAACCTTCAAGCTATCGAACACTGCTTTTTTGATAAAGACAGTTTTTGAATTAATAAGAACTTCATTTTGTTATTAATAAACATATTTATCTTATCGAAGTATCCTCTCTGAATTATAATCGCAGACTATGCCTATCATTTGGCCTGCTTTTGGAAGAGACAAGTAAAATATATATTTTATTAATTAAACTTCACTCAACTAAATTATATTCTAGAGTTTAACCTTTTGTTCACCGCCAAGAAGATTACACATATTTTAATAATGGAATAAATTATATTTTTACTCTGATTTGTGAAGAGTTTAATTAATTGCAACTAACTAATTCGTATTTATTCCACTTTACTTGATTCTCGATTGTTACGTGTCTGCCTTACTAGCTAATAAGCTCACGTCTCCCTAAATAACAGACACTGATAAACTGTCTGCATTTGACAAACAGGCAGGCAGCAAGCTCGCTGCGACATCAATTGTCAAAAAAAGAACTTTTCTATGCCACCTTTGCCACTGCCTGACTGTAAAAGTATGCAGCAATGAAACCCGAATGAAGCTCATTTAATTTTTTTTATATACTTTTCAGGATTCATTTTTTTTTTTTCGTGAGGTTTATCAACACTTCCGCACGACGGTGCGCACACACAACTTGCAAAATGTGCGCTAAACAACTGGCCCACACACACACACACACACACACACATACACGCTCACAGCATGCAGAGACATATGCTCATCCTGCTACTTTGCAGGACATTGTTTGCGCTTTGATAACACACAGACACACACACACATACACACACACACATACACACACACACATACAAATGGCCTCGTCATTACGGCTATGAAAATTGCACATGCCATGGCATTGTGTGTTTGACTGTGGAGTCTAGAAGGGTGGCGCTGTTATCGGGGGGAGACGCTGGAGTTGGCGAGGAATGCTAGTAGCAGGCAACGCTTTGCTGACATTGCATACGGCAGCAGGCAGCCATCCAACTGCCTCTATCGGCTTCTCGTTCCGTCTCTCTCTCTCTCTTTCTCTCCCTCCATCTCTGTCCGTCTCGGCCTCTCTTTCGTTTCAGTCAAAACTATTTTTCGCTTGGCATTTCAAGCATTTTATGGTTTTATTTCGACAAAAATGTTGCCCTTAAACACGCAGATAGTTGCATGCCACGGGCTGGCTTCATTCTGGCTATCACAACAACAACAACAGCTTTTGCTGTAAACCACCCCCACCCCCACCCCTCACTCCCTCCCTCCCTCTCCACACTCTCATGCATTGCCACGTGCTTTTAATTATGCATACGCAATGTGCGCCTTTGCCCAGTGACGTGCACACAACGCGTTTGTCCTGTGCTGCATTCGCTGATGTATCGGCGAGTTGCATATTGTGCAATATGCGTTCAACACAATAAAAAGCCCATCGATAAGCGAACTTGATCTAAATTTAAAAGTTAAGGAATTCCTAAGCAGAATTGCATTTAAATTAAAAAAAAACAATTCATAGATTTTTACTAAAACTGAGGCACAAAAGAAATGATTACCTTTGAAGGAGTCGTACTACTATGAAATTCAATAAATTGAAATTACCAATTAGAGACTGTTATTATAAATGCTTAGAATATATTCAAAAATGGTTTTAAAATGCATTTACTCATTTTAAAGTTAGTCTAAGATAGGACTGAGTAGAAATGAGAGAACAAAGAGATTGTTTTTCTATACTCCATAAAACTAAAAGTACTCCAAACACCACGAAATCTCAGAAGAAAAAAAAGAATTATTGTGAATGTTATGATAGCTTGTAGTAAATAAATTGAAATGGCCAACAATTTCGACTGGTTCCACAAATAGAATAGGGTAAAAACAAATGGAACTTGAAATGAAATTAAAAACGTAAATTGCACTTTTTGAAAACGTCGAGTGCAAATAAATAAATAACACTGGAAACCGAGAAGGACAACAGAACAACAGTCGCTGCGTGTTGCCTTGTTTGCTTAGGCCAGGAATAATCGGGATAGAGATAAGCAATGGGGAGTGGGGAGCGGAGAGCGGGCAATGGGTGGGGTGTAGTAGGAATAGATGGTTGAAACAGAACTGCGTCCATTTCAGCCCTTTTGCCGTTGTCTCCAGTTTGCTTTTATGCCTGGCACTGCTTGTCATTAATATTTCACAACCAGGCAGCAGACGGGCAGTCAGGCAGCGGTTGGGCTGGGGAAAGTCAGTTCACAGTCTAAGCTTAAACAAAACAACAGAGCATCCATCCACCCACCCACAATTAAAATCAGATTAAAGTGGCGCTAATTTATGCGACCGCACGGCGACACTAACAAACAAAATCGCATTTTGTGAGTTCCGTGAAAGCCGTTAAAGAAACAGCGGACAGGGGCATGCACATGAAAGGGGGCGTGGTAGGTGTTTCAGAAAGCTAAAAAAAAAAAAAAAAAAAATAAATAAATAAATAAAAATAAAACAAAAATGCGTAATTGCATGGGAGAAAATGCCTCCAAGAAAAATAAGAGCCTCTCAGATACAGGAACTGTGGAAGGAACTAATAGATCCGCATCCTTTCCCTTCCTCATTTTCACAGCCAGCCAGCCAGCCAAACCAATCTAATCTGAGTTTACCGCTGAGATTGTTGCGGTTTTAGTTTTCTCGCATTGTTGGTTGTTTACGACAAGAAAGCGGGGTGAGAGGCAGACACACTGTGAAACTGTCTAAGATGCCTGCCAGAGATTACGAGTGCAAATCCGCCATAGAGCAAAACAGCACCAGATTTTGCGCTGACAGTTTTGTTCAGTTGAGGCATGATAATTGCCTTGAGCCCTCCAGCAAACTTTGCTATAAGCACAACAAATTTTTTGTGGCAAGCCAACGACAACAACATAAAAAGGACACTGCCAGGCCCAAACTCAGTCTGCCTGGAGATGTCTATTTCTGATCGAAATGTGTCGCATGCAAATCCAAACGCTATTTCAAACCAATGCCAATAAAGTTCACAATACTCCCCAAGTAACTGCCAAATGTATGCGTCATCGGTTTGCTTCTGAAGAGCATGGGTAGCTGCATTGGAGCAACAAGGTTGGGTGAGTACTTTTTGGGGGAAAATTTCATAAATTTGCACAACCGAAAACTCAATTTAGTAAGTACCACAATGAAGCACAAATACGCAACTGACAAAACAACATCAGCAAATTAATACAGCAGCTCGGAAACAACAGGAAAGAAGCGAGAGACGATGTATTGGATTGATATGGATAAGGGCAAGGTAAGGGTGTATCTGAGTGGGTCTGAAGTAAAAAACTAAGCTAATATGGTGAAAGTGTTGAAGATTTGGCACTGGATAACCCAAACGATACCAAAGATAAAGATGAAAAGCATTTAATGCAGCAATATTGTATTCAGAATTTACAGCAGGACTAAGAGCAGTGACACGCAGCTTTTGAATAAGCTTTAGTAACTTTAATTAACGCCAAGCTTAGATTTCCCTCAAGAGTATATAAATATAAAGTCCAATTAGTGTGCTCAGTTTTTATTTAATTTCTTGTTGAAAAGGTTTTTATTTTAGAGTCCATAAGCATCCATCTCTTCTCCCAAACCATTTTTAACAGGGTATGTTTAATTTTCCTCTGTGCTGCAATGCCCAAAACGCCAAAAACTCGACTTAGTCACAAATAGTCTAATTTCAGAGCAACTTGAGTTGCTTTTGTGGTTTTGCTTTGGCTGCTCTCTTGCTGGCATTATCCTTATTGTTGGTATTGTTGTGTATTTGAGCTGGCTGGTTCAATTCAATTTAATTAAGAGTTTTACAAACAAAATACATATACAGCACACACACACACACACACACACACACACACGCACACACAGAAAGGACATAAAGATACCAAAAGAGTCGACCAATT
The DNA here is from genome assembly GCA_035041595.1 of Drosophila basisetae. Taxonomy (NCBI): domain Eukaryota; kingdom Metazoa; phylum Arthropoda; class Insecta; order Diptera; family Drosophilidae; genus Drosophila; species Drosophila basisetae. The sequence goes on along the minus strand of JAWNLB010000147.1, from coordinate 2,152,322 downwards.
TTTAGCGCAAAATAAAAAATTTCATTTTCAGCTCTTGCGGCATTCATCAACAGCAAACCAAAAGTGCTCTGTGTGTCAATTAATCGCTATCTGCTTCTTCTGCCACATTAGAAATTCACAAATTGATAAATTGATTTACTATAATTTTTATTGATGAAAATGCTAACAATTGATTTTATAATGTTAGGTAATATTTCTGAATTTTCACTATTGCTTTGCCAAAACGACGCTACTTTCACATACAAAAGAAATGATTTGTGTACAAGATAATAGTTGACTATATTTATCGGATAATGCTTCTACACGTTTTTGTTGACAGCTCCTTCGTGATGTTTATTTTATTTACTCCGTTTGTCAGTTGCAATTTATTTCATCTGCATACTGTGCAGCATTTTGAAATTTGCTTTGTGTTTTGTTATTGCTTTAGCCAATCAAAAGTTATAAAAATGAATGAGAGATATTTTATTGAAATTTCCAGCTTCAGATGGTGAATCAGATGGACTCCGAACAAGAGTAAGTAAATAAAATACGTAATTCGTCGTTACAAGTTGCTCAACGAAAATGCTGAGAGAGAGAGAGAGAGACAGTCGTATAATAAATTCACAAACAAATCCCAAACAATTATTTACAGTAAATTTATATTGTTTATTAAAAGTAAAATCCAAGTTACAGGCACAAGCAAAGTACAGCTGAGCCACTCCAGCCAAGAATGAATATGTTTGGCATGGTTGCAAGTGTTGCTTAAGCAACAAAACAAATATAAGACTTCGCAGCCAGCTGCTGGCCGAATAAATATATATTTACATTTGAATATAGAACCACATTCATATAGATATACATATATATATATATATATATATATATATATATATATATATATATATATATAAACCAAACATTGTTTAGTTGCGCCTTGGCAATTTTCTTTTACAAGTCGAATTTCCTTCTGCTTGTTGCTTAAATGATTTTCAAATGCCACACTTCAGAGTTTTTGGCTAGTTGGTAAACCGGATTTAGAATAATTAATTGGCTACAACATTTGCACATTTGTAAAACTATTCCATGTGTGTGCTTGTGTTTGTGGTTTTGCTTCTTTATTTCATATTTATTGCTTCTTCAGTTGTTCAGATTTAGCAACGTATTATTAAGTGCCATGGGCAATCGGCATCCCCTCCGACTTCGACTTGGACTATTTGAATCACCAACCACCCACCACCCACCGCAATCAATGGCTCGGTCGGCCTTCGAGGCAATCGAGAAGTGGCTATCGATAAAGTTTATCACTTCATTTTGTTTATGACGTTCAAGTGGCGTCTTCGATGCGATTTGCAAAAGACTCAATGTGCGCAGGGGATAAGTGTGCTCTGCACGTACCAAGAGTGGTATTAGTTGTTTTCTTTGTATTTATCAATTATATTTAAATGGTTATTTGCACATTTGGATTATTTATATTTTTATCAACATATAGTTATGGAAACCATTTCGATTTCTAGAACAACTATTTACATCCGGTGCTACGCAACTGCATTTCGTGTATTTTTCTAGAGAAAGTTGTATTATCAAATGCAATAATATTTTGCGCTCACACAACTTTAAATTTCGCCCAAAGCAACACCACTAAACGGCATCTAAAAAAGTTTTCGACAAAAATTTGTTGCTTGATTATTTGTGATAATTGCTGTTTGGGATGGAAATGGAATTGGTGCCTTTGTCTAACGATTGCTGCTAGTATTTGTGGACTGTGGGCAGGCGCAATGCTTAAGAAGTTCAAGCACGTCCCACACTGAAAAATATTTTGCAGAATTCGACTCATAATTCAGATTTGCATTTTCCTAATAGGTTTTTGGCCATCTAAGTAAACTTTATGGATAATTCAATTGGCTATTTGTACCACCAGCAGCAACAGACGGGTTTGCCTTGAAAACAGTATGTGGCCCCAGTTGGCACGGGTTGGCATGGATCTATGGATATATATAGACTTTAGTTGGAGTTGCTGGCTTACGAAGCGCAAATTGCGGCAGCAGACTGCAGGCAGTCGGCAGTTAGGCAGTTTAATTGGGTTTTTCGATCCAACTGAACTGGCTATTTTTGGGCAACACCTTTGCTTACCTACTTCGGTGGGTGGAAATGTTGACAAATCTGCTCAATTTTAGCCACGTTTCGCTTAGGAATACGCTGCGTCAGGTGAAGTTTCTTGGTTGCCGACTTTAAAAGAAATTTACACAATTTACAATTTACAAAAGTGCATTAAATCTTCAATTACTTTAACATTGCGCAGCTTTTTTTTGTGTCGTGCTATATGCATTTTTGCTTTAGTTGTTTGTTACTTATTGCCTTTGAACTAAAGTTAGTCATGCATAACAAAATTTAGTTATGTTTTGTTTGCATATATTTTTTATTGTCTTTTCTTTTATTTTGTGCGTTTCTTTTGGAGTTAGGCGTCTCGACAATCGATGAAAATAGTTTTGAATAGCAAATAAAGCGACAATTGTGAATGGCTGAGCGAACAAAGCTCATAGAAAGAGAGCGAAAAAAGAAAGGCACCAAAAAAGCGAAAAGGGAATGAAAGTAACGCTGCACAAAACAAATATACCTACAAATTCAGTTAGAACCAGACACGGGGAAAATGGAGCACTAGCAGAGAGGGGAGAGAGATGGAGAGCGGTGCCGCGCCAAGCTGACTGACAGTTAAAGCTAGTCCAACAAACGTCCTCCAACGTCCAAAGCACCCTACTCCCTACCCTCCCTCTCCACCACTACATTGTCCCCTTTGCTGCTGCCCAGCTCCATTATTTATGCATCAATGGCTGCTATGACGACATGCGCTAAATTGATACAGTCGCACAGAGTGTGGCAGCATTGTTGCTTCGCATATGGAAGTGGTGCAAGAGACAAGGACATGCCACTCCCACCCTCACAGCGGCGCCAAGCGTCGACGCGACACATGCAATGGAGACCAGGTAAATAAAAAAAAAACTAAAAACAACAGGCGAAAAAAAAATTGAAAATAAAAAAACTCTAGAAAATATTTGCAAAATTGAAAAAATGAAAATGAAATAAAAGAGAAGAAAAAAAAAATATATATATATGCATATGTATATATATGTGTGTATAGAGATGTACTTGTTGTATATAAATTGGTGTGTGCAAGGGTAAGGGGGGGAGTTGTGCAAAATGGAAATGTGAACGATAAAAACTGCAACTCTGCCGCTCTGGTGTAGCCACTCCTCCCCCGCCTCCCAGCATGTGCTTTTGTCGTCGTTGGTGCTGTTATACCACGAGCAAAACCACAAAACTAAATAGATTTCGGCATTTTATTTTACATTTTTCTTTTATCCTTTGTATAGTGGCTAACAGAAAGAAAAAAAGAACTGAAAAGAAGAAGCGACCAAGTCGCGTCGAGTCATTGAGCCAATTGAGTAAATTGTTTTATTGAAAGATTTTTTGTCCTCACTTGTGCACCAACCACCCCCCACCAACTACCAACCACCATCTCGCTCCACACTCCGCTGTTGCCTGTTGAAAGCATTTACAGTTATCGAGTAGTCGTATAAAACTGTGTTGCCTCTCTCAATTTTTTATTATTTGCTTTTTTGGTTTTTCTTTTTGTTTTTTTTTTTTGTATGTGCACATTTATGCATTTTTAATGAGTTCAAAAGCGTTTTCGGTTTTCATTTCGCTTTAGCCGCATATTAAAAATGTACGAAATTGTTAAACCGAATTGTTTCTATCCCAATTGTTTATGTACAAGGTTTCATAGCCTGATTCCACTATTCATATTTACCGATTTTCACCTAAAGGGTTACAGGTTCTTCATCGATGTTAAAAAAACAAGTATAGCAATACCAATGTCACAAACAGCTGATATTTCTAGAAAACTAAGCGCTTATATTAAAACTACAACTTCGTAATGCTCTTCGAAAATTTATATTTTCACTTGTCAGATCTAATTATGTAATCATCTTGAGGCGAGGGCCTAGTTTAGTTTAGTATACATAATTAGAATAATAAAAAAAACGTATATAAATTGCATAAATCATAAATAGATTTCAGTAGTAATCGGATTTTTGACTAATGTCACACTAATCAATCTAATACACTATTCTGGATACTAACGCCTGCTCTGATTCTGCTAGTTTTTAATATACTGCCACGTATCCTAAATTTTAATTTTTAACTTTAGTTGAAGCTCAATTTCAGCTTGCAGTATTCCAATTGAATTAGCCCACAGCGATGTTCCGTAGCCCAGACAGAACAGATGTTGAAAAGTGCACCAGTTCTTTCAGTTTAGCTAAATTCACTGACTACAGATTAAACCACGGCAACAACAGCTGGTTCAGCCAGACAACAATAAGAGCAACACATATCGCCTAAGCAGCAGAAAAAAATGAAAAGCCAAAAGACATATTCGAATGCAGCTAATAAAATGCAGACGGCTGGCAAACATAAAATGCTGGCTATCAAAATCGTATCATGCAAAACATCAGATACCCTGTAAATGCAGGCCTAGAGTGCATCAAAGAATAATATTTATATATATATATATATATATATATATATATATATATAGTCTATTTCAGCGAATAAATAGCAAATTTCTCAATTCTAGCTTTCCAACAACGTAGTCTGAGCTAATAACATTATAGAGTCCATCCAACAAACTCCAGCGTCTAATACTACTTTTCGGACTTTATGTTTAGGTATAGGGTATACAAAAAAAAAAAAAAATACTATCTAAGCCACAAGCAATTGATACAATTTGGCCAAAGGGGTCTACGCCGTGGCTCCTGAATGTATGCAACAATCGCACACATCCGCTGAGTTAAACACATTTTGTCTGATTTGATTGGGGGTGCGGTGCGGGTGGGTTTGCGGCAGCAAGACACATACTGCCCGCCTCACATTCTAATCAAAATCATTTTTGCACAGGTTTTATTTACGTCTATTTTTGTCTGGCTCAGACGGACGCTTTATAAGTGTAATTTTTATGCCATATAACAAGCTATTTGTTACACAAGGATTTCTTTTCTATTTCTATTTTCATTTGCGTTTTTGTTTGTTTTTTGTTGTTTTTTTTTGTCTCCTATGATGACAAATCAATAAAAACGTCACCCGCAAACACGTCACGTCATTAGTTTTAAGCTGACGCTCATAAATTGCGTGTGTGCAGTGTGCGGTATGCAAAAGTGTGTGTGTGTGTGTGTGTTCCTTCTATATGTGTTGAATGCAACGATGCTGATGGCCACAAAAGCCAATTTCGAAAAGCGCCGCCTAACAATAACGAGGTGCAGACGAGAGCGTCGATTCTGTGCGCTGCTCTGCCTGGATATGAGTGCCACTGTCAGCGGCAGAGAATCTGAGTGGAGGCCTCAACCACACTCTAGGCACCACCCCCTACTAAGCCCAACCCACCACCCCTGTCAACACAATGTCGCCTGCCACAATGCATGCACAATGGGATCAATTATTTTGCGCTTGCTGAGGTGTGTGTGTGTGTGGTATGCGTGTGTGGTATGTGTGTGTGGTATGTGTGTGTGGCATGTGTGTGTGTGTGAGTTCTATTTTGGAGCATTGCGCAATCAAGCTTAGGTCTATCGAATGTTCATAACGATGATGATAATGATGTTACTGCTGTAGTTTCCAACGTAACCAACCAAATTCTAATAGCAGAGGCCGCCCACTCTACCAAAAAAAAAGGGTGCCAGGGAGGAGAGCGTATGAGTGGTCAATCAAATGTTGTTGTTTTGAAGCTTTTGCGGGTTTGCAGTTCCGACACGAACGCCCAATGCACAATACGCAAAGCATTCACAGCATATTTTTGCCTAAATGCGCTTCGGATCTGTGCTCACTTATTGAACATTGATTTTTCACAAGGGATATTCATACATACCTTGTAGACCGGAAATAAGCTGATGACATCTAAATGTTGTTATAATTTAAAAAACCGATCGTGTGCTGCCATTAAAGCTATAGGATAATTTTCATAATATACGAATATTGGCTTGGTTTGGTTAAGAAAATTTCTTACACAAAAAAATTTTTTCCTACAAGCGCTCATCTTTTGCCCGATCGTTCCGTTAACAGCTAAAGGACATAATGATTCCGTTCTGCGGGATTCGACAGATCTACTGCCTTTAGCACGGTTTCAAAACTGAGCGACAAGTTGGCATAGAAAAAGGTAGACTATATTAACTAGGCTAGTCACGCTGATCAAGAATATATATATATATATATATATATATATATATATATATATAAAATAAAATAAAATTATAATACCCTCTACAACGGTGCAATGAATAGCAATAATCACAAGAATCACAAGTAGACTATATTTTAGAGGCACTTAATCGTGTACATTTTTGTCACAAACAAAAATCTCATCTTATGTCGTATTTTGGACAACCTTAAAAACTCGAAGGTAAATGCAAAAACAAATATCTTAATTTCAACTACAGCTAGTTAATCCAATTTAAAACGTGTTATACGTGCGCTGCCCACATTTTAATACAATGTGTATACAGAATAAAATGCATATATTTTATATTTATACCTCAGCTCCTATGAGTAAGAACAGCAGCGGTGGCAACTGTCTGTTCCGTAGTATCTACTCATATATTATAGGCAGACGACGTAACCTTGAGCCATCAAATTTTATTAACATATTTTCCAAATGAGCAAACACTCTCCTCTCGCGTCTTCCCTCCTCGCACCCTTCCCCCTCAGCCACACACACACGCAAATCATTAAAATTAAGTTGAAACGTGCCACAAAATATCCACCGCTCGAAATTTAAGTGAATTTCCAAATTGACAACAACAAAAGGAAAATCTTCGTCATTCCCATGAAACATATTGCATGATTATTAAGTAAAGATAATCATGATTAACGTCATTAGCAATGCCGCCAGCATCAACAGCAGCTAATTAGATATACGTAACGTCATTTAAAGCAAATTTTCTGTGCAAAATATGCCAGCAGCTATGCAAGAAAAAGCAAAGAAAATTAACAAAACTACAAAAACAAAAACTCGACAAAATTGTGTGGTGGCAAAACAGAAAAGAAAAAATTAAAAAAAAAAATTGAAACCATGGGGTAAAAAATTTTAATTACAGTTTTTGCTGTGCATATTATTGGTGGAAAGAGCCAAACAGGTGCTCGGACAGACAAACTGGCGGGTTGCATGTATTTTTTTTTTTTGCTTCTAATGAGCCAAATGGACGACAGTCGGTCGGTAGCAAGAAGAGCTGCAGTAACATTTCATCTCGTCATTTAAATTGATGAATATAAGAAAAGATTTTAAATAGATTTACCAGCTTTTATCTGCTCCGCAAGTGATTGCATCATCGAAACAAAACATGTGAGAAAGCTCAGGTCGAGCGAGCTCAACTAGAAGATATCCTGAACCCAAGTGGATTATCTATCATAACTTGTACAAATCTTAGAGATACAAAACAACACACAGAGAAATTCGGATACATAATAGATAACTTAAAATGGTTTATTGTTATCGGAAATTGATTTATATCGAACTTATGTCCAAGTTCTAGTTAGATCGACTCGGCTGTTAATCCGTAATCAAGAAAATTGATATACTCAATTATGCATTTTTCCGAAGACAAACAAGAATTTATTTGAATCGAATCAAATACATGCACTCAACACCAGATGAGGAGGCCACTGAAATATCCATTTCACACATTGTGGCAAGACTTTTGAGATGCACACTCATAATAATTAGCCCAGCAATATTTTACCTTTAACCTGGCTTAATCTGTTTGGTTTTCCGACCAAAACCAATGAAACATGTACCAAACAAAAATAATTACTTTAATACAGTTCAGTTGTTTGGCAAATGAAAACAAATGAATTTTGTATTTGTTTAATGTATGAATGAACAAATTAATAATCAAATATTTATCGCTTTCCACTTGTGGAACAACACATTGAGTTCATTTGATGTCAAAGGAAGTGAACCAAATATCACGTTGAAATTTCATTAAAATAATTATAGCAAATATGACAATAGAGGCCAGAAGTCGGCAGCAGGACAAATGCTTGTCAAGCGTGCAAAATGTAATACATAATTGATGGCAAAAACCGAAATCAATCAATCATAAACTGTCAACACGCGCACGGGGAATGGCACACACAGCAGACGCACTCACTGCCAATACACACACACACAACATCCAGACACACACAGCAAACACACACAAAATACAACTGTCTGTCAAGTGAGCAATAGAAGAAAATGAAAAGACAGTTTAGCTTGAATAAGATAAATCCCAGAATTATACAATTTAATCTTCTGGTATTCAAATACCATTTAATCTACATTTAAAAATTGCATTTCAGCGAATTTCAATTGGAACACTAAACTTGTACAGCACTCAATTTTATACAATTTATTGAAATTGATATACAGCCAAGTTGCAAAATCTCATTACGATATTAATTAATAAATATTCAATAATAATTCGCAGGCTTCATCATGCATTTTAATGAAGGCAGCAAAACGAAATCATATTCAAATATGACACGTAAAAAAGAACTGTTGAAATTAATCTTAATAAACTCAGTTTTGTGGCACTCTCGATAAATGTGGCCAAGCAGAACGGTAAACGGTTTGGCTTATACACTTACAAACAGTTTCAGATCAGTGAGCAGTGATCAGTTGAAGTAGTAGTATAAATGAATACATATTCAACTGACTTTTACATCTTAAAATGTATAATAAATAAAATATTTAGATTTAGTCATATTATTTGGTTCATATAATTACCAATTCAGTTTTAAAAAAATTATCAATAATTATATTTTAAAGATTTCGTACTTTTATTAAATGTGTGAATCAGAAATGAACAACCACATATAAAGACAGGCTTGTCAACACTATATTCAATTCAATTCAATTCAATTCAATTCAAAATGTTAGGCGTTTAATCATTCAGTCAACTCTATTTATGTCACCTTGTCTGCGGGCAATTCAATAACATAATAAAAATATGCCTCTTCATTTAACGTCAGCACGGGTATTTTAATGTTAATTAAATTGAAAGCCTCATATGTGAAAAACACACAAACAGGCAGACACAAGCACCGACATGAATCGATACATTATTTTATTATTAAAATTATATTACAATTTGTTGTCGTCCTTCTGTTTGACAATTGCCCATTGATGAATTTTAATCGGGACAATGTCCATCAGAAGCCATGCTCACCCCTTCCCCCTTCTCACCCAGACTCTTTACCATGCTGCACCCTCTTTAGTTGTCCTTGTATTCGTCAAGGTAATTAAAGCGTAAAATTGAAAACAAAATCAACCCCGAAAAACAGATCCAGTTAAAGTTTTGCCCTGGGCACGCAGTCAAGCGTGTACCAAAAACGCAACAGCACGAAAATCACATGGAAAACTTTGGCATGAAAATCCCCCACAAAAGAAACTTTTCCCCACAACCGGGAAGGCAACAACATGAATAGCTACGAAATGTGTTAACTCAAATAAAGCGGCAAACATTCAGTTTAAGGAAGTGGGCGTGGCCAAGATAAGGGCGTAGGCTAAAGGGTTAGGATGGCAGGTAGAAAAGGGAATGAAACTCTCACGTCACAACAGACAGACAGACAGAGCCCGCAAACAATAATGAGTTGTAAGCACAACTTTATACAAAAGGATTAAACAACAATAGTCAATGGGAGCGGATGTGCTATCTGAATAGTTGCCATTCATATTGTATCCGAGTTTGAGACGCACACACCCTGTGTGTGGTTGTGGTGCGTGTGTGAACATGGCCATGCAAAAGATTAAGATATTATCGACAAGACGTTGGCAAATGGGTGGACAAATGTCTGTTCGAGTAGCCGCAGCTCGAATGCCCTTTGAAATACTTTTAAAAACAGAACATCATCAGTGATGATCACTGAATTTTGTAAGAATTTATCTGATCATGCTATCAAATATCATGAAATAAATCATCGGCTGTATTTTTATTTCTTTCGATATTGCGTCTGAAATCAATAGCTCCAGATTCAGAAGTCAACCAATTTATTACATATCAAATATGTTATCGATCGCATTTACCGCATTTTAAAATGAATTTTGGTTTTTTGTACATCGATATTGTTAGCCACAATAAATAGATACAGATTGAATAATAGCTAACAAATTTATTATGCATCGGTCTAACAGCATCATTTAACAAGTTTTAATTTTAGATTTTGACCCTGACATCGATCGTATTATTGATAGTATTTTATAACTTGCATAATATTGATTACGACTTCGGATTCAAAGTTGACATCGTCATAAGTATTTGCACAAACTTAAACAACATGTGTAGATGTGGCAGGCAGCGTATTCATCCGACGAAACAACTTCTAAGACGTGAGTTAAATAACTGCACGTGTCAGCTGCGAGAGGCTTTTGTGGTGTTGTAGAGCTCATTAACCATTGTCTTAACCGAACGACAAGCAACCGCTCACAGCCAGCCAGTGAATGCGAAACCTAATCGAGTAGCTGCTAAAAATCTATTAGGAAGTGCTCTCCTCACATGGTCTACTAGATACACATACACGAAGAGTATCGAGTAATCGCAACACCCACACAACAAAGCACAACAATAGAGTTAAATGGACCAGAAAGTTGTTGACTTTTAAACTAAGCCCTTTAAGTAAACCGAAAAAAGTCTCTAGACAGACATTCATATAAATACAATATAAATATATTATATAGAGAAATCTGGCACGGGTTTCACGTGTGTTGATTGGGAAATTGCAACTCAATTTCAAATGACTGTGGCCAGATGTGTCTTTTGGCTGGTTGGCTGGTTGGCTAGTTGGGGGATTGGGTGTATGGCATTTTAATAAATCCAATTTTACCATTGAATGAAGAAACATTTGTGTTTTGAGAAAACTTTTTAATAGTGCAACGCTTGGCTTTGCTTGGATGCCATAAAAGTTGCTTTTGCGTTTGCTTGGCTTGGGATTTTTGGATTTTGTTCAGCTTCTGTTACAACCCCACTCTCCCTCACGGTACTTAAGTGCAGCGCAGACAAACTTAAACTTTCAACTCACACACACTTGCACACATACACACACTAAAAAACACACACACTGACACGCACTCACATAAACACATGCACACTAAAAGATATTGCTGTGGAAGTTGTATATTTTGTGTTCGCTGTGTGTGTTTGGCTGTAAAAGTTTTTAATAATAACCGCAATACAAGAATATAAACATTTATATTACCCGTGCTGCTTCTTAATGCGGCGCGCAGAACACACAACTCGAAAGCCACTCGATGGCAGTAGCAACTGCGGCGACACACGTTGCGTATGAGCAATGCCAGGCAACGACAGCAACTGCGGCGCTTCTGCCTTCCTCTGGCTCTGTCTTTGTCACTCCCCTCTCCCCATGCTCTCTAGCTGTCTCCTTTCATACCTCATGTCTTGCATATGTATTTGTGTTTTACTTTTGAGCTCACTGCCGCCTGCTGTCGACTTAAAAGATTGAAGGTTAACGCGAAAGCACGGAACCTACTTGCCTTGCCATATCGGTTTTCACTCCTGCATCACCTTCTCTATCTCTCTCTCTCTCTTTCCTTCCCCTCCCAGTATCTATTTATACGTGGTGGGTGGTGTGTAATCAGCAGCTGCAGGTGGCATAAATGTTATGGAGCTCTCTGTTTTGGCGGCTGCTCAAAGTTCAAAGGGTGCTTAAGCTACTTACAATAACCCTCAGATGAAATGCATCAAAGTGTGTTTGAAATACTATATATATATACCTTGATATATACCTTGATATGAAATATATATATAGTTTCGTTTTAATATCTATGCCTAAAGGAAAGGAAACTAACGACGAAAACACTCAATTCACATTAATATATCTAAATGAATAAACCATAATATTTTAATATGTATGGCAAAAGGTGCTAGCTGAGCAACAAGCTAGAAAAAAAATGAATAAAACATAGTTTCAAACATAGTCCATGAGTCCCTGTACAAGATATGAATATCATAAAAAGTTTACAAAAGGCATGAAAACTTTGAAGACAAATGCAACGCATTGAATATTTGTATTAAAAGATATTCTATCTGTTGCAAGTATGCTAATTGGAATCGCTGACAGCTGTGGTCCTCACTAGAACTACTCAAGTAACAGTAAACAGATGTCTTGAGTTCTAAGAGCGGCCCTTTGCCAATTACTAAAAACGGAAAACTCATTTCATATCAAGTTAGTTTCTAACACAATGCACCCCCACACTGTATATACAAATATATATATTGCTACACTTTAAATTGTAGTGCCTTCAGGTGATTGCAGCAGCTTTCATCTGCTCTTGGAGGGAGAGCCCAAGAGCCACATAATAGCAACTCAATTAAGCACCAACTGAAACGTGGTCCATTGACGTTTCCTTTGGCATGCAGCGACTTTTCCAATTTCCATTCCTATTCAACGTAGTTGAGGACTGTCCTGTAAAGTATGCTCTGCACTGGTGTTTCCTGTTTCCAACATGCCGACGCCACTTCCTTTTGCCAAACAATAAAAGCATTTGCACGGGGTGGGGGCGGCGGCGCAATAGAATTAAAATTTCACAAGAAGTTGGCAACGATAAGTGCAGCACAAAAGGCGGAAATGATAGAAAATGTTTTAATGTTGCACAGATCTAGAAATAAGTAAATTTCGAATGGCTGGCACAGTGCAGGTAAGCGACAAAAGACTGCTAAATGAAAAGCAGACACAGACTGACACTTTCTCTCTCACTCCCTCACCATCTCTATCTCTATCTCTCTCTCTCTCTTTTTCTGTCTTGGGCTCGGGAGCGCAATAAATCTGTGAAACAGAAGTTACCTTCCTTATAACGACGTTTTGATTGATTGTTAAGTCAGTCTATGCTTGATGGAGGGTAAGAGGCAGGCGGAGGTGGCCAAGTTGTGCAAATAAAACTGTGGTTCAATTGAAGAAATGGTCCAGGGTCACTTGCAGAATGCGCTTCAAACTGTAAGCAGCATTTCTTGACAGCTGATTGACTGACGATAAGTGATAAAGAAATAGTCTACAGCTGTTGCTTGAAATATGTTCTCCTTCTAATTTATTGTTCTTTTTACTGGATAATTAAATTTTACATAAAAAGCTCGATTGATTTACCTAAACTTTTTTTCTACTTCAAATTTTTTATTCTATTTCCTATATTTAAATAGGATATTGGTCACTTTTTTCCGCTTCTAGAAGAACTCGTCGGTCATTCTCTTTTTCTAATTATTGCCATCATACTATTCTCATTTTTTGCTTCCCATTTGGCAGCGCTCAGTTTGATTTCTTTCCTATATTATTTTCTTGTTCACACTCAGTACACCAAAATAACGTCATTTTATCGGCATTAAATATACATATATGAAATCAATACAGAGACTTCATTTAATGCCCTGCCCAGTCCGCACTTTTCCTTCAATATTGTCCCGCCTACTTGCCACACGCTGAATATGTCACAGTGTGTGGGTGTTTGTGTAGCAAGACAACCCTCGAGCCACTGAAATCATAATGAAAATGAAATAAAACACTAAGCGCGCATAGACTGGGGCTGGTGGAGGGGCGGATGGCGAACTTGAATCCAGCCAGATGATTGCATACACTTGACAGCCCAAAAGGCACAAATAAAACAAAGCAAACGACAAATCGGAGAGAAAAGAAGAACAAAAATGGCGAAGACGTCGCGACATTCGACGGCGGTTCGATTACAATTTAGCAAATTTTTTTTCAGAATGCTTCACAATTGCCGCGTTTCATTCGTTTTAGATGACGTTGGGATGCGGGACGGGGAAAGTTTTGGGTACGTATCTCTTCTCTTCTCTTCTCTTCTCTTCTCGTATTTTATTTTGTTTTTTTTTTATTATTTACGCGCGCTTTGTTTACCACTCAATTGAATTTTTAATCGTTTCCTCGTTTAACTTTTCTTTTCTGTAGCGCGACGAGCGCTCTTTTCACTTTCCACTTTTGCGGAACAGATTTTTTAGGAATTGGAGAGGACATCTTGAGCTGTTTGCTGTTGGCTGTTGGCTGTTTCCTTATCGGTAGACCAACAGACCTTATTTGTTCACTTCCTCTATCTGTTTCTCGCCGCTCCTTTTGCCCAGGCCCAGCTCGACCAACCGACCAACGGAGCCACCGAGCGACCACTTGACTTGTCATTGTTTACATTTACAAATTGCTCGCTTGTCCGCAAATTGCAGCACGTTTTGGTCCATGAGGACAATAGTGTAACAGAGAGAAAGAGACAAAGAGATAGAGAGAGAAATTGCGCAAAAGCAAGCGCAAAGAACTTTGGCATATCTTTCAGAATCTTTACCTACTCTTCTTCAATATATATATATATATACATATATATCTATATATTTTCTTTTTTCTTTGGCTAGCAGGAAAACGTCGCTTGAGGCCCTGTGAGAATGTTGTAACAAAACCAAATGTCGCTTTTCCTGTTTGCCGTTGCTTTTTGCTGCCTTCACTTTGAGTTTTATTTTTTTGTGCCTTTCTATTCTTTACATTTTTTCATTTTTTTTAATCATTTTGGCTTCTTGCGGTTTCTATTCGCATTTTTGTTTATATTTGTGCCCCATCCTACGAAGTAAGAATAGCGCCTCAGGAAACGTTCTCTGTTGATTTATCATGATTTTATTTGGCTACTGAACTTCGCTGCGAGCATTTGGCTTCTATTTGTTCTTTTTGATTTCTTTGGCCAATATTGAAGCGATATTTCCTTAAGTGGTTCCCAAGTTTAAGAACAATCAAGGTTCAGGAAATTTATTACGTTTAGTTGACAATGTTGAAATATCGTTTAGACAATTGTAGTAGGCAAAGTTGTATAGTGAAGTGGCAGTTATAGTTATATAGCATCGATTAATCGATCGATTAATGTAAGACGATTAAATAATACATCCTCAGTATGAATTTTTAATAAAATCTAATCAAATATATTTAATAAACAGCATCGTTCAAGTTTTATCTATAAACGGAATTTTTGTAAGCCTTTTCAGAGTTGCATTGCCATTAACTTTGTCCAATTTTGCCTGTTTACAATTTTCTATAAAGTGTATGATTGAAGATGTAGTCAGGACAAACGGTATTTGGGTCATTACATTTTTATTTTATGTAGTTCAAAGTTACACTGGCACTGAAATATGAAATGTCATGTGCCCCCAATAACCTCACAATTCGCGCTTCATTCCACATTCCACACACATATCAAAGATTAAAAGTTGAAATATTTTCCTCGCTCGCTGAGCAATCCAGGCTGACTGATTGACTGGACTGACTGACTGACTGCTTAACAATTCTAGGCTGGTCATATATATATATTTATGTGTTTATATTTTGTTTTCTCGCTGACAATAGATGAAAATGAAAGCGTCATTTATTAAATGCTCAGGCAAAGAGCACAATTCAAGAGAGTCGCCAATTGGGCTAAAGAGCAACCATATTTCAGAGAGTCTATGCAAAGGACAAAGGTTACGGCGTAGTGTAGAGTTTAACTGTTGAATTCCGTTGTTGAACGTTGAACGACAATTGAAATTATGAGTTTTATGTACGTGTTGTAAAGTTATTTAATGTCTGAAATTGAGTACTAGTTGTCAATGTTTTTCCAGTTCTAACTGCCAAGTTCATATTTTCTTTTGCCATTTGCAGTGTATATATTTTTAGACACGTTACGTCATGCACGAATGACAACACCCGGCTTTTCACTCACGCCCGCAATCGCTCTCTCTTTCTCTCTCTCTCTCTTTCTCTCTCTCTCTCTCTCTCTCTCTCTCTCTCTCTCTCTCTCTGTCTATCTCTTATAAAATGTCGAGCTGTGACAACGCATGCGCGCTCTCTTTGCCAATGGCCTTGCACAATTGGAGGGGCACAACAATAGTCTACAAAGCATTTGGTGGCAACTCTAAGGGCGACTGTTGCCGCTTGCAACAAGTTGCTTAAAAGTTTCCCTTGCCTTACACCTGCTGCTGCTGCTGCTGCATGTGGCACTTCGAGCCCAGTGCATAATCATTTTTAAAAATGGCTTCTTTGTTCGCTTAGAGATGCCAAAAGTCTAGAGACTCGATTGCTTTGCTCTGCCAATTGCACTTAATTGCATAATTGCCAAGTCAGCCGGAAAATTTGCCAAAATGTCAGTTAATTTGCGGCCAATGCGAGTGAGAGCGACAGATAAATCAATAATAGCATATTCAAATGGTTGGTTTGAGTCGTCGACGAGGGTAATCGAACAGAATTTTAGGGGTTTCCAAGAACAAATATATTACTGACAGAGGCACACAAGGCAAAGACCATGGAAATTCCCTGTAAACAGGCAAAAAGCAAGCAATAAATATCAATAATAATGCTTGTTGATATAAATATTTTACCTATATAAGCGAATAAAATGAACTTTTTAGGTAATTAAGATAATTTAAATGGAATATGTCTGAGGTTTACTTACTGAACCTGATATTCACATATACACAACTTAATCGTTCGCAACAGAGTATACAAGGTAAGCCAGAGACGTTGCACATCACGTCAAGCACTGGACAGTAAATAGAAAATTTAATTCAATTAATTATGTTTTCACTTAGCTGGTGCCTTGCCAGGCGCCAGTCAGCATCAAATTTGTACCCCGACATACCCAGTAGGATGACAACGACAACCCCCACCACACCCATGTGGCACCTACTTGCCACACCCCACACAAAGGCACACAGAGCAACTCTTGCCATTGAGCTATGAAAATTGAATTAATACAGGTTGCAACTGTGCTGAACGCAGGCGGCAACTTGATGCGGAGGAAACTACACATAACACCAACTATAACTATGTAAAAGACACAGAAATGTATTTTATATATATATATACCATCTGTGTATAAATATTTTTGCTCCTGATTGCTGATAATCACATTTGATGTGCTGTAAATCAGATTAAGCATACGCCTTGTGCAACTCAGGCGTGACTGAGAGTATTGCGTTTATTTTGCTGCAATTGTTGTTGTTGCATCACGCCTATAGCTTGGCTTGAAGCCCTTGATGCTTTATTGTTGGCTAACTTAATTAGCATGCTCAAGAGAGTAAAACTGGGGAAATTAGCTGGGGGGGAGTTGCATACTTTGCAGCACAAAAGAGCTGCTAATTCAATTTGAATGTCATGTGTTGCTTTTAGCCAGCGATTAGTTTTTCCCCATCTTTTTATGGAGCCTGGCTAATAAACTTAGCTCGAACAGTTTCATAAATTATCTCACACACGATTTGAAACAATATACATACCCCATTTGGACAGAATGTTGTTCAAGCATCATAAGTATTATATATTGCTTTAGCTCACCTGCAAAGACAGCGAAGACATCTATATTAATATAAACAAATATAAATTTAATTTATCAGTATATGGGGAGATATGTCTAGTGGATTATACCAGTGTCAAATCCAAACCGTCTCCAACGCTTAAATAAGAATTTGCAAACAAAAAAAAAACAGTTGCAACGAGCCACAGAAAATAAATAAACTGTTATCCGAGTAACTGTGAAAAACACGTGGCCAAAAAGGACACCTAGAGACACGGGAGAAGAAAAAAAAATACACACTGATTAAATGCACTAGTGAAGAACAGTGTCAAAAGAGAACAGCAGCGATAAACAAAAACAACAACAGCAAAAAGAAATGCAAAAACATGCAACACAAATTTGCATGTTCGACACGAAATGGGAGGTTAGTTTGACCAGGCGGGGGTCAGAAGAGGGGGTTGGAGAAGAAAAAGGACAAGCCTCAAAGGGAACAGGAGGCAATAACAATAACAACAACAACAGTATGAAAGCTGAATCAAGTTTAACAACTACAGGACTACAATGCTGACAAAGGGAAAATACAGAAGAGATGGAGAGAGAGAGAGAGAGAGAGAGAGAGAGGGCGAACAAGGGAAAGAGAGATGGAGAAAGAGATATGACCACCGCACGGTAGCGTTATTTTCCAAACGAGTGAGAATTATTAAAGGGCATTATTGCAGCTTCATGAAGCACATACACAGTCACACACACACACACAACATATGCACACCCAAAAGGCAGTGCATTAAATGGCCCATTGCAGTGCACATAAGAAAAGAATAATAAACATACAATTATAAAAATTAATTGGCCACTGAAATAGCAAGCCATGAGTAGCAAAGGATATAAAAAGAGTATGAAAAAGAAATTAAATGTAAAAAATTATCTATATATACATATATATATATATATATATATATATAAATGTCTATCCGTGTGTCAGACCATATTTACCGATAGAAATTCAGCATCAGGCCTGTATATAGACGGGCACAGACAGACTCATGTGGCTAGTTGATACTGATTAAAACCCAGCCATTAGCGTAATTAAGGTACTAATAGGTAACCGAGTACCATAAAAGTTTAAAATAAAAGTCGAGCATTAGCGGTCTCATCTTATCCTTGCTGCTGCAACTAATTTATATTAAAAACAGATGCCTTAAGATTCATGCACACATAATTGTTATGCTGATGCAGCTGTTTTTCTTCAAAAACAAAAACAAGAACGAAATAAAATGCAACTCATGGCAAACTTTTGTTCTTAACAATTGCAAATGATGGCACTGCTATACAAATCGTAAGCTATGAACAGTATAATATCCTGGAATTGATAACATATACCCTATAGTTATCTAAAAAATATTGTTAAAATGCTTCTTGTAACAATGTTTTGTATTTGAACTGAGTATTTTTAACCAAATTACTACTCAACTAATATACTCTCTCTCTCTCTCACTCTCTCTCTCTCATGTATTCATTACTTGAGCTCATCTTAGTTAAGTGCGGGTCTATGACATTGAGCGACGACTAAAAGAAACAGAGAAGCGCCATTCGCTGCATAATGTTGCAACTTGAGCATTCTTATAAATGAAACATGTGCATAACATTATATGACACAACAGACAGAGAGAGCAGGCGGCTAAACTTTTAGCAAACTGAAAATATGGTGTGGTGGGGTGGCCTACGTGGCCACTCCCCTCCCCACGCACCACCACGCAAACTGTCAAATTCATTGAGATTCATGAATTAGCAGTGGCTTCAAAATTTTATAAGATGCACTTCTTTTCGTCCCAACAAAGGAGAAACCATAAAATATTCATTTATTTATTGTATAGCCAAAAATGTAATTTAATTGCAAATTATTGCAGAGTGTTTGGCAACGCTTTTGTCTCGGCTAGTCTGAACTAGACTTGTGGTCTTGGCCCCACCAACCAAGCAACAAACTAAGTTGCAATGGCTCTCAGATTTCAATTTTGAAAGCTCAAAATATGCCAAAACACAAAATTATATGTATTCGCTCAGACTATGATTGCATTTCATTATATTTCACTAAGACGGCTTCCCCACGCATCCACGTTGGCTCCAAATTAGCTCTGTGGCTGTGTCGAAAGTTTTGTGGCCAGTGATTTTCAAAGGTTTTGCGGTAAAAATAAGTTGGCCGTCAAATCTGTAAACGCTCAAGTTTACTCAGCAGTTTGCTGACTGAGGGCGAAGTCTGAAAATATGAATGATTCTCAATTTCACCAGTTTTCAAAAGAGACACAATGAAAAATTCAAAACTTAAATGCTCTCTTGTTAGATTAAGAAGAGTTTCTTTTCAGAATTTACTCTCTCCAAAAACAAATAATCATTCTAGCTCCAAATACTTGCAGCATATATTCAATAGTTTTAAAAATGTACTGATTCGAATAACTATTAACCAGCTTATTATTTAAAAATTAATAAATAACATAAATGGTATATATAATTAATAAATATTAATGGAAAACCCAGAATACATCATAACTTTAAAATAGCCTGAAATTGAAAACTCAAACAGTTTGTATACTTGGGAAACTTTCAAGCTAACTGTTAGTCAAAGTTAATTGAAAACCTGTCAAAATATTACGAAAACAAGCAAATAAATGTAAACAACATTTTTTTCCAAGTACTGCTCAAAATAGTGGAAATTAAAAAAAAAAAAAACAAAGTGGTCAAAATGAAAGCGATGACAAACAAACTTTAGACAAACTTTTCAAAGATGAACTTGTACCAGGAATATATAATACATCAAAAATGAAAGACGGAAAGAGAAGATAGACGGGGAACAGCAGCCGCAGCAGCGGCATCAGCAACAGCAGCAAGAGCAGCAATCGCAATGCGTAATCATGAGATGAAGGCACATGCAACACAGCCATCATCAGCTGCTGTTGCTGCTAACAAAAAGTTCAAAATGATATGATGGCAGCCACTGGAGAACAAAGAATTCCAAAGTTAAATTAAATTTGTAGTTCTGCGTCTCCCTCTCTCTCTCTCTCTGTGTGTGTGTGTATATTCGCAAAACTTTATCGTGTTGTCGCCGCCAGTTTCATGCCTCACCTGCACTACATACTGCGCACCTGTAGTACGTTTAGCATCCCCACTCGCCATTTCCCCACATTTCTGTAGTCTGGTGTCACAACTCATTCAATTGAATTTCATCTTCATTTTCATCTTAATTAAAAGCCTCAAATTCAATTAATATCCCACAGAAATTTTTGGTGCTTTACATTTGAATTGCAGCTCATTCAAATTAAAGGCGATAAAAAATAAGCACATATAACAGCGCTGGCGACGCCGCCGTCTCTTCCTGCCGCTAGATGGCGGCACAATGCCAAAGTTTTTGCCATGACGGTTTGCCATCAAAAGTTGAATTTTCGTGCGAATCTCTGAAGGTGAATTTCGAATGAAAAACATAATTATAATTCATGCGGATTTCTCTCGGTGTATGTGTGTATCTGTGTATAGGTTTGGAAAGTTTGACAAAGTTTATATTATTATTGCTGAGAACGGTTGTTGTTGTAGTTGTCGTGTTATTTGCTCTTGTTGTCTGTGGGAATTAAAATGTAATTATGTCGTAAGGCAACCAAAAAGCATAGCATACTTTCCGACCAGGTGTCAAGTGGAAAACTGCAGAGCGAGACCGAGAGACAGAGAGACAAAGAGAGCAAGGGAGATGAACGCGAGTTGATGTGATGAAGTTAAAATACCTCACAGAAATTTTCATACAGTGTTCAGTGCGCAGAAGAGTGGAAACACAAACTCAAACATATTGAAAAAGCATATAAAACAAATTGGTCTTAATTTGATTTATTTGATATTAAAAACAATATATTAGCTTTGTTAAGGGAATAGGTGCTTTGACATTAAAGTCAGAAGTCAAAGTCAATCAGAGTTCAAATAGTGTGTGTTACTCAAGTATCTCTATACTTAACTGGCACAACTCAATCTTAATGTCAATCTAAATGTCAATTTATTGCAGCATGTAGAAGATGACAATGCTGGCTGACTGACAGACAGATGCCCCGAGATGTGACAACTCTCAGTCTAATTAGAATTACAGTCCAAGGAATCCGAAGCCATTGCCAAAACAATAGAAAAGTGCCAGCCACATAATGTTTGATTGACAAACGTCTATCAAGAGAACTGAGAACTGAGAACTGCTAACAGGCGAACAGAGAATAGATGCCAAGTTGCACACACACATACACACACACACACGCGCGCATACAACACAATGATAGCCCAGTTAACTAACAGACTGAATATCAAGCAAGCCACATGAGATTCCAATGCACTCAAATTGAGGCACTCTTTTCCCTCCATTTCCATATTCACGCTACACACATATAAAAGAAAATGGAACAAAGACGGAACAAAAAGTGCCTTCGTTAAGCGAAAAAGATATAAGAAAAGGTACCTGCGAGTATATCTAAAAAAAAAGGAATAGCTAGATATGAAATAAGGTTTGTTCGAATAACCAAACAGAAAACTGAGTTATAAATGTTTTAAATTAAATAAGTTTTTGTGGCGCGCGAGTACTTAGATTAAATTAAAAATTCTTAATTCCTACCGAAGAGATTAATATTCTTTTGCTTCATTAGCTGTAGCAGTTTAGTCTGTGTTTTAAATAATTTCTAAGGACTAACACTTCTTGGCCTTTTTTACAGAGCAAATAAATTGAAAATAGAATTTATTTTTTTTACACAATGAAGACCTCAATCTAAATGCCACAAAGTGTAGGGTACAATAAGTGGTCGCGTGCAGTCATTTAATGAGCACCTATTGTATGAATGTGTAATCTAAGAGCAGCCAACGCAAATCCTTCTCAGCAGGCTAAAATGCAGACAAAGGCAGGGGGGACACTTGCCACCTAATTATGAGATGTATAGCAGGCAGATGGCAGCAGCTGCAAAGCTGCCTCACTTCACCTAAGACCACCCTCGAAGCACCTCTCCACATTCCCGTGAACTCCTTCCTCACACGCCACACACAATTATGCGGCATCCATTTTGAATCGTGTATATTAGCAAACACGCCTCATAAATGCACTTTAAGACACTTCCCCCTTTATTCTCCTTTTGGCACCATGTTGCTATACAAAAAGCTGTCATAAGCGCAGCTAATGATGATTATTCTCACATAATACAAGATGCTAATAAGTGGAGCAAAGGCCGCCAGCACTTCTCCATAGACAAAAGACACGCACAGACACACAAAATCACAGCTAGCCAAAGGCGTTATTAATTGCAAGCCTTGAAATTTCTCAAAAGCTTGACAGGCCTTTTCGAGCTTTTTGGGTTTTTGGGGCGGCGGGTGATCGCAATAAACCGCATTTTTAATTAAGGCTTATGTAAACTAAGAGCCCATTATCAAACCAAGGAGAAAAACCAGATGTTATGCTTTAGACGAGACAGTTCAACTCGGCGATACTTTCCAGGCAGCTGGCATTGTTTTTTACTAACAATGAATTTTATGTCAGGGTAAATTGAGGCCGTATCTGTTCAATTGTAAATTTTATTTCTATCCGAAAGCGATTTAAATCTATATTCGCGAAACGGGGGCGATTATCAATAAAATTGACTAAATTTCATCTGCGTATGGAACACGAGAACTTATATTACACATTTGTAGTCGTCTGTAGCTCTAGTAGCATCTGAGATTGGCCTGTTAATACGGACTCGGCTTATCTTGATCCTGATCAGGAATATATATACCTTATGGAGTCGTAGATGATTCCTGCTGCCTATTACACTCTTATGCAAAACATCAATATACCCTTTGGATTCAGGGTATACAAAGTTAACAAGTTGTATTACGTGTAGCTAGTCAAAGTGTTTAGCTTGATTAATTATGTAATCGCATTTGATAGTATATTGGCAGCATTGCGCAAACTTTTCACGCCTCAATGGAGCGTATCATGTTTGTAAGCAAAAATGAAAAACAAATAGTGGCAATAACAAAAGCTAACTTCACGCAAAGTGCAATAGCAAAAATCCAAATCAATGAAAGCTAAGCAAGTAAAAAAACCAAAAACCAATAATAAATAAATGCACTGCAACTAAACTCAGCAAAATGTTTCCATTATCGCAGTTATTGTTTGAAGAATCTTCATTGAACTTATTTCCCTCCTCACGTAAAATCAAAACAAAATACTTTTGCTTACAGAATTATGAACAATATTTTTTTAAGCACGTCTTTAATCTTCGATTAGATTACGAACTGAAAGCCATAGCTATTATACCCCATCCTAGGCTAAGCTAGGTTAATTCATACATAGTCATTAACAGAGCTTAACAAATTGTGTTCTTGTGCGTTTTATACAGTCAATGCCATCGCTGCGCAAGACTGCTGCTCAAGTATTGCATTAGAATACAGAAAAGCTTAAAAATGAGTATACAAAAAAAAAAAAAAAACAATGTTTTCAATCGCCTTGCGTGTTCTATATACGAACTATAGATATAACACCAACAATTTCACAGATTATTATCATTAATAGCTGTCGTTTCCGTATCGACAACAATAACAACCACTTGACTCCTTCACGCGGCATCAGACAAGCGACACTGAAACAGCAATAACAACCCATTAAATATCACTTTTCATTGATTTTTATTATTTGATGGTAGAAGCGCATTCATTTCAGAGGCAGCAGAGTCGACGGCACTACTAAATTCTGGCTAAACGTAGCGTAAATCTAAAATTCGTGAAAACACAGACAGAGCTGGACAGAGGGGCGACGGGGGAGGGGAGACTAGATCATAGCGATATGAAGAAGTGTACCCACAAATTTAGCAATAGTTGATTGCGTGTCACATGCACAAGAGCGGGAAGGAGTTGGGGGGCTTGGGTGAATGGGTGAATGGGAGAAAAGCAAAAATATATTTAAATTGCACGGTACAAAAGCTCGGCAAAAATGGGGTTGCCAGCCCAGGCGCACTGGAAAATATGGCAACGCTATTAGAATGCACTGAGCTGGAATACTGACAGTATAGTTTGTGATAGAGGTTGGGAGGGGAGGGATTGGTAGGTGCTGGTGCTGGTGCTGGTGCTGCCAAATGTAGCTTAACCATCAGTCTGTGATATGTTAGGGCCTGCCATCATGTCTCCCCCACCTTCAAACCCATTGAAATCTATGACTGCCTGTCGCCAGTTTTATGGGCAACGCTACGCCCAGTTGAACATGAAGTCGAGAGAATATACATTGAGAAAAAAATATATATTTATGTATGGTGAGCAAATAAAGGCGCTTGACAACTGACTGCAACGGACGTTGATTGCCTGGCGCCGGAATTAATTATTTACAATATGACCAAGGACGGCAGGACGGTGAGACGTGTGCTGCGGATATGGCAACAGTGGCAGCGCACAAAAGTATGCAATTAGCATTTGGCGTGATTGTCTTTTTTTTCGTTGCAGCGAAAATAGGCCAATTGGCGTATCCATTGAATGACTTTTGTGCGAATAATTAGACCCATTTTGTAGACGCTAATTTAAAAAAATATGTTTACAGCAAATAAATACTAATAATACTAATATGTCCTGTAGGAGTAGTCCTGTATCTACTAACGTAAGTAAGGACCAATGTAGAGACATTTAAATATGTTTAAAGAGATTCTCGTCACTTTTCCTCCTTTTGCAACTTGCACTCATCTCAATACATGCTTATTTAAAAGCGTACTTCAAGAAACTTACAAAGCTATCAAAGATCAGATGTTTGCAGCATTTTTGTTGTGGTATTAGTGGTCTCGAGTGCATATTACAAATAAATACAATTAAGGGATCTATTCACACTCACATGATCAAGTATTGATTTCCGAGCCTTTACAAATATCAAGTTCTGAAACGCTTTTAACTTTTGCCTTTGGCAACTTTCAAGTTGCAACTCACCCAAAACTGTCAACGTTTTATCAACTGTCTAGCTATATGTTAGTGTGTGGGTCTCTATATGTGTGTGTGTGTGTCTGTGTGTGGGTTTGTGGGTGTGGTTATGCAATCTTTGCTTTGGTTGCTTCCATCTAAAATTCAATGAAAAACTTTTACACAGACACATTTAAAGTAACCAACCAAGTAAGCAATTTACTCCCAAACAGATATACATTTATATACACATATGTGTCCTGTGGTCTTTTTTCTGGCAGTACTTTACATGCTTTTAGTTTCAGTTAAGCTTTCTGACCAACAAATGAGCTACACACAGATTCAAGTTTACCACAGTTGTGCAGATTTGCAGAAAGAGGCGGGGGAGGTGGGGCGAATACCAACACGCCCCTTCCATAAGCATGTAATGAAATTTGTTAAGCTGAGTGCAAGGCAAGGAGCAGAGAGAGCGAGAGAGCGACAAAAAACACCCACCAAGCGAGGGGATGGCGTTTTTCTTTGGTTGTGTTGTGGTTAACCGTTTGCTAATGAGCCAATTTAGATTTACGAGCAAGTGGCGCCATCTAGCATGCCGAACCACACAGGACACAAGACAGAAAAGAGTTTTTGTCAAATTTCACTTTACAATGGAAATATATTCTTGTTTTTTAAGATTTACATTTAAGTTTCTGTCGCTATTAAAGTGAAAAATCAGCCATGTGACCTGAAAAATGAGCAACAAACTGTGACAAAGTCTGCAGCTGAAAGGTGAGGCATGCTTTGAGCTGCTTAAGAAATCTCATGGCAGCCACACGAAGCAAACAAACAAATGGCCAACAAGAACTAAGGCAAGTCATTGACAGACTAAGAAAGTGGCCAACAAAAAAAAAAAGAGAAAACTATTTCGTAAGCAGTGCAAGCGAGAGAAATGTCGTCAAGAAATTGCCAAGGGATAAGCAACAAACAAGAAGGCAAGAAAAAAAAAAAAGTCTGCAGAAAAAGTAGAAAAATTGACAAAGTGGGGAAAAAAGCAAGCAAGTTCTTGCGTCTGGGTGCTTAATTATGAGGCTTGTTAACTATTAATGAAAAAGTTGTTGTAAACCAAGCAAAAATAACAAAAATGACAAAAGTTGACAGCACTGCTGCGCCCCTTTCTCCTGGGGGAGCCATAAGAGCCAGATCCTTAACTCTAGAATAGTAATAGTTAGAGTTTGCGGTCAGAGCAAACATTTCACAAAACACCATATCAGCATTGGTATAAACCAGATTCCTCAAGTATTTAAGTGATTTTAGAGATTGTGACGTGATGCCAAAGTCTACAAGCTGAATTTGTAAATAATATCTCTTGTAGCTGAGAGGTTAAAATGCGAAAAATATATTTTTAAAGAAAGCATAAATGAAAACTGGGCAATTCTTGACTTTAAACTAAAAATCGAAAAGACATCGTACAGATTCAACATGTGTTGCTGAAGGTTTAATTTCTTTAGAATACAAGCAAATAAACAAGAAAATGCCGTTCTTCAACACACAAAATTTGACTTCTTGTTCATTTCAGCTGCAAAACTATTATAATCACAACTAAACAACCAAGTCGGTACTCAACTTCCCTTTTAACACCTCCCCATATGAGCTCAAACCCCAAAAGTTTAACCCCATATGCAAGGCGAATAGAAAGTCAAACTTTTAATATGGCCAACACTTGGAAACTTTGAAAGGCCAAGAGCATTTAGGGCAAAGCGAACACAGTTAAACACCTCGTCAGGGCATAGCGAACGAAAGAGAGTGCGAGGGTGATCCTTTTTTCATGCCTTTTGGGTAACTTTAGTAAATAATTTGGCTTTAATTAACATGCTGACATCATTAAGCGCCGGAGCAAGCCAAGTAAATGGCAACAGTTTGTCAGCCAGACGCAGCAAACCATTTGTCTCGACGCCCCGAAAAGTCAATGAGAATCTCCGAGCGAGGGGAAACAACCCTCAATACTTGGCCAATGTTGTGCTATATTGACAGGATACATTCCCCCCCCCCCCCCCCCCCCCATCACACCAAGCAAAAAAAAAATACTTCTGTTGCTCTGCGCTCTCTCTCTCTCCCTCTCTCTCTCTCTGTGTGAGTGTGCTAATTAAATAGAAAAATTAGAAAAAACTACGTCGTAAATTCCATGGCAAGGCGGCGTCGTCATGTAATACAACACCAGGCACAACGCACTTATCACACTCCATGGGGCAGCAGCAGCAGCGAGGGGAACCCCATGGTGTGAAATCATTTGACGACATTGCTCCGCATGACGCAATTAATCAAATTAAGTTGCCGGGTTCCGTTCTTATTTATTTCGAGCGTAGCCAGACGGTCGGCTGCTTGATTAGCTCCCATAAGTAGGCAATGGCCATAGGAGATGACAATCTATCCAGCAGGTTGGCAGTCTCAAATTGCTCTGCCTACAAGCCATGACCAATATCGTTTGAATGGTGCAAATGTTCTTAGCCCACTAATTGAGAGCATGAACATGTTGACTGCATTATCAACTTGTTTGGTGTACCAACTTATAGGCAAGTCAGTGCTGCCAACCTATTTAACAACTTATGAAAAATTATTTAAGAATTATATATATGCTAACAGACCTGCCAATTTGTGTACTTGGCATATCAGTGCTGCCAACTTAGTTATTGTTAAATAGAATAGCTTATGAAACAGTAAGTTTCAAAAACTAAACAATACAAAAGCCATGCCAATTTGTGGGGGCTGCAAACTTAGCATTTTTGTGCCGCCAACTTATTTGTTGTAAAATCCAACAACTTATTAATATGTTACACAGTTAAAACTTTACAACTTGCTGTGAAAATATAGCTAGTAAGCCTTAAAATAGGCATTTCGCACATCTACATAGTTGAAGAGCTGTCAGCTAGCTTAAAAATATACTTTTGTAGCTGAAGAGCTGCCATTTTACTGCCCTTCAACCCAAATACATCTCGAATATCTTTTGCGCCTTTTCATTGACAACATTGATTCTTGCTTGAATTCAAACATGTTGGATTAAAGGTTTCTATTCTGGCTAAAATACTCAATTAAAGTAATTTTTCTCTATGCTAAGTATGAAACATACAACGTGCGCTGCCCAATTGAAATTAAAATGCTCAAATAACGCTTATTGCAGCAAAAAAATTTTAAGTTGGCCTCAATTAAAAACACAAGTTGAAATCATCGATTTGGTTTTCTGGGCACTTTCGCTGCATCATAAATTTGAAATCGTAGGCAGCTTGTCGGCGTTCAAGTGCAGTCAAGCCAGAAAAATTAAACACCAAACTTTTGGGCAGCCACAAAACTCTCGAGATCCACCAAAAGCAGAGAGAAGAAAAAAAAATATATATATATATATGTGTGTGTGTCACAAATTGCATTTTGGCGCAACGGTTCGCTGCCCACGCGGGCAAGGCACAAAGACGACGAAAATGTTGCTAGGCGGTTGAAAGGACGAGGGGGAGAGGAGCTAGGCCGACGTCTTGGCAACGACAAATGTTTCTGTTATCAGTGAACCATAATCAGAAATGGTGTTTTGTGGGCGGATAGAGGGTAGGCGGTAGGGCAAGGAAGTTAGACTGTTCGCCTCACTTGACATTTGCCACCAATAAAGCCCAATTAGCGACGACCTCTGCCTGCTTGGTTTCCCCCTCCTGAAGAACAGCAATTGGGGTCTGTCGTCTTCCAAGTTTGCGGGCACGCAAATGCTAATTAGTAAGTGGCAAATAGTTGCCGGCTGGAAAAGGCGTCTCTATTAATTAATCAACCAATCGCTAACCTCGTTTGTTGTGTTCCGTGAATAATTTTAGCCGAATTTCTGAATAGAGCTGCCAACTTGTCGACTGACGAGATTGTTTGGCAATTGTGTCAACTTTGAATGCTATTTCTATAGTATAGATATAGTACAGTTCATAATTTGTTCACTTTAACAGCGCTGCCAACTAATACAAATATGTTAAAGTAGAGTTGTTAAAGCCAAGTTGTTGCAATTATAAAACACAGCCATTGAAAATTGATTGATTATGGCTTTAAATATGCAAATATCAACTAATTATTGTTTTAGTGACTTATACAACAAATATGTAATTTAAACCAATTGAGAATTAGCAGCATATTTGCTACTACATTTCACAGCTGCAATTGAATTTGCGCCAAAGTGGAAAGTGCGCCACGTGCCAACTTGCCACATGCCGCACAGCATGTATAATTAATTATGCACACATTTCCGTGCTAATTAACGCTTAATTAATGGCAAATTCATATGACAAAAGACAGTGCAACAGATGTTGCAAGTGCCCCATCTACTCCACCGCTTTCATTGATTTAAATGCAGTTTTATGCAAATTGTTGCCGCAGGTCAACTGAGCAGATCGCAGCTAAAAAAAAATTCATTTTAAATTTTTTTTCAGATTTTGAACAAAGTGCAAGGTTTGCATAAAACATTGGCATATAAATAAATAAATATAAATATTATGCATGATCTGACTTATAGATTGAGATACGCTTTTTTATATAGAAACCAGCAGGGGTATGTAAAATGTAGTTAAGGAGTAGGCTAATATTTTGTTTTCTTCAGTATTTCCCAGACGCCATAAAACGGCTCTAAACTCCACTCTGGCTTATCTCTTCTCATTAACTTACTGCTCATTTACTTGGACAAGAAAGAACAACTAAAGCCAAAGTGGACAAGTGAAACAATCTGCAGCTCTAAATCAATTAGGCAGCACTTTCCAGATCAAAGCAAATCTAATCGGCTAAAACACACAAATCCATACAGGCCAAGAGTGCCCTCTGTCCCACTTCCTCCCTCTCCTAAGTTGAACAAAATCCCAATTGACTGATTAACACACAAATGCACTCAAAGTGCTGGCAACGGCAAGGCTGGTTACATATTATGTAAAAGTAATCGAAGGCGGCTCACATTTATAATTACTTGTATTAAGTACAAGTAAAATAAGAAACAAGTTACTCCAAAAATAGGCGTGGCATCTGTCAGTTTTCGGTTTTCACACTCTGCACAACATGCCCAGCGAAATGAACAAAGTTTTTCCAAGTTTCTTGCTGGCTGGCTGACTAAAGCTGTCATGTTTATTTATATATAAACTTTCCAACGATTAGTTAGGATCACTGCTAAAAGCAAAACAAGCAGCCAAATCGCATTAAAACTTAATGTTCTCATTTGAAAGTTACACTTAGACTGAGTGAAAGAAAAATTTAAATGGTTTTTAAGCGGGAATTCAAATTTGTTCAACATTTTATCACACTATTTTACATATAATATTTAAAAAACTCAATTCTCTTTTTCACATTTCTGTTAATGGTTTCCCACAATTTATGCTTTTTTAGCGATAATTTATGTATCTTAATTATAATTGCGTTTTGCGCTGTACGAAGCCGATAAGCAAAACTCAAAGAGCAACGCTTCTTAAGCACTTTAAAGAAAGATGCTTTCAACATAATATTGGAAGAATATATATCATCATTATATGATACATCATTATTGTGTAAATGCAAACGACAGAGTAAAAGAAGAACATGAGGCATTGGGCCATAAATATGACATATATGAAAAGCAGGCACAAAAAACGCATCTGAAGAAAGAAGAAAAAAAGCATATATTGACGAAATTGGTTACACAAGACAAAATGCGGCAATATGCTGTCGATTCAAGTGCAACCCTCACAACACCCCCTTTCTTGTTTCCACAAGCGGTTTCTTTCATGAATTTTTATATTTTCTGATTTTTTTTATTTGAATTTCGTGCATATTTCTTATTATAAATGTCGTCGATATTAACAAACCAGAACACAAAAACTGAGGAATTGCATGCAAAATGGGAGTGGGTGGTGAGTTGGTGGTGGCACGTATGGCATTGTTTGGCAACACAATGCAATGGCTTCAACAAGAAAATGCAATATTCATATAGTTATTTGTGTATAACGTTGCATAAAGCCAGCCAGTAATATAAAGTATAACAAGTGAGTGTTAAACAGCGCTAAAATATGAAACATATTAACTTAACACAGTTTCCACAACATCGACGTAAATCTTACCCACAAATTATATGTGCAGCATATATATGAATATTAATATATGAATATTTATTAAACGAGGTGTAAACCTAGTGAAGAGCTACAGCATCCGACGTCAGATGAGTTGAAGATGCATATAATATATGAGGATAGGTATCTTTTTATGTTATTTACTCTAACTAATTTTATTTTATACATAACGTTTTGTAAGCCACTATATTAATAAATGCAGAACTTTTTAATTTAATTCCACATTTAAATCTACCTTTTTTTCTGTTCATTTTAAAAATGTATTTCTTTTTTAATGCAACTGCTTCCAAAATTACCTGATTAATGTAAAACAGAAAAAAAAAACATTTATTTGTAATTGATTTAATGGAGTATCGCGAATAATCCAATAAACAAAATTAAAATATGTTTGCAATATATCAATAAGTAAAGAATATCACATCTGTTTCAATTTAAAAAGAAAATGTTATTTACATATTTAAAATTGTTTTTGGCAAAATATAAAAGTAGATATAATATAATATATTATATTATATTATATCTATATATATATATATATATATATATATTTATATATATATATATATGCGATCTGTTTGGTGCATTCCTTATGGCCAATGCAATTATTTATGCATTTGTGGGAAGACCCGCATGAGCAGCCAGCTAGAGAGAGAGTAGCACTTTCAGCCAGTTGCACATTGAAGCTGCAACAGCTGCTCAAATGGCAAAGAAATCATTATTTATAGGCAAAAGGAATGAAAGGACCGTACAGAACCACAGATCAACTGGCAGACATACAAAGAGCAGAGCGTGGAGAGTGTGGCAGAGACTAGCAGACAGAACACGTTAAAATGAACGCAAACTGTTGGCAAGACAGACGGCATCCAGAGACCATCAATATAAATTTCAATGTGACCAAAAACATATTTGCCATTACCAACGAAGAAAAATGCTGGCAAATCCACACAATCAAAAAGGAGCAAAAGTAGCCAGAAGCCAACAGCATTAAAACTGATATATATATATTTATATATATATATATATATATATATATTATTTATATATATGTATGTGTATGTAAATATATGAAACAATTACATTTTCTCACAGTTTTTGTGGACAAAATATTAATTTTATATTCTTAGAGCTGAAATCTGCCACCAAATAACAAAATAAATAAAAACAGATTTAAAATTTAGTTAAATAAATAATAACAAAAAGAAAACTACACAACAGTGAAAAAATGGCAAACACTGATGACTGACTCAACATGATTTTATCATATTATAATCAATTTTAAAATCTATGTATTAATATACACGAGACCCTTGAAAATATTAGTGGTAAAAGGCAAATAAAAGCATATTTACATATTAAATTACATCCTCGTAAGTATGTTTGTACAACAATTTAACCGATATAAAAATTTAAAAAAAAAACACACATACAAAATAAGCGCAGCAAGCGCACCCCAGAGGCGAACCTGCCACACACCGTATTAAAAAAAGCCCAACTTTAGCTTAAAGCGTAATGACATCAGCTGCCGCCGGTGTCCTGTCCTGTTGCTATTGTTGTTGCTGTTGACTATCTTTGTGGCATACACTGAGTGGCACAAGTGTCACGGGGAAAGTGGCACAAGTGCAGAAGAAAAAGCGAACCACAGGCCAGGCCAAAAGGCAAAAAGTGCAACGATAAAGTTGCAGCAGGCAACTTGAAACTCTGGCAAGTTAAAAGACAAAAGCGACACAAAAATTACTGCAACACCAGCGGATGTTGGTAGGGGCAGGGAATGGGCAGGATCAGCATGGTGTGTGTGTGTGTGTGTGTGTGTGTGTGTGTGTGTGTGTGTGTGTGTGTGTGTGTGTGTGTGTGTGTGTGTGTGTGTGTGTGTGTGTGTGTGGGAGTGTGTGTGTGTGTGGGTGTGTGTGCGAAAAAACGGAAGTGAAGATTGTCCAAGACTCAGTAGCAGCAACAGCAAATGCAACGACTAAAGTGTGGAAATGTCAATTTGCTTTCACCATGCTCAAAATGGGGGAAACTGTGGCAGGGAGTGGAAAGGGCACAAGGAGGCGTGGCAACACCGGAAGATAGCAACAGCAACAACAAACAAGAACTGCAGCATTCTGCTGCAACAACGCAATATTGATTTTCAATTTAATGTCGAGCGACTTTTCCCTTTTTAGCCCTTAGATAAAAAGCCAAAGCGACACAGAAATGTCATTACACACCAAGAAAGTGAGAAAAGAGCGCGGAGAGAGACAAGTAGAGAGCTGGGCGGGACTCAAAAGTTGTATCGGTTTGAGAACCACTGTAAAATTGGACAGCTAAAGCTTAAAAGCAATTTTGCGGCTAATAAATCCGATTTCCGTTCTGTTTCGAAATAAATTGCATGCGAAGAGGACTCTTTGTTTTTTTTTTACCCATCTTTTCTGCGCAGGATGGGGATTGGATTTGGGTTTATTTTCCGGAAATGGCTCTGGAGGGACATCAGGCAATAGGGCGGCTAGTAGCTGCTTTTTAGCCGGATGTGGTAAATTAGCAGCTGCAGCGTGCACTCCAAATGAAAAACAGCAACTAACAACAACTAACCGCAACAGAACACACACACACACACACACACCAACACACATGACCCCATTTTGTTGAATTTACAGCTAAGAGTGCTCCTGCTGCTCTCAAGTGGTGCACAGATACCCTGTATAAGTACAGTTGCCATTAGCTGGCAGTAAAATTAGCGATTTTGCGAAACAACAATCGCTGCTTGGAAGTTAAAAGTTCTTGTGCAGTGAGGCTTTAGATTAAAAGACTGCTTTGAGCAGAAGTTTCTTTCGACTCGACGCTTACTGATGATCAAAAATATATAAAATTGAAGAAGAAAATAATATGTATTTACAATTATCCAATGCAACACAATAAATGACGCAGACACAGCAACTACAATCGTAGTATTTAACAATTATTAAGTTATTTGCTCATAGGAATGTGTTTCTGACTCACCTGTACATCAAAATTTTGCTGTTGTTGCTGCTGCTGTTGCTGCTGTTGTTGCAAAAGGTTGCCTGAGGATTCCATGTGATTGGGTCCGCCTGCCTGTGCACCCTGATGATTCAACATCGGTGACTGCAAGTCAAATGTGGAATACTGAGAACAATGCTTGTCAAACTGGTGCGGTACATTTAATGCTACTGCTGGTCTCACCTGTGCGGCCATTGGCATTCCGGCACCAACTCCATTCATCATCTGCGGCTGCATTTGACTCATCTGTGCAGCCATCTGGTGATGCGCATAGGCGGCAGCGGCGCCGCCATTTCCACCTCCTCCGCCTCCGCCTCCGTTGTTGCCACCAACGCCGCCGCCGCCCATTGAACCAGCGGCGCCCATGCCCACGTGACCCTGGCCATGATCCATGAGCATGTGATTGAAGTGGGGCATTTGTGGGAAACCGCCATGATGTGTTTGGTCCAGCAGTGTGGGTGGGCGTGGCAGTGTCTCTTCAGCGGGCGATGGCTGTCGGGAGCCGGGAGTGCGGCTGCAAATCGAGATAAAAAAACGAGGAATTAAAAAAAACAGTCCACTACCAAATGTAGAATCATTGAAACAAACTAAGAGTATCCATGAATACAGTTGCAGATGTACTGTAGACCCAATTGAATCGTTTATATTTGTAAATATACAAGTTTTAGTACCACTGGGCCATTTCAGCGGAATCCACAAATACCGTTGTAATTGCACTGTAGAACTCATTGACTAAAACAGTTTGACAACAGCTACACATCCTTGCCCACCATTGGAGTCATTGAAGGAATCTACAGTTTTACAGCCATTGTACCACCTGCTTAGCCTAGACACACTCAAAATCTACAACCTAGCCGTGACACGCTCCAATATGGTACTAAAAACACTTTTAGTACTCGATTCTCAAACTTGTGGGGCAATTATTTAGAGATTGCATAAAAACAATTATAAACAAATTTACCAAAACTAATTGGCAATTAAAAATAAATTTGCGCTTTTGGCCCCAATTGGCATATTGTACCGTTTACAGTTTGTTAATCGTTGACACTGACTCGTCGTCCATTATTTGGAAACAAAAGACTTAAGCAACAAACTTGTTGCGACTAATTAAAGGCAGTGTGGAGGGAAGAGTGTCTCTATGACGTCAGGAAAAAACGAATTCTGTCGCCAAACGGCAACTAACGACACGACTGCCATTAAATTAATCTGAATAAGCAACAAGTTTTTTTATACAACCGGCGCTTCAAATGTAAATTCAAATAAATAACAATAAATAATAATTCTCTGAAAATATGTGTGTATATTTGTTAATACGTTTCATTCATAACGCGTGCTTGAGCACGCTCCCCATAGCTCTGCAACCTGCCTAGCAGTGGCCATAAAACTGTATGTGAGTTTGTATGAATTATATGTATGCTGCCGTCTCGCTCTAACATGCAGTCAACACAAATTGGCCATAATTTAACTGTCGGGTCATTAACACCAAACACAGCAACAGCAACAATAACAGCAACTGCAGTGACCGTGCAACTGTAATGAGTGTGACTAATTCAAAGACAATGAAATCAGCGCAAGCAATTGTTATCAAACTGCAACAGACCTTGAAAGCTTAGAACGTGGCTCATAACTTGGCCAAAACTTAACTAAACTGGATGAGGTTTTTGATTTTGCTTATCATTTAATTTTTCATTTCACTTAATATTGCCAAACTAATTTTTTTCTTTATTTATTCATTTGTTCCTGAGATTGACGTTAAAAGATCTGTAGTTATATCATCGGTTGACATAATTTTTGGCAAAAACACAAACCAAACCTGATGCGAAATGCCAATTTAATAATAGCTTTCAATTGTAGTAATTATATTAAGATGTAAAAAGAGCTCTTGGGGAAAATCGGTTACGAACTTCTTCTCTGTACATTTTTATATATGGTCGGTTACAATAGATGGCTGTTGGTCTCCAGTTCCAACATTTTAAATATTATCTCAGAATTGTTGACTATCAGGGCAGGAGCAATATCATTTTGTAATGATTTTCGATTATTGAAATTTATTTGCTAATAATATTCGTTTTTCATTCATAATCTACTCATTAAATTTATGACTCAACTCAAACTACAACCTTAAATTTCCCTTCTTTTCTTTTCCTATTCTCTTCTTCTAAACTGAAAAACGTCAAGTTTGGATTTTAGTTATGCAATGTTGCATAAAACTTATAAGGGGCTAATGAGAACAGTTTGCTGCCCCAAAAACCGCAAAAACCATCTAATATCAAAGTGACAGTCAGAATTTGTGCGAGGTCAGTTCCATTGGCAGTATGCCCATGTAAGTCCGATTCTAGGCAAGAATCTCGTATTCTAATCTTTAATGCTTATGTAATGACCACAAACAAAACAAAGAAACGAATAAACAATTTTCACTTTCAAAGTAAAAAGAAAGTGCGCTGCCAAAAAGTAGATAAAAAGGTCAGGCGGCAAGTTGACCAAGTTAACAGCAGACAGACAGACAAAGCAGAGGTGGCAACGACAACAACAACAACTGCTGGCCGATCCCCGCTGGCCAAGTCCCCGCTGAGAGTAGGTCGACAGCTGCTCTGATGTAGTAACTGAAACCCCAAGCAACAACACTAAAAAAAAAAAAAAAAATGAACAGCTTGAAACTCGAACTCAAACACTAGCCCAAAGTTGGCCGTTTTCGTTAGTTGCCTCAATTGAAGCCGGCCGTTTGAATTTTCGCAACTAAATTTCATTACATACGACACACACAAAACGTGAGCACAAAAAAAATTACACAAAAAAAAAATAAATAAAAATAACAAAAAAGTGGTACCAAAAAAAAAAAAAAAAGAAACCTGCCGCAACACACAAAAACGCATACCCGAAAACTAATCGAGCAAAATGCTATAGAAAAACTGTTTAATAAAATCGATCTTGTTTATTTGCGTTTCAGGCCTGACTCATTGTTGTTGTTTTTATTGTTGATTACTTACATCATAACAGTTATTACGTTTGGCATTGAAACACGTTTTGGCTTCGCCGACACCGGCAATGAAATTGCAACAACAAAAACAACAACATTTGAAAGAGAAAACCGGCAAAACATAGCAACAATAAGAACAACAACAGCAACAACAACAATAATGTTAAAGACTGGTTTTTATTTTTGGTTTGGTTTTCAATTGCTCTGAGAAACTATAAAAGGCCTGCAAATTTTGGCAGTGCGTGTTGTAAGCGCATATTTAAAAACGTTTTTGCTTTTTTAATGTGCATACGAATTGTAATCATGGAATTGTGTCTATGGACAGTAAATGAAAAAAAGAGAGGCAAAGCAAACCAATTGAATTGAGAGAGAACAGCAGATAGAGAAAGAAATAAAGTAGTAGAAAACTGAAAAGATTGAGAAACCAAATAGGACAGATAAAAATAGATAACGACAAAGAAAGGGGAACAGTTACATGAAACTAAATATTTTATTGACATCTAAACTCATATTCCTACGACTATAAATAAGTAAAAACTACAAAGAATGACTATCTTAGGCATGCCGAAGATGACATACCCTGTAGATTGGATATATATATATATATATATATATATGTGTGTATCTTGTTCAAAAGTATGTTATGTTTTTTAATTAAAACTTATGTTTTAAACAATCCATGGCACATTTTTGCATAACATCAATATACCATTTCCGTTAGCCATTTTTATTGGTTTTGAGGGGTATATAAATAACCACCATAAACATTATTTCATAAAAGCAAAAACTCGAAAGTTCTTTCGACTTTCAAGCGCATTTAGAAAGTGCTGCCGAAAAAATACTCGTAAGACCAAACTCTGGCCATAAAACACTTGACAAACTGAATCATCTTTCAATATGCGAGTGCTACAAAAAGAGAGGGATGGAAAAAAAATGAAAGAGAAACAAGCGGCAGGCATAAAGAAATAAATTCACAAAATGTGGGCCAAGTGGGCAGCTTTTGACAAGTGGGTGTATGTGTGTGTCTCAGATTGTGTGTGTGTCTCAACGGATTTCAACAGAGTTTGATAAAAACAAATCTAAAGCTGCATCGTATCTCTGTGGGTAGAGCTAATGATATCCACGTCTAAGCGACAATTTAATTATAACTCACATTTAAAGTAAAAAAAAGTAGAGAAAAAAGTAAAATAAATAGTAGGTTTTAATAAAGAAAAAAATGCTCAATTTCAAATTTGAAATGAGATTTCAGTTTACATAGAAAATGCGATATCTGCCAAATTAAAGAGATAAAATGACAAACAAATTTAATAACAGAACTGTAACAATAAATTACAAGAATTCAAATTTAAATGGAAAACGAACGCAAATCTCAAAAAAAAAACAATAGAAAAACAAAGTCTGTAAGAGATCCACTTGACATGTGCCCTGCCTGTCATAAATCGAAGCAACTAACTGACACACAACTCCAGAACTCTACGTTGCTACCCCGTCGCTCTTAGCACGGTTCGACCACAAGACAAGAACTTGTCAACGGGTGGACCTTGAAGAAACCAGTTTGAGCAATGGAATAGGCATTCTAATGTCAATGCCATTGCCCAGACTTGAACTAGACACATAGAAAGAAAGAGAGAGAGAAAAAGAGACAGAGAGAGAGAGAGAGAGAGACAGAGACAGAGACAAACAGACGGACAGACAAAAGTTGATCAGTGTTCACCATTCGCTGTCTACTCACTTGAATCCCTTGTCATCGTCAATGCCATTGACGACTCCGTTTGTGTTTGGGACCTGGTCGTCCTTCTTTAGGCCGTTTGTATCAAACGGAGAATTTGCCTTTTCCTTATCATCGTGTGACTGCAAGCATAAACATGTTATGTCATGTTATCTGTGCATAAGCTGGGAATCAACCAATAAACTCACCTTATCATTATCGTCAAATTTCAAGTTGCGCATACGCGGCTCCAAGCTGGAGAGGGGACTCTCCTTGTTGGTCGGTGAGCCGCCCAGAACATATTCAACCATCTTAACGCATGTCGAATCGCGAGGACTATTTAAATCAAGAACAAAATCGGTTAAGATAACAAGAATATGTGAAATATCCCTCTACTTTCATACTTATACAATATCATTAACTATTGTATTATTATCGTAGGTTAATCGACTACTTTTAACTGTGTAGCTTAGATAATTACGTATCAGATCTGACTTGTGGACAAAACTTACCTCAAGATGCCCGCATTGCCGCTGTTGGATGTATCTGAAGCACCACCATGTGGATAACCACGTGGCCGGGGCGGTGCCAATATATTTTCGCCCTGTGTGGACCATGTATGATCCTTCCAAACGGACGAGTGATCGCCAACGCCGGGTATCTGCAGGGGATTCAATGGGCCGCCAGTATTGCCGGAGGCGCCGCTTTTACCATCCGATTTCTCCCACAACTTCTTCGCAGTCGATGTGGTAATCTGTAATATGTATAAAGAAAAGAATCCACATAAGTCCAAGTCCCATCAAAATTTACTGTGGTATAAACTAATCAGATGGCGAAGAACAGCCCAACAAAGTTTTCCATCTGCGCGTTTTGCAATTGAATTATTAACAACATCAATAATTTACCGCACAAGCTGACTTCCTTTCATTTTCCTTCCCTTCCAGCCCTGCCCCGTCCAACCCTGCCCCCTCCAACTTCCGTCATCCGGCCAAGGACAGGCGTCCACTCAGTTTCCTGCTGCACTGGCTAAACGGAGAACTTTTGCTGAACTTTCGCTGCTAATCCCACTGAGTCGAGTCAACTGCGAGCATTGCAAGCTTTTATCATCGTCGACAATTTATGTCGCCCTTTTCTCTACCTCTCCCTCTGCATTCCCTACCATATCTCGAAGAAGCAATCTTGACGCCTGCTGCATAGTTAGTAGTTAATGAAATTAACTGCAGTTGGGCCTTTAATAAACAATATGACGTGGCTATTGCATCGCTTTTAACTTGCAGTTCATTACGAAAACATTAAACTGATAAATAATTATAAATAAGTTAGGAAATGTGTATTTGGAGAGTCCAAGAATTCCTATGATGTCACTTAGACAATACATACTACCTGACTACCTACACTCAATTTTAAATAATATAAAATATAATATATAAATAATATTCTGGCAGGGAAACATAATGAGAAGCTATGTCCTTTTTGGCACTGGTTACACAGTAAAAGGACTCGCTAGGAAAATCACAAAAATCTTTTGCATCACTTAAAGTATGAGTTGAATCGGGAAACTTTAAATGCTACACACACAGACACAAGAGCAAAACTTTAACATTTAAAGTTAACTTAAAACAATCATAAATGCATTTCAGTAAAGAAAGACTCAATTGTATTTATATGCAATGCACTTGTTAGGTAACCCAATAAACAACTTTGGCATACGTAGTGCCAGTTTAAACATTGATGAGAATATTACGCATTGCCATGGCTACAATTATTAACAGGGAGAACAATGTGCAATCGGATATGTAACACATTTATGCAACAGAGCCTGCAACATATTTATAACATTTCTACTTTCAATCGTAAAAGTATGCAGAACTACTTGACGCGGCCATCCCGTTGGGCCAATGAACTCTATAAAGAACATAGCACGTCATTTGCTATAGAGAAATAAATCATATGCACGATTGTCAATGGGGTGAGAAGTAGGGCGGAGGGAATTGGTTGTGAATGAGAAGACAGACAGCCCAGCTGTAAATAACCAAGCCAACAAACTTATGGAAGAAGCTTTGCTTGCCGCTTTGCCGTTGACAAACTGCACTGCAAATGATAAATAAATATATATATATATACAGATATATAAATGATAGACAGACAGAATGAGGAAGGCATATAGACAGGCAGATAGAGAACGAGAGAAACAGAGAGAGAGAGAGACCTTGGTTGCTTCGTCAGGCAAACAACTGCCTGGCAAGCTCGATGATGCCATTTGCAGCAATTTTCGTTTCCACAGCCAACGACTGCATTTATCACACATGGCAAATATAAGCGACTGACAAGTACCTCAATCAGTTAATCAGTTGGCAAGAACATCAGTGTTCAACTGAGCCAACTAATAGCCGGATTTCATTATGCCCAACATTTTCTTTTCTTTGATTTCGCGACTACATCATGAGTCTATGTTGTCGTTAACGCTTGAGTGGAAAAACATATGATTGACTCATTTTTTCGTCTTTCGCCATGAAGACCAAAACATTTCATTTTTAGACAGAAGAAAATCACTCTTTCGCAAATAACAACATAAATTAGAATTAAATTTAGATATTAAGAGAATTTAGTTTATATTTCTTTTTCAAAATTTAATTCTAATGAATTATAAAAACGAAATCCAACTAATAACAATGTCTTGAAATGTTAGAAATGTTTCTCTTAAAATTGACATGAATTTAAAAAAAAGCAAAAAAAAACCCGGTCTGAATTTCTAAAATTCGCAACATACTTTAAGAATGTTGAATGCACAGAATGTTGTCCATAATTGGAAAATGTAAGAGCAACAACTTAACATTCCGTATACATTCGAGAAGATGCACAAAGTGTTGATAGTGGTAGATGAAGCTATAACTGTTTGATATGCCACTTACGCACACAGGCTGGTATATTATTAAAATCACATCATGACGCAACTTGCCGCACACCCGCAGCCCCTAGGGCAAGCCACTAAAAATTGCCTAATTAACTTTTGTGCTGCACGAGTTGGGCTTTTTGTTGTTTTTTTTTTTGACTGCTGTTCCCAAGGCGAATGCGTCGTCATAATGCGTCAACGCGATATGTGCCACGTGACACACACACTGCTTGTTGGCAATACCATTTTAAATATTTAATTTATGCCCATCACTCGAATGTACATATATATATATATATATATATATATATATATATATATGGATGTATGTGTGCAAGAGGCAGCAACAGTCAACGGTTAACTGGAGTCGCAGTTGTTGCCTCGCGAGTCCCATGAATTATGTGGCATGCTGAATGAGACAATTCCAGCAGCAGCACCTCACAAACGCACACTAAGAGAGACACACACACACACTTACACACAAACACACATACTAAAAGCACAATGTGGTGTAATCTTTAAAAAGGAGATTCGTTTCGGCTTTACGTTAGCCCCATCAAAAAAAAGGGTGATGATTAGAGTTGAATTTGTAATGCGGCATGTGAATCGATTGTTAAGTTTAACATAAACATTGAATGGATTTTCGTAAATTAGAAAATGAAAATGGCTTATACCAAAACTTTTATCTTTTACATGGCATATCTTTGCATATTTACTATTGTATTTCCGGGAAACTGTAGTAGACTTATCCTACTCCACAATTTCAGATATTATCCTATCTTCTCTTTATTTTATGTCCCACTCTTTTCCATCTTTATCTATCTATCTTCGCTTGACTTACTAACGCTTAACAATTTTTGGTCTGATTGGAATTATTTGTGTTTCCCACTCTTTTCCATCTTTATCTATCTATCTTCGCTTGACTTACTAATGCTTAACAATTTTTGGTCTGATTGGAATTATTTGTGTTTCCCCAATCATTGTTCTATATTAATTCCCCCGATTTATGTATCATTTGGATAATTTTTTCTTTGATTTTAATTTTAAATTTATAATTTAATTTAACTCTTTTCAGTCTATATAATTTGATTTGTAACTTTAAGTTTGAATTTGTATGTATAAAACGCTTTTTAAGATTTTGAACTGTTATTAATTGTTATTAAATAAAATAAATAAATTAAATAAATAAACATAAATAAGAATGCACATTTTTCAGCTGTGCAAGTGGATTTTTATTCAGCACTATTTGAGACTTCTTTTGTATAACTTTCCATCTATATTATATTTGAACTTTCCTGAACAGCACTCATCTTTCGTATATCAATTTTTACTCAAATTTCATGCATTTCTTTCTAACCTTCTTCAATTTCACATAAAATGATAGCTTATGGCATTCGTAAAGCTTTCAGGGTTGCTCCAACTCTTTTTACAAATTTTACAACTTTGCGCTATAAATTTTGAAAAGGCTAACCCGAAGAGGGCCAAGCAAGTGAAAAACACATCCGACACACACACACACACACACACACACACACACACACACACACGGAAACACACACACAACAAAGCTCAAAAGATATTTGTTA
Organism: Drosophila basisetae; assembly: GCA_035041595.1. Classification (NCBI taxonomy): domain Eukaryota; kingdom Metazoa; phylum Arthropoda; class Insecta; order Diptera; family Drosophilidae; genus Drosophila; species Drosophila basisetae. Next base: position 2,108,853 of record JAWNLB010000147.1, on the reverse strand, counting down.
TCCAATATTTGCACAGTCCAAAACAAAAAGCTCAAGCACTGCAAAAATGGCATCCAGACAATGGAAGGCAAAAATGTGTTGCACACTCAAGAATACCCTTTTGGACACACATGTAAATACATGTTACGACTTATTTCAAAGTGTTTCAGCTGATAAAATGTCCAAAAATAGCCAAATGCCGACATTAACAGCACTTTAAGCTCTATATATGCTAGTTTATTCATTTGTTTATTTAATGTAGACTAAGTTTAAAATTATATTTCAATTCAATTAAATAAAATCAAAATGAAAGAAAATATAAAATAAAAAAATTAAACCGTAGTAATAAATAGATTTATTCTGAATAAATAATACGAATATATTTTCAAGTTCTCACCAATATACCTCTTTTCATACATATACTTAAATAGGGTAGACACAGCGTCAACAATAACGTTACGGAAAGTGTGAAAGCGTCAACAAAAAATTAGTGTTTCCAACTGGGCCTGTCGCACAGATTAACCAGACAACAATACTAACAACAATAGCAAGAGCAATACCACCAGCAATACCAATAACAATATTGTGTTAATAAACAATAAAAACAAAATCCGTAATAACAATTATGACCAGTTTAACGCACCTGACACATTAGATTTCATAATGAAACAAATAAGAAATTAATATGCTAAACTAGGTGTATATGTAATGTAGGTCATATCTTTATAGACTTATTGGCACCCGCGCAAATTGACAAAAAAATAAATTAATGAATATTAAATATTATTAAATTAAATAAAACGCAATGAGTCTTAACTCAATAAAAATGTGCAAACTTTTTTTTGTGCAAAATAGAACAAATAAAACTGCGGCGCTTGGCGAAACAAATAAATGAAAAGAAATGAGAAAAAACGGAAAGCAAAAAATCAAAAATAATTGTAGCAATCGCAAGCTCCCGACTATGCAATACTCTGTTTCTGTAGTGAAAATATATTTCTCAAGTGTGGTTGCAATATTTCTTGTAAATCTAAATCGATTTTGACAATTTCTGTTGTGTACAATTAATTTTGTTGTAGAATTATAACGAAAAGAGCCACTTCCCCACATTTAGCAGAGTATACATAGAAAAATATCGCTGTTTGTGCATTTTTGGCTCTTTTCATTCAACAACATCGCGAAAAAGTAATGAAAATAATTCGCATTATTAGTCCCGCACAAAACAATTTTTAATGAATAAGCAGCAATAAGAAAAACAAAAAATTAAAAAACAAACGACATGCGTCAACAAAATACGCGTAAACAACTAAGAATGCTCTAAGTGGATGTGCTAGCTCGGACATACCCTGCAAGTCGTTAGTCTCGGAACTATGATATATAGGCATTGATATTCGATGGGTCTATGGGGTCGGATACCATTCTGAGTGTTACCCATTTAAGCACAACTTCATTAAACCCCTCTTAGGTAAGCCACAAAAATCAGAAAAATTCCTGCTGTCACACACACACATACCCTCTTCGTCTAGTCTATAAAGTTGAGAAGAAAAACGTCTCAACAGAATTACAAAAAAATCCAAATCGTTCATTAACTTGTCCTTGGCTGTGAAGAGACACCAATACCAACAACAGCGAAGAGAGCGAGAGTAAGAGCGAGAGAGAGACCAAAAGGCTAACCGGCCACAAAATATGCGTAAGAGACAAGCAGACAGCACACAACCAAAACGACAACAAAACGACGACGGAGAACGCACAAAGCAAAGAATACAACGCGAAAGCCGTAAAGAGCGAAGAACAAGCGACGATGAGGTAAACAAACAACTAAACGAAGAAACGCATAGCAAAAGAACGCAAAAAGAGAGTGAGCCACAGAAAGAAAGAGGGAGAGAAGGAGAGCGACAGACAACACCATGACAAGAGGGGGTGGATGGCCTTAGCTCGTGAGCAGCAACAATAAAATGAAAACGCAAAAAAAAAAGAAAAAGCAAGAAAACCAGTCGAACATAAAAACAGCCTATTTTGTTCTTTAAAGTAAATTTGAAATTTCTAATTGTTTTTGTTTTTTTATGTCGGTTCTGGGAAGTGGTTTGTAAATGTATCTTTTTCATATTTTATGTTTTTTTTTTAGGCTAACAATGCACGCGACAGAAATGCATAGAAACAAAACATTTAAATATTTAGAATCGTTTAAAATAAAATATATTCATGACCAGCGCTAGTCTGCAGAAAATGTACAATTGAATTGACTTGATTAAACAGAAAGAATAAGCTATTTTTAAATAACACGAATTTCGTGCAGACTTTCAGAGATCTTAAAATTATGAATTTTAGATAGAGTTTCTGTTCAGAAACTGACCCACAACATCGACTCGTAATGGAAAAGCGAAGAATTAAGAATATGAATTTACGAACTGTTTGCCAAGGTGCAATCCGGCTATAAAATGTATTTTCCTATTTGCCTTTAAGCAACTGACTGCAGGGCATCTCGCAGTCGAGCTGTCTCGACTAGCGCACGCTGACTTGTTTTAATTACAAAAACCTTTGGCTAAAATGAGTGAACATAATTGCACGTATCTGGACTATAATTATGACCTTCATGCTATTTTCAGTCAAATTTTAATATCTAATAGCCACACTGAGACCTTTAATTCGGATAACCTCCTTTCAAAATAAAAAAAAACCATCTATGAGCTTTAATTGCGTTTGGGTAATGACCAGAAATAATAATAAAAAAAAGAATAATGCAAGGGGTTATTGAAGAGGCGTCACACAGCAAGCACATGCAAGACAACAAACGACTAACAACTAACAAACTAAACAAACAATGCACTTGACATATATATTAGACAATGAAAATAAAACATAATATATATGTATGCATATAAAAAAAACAAGACTGACCAAAAACATTAAAATCTGTCCATATTTTTTTAACACGCAAAGCTGTTGACTTTGAATTGGTTTTTTTTTTTTAATTTTTTCTTTTTTTCTTTGGGAGTGTAACACACGAAATACAGCCAAAGCCAACGGCCAGAAAATACCCTGTAAAATGCTAACAACTAAGAATAAGAGAAATTAGTATACCAATTAAAATATTTGCATGAAAATACTGTTTGCCAAGTTGAAGACAAAAGAATATGCTCTAAACTCCTTTAGTAACTACATTTTGACATGCCGCACATGGCACTGTAAATGATTATTATGTTAAAAGTGAGGCAATTTTTGCGCAAAATTTTCGCATAAATCTCATGGCAACAGGCATTCAAAACTCGGCCAAGAGCGGTTTGTGGCACATTCACAGCCTGAGGGGGCCTCTTTTTGTTTCTTTTTTTGTGTTGAGTTCAGAGTTGGTAACCAACTCATCGTCATCAGGTGCAAAGACCTCTTGCGTGTCATCATACGACAAAAAGAAAATAGGTACAACAACAAAAATGAAAGCAGGCAAAAGCAATGAAAATTCCGTCAGTCGACAGGATGAAGAACAAGGAGAAAAAAATGCCCGACAGTTGGTTAGTTTTTGCCGGAACAGGAGTACTTATAGGTGTATGTGTGTGTGTGTGCCAATGCGGGCGTGGCATGTGATAGCATAATCATGATTATGTTCAATGGTTACATGCTAAACACAAATCCAACAGACAGTTCTATGCCACGAACAAGAAAATCAATTTATGAGTAATAATTGATCATGCGGACAGGGGCTGGAGGGAGTCAGGAAAGTTAAGATAACGCGTAAACTCACAAGATAAATGATATAATAATAAAAAATATATTTAAAATATCCTAAGTGGAAAACATTAACTTTCAAATGAGAAATCCTATATTCAATCAATCTTTTCTATAAAAATTCTTCAAGCACTTCGATTTAGTTGTGGTTTTTTTGTGATTAACCGGGTAACATTAAATTTTGGCATTCGAGCATCAATTCAAACTTTTCTATACATTTTCCTCGAAAAATATTTTTTTTTTTACTGGTTATATTTAAATTTGACTTTGTCATCTCTTTATCACATTTCTTTTGCAATTATTCAAGCGTTTAGCTTTCATTTTGACTTACATCCACTGTACGACTTTTTTGTTTTTATTTACTTTTCTTTTTTGGGAGGGGTTCTCTATCGATTTTTATCGTGTGTTATTCTTGGCCAAAAGGTAACAAAAGTAAGCGCTGATAAATGCGTTTATTGCGCTTTTCAATCGATGCCACTGTGCATATTTATTTGGGTTGCCCGCAGCCCCACCAAAAACCCCGCGAAACCATGGTGGCAACGGGATTCGCAAAGGCAACTTTGCCTGCGCCAGCTTTTAGTGTAAATATTTTGTGGTACGAGTGCACACAAAATAAAAAAAAGAAAAAAAAAACACAAAGTTCAGTTTAAACAAACGGTTTCTTTTAAAGTTTGATTTAAAACGCATTTCGCATTTCAATGTGAGATTTAATTTTCTGTTATTACATTCAGTTTTCAATTTTCTGCGCTCAGCAGTTTAACACTTTGTCCCTTATAAATAAACGCATTTTGTAACTAAGCTGTTTGAAAATTGCTATTTGAATAGTTTTTACAGATGTAAGGGGTTATTTTGGGGAAAAAAAAGTTGATTCAGCAATTTAAATTATCAATCTGAAACTGTCATGGACACTTCACCAAAGAGTCCAGACCTTAATCGAAATGAGTTTGATCGTATTTCCCCATCTGACAAGCTGACATTGACTAGGACAAAACGTTGACGGAGAACTGACAGGTGGGCAGGTCAACAAAGGAACTGCCCGAGGAGCTTAACGTGGTGCAAATCCAATAAACACCACAGCCAAACAGCAAAAGCCGTCAAATTAAAATATAGGAGGGGGAGTTGGGGGGTGTGGAAAAAGGTAACGTGTGCGAGACATTTTCAGGTGCTTTCTCTCACTTCTTTCACTTGTGTAACATATTCACGTGTCACGTGTCTAAATTGCACATTTTTTGCATTTATTGCATTGCAGCATGGTCATTCGTTGCAGTTGCAGTTCAATCTGTGCTTAGAAACTTTGTCAAATTGTTTTGCAACATTGCAGCTAAAGAATTATTGCACAAGAAATGCCATACTAATTTGACTGACGTAGTTCAAAGAAAGTGGCTTATAAGCTTTGCGAAAGACGCGGTGAGGAGGGGTGAAGTTAATATGGTACTCAAGCATATTTTTCCATAGACTGAGCATTTTTATACAGTCCTGAAGACGAATTCCGACGGAATTCGGAATATATTGGTGTATATGAAACACAAATAAAACATTTTAACTATAATACAATAAAAGAAAAGAAAAAACAATAAACACAATAAATAATTGACTGAGAATCCTATTTTATATATTTAACACAACACAAATAAATAATTAAATAGAATGTATAACATTTATTATATCCAATTGGAATAGTAAATATTCAGTGATATTGGATCAATTAAACGTATGACACATTTGTTTTGGACTGCCATCAAATTGAGATGATTGAAATGTTCTTAGCGTTTATAGCCGCCATCAAAATCATCAACATGATGATTATTTTTGGCCACGCCCATTGCGAGTAATTCAGCTAATCGGGCAACGACGAGTGAAACGATGACAACGTAACGTAATCAACCGTGAAATAGACTAGACAAAAAGGCAAGGGAGACCCCGATACACACACAACACACTCACGTGTGTGCAATGGGTATTGCATATAATTGAAACCGGAAAATATATATTTTCATGTAAATTCCCTCAAAAAAAAAAAAAAAAAAAAAGCGAAACCGGTACCAGGCAAAAGAAGGGGGCAAACAAAAAAAAAAGCAAACAGCATAAAATGTTGTACAAATTATAACCCCTCTTCACTTCTCTACCTCCCCTCCGCCCTATCCCTGTCGCTTCCTCAGCTGAGTTCATTCTTCAGCATTTTGTGTGTTGCCCCCATCGGATTTGTATTTTATATATTTTATTTTTGTTCAAGTTAGGGTTAAACAACGTGAAATGCATATAAAAACAATTGCTCGAGCATTGAAAGAACCGCAAAACGTTTTTTTATCTATGAAACTCGAAGCAGACGCTGAAAAGAACTATGAACAAAAACCACGGTCCGCGGTTAGCTCTGCTTTGGGGTCGTCGGGGGTCGGTGATTCGTTGGGAGTGAGCAGCTACAGTTCTGTGCTATTATCTAATAGCAGTAGTAGCAACAAAAATGATAAAAATTAAATGTATATACAAATTTCAGACTGTTTTGTTTATTTGTAAGAGACGAGGGAACCATTAACGAAAGTGTTTTTTTTTATGCACTAGAACCAAAACTTCAACCAAGTCAAATTATTGTAGCTGAAATGCCAATTTTACCCGCATTAATAAAAATATAAATTAACTAATGAAGACAAGTTTAGCATTTGAGTGTTTGTAATATTTTAGCGTACTCAATTTAAGAGATAAAGTTAGCTATTTATATTCTAGAAATGAATTAACAAGCAATAGTATTAGCAGAACTCTGACAGATTTAATGTAATCTGTCTTTGAGACGATTTTTCTTTAATCCAGCTTTACGTGTTCTAAACTACAAATACCGAATTTCTTCACTGTTTATTCAAATTCTGCAGTTTATGGCTTTGTTGTATGTTCGATGAGCTTGAGAGTATTCTTGCTGGTATGTTTGCAAGCGGGAAACATTTATTTTCCAATAATCATGACAACAACAAAAAACAGAAAAAACAACAACAAAGCTCTAACAGATACGACAGAAGTAATTTCTAAAGCTCTGGACTGATAACAATGATATTTTCTACTGAACATTTATCTGTGAGTTATTTATATCATTTGATTAGCGAGTAGCGAGCAGAAGAGTTTGAAGAGTAGCAAGTACCAGTTGATAAAGAAACTAAGATAAGCTAGATAAACAAATAAGAAGTGGTTGGGGGCATCCTCGATTTCTGTTTAAAATGTAAACATTAACGAGTCGACGCAAATAGACACAATCTATCAAATATTTCCATGTGTACGAGTATAACTAATAATTAGTGAAAGTTAGAAACTATATTTCAAGTAAATAATTGCACGTGAATAATTGGAGCCGTTCGTATGCAAATGCACATAACATAATCCACATGTTGAATTAAAAAAAAAAAAAAAAAAAAAAAAACACTGACCAAGTGATTTACGCTAGAATGTTACCGTTGCCTTCGCGCTAATCAACTCAACTCAAATAGACAAAAGTCAAAAATGCGCATTCACCACTTGCTCCAATCAATCAAAAGGAGACACGCAACGAAGAGCATTCTACCAATAAAGTACATAAAGCAATAAATAGGAGGATAGCCGGGCGAGAAGTAGATATGAAAAGTAGTTAGTCGTTTTACCATTTCCTGTGTGAGTGCAACATCCTCGGCAGTGCGAGCATCCAATATGAAGTCGTGCAGTAGTTTCATCATGAGTAGGCAGGCTGGAAACAACAACGACACTCAACGAGACACACGATCCAGAGAGCGAGAGTGTGTAATGATTCCACGGTAAGTGAAAGAAGGAGCGCACAAAAGAGAGAATGCGCCAAGGTAATGGAGAACGCAAACTCACACACACTAGCACGCACACACACACACACACGCAAATACAAAACACGTTACACAGGCTTCTTTGGCTGTTGTTCGGTGCTGGTGTTGGTGCTGGTGCTAAATTTATACAGCCGCCTTATTATTTATGATTTATTGATGAATATCGATATTGATTTGGACTTTTCAACAGCATCAATTATGGACGAGCGGGTAACAGCTGCGTTTTTCACATAAAAAACCATTAGCATGTGTACATTTACACACATTCACTAAAACACACATAACAAAACGTTGCAAGCATTTACAGCATTTACGTTTCTTCTTTTTTTTTCACGCAAAAAACTTGAGGTAATTTTTCACGCGCTCGCTTTTTTGTTTGCAGCACTCTCTTCTAGCCCGCAGCAGCCGGTGTGTAAGCATATACACATACACACATATATATATATGCATTTGTATACTCTCTCTCTCACTCACTCGCACGCACACACACACACAATGAAAAACGTGCTTAACGATCGCAGACGAGAAGAGAACACCGCACTAAAAGACGGGACGGATGGTGGGGCCTAGCGAATATAAAACACCATGCAGACGAGTCAACTGTTGCGGCCAAACTAAAAATTCTACACGGCTGCCTGCCCGTGTTGCTGTTGCTGCTGTTGCCGCTATTGCTGTCGGCAAAAGCAAAAACGCGAAATCGCCAAACAGCGGGAGAGTAAGAAAAGCGTGTGAGAGCGTGAGAGAGCAGCAAGGTAGCAGCTGTTGCTCGCAGCTCGTAACGATAATACATAACATACATGAATACATACATATATATATATATGTAGGCATACGCACACATTCGTGCATATTTAGATACATAATCAAAGGCAATTTATGCTGTAGCGGCAAAGCAGGAACGTCGACACTAATGAGAGTATACGCCAAAGCTTCAAGCCGGCTGCAGCCCCCCTATGCATATACACACACATACAACAACTACACACGTGTGCAAGTAGCACTTTTTGTATTCTTTGTATTTATCAACAATTGTATGCGTGTGCGTTAAGCTTCATTTGGCATAGTTTTACGTAATTTAAGAGGAAAGAGAACTAACAATTGAGCGCAGCTTAACGACACTGTCGCTTTCGCTGTGTGGGTGGAGAAACAGAGAGAGAGGGAGAGAGCGCACTCCTCTCAAACTGATTATATGTTTTTTTGTTTTTTTTTTTGTATGTGTCTGAGCTGTGATCATGACTTGCAGCCCCAATTGACAGTGTGCGCAGCCTGCCGCAAGCAGCTGTTTGCTACTTACAGCAAAATAGAAATAAGAAGAGGAGAGCCAGTAATGCCAGCTGCGAACGAAACGAAAGCTTTCTGGTCGCTCTCTTAAAGAACTAATGAAATCTAATTTGATTTATTAAATTGTAAACCTTTTCCTGAACGGATATTTATGCAAACGAAATGAGTCAGCTAATATGCATTACTTGGCGAAGGGTAGCTGTAATTAAAAACATCATTTGACTTACAGTCATCAAATTAATGTGTTTAGCAATTTGAAGCTGCATTTAAAATGTTTATTTAATTAATGCTGATAACTGGGACGACATCGCTCGCAAGTCGTGCTTACAATGAGTGCAACACGCAAACACACATACATGTATAAAAACAGTTATGCAGAACGAGGTAGTCGGCGAAATAAGAATGGCTTATGATGGACAAGCAGACAAGATGAGCAACTCTTAACATGAATAAAGAGAAGAGAGAGTGAGAGCGCAAGAGAGAGAGAGAGAGAGAGAGAGAGAGAGAGAGAGAGAGAGAGAGAGAGAGAGAGCAAAGGTAAGTGTAACCGGCTATGCAAATCAATTAACTGCCAGCAGCGACTGCGACTGAGACTGCGACTGAGACTGTTGAGCTTTTCGCACGCTCGTCAAACACATTAAACGACAACCAACAAATAAGCAACAATGTTTTTTTCTTTTCTAACGTTTGACATATGTGCTTTGCTATCACTGTATATGCCCTGTAATCCACTTTATTGCTTCGACTGGGTAGCATTGTGTTGTAAACTGCACTCGTCAATTTAATCAATTTTCAAATGACATAGCACATTCCCTATTATATTTCAAATTAAATATTAGGGATAAATATTTCCAGATTAGGCTCATCTTTCGCATAAGCAGGCCTTGTGCGGCGCATCAACACACCCGGCAGCTACGGGGGATTGAAGATTACCCACAAGAAGTGGACCATGTTGGGCATCATAGATGACAAAGTAAAAGGGATGATCTGCATAGAAATCGACTGGTGGTTTTGGTTTTCCACTGTTCGTTTGGACTTCAGACACTTCGACTGCCTCATTTCCCTCTTCGTTTACCTCGACGAAGGCTTTGTGCAAAATCTTGGAAACTTTCATCTTTGCTTTCGATGGCGATATTTTGCCAAGTTCTGCTTTATCAATGAAAATCCTTTTGATGCCCAACATCTCAAAGACTGGACTCAATTCCGCTTCATACTCAGCTGTGAATTTGGGTAGTTTTACATTGACTTTTCGTTGAGTGAGTCCAGAAATAATATCCGTCAAGGGAATTGATAGCAACTGTTGCTGAAGCTGCCCCAAGCCATCATTTTTATTGGGTAGAACGATCAGCATGTGCAGATCGTCATCTGTGTAGGATAAACACAAGGCTTTGGCATCCAGTTCCTTTAAGTCAGCATAGTGGAATGTATTTTGAACTTTCATCAAGAGTGTTTTCACCCTGTTCCTGTCATCCAAGTAAAAGAACTCGCGACGCGTTGCCTTCTTATCAAATCGAATCCTCCATTCGCACTTAAAGTGAATCACATTGACGAGAATCAATTTGGTGGCTTTGGTTATCACCTCGGGTCTGACCAGGTTCTGAATCAAGCGATTCGTCTTGTATACGATCCAATCATTGATTATATTGGCGGCATTCGCCATCTCTGCGAAATCAATATTCTCGGGTTCCGAATAGAATTTCTCAGTTAACAGTTCAACAAATTCTGATCGTAGTTGAACACTTTGGCTGAGATACATTCGGTTGGCCATGTGCACCACGTTGCTGTTCTCCTGATATGTTGCAAGCACATTCTGAAAGCCCTCAGCTATTTCGTTGGTATCGCTGGAAACGAAACCTATTCCCTTGTCCAGCTCCTTGGCAGTCACTGTTCCATCCACAGCGCCCATGCGCAGCATTCCCAGACAGCTTTGTATGGTGAGTGGCGAGCATATTAAATTTCTACCAGGATATAAAAGAGCCAACTGGCCATAAAATGTACTGGCAAAGTTGACCAACGAACTGAAAAAGGTTTTTGGCTCTGGTTCAGGCATATTTACTTGCGATGATAACCAATTAAATGCCATTTAGCTATTTATCAATCACTCAAAATATGTAATTTAAGATTGGTGTAAAACACACACAAAATTTTGTACAACTGACAATAGAGACTATAATAGACGTCAACATTTTGAAAATAGAACTATGATATTTGATATATTACTATATATACGATATACTGTATTCTGACTGCCGAGGATATTTAAAGTGGCCTCTAGATTTTTTTGATGGTATCTTCCAGTCTATCCAAGCAAGACTAATATATTATAGATTTTATTTTGCTCTTACATCGGATATATTATCAACAATTTCTTCTCTATAGCTTTGTGTTGTTTTGCATAAAGGATATACTTTACATTTATATGTTACAGAGTATGTTATCGTCTAACACATTCGAAAATACATCTCTTATCATTGATTACTGATTACAGGGTATGTTCAAGCTTTCAAAGGTGCAATTCCTTGGCCTCGTGCTGTTGTTCTTGTAATTTTGCAGTCAGGCAAACATTTTTGCTAATTGGCAAGCGCTGCCAGCGGCCATGGCAACAACGACTGCAACGTTTGTTCAATTAGAAGCGAAACACAAGCGCTCACCGCTTTTGATGTGAACCAGGGGGTGGGGGTGGGTGGTGGTGGGGCAGCAGAGCAAAGACTCCTCTTGCGTGCAGAGTGTGTGAAATTAGAGACTTTGCCGCAGCAACAAACACGAAGAAGATGCGGCAAAAGAAGAGCATGCTTGCAACAACCTCACAAGCTAATTGTTTTACTCCCCGAGACCAGATAAGTGATAAAGTTAACAAGTGTAATGATGATAATTACCAGTCAGAAACAAGCGAAGCAGAAGCAGAAGCACAAGCAACGGAAAGCAAATACATTTTTCAATTCAGAACGCTAGTTTTATTGATAACAGCAATTAGTCAAACAAAATTAAGCAAGAATTTAGCGCATTAAGCGAAGACAATCAAAGTGCCAAAGCCCCCCTAACGATTTAAGTCAATTTGAGCTCTATTCATCAAGAATCTGGGTTAATATTAACATAGCAAAGAGAAGTTTACTTTCTTACGCACCCACACACATACACATAAATATATATATATATATATATATACATATCTCAATCACAGCGGAGGCCGCACACAAACATTAACATGCACACTCGCATTACAAAAGTTTTCGTGGTGATTTTAAAAGCTTCTAAAGACGCCCCAAATCAGTAACCGCTGCCGCCCAGTCGGCAACCAACAACAATAACAAGAACAACAAGAAAGGCGGAGAAAAACAAAGTCAAAAGACAATGACAACAAAATAAAAGCTGCGCTCAAAATCAGACACCACACAGACACACATTTAAATCATTACGGCACACGCAAAAAAACACACACACATATATATGCACACAGAGAAACGACAAAAGAAAATGCAGCAGAGAGAGAGAGACCGAAGCATAGCGTGCAAAAAGAAAACGACAATTACAGCAAGAACAAGTAACAGAAGAACAGATGCAGCGAGACGGCAGACAGCATGCAAGAAGTAGCGCATACAACATAAGAACACATACACACAAGAGAACCAGAAAAAACAGAGCGAATGCGCCACATGCAACGATACAGCAACAAGAACAACAACAACTACAACAGAAAAAAAAGAAGAAGAAACCTGTACGAAAAAAAGCAACTAAAACAAAGGGCTGTGAATGGACAGCGGAAAGAGGAGTAGCAGCAGCGCCCATGGATGAGGCTTCTGCCGGCAGCGGCGCGCAGTTAAGCGCAAATCAATGACCTACGACATCAACAACAATGAGAGTAAACGCACGTACAACGCAGAGAGAGCGAGAGAGAGAGAGAGAGAAAGAGAACCAATGAGAGCAAGAACGTAGCAGTGTTGAAAAGATGGCAAATGTTGACTGCGGCTGCTGCTGCTGCTGCTGAGTGGGGCCCTGTCGCCTCGGCCCTAAACACAATAACAAGACGAACTGCGCTAAAAAGTGGAGTAACAGCGACGGCAACAAAACAAAAGCTCTCACACACACACACAACAGACACACACTATGTCGTCTGTGTTTCATGTTCGCTTTTCTCCTTTTGGCTGCTTCTGACAGCTGCTGCTGCCGCTGCCGCTGCCGCTGCTGTCCTGGAAGAATTGCAATAAATTTGTTTTGTATTTTGTACTATGCACAAAAGGAAGTCGTTGCGAAAAAAAAAACAAGAAAAGGTAGCGTGCTCAGAGGGAACAACACGAATCGAAGATGAGAAATTATGCAAAGCCAAAGCCGTCCTCAGAATACCCTTACGAATAATTATAAATAAATGTATGCTGTTTGAGAGCAGAGTCGGTTGCAACAAGTGCGAAGAACATGCATTAAAAATAGCATTCTTCCAAGTTATAACTGCATCGCTAGTGCATATGCATATATACTTATACTTATATGTATACTATATACTTTTATACATATATATGTATATAGAAGAATAAGTGCAACAAGAAGAAGCAGATGCAGTCCTGCTCCCTGCATAGGAGTACACTTATTCTTCTTGTACCTGCTTTAAACAGCTTCCTGCTTGTCGCATGCCAAGCCAAGCGCTGAAAATGTTAAGTAGAAACCTCAACGAGGGAAGTTCTTTAATTAAAATTGCTCTTCCTATAAACGTTAGTGACATAACAACAGCAACAGCAACAGCAACAACAATGAGTCAACGAAGAAATACGAGGCACAACCAGAGGTGGAAAAACTGCAAGTAGAGCTTAGCTGAGAGCTCATTAAGTCCAAGTCGAGTATTAAATTCTTTTATTTATAAATGCGAGTGGTTTTTTCTGGGTAGTACTAGACCAACACAGATGCCACATTTGTATGTATTTATAATTATATATACATATATGTACATAATATAGACACACGTATGTGTGTGCAATGTGCGCTTATAAGGTAGCAAATGGCAACCGGAATGCAATTGTTAGCGGAACAGAATAGCGAAAACTAGAAGTGCGAGGCAATCAGAAGCCATCGCTGAAGACTCAAGAATGAAGAGAGCCAAAGCTCTGAAACGTGTCTCAAGTCACAAGTCTTTAGTCTCTGAACAGCAGCAACTGGTTGACTGCGACGAAGAAAATTCAGTGAAAATGGAACTGGCAAAGAAATAACTAATTCGCCACAAAAATCATTTGGGGAAATTTATAATCAATAAGTTCTAAGCAGCAAAGTAAGACTTAAATATGTTTTCTAATACAAAACTATTTACAATTTGAACTGCTTTTCAAGGAGTGATAATTTCATTGCTTATTAAGAACAAAAAAGCAAACAAATTGCCAAATTAGCCAATACACAATCATCAATTTTATGATATGCCTATAAGGAAAAACTTGAAGAAGCAAACAAACAAAAACCATCGAGAAATGAAAAACTTTGCAATGTGCAGCTACTAAATGGGCTTGTCTGTTTTTTGCAATTTTTTGCATGTATATAACGAGCCATAAAAGCAAATAAAAAAAAACCTCAACAAAAACAAACAAATTATTGATTAACCAAAAACCTATGAGCAAATTTTACGATAAGAGCGCAAAATGCCCGAAAACGAAAAGCGCAACAAACACCATAAAAACAAATTGACCCTTGGCAATTTTGGCAAAACTAGAAACAGCTGCAAAAACTTTAAAATCAATAACTTAGATTTAAGTTCGACATTTTGGCAATAGCCTGCGATGCTTACACAATAATTAGCGGCTCAGACAATAAGCCCGTCAAATAAAAGAAAATGTGTAAACATACATAACTATTTAATGGAGCAGTTACAACCGAGTGTTGAAGGGGCCGGCCGTATCCGAAGTCAACAACCGGACAGCTGAGTAATTAAACTCATCGACGTTGTAAGAGAAGCGCAAGCAACTCGCACTTTAAGTAAACAAATACTCATCTAATTAATTTTTACGACCTAATCTTGTATATAATATACGTTTATGGACAGTTAAATAGCACAAAACAGAAGACCAACATCTAGCAGCAGTAACATACTGTTTCTATTCCCTGACTAAAACATGGATATCGGCAGTTCAACTCCGTTCTATTGTTAATATTACTAAGGTTATAGATCGACAAAGTTGCATCATAATGTGAAAAAGATCATTTAAATATTGTTCGATAACTTCGATCAATAGAAAAGTAAATTAATTGGAATTCATAAGAATGCCATTTGAAATCATAATAAAAACTTAACACAAGAAATTGTGGAAATTGCAGAAATTTGTTTGAACAATTATTTTTAATTGGACAAGTGTGTCAAGGAAAAAGTCAAGGTAAGACGGAAAACTTGCAAGCAGTTTCCTATTGTGTCATACGTGAATACCATGAATAGCCGTGGAATACTGACGTACGCAACTAATTAGTTATTTACTAGTTGTAACAGTTAATGTAATATCGATTTTATGAGCTGTCTAAATAATATGTAGTACGTGCTTCAGAAACTTTGTAAAATGTATCCTAACTAGAAGAAAATTGTAGGAAATAAGTTTGAAAACGAGTTGATTTGGAGATAGTTGGCCTTTTAATGCTATTGATTTCTGTAAATTCCGGAATTCCATTATCAAAACACATCCTTCATAAAGGCGTTTCCAACGATTAATTTTCCGAAACGCAATCATAAATAACACCCCAATCGATAAGCATCAAATCAATCATTGTCGATAGATTTTATCAACCAAAACGGAAACACAAAGCCAATAACTGATTAGCTCCATAAAAAAAAATAATAAAATATATATATAAATATATGTATATATATTGAATTGTTTTTACTCAATTTTGCCCATTAAAATATATATCTGGATACTCACCGCTGCATTGCGATTGGCTGCGGCGGCGGCAGCTGCTGCCGAATTGTTCATATACTGATTTTGAGGTGGCATTAGGGCTGCACCCATTGCTGCAGCGGCGGCGGCGGCAGCTGCGGCATGTTGCTGTCCGCCCATATAGACATAGTCCTGCGGTGGCTTCGGCATGCCGCCATTCATGCCCGGATGCAGTGCACCAGCATGATGATCATACATGTTGCCGGCATTGCCAGCGGATTGGGCATACGGTGGCATATGCCCCAATGCGGCGCCTGCGGCAACTGCAGCTGCCACCTGATTGTTCATCACATGGCTAAGCAGATTCGAGTTGTACTGATGCTGGCCGGGATGTGCCTGGCCCTGTTGCTGCTGCTGTTGTTGCTGCTGCTGCTGTTGCTGGCCAGGATGCGGTTGTCCCAGGCCGCCAAGACCATTGCCATTGCCCAGCCCATTGCCACCGCCCATTAGGTGATGGGGTGGTCCCTGAGCATTCTGCTGTTGTTGCTGCTGCTGTGGATGCTGTTGCTGTGGATGCTGCTGCTGTGGATGCTGTTGCTGTTGGGCAGCGGCGGCGGCTGCTGCCTGCGACATCATGTGATTGTGCTTGGCTACTGCCGCAGCCTGTTGCATGGCTGCCATATTAGCGGCAGCAGCTGCCATCGATGGATGATGCAGTCCACCATTGGTGCCGCCACTGCCGGCACCTACATTGCCCATGCCGCCCAGACCGCTGCCAGCGCCCATGCCAATGGTGCCAATGGCACCGGGGCCGCCATTGCTGCCACCGTTACCGTTACCGGGCGGTGCTCCGGGTGCGGCATTTGCTGAATTCATTGGTGGATTATATTTCCATTTATCAGGATTCTGAAATCACAAAAAAAAAAATGGTACAAAATTAGTCACTTACTTCAACAGTTATCCCCGAAAAGAGATTCTTCCAAAAATGTACTGCAGCTTATGCAATCAATGGAATTGGCTGTAATCTCCCTTCTCGAGAAAGGTATTCACGACTTTCGAAAACCCTGTATAATATTTCTACAACGAAATGGGCAAGGTGACAAGCACAAAAGGTAGTCACTATTTTCAGATATCCAACAGAATGAACTCAGGCTTTTGAGTACAGTGTAAAAGGTAAGCAAACAAATCGCTTCTGTTTGCTGGCAACGGAAGGAGGCAAGGGGGCACGAGATGAACTCGGAAAAACTGCAAAATTACTGAAAATCGAATTTGAAATTGCCGAAAATACAGCAAAATAATTATCTGAAATGTTTCTAGTAAAAAGTAACAACATGTTCCTCAAAAAATAAACACCTCTGAGAAAAGTGCTTAAAAAGTTGACTGATTCATTAGTTGTACATTTATATAAGCGGACATAACAAGTTATGGTTGTGGAGCATAGTTCTTCTCTGATTTCCGAGTTATCCATTAAAAATAGTTTAAAAGGATATAATAGTTTTGTGAAATGTATGTAAGATTGAGGACTTTCTGTCCGTCTGACGTTTGTTCAGAGACTCGAAGAGCTAAAGGTTTTTAATTTGGATTATAAACGCAGTTTAGGTTCATTTCATTTTCCGATGCTCAGACATTTTCTTGAACAAAAAAAAGTTCATTCAGATCGGATAAGATTTCGTAAGGCTAAAATCATAAAAATGTCATCAGGAAGCTAACTAAGTTGTATATTCATTTTGGTTAAGCATTTGTGCTACATATTATTAATATATTTAACAATTGACAATACCCCGAACTCAGCTGTTAAATATATATATGCTGGTTTTACTCTCAATACTTTCGCCTGCTGATAGTGATGAAATTAGTATGAGTACGTCATGGACTATATCTTGATGAAATTTGCCCAGTTGATCAATATTTTGTCATTGTGTATCATCAATGAGAACCTGTCAAAATGTTTCAAACTTTGACTTTTATAACTATCGCAAATAACGAAATATATCGCTATTTTTACGTAGCTGAGGCAGTTATCGATAAAAATCGAAATAAACTTTAGCTACGAAGGGTATACAAGAACTAATATTCCAAATTTAAGGTCTCCAGCTCTTAGTCTCTGAGATCACAGTGTTCCCAAATACAGATCCCGACCACGAATACATGTATCGTATGAGTGAGGTCGGAGATGCTTCGTGCAGCCAGTATTTTTGCACAAAACCAACCCATTTTGAACGAGTTTAGGTTAGTTCCACAAATGTTATTTGCACGTTTGCCCATAATTCTTGAACAACATCCGACTGAGGCAACAACTTTGTTGCACCAAATTGAACGGCAATTGTCATTCAGCATTTCTGTGGCCAAAATAAGTAAATCCACTGAAAATATGAAGAGAGCCGCCCCATTTTGGAATGCAGTTGGCACAAGCCCAAAACAGATAAATGTGTGTGCAACTGACTACATCTTAATTTCACATTTATAAATATATATACGAGTATATACGAGTATATGTATATATATATGTACTTACATCGATGCCGTGCTCGTCGCCGCAGGCCCAACGTGTCTGCTGCTGTTTCTGTGCAAAATGTGCTGCATATTCGGCGGCAGCGGCATCATGCAACGTGGAGCCAACGGGTCCGACGCCGACGCCAGTGTTGCCACCGCCGGGTGATGGACGTTGCTGGAATACATAGCCTACGGCTGCAGCGGCTGCTGCAGCACTCGCTGCATCCACATCCTGGGCAGAGGCGTTACGTGTACCATCGCTGCCAACGCCAACGCCGACGCCGCCGCGTCCGTTGCGATCATCATTACCGCCAAGAAACTTCATGTGTTGTAACTGCTGGTGTTGTTGTTGTTGTTGTTGTTGCTGTTGTTGCTGCTGCTGCTGCTGCTGCTGTTGTTGTAGATGTTGAAAGTATGGCGAGGGTGGTGGCGGCAACGGTGGTGGTCCGTAATGCTGTTGTTGCTGCTGCTGCTGATGATGATGATGATGGTGATACGGCGCCTGCTGTTGCTGCTGCTGGAGATGATGTTGCGGCGATGGCGACGTCGTGGGCGCTACCGTCGATATCGAGATCGTGGGTGCGCTTAACAGCTCAATTTTGGCGGCTGTTTGCTGCTCAGCTGACGAATTGGCGCGTATTGCAAAAATTGACAGCACAACCAAAATATGTATATATATATAATATTTGTATATTTAAATGAATAAAACGAAACGAGAAGAAACTTCAACGGTACGAACACAACACAACAGTTTAAAAGCAACTGGACGACGACGTTACGTTGCGGTCACAATTTTAAAATTCGAAACACGTCGCGAGCAGAGAGGGGCGAGAGAGCTATGCAAATTGCACATACAAATTGGAACCGTTTTATTTTTGATTTGTATTAAGGGTTTTCTCGCCTTGCAGTAGTTGTTGTTGTTGTTATTGTTGTTGTTTTATACATGCATAGAAACCGCACTTTGCTCTTTCTTAATATTAAATATTAATTTACAGTGATTTGAGAGAATTAATTACATTTGACGTTTCCTATTTTCACACACTCGAAAAAAAAAATCGCACGTTTGGTTGTTGGGTTTATTATTTTCTTTTTTTTTTTTTACAAAAATTTACACTATTTAACACAAATTATGAATAATACTTTACACAGTTAAACCAAACAAATGAACTTTTTATCAATGCTTTCAATAATTACGTATGACAATTGATTAAATAATTAAAATTTCCTTTTTCTATACAGATCAATGAAATTGCTTGTTGTTGAGATTTAAAGATTTGATGTTTGCTGTTGTTGTTGCTTTGAATTATAATTAGGATGATTTTTAATTTACACGTCGTTTTAATGATGAAAATATACACAAACTGTAATGAGAAAGAAAATCGATAGTAATTATTATTGATAATCATTAAGAGTTTCATAATATTAAATAATTTAGGTACATCGAAATTTCGATACATATTGAACAGAGCTGCAACCACTGTGCCTACTTTGAGCTGGTCATGGTAGAGAAACCAAGATAACACCGAGGAGGGCAGCAGACAGATAACCAGCCTAAGAATATGCCTAACAAAAGCTTTAAAATATAAACGAGCAAAATAAATGTTTCTCTGCTCGTTACGAAAACAATAACAAAGCAGAAAACGTGCAGGAAGGAGAACAAGAAGAAGGCAGCAATTACAAAATAAAAAAAAATGAGACGACGACGCTGAATCATGCGCGAAAAATACGAATAGAAAACGACAGTTGCCGATGAGACGACTGAGACACAACAACGAACAAACATAAAAAAAAAGCATATAAATTAACATATACACACCAAGAACAAACACACAAAAATGAGTGAACGGTGGCCGGCAGCAGCAAGAGCAGCATCAGTAGCAGCGGCCGCAACGTTTTGAGGTTAAGTTACAAAATATGTAAGCAATCGTCCGTCGTCTGTTTCACTGTCTCTCTGTTGTTTATATGCGCGCGAGTGAAGGCAACCCCAGCGACAGCTTGCCCACACCCTAAACCCCCACCGCCACAGTGCTGCTACAATACAGCAGGGGACAGAGGCCAAGACAAGTGCAGCGTGCGAAACCACAGCGCCTAGCGGGAGCCTCTCGCTCTCTCACTCACGCACACACACGCACTCACACACTTACGACACACAGACAGCCGATACAAAAACAAACATGAAGATAAACGCCAAAAAGAGACATGTGAAAAACAAAAGCACGTTAAAAAAAAAGGAGCGATGCGCAAAGCAAACAAAAAAAAAGGGGGGTGTGGCAAGCTCAGCCTTGAAGAAGTAGTAAACCAAAAAAACAGTAATCTAATAATAATATATTAAATGAATAAAAATAAGTATTTATCAAATTGAATGGTTAGCATAACTTGGCAGCGACGTTGTCAGTTTGTTTATTTGTGCGTCGGCGGCGGCATCGCCGCTCTTATTGGGAAAATTCTTGTATACAAATGCAAGGCACACACTGGGAGAGAGAGACCGCGAGAGAGAGAGAGCAAGAGAACGCAAACGAATAGTGTGAGCGAAAAAATTAAACACTGCCGTGCAAATGTAAAGAAGAAGCAAATGGCTGCCGCTGACAAGGAAGAAAATGAAACAAGGCACGGGCGGGTAATAGACAAACGGACAGACGAAGACGACAAACTCATACAGAGACGCACGCACGCACACACACAAAAAAGAATCACTGGGCATTTTGCGAGCCAATCGGAAAAATATTCTTGAATTTTGCAGGAGACTAAAATTAAGTAGCGCAAAGCCAAAGGGAGACACACGAATAAAAGGCAGCATTTAATTGATTTTTACCTTATACTTTATGCAGCGGCGGCGCACGCGACTAGCATTCGCTCGGAAACTTATTTTTTTGTTATTTCTTTATTTATTTTCTTTTTTTTTTTTAGATTTTTGCGACTATTAATACATGATGTTTATATATGTATGTAATGCATCTACCTAAATCTAAAAATCAGCGGTATGCGCCTGAATGTGCGTGTGTTTGTGCAGCCGCCGCTCGTCTGGATTTACATATGTGTGTATATAAGAGGCACGCATACACACACCAGCACACATATATATATGCTTG
This sequence comes from Drosophila basisetae, assembly GCA_035041595.1. Classification (NCBI taxonomy): domain Eukaryota; kingdom Metazoa; phylum Arthropoda; class Insecta; order Diptera; family Drosophilidae; genus Drosophila; species Drosophila basisetae. The sequence continues at coordinate 2,087,646 of JAWNLB010000147.1, read as the reverse complement.
CATATATAACAAAAAAAATTTTGCAGCCGCTGCCACAGTCGCCGCAGCCAAAAGGAAACGAGACGATGACAATGTAAAAGAGGCAGGCAAGTAAAAGTGTCTCGAAACGAAAAATTGAATATGTATAGAACTGAATATTTGTATATATTTTAATGTATTTTTTTTTTGCACTTACACATGCACTTAATGACTTGGTAAACACGCGCGAAATGCCTTCAGCTTGCTTATCTTATTAGTTTTGCGTGAGTTTGTGTTTAATTTAAATTATTTAAATTACAATTATTTACACAGGATGAAGAAGAATACGGCTAAGAATTCTTCGTCGTCGTCGTCGCGAGAACGATAATAAAGCGAATGCGAATGCGAACGCAAAGACAGCGCCAGCGTCGAAAACACAAAAAACCAGCAGGAGATTGCGCTCAGAGAGAGACAGAGAGAGAGAGAGTCGCAGAGCGCAATTGAGAGCATGTGCCGCAAAGTAGTGTGACCAAATTTGGGCAATGCTTAAAAAGTCAAAGAAAACACAAAAAAGCAAGAGCCATAACAGCTGTTTAACAGAATCCAGCCAGGTTTATGTTAATCAAATCGAAAATGCGCTTAATGGAATGCCGCTTTTCTACTCACATTTGCCAACGATAAATCGGGTGCCTTTTTTTAAGTTTAGCTTGCACTTTTTCCTGTATATGGTGTATATTTGCTGGAGTACGACTAAAATTAGTTAATCGATTTAAATAAATTGACACAAGCGCGCTCAAATAACACACACATACACTGTAAACTCGATGCGATAAACAGTTTCGCTGCGGTAGCAACAACACTAACAACAATGGCAGCAGGGAACAGCTGTTCGTGTACAAGTGCAGAATGCCGACAAGGTTGCCGAATTAGGCAAACCTGCCAAAAATCATAAGAAAACCAAAAATTATCAATAAAGATTGATACAAAACGTGCTACATATTAATGTAGAATTCATTAAAAAATCAACAAACATGCCACTATATTTAGATTTTAACTTACAGAGCAAAACAATCACACACACACACACACCTGCATACACGCGGACACACACATACACTCATGCCCTATCTGTAAAGTAATTACATTTGATATGCTTTGGCCATTTCAATAGATTCATTAAAAGAGTGTTTGCATAAAACAAACGTTTATCTTAATCGATTTTGGAGCCCGCATCAAATTTGATTAAGCGCAAGGCACACACACACACTCACGCACAACACATACAAACACACACACAAAGAGGCCCGGATTGCACTTGTATTTGTTTTGTTTTTGTTAGCGGCTTTTTTTTTTATCAATTCTGCGGCTTTTGTTGAATCTCTGTTTACATGCAAAACTAAGACGCCTGCACGTTTAAATCGTTCAAGTTGCTTGGCCGAGCGTTTTTGTCCATTTTCGATGCTTGCATGCAAAATTTACACAAAGCAAAAATTTGGAAGAGCTGTTTGGTTTTTCACGCTAACGATTGCAACAGCAATTGCATTTGTGTGTAAACCGCTTAGACGTTTAATATATATAGATAAATTGGTGCTTGGCGCAAGCATTAAGTAATATTTACCTTAGCTTATTTGAAAAATGTACATATGTATGTAATACAAACACGCTGTTCTTACAAACGATTTACAATGACTACAAATTCGTATTATATCGAAAATCAGTATCGATTTTTGTTCTTTCATAAGCCGATAACTTGTATGCATTAGGGGCTTGACTTTCGATATATACTTTTCAATATATTCTGCCAAGCATAGCATAATACCCGATACAATAAATGGGGAGCAGACGCTTATCGGTATAATCGATATGGTCGCTAGTGCAAAAATAGCCGCTAATTATTCAAAATCTGCTGCGATTTTCGTTTTGGTTTTATTAAAACTCATGGTTTGAATAAAATAAATGATTTTTACTTGTTTACTGAAAGTCACTACAATGATATTTAATGTATTTCTATTATTTCCAAAAATGTTAACCAATAACATAAAAATACTGGAATACGATGAAACATTTTTGGAATTATATATATACATATATATATATATATATATATATATATATATATAACTGAGTGGAATCGCGAAATACACTCGAAAGAACAAAAAAATATAAGTATTTTATATTGTTGTCTCCGTTGGTATTTTGATTTTAATTTTTTTTTTTTTGGAGCAAATTGATTAATTTTGATTGGATAACTGCAGTGGGCAGAATAATCCGATGCAAAGTTTTTGACTTTGATGGGTAAAATGATTTTGTGGTTTATTTGTTTTGTTGTTGTTGTTTAATCGGGTTGTGTGTACGATTTGAATGTGTTCTTGTTTTTGTTATTTTAAATACAAATTTAGGCATCGGCCCAATTGGGCTCATCCGAGACGCATTCAACGGATTCACCGGATTCCAAAGCAGCTTCACCATCGCCATTCTGTGGTGATTTTTGTTCCTTGCGATCAGACTTCGTAGCATTGACGGTCTTCGGCTTGACGGGTGACGGACCATCAGAATTACCACCACCAGAGACGGTGCTATCCTCATCAGCATCGTCGCTGATACTGCCGCCGCCGCCGCCGCCATTGGCATCCGATGTTTTGGAAGACTTTGGGCGTGCGCGCGATTTGCCGGTGGGTCGTCCACGTTTTTTGGCCAAATCGTCGCCACCAGTTGAATCCAGATCATCGGCATCATTGTCGCTGTCCGCCTGCTTATTTGTGGCGGGTGACTTGTGCACCTTGGGTCGGCCAACGCTCTTGTTGCCACCCAACGAGGGTCGACCGCGTTTTTTTGGTGTGGTCACTTCAGCTTCAGCGTCGTCCGAACCCGCATTCTTCTCGTACCCATCCAGCAGCAGCTCCTGCATATCATCATCATAGTCTTCGTCATCGTTGTCGGCATCGACGGCCTTGGCGGGCAATGGATTTGCTTTGGGGCGTCCACGTGGCCGCCCAGATGGCACATACGGGGACGTCTTCTTGGATGACGGTCGTCCACGCTTCTTGGGTGCGGGTGCATCATCGCCATTCGATTCGGTGGCATCATCATTCGTGGATCGTTTGCTACCCACTGGATTCTTCTTGGGGCGCCCGGGACCGCGTCCAGTACGCACAATGTTCAAGTTAACGGCGCCAGTGTCCGGACGTCCAACGGGACGAGGCTCGTCCTCCTCGTCATCATAATCTGTGGACAAAATTTACTTTCAAAATTTTATATTCCTGCAAAAGTAGTAATCCAATTTTTTGTATAAGATTCCTATTTGCGCAAAAATTGTTTGCAAAACATCAAATCATTTAATCGGTTTTAAATATTCGAAATGAAATTTTGTGTATTAAAAACTAATTCTTCAAGAAATTTAATCTCATAATTCTTATATATTGAAAAATCATCTATAAATTTGTCTGGATCTTTACTCGAAACAAGTCGATTGACTTTGAATTAATCCCACTTTGGGGATTTTAGGGAATATTTGTATATAAACCAGAATATGGAATATGTAACATATATTTATATATATATATGTATATTTATGTATATATATGAATGTAGACACCAGAACCGAAATCGAATCCATTAAAACGTATTTTCACATTTTTCACAAATTAATCGATTGTTATCGGTTTCAATAACACAATTTTCAACATAAGTGAATTATATATACATATATATATATATATATATATATTATTTATATATCCCGATTGAAAATGGGAAAATTTGTATTCTATAGATGCTTTTTCTTTCCATCATTTATCAAATTGGCAAAGTCAAATTTGTTCCTATCAGAATCGATAGTTTTTTAATGAACTTCAAAATAAACTTCGTTTTCAGGGTGGATTCTGAATCGCTCGATTTTGAAAAAAGCACAACGGTTTCTTGTTTACAACAAAATTCATCCGATAGTGTAGTTGGATGTGAAATATGATTCGAATATGTTCTCTTTTTGGCTTACCTTCATCCTCGTCACTGGGCTGATGCTTGCGGGGTCTGCCCAACTTGCGGCGCTTGGCGGACGATGGTGGCTTTTGTTGCTTCACCGATGGCTTCTCGTCGCCCGAGGAATCGTCATCGTCGCTGCCGCTGTTCGCTAGCAGTTGGATGGGCGCCTTGCGTGGACGACCGCGTCCCTTGATCTTGAGCGGCTGCGACGACGGCAGCTCGCCGTTGGCCTCGCCCAGCTCGTCCTGGTCGAGATCATCGTTATCGCTGCCGCCAGCCGCTGCTTTTGGCGGCCTGCCGCGTCCCTTGGCCTTGGGTGGCCGACCGCGTTTTTTGGGTATGGTTGGAATGGTGTCGACCGGACTGGCCCTTTCTGTTCCAGCAAGGCCTGACTTTGCCGGTCGGCCGCGTTTCTTCACAACAGCAACCTCATCCATATTTATTTTTTATTTTTATTTAATTTTATTATATATTTTTTTTTTATTATTTTTTATTATTATTATTGGGATCGCCGAACTCGCTTTATGCAAGTCTTCTTCCAAGTTGTGCGTTCCGAGTTTTTCCGTTCTCTTTTCGACGCGTCTTTTTATTTTTGTATGCTCGAATCGCAAATTGAGCTGCGCCAAAATATAAATGCGAAAATTTATTCAATTTATATGGGGCACAGAAAAATCTCATAAAATAAATATGAAATACAAACGTTCTTTCTCTTTGGCACGAAATTTATATAAATTATATTGAAATTACCTTTGAATTAACTTTTTCAAGTGGCAGGGCACGCTTGCTAAATCCCTCCGAAAATGAAAATTGGATTCGGCGTCGTTTTGCTTTTCTCTATACCTACGTTCTTCGTCGTTGCGTTGTTGCTTTGCCTATCGATATGCACGCTCTGATAAAACATCGGCTAAACAACAACTAATACATTTGACTTTATTTTTGGAAGAAAACACAGCTTTCTATTTGAACCAAAATGCTAGCTCAACTGTATTTAATAGAATTGTGCTGCTTTCACGACGTTCACTTTATTTTTGTACAAATGTACAGAATTGTCAGGCGCCCATGATTTACTTGTAATGCCGGCCGGCATAACAAATATTATTATAGTTGGCGCTGCCAACTTTTCTGCATGTGCTATCGATAGCAACAACATTAATCGAGCTTAAATTACGTAAATACAATTTGAATAACACAAACAAAATTATAATTCATATTTCCATAGTAATGAAAAGCACAAAATACCCTAAAGCTTTCGGCTGAATATATATCGACTGGGCTGTTAATCTTGTTATAACTTATGGGATCGGTAATGCTTCCATTTGCCTTTTTTTTTTACCCATTTTCAATAAGCTCAGTTTATAATAAATAAAACTTAAAAATTACCCTTAAAGCGTGGGCTGGAACAAATACTTGCAAAATTATGATTATACTATTTTTAATCAATAATTTTACAAAATAAAATAAATTGCTATATTTTGTTTAACAAACGGAAGCAGCCTTTGTCGGAAAAACAACGACAAATTTACCATTGACGAACACACTTTGTGTGACCAGAATAATATTAATTTGAAGGTGTATCACTTCTACAGACTCTTTCTGACAAGCAAATATAAGGGACAATTGGATTTATGTTTTGTTAAATTAAAATAGTGGTTTATTGTACAATTTTTTGCTACCTATGAAAGAGTTTAACAATAGGCTTATGATTAAAGATTAATGATTAACCAAAAGTAGTCAGTCTGGCAACATAAGGATAGCTTAATTATTACAGAGCTAGGAAGTAATTTAATCGACTTCTTCCACAGTGGGTCCTTTGTAGCCACCAAAACCGCCAGCCTGCTGACCACAGTTGGAGTTGCCCTGCGCCTGTCCCTGTCCCTGTGCTTGCTGGTGCATCTTGGTCATGATGGGGGAGCAGTGCTGGGTGAGTTCCTTCAGCTTGTGTTCGAACTCCTCCTTGTCGGCGGTGGTGTTGGCGTCCAGCCACTTGACAGTCTCGCCGCACTTCTCCAGCACCGAGGACTTGTCGCTGTCGCTGAGCTTGTCAGCAGTGGCCTGCTCCACGGCCTGTTTGACACCGAAGACGTAGCTCTCTAGGCTGTTGCGGGCCGAGATGCGCTGGCGCTGCTGCTCATCCTCGTCGGCGTAGCGCTCAGCCTCGTTCACCATGCGGTCGATCTCTGCCTGCGAGAGGCGGCCCTTGTCGTTCTTGATCGTAATGTTCTTCGCCTTGCCGGTGCTCATCTCCTTAGCCGTCACGTTCAGTATGCCATTGGCGTCCATGTCGAAGGTGACCTCGATCTGGGGCACGCCGCGCGGTGCTGGCGGTATGCCCGACAAATCGAAGGTGCCCAGCGCGTTGTTGTCCTTCGTAAGGGCGCGCTCCCCCTCGAACACCTGAATGGCGACGCCCGGCTGGTTGTCCGCATACGTCGAGAAGGTCTTCGTCTGCTTGCACGGGATGCGGCAGTTGCGCTCAATCAGCTTGGTCATCACGCCGCCGGCTGTTTCGATGCCCAGGGAAAGCGGCGCAACATCTACTAGGAGCACGTCCTGGATCTTGCCGCTCTGGTCGCCACTGAGTATGGCTGCTTGGACGGCGGCACCGTAGGCCACCGCCTCGTCGGGATTGATCGAAAGGTTGAGGCTCTTGCCGCCGAAGAACTGCTGCAGCAGGTTCTGCACCTTGGGAATCCGTGTCGAGCCGCCGACCAGCACTATGTCATGGATCTGCTGCTTGTCCATCTTGGCATCGATGAGCGCCTTCTCCACCGGAGCCAGTGTGTTGCGGAACAGATCACAGCACAGCTCCTCGAACCTGGCCCGGCTCACCTTCGTGTAGAAGTCATGGCCCTCGAACAGCGCGTCCACCTCAATGGTTGCCTCTGTGCTCGACGAGAGCGTTCGCTTCGCTCGCTCCGCCGCAGTGCGCAGGCGGCGCAGGGCGCGAGGATTGCTGCGCAGATCCTTCTTGTACTTGCGCTTGAACTCCTCCGCCAGATGGGTGACCAATCGGTTGTCAAAGTCCTCGCCGCCCAAATGTGTGTCTCCAGCCGTTGCCCGCACCTCAAACAACGATCCCTCATCGATGGTTAGTATGGAGACATCAAAGGTGCCGCCGCCCAGATCGAAGATCAGCACATTGCGTTCCCCTTTGAGATTCTTATCCAGACCATAGGCCAGTGCCGCCGCTGTCGGCTCGTTGATGATCCTCAGCACGTTGAGGCCGGCTATGTGGCCGGCGTCCTTGGTCGCCTGGCGTTGTGAGTCATTAAAATAGGCTGGCACAGTGATGACAGCGTCTGTGATGCTCTGGCCCAAGTATGCCTCAGCCGTCTCCTTCATTTTCACCAACACCATCGAGCTGATCTCCTCGGGGGCAAAGCGCTTCTGCTCGCCCTTGAATTCGACGCCAATCTTGGGCTTGCCCCCATCACTGACCACCTTGAAAGGCCAGTGCTTTATGTCCTCCGCTATCTTTGGATCGTCGTACTTGCGACCAATCAAACGCTTAGCGTCGAACACTGTATTCTTGGGGTTCATCGCCACCTGGTTCTTTGCGGCGTCACCAATCAGACGCTCCGAATCTGTGAATGCCACATAGCTGGGCGTCGTCCTATTGCCCTGATCGTTGGCAATAATTTCCACCTTGCCATGCTGATAGACGCCCACGCAGGAGAACGTGGTGCCCAGATCGATACCAATAGCAGGCATTCTGTTTGTTGTTCTTCTTTGCTTGTTGCTCGTGCTTGAGAATCTGAAGATGAATTGCTCTTCTTTGTTGCTTTGCTTTCGTCTTTCCTCTTTGCTGTTTGCTGTTTGCTCTTTGCTCGCTGATTAACAGTTAAGCACTTTTTCAATATTTGCAACTTTAATTACTTTTAACTTTACTTTAGTTTAGTTTAAAATATTTAAATTGGCTTGCTTTGTACTTTTAGCTTGTTCAGCTTGATTTGCTTCTTTGGCTGTTGCTTGTCTGCGATGTTACCACTTCGATTGCTTGAATTGAACTGAGCCAAACAGAAAACGCCGGCCGTATTTATACTCGAGCGCTCTCTTTGCGAAGTTTCCAGATGGTCTCTTCTCGAAACGAGTCGAGCGTCGCGAACCTTCTAGATAGCAGATGGTGTCTGCCTGCCGACTGTCGACTGAGAGAGAAACCCAATGGAAGTGATTCGAGTTTTCTCGAATGCCTGCTTTGTTATGGTTCTGTGTAGAGTGAGAGCGAGAACGAGAGCGAGAACGAGAGCGACTGAGACTGAGAGTTGTTTATGTGCCTTGACCCACCCCAACAATTCTAGAAAGTTCACATCAAACGTAAGTCTGTAGGAAAAGTCCATATGTACGTATGTATGTAATGTGGTTTATTCTTAAAAGTTTGCTATTATTAAACAGTTTTGCTGACTTGATTGTCTATTTTTGGATTCCTAGATGAATATACTCTATTCAATAACTTGCGTGCACGTGAATGCTAATCTCGATGTTGCCTTTTAAAGTTTATTGTTGTGCTTGTCACACGACTGAGTTCTGTGAACTTATATCAATCAAATCATATGTACATATGTTTGTACACTAGTATTTAAGTTTCTCATTTCAAAACAAATTAATATGCGCAGCGAACTTTTTCTGTCACATTTAATGTTAGTAAATAAATATAGAATATATAATTATGATAAAGTAACAAAATTGTAAGCCACATTTTAGTTGTTACTTACTGTTCGATGCATATTAATTAATTGGATAAGAGCAGCGACGTTGTGAACGAAGACGATCGAAAGATGAGTATACCGAAAACTAACGGCAAGCAAAGTAGAGGACGAGTGAAAAAGGCGCTGAAGGTCAGCAAAACGAATAGAGAGACACCATGCAATAACCGTTACTTTATGCTGAGAATCATAAGCGCTTCTTATATTTCATTATTTTCGCCAAGTTAGAATATCGTTTTTTAGCCATTTCAAACCAAATACTTCCATTTGTTGAGCTGTTATGTAAGAGGTCAAAGTTTGCATTTTTGCAAGTACTGACTCAAATTTGGGATCGGTTTTCTAATCAGGTTTGTGATGAGTGTAAGTTTGTATGTATATATATTACATGTAATAATGCATGTGATTTGGAGCCAATTCACCAGTGGTTAAATATTTTTTAATGACACTGTAGATAATTCCCAAATTTCTCGAAGACTATGGTTTTTTAAATATAATTTCAATATTTCAGTGAGAATTCTTGACTCGAATCTCGTCTCTTTCTTTCAAACTTTTTATGAAACACCCAGCGAAACTGACAACAAATCGAAACGAAATGCTATTAGAAGTCTGATCTCTAAAAATGTCATCCTGTGCAACCAAAAAGAAGCGCCGATTACTCAATTATTTACTACTTACAAGTCACAAGCAGAAAGTGTGCAACTAAATTTTAGCTGCAACAAAAACTATTTGATTGTTATGAAAATAAGGAAATATAACAGCTGCTAAACTTGAATATGAAATACGAACAAATAGGAGTAACCTTTCATGATGCGTACATATGTGTGCATTAGTTGATATACAGGTTCACAGAACTCAGTCGTGTGACAAGCACAACAATAAACTTTAAAAGGCAACATCGAGATTAGCATTCACGTGCACGCAACAAGTTGTTGAATATACTCATCTAGGAATCCAAAAATAGACAATCAAGTCAGCAAAACTGTTTAATAATAGCAAACTTTTAAGAATAAACCACATTACATACATACGTACATATGGACTTTTCCTACAGACTTACGTTTGATGTGAACTTTCTAGAATTGTTGGGGTGGGTCAAGGCACATAAACAACTCTCAGTCTCAGTCGCTCTCGTTCTCGCTCTCGTTCTCGCTCTCACTCTACACAGAACCATAACAAAGCAGGCATTCGAGAAAACTCGAATCACTTCCATTGGGTTTCTCTCTCAGTCGACAGTCGGCAGGCAGACACCATCTGCTATCTAGAAGGTTCGCGACGCTCGACTCGTTTCGAGAAGAGACCATCTGGAAATTTCGCAAAGAGAGCGCTCGAGTATAAATACGGCCGGCGTTTTCTGTTTGGCTCAGTTCAATTCAAGCAATCGAAGTGGTAACATCGCAGACAAGCAACAGCCAAAGAAGCAAATCAAGCTGAACAAGCTAAAAGTACAAAGCAAGCCAATTTAAATATTTTAAACTAAACTAAAGTAAAGTTAAAAGTAATTAAAGTTGCAAATATTGAAAAAGTGCTTAACTGTTAATCAGCGAGCAAAGAGCAAACAGCAAAGAGGAAAGACGAAAGCAAAGCAACAAAGAAGAGCAATTCATCTTCAGATTCTCAAGCACGAGCAACAAGCAAAGAAGAACAACAAACAGAATGCCTGCTATTGGTATCGATCTGGGCACCACGTTCTCCTGCGTGGGCGTCTATCAGCATGGCAAGGTGGAAATTATTGCCAACGATCAGGGCAATAGGACGACGCCCAGCTATGTGGCATTCACAGATTCGGAGCGTCTGATTGGTGACGCCGCAAAGAACCAGGTGGCGATGAACCCCAAGAATACAGTGTTCGACGCTAAGCGTTTGATTGGTCGCAAGTACGACGATCCAAAGATAGCGGAGGACATAAAGCACTGGCCTTTCAAGGTGGTCAGTGATGGGGGCAAGCCCAAGATTGGCGTCGAATTCAAGGGCGAGCAGAAGCGCTTTGCCCCCGAGGAGATCAGCTCGATGGTGTTGGTGAAAATGAAGGAGACGGCTGAGGCATACTTGGGCCAGAGCATCACAGACGCTGTCATCACTGTGCCAGCCTATTTTAATGACTCACAACGCCAGGCGACCAAGGACGCCGGCCACATAGCCGGCCTCAACGTGCTGAGGATCATCAACGAGCCGACAGCGGCGGCACTGGCCTATGGTCTGGATAAGAGTCTCAAAGGGGAACGCAATGTGCTGATCTTCGATCTGGGCGGCGGCACCTTTGATGTCTCCATACTAACCATCGATGAGGGATCGTTGTTTGAGGTGCGGGCAACGGCTGGAGACACACATTTGGGCGGCGAGGACTTTGACAACCGATTGGTCACCCATCTGGCGGAGGAGTTCAAGCGCAAGTACAAGAAGGATCTGCGCAGCAATCCTCGCGCCCTGCGCCGCCTGCGCACTGCGGCGGAGCGAGCGAAGCGAACGCTCTCGTCGAGCACAGAGGCAACCATTGAGGTGGACGCGCTGTTCGAGGGCCATGACTTCTACACGAAGGTGAGCCGGGCCAGGTTCGAGGAGCTGTGCGGTGATCTGTTCCGCAACACACTGGCTCCGGTGGAGAAGGCGCTCATCGATGCCAAGATGGACAAGCAGCAGATCCATGACATAGTGCTGGTCGGCGGCTCGACACGGATTCCCAAGGTGCAGAACCTGCTGCAGCAGTTCTTCGGCGGCAAGAGCCTCAACCTTTCGATCAATCCCGACGAGGCGGTGGCCTACGGTGCCGCCGTCCAAGCAGCCATACTCAGTGGCGACCAGAGCGGCAAGATCCAGGACGTGCTCCTAGTAGATGTTGCGCCGCTTTCCCTGGGCATCGAAACAGCCGGCGGCGTGATGACCAAGCTGATTGAGCGCAACTGCCGCATCCCGTGCAAGCAGACGAAGACCTTCTCGACGTATGCGGACAACCAGCCGGGCGTCGCCATTCAGGTGTTCGAGGGGGAGCGCGCCCTTACGAAGGACAACAACGCGCTGGGCACCTTCGATTTGTCGGGCATACCGCCAGCACCGCGCGGCGTGCCCCAGATCGAGGTCACCTTCGACATGGACGCCAATGGCATACTGAACGTGACGGCTAAGGAGATGAGCACCGGCAAGGCGAAGAACATTACGATCAAGAACGACAAGGGCCGCCTCTCGCAGGCAGAGATCGACCGCATGGTGAACGAGGCTGAGCGCTACGCCGACGAGGATGAGCAGCAGCGCCAGCGCATCTCGGCCCGCAACAGCCTAGAGAGCTACGTCTTCGGTGTCAAACAGGCCGTGGAGCAGGCCACTGCTGACAAGCTCAGCGACAGCGACAAGTCCTCGGTGCTGGAGAAGTGCGGCGAGACTGTCAAGTGGCTGGACGCCAACACCACCGCCGACAAGGAGGAGTTCGAACACAAGCTGAAGGAACTCACCCAGCACTGCTCCCCCATCATGACCAAGATGCACCAGCAAGCACAGGGACAGGGACAGGCGCAGGGCAACTCCAACTGTGGTCAGCAGGCTGGCGGTTTTGGTGGCTACAAAGGACCCACTGTGGAAGAAGTCGATTAAATTACTTCCTAGCTCTGTAATAATTAAGCTATCCTTATGTTGCCAGACTGACTACTTTTGGTTAATCATTAATCTTTAATCATAAGCCTATTGTTAAACTCTTTCATAGGTAGCAAAAAATTGTACAATAAACCACTATTTTAATTTAACAAAACATAAATCCAATTGTCCCTTATATTTGCTTGTCAGAAAGAGTCTGTAGAAGTGATACACCTTCAAATTAATATTATTCTGGTCACACAAAGTGTGTTCGTCAATGGTAAATTTGTCGTTGTTTTTCCGACAAAGGCTGCTTCCGTTTGTTAAACAAAATATAGCAATTTATTTTATTTTGTAAAATTATTGATTAAAAATAGTATAATCATAATTTTGCAAGTATTTGTTCCAGCCCACGCTTTTAGGGTAATTTTTAAAATTTTACTTATTTCTTGATTTCGTTTTTTTTTTTTAATTTGTTTCAATCTTTTTAACTCATTTATATAAACATATATTGCAAGTTGTTTATCGATTATTAGGAGATATACAATTCTATATATATATATATGTATGTTTAATAGAAACTATGATTAATTGATGGCTTGCACGATCAGCATGACAAGTTTTGGGTGGTTTTTTGGGTACATGGACAGACATAAACAAAAACAAGAAACTTACGACTGAGTTCAAAAAAAAATGTACACATGTGCAAAATAAAACAATTAAAAGTTAATTAAGAGGATGATGTGTGTGTGTGTGTGTGTGTAATGTAATAAAAATAAAAGTAAATGTAGATATAGATTATTAAAAATAATTACAGTGAGTGGAGCAGCATTTAACAGGGGCAGGGCAAAAATTGTTGTTCCGTAATCTTCCTTTGCGTCAAATACGTTGAAATATTGCAGACATGTTTTTGTATATTTAGATTGATATTTAGATGGATTCCGACTTTAAAAAAACAACACTTATAGTATGTAATTGAACTGTGAACTGTTTACGAATCTCATAAATTTTGCAAGAATGATAATAATTTCGTTTCATAGTTCTTATTCGATTCTAAATTACGCAACGAATGACGCTCCTCCGGGAACAGATGCAGCGCATATGGTTTGTTCGCCTTATTCAAAGCGCTGATCAGTCGTGAGGTGTGATAAAAGTGCACATTCTCATCGATGAGACCATGGATGAGCAGCAATCGATTATCCCTACGAAATATCAAATTAAAACAGTTAATATCTAAATGGTATTTCAGTTACTCACTCTTCAGGAAACGAATGCACATAGTTGAGCACCGAACCAGCCGTGTAGCCAGCCTCATTAAACTGCGGCAGATCCATGTAACGTTCCGTGTAGCCAGTATCATAAAACTCCCAATTAGTGACCGGAGCACCAGCAATGGCCACTTTAAATATTTCCGGATACTGCACCAAACCCATCAAGCTCAAATAGCCACCTGCAAAAGTATATAAAAATTAGAATGCAACTTTTACTTGTAGTTCAGTTCAGGGCAACTACTCACCATAGGACCAGCCATGTATAGCTACACGCTCCATGTCAATGTAGCCCAGCTGATCGGACAGAATGCGTAACGCATCCACCTGATCGGTGAGCTCCACCTGACCCATGCGACCGCGTATGTGACTCTCGAAGCGTATGCCTCGATGCCGGGAGCCACGCGAATCAATACAGATCACACAATAGCCCTGAGCCGCCAGCATGTGCATTCGCAGCTGATGTTTGCCCTGTTGTTGCATCAATTGTAGCAATTAGAATAACAGAATATTTGCTGAGTATACTTTAACTGAGCGATCTTACCTTAAAAGTATTATTCACAGTTTGCACCTCGGGACCGCCATAGACATTCAGCACCGTTGGATACTTGACGCCCAGCTGAAAATTGTGCGGTTTAAATACCATGGCGTAGACTATATCGCCAGACGGCAACTGAGGTCGAAAGATTTGTGGGCAGTATTGCGTCTCCGGCTTGCCACCCTCATGCAGAAAACCAACCAGCGAGATCTGTATGCCATTGACGCCGCCATTCTGGCATGTTTGTGCCACACGCATCACCTTACAGCTGGGCAAGCGTTGGATATTGCAATAGACGAGCAGCATCAGTTGACATTGCTGCAATTGAGTAGTGTTTGTGAATGTGGTGTGAGAATGTCATGTAAACGAGTTGGCCCCTTCCAATAACTGGTTTATTCTACTTCTAAAGCTTGAGTAAGTACTTATGAACTTCGTATTCCTAATATATTACTATATATACCTATAAATCGGTCCAATCGCAACTGTTGCCTGGGTTATTGATCTTAGACATCCCACAGATAACTTTTATTTGTTGTTAATACTTACGTCATCAAACTCCACCAGATAGGAATACCCTGGTTCAGTTAGCAAGCGTATGTGCTCGGGTCGCCGCAGACTAACCACATACAGATGCTTCTCCAATGGCGTATCGCGCAGTCCGACAAAGTATACCAACTGATTGGCTTTATCCACCCAGAGATTGCGGGCTAGCACCTCCCATTCGCCACTTGTCAGCGCCACTTTGTTGACAATGCGCGGCTGCAGCGCGGCCGTTTCCACAAAGCTGGGATGTTGTTGGACAGCGGCTGCTGCTGCAGTTGCGTCCGTTTGACAGCCATTGACATGGTTCAAGAGCAAACTGGACGTCACTAGGTACAAATGCCTGAAGCCCGTCTCCTCGGAGGCCCAGACATAGGTGACGCTCATGTCGTTAATATCGCTCATCTCCAAAAAGTATAGCATATCATGGACATTTATCCAACTTTCCGATTGCTCCGTATAGATGACTTGCAGCGGCGATATTGTGCGATTGTATGGACTCCGCCAACTGTGATCCCCAATCGAATCCGTTGGCGTTGACACTTGACTGCTATACGACTCGCAAAAGTTGTCCAGCGGTATGAGCATAACATCCAAACGCTGTTGCTTGCGATCCAGACCCTGCAGCCAAACGCTAAAAACGAACAGATCATTGTTTAAGTGAGGGAATTTGACACGATTTGATTTGAGTTGTGTGGCTTACTACTTCGCATCGGGGGTCCAGCCCACGCGCACTATGTACTCCAACCAGGGAAATACTACTAGCATGGAGTATGGTAAGTCCTTGATGCTAACCTCACTGATTTGCAGGGCTTCGTTGAGCACAAATTGTACCAGCTTCAGCTTGGATTTGGCATTGGGTGTGCCACTGCGTGGGAAACGATACTCATCCACCTCCCCAGGCACAGCCGTCGATGAGGGGAACGTATAGAGGGAGACATCCGTTTCATCCACCTCCTCGTAGGCAATGCGATAGATGCCGTCATCGGAATGAGGCTGCCACCAAAAGCCCTGATACCGACTGAACTCCTCCTGCATCACATACGATGGCACACCGGCGGTGAGTGCATCATCCGCATAGCGACGACCGCTCCGCGTATACGTTAATCGCTTCTCATTGCCGCTGAGCGTGTGCGTTACCCAGATATCACAGTCACTGATGTACGCTATCAGATCCGAGTTCTGTGGACAGATTTGCGGATCCAGTGCGCTCCACTCCGGGCTTGTGCGCAGCTGCGTGGGAAACAGCAGACCCGACTGCAAAACAAACACACAAAACTCGTTCAAATTGTAATTCAATTGAGTAGATTTAGTTGTTGTTGCATACATTGTAACCCGTGTCCAGACACTGATACAGATCGTTTAAGCAGGGGAATACCAGCTTGCCGCTGGGTTTGTGCAGCTCATAGGATGTAATGCCCCACGTGGGCAGACGCTTTCTCTCCTGCAGCAACTGAAACTCTCGGGCATAAGGACATGCGCTACCGCTGCTGCCGCCGACGCCGCTGCCCACTTGACTGCTGGGTATGGGTTGTTGCAGCAGTGGTTGCCACGCAAGCCTGTTCCATAGAAATAAACAAAATAGAATTGAATCACAGTGCAATTAAAAGTCGAAATCGTTCTGCCCCTGCTAGGGGGATTCCCTAATACTGTATTGGATGCATGAAATGCATTTTTGGGAATCGTGCCTGAAACACAACTGTTGTGCATTAGATAAACTGATGCTGATGATGTTGATCAAGCGTATAATATTCTATTGCGAACATGTCATCAACTTTATATTCGTGAACCCAGCTCGTGTTTGAGCGTGATGTGTATTTGAAATTGTTCTCGTGCCCACTCACCTGGGCTTGGGCTGGACACCAAAATGAAATGTGGACACGTTAATTGTGGGCGATGAGGCGCCACCGCCGCTACTGGGACTGCCGACATTGGTGGATTCAAGGTCGATGCCGCCACCACCACCACCACCACCGCCGCCGCCGCCGACACCGCCAATCTTCTGCAGTCGCAGCTGTTGATCGTCATGCTGTCGCAGATTGATGTCCGTAAAGAGCAGCGTTGGTTCCCAGCTCTGCGGTGGTGTGCTGAGAAAATAGCAACGTGCCCGGCCATCGGAGAGATGTCGGAATTGCACATTCGTTGGCACCATGGTCGACAGATTGGACAAGTCTTTGCGTATCTCCTGGACGAAACCTTTGATCTCCGACCACGATTTGCTGGGCGTGGGCGCTGCAATATGCCCATCGTTATCAACAGCATCATCCTCATCCTCCTCGTCATTGTCGTCGCAGTCCTCATCGTTCAGACCCAGACCATGGGGCGGTGTGCCGCTGGTGGGTGAACTCAAATGGTTCGATAACGCCGATGCAGCAGCCACCACTGCCTCCGTTGTGGTTGCCGTTGCCGCCGCCGCAGCGGCCGTAATCGGTGACGTTATCGAATTGAGCGCACTGCCAATTGAGGAGTAAAATGCATTAGCTGTCGTACCCAGCGAGCCCATGCTCGTCAGACTTGCTATCGAGCCGGCACCGATGCCACCAATCCCCGAATGCGTTGAGCTCGGCGTGCTGGCAGCGCTGTAACTGCGTTCCATGGCGTTGCTAATGCTGCTGCTATTGATGGCAATGCTTCCCGCTGTCGAGACACGTGCGGTGAAAACATCGAACATATTGACAAAGGATGTGGCTGCTGAATTCGTTATGCTATGGCTCCGTTGATGGCCATTGTTGTTCTTGTTCTTTCCGCTGTTTCGTTTACTGTTGCTGTTACTGCCGCTGCTACCGCTGGCGCTGGCGCTGACGGCACTGCTGCTATCAGTTGTTGGGGGAGCATTGGCCTCTGTGGAGCTGGTGGCATTTGGTCCGCCTAGATTAACAATTTGAGGTGAACTGCGAGACGTCTGTTGTGGTTGCTGCTGCTGCTGTTGTTGTTGTTGGGTCGTTTGTGTTCTGCTGTCCATTTTGCTAGTTTGATCTTTTAGCGCGCAATTGCAGCGCTGTTTTCGTTTTCACTTACAATTTCAAATTGACCCAAATTTGTGCTCCACGTACTCACACATACACAGACATGGACACTGAGACAAATGGACAGTAGACAGTTGTCTTTTTTTCTACTATTTTTTTTTTTTGTTTTTTGTTTCTTTTTGGTTAATTTATTTTCCCTTTGCACAACCACACACATACAGACGCACACACGCCAAATCACTCAGTCAAAGAGCCATTCGCTGGTTTTGTTATTGTTGTTATCGCTGCTCTGTTGCATTTGTCTGAGTAGATGCCAATTTGTTTATAAGCAATTATGTACTATTTTTAACAAACAATATCTACGTCTGTCCGTTCGGCTTTTCATTTTCTTCCTACATATGTGCGCTGCTCTCTTCGGGAGTCGTTGTGTCGTCTTGGTAATTGTTGTTGTTTTATTTTTTTTTTTTATCGTCTCTTCACACAAAAAGTGAAAGTCTTGCGTGTGTTGAAAGTGGAATCCAGCTGGGACCTGTGCTTATCTTAATGCTTCAGTGAACACTTCATAAGTGACTGTCTTTTTCTGCTATGTGTATGGCCAATATATGGAATTATAAAAATTGTTTCTATTGCTTGCCACAGGCCACAGTCAGCGAGATAATTTCCACTGCAATGCCGTTTGTTTTACTTGATTGTGTACCGCGCAGCGTTGCACTTTAACGAAACAGTGTCACCCCCCCAGAATTAATATATGGCTCACATTATGACACGGTCACACCGCACAGCAGATGGTACAAATGTTTGTATTATAAACCGGCTTTATTTATGCAACATCTGTCAGGCAATGATAGTTTTAACTATGGTAAAGTCTGCGTAGGTGAAATCAATCAATTCTTCGATTTGACCAAAAACGCACTTGTCGATGCGACTTGTGGGACTGCCAGTATACTTTAACCAAATGCGCCTGCAAAATCAACTCATAATTTAGGCTATATATATATATGTGTTTTTTTTTCCAATGTCATACATAGCCTCAAAGTTGTTAGGATGTCCCTGAATTACTCCCTTAACTGTACCATTTTGTGTGTTCTTGCACCAGCCACGAATACCCAGTTTTTGAGCCCGGCGCAGAGTATACTAAAAAATATCAACACAATTGAAAATTATATTTTAAATAAGCCACCTGTAGTCCTTACACGTCGAAACGAAACGTCTACAAAAGAATATCAGTTATTTTGCAATGCTATATTTTGGATATGTGCACCTTAACATACCCTGCACAATACCAAAAATTTCAAATTCACAGCTGTGAATAGTGGGGATATTTTGTTCTTTGTCGTACTCGCGTTCAGTCAGTCGTTTTACTGCTTCTTTTTGTAGCGTGCTGATTTCCTGTTTTTTTAAATACGATTTTGTCGTTTGGGTTCCTCTACTTTCAATATCCATTCTAAAACACAAAGAGAAAATACAAAAACAAAACAAAATTTTGACAAAAATATTCAAAAAATGATTTGAAAGCGAATTTGTTTCATGTCATAGTTAATTCAGTGGGGTCACACTGCCATAAAATCATTTGGCTATCGTTAATCGTTATCGCTACGCACTTTGTTTTCGAGACAACGAGACGCAGTTGAAAAATAATTCAATAACAAAGCATTCACAAAAATAGAAAACATACAAACATGACATCAAACACTGTATATGCTGGCGTTCATGTTAAAAACAAACTGAGCGACTTTTATCCCGTGCACAACATTGATATGGAACAAAATGTTGCGTACTTGAAAAAGATCATCTCGCAGCAGCTGCAGCTGCAGTTCGATGCTACCGAACTTGGTGAGTTGTGTCTATACATACATACGCACAATACATACATACATGTACATACATTCGTATTGCTAATAATGCCAACTCATTGTACGCTCAATCATACAGATATATGCTACCTGGGCAAGGTGCTTAACGACGAATCAAAGCTGTCTAGCACAGTGAAACCGAATGCGATTGTCCATTGCTTTCGCAAAATAAAATCGTATACGCCATACGAGCCGCCTGCTGCCAGCGACATAAATACCAAGCATATACAGGAGCTCTTTTCCCTAACGTCGCATTTGCAAATTAGCGTCACGTCCCGGTTCAATATATTGCAAAAAATACTAGCCGAATATCCAGAGTTTCGTCGCAATTTGGGCGCACAGGCTCTAATACGCGACTCGGTGCTATTCAATATGCTTCACGAGCCGGAAGTGGTGCAGAATCTGGTGCGCGATTACCCATTGATATGCGATGCGGCTTCGTTTATTGTCGACACCATACGCAAGGAATTGGCACGGAATAGTTCCGCCACGCAATGTAAGTGTTTCGTGCTGCTGCTTCTGCTGTTTCCAAATATTTGAGCCCACTCTCTCTGTCTCTCGCCCATTTACAGTTCAGGAACAGGCTGCCTCAGAGTCGACGACCTCGTCGGAGGAGGAGAACTCCTTGGGCGCCGGCAGCAGCAGCAGTGGTGGTAGCAGCAGCACTGCAGCCGCCAACTTGGCTGCCAATCGTCGCGATGAGATGGCCAACATACGGCAGATCAGTCGCCAGCAGCTGGTTAATGCATTGGCGCGCGTTGACATGAGCTCTGTCAACTCGCTGTCGAACATAGCGCAGCGCCATGTGGACGAGGCACTCAACGATGAACGACCGCGCAGCAGCACTGCAGCTACAACTAGTGCCACTGGAGCTGCTGCTGCTGCTGCAGTAGCTGGAACTGGAGCTGGAGCACCTGCAAACGCTGCAATCTCCTCCGAGCTATTACGCAATGAGTTGGCGCGTGCTTTCCAATCGTTGCAGCAGCAGGCACCGCCACTATCATCATCAGCATCAGCATCAGCTGTTGAAAGCATGGACATCGAGTCAGCTTTGGATACAGTGTCCAGAGATGCTGTTGTCGATGAGCACGACGATGATGAAGATGGTGTTGCTGGCGATGATAGCGATGTGCTGCCCCGCTGCTATCGCCGACATCGCTTCACCGAACAGCTGCGCACAATGGCTGCCATGGGCTTCATTAATCATACCCAAAATGTTAACTACTTGGCGTTGGCCGATGGTAATGTGGAGCACGCCATTAACCTGCTAATGCTGGGCATGATTTGAGCGACTTGAAACGGTTTAGCACTTAGCGATTGTATTTATTCTGCTGCTGGTGATCCCAGCTATTATATAAATATATGCATATATTACATATACTTAAGCGATTTAGCATTATGTTTTAATAGCTGCTTATTCAGCCATATATGTATGCAATCTCAAATATCTCTAGGTATTCATACAAATCCGAAATAAAAATATTACGTTCGTTTACATAAGGAGAGGAGTGCGTGTATTGGCTTGGAGCGCCAAGGCGACCACGTATAATACAAAATTGAACTACTTAATTAAATAGTCTAGCGCTCTATCCTTATTGTTATCAAATTTCATAAGCGCCGCCGAGATTTTCGTTTCATCAAATCCGAGATCTATCAGCTCACCGAGAGGAATGAGGTGCTCAATTATCTAATATCCATATGTATATATACAGAAAAGAAAAATCAATATTAGCAACTTAGTTGTTAGATCACGATAAAGTACAAATTACAGTGGACGCTTCGCTTCCAGAGCTTATTCCGATTCAAATCTCGAAAGTTCTCGCTATCGAGCTACCACTGTATTTTGTTATCGGCCTACCTCGGAGTGACTCACCTTCTTATCATCAATGCCACAGAGGGTGACCACCTTGACGACGCGCTCCAGCGGAAATCCCATGCTGCTGATGCGCTGCGCTAGTTTCTGTGCAGGCACATCAAGCTCCAGGAATGGGTTGCCAACTCCAGCCCATTCCTGCAGCTGAGTCGTCTGAGTTTCGGACTCTTGCTGTGGCAGTGTCAATGCCAGTGTCTGTTGTTCGTTCTCATTGTGGCTGTGAAGGCGGGCGCGCCGTTTCTCCGCCTGCTGCAACTCTGTTTTCAGTTCACGTAGAATATCCGGCACGCTCCTCGACTTAGTATCCCCTTCTTGAACATTAGTGTGGAGTAAACTGTTGTTGCTGGAATGGGGCGGTGGCGGTGACGGCAATAGTTGGGTGGGCGTGCCATAACCATTGGCATAGCCATATTGCAAGTAGTTGTGATTATGGTAGAGCTGCTGCTGTTGTTGAGGATAATATTGCTGATTGTAGACCATGTGTGGATAGATGTGTTGCTGTTGTTGCGGCTGCTGCTGCTGTGGCATATTGTTATATATATGTGTACATGGGTACATGGCTGGAATGTCTTGGGCATCATCACAGTGTACATGAAAATTGACGCTATCCAGCGTCGCTTTGGTTTCCGCCAGCGTCGTCACAGTAAGCTCCAGTTGCTGTTGCTGCTCTGGCTGTGACTGTTCCTGCTCTTGTTCCTTTTCAACCTCCTCCTCTTTCCGCTCGACCTCGTCGTCTGCTTGTGGCGTTTGCTGCGTTAATTGCGTCTGGTGCAGCACCTGCGCTAGAATATCCAGATCGTTGATCGTTTTCAACTCAATATTATCGAAAGGCGTCGAATTCATGTTGTATTCGAAATCCGCATAATTTAGGGAGCTGTTTCGTTTATGATTACTAACCACTGGTGTTGCAGCAGCACCGCTTAATATGGTCGGCTGTAGTATATTATGAAAATTGCCCGAGTTTATTGACTTTGGTTCGAGTTTTCCCCGTGACTCAACGGCGTTAATTGACGTTGTTGTTGTTGTTTCTGGGCCTATTGTTGCTGTTGTGGTTTCTGGCGACTCGACGGCTACCTCATCAGCATCATCATCATCGTCGCTGTCGGAGGACAAGTCCGCTGCATTGGGATATTCAACGGCGCCAAGCATTTCCTTCTGCTTTGCCTCCAGTGCACGCTGTCGAGCCTGTTTGCGCTGCTCCTGGCGCCCTTGACGTGCCTGGTGCTGCTGATGACGCATGCGGCGCCATTGCTGGCACTTGCTGAGCACACTACGCTCCAGCTGAAAGTCATATTGATATGCCTGATCCTGGTCATAGTAGCTGCTGCTGCTGGCGCTGCTGTATTGTGCCAAACGGTTTGTAATAGTCTGTGGCAATTGGTATACGAGTGGCGGTGGCTTATAGCGTTCGATTATTTTAACGGGCACATCATCCATATTATTTGGCCAGCCCCAGACATGGGCACGACATGCACGGTAAATTTGATTTGTTTTAATTATATTACCTACGCACTTTTTGCGATTGTTCGTGTTTTTGTTGTTCTTCTTTTTTCACGTCTCTTTTGTTTTTGCAAAACGATAATCAGCAAGTGGTAATCGATAAGAAGTTTCTTTGTTGTCATTTTTAACTGTTTGCAATATGTACACACTGGCGGCCAATTCGATATTGGACGTTAAATATCTCAATTTGCTGTTGAAGCCATTTGATGGAATTGTACAAAGGCGGAGTTTTAGCTTCTTTTCGTTATTAGACTGATATGGAGTACTTCAAAGTCAAGATTATAGATAAATATATCAATCCAACATTACGTTAATCGAACCAGCTAAACCCGATAATAAATCGCTTTCTTGTAATGAAAAATCGACAAATGTGATTCGTTTTGTTATTGAATGCGACATAAATGTACGAAATAGATATTTTAACCTGCATGTGAAGTAGACATTCTA
The DNA here is from genome assembly GCA_035041595.1 of Drosophila basisetae. Classification (NCBI taxonomy): domain Eukaryota; kingdom Metazoa; phylum Arthropoda; class Insecta; order Diptera; family Drosophilidae; genus Drosophila; species Drosophila basisetae. Next base: position 2,064,458 of record JAWNLB010000147.1, on the reverse strand, counting down.
ATCTTGTTTGGTCGACATCAAAATGTGCGATGTGAATAGTCTGAAGCAGAAGTGCCAACAGCAATTGGAAGAAATAACAACACTGCTGTCTACTACAGCTGAAAGCGATGCAGACCCCTTGAAACTGAATCAGGAGCTGCAGCGGCGTCTCGAACAGATACGTCAACGTATTCTGGAGCTGCTGCGGATAGTCCGTGCTCGTTATGAACGGAACGAGCAGATACTTATAAGCCGGCAGCAGGCGCGGTCTTACAACGCACGAGTAGCGGCCAGCGATGAATTCGTCGGAATGAGTGGAGCTGTGCTGCGCGGTGGAACATTTCGATTTAAGGGTAATTTATATTTTCGCGATGTGGATGGACGAAGTTGTCCCAACAATGAGGACTATGAGCGGCGCTGCAGCAACGAAATGTTTCCCACAGATTTCGACATGCGCTCCAAGCACGTGTGGACGGTGATGGACAAGAAAAACATTGTAATGGGTGTTAAGCAGCAGGTAAATGGAATTTAATGTAGCTATGTACATCAAGTTACTCAATCCGTTTATTTACGTTTTCAGCTGTTGGATCATGCCGCCTACACAGCGACTGAAGTCCAAACCGTTGGCAGGAATTTGCGCAAGCGTAAGGCCATCGATCTGCATGAGCAATCGCTGGCTAATTTGCTGAAAGTGGCCGACAGCAGCTTCAGCATTGACTGGCATCAGATCAGCACACTCGATCTGGAGCATCGTCATTCATCGTACAGCTGTGAGGCCATGTGGCTTGTGTATTTGCAGCCACAAGTCAAGCGTGAAGAGTGGACTGCCAAGGAGGATCAGATTTTGCTGGCGGCCGCTCAGGACCATAAGATGCAAAATTGGGAAGCCATTGCGGCTAAGGTGGATCGGCGATCCGCCTATCAGTGCTTTGTGCGTATGCAGACAGCGTTGCGCTCTAAACTGGAGCGAACCAGCGCTATGAAATGGGGTCATCAGGATAGCGAACGTTTGGTGGCAATTGTTTTAAAGAATACGGTTAACGGTGTTGTTAACTGGTCTCAAGTGGCCGATCACTTTCCGAGCAGATCGCGATCCACATTAATTGGTCGCTATTTGTATGTTCTGCATCCCAGCATCAGTCACGGTGAGTGTTCCTATATACGAGTATGTATATATTGTATGAACATCTTTTTTGACTATGCATAAACCTTGCGTCATATATTTGTTTAATAGATAATTCCAAGATATTAATTAATTTCTAATTCATTTATTCTTCAGAACCCTTCACCCAAAAAGAGGATGTGATGCTGTTTGCTGCCGTTGAGGAATACGATGGCAAGTTTAATTGCATTCCACGAACGCTCTTCCCCAATCGCTCGATGGTCCAGCTGCGTACACGCTATAAGAATGTGCTGGCGCAGCGTCATAAGACTGATTCGTGGACGGTGAATGATGATATGAAACTGATTGCTTTCGTTGAAGCACATGGCACCGCGCAGTGGGTGAATTGTGCCAATCATTTGGGCAATCACTCGCGCACCAGCTGTCGCACACGCTCTATGGTTATCCAGCGTTTTATGGAGCAGCATCCAAATGCAAAGGTGGCCGATATTCCACGTCGCAAGGTGCGTAAAAGTGCTTCCGTTACCGCCGACAACTGGGAGCAATGTCTCCACCAATGGCAAGCCGATCCGGACTCACTGCTCATTAGCCCACCGGTCCGGAAGTCAAGAACCAAGCAGTCATTAAGTGACAAGGTCCTCACCTATGAGTACTTCAAGTATGCCTATAATCTTAATCTACGATCGCCTGCGCCGCCAATACCACTGCCCCTCAACGAACGTAATTTGCACACAGTAGCTAATGCGCTGCGCTTCCAGCCACCCGCAAATAAGGACAATCTGATCCAAAGCGCTTGTCTGCCCAGTCAGTTGTGTAGCGTATTTAACAAAATGCTGTGTGAATTGCCTGAGCGCGAAGGAAGTGAATCATCTACGCAGTTGCTGCCGCCGAATTGGTCAACGATGATGGGCTTTCGGGCCTTATGCATATTGTCAGGGCAATGTAGCAATGATGCCGATTCTGCGACCATGTTGAAACCAGCGATCAGCTACGATGAATCTCAGCCAGCGGTTCAGTTGTTCCGGCAACGCTTACGGACTCTTTTCTATCGCACTACTCTGCTGAGCCGACTGGACACAGCGCTGTTCGAGGAGCTGCCGGCTGCATTAATGAAACTGCCACGTCCAACTCAAAGTCTCGACTTGGCAGAGACCCTACAGCCAAGGCAGGAGACTCAGCCATACAGACACCAAAGTGGCCCGATTGCCCAAGAAATAGCGCGCAAACAAATTGAAGATTTGGATCGGATGAAATCTGAACCAACTGCTCTTAAGAAGGAAAACCAAATACACTCGTATTAAATTGTCCAGGGATAAATTACTTCATACAATTATTTTACAAAATATTACTCATGAAATTCTCATTAATTTGTCAATTGGAAACATGTCTGACACTGGAGTCACTGTGTGTAGAGAAGAGTACAACACTTTGATTTAAATAAGTTTAATAATAACTAATATCGTTTTTATGTACGTGTATATATGTATGTAATAATAATAATATTAATAAGAATAACTAACAATACGGCGCATTCCCAACATTATCGATAGTCGTGTGGAAATACCCCTTATAATTTATATACGTATTTATGCGGGGTAGATTCTTTAGGTACTCACTAAGTTCATAGCAAAAAAAATGCAAACTTCGCAAATTGCAAGCATTTTTCTTTTAGCAGGCTCTAGTTAATCACGCTATTAGCAAGATTAAATATCTATATATATATATATATATATATATGTATAAATATATATTAATGGTGTAAATGGTGACGGTTTAACTTATTGGAAGTTGCTAAAATCCGTTTTCAGTTTGATCGTCGGTTTTTGCGGTTTGGACAGCAAACCGTTGCGTTGCGCCTCGCTGGCCTTTTGGGCGAGATTAATTGACTGCTGTTGGCTGCGTATGGCTGCCTCCAGTTTCTGGCGCAGTTCCGGCTTTTGGCACATCAACGCCTTGAATTCCTGCGGATATTTCGGGCCAATCTTGAGCAGCCAGTGCAGCGCCTGTTCGTGCAGCTGACGCTGATATTTGGGCAGCGTGCGCAACTTGTTCGGCTCGGCGAGGTAGGCAATGAGTACCGGCACCAGCAGCGTTAGCATTTGTATATCTGGGAAGAGTGCGAAGAAATATTGATATTAGAAACAAGTCATGGACAAATGATAACACACAATTAACGGTGCATTTTTACGCTGTGTTGAGTAACGATAACAGCAATCGATAATTTGCATGCGATGTGTAACGACATTTAAAGCCAACGCTATATTTTGCAGCTACAACTATGACTAAGTGTTGTTATTTATTATTACGTATACAAATAATGTTTTATGTGCTTTTGTGCATATTGCGAGTGCAACAAAGAATTATGTGAATGTACATTGGTTTTTTGGTGAATGCATCTATTTACCTTGTAGCAAGTTTCCTAACGATTTTATTTATTTATTTTTTTTAATTTGTGTATGTGATAAATGAATGAGTAAAATCAATTAAAAGAGAAGAGACGAAGAGAACAAGAGCAGAATATAAGAAAAAAACTGTACTATTTGACGACGCTTACAAGTTATGCGCCAAGTTGGCAGCGCTGTTCACTATTTCAAAACGGACAGTGTTATGTAAGGGGTTAAAAAGGATCGCACTAGTTGCGCATTTCAATAGGTCTGTTCCGAATTTCGCACACGAATTACGGGAATTTAATATTTAAATACATTTCCGTAGTTTTGGTAAAGGTAATTATATTTAATGTGGAATATTCAAGACATTTTATCCAACTTACCATTACATTTTTTTTTTTTGTACTTTATCAATTTTTTTTAGCGAGCTTTTTTTTAGAAGGAAAATTCGTCGACTTCGGAACAATTGATTTAATGTGTAAAGTCATTTGGCTAACATCCTGCCTTGTAAAATATTTAAACCCTAGCCTGACGAAAAAAACGTAGCATTCTAGTTTTTATACAATTTGAGGAAGCCTTGTTTCTCTTTCTTTAAGTTTTTACGCAAATTCGGAACAGACCTGCGAGTGGGTATAACTGTATTTGGCTGCTACTTACGATGCTGCGGCTCGGCAAGCTCAATTAGCTGCTCCACGGTCACAATGCTCTCGAGGGTCACCTGCAGTTCCAGGTCGCTGGCTGGCGTCTTACTGGACTCGGCGTACAGCGATTCGATGATGCGCGGCGCCAGTGCATGAATGTAGGGCGTGGCTGCCTTCAGATCGGCTTTGGTGAAAATCGAACGTGTCGTCTCGATGCACTTTAGCTTCACCGACAAATGCTCCGACTGCAGGCACTGTCGGAAATGATTGATGCACGGATATTGCAACGAGGGTGCGGCCACCACAGAGGCGGGTGTGTTCAGTATGAAAACAGCAATGGCCAGCAGCATGGTGACCTCATCGACCTTGGACTCCTCATTGTCGCCAGCCGTTTTGGTCATGTCAATGATGGTGGCCAGGGCGCTCTGCAGCAGCTGTTGCCAATCCTCTATGGTGTTTGGCTGCTGCGCCCAGCGATGCACGCAGACAGAGCGCAGGCATTGGAGGGCTGCTTGGACGGCACAGGTGTTGGCCAGAATGCTGGTATCGATGGCCGATTTGTTGGCTATCTCGCGAATGATGCTCGTCGTCATATAGAGTATGGTGGGCAGTATGGTCAAGGCGCCGCTGGGCGTGCACAGCTCCAACAGCTGTTCGACACACTGCAAACCAATGGCCACCAAACGGCCATTGTCATCACCCAGAACCGAAAAGAAGGAGGCATTTCGGGCATACGCATAGTCCATCTGCAGATTACACTGTTTGCTGGGATTCAGGCTGGGTATTTGGCGCACAAAGAGACACAGGCAGACCTCCAGCACGGCATAGACATGGGAGCTACCCGGCTGCATGACGCTGCCCTCGCCCAGTTCCACATTCTCATCGCTCTCATTTCGATTCTCATTCTCAGTGGCATTGTCAGTGGTCGTGCGTTTTCGATCCAAATCCTCTCGTGCCGCCTGAATTGTCTGCTTCAGTATCTCCACACAGAGCAGCTGGACGAGCAGCTCATCCCGAGTGAGTATCTGGCGATGGAGCACATGGCACAGCTCGATGGTGAGTGCACGATCCTTGATCAGCTGGCGTCGCGCCCAATCCGAATCAAAGATGCTGTGCAGCGCACGCAAGCAGCTTACAATATTCCTGGGCTTATCCGAGCTGCGCATGCTGCACAGCGCCTCCATGCATATGCCAAAGATCATATGGAACCGATCCGCCGAAAGCGAACCATGCGTTATATGATTATTATTCGATTCCGGTTCGGGTTGGCTGCTGCTGGCTTCAACTTGCGTTTGCGTATCCTGATGCCTGGCAAAGCCCTCGTCGCGCAGCCAGAGCGCAGCGGCATAGAGTATTGGCGGCCAGCTGGTCATGTAGTGCGGCTTCGAAGAGTTGATGGTGTCCGTCGTGTAAAAGGAGCCACCATCTCTTGGCAATTGCGACTGGAACTCTGGGGGTAGCAGCAACAGGGCATGATCCTTCATAGCCGCAAGCCAATGATTGGAGAGATTATGCAACTCTGGCTGCACCAGGCCGAGCAAACTCTCGCCACGATTATCTGTGTCCATCAGTTCTAAGCCACTGACTAACTCCGTCCCGCTCGCACCAGCTGGCGTCATGGTTAGCAGAGAGGCGGGCGCCTTGCCATTGCCCAGCATGGCCACAATATAGACCTCCGCCCAGGCCTTGAGTATGCTGAGCTTCTCAAGCGTTGCCATCGACTCATTATACAGCTGCGTGCTGTTCGTCTGCGTGCAGAGCTTGTTCAGCGAGCTGACCAGCAGCTGATGCACGCGTCTCAAATCACTGATATCGCGTGCCACACCAGAGCCAATCCAGGCGGAGCACACCTCACAGGCGGCGGCCGTGACATGCGAGGGTGTGTCCGTCGCAAAGGCCGGACGAAGTGCGGCGCCCACCTGTGCCTGGTACTGTTCCAACAGCAAATGGCCGGGAAACTCGGGCTCCGGCACATTAGCGAAACGATCGATGATCTCCTGTAGAGTGCGCAAGCCCTCCAGTCGCAGCTGATCCGAATCCGAGGTGGCTGCCATAAAGGACATGCGTATGAGTTCGGCGAGATGCAAGATGAGATAATCGCCGCTGCGTGACTTGACTAGTTGCTGCTCCTTGGCCTGCAGCAAGTCGAAATGGAGCGCATTGGCCGCCTCGCAGCTGGCGATTATGCGCCGGACGCATTGCGAGGCAAAGACGCGTGTGGGCCAACGCGGCTGCACTGCGGGATGCGTGGAGGTGTTCTCCTCGGCCCGATATTCGGTAACATCGTCGGCATAGTCCTCATCCTCATCGTCATCATCGTCGGTTTGTTGTTGTTCGCCAGCGCCAGATTTGCTGGCTGCATCTGCTGCTCCAACTAGATTTGCCTGCTCCTCGCTGGAAGTGCCGCTCTCGACGGCCACGGTGAGCACCTTCTTGCAGAGACTCAACCAGTTGCTTAGATTGTCGGCAGCCAGCATTTGCAGCATAGATGTCAATGTGTCGTGGATATTCTTGAGCATCTCCGCATCCGTTTCCGTGTCCAGCATGGAGAAGAGCAAGCCCGGCAGCCCGTACTCCGTGATAACCAGATCCGGACACTGCTCTGGCGTAATGGTCAGCGCCAGTTCGCATACCTCGCGTGCCTCGCGATGCGCCAATTGCCTCAAGCAAGCGACGGCCGCTTTGCGTAGAATAAAATAATTGCTGGCCAGCATCTTGACCAGCGTGGGTACGAGCGTGTCCAACTGCAGCGATTTGCAGGCAAACAAATGCAGTTGCTGTAGGCAACCAATTGCCTCCGCCTGAACCAAGGGATCTGCGTGTGCCTGGAGCAGCGCCGCTGCGCACAGGAAGGAGCTGCGCATCGCACTCACCGCTGTATTGTTGCCTTGGAGCTCGGGTCCGACGGTCGTAATCAAAGCATTGACCACACGACCCACACACTGATGCACATCCACATGAGCATGGGGCACACTGAGCAACAGTTTTAGTGACAGTGTCAGCGTTGCCTCCACATAGCCACGGAACATGGGGCCACCGGAGTCGGCAATCTGTGCAAGCGCATAGAGTGACCACACTTGCACCACCGGCGAGGCACTGTCCTGACCCAATGCCAGCAATATGGACACACTTGTGCTCAAATGCTGCGAACTGCCCATGCCGCCCACATAGCGATGCAGACAGCCCAGGGCGTGCGAGTGTCCAGTCCGTGTGACCACATCCCGCGCCGACTTCAGCTTGTCGAAACTGTTTTGAGCCAATTCGGCTGTAAAATGCGAATCGGCAACGACTTGAGCCAATCTGCCCAGGGCTTCGCCGGCAGCACAGCGTATGGTGGAATTGGCGCTGGTCAGCGAGGCGACAATCAGATTCGTTGCACTCTTCTTCACGTCCTCCTGGCCAAGACTCGTCTTGCTGTCCGTCAGCTGTTTGAGTGCGAAGAGGAGCGCTGTGAATATGTTCATTTGTACAGCCTCCTGGCGATTGCTCTTCGCCTGCTTGATGCACTCGGCGAAATGGTCCAGCATCTGGAGACGATGCTTGTTGGCCACCTTGGGGAATATGGTGCCATACAGCGATACGGCCATGTCAATAACGGCCACGCCCAGCGGCAACGGCCCTGGGCATTGTTGTGCTCTGTTAATCAGCTGTATATTGTTGTTGCTCGCATTGCTGGCATTGATTGCATTGCTGTTGTACTGTGCCGACCAGTTGGGCCGATAGAGGCAGCATGGATCATGCTCCAGGGCGCCGGAACCAGCAGCGCTATTCGGCTGAAGCTGTGCATAGCATAAGGAAAGTTGAATGACTTATTAGCAACGGTTGAGAGCAATCAAATTGAACTTAGGGAACGAGTAAAAAGATCCAAAACGTAACGAAAAGCAAACGCAAAGCTTAGCTTAGTGTAAGAAATGCAAAAAAAAGTAGCAACAGCTACTGTCCTCTTCAGCTATGAGTAAATATTGTGCATGCGAACTCAAATCCAAGAAACCAGGGTACACAATGTAGATATATTCAAAATTCCCCTCTTTCTCCAGCTCTTGTGAATTTTTTAAAATATGTAAAAAAAAGCAAGAAATTCAGCAGCGATTCCACTCGCAAAACTATAAATCAGACCAACAGTAATTTGCCTGCTTAGGAGTAAATTAGTAAGAAATTAAAACATCCACTTGGTAATGAAACGAAAGATTATTCAACTACTTAAATCTAATGATTTAAACATACACAATTTAAGAATAATACATGTACGAGGTGTGTTCAAAAAGTATCGCGAATTTTGTGTTTTTCAGACATTATTTATTTATTCATGAATATCTATTTTGTCCCCTTCAAAGTAATCCCCATGAGATATTATACACTTATGCCAACGGTTTTTCCAATCTTCGAAGCACTTCAAAAAATCATTTTTTTTTATCTTGTTCAGCTCCTCCTTCGATCCCGTCTTTATCTCGTCAAGCGTAGCGTAACGTCGTCCTTTCATGGGCCTCTTCAGTTTAGGGAACAAGAAAAAGTCACAGGGGGCCAGATCTGGGGAATACGGTGGCTGCGGCATCATTAGTGTGTTGTTTTATCGTGGTGCAATGCGGCGACCCGTCTCATGCCCAAATCATTGATAAAAATCGAATGGCATGAGCCAATCGATATGTCTAGCTCCTCAGCAACTTCTCTAACGGTGATTCGACGATTGGCCAATACCATTTTCTCCACTCCATTAATTTTTTCGTCTGTTGTTGAAGTGCTCGGGCGTCCGGCACGCTCTTCGTCGTTCACATCTTCTCGGCCTTCTGAGAACATTTTGTACCACCGATAAACGTTGCTTCGGTCCAAGGTAGCTTCTCCGTATGCCACAATCAACATTCGGAATGCATCCGCGCACTTAATTTCGTTTTTCACACAAAATTTGATACAGGTTCTTTGATCCATTTTTTTGAATAGGTAAAAAAGCAGCTGTCAACAATTAGGTGAACATTCAAAATGGCCGAGCTTGTCGGCATAAGTGAGAGACATGAGTACCAACATAACGCTACAAAAAAATCGAAATTCGATTATACGTAACCTGCGAAAATTCAAAATTCGCGATACTTTTTGAACACACCTCGTATATACGAGTGTTCAAAAAGTATCGCGAATTTTGTGTTTTTTCAGATATTATTTATTTATTCATGAATATCTATTTTGTCCCCTTCAAAGTAATCCCCATGAGATATTATACACTTGTGCCAACGGTTTTTCCAATCTTCGAAGCACTTCAAAAAATCATTTTTTTTTATCTTGTTCAGCTCCTCCGTAGCGTAACGTCGTCCTTTCATGGGCCTCTTCAGTTTAGGGACCAAGAAAAAGTCACAGGGGGCCAGATCTGGGGAATACGGTGGCTGCGGCATCATTAGTGTGTTGTTTTTGGCCAAAAAGTCGCGCACAAGCAACGATGTGTGAGCAGGGGCGTTATCGTGGTGCAAAAGCCAATTTTTGTTCTTCCACAAATCCGGGCGTTTCTGGCGGATTGCTTCGCGCAAATTGCGCATAACTTGCAGGTAATATTCCTTATTGACCGTTCTACCCTGTGGCAAGAACTCATGATGCACCACGCCCCTGCAATCGAAGAAAACTGTCAGCAAAACTTTCACATTCGACCGAACTTGGCGCGCTTTTTTCGGTCTTGGTTCGTGCGGCAGCTTCCATTGAGATGATTGAGCTTTGGTTTCCACGTCGTAACCATAAACCCACGATTCGTCACCAGTTATGACCCTCTGGAGCAAATTTGGGTCGTCGCGGACAGAGTCCAACATCTCATTAGCAATGTTCATGCGATGCTGTTTTTGGTCGCAATTGAGCAATTTTGGTACGAATTTCGCGGCGACCCGTCTCATGCCCAAATCATTGATAAAAATCGAATGGCATGAGCCAATCGATATGTCTAGCTCCTCAGCAACTTCTCTAACGGTGATTCGACGATTGGCCAATACCATTTTCTCCACTCCATTAATTTTTTCGTCTGTTGTTGAAGTGCTCGGGCGTCCGGCACGCTCTTCGTCGTTCACATCTTCTCGGCCTTCTGAGAACATTTTGTACCACCGATAAACGTTGCTTCGGTCCAAGGTAGCTTCTCCGTATGCCACAATCAACATTCGGAATGCATCCGCGCACTTAATTTCGTTTTTCACACAAAATTTGATACAGGTTCTTTGATCCATTTTTTTGAATAGGTAAAAAAGCAGCTGTCAACAATTAAGTGAACATTCAAAATGGCCGAGCTTGTGGGCATAAGTGAGAGACATGAGTACCAACATAACGCTACAAAAAAATCGAAATTAGATTATACGTAACCCGCGAAAATTCAAAATTCGCGATACTTTTTGAACACACCTCGTACAAATAGCAAGGAGTTATCCATTATTGAGAGACCCTACTCATAAAGATTGTGCATGCAAACAGGAATTGTCAACGAGAAATCAAGAATCTCATCAGTTATGGACACGTTGGGACAACACTTACATGCTCGCCATCGACTTTGCGATTGGGCTCCATCTGGTTAAACGTGTGTGAATAGTTTGGGAAATAGTTTAAGAGGTAGAAGATTGTTTTGGTTACATGTTATAGTTTGTACACTTCACAAAAAAAACTATAATAACAATGACAACAACCCAGGGACGAGCTAATTGGGTTGTAAACACACCTGATCCTCAATGGTGCGATGATTGGTCTCCTGCAGCCAAGTGCCCAGAATGATGGAATCATCGCCATGGCACAGAGTGCGCAGCAGTGAATTCGTTGTGTTGGCTGCATTATCCGACAAGGTGAACTCTGAGACGAGCATGCGCAAGAGATGCGTATAGGATGTCTCCAGAGCAGTGGGTGGCAGTAGAGTCAACGTTTCAAAGAGACGCAAACGCACCATGGCAGCTGGAGCTTTCAGTTGGGTGCCATAGCTCTTGAGGACAGTAGCCAAGCTGTAAGCAGGTAAATAGGCATTAATTTAACGAAGGATTCTGAACGGTTGGATGAAGTGAACTCACTTGACCAGCATGGCCAGGGCGCTCTCAATGGGTGTGAGCAGGCGTCGCGTTATGTCCTCGCTGACTAGATCCGGGCAATTGAGGAGGAAACTATGCATGACAGATAACGCACCCGCGCGTCCCTCCAGTGTTACCTGCCAGGTGAAGGCATCGCCACGCGCCTTCTCCGATTCGAGCTCCTTGTTGGAGCGCGGAAAGGAGTTGCGCCAGAGCAGCAGCATACGCGGCAAGAGGCCCTTAACCACCGGCGAGCCGAGCGTCATGATGGCGCCAATTAGCAACCAGCCCGCCTGGGTTCGATGCAGCGACATGCGGCTATTCTGGGAAGCGGAGCGCAACAGCTCCTCGGCACAGTTGAACACCACCTTGCCCTTGGTGTGCGGTATGCCCAAGGGTGAATGCCGTGCGCTACCCAAAATGGCCGCCAAGGCGCAGCTATAGCCGGCAATAGCCTCCGGCGAGGAGCGCATCTGTTCCAGTGCCTCAATAAAACGATCGATCAGCGGCGTTATCTGGCTGGGCACCGCAATGCAGCAGCTGCGCAGGCACCAAGCAGCAGCCAGACGTGCCGCGGCACACGGATGCACCAGCACCGCACAGGTGGCATCGATGGCATTCAGCGATTGATCTGTGAGCAATTGCTGTGCCGTTGTGCCCAGGCCTCTAAACAGGGAGCTCAGCTCCTGCAGCGCACACACTAGCAAATGCTGACTGAAGAGTGTTTCCTGATTCGAGTCCTTGGCATTCTCCGGATTGAAATCAATGGAGTTCATTTGTTTGGCCACCAGATGGATGAGTTCCTTGCAGGCGGCGCTTTGCGCCTTCTCACCCAGCATTTTGCCAATGGTGGAGCGCAGTATAAAGTTGATGCACTTGCGAGAATAGACGGCATCCACATGGGAGCAGGCCGCTTTCGGATTCGCCACCAGATCCAGCACATGGGCCAGAAATGTGCTCAGCTGTCGCTCCAGCCAAACGCTGCCCATGAACTGCACAAAGACCACATAGGCATGGGTAACACCGACGCGCACCTCCCGGTTTACGCCCGAGCTGCCCTTGATGATCTCGCCGGTGCCCTTGAGGAAGGAGGCGCCGCCACGCAAAAAGCCCGACATCAGTATGCCCAGCGCTTCGTCCAGTGAGACCAGGCGCAAGGTGCCGCCCTTAGCTGCCTGGAGTGCGGCTGCTGCGGGCGCTTGGGCGGCTTTCTTGTTGTTCGCTGCCTCGGCCAGCTGTTGGGTGTAGGCGAGCAGCGTGCCCAGCAGCTGGGCAACTGCGCAGCGCACCTCATAGTTGCTGCCGTCGAAGGCACGAAAGCACAGCGTACCTAGATTCTCCAGTTCCGTTTGGTATAGGAACGGGGCGCTGTAGATCATCTTGAGTATGCAGCGAGCGGCGGCAACGCGTACAGCCATCACCCGATCCAACAGGCAATGCTTGGCCGCCTTGTATATGTCCTTGTGCACATTGGAAATGGCGGTGCCCATGCCAGCGCTAACTTTCTCCAGCGTGTGCATTATCTCGATGCGTGCCTGTGATTCGGCATTCCTAAGCGTGCGAATTAGGATTTGCACGGTGTCCTCGTAGGTGCGGCCCATCATGCGTCCCAGTTTCTCGTACATGGAGCCCAGCACGCAAATCGCAGCGCTGTAAGCGAGAGAATTGGATGAGCTGCATTCGATTGCATGATCTATGAGTATATTCTAATCTTCGAGAAGGAGAAGACATCTCCGAATCTTCAAAAATATAAATTTGTTCGCCTATCTATCTATCAAGGTAATCACACATTTTTTTATCAAGGTAATCACACATTTTTGTAGCCAAAATATATGGGCAACATCGGGCTAATTTCTCCAATACGAGGTGTGTTCAAAAAGTATCGCGAATTTTGTGTTTTTTCAGATATTATTTATTTATTCATGAATATCTATTTTGTCCCCTTCAAAGGGGAGTATATATAGAAGCTTGTCGGCATAAGTGAGAGACATGAGTACCAACATAACGCTACAAAAAAATCGAAATTCGATTATACGTAACCCGCGAAAATTCAAAATTCGCGATACTTTTTGAACACACCTCGTATATGTTATTGTCACAAGAGCAATCGTGCAAGCTGCTCTATAAACAATAGAATAAAATGTGTGTTAGGGAAGAGGTCTGCTTGGGTGACTCTTCCATGATGTTCAGCTCTACTTACAGCTTTGTGGGCAAATAGCTGGGCGAGTCATCTTTGTTCTTCAATATGTCATTGCAGGCATTGACCGTATCGAAGAGCATAAAGGTGTCGCCCACGGAGAAGAGAGTGGCCAAGGCGCTGGCAATTAGTTTACGCATGGGCGGACCCGGTGCACCCTGTATGCGCTCCGAGAGCTGCTGCACGAGTTTCTTCTGTCCGGTCTTGATCTCATGCTTGGGCATATGCGGCAGAGATTTCTCCAGATACCGTAACCATTCCAATTCGAAAACGGCACGTTTGTGTTCCGGCAGCTGTTTCAGTGCCTCCTCATTGAGTGTCAAGCTGTGGGCGAGCTCCATTTCGTCGTGTGGCGCTGCTACTGATGCGTCTTCTGCTACCGCTTTGGCGGCTGCGCTGTCGTCACTATGTATAAATGATCTGCAATGCGAATGGAATGTTCATTATTAATTAAAACACTTGTACGAACGCATGTATATATATATATATATATATATATATACTTATGTATGTATCATTCCATGTGTGCAGATGTGGCGTGGGAATGATGATAAACAGTCGTCACTCTCATTTTAAATGCACACGTCTCTCTCTCTCCCTCTCTTTTTAGCCACTACAGTTATTTTGCAACATCTGTGTGATCTGTTTTCATTGGCTGTTTTATCGATAACTTGCAGCCTCTGCTATTGCCATTGACCTTGGGCCTGCCAACTGGCGAATCTATAAAACATAGAAGGTCACACCGGCTGCTGGACTAGCTTTTCAATTGAAAGTGTTATGCATCAGACACATACACATGTTTATACACAAGGGTTAAATAAATACGATGACTCTTACTAAATATTGTATTGCACAAACATAACGGGAAGCTGTAGCCCATAAACAGAGGAGGGAAAGAAAGAGCGAGACGCACATTCAATGATAAGTGCATGCTGTCGCCTTGGGCGCGATAAAAAGCAAAGCAGTTGACATACATAGCATACTCGTATATCCTATATATACACTCTCACACACACACACACAAACACACACACAAACACACACACAAACACACACACACACACACAGATACACACATGCATACGAAAAGTCAAGAGGAGCCAAGTTATGAGAGGGTGTTCGCCCAAAACAAAGACATGAAACGGGTCAACCTCTTTGTCTTGTGTGGTGTTCAAAATTATATGTTCGCCGGCTGTGGGGCAATTGCTACGACTATGTATGACTGCTGCATGCAACACAATGGGCTCCAAGGGTCGAAAGGATTGTTCGGGGCTTTTGTTCGCGGTTGGCGCTCGAGTGGCGCGTTTGTCGCAAACACAAAAAAAAAAAAAACGAAAGATAGAAAAAATCAAATCCATGCAGAACAATTGACGTTGGCAAAGCTCGAGTTACATAAGACGCCTTGCAACTGTAAGAGTTCCCCACATCCCCCCTGTCTCCCTCTCTCGCTCTGCAGTTGAGTCATGTGGTTGGGAGTCAGTTGAGCGTAAAAGGAAACAAGTAAAACCTGTAAGGTGCAGCAATAACAACCACTAACCAAAAAAGGAAAGAACAACCAAAAAAAAACACGTAGAACTGCAGAACACACAGCAGACAACATCCGAGCCATGCGAATCTCCACATAGACCAGACCACCACCCCAAAAAAAATAATTTCATCCCATTGCTGGTCGCGTGTCCCGTTCCGTTCCGTACAGTCTGCCGCTTGTTGTTATTGTGTTGGTGGTGGTTTCTGCATTTGTTGTTGTCTGTTGCAGCCAGATTTATTTACCTGCGCGCCTCGTTGATGACTTTGCGCAGAAATTGCGGTGTGCGTGCAAAGTTTAAGTTTTCCATTGTGCATTCACAACTTTAGACTTTTGATTTGAGAAACTTTCTTTTGCTTCTTTATTTTGCCCAATTATTGTGAGCTGCGTTGCCGCATGCAACTTTCACACAAATCGATAAGTTTTTTCATGCCACACTCAGGCAAGCATTGCAAATAATTTTGAAAAACACAACTCTTTGGTTATCATCATTAGCATTAAGTTTGCCCAATTTGCTTTTATTACTTTTAATTGTCGTTTAATATTTGCAAAGTGATTGCAACAAAATTCAGTATGTGTATTTGTGATGAAAATAAATTGGAGGCAACAATGTGAAACACGGCACTTGCTACGCGCACAAAATACAAACGGCAACTGAAATCAAACAGCAGCAGCAGCAGTAGCAGAGAGCGGCAAAGTCAACGCCAACCGTAACGGCACCAGCGTCATGGCTCACAGAGAATTGCGGGATGTTGCGCGCTATTATGCGAACAAGTGTGTGACGTCACACGCTCATTCTCATTAATATATAAATAATGATGCAAAATAGCTCGAGTTTTGAAGAACCGGTTGATGTATGCGTATAGTAAAATATGTGATTTAATTCACAATTGTTCATTAGTAATAAACAATTTTTACTAATAATTTTGTATGTATCATAAAAAATTATTCATCATTCATACATTTTGGCTTGTAGTAAAAAATACTCGAAATACATTTTGCTCTATTTTTTATGTTTTGATTCTACTCTCTGACTCATCAGATTCATATTATTCAGATCTTCGTGACGTTATTCGCTCTGATTTCATGCGTAATCTGTTAATTAATAAAATCTTTAAGCACCAGCGACTCACAAACTGCTGGCAAGAAGTAAGCGAAAAAGAGAGCAGCTAAGAGCGCATCACTCTCTTGCGCTTGGTAATATGTGTGCGTGCGTGTGTGTGTGTGAGCAAGTTGTAATGACGTTGTCACAGCTGTTAACAAACGCCTGTAACAAAATGGGCAAGTCGTTATCGATAACTTACGACAGACTTACATACGCACACGCCAATCGAAGTTTGTGGGCGGGCAGGTCAAACTGTGTCAATGTGTCAAACGGCCGCTTAAAATTGAATAGTTTATGAATTAGAATTTATTATGTGTGTTGGATTTGTGGACAAAAAAATGTCGACTTAAGAACTAGGGCAAAAATTGCATACTGGGTATATGGATGAGCGCCTTGGAAGTGGCACTATTCGGATTACCAAGATCCTTGAGAATGCCCTGCACACGGGCAACAACATCGCTGCGCTGGATATCGCCACGCTCTAGCATGCGAGAGAAGAGTGTGTGCAGCTGCCGCGTCGACGAGGCATTCGATAACTCAAATAGCTGATGCAGCATCTCCTCCGAGTAGCCTTCGTATTTGCTCAAATTGGCCGCCTTTGCGTCGCGCTTGAGCAGATCGTAGACGAGCAGAAAGTCCACATAGGGTTTGGTGGGCGGCACACGTTTCTTACCCGCCGTCGATGTGCTGCTCCAGCGATCCATGGCCGATTCAAAGTCAAAAGCAGCACGCCCATAATTATCATCGTAGAGCCGCAAAAAGTTATCCAGCGATTCCACATCGTTGGTGAAGTCATCGTGCAGCGTCTCCGTTTGTATGTCCTTGATTAGCGAAAATGGCAGCTTATCAAAATCGGAATCTTCTGTGATCTCATTGAAGAGCGCCTCTCCCTCCAGTGGCACTCCCACCTGCTTGACTTTTGCAGTGGGCGCAAAGAGGGCGGGGCCGTGGGGTCGTGTGGGCTTCCCTGTCGGCCTGGAGGTGGTAGATGTGCGGTGTGGCGTTTCCCACCAACTGGGCGGTTGCCACCAACTAGTGGTGCTACCCATCGGTCTCTTCGTTGTGCTTCTTCTCGTGGTGGTGGTGCTGATGCTGGGTCGAGCAGTAGGCCTGGTGCTGGAAAGCCAGCTAGAGGGCGGTGGGCGTGTGGGTGTCAAAGGTGTGGTGCTCACATATGGCTGGCCGTCAGCACTGAACGGCGGCTCTGCGGTGGTGCTGGATAACGGTTCATATTGCAGTAGATCAATGTAGTAAGCCAAAGCCTGCATGGAGGCGGGCAGATAACTGTTTAGCAAATTGGCCGACTGGCCAGGCGAAAGCAGCCCGAGCAGCAGCAACAGTTCCAACAGCACAAATTTCCATCGAAACCAACTGCGCATTTCACCAATGATTTTATATTTAGTCGGTGGTTTTTGTGAAACGATTTGCGCTGCAGAAAGACAGTTTGGTAACTGAAAGTTGGCAGACGACAGCAAAGAATATTTAGATACTGAAGCTGGTTTTTCGAATTGGATGCTCAGGTTAAGTTTTTTCCATCGAATACCCTGTAACCATAAGCTATATAAAAGGGTGGCAACTATGCAACTATGTGTAACGTGTAGAATCCAGCTTATTATTTCCAAGAATTTTTCAGAAGTCTTCAACATTAACGTTATAGGACAAATATCATTTCATAAGACAAATGATTTAATATTTTTATCGTTAGGATTTTCTTATTGTATCTGCAGAGCTTTTTAATCTTTAACGATTTATGGATGGAAGCCGTGCCAAAAATCTTTTGCAGAGTATTTCGCATTCGTGCACCCTTTAGATTATTGTGTAGCTTTTGTTGGTTTTTTTTTATTTTTGGTGGCAAACTTGTTAAACAAAGGCCAGCGACCGCATTTGTGTTGCGTCAAAATTTATTTATTTTTTTTTTTTTGATAATCGGCGTTGTCCTCAAGCGTTGTTCTTGGAAAGAGTAAAAGATTTTGAAGTGTGAGCCATAAACCAGTTTGGGCATGGGCGAGCGTACCACTTTAATATTCATAAGATGCAAACAAATAAACCTGAATTTTCGGCAATATAACGCAATCACAAAAGAAAATAAAAACGCATTACATCAAAATGCAGTTTGAGGTGAACTGCATGGTTGGGCAGCCACTGATAAGTGCATTTTCATGCGTTATCGATCACTGTAATCGACAGCATCGACTATGGACTGACAATCAGAGAGTGAAAAAGAAAGAGCGCGATAGCACAAACCTGTTGTACCCAGCGAGGCGGACACTGTTGTTGTTGTTATTCTGGTTCATGTCTAGGCAGTGTTTTCGCTTTCTCAAGCTCACAATAAGAAATAGCACAAGGTAAACAGGCCACCAGGCCGCAGTCAATAAGCCGGCAGAATATAACGGATAAGCGAAACGGCACAAAAATTCTACATAATTGGGGAGAGAACTTTGCGCCAGATATTAACCACATATGCAGACATTTTCTAACGGAATCAACAGAATTAAAGTGTGAATGTGAATAGACATTCGTGTAAACACTAAAAACAATAATTATTGGTGTCGTGTCGTGTTCTCACAGTCTGAAGTGACAGCGGAGCACCCACACCGACAGTCACACACAACACCTACACAAACACACATACACTCGTCGCTGTATGTTGCGTTGCTTGCATTCACAAATGTTTGCATTGCTTTTAGTTTCTTAGAATATTGATTGCCAAACTCACCTTTTCACAGTTTGCGTATTAACTTCTACACGTAAGAAGCAGCTATCACATGTTTAATGGTTTTAACTGAAACCAATAATTACAATTTTCACTGAATTTTAAGCAGATTCCACTACGCGTTGATATGTGTTTGTGTATGCGTCAAATCGATAACTGGCCCCATAATCGTTGCTAGGCAAAACGATAGTACTCACGACATTTAGGAACGAACAGCTGTTTTGTATAGAATAAACATCGATAAAATTAGATTGCACGTGTTGCAATGTTTGGTTTTATTTAACATTTATATTTCTAACTTGCACAGCGTTTAAGTCAAATTTTATATAGTAAAATGGCTAGAAGACCAGAGCACTCAGCACCACCAGAAATAGTAAGTGAATTGTAATCACATTAATCAGGTTTTTATGGATTTCTTTTGTTTTACAGTTCTACAACGATGATGAAGCGAAGAAATATTCCACAAAGTACTTGTTTGGTTCTTTTGTTTACTTGTGAGCCCTTATTTATTTGATTTCTTTTAGCACACGCATAATAGAGATCCAGGTGGAAATGGCAGAGCGCGCCTTGGAGCTACTTGCGCTGCCTGATGATGATGAACCTCGCTTTATTTTGGATATTGGCTGCGGCTCCGGACTGTCGGGCAACGTGCTCGAGGACAGCGATCACATGTGGATCGGTATTGATATATCCAAATCCATGTTGGACATAGCGGTGGAGCGCGAGGTAGCCGGCGACGTTATACTGGGCGACATGGGCGAGGGCATGCCCTTCAAGCCGGGCACCTTCGATGGCGCCATCTCCATATCGGCTCTACAATGGCTCTGCAATGCCGACAAGTCCTATCACAATCCACACAAGCGCCTCTTGAAATTCTTTAGTACATTGTTCTCCTGCCTGACTCGCACAGCTCGCGCTATCTTTCAGTTCTACCCAGAGAATTCGGATCAGATTGAAATGATCACAGCGCAGGCCATGAAGGCCGGTTTTTATGGCGGCCTGGTCGTGGATTATCCTAACTCGGCCAAGGCCAAGAAATACTACCTAGTGCTGATGACGGGTGGCGCTGCGGAACTGCCACAAGGTTTGGGTAAGTTATTTCGACGATTAAATGAACATATACCGTTATTTAAGGGATATTATGGTCTGATGCCCATAATTAAATATTTTGGTTCACTTCTATTCCAGGCTCGGCGGAGGACGAACGTCGCATTAACTATATAAAAAAGCGCGATGCTTGCCGCGAAGCTCGTGGCAAAGCGCCCAAAAAATCACGCGATTGGATTCTGGCTAAAAAGGAGCGTCGCCGTCGCCAAGGCCTCGAGACGCGTCCGGACACCAAATACACAGCACGCAAGCGCAGCGGACGCTTCTGATGATGTGGCCAAATATATAGTTTAATGTACAATTCGCATATTTATTTAAAACAGTTAAGCTTAAGTTAAATTGAACTAGACTCTTTTCGGTTTCCTAGACTTTGTCAGATTTGGCAGTTGTCGCTGCTTCCACTTTATCCCTCTTGAAACGATCATATGCCTTGCGCTTGGGCGTATCATATGAGCTCTCAGCGAGGAACATCAGGTACATGGCTAAGCCCGCAAATATGATGGCAAACATCACCAAATCGTTTTGGCCCGACACTCTACTTTGTTCCTTTTGCACCCGCAAACGATTGTGCTTCTCCTGTGCCGCCTGTCGTCGATCAAAATTCTTGCCATAATGCGCCCGGCTCCATTCATCAAAATCATAGATGGGCGTCCGCCCTTCGGAACCGGCCACTTTTGATTTCTGAAAGCGTGACTTGTAGAATTTTGTTTCCGGGTCGTCCTCGACCACCGCTTCCTGTTCCATATCATGTATATCCTGCGCATATTGAGCACCTGCCGTGTGCACGATTCCTTTGTCATAGAGGCGACGCAGACGATAGTTACCCAGGACCTCATAGGCCTGACTGATCTCACGAAACTTCTTGGCAGCACTTTCACTTCCCTTGTTGCGATCTGGATGATAAATCATGGACAACTTGTAATATGCCGCTTTGATGTCGTTCTGTGTGCAACGCTTGTCAATGCCCAAGGCATCGTAATGGCTGAGCTGCCATTGAGCGGTCGCTGTGTGGAGGCAGCGTGCTAGCTGACGGCACAGCTGCGAGCCATGATGCTGCATCGCTTGGTTTAAGTGCTAACTCTTACAAAGGCAGCTTGTTTTTATTGTTATATCACATTCTATTGCGAGTCACTCGGTTTGTTTACGTTTTCGCAGTGAATGTCAAATACTTCTAGAGGTGGACCGAATATACTCGTATAGTAAATAAAAAGTTGAGTGCAACATATGAAATAGGAACATCTGCGGGTGATGCAGAATCGATGCACTATTTGTAGTACGGCAAAACCTCATTAAAATTGCAGCTTAAAAATCATTGAAAAATTCAAAAAACGTGTTCCAAACTGCGTTCAGCTTGTGGCAAATATTGCGAATGATAATGCAAATTAAATTTACACTCAAATAACACAGTCATCGCGAAGCATCTGTTGCTTTAAATTATCTGTCGCTTTTCAACACTGCAACATTACTTTCATATTTTTGTTGAATTTCAATTTTCGGATCAAGCACAAAATGTTATTCCTTAAGAATAAAGCCAAAACACTCGATGTTGCCAATTATACGGTTATTATACCCAGCATTTGTGTAGGTAATGCAGCACAATTAGCCTGTGACCTGTTGATTGCATCCAAAAAGCTGAAACGCATCGGCAGCCTGGCTCATCCGGCTTTAATCCCAGTCTATGGACCCTCAGCCTACCAGCACGAGCCCAATGAGCGGGTGGCATCATGTGAGCTGTACGAGTCCGTCGAGGATAAGTTGCTGGTTATTCAATTCCGTGCACCGCTGATTGCGCGTCACACAAAGAGTTTCCAAAACAAACTTGTGGAGATGCTGCAGCCGGCGCGTCGCGTTGTTGTCCTGAGCGGCAGCTTTGGCTTCGAGCGACGCGTCATTGAGGATTCGCCGTGGGCGTATCGTGCCAGCGATAATTTCAAGTCGGCTCATGCCGCACAGCTGGGCAATGCATCACTGGTCAAGTGGAAGGAGCACACGGGCGACAACATATTTGGCGGCGGCAATGGCCTCCAGCTTTTCAGGGCCTTTGAGGAGAGCCAGGTGCCTGTCATGCTTCTATTCCGCTATCTGCTCGAGGGCGACAACTCCACAGATGCCTCGCTGATTGTGCGGGAACTGAACGAATTGTGCGAGGATTTTCTCCAGCTGCGCGATGGAGGCGATGCCAGCTTCAAGCTGACCGTGCCCAAGTCGTGGAATCTGCTCTTTGGCAACGATGTAACTGAATTACTCTTTTAGATCTAGGTCATTTATTTTGGATATATGCTTATTACAATAAAGGCTAATCTTTTGGTGTAGGATAATAGAGATTGCTTGCTCTGTGCTCGTGAAAATATTCACTGCCCCGATCCTGGTATTGCTGTCGTGTGGTCAACGATGTTTCGGTGAAGTTTTGTTCACTTGCCAGCAGGCAGGCACCCAGCCAGGCAGCCAGTGTGGGATCCTGTGACTCATAGATGGCAAAGTTGGACTGAAATGGACGCAGTTCCAGCAGCTCCTTTGACAATCTCTGCTTCAAGCCACGAAACTGTGCACAGCTGCCAGTTAGATAGACATGCGATACCAGGCGCTGCTGCTCCTCGGCAGTAAAGAGCTTGAGCACAAAGGCAATGACCTCCGCCAGACCAGCCTCGGTGCAGCCAATCATGCTCGGCTGGAAGAGTATCTCCGGCACACGGATCTCCTCGACGCCAAAGTGCAACTGATAGTTCTCGGCGGCACTTAGTGCCTGCAGTGCAGCATTGTTGGCATCGTCGAAACCGGCATCGTAATGATGCAGGATCTTCTCGTATTCTAGCAAACGTTCGTTTTCGGCATCCGAGTCGCTGTCGTCGTTGTAGCGATTGATGCGCTTGTACACATCCCAATCGTTATCGTTCATGCCGAACCCATCGTCCTCCTCCTCCGCGTTGGCCTTGCGTCGCTTCTCGCTGCGCGCCAGCGTCGAGATGATCCTCATCCGCTCCTGCGCCGCATGTGTATGCCGTTTCGCTTGCTCCTGACGCTGCTGTTGACGTGCCTGTTTTCGGCGCTGCAACTCCTCGCGCTTCTCTCGCATTTCGGCCAGCCATTGTGCCTGGGGCACACCCTCCGGCGGCTTGGGCATCTTGTCCAACTTGTCCTGCTGCTTACTGGGTCGAGATGGGCCACTCACAGCCCGTTCCTTGATGCGTTTAATGCGCGCACTTATTGTCCCAATCAGTTTGTCGAGCTCCTCCAGGTTGCCAATTTGTTGCTGTTGCAGTGCACGTTCAAATTTCTGGAGATTCTGCTGGTCATATAACTGGCGCAGCTTGCGCAGCACCTGAACGAATGCATTTCAGAATTACTATTCACAAATGTGAACATATTTTTAGGACAATCAATTTAGCAGTAAAAAAAACATTTTTAATTAGCTTCAAATGGATGCGCTCTTTACCTGCAAGTACTCCTCATCCTCTTGAAGCTTCTCGCGCTCGCGTCGATTCTTAATGTCCAGTAATCGAAGTGCCAGCTCTCGTCGTTTCTCCTGCTTCTGCTCGACGGTGAGGAGCGCATTGGTGGCCGTCACCTGATTGTAAGGCAGCTGAATCTTCATGACGTGTGCCTCATAGTAGTCCAGCTGGGCCCACTTCAGCAGCTCCTCCTTGTAGTCCAGAGCGATGTGACAGTGCTCGTGGACCAGTTTATCAATGCGACTAGAGATGGCATTCAGATGCACCGGATACTTCATTTGCATCAGCCGAAAGAGATAGCTATTTATGTGAAATCCACCCACATTCAAGCGACGCACATGCTCCAGCTGCATACGACCGCCCAGCACTGGGATCACATGTGTTGTGCTATAGCCAAACGATATGATGAGTGCATCAGCCACCTGCTTATGCATCTGCTGATGATGACGCCAACTGTAGAGGGCATCGATGCCATACGACACTGCAGGCACATTGTAGCACTCGAAGAGCAGTTCACTCATTTGCCGGCGAGACATGTTTGGATTGGCCAATGCTTCGGTCAGCACAATCGGATGCTTAATGCTATCCTCACCATCGAAACCCATTTTGCTGAAGATGTAATCGAAGATTTGCTCCTGATGATTCCAATTGGTTATCACGTTGCGTTCAAAGGGTGACTTCAGATGGGCGCGAACTGCCTCAATATTTGATATGTCATTGCCCACTTGAATTTCATCCACTGTTGGAGTCGGGATCGCTGCTGCATCTGGTATTTGTTGACTATTGTCCTTTTTCCTATCCTTGCGTGGCTTTGTGAGCACATTGCGAAAGCGCAACTCTGGTTGCTTGGTGTCGTGCCAGCCAACGCGACATTCGTACGAACCATTGTCGATAACCAGCAAGCGCTTGTGCACGGACATCATAGATGAATTTTTTGTTTAATTGCAAATTGTTTACAAATTGCTACTTGTTTACAGTCAATGCGATCTTAAGTGCTGCAAATCGTCATCAGCTGCCGTTTTCCAACACCCTTAAGCGGCTAAAAATTTCAAAGAATGGCAACGCTGTGCCATAACTGGAGTTTTAACCGTATAAATACGAGGTGTTCAAAAAGTATCGCGAATTTTGAATTTTCGCGGGTTACGTATAATCGAATTTAGATTTTTTTGTAGCGTTATGTTGGTACTCATGTCTCTCACTTATGCCGACAAGCTCGGCCATTTTGAATGTTCACTTAATTGTTGACAGCTGCTTTTTTACCTATTCAAAAAAATGGATCAAAGAACCTGTATCAAATTTTGTGTGAAAAACGAAATTAAGTGCGCGGATGCATTCCGAATGTTGATTGTGGCATACGGAGAAGCTACCTTGGACCGAAGCAACGTTTATCGGTGGTACAAAATGTTCTCAGAAGGCCGAGAAGATGTGAACGACGAAGAGCGTGCCGGACGCCCGAGCACTTGAACAACAGACGAAAAAATCTTCGATTGCAGGGGCGTGGTGCATCATGAGTTCTTGCCACAGGGTAGAACGGTCAATAAGGAATATTACCTGCAAGTTATGCGCAATTTGCGCGAAGCAATCCGCCAGAAACGCCCGGATTTGTGGAAGAACAAAAATTGGCTTATGCACCACGATAACGCCCCTGCTCACACATCGTTGCTTGTGCGCGACTTTTTGGCCAAAAACAACACACTAATGATGCCGCAGCCACCGTATTCCCCAGATCTGGCACCCTGTGACTTTTTCTTGTTCCCTAAACTGAAGAGGCCCATGAAAGGACGACGTTACGCTACGGAGGAGCTGAACAAGATAAAAAAAAATGATTTTTTGAAGTGCTTCGAAGATTGGAAAAACCGTTGGCACAAGTGTATAATATCTCATGGGGATTACTTTGAAGGGGACAAAGTAGATATTCATGAATAAATAAATAATATCTGAAAAAACACAAAATTCGCGATACTTTTTGAACACACCTCGTATATTGATCAACTTTTAGATCTCGTCCTGTAGCGGAGCCTAACGAATCAGATTGTGAGCCAACATCTACGGCAATAATGCTGCCGTTGAAACAAGCCAATCAAACTTCGGATATTTCGGAGCACGAGACTCGTGTTCTTATTAGTGAGAGTGCGCCCGAAGTTTCTGCAACATCACCATCACCATCACCGGAAATTCCTTCTGTAGAACAGCAAATAGAAATCAGTACAGTAGTTGAAAAAGCGCCAGAAGCATCGTCTTCATTTGGAGATATTGCTAACCATAATTTCACAGTGCCATTAAAATTAGATTCAGCAGCTGTTCAAAATGCTCCGGCGGCTCCGTACATTATCATGAAACCGGAACATCGCAAGTATGCTGTAGTTATAAGCAATAGTGTTGATGAACAGAATCCGGATTATAGTCGCCAACTGGAACATTTGTGTGGTCTGTTCGAGTCATCTCGAATCTGTGAGCGCTTAAGCTTCAGTGAATATGCCTCAATTTCCGTATATAGCGACAAAATGTGGGTGCTCTGTGAGGATAAGGAAACCTATGAATGGATAACTACAGGTGTCGGCAACCTCTACGAGTGTTCAAGTCTCATCAAGTATTTTGGACTGTTGAAATGCAGCATGGTGCTGCCTCAAGTGGTTGAATCAAAGCAGCTGTCAAATATTTTTCATCTGCTGGAGCTGCAGAATCCGGGCCTCTGCACACACAAGTGGTGCGTTGTCGAACGCTCCATGCTCGATCCGGAGTCGGCTGCTAAGGCTGTGACCACTTTATGCAAAAATGAACAGCTTATGCTGTATGTGGATAAGGACAGCAAGTGTTATATTCAACAGAATAGCTCTAGGCTCAAGTATTGCTTCTGGAAGCTGACCTTTGACTTTTAAACTGATCTTGCTATAGTGGAAAACATTTGTACTTTAATTGAAATTCAAGGATTTTTAAAAAAATATTTAGATATTTTGCGAAATGAGCTATTTTTTTTACAAATAGTTCGTCGATTTTGAAGCTCAGGAAGCTTATTGTGAAGCTGTTTAATGGTCAACAGCATTAAAGTTGAAAAATAAATGCATTTTGCTTGCCATAATTGATAGTATTATTTAATGTACTGGTTGTTTATGACGCAGCTATCTTAAAAGGGCGTTTAAAATTTTGAATTGCCCACATTTTAACAAGCACACAATATGTTATCGACAAAACAGAATTATCGATAATGATATTTTCAGCGTAGCGTATTGAAATTGTCGATTCGACAAAAACATTGGCCACCCCTAGTCGTTAGGAGCTCGTTTTTGCATCAATATAGGTAAAAAAGGTTGAAAAGGCCAAGTCCTGCTTGAATTGCTGGGACTTGGGCGATTTGAGGCGTCTTAGAAATTATAGTCGGTGAACATGGAACTGGAAACCATCGATATTGCGCGCCTGGAAGAGGCGGTGGTTGTCTTTTACCGCTCAACATCACAGGAACAGGCAATTACACACGAATGGCTGACGAAGGCCGAGGCCAGCCCACAGGCCTGGCAATTCTCCTGGCAGCTAATGCAGCTCGGCAAGGTAACAAATCGATATATCGTTTGTTTTTATTTTGTATCTATTTATTGCATTTGATGTTGCACAGAGTCAAGAAGTCCAATTTTTTGGCGCGATCACATTACACTCAAAGCTAATGAAATATTGGCATGAAGTGCCGCCCGAAAATCGCGAAGAGCTCAAGCAGAAGATATTGGAGACAATTGTGCAATTCGCCGGTGGACCCAAAATGGTACTCAATCGCCTCTGTTTATCGGTAAGTGATGCACTATGATGATATGCTTTAACAGACAAACACCTCACATACTTTCTGTCTGTCCCTCTGTTTGGTCCTAGTTGAGCGCGTTTATTGTGCACATGCTGGAGGATTGGCCCTGCGCCATTGAGGAGGTAATTGAGACGTTCCAAAGGCAACGCATGCCGAATGTCAGTGTCGAGGTGCAACTATGGATCCTGCTGGAGGTGCTGCTGGGCATACCAGAGGAGTCGCAGGTCATTCACACATCCGTCAAACGGGTAACGCTACGCGGCGAAATTGGCAAGCGTGTGCCGCTCGTGCTGCAAACGATCGAGACATATCTGAAGCAGCAGATGAACACAGAATGGGATACGGAGGGTTATGGCAACATGATGCGTGCGGTGAAGTGCGTAGGAGTTTGGATAAGGTGATTGGCTCGAGACACACTCACTTCAACTTCAATTATTGATACTATTGTAAAACCTATACAGAAGCATTGGCTATTCGATAGAGGGCTGCGTGAGTATCTGTGAGGTACTCTTGGAGCTGGTGAACAAGTGTTATTGGCCCTGCATTCGCTCTGGCCTTGGTTGCATGTCCGCCGATGAGAATGAGCTGGCCGAGACGTGTCTGAAGGCCATGGTCAATATTATTGTGCAGCCGGATTGTCACAACTATCCAAAGACGGCGGCCATTCTAATAAAAATGTTTTTGGATTCGTTGTGCGACATCACGCAGCGGGAATGGAAGCGTGAAAATGACAATGAGGATATTATTGTGCATATCTATATGTTGTTTGTGTCCGCTGTGGAACGGCACTCGGCACTATTTTTGAGCGGCATCACGGCCACGGATCCCGAGCTGTCAGCCATCTGGAATCGTATGGTGCATGAGATATTGCAGTGTACGGATAAACCGGGCATTTATCCAGTAGAGGAATCATGCAGCACCATGGCCCTGGCCTTCTGGTATATGCTGCAGGGCGATGTGTTTGCCATGCCAGAAGAGCAGAAACGCAAATGTTGGGAGCATATAAAACCGCTCTATGCACACTTGACCACCGTGCTAGTGCGCAAGTCGGAGCAACCCGATGAGAACTCCATTGACAAGTGGAACTCGGATGATCTGGAATGTTTTCGCTGCTATCGTCAGGATATATCCGATACCTTTGTAAGCCCACGGCACTGATGTTGAAGATTGAGCTAAGCTAATAATGAATTTTCAGATGTATTGCTATGATGTGCTGGACGATTACATACTGGAGATATTGGCTGCTATGCTAGACGAGGCTATTGCTGAGCTGCAAACACATCCCACACACTGGACAAAACTGGAGGCTTGCATCTACTCGTTTCAGTCGGTGGCCGAGCACTTTGGTGGCGAGGAGTCGCGCCAAATACCCAAACTAATGCGCGTTCTCTCGGAGATACCATATGAGAAGCTAAATGAGAAGCTGCTCGGCACTGCGTTGGAGACAATTGGCTCCTATTGCTCTTGGCTGACGGATAATCCAACTTATATACCACCAGCCATCGATCTGCTAGTGCGTGGCTTGAACTCAACAATGTCGGCACAGGCAACGTTAGGCCTGAAGGAACTCTGTCGCGATTGCCAAATGCAGTTGAAACCGTACGCGGAACCGCTGCTTGACGCTTGCCAAGCCACGCTTTCCTCAGGTCGCATGAAGAACTCGGATTCGGTGCGTCTGATGTTTAGCATTGGCAAACTGATGAGCCTGCTGCCACCGGAACAGATACCCAAATACTTGGATCTCATAGTTAGTCCCTGCTTTGAGGAGCTGCAGACGATATGCCAGGCCGGCACTGTACGTGAATATTATATGCTCATATTTTTGAGTCTTAAATTGTTGCTTTCCCCTCTGCAGACGACGCCCTCAGCACGTATTCGCACAATTTTCCGTCTCAGCATGATCTCTACTCTGTTTTCATCGCTTAACACGGACCTGGATGATGAGCTCAAAGATGTGCACAATGTGCAGCCCGTCCTTCTGGTGATGCAGACAACCATGCCCATTTTTCGACGGATTGCCGAGTTGTGGGTGGAGGAACTGGATGTATTAGAGGTGCGCCCCATACAATAATATCATCCAACATTGGAATTGTGTAACACATTTTCTTACAGGCCGCTTGCAACGCCCTGAAGCACGCCATTATGAATTTGAGAAGCAGTTTTCGTCCCATGCTGCAGGATTTGTGCTACTTTATTGTGGCCAGCTTTCAGACGCGCTGCTGTGCGCCCACTCTGGAGATATCCAAGACCGTAAGAAGTTGGATTATTCGATGCAACTCTATTTTTACATTTTCATTATTATTCTTTTGTTTTCTTGCAGGCCATTGTCATATTCTACGCTGAGGAAAGTTGCATGCCGTTGATGAAGCAGCTCCTTTTTGAGTTTATAACGCACAGTTTTAAACTGTTTGAGAACACGCCCGAGCAGAACTTCTCCAATATATCAGACACAATGGAAATGTTCTTTGCCTGTCTCACTCAAATCATTAAAAAAGTGCCCCAAGTCCTGGAGGATAAGACAATTGCGTACGAACGACTCATCTACTATGCGCAACAGTCCATGACATTGCCCGAGAATGGGCCAATACGCAACAGCATCCAGTTTGTAACACACTTCATAATGCAATCGCGCAATCATGCCCACATGACTGACGTGGTGCTTGCGACTGGTGAACAGATTCTCCAGACGGCAATGATATGTGTTGGCTATATGACGCCACGACAGCAAGTGGATAAATTTGCTGATGTCTTTCTGGCCATGAATAAAAAGTATCCCGCCGAAATGGCCGTCTGGCTAAGGAACGTCATGGCTGTGCCCAATTTTCCCACAGAGCTCATCAGCGAAACAGAAAAGTTGCGTTACATTTCGCTAATTATTAAGTGAGTGGAATTGAATGCCTTGTGCAAATTACATCATTGTAATCGTTATGCTTCACAGAGTTAAGGTCAACAAGCGGCTGCTGCAACAGCATCTTACCGAGTTGGCAGTCAAGACACGCGGTCTTGTGCCGCTGCAGGCTCCAGTGAACTAATCACATCCATGGTCAAATGTCAATATCTAATGATTAATCGTCGTGTTTATGTATTTAGTTGATAATGTAATTACGCCGATCTGTAAATGTTCCTTGCTATTAAGTTTTTTTTTGTTTTTTTTTTTCTGCTTAATGATGTTTAACATTAATGCTAAGCTAAAGCCAAGTGAGCTTAAAGAATTCTCTTTGCCTGTATACGCTTGGCTTTAGGTTGTAAAATGATATCTTGAAAAGGCTGTTTCTTGACATGATTTAACTTTTATTCATAATATTACACAAAATTACACGTTTCTGTTACCGCTTTCTATGCCTAAAATTACAAAATCCATTTGTGTTCTGTTTAAGATCTGTATAACTCAATTTTTTGTTTTATTTTGTGTAGTTCTTAAATAGAAAACTTAGATTTTTCACCGCTTTCCAGCATAGGGAAATATTTTTGCTTTATTCAATTAAATTGTTGTCGGTTTTGTTTTATTTATTATTGTGTAACCTTCATATGTATCTATAATGCCAAAAATATGTAAATACATCTCTATATATAATATATATATATATATTTATATATATATATATATATGTGTCTAAAACTAAATGAAGCCTTTCATTACTTGGCCTGTACAGCACTTGGTAGTGGTAGCAAAAAGTTCATCAGCTTTTGCAATACAACTGCTTGAATAGTTGAACTATTTTTATTTATTTTTTTATTTTACAATGAATCCGGGTCAGATACCAGGACTTGTATGTATGTATGTATGCAAATATATTTTATGACTGTTGTCCCTGGCATTAGCGCCAACTTATTATTTGACACGGATTCTGTATATATGCGTATTTTTAAGTATTTATTGTTTTTAATTATATATTATATAGTAGCTACGACCAGCAAATAGTCCAAGTCAGTTTAGCCCTGTTTCCGGAGCTGATGAGGGGGATGATTTATACGGATTATGATCAAGCGGTAAATATATATATATATATATATATAAATATAAACCACTTATGTAGATGTAGATGTTGTTTGAGTACTCTTGTCGTTCATTTCAATCGGCGATGCTCAAAACTTATAGATCACAAAAATATTCAATGCATATTGATCTAAAGGAACATCTGCTTATAAATAACTTGGCACTCACCACGAATAAATTCCCACCAGTAATATGATTCGTGGGTCATTCATCATTCTCTTTTTTTTATCGTATGTTGTACTTTCTCGATGAAAAAAATATGATACGTACATACATAAAAACATACATACCAAATTTGTTTTTAACAAATTACAATATACATACACACACATATATAAATAGCATATATAATTAAGCAGCTAATTGTAAGGTAAATCGCATATTGTATAATAGTAATTATAATTTATTACGGTTCAGCTGTACGTAGTGTGTGGCCTCTATTAGAGCTATTTATGAATAAAATATAAACTGCGCTCTAGCGGTGTAGAAAAGTCGAGAATATAGCACTAAAGTGAGCAATCGAACTATTAAGAATTTCTTTAAGTCGTCATCCAATTAATTATTCATTTCAAAATATAATTTGCAATTGTCTGCGAATTTTCCGACAATTTGTTGTATCATTTAATATTCAATTTATTATTATTATTGTATGTTTTACAGCCAGCAAAATGTGAAATAATCCTTTCTATTTATTTATTAGTTGTATATAATGCGCTCGCTAAGTTTGTCTATTGCATTTTTCTTCTGATTATAAACTATTACACTTAATTTTCTTTTCGATATTTAAGAAAAAGCACAATGACTAGTGTTGGAAATGTCATAAAAGTACTGCTTAAATTCGCTCACTAGAATAGTATTTGAATATTTCGAATTCTCGACTTTTACATAC
The DNA here is from genome assembly GCA_035041595.1 of Drosophila basisetae. Lineage (NCBI taxonomy): Eukaryota > Metazoa > Arthropoda > Insecta > Diptera > Drosophilidae > Drosophila > Drosophila basisetae. Next base: position 2,032,546 of record JAWNLB010000147.1, on the reverse strand, counting down.
CGCAGCACGCAGTACATTTGTATGGATGAGTATTGTAGCTAGAACGAAATAGTATTACACACACATATATATGTATGTATAGTATGTATAGTATATGGTTGGTATGGTATGCTCAATCAAGGTGGTTGATTCTTACGTCTTAAGATTACGCAATGTCAATTCAAAAACTGTACAAATTTTGACGTATTCACTGAAATGGTAAGAGCATAAGTGAATCCAGATTATTATTGAAATGTTGGCAAAAACAATTTATTTGGCATGCAAAACAACAATATTGGAAAGCAAAGCATCAGCATCATTTTTTTCTTTTTGTATATTTGGCGCATGCAATGTGTTCCACCGAAAACTCAAAAAAGCTGCTCTAAGTTTTGGATTTTTAGCTCTTTATTGGTTGGTACTATGCATGTTTATTTATTTTATAGTTATTATTTGTATATTTTTATATAGAATTCTATAGAAATTGTGTGCTACATTCGTTGCACGGTCACGCTGACAAGCCCCCATCGACAATGCAATACACACACACATATATATATATATATACATATATATATATATATATATATATATATACTCGTATATATATAAACAATAATTAAACGCCAGCTTATTAATCATTATTACCATCATCGTCAACATAATTTTCGAGCATCATCCAGCTCCCCTTTCATTATAATCATCGATTGGACATACATATAAATTTTTGTTTCTGTTTCTATAACATGTTGTGTAGTTGTTGTTTTTTTTTTTTGATTTTTTTTTCGTGTGTGTGTTGTTTAACCTACAAAAGAACCTTAGCGTTGGGCCAGCCCCGAATTGAGGGGGGATATAGCAGCAGGCGGCGACCTTTTCGCCTAATAGTTGTTTGCATCTGGCGGCGGCGTTGTCAGATACTCATCGGTTCGCTTGTGCTCGATGAGGGCGTGCACGACACCGCTGTCCGAGGGTAGATCGGATTTTCGTCGCATCAGCGGTTTGTCCTTGTTGCGATCACCGCGTATCTGTGGGTGGAGGGGAGCGTAATGCAGACGTAAGGCATTTATATGATGGGCCACCCCTTTTTGAACCCAGACCGATTGTCGATAACGAGTACGATTACGATTACGAAAGGGTGCGACACTTGACATTTTTGACATTTACAAATTCTAAAGTTGTTATTCAGACTGTGCAGCAGTAGTAGCAGTTGTAGTGAGTGTTACATAGTATGTACATATGCATGTAGTTGTATATAGTTAGTTGCTGAGACGTCGCATAGAGAAAACACATATATTGCACGACTATTTATGTACATATACTATATATTTGCGTCAACTAATAGTTGTGGTTTATTGCATTTACAAATGTATCTAATTGATTGCTTTTAGAAACGATGATTAAAGGGCGTAGTCCGATCAATGATAGAAAAAACCCAAGTCTCCATATTGTTCATTTGATTTGTTTTTTTTTCTTTCAGAATTTTGCTGTACAAATAGATTGATTATTTGTCGAATGGCATTGATTTTTTTGTGTAAATTTCAAAGAGTTGAATTTCTTAAGCTTTTGGAAATGTTATCTTCAATTTGGAGAGCTTATCATTTGGAAAAGTTTAAAATAACGATTAGTATCGTATTAGGATCATCGATAAAGACAGAAAAAATATTTAAAACGCAGCATCTATGAATCGGTTATTTCTCTAGTGATTTACACTGTAGTTTTTGTATAAAATGAACTTTTCTATGGCTAAATACACTTTTTAAACTAAGAGTACATTTTTGTATTTTTGTATTGTAAAAGCAATTCATTCCAAATGTCTAAAATGATGGCCTGTGAAATATGGTTTGTCAATAGTACCAAGAACTATGTACGAGGTGTGTTAAAAAAGTATCGCGAATTTTGGATTTTCGCGGGTTACGTATAATCGAATTTGGATTTTTTTGTAGCGTTATGTTGGTACTCATGTCTCTCACTTATGCCGACAAGCTCGGCCATTTTGAATGTTCACTTAATTGTTGACAGTTGCTTTGCTTGCACGTGTTTTGGATCGTCTTCGATTTTTACCTATTCAAAAAAATGGATCAAAGAACCTGTATCAAATTTTGTGTGAAAAACGAAATTAAGTGCGCGGATGCATTCCGAATGTTGATTGTGGCATACGGAGAAAGAAACGCCCGGATTTGTGGAAGAACAAAAATTGGCTTTTGCACCACGATAACGCCCCTGCTCACACATCGTTGCTTGTGCGCGACTTTTTGGCCAAAAACAACACACTAATGATGCCGCAGCCACCGTATTCCCCAGATCTGGCCCCCTGTGACTTTTTCTTGTTCCCTAAACTGAAGAGGCCCATGAAAGGACGACGTTACGCTACGCTTGACGAGATAAAGACGGGATCGAAGGAGGAGCTGAACAAGATAAAAAAAAAATGATTTTTTGAAGGGCTTCGAAGATTGGAAAAACCGTTGGCACAAGTGTATAATATCTCATGGGGATTACTTTGAAGGGGACAAAATAGATATTCATGAATAAATAAATAATATCTGAAAAAACACAAAATTCGCGATACTTTTTGAACACACCTCGTATACAGTGTACATGACAAGGACTAATAGCTCTGTTATTATCTGTTTGTTATTGATAAGTTGATCGATTTTAATCTAAAAACCTACTCCGTGGGTTTTTGATAATTAAGCGCATGTAAAGTGTTAGTAAGGTGTAGAGCTGTGGCAGTGTGCCAATTAGTCAATAACATTCACGTGTGCATAAATATTTTACTATCTTTTTTTGCTTATTTAGCGTACATTTGTTGAGTTGGGAGCGTTGTTTAAAAATGTATGTGTATTTAAATAAAACCAATAAATAAGTCGTACATATATTAATAGAATAAAGATAAAGAAACATGTATTTAGAACTGGATATGAGTGCGATTATAGTTTGTAACAGGCTTTCATGTAATCCAATGTTCGCTTATTGTTAAAAGTAGTTTAAGGATTAACTGACTGTCGCAACACACACACACACACACAAACGCAAGCACGCACACACACACACACATACACTCGCTGCTCTCAGACACAAATACGTTGGTGTGTTTGATGTGTGTGCCAGAGTTAGTAGTTGTGTAGCGTGGTTAGTGTGGCAATGGCTTGTCTCACCTCTCTGGGCTCCTGGTTTGGCTGTTGTTGTTGTTGCGTTAGCGGCGGTTGCGACCTTGTCTGTTGCTCAATCTTATCGTAGGTTAGATCACAACTATCATTGTATTGATCGTACAGTATTTGACTATCGGACATCGGCACACCAACGTTGTATTGTCGGGTCTTAGTAAACTCCGGATTGGTTTTGGCCAGTGTCTCCACCTGCTGCCAGAGCTCCTCGCGCTGTGATAACTTCTCGCGTTCCCTTCAACAAAACGGTCGGCAATTAATTATTGTGATTCAGATTAAGTATTATTAATTAGTGAGTTGTCTATTCCTTACTGCTGCTTCTCTTGTTTGTAGTTTTTGCTGCACTCATCAAACAGCCGCTGATTCATCTCCATGAACAGCTTGAGTGCATTGTATATGAGACCGTGAATGGTCTTATTCCAGTGCGTCTTCGAGTTGCGATTAAGCGCCGGAAACATGATGGGCAAAATGATATGCGAGTTGTCCGCTATCAGCGACATAATGTACTCATTGTTCCAATAATAGAGCGCACGCTCCGCCACCTGAAAGTGCGGCGAGGAGACGCTCTTGGATATCTGCCGGAACAGCGGCACCATCACCTTCTGAAACTCGGCCGGCTCTATAACATCGAGCAGTTCCTCCAGTTCGTTCAAAAACATCACCTCCTTGGGACTGTGCGTTTTGGGCCAAAACTTCAATAGACTTCTGCAGAAATATATTGTGCAAAAGTTAATTACGATTTTATGTTGATAAATTCGATACTGCTAACTTACTTGATAACCGCCTCTGACAAACTGGGATCCTTCTCAAGGAACTGCACTACACAGTAGGTTAGCTGCGGATGGTACACGGAGAGGCTCTTGGCCTTATGCAATGGCAGCAATACCTTAAGTAAAAATTGTTTATGCTCCTCCTTGAGCGGTAAGGCAAATCCATTAATAATGCTACCCAAAATTTCCAGCAGCTCTGCAATTCCATTATGATGCTCCGTTTCGTAGATAAATCTATGAATTATTTGCGAAATTGAAAATCATTTGATTAGCAAAAGTTCCATCAGCTTCAACATATTTCGTGTTTAGTACTATCAATTACTAACCTGTAAAACACATTGTTTATTTGCTTCCTAATAAATGCCCTCAATCCCAAGAATTTGCCATAGATGCGATGTAAAACAGTCTTAAGGAAATCACGTTCACGCGGATCCTCTGAATCGAATAAGTCCAACAGTTGCAATACAAATTGATGATCGATAAAGCGTTTTGCAATATTTGGCTGAAAATCGGGTGACTCCAAGAAGCGCAAAAATAGCTCATAGACTAACTGCAAATGTGGCCAAGATGATTCCAATGTTGGCTCATCCTCTTCCGGATCAAATTCAGCGCCATTGGGATTCGACGAGGGCGGCAAGGTGCGAAATAGGTTCACAGAAAACTGAACAATAATATCGATATTAAAAATGAGAAGAGAGATATATTTGATGTCACTTACCATATTGATGGCCTCCGGGTAGACAATCTCTGTAATGACGCCATTCTGATTGGAGAGGTACTCGACCATCTCGTGGAGGGCGGCACGTTTGACCTCCTTCCATTTTAGATCGCTCAGCGGTTCGGAGAAGTCGAACAAGGTGCAGCATTGCCGTAATTTCTGCAAGAACAGCTCCTCCCGCTCGGCTGCTGCCGTTTCTATGGGAACAAATGAAACGGATATTGTTATTTAGACTCCCTAATCAAATATAGATGTTGGCATCAACAAATTAAAATGATATTCTACAAACTGAGAGCGGACATTAACGAAACAATAACAACTCAAAAACTCAAACTGACTATAAAAACAGCAAGCGAAACTAAGACAGATTTTCGTTAATTCAAATAATGGATCTCTAAGTAGCTAAGAAGAAGGAGCGTAACCAATAGCAACCTCGCAGTGGCGGCAACGCCAGCGCAGTTGATGCATTCGGTGGCGAGTGAAACAGATTCCGATCGCGTGCACGTCCTGGACTTCCCGTCAGCTGTTGCAGCGTCTGCGGCGACGACAGATTATTATGGACAATGGTATCGCCATTTTGGCGTACCGCTGCTGGTACAGACGACGACGCAGACGCTGACGATGCTAACGTTGATGTAAATGCCACAGACGTCGACGCACTGCCGCCGTTGCGCTGGCCAATGCCCAGAGATATGCTTATGCCACCGACCAGATTCTGTGCCACTGTCGTGGCGCTTGAGGTGGTGCTGCCATCAAGCATCACTTCGACGTTGCTAGTGCTGCTGCTGCTGCTGTTGTTGCCGGTGGTGATGGTATTGGTGGTGCTGTTGTTGGTAGTGGCAGCAGCAACTGCATTGCTGCCCACATTTTTGGTGGCATTCAATATGTTCTTAATGGCCGCGGCAGCGCTCACGGGTGACTGTTCAGTTGAATGATCGTTTTTTGATTTTTTTATTTTTTTGTATTGTTTGGTTTTTTAGTTTTTTTTTTTTGATTTTGAGGTTGAGCGTGATATCGATTTATGAAATGAGTAGAGCAAAAAATTTCATTCATTATGTGTACGAATACAACTCATAGTGATTGTTATTGTTATTGTGTCTGGTTTTTAAATATGTCTGATTGTGGATGTTGTGTGGTGTGTATGTTTTTTGGATTTTTTCAATTGCTGCAAACCTTGTTGCTGGCCGAACTGACGTTTGTGGACGAGACGCTTGCCACTGCGGATGCTGTGCTCAACAATGAGCTGGCTGTGGTTGCTGCCGAAAAGTGCTGCGCCAAGGTGGACACCAGGGAGGAGCTGCCGCTACTGCCAGCTGCAGTTCCAATTGGTGTTGCTGCTGTTGTGCTGGGTGTGCTCTTTGACATGGTAACTGTGGATGCTCCGGCTGCTGCAGCTCCTGTTGTTGTTGCTGTTGCAGTTACATTCGCCGCATTGGACGACAGCGACAGCGACGATGTCGATGATTGCGAGCCAAATGGCGATGAGCCGGCTATTAGAGCAGCAGCTGCAGAATTCGCACCACCGCCGTATGTGACCGCCGATGAGGTGGAGCAACTGGCAGCTGCCGAGGCCAGCGAGGATGAGCCAGCCTGAGACAGCGATGACAGCGCTGAGCCTGATGAATTTGAGCTAGTCGATGATGAGGACGGCGATGATGATGCTGTTGCGGTGGTGGTGATGGCGGTGCTGCTGCTGCTGGCGACACTTGCCTCTGGCGGAGACAGTGGCATCTTACGTGCCTGCGCCTCGAATTTCGCTTTTAGCTCCTCCACGCTGCTAAATTTAAATTTACTGCTATCCTCCGACTGCTGCTGCTGCTGCAGCTCGTCGTCGTCGTCGTCAGCCAGCAGATCTAAGCCGCTGTGAAACGATGGCGATTTGGGTATGCGTATGCCACCCAGTGCATAGTAACCAGGGGTGGCAGCTGTTGCTGTTGTTGGCTTCTGCTGTTGCTGCTGTTGTTGTTGTTGCTGCTGCTGTTGTTGTTGTTGCTGCTCCTGCCTTAATGCTGCTGCTGTTGCTGTCTTGTTGTTGTTGGCGACTGCTGCTGCTGCTACAGTTGTTTGCTGTTGCTGCTGCTGTTTGTTGGGGCCGTTTAGATGGCTACCCGTTAACAACATAGCACCGATGACCATTTCATTAGTGCCGCACTTGGTTTAATGGCGGCGCAATCGAAACGCATCGCACTTGCACTTTGGCTTAATGTGGTTTCATTTGCTAATTGCTGACAACAACAGCAACAACAAAGACACACACACACACACACACGGAACAACAACAACAAACGATGGGATAGGAAAATGTGACACTATCAAAGTTAATTTTTGCTTGATTTTTTTTGTTTTTGTTTGTATTCTTTTGTTAAGCGTTAATTATGTTTTTTATAGCATCTGTAATGGGAATTGCAATATATAGATTATGATTTATTTATGTAAGCATGGCACATGTTAATGGAATGCAAATGAATTGAAAAATGCAAATGAAAAATGTATATGAAAAATGAAGTTAATTGCTGGGCAAGAGAGAAAAAAAACATTTAACTATAGACACTACAATCCCTCCCTTCCCTCCCCCGCCACGTAATTTAACTATTTGTGTCTGTGTGTGTGTGTGTGTAAATGTGGGCATGTATTTCATATCACTTACGATTTTCTATTGGGAACGGAACCGGTTTTTGCAATGTCTGGAATTTTAGCTATTTTATTTTTGGTATAACGGTACATTGCTTGGCAAGCAAGCTACAAATGAAACGGTTGTTACAATGTGTTCAATATAACCAAACTGCTGGGCAACGACGATAACAGTTAATTTTTCAGTTTTTATATGCGAAAAGCTGCCGCAAACTCGTATTGACTGCGGGGCAGTCGACACAAAAAAATCGATAACATTTGCCGTGGGCGAGCTCAGGATGAGACAGCGAGAGCGAAAGCGAGAGCGTAAGCGCAGCAGCAGCAAAAGCAGCAAGAGAACGCGCATAGTTAATGACAAACAAATTGAAAAAAAAAGAAAAAAAAAACTATGACAGCAATGACAACAATGCCAGATGGCCACCAAAATGGCAACAATTTGAATGCCAATGGCAAACGCTTTAATAATTAGCAAGTGGGTGAGCAATAAAATTTCAAACATATCAAGATAGGGACAGCAAACGGAGCAAACCGGTGCATGTCAGCCGAAGAGCGGCGCGTAAGTGGCGCGCAAGGCAAGTGTCATAAATGGGGCGGCGGGCGTTACTAGCATATTGATATTTGTGAATAGTGTTGAACAACCATGCAAAAAAAAAAATACAAAATAAAACGAAATAAAACATCGCTCACTTGACCTCTGCGAACTTGCTTAATAACGCATCAATAAAACAAATATTACATTTAAAAAAATTACAACGTTGGGAACCCCTTCACACACACATATATATATACATATGTATAGATGTTGTATATGGGAGGGGGTGGCGTAAATATATTGTTTACTCACTTTCATTTAGCGGACTAAGCGCCGTCAGTTCACAATTCTTGGACACATTGTAACGGTTGCTGCTCTGACGTTTCTCCTTGCGCACCAGCGGCGTTGTTGTTAGGTTCAAGCCCTTCGTGATCTGAGTGGGCGGCGGTGCATCTCGCGGTGGTGTGCTGTCCTTGTCTGTCTTGTTAGCCTGCAAATACCGAGCAAATTCATGGTCATTGCGGAAGTATGGGCGAAAGACAGAGAGAGAGAGAAAGAAAGAGTGGGAGCAAGGGGCTGGAGAGAGTCCATCGGAGGAGCGCAAGAAAAACAAAAACCAAACAAATTGCACAATTCAAACGAAAAATAAATTTCACTTGCAAAAAAAAAAACAAAAACAACAACCAGCATTGGGCTCAAAAAATCCATTTACATTAGGCACCTTATCCTTAACTTTTACCTTGCTCTGTGCAAATCCTTGTCGCCTAAGTCGAGCTGTCGCCTGTGGGTGGGTGTTAGTCTCGATTTTAGTAATGCCAAACAAAGAAATGGTGCACACTCTCTATACACACACATGTATAGGTGTATTACTACATAGATTTTTTTATTTATTTTTTTTTTGATTTTGTAGGCAAACATTGAGAATCTAATTGGAATCAATCATCAGGCACATGGATACAAAACATTGGCGATGATAAGATTAGATATTCATTTTGTGCGTTAAGGTTGAGGCCACTAGGAGCCCTATAAGTGCTACATATATATATATAGATATATCTATGTGGGGTACGACGAGGCTTGGCACCTAAATCGTTCTATATAATTGACGTCAAATATTAAGCATGCTGCATTGGGTCGCTGGACGTTGGTTGGTTATGTTATGTTAAAGTGGTTGATATTTATATTTATTGTTTGTAAATAATAATGTTCATGGTGTATATGTATATGATATATATGTACTAAATCAACATCCGGGACTCATTGGATTGGGCTCAAGTGTTGGACAACGCATTGTGCATAAACAGACACACGCACACACGCACACACGCACACACGCACACATACATAGAGATGGATGTGCATAAAAACATTGAGAACTCACCTCGCTTTTGTTGGTTGTTGGAACAACAACAGTGCCGCTTGTCACAACGATGGGCGATGTTGTTGTTGGTGATGCTGGCGTTGTTGTTGTTGTTGCTGCTGCTGCTACTGTTGTTGTTGTTGTACTAAAGGTACTGCTATTCTCTTTGATACCGTTAGTGGCTGTTGTGACTTTGTTGTTGTTGTGTGTTGGGGCCGTTTCGTTTTTGGTTGCCGCTGCTGCTGCCTCTGTCGCTGACGTTGTTGACACCGCCGCTACTGCTGCCGCTGTCGTGCTTTTTGTTGCTGTTTCTAATGCTTCGTTATCCATAATACGCTTTCAGCTTTATCTGCAGCTTTATATTGTTACTGCCTGCTTTGCTTAGTTCTCTGCTTCTTCCTTCAACAATAACAACAACAACAACAACAGCTGAGAGTTCTCGTTCACTTTAATTTGTCCTCTCTCTCTCTCTCGCTCGCTCTTTTAATTGATTTGAATCTGATAATGACGGGCACAATTTAAAATCCACTGCTGTATGGGTAAGTGTCGAAAAGAAAATTAACGTAACAAAAATAAAAACTAAATTTGACGAAAAAAAAAAATTAATTAAAACCACATGCAGCAAAAAATGTACCGATCAGCGTACACACACACACACACACATACGAACACATAATTACACACAGCAGACACGAGCAGTGCGAATATAAGAAGGGGAAAGGAAAGGTAAAAGAAAACCGTGCGCACTTGGCCAGAAATCGAAGTTGTCACATATAAATACCAAGCAATGGCCTTAAGCACACCACACAACACCAAATCCGGTTCTAAACGGTTCTAAACACATCCAAGAAGTTGCACTTGATCAGTTCCGATACGACTTAATATGTCTCACTGCTTGTTTGTATGTATTCATGTACATAATAACTTTTTAGAGATTATTCGAATTGGCCGACAGGAATTTAACGAATCAGGTGACGGCCCTTAAAAGCACACTCTCATCACTTTTGTGCGTTTTCCGCGAGAAATTGCAAACGCAGAAAATAAATACAAACAGCAAAACACACAAACGCAATGCGACAGCAAGCAACAAGTTGCGAAGCAATGGCCGTCGATCAGAGTTGCCAGACTCAGAATTCATCTCATTCCCCATGCGAACGAGCGTCAAGTGTGCGTGCGTATGTGTGTGTGTGTGCGGACAATGTTTGTTGGTGTGCTTGAGCGGGTAGCGGGGCTTTGAGGAGGGGTTTGCTGGCTCCTCTTTTTTACATTCCGCTACACATAAATATTGTATAGAGCAATATTTGAAAAAACACTCGCACACATTTCATATGTCACCTTAGAGCGCCGGGAGGGCGACAGCTCTGCTCGCTAAACATGGGGAAACAAAGAGAACAAAAATAAAATGAATGTGTACTATGCATATTTAATAGTTGCAGCAAAAACGTCAAGCCTAAACAATAATAGATATGCAAAATATAAAAAATAAAAAAAACGTTCAATTGTGAATCTGAATGTCAAAAGGAGGGAGCGCGTTTAGGGCTGGGCAGGCGCACTGTTAGAAAGAGGGAGGAGGTGATGGTGGGAGAGCATTTTATTTACCGCCAGAAGATGCAAGAACTTGTTCAATTTGCCCCTACTGAGATTTAACATTAAGTTTTTTGCTGATTATAGATGTTTTCGTTTTCGTTGTTCTTTTCTTTTTTCCTTTTTTTTGTTTTACGTAAAATGTGAATTCTAACACACGCACACACACGCTCTGACCAAACACACACTCACAACGCTCGCACTGTTTTCTCGTTAATTCACTCGAGCTCTCGAGGCTGTGGATATTTGCTGTGTGATTTATTTGCGCTTCGCTTTTGCGCTACAATTTTCTCCTTTGATTGCGAATTCTCACAAGGCTGTCGCGCAATTCACAATTGGTTATGAACTTTATGGTTTCTGAATCACCTTTCCATCAATAACACTCAACATCAATATCTAGTCTTATTATACAAATCGTATTTAAGTAAAATATATTTTTGTTCACGCAACGTCGCTGCCAAATAAATGTAGTGCTGCCGGACAGACCGATAGCAGCTTTTATGGAAAAATATCGATGGTCGATTCAACAAAAACCCACTTTCATCGATACACACAGATAATGAGCAGCACAACTGACTGGAATTAAACCAAGGACTGTTTAAAATTTAAACAGAGAATTTCTTTTGAAATTCGTATTATTTTACACATATACAATCCTTGCAAGTGTCGAATAAATTAGATTATACGAATGAATAAAATAATAAATTATCGATGCATAAGAATGTCTGACAAAATAATTTATAAATATCGAAATTTATATGCGTCGCTAAATTGCGGATGGCAACACTGTTGTTTATAATATAAAGTTTTTAAGAACGAACGGACAAGAATTGTCATGCAAATTACAATAAAGGTGCTGAAGGGCACAGATTGCACGCTCGAGGTAGATTGCTCAACTACATATAATAATAAAACGATTGTAATGTGATGTCGTCTCCCACTCCGGCCAGGTGTCACCGACGGCCACTATTCTGGAAGTAAAAGAACAAATTGATGCCGCTCTGCAAATTCCCGCCTCAAATCAGAAACTACTATTGCTTGGACGACCATTGAACAATGACCAGACAATTGCCTCCTATCCGAATATCAAAGAGGGCACCAAAATCAATCTGGTTGTTATGAAGCCGGGACTACGCGACTGCATCCACCGCGCCTTTCGCAAATACTACACGGAAGCGCAATCCGAAAGGCTGACCAACGAATTCATGACGGATTTTGAAGCAAAACTCAAAGAACAGAGCCTGGACGATTTAGAACGCTTTGCTGATAACTCGATATAAAACTGAAAAAAATTGCTTTTTTATTAATTGTTTATTGTAGTAAAAGAATCACAACTGAGTTGATTTGAAGATTAATGATATTTATTTTGAACAGGCTGGCAACTCTTATGCTTGCATCTCACTTTGAGCATAGGTGATAGTGTGTGTGTGAGCTGTTTCATTGTCAGAAATGCAGGCGTGCAGGTTTTTTAGCCGAGTTGTGAACTCTACGAAGCCAAACGTGAGATCTTTTTCCAGAACACTTGGAGCCATGGTTAAGGTAGGTTCAGCACTCAGCATCCCCCAATTGCGACCACAATTGTCGCAATTGCAAAATTACATAAGCACATAAGCACTAAAAAAAAGGGCTGCATAAATATTGATTAATGCGGAAGCGACAATTGCAAGGCCAGCATCAAGGTTACATCACTTACAACTGTGTGTGTGTGTGTGTTTATGTGTATTTTTAGGTTGGAGACAAACTGCCGTCTGTGGACCTCTTTGAGGATTCTCCAGCAAACAAGATAAACACCGCCGATTTGACAAATGGCAAGAAAGTGATCATCTTTGGTGTGCCTGGCGCATTTACACCTGGCTGCTCCAAGGTGAGTTCTGACATGGATAACGGCAACTTTATAGAATTGCAAAATAATAAATGTTATTGATATTTATTGGTTTTAAATAATAACTTAATTTTTCCTTTTACTTACGAAAACAATATCTTATGGTATTTCAAAATAACTATATTTTTAATATTATACATAAGTAATTTAATTTCATTTTCGGCAGACGCATTTGCCGGGGTATGTCAGCTCTGCAGACTCGCTGAAGGAAGAGCAGGGCGTGGATGAGATTGTTTGCGTTTCGGTTAACGATCCATTCGTGATGTCCGCCTGGGGTAAGCAGCATGGAGCCGATGGCAAGGTGCGCATGCTGGCCGATCCCTCCGGCGCACTTGCATCTGCTCTGGATGTGAACATTGATCTCCCACCGCTGGGCGGTGTGCGCTCCAAGCGCTACTCCATGGTCGTCCAAAATGGCGAGGTCAAAGAGTTGAACGTGGAGCCCGATGGCACCGGCCTGAGCTGCTCCCTGGCCAACAATATTGGCAAGAAGTAGACGCCTATAACTAATGATATATATTCTGCTACTACTACTACTACATATATATGCTTGTAGGGATCGAATCATGTAATAATTAGTGCCGTGGCCCAGTGTCAATCAATATCAGATTTTCAATGTGTACTGAATAAAAAAGACAAACACAATTCGAGAAACTAGGCATAATGTATTGTATTGTATTTTAATTTCTAGTTGCTAAATAGTCTTATCACTAACGGTTGTCTGTGTTGGGCGCAATCTTCTGAGAGAGGAGCTTGCCGTAACCGCCTCGACCCGCATCATAATCTGTTCGATATTCATCTCGCACCTGTCCGCCGGTTTTGCCGCGTCCATATTGACGGCCCTCAATGAAGCCGGCGTCCCAATCGACGCGAATCAGTCGATCATCCAGTCGCGTACCATTCACAAATCTACAATAAATCTTTTAATTATTGTTTATTCTTGATGTGGCTGTGCAACAAACCTCATGGCCGCCTCTGCCTCGGCTCTCGTGTAATATTCAACAAAACAGAAACCGCATGGTGTCTTCTTGTACTTGTCCAGGCCCATAACAATGATGCGCACATCGCCGCAGCGCGAGAAGAGCTCGTGTATCTGCTCCTCGGTTGTGTAAAATGACAAGTTTCCCACGTAGAGTGTGGTAGAGTCGCGCAAGGAGCGTTCCTGCTCCGACCGCGATCCCTGAATAATTGAACAAATGCATTAAGGACTGGGGATATTGGATATCTGGATATGTGGTAATGCTTACTTTAAAATGCTGATCACGGTAGGAGCTCAAATCTACGGATGCAGTCATATTTTGCTACTAAGTCGATAAATAAATTGAATACAAACAAGTCAAATAATTTTTTTTTGCTTAAACGTAGCAACTCTACTATCGTTGCGTCGATTAAGTATCGATATTTCAGAGTTGCTGCAATCGATACTAATATTGTTGCAAGCGTGTGCACACTCGAACGGTTGAGAAATATGTAGTGACCAGGGCTGCACAAAGAATAAATATAGATATTCCTCTGCCACTTGGGGGGTATACACTTGTCGCGAAAGAGAAACAGCGTAGCAAAACAAAATGTAATTGGCTGGCCAAGTTCACTCAGTCAACGCAAGAAAAAAGTGAATTAAATGCATAATAATACGCATAACATTAGCGCCAATAAAAGGCAGCTCCGTTTTCGCGCTGCTGACGTCAGCGCCAGCAACAGCCGTATCGAAGAGCTGCAAAACGATGAAATACATAAACTGTCAAAAGCAAAACAGCAAACGAATCCAGATGACGTCGGCGCTTCTGTAGTTTCAGCTGCAGCAGCAGCTCAGCAGCGCCTGCATAACGGTAAATTTAAGAATTTGGAAATTTTGAATGTCGATATCGATTCTTATGTGATCTTTGCGCCCATTTAGCCGGTTCGGAGACAAGCACATTTTATGACTTCTTCAAAGTAGAAATGACACGCGGCTATATGCTGGAGCACGACGAGGAGCGCTACTCGGCCCGTCGCCAGAAGATTTATAGCTTTATGCGCATACCCCGCGATCTGGAGCGCTTTATGGTCTATGGCATAATGCAGTGTGCCGACTCCTTTCTCTATATACACACATTTTTGCCGGTACGATTCCTCTTGGCCGTCTGGTCACTCCTCACGCGCACTGTGGCACGTATCTGTCGACTGCGCAGCGGCAATCAGCGTATCTTGTCGCCGGCAGAGATTTGTGATCTGCTCAAGGGCGCCATTTGGATATCGGTGACGTTGATCATGCTGCTGGTGGATACGAATCGCGTTTATCACATCATCAAATCGCAATCGATCATCAAGCTATATATATTTTATAATATGCTCGAGGTGGGGGATCGTCTGCTCTCGGCCTTTGGCCAGGACACCATAGATGCTCTGTTCTGGACGGCCACGGAGCCGAAGCACTCCAAGCGCGAACATTTCGGCGTTCTCACGCACATTCTCTTTACGCTCATCTATGTGTTTCTGCACAGCGGACTCATCATGTTTCAGGCGAGTTTTTGATTTAGATTGCTCTTTTTTATGTAAAACACATAATATTCATTTGATAGTATGTATATTTATTTATGCATTTATTTTGTTATTCATTTTATTTTTGCTTACAGGCCACCTGTCTAAATGTTGCCGTCAATTCCAATAATAAGGGCCTGCTCACCATAATGATATCGAACAATTTTGTTGAGCTTAAGGGATCCGTGTTTAAGAAGTTCGACAAGAACAATCTGTTTCAGTTGACCTGTAGCGATGTGCGGGAACGCTTCCATTTGTCTGTGCTGCTGTTCATTGTGATGATACAGACTATGAAGGAATTCGATTGGAGCATTACCCAATTTTGTGTCATGTTGCCCGATTGCTTTGCGGTGCTGTTTACCGAAATCCTGATCGATTGGGTGAAGCATGCGTTTATAACAAGATTCAACGAGTTGCCGGAGAGCATCTATCGCGAGTATACAACAAGTTTGGCCTACGACATGACGCAGACGCGTCAGAAGCATGCATTTTCTGATCACTCGGATCTGGTTGCACGGCGCATGGGCTTTATACCGTTTCCGCTATCCGTGGTGCTCATCAAGGCGATCTACACGGCCGTCTCATTTCACAATTTAGCCGCCTGGCTGCTGTTTTTGTTGGCCTACTTGTTTGCGTTGGGTCTGCGCATTTGTTTGACGGTTTGTGCCCTGGGCAAGGCATGCAAACTGATGAAGGAGCATCAGACGGAGAGGAACAGCTCCACGCCCAGCAGCATGACCAATATGCCGTTTATTGCAACAAACATCACAAGTGCTCAAGCTGTAAACACAAATAATACTAACAATAACAATAACAATAACAATATTAACAGCAGCAGCATCACCAGCAACAACAGCAGCGGCAATGTTGCATTTAAACCCTTAAATGTCACAATCGCAGCCACGCAGATGGATCCAATTTTCTCACGGATCAGTGCCACGTCGACGCCCAAGAAGGCGGCCAGTGAACATGAGCTGGATGTGACAAACTCGCTTGAATTGGGGGCCACAGCGCTCTTCTCCAATAGCGATGTGGATCTGGACGATGTGTGCCTAAACGAACAGGTGACGAACGTGAATGCCACAGGCAATGCTCAAGATGTATATCAGGATGAGGAGCTGGCACGCAGCGAGCCTGATCTGATGGCCGGCTTTGAGGCCAGCGCCAGTGCACAGCAGGAGCGAACCAAGCGATTGCCCAAGCGTACCCATAAACGTTCCGAATCCGAGCCGTTTGTTTCCATTGCGCCTAACGGTGCAACGTAGCTGAAACTACCATTTCAATTTACTTTACTCTACTTTCTTTTTACCTTCTTGCTTCTGGCTATCATGTAAATTGCTTGCGTCCGCTGGGGTCTTAGAATCCTCCCCTGGGTAGATAATTATGTAATGTGTAGACCTAAGTGAAATGGATTTTATGTATATGTATTGCATTAGTTTAGGAATTGTCCGAATAAACTTGATTTTTTATATATATCCTGATACTTTACTCTTATTGCCTTTTCTCTAATTTTTTTGTGTGTGCTTTTTTTTCTGTTGCAAAAGTTATAACAGTCTATTTGAATTTAACAGCACAAAGCTCTGTGGCGCTGTTACAGTGCTGTTGTTGCGCTGTTTGCAGCGCCTTTATTGAGCTGTTTACAGTGCTGTTATTGCACTATAATAAGAGCGTTGCATACTTTTTTGGGCAGACAAAGAAATATTTGGAAATGTAAAGTCGAAATAGGCCAAGACACACATGTCATTTTTTCTGATACTATATAAATGCACAATTGTGGAATATTCACTTCTCTGCTAGTAGTGAACGAGAAATATAATTTGCTTAACGAAAACGAGCTTAAATCCTGTTGAACAAATCTTGACATAAAATCGCAAGGTAAAATAAATGAACAGAAAAGCAAACACACAAACAAAAGCCAAAAAGTAAAAGGAACACCGACTCAGAAATAAATGTTCCCTTAACTGATAATATTTATAACTTTACTGCAAAACTGGTATTCCATTTATACGTTCAGAAAACTGTATTTTAATCTGTATTCCTTTTTTTTTTTGCAACACGGTTCAAGGAATTCCTGCAGCGACAAAATGGCTCCCCGAAAAGCTAAAATGCAGAAGGAGGAAGTACAGTTGGAGCTGGGTCCTCGGGTGCTCGATGGCGAAAATGTCTTTGGCATTGCCCACATCTACGCCAGCTTGTCATGTCAGCGAGACCATCGCTCGGGTCACGAGCGGCATGAAGCTGAGGGCGGATCGCGATGAAGCTTCTCTCTACGCAGCTATGTTCGCTGCTCCGGATGTCGCTGAGAAATGCAAGCTGCTTGGAATTACGGCGCTGCATGTCAAATTGCGTGCAACTGGTGGCAACAAGACGAAGACACCGGCACCCGGCGCCCAATCGGCGCTGCGTGCTCTGGCCCGTTCTTCACTGAAAATCGGTCGCATCGAGGATGTTACACCCATCCCGTCCGATTCCACGCGCAGAAATGGGGGTCGACGTGGTCGCCGTCTCTAAAAGGCGCTGAAGAAATACCACAAGACAAATAAATATTTTTATATCATCATTATTTCCAACACAATTTTTTATACAGTCGATTTCACGTCAAATTCACAGAGCTTGAACTCCTAATAATAATAATAATACTACAATTTAAGATTGTTATTTTCTATGTGGTATTTAATAACATCATTTCAGACTACTATAAAAAAGTGGCTTAGTATAACATTCTTGTGCAAGGAAAAAGCTTATATATATATATATAATGACCAAAATAGAGGCTGACACTAATTGCTCATTGGATCTTTTTTGCTCAACTAGCCAGCAATCGCCTTACCAATTAGAAACATACATTGTTGCCCAACAATGTAGGCCTAAATGTTTATTAACTTCCGCAACGCCTCTGCGTAACCTTTAATTTGCCTGTGTAAACTTGTGTGGGACGTCCTGTGCTGTCCCAGTTTGACAGGCTGTGTGTCCTTCGCATTTGCTTGTTGCCTCGCTTGGGGTATTCTGATTTCAACATTAAGCATATTTGCAGCAGCCAGTAATCCTAGTATAACATTTAGCTTCCATGGGAACAATCGCTCGAAATATGAGTGCGGATATGAACACATTTTTTTGCTCAACAAGCTGCACGTTTTATGATATATTAAAAGTTGGAATAATAATATTTTGGAACGTACTACTATGTCATACGGGTATTTCGACTTTTAAGGCGATGATTAAATTTAAATGGGTATTTGGGCTTCGATGAGCCAAAGATGGCCGTTTTTCCCCCATTTTGTACTTTATGTTTTTGCTAACCAAATAAGTCAGTGCACCCAAGCGCAGGACAATCAGCTAGAAAGCTCGACTTTCCGCCTTAAGACTGGAAAGTGTTGAGTACATTTTTGGGATGTGCGTTGAATGGAAAATTGGATGAATGAAAATGGGAAATGTTTGCACGCTTCGAAAAATCAACAAGCTGCAAATAGCGCGCAGAATTCGCTGCCCAAAGGCGGCAAACTTATTGCATTACAATCCTCCCTGGAGCAGAAACACGCGTGAACACACACACACACGCACACACACACACACACACACACACACACACACACACACACACACACACACACGCACTTTCGATTTTGCCGCTAGAAAAGCGCCGCGCCTTTGGGCGTTTGAGTTTTATGAATGAAATTCTACGCTGACCTTGAGCGTAATTACGTCAGTGCTGGCTATTGGGGAAATGTGCTCCTCTCTCCGAGTCCATTTAATGCGCAGGTCTGTTGAATCCAGTTGCCCCTTTTCGAATTCATTCATAAAATGCCAGTTGGGCTTCGTATTCATGAATGGTGGTTCTTGGCCAAATCGGTTCACGGGCGCCACCCACCCTACTTTTCAAGGACGCGTGTCGTTGCTGGGCATCCTTATTGATTTTCCCATAATTTTTATCTACCCATGTCGCGCCATTTAAGATATTTGTTAGGCAACCAAGAACTCGATGCCATTCTCTCATGCTTTTTAAAGTTATATCATATTACTATTGGTATAATACACAAGTTGGCCCTTATTGGACTGGTTTAATTGAATTTTCTCGACCATATTGCATAATCAGTTTTGGCTTAGACATTTCAATATGAAATTGATGAATGCGCTAAGACTTTGCTGACTGATTCAGTTTTGTGACCAACTAAAATTTTTCTTTTGCGTATTTTTTTTCTTCATTTTTTTGTGTTACATAAATTTGATATATATACATATATACATATATATATATATATATATATGTGTGTGTGCATACATTAAAGAGGTAAAGCTTGAGTCGAGTTCACAAAATGCTACAGAATTTTTCCATACCAAAGAAATTGCTTTTTAGTTTACTTACAAGATTAAATAGAAACATGTTTTTTTTTAACCAAATCCAAGCGAATATTTTTAAGATTGTTTAGGGTTTTTGAAGATTCATGTTTTATTCCATGTAAAGTATGAAGTTATACATAAATATTTCGATTTATTCAATTTAGCTGATCCCAAAATAAGCTATTCGAGTTTTGAATAAAAGGAGAAATGAAAAAACAAATGTTTTTATAACAATATAAAAAGTGTAAAATTGCTTGCACAGCAATTAACAACAGATTGCTCAGCCATATGATTGTCAGAGCTCATAGTTTTCCATGAAAACTGTTCCTTTTGCGAAAGTTTTTCCACGGCTGGCATGGCAGCGCCAAAAAAGCTGTCTCCAAAAGCAATTTCCGGCCGGCCGGTGTGCGTTAAAAATAGCCTTGAGTAAGGAACAGAAAAACGGAAAGTGAACGCGCAGTTTTATGAATGAAAAGAGCTTGCGACTAACTCAGCTCTCACTCAGCCCTCCCCCAGCCCACCCCAGCCAGGCGAAACTTGCATGGAAAAGTTTTTTTCGTGTGCGATGCCAGGCAGGGCCAACAAAGTTTCGCCTTGCTCTTGACTGGCCTTAGCCCATAATTTATTGATTTTCTGATTTTCTGCACTCGACTTGCCGGCACATGCGCCCTTCGCGCCATCCAGCTGTTTATCTATGTATGTGCCACATTGTCGTCACAATCTGGCTTTTTGCATGGCAGCACCCCTCACTCCACTCCACTCCACTCCACTGATAAAAACTGTTGCGCTCCCCCGTCCTAACTGCGTCACTGACGTCATACGGTCAAAAATTTGCTATACAAAGTTACACAGAGGAGCGTTAAGTGAAAAGCATTTAAATGGTTAGCAATTTGCCTTTGGAAAACTCATTGAACCAATCATGCTGCTCCAACTTGGATTGCACAAGTCCGCCTAACACATATAGACGAACGGGTACAAAGTCATAATCAGCTCGGTTTTCGCTGGCCTCATCGTTATCATCGGCATTCGGTTCTTGCTCCTGGGACAGCGTTACATCAATGACCATGATGCCGTGCATCAAATAAACAACGCCGCAGGTGAGAGATCCTAGCGCCTGATAACGCATATACCGAAAAAAGGGATGCACCGCCTTCTCCACACCCAAATTTCCCGCACCCATTATGTACATTAAATGGAAATCATTCTCCGCATTCTGCAGCGTCAACAGCGATGCAATAATATACACTAAAAAGCCGGAAATTGATCGGCCGATTTCCTCGTATTTGGAAAACGTGTGGCCTGTGCAGATGTTGATGCTTGCGAATATGGTCAGCACCGTGAAGGTGTAGTAGGATACGAAATAGAAGTAGTGATTCACCTGTGTCAAAACTGGCAGAAAATCCAATGGCTTCACTAGAAATCCTTTTACGTGCGTGTACATCACCGCGATGTTTATAATGGTTTCCATGATGTAAAATTGGAACAGAACTGGTCGCATTGTTGCCCGATTTTACTGGTATACAATTTGCTATATGAATATATATGTATATATATATATATGTAGGCATTTGCTTTTTTGTTTTTGCTTTTTTTTTTTTGTACAGAATGTTTGACACGCTTTTGTTGTGCCTCCCGGATTGCTGAGGCAGTTAAAAGTGCTTCGCTCATCATAAGAAAAAAAAAAGAAAAAACCTCTTCACATTTGCACCGTTGCCAATGTTGTGGTTCTTGTTGCTGGTGTTGGTCTTCGTCGGACTGTTTGTTGCTTCTGTCTGTGCCGCTGGAAACAGTAGCAACATTTTGCTGGCAGTTTGATGTTGTTGACGGCCTGTTGACGGCGATTATGTTGATGACGCGCCAAGACCAAGACCGCAACGAATTTACGCGCAATTCTCCTTTGCCTTGCCATCTCGAGTGGCAAGCGGTGAGCATTTGTATTTAAATATACACCAAGAGGTCGGGCGAAAATGTTAGAACTGCTCGACAACTGTAATCGATTTGAAGTCTGTTCAGATCTCTTTCTTTAAGATTGTTTGCATGATGCAGTTTAAGTTTTGGCGGAGTGGCACAGCTTTCAAGTTGCTTGCTTTCGATATATGTCATTGGCAAATTGTCAGAAGAAGCTGCAATATCATAGAATTGCTCAACACGACAAAGATTCTTAAATTTGTGAATAACTATTGATGGAATAACTATTGCCTCAGAAGGGGCCCCAATAGCCTCCCAATATTAATTATTAAAGATATCGGCAAATTGGTTTAGCTGCTGGGAACTTTGCCTGACATTGTGTGTATAAGTGATCTGTACCCGAATATTAGCTAAGAGCAAGTTAAGTTTTAATTTTCAGGCTTCAACTTTCACAATTAAATAAGTAAATTATACATCCTGCTATGGCTAAGAGAGATAGGCAGCTTTGAGTAATATTTTGCTTTTGGTATTCGAGGTATTTTTTAAAGCTTCCGATCCAATTGGGCAAGTAACTTTCTCAACATTTTGTTGATGGTGTATGTTGATGACCAAAAACGCAGAACCCACACTCAAAGCAGCAGCAGCAACAACAACCACAACAACTGTGGACCGACAGTAGTTGCAGGAATATAACAAAATCCGTTGACGCTGTTGTGGTTGTTGTTGTAGTATTTCTTATTATTGTTGGTGTTGTTGTTGCTGCTGCCAGCCACTGTTTATCCGCTGGCTGTGTGCAAAGTAAAAGGGTTAATTCATTTAACCACAGCTGAGGAGTCATTCTGACTGCGTCATCTTGCCAAGACTCGTCGTCTTTTGGCTTTTGCATGCTGATGCCGTTGCTGTTGTTGTTGCTGCTGTTGTTATTATTATTGTTGTTGCTATTTGCGGTGGCGGCTGCGGCTGCGGCTGTTACTGGTGTTGTTGCTGCTGCTGCTGCTGCTGCTGCAGCAATTTTGACAAGCAAACAGCGCTTAAGCGAGTTAAGTGGTTGCGAGCAGCACAAAAGCCGTTCGCCTTCTTGTCTGCTGCCTGCTGCCTGTTGCCCAAGTCGAATTCCAGGGATCAGTCTTCAGCACAGTAGTCAACCGTCGCCATCGTCATCCTCATCCTCATCGTCATCCACATCCTCATCATCAACTTTAGCTCAAGTTGAACTTAAGCGCGTGTGCTTTCCTATTTGTTAGCGGCGACGGTGAAGGTGTAGTTGGGGGTGGTGCCAGTTTTCTTTTCCTTTTGGCTGCACCCTTGCAGAAGGTATTTTTATTTTGCCACGGATTGTATTCAGAATTCCACCTTTAAAGCATTTGCATAGAACTTTATTTATACTTTAACAAGAATTATTTTTGCATTTTATGGAACTTTCAGTGTGTAAAGGACTTTCTCTCCGATACAGAAATGGTTTGCTTAAGCTATATACATATTATAGCTGCATTAACAATGTGGAGTAGAAAATCGTTTCTTTTGTTAGCAATTTCGATAAATTCGATAAATTTAAATAATTGCACTGTTTTTACTTCTTACATGACAAACATTTTCTTCACTTAAAGATAACTTGATCAAGCTTCAAGCATTCACTATTCACATGGCAACAATCCATCGAGGGTATTTAATCATCATCAGCCCTTCAAAAACTCTTCTATCCCGATTTATGGTTTTGGGTTCGTCATTCTGTTTGGATAACATAGAGTGCCACGCCCCTTTTTGGAAAAGAGGGCGTCTGCATTTGCAGGTAATGTGTATTAATGCGGAATGTGGCACAGACATACATAAAACACAAGAAGCAGCCTCTACTCGACTCGACTCGGCTCGCGTGGCTGCTGGACAATTATGAGTGCTAAACTCTTATGTAATCGTCCAGGCTACCAAAACGCTCCAGTTACGCCCACCAGCTCTGGGGCATGGTAGGCCACATGGCATTACAGTTAAATGCAAGTGCATAAATAACAATTACAGCTGCACCAGCAGCAGACAACAACAATAACAACAACAACAACAGCAACGGACGCTCAGGTGTCAATTGGAGGCCGCGTTGTCCGGCGGCCATTTTGCAAAAGCACATTTGCTGATCGCCATATATACATATATCGACATATAATGCACGCTGATTATTATGTTTACACTTGGGCTAGCAATTTTGTGGGGTGCAACGATTTTGGCTGAAAACAGTGCTCCAATAATGAACCAACCCGGACCAACAGAATCTCAATGCAAATCAACGGCAATTAATAATTCATCGCCCGCTGGGCTCCTAGCATGGCGTCATAGCAATTACGTGGACGGGCTTCCGGAGAGTGGTGACGGGCAGGGCATTGAAGAAAGAATCTGCGAGAGCGGCTCAGACGGTCTAAGATTGAAAGAGACAGAGAGAGAGACAGAGAGAGGGAGGGGGGTGTGAGCGAGTAGTATGGGGCAGTATTACAGGCCAGTTACCCAAATTAACAAGAGGGCTGCTCATAAGGTGCATTAGTTTGTGTTGAAAAGCTTTTGATTTGAGTTTATAATTTTATTACATTTAAAAGCAATAAAAAAAAAGATGAAAGTTTGATTTTTAATTACAATATTTTCGATTTTATGTGCTCAAAATATTAACTCAAGATTAGAGGTCAATAAATTTTAATTTATTAACTTTACTTTAATTTTTAATGTATTAGTTTCTGTAAATTATTAAGTATGTTACTAATTCTTACGTTTTATCTGTGATTGTGTTAATTTCTTCCCTCAGTTCCTTTAACATACTTCCAAATGATATTTTAAATAATTCATTTTTAAATTGTAATCTTAAAATTTGTTACTTTTATTATCACTTAAGTTTTTTAAAATATGTTCAGATTTCTTGTTACTAATTTTTACAATTTTCAAATACTTTTAAATCCATACTCGTTTATCTTGGCCATATCTTTGGCTTTATTCAATAAAATAAATTTAATATGCAAAACAGCCGGCCAACTGCTGTAACTTGGCCGTCTGTCGTCCAATATCAGCAAATTTGCAATAAAATATTTGTCTGGCTCCAGCTACGAGTCTAGCTCGAGTCCCAGCACTACCACCACCACCACCAGCACCACCATCAGCTCCAGCTCCAGCTATCGTCGCTTGGTGGCCGCCGTTGCTGTTGCTACTGAAAATTATTTATTCGCACCTTTCGCCGCCGCAGACGTCTGTCGTTTTGGCTGCCCCGCCAGTTGGAGAACTGCATTTCCATTTGCTTATCAAATCGCTTGCATCGACCAGAAGAAATGCAGGGCAAATATAAATATTAGTGGTGCTGGCCTACAATAACTGCTGCTCCAGGGTACAAAGGGGCGGAGACAGCCAGACCCCGATGTTAGATCGGTCTACGAAATTAGGCGCTGGCATAAACCAAAAGCCCCTGCGGTCATTTCAGACTGTCTCAAGCATGAAAAGTGTGAAAACGAATTAGTGCAAAAGCAACCGAGAAGTCAACATCAAATCAAATGGGGGAAGGTGGGTAAGCTGCACAATCGATGTATGCAGTAGGGCAGTATGGCAGGCAGAGAAAGACACAGAGAGAGAGAGAGAGAGAGAGAGAGAGAGAGAGAGAGAAGGCAGTTCCACGTTTTAAATTATAAAATGATTAGTTTTCCTTTTGTGTTTATACGAATGAAAACTTTATAGCTAGATACATCTTGACTCTAACTAAATATCAAAAAAAAAAAAATAATTGTGCAAACATTAATAATATAAAGAGTTAACTGAGGGAGATAGAGATGGAAAGTGAGAGTTAATGCGCAAAACTGTTGCACATATAAAAGTCTCAATCTAATCACTAACTACCTGGAATCTGTCGTTAATACGAGTACATACCGTATAAAATAAAGTTCAACCCATGTTCAACCCAATTTCTTGCATCGAGAGCTTCCTTTTTTTCTTTTTTCTTCTTCTTCTTTTTTTGCCAAGTCAAGTTAAAATTGACGTAAATAAGAATTCCAATGAGGTATACTTCTGTAATGCTGTCTGAATTCGCTGAAAGATGCTTAGTTCCGATACTACCAAGATACACTACCTGTTGCGTTGGGCTGCCCGTTGCTGCAATAGGTGTAGCTGAACAGTTGTTTGATTTCCCGCTCGACAAGCGCAACAAGTTTTTGAACACATGTTGCATGCGGCCGCATGTTGCTGTGCTCCACAAATGCCAGTCAAAGTTGAATTGTCACTTGCACATGGGCGCCCAATAATTATAACAATGGGTGGGCCAAAAACACAAACACATTCAAACAAACACAGACAAAATTGTTGTTAGCATGGGGAGCTGTAAACTGTGGCATGTTCACAAATTTGTTAGCATTCCACATCGGTTGGGGCCAGTGACAAAACGGCCGCCCAAAACGATGAAGTTGCCATGACAAATTTTCCTGTTGAAAAGCGTGTTGCGTGTAGTAGTTGCTTGCCACATTGCGTGGCGCATGCGTGGACTCCGGAGTCGGGCACACACATTGACAAATCGCCACATGGCGGGCGGCCAATTAGCAACAAGTCTGAAAATTCAACCAGCAGCAGCAGCCGACGGCCATCAGCTAAAGCCAAAGCAGTGAAAGCAAATGGTTTCGACTCTAGCCACATTTATAACTTCTCTTCTGCCTGAGGGAATATTAACTGCTCGTGTTGCTGCAACGCAAGATGATCTTCCAGTGATGCGTTTTCCAGCAACTGCAGCGTCGACAGCTTCTCAACCCAAGGGATGGAATAATCTAAGGGAAGGTTCATTAATATTTTAAGAAATGCATATTGATTGCTTGGTCAAACTTGAAATGATGGAAATGGAAATGATTTATCGAATTCTATTGAATTTAATCTAAGCATTGATAATGAACATGTATTTTTTTAAAATAAAAACACAACATTTTAAGGATTTTTATATACATTGTTTATTAATAAAAAAAAAAAACTAAAAATCAATTAATTAATTAACAATTAAAATATGTTTGCTGGCCAGGTCAAGTAATTTTATTTTTATTACAATGTATTTCGGAAGGGAGAGATTCTCAGCTGGGGAGTTACAAACGTTAAAATATTAATTTTAATTTAGGTATTAATCATAAAGTAAAATGTTGCTCAGCAAATAAGATTTATATGTATTTCTTATTTTTTTTTTAAGCGGCATTTAGATACCAAGTAGTACCTACTTTTATTAATACGTATTTACCAATAATTAACTGAATTCCATTCAACCTTATAAAATAATATTTGAAACAATAAACTGCGTTCTCCGTTTGCAATTTATAATAGTTAGTGCAAAGCAGATGCTTTGATTTAAGGTTAAGTGGGAATCTTCGGCCAATTTGAGATCACTTGTTGTATTATGTGGTAATCATCAGTTGCAGTTTGCTGGTTGTCCATGTGGGGTCCGGGGGCAGTTAAATCAAATCATCCAAGACAGTAGCTCAGTTTGAGTGGCCAGCACTTGATAGTTGCCCTGGGGGCCCAACAAATTACCGGCCGACTGAAACTGGCTGGCTGAATGACTGGCCAAGTTGTCTTGATGCCTTGATGCCAGTTTGTTAATAAAGCCGTAAAATTAAACGCCAAGCGGCTGTCGCCATTGAGCTGACTGGCCAGTGATAAATTCCCAAAGATGTGTTGAATTGTTTCCTTGCGTGCATATAATTGCAGTACGGTGCTCGTTTATAGATTGGGTGCGTAATCAGCTGCTTCCAAGGAGCTACTCGGCATGCATTGCGTGCAGCCCGAACATTTTATGGGCGTGACACCGCAAAAGGCGTCAACTTCCAATGCTAATGAGCCGCTAATAAGAAAGCGCGCGTCATCAAAACAACTGGGAAACAGGTGAACACAAAAACTAAATTCAAAGCTGTCATCACCAAATACTCTTTCGATTCGCTACTATGTTTTATGATGAGGTTCTGGGCGTTATGAATTTAATTAAAATATTTACAAATAGAAAAAAAAGAGGCAAAACACAATTTCAAATACAACTGCAGGCGCATTCCCAAAACTAGTTTAGCCCGAAATGTAAACGCCCCAAATTGCGGCCTGACTGATATTTATATACATATATGTATTCAAATGTATCTTTAACTGTAACTGTATCTGTGCCCATTTGGCTCACCCGACAAGGCTATAAATGTTTGAACATGCCAAAAAAAATAAAAAGCACATAGGCAAAAAAGAAAAAAAAGATGAAAATACAATAAACAAAACACAAAGCGGTTTGTTGAACGCTTGTAAAACATGGGGAAACGTGTAAATGAGACGCCAGAAAGCATCTAGGACAAACTGTTAGAAATATTATTATTTTATTTTATTTTGTTTGATAACTGCAACTTGGCCCTCGGCTATGGCGGCAGAATATTTATGCTTTCACCAGCAATTCAACCAGTTTCCTTGGGAATACCTACCAAATGCTACTCATACAAATGTATATCCCAAATTGTCAGTTAAAGAATTGACTTCAATAAATGAATATTTTAATATAATCGTTCTGGTTGTTTTTATGCAAATATTTTTTTCTAATAATTTCCAATTATGTTGTTAATTCAGTTAAACTAATTGAAAATCTATATGTATTATATTTTTATAGACGGAAAATTAGATATTAAATGTAACTTTTCATTCCAGTTAAAATTAAATTTAAATTGATTTCGACGATTGTCAAATTTCTTAAGCTGTAGTCAACATTTTCAAAATAGTGCAGGTGTTCAAACTGTCATGACTTCAACAATTGCAACGGCAATCATAGATAAAAAACGATTAGGCATTTTTTCTAAATTAACTTGCGTCAAATCTGTTGAAAAATATTAATAAAACATTTCAATTTTCATGTTTGTTTTTTTCTTCATTTATTCGTTTTACCGCAAACCATTTTTTCCGGCTGTCATTTAACAAGTTGAAATTAAAGTTGGCCTCAAAACTAGTTTTTTGTTACGGTAGCCGGGGTGTCCGAGTGGGCATCTCTTAATTGATGCAACAGCAAAATGTTTGGAAACATAGTAGAGATTTGAGCAGTCAAGTGCCATAAATAAGATCCCAAAATCAACTGAGCGTTCTGAGCTCATTAGCAGACGCGCCAGACGAAAGCTAAAAAGAAAAGAACCGCGACACGATCACCTCTAGCCACGTTTAGTGTTTGTGGCAAGTGGCGGGCTGCACGCTGTCCTCCTGCCTTTGGGGCGCCAATCGAGCTCGAAATGAAAACATTGCCGCAACTCATTAGAGAGGGGCACAGCAGGGCGGGATCAGCTCAACAAAAAAAAAAAAACAAAAACAAAGTTATTTAAATTTATATAACTGCCTCAGACATTGTAGGGGGCTCAAATTTCTATTGTCAAAGTTCAAGTCAGCTTTTGACTTACACTCAAAATAAGGCTAATGAAGCACAAAATTTAATTTTATAAGTGCTTCAAAAATGTTCTGATAATAAATTTCACTTATGCATAATGAAATGTGCAGAAATATTTTACGTAACTTTAGTTTTGTTCCATCCAATTCACGGGTTGGCTGATGCCTCAAATCTAACGTTGAAAGGGATAAAGTATTGAATTAACTAATTTAGTTAACTATTTCAAAATAATCATTTATTTAAGGTACAACAATAATATCGACAGCGACACCATAATTTTCTGGAAAGGCCTTTTTGCAGACACTCTTTTGTTTTTCTTATTTTGTTTTTTAAATCACAACAAACCACTAAATACTAATCGATATTTAGCCTTTACTACATTCATCCTTTAAGGTCAATTTGATTTCGTTTTATTTAGTCAAACAACAAGAGAAGTGAACGTCATTGTGTTACTTCATTTTAGAGATTATAAGAGAATTTTGGCTATGTCGGACAGTCAGTAAATGGAATGTGATCAAAGCTGCCATTCAACAAGGTCGACACACTTCACGCATGATAGATCTCTTAAATCGCTGGGTCAACGCCATTTTATCAATCACGTAGAATCGCGGCCATTTTGATTTTCGTTGAGTTTTGGGCTTCGGTTACGTGTTACGTGTGTGCGTTGATCCTTTCACTCTCGCCGCTCGTTAGTGCTGATTTATGTACTCAATTTGTGGCATACAAAACACGTATTATGCGAGAGAAAATGTTAAGCCCAGATTGTGTACTCTGATCCAGGATGATGGTCGCAAATTGAATTGAAAATGCATACTGCAAACATTTTGTTGCAGCCTAATGATCAACCATTTACTTGCCTAGTTTATGCCAGCAACAACGAACCAACAACAGACAACCAATAACAAAAATAGCAAGCGCATCGCTCCATGATTTTATGACTCCGAACGCCAAACAGGACGGCAAGAGACGCCAATGGCAAAGCGTGTGTGGCATTTATGTCGCTTGTCATGTCAATGGACATGCCGGTCTTAAGACCGTTGACAAACATTGCGACGACAGTGGATTGGAGTGTGCGATTCAAAAGCAGCCAACGAGCCAAAGAGCTAGCCAGAAACTTCCTCCAACACCAACCAGCACAACCACCAGCAGCACCACTCTCGACCGCTCGTCATGCTAATTGCCATTTACACCTAAAAACCGCAATCAAATTGAAACAAATTCCAAACCAAGCATAAACATCAAAAAGTAACTCAAATAAGTTGTGTATGCTCGAATATGATTATATCCTGTAACTGTCCATTAGAATGATATAAAATTATTTCAAACTATCTTGAGATAATGTGCATATTTTGTGTGACATATAACAAAAGACACCAATTATATTTTCTTTGCAAATATCCAATAAAATAATTATTTTATGTTTTATACCCACTAATAATGATTACTATAATATTTAAGGCTCCCACGTGATTATTTTATGACGTTGAGATAGGATTTAAGTTGAAGCAAGAAATGTAATAAAACAGAAGCCTATAAATCGTAAAAAACTCTTATAAAAGATCTACTAACTTTATAGAATCTAAATAAATGCAAGTGTATCGGTTTACAATCGAGATAAGAAGTTATTCAGTAATTTATGAAAATATTAAACGAGATAATTGGAAAATATTTTTATTATACTTGACTAGATCTGTTCTAGATATAGTTGTAATACTATATCTTCTAAGTATATCAAAATCATACCAAATATATAAATATTTCTGTAATCTCTTGTTAATGTTCTTGAGTCCGATGTATTTTTTTAAGTGCAGTTCCAAACTTATATCTGCATCTGCATATAAGAACTAATCGTTAATTGGAACAGTTTGCCGTTTGCTTCTTTCTGGATGTCACATACATACTATTACCACTCATATGACATGATCTCGAGACGCAACCATTAAAAAGTATATTATACCTATTCAGCATGGTATTGTACAGACATTAACCATATGATCGGTCGATGTTTAGCAGTTACCATTTTGATGATACCCCGCCATTTTTACGAGGGCTGTCAAACCTTTGTCAGCCAGCAATCGTAAACTGTGCTGGAACGAAAGATGATCGAACTGAGGAGATGGGTATATATATATAATAAAAACCAATACAAAATACCAGAAAATGCCAAGCTATCAATAAAATCGATTTTAATATGTAAATGATGGACAAACGGTGCACACTTTGGAAATTCCAAAAGACAAAAGATCGTGCCTCAATTAATAACAATTTTGCGATAATATCGATCGGCGATAGTCAATTTTTTTATCGCTAGATTGTAAAAATCAACGCCACGCTGTGTTATTGGATCAATTATTCATGGAGCAGAGTGTCCAATAGCTAGTTGCGACTTTGACTCCAAGTTGGCTAGGCAACTCTAATGAACACATTACATAAAATGTTGGTTTTTATGCCCCACTTCGCATTTGACTCCCCTCTCTCTCTCTCTCTCTCTCTCTCTCTCTCTCTCTCTCTCTCACTGCGTGTCACTCTCGATGCGCCAATTAGAAGGGCAACTAAGACGCGGCTGCATTTTAATGGCAACGGGTCTGGGGCTTTGGTTTTATTGTCTAGCTACTGATCTGTATCTGTGTATTACTCATGTTACACAACTATTGAGCCAAAAGAAATGTGGCTGTGCCTCATCAGCCCGGTCATTACTTGATTAAGTTCATTTGCGTCGCCCAGCTGAGGCTGTCCCGGCACCGTAACTTCTTGGAAAACCGATACGTATGGGTAAATGATATCAGAACGGGAAGCGGGTACCCTTAGTGTGCCAAGTTGCTGTTACCAAGATCTGCTACCCAACATCATTAATCGCTGACTTATATACATACATTTATAAGCTTGTGGCTTACATTTCACCTGTTGTTGAATCGATCGCTCATACAAAACATACATTTTAATTGCACAAGAAAACTCGTGACAGCCATTGACTGAATGGAAATTATACGGGAGTTATTGGCCAGAGAGCTTCAAATTTCACTGACATTTATCTTTTATGTGGATTCGTTGCATTTAAATCAATGTGATCCGTTTTGTAATCCAGAAAGCCAAGCAACTGCTCAGCTTTATGTTGAGTTCAGTGAATTGGTGATCTATCTTTGAAGATTCAGTTTCAATTTCCATTTCACATTTGCTGATCTGTTGAACAGCTACTTAACTAATTTGTCTTGACTTATGAGCAACTGATTTCGGCATTACTTAATCTGATATGCGCTTGAATTTGAACGTTGAATATTGTAGGAAACCAGATATGACTGAGTTTTGCCTCGTAAAAAGCAGTTACAAATAAGTGTTTCATTTATGATAGTTATAATTTAGATGAATTATCTGTGTTCTATCATCATACTTTGACAAAACCAATGTATATTTTTTCCAAGACAAACTTTAAGAGAATCTGTTGCAGAGTATAAGAGTGCGGAGAATATAAAGCCAGAAAGTGGGAACCGGTTATTGAAGTAGTCGATTTCATATTAGTCTTATTATTATTATTCATACTTGGCTTATTAGACAAATGATGTGTATATTATGCAAATAGTACTTACAGTGCACACTATTAGTATTCTTACAAAGCACTTTGAGTCACAGTTTGAACACGACTGCAAATCGACAGACAATTGAATGATTTGCCTGACGATCTGGCTAACGATCTGACTGATCCATGGATAATTGCTGAGTGTCAGCAAGACTCTTTGTGGATCTGACAATAGTACATCGCATTGCTCTCTTTCCAGATCAAACATGTAACCAGACTCTCTTCAAGTGTTTCCTTGGCTCTCTTTAGACTACTGTCGGGGCAAGCACTTTGTGATGCTTCCACCCACACATCACGAT
Source organism: Drosophila basisetae (assembly GCA_035041595.1). NCBI lineage: Eukaryota > Metazoa > Arthropoda > Insecta > Diptera > Drosophilidae > Drosophila > Drosophila basisetae. The sequence continues at coordinate 1,999,912 of JAWNLB010000147.1, read as the reverse complement.
CGGCAACGATCTTCAGCTCAATGATATGCACTCTTCTCCTCGTAGCTCTTTTGCTTCGAAGCTCTTAACTGTGTTTTGTAAGCCTTCATTCATTATTCACAGAGAGACATGACGATCACGATGTTGTTGTCTGATCGCCGCTGCTGCTGTCTAACCTCATCAATCAATTCAAAGCGCCCCCAAAATCAAATCTATTTTTGCTAATATCGCATAATCTTGATTACTCATTTCCGGCGCACATCTCACAACAAATTGTCAAAGGCAATTGCCTGAAAACAACAACAAAAACAACGACGATAACAACAATAAGAACAACAACAGCTAACCCATCGGAATCAGACAATCAACTGGCGAATACCCTGCATTTACAATAACTACGCGCTGTGTCCTTAATGGCCCAACAAATTGTGCACTTTACTAAACTATTTTATGGCTTCGCTCGTCTATCCGTTAGATACTTTCTAAAACAATGGCATCTCAAGTAATACGCTAAGTACCACAATTGAGCGAAAAGAAATTGCGCAGTCATTACAAACAGTGGAACTGACTGAGCCACGTCAAGTACTCAATAATTCACAAACAAAAAAAAAAAGAAAAGAAGTACAACAAACGCAGAAAATCAAATGATCAATACGAGCGACAAGGGGCAACAAGTAAAAGAGCAAAACGCGACGGGGCCAAGACAAGAAATTGAAAAGCCACAAGTCATCTCAGCTGGTGGCTTAAAAGGCGCGTGCTAAGCCATTCATATTCATAAAACAGCCACAGTGAGCCTCAGACCCACCGAGCCGGCAAAAAACAAAAAAAGAAGAAATAAAAAATTATAAAAATAAAAAACGAAAACGAACAAAAAAGAATAATAAAAATTAAGGATTGTCAGAGAGCAGGGCCCGGCCGGCTGCCCGGGCAAACGTAAAGGCGCTGTGGCGCAAGGGGCAAAGGCGTGAATGCGAAGCTGCCACAGATGAGGCAGAAAACTGGACTGCTGCCAATGGAGGCGAGCAGACTCTGCTACGGCTTAGAATCTCCAACCACGACACCAGACAGCTAACTTTGAACAGCAAACAGCAACCAGACCAAGCAGCGGACGATCAACTATCGCCGGTTCCAGTTCCGCAATGTCGCCGGGCGACAGCATCAACTCAACGTGCCCATAGAAGACAAAATAAAAAACCTATATATATATATATAAATATATATGTATATGCAACAAGAACAAAGAAGAACTGTCAACGCCACTGCGAAATAATTAATACTCTCAATAAAGGGATTATAATGTAATTGACTAGATAATATAAATAAATTCAAATTTGGTGTTTAATTTGTGGTACAATTCTACATTCCCGCATAAAGAATATAAACGTAATTAAATTAAATAAATCGTTTGATAGATTGAAAATTAAAATACATTTAAAAAAAAAAACAACATAGAATTATTAAAATTACATTAAATAGAATTGTTTAATTGCTCAAAATTTGCTGGCGATGATTATGATTATACTGAGGACAACTCAGAAAGAGCCCAACTAAATATTAGGGCTAAGTCATTTAGGGAGCAATTGACACAGAAAAGAAAAGACAAGGAACGAAGTGTTGCAGAAGTGACAGCTTTATTATTTAAACATATTTATCAAGACCATCATTTTTTTCATCTTTGATTTTTCTACTGAATGCCTAAATTAATATAAACAATGTTTATAAGTAGTTTATATATTAACATTATAGACTACGAATTCAAATTCAAAAAGGCATTCAAAGCTCTCTCTCATAATGTGCAGGAATCATATTTTGAACCGATTTTCGCTATCTTTGAAATCCCATAATTTAGTTTCCTTAAATTTTTTGTTGCCAACTTTATAACAAAATGTTTGTACTCCGGGCACAGGGCATGTTAAACCAACAATTCTACTCTTTTACTTTTGTCGTATTAATAATATTTTTTTTTGTGTTGTTTCGCTCTCTTTCTCCCTGTCTCTCTCCCACTTTGCTTGCTGTTCATTTCTGAGTTTTTTTTAGGGATGGGCATATCCGATTTTTGTTACAGCTAAAACTTTACGTTGAGGCTTTTGTGTGTATATTGTTGTTGTTGTTGTTGTTGTACTTGTGGCCGTTGTTGCTGTTGATGTTTTTATCTTGTAGTCAGTCAGTCACCGAGGCAGACACTCCAACTGGATGTTGTTTTTGGGTTACCTTTTGCATTGGCTTTGGTTTGTTTCTATGGGCGCTGTGTGATTTTACAGTTTGATTGATTGGATTAGGTACTTATGTTATTAATTTACTTCTATTTATAAACAAGCAAATGGACAATGGATATTGTTGTTGTTGTTGTTGTTGTCGTCCCCGTTGTTGTTTGTTCGACTTGTGGCTTGGTTGTAAAGACTTTTCGAGGCTTTTCAATTTCCATTCAAACAATCAATGGCAATTTTATGAATGAAACCCTGACAAATTGTGTCCCAAAGATTAATGCAGCACTTCCGTTGAGTCCCACCCCCCTGGCACTAAACAAAGCTTAATAAAAAAATGAATCCAGCTTTTAATTTATGCGTATTTTAAGTCAAGTGTAAACCAATTAATATTTTAGCTATTCGCGTCTTATCGAAACTCTGCCTTCGCATTATGTTCGGTGCTCGCTGCTCTGTTATCACAGCCATTTATCGACCATCGTAAGCAATCAACGCATTTTCAACACTTTCCGATAATTGTGAGTTATTTTTCCCGCACCCAAAATTTAAGAAATGAAAACGGCATTTGCATTAATCGCTGTTTTGGCGATAGGCATCAAACCCAGAGATTATTCGTTAATTGATGCAACGGTACACTATCACACAGGCCAGAGAGACGATACAACAACAGCCGCGCTGATAAGCATCGCCAATGAAATCAACAGATACAAGACGAGCTGCCTGCTTTGCCTGCCTGCCCCACACGGTTGGTGGTCTCGACACGCGGCCAAATGTCAAACTCAACTGGCCGCATCATTAGTGCAGAGCTGCACAGTCGGCGACAACGCCCCAAAGCAGGTGTAAATGTAAATAATCTTGGCCACATTCACTCACTCACACACACACACACACACACACGCACTTACCTACACACTCGACACTCTGCATGTGGCAGACAGACATCATTTGGCTCAATATCTTGTTGCTTTTAATTAATTTTCGAAATGCCTCCGACAGTTGTCTACCGCATATTTCATAAGCTCATTCAATGTAATTTCAATTAAAAATTAAAAATCAAGCTAAACAGCCTACAGGATGCCATTTACCAGCTCAAACGAGAGCTACAATTCCATTTGCAGTCAAACCTTAAGCTGCGTAGACAGACAGAGCCTAAATATTGGCTTCAAGCAAAAAGAAGTTTAACGCTGGAAAAATTAAACAACAGTTTTTAAACAGAAATACAAATTGCTTTTATCCAAATAAGTACAAATATTGCTGGTTTAATAATTGAGGTAATATAATTTAAGCAATATGCGTGAAATGATTTTTTAATTACTAAAAATTAGTCTCTTTGATAGCATAAATTTGTACACTGAACTTTTTACTGTGCTGGAAAATATAGTTATTTAATATACAGAACAAAGTTTGGGGGCAAGTTCGATTTTTGAATTATTATTTCATATTGTGAGAAAGTAGACTCACAATTCTCTTATTGGTATTATTTATTTTTTTTTTTTGAGTGCAGTTGTGTCTCTACCACAAGACACATCTTCAGTCTGCACTCTTAATTCTTCGGTTTTCTGTCTGGCGTTGTTGTTTTGTGGCGCTTTCGTTGCGCAGACGAAGCGTTGCAAATGCATTTAGCCATTTTGGTGACGTGTCTGGCTAAGTTGTTGTTCTGTTGTCTTTTCTGCCGTTGCGTTGCGCCTTTTGGGCACTGAAGCAGCCGGGGCGAAGCACTGCAACACATGGACTATGACTGGTCCATGAGCCGAGCCCATTTTCTATTTCCGTTTGGAAATAAATATGTACCTTATCTGATGCTGGAAATCAACGTTTTTTGGCAGCAACATGATCGGGTTAAATAAGCTACCTTTTGCTGCTAACGATCTCCATTGCGAGGCAGCATAGTGTATTATTTAATTGTATCAGATATAAACGCTAATAAGTAGGGACTTTTAAGGCAATTTATGTATTCTATTATTGACAAGCACTTTCTTATACTGATTAAACGCGAACAGAGTAGTAGTAATATTGATAATACTCACTTTTATATGGTCTATTGAATAAGTATTGCAAGTGTAGTTCCAACGACACTTGAATAATCAGTAAAATAATGATGGGCATTTCTTGTTTTGTGAGCAACTAGAAGCTGTACAGTGCAAATATATAATAAAACGAATACAGTAAAATTATTCGCAATTAAAATGAAAATATTATGATAATATATTTGATCGATTAGCCACATTTCCTGATGTAGTCTAAAAGTACTTAAAGTACTCATGTCTATCTACATTACGAGTATACGTTCCCTACTCAAAGAAATCAGGTTTTTTGGTTAGTTGCGATCCTTAACTTTTATATATATATTGCCAGAAATGATGTTTTCCATTTCATCTATTGGTGCGCCTGCTCTTTGGCCCTTCATCTGTGACTCTTGTTGGCTCTTTTCTTTTTTATTTTATTGTTCACATGCACAACGAAATTTGTAAATGAGACGCAAAAGAGGAGCATAAAAATTAAAGGAACATCCAAAACGGCACACGGCAGTCGTAAAGTAAATGGTCAGGTTTGGAACGCCTGACCGTTGAAGGGGTTTCCAATGTATGCCCCCCTCCCGCTAGCCAGCGTTGTCGTCCCCCTTCCAGCAGCCAATGAGTTGATCTGCTTGGAACCGAGGGCCCTCTTTCGAGTTGCATGTCTTTCGTTTGGTGACATTCCCGCCGTTGAGTTGTTGTTATAGTCAGGAATTGGTGTTGCTTTTGTTGCCGCTTGTCATTTTCAAAATTATATGTCACACTTTTGGCGTTAAAACAGGCACACGACCAGAGAGGCCACAGATGGAACGAGACGACCTGGCAGGCGACCCGTTTTTTAGAGTCCTGATTTTTATTGTCATGTTTTGATTTTTTTTTTAGTTGTTGGTGTTGTTTTGTTTTTTTTTTTGCTGTCGCTACGTGTGTATCCATATCTGTAGTTATTTTGTTATTGTTGTTGCTGTTGCTTTTGCTTTTAGTTGATGTTGTCGTGGAATGCGCATAAAAATTCTTATGTTGTCAGCGTTTGGAAATCGTGTCCAAGTTCAACTGCACTTTTGATCCTCATTCACATACGTGAACTTCTTCTAGCTTAAATACAATATCAAAATTTAAATTAAATCCAATTTCAATCGGAAATCTGAATGAATGCATAAATTAATGTGGCCCATTGCTCAGCGAAGCGTTTAATTTGAAAATTTGTCAACAGTTCATCAAGGTTTTGAAGAAAGACCAAAAAAAAAAAAAAGTGTTGCTGGTCTGAAGTGTGGGTGGCAAATTGCTTTAGAGCTCTCTTTAAGTTGTCCATCAATCGACAGTTTTATTTGTGCAGCGTCCCGCATCTAGTCCCCATATCTTTTCCATCGGATGAAAGGAATTTCCAAAATAGTGTTAATTGATTTTGGGGTTACATTTTCGTTGATCGTCTATTTTGACCCAAAAAGCATTTATAAACGCTTTGATTTGAGTTTCTCGATTTTGTTTTTATTTTCGTCGTTGTCGTCGGCGTTGCCGACTCGTTAAAGTTGTCAATAAGTGCACCATTTTCGGCTGCTTATCAGGAAGAAACTAACAAAAATATAAATATATAACTCTTGGCCAAACAATTTAAATGCTAATTCTTTTGTTTGAATGGCGGTGAATGGGGGCGGAGAGAAGACTGCGTTTTGTTTTCATATGTTGTGATAATTACCTCAGTTTATTTTCCTTTATTTTGTGATACGCACGTATTTTTGTTGTTGTTGGGAGAAGTTCGCTTATCTAATGCGGTAGACATTAAATACAGTTGGAAAATTTGTAAAGAAATGTTAATTTCGTGTGTGTGGCCCGCACGACTAACTAATTGGTTTTCCAGCCAAAAGCTTAAATAAATTTCTGCCTAAATGGTAGATAAGTAAAGCAGTAATGCAGTAGGCGACATCAAGCATCGGCCAGAACAAAAATAACAATAACAGCAACAGCAACAGCAACAACAGCAACAGCAACAACAGCTTCAGCAACATTACCAACGGTTTTACACACTTAAGATAATTTCAGTTTCAATTCTATTATTTATGAATAGCACACGACTGTGGCATTTTCCAATACTTAAATAAATATTTAATAAAACTGAGCTTCTTTAATCAGCATTGTTGTCATCTTACATTTTAGAAAATTTTATGTACATTTACTTGTTATAGGTCTTAAATTGAGTCAAAAATTCGTAAATCAAGATATATATATAGATAATATTCATTGCCAAAAGATAATCAATTTAAAGCAAACACAATTTGCTGTGCAGTTGGTTGGAGGAGCCTAAGCAAGTTATTACAATTCTTGTCACCTGGCATCGAAATTTACAAGGAGACTACAAATAATTGAACAGCAATTTTCCATTTTCGCCACAAATTGCCAAGGACGTGAGTTGTTGAGCTCGTGCGGGGCGGGGGTGGGAGGTTGGGGCGGCAAATCTAAATTGATTTTACACTGTGGCCTTCTACCTGCCCGCAGGACACACAAGTCCACAAATGCCGTAGCAGTTACCTCGAGTCCAAGTCGATGCAGATTAGCACCGGGCAACACATGTTGCTGCTGCTGCTGCTGGTGCTGTAGTTGTTGCTGTTGCTGCTCATCAGCAACGAGGCACGCAAGTTGTAGCTACAAGTTGTACATGGGATCGTGGCAGCAATGTCTGTCTTCCTTGCTGCTCTACAGGGACTACGGTTTCAAGATTTTGGCGTTAAACAAAAATTTCTGTTCAACGGCATGTTGCAATTTTAATTGAACCAGCCATTAATTAATTTCAACATGCCACAATTCAAGGGTGAAGTCGGAGAATTGCACACTGTCCACGTGACCAGTAGCTTTGAAATTATCCAATTTAAGTGTCATAGTTGGGTAATCAGTTGATTTTATCTTCACATTCGAAGAATCATGTATAATATTTTAATATTGTGTGAAATTGTGACCTTCAGCTTAATATTGTATCCGAAACAATAATCATCTAATAGATAAATTTGGTTGTCATCCTTTTGGGTTTAAGCTAAATTATCTTGTGCTTAGAAACTTAATTTAAACTTCAGTGGTTTGCTTACACTACCTTCATACAAAAGAACATTTTTATACTTAAAAAAATGAGTACATAAATTAGATGTATTAGAAAAAAGAATTTTAAGATTTCCTCTGTGTGTGTCAGAAATGATTGCTGCAGAAAATAGTTTTACTTCAATCCATTGCTGTAGCATGAAATGAATATCGACTTATGACTTATGATTTAGTAAGAATTGTTCAAATTGGTTTTTGTAGCTCTACTTTTTAAGTGCTCTGTCAGTAGGGTAGTGTGTGTTTTTGTGATCAATATGCAGTCTTCCACTTGGACTCAGACTAGACTGCAGACACGTAACTTGAGTGCCTTTGATATTAAGTCAAGTCTTAGCTTCTTTCGTTTTTCTCTTCAGTCAAAAGCATAAATATTGTTGTTGTTGCCACACATTCTCGATCAGCTTAAAGCATTTATCCTCGCCCTGTCTCTCTCTGATGCTCTCTGCAGCTGGGCTACAGCTGTAAGGCCTGAATGTAGCCAGATGCAAATACGTTCGGGGCGCCCAATGTGGCGGCAATAATTTCAAGATTGATGACCGGCGTAGTTCAGTTAACGGCAACGATCGACAGATCCGCTGAACGGGGCGATCAACCATTTGTAGCAGCAGCAACAGAAGCAGCCGCAGTCTTTGCATAAATAATAATAGACTTGTAGGCCAATTGTGCTAACATGGCTGGTGGTTAGCGTAATAATTCATTGGCCCCACGATGGGGCCATCATTAGGCAGTCAAAACGGCTACTGAATTTGTGATCGAGCAGCCAAAAAAAAAGAAATAAAAAAAAATAATAATAAGAAAAAAAAAGAAAACAAAACCGTCTATCGTTGATTGTCTATCGTCTATCGCCTATCGTCGATCGATTTGTGAGAGGTTGCCCCTGTGCAAATCTTTCGCTTGGCAAATTGGGGCGTGCTCGTTGCAGATCTTGATAATCAACATTAATTGTGAATCAATGAATGCACGCCTTGGCCAACGGGGGGCGGCTCAGCAATCCGTCGAGACTGTGGTGCCAGCGACTGAGATTTCCCCAAGATAATTGGCTCAAATGTGCGCAAAACGCGTTGCCAAGTTTGTTTAAATAACCATTAATTAGTGCGCATAATTTGCTACAAAGATTCAAGAGTAATTACAATTTAGAAGATATGAACGAAAAACAGCAGATCCTTTACCAATCTATGTATCATATATAAATGCATGTATTTAAGAATAGTCATAGTTGTGACAACTATTGGAAAGTTTTTGCTGCCATAAATTAACTTGGCTAATTGCAGAAGCCAAACTGTAGATGGCGCTAGCAAGGAATTTTTAATTGCCCGCGGGACAAGGTAATTGAAGGCTGGGCACAACAAGCTATCATCTCCCCATTAGAGATGGGAGCGGGCATTAAGTCATGTTCTCAAACACGACTAATCAATAATAGTATATACAAATAAATAATATTACATTTAGTTGATAATGTATATAGAATAAGTCTTTTTTTTTTCGTTAAGGATGGAGGGAAGCATGATTTGAAATAACCATCACTTTATATCTTTCTGATGGTGAACACTTTTTGTGGTGTATTTATATTTTAGAACAACAATTAAACTAGACATTTGATTTTTCATTTTTATTTAAAAATCTCAAATAAACGCTGAAACATAAAAATCACTTCTTCAAATCGAAACATTCGTGTTGATTCACGTGGCCATCCCTAATGCATGCAGTAGACTGTGGACTCCATAGTGCAGACTCTGGAACGCTATCTATTTAATGATTCGGATTTGATTCTAAAGCACTTCCTGTAATTATATAGTGAGTGAGTGAGACACACACTCAACTGTATATCGGGTAAATCGATGTTGGGCTTCTTTATGGGAAATTATTGCTATTTTTAATGCAAATGCGCTAATTACAAACACTGATAAGCGCACGGCTACCAAAGCCAGGCCAAATGCATTTATCAGGCATACCAAAGAGTGCATGGATAGGCCTAACCAATCTAGTTGGCCAGAGGAGTCTGTGCAGTTTTTGGATCCGAGCGGCGCCTTTGGTCGCAAAACACCCGCGGCACAATGCCATGACAAAGTGGCACGCTTCCGCAATGTCGCCAGATCGGTTGCACAGCTCTCCCAGTTTGCCCCGTTCCCTAGCCTAAAAAAAAAAATAAAACTGAAACTGAATTGATCTAGTTTCTTTATGGCCATGAAATGCTTCTGTGCGACGACAGCGACTATGAAATATGTGGCCATAGATATGCGTCTCGACAATATTCGAAGCTTGACTTGGACTTGGCTGAAGTTGGGGCTTGGGCACTTGGGCTAATGCATTGGCAGCGCACATGATGAATTAGTTTTGATTAGACAAAGCACAAAGTGGAACTGAGCGTGTCTGGCATTTGTTCTTTTTCAATGTCACATAAATATACATAGGTTATCCTGCTTGGACTTTCGCCTGATCTTGGCATAATATTTCAGAGGTATTCAATTAGTCAAATGCCATACGTGCTGCGATACGCCACAATATTAATTGCAATGCGCTACCGAGAGCACTATCCACCAATTTTATTAATTTACTTTTTTGTGGCTACCTTTCAGATATCTTTAAACTATTGAATTTCTTTTTAACCAATTGTATCTTTAGGTTATTTTATTTATTTCACTTTGTTTGCTTCTGTTCTTTTGGAAAAATGTGTTACTTAAAAATTATGTTAAGTAAGGAAAATGTTGATTTGTTTTACTTTAAATTAACTTTTAAATGAAAATCAAAAGATTGATCAATAAGTCTAGCACCAAATTGGAATATTATTCATTCTAACATTTTAATACACTTTAATCAAAAATACAGTGTCAGGAATTACTAACCATAACATTTAAGACACTTTTCTTAAGTCCAATAATATTATAGCTTATTGCAAATATATTCTAATAAAATTCGGATTTAATTCATTTTAAATAATATATGAATGAATTCCATATTTGCAGTAAAGATAGTTTATTAAACGTAACACTGCAGAAATGTTGAAATGTGGTCTTGTGGCTCAAACTATCTTTATTTTGGGGGTATCGTTTTTAAGTCGTGCCGTTGTTGTTGTTTGGGAAATGCATAATGAAATTGTGCCTTGTGTTGCATGTGGCATGCAAAGTTAACTTGGTAAATGCCAGCAATTCTATTCATTTACAAAATAAATCACTAACGGCAACTCATTAGCTGCTAAGCAAAGATATTAAGCCAAGGCCCAAAAGAGATTGCCTGCATGACATTTTTTTGAGGCTGGAAACCAGCCGGTTTCTCCTGGTTTGCTCTGCTGCAATCGCCACTGTCTTCGGCTGTATTGGCAGAGACTCATCAGTGGCAGTGACTGGCGACACCTCGCATAGCGATATCGGCGGGGGAAAAAAAACGTTGGAGTCCTCTGTGTTGGGTGGCTCTGTCCACATAAAATGCTGGAAAGTATTTTCACTCACATTGAACGACATATTTTTTTCGCGATCTCTTATCGCAGCAGTCGGTCATATTTTGGCGCTACCAAACGACAAGCTTTAAAAAAAAAAGGAAAAATTGTCTCTTATCAAATCGAAATCAATTTTTGTGCGATCATATCTGCTGAATGGCATCTAGACACCTAAACAAGTCAAATTGCCGCACTTAAGACGACATCCGCACATGCCACTGCAACACAGTTCATCACCTGTTTTTTAGTCGGGGATTACTCGGGTGCACTCTCTCTATCCGCTTCCTCTCTCTGTGTCTCTGTCTCACTATGGGTTCGTAGAGCTCCTGACTCAAATAATTTTGTTTGCGCCTGTCATAAGCGTGGCCGTCTAACTGGGTAACTGGCCATTGGTAGCCACAGCTCGGGGCTCAAATTGTACCGCAAGCACACAAATCACAAACGCTACTCCAGAGTCTCAGCCTCAGTATCAGCTGCAGCGAACTAAAAACTGCAAACAGCTACAGCTCTCTCAGCCCCACTCTTTGCCCGCCGAGCGATGATTGCTCGGCGCAGACAAGAATTTCTAGTTTCTCGCTTGCAGCGAAGTCGAACCTTAACTGTGGCAGGCCAAGTCGGTCCAGGCCAGGCCGGGCAATGCCAGGCTTCACCAGGCCAAGGAAGCAGCCGTGAAAGCATTTTGCATTTCGATACACTCGCTGTTGTGTAGTAACTAAACTGCTTAGTAAATTAGGCAACAATTTTGATTTATTTAAGGCACCAAAAATATGGACAACTGTTTGAGAACGAATTTTTCAATGTACTTGAGAAAATATGGTTGCGTTTTTAATATTTCGTAATATTTAATTTTCATTCAATCAACTATGTTTTGTTTGCGTAAAAATCTTAATAAGTTATAAGTTTAAGCAGTCTGTTGACTAAAATAAGTATAATATATTCGTTGGTTTTAAATTAAAATGGGGAAACAAACATTTAATAATAAAAATAATTTGTGGCATGTTTTATGGACCTGTAAGTGAAATTTTACAAACAAAACACTGGTTGATTTTAATATAATGAATTTGAAGATAATAATAATTATACCCCTCAATGCGGTACGTTGTGGCATAAGTTGTCCTTAATTTCTGTCCATTTGATTGGTAATATTTTACATTTTCTAACCAATGAAGTGAGTTTAAACATTTTTAGGGTATCTAGAAATCGTTGTTGACTTGAAGTTGCTTTCATTTCTCGGGCATTTTTACGATAGAATTGCGCTCATAACTTTGGCCAGGTAACGTCGCAGGTAACGTTGCGTCGGCTGCTCGTCTTTGCTTTGTTGGCTTCAACAAAACTGAAGAATTTCTGAACCGACATGCGCCTGTCTCTGTCGCTGACGCTGTCGCTGCCGGCTGTTGGGCAGCGGGGGTGGGTGGATGGCGGTGGATGTTCGGTGGTTGGGCGACTTTGGTGCGCGTGTGGCTGCCACTGGAGTGCAGCATCGTTTTGACTTTGGAACATTTCATTAGATTTGAGTGCCGGCATATATCGTCGATGTGGAGCTGCAGATGGAGATGGAGCTGAAGTTGGACCTGAAGTTGGCGCTGGTCATCGTCTTCAGCATTCGGCTACAGCTTCAACTTTAGCTTTGGCTATTATTTTCAATTTTATTGCGCTTTTTATTAGCGCTGCATTTCATTGGTCATACCTGCAATATAGACAGAGCTTTATATGGCATAGATATGGCTGATTGAAATGTATGTTGCTGTAATTTATATGGGCCATAGTGAAAGACACGAAATAAATTTGAAATTTTTGTGGTTTATTTGTTCAAAAAGTTTGTGTTTTTTTTTTTTTTTTTGCCAAATTTGCATATTATTATTATTATCGCATTATATGTGTATGTATGTTTTGAGTTCATATGGTAATATATTTCGACACAAAATATAAACTTAGATCTAGGGATATATGTGTAAGTATCGTATAAGAATCGTTGATAGAAAAAACTGATACAGCTACAAGTTCAAGTGAGTTGATATACATACATACATGTATAGTACCGTTATGTATGTACATATATACGTATATAGAGAAGGGTTATCCTCCGATAGAATGAAACACTTAAACGCACTTAAAATTCTGATTTCTGAATGCTTAAGTTTAACACAGGGACAGTCTTTAAAAATTAGAGTTGAGAATTGAGAGATCTTATTGTTAGTCTTGAAATGTACTTGTACTCGTACGTTTAACTTTACTTAATGTGCACACTTAAAACATGGAAAAAACACTAATATTCGAATTAAGCTAAGTTGAATGTGATCAATGATCAATGATCAATGATCATTTCGTTAAATTTTGTATTTTTTTATTTTTATTTAATTTTCTGTTCTATATGAAAAGCACACACATAAAATCAACTGCAATGCAACATTTATAAAAAAACTAAATTGCAAGCTGCAACATTTTTGAGCATTTTAACTAATTGTATTTGTATATGAACTATATATTTATTTACTCTCTCATTTAGCTACAAATAATTTTTAGCTAGCTAAGAATGCATCAATAAATACATTTATCCAAATTTTTCACTTTTGAAATGTACACAATATACATCCATATATTCAAATACGTGTATATATATATATGTGTATGGAAGAAAAACTGTCCATTAGCAACATCAATAAATAATTTTATATGTATATGCTGGTTATATAATTTGTAGTTTCTTAGCACTTTTTTGTTTTGTTTTGTTTGTTTAATACACAAGAATTAATTATTTTGACATTGAACCATGCATCGAATAAGCAATATAAATCACAACGTTTTTAATCTCAAATCTGAATTATTTTTTATGATTTTTAGTTTTCTGTTTTTTTTTTTTGTTTTTAGTTTTTGGTTGTTTTTTTTCTGTATTGCAAACATTTTTGATTTTCTCTTCAGCTCGTTTCTAAAAATGTTTCAGCTCATGATACATTTCTAAATTTTTTTTTTTATTAGATGGCACATAAGTTTCACACATTTAAATTTCATTTTAATATATTTAATTTTTTTCTGTTGAAGGCTCGTTTCGACCTGTTTTCATTTTCCATCAGTTTGTACATGTAAGACATCAAAATTGTTTTTGTTTTTCATTATTTTTATTGAATATGCACTCCGAGAAATACTCTATACTAAATACCAATTCCTTATAGAAATATACGCCGAAGTTTTTGCTCCGTTCAACTCCTAAGTCTAAGTTTGTGTCTCATACCAGCGGCTATGTAAAATATGCTCCGTATCAGGAATATTTTACGAGTAATTTTAAAATAGAGCACTTTGTAGCGCAAACCAATCGTTTCATTCGTTATTCAGCTATCGTTGCTTAAGTGGCACTAGAGTTCCATGTAGTTTCTAATTTTTAACCAACTAATTTGTTCGTTAGAATCTTAAAACTAAATGATTCGTTCGTCTCAAGACTGAGTTAGCTGCACAAATACACACATATTTGTATATGTATATGTGGGATATACGGTTATTTAGAACTGAAAATTAAATTGAGTTTGTTTTTTTTTTTTTTTCTAAATAATAAATGCATAAAGAAAAATAAACATATAAGTGTTTTTCAAAATTGTTATATATTTTCGAAAATGAAATAAGCTAATTATAAAAAATGTTTTCAACTTAGGTGTAAAGCAATTTAAAACTAAGAAAATTAAAAAAGATATCGTCTATATATATATACATTTTTGTCATATACAAAAACATAATTAAAATGAATGTTTAAATTAGATTTAGATTTTTTGTTGCCGTTGATTTCGAATCAATTAAGGAAGTACAAGGGGCATTTTCAACACGTGATTCACATTGTAATTTATAATTAATCAATTAATTATAATAATTTGTTGCACAATTATTTGTTCCTTACTTAACACACATTCAACTTAAGCTCTGAAACTTATGACATGCACAAAAATGGCTGCTTTTAATTAACTCTTATTCTTATATCAAAAATGATATGCTAACGTTTTTTATTTTTATTTTCTTCTTAATCTTGTTTTAATAGGTGTGCGAGTGTGTGTATTGTTTTGTGTGTCTATGTGTGTTAAAACCTAAACACTAAGATGCTAAATAAGTTAATAATAGACTTTAAAATGCTTAACTGCAATAAATTAGTTTCTTGTGTTAGATTTTTGTGTTTTGTTTTCTCTCTTTTTTTTTGTTTATTTTCTTTTAAAATGAACATTAGCTATGCAAAGTTGAAAAAGATTTTAATTGTATTAAAAATTAACTCTTTTATATTTGTTTTTAGTTATAAGAAATTAAAATTATTAATTATTACACATGAGATCACAGTATTAGAGACATAAGTTAAATATTTTTAAATATTACGATTAATTATTTTGTTTTTAAATATTTTTTAATTTTTCTTTTAGACTTTGTTGGGTTAGTAACTTTGTTTTGTTTTGTTTTGTTTTGTATTTTAGTGCGGCTGCTTGAGTTTTTTGTTTTTGTTCATAGGCTATGTTTTACATAAATGTCTTGCGTAGATGTTGCTGCTAGCACAACCCAAAAATTACGGCTACAACATGCTAACTAAATTAGCTAATTATTTGTGTTTGTTTATTTTAGTTGTTCTTGTGTTTGTTATGTTTTAAATTCAGCATCAGCGATTGATTCCTGCTTGGATAAATGATGGTTAAATATATGGGCATATTTAACACTTATTGTATCTGCTTGCAATTTAAAGGCATTGACTTTGCGAATCCTCGCTATCTAGCACGTAGTGAAACTGCAATGGACTCAGTTTTGGGGACAGTGTGCCATAATCGGAGGTCAACGTCAGATCAAATGGCAATGGACTCCCATCTATGTCAATGGCCAGGCTCAGATCGAGGCCCAGCTCATAGGCGGTTGTCCTGGAATCAATCGATGACGTTGAGTTCTCGGCGGCCTACATGCTGGTCGCACTCGATGTAACGATGGCCAAATCGGCGGCATGCAGCAAATGATGGTGTTGATATTGTTGATGTTGTTGCTGATGTTGCTGTTGTTGCTGTTGTTGCTGTTGTTGTTGCTGCTGCTGCTGTTGCAATTGTTGTTGCTGTGCGGCGGCTGCTGCTGCTGCTTGTTGTTGTTGTTGCTGCTGCTGCTGCTGTTGTTGCTGATGCTGCTCGCGACTTAGTTTCGACTCTTTCTTAATGCGTTGCTTTAGATGGACCTTGGCATGTCGCTTCTTCTCATCGGATCTCGCAAACTTCCGGCCACAGATGTCGCAGCTGAACGGCTTCTCGCCGGTGTGGGTGCGTATGTGGGTGGTCAAATGATCGCTGCGACTAAAGCTCCGCATGCAGATGCGGCACTGGAATGGCTTCTGTCCCGTATGGATGCGTATGTGGCGCGTTAGTTCGTCCGAGCGCGAGAAGCGCCGATCGCAGTTCTCCACAGGACACGCATAGGGACGCTCGTGTACGGGAGTTTTACTTGGGCGATTGGGATATTTACGTGGCTTGACGGGCACCAGTTTTAACGGCACACTGCTCTGCTGATAGACTTGGGAGAGTATCTCATGGCCCTTGCTCGTCGATGGACTATACTCGGCCAGCTGTACGGCAGCAGCAGCCGCAGCGGCAGCAGCAGCAGCTGAAGCACTCGAATAACCCGTACCATTTGATCCTGGCTGCATATCGGTATAGTTTTCCTGCTTGGGTATGAGTACACCCAGCGCTGCATTGCTGGAGCTTGCCGACGAGGTGGGTCCCGGCAACACTAGCGTTTGCTGTTGTTGCTGCTGCTGCTGTTGTTGTTGTTGCTGTTGTTGCTGCTGTTGCTGTTGTACAACAGCTGCGGCAGCTACATAATCGACTGGCGCATCTAGCCACTGATATTTGGGTGTGCCAACAGATAACTGCGAACGCACAGCATATTGTTGTTGCTGCTGCTGCAGTTGATCGTGGCTGCTTTGCAGCTCGGCGAGACTGGCAAAGCCCGCTGTTGAGACTGTTGCTCCGGAGTATGTTGGTGGTGCCTGCTTCAGCAGCAGTGGCGTACAATCCATGCTCAGACCGAGCAGCTCGGCGTGCTGAGCAGCAGCAACGGCCGCACGCCCATCATCATATGACGAGGGCGTTGGACCAGCAGCCTGCTGCTGTTGTTGTTGTTGTTGCTGCTGCTGTTGTTGTTGTTGCACGGCGTAGTGGGCGGGCAGACTGAACATGGGCGGCTGAAATAGTGTTTTGTCTGGACTGGGTAAGCCCCAACTGTTGCCCAGACTATTCGATGGAGGAGACATTGGTCCTGGGAGTACGCTCAGCTGTGGTGATGACAATTGTTGCTGCTGCTGCTGTTGCTGTTGTAGTTGCTGTGCAGCGCTCATGTTGTTGCTGTTGTTGTTGCCTGTGGTGGTGAAAATGCCGCGATATGAGATTTTGCCAGGCAGTTGTTGGTGTTGTTGTTGTAGTGCATGTTGTTGATAGTGTTGCTGTTGTTGTTGGTGTTGCTGTTGTTGCTGCTGTTGTTGTAGGTGTTGTTGTTGTTGTTGCTGCTGCTGTTGGTGTTGCTGTTGTTGGTGTTGTTGCTGATGTTGTTGGTGACTGTGATGGTGGTGATGATGATGATGGTGATGGTGTGGCAATTGTTGTTGTTGGTGTAGTATTTGGTGTTGTTGTTGTTGTAGTTGGTATTGTTGTTGGTGTTGCGGCGAGCTCAAATGCTGCTGCTGCTGCTGTTGATGACTGTGTTGACAGTGGCTGTTGTTGTTGCTGTTGTGATGCAGCTGTTGTTGTTGTTGTTGTTGTGAGTGTTGAGTGTTGCTGTTGTTACTGCTGCTGCCAGCAGCAGTTGTTGTTGCTGCGGGCGAGCGAACGCTTTCAGTGTTGCTCGCATCGCTGGCTATTTGTTTGATTGTTGTTGTTGCTGTGGCGGTGGTTGTTGCTGTTGTTGATGTGCTTGTTGTGGATATTGTGTGGTGGCTGTTGTTGTTGTTGTTGTTGTGTAGTGGGTACATGTTACAACTATTATTACTTGATTCTTCCTTGACAATAGACAAAGCGGGTGGCGTGCTGCGCTCCTCCTTCAATGGGCTGCACGAGGACAACACGGGACTGGCAACGGACACAACCTGCTGTTCCAGCGACAGATCCTCCGATTCAATTGAGCCTGCAATGAGTGAAAATAGATTTTGCTCAACGTTAGTCAACATTGTTTTTTTTTTTTGTTTTGTTTTGGTTATCTGTTGTTGTGGCTTAGCTTTATAGCTTGATAAAGTCTGCACTGTTTTTTTTTCTCTTTCCCTGCATTTTTTGTTGTTGTGCCTGTTGTGGCTGATATCAATCACAGTTCGCGTGAATGGCCGTGGCATTGGAAGTAGTAAGTGTTATATGGGCTGCTGCTGTTGCAGCTGGGCGCGATTTGATTTCGCGGAAATCGAACGACACGGGAGGTCGGCATCATCGCTCATCGTTGCCGTTCAAGTTGCCGGCAGTTGCAGGCAGTGATGGGCAAACACTCTCGTGCGAAACAATTCACATGCCACAAAACTCACGAGATGCGTATTGAATGTGCAAATTAGAATTAATTGTGAAAGCCGAAGATAGCAGAAATGCATGACACCTATTTATGAATAAAGTATTGCAAATTTAAATTACTGAGGTTTTTTTCTCAACATATTTCCTCTTGGGAAACTCCATAAAATGTGACCATGGATATGGATATAGAAATGTGATCAAGTGTATTGAAAGTCTAAACATATTATTTCATAATACATTAACGGTCGTCACATATAATTTATTGTGGGTTAAAATGCTAAAACTATAATTTATTTGCAAGTGACAAAAGATTTTAAAGTAACTATGGAGGTCAAACGACTAATGGTAATTTGTGCTTATGGCAAACTATTTATAATATATGATATGAGGTATGAGTGGAGAGCGGATATCCAAAGTAATAGAAATATAGTGAATTTTAGGACGATATAAATAGAATGATCACACAAAGAATATACAATTTGCTACATCAAACTTAACAACAACTTATGGCGCTGAAGCTCTCAACTGTAACAAATCGAGTGGTTTGCTTATGATTTGTGTGGGGGTCTGCGTCTCGTGCATTTTGTCACGTGACCTTCTCTAGGCAGGCAAAAGTGTCGGCCAGAAGACTAATTACGCGACTACCACAGAGGCTCGCATACAGAGTTGGGACTGTGGATTGTGGACTGTTTTTCTTTTTGGTTTTTTCCTGTGACTTTTTGCTTTGGGCCACAGGCACATCATGATGATCATTGCCGTAGTCATTAATGCCACAGCCGTTCGCTTTGGGTATTGATTGAGTTGCATAGCGCCTAATGTGCTGCGACATCAATCTCGACATGCGCTTGAATTCAGAGAATTTCTTTTTCTTTTTCTTTTTCATTTTTTTTTTTTGCTTTGCAGCCAGCCGATATCACAGAGCAGAGGAGCTACAATGCGGGGAGTTAGTCATGTGCAATATATTATTATTATATTTATTTATTGTGGGCATAATTAATGCAGTCGTAAATAGTTTATTTTGGCAATTGGATAGCATTGTGGAGACAGTAGACAATGGAAAATTGGTCTATTTGCTGTCGCCCTTAACCCGCTGTTGCCGTTTCGCGTTTGGCTAGTTGGGCATATGCATAACTCATCCAATTTGGACATAAGTCGACTGCCAAGTTTAGCGATTAAAAGCTGCTTTATCATTGCCAGCAGCCAACTAGAAAAGAAATACGCGTCTTCCAGCTTCTCACTTGCTCATGCAAATATTTTCTATTTTGTTGCTCTTTTCTGTGTATGTTCTTTATTTATTTGCGTTTTTTTTTTGTTTTTGGAAAATTGTTTGCTGACGATTTTTCTTGGGGTTTTGCGTGGGTTTGTCCCCTTGTCAGGCGACTGCGCCAAATTTATGAGTGACATTTTTTGGCGCGACTCGTCCAATTTTTAGATATTTCAGCTGCTAAATGTATGCGCATACTTATGTACCCACAGATATTTATGTATTATGCTTGTAGCTTAAATATGTATTTTATGCATTTTCAATTGGTCAACTTCTTAAACAAAATCTGAGCGCATGAATTTTTCTTATTACTGCAAAAATGAAAAAAGAAAAGACAAAAGAAATATGACGCGAGCAATTAAACTCAATTGTTTTTGATAGCGCTAGGAAAATCTAGTATACGTTATTTGCTTTGCCTTAATTCAATTAGAAATGTGTATGCGAGTGTTGTTTTTTTTTCTTTTCTTTTTTTTTGTTTTCTTTTTGTGCATATGTCATGCGCCGTGCTGTATGTAGTATTATATCGTTGATATCGTCTGGAGTCCGGCATCGTATCTCGAGCCGAGTAAATTGCGCTCGAAACATTGACACTGAACGGAAATGTTTAATACATATGCCAACAACACATTGCTGTTGTTGCTATTATGCATTATTATTATAGTTGTTGTTGTTGATTAATTAAGTGCTTTTTTCTTCTCATATTGTGCATTCTAGAAGATCCCTCGTTTTCTCTCTCTCGCTCTCCCTCTCGCTCTCGCTCTCTGTCGCTGTCAAGATCTCTTTCTCGCAGCAATTGAGTTTATTTGCAATTAATAAATAATAATTTTATGGCTTCGTATATTAATGAGTCCATATAGAGACGTAGCCATTAAATGTCAAATATTTGCTTAACTCATGTCGAAAAATAAGTAATAAAAAGCACATATATACATACTTATATACATACTTATATATGTCAAGCTCTTCAGCGGCTCTTAAAACGGCCCATAATTAAAAAAAAAATAAAATAAATCCAAAAAATCAAAAAAAAAAAAAACATTAAAATTGGTACTTGATATTTGAATGTTTGTTTTTTGATTTTGAACTTGTTTTCTGCGAAGAATGAGTGCCCAAGACAGACGAAGAAAAGAGAGTTAGGAAGAGAAGGGGCAATTGAAAGACTGCAGTTTGTTTGCTGGCTTTCTGGCCTCGGCTGATGCTGAAGCTGAGGCTGATTTATGTGGAGACTTAAGCCTGACAACGGATTAGTTGCATATTTAGAGTCTGTGCAGTCTTTGGGAGACTGCAACTGCAGCATGTGGCAGCTGCATCCATTAGCAGTGCTCAGATAAAGAAAGCCAAATGAAAAAAGTACACGTATCTCTGTTTCAGTGTTCCACTCGATGCTCTAACGTTTAGGGTGTCCTAACTATAGCAGGCTGTTGGCTGCAATATTCCACAAACATATGGAATTTAAATGGGATTTTGTGAGCTAGGAGGAAACAACATATAGCGAGGCAATTGGTATAAGAGTAAGTAAGAGTTCCAGTATGTTTTTGATTTTATGATTATGCTTCAGTTCTAGTTTTATAAACAATTTTCTCTTTTCCAGTATGTCTTTATGTCTTTAAATATATATGGGAATATCAACTTTCCGGAAAGAAAATATTATCAAATTTAGTATGCAACCTGCTGATTCTCTTCAATTATATGTAAGTTATTTTTGTAGAACGAATCGTTGCTGGATTGCAGAAAGTGAGATTTCTTCAGTCAATTCATATGTTAATAGTTTTTATTGCTGCACCCCCTTTGAAATTCTGTCGGTGCTCTGCCGCTTTACTTACCGGTAATTGGTGGTGGTTCCACCACTGTCGATGGCCCAAAGAATGAGGGTATATCGCTGGATGTGGTCACTGGCGTATTGAGATCACCGGGCAAGGCCTCAATCAGCTGTTTGGCCTCAACGGCCACGCCGTGCTCTGTGGCCGTAACGGGACTATGTTGGCTCGTATTCAGCAGGCTGAGATGCGATGCTGAGCTGCGTCCGCTGCTGGCGGCTGCTGCACTGCCGGCAATTGGCTGAGCAGCCACGTTACCTGGACTGCCCCCCTGTGTGGGTGTGGCTGTCTGATTGCGTGCACGCAGCACCGAGTTATTGTTATTGTTGCTGTTGCTGTTGTTGTTGTTGTTGTTGTGATTGTGACTTGTTGCTGCTGCTGCTGTCGTGTAGTGCAGCAATGTTTGACCGCTGGTGCTGCTGCTGCTGGCAGCCGCAGATGAGCTGGCGCCGAGGCCGAGACCGACGCCACTCCCCCCGCCAAATTGTGCGGCACTCAGATAACTGGCTGCCGACGGGCTGCTGCTCTGCGCCGTGCTGGTCTTGAACAGGCACGTGTCGAAGCTCAGCACATTGAAATGGGCCGCAGCGGCCGATTCGGTTAGCAGGAATGCGTGATGCGTTGGCGCCACCAGGGTTTCAAGCCCTTCCATGATCATGGCCGCTGATGGAGTTCCAGGGGCTACGCCGCCTAATGAAAGCAATAAAAAATGCAACAAAATGATTAGTCAATTTTTATTCTGATTGTGGGGTTTTTACAAATATATGTGGCATTTTATTTTAAGTACATTTCTATGTTTATGACATGCAGCTTATTTCAACTAAAATTTGTTCAAGAATTTTTTGAAGATCCGTGGAGATTTCGGAAAATTCAATTTACAGAAGAGATCATTGGGATAATCTAAAAAAAGAGTCAATTAAACGTTTCAGATCATTAGGATCCTAGATAAAAACACAACACTTGTTTGTGATATAGATCTGTGGAGATAATCTTGTATTAAATTCCTTTGCTTACGGATTAGCTAATATATTGCTTCTTAATGCTCGTGAAACTCTTAAATAGTTACTAGCTGGCAATTAATTGCATTTTCACAGCTTCTGCTTAATTAGGCACGTAAACCGATCGGTTTTAATACCGCTTGATGCCAGTTTTTATACATTATGACCTGTTAGTTAAAAAGCATAAAAAATTGCAAATTTAGAGTCTGGCGCAGCGGGTGGTGGCGGACCATCAAAAATCGAGCAAACCATAAATTTCAGGTCGATTTTCGGGCTGAATTTTAATTGATTTGCCATGACAGCTGTTCAATTGCATAACACGCAGCAGTTGACAACAATTTATGAACCACAAACAATTTAATTTGCCACAAATTGTCTGAGTAACATCTTTTTGCTGCTGTTGTTGTTGTTGTTGTAGCCGTTGTTGCTGTTGTTGTTGTAAGACTTTCGTTTTTAGCAGCTGCGACTGCGCCCACACTACTGTCCCGGCTAAGCAATTAAATTAAAATCGATTAAGCGCTTAAGTGGACGTCAGTGAGAAGTAGAACATGTGGCTTTCCCACAGCTGCCCACCTCTCCAAGCAAGTGGGTCATATTGGATTGGGTCAAGCATTGACCTTACGCAATGGCCAACAACACACAACACAACATCACACAACATATATTTATTTACAGAAAATGGCAGCAAATGCTTAAAGTTGCGCAAGCGCAATTAAAATCCGCTCATATACCATAAACTTGGCTTATAATTTGGCAAACACCGTTGATTTGACTGGCAGCAGAGACTGTCATCTCCAGTTACAGCTACACTGAGAGCTTATTGGTATTATGAACGTTGTCAGAAGACGACGTAATACAAACATTTAAGCTCATTTTTGGCATATAATAAAAATGGACAAAAAACGTTATTGAGTCGAACATGACAATGAATACCAAATAAGATAACAAAACACACACAGGCTCAAACAAAATTGTGTATACCACATGTATACCGCATCAAGAGTCTATCGAGTGAACTTTAAAAATTATAATTAATTATTTATACAAATTCTAAAGCTGTATCTTGGCTGTAATTTGTATGTTTTCGTAGCCAAGTTTTCTATAGTGCTTTATATTTGAAATTTATTTTACTTGGATAAAATGATGTAATTTGAACATTTTTTTTAATCATTTCCATCCGTTTTGAAAATGTGATTTGGTTCAGTGCATGTGGTCAACCGTAACTGAGTGAATCTTGTGGCAACTGTGGCGTCATCTTTGAGTGCCGTCGCTTCGCGTCGCGTCGCGTCGCTGTTCGACTTGACCGCGTTGATTTGCATTACAAGTGCACTCGTGTTGACAGGCAGCTATGCGCCAAAATAACTACCGTGCCGCTGCGTATCCGACAGTTGTCGGCTACCCCTTCACCTAACTCCCTCCCCCCACCATCCTTGGCGCACGGTGAGAGACACTACTCTTCATGCTGGTCTCCAGCAGCGTTTGCTGTTTTGGCACTTTTGCTTTTTTATTTACATTTGATTTCACGCATAATTTCCGTGGCAAAGTGCACTCGAGACGAGACGAGCAGCAGCAGCAGCAGCAGCAGCAACAGCAGCACTGAAATTACGTTGAAGCTGCAAGCATACACAGCTAGAGATACGAATACATCTACAGCTAGAGGCACAAATACAGATACAGATACAGCTAAAGCTTCAGCTACAGCTACAGATACATGGACAATGGCAGCGCGTGCTGTGGCTGCCTTTTGTTGTTGCTCCATTCATTCATAAAATTATGCGGCGCAGTCAATAATTTTTACAGTCGATCAAAGATTTGTATCTTCTGAATGCGAGTGCCACATGAATCATTCACATCTCTCGAACCAGGTGTGTGTGTGTGTGTTTTAGTTTTGTTTTTGTTCGCTGCTATGGGGCAAAACTCAACCGTGGCGAACTGGTCTGGTCTGGCCTGGCCTGGCCTGGCCTGGTGGCTTCTCAATCGCCAAGCTCTGATCTTGGCCAGCTCTCGGCATCAGCTTCTTCTTGTGCGCTTAATAACTTGGCTAACAATTGACACTCCCTTAAAAAAACGACAAAAAAAAAGAAAAAAAACGAAGCTGCTAACGTTCAAGATGTTGTTGTAGTCAGTGTTGTTGTTTTTACTGCTGCTGCTGTTGTTGTTGTTGTTGTAGCTGTTCGTGCCACAGACATTTACATTTTAAGTTAGCTTACAACAGTGCAGCTTGCCTAAGTACTACTGTTGTGTTAGTTTGCCTTAATAGTAAGCAGCAGCTCTATTGGGGGATCTGCCGCTGCTCGGAGTAAACTCTTCTACATTGTCTAAGATGCTTTGATAAGCTAAAAATGTATTTTAAAATAAATTTTCATTCATATATACTGAGATATTATCTTTAAAATTACAAGTCAAACTTTTTTACCAATTTAAACATTTTTTTAAACATTATTTTCTACTGCAATTTGAAATGTTTTCCAGTTGAAACTATACTTTTCCATAAGAAGTGTTACTTATAAAATACAATTTTACTAATTTACTAATTGATTTCATTGTGCAACTTTAGCTGGTTCTACCTAATTATATTTTAAGCTAATATTTAAGCTGGACAAATAAAAAAATCTCCTATAACAGCAAAACTGAATTACCTTTTCTCAATGTTATAAATTAATTTCTGTAACTCTAGTTCTTCTTAGCCAGTTAGCACTGCACTAAAACTCATATATACATAGTAGACTCATATGTATAGTAAATCTTGTGTGTGTGTGATTGTGTCTGTTGCCTGTTTCTTTCACTCTGCATAATTTTGCATAGCATTTAGGTAGATGTAGTAGTCTCGATCTTAGTCGCCTTAGACAGATCGAGACGCGTTCAAGATATTTGCCATGAATGAATATTGGCACACAGCTTCAAGCCGTACAGCCCGATATGAGGAAGAAAGAAAGGCAGCAAGAAATAATAAAAATTGTTATGTTGATATTATTTTAATTAAGTTTTGCCAAACCGGTTGCTCATGTTGTTGTTGTTGTTGTTGCTGTTGCTGTTGTTGTTGCAGTTGTGTGTCTGACTGGTTCCGTAGTTTCATTTGGAGTTCTGCTCTTCGAGTGTTAACAATTCGATAGATGGGCGCCAATTTGTTTAGCTTGGCAAGTGGACCAGCGAGATCTTGGGCCTGACCCATAGTCAAACAAAAAACACACACACACACACACGAACACACACACACACACACACTTACACGCAGAAACTCAATGCATCTTTGGGTAAGTTTGTTGTTTTTAGGTATTTTCGTGGAGACCTCATTGAGGATTAAGTTGCGACCTTAGCGTCTCTGGCTACTTAGCGGCTCCAAAAATAGCTGCAATTTGTTTTTTTAACGTCTATTATTTTATGTACATTGCGTTTACTATTTTATTGTTTTATATCGTTGTTGTCTTATGCTGACAGATTTGCATAAAGAGCTCTGAGATTTGATATCACACTAACCTTGAGCTGAAATACCATCAACGACAGCAATAGCAATATCAATAGCAACAGCACAACACAGTTCCCATATTGCCATGCAATTAACAACAACAAGAATTAAGTATTGGTCTTTGCTGGTTATTAACATAAAAAGAAATTGGAGAAACGCCTTGAGAGTGAGAGAGGCGGCGTCATTAGTCAAAATGCAAAAGACTTGCAGTAAAAGTATCTT
Source organism: Drosophila basisetae (assembly GCA_035041595.1). Lineage (NCBI taxonomy): Eukaryota > Metazoa > Arthropoda > Insecta > Diptera > Drosophilidae > Drosophila > Drosophila basisetae. The sequence continues at coordinate 1,973,952 of JAWNLB010000147.1, read as the reverse complement.
AGGCAGCTACATAGCTACAAACATGCAACTCGCATGCGACACGGATGCAACACACACACGCACACATAAACAGAGTGAGAGTGAGAGAGAGAGAGAGAGAGAGAAGAAGGTTGTGGCAGAGGCGCAACAACTGTGCATATCAGAGAGTTGGCAGTTGCAGGAGACAAAGACAAAGTCCATCATTCACGCAGCGGGCAGCAGACTCGGACAACTGAACCAGCCAACAAGTTAAGCAGTGCAACAACATCAACAGCAACAGCAACAACAGCAACAACAGCAACCACAAAAACAACAGCAACATCAACATCAACATGGAAAATGTATCTTTTGGCCGACGCCGTCTTTGCATGCGTAACACTTTGTCACACTTTTCATGCCAACAGCTTCGACTGAGCATGTTGCTGTAGTTGGTCTTGTTGTTTTTGTTGCTGTTGTGTTTTTCTCATGAGAACAATTAATGAAAATAAACAGCCGCAGGCCTTACAGCAATATAAACAGCGTTAAGCAACAACAAAAACAACGCGTACGCGTTATACCCTATTAAAAATAACTGAATATGCAAAATGTTGTTTTTATATTTATAGTATAAAATTAAGTTTCGATTCTGAAATATTATGTCTGTAGCTGGTCCAAAAAGCCATTCAGATAGTTAAAGTAAAATGGCCATAATAGATAGACACAAGAATTAAGAAAAAGTCAATTTATATGCTAAATATTGATAGTTAAGATGGTTAAAACATTTTATAACTCCTAGTCAGTAATGTGGTATGGCTTCTCCCTAATTACACAAAATAGGTGTTTCTTTAAAATAATTATTTTTGAAGAACAGATAAGCAGAAGGAGTAATCAATTAAAAAGGTCCTGAGTATTTTCAAAATTGTGCTAAATTTAATTTGCTTATATATAAAACTAGAGATATATTATAATATTTGTGAAGAATATGAATATTTAAACGATTTATTCACTAGTCTTTTGTAATGTATCACATAAAAAATATATATCTTAGCTTCAGCAATATTTTGTGGTAATGTAATTTTATTTGAAATTTACAAAACAATAAATTAAGAAAAAGTTGTAACGACCCATTATCGAATATGAAATCATAGTAAGCAATGTAAGTAATTCAAACATTCACCCACTTTAGCAGCATTACAGGGTATACATATGTAAAAACTACATAAAAAAAGTATATTTTTATAACATTTTAAAATCATATGTATTAGTGGGCACTTAGTTGTTGGGCGGGCCAATGGCTTGACAACTTGTTTGGCTTGGCAGCTTCAATCACAACCACAACCCCAAGAATATTACCCAGCAGCAGCACCACTAAATTGAGTGGCCAGTGGCTGTGGTGTCAAAGTGCCATTTGGCATGGCAAAGTGTTAAGCGACTCTTCGACGAGCCGTCGGTATTTTGTTTTGATGTCATAATTATTTGGTTAAATACACAAAAAAAAACATATATATATATATATCTGTGTATGTATATGAATATATATATATATATACATAAACCAAAAAGAGACAGCAAAATGAAAACTGGGAAAATTGAAAAAAGACTTGGTTGTTGTCGCTGGACATCTGAGGCTGCGTGTAAATCATTTTGCTAATTGTTTTTTCTTTTTATAAAAACTTTTCTTTTTCTTGGTCTCTGCATTTTGTTGCCTTTTAACGTCTTGTGCATTGGGGCTGGGTTAGTTGTCCCAACACTTTTAGCGGCTGTCGGCGGCGTTGCTCCTAAGATGTGCCATTAAATTATATACAACAATTTGAGTTGTTGTTGGGTTTGTGTTTTTGTAGCCGCTCAAATTAAGCGCAAAGTGCAATGACAATAATTTAATTACAAAATTGCAATATATACAGCTGATGCGTATGATGATGCCCAGAAATATCGTACATAGTTGCAGGTATGGTTCTTTTTACATTTGTGTTTCTGGGATTTTGGCGCGCTGTTTAATAACCTGCACACATTTTTATTATGCGTTAAATGAATTTATGCATCATTCGCATGGTTTCAAAATGAGCAAAATTTTAGGATTTGCTCAAAAGAAAGCCCATTCAGGAAGAGATTTACTAAGATCAGTGGGAGCAGAAGAGTGGAAAGAATTTTGTCATATTTTCATTTGGATAAGTGAAAGTGAAAAGTTATTTTATAGTTGAAATAAAAATAATAAAATTGAACTGAGATTATGAAAAATGGCACTGGTTATCAAATAACTTATTTGCTGTCTAGTATTTTTTATATAATTCCGTTGAAAACAAGATTTTCGACTTGACATCAGATTTATTTAATGCTTGTTGATTTTGAATTAAAGCTGATATTTCAACTTTTTTCTCTGTTTCAAATAAATTAAGCTGACGGTGAAATACATAAATTAACCAGAAGCTTAAGTTCTGAATTAAAATCAATGACATTAGTTTGATTTGTTAATCAACATTATGAAGTTAGGCACTTGCTCTTAAATTATTTAAATATAGTAAATAAATTTATACGTCTCTTAAATATTCAATTATGTTTACCATATTTTTGGAGATTACTGTCTCACTTAAATAACATAAAAACAAATTAGGTACGAAAATTTACTATCTCAATTTCCAGTTCTATACTTAAATCGGCGACAAAAAATTAACACACATCAGAATATTTTTTATTAAATAATTTAATTCGCTTGTGTCAACAAAAAGTAATTTGCCCAAATGAAAAATGTGACAAATATTTTTATTTATTTTATGACTTCCGCTAAACTAAAAATCAAATCTATAGATAGACAGCTCGACAGTATTTAAATATACGTATGCCTAATTTATATGTATATTAAATTCACTAGTTAATCACCTGGATCGCAATGGCACGTGCTGAAGAATTCAAAGGTAGATTTCCCTTTAGTCTAGCGCAATCCTTTGGATTGCTGCCTCACTCACACACACACACACTCACAAACACGTGTACACAAACACACTGTGCACTTTTTCTTTTAAATGTTGCCACTTGCCGCTTGCCACTACGTAGAATCAATATACGAATTCAACGTAGAATGCCTAAGTTAACATCTTTTATCGTATGGCGGCCTTTAACTGTAATTGTGTATATTTTTTTATATATATTTTGTGTGTGCTTTTTTTGCGCATACGTCACAGTCACCGTTTACTGCTCGATTTTCATTCATTAACTTTTTGTGTGAACTGTGGGAGATGTTTCGCTAGTGAGGGTGGTTGGGGCGGGGCGGCGGGTGTTGAGGAGCAAAGCTTTCGCACAGCGGCCGTCGCCAAGTCTTGCAAAAATATCCTTTCACTCTCTTTCACTTGTGCGTTTCTATTTGCGAGCAAAGTGAATTTAATTGTCGTTGTTTTTTTCACATTTATCGATGACACTTTTTCTTTTGCACAATATTTGTTTTGTATATATATATATATATTTATCTTTTCTTTTATATATATGTGTGTAGTTGAGTACGTTTGAATTGAATTTGATTTATCTTTAAAAATTTTTCTTTTAATTTGTTGCTGTTTAGTTTTCAAACCGTCGCGTTTGCTTGTTCGAACCCAACTGAGACACGAGATGCGCCCTCTTTCGGTTTTTATGAATGAAAACTCAACATCTGCACGGCACAGCAAGCACATACACACACACACACACACACACACCCATATACACACACAGCTGGCTAGCACACAGAGAGAGAGAGAGAGAGAGAGAGAGAGAATGCGAGAGGAGCCACATAGACATTGCCCCTACTTGGCAGCGACTGGCACGCGCCCCAAAGCATAAGCGGCGGCCAGTTCGATATCGAAACGAGAGCGCCGCCGTCGTGGGGAACTCGCACGTCACAGCGCACACACACATGCACACACTAATATAGTAGCTAGCAACCGGTCGGTCAGCGTATCCAATCGTATGGCTTGTTGCCTCCCTACGTTGCAGCCATTTTCGTGGCGCACGCGCACTGCAGCCAATCAACAGTTTGCCAGGCCCGTTTGTCTGACGTGCCTATGTGTGTGTGTGCTCTGTGTGTGTGTGTGTGTGTGCGTGAGCTGTGGTGAGTTTTGGTGAACCGATCTCTCAGCGGCATTTGCATTCGACTCTCTTTCTCTCTCATCGAAAGGGGGCTCTGAGGTAAAAATAAGACAACAGGTACCCCAGTCGATGTGCTCTCTCTCTCGGTGTGTGCATGTGTGTGTGTGTTGTATGTGTAGTGTTATGATTTCCCAAAATACGTCATCAACGTTCATATGCGCCCATTAACTTTTCAATCTACGCAAACACAATGTAGGAAGAACGCCAAAAACCAAAAACCAAACAAAAAAAAAAAACATTAAAAAGAAGGAATGAACAGAATTTAAACAAATGATTCACTTGACCATTTATGGACAGTTTGATTTCGAGAACTGTCCGATTTGTTTAGATCGTGTTGAAAACTTTTTCTATATCTGCGTTGGGAGGCTGGGTCAAGGAAATTGTCTGCCGGAAATAAAGGTGTTTTCACTTGGCTGGGTCAAGGAAGGTAATACTTGGCACACATAATAAAAATCGGGGTGTGTTTCAGTTGTGTTGAAAGTATGGCATGGAAAAATTTGAACAGGGTACAATTGGTAAATTGAAATCAACTGGCTTATTATATGCCCAATTATTAAGAAAATGAAAGCTATCTTGTTGTTTAAAATAAATCGTGATAGGTTCACTTGAGAATTTAAATAGAATAGTGGTTAATTTATTTTCTCCCAATCTTACAATTTTTTACCATAAAACTATCTTATTTTTTGGAGTAACTCTTAAGAGGATTTTCCAGACTTCAGCTCAGTATTAAGCTTTGAAAATTATTGATCATAATTTTGTTTTAATATTGACTAATAATTAATATTTTATTAAATTTCTTATGAGCCAAGGAATAGTTGAAATTTTTTTTATATAATATTTACATATAATATTTTTTTAAATTATGGGCGAATTTATTAAAACGAAGTATTAAGTTGTTTTTCGATTGACAGGAATTATTATAAAATTAGTTAATAATCTAGTTTTTTAAATTAATTTAGCTATAGATTGTCTTAAGTAATCTGTAAGAATATTAAAAAATATTATTTAAATGAATGGCAGATAAATCGTATGCAATTTATTAGTGCACATTTGAAACTTGCATGAAATGTTGAATAATCTTAGATTTGTTTACGCTAGAAATACCTAATTTATAATTCCGCATTTTGTATTGGCTTATGCATTGGGCAGCGCTTGTCAAAATTCCATGCCACATAAAACATTTCTACATTTCCTACTAACCCCCCCTACCCACTGCCCCCCTCTCCCACACACACATTGACAGACATTTGCCAAATCTTTCTGTTCGCACATTTTCACCAAAACCAAAACAGTTTTCATGTGTTAAGGACAAGGTTGCGCATCAGGCGGCATAAACAAAGGAACAACAGCAACAACAAAGTGCATGCCGCATTGTTGCACAAAACGAAACATAAACAAAATGCCATATAAACAAAAGGAAAACCAAAAACTTTTAGCGCGAATTTATTGAAACGCAGCCAACTCAAGTAAAATGTTAAAATGTAATTTATTTACGAGTTTGAACCGCAAAGTGCAATTTGGAAGTGTGCATTAGGGTGACCATGACCCAAAGCAAATAGGCCGGCCGGCTGCCGGTCTGAACCAAAACCAAAACACAAAACCGATATTCTGTTTGGAGCTTGAGCAGCACGCCATGACCTAAAAATAAACTCAATACAATTGGCAACTTTTGACGTCGGCAAAGTTTTCGTTTTTTCTTTTTTTTTCCTTATTTTTTTGTTTTGTTTTTTTTGTTTATTTCGAACAGACGGCGCGGAATTACGAATTACGTGCCGTTATCTGGCAGATACAAACAGCTACAGCTACAGCTACAGCTACAGCTACAGATACAGCCGATAAATACCAAAAATAGAACTTTGCCTCATTTGTGAAAGTTGTGGGCCATGCAAAACACTATGCCGAGGACTATTTTTAAAGCCTTCACACGATGTGCACATTTACGAGTGTTTGTTTATTTGCCAGACCATCAGGAAGGGGAGCAATTCTACACCGTAAGCAATTTCAGCTTCAATTCAAATTACCTTTGATACTTATTTAATATTTCTTGAATGTATTTAGTTGCATTCAGCTCTGTATTAATTTGAATAAAATATAAATAGTAATAATTTCATTCAGTCAGTTTTGTTCTGCATAGCTTAAAGATATTTTTTTTTTACAATTGTAAATGTTTCTGGTATTTGACTGAAACTGAAAAATCGATTTAAGTTCCAATTTAATTTTAGTTTATTTTCAATTTGGGACTGATAAGTCGGCATTTTGCACTGTGTATAAGGGTAGCTTCAGCTGATGGCTTGGTGTAGCACTGGGTATATGCCACCTGTAGCCATCAGTGCGGTGTGTTTGGTGAAAAATGAAAACTCATTACGCCAGTCGGCCAAAAATAAAGTATCTATTTGGACACAACGTTTTTATGACGTCGTCGCCTTCAACTTGGCCATAAATAGCAGCTGCATCCACTCAGCTACGACTGCAGCGTTGGGTCATTTTTTGGGGGGCGGAGGTGGGGGCCTATTAACAACTGTACAACAATTCAACTGCAAGTGCCTCATTTATCGGGTTATAGTGTTTCCGAGTTTTCTCGGGGCCCAGCCCCTCTCGCCTAACACCCACACAGAAAAACACATTTCTGAATCGTCCCGCTCAAAATAAAAACAAGTGTAGAACTTGCTAACTCGAGTGCTAGGCCAACAGATACCCTGTACATGGGTAGTTCATCTATGAAGTAATAGGTATACAATGATATACAATGAGTTGCAATTTTATTATTAAAATAATTATATTTTCTGGATGAATATGAATATGTTTTTTGCAGACCTAGAGCCAAGTGTTATTTCGTAATTTAACATTAAACTTATTAGACCATTGGTGAATTATAAATTGGGAATTTAATTAATTAAGAATTTGGCAAGTCCAAAAACACATTATTTTATTTACAATTTGATTAGTATAGGGTATCAAAAGAGACACCGTTTTCTAGGCGCTATGCTGAGTGGGACATATAAAATGATTTTTCTTGGATGACTGATTGCCAATTTGCGTACTCAGAGCTGATGAAGAGCCAAAGATGGACATGTCTGAGCTGTTGGCAGTAAGCAGCGGCAAATTAAATAGGAGCTAAGGCTGAGACGGTGACTATAACTGAGATTGAGATTGGGAGTATGAGTGAGGCAATGAGGCTGCTTGCTGCACCTCTTCCTCAATTGGTAGCGCACCCAGCGACTAATAAACATTCATAAATTTGCCAGCATTCATTTATACCCTCTTCTGTTTTGTTGCCGTTGTTGTCGCATTAGCAAACTAATTGAAGTTTGCCATGGCAGAGAATATAAAAATACATATCAATATGTATGTGTAAAGACAGCGCTAGTCAATTGCTTAGACATTTCTGTAAGATAAAAGATTTCGACATTTACTGTGCTTTCGCACTCATCCGATTGTTTATGTCATGTGTTTAAACTTTTATTGGCGAGAAAAATCAGAAATAGCATCCTATTAATAGTTATTAGTTACTCACCAAATGTGTTTATTTTGAAAAACTTGCAAGTGCTATAAAAATGAACAATGCAACTGTAAGCAACAATGTTAATAACAATCCCTTCAAATATGCAGCAAACGCAAATTGAGAAATACTATTTTCTTTATACATCTTATAACAGATTTGATAGTTATGGAGTATGTATTATTTTTATATTTTATTATTGGAAATGTAGGAAAAAATCGAATATCTGTTATTGAAAATGTTAGAAATGGGATACCAGTTGTGGATCTGTTTTCGATTAATATAATATGTATTTTAAAATCCTTTTAAAGATAGCTTAACATTTGTTAACCTAAATGTGGTGGTTAATTGTTATCTTTATGTATTGCTGATTGAGCTTTGTTAAATTTATTTAATTTATTTATTACTTTTCACACTCATACATCGAAAGTATTTGAATAAAATATATATATATATTTGTTTAATTGCATTGTATTTATCAAGCAGTAATTAAGCTAACAAAATGACAGATAATGATGATAGACAAAGCAAAAGCCAATTACTTTGTAATGATTCATAGTTGAAGGCACAACAATCTGGTCACACTTTTTGTCGTGTTTCTAATCATGTGAGTGGCACTGTGCGCTCATCTAGTACTTGTCGAATGAGTGTGCATGCATATATATGTATATATATATATATATATGTATCTATCTGCCCATATGCCAATTGTGTGTGTCGTGTGGGCTTTCTATGTCGTGTTATCTCTCGTTGAGAACTTTGCTAAGTTGTTGTTGTTGTTCTTGTTGTTGTTGCTGTTGGGGCTGCTGCTGTTGCTTGCTGTGCTTGGTGCGTGGGTCAATGGGGAGACGGCGTGTTGTTGATGAGGCAGAGGCGTTAGATAGTCGCAAGTCGCAAGTCGCAAGTCGCTAGTTGCATGACACATGGCACGCGCCTCAAAAAACATACAAATCAAACAAACAAACATTCAGATAGCGAGAGTGAGTGTGAGAGTGAGAGAGAGACAGAGAGACTCGTAGAGTGAGAAACACAAACACAATGAACGAGACGCGCCAATGCCAAGCAAACTCCCCGCCGCACCCCCCTCTTAACACGTTCACATTCTCTATGCGCTAGTTGTAGTTATCCCAACAAGGTCTGCATTGCCATAAATGGTCGGCAGACTGAGAGGCTCTTGTTAGGGCAGCTCGAGCAACTCAGCAGCTCAGCAGCTCAGCAGTGTGTAGGCTGTAATTAAAAGCGTATTGACTGGTCTCGCATACTTAAACCTTAGCTTCGATTGCATTGCACAATCGCGCTATCTCGCTCGCACAATTTGAAATCTACAAGTTGCCAGTGTGTTCATGTTTGTTGTTTGCCACTTGTTATTATTGGTCGAGTCTGCCAGCTCTTGACAATTATTTTGTTTTTTCTTTTCATATATTTTGTTGTATGCTTTGCTTTTCCATTTGACCGCCACCAATAAGCGCTTTGTAGAGACAACCCCTCCTCTCGATACCCCTTCCAACATTCACATTGGAATTTGATTGTTAAGCGTTTTATTTGCTGCCAGCTGCGCATTACGCAAGTCAACTTCATTTTCTATTGCTCAAATTGGAGAGGCTATATGGGCTATATAGCCATAAGCCAATGTGGCTATAAGCCCAATGGCCAGTGGGCGTTGTCATTCAGTGAGTTTTCGAATCGCTCCATAGAGGTGTGAATAAATTTATGTACATCTTATGCATAAATATATATATATATATATTTATATATATATATATATATAAATAGATATAAATATTATGTATGTCTATTTGTGGCGACCGTTTTGATAATGCTTAAATTTCATATTGTAAATCTTAAATATATATATAAATATACAATATCAATGAACAGTTTTCCATTTTATGTACTCAGCTAGCTGCTGGCTTGGTTATTTGTGTAAAATTCAGTAAAAAAAATGCTGTGTTATACTTATATATTATATTATATTGAATAATTTATGAGCATCATAATATGCTTTATGGGCTTGGCATGTTGCCGTAAATTGCTCCAGTCAACAGAAAATAGAGCAATAACAACAACACCAATAACAACTTAGACATAAATTAAAAATTTAAACACTAAAATTCTAGAAAATTTTCCATTGGTCGAAATGGCGCAAAGCACAGAAAACATGCAGTGGATTGAGTATAATTTTGTAAAGGTGAGAATTGGAAATTATTGGAAATTTTAAGGAAATAAATTTATATTTTTATGATACTTTTATTAAAATATTACCACATTTTTATACGAAAGTGTTGCTAATAAATTAACGAAAAATATGGCGAAAATAAAAATAATTATAAAATTAAATACAAAATATTGATACAAATTGCCAAATGGCCACAAAATATTATTGAGATCAGTTTTACGTTTAGGTTTTACTTATTTCGCGACTTAGATATGTTTTATGCCAAGTTCAGTGCTCTGTAAGGATGAAGCTCGTAATAAAAAAATATAATATATATTAATTCGGAATAATAAAAAATATTGTATACATATATTTAATCGTTTGTTGTTAAATGTATAATTATTTTAGCGACACATTAATAAACACAATTAAAACAGTTCATAAATTAAGTCATAAAAGTTGTCTTTAAGCATTTAAAATATGAAAGAGCTGAAGGCCAAATTAACCCGTCCAAAGATATGTTAATTCATTAATAAAAAACAATATTTTAATGTCATAAGGTGTCCTTAAAAGGCCGAACTTTCTAACAACTTGAGAGATTATAAATTTCTAGATATATCTGTGTAATATAATGTGTTTCAAGAAAATGCAGCTTTCAACTTTCAGTAGAAGAAACAGCATTTTAATAACTTTTAATTATATGCTTGTCCATAACTGGAACTCGAATCTGATATTAAATATTATACATACATACTCGTATATTTTCTGTTGATTTCGAAAGCTGAGCCAATCTGTCAGCCAAAGTATTTATCGCCTCCCACTGGCAGGCAGGCCGGCAAATATTGTTATTGTTGTTGACTCTTTGTCTAATTGCAAACTTTTATTATATTTGGCACAACAACATGAATATTCATAAATAATGTGTGAGCATTCCAAAATAGGCATAAGCCGCTCGACGCTAAAATTGGTGAAAGTGGGTCAACAAATTGCGCCAAAATGGCAAATGGCATGAAAATAGTGACAAGTGCCTTTTGTTTTTCTTTCAGCTGCCCATTGGGCCCCTTACTCTGCATCTCTTTCTTTCTCTCTGTCTCTCTGTCTATCAGCTCTCGTCGTCGCATTTGTGGCAATTATAAGGTCGTGGCAATCATCTAAATATAAAACGCGTGCCTCATTCCACTAAATTTAAAAACATTTTGATGAACATGTTTAGTCGAAAACACATATGAGAAATATTTATAATTATTATTATTTGGTTTTTTCAGCTATTGCATACGTACATGAAAAAACAGCAGCCGGCCCCGAGATGAAATAAAGTAAAGCATGATCTGCTAAATATTAAATACTCTAACCATAATAGCTGATCTTAAGCAAAAGTAGAAAGTGTAGTATTAAATGTATAAATTCTTACAGAAAAACTGTGTTTATTTAATTAAAAGAAAGAAAGGTATAAAATCAAGATGAAAGACAAAAAAACACATTATTAAAATTTGATATGTACATTTCTGTAATAAGAAGACTATTTTAAAAAGTCAACCCAAATACGTTACAGATTGCATGCTGAAGTAATACAACTCTAGCAAATGATACCCTTGCGAGTCCGTACAAAAAAACATATGTACAAAATAATGCTGACTGGTGCTAATCAGCTGGTCAATGTGTTTTGGAGAGAGCGTGTGCCAATATAGAACCTGGTTAAGATCTCGGCACGGCATCATGCCTAAATTGGAATTAGACTCGCTCTAGCTCACCTCCCACTCTACCCCTCTCTAGCTTTTTATTTCGGTCTCTGTACTGATCTTTGTAAACAATTGACTGACTGATTGTTTAGATTCATCTGTTTATAGTTGGCCAGGTTATGACGTGAAAAGCACCTCGTGCAAATATTGCAAATCGTATTATGTACATCAAGTTCATTACTTCTGGCGGTATTTAATCAGCTCTGTTCGATTTAGATGCACACGTATGTGTGTACAATGTATGTGAATGGATGGATGCTGATTGTTTTGGCTATTATTAGTATTTGGGCATTGCGCTGCGGTCAAGGTAATTTTAGGCATTTTTAATGACGTCCAACAGAACATTAAAAATAACTAATGCCGATGATTGGCAGAGATTTGCATTCGTACACGAACGATTGTGACAGCACTTTTGTGCTGTAAATACAAATATAAAAAATACAGATGCATATGAAATTTTCTTCTTTATTTTTTGAGTTGCTGAGATGCCTTGGATTCCATTTTAATGACTTTATTTACGAGGCGCTCACCGAAATGTGTGGATATTTATATGACAACGCCGGCCACAAAAAGTTAATCCCACTAAATGCCGTTTATAGTTTATAGCACAAAAATGTTGTTTGTCTGTGTGTGCCAAACAAATTATTGTTTTGTACGAGTATACCCTGGAAAGGAGTATTATAATTTCATACTCATGCCATGCATTCCTTAAGCCATAACTGTTACTATAGCTCAAGCTACAAGTAACAGTTGTAATTTCTTAGTTTTCTATTCAACATTTTTTTTTTTTGCATTGGATTCTAATTACAAATTTTCTAAAAAGAAGTACTTAACTTAATTTCGCTTATAGTTTTATACAAAAACAAGTTAATATACAATTGTGTACAATCTTTTCGATTTGAAGGATAGATTTAAGAAATAGAATAAAAAAGAAATACATTTTTCGAAATTTGTATAGTTTATTGTAGCTTTAAGCTCATTATATGGTATTCTCAATAAATAAGTGCATTTAGACATTATTATTTTTGAGCTTGATCTTTTATAATTGGAAATTGTGAAAAATGATGATTGCTTAACTTTTCCGCTTCACACATACTTATGGCTAAGAGTTGCATGTGGAATGCGATCACATTTTAGAATGTATTTCCAGCTAAGAAAATACACATAGCAACTGCATGGAATTGTAGTTCGGTTTTGATCATGAATTGGCAAATTTGAATGCGTTTTGGTCACATAACGCCTATGGCTTATCAGTTGTCAAAGGACGTCACAAGTGCAGATACAGTTACAGTTAGATAGATATCGATAAGCACGATAGCATCACAGGGTTCACATTGTGCGTCAATCGGCCTATAATACAAGCATACTTTGCTATCTAAATTTAGTCGGGCATATATACACACATAATATATATCTATATAGAGATACTCAGCTACTTGGATACATGTCTGTCTGTATAATATTTGATTAAAAGCCAACTCGTATATTGGGTGGAGGGAGGGACTGCTATACTATGCCCGGCTAATGAACATTCGAAAGATTTGGAGGTAGCGCGGAATCTTTAAGATCCATGACACACTTCCGCTGCGCCAAGTTACATCATTAATTTTCCGTGTTCCATATGGCTGGCTAATGCTTTCTATTTGACAATGGGCCAGGCCAGGCAGCCGACAACAGCAACAGAAACAAAAACCAAAAACAGCATAGAAACAAAAAAAAAAAAAATAGAAACAAAGACAAAACAACAAATTTTTGTCATGTTTGCGCTCGCGTTGTTGCCATTAATTTTTGGTATGCCCGGTCGAAGTATCTGCAGTCTTGATATAGCTGGTAATTTTAATGTTCGCAGCGCTGTTGAAAAGTCCACCCCAAAGAAAGAATTTTCCCAGTTGCATGCTATTTCTTTTACACATCTGTACACAGCAAGAAATACGTTTGTTTCAAATTATATATCGTATTGTGGCGCCAAAAAAATTTGGTGATAATAATTTATAATTGTGAAATCAAAAATCCAGAAAGATACTGTTAATTGCTGATGGAATTGTGAGTTATAAGTAAAAATAATTATTTTTCGCACTGGAATTACGTATTAATGCTTTAGAAATGGTTGATTAGAATTTCGTATGTTCTTTTTTGTTTAAAAATTAATAACTGTAGAGAATTTTAATAATTCTTCATTAAATCCCATTACAATAAAATACGAAAAACAATTTCTCTTTTGGCTTTAAGTGTACAGTTTTCTCTGGTGATCTGAAGTGTGTCACGTTCTGTTGGACTTTTGATATCTGTTGTGTTTTTATTGATTTAGTGTCCCATTTAGCTGTTCGTTTATTTATAGACCCCAAAACTAAATCAATTCGGCTAAAAAATCCATGACGTGCTCCGATAATTGCAAATACGGTTGCGTCTATATTTAGATGTTCCAGAGTGAACGGAGCACTATAGTTAGAACATGTTTATTTGTTTTCCTTTTTCGCCACAATAGTGTGGGTGGGATTTTCGTGTCTCAACCAGCCGCAGCTTCACAACAACTACAACTACTACGTCATTGTTGTGCCTTGTGGGTGTGAGTTTATTTGCGAATCTTTCAGCTGAACTTGGAGCAGCGTCAGAGCGCGTAAATACTTAATGTTGTTTATAATCAACAGCTAATATTCGTTACGTGAAGCATTATAAATAGCTTGGCATGTTATAAAAATAGCGCTGCCCAGCATATGAAAATTGGACAGAGATACACAATTTACTTTGATTTTTATATTTTTTATTTTGTATCTTTTTTTTTTTGATGCTGCTGACGTCGTTAAGCTAAACAAATGGCAGCGCAAAAAGTGAACTATTTGTTGTTTTTTTTTGATTTTTTTTTATAGTTGTAGTACTAGTAGTGGTAGGAATATATTTTCCCCCAAAAATTCAACGCCGGCTAATACATTCTCCAATCTCTCTAGTTGCTGTCATTTTTCATAGCGCAAAGTCGCTGGTTGACAGAGAGACGGCAATCTTTGGGGGCGACATAAATCCCTTCAAATGCCACGACATGTAAATATTTTCAAGAGTCGACGCGACAATCACAATATGAGCAACAAAAGCAACAACTCAAGTTGAGCAGGAAGAAGCAGCAGCAGCAGCAGCAGAGGCAGCGGCAGCAGCAACGGCAGCGGCAGCAGATAGAAAAGAAGAAAACGAAGTCGCGGTGCAGCGCATATAAAATATAATTTCATTCTATATGAAAAATGCAAAGTGACAACATAATTCGCCAGTTTATCATAATCAAAATACGCCTACATTGTTCGCTTTTGCTGCTTTGCTTTTGGATGCATAATGAAAGCGACAGGCGAACACTTTACAGCCACACTCCAGCAACAGCAAAACCAACTACAACTACACTAACAACTGCAACAACCACAAGAGCGAACCATACATGTAACAATGACACAGACGAGTGTCAGGCCGAGTGGCGAAAATAACTTCAAATAGTTTTGGCTTTTTTGGTTTTTTGATTTTCGTTAGCAAAAACATGCAATTTCTTTTTCGGTCTGCCAACTTGCATTTTATATACTTGTACTATTTCCCCATTCCAATCTTTTGGCAGTAAAATGTTGCTCGAGTCTCGGCCACAAAAATCACACGGCAAATTAATGCTGAACACGATGGAAAACACTTTTGTAATGCAATCAAATTAATCAACTTTAATGCTTCTAATATTAAGTGAAAATCTTTTCGGACGTTCACAAAAAACTTAAATAATTCGAAGAGATTTCAAAGTGAAAAATATAAGAAGTATTTTTCTTATTATATGCAAGATACCAGGAGTAAAATTCAAACAAAGAGAGACTTTAGATGTTGAAAATTTCATTTTGATTTATTTTCTATATGTTTTTAAGTTCTTTTTCCAATTTGTCTGGCATTTATAACGAAACTATCGTGCTACAACTTACTTATATTTAAAATTTCAGTCGTAGCGCGAAAAATAAGCAATGAATAACTTATAGTTTTTATTCAAAATTAAAAATCATTACTCTTAATATCTTAATCCACTTTTTTCGGACAAAAATATAAATATGTATTTTTTAAATTACTTTTACTTAAGTCTGAAGTGTTAGTCAGATGTCAGATGATTTTGAGACTGGCCGAAATAAAATGTCAAGTGCTTAAATTCATAAATTCAAAGCATTTTATTTGCTTTGGCACCACAATAAATTCGTGCGGCTTAAAGACAAAAACAGCAGTCAAGCAAAACAAAAAGAAACGGGTCAAGAGACAAAAAGCTTTTTGGATGGGTACAGATACGAGCTATACAAGTATATTATACAATACATTTTAAAAAACCAAAATCGAGCGATAAACGTTCAACCAAATTTGGTCAAAAGTAGGCACCACAAATTTCGTGGCACGTCATCATTTTGAGGTTTCTCTGGTTTCTCCCTTTTGCTGTGATGGTTGTTATTGTTGTTGTTGTTGCTGTTCTCTTTCTTGTTTCTTGAGTCTTAACCAATTTTGGGCAAACTGTGTGATTTGTGCTTAATTGCGTTTTCGCTGGGTCTCAACTCCAAAAATGGCAAGATTTGCTGCCAGCAACAAAACAAGTTAATAATTTCATGGGACCGCTTAATCATCAAATGCGGCCAACAACAGCATCATCTTTGACTATTTTTAACTAATTTCGCCATGCAAATGCGAATCGGCTGATTTTAGTATCGTACTGTTGCTTTAAATTATTAGTTTGTCTTTTGTATGCAGAAAGCCATTTAAATCACTTAAATAATAGTATTATAATAATCAAAATGGGACAAATGTTATTTTGAAGTTCTTCAAATATACGTAAATATTGCTGAATACAGAAGCTATAAGTTCTCAGCTTTCATATGCAGATCAAATGTGGGGAATACCGATTTTGTTGACCGAAACGTGCAAATCAACGCCATAAAACCTTCCATATATAATATATTCCAGATTCCCCTAGCTGAGCTGTTAGGACTTTATCAATCTCCCATTTTATTTATATTTGTTATTTATCTGTGTTTATATTTTTTTAATGCATTACTTTTCATTTTCATTCAAGTATTAAGACATATTACTAAAAAAGTAAATTTTTCATCGCTTAAAGTATATAATAATTAAGACATCAGAAAAGTGCGGACTTTTGATAAAATATTATTATTATTATTTTGTGGATGAACAGTAATGACTTCTATCAAACATCTGGAAACGAACACAACATATTTTGAAAAATTTTGTTTAATATTATTAGTGTGTTTTTTCTTTTGTCAAAGAATTAAAGTATTTCTTTTTTTTTTTATCAATAATTATTTTTTATTCCATTTCTTACTGATTTGGTGAAGCCATTATTTTTATGCGCTTGTTTTTAGTTACGGTTTGCGCTGAGTTCAAGTTGCATGACATTTGACTCGTTTCTAGTTGGTTTATTTTTAGCAACTTGGTGCAAATGGCAGCATGCATGAGTCTAATGACAATTTATGGGCCGCGACGTTTTCACGGCTTGCCCTGCGTCAGAGAATACAATAACAAAGTGCCGACATCAGCTATAGAGAAATCCACCTGTTGTCAGAGTCAAGGACGGGCCACTTTCGTCACAGCTCAATGTCACAAACACAAACACACATACACACTAATACACGCAGGCGCGCTATTAAGTATGCTATGATTTTTGTATTCATTCATAAAAATCACCGGGAAAATTTACGCAAGCAACTATTTAGGGTGGTGCAAAAGCTCCTAAAAGCCCAGAAACCGGCAATTTTTAGCTCCATCGATTTTTATTTGACACAACAGTAGAGAATGAGAGAGTTGGAGAGGATGCGTGTTGGCCAGAGTGAAAGTTTGCTGGCGTGTCTTACGCTCTCTCGCTCTCTCACTCTCTCTCACTCTCTCTCGCTCTCTGTTGGATTGTTCCCTTGACTTTGAGTTGAGTTAACACAGAATGCATATTGAGTGTGGTGGGGCAACAAAGTTTGTCGCATTGCTGTGACGCCTTCAAAACCGGTGCACATTTATCATTGCTGCAGTCAGTCAAGCCGCCAACCAACCAACCAACCCGATTTGTTCAGGTCTCGCCACGAAGGCGTTCAAAATTAAAAGTCGCTCAACTGCAGCAACAACAATAACAACAACAACAACAGCATTAAGGTGATTGCATTGCGCAAATGCGAATGATATTAAAATGAAAAGTTTGCCAAGTAATAAACTGATAAAGAGGCGACGTCTGCGCCGTCTGACGGCGACATATCGCGAAGGTAACTTATTAAACAACATGGCGCTGAATGTTAATCAACTACTTAAGGAATTGGATACCACAACTATGCAATTCAGCTTGTGACTCATACAATCCTTGAAATTGGACAAAACTAATCATCAATTATAGAGGTTTTAATGTCTGTCAAGGATCAGAGTTCTGCAGAAAGAAAACTTAACTTGATTTATTAACTATACATTTTCACTTGAATAAAAACTCAAAAAATAGTTGCTCAACCATATAAATGAGTACAAATTATTATATTATTATTATTATTATTATATATATAATTTAAATAGTCTGAAAGTGTAAACATGAAGCAAAGTCAAATTTCAATAGTTTTAAAACTATATTTAAAAGTTTAATGTACACTCTTGGAATAATTGAAAGCTCTCAGCCAAATATAAAATTAGCTTAAAATTTGTACCACACCGTTTTCTTATGAATTCCTTCGTATACTTAAGTTCTCAAAGTGCATTCACTCGTCGCCTGGTAAAAAGAATTCCTTTTTATTGCAAATAAAAACTAAACAAACCGCACGCACAAAAATATAGCAAGACAGTTGTTGTTGTTGTTGTTGTATTGTGGCTGCCTCGTTGTAGGCAGATAAATGTAAATTATTATGTCGTAAATTTGTTGACTGCCATGTTGGCTAGGCTATTCTGACAAGGGGATCCAACAATGCGCCAGGCGTCGATTTGCAAAAGCCATGCAAAAAATAAAATGAAATAAAAAATGAATAGCCACCAAAAAAAAAAAAAAAATTTAAAATGGCTTATAAAATGGCTTGATTGAGTCTGTACTTGAAGCTTTTGCATAATGCGTTCAAACAATTTGTATACATGTTTTTATTTCATATATAATAAAAAAAAGAAATCAAAACTGAGCTTGGGCGAACCGGATGCAATAGGCGTCGTGCACCAACAGCAGGCAGCAGGCAAAAGGCCGCTTGTTGTTGATTTATTTGAGCAGGCACACGACCAGGCGACGACCACGTCAAAAATAAAAGAGCAAAAATCAGGAGAAAAAAAAAAGATGGGCGACAAATGACACGCAGAAAAGTGCAAGTTACGCTCAGAATATGGTTTAAAGAACGTGGGCCAAATCGTCAACGAGGCGTTGTTCGCTTGTAGCGCGTGCCAAGCAAACGCCCAGGCTCAAAGCAAAATAATGATTCTAAACTTTTTTATTTGTATGCTGGCTGCCCTTGAACTTAGTCGCAAGCAGCTGACCGACATTTTGGCGGTACAGGTGGGTGGACATTATGGCCGGTCGGCTTTTGGACTGTGTGTCATGTGTGTGCGAGAGTATGTATGTGTATGTGGGCATATGTGAACAAACAATAAAAAAAACAGGTAAGAATGCACGACTAGCAGATACCCTAGTACAAATTTATAGTCATTTATACATAGAAGCACCCCCAAAAACTTATATACACGCTTTCCTTTCTTTTCTGAGTATCATGCTATGAGCGATTCATTGAATTCATGTGGTGCTTTGTCAGCATTCTGGGTAATATCGCTAAAGATCCTTTGATATCCTTTTATTTTTTAATATGCTGTGGTGCTCGAATTCATTTATTCATAAAGTGAAATATCTTTTGTCTGTTTGTTACAAAATGAACTACACAAATCTTCCAATCCGATTTCAGCTTGCTCCATCCCTTATTCTGTTCAATCAGTAGAGACTCGATCGAATCCTTATGTAGATTTATAAGGGCGCCTCCTTTTGCCGTTTGCATACAAATGCAAAACTGTATGCCACCCATTTGAAGTGAGGTTACAGGGTATCCACATAAAAGCCGGCAACAGCAAAACAAACAACCCCCGCAAAATTTTGCGACCAGACGCGACGACGCGACGTCAAACAAACGTCCCCTACACTTGTCGATGCCAAGCGAGAGCACGCAAAAATTCTCATACTACGTAACTGTTTGTGGAGGTGGTGGAGGATTGCGTTGGAGATGGTAGTGGTGGCGGTGCTGCTGCTGGTGCTGGTGCTGGTGGTTGTCTGTGACGTGAGCCGGTCGCGTGCCGCTTTTGTCCTACACACATAATGGAGGGGGTCAGTCAACTGAACTGTATTGAACTGAACGGAACTGAACCGAGCCGATCACGCTCCAAAAACAGATCGAGAGATTGACACAGTAGACAATCGACTGGAGGCGTCCATTTAGTCGCCACGCGACTCAGTTGCCAAATTGGTTAGCCAAGTGGGCTGCCACTTATTAGGTACACAGTGCATAGTTTAATGCTTTTAGTGGGGTGTGGGAACTAATCGCACTTGAAATGCATTCTGAATTATTGTGCATAAATTTCACACACTCACGTCTTTTTCTCTCTGTCCTCCCTCTTTCTCTCACGCCCACCTCGATAACAGCCAACCAAACTATGGATACGGTATTCTCGTAACCAGAACGACCACAACGATCGACTTTAATTTAATTAGTTGCGCGTGCGACGAGAAGAGACTAACGTCAGGTTGCATGCCTCAGTGGGCACCCGGGTTACATCTCGTTATTTATGCGTCGCCTTCTTTATGGCTTCCCATATAAATTCTCATTCTGCTTGTCATCATTTTCGGGGGCAGTTTCTGTACGCTGCGATCTTTTCGCTTTTGCATTTTAAGCTTGTCGAGGCCATAAACTATGCGGCAGCCTTTAAGAACAAAACCGTTTTTGGCTGCAGAGCATTTTCATAATGCATATGCAACAATGTTATGTCAATTTATATTTAAATTAAAATACATTTCAGCATATATTAACAGGTGTCATATAGTTGCTAACCTATAAGCTATTGTATTCAAAGTGATCTTCAATATTATCATTTGGTAGCATCTCTTCGTCATAATCATTTTGAGTATGTGTCTACGATCATAATTTCCTATGAATCGATATCAATATTGTTGATCTGCAACCTGTAAAGTGAATGTTGTATATCGTGATCGAATCGGGTTATGAAATCTGCTTCATTTACATGCAGATTTGGTATCTTGATTAAAATAATTAATATTTTATTATGCTTAATCCATATTTTCAATAAAGGCAGCTTTATTTATTTAGCTCATATTTTATTTTAATTTAATTTGTTATTGAACATATTTCAAGATTTTACTTTATTTTTTTAAGCCAATTATGTATTACCTTGTTTTTGAAAAATAATATATTACTTCTACTTATGGAAATTGTTAGTGCTTAATTTTAATTTTAGCTGTATAATTGTCTATTAGTATATATTTATAAATGACTTCCTTGCATTTCTTTCGCTGTCATTGAACGAGTACGTAACATATGTCTATTTATGAGGTGGATAGCCTTGTAAATGTATACGATTAATTGATCAATTTTCGCAGCCATATTCAATTGGCTGCTTAGAATATTCTTTAACATAACACCTAGACGGGAAATAGAATTAGAATGAATAAGCCAGACAAGAAACCAAGCAACCAACCAACAACAAGCACTTGACCAGGTCACAAAGCTGCTCAACAGCTTGGCGGATCATGGCTTGGATCTCTTGGCAGCTATAAATCGAAGTATCTGTGTTTTGTCTTTCGCTTTTTTTTTTGTTTTCTTGTGTAATGGACGCCCACCCGGCAAAATGTCTTTTACTGTAATAATTTATTATCACATTCACGGCTTGCCAAAGCCCAGCAATTAATATGGGTAAAAACAGTGAGACGAGGCGAAAATTAAATGAATGAATGAATCAAAGCAACAAACAGGCAGGCAGCTGACACTGACAAGGCAAATGTCATAGACACAGCTCCCAAAAGCAGAAATCATCAATGAAAACGACCAGGCTTCTAGCCAAGTATCTTTTAAAGTATCTATGTATCTGTATCTGTGAGTGTTGGCGTAGCAAAAGGCAATCGGCAGCTTTTGACTGGCAAAGCGTTTGGCAACGCAGAAATCGAATTAGCCGCAACATGGCGCACGACAGCCGCAAGTAGTTAGAGAGACTCGCTGCTGAGCTGCGTATCTTACAGATACTTGGCGTGTGTGGGCTGCGGTCAGTGCGTAGGCAGTTGCTGCAACAGCACCCTGTATCTACGTATCTACGTCGCAGCATAATAAAATTCAACAATTTATTGCAGTTGCCGCTTTAATTTGTTGTTGTCGGCCAAATAAGAAAAAAAAAGAAGCAAATCAAAAAATTGGGAAAAAAAAACAGCTTTTCATTCACAAAACGGCGGCTGTTGTATGCAAATTGACCGCTGCTCTTAACTTTGTGATGCAGCTGACGCCGACACCGACGCCAACGGCAACTGAGACTGCGACACACTTGGCAAGCGATGTTCAGTGATTGCAACAGTGACAACAGCAACAACTAAGCCACCATCAATGAATGAAACTGTGCCCTGTGTACGGGCCTACGTGTCGGCTACGTATTGGCATAAATTATATTATTATGCACTTGGCAGTCAAAGCATAGCGATAATCAGATGAAGAGTATATTGTTCCGATCGATAAATGCGTTTATATATAAATGCTGTACAGCTTCAATGAATGATTCCTTAAAAATAGGATATTAACTCCATCATCATTTTATTTCATCCGTTTCTTTAACCATTGATAATATACTTTTCTGCTTTTCACAAAGCAATCGATTTTTTTTTTAATATTTAATAACTGCAAAAGGCACGGCAAATTTGTATTTGAATAAAATGAATATCAATAATTCAAATAAAAAATCGTTGTAAATATTTATGATTTGCTTTTATTCTTGAGAGCATAAAAACTTCGTCTGCTTTTAGATTGGCCAACATTTCATGTTGACTTTAACATTTTACATTTTGCATTCGCATTCGCATTTATTTATTTAAAGCATTAAACAACGATACAGACACACATGCTGTTGTACTTGCCGTCGTTGTTGTTTTTGTTGTTGGTTTTGCTGTTGCTGTTTTTGTTGCTGGCGACATGCAACAAATGTTAGACATTCAATTTGTTGTTGACACTTCATTAGCAAACCAAAACGAAAAAGTGGGTTAAATGTTGCTAAAATTAAGCCAAGCAAAACAGCGACACGAAGATGCGACCAAAAGTTGCAAGCAGCGAAGTCGGTGCTGGTGGAAGCAAAAGCATGCAGCTTAGCCTAATAAAATCAATGAGCAGCGTTTTGGGTATTCGGTTACAGTTTCGGTCAAGATCTGCCGAGTTGAGGGCAGGGCACGCGCGTTTCCGAGTTGGTTTCATGAATGAAATAGTAAAAAATTAAAAAAAAAAAAAATAAAATACAGAAATGCGCCCACGTTGTGCGCCACATGATGAAATCATGAATGAAATGAATGAGTGAATGAAGCAAGCAAACAAAGATCTATTCACCCAGGTGCCAAAAGGGCACGAGACTCGGGAAACGTGGGCAGCAAATGCAAATTGATGGCCATGGCTAAAAGGCAGTTGGAGCCGATATACAACTGGCTCGTCTCCATTAGCCACGCACACCGGAACCGCATTAGCAGCATGTTGTTCGATGTATTCGATCTGAGGAAGACCGGAAAGCGTCTAAAGCCTGACTTTAGTGAATGCAAATAAATTAACTGTCAAATGCTTCAACATCATTTGATGCATTCAATAAAAATACATTTCCAAATCTTTGCTGCCCATTTTCTTTATTTTATGAATGAAACTTTTCTCAACTTTTGTTTGGGCCAGTGAAAACTCATACGCTGCAATCAGCAGGCAGCTTTATTTTTATTTTGTCCATAGTACAATATCATATTTCAAAAATTGTCAACGGCTGTCATTGTTGCCATAGAGACTGTTCTAATATTTTCAAGTCGTTAAGGTTTAGTTCACGGTATCACGTATTGATCGAGGCCGTTAAAAGTTAAATATTATGTGTTCCCATTTCGGGCTTCAAGATTATCACTAAAGCAGTTGACATAAACAGACATTTTATTTGGTTCGCTTTCCGGAATACCTTAGAATAAATTCGTGGGTTCTAGCTGACTTGTAATAAATTTCCCACCTTTATGACTTTATTAAAAATTTAGCACTTGTGAGAAAATTTGTTGAGATGATTAGAAATGGATAGGATCGTTAAAAATATAATATGCTGAAGGAGACATAAAAAATACTTGGCTTATACACTTGTATTTTTCTACTATATTAGTATTATTATTTTATATTTATAGGTATTACTGGAGAATTATATTATAATGGATATTCGTTATCTATGCAGAAAAGCTGGCTTGAGCTGGGTTTTCTTAAAGATTTTTTCATTTCAGTTTTATCTTAGTATTTTTATTTGCCCTAGGCATCTTTCTAAATTTAATGTTGCGTTTTTTAGAGCCCATGCAAAAAGTGCAAACTTTCCTCAGCTGTACTTTGTCTCTAGCATAGTTCTAATGATAGGAGTCATAAGGAGCGGTTTCTGCCTACACTCATACACACACTCACAGACACATACACATATTTACATATACGACATAAACATTTAAGCACCAACTTAATTATGGAATGCTTTACACGTATTCTGATAGATGTTGAGTTGATTCCGACAATGGGTATGCAATGTTGTGTGTTTTGCTTTGGCTTTCAAGTTGCTGTCAAGGCGCTGGCAAAAGCCAAATTTTCACACAGCTGGCGGGCATTACAACTTTATAGCTGGTAAACAGCGAAATAAAACTACAGCAACAGCAACAGCAATTGCAACCACTGAACCACTAACCACAACCATGGCCAAGCTGACGTCATATATGCATGCATAAATGCAACGACGATGACATAAATTGCATTTGAATATTGGCCAACAGCACAAAAAAGAAAAAAAATAAAATTAAAAAAACCATAACTGTGCCTCTCTCGACTTGGTCTTTTTTTTATTTAGTTTTTACTGCCACTCGCTTGTCACGACGCAACGTCAGCGTCGGCGGCGGCGGCGTTGATCGATTTTTGGCATGAAAAGCGACAAAATTGCAGTTTTGGCAGCGACCGCTGCGCCTGCGCCTGAGACCAATAGGTCGCACCATCGCCAAATAATTATAAGCGAGTCGACTAGGAGATACTCTGTTATCAGCTGAGCTCTATTATAATTTGATTAAAAAGTATAAGAACGAAACAACCTTAATTTTGAGCCACTAATTCAGGGGGTATCATTTATGCAGTAACAAGTGCTTTTGGTTTGTATATTCTTTATATAATATATAATATATTTCATATTGCTGACATTTTCAAGTGTTTTGGGCAGACAGATATAATTTAAATAAAATAATTATTCTGTGTTTATTGAGCTGTCATTTGAAAATGTTTTGAGCACACATATTTTATTACATACTGACTGGCATATCAGTTTCAAATCAGTTCATCGTGCTGATCAAGAATATTTATACGTTCTTTGCTTCGTTCGTGGATGTCGTCAACTTGACTAAATTATTATTTTTTACTAAGATTTTAATGGGTGAAGAGTGTAAAAAATAAGCAAAAATATCGAAATACGTTTAATGAATGGGGCGCAGCACGACAACAACTATAACAACAACAACACTAAAAACAGAAACCGCAGCAGCGGCAACAACATCCGCTGTCGACGTCGACTGCAGCCTTAGTTGTTATTTGGATTTATTTTTTTCGGTGCTGCGCGTGGGCAGCTTCATTCATAACGAAAAGGTTTTTTTTGTGTTTAGTGCAGAATGAGTTGCAGTTTTATAGCGCAAAGTTTTGGGCCAAATAACGGCACAATAAACGCCCGACAGCTGCAGGCATCGGCAGAGGAGCAACTGAAGGAGCTGGCAGGAGCAGCAGCATTTAATGTACAAGCAAACTGCTGAGGCGCAAATACAACGCGCTGATTGGAGCCCGAAAAAGAGCTCGATGGCGATTTACATAAATCAGCTGCAAATTTGTTCCACTGTTCAAATGTGCGCAATGTCACCAAGTGCGAGCGAGAGGTTCGAGGAAGTCACAGCAGCTTCCACCGACAGCGACAAGCCAAGAGCAGCATGCTGAGGAGGCGCGGAGGGGAGAGTTGTGGAGACTTGGAGGCTGCTGCTTTCGTGTAACCAAAGTCAACGCGTGTCGGCTTAGAAAAAAAACCTCACAGTTGTTGCAACTGGCGCAGCGCAGCGCTTTTTTTTTTTTGGCTCTTTTTATTTATTTTATATTAGTTTTCTTATTTTTGCGGGGGCTGCTGACAAAGTAAGTAGCTTTGTGTACAATTTTTGTTGGCTTTGTTGGCTGCTGTCGTCGTCTGCAAGTTCCAGTTGCAGTTGAAGTCGTTGCGATTTGGTGGCCTGATTGCAGTTGTTGTTGTTGCTGTTCTGTGTGTGTGTTTCTGTGTATGATTAGAGGATGTGCAATACAGAATGGCTCTATATCTCTATATATATATATGTAGTTTATAAAGTGCGTTTAGCTGTTTGGCTATAGACGGTTTTTGTTAATGGACCACTACTGCCTGCGATTGTTGGGCAACAGATTGTTTAATAAATGTATTTTGATTGCGTGCAATGCATTTCCATATTATGGACAATAGTATCTCATTTATTTTTGTCCCTTCACTGCTTAGTTGAACTTCCTAATACATATAGAATTGTCGTCATAAGTGGGTTCACACAGGTCACTATGCGTTCGTGATGAATTATTTTTGTATATATTAGGAAATTAAAGGCCAATCTGTTAAGATCTTATAAATTTGGCAGTTTCGTTTATTCATTTTCAAACAATTGTGGGATGCTTAACTTATTAGATTATGCAAAATCAACACCAAACTTGGAAAATAAGTGGAAAACTGAACGTTTTCTAGTTTTTATTTGATAGGCCACAAACACTTTCTTAAGGATTGATATATGATTATGGCAAATGCACTCTTTGAATTGAAAATTTGTTTCTGAAATTTGAATTTATAGGTATTTTGTATCCGATTAACCTCGAACTTATAGTTAAGGTTCGGTTTAGCCTTTAGTTACCAATCAATTTCTGTTTGAAAATAGGACGCGCAGCTCAAACCTTTTCTGAAGCAACGTGTGATTCACAGAGAGAGACAGAGGAAGAGAGAGAAAGAGAGAGAGAGAGAGAGAGTGGGTGTATGTGAGTGAGAGAGAGAGGGAGACTAACTAACTTCATATTTGAATTTTTCGATTGCATTTCAAGCTGGTTGTCACATTGAATTTCGGTCTAATGAAATGCACTCTGCGATTAGAACACAATTTTAAAAGTCGAGCTTAACTTGGTTAAGCAAATTCATAACTTTCTTTACATGTTGTTAATTTGAATCGTGGCCAACATACCAAATGTATACACATATGAATACATATGCATATGTAAATGTTTATATATCAAGCAAGCACTTATCCCATTAGCAGCACTAATTAGCTTGCTTTCTGTTTGCTCAGTCACAAATCGTCGCATCTTTCAACATTGACAGCAGACAAAATTTGGCTTTGTGCTAACGATATCTACACCAGCGGAAAAATAAAAGAATGAGGAAAAAATAAGAAAAACTTGGCAAGCAGCTCGGACGTCTTTTGCTCCATAATCAACCCAAAAGCCCCCCTTTTGTACAAATGTGTGCATGTTTGTGTACTATGCCTGAGAAAAGCTGGCATAAATCTTTGACACGTACACTTGAAATTGTCAACTGGTGACAGCGCAGGAGCTGTATGGACCGGCTGGGGGAATTTTGGCCGTTCCGTGCGAGCCAAGTCGCTTCGAACCATGTCGATCCATGGCGCGCATGAGCTCATTAGAAAATATGCGCGTAATTTGTGTGTTTCTCTTTTTCGGCTGCGATGCGGCTATTTTTGAATTTTGTACGCACGCTCGTTGCTGCTATTGCTGCTGTTGTTGTTGGTGCTTCATTAAAATATGTCAAGTGGCGGCATGGAGAAGCCAACAAGAGCAGTGGGAAACGCACTTGAAACTTGGCTACCAGCATTGACCATTGACCAATCAAATCTGAGCAGCAACAGCAGCCACAGCAGCAAAAACAACATCGGTGGCGGCTCCTCCAAAGCGGCACTAAAAAAGGTAAACGCCAAAAAAATGAGTGGGTCGAAAGCTGAGCGCGCGTTACGCCCACCAAGAAAAGTGACTAAAAAAAAAAACAAAAACAATAACAAAAAACTTCAAATCACGCAACACCAACAACAGTACATAATAATAGCAACATCAAACAGAACAATAAACATTATAAAGTTCATGTAAATTATTTGACTACCAAATTTAGTTGGAAATCTTGTGGACTGGCTGACTGCCCCTTTTTTAGATATAGATACACTTCTACAAGCCAAGTTATTCTGCTGGCAAGGAATTAAGTTGCGAAGAAACTTATTCACAATTTTTAATCTATTTTTCATATTCATATAAACTGGAACTTTATATTGAAATATATTTTATGGTTTCAATTTAACAGCAAAGTTTGCACACAACGCTTGCAAACAATTATACGAAAAATAAAATTCTGAGATGAGATCCTTTTTTTGAATTCCCTAAAAGAAATATGTATATATTTTGGAATTCCAATTTTTGTTATAACAACATAAATGTTTTCAATTTGTGTGTAAGAGGATTCTAAATGTATATGCATATATTATGATTTATATTCAATTAAGACAATTTCCCTTAGCTGTCTAAGGACCATTCATGTGTTTTACATTTTATACACATTTTATTTAGACAATAAAAAACACGCTCAGTAACTATCACAAATCAAGGCAAGAGTATTAGATGTTCGTACAAGTTTTAAGAGAAAATCATATTTGTCATATTTGTAAATCATCTCTTTGGCCAAGAGTCTAAACAACCCACGATGTTGTGCGGCTCGAGCGCTCTACAGTGAAGCAGTGAAACGAACGGACTTTTGAGGAGTGACTGACACTTCGCCTCAAATCTCAAATGTCAGACGATTGTGACTCTGACTCTGACTGCGACTCTGACTCTGACTCTGAATCTGAAACCGACTGGGGCATGACAGTTCAAATGTGCACGATACCATTTGGTTGATTGTGCCATTTTTGGCGAGCTGAATCTGGGTGGGTGGACTGTGGGGTGGGATGGGGTGGCGGTGTTTTGGGGGAATTTGCATTGTATGAATATCCATTGAGCTTGTCAAGCGGGGCCAAGTGCGTGACAAAGTGCAGTTGAAACGGGCTCAATCTTAGTTCTGACTTTGTTTGCGCTGCCCCACATTTGAAGCGTTCTCAAAAGCTACGGCGAGAGAGAGAGAGAGAGAGAGCGAAAGAGAGAGGGAGAGAGAGCCTTGCAGCATCGCTGTTGTTTTTGTTTTTTTTTTTGTCGTACCGGAAACCCGAAGCGACAGCCTATAATTTGCAAATTTAATTTGCAACACACGCCAACATGTGACCCCAAAAAAGAACTGCAAAATGTTATAAATAATATGCAGTTGCCAGTTGCTGTTTGCCAGTTGCCAAGTAGCCAGTTGTTGGCTGCAAGTTGGTAGTTGATAGTTTACGGGTAGGTGTTGTTCGTTTGGTGGCTTACCTTAAACTAGAAATGTACAACTTATGAATGGAGCTCATGAATGAAATCAACTCGGGCTGGGCTCCGGCTTTGATGTGTGTGTCTCCGGTTTTCATGTTCGATTTGTTGCCAGCAATTTTTTATGCAAATCCCAAACACATTTGCGGTTTGCATTTGCAAATGAAAATCAAACAAATTTCTGTGTAGTTTATTCGTTGCTTGTTTTAATGATTGTTTGCGGTTTTTAGATTTGTTTTTAGTTTTGAATTGGTTTTTTGGCTTTTTTTTCCTAAGTCGCGTGGGTTACTACCAACTTTTAACAAACGACGGCGCCAACAGGTTAATGCCGACTACGTGGGCATATCTTCAGGCTGATGTTTATCTCGAGTAGCTGAAAAGCAAGGCGACGTCTATCAGTGATGACCTGAAACCATTCATATTTTTCTCGCCGTCGCGACTTGACCCATTCACAGCTTTTAAGGGACAACATATGACTGCCATTGCGATTCATATCTAAATGATAATAATCCAATTATGGTTATGATATTTGAAATACTAATGTTTTTATGAAGAATGAGGGTCAAGTGAACCTCTGTATATCATATATTTAAGCTATTATTTGCCTTGTAAAAAGTTGCACTAAAGTTTTTATTTAGCATATTGTCTAATATTCTTGCATGTCTGATAAATACCATACTATGCTTCCAATTAAATAGCTCATTATTGTTTTCAAATTTTATAATAAACAAATTATAATTATATCGCTAATGTGTATATATAAATATATATATTTATATTTTCGATTACATTGTTTCTTTAATTATACTCGTAAGTTAGGACTGCATTTAAGTGATTCAAAGTGCTTCTGTAGCTCTGCACCCACACAATTTTATCTAAATACACTCGAATGTAATACTGGATTACTCCATACCAACTTTTGGCCTCTGAGCTATGACTCTATTTTTAGCAATATGATGCCAAAGTGGCGTTCACTTTGAAAGCCGTTAAGGCGATATACAGATACACAAATTATAACTTAAGCAAAGTTAAATGCAAACCACAAAGCTAAAAAATAAAAAACTGCCCACGTGTTGCGCTTTTCTGATTTAAACATTTGATTTAATTTGTTTGGGCCGGTCCGAGACTCAGTCCGGACAGAGTCTGGCTAATAGACTGGCGCCAGTTCGAAACTCATGGAAGCAGGTGACAATGCGAAAAAAAAAACAAAAAATAAATAAATAAAACATATTAAGTAATATAGAAAATGTTTATGACTCGCTCATCAGATCCATTCATGGCACACTTTTCCAGCCCACACAAGATATGTTGATAAACTTTGATTCGCTCCGTTTTGCTGGTCAAATTTATGAGCCTGCCAGATTCATTATGATTTTGATAGTGGTTCCAGACACAGAGAAGAACTGTGACAAATCATTGCAGTTTGGCAACTCTCCCAGTGCAATTCATCAGCTGCATTGTGCCACCAACAAAGTATTGAGCCGGCAGCAAACGCCATTCAACATTTGCCATGTAAATGGCAATTAAGTTGCCCGCAACTGCGTCTCGTGAGGTCTTGTGAACTTGTGAACCGCACACAAAGCCACGACCAAAGGCAAAGGCAAGGCAAAGGCAAAGGCAGAAGCAGAGCCATACATTTGCCTCACATAGGAGCAGGCAACAGTGGTGCCCCTTTCCATTCATTTGTATTCCCCTCTAATGTGGCTACTTTAAGTGCTATCGAAATTTTAACTGATTTGGCAAGTTCTGTTACTTATCATACAAAGTAAATATATTAATGAATAATATACGTATTTTTTGTACAATCTGTTTTAAAATTCTTGATTATAATCAACTCTATTATAATTGGGGACTAAATCTATTGTGTCCTTTCTGAGTATATATGTAGCTCTTCCCTCTGCCCTGATTCCTTGATCAATTTAAGAATTTTCAATCAGACGCCTTCAAGGAGAAAAACAGTGGCAAACTGTTTGTTTAAAATGAAACAAAAAAAAACTCTTAACATCTAAGATAAACGGATTTTAGATATCAAAATGGTTCTTTAAGGCTAGCCTTTTTTCTGGCTTGTCAAATGTTGGCAGCACTGACAGGCAATGCACATCATCGGCACTGTAGGTTGAGTGCCGTCTAGGAGGAAGTCTAGGCCAATATTGCAGTTTCCTTAGCTCATTTCCATTTGTGCAAGTCACTCTCTTTCACCAGCTCTGCAATTAATCGCCGCTCAACTGGCGCACTGATTGCAATTAATCTTCATTAAAGCTGGGGCCCTGTCTGGCAATCAGCGCCGATGGCGTTTGGTCAGAGCAAGGGGGGAAGAACAAGCGGGGCGATCGGGGTATGATGTCCTTTGGCCCAAAGTGTTTGACATGGGCGAGCGAAGCACGCTTAGATCCTTACAAACCAATTTGGTGATCATTCGTGAGGTGTTGTTGTCAGCCAAACAACAGCAAGCAACCGCAAACAGCAAGCGGCAACTGCAACAACAGCAACAGCAACAACCATAACAACAACAACAACGTTCAAGTGACCGCACAGCAATCACCTTAATTAAACATTAGGCAAGCCTCAATGGCTTGCTGAGACGACAGGCAGACAGTAGTCGGCATGGAGTTGCTGCTGCTGCTGCTGGCTCTGGTGTGGTCCATGTCAGCGATTTCCGTTGCACAAAGGCGCAAAGGTTGCCCCAGCGCCGATTGTCGCCTTAATTTTCTTGCAGTTTTCTTGGCAGTTTGCTTCGTGTTGCTGCCAGTTGCAAGTTTGCCAGTTTGTTGTGGTGTCAACGTTGTTGACAAACGCTGAAAGGCTTTGTGTGTGATTTTCATTGGAAACGATCACCCAGCTTGATTCTGTATATATATATATATATATATCGCATATATAAAACGGGTCACGTTATTAATTGGTGGTAAACCTTTGAGAGACGGAGTGAAAGAGATTTATGAATATTGATTGCAACTGAAGTGCAACAGAATATGGCCCTGGCCTGTCTAACTATCCGTCTGTCAGTCAGTCAGTCAGTCTGTCTGTGTTGCCGCTCAGATTGAGTCAGCTTCCTGTCGATTAGGGTCAGTCAGCTGTGTGACTACTGTGGCTGCAATTTCTGC
Source organism: Drosophila basisetae (assembly GCA_035041595.1). Taxonomy (NCBI): domain Eukaryota; kingdom Metazoa; phylum Arthropoda; class Insecta; order Diptera; family Drosophilidae; genus Drosophila; species Drosophila basisetae. Next base: position 1,941,691 of record JAWNLB010000147.1, on the reverse strand, counting down.
TGCCGATCGGTCAGCTGGGGTCATTTCCTGGCTAATTAGCGTTGCCATGAGAGACCGATTTTTTTTGTTTTGTTTATTTTTGCTGTGTATCTGCGACGTTTTTGCTGCTCCATTCGACAATTAAGCGCCGTCGCGTATTTATGATATTAATTAATTAAGGCAATTTGTGTGCATCTTGGAAATACGAGTACTTAACAGCAACTGGTCTGCTTGTCGCTTTAAAGGGGGAATACTATTGAAACCATCGTCCGAATCAGAATCAGAATCAGAATCACAATCAGAATCAGTGGCAACTGTTGCAAAATGAGAAAATTAAATAACCTTGTTGCAGCGCATGTGAGCCTGAGAGTCAATTCTTTGTGACCTTAGCAAAAGATTGTCATTTTAAACCAAAATCATTCGTTGCTGAACAGCATGGGAAAATATGTCATTAAAACTGTCAGCAAATAGATTAATTTTGAAGGTTAGACGCGGGATTAGACGGATTTTATGAAATGCCAAACTATTTTTAAATGAGGAATGTTCGAGCAGTTGCTAAATGGATCATCAGCTAAATATGGTTTCATATATACAATTTATAGTACATTTTCTACTCAAATTTCACATTGTATATGATCATAGATAATAATAATAATTTGCAAAGATCACAATAACAAAATAAAAGGTATTTCCTATAAGCTAGACTACACAAATAATAAAAATAGCTATAGCTATAGTTAACGTGAGGAAGATCATATTCTGTGCACAATCTGGTTCGATCTGTACACCATAGAAAGACGCAACATTGACACACTTTGGGTGGTCTTGGCGCTGACTTAATTTTGGCAGAGCCGCAAAGTCGGCGACCAAACCCAAAACGTCAGACAGAGTAATCGATGGAACGTGTGACGACTACATCAACCATTGCATGCATTTCCAAGTGGCCCCCACAGACAGAAGAGGAGAGAGAGAGATAGAGAGAGAGAGGAGCGGTGGTCGACCAGACCTGGGACAACACCTGTTGCCCATTGCCATGGCAAAAACAAGAAGAAAAAAATGAAAAAAAAAATAGCGAAAGGGCGCTGGGGGCCAATGCGCTGCATCATTTGCGAATTCAATTTCAAGTTTTTGGCAACGTTTCAAAAAGAGCGTCGTCGACTGTAAGAGAACGATATCCATTGAAGGCGCCGTCAAATATTACAAGCGAACGGCATTAAAGTGCGCAATTTTTTTTTATTATTTATTAAGCTATTGCACACAGCAACAAACTGTGAGTGAGAGAGAGGTGGACGGAGAGGGGGGTAGGAGAGTTTGAAGAATAATATACTCACACTCACACAACTCGGCCTGTCAGCTCATTCACAGATTAATTTTGGCAATTTATGGCCGCACTACGATAATTTTGAGTAACTGCAATATGGAACATGGAACATGGAGACCGGCCCCTTGACGCCAGCAACATCGCCTGTCGCCAGTGAATTATGCAATGAGACAGCCAAAATATGTTCGAGGCGCCACCAAATGCCAGAGACAGAATAATATGTTTATGAATACACTCGCATTAACTGAGTTCGATCTGTTCAAGTGTTTGAGAAATACATGTTTCTAACATTTAACAATGAAACTGAAATGAGCAAAAGTATCTTTGAAGCTTATGGAATTCTTTTTGTAAGGATCTATGACTAAAGTTTCCAAAAAGTTAGCTTGAGGAGCTAATCAATATGGTCTCATACCTCATATCAATATCTCTGGTGTATTTCAGACAAATTCAATTCTGAAGATGAAACATGTAATGCTCTCAATCGGGGAATATTTCAGCTGTCTTAAATTCATTTTAAAACAATTTATGCAATTGAATTGAATGTTATATGTATGCGTTATTTTTTAAAGTGTATTACAGTTTCGAAATCAACTTCTTTTAACTTTGCAACTAGCCGTTTTATTGCATTTTCGTGTTGGCAGCTCGTATCTGGCAGATACACTTATAAATGCATTCGCGCCACTCGCCTATGACAACTATTCACACTCGGCTGGAGGTAATTATTAATTAAATTCTGCACTTGTTGGGTGTCTGCTGCATATCGACTTCTCTAAATATATCTCTCTATATGTGTATATGGGACTGAATGACTCACCTGTTCCATTGCTGCCAAACCAAAGGGCCACAAGGTCCTCACTTGGCGGCGTGTGATGATAATGATTGCCGTACAGATACGGATTCGGGTAGTCCAGCAATACGCGACGCGATGCAGGCGATGTTGTCTCAGCTGTTAGGAGAAGTAATGTATGAGTATTGGATTGAATACAACAACAGCCATACTCAGTAAAAAAAAATCTGCTCAAGTTTCTAGCAAAATTACTCTGTTAAAAACTGCTTACGCTAATTGAGTTAAAGTGTCCGATTTTACACTTTTAATTCTAGTGTATTTCAAATATAAATCAATATGTTTTCTATTACTTTTTATTTTTAGTCAGTGAAGCCTAGTTAATGAGAAGCCTTCCTAAAATATGAATTTGGAAAGAGAGTTTCATAAAATTATAAATTCGTGTTCTATCGGAAATTAGATTGTTCAAAATATATTTTAATATATCTCTATCGCTGCTCAAATATTTGTTATTTTGTATTCTTTTCAACAAAAACAGGAAATACGATTTTTAAGTGTTTTATATTTTTGCTAATATTCCTATTGTATGCCTATTGATTTTAATATTGTGGCAAATTTTGAATTCAAGACCATAATTATTTCCGAGTTCTTCCACACATCGAAGGGTTGAACTTACCCTGCGCTAATTGGGCGGCATACTCCGATGCTTTCTGTAGATTGATGCGCGGCCGTGGTTTAGAAAGTTGTTGTTGTTGTTGCTGTTGCTGGTGCTGTTGTAGCGGTTGCTGCTCTTGGGAAGGATTAGCAACGTTTTGGTTAGCTGCCGCTGCGGCGGCCGCTGAAGAATCCAGCAACAGTTGCTGCACTTGTAAAATGTCCACGTACTCGTCCAATTCCTCCTTGCCTGCAGCTTGGGGTAGATGCTGCAAATAACTTGAAGCAGGCTGAGCAGCTGCAGCAGCAATGTTATTGTTGCTATTGTAGTAGCTGAAAGTGGGCGCAGCGCCGGGGGCTGCAAGTGGCGGTGGCGGTTGTGCAGCAAACTGCAAAGGATTGCGGCTCACCGGCGTTGTGGGCGTATTTAGTGAATCCTGTGCAACAGTTGATGTGGTGGCCACAAGACTCAATCCAGGCGCTGATTCCAATGCTGTGGACTGGGCTGCTGCCGCTGTGTGCAAGTGTGGAGGCGGTGAAGGCGTGGCTGTGCTTGTGATCGTCCCGGGTGTGGAATGCTGCTGGCTGCTTATCAGTTCATTCTGCCGCCTCATTGTCAGCAACATTTTTATGACTTCTGTACGCGTTGTTATCGAGCGAAAATGAAATTCTTGTTGAAATGAAAATGTAACTGAACGAAAAGGAAAAACAAAAATGCATCAGCACGGTTGACTCCATTGGTTTTGTTTTAGCTTCGGAATTTATACATCTTGCTTTAAGATTTACACATATTTCAGGGGCTTAAGTTAAACTAGTTTTGATTGACTTTTCACATTTGTGATTGAATTTTTCACACGATTTTTGCACTTGTCATTAAATCAGTCTTTAAGTGGTGATTTTTTCTTGATATTATGTTAATTAACTGAATAATTATTGCAGAGATCTGAAAGAGAAAAGAGAAAAAATTGTTAGCAATTTCATAGTCGTATTTTAGGTCCTAAAACCTGTTGCTTGCTGACTTGATATGTATCTAGTATATTTTGAAATGAGCAAACTTTTGAACTGAAAGCTTAAAGTTGGTTACAAATAATCCTTTTACTAAATCTATTGCATATTCATTAAGTAGAACTTATATTGTATTCATCGAATAATAGTTTCCCCTTTTGTAATTACCTTTTCTATATCTTTCTTCAAGTTTGGTTTTCATACAAATATCATCTATAAATACATCAAAAACTTTTGGACTTTAATCTCTAGATTCTCTTAATAATGTATTAATTTTTAAAAATATATATATTTGTTTTCACTAAAAAATTGACTATCCAAAATTGTAAATACGAAGAAAATTAAGATAAATTGTTCTCAGTAAATATGTTTGTGCAAAAACTGTCGCGCAATTTGTAGAAATTCCGACGGATATTTCTTGTATTGTATATATTTTATTCATTTATATTTGTTATTTAATATTCGAACATAAAAACTCTTTGGCACAAACTATTTTTATCATTATTCCGATATGCATTTTTTGTTTTTGTTGAAAATTTCTTTTCAAGTTTTGTAAATTTTGCGCTGCGTTCGCAAAATTGTTGTTAATTTTTTAATGATTGACGGCGTCGCGGGTGGCAAAGTGAAATCGAAAGCAGCCGAGACGAGCTGCTGAGCCGTCAATGCGCTACTGGCGTGCGAGCAGTGGAAATTGAAAATGAAAATGGAAAACTCGACATCGGTGAAAAATCGTATCAGCTGCAACAACAACAACAACGACAGCAACAGTGACAGCAGAGGCAGAAGCGGCAAGTCGTGTGCGTTGGCGTCAACATCGGAAACGAAACGAAATTGCCGAAAAGCGTCTGCTTCGTCATCAACAAGAGCAACAGCAAAGGCAGCAACAGCAACAGTAACAACAACATTATGAAAAGTTGTATCAATGTAATTGTTATTTTGTGTTTCGTTATATTATTACATATTACGCTTTTTTATTTGTATTTTCTTTAATGCTCTCATCCACTCCCATACGATGGATACTCGCATTTTGGATGCGAGAGTTATGACATGAGATGAGAGTGAAAACCGGCATTCTCGATTTGTTGCTGGAATAGGCGCATATCGGCGGCAGCTCCTGTCGAAGCAGCCAGCGTGTGGGTTGAGAGAGATAACGCCAGATAGACAGAGTGGGAGAGAGAGACAGTAAAAGTGAATGAGAACGAGAGAGAGAGAGAGAGAGAGAGAGAGCGCGAGAGCGGAAGATGGAGAGAGTATGAGTTTGACTGAGAAGTGGCCTAACAAATTGTCAACGTATTTGACTCATTAATTAACTGATGTGCTCTCTATCTAAACGATTCCTTTAGCTACGTAATAATTGGCAAATGTATAGATATTCATATAGCGTCATACGTTGCTTATCGTATAAACAATTGCTTTCACTTTTCGTGCTACTTGATAATTGCCAATGAATGTGCTGAATGACGTATATGTTGGGCTCATGATGCGTATGCGTAATGTAATTGTAAAATATGCTGCGTGCAGGATATTAACAGGTTTTTGTTTGAACTTGCATTTGTTCTTTTTTTTTTTTTATAAATATACATAATTAGAAATATAATGTTTTTCTTAAATACTTGTAGCAAGGTAATTGCAAGCAAAAAAAGGCAATACATTTTTTTGTTGCTAATAATAAGTTTTTATTTCAGACATCTTCATGACATTTACAATTTCTGATAGACTACTTAGCCGAAGATCTTTCAAAGTTTCTTTACAAATTTCCTAAAGTAGCATACAAATTGGGATTTGCCCTTTTGGGATGCTCAATTCTACGAATTGCAAAAGCCTTATATGTGAATTTTCGACCCTGGAATATGTTAAATGTTAACACCCACAACTAGAACCAGACCAATAACAGGTAAGGCAATGGCAACAACAGCAATTAGAGTTGCAGGAAATGCCGGAAAAACAGCAATAAACTGGAAGTCCCACATCCCATTTGACATTTAAAGGTCAAAGATGAGCATCAATCAAAGCGGTTCAAGATGGGATATTAGGCGCCCAACCAAAAGCAGCAACTACGCCCCATAAGTAACAGCAACAATATCATTTCACATTTTATTAATCGCATGAGCAGGCAACAATATGGCAACTGCCAGCCATTGAAAAGAGAAATGAGAGAATGAGAATGAGAGTGACAGGGAGAGAGAGAGAGAGAGAATCGAGAAACAATAAACGAATCAACCAAAACATTGCAACATTAAGGACAACAGAATAAGTACATTTTCAGACTGGCATTTCAACTTGTTGATTCGTGCCAGTTGGCATTTCGCTTCCCAACTGTGTGGGGGTCTGTTTGTGTGGCAAGAACCTACTGCGCGACTAAACTGAGTGTGGGTGTTGCAAAATATTTTGTTTTTGTTTTAAAAGGAATTTCACTCGAAATGCTTTCCTTTCTCCAGAATGTCGGAGGCGGACTACAAAAATGCCTCGTCTATGTACGAATATCCAAATGCTAATAGATGCGATTAAACGCCCACAATGCCAAAGCATAATTGAGCAGTGTCCTTAGATATAATAGAATAATAAGGTTATTAGCTAGTTACCCTATAACGTGATTTACAACTGTCTGTCAAGTACCCTGTAAGCAGGAGCAATCGGTTGTGAGGATAATACCACAGCTATACTTATATCAATTCATATCTAAACTCCAGCAATCTCTTTAGCCAGCATTATTGTCAGAGCATATTAAACATTGATCAAAACAAAAACATATGCTGAAGTTATGGATCGATCCATACTTTTAGTATGATCTACATACTAATTATAAGTAGTCCATTCCTAATGACCTATGAAAATGGTTATGGTTGCCTAGGAAACAACGCCGTTTGCCTGAAGATAGCAAAAACAGCCAAGAGAGTTCTTCAGTCCAGAGTGCCTGACTGGCAGATACCCGTTAGCAAAATCTACAGTATCTTAACACATATTTGTACTTGGATTACTGGCCAATAGAAGTACTTATTGACAAAAATAAATGAAATTATCGACTGTTTAAGAATAAAGATTTAAAGCAACGCTCGTCATTTTGCATTATAAAATCTTAAATAAGTTTATAATCTAACTAAAGAACAACTCGACTGTTTACTATTTGTATATACCCTGGGCTGTGGAAAACGCCATCGTCTGCCTGTTGCATCTACACATTAAACGCAACAGTTTAGGTATATAGTAGGAATCAAGGAGCACAGAGAACTGAGCTACAAATTTTTATGAAAGAGCTGAGCCAGCATTACCAGGATATTTATGAATGCCGATGGCGCTTTGCCCTTTGCGGTTAGCTGCCTGGTTGCCTGCCTGCCTGCCTGCCTGAAACGTGTGTGTGCGTGGGTGTGTGTTGCTATGACAGCAACTGGATGCTAAGTGGGAAGTTAGTTGTATCTGAGAGAAGGCAACAGGCAACCGGCAACAGGCATCTGGCAGCAGGCAACTGTTGCTGAAATTGACTGCCGGGGCGTGCAAAATGGCGGCAAATGGCGTTACTTCAATGAATGAATGAATGAATGAATAAAATGCAGCCATCAATGAAAAAAGCTCACGTAATGACGTCGTGCGGGGAATGTATCTCGGACTCCTCGCATTTCACTCAATCGTAAAACCTTTCGAATGAGAGTCACAAAATGGCGAAGTAGCAAAGAGAGCGACTCCAGTTGACCGTTTCAACTTTGATATTTATAGCAGCATACATTCGCTGTTATTCAAATGTCAAACTGCTGCGGAAAATGTTTTCCAGTTGCTGTACTAACTTTAAGTAATGTTGCAAGTAATTGTAAACCGAAGCCAAGAATCCCATTTAATTAGTCACAAACACAGTTCGTTGCGCGCTGTGGCTCCTCATCTTGTTGTCTTGACCTTTGAGTTCATGTGGCACCCGCGCACTTTTTGACATTTGGCATTTGCAACTGTACAAACATGAGAAGTTTTGTGGGCGATACTACGACCGTTAATTGCCTACCTAAGTGATTTGCTACGCAGCCGATGGAGGAGAGTTGCTGTCCATAAATCTCTCTTTACCAAACATTGTATTTAATGATGGAGCCACCGACTTGACATTAAGTCTATTTCATTGCATGTGTTCGCCTAACTTCCTTATCATAATAGTTATCTTCTTGGTCTAATTTTTTCAAACTTTCCCAATTCTTAAATATTTAATTTTGGTCTATATTATTTGATTATATTTATGTATTATATTATTTAGTATTTGGTTTATTCACCTATACATATTTTTTGCATTTGAAATATCTGTTTTTGTTTCAATTATGTATTATGTTTTCGTCTTAAATTAATTTCTAGAACTTTCATTTGGTAAACTTGAATCTGAATCATTCCCTCTATGATCTAATGCGATTCCACAAGCGTTTTAGAGCACTACCTGCCAGTCGTTACTTATTATATGTATATTTAAATATATAATGTCTTTGCTGCTGCTGTCAACAATATATATTTTATATATTTGAATTAGAACACAATAATAATATTGCTTTCACTGCCAAATAAGTTAGGATACCTAAAAATAGCACAGTATTCGTGAGTCATATATATTTCATATATCATTGATCTGAAACCTTTCCTCATTGCATTTTGCACTCATTTTTGTTGATCCTTTTCATTCACTTGTCTCGAGTAGTAGTAAATGCTTTGAACTGTGCTGTGCGATCATCTAATAAAAATTACCATTAAAATGCCACATAAATCAAAAATAATCCGCCAAATGAAATGCCCATAAACATTCACAGACACAGAAATGCATGCAACTTGCAAATGGATATTGTGAACTGGGTGCTGGCCTGCCTTTCTGGTCTGCCCATTAATAGACTTGTTTAGATGTCAGCTAAGCCCAGGCAATAGACCCCTTTTGAATGGTGCTGGGGCCAATCTACTTACCCGCCATGAAAAGGCAATCAGATGTCGTCGATGCAGGCGCTGCGATGCACGCGAGGAGCAGCACAACAGATTCACACACACAAACACACACACGCAAAGAGGGACGCAGAAGGCATGCGCCTTTTCTCTTTCGATCTCTCTCTCGCTCTCTCTCTCTCTCTCTCTCTCTCTCTCTCTCTCTTCGCTGTGGTGAAATCAAGATAATGCGCGTAAATAAGAAGTTTTCAGCGGCATCTCTGGCAAATGCCGGCAAAAGCCAGAGAGTGTGAGAGATAGGGAGAGAGATGGAGAGAGGGAGGGGGAGAGGCAGAGAGACAGCAAGAGCGGGGAAGAAAGAAAAGAAGTTGCATCCGATCTGCGACTGCGTTTGTAATTAATTATAAGGCGGGCCAAAACGACGACGCACGCGCGAGCTTCGACTTGCAACGTGCGACTTGCGACTTGCGACTTGCTACTTCAGCTCCAACTGCGACTTGGACTACACGTAGTAGTAGTAGCTGAGAGATGGCCAGGCAGCGATAAAGAAAAGACGCGCTAGCTAGTCAAAGGATGCGCGCGCCGGCTACTGCGATTACGCGACGAGCTCAATGCGCGAGATAAGCGCGATAAGCGGCTAAAGATGATGATGCTGTTGCTGTTCTTGTTGCTGTTGTTGCTGTTGTTGCTGTTGCTGTTGTTGTTGTTGTTATGGTTGCTGTTGTTGTCCGGGATCGGTCGAGATTATGCCATTTTGATTTGAAACACGCAACTATTTGGCAGACCTAACGATCTCATGCAGCAGGCGCGTAAATCGAAAGCGAACCGATTTTTAACAATATTTATATATATATATATATGTGTATATAACTATTTGGCCGATAATTTCCTTCCGGTTGCGTTTTTGCGTTTCAACTGAGGTTGAAAAACTGTTTGGAGCCAAAGCTGGTGCTGCCTGCCTGCCTCAGTTTCGGTGCTCGCTCCGTTTTGCCGCTGCTCCGACGCGTCGCTGCCAACGCCGCATCGTGGGCCGATCATCGCCTTACATAGACACACTCTGTCTGTCGCCCAAGTGTTGTTGCCTCTCGACTGTGTGGGCAACTGTACATGCATGCAGCTAGCTGTCCCTGTCTGGCATTCGAGCGACAACAACCCCCGCAATGTGATTTTTTTTTTTGTATTTTACCCTGTAACCAATTGAAGTGCTTAGCAAGGGTATCATTAGGTTGGTCAAATAAATTGTAAACACATTCTTAATCAGGTCTAAATACTGATTTTGTTTGGTCGATCGCGTAAAAAAAGAACTGGCTATTTTAGTTGATGAAATTTGGCATTTAGGGTAGAAACTATTTAGAGAACTAAGTTTCTAAATCAAATCAAATTTGCACATTTTTTCTTAAATCATATACGGAACAATTCTACATAATTGATAATTTAAGCCTAAAACATATTTCAATTTCAGGGACTCCATGAGCAAAATAATTTAATTGATTTAATTAAATCAAATCAATTTTTGAACGAGATGAAATGTTAATCTTATTTTTGTGGAAATTTTTTCTCATTGTAGAAGCTATTCAAAGAAATCATAGAGAATCCGAAAGAATATTTAATTTTTCTATACTTCGCCAACTACTTGAAATAGTGAAGTGACAATAAAGCAATGCAATTTTGAATATGTACATTTATTGATGGAAAAAATGTAAGAAACTAAGTATGCATAAATAAAGGGTATATTCTAGTCATACACTATCGACTCAGTTGATTTTTATTCAAGTGCTTTTTACTGCTCAAATGCTCGGCTAAAAGATTGAGCTTCTATCTGGAAAAACACACACACACACACACGCGCACGCACACATACACAAGGGTTAACACCTTAGCTTTAGCTGTCTTTCAAGTCCAGCTCGTGCCAACTTTGCGTGTGTGTGTGTGTGTGTGGGCTTCAACTTCTAAGTAGGCTTTTTGTAATGGCGTCTGCTCAGCCCACACACACACACACACACACAGCTGTTTACAAATGTAGTTGCTGATCTCAGCCCTACGCCCAGTTCTGGCAACTACTGCACTTGCGTCATTCAACGGTGCAGCTGTAAAACTCCCCGCCCACCCGTAATACAGGCGGCACTTGTTGCAAAGCGTTGTTGCATCCCATATTACGCATAAGTTCGCCCAGCTGTGCACAAATCCTGAAAACTTTTGTTACCCTCAAAAAGCTTTGCGGCTAAAAATAAAACCACCGAAAGTTTCCGAAGCTGTTCAGAGCTTGACCGAAAAGCTTTTTCGTGCAAAACGCTGCGCCCACCGGCGAAAAACAACAAAACAAAAGCATCTTCACCTACACACAGCAAGCAGACGCTGCAGTCGCAGTCAGCGTCTGCGTCGTCGTTGGCTTCGCTGCTTATGTGGGTGGCTTCATTGATAAATTTGCGCAGCTTTGCTGCTGCTGCAGCTGCAGCCAAGATTAACTGCAAATTGACTTGCAAAACGTTGCAGCTGTTGCAGCTGGAAAACGAGCGAGAGAGGGAGACCGAAAGACAGAGAGAGAGAGAGAGAGAGAGAGAGGGAGAGGGCTCCAAGCAGCGCTCCACTTTAAACAACGTCATGGCTGCCGACATGTGGGTGTGGATCATGCCCCAGCATTAGACTCTTTGACGTGACTTTTGTGAATGAATTCCATTTGTTGTCTTTGAGAGACAGACAGAGAGAGAGAGAGAGAAAGAGAGGGAGAGAGAGAGAGCAAGAAAGAGGGAGAGAGAGAGACAGCCACAGAGGCAGCCGCCAACGCCCACCAAAAATAAGCGACGCTTTTCTCACACACCAATTGGATTTTAATCATATTCGAAAAACACATACACACTTATAAAGAACTCTAGTCCCCACATCGACTTCATTCACAAAATGCTTATATATGGAAACTTGTATATTGGTTCAAGTGTCACCCCGTAACCCCTCGGGGTGCACTGTGCAAAATGAATGCAGAGCCAAGCAAATTAATTATACTTAGGGAACTCCCACACACACCAGCACATCGATTTGCCATTTGTACTGTGGCATTAACTGTAATTGCTCATTCAAACGAACACAGCTAGAACACCAGAAACAATAGGTGCAAAATATAAGAACTGAGACAAAGTCATTAGACCTTATTCACATGATTAATAGACGGCTTTTGTTTGCTGTGGCTAAAAGCATGTGACTAAAAGTTCTCCACCCGGGCTAAAATTGAATTCGCATTCAAATTGATCCTCCATTTTATATTTGAAACTATATCCATAAATTAGCAAAATTTGTTTTACAGAAAGTTATAATTATTTTATGAATTCTACATAAATTGAATTAAATCTGAATTAACCAAGTCGGAGTAAGTCGGGATAGCTTCTGGCTTAGTCTGATTGACTATGTAAAATTGTTGTACAAAGAAACTTCCGTTTCGACACCTTTAAATTAATTAATGAGGTAGATTTAAGCGCCTCAAAAAGCAAGCCTTAAAAATGCAAGAAGCTAGGAGCGAAAAAATAATATATATGTTAAGGCAACCTCATAAAATACCCTTCTCTGAAGAATTAGATACACTATTTAGTATAATATAATTATCAATTATTACGGCATACAAATTTTAGTACAAAATCTAAATCTGAAATTTGTGTCTTATTTTTTTTTTTTAATATTAAACTTTACTTTTTGTATTCTTCTGTATTTATTTTTTGTAAATACATAAGTAAAAATCACAGTAATGTTTATAAGACAAACGCTTAGTTTACATTTTATTAAATAATTTAAACTAGTGTCTTGATGGCTTTAATTATTGGATTTTTTTTTCTTAGATTCAGTGTTTGTAATGAACATTCTCTGTACTGTGTCTGCTGTGTAGGGTATTCAGAAATAGCTATGCAAAAGATAGCCAGCAGATAAACGCAACTGAACTGTCGGTTCTAGGAGACTACTCATTAAAAGCGTCTCGTGGATTCTCGACTAGCTGGCTGTTGCTGCTGCCATTTGGCTGTCACTCACTCATTTACTCAGTTATTCATTCATTTGGCAGACATTTAACAAAGCGCGTTCCATTCATTAGCATTGGCTGTACGCTGTTGTTGTTGCTGTTGTTGGTTTCTCCAGATAGCTGTGTTGTTGCTGGTTGTTGTTGTTGTTGTTGAATGTTGCCCTAGACAACACTTAACTCCTTGGCAGCAAGGGTTATATTTAGTTGTGGCACTCACAGCCATGTTAACAAACTGTTTATTTTTTTTAATTGAATGACATTTAGGGCCAGTGTTGAAAGGCGTTGTCCCCACTCTTAACCAAACAACTCTCACCAAGTAAGAGGCCCCTATGCTGGTGGTCTGTGCTGACTGATAATTTATCTAAAATTATATACCTTTTACCAGTCATAAATTTCTAGCATTTCAATTGGCCAGCAGGTTTTTAGAGTGTGCATGTGTGTGTTCGGTTTTGTTTTCATCATCATCGAATATCGTCAGCATCCCGAACAGATACATATGTTTCTGCTTATGTATCTGATAGATGCATAGAGACACTTTTATTTGGCGTTCGCTTGTGATTTATGATAACACGCTCCATAAAGATCTATGCAAGTTTCATTGATTTTATGCAAATTTTCATGCCAGCAAGTTTCATTTTTGTTGTGTATACCATATATTTATTGAGCATTTTCTTTATTGTCTGACATCAGCTTTATATTGTTTTATTGACTTTAGATGGCAGCCACACAAGTTGAACGGATTTGGTTACCCTCGATTATCGTATGTCTCGCTTCAATCAGCGATAACTTTAAGAATTGTGCATATGCCACCGCTTCAAAATTTATAATTCTTCAATTAATAAACGTCTCCGTGACTCGCCTCCCTTTATTATTATTATTATTTTCTTTGATATGCCCTTCCCTTTTCTTGGCCATAAATCTGTTTTATGGGCCAGCAAAAATTTCCACCCAAAAAAACACAAATGTGAGCTGCATAAAACTTCTATCAATTTTGTATTCTGTTTTGCTTTTTGTTGTTTTTTTTTTTGTGTCAGACAACATTTGCAATTTCAATTAATGCAACGCCCCAAACCCAAGAAAACTATGTCAAATAAATCATGGACCTGCAGCCAGACCCAGACGTTACCTTTGAGTTCTGTCGCTTTGTAAATGTCTCAGTTATGCGACTGTGCAGACTCAAGTTGCGTCAAGTTGCGCACTTCCTGCGTGCTTTTCGATTTTAATACCCTGTTTACATCATGAAATGGGATCATATTGGATTTGGAAAACATTTCGGTGTTGGTTAACTTGACGATAGTTATTTTTGCAAATTAGAAAATCTGTGTCTTCCAAAAAATAATTGCCTCACATTAATAAAAAGCTTGTTACATTTTTACCATTTTAATGTTTGCATCTTAATAACTATACCAACCATAAACCCATACCCTTAACCCTCTTCTCTAACCCTTTGCACAGGCTTTAATAATTGATTTTTGAACTACTTTCTTATTTTCCACTTACAATTATCGTTAGCAATAAACCTATTCCACATATTCGTACACATAGACCAGAGAATCCAATCGTCTTTAGCTTCCCACTGATAAAATGTTACTTGTTAAATTCATTTTATGCAAAAATTTAAATAAATAAATTGAGTTACCACCTCAAAACTGAATCTTAATGCCCGTCAACAAGTTGCATATTTTGGTGTCATATAATTGCCAGTTGTCATCCGAGAGACAGAGACAGAGAGAGGAGTGAGAGAAACAGAGAGAGAAGCATTGACAGATGGAATAAAACAGCGCCAAGGGCCCATTTAGGAAAATTTCACCATTAACTCAATTGGAGGAGCCTATGCAAATGAATTCCCATCCATATTTCCATAGTTTACACAGCTCGTGTGATTGCCCCAGCGATTTCTCTATTAACTATAAGCAGGGTAAATAGGCAATTGACTTGAAATTGGCAATTATTTTTTCCTCTTCTATGTTTTGTTTTTGTTGCCAACACCAAAGCTAAACTTAAAGCAAAAGTTTAAGATGCAGGCAGGCAGGCAGTCCACATGTGAATGGATATGACTGTCTCTCATGTGCCATGCGAGGTTGTTGTCTTTGTTGCTGTTGTGGTTGTCGGTGTTGCTGGTGTTGTTTTGCCGTTTGTCTATATTGCAGTTCCTCCAAACCCAAAAGCACATTATGAATGAATAATGTATGAATGAAAATTGCATGCACGTGCCTTTAAGCTATAAAATGTTGCACTTTTTCGTTGGCCTATGCACGGACTGCAGCTCAAGCTGTTAAAGATGCATTTGGCTACGGATGGTACTCAAGTTACCAGAGCTTAACTGATCACATTTTCATTGCATATCTGACCAAGTTCGTCACCTAAGTCACACAGTCAAGAAAGCAAATAGTGATTATCGAAAATGGCAACGATTTTGCTTGTCTATAAGCTGAGTGCTGGATAAATAAATTTTGTATGCACATATTTGTATTTACTGAGAGTTATTAAGCTCGAAATATATAATTATTATCTACAGGTAAGTGTTTACTAAGATCACTGATTGACAAATGACGAAGTGTTTTAAAGCAATGTTGGAAAATTTTAATGAACATACACATATATAGAAAATATAGTTTGAGCTCCTCCCCTTTCTTTCAACTGTATTCAATTTAAATTTATTTAAAGAGATGACTAAGCTGTTCTCAAAAGGAGTATAAAGGTGTTGTTTGAGATAATTAAAAAATTAAAAGTTATTGTATTTTATTGACACGCCTACTTGTTTTAATTGAAATGCAAGTCAAGTTCGTCACCAAATTCATTCAGTCAATGGTGAACGGCTATGATTGATAAATGCAAAACATTTTGAATGACTAATAAATAACTGGATTTTAGATACATTCATATATATTGTTAATATATTGATTGATTTATTATAATATATAGTATACAGAAGAAATTTCTTAATACGTTTCTCGATCAGTTAATTATTTTGACAGAGCTTATATATTTTTAATTATATATTATCTGACAGTGATCAAAGTGCATAATCGTAGTTTCGTTTCTCTTGATTCGTCACAATTTTAACGAGATTTTACTTTTCAATCTTAGAGAAAAGTATCATTAGTTTTATTGGTGTTGTTATCGTGAAATCTAGGCACCCACTTGCTCTCCATTATAATGCAAACCAAGTTCGTCACCTAAGTCTTTTGTTTGTCAGCACCTGCTGCACTGATATCTTCATTAGCAGCGACGTCGCTGTCGATAAGCGTTGTGTGTGATGGAAATCGGTTTTTAATAATCCGGCCACGGGTTTTTAATTAATTGTTAGGAATAGTGGGTAAAAGTGGATCGATCCATTGTCAAATTCAAAGATCTACCAGCTGCCGCCGCAGTAGCCAAGCAATTTAAATGCAAATCTGATGTGGAGTGCTTTGCATCGTTAAGTTGGCGGCGAAAAGAAAATTCAATTTAAGCACTTTTCCATTGTTAAATGCAGTTATTAGATTTGACAGCTTACAGTTGGCGATAGCTTTGAAAAGTTGCCGCCGCCGCAGACGCGCTGCCTCAGCCGCTTCAGTTACGGCTACTAAATTACTTCAACTTGTGGAATTATCGGCCGCTTGTTTGATTTTCTGGTGCAGCGGCGGTGCAAGATGAAAGGCTGTGCAGCGATTTCAATTAGCATTTTGATGGCACTACAAATGAGCGGCTAGAACCAAAATCACCGGCCATTGATAGGCCAATTGATAGCACTTCATAAAGCAACCGATCGTTTGTAGCTCCAATCGGCTGCTCGATTTTGACTGACGAGGCGGTCATATTATTAAATCATTTGCAGTTTATGAAAAGTCACGCGATTTTCGAAAGACTTGAGTTCGAGACGACCAATCAAATGGCCTCCAGCAGCGCCAGCTGTGACAAACTTGTGATAATTAAGTTTTTTGCGCGTTTTTGCCTGCGGATAAATGAATAGAGGAAAATGCCAAAAAAAAAACCGCTTAAAGCCGCTAACATTAATCAATGCAATCGCCGACAGGGATGCAGTTTTGATTTGACCAAAGGCAAAACGCAAAGAACAAAAACAAATGACCGGCTGTGAATGAGAGACATGCGAGCAGTCAAAAAGGCAACACACTCGACAATCGACAAGCGTCGACAAGACGTCAGCTTGTTTGGCAATAAAACTGTAAGCATTTATCTTGTATGTAGTTTTGTTGGAGTTTGTATTCCGCCGATGCCTTTGTGTATTGTCGCTTTTTCTCCGGTGCTGTGTTGTGTTGTGCTGTGTTTTCTTGTGCGTAGACAAAAATGGGCTTTTCTTTTTGCATTACAAAAGTATTGAGTTACGAAACGATTTGTCAACGTTTAGAGCCCAGTCGCAACAATGCAGCAAGAGGCAAAAGGGGTTTGCCCGAGCGGGGCTCGGAAATCAGGCATTTGGTTAGCTCGTAAAGATTTGTTGACACTTGCGTTGATGTTTTTTTGTCTTCTGCTGTTGTTTTGGCCATGCAAATCAGCAGACGAGGACCACCTGCGAAGATCACCTAGACTTGGGCTGTAAAAGACAAGTTGACAGAAATGCTTATAGCTCACTGAAGTTTAAAAACCTTAATGAAACCTAGAATCGTCAATGTATTTAGTGGGTAAATCAACATCTAGATATCAAAGCTAGTTCGAAAAGCCATGTCAGATTGCTTTCTGATATGATAGTGTAAGGCATTTAATAATTAATTTTTTTAAAAATTGCATGTATATAAATAATTTATCCTCGGCTAAAAAGTTTAATTTAACATGAGTTTACAGCACGGATTTAAATATTATTATTGATACATCGAAAAAACAAATCATAAAAGGAACACCTCTTAGGATTTCACAAAATATGGAGTAGTTTTGTAATAGTTTAATGTGATAAAAAAGTACAACATTTTGAAATGGGAACGGAAAACTAAAAACAAAAATGAAATGAGAATAATGTCATATAATCAACAAAAATGTGTAATTAAATGGCCTGTTAAATCGCCTTTGCTTTCACATTGTTAAATTTATCTAATTCATTTTCTGTTAGTAAATTTAAATTTGATGAATAACAACTACAGAGTTGTTACCTCTTTCGAAAATAACGGTAATACTTGATACCCACTATCAATCATTGCAGCGCTATCTCGCAAGCTAAGTTCATAAAATGGATAGTTTTAACTACTGTATTGTCGCTCACTAATTATACAAGGTTTTACGGCGTTCTGGATGTAACATTTCATATGACCTGTGAACAGTGGAAACGGCAGCTTCTATTCATACTGAAAAACAATATCAAAAGGGCCGGCAAATTAGCCTTAGTCTTAGTCTTATCGCAGTATTTATGGGGCTGAGCGATTGAGTTTATTGGACATAGTGCACCACTTAAAGCGACACACAGACTGTGCTTAATTTAATTATGCTTAAATGAAATCATTTAATTTCATTTCGGTTTCGTTAACAGCATCCGCAAATCCACTAGTTATGGCTCTGAACGAATTGAACTTGGAACTCGTTCAAAATTTCACCTTAAAATTTGTTTTTGAGACCATGACGAATTGCGACCCGAGCGACCCTTTTCTGGGCATATTAAATAAAATTAATAGAGAAATTAGGCAGAGAGCGGCCAGTGTGGACTGCCTTTAATTGGCCGCATTAGTTTTCAGCCTTAAGTGGTGCAGGTACAAAACTCCCTGCAATTAGTCAATTAATGAAAAAGCCATAAATATACGGCTAACATTTATCGAAAACACTCAAAAGGTCTCTACACACCCCTACCGCCCCCTTTTAATCAATGAAATGGCAACTGGCAACGGTCTTTGGCAGCCATAAATTAATAGTCCATTATTTCTAAATATTGTCCACTTCAAACTGTCGTCGCCAAGTCGCCGACTGTGGCGCATTCCGTCGGCTGTTTCGGCCGCTTCGTTTGCATTTTAATCTCTCGGCCACATTGGAGCCCACAAATTAGTCCAGTGCTGACTTTGTGTTGACTTGTCAGTGCGGCCAATAACTTAGCCAGTGCCAGTGCCGCTGAATGGTGTCACGTAATGGAAAACGAAAGCAACAGGAGCTTAGCTCGATTTTTATTTCTCATTTTGGGAAAATTATGTAAATCATTTTGAGATTGAACATTATTCAAAATTGCTTAATTTCCTCATATGCTCATTGAACGCAGCTAGCCAACATTTACGCATATTATGCACTAGGGATGGGCGAAGCGAGTTATTTTGAAAGGATCAGGTGAATGCTCAATATGCAGTGAGTGATACTTAAAAGTGGTTTTTATAAATATAATATAAAAAACTATAAGTGAGTTTGGACAATTTAATTGATTTCTAACACAATACGGGATAAGTTTCTTGAAGGAGCATTCTAGAAATGTATTTCAAAATTATAATTAATTTATAGCGCTGTTTTAGAATTTCTTAAACTTGGATAGTTAAGTAGTTAATCGATTAGATTACCATATGGTAAACTTCAAGTTGCTAAATTTAAACTCCGCCAGAACGAATAATAACCATAACATCTGTTCCTTGTGTAAATAAATATTTGTATATTCTAGGTCATTATTTTTGTCGATTATTGTGATTTATATTTACTGCTAATTTGCCAACGCCAGTGGAAACAGTTGAGCATTGTCAATTTCACATTCTCCATGTGTGATATTGAGTCAGTCTTAGCCTTGCCCAACCCTGGAGTAAGTATGTGGCCAAGTGGCCACTCAAGCTGCAGTCTCAAACGCTTTGGGCACTTTGCGAACTCATTTTCCGATTCAATCAAATCAAATAATTTATGCTTTGCAAAAATGAACTGGCCAAGTGAGTGGAGTGGAGGTCATGCTGTTGCCATTGCCAATGCCTGTCTTTGTGTGTATGTGTCTGTGTGAGAGAGCTGGCCCAAAGCACAGTTAAATCTCTTGGCCAGGCCATAAAATGTGTTGATTTTTCCATTTGGCTAAAGCCGCAGACGAGGGGCCCTAAAGCGCTGCAATGAGTATAAATAAGAGCGCCTGAGACACATATGAGGAAAATTACTAGGTAGGGTGTTTGAGGGGGAAAGTGAGCCAATACATTGTTATTTTTCATTTTAGGTAATGCGTGCGTCTTTATTCGCAAATAGTTGCAGCAAATGCAATTACGTTTACAAAAGACAATTCATGTTTTCATATAATTTATTTGTCTTTTATTTCATTTATTTGTTCAACCAAAATTTGACAAACAATTTAGATTTTGTTTGGATTTGAATTTATTATATATACCATTTTTTTCATATATCATTTTCACATAACTCTGGAATATCATACAGCAGCATTTTGTTGTTTAAGAAGTTTCAGTATTTGCTGATCAATTCGCAAAAATTAAAAAAAAAACATGAGCGGGTTTTATTATATTATTATGTATTCCAAGCGGCTGTTTGTACAATATTCCAAGAACTTAAGTGCTATGAAGTATTTACAATCTGTAGAGTATAAACTGAATTTTAGACAAAATCAAACTCGAACCCATCCTCCTGGTAATCATAGTCGCTGCCATCGCAGGTCACTTGCACATGTTTATTGCACCTCCAATTCTGATACTCGTTGGGCGTCAAATGAGTCCACATGATGTCACTGTACACCTGAAGTGGTTTCGCATTGCGCTCCAAGCTGCGAATGCTGTGTAGTTTCACCAACTTATCCACAGTACTGTGATACGTATTTAGGGCCAACTGGGTGAGCTGGGGACACTCGGAGACCAATTCGAGTAACTGAAACTCTCGCACCACTTCCCAGCCACTGAAGCTGAGCACCTGCATCTGTTCGCAGGGCATATGGCGGTTATCCAAAAAGAAATCATCATGATACCAATTCTCACAGACCAAAGCCCGCAACTTGGGCAACTCCAGCAGCAGACTATGCTGCCAACGGGGCGGCAACTGCACCACCTCATTGTTCAGGGCGATCCGTGTGATACACTCACTCTTCGCCACAATGATCTGCTGGAAGATGGTCTCCTGATCCGCGTGCAGCTGTCGCGAATCATCGAAACGCACGGCCAATTTGCGCAACTTGGGCAACTGGAGCACCTGGGATACAATACACTCCACACTGCTCAGATTGATCTTAAGCACCTGGAGATTGGGCAGCTTAATGTCATGCAGTCGCACACAGCTATCAAAAGAGTCGGTGATATCGAGGACCCGCAATTGGGTCATGCTCAGACAGATCTCCTGCATCCACCGGCTGTCCAATGGCACCGAATGATACATCGACTTGAAGACAAGTTGCTCCAGTTTCCTGAATCCACGCATATACACGCCGGATAGATTCATGCAGCTCGTCAGGCGTTTCAGATTCGGCAGCATCGCTGTCAAGTCACGTATATCCTCATCCACCATAGTATTGGGATTTCCCCCCAGAACACAACATTCCACATTATTGAAACGCGTTATGTTAATATCGCACAAGTGTGTTATGTAATCGTAGAACTCGGCAAAGGAGCCAACGCCATCCTCGTGGACATGCAGCTCGGTGAAACGATTGGCCATCTGCTCCATGAAGAACACATAATCCTCGATATCCAGCAGACCGAGAAATGGTGTGTTTGGGCCAACAATCCGATAATGCCAACGCTTCTGCCACATTTTCAGGATTTGTGGCAGAAATTGTGGATAGGCGCGAGCCATTCTCACTTGATCACTGATGTAATCGATTCGCTCGAAAATTTGCTCAAAGAATATTTCATGTAGATTGTCTATGTAATTGGGAGGCAGCGGCTCTTGTTGCTTAATCCTTTGCGCCTCCAAGGCGTGTTTATAAAACTTCGTATTTCGTAGCATTATGTTTAAGCGGAAAGTGTCTACAGAACTGTGTTATACTTGTTGTCTGCTTGATTGGTGTCTGCGGAATGTGCGGAAAGTGGTCTGCTGTCATGGTTTATATTTTGAACAGGTACAGGTAGTGAGTACTCAGGCACAGGTAGTCCTGGCGCTTAAAGAACTTACCTAACGATGTAGCTTAAATCCTTTCCAGCAGCTGTGATGCCTAAAAGTTGCTTTCAGGTTGCTTTAGTTTTGTGCAGGTAAGCCGTTTGTTACGATCGTGCCAGCAACATAAATTGCATTACAGTGTCTGCAATTTGTACACGTACAGTGTGCCTTATCTGTACAGTTATCGCCCTCCGTCTAGTTTGCATATTACACGACTCAAGACGTGTAAGTTTTTCAGCTCCCTGGCCGGATGCGTGTGCAAACGTGGTCAAGATTTCTGTTTCTGTTTTGTATTTGTTTTTTGGCGTTGCTTGGATTTCCTAGGAAACTGCCGATAAAAAACAACCACAAAGCGAGTCTACAGTCTAGACTCCAAAGTATTCCAGGCCATTGTGCTTTTTGAATAGTCTCTGCTACGATCTAATAATCAAAGCCTGTTGCCTGCTGTTTACTTTTTCTTTCCAGCAGCAGCTTAGCGAGCGATTAGAGCACCAAACGACAATGTGAATGAGATTGAGAATGAGAATGTGAATGAGAATGGCATTGCCAGCAGGTTCACACCAAGAAGTGTCATACAATAACCATTGATAACTAAGTATTTCACTATACATATGTTAATACCCTAGAAATGGGTATCGTTACTTCATCATTTTTGCTTAGCTCCAACAGGCGAGTTCTTGTTGCAATATTCTCATTTTTAATGCAAAAGTCTCCGACTTCTATCTACAATTCCAAAAAATTTAATTTTATTGCTATATATTTATGCGTATATATACTCTATTTGTAGATGTCAAGCCGACTACTATCTAATATATTTTATTTTAGGCAATTCGAACCTCCTTTTTTAAATTATATCTTAACTAAATTCACTTATTATAAATTGTATTATATTGTGAAAAATGTTCGAATAGTCAAAATTTGAAGACAGATATATGATAAGGTTTATATTATATCTGCCATCCAATGAATCGAATGGGAGCTTTAAAATATCTTCTTTGAGATTTATTTCTCCAGAATCAGAGCTCAATGATGAACAGATATTTCATTCCACAATTTGCTATATTCGTAAGGGTATTTAATATTCAGCAACTTGCAGCTGCCTGCGATTCATTCTTGTTGCTCAAGTCGAGTTAAGTTTGTCCATTTCTGCCGCTTGTCAATTGTCGCTGTGGTGTCTTTGTTGGGGCTAATGGCATTGTTGTCAGCTTGTGTGTGTGTGTGTAACGCCTGTCAAAGCATAAAACTGTTACTAGACAATGCTAACCCGTCTCCTCTCGCCCGAACGATCCATACATAATGCACATTTATGTATGTCCGGATGATGGTGAAAATATTTGTTCGTTGTTCATAATTTTCAACAAATTTCATTGAGTAACAAGCAAAGTATTCTTGATTTCTGATATTTTTGGTTTTGGGAAAGCTGTTTCACACGGCTCGTGATGCAAATGCACTTGTCTCCGACTTTGAGTCTGGATTGGATTGGACTGGGCTGGGTAGTGGTTACTCCGATTCCGATATGATTTGAAGTTTCGAGTTTTTTTTTGTTGTTGTTATTTGGTTGGTTTTTTGGGACTTGGGTTGATTTGGTTATTTGGCTGCCTTATCTCAGATCAGTGTCGATCAAACGCGGCAGACGAATTGTGAAACATGACGTACACGAATATTACGATATGCGAAGCCCGGGCCAAATTCGGCTCAGCTCAGCTCGGAGACTGTTTTAATAATTTTGACGTAATCACATCACAACAATCTGCCTTCTCAGACATAGCTTTGTCTTTTCAGGCACTGCGTTTTTTGAATCTGCTGCACTCTATCTCTCTCTCTCTCTATCTCGCTCTCTCGCTCTGTCTGTCTTCCTCAAGTGGACATTTCTTTGTTTTCACAAACATTTTTTGATTTGTTCATTTAAATGAATTACAATATTTTATCTTTAAGCGGAGATCGTTTCGTGTGCCATGACACAAAATCTGAAGCTTTCCAAAAGCCTTGTCGTTATGTGAGACTGGAAACAACTGCAGGTAAATCAGGCTGTGAACTTTCCAGCCAGCTGCGCGTTTTTCGAGGGCCTTTTTCAGTAATTCCAATAGTCATAAAAAGCAGTTTAGCTCGGCTGATCCTCGACAGCTGCTGTAGCCTGCCGAGCCATGTTGGCAGGTAAAGTGCGCTCTGGCCAAATTATTTCACACCTTCGGCCAGACATGATCTCAGCTAACCGAAGCGCACGTTTTTAATTCATTTGTTCTAAAACTTAATCAGCCCAAGTGCGAAACTCCAATACTGCAACACTCCTCCACCGACTCCACCGAGTCAAGCAGCAAGACAAGAAGTCGTGATTGCGCAACTCATAACTCACCAAGTTGAACTTGACTACTGGTGGTGCCTCCTTTCCCTTCTCCAACCCCCTAGAGCCGGGGGAAGCAAAGAGTAAGATGCAAGGCAGGGACGACGGCACTTCACACCGAATGCGGGCAATACTTATACATACCCTATATAAATTAAAAATGGCTATATATAATAAAGATATGGACGGGTAGAGGATTAAAGTTCAATAGATGTGTTCAATACTATATATATAACCCATATTAACATATCGGACTATAACAGCAATGGCTGTATTTTCTCTATAGATTCATTCAAAATAGTTCAATGGGTTTCTTATAAAGTGTTTTGGAGAATGTGATTTATATTAAATAAAGCATAGCTCTAAAAACATCTTTTTGCACACATTAACCTTGAAGTAAATATTCATAGCGGCGTACAGGGTATCTCAGAGCCAGGCACTCTTGGGTAGACCACTTTTCACTTATTTTACTTGTTGGCTTTGCTTACATTGTTTAATTAAAAACGATGCCGTTGCCACGTACTGAAGACCATGTCCATGACAACACAGTCGACGATGACGATGAGTCTGTGGCAAAGACGTAGACAGAGACTGAGACTGAGACTCGAGCTAAAGCTGGGTCTGCTTCTGCCGCTGCTGAGGATGCAGTCTCTGGCAACTCGAGTGACTCAAAAGGACGACACGTTTTGGCTTCTGTGCGAAGTTGTTTGTTAGCTTGCGCAGTAGCAACTGCAGCAGCAGTCAGCGTAACAACTGCAACTGCAACACACGAGCGCGCCACTTGCCACAATTACGGTTGAGGGCCACGATGACTGCTGCTGCTTAATTTTAGAGCCTGCTGCCTGCGATTATATTGCTCCAGAAATTTACGAAAATGCATTTGGCGAACATTTCAATAAATAGGCAACTTAACTTTGATGTGAACTTTGTTACAGTTTCGAGGTGAAAGGAATAGGAGCATAGATATAGATTTACTTCATATGTATGCCACACAACAAGTAAAAATAGATTAAGTATATATTTTTGTTCAAATTGTTGCTAAATATTCTTAATATCAAATTACACATTATATATATATTTTTTACTATCATATTTATTTACACAATCATTTAGCTGTTCACATTTTAATTAATTTATTAAATATCCAAGCTTATTTTTTCTAGTTTCCTTCCAATTAACAATTAGGTCAAAATTTAGCTTAAGCCAGATATATTAAAATAAACTTTTATACTCATTTCATTAGCATCTAATTTAGCATACTACACAATATATTCATATCATCTATCGTTGCTCAGCAAACCATTGTATCGCATGGTAAGAAAAGTTTTGAATAGTTATTAATTAAACATATTTGTAATCTTTCATGTGTGCCACCCAATTTAAACATTTCGTTGACAAGTGAATGAAAATGAATGAACTAATTAATGATGTGTCAAATTTAAGTTGATTAAACTTGAACAAAAAGACGATCAAATGGGTCTTAAGGCTTCCATATTATGTTTCATATTTTTAGAGTATAACAAGTTGGGTGCTTCATTCGTTTTTATTACTGATCTACTCGGCGCGTGTATTTATAATTCGCGAATCATGTTGCATTGTTCGGGGAGGCTGCTGCTGTTGGTGATGATGAGGAGCTTCACTTTTATGGCCAGTGGCAATGATGGGGCACATTTTGAGACGTCGCACTCGACGCCTCGAAATGGAGTTGGAGCTGCAGTTGGGGCTCTGTTCGGGACTGGTGTTCGATCTTAGGCTCCTGTATGGGTCTGGCCTTTAACAATGACAATTGTTAGCGCGCTGCGCCTGATTATTTTGACTTGATAACGAGCTAAACAATAAAAACAAGCGGCTGCCAAACAAACTCATTTCAACTCGGCTCAATTCAGCCGAGTCATGTTTAGCAGAAGACGACGAAGGACAGGACTCGTCTGCATTTCTGTCGGTCTGCCTATCTGCCCGTCTGTCCGTCTGTTGTCCGGTGTTTTGTAATCAATTTGAATGCACTGTGAGTTTCGAATCAGTCAGATTTTTGAGCTGTTTGTTGCCCATTTGTTGTGATTTTTTAAGTTGTAGCAATTATGTCCAGTTTGTTTGTTTGTTCATTTGTTCATTTATTATTTGTTTGCTGCTGTTGTTGTTAGCGTAGCTGATGTTGTGGCATAAAATCGAAAACAAAAGCAAACAGATGTTGAACAACAAATTAACATTAGCGTTGTAAATTAGATTTTACTTTGCCACTTTAATGCTTGTGCTTAAGACACTTTTGTTAGCAGCCCCTTTTCAGTTTGGGCCGTAAATTGAGTCGCACACAATACGCGACTAACTATCGCTACAAGCCATTTTACCCCACCCTGTGCCTGATGATGCGTAACAAAATGTGGAGCGACTACCATTTGGCTACCAAATGCTTCCAGCTCTGCTCTCTGCTCCAGTTTATGATCTTTTAGGCTCTTATTCCATTGTTGGTCGCTCGATTAGCATAAGAATGCAACCTGCGGCAAAGGGCTCTCATCTGGTAGCCTTATAGCCTTAGCCGCACCCATAACGAATGTGCCACAGTCGTAAAGCGAAGTAAAAGAAATGCAAACGAATACTGCCGAAGAAGCACTTGATGTTGCCTCTCTCTTAAATGGAGTCTGTAGTTCTGGACTGTTGCTTCTATTGTTAACGCCAGTTGATGTTGGGCTAGAATGGATTTTATTGCAAATAGTTTTGGTAGCAGATAAAGCTTCTGAATTCTTAAAACACTTCATGCTATCTTAATACCGATCTTTTGTTTTTCTAGCCCTATCGACTTCTGAACTCTTTAAACCGTAATATAAATAATTTGTTTTGATCAATATTCCTTTTAAGACTTTTGAATTCGTAAGGCCATTTCTGCCTCTTTTGTTTTTCTAGCCCTATCAGCTTCTGAACTCTTTTAAGTCGTAATGTAGACAAATTATTTCGGTCAATATTCCTTTTGAAATCGTAAGTCCCTTTTATGTATTTTACTGATGTTATGTTCTCCATTGTATTATTCAACTTCTGAATACCTTAAAATACAACATTGTGAATTGGGCTTAATCAATATATATAATCTTAACACTTTCGATAGCAGGTAAATGGACGCTTTTGAACTTCAACCCAATGCGGAAATACTTAGTTTTTCGAGCTTCTAAGCACAGAACTATGGAAAAATGTGAACAAATGTCTTCTTTTTCTTTTGCTCTGATAGCTGCATATGGTAAAATGTAGATGAAAGAACAATTTGATTATTAATATACAAATTTTCATTATTTTGGCGTCAACTGAAAAGAAAACACATATTAATTTCGACTAGTGGCCCTTAGTGGCTCGATTTTGGGGGTTTTTAATACAGCACCTCTTTTATCTTTGCTATCTGAGTTATTTAAAAAACAGTTACAAAGAGTAGGTTTTCACGTACGTCGTTATCAACCACAAAACCATCAGCAGTCTCTGTTTCCCCTTGCTTCGATGATCCGATCGCATTCAATTACACTCGTACGTACCCACAGACATATCAGAAATCTCTGGGGACCGCACAGGCCGTTTCGATTCGTGTAGCGAGATCGCTGCACTCATCATTGTACACTTGACTTGAACTTTCGAGTCAATTCATAAATCAACAAATCATTAATTTTTCACTCCTACAATCCGGCTACTCCGCACACCGTACGCCTCAATGGTCATCGAGTGCTTCATGCTCGACTTGGGAATAGAAATGGCTTGCAGAGAGAGAGACCCTCCTGGTACCATGAACCCTTCCTTTGTTCAACTTAGCCCTATTCTCACAGTGGGAAATCTTTGCTCCCACAATTAATCAAGTTGTGTTGTTGAGCAATGATTTGGAACCGCACACACAACACACCCAGTTAATTTGTATATTGAACTGCTGCATTCTGTGGCAATAATTTAACATGCTAATTAAAATTGCATCGCTGAGTTCTGCGTTCAGTTCACATGGTAAATCACTCGCAACGATTCACCTGTGACCCCCACACAAGTGGTTTATTAAAAAAAAAAAGAGTTTCTTTTATTTTTCGTTTTTTTTCTCTTCATGTATATCCTGTCGGTGTTTATGATTCGCATTCAAAGGAAGCTCGGCGGCATGCAAAGTAAGATCGCTTATCATCTCGTCTCTTCATAAATATCTGTGCAGGCGATAGCGCTCACACTATTTATTATACAAAGATATTGTATGTAGCTGCTGGCTGTGCTTATCGTTGCATATGATCAGGCCGCAGATTCCGATCCTTGCGTTGCCAAACAGCCAGTCTTGTTGTTGGCCGCAATTCGATCGTTTCGATCGCTTCGATCGCCGATTGATTGATAATAGCACGAAACGGCTGTTGTAAACGGGTTAACTGAAAAAGTAAACAGAAAACTCATTAACGCAATAATTAAGACGACAACAAGGTTTTTAAGATAACCCATGGCAAACGACATGCCACAGCTGAGCTGATCGAAGATGAATCTGTGCGGCGTTTGCGGTGTTTTCTTCCTTTTTTTTTTTTAGGTATGTTCCAAACAGCAAGTTGTATTTTGTGTTTCACTCTCTCTCGTAATCTCTTGTCCCAGACTCCGTGACGCTGACGCGCTGCTTAGGCATTTGTCCTGTGGCAAATCTTTGTGTGCGTGTATGTGTGGTGTGTGTGTGTGTGTGTACCTGCTCTCAGTCCAGATGTGATGTGATAGTGATAAAGGGCTGCTACATCAATCGCTGACAGTTGGGCTACCACACTTTTCATTTGCCTGCCTGCCTTGGCTGCCCGGCTGCCTGAATGTCTGACTGTCTGGCTCTCCGTCTGATCCCCTAACTGATCTTCAGATCTCGGCCTGGACCCGATGCGTAAGTACCACTTCACGCTCTCCGATGCCTGGCTGTGATAAGATATACTGGTTTCGCCTCACCAGCCAGCTAGCCAGCCAGCCAGTAAGCGAGATGTATTTATTGTGAAATTGATTTTTTATTACACTGTCACATTTAGAGCCGGGTACGAGAAGAAGATAGCCAGAACCGGCGATCATTGCACATTCCTCTACACCAGCCTCCTTCCTCCCTCTCTCTCCCTGTCTCTCTCTCCCTGTCTCTCTGTCTCAGCTACCAGTCTGATGTGTTAGTCTCTGTTAACCTGCAGACCGCAAATTCAAGACCAGCAGCAGGCGGGCAATTTTACGCATCATTTAGCGTGACGTTTAATTGGAAGTTGCTTTCCTTTCGCATTGCAGATGATCACCAGTTCTGAAAGTGATTGCAAATTGATCGATTGTTAGCTGCTGTTTAATTGATTTGATTGTTTTGTATATAAACATGAGTATGACCCTTCAATATGTTCGCTAAGAATATTGCTTGATCATCATGGCAATTAAAATTACATGATCAGCGATCGCAGCTAAGGTGGGATGAGAGTCACCGCTCTCTAGACTGAGAGAGAAATATATTTAGTGCCTCTACCGAGTTGTCGAAGCTTGCAACTTGCAACAACAGCAGCAGCTGGCACCTCCTGGCGTTATTTAATTATGGCGCTGATAACATTCCGCGTAGATGGTGGCAATTATTCATCGAGGCAGATACAGTACATATATATGTATGTGGATAAACTAAGGTTGATCTTAGCTTGGGCAGATCGGTAGCAATCCAGCCAGCTAGACGCAATAAATAAACCAACATGATAAATGGCGCGCCCGTTTTTAAATGTATTTTAAATGCAATTCGAATGTGGCAATGGGTAGCCCCTTTTTTCCATCAGCTGCAACCAGCAGCGGCGGCGCCTGTTGCAACTCATTACGAGGATAATTTATGAGGTCCAAGTGTGAAGGACGCCACCGGACAAGCCAAACCTGCCACAAAAACAAATACAACCACAAAAAAAAAACAACACCAGAAAAATCAAACTAAAATTTATTGATCAGATTGGTTAGACTAAAAATCCACAATAGCAAAAATGAATCTCAACTGAAATTGCATAGAAACAAAAATTAGTCACATAAATATTATTAACCATTATTTATTTAATTATTTTAAAATTATTTTGAATTTAATATACTTAATTGAAGCCATATTTGTAAGCATTTTATTACATTTTATGGCGTGAACTTCAATTAAAAGATGATTTAAATTTGGAATAGTTTGAATTTAAACTTTGAATTTAACTGCAAAAATAGTTTAAAAAAACACACCAAATATGTTTGTTAGATTATGATTATGAAATAAGGAATACGACTTGGGTTTCTCAATCCGTGCCATTTTTTACTCCGTATCCCCAGCAGCATCTTATTTGCAATCTTGCTTATAGCGTGCCAATGCCTTAAATCCAATTTAATCGTGTCAAATATGTATGACATCATTAACATGCGTCACATTTCATTTTAACAACTTAATTAGATTGCAAATAAGTCACCCGGCTGTGGCACTTGCCACCGGGTTGATATCGGTGTGATTCACTTGGCGCCAGCGTTGACAAACGCCTGGGTGGTAAATGCCACAGAAGGGGGCGACACAACTCCCCTAAGCTGTGGATCTCCCTCGATAGTCTTTCCTACACTTAATGCAACAGAAACTCTGCAGTTGTTTATGGCCTGGCACTTATATTGTAATTAAAATGATATCATTGATATCGGAGGGGAATTCTTTAAATTGTGTTGGCTTGTGTAGGATCTGAACAATGCTCAAATTGCTGAGGATACTTTGTAATGCATGGCAAAAGAGTTTTCAAGACTTGTAAGTATTTATTTGTCATCTATATCAAGGCTACTGCATTTTTGTTAATTGAAATTATAATGTTTTATTTATTTTGTAGTTACATTACTTATTATAGAGGTCCTTTATAAAATACCAATTTACGTTATATTCTTTACCAAATATGAATTTGTATGGAAAGTAAATATAATATAATATAAAAATATCAATTGTAAATTGGAACTTTTTAAAAACTTTTAAGCTAAGTCTACCAAGTTAAGAGACTGCAATTAAACATTCATAAATGTTCAACATTTATGTTTTTTAATCGGATAATTAAGAGAAAACTACTAAAAAATGTTAAAGAATTATCAATATTTTATGCATTACAACAATAGGCTCAACTTTTCTTTTCATTTACATTTCTTGTGAGCTTTTGTTTCTTCAAAAAGTGGCGCTACAATTTAACTTTGAATCGTGCTGTTCCGTAAACCTTTTTTATTTTCTTAATCAGTGCAATCTTGTAATAATTTTTCGAGAGCCTTCAGCTCAAGCTGTTTTCAATTTAACATTTGTGTAGATTTGTGCATTTATTAAGGCTTTCATCGCTTTATAAAATATGCATTATTAGTTAATCATAATAAAGAAATGTTCAGCATTTGTGTGTACGTGTGTCGAGTGTGTATGTGTGTGTTTTGTTGTCACCTGCTGTTTATGTACCAAAATCAGCATCTAATTGTGAACTGCCCAAAATGCCGCCCATTTTTCCAGCTCTCTTTTTGGCTGGTGCTGCACACATAAATTAACAGACGCTTTGCTCCAAATAAACTGACATAATTGCCGTTGAATTTATGGGACTTGGGCCCCGGGGAGTTTTTTTTCATCTGTTTTTTTTTGTCGGACATGCTAAGACAAAGGTAAAGTGTCAAAGCAAGTCATTAGGGCTACAAGTTTTTCATTGGGTCTGGATTCTGTAAATGCAGAGTCCGCAGAGCGATGCAATTAATTAAGCATTCCTATGCCTCTGTGCATTGTTTTCGTTTTCTTCTTCTTTTGTTTTTTGTTTTTATTATGTTTTATTTATTTGTTTATTTGAATATTTTTTAAAATTTTTTCACTTTGACGCAAGAGAAAGATCCGTCCGAGATGCCGACATTGTGATAACGATAAATGCGATAAAATCTAATCGCTTCAAATATAAACTTTTTCTCATCTAATTTTTCTCGTTTAGGTTTGGCCTCAAAATAGAAAATCGAATGGATAAATTGCCCTCCTATATTTTCTTCGGCACACACATGCATATATACGATGTATTAGGAAAACTGATGGTTGGGGCAATTTTCGCGATCTAATTTGCCAATTTCGAGGCACGCCAAGAGTGAGATTGATCATAAAAATTGATTTTCCGTACGAGTCGTGACGCCAATTGAATTCAATTTGCCATGAAGTAAAAAAATAAGAATACTGGGAAGGTGCTGCTTTTGGTACGCCTAAACCATTTAAGCCATGGCTAAGTGATTTGCTTGTCATATAAATATGTTTGATTTGGGCTCTGGTTTTTGGGAGCAATAGATTTATGAGTGTCATGGCATGGCCCAAAGGCCATAGATCAACATTTGGAACGCCTTTGGAATGTCACCGAAATTGTTATTATGACGCTCAAGCGTAGCGATAATGGGTATGAAAATGCATAAAATACAGCCAAAACTTTATGACCGCGCATAGTTAAAACGATTTCCGAGTATTGTTTAGTTATTTACCTGTCGAAGGGGATGAGGGTGGGAGGAGGTTAAGAATTTACACTATATTGACTCGTATGCCCATAAAATAATTAAATCTTGGACAAACCAAAAAAAGAGAAGACCTAAACAAAAGGCCAAACTGGATAGTTCAATCGAGTTATGTTGGGGCTGATCATTAAGCTGGTGTTTTTTTCTGACTGTGTTTTGCCTTATTTCTGGAGCTGTACCCGCATTGTAGACATGACGTTAACAAGCGTGTTATAGTTTTCTAATGAAGTCATTTCGGGTTTTTCTAATTAGGAGCTGTCGCATGGTTTATACATTTTGTATTTTTAGTATATTTTTGTTCTGGGATTTTCTGGGATTGCTTGATCGCTTTCTAATTAATGAACGAACATGTCATCGGTCTCTGGTACATGAATGCGGTCTTCCAGGCATTTATATGCATTTATGGCCAGTGCGCTGTGTTATATTTTGAATTTTTATGGGCTTTTAACAAGACTCGTTACCCCAAAGACGTTGCATAAGCTGCACTTTTATGCCAGTTAATAACTTTATTAGAGATATGAAAAAAAAGCAACTTCCACGCTCGGTTCGCTTTTATGTTCGTCGAACGAGTTTTTATGGCCACAAACGGAATTTATTATTGATAGAAATGAGTTTGAACTATATTTTACAGTAGTTTACCGGCTTTATGGCCATATACCGTAACGCCATCAAGCACACGACCTCATCTTCGGCTAAATCCTAGCCCTAGCTATTTCCAATCCCAACCCAAACCCCAACTCCAACTGCAACTTCAACTTCAGCTCGAACTGCAGCTTGGACTTCATCAGTTTGTCGGCTCTGGGGAGTGCAGCTAATAAAAAATCGTAACTGACATTTTTCGTTTACCAAAATGTCACAAATTCACAGCGGGACTGTTGCCAATACAAGTGATTTAAATTCAATAAATCATTGAAATGCCCCAGCCGAACCATTGATGATGAGGAGCTCCAGCAGCAGCAACAGCAGCAGCATCATCTCTGAGCAACAGCTTTTTGCAACTTATTCCATACCGATCGGATCCGATCCCATCCGATCCGGAACCGGCTGTTGGGACCAGCATATCTGTCTGTCTGCCAGATAAAAGTTGTCTGGCTCCGTCCATATTGCGATTTAATTACAATTGCGACTCGATTTTGGCTCGTCTTTTGGGCCCGGCCATCTCATTTAAATTGGCTATTAGTTTAGCAATGCTGGCTAAATGCTAGCTAGACCACAAATGGAGCCTCAACCCAATTTAAACGCGTTTCAGCCACATGATTTGTGGGTGCTCTAGAAATGCGGGCACTGATTTGAATACCCCTTCTTAAATTATATATATTTTTTTTATGACAATGCCTTTTAAGGCTCTCTAATACTTTGGAATGTAATAAAAACTATAAAATATCTAAATGTATTAAAGATTAGTATTTTTATGTATTTATGTCGAATAAAAGTTGAGTATATTTTATTAATATTTTTGTGGACTGTTTAATGGGAATTGATTTGAGTATAAAACTGTATAGAAAAGAGTTTTCCCGTATTAATTTCTTAAAAATGTAAACTATTCACAGCTGTGACTATTATGATAGTTAGATATTGAAAGATGATTGTGATTCTATAAGTAAATTTTGTCACTTTAAAATCGCTAAGAAGCGCATGCATAGTAAATGTTTTAATAACAATTTAATTTTCATCATACTTCTAGATTTATATATGTAGTCAACTTCTTGAACTTAAACAAACCTTTTAATATTATATATTTTTTCAATAGGTGTAGTTGGCGTGCTCCATTATTTAATCAACGAGAGGTATTCCAACATTTCAGCGCTCATGGACTCATTTTCCGTTTTCTTCTCAATATTCATAATTGCATTTCTCACATTTTGTGACATTTTTGTTCCGGTCGCAACAGACTGACGCTGTTTGTTTGTTATATGTTGCAACATCTTTAACCTTGCTGTCGTTGGCCTGAACTCTTCTGCTTAATGAGAAAGTTTCGCTGTGTGTTCGCCACACCGAAATCGGTGCAGAAACACTTTTTGACTTTGACTCTGACTCTTAACATATTTATGGGATTTTGTGCTTTTGCTTTTGCTTTTGTTGTTGTTGCTGTTTGCCGCGTGCCACGTCGAGCACACGACTCGTTGTCGTCTTGAATACACTCAGGAAAAAGTATGACAACATTATTGTTTGATTGAAACGAATGAAACAGGAAATTGATATTTTGACTGTAGACTTCTCTTAGGATGTTTTAAAATGTTTGATTGAGACGATGCTTATACTTTAAAAACTAAAATTGTTAAGAAAATAATTATATAAAAATATGTAAAATATAATATAAAATATACTTGCATAGTTAAGTGACTAAGTCCAGGTGATGTTTATTGATCAATTAGTCGAAGGCTTAAATAACGCGAAAATGATTAATGTCTGAGAATGCATTGTAAAACTGTGTTTATTTATTTTTTTTTTTTGTAAATTGAGCAAATAGGGAAATAAAATTTGCAAGGGAAAAATTAAAGAATTGAATTTTTATGGATAAATAGAAAAAAAGTTGTAAAAATATAACGATTTTCTTAAATACATGCATTTTTTTCGAGTGTGCAGATGGCGAGAGGCAGCCTTTTTGGCATTCATAAATTTGTAACTTCACTTGGCGTGACAATTGCAACACATTCGTGTGTACATTAGTCCGGCCCTCGATCGGACTCGATCGTTGTTGGTTTCTTGTCCTGGGTTTGCCAGCCTGCAAGTATGGCTGGCCTTACTGCCTTCCTGTCAGGCTGGCAGCCTGGCCGCCTGGCAGCCCTGGCGGACTGGTGGATATGTGGACATGTGGGGAAATAGACGTTTCATTGTCGCCTCGACGCTCGCCAGCGCCGCTTTTATTTATCGTGGACGGTGCGCAGCGTGTCCAAAGGGATGAGGCGAGAAGTGGTGCTGGGCGGTTCTGGCAGTGTGGTGCTATGGCGGTGCTGTGTGGAGCGCGCGTGTGGCGTCGCCACAGTTTGGGCGCTGTCCATTATAATGTTGTTGCTCTCATTGTTGGCTCGATAAGCCGGCAATCTGTGGCATGGTGGTGTCTTTCTTGAGTCCACAACTTCTCTTTTGTGGCCCTTTCATGTTCACAACATGTTGCATTTGCTAGTTTTACAAGATGTTTCCTGTCGTCGCAGCCGCATCGAATTGTTGTCAATGAGCGCGAACAGACAAAAGCGACAATCAGACAGCCAGACAGAGTAGACAGACAGACTGTCTGACTGAAACTGATTTCTAGCTCTGCATTTTAACAACAACGGCATTCTCAATCATTGATTTAGACATATCAGAAATTGATTAGATGCTCTCTCTCTCTCTCTCTCTCTCTCTCTCTCTGTGTCTCTCTGTCTGGATCTCTGTCTCTCTGGAAATGCTGCTGATCAAATTTATAGAGCACCTTGTGATAAATAACAATTTGCGGCTGATGAGCGCTGTGTCTGTCCTTCCGTCGGTGTGTCTGTCTGTCTGAGTGTGGCGCTGATTGCGCGATTCGCAAATCACATTTCATTTCATAAATTCCAATGCAATGGGCTCCCAGGCACTTGAGTGGACAATTTATTCGCCTGTAATTGGTTGATCTCGTTTGGTCATGTGGCTGTGTATGTGATGTGAATGTGGATGAGAGGCCACCGTTTCATTTTGGGCGACGACCTCTCAGTGTGTTATCAATAAATTCAAATTGACACTTCACACTCGATATGTCACACGATACTCGAAAGAAACCCCAACCCCGAAAATAAGAAAAAATAAGAAAACCGCAGCCCAACCCAACTCAATTCAGCTCAAGGGCCAAAATGCGACAACGACAACAGATATCAGACTCGACTTCAAACTGGAAATTCTGTTCTGGGCTCGGCATGCCTCAGAAACACACTGAGTGTTTCACTATAAATATATATATATATATATATATACATATGTGTGTGTGTATTGCTAAAATATGATTGCGATTGAACACTGCAGGTTCATGTAATCTCTTAGCCAGAACAAACTTATTAAATGAGTGCCACAGCAAACTGGCCCGATAACTGGCCGCCGTCCAAACACAAAAGATAAACGCATATGATCATGTAAAAAAAATGCATTAAGAGCGGCTCAGCTCTGCTCTCCGTTGACCCGCCAAACGTCAGCTCCTCCGTTCGTCCGGAGATCCCAGATCGTGGCGCCCCTTTCACAGAGCGCATCGTCATTAAAATCGCACACAGAGGAGCGCCGCCAAATCGATGCCATCTCATCCACATCCACATCCACATCCACATCCTCAGACTCTGCCCCGGTCTCTGCCTCAGTCGTTGGGGTGGACCGAGCAGGCTTTGCAAATTTCATTTGCCCAGCATTTGGTGACGTGCAAAAAATGCTATAGCGACAACCGATTGGCAGTTAACAATAAATTGTTTAGCTATATTGAATTTAAATGTACTCTACACATGGAAAGCAATTCTTTTTTTCTATATTTATTTTGTAATTTTTCTTAAGCTTAAGATAATTATCATTAAATATACAATCACCATGAGATATTTAATAATTTTATCCAACACTTTTTAGCTTAGTTTTCTAAATTCTCGTAATATGTTTTTAAAAATGGCTTGTCTTATTTGAAAGAAACTATTATTAGTAAGTGGCTCTTATACAGAGTTACTCATCCTAGTTGTACACTCATTCGAGTACTTTTTCCTTCCATTTCAATTATTAAGCTTCGAATTAAAAACTAGTAATTTCATTTTTACCAAGAAATGTTGGCATTTTTTTAAAATAAAAAGAAAAACTTAATTTATCTACAAGCAACTCTTAATATCGCACAACCATTGGGCAAATTGTAGGATATACCTTTGCCACAAAGACCTAACAATTTGTTTGTATTGAGAACCTCACCTTGCAATTGCAATTGCAAACAGCTCTTGATAAAGTTCACATTAAGAGTCTCGTTTTACAAAATGTAAACATGTTAAGGGTTAATAAACATAAATAATCTACGCTTATTAACGGCCAAAGGACGGCACTTTGAGAGGCACCAACAGCAACAGCAGGTTGCTGCAGTTGCTCAATACCGAGGCGTTGCCATGTTATCAGCGCGCGTGCATTTTGCAAAGGTGTTTGGCTCTTTTGATTGGGCTCCAATGCAACAATGCGACAATGCGACAATCCGACACGCTCTCAAGTAGTAGCCAGAGAACAGAACGGAGGGTTGGCGCTACTCCATCAACATCATCAACAT
Organism: Drosophila basisetae; assembly: GCA_035041595.1. Lineage (NCBI taxonomy): Eukaryota > Metazoa > Arthropoda > Insecta > Diptera > Drosophilidae > Drosophila > Drosophila basisetae. The sequence goes on along the minus strand of JAWNLB010000147.1, from coordinate 1,904,042 downwards.
GAAATATGTGTGTGCCAGCTACTGATAGCGCTGCCAATGCGACTTAATTAGTGAGAGCCGCAGTACAAAAATATCAAGAGGAGAAAAAATAAAACGCGAGAAGAGATCTCAACTTATCGCCCTTAATTAAGTTGCGGCCAATTTGTCAGACAATTAAACGCATTTTTGCGGCAGGTCGCGGATCAAAGTCTAAGATGTGTTGAACAAAAAATTAAATGCTGAACAAAAACGGATTAACAGTTAAATAAGTGGCGCCTAGGCTGTGTAACATAAGCTGCAACTGCACTGAGCTGGGAGAACCGGCTACCAAATGGCCAACTTGCAACTGGCAGCTAGCAACTTGCAACTTCGTAGCCTGGCAACTGGCAACCGACTACTGACTAACCCAAGTCAAAGCATTTAAACATCCCCTTAGGCCTCATTAAAAACAAAATATTATGTAAATTGCATTAAATTACACACAAATCAATGTTGAAAGCGGCAGAGGGCGGTCAACGGGCTGCGGTGGGCAGCAATCCGGTGGCTTACACTTAAACAAAAAAAGTAGAAAATATTCGATGTACTTCAACTATTAAATACCCTTGTAGACCGAAAAAAAAATAAAAATGTATTATTCAATTTAAGAATGTTTTCAAATTAGTAAAATAGAAAAATTCGATTGATTTCTTAGAAGTGTAAAGTGCTATGGAATTCGATCTAACATTTGTTATATACATTTTATTGATTCACAGATGTCTCCCCCATTTCGTGACAAAATTAAAAGACCCTCAGCTGGGGTATTCAAATAAAAATAGAGGATATACACAGTCTGCGGTGAAGACGGAGCCCATGTCGCTTGTTGAGCCAATGAGTATTCAAATGGACACTTGTCAAGCCATGCAAGCGGCTACTAAATCATATTAAGACTAGACCAGGATTTCCAGACTAAAATTGGTGTATCATGTCCCAGACCAGGGGTGGCGGTGGACAACGATGCAAAAGAGGGTATGGGGGGCGGGGGAGGGGTCCATGATCGCCGTTCCAAGTGAAAACTGCGCTACGCATGATGTTCACTTGACACGCAACGTGGCGACGGCAACGTTGAACGTTGAGCGAACTGCCGCGCACACATACACATATACACACATATATACATACGTACACATATCCATATCCATATCCAGGTCCAGTCAGCGAGAGATCTGTTTAATTTTTATTTAATTAAGTTGCGATTTCTGTGACATGGCAGGCGACGTCTAAATGTAAACATCTACACAAAGTCTTTTCGTATTTTAGTCTGCCTCTTTTTTAGCTTTTTTCCCCCAGCTGACAGCTGCCTGATATGCATGTTATTTTAACAAAAATAAATAGAGCAAATTAAGTAAAAAACAAGAGACTTTAAAAACTCCAAAATTTTAGTTATCTTATGGCAATTTTAATTGAAATTGTCGCAAAACATTTCAAGTTTTCGATAAAGCTTAGTATCAAAGTCAAACAGCGATGTCATTAAAGCTTGCTAACAATAGGATTCCAAATTTAAACTCTTGGACTATAACTCGAATGTTGTTGATGTATTTGGCAATAGATTTTATTACTACATCTAAAAGCTGTTGTTGTGTTTTTAGTTTAAATGATTAACTTATTTGTTAAGGTCAATATGATTTCGACATTAAAACCTTGTACTAATTTTAAATACTCCTTTTGTGAATTTTTCAACGACATGATATACATAAAAATAATGTATTATTTATAAATAAAATTAACCTAAGAACATAAAAATAATTTTTCAAAAGATTTTCATTTCTACTCTGTAAATAGTACAAAATTGTTTGAATGGTTTTTAATCAAATTTGTGAGTGTTATAAAATAAATTGCATAACCGGATTCAGCGAGGCTATGTGATGACCAACTTGCTTGGACAGTTAAGTGATTCGTGGCAGGATAAGCAGGAGGTGGATGATTTGGAGCAGGAGGAGGAGTATGGGAGTATGAGGCTTTCGTTTGTCTGACAGCTTTGTCATTGAAGGAGTAGTATGATTTGGCTTTGGCACATTTAGATCTGATATGAGCCAAAACATGTGTAGGCCTGTCGATATGGCTGCCTGAGTTGTTCTTGCTGATGTTGTTGTTGTTTTGGTGGCCATAAAGCCAGCACCATTTGAGATTAAGTAACTGAGCGCAACATGTTTGTTCGGAGCATCGATCGTCGATCGTTGGCCAATAAACGAGCGCTTATCTAAACAAAAAATCTCTAAATTGATCTCGCAAAACCTTTTAGCATATTTTGCGCGATTTGGCAGGCGATCAGTGCAACAAGTTTCTTTCTCGACTTGATAATTTTTGTTTTTTTTGTGGTGTTTTTTTTTGTATATATGCATACATAAATATATTTATTTTAGTTTCTTTTTGGGCTGACAACATAGTCGCAGTGAGCTAGTCAGCTAGCAACTGAAGTCTGGCGCGAACTGCGCCCCATTAAAAACTGCCTGGCCATAGTCATAAACTTCTAAGCTATCAAATTACAGAACGATTTGTTAGATGCCGACGATGCAAAAAGGCAAAAAGGTGCGCGTTGCTGCCGCACTAATGGCTTGCCATGGCAGGAAGGAACCGGGTCTCCAGTCCAGTCTTCACTCTTCCAGTCTTCAGTTGGCAGTCTGCAGTCTTCAGGCCTGGTTCGACTTGGTTTCGCTGAACTCTAATAGCTCATAGCATGCGGCCAGTAGAGAGGACGGCATGTCGGCAATGCTAGCGATATCTTTGTTATAAATCTGTGAGCCAAGTTCAACATGGCTAGAATGCATGCTGTGTTTGTTGTTGTTGCAGTTGTTGCTGTTGTTGTGGCAACGCTGTTTCCCGCAACTCGTAAAAAGCTCGTTTGTTGCCTTTTGGCACGCGCAGAGTGCAACCCAAAAGGTTAAGCTGGTCAGCTTAACCTGTGTACTGGTCGCCAAAAAAAAGTGTTCATAAATAAATAAAGAAAGATATCAAAAGAAGAAAGTTGCCAGGATTTTACAACTGTTATAACAGTTTTTCGGGTGCCCCCAGTTTCTCGTCATAAATGTCGCAGTCGAGCTGCCAATTACACTCGATGTCCCTTCCCTCCACCCTTCAAACTTGGCCAATGGCGAATGCCATCATTTACATGACTCCACTACACAGTAAAATAAAATGTTGGGCTTCAATTTACTTCCGTTCGATAGATATTTTTCTTATTATTATTATTTTTTTAGTTGTGTAGTTTGTTCGTTTTGTGAATTTGTAAATATTTTCGCATTTAAACTACACCAAAACAAAGGCAAACGAAAAAATACAATTATTCAAATAATTTTTAAAGTCGAGTTTTGTTTTATTTTTATTGCAGGCATGGTTAAACCTTTGTAGTTATAAAATGGAAAGCAGCATTGTTTTTTTACTGTGCAGCTACAACTGCAGCTTCCAAGTGAGCCATTAACAGTGAGTTTTACAGCTGTGCGGCAGCTACGTTTAATTGTTGCCAACTGACTTTTGAGTTGCAGCCACAAACAACAACAGTAAACGAAAACAAATCAATAGCTTTTGGCCTGCTGCGAGAGCCGCCTCGTAAATAATCATAGACGCTGTTTCGTTGCAGCTTTGGCTTTATGACCAGGACAAAGGCGTCCGTTTGCCGATTTGACTTTTATAGCCGCTGACTTATACAGCGCCACAGATCAGTCAATCAGACCGTGCCTTCCTTGACGAGCATTGCTCGCTGTAACTCTCTCTCTCTCTTTTTCTCGCTCTCGCTCTCCCTTTCTCTGCCCCTCTCCAGTGCAGCAGACTCCAGGGGAAATCAGCAGTCACTTTGAGTAGGGGAAATGCAGCAGAAAGATGAGAGAGAGAGAGAGAGAGAGAGAGCGTGAGTTGCATTTCGAACTTCGAAAATGCCATGGGTAGGGAAAGAGACTGAGTGTGTGTCTGTGTGAGCGTTAGTGAGAGCGTGGTGAGTTTGTGTGTGGTGAAGATCGCCAGGTACGACTCATTGGTAGATCATGTCCGACTGTAAGTCTGATTCGAATGCAATTGGTTTCCGATTCGACTGAGAAGTCATTTGTTGCCTGGCAGTTGTTTCATTGTATTGGAACTTCTTTCTATATCTCAATGATCATGCTATGACTTACATATGTGTAAGTAAGGAAAGTAAGAAAAAGTGCACGACACACGAGGATCACTAGAATAAGCTTAGGAGATTTACTTCATGTGGATCGTACACTATCTTTGAAGCAATGTCTCTAAATAAATATTAATTAAACCATTTTTGTGGTGATCATCTGCGAATCGTTTCCTACTTAGTTTGATTTTTTTTCTATTGTATATGAATTCAGGTAAGTGTGTATATGATCAGATCAGTGATATAGAATGGTTAGAATTGTGAGAAGTTCCGCCTGTGATCTGAAAATGGTAAGTTCATTGGAAACATTGATTATAACCTGGATAATAACTTTAAATGCAATTGGATTCATTTTGCAAATCAATTGAATAAATGGCAGTCTGTCAATAAAATAAATGCATTTTCCACTCGCTGAATACACTTCCTATCATAGTTCAAGTGGCGCCGGCGCCACTCGAATGAAATATGCACTCATATAATCAACTCTAATCAGACTGCAAACTGAATATGATTTAGTTGTAGTTCCATTCAAGCTCTTCTTTTACTTTCGCGCCATTAAATTGGCCAAGGAATGCGGAAAATCATAAGCATAAAGTGAGTAACAACAGATTCAACATGCAAACCTGCAACTGCAACTGCAACAGAAACTGCAACTGCAAAGGCAACGGCAACTGCAAAGGCAACGGCAACTGTATTTGGTTTCAAAGTTGTTATATGCCCTCAGCTACTTACAGACAATCAGCACGAAGTCGACTCTGTCTCTGTCTAAGTCTCAATCGCAATAATTTCTCTGATCCCCAGCATTAGAATTTGTCTCTAGAGCTCTCTCCCTCTCTCTCTGTCTCTCTTTCTCTCTCTCACACCAGCCGGTGGCTGTGGCGGCAACTGCGCACGCGCCACGCTGCCACCAGATGAGGCATGAGATGCAGGCAGTCGTTTGCCTCAATTTCTGTGTTGCTCTGCTTCTCGGTTTCTCTGTTTGTTATGTGCGCTTTGTCGCCGGCGGTTAAATTATGCTCAAAGTGTTAATCAGGAAATTGTTGCAAGCATACTGAATCTCAGGCAAGTTGTACTCGGGACCCTTATAGTCTGTGGCGTCTGCCTATACCCTGTATCCATTCTAGAAATGTTCAACTGAGTTTGATGAGGTTGTGCAGATGTTTGCCACGGCCAAAATCGATAAATATCGATTCGAGTTTTGTGTACATCCGCTCAAAGTGTACTTTCAACAGCTTTTTGAATTAGTCGAAATATGGTCATGACTGCGAAAAGGGTATCTTTGCGTCGAGCGCTGTTGAAGTAGACTAACGACAATCTAACTTCTTTAGTTGCTGCTTAAACTAGTCGTTAAAGAGAGGGCGAACTCAATTGCCTCAGAGTAAAAGCTCTGTATGTCTATGAGGCATATTAAAGAGGCATTATAATGATATTATAATGCTAGAGCAAAAGCCTATTAGCCAATTTATCGTGTAGCCGACTACTGTGTAAAGCTCAAGCCACAGTAAATCAGGATCAAGGCAGAAATAACAACGGCAACAATTCAATTCAATTTGGCTGACAGTTTTATGGCAATAAAAAAACAAGAATAGCAACAACAACAACAACAACCAACAAAACAAAAGGGTTACGAAAACAATCGATAGTGGTTATGCGAAGAAGAAGAAGAAGAAAACAGCGATCATCGGTTTGGGGCGACACACTAAACTAGTTGAATTTCAATTGACAATAAAATTGAACCATAAATCGGAAACAAAGGCCACACGCAACCCGCAGCGGCGACTCTCGGTGACGATTGTTATGATCACTGTCGCAATCGCTGGTGGTCCCCCAAAAGATGAAAATTAAGTCAAGATAACAGCGACAACAACAAACACAACGAAATATTCGAAGAAATTGAATTATCAAGGAAAGTGGAAGTAGTAGTCGCAGTCGCGGTCGTGGTCGCAGTTGTAGTAGTAGACAAAGTCTGTCTTAAGTTGTACAACGCGAGATCGTTGGAGGCAACACCTTGCAACAGGTAAAGCGCCGCACCACACCAAGAATCAATGATCCAACAGATCCAACAGATTCAAGCGATCCGAGTCTCAACGTTGCGTGTGGCATACTTTAAACTGTCACATAAACTTGAACGCTGATTAGCACAACAAAGTCGGCTGGGTAGGATTAAGGCGTTGCCAAGCCGCATAGAGTTACTATAAATCAACCGAAAAAAGCTTCAATTCCATTGTTTACACATTGTGCGTCATCCAATTTTTGGTGGCACTAACTCATTTGATTTAAGTAGCTCGGACCTGCTGGGCTCTATTATGACAAGTCAGCGTGTGAGGTCTACAAAATAAATTCTCTACATACTCAGCAACTGCAGAGAGAGGCAAGAGTGCTGCATCGACTGATACCCTGTAAAAAGTTGCGAACCATATTCGTTAAAGAGTATTGCAAAGTTAATGGATTGGATTAATGGATTTACTCGATTGAAAATATCTGAGAAAAAGAGAGAAACAATCCTAATTTTACAATAAACTAGTCAACATGTTAATTAGCTAGATAAAAGCATAATGTTATTTTAACTGCGTCTTATCTAAGACTTAAATGCAAAACAAAAGTGTTCAATCACTTCAACAATATTCTAAAGATTCGAAATAAATAAAATCAAAGCTGAAATTTAAAAAATGTTGTATTTAAATATGTATGTAAAATATATTTCATTTGCGCATAATTTTTGAGAACTTGACATATTCCCAAAAACAGGTTGTTGCTAATCAAAATGTTTTGAAAACTTATGTCTAAGAACCTAATTTAACCAAATTTAGATCAGCTCACAATCAGGAATATGAATAAATAGTTACTTTCTATTATTATTATTTATAGATTTCTAGCAGTTTTCTGTTGCCCGCTACATTTTAGATAGTTACAGGGTATAAATTGTACGAGCCGAAGCTAGACAGTGGAAGAGCGTATGATCACATGTTCAACTAGGAAGACTTTAGTGCACCTGCAGCTAAACAAAGTTGGAATTAATTTTTAAAAGATCAATTATGTTGGTTACAACTTAAACTATAGCAAAAACAACCACAACAACAATAACAACAACAAGTACAAGTGGATGCAAGTGGATGCAACGGGGATCGCCTCAGCGGTAGAGCTTTGGGGAAACATAACGCTAGTTGCTGATCATAATCGAAGCGATTTAAATGATTGCATTGGTGGCACTGGAGGCTTGGTAGATGTAGGAGAAACAGGCGGACGAACACGGCCTAATGCCAAACTTAACTGCCATCCACGATCTGAGCTGAACTCTCGCTCGAATACAATAAAAAAAAAGGAGGAGGGAAAAAAACTCGTGTTTGCACCTGTTGAAGAGCCTCATTTTATTTTTTTTTTTTCGTATTTTTTGGTTGCAGGCTCGGTGTGAAAATGCATTTGTTGCGGCTCGACTAAAACTGATGATCACGATCACGATCATGTGGTTATCGCTAGCTGAACGCAAATAGGCGGAGCTTTAATTTAATTAAAAGTTATTAGCCAAGGCTGTGGGCATTCAACTGCAGCAGCATCAAGTGCACATCAGCTTGTTGTGATCATTAAAGATCACTTGACTTTTAACATTTACTAGCTGGCAATTGGCTATATATGTATATGCATATATATCTTTTATTTTTGTTGTTGTCTGGAAACTATCAATCGTTTCGTTGGCTGATGATCTGATGGACATGTGTTAGATCATTGGACAACTCATTTGCCAATCGATTGATCGGTTTATTTAATTAATATGCCAGACACGTACAGCCATCGAACATGCCGATCAACACCAGCCAGCACTCAAACTGAATGGATCTAACTCTCTGATCACCGATCTTCGATCACTGGATCACTGGTTGGTGCGTCCAGCGAGCTGATTAATATGGTGTTGTGCTGTTGTCGGCTATGCTGGGAAGTTGTTTCAATTAATTTAGTGATTAATCCCAGTACGTGATCGGTGTAACAAAAGTCAACCTGTCACTTGTCCAGCAAACTGGGTCATAAACGCAGATTAAGTACGTCTAAGTGGCGTCGCTTATAACTCATTTAGGCTAAAAAGAAAAGAACGGAAAAAAATCATAATAGCCAGGTTGACCCAATTTTTGTTTCTTGTGCTGCGATCATATTCAATTTAATTTGGTGTTAATGCCGGGCTTGATTTCGCAACCAGTCACAAAAGGCATTGATTTTGATTGCTGCGGTCGTACGGTTCATTTGGCCATGTTAGTTGTTTAGTTGGTTACCTGGTGGCCTCCGGTGGCAAAAATGCCAGTCTCCGATAGTTTCGGACTTGGCCATAAACGGCATTGAGGAAATTATAAAGGCATAAACCTGAGCATAAAGGCGATCGAAAAGAAGTTGCATGCCGCTTGCTCTTGTTGTTGTTGTTGTTGTTATCGTTGTTGCTGTTCTGAGCCCAGGATCGGGCTCAGGTGCAGAGACGCTGTCATGCATATGCATTTGATTTATTAACCTTTCATAGCCATTCGTGTCGACAACAACAACAACAGTAAAAACACAAAATTAATGCGCATTGAAACGCCAAACATGCAAAGCTCCGACCACAGCGAGAGCGGGAATATTGGTGGGGGGAGGGCTAGAGGGACGGGGGAGTTGGTGAGGCAGGCAGGCAGTTAGATCCGTATAGCCACAGATCGGATCCACAGAGTCCACGATCCTTTCATGTGCTTCGACATGTGTTTGATGCCAAAAACAGCGACGTGCTCCGAAAAATCTGGGGCTGCCAAGTTGCAGCGGCGGTTCGTTCTAAGACGACCCAGTGTACACTGTAATAAATATTGCCATACATTTTACAATTAGAGTTTAAGAGATAGTTTCAGACAGGACACAACTTTAATAAAATAAATCGAATAATACGTTAAAAGCATGATTGAATTTGATTGAATGGGAATTGAGTAACTTTAACCTTAGTTAGAATTGCGATTGAATGAAATTGCACATTATTAAAGAATTGGCAAACAAAATGAAGAGAGGATCAATAGAATGTGATTCAAGAACATGAGTTAAAAGATTATTATATTAATATTTTCATAATTTTATCGACATAAAAAGAATAAACAAAATACAATTATTATGAGACATTTTGTCACCAAGTTTAGAAAGGAAATGTTATTTAACATAATAGAAAGTTCACAATAAATGTAATTTATTTATTTATATTATATAACTGTACAGTTGACCGATATCTATAAAGCCTTAAGCTATCGAGTTTCATTTGACATCCATTATTTTTTACGGTGTGTGTGTCTGTGTGTAAGCACGCATGAGTTGGCCCCTTGAAGTCAACAGCTGCCAGTTGGGTACAGTTATGTCAGCGACGTTTTTGGAAGGCCTGCCCAAATGCCAGACAAACTGGCACGCAGGCAACGCCGTCTGACAGCAAATACGGTAGCCTTTTGTGGCTGGGATCGCATTTGGAACGCTAAACGCTAAACGCGAAACGCGATTCACAAAATCGGCTTCGACCGGCAGACAACAATAAATTTGCGTGCCAACACTTTTTTACAGACATCACACTGCAAGGGTAACATGATTTTAGTAATCAGTTTGTTAGTTCATGAATTGAGGGCAAAGGCTATTTTCAGAAATTCCTCAAAGGTCGACAGTGTGTCAGGCATAATAAAAGCATACGAGAGGAGAGTCAACTAAAGAAACTGAAATTTCCACTCATAAAACCGCAAAAGAATACATATTTTAACATTTGTTTGTGGAGGTAGTTAACTAACTTTTGTATTTAAAATATTATAGCTATATTTAAATCAATGAACTACCAAGTTGGTAAGATCCTAGAAGAATAACAAAGATATTTAAAGGTAGATTGATATTCAATTTTCGATATGCCAATTTCAGATATAATTTCACTTTATGCTGAGTTAAATTTTGAAAAATAGACCGATGTTTTATGGACTGTAACTTTTGCTTTAATCCTGAGTAAGCTTACAAATATATAGTACTTCATAACCTTAACATAATATAAACACGCCTTAAAGTTTAAGGTGAAGGGTATTCGTGCTTTGTTATAATTCGCCATAGTTATTTAACTGTTGCAAATGCTTTTGGCATTGTGTAACCTGCCCGACATTCTAAGTACCCTGTATGTACTTCTATGTATGCAAGTGTGTACTTACGTATACATGTACATGTGTATGCCCAAGTTACATGGCCGGTGTGTGTGGGAATTCAGCTGATGTTGATCGCCAGTAGCCAGCTGATATTGTAGTGGTGCAGTGCCAGCGTTTCTTGGGCCAGGTGCAGTTATGATTTATGCGTCTCGTCGTTGTTGTTGTTGCTGTTGTTTTCCTTCCCCACCTAGCTCGAGCCGCCCTCCCCGCCCACCCTCTCCTCTCTCAGGGGTTGAGACGTGGGGCGCCGCCTTAACGTTTCCAACGGCGTAAATTATATTGGGCTTAGCATAAATCGTCAATTACAGCACATGATTATTATTAGGCATTATGGTCCAGACCAGCTAAAGGACGGGCCTGAGACAGAGCCTGTTCCCGGCTGGGCCACGCCCGCGCCAAGCCCAATCCGGCCAGGGGTCTGCTAAAATACGCTCTTAAGCGCCAGTTTTATGGCAAAAAAGGCATTCAGCAGCAGCATCCTCATGGGCGGCTTTAAATTATGGCCTACTAAGGTACAAAATCCATGGCCAAGCAGAGTCAACAGAGCCGACAGTAGTTGGCTGATCTGAGATCGTGTTGCTCAGATATCGGCCGTATCTAATATCATTAATATACACAGTAACAAATATTTTATGAAAATTTAATCAAAATTCCAGTAATATTAAAGAACTATAATAAATATAATCAATAATTGTAATCTAACAATAATTTATAGATTATGGTATAAGTGTAAATAATATTTTTATTTACTGTAACTAAAGTAGCGGAATGGTATACAAAAATATGTCGAAGAATTCTAATTCTAATTCTATAAAATATATATTAAGGTATACAAAAAATTTCAAGAAATGCATCCAATATTTGGATATAACATATACTCATTGACATTATTTTATACACTGTACTTCTAATATACATTCTTTGTCAAATTTTTGAACACCATTCTTGATGGAAACACTAATTTTGTACTGTGCACTATTCAGGTGTTGTCGCCGAAAATTGTTGACATTTTTTTTCGGCTACGAAAACAAGATATCGAGAAAAGTGTAAGCTGATTTACTATTTATTGTATAGATAAAAAATAAAAACTCGTCGGTACATAAATACAGAGACAAGCGTACATATTCAAAAATGCTACGGCAACAAAACACAATATAAATCAATCAAAAGCGTACAAGTTCATTGACAGCTCGCACAGCTTGCCAGCCTCAAGCTTCACCAACAACAACAGCAACATCAACAACAACAACAACAACATAAATAACAACAACAACAACAAACATGATCCATGATCCTCTTGGCAACGGCTCTGTGGCCGTTTTCTGCCTGTCAAATAGCCGGACCACATTGTAAGTTATGATTAGCTCAACGCGCTCAAGATTTAAGACCGGAAACGTTGTCGAGAGCAGCTCTGGCATCTATCTATGTACATATGTACATACATTCATATATAGATTCAAGATACTATTCGGACTCTCTTGCGCCGGGGCCAATAATTCAAATTCAAATCTCAATAGTTTTGAGTGATTTGAAATGTGATTTGCGCTTTGTTTTGACTGCAGGCAGCATTGCATTTTTATTGGCTTTTGGAGCCCGCATCATCTGAAATCGAAACTGAAAACTAAGCCAGCAACTACATCGAATGAGCTGGCTGAGAAGGGGAGTGAGCTGGAAATAGCTGAAGCACCCACTCGATGACGCCAAATTGCAGTGCATAGATTTGCATATATTATGGCAAGTTATTGACATTGTGTGCAGCTTAAGACGACCGGGATTTCCATGAGCGAAAAGGATGCTAAATAAAAGATGGTCAACAGCTACAGCAATCTTTGCAAAATATGTGAGTAAAAAAAATCTCCTAAAAAATAAAACACTGCTGAATTTACCCAGTAAGCTAAAACGCTAATTTAACAACTGAAATGTATTTCTTAAATTCTTCAGGACTTAGTTGAAGTCTTAAAACTACGTGGAAAACGGCAAAAGGACTATCAGCTTTCTTTTGCCATTACAGATATTTTTTAGTGTTTCTCTTGAAAAAAGCATACTGAAATTAAACTATCAACTGAAGCAGAAGTGTGAGAATCTGGAAACTTCTCGAAGGCGTCAGACTTTAGTTTCTCAAATGAAAAAAAATATTACGTGATTGCATTAAGCTTCTCGGGATATTGTCAGTGAAATTCTCATGCATTCGGTTTCAAGTGCAGCAATTGGTAAACGTGGCATATTTTGCATATAATTGGCTATAAAACTTCATGTTAATGTGCAATTAATCATATTAGCAATTAACTTTATGCTGTTTGGCTGCACTGCACGAGATCGTCGTGGATCGTGTCGCAAACTCGCTTAGAAGCCGACAATGTCAGTGCAATTCGAAGATGCCAGTTTCTGTTTTCTTTTTGGTATACCCTGGAATCAATCAAAATGTGTAAATTGGGTATAATGCAATTGCCTATAATGTACTAAGTCTATTCAGAATCTAGATGAGGAGATAAGTCGCATCATTTTATTGATGTCAAACTATTCTTGCAACTTACATGTATAGTTTAGGAGAAACAATTAAAGAAGATAATCTTTTTTAAATAAAGTCATTAATATTTGTTAAGTAAGAAGCATAGGAAAGTTATTCATAGCCTTATATCAGGGTATTTACTAGTTCAATACTCGGCAATAGAGCAAATTTTGCTTGCCTTATTTTGTTGTTGTTGTTGTTGGTCCCGTTTCCAATCGCAGCTCCCGCTCCCAGGCTGAGCTGAGCCAATTTTCAAAATTTATATCTATGTACGAAAAGCCAACAACATTTCTGGCCTGTGTGCTGGCCAAATTGAAACGCATACGGAAGCTAGTGAGGCTTGAACTGCAACTTATCCCCGCACACCCCAACACACTGTCCAGCGCATATGAGTAGCCAGTTAAGTGCATAAAATTTAAGTATTATGACCGTGCATTGGTGGGGTGCTGGTCGCTTTACGAGGCCGTAAACTGGCGCAGAACAAACGCATATTGAAATAACGAAATAACGAAACATAAACAACAACAGCAATAACTAAAGGAAAAACAAGCAAGAGTCGAACAAGACGAAGAAGAAGGGGGAAAAGAAGTAAAACGTCAGTAAGTGTAACCGGCAGGCACCAACCAGTTAGCCATCAATTAATCAGCCATGCGTAACGCCATTTGCCACAAAGCGGGGCCTCCACACAATTGACAGCCAATAATCGTTAATTGTTTTCGACTATTATTTAGTTTTTGGTATTCTCATTGTTCTTTGCAGCCCTTTGACAATTGCCTTCTTTGTCTTATTTCGTAGATCGCAGCGTGAGTGCTTTGATGCTCTCAAGTATCTTCTCAATAGACTTGGCTTTCTTCTGCCCGCCTTTCCCGGCTACTGGACATTCGGCTGTATCTTTGTATCTGTACCTGTATCTGTACATCCAAAGAGCCAGCCAGCTAGCTAAGTAGCCCGTAATTAATAACTGTTAACTTACTTAGTGCCGTATTGTGGCGACTAATGAATCCCATTTCCATCCAACTTCAAGGCTAAAATGCGGAATGCGGCGTGAAGCCAACGACAAAACTTTAAAACTTGTTAGCCAATTGATTAATGTGCCAAAGGCTATCTATCTGTCGCATATAATGTTGCTGTAGATATTTGAGGGGGCTTCCATCTATTAATTTGTGTCTAACAAATGAAATTTATTACAATGTGTAAATTGTCGAAATTGAATTTAAATGTTTTTTACTTAAGCTGATTCTCGTTTCATTGTAATTTAATTTAAATATTTCTTAAATATTTAGTTAAAAATCATAAAAATACTGGTGTTTTGTTGATTTTCGGTAACAATATAGATTTAAAAAATGTGTACAAAAATAGTTCGAGTATAAATGAATAATGTTCATAATATAAATATCATTGTTTTAATAAAGCAAGCTGTTATTGGATTAATATTTTGCATGCATAAACTTAAGTTTCCCTATTTATAAATAAAAGAAAACTTTTCGAAATTGACTACACATTTCCACACATTCCTTTCTGCAATTACGCTATTTGAATTTAGTTTGGCGCACAAAACTATGCCACACTTTCGGCCGTGAAATGTCCGCCGTGCGTTGAGCAAATTCATCTCGATTCACTTTTGACTCAATTTCAGAATACACACATATGTTTGCATTTAGAAAAACACTCAATTACATTTCACTTTCCAAGGGAAGGCCGAACAGGCAATGTAGAAGCAGCACGCAGCATCAAAAACACATGTGTGTGGCACACTCCCCCTGCCCCGGCCCCTGCCCTTCGCCAGCCCCTTCTTAGTGGGATTATACAATGTGTGCTGAGTGTTGTGTGTGTAGTATTGTATTAGCAGTTGCTGTATGTTGTTTATGAAGAGACTGTTTCCAGCACATGCTCAAATGAGAGAGGGGACATACAGCGAGCCACTCGTCGAAATTCGTTTCATTTCTGGGCCTCATTCAATTGAAGTGATTTATTTGTCGAGCGCTGAGAGCATATTTCAGTTGCGATCCAACAACAGGCGCTACAGTTACCTACCGAATACGAACTAAATTGAATCAACTACCGTTAGCTGGATGTGCAACAATTATTAATACTAAGTGTGAGTGGTGGCAGTTCCAAGTGTGCCTGCAGTTATTTATTCTAGTGTGCCATAGAAATATTTCTGGAATTTTAAGTGGCACGCTAAAAGCGCTGAATAAATATCATAAATATATAGATATAAACCAAAGAAAAACAATTCGTGTTGCACAAGAAAATCGACATTAAAGCAAGGCGTGGAAACATGTTGTATACAATTTCGCAAGAGCATCACCAAAAGAAAAACAATTCTAAGGTAAGTTGCTCAATACATATACATATACATATATATATATATATATAGTTAAAGAATTTAGTATATATATAAAATAGTTTTCGCTGTGCGTAGTTTTCGCTCTACGATTTGCCTTGCGTAATTGCGCAAATGATTTGTTTAGACCACTTTTTGATTGACCACCGCACAGCAATTTGACTTTTTTAACCCGCTTTTTGTTTTGTTTCGTTGTGGGGTAAACAAATGCATAGTCGCAACTATTGTGATCCGTCCCCAATTTGTGTTGTGTCCGCAGCCAATCGTTCAATTATCAAAATCGTTTTTTTTCTTTCGTATACCCTTGTTTTTATTTTCTTTATGCCTCCCAATCCCATTTGTGGGATGCCACAAATTTTATGCTTTATGACCAAATTGAAAGCACTTTTTCGAACATACAACAAATAAAAATATACATTATATGCTCGTACAATAACTATGTAGCTGCCAAGTTGTTGGCTTTTTCCCATGAAAATTATTATGCTCGGCTTCATTTAGTTTTAGTGTGTTTACATATGTATATATATATACATATATATATATATATATATATGTATATGTATGTAAATGCTCCCGCTGTGTGTTTATCAACACGTACATATATCGGCCGAGGCGTCGGCACTATTGCAAAGATATGAACATGGAATAATTTTCTAGCCGCGTAAACAAACATTTGAAAATGATGTGTTTTGTAGTTTCAGTTTTAGCTTCTGAATTGTTCGCTTTGATAGCCGCTGAATTGATCCCATTTCTATATAGATCGCCACAGATGCCTTCTGATGTGTTCAGCTATTTGTTGAACTGGCTCGATAGACTCACACCTGAAATAGTTAATAATAAAATTCATTTTGCTCACGTATTTACGTACTTAAAAATATTTATTTCTCACATGCAACGATTCTTTTTCAGTTGCACATTCGTGTTGTTTCTACGGAATACGAAAAGTAAGCAAGCTATCTGAAATTGATTTGAAGTCAGTGGAAAAAATTCCACTTAATTGCTGGCTGGAGATTTTTTGTATTGTTTTGTGTTTATTTATTTTGCCAAAAATTGCAAATAATGTGTCTATTTTTAGACCAGCGCAGGAAATATATTACCTATAAGTCGAGCATGGTGCGAAGGTCAAACGATTTTCAGCCTTTTTTTTCTATTTTTACTGACGTGATCGGGAAACTCGTGGCAGCCAACCCTTCCATATGATATTTCCAGACGGTTTCCAATGGGGAACAGAGGCCGCTTTAACACATGGAACACATGTGGCACGAACGGCAAACAGAAATCGAAGCAAGTCTGAAGGCAGAGGCTTTATTGTAGGTAAGGGCCCAGACCAGCCTTTCTCGATGTTGATGTTTGTGTTGATGATGATGATGATGATGTGCCCACATGCCAGACACGGCGATCCGATGCGCTGCGATGCGGTGCGATGCGATGCGGTACGCTGCTGCCACAGCGTGTCCCTCTCAGTTCGAATGACAACAATAGCGCAACAAATGCGACTGGAGACAATATTTCCCCCTGTGCCTCGAACGGGTACTCCTGGGCCGATCACGGATATCTGTCTTAAAAGGGGGGTAAGCGGTAAACGTTGAACGGCTGGTGGCCAGCGTGACGGGGAAGAAAACATTAAACAATATTTTATACCCTACAAATTAAGAAAGCGAGTTTTAGGCCTACTAAGTAAGTTATCTAAATTTTCTTATATTCAACAATATTTTATACTCTGTAACTTGTAGAAAAAATGTGGGGGTGAATTAAGTAAGTTTTGATAGGTTTAAAATATTTATAATGTGAATATTTGATTAATAATAATTATATTGTTGATAAGACAAACTCAGCTCATGGTTTAAAAATTAGGTTTTTTTAGTTCGATTTTTCTGCTAATTGAATTTAATATATGTCATGTTTTCGGCTGTAAATTTCTCATAACATGCTTTGCAATATTTCAGATATATTCTCACAGATGATTCCATAAACTGTATGTTCTTGGAGTGTATACAAAAATGTGCATTAGCATTTAAATGGTTCGGCTTTACTATGCTGATTTTTAAGATGCAACTAGGTCGCTAGAGGATATCTAACAGTCGCATTTATTTGATTTTTACTGTTTGTTGTTTTTAATTTCTTTTAATTTTTGTTGCCTCTGGTGGCACAGATGTGGGCTGGAAAGATCGCAGATGAGCACATTGAGAGCGACTGTGTCTGTTTTAATTAAGCGGAGAGCGATTGCGGGAATGAGAATGGCATACATTCATATGTGTACAGAGAAAGAGCAAGAGAGACTGATTGAGTGAAAGAGAGAGAAAGAGAGAGAGAGAGAGAGGGAGAAAGAGAGAGTGCATCGACACGCATATGTGAAAAATTAAGGCTGTCTGCCGCAAACCGTTTTGAAAAGCGAAAAGGCGCAAAAGATGCGGGAAGCAAAGGCAACGTACGACAAACAAGCAGCAACAGCAGCAAACATTGAATTTAACGGCAAAATATAAAATGGAATAACGAGAGTGGAAGCGCAGGGTAGCAGGCCCACTAAATTGAGTCGTTTGAGGCGCAGTCGCCGCCGCCGTCTCAGTCGCAGTTGCGACAGTGAGTAGGACGCTCAGTTTTTTCAGTTGTATACACATACACATACACATACACATAAACATACACATACACATACACATATGTATGTATGTACGTTTTTATATTCCACTTCTGTTTTTTTGGTGAGCGTAGGAGCAGCATCTGTGTGCCTGGCCTCTGTTAGGCGATCGCGACGTGCCTGCTACAAAGTCATCTCTGTTGAATTTAGAACAGTTTTCGAGCAGCGCTGAGCAAATTCACAACGCGAAACTTGCGCGAAAAATACAGGCGATCGCAGAATAAGGCAAACAAATCAACAACAGAAATACAAATCGCACCCTCTCAACGCCATACTATAAACGATCGCTACTGTTCTAAACTACTGTGAGTGTGTGTCTGTATCTGCATCTGTATTTTGTGTGTTTTGTGCAAAAAATAGACTATATCGAAAAGTAGCTGCAGCTCTAGCTGTGGCTGTGGCTGTTGCTGTACAAAGTACTTGTAGGTAAACAACGTCCCTCAATTTCTGCTCTAAACACATAAATGTACATACATATCTATATATATACACACATATGTGATATGTTTAGCTACTCGTTTAGTTGACGAATATAGAAGGGCAAAAGTCGAATGAAAAACTAAAAACAAAAAAAAAACAGTTTTGCATTTGCTGCGGGCCTTCAAAGACCCAAAAAATACCCAAATGTTACAAACAGTTCCATTTTAATGGACCTCATAAAAGTGGCAGCATTTCAAAAATATAATTTTGTTTGTATACGTTTTTTACTTTAATGTAGTCGTTGCTGTTAGTCGTAATTCTATTTTAAAAACAAAAAGCTGTCAGAGTTTTTTTTTATGTGATTTCGTATATAGATATTTTTTAACTACGCAGATCTGAGCTTTTCAGAGCAATCAAATTGTGAGACACGCGCTTCAAAAAGTCGGGCGGAAATGTTCGCGACATTTTAATTAAGACTCGCCAAAATGTAAATGGCTTTTAATCAAAGTCACAGCCAGCACAAATCTCTGTCGTTAAGTCTGAAATTAATTGAGTAAAGTAAATAATCCGAAAATTAAAGTACAACTGCACGAAAAGAAATGGAAGAATATGCGCAAATATCAAAAATGCTCAAGCACAAAATGGCTTAAATGTTTATAAGCAAACAAAGGATACGCGATTCCTACGAATTTGATGAGTGAAAAACAACTTGTTTATTGAACAGAAGAAAAAACAAAAAATTTGTAATATTATTGACTCAATATATTGGCATTTTCCGGCACAGAGGAAGCGGATGTACGTCTTACAATTTTATTTTGCTAAATGATGCGCTGTTGTATGCGATTTTCCCCCACTTTTCTTCTCATGTCTTGCGACCCTTTGGCTTGTAGATGCAGATTAAAAGATACATTCGCTTGCCGCACTCGTTCTGCGGTTGCCCAAGGGGCGCCGTCTTTGTACAACATATACATGTCGCGATCGTCAGATTGCTGTTGAGTTGAAACATAAAAATATAAACGGAAACAAGCATAAATCTAATCAACTGCATTTCTATATTTCAGGTGTTGTTGCAGCTGCCGCATGATCTATGAGATGCAACACGCCCACGATCGCGACAAACATGCCTGCCATAAATCCATCAACGCTCTGAATAAATCACAACTAGTGACGATAATTAAGAATCCATGAGTACATTATATACACACAAATACATTCAATTTTTGGAAGTGTATTTCCGTTACTTGCAAGGTGATCATCAGCATCCTATTCCGAACACTTCAAAGTGGCCGCGTTCAACACACACACACACATGTTGCTGGCGATCAAAGTTGAGCTAAGCGGCAACTGTTGTGATTTCCACCCATAAATTGAAAGAAAAAAAAAACACTAGAAGATCACTGATCTGCCCAAGAGCGCCACAACCGAAGAGAGAGCGAAAGTGAGCATGATTGTGTGAGGGTGGATAGAGAGCAAGCGCTTGAACTAAAGTGGATTTCCGGTGAATACAAGAAAAAAAACATAACAACATATGCGGCACACGACGAAGTTGCTGCTACCCCCATTTGGCATTCGAGAGGCGACTCTGCAGTGAGAAAGCAGCAAGCCAAGCGCCACTTCAGGGTCTCAGGAACAGCTACTGTTAAAAAATAAATATACATATATATATATATATATATATATATTGCAAAATAAAGATAAAGCATTACAGCAAACCAACTGGATCCCTGATTTGAAAGCGAAGTAAACAAAACTGGACTATGTAAAGTGCTTTAAGTCATGTTAATGTTGAATATATCTTATAACACATTTGAACTGCGCCTGGAGTCGATTATTAAAAAAGTATAAGGAAATTAAATAAGTGTCTGATAATAAATACATAATACATGCCATAAAATGTCGTCCAGCTGCTTGAGAAGAATAAGCAGGTTGCTGGTTCTTCTGCTGCTCTTATGTACCTCACTTGCAACCGCGCGACGTTCAACAGCAGCTAGCAGTTCACAGGAGCTAAACAAGGACTATGACAGCAACACGAATGCAACACAAGCACAAAACAATATCAATGATGATGATGCATTTGATGCCGACGCGGATGATGATGACAAGGCAAGTTTCCCTGGCAGCGCCGGACGCAATGGGGACGATACTAAGCAACAGTTTCCGCCCCGCTTTAAGAACCTCAAGCGAATGAGCATCCTTTATACGCGACCCTCGGCCTCAACGCTTTCCTTAAGTTGCCCGGCGGTGGGCAATCCAGAGCCAAATATCACATGGTATCGCAATGGAACAAGCGATTGGACTCGTAGTTATGGCAGCTATAAGAAGACCAGGTTTTATTTAACCATGGAGGATCTGGTGCCGGAGGATTCGAATCAGTATACGTGCAAGGTGTGCAATCCCCTGAGCTGTATCAGTCACGTAATGAATGTGATGGTCACCAATCGGGTGAATCACAAGCCCATCCTGACCACCGCGCCACAGAACAAAACCCTACAGATCAACGAAAGCTACAAAATGGAATGCAAATATTTGTCGGACTTGACCAGCAAGAAGGCCTGGATGTTTATGCCTTGCAAGAGTGTGAACGATTGCTCCAAGAACCTCACCATTCTCGCCGAGGATGTGGACCATCTTGAGTTCAAGAATGTCACACAGGATCAGGAAGGCTGGTACACGTGCATCGAGAGCAATAGCTTGGGTCAGTCCACGAGTCGAGCATATTTGAGGGTGGTGCGCAGCCTCCAACTGCTCGAGGCAAATCTGACCAGTGGGGTAAGGGATAATGCCATGACGGTCTTTGCGATAACAGTGATTGCATTACTCATCATGTTCTGCATTTTTGTGGCATATGCGGTGCGCAAGATGAAGCAAGAAAAGTTGCTCAAGCAACGCATCGAGACAGTGCATCAATGGACAAAGAAGGTTATCATTTATAAGCCATCTAGCGGTGG
The DNA here is from genome assembly GCA_035041595.1 of Drosophila basisetae. NCBI lineage: Eukaryota > Metazoa > Arthropoda > Insecta > Diptera > Drosophilidae > Drosophila > Drosophila basisetae. Next base: position 1,882,908 of record JAWNLB010000147.1, on the reverse strand, counting down.
GGACTCGGGTGGTTCCATGGACACTATGATTATGCCAGTGGTGCGCATCGAGAAGCAACGCACCACTGTGCTACAGAGTGGCAATGAACCGGCACCGTTCAACGAATACGAGTTTCCCCTGGACTCTAACTGGGAATTGACACGCAGTCAACTTACACTCGGCGCCACACTTGGCGAGGGCGCCTTCGGGCGTGTCGTCATGGCGGAGGTTAACAATGCGATTGTCGCCGTCAAGATGGTCAAGGAGGGTCACACGGATGATGACATTGCCAGTTTGGTGCGCGAGATGGAGGTGATGAAGATCATTGGACGGCACATAAATATCATTAATCTGCTGGGCTGCTGCAGTCAGACTGGACCACTCTATGTCATTGTGGAATATGCACCGCATGGTAATCTCAAGGATTTCCTCTACAAGAATCGACCTCTGAGCAAGGAGCAATTGGACAACTGTTCACAGTCGGCACCGACGGAACCGCAGCATCTGATCACCGAGAAGGATCTGATCAAGTTCGCCCATCAGATATCACGTGGCATGGATTATCTTGCCTCACGGCGTTGCATTCACCGCGATCTCGCCGCCCGCAATGTCCTCGTCAGTAATGATTATGTGCTGAAGATTGCCGACTTTGGATTGGCTCGAGATATACAGAGCACCGATTATTATCGCAAAAATACGAACGGACGTCTGCCAATCAAATGGATGGCGCCCGAATCGCTGCAGGAGAAATTCTACGATTCACAGAGCGATGTCTGGTCGTATGGCATTCTATTGTGGGAGATCATGACGTTTGGAGCGCAACCGTATCCGGCAATTATGTCGGCTGAGGAGCTTTATAGTTATCTTATGTCCGGACAGCGTATGGAGAAACCGGCCAAATGCTCGATGAATATATACATTCTGATGCGACAGTGTTGGCATTTTGATGCTAATGCAAGGCCGCCCTTCACGGAGATCGTAGAGTATATGGATAAGTTACTGCAGTCCAAGGAGGATTATCTGGATGTAGATGTGGCCAATTTGGAGACGCCGCCATCGACCAGCGACGAGGAGGAGGAGGATGAGGATGCTTCGGATCTAGAGCATTCACGATATCGTTACTAACTTATCGATAACGAGAACGAGATTGCAATAAACTACTATATACTGTATATATATATACTTAGCTTCCGGGCTACCTAACGATAAGTCTGTAAATCGCTTGAACTTTTAATGCACCAAAGGCGTAAACCAAATATTTTTACTAGTTCTAAGTCAGCTCTTATATATTATTATTATTATTATTATATATCATGTTAATCGTATTATTTTCTAAGTAAAATCATGTAAAGTATTTATATACAAATATTCATAATCTGACCACAAAACTATATCTCAATATTGTGGTTTGCAGAAAATATTTTGATGGTATAAATGTGAACGATTTAAGCATATCAAAAATGATTTGAGCTGGGGAAAAATTTGACTAATGATGAAGGAATTCAAGGAGCTTGAATGATTTAGTATACTTACAAAACCAAAATGAATTTTGTATAGCATTTATTTCGATATAAAAATTATTTTTGACAAATTTTCCTTAGAAACAAAATTTCACAAAATATTGCGTCAGAGCAGATGAATGTTTGTATTTGAACATTTACAATGTTACACGTATTACGTATTTTAAATATATGAGAAATACTCGTATACATTAAAAAAGAAAACGAAGTAGAATAAAAACGAATTAAATTCAAGCTGCAGTTTATATATATATATAAGTTAGTTGATATATCGGTTGTATTTGCATATGTTGTATTTGTATTTTCAATTTGTACTGATTTACGTAGTATTCATAAACTAGTTAAGTTCAAAATCGAAAGCATATATTTATAAGATATATATATACATATATATTCACTTATGTATTTAGCTTGCATGCTAGTGCCTTTTGAAAACAATAAATGTTGTACTCATAGCCTAAAAAAGAATACGATGCTTACTTGACTAAGACCCAAACCGAAACCGAAACCCAGTCCAAGACCTAAACACCGACAAGATCATGACGTCTTAATTTCGAAAATCTGTGAAAAAATAATAACAATATCAGCAACAAAAACAACAACAACATCAAGAGCCGTCGTCAATTTGGGACGCACGAGGCACGCGCGTCACTAAACGAAAAATGATGAATGGAATGGCTCGCGGTCGAATCCACACTGAGGATCGGTGAGTCGGCTACAGTTGTGATAGTGGTGGGAGGAGGGGGTGGTGCTGCACAGTTGAACCCTGGGTCTTTAGCGGCGGTGTCCGCGTTGGCGGCTCGTTTGTTGACGCGCCAAATGCCACAAGCATCGACGTCGGCGCTGACGATGCAATTAGACGATAATGCAACCCAAGTTAAAATTATATATATACTACTTCTCTCTGTATATATAAATATATAAAAAATGTAATACGTTTTTCGTGTATTTTAGGTGTATTTGCAATGAGTTTGGCTTAGTCCCAGTGGCTGCGGGCCTTTTGTTGGCCGAGTTGCTTGAGTCTGGTGGCTGCATTGTTGGGTTGGTCCGTCAGCGATTGCAACACATTTGAGATATGATTTCTGTGGCAATTTCAATTAAAATCTGCACACTCTGCCATACATTAAGCATTATAATTTAGATTTTAAAATCGTTCCTTTAATTTTTCAAAGTAAATAACATTTTTGCATAATTTGCATGATTTGACTTTATAGACTACTTTATATAATTCTCTTTAAAACATTCTAATGCAGCATACGTAAATTGCTTCCATAAATAAAACACATAGTAGTGCATCTTAATTTCAATTTAATAATTTTAGATTTTAATATGAAAAAAATATATATATATCCACCAACTTGCGTGTTTGTTGCCTTGCCTCGTCTTATTTGGAGATCCACAAGATTGGCCGACAAATTTTGGTGGTTTTTCAAAAAGTCATTAATTATGCAGCATTATACAATCTATAATCGGCGATCGCCAACGCAGTAAATGCGTTGTAGATTTTCTTTCGTTTCGATTATTAATCTCAATATCTATTGTGTCTGGTGGCACACGCTAAACAGCAGTTTCCATCATTTATCAAGATGCTTTTTTGGGCTTTCAAAAAATCGAAAAAAATATGTATTCAATAAAAAAAATACGAAGTGTGGCATTAAAATTGTTTTGTCTGTAGTTTTAATTAGGGCTTGGTCTTAGCCGCTGCAACTGTGTGGGCGTAACAGCGATGGGCCTCTAATGATCGGAAGTTTGACACGTGTCTGAAACGCTGCACGTGGGCAGCACCACCGACCGCTGACCACAGCAAATAGCGTGGGTGGACCCCGCCCTGATCGCAGCAATTATTGCGTGAATATGTTAATTGAAAAATTTGTTAATTGAGCCATGAAAAAATCAAAACACATTTCATACATTTCACCAGACAATCAAAAACATACACAACGGGTTTGCATAGATCTACCACCACCTCAGGAAGTTTGGCCATAACGTGATCGGGCCAAATATGCGGGCACTTACCAGCACAAATTCGTAACTATCGGCTATCGATCGGTCAGTTTGCAATATCTACACTCTGTTACTGTTACTGCTGTCTCGAGTGATCAATTAATTTTTCGGCCAGAGTTGGCTATTAATTTGCATGCACTTTTTTGTGTGTGTTGTTGTTTGTTTGTTGGTCGCAGCCGCGATCGTAGCAACTGCCACAGGTTGCCAGATTGAGCGTCCAGTCGAGTCTTTGCCGTCTTTGCTGCCGTGGCTGTCGATTTGGCTGCTGTACCATTTGTGAAACTATTTTAAAAGTCTACAAATTGCCTGTCCAATCCACCGATCGTTCGATCGTTGCACTGCCTGCCTGCCTGGCTGCCAGTCAGTCAGTCCGTCAGTCAACTGCCATGCAAAATCGATTGCACAGCTTCGATTTGACCTCGTCTTTCCAGTCTTATGTACTTAGTTTTTTTTTTTTGAAAGTCGCTCAATGTCTGCAGAGGCACTCGTTTTGTGTACTGATTTATTTCGCAGCAAACACAATTGTTTGATCTTTTAACATTGAATACATCAATAGTAATGCAATCAATAGCACCTGACATCTCAGGCAGGTGGAAAAAAATGTTAGAAAATTACAGTCGAAATTTTCACAACTGACTTGTACTCTGTTTCTAGTGTTTTAATAATAAACAATATGTAAAAAAGGACCTGTCAGAACAATTCAAATGTGATTGTTTCAGCTTTTTCACTATGGAAGTTCAGAAAATGTATTTCAAATCATATTTTTCTACATTAATTTTTGACTGGAATAATCCGAAGCGTATGGATAATACATAAATATTTCACCTTGTATAGTTGTACCATTTTAAGGTTTATTTATCGCTTTTTTTATTAGTTAATGTCGAAAAAAGTGGTTTAGTCTTAGCTCATTGATTCATTGAATGAGCAAAATGCTGACATCATTATTATCACTTTATTGTAGCATGTGCCACTTGGTGAACTCAACATCCGATACGTGATTTAAGTTGTAAAGCGTAAACACATTACCAGATTTATGTTTAATAAATTTGTATAATTTTTTAATAGTACTCTTTTAAAAATGTACTACACTGCTGGTTAATCCTAAAGTCAACTAAATAAAATAATTTGGAAACAATCACAAACATGTATAGCACAATTTGTTAGACAAATAATAATCATATATATATAAATGGGATCGGAGATGTTTCTCAGACATCTGTCTGTTTCGCAAATTTGCACAACTTTAGTATGCCCCATTTTACCCATCTTAAATGTTGACGGGGTATTCAAGAAAGTAAACATAATGTATGCTTTGTTAAGGTTTGTATATATTAGCTTTGCAAATGATTCAGTTAACCTATTAAGCTGGCACCTGTTCGCCTATGGCTGTATCCCAATATAAGACACAACAAGATTTCCATGGAAATGTGAATTTGCTTCACCGGAAGTGTTGATTCACTGGTTTGCTGCATCATTTCACTAAGAAGATTTGCCTTAGTAATTCGTTTGTCGGAACTAAATATTCACCTTAGTTACCAGCTCAATGGGACGTATGAGTAATTGTTAATTTTAGGTTCGAACACTTAACTTGTTACTCTCCAATGCAAATATCACGCAAACAACAATGTATTGCGGTTGCTGGTGCCGATGCTGATGTTATTGTTGTTGTTGTTGTTGCTTTTCATTCATAAAAACAACACAGTTTCATAATCGAAACCGCAGTCGTAAACCGGTATTTTATTTCATTATTGAATGATCGAAAAATCATTTTTTTTAACGATTTTGTGCTCTTTACTACATGATCACTTGTCTTGGCTTACAAACTATGCAAATGCGGCATGTGGGCGGCAGCTGCTGCTGCCGCTGCTGCAAATAAGATCCAAAGTTAAAAAAAAAAACAGAAAGATATAAAAAAAAATTAATTCGAATCGAGCGAAACTTTTTATGAATGAAACTCGCATGAGGTGACAACGCAGCGTAGCAAAACTGAAGAGGAGTGGACTGAAGTGGATTGTAGGGGGAGAATTTTTGAGCGGATGTGCCTAATTAACAATGCTGATTACATTTTATACATATATTTATTAATTAGAATTATTTTGGTTTGGACGCTTGCCATTTAAATGAGCGAAAGGTAAAGTTGCTTGACACGCGTTCATGACGATGATGATGATGATGATGATGATCACGATGATGATGATTATAATGAAATATGTTAAAACAAACCAATATGGCAATCAATTTGCAGCCTTAACTGGTTGTTAAGGCGCGCATCTGTCGGCTTTGTGAACTCATTTTATTTTATTGAAAAAATTAAATTGACTTTAAAAAAAAAATTAATGAAGTTTAAACTTGGGATGTGCAGGGGTTTAAGACTTTAGTATACGCTACAAGGCGTTGTAATGTATTACAACCAATATTTATAAAATACAATATTTATAATTTTAAAATAGCTTAAAGCTTGTTAATCATTTCTTGAGCTATATTTTGTAGAGTCCAATGCAGTAGAGAAAGTCTAACTCGATTTACTTGTTAATTTATTAAGATACTTGCCCCACAAAATGTGTTCCATTTTTTATTACTGAAACAGATTTTATAGTTTTTGAATTGATTATTGAACTAATTGATTTTCGGAAATATTTATTTAATTTGATATCCATTCTGTGGCCTGCTTGGTAGAGCAACTGAAATACTTGTTGCCACAAACTGGACTAATCTGAGTTTACGAATTATTTTCCAGCTGTGCCTTCAACGCTTTTGTAGTTGCTTTTATTTTTGTTATTATTTTTTTTTTTGCCTTTTAGGTTTTGCCGTTGCCTTTCTGCTACTGTTAAACGCAAAATTTATGAACAATTTTTAAAAGAAGTCACGCGTTAAATGTACGACACAAACTCACGCGACAGTCAAAGGCAGAAAGTACGAGGGGAGGGCGAGTGACGGTGGTGGTGGTGGTGGTGCTGCTGAATGTGCTGCGGCAATTGCAGATGATTTCGTTAACGCGTTGGCTGCTCTTTTTTTTACCTTGCTGGCTGGCTATCTGCCTTCAACGAGCCATTGGTTGGTTGGCCCGGCGGTCGCATTGGCCTTTTGTAATGCGCCTTGTAATATATTTTATTAACAATAAAATGTTAAGTGCCACAAGGCGCGAGAGGAGCAAAAACGCTGCATGCTGCGAGGCTACTGTATGCCAGGAGAGTTCGAGTTTGAGTTGGCTTCTCCTTGCCCCCCTCGTCCCACAAGTGGCCTGTCCTGTTCGGGGTTATTGTGTGAAAAAAGAAGATAAACTGCGTGCGCACATATAATCGCGCCATGAATCAAAATCACACCAGTTAGCTATATATAGATATCCGGCTAGCCAAGCACACTCAGCTAACGAATGCCAAAAGGCAACCAAAATGTCTCTTACCCCTCTCATCCTGCCTTATCTCCTGTCTGCCACCTGTGTCCGTTTAACTATGCAAATCCCTAGCTGTAAACCAGTTTGGGCGCTTTTAACATGAACACATGCCCAATTCGGCTGGTCGACTGCCACCCACAATTGGCCACCGAAATAGCGGCCACAATTAACCGAACGATGCAAATCGAACAATGCCCATAAAAAAAGAGTTTCCCGTAAAAAGACGAAAATATGCGATCTAATTCCATTTGGAAATTCCATGGCACATGAAAAATAGTACTGCAACGTTGACAATGTCAAATTGTGCTGCTCCACTGTCAGCATCATCAGTGGGGCATTTATCTTGCGGGCCTGCCTGCACCCGCTACTGGGTCGAAAAACCTTCGCTGTGCACCAGTACCAGTACCAGTACCAGTACCATCCAGCAGACAGCAACAACAACATAAGCAGCAGCAACAGGTGAGTTGCTGGCAGGGACCACACAAATTTGCGACATTTCCAGTGCTGCATCATTTATCTATTTCGGATTTATCATTGATTAATCGCCAGCGGGCTGACTTTCTGGATGCGTGTGATGCGAGTTGGCTACCAGTTAATACACTGTTCCAAATCAAAATAATGGGAATCTATCTCCTTGATGCCACAATATTAAAAGTAAGACAGTAAATATGCCGATTAATTCTCAATTTAAAATATGCTGAAGTTGAAAAGTGTTGACTGCAAAGTACGTATTCTGTTCTGACCGAGCAAAAAGGAAAGCGGCAATCATATGGAATACACTTTTATGCCAGTTCCATTTTTCTAATTAATAATAATATAATATAATAGTTCATCAGTGAACAAATTGAATATCCTTCGCATTACCCTCGACAAGGTGCATATTAAAGAATTTGCTCAATATTACGAGTATAAGCAAGTAAAAGTTGCAAGATATAATTCTACGAGAAGCTAATATAACCTTATTGGCTAGTTATTTGCCAAGAGTAGACCCTGCGTTTTGTTGAGTGTAGTGTAGTCTGCTCTCTAATCGGCGGCATATTTGCATATTCGCTTTATACAGCAAATGGGCCAGTCAATGATCGTTAAGCCGTCTTGAGACCAGTTGCAGTCCAAACTGGGCTGGGCCGGGGCATTTGTGTTTGTCATTGGCTAGCTCAATTAGCGGTCGCAGATCGATGGATGCAGCGAAGCACCTGTGTGTGCCTGTTGTCTGCCCCAGCAGCATCGCTCAACTCTCTCTCTCTCTGTCTCTCTCCCTCTTCTCTAGACTACTCTACTCTATTTGGCTCTTGGCGAGGTCAATCTACTCCATGTGGATGAAGCACGTGTTGTGCTGTGCTGTGGCTGCTGCCGCTAATTGGATGCATCCGACACGGCCTGAGGGTTTTTGGTTTTTCAAGGGGCAGCCCGGATCTTTGATTATGACTTGTGCTTGTGACCAATCAGCGAGCGTTTGGTTATGCCACTGGAATTTGTAACACCTTCGAAAGCGACTGCTCGACGGCTCGGCTCCGCTTAATCCTGTCAAGCTGTTAAATTAATTTCTGTGGCCCGTTTCGTGCATAATTTGTATGGCAAATAAGCAGCAAACAGTCGTCGTCATCGCTCTGTCGACTTAAATGGCCAAAACGTGACTCAGGGCAAGAAGGGCTGCGACTGTGGCTGCTTCAATAAGTTGTTGCACTCTCTAGACTCGGGCCACAGATTACATTCAGCCGGCAGCCTGCAGGCAGCAGTCAACATAATCGATATGACACACAACGCAAATGTTGTTTGCCTTTTTGGTCTCCCTAGCAGCACCTACTACACTGAACACTGAAGTAATTGTAAACGCAATGCAGAACTTTGTATGTTTTAGTATTTTACTTTTTGTTCGTGATAAATGAAATCTATATAAATATTTTTAACAATTTGGATTTCATTTCATAAACTGTTCGGTTGCGAATTTCCAATGCTTTAATACAGTGTCTTTAAAAATAAACAATTATATATTCATATTCATAAATTCAGTTTGGTATTTTAAAATGTTTTCATTTAAATCCATGCCAAGTTCTCAGTGTGAAAATTGCACGTTTTGGCTGGCAGTTACGGATTCAATTGGCGCTGTTGGCCCATTCGCAGTAGTTTGGCTAGGCAAAACGGGCTAACCGGCTAACGGGCCGACTGGCTGGCTAGCCAGCACCTGTACAAAGTGTTATAATCCATCATCGTAATCAACGTTGCCGCTGCCTGATAATTGTGCTGCCTTGGAGCGGTGCTGGTGGTGCAGTGGTTGCGCCACTGGCGACCACATTTGGCCAAAGCCAAATAACTGTAACTAATGGAAATTGTAACACTTTGGCAATGTTTTAAATGTAAAGGCGCGCTCTCCTCATGCGAAATGATTTTCTTTAAAGCGTGTTTATGACGCCTCGTCAGGCGTTCAAAATTGATTAGGATTAGACCAGCGGCTGCCACGACCACGAGCAACAACAACAACAGCAACAACAACAACAACAACAACAAAACGATTAACCGTCACCGGTCAGCGCTCAAGTGGAGTTATTAGCTCGCAATGCGCGACAGAGACGAAAGTCCCCAATTGGCCACGCATTCAAGCCAAATTATCGGCATTACATTTACACAGGAGGCGACGACTAATCGGCCAGCTACACTTTACGGCTGCCCCGATAAATGCAACGATCCATCAAGATATTGTCTCGGGCCACAGATTGGAGCAGTGCATCGCCATATAGTGCGTATTGAATCCCATTTATATGATATCATATAGTAACATAGAAGTTTGCAAATCTATAGTCAAAAAAAAAAAAACACTTTGCGTGTGATTCAAAATAACTGTAAGCATATATCTGTTTCTTGGCCATATTCATAAGTAAAACGCTTGTTACGCTGATCAGTATCTATCTCAACAGAGTGGAGATGGAGCAAACAATAAAAATAAAGAAATAAACAACAACAAAATAAAAATATTACTCAACTTTAGATAAACTAAATCAGTTTCAAAAGGCTTTTTCACATTCAATTAAATGATGTATATACGTAAGCAGAAATGGCTATGATATGGGATCACTTTACTTGTAAATAACATTATTTTTTATTGATGAGCTAAAGGCCTCAATGCCAACTGTAACTGATCTCTCACGAACTTTCTATAATTCGAATAAAAATTGAGTGACACTAGCGTTTAGAGACTTCTGATCCTAAAAACTTCATATCTGCCTATTCTATAAGCCGAGTATTGAACTTAAAATAATGATAGTATTTAGATATAATTAAGTTGTATATCGCTATCAAATTAAATATACATCTTTTTGTTGCGTTTAGCATAGCAATAAATTTAAATCGAATTAGCTGTAATACAATATTTCAACAGTTATGCTTTCGATAGTAATGTCTTTGTTAATACCACTCTTTGTAATACAATAACAGATCAACTTTTATGTTGCAAAACAACGTTTAATTAGCAAAACTAGAAAGTATCTGTTTCAGTTTGGTTTCCCTCATAGCTGCCCGTATCCTCTTTCACTCTCTCTCTGCTGTTTATAAGTCGAGTGCCAAATTGTAGCTCTTAAGCGCATTCTCACGCAACCCGGTTGACCATAAGTGAGACATTAGGCGCAGTTGCAGTCGGTAGACCTTTGACTTTGGTCATATTTGAGCAACGTAGCGAGCGGCAAGCACGTTGGTTAGCTGTGCAACTGCGAGGGGGAGAGAGGTGGCTGTCAGGCAGTCAAACTGTTAACTTGGCCGTTAAAGCCAGGCTCCGGCATCATTAAGACAAAAACATTTGGTCAGGCACGACCCAGCGACTGATTAATTGCGCCCGGTGCACAATTTGACTTGTTTGCTGCTCAAATCGCAATGCGCCGCCGTCGAGTAATTACCATGCCATTTGCCAGGGGGCATGGATGGGGCTGAGGGGAGGGGAGCTGCTATTAAAAACGAAGAGACTCTATTTCAAATTGCACTTAATATGGAATTTCAATGATCCGCTGCATTCGTATTTCAAGTTCATATTTATAAACACACAAAAAATGTATTTGATATGGCCGTGCTTTGCTGGCCAACAACACTCACTCTCAGCTATTTCAAACGCCATTCAAAACATCCATGGCTAAACGCTTTTGTTGCACACTGATGATGTCATTCCACCAACAGCAGATCAAAGGCTGCAAATTAAGTGAGTGGCATATTCCGCAATTGGTACAGTCAATTTTCGCGTTGTTTGTTTAATTGATAGTCTTTAAACTAACCGCAACAGCAACTACACAGTGGCATTAGCGAATGACTTGCGGGAAGGAAATATTTAAGACTTAAAACGTTTTCATTAATACACTTTTAGGTGTCTTTAGTTCAATCCGCAATTAATTATGTGTATTAAATAAATGTCAAGATAAAAATATATTAAATTGATTCTATCTATATAGACCCTAAAAGCTGCAGATTTCAAATGGGCATTCTTTGACTTGCTCAAAACAATGTTTCCGGTTTCCCATAATTAGAATTGGTTGCATCTGAATTGATTATACAGACTTGCATGCATTCTGACAGCTGTTTACATTTCCATTCATTAGTCGAAGCTCATTACTAAGTGCTTATGCCCGGTTGTGTACAGTATGCAGAGCTTGCAGTAACTGACAAACGGATGCAGCTCAAATGTGGCTAACGATTTTGGACACCATTTTTGGGGGCGCTGCGTTGAGGAGATCAAACGGCAATTTGCATACTTTGCTGTTGCTGTTGTTGTTGTCGCGGGATCAAATCTTCGTTGCAGTTTCAGTCTCCGACTCTGTCTGTGTTTGTGTCTGATATCTGCAAATTATGTCGTTATTTGTGCCATTTTTGGCAATAGCTGCAACGACGATCAGCCCAATGATAAATTTGCAGCACTTAGCTGCAGACTTTGCCAGTTGCCAGTTGCCAGTTGCCAGTTGCAAGTTGCCAATTGCATGTTGGCTCTAGCACGTCGCCTGTTGCACATTGCCTGTTATAGTCTGTCGAGTTGTCAGTCAGGAGTATGTCAATTGGTTTGCTAATGGCTACCAATGCATCTGCTCATGATGGCCAACCAGCCATCTAGTCGGTTAGCTGGGCAACGATGCTCTTAAGGTGTTGTAAAGATGTGGCAATGCGACGGGCCTAACGAGCAGCACAAATAAACACGGAATTTTTCATAAGCGACGACTCATAAATGCACAAGAGTTTTTTGTGCCCTATACACAATAAAAACGTTTAAAAAAGATAACATTAAGTTGTGCAAGTGTCTGCTGTTATATTGTATGTTGTGAATCAACATATTACAAAAATAAACATGGCACTCAAAAACTTATAGCTGGAAAGGGAATAATCGCTTAAAATTATTTTAAATTTTTTAATGATGTCAGAAAGGATCTCCGACTACATGAAGTAACTGAAAATTAATAACTCAAAATGAATATATTATTCTTCTTAAGACTTTAAGAGTCAGAGACCACTTTGAAGTACATGTTTTCTACAAGCAAATAAAATTATTACAAAAAATTGTTTAACATGTTTTATTAGATACTCAAACCTCGCGCTACGGCCTAGATACAAAACGAAAAGCCATATAAGGAGGCAATTAGTCTAATAGAAATGCATACAAATTCAGTGGGATCGGTTCTAAATTTGTTAAATATGTAACATGGTTTTTCATTTAAAATCCGCTTTGTCTTTTTATTTCATTTAAATTAAGAACATTTAACTCAATTTACTTAAGTTATTTTTGAGGCTAATCATTATACGCACGTATATCGGTTATTAGATGCGAATGTTATCAGACCTTGTAATTTGATGTAAGATTTTTGAATTTGTTATTATTTGTGGCGCACAATAAATGTTCTTCTGCTCAAAATATTGCTTATGCTTTTGCTGATGCCCAAATCTTCTGAAGTTAATCAAGGGCAGATTCTGTAGTCAATGCAACCCACACACACACTTTTTATACGGAACTAACTACAAATGTATTTTGGGCTTAATTCAAAGCTTGTTACAGGGCATCTCCAATTCTTGGCACTATTTCGAGTAGAGCACTATTACTTGTATTATAAAAAAATATAAACAAATAATATAAAAACACTTGCTAATCAGAGAATTCATCCCAACTTAACTGCTAAGCCTGCGGTATCAAAGGCAGCGCACGTTCAATTAAATTGGCCAGCCCCAAAGGAAGCAGCCGAGCAGCCAAGTGCAACAATTGAATAGATAATAACTCACTAGCCCCACCTACCCAGCCACCCACTACATCTATTGCAGCGAGCAACTAGCTGTTGCCACAAGCGCTGACCATTTGACCAGCCCAGAAAAATGCAACGCAAACAAATGCAACAGCTGCAATTGCAACAACAACTGCAACAACAACAACAACAACAACAACAACGGCCTGTTACTGTTTGCTGCTGCTGTCATATTCAAATTGCTAATATGATTGGTGTTTACAGATTAGAAAACAAATATTTCACAAATATTACCACTAATAATTTGTTGTTGCTATGGCTATGGCAGCGGCGTCATGTTGCAAGCGCACGATCATTATCAACATCATGATGATGATAATGATGGCAGTAAAAATGCTGCAAGTGTGGCGATAACCTTTTGACTCTCTGGCCGGGAAACGGACGGGATTCGCTTTTTGTGCACAGCGCGCCTAGTGAAAAACTGACAAATTGAATGAATAAAAGAGCAACAAGTGGTCGCTCCGTTGGACACTCGGGACAGCCGCATGGTTAAATATTTTGAATGAAAACGCCAAGAGTGAAATGGCGACTGCGACTGCGACTGAGACTGCAACTGCGACGCTGTGTTTTGACTGCGTTTGAGGCGCAAAAACATAAATCGAAACACTTGCTGCGTGTGCCAAAGCCAACAGTTGCTCTAACCCCAAAAGCCCCACGTCTCCCCCAATCCTATCCCTCTCCGCCCACCGCAGCAGGTTCCATTTTGCACTCAGTAGGTGTTGCCACAACAAAAAAAAAGGCGCACAATGCGCAGTTCACTACACTGAAAAAAAACGTGGGATTCAACTAAATTTCTTGTGATATTTAGTTGATAACATTCTTCCAAGTAAGTTAATCAAAGCTTCGATACAATCTACATTTAATAACATTAGTTCTTTGTACAAAACTACAGTATATTCTCAAAATTAGGCCTACCAATTGTTATTTTGATTCAAATCATAATCATCATCTCGTAATTGTAAGTTGCATGAAACGCATGCAAAGCCGAAAGATTCTCAATATTGGTCTTGATTACTCTCTCATTTGAAGTTCATCAAGAAAAGCATTGGTTCAACTCTGCTGAAAGTATTTTTTACTGTGCACGCTCTGAGGCTCTGAGTCCACTTTGAAATCAAGTCGAAAATTGCAATTCCAAAATGTTTGCCCTCGGCTAAAGTGGAGTGGAGTGCAGATGCCACAAGTCGACTCTACTCGACTCCACTCCGACTTGGTCAGTCATATTGTGGCATCTATTGGCCCAGGCACCAGCCTCGGCCCCAAAAGCCAACCAACCACATGTGGCATGGTTTATTCCGATCTGCCAGCTAGCTAGCCAGCCAGCCTGTAGTTACACTGTTGCCGTTGCTGCAGTTGTGTTGCATATGTTGCAGTTGTTGTGTGTCGTTTAATGCGTGGCCGCCTCGCAATGTTAAGGCGCTTTATTAATTCACTCGACGGTTGTTTAATGTTTTTGCATCTTTTGCACATATGCGTACTCTAACCGAGAGTAAGCGAACTTTTACAACGTTTTGCAAATATTTGAACATTAATAATGCAGATATAATATTAATATTGACTGTTATCGAAAATTATGAATCTAAAATACTTCCTCTGATTTCCCTGTAAACTGTTTCGCATTAGTAAAGGCTTTTTCCTATTTTTGTTGTGAACGACATGGAGTAATCAATTCCTCTATTAAATAGATGAACTTTATTTATATTGATAGTTTTGTTTATGAATTTCTAAATGTCTGAATGTGTTGGGAATAATATTATATTGGTGGTTTTTCAATTCTAAGCCATATATAAAAAATGTAAAATTTACAAATATATTGTAGATATATTTCTCCAACTTGTGCACTTATCATAAAAAAAGATGATTGCCAAGCTTTAAACTGCAATCTAGTGTTACTAGAACTGGACTTAAGAACTGAATCTCTTGGCTGAAGTTTCTCCAAGCAGTTTTGAGTGTATCGAGAATTCGATGTGTTTCCCTTAAGTGACGGCTTAGCTATTGGCTAGGATGGGACTAAAGATAGTATTGGGGCTTTTAAGCCTGTGCGGGTGCGTCGTCATCACAGGCAGACAGGCAGACAGGCAGACAGAGAGGTAGGCAGGCAGGAGCATAAATTGGCCCCAGGTGTTTGGACGCGCATTTCCCACGGATTAGTGCATAAATAAAGAAGGTCAGAGCTGTGTTTTTGGGCTGCTCTGGCATTGTGAGCTAACTAGATATTTCAAATTATGTCTGTGGCAGGGGTCGCCCCCTTCGCTCTCTGTCAAATCCACTTCCGATGCTGCAGGCCCCGTTCAACTGTACCACGGTATTGCTTCGCTTTACTTTCTTTTCGGGGCATAAGCCAAATTGCTTTATTAGCCGAGTATCCTATCACAAATAACAACTTCATTTGGTCTGCAGCTCGGTCGCCTAAGGTGGTCCTGACGCCGCATTTCCTTTGGCTCATTAACACGTGGCGGACCTGGGTTCTCCTTCTCGAAGGGAACCTGGCGATGATGGAACCCACACGCAGTGGTTCTCACGCTGCAAAACAAAAGCATTGTGCACAATTTAAGATTTGCAACAGTTAACACAGACAAAGGAATGGCCCAGGAAAGGCCCCAGCCGTCGATCATAATGATAATGCTTCTTATAATAACAACGCTCGGTCAGCAAGGACCACCAGACGGCACTGATAAGATGCCGGCCCCAGTCCGAGAACTGCGTGCGCAAAGATCTCCCCCAATAGATAGTGCGGGCCGCAGGGGAAGCAGGGCGGAAGGCAGCAGAAGGAGGTATCTCCAGGTGGCTCCATCGATAATCGCGCATTAAGCGTGCGTAAGTCACGTCACTGCCCCAAGGAAGAAGAAGACACCGCAAGGCAAATACTCAAAGGGGCATACAGTAGTCGATCGCACAATGGAACGACGATTAAGAAAATAGATAGTTTAAATTCAATTCGGAAACTTTTGGCCATTCTGCGTAGGTGCTCTGGTTTTGCAATTTTCGTTTTTTTTTTAATTAACAATTCGAGTTTTGCTTTAATTGTCCACTTATATTTTAGAGTCTAAAGGAACATTATCAATAACTCATATTTTGTATGGAATTGAAGACCAGAAACTACAAGCTTTTTTGGCCAGCCTTCACTGTAGCCAGAGAGCGATCGGCCCTGAGACCTTGCCCTGGGTGCGATCGCGATAAGCGCGACTTTTGCCTCGGTACGTGCTAAACCCTTGCCTGCGATCATTTTAATTATAGACCCCTGGCCAACTGAACCACTGGCAACGCCCCCTGGCGATCCCTCCTCCCTCCCCCCTTCATCCTCCTCTGTTTGTCGGGGTCAAGTAACGCAAATTATGGGCTGGGTCAATGTTTGTTTTAGCCGGCAATAAATACTTAATTTGTGCAACGGTTTTGCGTGATTCCAAAAATACTGACGAAAGGCCCAACAATTTATAAAGTCATCGCGAGGCACCAATTGGCTCGTAATTACGCAAAGCACTTGATCAACATTTACGTACACTGCAAATAAATTGCTGCTCAACTAAATTTCAGTTATTAAGAATATTTTAAGATAACTGACAATAGTATTTGTAACTAATTGCAATTTGGAATCGAATTTAAAGATGTTAATTTATAAAACTTAAGGAATAGTCTGAACTGAATTCTCCGGGAATTACATTTAGACTTAATTAAGATATTTTTTCCGAGTGTATAATCATGAAATTTTGATTTTATTCCAAGGCTTGGAGGGACAGGAAAAGTGCTACGGGGTTATTCGCCATCATTGGAGTCGCGGCGAGAGGTTGGCGCCGAGGCATCCACCTCAATATAATCGTGGACCAGCTGACATATATTCTCGGATGCCTCATTGAAGTTGCCCTCCTCGAGACCCTCGCCCACATAGTGATAGACGAAGGCGCGCCGTTGATAGAGCTTATCGAACTTATTGACTAATCGACACCAGGCCATCCGTATATTTGTATTGTTTGAGATGGCAACACAGGCGCTTTTTGTGGGCGCCAGGTCGCCATGGGGTACAAAAACTGGCGGCACGGGGCTCACCCCGATCTTGAAGCCTGTGGGTGACCAGTCGACAAACCTAAAGGACTTGGACCGCTTGATGTTCTCCAGCGCCAAGTTGATCTCATTGGGCGCAACCTCGCCCCGGTAGAACAGCACACAGGCCATGTATTTGCCATGCTCGGGATTGCACCGGACCATTTGGTTGCTCATCGAGAAACACTGGTTCGTCAGCTGGGCGGTGCTCAGGTCCACGAACTGAGAGTGGGAGACGGGCACCAGTGGTGCGTAATTCAACAGAGGATAGTGTATGCGCGGATAGGGCACCAAATTCGTCTGCAGCTCCTGAAAGCTCACCGATTGCCCCGAGAAACGCTGTGTGGCCGTAAAAGCCGCAACTACTTGGCCAATTATGCGATTCAGATTCGTGTATGTGGGCGCCGGCACATTTAAGGTTTGAGCACAGATATCATACAGCGCCTCATTGTCCACTATAAAGGAGACATCCGCATAGTCCATCGAGAAGTGGGTGGATAGAAGTGCATTATACGGTTCCACAATCACAGGTGAAATTCTGTAATATTAATCACATTTCGAATAATTGAATTAAAATGCAGGATGCATCAGCCAACAGCCAACAAAGGGATAAGAGCAAGCATTTAATATGTCTCTATTTGCGTTGTGTGCATATTCTCAGCGTACTTACGATGGCGATGGATACACTAAAAACTCCACAACAGTCATTTTCTTGCCGAAGTCTTCAACTAGCTTTTCCATTATGCGCGTGCCCAGACCGGAGCCAGTGCCGCCGCCAATGGAACGAAAGATGAGGAAGCCGCGCAGACTGTGACAGCGATCCGCAACACGACGGATGGCATTCATTGCACGGTTTAGGAGCTCGCTGGCCATCAGATTATAGCCACGAGCAAAATTGCTGCCACTGTCATCCTTGCCCGTAATCAGCGTGTCCGGATGAAAGAGATTCCGATAAGCTCCAGTGCGTATCTCATCTGAAAGAGAAATAAGAACGAGTGTCGGACGTTGAGATACCCTGTAGCCGGCTCAGAAAATCAAATGTGCTGAATTCGATACTTTTCATAATTTTAAACCCACCGATAACCGTTGGTTCCGTGTCAATCATGACCAGACGAGGCTGCACTGTCGCCTGCATACCGCTGATCTCGAAGAACGTTAGGAAGGAATCGTCGCAGGGTTTCATCAGGCGTCCGTTGTACATGATGCCATGTTCGTGGCAATAAAGCTCCCAGCAGGCATTCGCAACCTGGACGCCCGCCTGGCCGATGTGTATCTGAATGATCTCGCCCTTGCCGCCCATTTAGTGGCGATCTTCGACTTAGCGATTGCTGCTCTGTAAGCTCTCGACATGCGACAACAAATTAATATATATTCAATTTATACAATTTATTTTTTTACTATTGACTTTTCAAATAATTTAATTTACATTGATTTAGTGACAAGCTAAACATTAATTTGTTCAAGCTCTGCTTTATACATATATATATATATTTATATATTTGTGGTAAATGGTCTCTATATAATTATATATTTTAGTTAAGTACGCACAATACATAGGTATACATAACATTCATTATTGTCCGCGCGCGGATTAGTCAGTTGTCAAAGCGTTAAGTACATGTCCTTAAATATAGTGTAGTACGTAAGTAGTTTGGTAATTTCCGTGCTCGAGTGCATTTAGTCAGGATGCGGTCCAATAACTTTTCTAGACTCTTTCTTTAAATCGGAATGTACGAAATTATTTGATAAGATACACAAATATATACTCGTATGTATATTTGTGGAATTTGTGTGTGTATTATACAAAGCTATCGCGATTTCTAGCTACCTTTGAATAATTTACAAAAAATACAATAAAACGAAGTAATACCCAAAATAGACAACAAATGTAATATGAACTAACTTCCGAGCATAAATCTTTTTTTTTTTTAATTTTGAAAATGCTTTGGCAATGTTTTAAGATTTTTCTACCATTATTTGCATAATTTGAATGAAATAGTCCTGGAAAACTGCAGAAAACTATTAAATCTCTATATATCTCTAGATTTGCTGCGAACATTAATTCGACGAACGACGAGTTGTATCATTCGGAAGTTATTTCTACAATTGCGACTGAGAGACTAGCAAATTTGTTGATTATACACTTGAAGCTGGGATAGAGGTAGCTTATAAAAAAAAACACTCCTTCCTCAGCTCTAAGAAATTTTGTTCATGGCATGTGAGATCGAGCTATTAATCCCTAAAGTAGTGACTGCTCCAGTAAAATGCGCTCAAAACCCGAGGGCGGACCGTGCTTAAAGTTGTCCAGAATAATGTCCAATATTGCCCCATTGCCCACTGTGAACCGAATAAAACATTTAATTGGAATTATAGATAATATAATCCAGAAACTCACCATAGATGACTGGAAATAGAGCCGAGCCACGGACATTACGGAAAGGCACCTCCAGATTCTTGCCATTGAAATAAAAATTCAGCTCGATATGATCGAAAGCGACGCCCAATATGTCGCCTTCGTCGGGAAAGTCTCGTTGCGGTGCACTGATTAAAGCATCCACGGAGTTCAGCTCTGTTGGGTTTGAGGTTGCACATCCCGTTGTCATCAGCAAATCCTCCTGCAGCAGATCCTCGATGGCAATCAGACCAGCTGCAGCAGCGGCGCTATTATTCAATATACCATTGGCAGTGGTTGTGGCTGCAGCCGGTGACTTCGACGCCGTTGGCTGTGTGCAATTGGCGACGACGGGACGGAACTCTTCGTCGTTGTGGCGCGTTGCATTGTCGGAGCACAGGCACCACGATTCACGATCCCCTCCGCCCCATTTGCGCGACAGATCCGCCTGACGTGTGGCCAGGCCAATTGACCAGCTGCCGCTTTGTTGGATCTTTACCTCGAAGTACGATTTTGATTGGACCAGTGGTGCTGTGGCCAGAACTCCGCCGGTGCCCGTCACACGCAGCTGATGCGACAGCAGGATAACATCAGCACCTGACAACATACAACAATACAATGCAATGAGTTACATATGTTCTTCCAATATTAAAACACCCAACCATCGCCAGAGGGTATCTTGACATATATTCACCCATATGCGCCGCATCCAGATGAACATCGGGTTCCCTGAGGCGATGGGCGGCTGTTGTTGGCTTTCGCAGCTGGCCTCCGTTGAGGCACGTGCGCAGGCAGCAGAACATTACACGCGGTCAAATTAAATTAGCTTTGGACTAATGCGTTTTTCAGTCAGTTTGGTTTTTCGTTATTTTGCAGCAGCCGTTTGTATTTTTCTGCTGGTGTTTTAATTTGCTTGGTTTATCAACAGCTGTTTCTATGCTGTTGTGTAGCCCTGGTTGGCGCATTGCGCGCCGAGTCCATACAGTGACGTCAGCGTTGTGAAACAATGAGTTGAATTACAATAGAGGGCGCTGCAATGCCATTTTCGATACACGCTATCTATTGTTCAAGCCCTAAACGCGCCATCTATAGTTGAAGATTTGAAATGACTTCCATAGTTAGATATATTATGATTACAACATCATGATGTCGCTCTATTTTATTAATGTTCGCTTAAAACCACAGATCGCGCCACACAGCCATCTAAAGTCAAATTTCTTCTTCATAAATCGAAATTTGTTTTAAAACAGCAAAATCAGTATAAATTTGAAAGGATTTAAATAAGCGAGTCACTGTCTTAAATATATGAGAAGAGAGAAATATAATATTATTATTTGTTTAATTGTTTTTCTATTCGTATGTAGTATTTGAGAGCTTTGTCGCATTGACTTGCTTGGAGAAATTAATTTTTATTCGGATTGAATCTTTTCCTTAGCTCTTTAGTTACACTTTTCATAGTTGGCGACTAGCTTGCGATAGAGATCGGCGACACGCGAGCTCTTGTGGCAGGCGGTGCCGCCTCCGCGATCCTGCTGGTGTCGCTGGCGATTAATGTCGCCGATGCAGATCCAATCGCCGCCACCGATGCGCCACCGATGCAGTTTAAAACCCGATTCCTCGGAGACGGCCCACTTGGAATGGTCTCCCGTGGTCTTGAACTCGATCCTGAAATCTTCATTGGCAATATCCTGAACGTTGTAGACCTTGTTGGTTTTGTCGCAGCTGTCGGGCAAGTTGCCGGCACCATCGCGCCACGCCTCCACAAACAGATTGACGCCCAGGGCGGGAGCAACCACATCCGAGTAGAGCTCGACATGGGCGCGCGAACTCTTGCCAAAGAGACGGAACTGTTTGCCATTGAGTGTCTTCACCTCGATCTCCTTCTGGTACGGCTCCTCAGTGCGCCACTGCTGCTTGAGTGCACGCTCCAGGCTGGGAACTAGTTCAGCAGCCTTCAACAGCGGATTCCGCGTGTAGTAGAAATGCGGTTCATTGTAGACCAACAGTTCGCCCACCTTCTCCACACCCTCCATATCGAGCGTCATGCAAAGCAGACTCTGGCCATAGTTCTCGCCACTGGTTGGGTACGTATAATCCGGCACTGTCGGAAACTTCGGAACCGAGTGCACAAGCCAAACACCCGTCACTCCGTCGGTGGCAATGACACCCTTTGTGTGGCCACCAGTGGTGGTGACGGTACCGTTGGGAAACTCATCGTTGTACGCAGCCAGCAGCACATGCTGGGTGTCTGCGTAGAGCGGTCTCAGTGTTTCCGCTGCTAGCGAGTTGGAGTCGCTGATGCGCTTCCCAGACAACTGCCAGTTGTCATAGGAGCTGCTGGTCACGTAGAAGTATCGCAATCCACTCACATCCGCACCCTGATAGAGGGTCGAGTAGTACTTAGGCAGCTTGTAAATGTACCACCTGTAGAACACACATAAGATTTTACTACTGTATATCTAGATACGTAAATATGTACTTAAACTCGAATATTTTCGCTTAAAATTAATAAGTTAAATATTTATATATTTCTTACCATGTAGACTCTAATTTAAAAATAAACAACGAAAAAATACTCTTTAACTAAGACAATCAAATAGATGCTATAGTCTTAATGCTTCAAAGTTCAAATAGGTTTTCGGAGTATAAAAAAAAAGACATACAATGAGTATTTGTCCATATTTAAAAAAGAGAAACCTATATTTAATTATTAGAAATAGTTCTGTCTTTTGGAATCGTAGTGGTTTGAATATATTTGTACATACCAGTCGACATCGTGACCCTCTTCGTCCTTGCAGGACACTTTGTTTTCGCCCAGGCAAACCTGTATTGAGGCAGCTGCCAAAAGCAGCAGGCAAATTAAGCGCATTTTTAAAACCGTCTCGTTTGAAAGTCGAAATTCTACTGATTCAGCTCAGCTAAACGTGTACACAATTCGACTAGATGTTGTCATCACATTCTACATACATATATACACCACAGGGTGTTCTCTCTGTGTTGAGATTAGTTTCTCGATACACAATTCAGAGCAGGTAAAAATAGTCTGTGCACAGGTAGCACATAATAAAAACTTCAGTTACACTGGACATATATAAATATATTTTACTTTGACCTGTTTAGAGTTTGGCATCCCTGTATAAAAAATACCCCAGATTGGCTGAGCTCCACTTTTAGACTTATCAGCTTAATGTTTGACCTGTCGCAAAATCAGCATCTGGATTCGGTTGCTGAGCGTAGTTCTAATATCATTTTAAGGGGGACTTACACATATTCATTTGGACAGACGAGTGGACGTCTATGACGTCAGTGATAATGAAAATCTGCACTTGGGAAACAAAAAACCAAAAAATTAAATATTTTATTTTTCAAGTTTAATATATTTGTTAAATTTTTGTTTTTGTTGCTATTGAAAGTGTAGATTAAACAAAAAAAAAACCTGTGCTATATTTGAATACAAATTAATGCATTAATAATAGCTCAAAGTAGACGGAATTAAAACTCGATTTGATTACAATTACACAAAACAATTGTTAAAGTTTTTATTCATTATTTGTATTACATATTATTATTTGTTGTTGTTGCAACTGTTGCAGTTCGCACTGCGACTGTGGCCATCTGCCGGAACCCTGTTTCTAAGTCAGGGTCCTTGTGCACCGCACCGCTCTGATGTTTGTTTGGGGATGGAGGGTTTGGAAATATCAAATTGTATAATTTTTTTTTTTTGTTTGGTTTTTTTCTTTTGCTGTTTATTCATATGTTGTAGTACAATAATAAGGTTCTGATATTACGATAATGTAATGAAAAATAAATTGCGTTTAATTTTTATCGCTGGTTGCTGTTTATTGTTTTCTCGTAAGCGATGTGAAAATGCTCACAAACTTTATTTATTACTTTTCCTTTTCTCTTAAGCCAATCTGAGTTGGCTCTTATATTTGGTTGTTGGTAATTGCCAATCGAATTCTGTTACCCATTCTATTGCTTTAACGTTCGATTCATCATGTCTTTGGTTTTTTATGCAACAACACACATTTAAATTCACAATACAATATTTTCGCTAAATATTTATGTATGTTTTTTTTTGTTTCTTTTTTCTTTTTTTGTTTTTATTTTGTGTTTTTTTTATATTTATTTACTTTTAATATAGTAGTTAATAATTTATTAATATATTGTATGCTTTTTGTTTGTTTGGTTTACTTTGAAATATATAAAGAACAAGGCTGATATTAATATATGTTATTTTTTTTTTATTATATATACGTTTTCTTTCCGTTTATGTAAGTTTATAATAATATTTTGCTATTTTTTCCTTAGCTTGCGCTCTTTTGTATATTTTCTTCTTCTTATTTTCCCATATTTGTTGAAAATCATTTCATTTTTACAATACTAGCAAAAAGTTTTCAATTGGTAAAATGAAGAGTTCTTAAATTTGTTGTAGTTCTTTTGTTTTCCATTTTTTTCTTCTCAAAAACTTTAAATAAATGAGCCTCAAAATAGACAAATATTTGCCATTTATTGTAGTAATATTATGCTGAATTATATTTATAATATTATTATGATGATAAAAGTTGACGCATTTGAGTAAGATGCAATTAAAAATTGCATACTCCATATATGAATTTATTTTCAATATAATTGTTTTTGTTTTTTTATAATTTGAAAATTGCTGCGCATAATTGGCTGACGCCTTTTTTGAAATGTATATATACTATATATATATACATATATATATGTATATATAATTATATATGTATACACATATATATAGTTTTTATTTTGTTTTTCGGGCACGAGTTTGATATGTTTTCAATTAACTTTTAATGTTACTCATTTCACTTGTTGTTGCTGTCATTGCTGCTGTTTTTTTGTCTGCATTGATATTTTCAATGTTCAATATCAATTTGTTCTACTTATATGTATTTATGTAAATGTGTCTTCGTGTATATGTATGTATATGTATATATACGACTATATATTGTACGCATTGTATGTATGTATATATTCAGTATGTGTGTATGTATATTGCAACTGCCTGGAAATTCCAACACAGTTGAAAATGTTATAAACAAATTTACAGCATTTATGTCTCCAAATGTTTTGAATTTTCATTTCGTATTTCCCAGTTTCTTATTTTAATAATCATTCAGGGTCTTAACCGTTCTATAAATACTTGTATAGTTCTTGCAAAAATTTTCACTAATTTAAAATTCGTTTCTTTAAAGTTTATGCGCATCTTCATTAAAGGTAGGTAAAACAGTTGAAAAACTAAAAAAATATGTATGTATATGTGTATAGACAAATAAAACAAATGTTAGTTGGATTTTTTGTTTAACGAACATAATGAATTTATTAAGCATAATTAATACCGTCAATTAAAAAGACTAAGTAAACGCTACACATAAACGCAAGTACGGAAAAATAGTAGTATATAAAGTATAGTATATAGATGGTATACAATACATAAATTACTTAAGCATTAGTATGGTTACAAAACAACAATTTTTTTTTTTTATGTCTCTTTAAATGTTTTAGTAGTATTCAATCTTAATGCAGGCAAACATAAGGCAATCGAAATCGAATTGGGGATATCTACGAGTAAATATATACTTAGTTAAATGAAGAATAGTTCAATATAATAACCATTTTCGAGATGCACGAAAAAAAGTACAAATATATGTAGCTAAAAGCTAATATAATAATAAATACAATAAAATACCAATTTCTTTGCTATTACTGTCGCCTTTACTTACATATGTAAGCAGTATGTAATCTATTACTAATTGCCCATAGAGACAGCTAGAACTCATATTTTTTCATATTTGCTTTTCGTTTTTTTTTTTTTTTGTATTTTTTTTTTGTTTTTGGTAACTGCTTTTGCCTTTTACGCTTACATTGTCAAAAATGTTTAAAAACCACATCAAAACATATCGCTTATCAATTTGTGTTTTTGTTTTTTATAGCATTATTTTGTTGTAAAAGTTTTTGCTTTGTTCTATCTGGTAAATCTTTCATCTTGCTGATATGTATCTGTTGTAGTTGCATGTAGTTGTTATATACTTGTTTTTGTTTCAAAAATGTATTCATATATTCATATAATGTTCCCATAATTCATATTGTTTAGTTTAGTTTAGTTTTAGTTTATCGTTTACAAACTAGTTTCATTATGCATTTAACATTCCCGACGGAAAGTATTTAAACTTTCTTAACTATTTTTCTCAATTTTCTTTTTGCTGATGAAATGTATTTAGGAGAACGTCTTGAAATAAGAGCCTAAGGGCAGCTAATGAGGCAACTGCATTTGTCTTTTTCTTAGCCTTTTTTTTTGCTTTTGATAAATATACATGAAAGTGTTGTTAATGAGAACATGCTTTGGATGATTTTTGTTGTTGGTCTTCAATTAATATTCTTAAGCAAAAATTGCACAAAATTTTAACACACGTCTACACACACTCGCACTCACACGCACACATACACACACTTTCACATACACGCACACATACGCAGCGTCTTAGCCAAGTTAATTGGAACGCGAGTTCATTGCATTTCTTTGCTGAAATGTTTTGCATACTTCGAGGTTTTAATGCCCGAAAGATTTCTTTGCTTAATGTTAAAAATTAATTTCGAAAATATTTGTATTATGCATAGTTTCTATTCCATATTTGTTTTTGTTTTGGTAACCTTTGTTTTACTCTATTTAATAATTTAATTTTAATGCTTAGTTGTAGTTGTAAATATTTTGTTTGTTTCGTAATTCATTTTGTTTTTGTTGTTGTTGTTGTTTAATTGTTTTAAAGGCGCAATTTTATGATATGCATTAGTATAATATAATTAAACTTTTTACTTACATCTAGATCTTCATAAGTGAGTGTGTGTGTGTGTGTGTACCTGTAATGTGTGTGTGTGTGTGTGTATGTACGTGTGTCAGGTTCGCTTACAGACTTATGAATAGATTTTGGTTATGTATATTTATGTATTTTCTGAACTAATGCTGCGACAACGCGCTTGAATTTTATATATGATCATGGTAATGATGCTGATAGTGATGTTAATGATAATGATTTTGATGAGTTCAGAGGCAAGAGGAAAGCAAGAAATGTAATTGGACGGAATATGCTTTTACATTTGACTGAAGTCAATTGAAATTATACATATGAAATCAATTTTTTAAAGTAGACATAAAAAAATGTGTAGAAAATTGTCAACATTTTTTTCACACACACGCGTTTGGAAAACCATTGCCAATGATGCCAATTATTTGCTACATATAACACATTTCTCATTATTTCATGTATTTGTTTTTCAGTTTTCATTGTTTTGTTTTGTTTTTTGTTTTTTGCTTTGCTTTAACAAACGTTTCAAATATGCCTTTGGTATGTCTAGTTGTTTAATCTTAACTAAGTATTAAATAGATTTCTTATTTGCTTTTGCTTTTATTTTGCTGTTGGTTTGTTTAACAACTGTTGGGAAATGTTAAAGTAAATCGGGAATTTAGTAAGGACAACTTTGGTAAATATAAGTTTTAATTTATGTGTTAATTTAAATAATATATGTATGCTTATAACTTAAACAATTCTGAGAAACTGCAACGGCTACCAAATTAAAAACACAAACATAATTTTTTTTTATTTATTTCAAAAAGGATCTTCATTAAAAAATTGAAAAGCTCGCTGCTTATGGTTGGTTTTATTGTTTTGTAATTAGCTACTTAAACCCCTATGTCTTGCCTTTGTTTTTGTTTATATTTCTGTTGTGGTTGTTGTTTTATTTTGTATGTGTTTGATTTGTTTTGTTTTGTTGCTTAATAGAGTTGTTTTAGCCTTTAACTTTAACATTGCTTTAGCATAAGTGTACTTGTAGTTGGTTTCATTTAGTTACAATAGACTGTAAGTAGTTTCCATAATTGTTGCTGCCGCTACATAAGATGATATGTTACTGATTTCAGATACATATAACGTATAGTTGTTGTTTGTGTTGGTTGTTTTCTTGTGTTCTTGTTGCCTGTATTCCTGCCTACAGCTACACCTGTACTTAACCCACTGCCCCTGGTTCGTTGGTTTTGTCTTCTTTGTGGTTTTTCTTTTTTTGTTTTTTATTTTTTGTTTTGTTTTGTTTTTAGCAAGAAATGTGTGTATGTTGATTGTTCTAGCATTTTTGAAAGTTAGTTAGGAAATTTGTCAGTGGAGTCATCATTGTGTGGAAAAGTCAACAGTACAAGTTTTTATCAATTCTTCTAGTCTTTGGGGTGAGAGCTTTGCAGTTTGTTTTTTTGTTCTTATTGGGCGGAAAGTGTCGAGAGTGTTGAATCTGTAATTATACCAGCTCCAGTTCCAGCTGCAGTTCCTGGCTTCCCTTAACTGGTAGTTAGCTAAAATAGATAGTTATATGAATGTTTGTATGTATTAAGATAGCCTTAATAGCGCAACTCGAGATTAGTGTCGTGTCGAATTCACAATTAATTTATACATAAGTACGTTTGTTATAACAAATAAATTTCGAAACCAGCGTTCAGTTTTTCTCAATATAAATTTCACTTTTTTTATGACATCGACTAGTTCTCGTTGTTAAATTGTTATTAACATTTCTTGTTTCATTTTTTGTTTCATCTTTAAATAACACTTCAAAATTGTATTACTAGATACAAGATATTACTTTAATGCATATGCATACATATACAGATGTATTATTTTTTGTCTTTTAATATTTCTAGAAAGAGAGCTATTTAAAGGGCACATTCGGTTAAGCTATAATTATATATTTTTTTGTTTTCTTTTTTATTTTTTATTTAATATGTATATTTTTTCACTTCTTTTTGTTATTCTCTTAACTTGTTATTATGCATTTGAAAACAAAAAAAGATATGAACAAATCTATTGGGAAATTATCAAATGTATATGCAACTTGTAATGTCTCAATTCCATTTCTTGAAAATAGTCACAAATTAATGAAAGGGAGAAAAAATGTTATTAAATCAAAAAGAGTTGTTACTCGATGTTAATACGAAACCAAGGGCTAAATGGAAATAATCAGAACAACCATAGTTAAAAATGTTTCAAAAATCTTTAGCAGCTTCTTCTATATTTGTATATATATACAGTATATGTAAATATATATACTCATATATGTATAACTTTTGGGGCATATCAAGTGTTTAGATTAAGTTGTCTCAATCTAATCTGATCTATCGTTTTTTTATTTTTTGTATATTTTACTACAAGTTTTCCATTTGCTGCTGCTTTTGTTTATCTTTCTTCTTTTTTTTTTTGGTACCTACAATTTTTGCTCAACATTTCATCGGCCTGTCAAAAATTTCACTAAACTGGGTTAGGCTTGCCATATAAATTAATATATATAATATTTTTTTTTTAATTTTTTAAATATTTTTTTTAGTTTTGTTTTTGTTTTTTTTTTTGTATCTTTTTTTTGTTTTTGTTTTTGTTTTTGTATACTACAACTAAAGTTTTTGCCTCCGTTACATGCATCCGTAGCATGCGGAGCTTCTTCTGCTCTATGCCGTGGCGGACTTGGGGGTTAATCCGCTCAAACTCAAAATGTGCCAGGATCATTGCACCACTGTACTACTCAGGCGGCAATGTGTGTAGCCGCTGGCAGCACATACGAGTAGATGTGATGGTGTTGCTGCTGCTGTTGTTGTTGATGCGGCTGGTGGTGGTGAATATGCTGGTGGTGGTGCGGCTGATGCTGCTGCTGCTGATGATGATAGTGGGTCAGCGGCGTTGGTGGTGCATTGGCGCTGCTGGGTCAGGTCGCTGTCGGCGTCATTAAGAACTGCTGCTGCTGATGATGATGGTGCTGATGGTGATGATGATGATGCGGCTGGTGGCTCTGATGGAAATGCTGATGATGTGCCTGCTGTTGTTGTTGTTGTTGTTGCTGCTGCTGATGTTGCTGTTGCATTTCGCGCTCTAGTTTCTTAGCGAGCAGATCATGCCTTGATTCCATACCCGCTCCTCTGCAAGTAGTTTGTACAACAATTGATGTTTTAAGTAGCTGTCAGTTGAGTTTCGACATTTGGTGCAATTTGTGGTTTTGGTTAGTTCTTAAAGCGTCACTCGTTAATATACTCGACATGCATTCGCCAAATGTTTGTGTGTGGGTGTGTATGCGACTGTGTGGCTCACGTTTTAGATGAATTCCCTCGGGGTATATCCCCAGAACACACAATGAGCACACACACACACACAATGAGCACACACACACACACACACACAGACACAGACACACACATAACCTTTAGCTACAATTTTTATGGTTGTACCGCCATAAGAGTCATGTTTTATGTGTAAACAGCATGCAAAATAAAAACTTTCTTACAACAACATGCTCCACTCCAAGGAGCTACCGCTTCAAATGCAAAGTCCGCCCACTAAAAGCAAGTGCTAAAGAAATTTTTTACGACGCCACTGGCTTCACATTCATTACTATCCCCAAAACACTCACATACACGCCCAGACACACACACACACATCCACGCAGAAGCGTCTCAGCCAAAAAACCCGCATAGCATGGAAACGATTTAAATTGATTTCCAGCAAGCAATCAACAACCAGCAGCATAAATTTGGTGTGAAAATTTAGCACGTCCATTTTTGGGACAGAGTTACAAGTTTACTGCAAATAAATTTCGAGAAATTAAATTGTACATATTTAATTTAGGATTTTTTATTGACACAATATGTAATTATTTAAGTGTCTTTAAAGTAGACCACATCAGATAACAGTCACAAAATCATTTGACTCTTCCCTTAAATGCTCTACAGATATATTTTAGCTTACTTTGGGATCACACTCCATTATTTTTTCCGTTTGCTGCTTAAAGAGTTTGCCAGCTGAAATTGACTCAATTTGCCTCATTCTTAGTTCAATGCTATATGTACTCTGTGGCAATAGACCTTTCTACATACTCTATTGCTGTGTTCAGATACTTATACTGCATGTTGACTTTCTATTTGCATTTAAGTATTCATATTGCCAAATTCTCATTTTCGATTGCTTTTTGCAAGCCATCCGAATTCGTTTTTTTAAGAACTAGATAAACTCAAGTAAGCGCATTATAAGGCAAAGAAACTTGCATTTAACTAGGGCCAGAAGCAAACGCAAAAATGGAAATCCGTTGTCCTGCAGTTAACCGTTTAGCAATATTTTGTTTAGCAATAACTCTGCCCATCCTATTTATGTTTTTGAATATTTTATGCAGTCCTCCTCTTTAAATGTTGTTGTATTTTTTAGTTTCTCTATGTATGGTTTGTTGTCGGTGCTGTTTCTGTTTGTGATCGCTGCTCGCGTATCTTGGCTGGCACGATAATTGAAAAAATAAATTTATGTGGTCTTTTAGCATTTTAAATACGTGCTGTTGGCGCTGCTGCAAGTATATAAATGTATGTGTGTCTCTGTATGTGTGTGTGTATAAGTGTAAAGGTGAACTTATCGTGTTGTTGTGGCTAAACGGAAGCTTGCACTTAAAACTACCGGATGTATACAGCTTTAGACGCGCAGCGAAGCGAGATGATTCGAGGTCGCCGTATTAAAGTCTGCAGCAATGTGTACGTGGCTATTTGGCTATGTGGCTATGTGGGTGCGTGTGTGTGTGTCTGGGTGTCTGTGTGTGTATAATAAAGTCAAGTTCTATAAGGCGGCAATAAATTGCTGCGGGGTTTTATGGTTTCGTAGGTTGGAGGTGGGTGGGTGGTTGTGTAGTGTGGCAACATTTGTTTGTTATAATTTGTATTTAAATGCCTGCCTGGTCTCAATTTTTGCTGCTGTTGCTGCTGCTGAAGTAGTTGCTGTTCGTATTGCTGT
Organism: Drosophila basisetae; assembly: GCA_035041595.1. NCBI lineage: Eukaryota > Metazoa > Arthropoda > Insecta > Diptera > Drosophilidae > Drosophila > Drosophila basisetae. The sequence continues at coordinate 1,851,516 of JAWNLB010000147.1, read as the reverse complement.
TGCTGTTGTTGCTGTGATGGTGCTGCTGCTGTTGCTGCTGCCATGCAAAGTAAACGAGCCGAGCTAAACAATAACAATTTGCAATTTCATAAATAGTTAATGGGTAGCTTTTTTTGGGCTCCTCATATGTACATAAGGCGTGCGTAAATTTGATTTATGATAAATGTTGTGCCTGGCTTAAAACGTTAAGGGTGTTTGTGAAATATGAGTGCGAACCCTTTGAGTGGGAGTCATCTCATTTAATATTTGGAGATAGGGAATTGCTGAGCGATAGTTGAGGTTGGCTTGCGAACGTGTATGTGAGAGAGATAGGTAGACAGCGAGCGAGTGAGTGAGTGAGTGAGTGAGTGAGTGAGAGCGAGAGTAACTATGAACTACGAACTACTTTTACTTTTACAAATACTTCTTATTGCACTTTTACTTTAACGGATCATTGACTGGTTTTAATATTTGTTTATGTTTTTGTTTTTTCATTATATACATACGTCTCTAAAGAGATGATTTTGGTGGTGCTGATTTGGATGAAGTTGGTGGTGCTGTAGTGAGTTAACAACAACGCTAGTGGTGCCGGTGTTGGTGCAGCCTGCTGTCGCTTGTAGTTGCTGTAGTTGAAATTGTTGCTGTTGATGCTGCTGTTGTTGCTGTTGTAGTTGCTGCTGTTGCTGTTGTAGTGCTGGTGCATTTGGTGGTGCTGTGGTGCTGATTGTTGGTGCAGTGACGAGCATATTTGTATTTGCAACATGCCCCAAATGCTCCAAGCCGCCATTCAATATATAAAGTTGATGATGTGCTGTTGCTGCTGTTGCCGCTGTTGCTGCTGCTTTACTGCCATTGATGAGCGATGGCAGAGTTACCTCATTCAGCATCTTGGTCTTGGCATACTCGATGCGTATGGAGCCGCGATCCGAGCTGAGCAAATACTTGCCCTGCAGCTGTTGCATTGCTTGCGCAGCACTCGGGGCATCATTGAACTCAATAAAAGCGACAGGATGTTGTTGCTGCTGCTGCTGCTGTTGCTGGCCAGTGTTGTTGTTGATGTTGTTGTTGTTGTTGATGCTGCTGTTGCTGTTGGTAGTGGTGCAGTTTGTAGCTGCTATTGCTGTTTGGTTGACAGTTGTGTAGGAAGTTAAAGTTGGTGTTGAAGAAGTCAGAGTTGAAGACAAAGTTGAAGACATAGAAGTTGTGATATTGTGCGTACCTTTTGTGTGCATTCGTAGGCGACAAAAGCCAGGCATACTGTGCATATTTGATAACATATTTTTTTTTTTTTTGATTTTTATATACGATATATGTGGGTATATAGTATAAGTAGTAGTCGGTTATCGGATTAACGTTATTCATGTATAATACAAGTGAACGACAAACCAAAGAGAGAACACAAAAAAATATATATGTTGATTAGTCATTGCAAGTAGTTGAAATTTTCAAGAAACAAATTTTTTTTTGTGGAGTGCAGTTGTGGTTGGGTGGTTAGGTGGTTCAGTGGTTCAGTGATGGGCTGTGCTGCTGTTTTCGCTCAACAACTCAAACATTGTAACGTATTTAAGTATGTGTGTGTGTGTGTGTGTGTGTGTGTGTGTAAGTCTGTTGGTTTATTGTTTATTGGTCAGGTTTATAGTTCGAGCAATTTATTTACCTAGAGAACACCTCCTTCAGCTCGTGCTCGGACACAAACTGGCCTAGATTGGCCACAAACAGTGTGGAGCAGGGCGCATTTGCCGCCAGCTGTTGCTGCTGTTGTTGTTGTTGTTGTTGCTGTGTGCCATTGTGGGTGGAGCCGGCGGGGCTAGCCAGCGCAGGACTGGATAAAAAATGATGATGCGATGCGGCTGCAGCAGCAGCGGCGGCAGCAGCAGCTGCAGCAACTGCATTGCCTTGCGGCGTTGCAGCAGCAGCAGCTGCACCACCACCACCACCGGCGGCAGCGGCAGCAGCAGCAGCGGCCATATGCGCCATGGCCGCTTGGCTGGGATGTAAAGCGGTAGCAGTTGTCTGATGATGTGGCATTGTCATTTGAGTCTAAATAGAGGTCACATTTAATGAGTTAATACTGTAGTTAAGTGCATTTCTTGTATTACCCTTGCAGAGGGTTTTATAACTTTATAGCCTAACACGTGAGACCCCAAGAAGAATATATATGTTCATGAACAGCCACGTTAATTTATTTATAACAGTTGTGCTGCTGTTCACAACTTTAGATAATGTTTATATTTTTGTTTTATAATATAATTTAGATGTTATCACTTCAGCACCAATCTGCAAGGGTATGTAAAGCTTTGGTGGTCGTTCTCGTTTGCTTGCTGTACTCACTTGATGCATAGGCTGCTCCATTACTTTGTCTGTATTTAGTCAGAGATAGGAGCGAACGGGCACCTGCGGATGCAGTGCCGGATGCACGAGTGTTGCATGCTGCAAGGCAGCAGCGCCGGGCAGCTCAGCGGCAGCGGCTGCCGAATACGCTAACGGATGATGCCATAGCTCCGGTCCGCCCGGAAAGAAGGGCCCGCCCAGATCTATGAGAAAAAATGGAGTAGAAGTCGAAAAAAACGTGTAGTCAGCTAAGCGGCTAGCTATTCCAATTCTTTCACTTTTTAATGTATATTGTTTACAAAGGTTTGGTTTACAAAATGAAAATCGCTGATAGTGTAAATGATATTTCGAGTTTGTTGCCTAAGTCTTTTGTTATGGTCGCTGTTGTTGTTTTCATTGTTTTCCTTTATAATTCTTTCGGCTGGGAAAGCGCATAAAAAAAGACTGTATAATTAAATTGAAGTGTTTTTAAGTAACTCAAATTGATTTATTAGATTTAACGAATTGACAAATTTCCCAGCTTACTTTCGTCACAAAGTTGATCAATATTTTAGAAATGTTTTCATATATATTTGTCAGAACTTTTTATTGTATCTCACGGATATTGTGTGTGTCTGCGAGTGTGTGTGTACATGTGTTTGGCTGTGTATTGGTGTGTGATTCAAACAAAGTGTTACAGTGATCAAAGTGCGTTGTTGTTGTACTTGTAGTTGTAGTTTGTTGTTGTTGAGTTTATTGCTGTAACCTATGTAAATATTTATAGCGAAATTTAGTACGGGCGTACGATAATAGATAACATTTGATATATAGCAATATTTACGATATATGTTTATAAATATTATAGAGTTGTGCACTTGAAGCAAATATTCAACCGTTCAATTGTTGTTCTCGTGTGTGTGTGTGTGTGTGTGTATGTGTGTGTATATATACGTGTCATAATAGTTAGGAAGTGCACTGCGTACGCTTTCTAGTACGCCTTCGGTTCGGTAGCTCGAGATTATTGTGTTTTCATTTAGTTTGTAACTAGTTACTACATACATAAACCAAGAAAATAGTTTTTAACCAAAACAAAAAAAAAAAACTGTCAGCTGCTGAGTTGAGCTTTTCATTTCCTTTTTTTTTTTGTTTATTTTTTTCAATTGTTTTTTACTTACGTCCAGTGAGAGGGTGCATCAATGCAGGATGTGAGGCTGTTGTCGCTGTATTGGGCTGTGGTTTGGGTTTGCTCACTTTCGTGTTACTCTTGGCGAATTCCAAGCGAATTGTTTGGGGCATATCGGGATCGAAGCGTACACCCTGCTGTAAATGATCAGATCAAAATACAGCGGTTTGTATTTTCTATTTTTTTTTTTCACTTTTGCAAAATAATAAATGTGTATTTGGAAAAAATTTCAGACGTTTTCTTTGTAAATTCTATTATTTAATTCTTTACTTGCAACAATTCGCCAAAAATAATTTTGAATGTCGCATTCTTGTGTTTTGAGAGAGAGAGAGAGAGAGAGAGAGAGAGAGAGAGAACGAGAGGTGGGCGAGAAGAGTTTACGTTCGCTTTTATTTTGGGTCTCTGATTTTATTGGGAACATAGAAACCATCTTGCCGCTTGGACGGTGCTTACAAAATTCTGAGTTGCGATTTTGAGTGATGTCTTTTGATGCCTTGCTCTTTGAAGAGGTAATCGGGTTAGGTACGGGACTCATATAGTGTATGTGTGTGTTGGTGGGTTTTCTTTTGTGAAATGCACATAAATCAAAAGCAGGAGATGAGAACAGCAACTGCATAGGAAGAGCACCTATGAGTGGAGCATTGAAGGGCGTCATTCAAGAAATTTGGTGGTGGTGCCTAAGGGTAAAGGGGGTGGCTTTAACATGCACCAGCCAAAAGATCGTGGTCTAAAGTAATTTATTTTTGTAATATATATAAATATATATATATTTTTTGGGTTTTTTTCTTTGGTGCTTCATTGCCTCGTTGCAGTTGCTATGCATATAGATGACAGAGTGTAATGTGATGGGTGTGTGTCTCTGTGTATGTGTGTGTTTTTGGACAGAAAGAGAGAGAGTAGAGAGAGAGAGAGAGAGAGAGAGAGAGAGATAGTAGATTTCTTGGAGGCGAGATGCAATACCAAAAACAATAAGATAGACAAATCAATAAGTATAGACTTAAACGTAAATGCGGTGGGGTTCTTTTCAAATGCAAGCACGTGTGAAGAGGTACATCTTGTTGCTGTAGTTGTTGTTGTTGTTGTGAGAGATACGATTTGTTCTTGTTTTGTTGTTAAGGGCCTAACGATTCTTAACGCTCAGTGTAAGCCAGGCAATAATACGAGTATAAGTTAATTTTTGTTTTTGTTTTTGTGTGCTTTACAAACTAAGTGTGTCAAGTTTTTTTTTGCAACGCCGAAAAGATTGTTTTTATTGCCATTTGGGAAAGTCTTTTTGCATTTTGCAGACGTTGCTAAGAATTTTTTGGTGTTCATCGATTATATATATATATACACATATATATGTATATAGTTAACAGTAATATATATAAGTATCAAGTTTGTAGGCATTCAAGTTGAGCAGAGAATTTGCCATTGTATGTTACCTGCAGATCCTGTTTGGCTGCCTCGGCACCGGCTCTTGTATGGAATGTCACGAAACCAACTGGCTGTTTTTGAAGATGGGATATATTTTATAAGTGAGGTTGCCCTTTGGTACATCTAACATTTTGTATTTACTTACCGATGCTGTTTTGCCATTTTTGCTAGTTACTTTTAGTAGAGATCCTTCGTAGCCCTGTTGAAAATTTGACAATATTTTCACAATTTAAATAAGCAATTTTATATTAAATCATAATAAGTTTTTTTTATTCTTTTCCATAAGTGGGCAACCCAATAAACTACTTAATCAAATGTGCAGTCCAACTTAATCGCTTTGAACTGACCTTGGTTCTATTATCAACCTATTGGAGCCCACAATAGTAACCCTTACAGTTGGAAAGCACTTTAGGTAAGTTTATAGATAGTTTTCGAGTTACGGATTACTCACCTCATAGGCTCTGAATAGCAAGTACAGCTCACGTGGCTTAGCGTCCATGGGCAAACCACTGACGAACAGTGTGCGCACCTGCAAAAAACAAAGAAAGGAGTTTGAGTGTGTGAGGGAGATATCCTTAGCAAATCTGTGTAAAGATTTGCACAGAGTTTTTTGTGAGAAACCAATTTTCTATGATTGCGTAATTAAGTTAAAGCTGTCACGTCGCATGGGAGGATACAAAATTGAACCAGAAACCTTTTGGCCTTCATTTCAATGTGTCAAATATTTAAATTCGCTGCCACCCTAAAGCCCAAAAGTTCATGTCACGCACACACACACACACGCATACATATACACACATGTGTGTCTGTGGATGTGCAGTGATAATGAAAGCAAATGGAATAAGCGACATAAACGCTGAATTCATTAAGGCAACGACGTGACGCGCACCAACCGTTGATGTGAGAGAGAGTGGAGTGAGTGAGGAAGAGAGAGAGAGAGAGAGAGAGAGAGAGAGAAAGGCAGGGACGGGGGTCTAATGAGCCTTGTCGCTCTTTTTTGTCCCTTTTTATTTTTAGCACCTAGCCAAGCAGATTGTAAAGGGACGAAAGCTGTGTGAGCTGTTTTTGGTTAAATTCTATTTTGCTTTTCTTTTTTTTTTTTTTGCATTTTTATACCCTAACAGGAAGGTGCGAGTAAAGTCTATAAAATTGTTAGTGGCTTAAAGTGAGCAGTTAAAATTTGTTCAAATTTAAGGGTTTGATTCACTGAAAGTTGGATTGTTTGAGACTTTCGTAGCTATAGATTTTAACTTATTGAAATAACTCATTAAATTTTAATAAGCAAAAGAAAAGTTATTGGTGTAATATTAAATTGCTTAAAAGACTATTTTCTTGCTAGACTTTTGATTGATTTATATCTTAAATTTTATTTAAATTAGAATAGTAGTATTTGTATAATTTATTTTGGATGCTCTTTTAATGAAAGGACCTAAATAAATATTTAGAAAAATTCAATTCAATATTTGTTGCGTTTCTTCATTTGAGCAAAAAAAAAAATTAACAGTAATAATTTACAGTATCTATCAATCTGGTTCAGGCAATGAGTATTACCTCGTCGAGCTTTGAAATACTGTTGCCAACGCAGTTGCGAGCAGTTTTTGTGATGCCTTGTGGGAATATACATTCTCCAGAGAGTGACAGATGTCCCGTTAGTGTGAGTGTGAGTGTGTGTGGATGTGGATGTGTGTTAAAATTAAAACGTGTTCTATCGTGAAACCTACCTATTGTTATTCAGCTGGTAGAGCAGCTATATGTAAAAATAGCTAAACATGTACAACATGTAGCACATTAATAGTCGTTCTGGAGCTGCTGTCGCTGCAGTTGTGGGCTTTAAAATTGTCCAGCCGCAATTTACAAATTAATTAACTCACTCAAGTGCTGGGCAGCAGATATAAAACAACAACAATAACAACAGCAACAAGATGGAGGACGAATCCTTTGACGTTGCCAAAAAGGATCTGCATGGTGCGCTCAGTTAAATAGCAATTAAAATTAATTTTTGCGCAGTCTGCGGTTGAAACTTGGTCGCGTCTCCACCAATTTTAGGTCTCCACTAATTGGACGGGTAATGAGCTGAGCTCGCTGCCGCGACGTACAAAGTAAAAAACGTTTAAAAGAATAGGCCAACGAAAAGTTGAAAGAAAACTGAGCCAACCAAACTAATTAGAATGAAGTTCTGTTATCCGTCTGAAATTTACTTGTGGCTACAATTTCTGTTTCAAATTGGATCCAAATGCAATTATTTTATGTTTCATGTGTGTGTGCACGTGTACTCATTTGTTGTGTGTTGTTGTAGCTCAAGTTGATAGCAGGTCTCGGTGCACAAATATGCCAACAGCAAACAACAGACAATAGACAAACAGACAGTCAGACAGGAAATGGGAGTCTGCTCGATGTTCAGTTGCATTGCCAACCACAAAAGTCAGTTAGCCAAGCCAAATCAGCCATAGACGGTGGCTAAATGCTGTTGCTGTTTGTTCTGTGTGTGTTTTTGGCCACTGCGGATACACATTCAACATTTTGGCAAACATAACCAGCGTTAGTTTCCCCACAGTTCATCCAGCTCCCATCTTCCATTTATATGCAGCTCGCAACATTAAATTATTGTTCAGGTTGTCTGAGTGTGTGTGTGTGTGTGTGTGTTTGTGGGTGTTGCGGCTTCTGCACTCCAACTTTGCTTGCCAAATTCCATTTAAATATTGTGAATGTCATAGAGTTGCAATAGCTGGTACCAGTTGTTGTTGGTGATCAACCTTGCAACTTGGCTGCATGAGCTTGCCAATGACTTCGTAGCAGCACTCTGTTTTTGTCTTTGTGGTTGTGCAATGGCTGTTATTATTGCCAAGAAGTTGAAGTTGCAGCTGCAACACTCCACCTATCTTTCTATCTCTCTCTCCATCTCTTTGTTTGCGTTTTGCCGCAATGTGCTTGCCAGACCGTTTATATTCCGCTCGTTTCGCATTTGTTGTTTATAATTATGCAGAACTTCATTTGGTTGCCATTATTAATATCATACGCAGCGCAGTAAATTTATTACATTTGTACTACAGTGGTAGTTGGCTAATTAAAGCGCATTGGATGCAAAGCTGGCTCTTATTTGAGATCTACTCCCAAAGTTATGAAACATTAGTGGTTTTAATAAACAAAATAAATTGCATGGCTACATCCATAAGACAAATAAATCGAATATTGTTTGATAGACTCATTAAATAGTTACACAATAAATAAATGAAATTAATATTTGTATTCAATATTTTCACAAATAATTTTCAAGCGAAAAAATTGAATACATATTTTTTTGTTTGCTCAGTTACTGTGTACACAATTTTAACACAATAATACATTATATTTATCTGAATATCTCTGAATAGATGTCAAGCGAATAAAATATTTTAAATTATATTTTTAGTCAGTTTGGAAATTACAATTCTAGTTTTCAAACAACAAATGTAAGTTTCATTGCACACATTGCGCATACGCAGTGTTGCTGTGTTGGTCAAACACTTTCCGGTCGAAAATTGCACGTCCAAGCAGTTGTTGTTGGCCTTGTCTTGTCTTTTGACCAATTGTAAATCACTCTGCAGTCAAGAATTGACTTACAATAATTATGCGTGACAAACACACACTCAAGCACACACCCAAATAAACAGTTTACAAGACGATCATAAACGCTGTGTTGTAGCTTGTGGGCGCGCCCAGGTAAGCAGGCGGCTGAGGTAAGTTTTGGAATGTGCAGCGTCGTCTAAAAGGCGTTAAATTGTAAGCGCTTGTAAATTGTCAAGCAAACTGAGAAAACAACACACAAAAATAGCGAGGCAAAAATAAAAAACTAAATAAATAAAATGTTTGAATAGAGCTCGCCATAAATCGTAGCTACCAGCGTTTGTAAATATTTAAATAGCTGCAGTTGTTGTTTCTGTTTTCGTCTGTTGCTGCAATTGCAGTTGGTGCGTGTCAACGCCAACATCAATAATGTAACATTGAAACAACTTTTGCTGTTGACATTCATCGCTTCGGCGGCATTTGCACAAAGTGTTTGCGCACACTTTTTCCTATAAATAGTTGGCAATTAAATTAATTTTGTATGCATTTATGTGGAACTTTGAATGACAGTTGAATTATATAGATAAAGTTACGCATATCAAGTCAATCAATTGATATGGGATATTATGTTTATTAAACCTCTTAGTCATGAAGCATTCGACAAAAATTGCGATATTTAAGTCAGAGCAATATTTTAAAGCATGTGGTTTTAACAATAGTAATTAAGGAATATTTCAACTGTTTTTTAAAAGGGAAAAATCATGGACTTTAATTTCAAAGAGCATTTAAAGTTCGTATGAAGACCAACTTCTTTGACAATTTAAATACATTTTGTATGTATAAAAAGTAAGAATCCGAAAGCCATGGCAATTATTTGCATTTATAAACGGCTTTCCATTAGCGGCCAACTGGTTTTGTTGGCCATTGATCAGCTTCTGTTAATAATTTCGCAACCCATCTATGCTGAAAGTCAGTGGCACAAGGCCTGTGTACTGTAAACTGTATAACAATAGTCGGCAAGTGAATAATTCTTTTTAGGAATCTTGGCCAACAATTTAGTAAGAACAGCTAACTGAGACCCAGCAGCCGTCGCACTCTAGCGGCCTGATGCCAATTAAGTCAAGCGTCAAGTCAACTAAATGCCGCCAGCTACTCAGTTTGCTGCAGTTGCCATTTGTTGATGTTTCCATTGCTGCAGTCATTCTTGTTATTATGTTAGTTGCTTGTTTATTTTGTTTGTGAATTGCCCTGCTGTTTTTTCTATCTTCAGACTAACTAGCTGGCGAATCCTTAAGCAAAGAAAAGAAGTCCCGCCCGCAGGCGGCGAAGTGTGGATAGCGACACAAGAAGTAATTGGCAATTGCTTATTGTTGCACTCTCCTGGAGCAGAACAAGGGTGTATGGCAGCAAAATAATGGGCGACAATAAGAAAACATTTCTATTCAATTAGGAAATTATCAACAACGATATGTGTAAATACTGCATATGCATCAATAGAATATCAAAATTTCAGCTATTATTCCCAATTGAATGTAACATATCTAATATTTCAGCTTAAGGATTTTATTCGACAAAGTAATCGATGACAATATTGAAAACATCATTTTCCTTAACTTAATCATTTATAGTTATTACTATAAGTATTTTGTACATCTGTATTTCTAGCATAAAGATGCTATGGAATTTATATAAAAATAATCAAAACACTTTTCTTAAAAATGTTATGAACGAATATTCGATAATTTTACAGCATTGGTTACTTTAGACGTAAATCCATTTGGGCCTTTGCTTTATGCTATGAATACACCTTTAAAGATAAATGTATTTCTGGACTGTAAAATTCATAAATACAAGAAGAAACTTGTCACTAGAGCAGAGGCATAGGCCCATTTCTAGTCTGTGTACGTTAAGTGAACGAATGTGGCTGCCTCGTGCTGCATTCCAATTGTTACTGGTGCAACTGTTTTGCCGCATTTTGCATACAAAATGACGTCGGACATCGTGAGAAGAAAGCGCAGGATGCTATGGTAGCCACTGAAGCAACAGCGCAGACAATTGCAGTTGAGCCTTGGCAACGGCAACGGCAACGGCAACAAGAGCAGCAGCAGCACTTTGTGTGTATTGCAGCAAGAATGAAAACGTGCAACGTCTAGCATAATGTCAGCCAACTCTTGTGGCTTAAATGAAACATTTTGTTGTTAGCATTTTGCGTCTTTCTTTCATTCTACCTTTGACTACAATGTTTTTGTTTTTTGCTTTTTGTTGTTTTTATTGCGATTCACTTTGGCTCACGTGCCGCGACCAGCCGCAATCTGCCACACCCAGAAAACTCAGAATGTTGTCGCGGGCAGCGCTCAATTAAACCTCGTCGTTGTCCTTGCCGTATTGTTGCTTTCATGTCTTGGCTGGAAACGTCTTTTTGTAGCTTTTGTTGTTGTGGCTGTCGCAGTTATTGTTGTTGCTGTAGCTGTTGCTGTTTGTCTTACTGCTGTTTACTTTCCCCAGTTTTTTTCGCTTCCCATCTTTTTTTTTGCAATTTGTTGCTATTGTTCACGCTTAATTTTTGCTTTGCTCCTTTCAGCCTGATCCTTGCTGCTTGTTTGGTTGTTTTCTGTGCTGCAGGCACGGCAGCATCAACCACCAAAACAACAAGAGCAGCAAGAACACCAACACCAACGACAACAACAATTACAGAATTGTACAGGTAATTAGCGCGTTTCTTGTCGCCTGCTCTTATTTGATTAAAGACTTGGCAAGCACCTTTTTAAACGCTTAATAAGCCGCCTAACTGCAACTCCAACACCAACAAAAAGACAACGACAACAATAACAATAACAGCCGCTGCAGCAACAGCTAAAATAAATATTTTAATTGCTAAGCAAACAACTGACAACTTACACACACACAAATTCTGACAGATAGGATCACATATAAAGTTAAGAAAAAAAATACTTTCTGCAAACTTTTGACTCGTTATGCTTATTTTACACATTAGCCAAATACCCAGACCTTTATCACATCACTGAGGGAGGGAAAAGGAGAGAGAGTGAGATAGTGGCATAGCAGCTACGAGACACTGCCGCGCCCCTTTGTTCAAAATGAGAAATTTTGCTGGCTGCAACTTTTGATTGCAAATTATTTGCAACACACACACAAACACACTGGCAACCAAAAGTTGGTTGCCAGCAGCAACAGTAACTTTAACTTTTTAGTTGTTGTTGCTGGCAATTTGGCAAACAAAAATGATGTAACGAGATAAAGCAAATTCAAAAAAAAAAAAAAAAAAAAAGAAACAAAACAAAAACCGAACACATTCACATACATATTTGAAGGTGGGCGAACAGTTTCTTTGGGGCATGGAAATCGAAAACTTGACAATTTAAAAATGCAACGACAGTAGCAACAACATTTTCAAATTTAAATAATTAAAACTCATTAACACTTTGCCCAGGGGTGGGGAGCTTTTTATGGGAAATGTGGAAGTAGATGTCCCAAACGAGCTGGACGAAGATTAAATAACAAATGAGCGATGACTTTTTGCATAGCATACTTTTTGGAGCTGGCAGCTGTTGAGTGACTGGGCAAATAGATGAGAGATTGTGGAGGGGATTGGCAAATGAATTGAGTCTAGTGTTGGCAGCCTGGGCGCATATTAATTATGCATTGGAGAGACTGATGGTAGAGCTCAAGAGCTTGCGACTTTGAAGCATTGTTTGTAATTTATGGTATTCAAATTGCATGCAACTGAATAAGTTATGAACATTTCACATTCACTTCATTATGGAGCTGGGGACACGAAACGTGTTTATTTTGTTGCAAGCAACTGGGGCAAGGCTGCATCGTAAGGCTGACACATTGCATATATGCAACATTTTTAGCAACGCTTCACGTCAAGCGACCAAGTAAAAAATGATTCAGTGAAACTATTATTAACAATTCAACGTTTAGGCCAAGGCTGCAAATACTACTTCCGGCTCTAAGAAGCAGGACTAAAAAAATAACTAGAAAACAAAAAACAATAAGCACAAAGAAAATACGAAAAATTACAAAACAATAGGGCGATGAGCCTTGGTCCGTAAACGTGTCCGAATGTGGACAATGAAATGGGCTTGTCACAGTTTTGCTGTGCACCACTGGCTCGACAGTTGTAAAAAACAAACAATGGGTTGCTCAACAGGCTAAAGGCTGCTTTAAAATTAGCAGACTAAGCACGATGTTGTTATGGGTCTGTAAACGAAAAATAAAAACAAGATTCAAATGAGCTAATAAAAACTTGCTTAGGTTTATTTAGACTCACACTTAAACTACAGAAATACCTTTGAGTGCATTATTCAGTAATAAATAAAACTCTATTAATTCTCTAAATGATTAAAAGCTGCGAGGCCAGATGTGAGCACATTTCAAAGTTATCTAAACTTTCTTCTATATTAATTCGATCAATTCTTTTTAAATCAAAACATTAAAATTATTTAAAATCATTATCGACCTGATAATTAACATTCAATTTTGATTGTTTCCTTCAAGTTGAAAACTTTCATTTTCAGATCTTTTGAAAGTTGACAAAATAGCTTCCAGTCGTATGAAAGCTTTAAATTATGTTCTTCTGTCTAAATATACAGGGAGTTTCACTGTTTTTATTTTAGGTGTAATGTAAAAATAATTAAGAATTCTCAAGAGCTTGTGAAATGTTCTCTCCGAGTCGAGCCCTCTCGATTAGTACAACTTCTTACTTATTTCCTTGTTAATTAAGTTGGCTCCCAAAATGGTTTTAAATACGAAATGCAACTTTGCTTTTAGCTCTTCCCAAGGCTGTGGAAGGGTGTGTAAAAGTGTTTGTGTCTATGCGAGTGTTTCTTTTCTGGCATCTCATTAGGCAAACATGACACTTTTGCCGCAGGTAACTGACAAGTGGCAACATTTTGCCCAGAATGCATGCATACATACATATATGGGGAATATGGGGATCTGTTTTGCCCCACTATGGCCAACTGCAAACTGCGTCAGCTAATTAAGATTGAAGTTGCCGCAGCGCAGCGCCGCAAGCAACAAAATCACCAAAAGCCACCGCAAAACCCGAAAAGGCAACAAAAAGGCAGCAAGCTAATTTATTATGTCAAGCGTAGTACCTGCTACACCAGGGGCAGAGGGAATACTGTGCGGTTAGGTGGGGGGAGGTGGATGCTGCGAGTTGTAAGTGCAACGCTTAGCTGGTGTTGAACTGACAGGTGTTAACGAGCACCGATTGATGTGGCAGTGGCTGCTGTTGGCTTCGATTTATGGAAAAATTGAAAACAGCCTACATAACTCCAATTTGTGAACAACTTTTGTGGTCTTTGCCAGAGTCCAAAGCCCATGATTTCAAACAATTTGCAAATATTCCTTTTTTTTTAGTGCTTGTCGTTTTTATACATTTTTTTTTTTTCTTTGTGAAGAAAAACTCCACAAGAATTTCAATGGACTTGTGGCATATTTTTGTTATCAATTTGCGCAGAGCCAGAAAATTATAGCAACCACGGCGCACTTGGTTGGTACTAGTTGATTTGTAGAGTGAAAGAGGAGAAGGTAAAAATCAAAACGAATCAGCGCGTTTTTGGGTCAATCATAGAAACGAGAGAACGTGAAAACTCCGCACATACAGAAGACACGGATTACGTGCTCAGGACATGCTTCATACACTCAGCATAGGACATGCATAATGGGGTATATGAGTTGAGCCTAAGAAGGACATAAGCGAACATTTATTTTGTGAAATCTACCTAATATATATATATATATATAATGGATTTTGTTTCGTATTATAATATTTATAGTATTTTAAAAATCTTGTTTCATCTATACATTATAACAATTTGTAGTACATTTATATATAATTTCACTTGATAGATTTTATATTTGTCTTTCACATAAAATAACAATGTAAGAATCGCAAGGTTTGACATACTCTGCTCCTACTCACTGCCGTTGGCCTGAACAGTTGTGCTTATGCCAAAATCCAGCTAAAGTAAAAATTGTGCTCTCTTTCTATTTTTATTGCAGCACTGCTTACACCAGTGTCACACTAACGAGCGCCTTGTACAGGAGGTTCTGCATCGATTGACCAGACAACGGGGCATGCATATTAAACACGAAGCTGTCTCTATACAAATACCGCTATGAAAATTCCCGGGATGTAAGCTGCCTATGTCCCGCCCCTGTTCCACTGGCCCCCTCAAGCACTTGATGTATTCCTAAATAAATGATGTTGGCGCTGCGGCTATTGCGGCTGCGATTCGCTTTCAATCGCCCCAAACACTTGACGAATAAGTGAAAACTGTGCCTTTCATCCCGTTCCACGGCTTGTTCTTTGCTGGCGTTCGATGCGGCAGTTTAATGAGTTGTTGCATGTTCTATAGCATACTTATTGGAGCGCAGTTGCAGTCTTAAAATATCAACATTTAGCATATAAAGTATATTGCAATTTGGTTGTTTGTTTGCACAACAAATTGGTGAATGGCGTTTGTGTTGATTGTTGATAATTACTTTGGCATCAGAGCGAAAACGAAAACATGAATGAGAATTGTCAAAACATTGCAAAACAATTCCCAACTTACAACTCGCACAACGCACCGCAATTATGTATTTTCCCATACACCGCACAACATTTGCGAATAATGTGAATAATTGATATCTGACCAATTTTCATGCCTGTCAGTTGACAATTAAACATTGCCATAGAAAACTTTTGAAATTTACATATAAATAATTGACGGCAATGCTGTTTGAGCTTAACGCATATCAGATTCAGTAGATATGCTTATGACCTGCCACAAATTGATAATTTGCTGTCACGCAAACTGGTATAAAAAGGGTATTTTTTGTCGTGTAAGTTAAATTTAATATAAAGAACTTCAAGCATTAGCCACACTGGCTATTTGTATAATATTATTAACTATCAAACAAAAATCATACTTAAATAACAATTTTCTGATAGAACTGTTGATTATTATATAAATATTAGTAATTCGACAAAAACCAACTGTGCAGGTTTATTCCCACTGGTTGGTTGTAAGGCAGTGCTTAATATTACATAAGCTAGTTGTATCTGCATTATTACTGAGTAAAATATGTAATATTTGTGGCAAGCTTATTTGGGTGAGTCAATATTAAATACTAAGAAATCAATTTCATTTTCATTGCTTGCTTGTTATTTACCTACAATTTCCTATTCATTGATTTGTTTATGTACTGACAATGGTTTTGCTTTTATTTTTCATGCTACAGATTGCAATGCAAATATTGATACTACAATCATATTAATTATCAGATTTCTCTCCGTCTTACACACTAATTAACTTTTGCTGGTCTTGTGTGTTTGCATTTGAAGTAGCTGCCGTGACAATTTATCTTGATTATACTTATATATTGAAATATATGCCTGTGTTTCGTTGGTCCTGGTGTTATTGTCTGAGCTACTCATTTGATTGTATTTAAATATTTAAGCAATTATAATTGTCTGTAGCGATGACACAAGACGTTTGCTAATGACAACTGAAACATTTCAGCTAGGTAAGGAATCCATTGTTTGCCAATTCATCTCCCTCTGTCTCTCTTTCGCTCTCTCTCTCTCTCTCTCTCTCTGGAGATATGTCCGTCCTGCTCAGTGTGTGCCCTAGTCTCATTGATTATTCGGGTATTTTAAGTGCTTTGGTATTTTGTGTTTAATCTGCACATTTGTTGCATAATTAATTTTACTGTTTCCACATACACACACACACACACGCACAACATTCCGAGTCTATTTGTAGTTGTGGGGCTGAATGATGTTGTATGTCTGTCTATTTGGCTGTCTCGTTGTCTGATTTGAATTTGAAATGAAGCTTCTGGCCTGTTGGCAATCCACGTTTCAGTTTGTCTGCTTAACTCGACATTTGTTATATTTACGCAATTTATTTTATTGCCGAAAGATCAATGCGAATTGCACAACTGGCCCCAGCTAGCTGCAGTATTTGCTGGCATTATTTGATGCTTTCTTTCCTTCGGCTGCATTCCATTTTCGTTAGTTGTTTTATTGGCGCGTGTTCTGTACTATTTGTTTGCAATTCGACGCTTCGTTGAGTGTTGGTAAACAGAATTTATTTGTCAATAAAGCTGTCACTTCATTACGGCCATTGTCCTTGCTCCGGTCGCAAATAACTCACGGCTCTCTACGCCCCTTCCAAAAACCAATACGCCCGCTCTCAAAACGTTTAACAATGGTTCGCCAATTTTCGCGTCCACGAATAAGCTTGCATTATTACTTTTGGTCAGCGTTGCAGGAGGAGCAGTTACGGGAACAGGAATTGCAACAGCACCCAATACCTGTTCGCTGTCTGTTTGGCCTGACATTAATGAATTTGCTGCTGTCAATATAGCCAACTACTAGTGAACAACCGGTGGACGGATGGACTGGTCGCTGTCCCGGGCGCAGCAGTATAAAAACAACAAACGGGTGGGGCAAGCGACTCTCGATTCCCGTGTATCCACACAGGATGACAGAATGACGATGACATTGGTTCAGTCCCGTCGTCATCATCGTCTACCGTCTGCTGAAATGTTCGCATTACAATTTTCATTTTTGATGTCTATTGACAGTGCGATATGCTGGAAAAGGGGAGGAGGATGGAAGGAGCACGGACACGAAGTACAACTGTTTGAACTGTTTGTAGCTGGCGCTGCAGTTATTACTACTCTTTGAGTACATGCTTTTGGTAATAAAGACTACCATTTATTTTGTAACTCTCAAGAGAAATCTTATATTTATATTATACTTAAATTTCCTTTTAGATACAAATATTAACTAAAACTTAACTAAATAAGCTGTTCTACCGACAATTGGCAACGAAAATTGAGCTATTCTCGTTTAAGAAAACTTATTTTTACGATAATCGATCGAAAATGCATTCGCCTATATGGAAAATGAACCCAAATCATCCTGCATCGTTATATATAATTAATAAAAACAAAGCAAATCACTGCAGGCATATACGAAAAGTGAATAAATGTGCGTTTAATATGAATTGTTTATTTTGGAAGTTTAAAAGAAAAATAATTGGAGGGTATTCAGGCCATCGGCTAAAATAGATTGTTCGCTCGTTAGCTTTTTCTTTTTTAGTTTTTGCTGTATGTGCAAACAACACCTTTTCAATTTTTGACAGCACTGTCGCTTAATTTGTATTTGGGTCCTTGCATTTTATGCTGTTTGATTTGCAGTGCAGCACATTTAACTTTATTGCACTGCGAAAGGGGACAACAACTGTGGGGAGAGGAGCAGCCAGACTCAATTACGCGCTTGTTTGTGTCGATATTTTTGCAATGAAAACTGAATTGTATGCACACCCAGCATATTCACACACAGACATCAAAAGAAAGATACAAATGTTGTCGGCTTTAAGTGAAAACTGTTGTTGACAGCTTCATTAAATTTAATTTCAATCTGTTTTTGAAGCTTTTTCAAAATAATTTATTTTAATTTAAAATGTATATCAATAATTCTAAGATAGCAATAGTTGTTAACATCTTAAAGAGTTATGAGATTTAATTAATCTATATTGAACCAAAGAATAAAACAACAATACAAAAAACTCTCAAATAAATGCAAAAGTTTGCAGAAAAACGAATGAATTGTTTTTTATATATACCTAAATTTATATGTCAAGTTTTTCGATATAAGAAAGTATGCATTTTCCACAAACCAGATTATATTGATTTCTGATCAAAATCGTGCCTAATTATACCTATAAATTTTATGTGTTACGTTTAATTGACAGAATATTAATGAAAATGGCATGAGAGTAGTGCAATAAATGTTTTGAAGAGTATTCAACTATTCGGTAAAATATAAGATGACTTTTGGGTTCGTCGCTAAACTCTTGGCAGTTTCGAGCAATTGCGTCAATTTCAATTTACGAATAAATTAGCATCGAAAACCAACAAATACTTTCGCAGTGTGGAGTAACTGAAAATGTTAATTAAACTATGCATAAGCGGTCGTCAAGGGAATATTGTGGGCGTTTTTCAGCATACTGTCGGCGTTCACAATGACAACACATTTCAATTTGCAAATCAAATGGAAATTTTATGAAAACGGGACAAGAGTTCTGACCACCATTTCACCTTTCAACTCCAACGCCTCCTTTTATTTACCTTCATTGAAAGTTCCGTCCGGCGGAGGAGTGTAGGTGGCGTATAAAGTTTGGACGAACTCTCTGTGCAATTAAAGCAATGCAAACTGGTCTCGAAAAGTTTGTAAACGTTTTTTCTCCTCAGCCTCGTTGCCATGCCGCACTTTTTTCTTTTTCATTAAATTAAGCAATCAGGCAAAGGCGACAGTTTTGCCAGTTCGTTTGAAAAAGGGCTAGTGGATTTAAATCATGAATAGGCAAATGAATCTAATTAGCTAATAAAACAATTTAAAGCGCGTTCAATTCGAAAAAGCAAGCGTGCTTACAACTTAAATACTTCAGCTTAAGGTTTGTCTGCTCTTGGCCATTACAGTAGATGCTAACTAAGTCCTGGTCAGCATTCATTAGCCTGCTGCTAACTCAACGCATTAATATTAATATGGCAGTTATATCCATAGTCCTTGTTGTTATTGTTTTTTTTTATTTTTATTTTTGTTCTGCTGTTGTAAACTGTAGCTATTTTCAGTACAGGATTTTCACAGCAGCGTTTGCATTTCATTAGCAAAAGTGGCATTGTCTTTGTGTTCGCGTGTGTGTGTGTGTGTGTTTGTTGAGTGTGTGTGTGTGTGTGTAGCCTCGCATAAAAATAGAGCACATTTAGCAAGGAATCCGACAGAAACAAGAACAACAACAACAACAACAACAACAGTAGAAGCAAGAACAACCATTGAAAAGGCAAAACGCAGAAAATGCAAAGTATCCAAATAGACTGAAGGACACTCCAAGCCCTGTGTCCAAGTGTATCTGTCCTGCCAGCACAGCGTCCAACAGAAAAAATCTAACTGAATAAGCAGTGGTCGACTACCAAATACCCAGTATATAAATATATTGCAAAAACTGTAGTTGCATATATTTTTTATTTTCTGGATTTCTTTTTTTATATCATTAAATTAGTAATTCCTTTTTTTTTTATTAACTTTTGTATTTTATTCGATAGTAAAACATATTTGCCCTATTTTCATTGGCTCTTCAAAAAACGTTATATAACGTTATTCTTTAAATGTTGCGAAGCCTATCTCTGCATTACTTGCCAGAGATTTTGTACATGTTATGTCTTGTAACATACTAATCCTCAGTCGCTGTGATTCACAAGCTATCCGTCACTACATATTTTTTACAGGGCACAAATATGCTAAGCGGATGCATTTGCTGTCCCCTTCTGTCGCTCTCTGCATGACATGAGTGAGAGGGAGAGAGCGAGAGAGAGACAGAGATAAAGAGGGATGGCTAGCATGAGTGTGTGGGTGTGTGAGAGTGCTTGAAGTGTTTGTGTGCATTGTCACACGCTGTCAAACCCGCTTTAGCCTAAGTCAGTCGCACTTATTGACAGTGAGCAGATGCTCTGCTCTGTTCCTCCTCATCTTCATCGTCCTGCCCGCATTTGGCCCTGGCAACACTTTGCCATTCTTATTTATAGCCATGCGGCTAATTGTGAGTGACACTGTTGGGATTAAGCCGCAACACTCAACTGTATTCATCTATACATATATGCAAATTTCTGTATGTTTGTGTGCGCATCTATGGCAACTCAAGTGAGTGTGAAAATCTCTGGTAATTGTTGCACGTGTGAGCCCCTTCATGGGGTCAAATCTGGCTACCAATCCTCCTGCTCTACTTCGCCCGCGGTTCTCTGTTCTCATCTCTATTAATATTCGCATATAGTGTAAGCCCTGAAAAGCTTGCAGGCAACATTTAAAGTCGTTTTTGTCTATTTTAATCGCATTTTCCACTATTTAAGGAGCGAATATTCTGGCTGGCCGCCTGCCAAGCTGCTAATAAAGTTGCACCACCAATAGTGTGGCAAGAAGTTTGCCTAGTTTGTGGCTACATAGCGTGGCAACGGCAGCAACAGCAGCATCCGCCATAATGAAAACCAGCAACAAAAGTAGAAAAGACAGAATGCCTGACATAAGTGCGAAAAGTTGCACCGGAAAAACGTCGAACAAGATGAGGGTGAGAAAAGTTTAAATAAAATAGAAGTTCGGACAGCGAACGTTGCAAAAATTGCGAATTATGTGCGAATTGTGTGCGACTGAAGCTAAACAAGTTGACAATTTTCGAACACGGAAGGAAACTCAAAATCAGAAATCCAGTTACATAATTATTAAAAGAAATTAACTAGAAGAATATATAAAAAATTATGTGTTGTTTTTTTAAATGAATTGCTAAAGAAATGTTGATGGATTTTCCAGAGCAATTTAATTCTTTTAGCTTTAACGAACTAACGCGAAGAAATGGGTAGAAAACTATCTTGATGTAAGAGAAAGAATTCAAGTCTCATTGGTCAAAATCAAATAAAATTTATTGACTTTATCTGAGTTTAGTCGTTTGAGAAGTAAATAGCATACTTTTTATATATATTTATTAGATTTTTTTAAATTCAATTGTCTAAACAATGGCTTAGGCAGCTTGACAAATTTCGGCATATATTTCTCTCTAGCTAAACTAGCTGAACTAGCTGTATAGCAGACATTTTTCAACACTTTACCACACTTGCTTGAAAACAATTCATTGCATTTCAAACTGAAAATCCACATTAAGCCCAGGCGCAACGGCTTTGAACTGCTCAGAATGACAATTGCAGTTCTCAGTTCTCAGCACAGACAACAGATAAAGACATTTGTCATATGTCTGATTGTCGGACTGCCACCTCCCATCATTTCTTCCTTTCCCTTCCCTCTCTCAGTCTATCTCTCTCCATCTCACTCAATCTCTCTCTTGTTCTCTCACTCTCACATTCGCTCTCCCTTACAATGTTTGCGGATTGCTAGTGGGCTAACCCTCAAGGATAACTCACTGTGATTTTTTGCCATTGCATTGAAGATTTGTTTGTTTGTTTGTTTGTCGCATTTTATCGTTGCCGCTTTTTGTTTTTATGTGCAGCCATTTTTTTTATCGCCCAACGTGCCTCGGTTTTCGCCCGCTCTCCTTGCCTCGCACACTATTCAACTCGCTCTTTTATCTTCAAGCGATGTTTGTGTAAGAATCTTTATTGTTTTCTGCCGCCATCGCCTCGAGTTGGATGTGAGCGGCTTTTAGCTTATCTTGACAACAGGAGACGATAGCACGACGAACGACTCTGATAGCCAAGGACTAGACCAGACGAGACCTGGTATAGGCCACAGTTTAAGATATTTTAACTGCGGTTTTGCTATGAAAGTCCTAATCGGTGTTAAGCTGCAATGTGTCCTCGATTTATGAGTGTACGTCTCTTTCTAAAACGATTTATATGCGATTTGTGCCTGGCAAAATGAACTCGAAATTAAATCAGCTACGGAAAGTGAATGCAACAACAGCAGCAACTACAGCAGCAGCAGCGGCAGCAATTGCTCTGCACCAGTGATGCAAGCTAACAATGTCAAGAAATCGTTTTGTGCTCATCAAAAAAGCAAATGCAACCCATATTCCAACGAAAATAGCTGCAAGCTCAAAACATGCCCGACTTGACAGTCAGGCACGTGCCCGGCCTCAAAAACTAAGTGCGCTCACACAAACAACTTGAAAATTGTGTGAAGCCTTTCTGCCAACGTCAACAGCATTTTAAACGCAGCCCAAAAATAAAAACTTGACTGCACTGCAGCTGCAATACCGCCTCCTCTTCCGCTCCTGTGTTACGTTGACTTGATTTTTATGCAATTTCTGGCTTATTGCACACACATTTTTGGCCATGCCTTGCCATAGCCCTGAGGGCCCAGTCACGTGCCGAGCGGCAGAGAGCTGCGACCCCATCAATATTATGTACTTTTATGTAGGAAAAAAAGCGTGCACTCAAAGGTGCTTGCCACGGATATGAAGTTAAGGTGTAGTAAATCTTTCTTCAATAAATCGCTGAGCAGCGTGCAAATG
Organism: Drosophila basisetae; assembly: GCA_035041595.1. Classification (NCBI taxonomy): domain Eukaryota; kingdom Metazoa; phylum Arthropoda; class Insecta; order Diptera; family Drosophilidae; genus Drosophila; species Drosophila basisetae. The sequence continues at coordinate 1,829,040 of JAWNLB010000147.1, read as the reverse complement.
TATCAACTTACAAATAGAAGACCGACAATGCAACAACAGCCAAAGTATTTGAAGCATTAAGGCGAACAGTATAAGCGACTGTCAGTTGTTGCATGTCAAGAGTGTCAACGCTTTGAAGTTGATTCCGTTTTGACGCGACAGACAGCCAACAGAAAAAGCAGTTCCCAAGGCAACATTTGGCCTTAAAGTGACGCCTTAAAGTATTCAACGAAATTGAAGATGCTCTGTACTAATCATAAGCTACGACCGGACTAGGAAATCATCAGTCAAAAATTGTAAGATAAAGTATGGGAGGACTACGACATTATTTTCTAATTAAAATAACTACTATGAAAACATTTTTAATGCTTTCCAAAATTATACCAAAAATGTCGGATGATAAATTGTGAACTTAAATAACAGCTTAGTATTTCAATAAATTGTAAATATTTTGTAAACACTTTAAAGAAAATTTATACTAAGTCGTTCTTATGTATTCCTCTACTCATTTAAGTAATACACGTTTCACACCTTTAGCAACAGGGTGTATACATAACATTTATCACAGTTTGCCTGCATTTTCTGAGCTGTGTTCTTTGATGCGTTTTTATGCTTTGCTTTTTTGACTTTAGTCATGGAAGAAGGACATTCACAGCAGGGAAAGGGATGCATAAAAAGCGTCACCATACAGCAGTATCAACAGCAGCAGCAAAAGAAGACGCAACAGCTGCAACTTGCTGCACTTTGTTATATTATTGGCTTTTGTCTAAAAAGTGTGCAGTGCCACCGGCTGCTACTGTTGCTGAAAGCAAACTTCAAAGAACGGCATATAAAAAACCAGTTCGGGTAAGGCGAAAAGCATGTCATACTCGTAAGCTGCATGTTAACTTTTCTTGTCAAAGTTTTTTTTCCGTGTTGCTGTTTGTTATTTTTGATGTTTTCATGTGAGGAACGTGTCGAAATTGCTTTCAACTTGCTTCCCGTTCGGATTGTCTGTGCTTACTGAATATCAAATTAGTTTCTAAGGAGAATTCAACTTATTCCCGAGACAGAGAGATAGTGAGAGCGAGATGGAGAGAGCCAGAGAAATGGGATAGAAAATAAGAAAAATATAAATTGGGTTGAAAATACTTGAAAATATGTCGAAAGCTTATTTCGCACTCTGGAAATCAATCACGGGCAATAACTGAAGCCGAAAGGTAACCAATGGCGACTGCCTGCCATCTGACACGTCTGATTAAATTCTTTTGGCCAATAGGCCGAAGCAAATTGATGCTTCTAGCTTTTATCGGGTGCTTTTTGAGTGGAGCAAGAGACTGGACTCAATTGATGTTCTCCATATGAATCACAATAATGTCAGCTTGCTATGAATGTGATAAGTGAAATTTATTGACTACATCGTAGCGCACATGCAATGTGTGTGTACAATGTCAAAATCGGCTAAGGGGAATGGTCTTATGATATGAAATTAATGAAATATTGAATTTTGAGAATAATATTGAATTGAAGGAAATTTCAGTATTTTAAGTACTGATTTGTTGATTGATTAATTAATTTTCAATAAGGGAACATTACAAATTAAACTGTAATTGAAATCGAACCAATTTGCTTGTTTGAAAGCCAGAGACCTTTGCAAAAGTGATATTTTAGTCTGCTATCACAGACTTCCACCTGACATTATGTATACGCAACGTTGACCCCACCTCGAACAGTGTTGCCTGGCATTTTTCCAATCAACGCCAATCAAATCAATGCCGTCTAATGGCATTAACCCATCAACTTCAATGTCAGTCAACGACTCCCTCATATGCAGCTGTAGGTTGTGTTTGATACATTTTGGATTTTTTTTGTGGTCTTTAACCCGCTCTTTTCCGTTTCTCGGCTGTGCTTTGATTCGATCAGGAAATGTTTTGCGTTGCTCGTTCTTCCTCTCCAGTTTTTTATAATTTTTTTTTTTTACTTTTTACTGCCTGCTGCCTGCCGTGTAATTTTGCATCTAGTCTGTGCAAAAAGACAGGCAAAGAGGTTAAATTCAAATTGTATTTGCTTGCAGCGCTCGCGCCCATTGACAGCAGTCACTGCAATATTCAAAGGTTTGCCCATATGGAAATTGGCGGTTGCTCGTTGACAGAGCGCCAAAAACAAAAAAAAAAGAGTGAAGTTGTACTAACGGGCGCGTTTTCTGTACTTTGAGTTGCAACGCGGCTGTGTAAATAAAGTTGAATTTGGGTTTTTCTTTTTTCTTTCGCATAGACAGGCTTTAAGATGCTGCTGCTGCAGAGTTCAAGGAGCCAACTTAAAGTGTGACTCGAAGGGCAACATCAACAACAATAGTACGTGCCCCAAGGGCCAATCACGTGCACCTCATTGAGCTCATTATGTGAGCAGCACTGTCAAAAGGCTTGAAATTCGAACCGACCGGGCTGCGGCATTGTTATTAGCTGTCGCTAAAATGGTCGATGTTTTTACAGCCAACACACACACATAAGGGTTATACAACTACTTGAGATGAGCAATATTATTACAAGATACCAGAGACCAATTTCAGTGACTATGTTAACAGCCTTTTACTGTAAATATTCTTCTTGCTTTACGATACGTTTTTAATTACTTGTAAATTGTTGAATTTGAATTTAAATAATTCTTTCGGTTTTGTTTTAAGTAAGTCGGGCGAAAAATCTTTGTATAAAAAAGAATGGCTTAAGTAATCTTAATAAGCGACTCAAGATGACTTGTCTCAATATATTTGGATTAAAAATGTATTTTTTTCAATGCGCGGTACTTTTAAGCTCGGAATTTTAAAAACAGCATATTTGTTGTTTCTTGTCCTGAACAATCTTCCAAATTCTCTTGTTTTCTCTTTATGCAGTTCATCTGAAATTTTGAGAGCATTTATTATCATCACAGTCACAGTATTGCTCAACATTGCTAAATGCGAGTCTGGACAGGCGTCGATCAATGCACCACGATGGTGGTAATAAAAAGTTTGTTTAACCCACAAAACTCGTTGAACGGCTCATGAAACATTAAAGGACAACTGACAGACTGGTCGATTGCCTGCCTGTCGCACGTTATTGATGGAATATTGTCAAGCTGTTGTGATTGGATCCACAGACAAGGCCGGAAAACTATGATGCTGACAAAGTCAAAAAACATGACAACAAAGGAGTGCAAGCGGACACCCAACAGGCGCCAAAGAACTCATCAAACTGTAGGCATTGTTTGTTGCATCTCAATAAGGACACAGGAAGAGAGAGAGAGAGAGAGAGAGAGAGAGATAGTGAGTGAGAGAGAGAGAGATGTTGACACAAAAATTTAATAGTTACACGGAACACTAACGTTGATGGCTAAAGAGCTGTATTGGTAACCATAACCACTGGCTAAGTCCCTGAGAGCCCAGAGAATGGGCCTGAATGGTGCCGAGCCGAGCAGAAAAACTGTCAAAACTTTCCCACATAATGTCATGCATGTAAACAGGATGCCAACGATGACGTGTATAAAGGAAGATAAAGATCGTGCACTTAGAAAAAAATGGTGTTGCTGTTGGTGTATAATACATAAATTGGTTACTAAATAGGCCCATCAAAAATGTACATGGATTGAATATTATTTGACTACAACTTTGCTTTTACTTAGTATCCTTTAAGTTCCTTAGAGAATTTCAATTATATAGTGATGCTGAAAACTAAATATACTGTTGTGGCCTAACCTTAACTTAAGGTTGGGCAAAAATATGTGCAAAATATTTTCTACATCATATGTAAGTTAGATATGTATTTTTGAATGGATAACACAACTTTTACTCTAAATGTAACAGGTAAATATTTAATTAAATACCGTTACAATAATATATTTGATTAAAGTTTTTGTATTCATTGATTTATTTAAGGACTCTGTCTTAATGTGTGTCATTCTACTTTTAGCAAGGCTGCTACCATAAAGCAAAATTTATCATATTTGTAATTCAGGCTATTCATTTTCCATATAATTAAATATCCAATACATAATACATAATATATGATTCTAATCAGATTTTACTTTTCCCTCGAAAACATACTTCAAATGTTGTATAAATATTAAATCGAACTATTTTATGCTCCGATTTTCTCTCAGTTTAATCAGTTTGTGTAGCACATGGTGCACACACATGACAGTCTGTCATAAATACAAAGGGCGGCAAGTGGCAAGTATTTTTTTTATTTATATTTTTTTTTTGGTTTCGTTGGTGATGGCAAACAAATTATATAATAGCATACAGCGATTTATGCTTTTTGTAGCCATTAAAATTGTGCGCAGAAAACACGTATATATTTTGTAGACTTGTCAATAAGAGGTCACTCAACTCGATAAGTTGGCTTTTGCAGACACAAAGGCGGCTAAAATATAACGAAAAAGTTGAGGAATACTCATTGCAGTGTTAGCTGTCCAATTTGGCTTAGAAGACAACTTCTTTAGCCAGCCGCATGCAATTTGATGCCAAAATTCGGGGCAATTTTTAGCATCAAATTGTAATTAATCATCGAGTGCGGTCCAAGCTTAGTCTCTGGCGATGTGCCCACCCTCTCTCTCTCTCTCTCTCTATCGCTCCCTCTATCTCTCTCTCTCTCTCTCACTCTATATATATATATATATCTTTCTGTGTCTGGCTTGCTCCCACCCTGGCCATATGTGCGACATTTGCACTTGTCGCCGATTTGTCGCCACAATTGGCCTGGGCAGCTGAGCACTCAACAGTTTTTTTTTGAGACTAAGAGGTCGCTGAGCTATGGTGTGAGGACAGCAATGAATGTTCTCTCATTAATAATAATTTACGTTAATTTATTGCCTGGCATTTTGAAAGATGTGCTTCTCCTGCTTCGCTGGCAAATTCAATTTTAGCGCCTTGAAACTTTTGCAGATGGCCTCAAATCATTAAATTGATGTACGCTTGATTCAACATACCTGAAATGACATAGAGAAAGTGCAACAAGATTATAGCATTTTAGAAATGATTAGAATTTATGTTATATATATTAAGTTACCATTTTAAATATATGCTTATATCCATATGTTAGCTTAGATAAAGTTACTTTGGAGCTTGCATAAATTCCAAACCTTTTGCAAATGCATTGAAATGTGCCCAACGGGAGATGACAAAACTGTCATAAATAAGCTGCATAAATAAGCTGCAGCTTCAGCTTCAGCTTAAACACACACGCGCAATTTTATCACAGGAAGAGGTGGGCGTAATGGTAAAGGGTTAGGGATCTACATCAAGAGGGGGACACAAGATTTTCTTTATTTTGCTCTCTTCTTTCCTTGCGAGCCACGCACGTTCGCATTGGATACATGTTAGCTGCCTGCCTCCAAAGAGCGGGGCAATAACAGCGGGTTGTCAACGTTGTTGCTACTGTTGCAAGTCGTTCTGGGTGTCCTTTTCGGTTTAACTCTCGGTCCAACATAGTTTGTGTTTTATGCAATGCAATGTATAAAACTTTTTTTTACATTTAAAACTTATTGTTCAAGACGGCTCTCATATACCACGTAATCTAAAGTTAAGTAAAGAGTGTAGCAACTAGCTGAAGGTTAATTAATTATATTATTTATTATTAATTATAATTAAATTATTATATATTTTCAGTGGCTCGTCGGTTCTATTAACCAAACTTAATAATCATTATGAGCAATTCATTGAAGGTATTTTTTGTTTTTCAGGCATACAAATAACTTTCACTTAGTTGTCAATAAGCATAATTATTAAGTAGCGCACATAAAATAATGTATCAAAAAATGACATTCAACACTATAAGTTCAATGAAAATGCAATGCATTTTTCTGCTAATAGAATTCTTATTTTGGGCTATTGCATCGTTTCTGTGAATTTATGTTTATCTACCATCTTATGTGCAACTGACAAGCATTTTTCGAAAAGAAGATATTATTTTTAAAAAATCTATGTAAGTTGGGCTTACGTTGAATTTAGTTAATACATTCCAACTGTCATTTAAAATACCATTTCTTTTTCAAACCTATTCATCAACTTGCCACAATGAACTAAATTGATCATAGAAATTATAATTGTCATTATCTCAGATTTCAACTCTGAATATACTAAATTATCTCTCTTTGAATTTACTATATTATTACTCTTAGTGGGTATTCGCTAGTCGAGTTATTTTGCCTCTTGCTTGCTTTGCTATATAAGCCATCTGCTCGTTGTTGTTGTTGCAATTACAAACAAGCAACAAGCAAACTTCGCTGTAACAACATTCAGACTCTAGACTGTAACGGAGACCCGATGTTGACCACCGTTGTTACACTTCCGTCTCCTACTACGCTCCTACCCCCCTCCGCTCCTACCAACATCCGCCATCGAAGTGTCTCAACACATTTGGCACGGTTCGTTGGGGCGCGTGACATGTATATGAGAAATAATTTCGTTGACTGCCCCGGCAGCAGCAATAGCAGCAACAGCAACAGCAGGATGCAAGTGGCACGCTGTTTTCATGCTCGAATACTCGGTTGCCCCGCCTGCTGGTTGCCCCCTACCAGCTACACCCATGGGCCGCATATTGTGGTGGCTTTTTATTCGATTTTCTCTTGCACTTTTTTTTTGTCAAGTTTCCGTTTTGCACCTTTTGCCCAGCACAGCAGGACTCGGACTTGAACTCGCATCGGGAATAATTTATCATGGTTGGCCCCTTCATGTGAGCGAATAGCTCTTCCCCCCGCAATGCCTCCATATCCACCTACATGGGACCATGGCGAATGCATAATTTGTACTTTTCGCGTGCGGCACTTCGTGGCCGCAAGGCATTTTATTTTCGGAGAAGTACTTGGGTTGAACATCTTAATTCACTGGCTGTCCTCATGATTTAATTATTTGTCAGTGCCGCGCCTTTGACCTGGCTTACTGAGCAGCCTTTTGCGAGCTGGAGCTAAAGCCTTTTTCGCTGTTGATGCTCTGCATAAATGTCACATGTCTGTGTCCAATATATTTGACAGTTTACTCGTATATATTTTTGACTGTTAAAAATATTAAATGTTTTTTTTTGGATTTAGTTTTTTGTTGCTTCAACAACAATTTGTGCACACTTCGAAATGCAGGCAGCCAGCATAGGGAGTGAAAGAGGGGGATATGGAGTGGGAAAGGAAGCAGTGTGAAAGAGAGGCGTGTAAATCCCTTCTGAATTATCGCATACTGTTTGCTTTAAATCAACGCACTAAGCCATCTATTTATTTTTGTTACTCTCTCTGTCTCTTTCTCTCTCTCTCTCTCTCTCTGTATATGTGTATATCCTTCTCTGTCGTTTGGTATACCACTTTATGCATTAAACTTTCAATATCAATTCCGTATTGCATATTTTGTGTTATGCATCAGAAAAATCAACAAATGCAAATCCGAATCGCACCACAAAAATTTGTAGCACGGCTTTCAATATATCTGCAAATGTTTACTACACTTTCAGCTTAAGCTTGAAGCATGCAATTGTAATAATAATAAAACAATTGAAATCCTTATATTTTTGAGTTAATATTTCATAATAATTGGAAGTTTCTTAATGCATTTATTCAATAAAAAAAAAATTATATGGTTTTCAAATTTTCTCGACACTTGTAATTTTTATATTTATGCAAATTTTCTTCAATTATATTTATTTACTAACTTAAAAGTTTTGTTACCTAGTATTTTCCGCAGCGTATTTAATTGTCCACTTCATGCTGATAGCAGTTTTTTTTTTAGCTTTTAAAGCTCATTAAAAAGCATAGCCAAATGGAAAGCAGTGTGTAAAACCATATAAATTAGTAAAATGCGCACTTGTTGTCGTTTGCCCAAACGTATTAATTAGTCCCAATGGTTTGACATTTGAGGACTGTGCAGTCAAAAGAGGGGGGAAGAAGAGTCTCATTGCATGATTAATAACCGGAGCTTTTAGGCAGATGGCAGATGGCATATGTCAATGCTAATGCCACGCCTGGTTTCGACACGCATGCCGCACACCTAATCACTGTAAAATCGCTTGATCAGTGAAGCAAAACGTGACATAATTTTGCAGCTGAGCAGGGAATTGGGGTTGGGCGGTGATCTATTTTAATTGGTTGCCTCACCTTTTAATGAATTCCAATTAATGCCAAATGCGACGAGTTCGACATTTTAATGGGCCATGCATTAGGAAAGTGCATTTAAAATTTGGCTAATTTGTTGCACAACCATGCAGCACACAATGCTGCGTGTGGCATGGAATTTCATTGAAAAATTAATTAATTTTTGCATTTCGGCACCAATGTCAATTATAAATTGATTTGGGTAATTGTTATTCAATTAATTAACGGGATAGTTCAAATTTAGAAAATTATGTACAGCAATGCAGGTGAATATTCCGACAACTTTTCACGACATCTTGTCCACAAGTGCTTACTCCTAATTAAGCTGCCAGTGCTTCCTGTTTATCCTTTGCCATCAAAGAAACGACCCAGCCAAGCTCAGAGTAATTATAAATGCAGCCAGCCAGACAGGACCAGCAGCAGCAGCAGCAGCAGCAGCAGCAGCCGCAGCACTAGAAGGTTGGCAGTTGTTGCTGTTGTTGCTGTGCGTGTCTCGCCGGGGAGTCAATATCGTGCAGAATTCACTTCATTATGCGATGATATAAAAGTTGCGCATAAAAGTGCGCTACAAAGTACAAGTAATAGACTTGGCCAGCGAAAGGTACGCTTTTAATGCGGAAGCACCCATTGACAAAACATTGGCAAACATGCTCCGGTGTGTGACTGGCGGCCATTCATTAAAGTTGCCACAGTTACAGTTGGGCCATTTGGTACACCTTGCCACACTGCACAAAAAAAGACTGATCGTAAAATACAAAGAAGATTTTGCGATAAAAATTCAGCTTTTGGTGATATTCATTAGCATTTGTTAGTAAAGATAGTTATTCGAATCGAAATTTAATATCAATAAATTTTTAAGTATTATTTATACCTATATCAGATTAATTTTAGATCGAAAAATAACTCATATTTTGCTTTGAAAATTAAACTGTTTCACAAAACAGTTTTGCGCATCTTTTCGCTCACATAATTTTAGGTGAGCAAATGAAAAAGCTCGCTATAACATTATACCATAAATATGTTTACTTGTGCTCTTTCAAAAACAGCCCATATATTCTCAGTGCATTCGAGTCTGCTTGTATGCTTCCCATTAAAAATGTTGTTTGCTTTTCATTTTTATGTTGCTGTTGTGTGATAAGCGTTGATATATTTTTGTCGCAAGTTGATAAAGCGCCAAAAAGCAGGCAACTCAAAATAACGAGAGAATGGAACAGAGAATGAGATATATATGTATATATATATAGAGAGAGCGAGAGAGAGTGAGACAGAGATCAACTCTGCAAGTTGGTGCATTACAAATTCCATTACAAAACGCCAAATGAGACGAAACGAACAAATCAAAACTAATTTGCGGACGTAATGCAGCAGCAAAAACAAGTAAAACCATCAAAAACAACAAGTACTACGAGAGCACAGATTACAATGGGCAACAATGATTACTACAACTGTAATTGCAACTACACACACATATACACACACGCACACGCACACACATACAGAACAGTCACTTACACACAGCGCAAATGAAAATCGTGGCGAAAGAATTCGCTTCGGGTGGGTTTTGATTATAGAGCTGTTTTTGGGTCCTTCACGTGAAATATGTGCTAATTAGTTTGCGCACAAGCGGCAATGATTGTGGCAAATGGATTTGATATACGAGTGGGGGCAGGGACAGTAGCAGGGGCAGAGGCAGTGACGGGTGGAGTGTCGGAAACTGTGTGACCCCAGAAATTGCAGGCAGACCACAGCTCTTGACAATGGCGACAATAATAAGCGAACGCTTGAACGTCAAGTGTGTTCACTTAACGACTACTTTCTCGATATATGGAAGAAACGTGTTGACTTTTTGACAGGTGTCTTCGTTAAACATTAATAAATGTGGTTTCTTTAAAATGAGTTAAATTTTCAATTGCATAATACGAGAGTGTTAAATTTACTCGGCAGTTTAAGAGTATTAATAAATAAATATATATTCTGGAAACATTCTTTATAAATAAATATAAAACACTCTCTAAATATACTAAAACTAAGCATGTTGGTCGAAAGGGATTTAAAGATGGTTCAGTGCAACACTTAAAATATATATCAAAATACTGAATTTTAGTATGAAATCTTGAATTTTGAAAAGGTATCTTTTTCTACGTGCAAATGCTGCCTTTTTTCGGTCATATAATCTCTCCATTCATTTATATACAGATTTCAACTTATGGAACGCGCTGTGCGGCAGCAAAACAGAAACCAATCACAAACTTATCTGCGCTCGGTTAATCAAGTGCAGAGCAAACAGCAGCTGAGCTGCAAGTTGTAACTATGCTGCATCTATCATTTTTCTGATAGTTTGCTGCTGCTACCCCCACAACAGCAAAACTTTCGCTCAATTGTATTTGGCAAGATGTTTACGACGCTTGCTTAGCATATTCTTTTTATATACCAAATTTTTATCTTTTTTTTTCTTTTTTTTTTGTTCATTCGTTTTGTCAGTGGCGTCATTTATTTTATTTGCCTTTCGCGCCGATTTTTATTTTCGACCCAGCACGAATACAAAAGAGCGAGACGAAACTTGAAAATGAATTTACAGCATGTGTGTGTGTGTGTGTGTGTGTGTATATGTATGCCATGCTGCTGCACGTGAGATAAGCTGCATAGTGCACTGGCGACATTGAAAAATTGCTTGGCAAATTTCAGTGCAACTCATTGCGACAGCTACGCAAATAGGCTGCGAGGCGCAATGCTGCCAATTCGACATTTTCTGCCGTCAAAATTGTTTATTTTGAGTTTTTTTTTGTTGTGTGGAATTTCAGAATTTCTGCTCTTTTAAAAATGTGTTTTCTTGCGCTTCTTGGTAACCAATAGTAATGTGAAGTAATAAATTAGTAGTAGTTATTTAAAATAAGTAATTAAAAGATAAGAAGTTTCGCAGTGATAAAACCAGCAAATGTATGTCTTCAATTTTATGTCTCCTCGAAAGAGATTTTCGAAATATGCGATATGAAATGACTATCAAAAAATGTCACACCTGCTGCATTTAAATCACTTTGTATAACTGCAGCCTCTACAGTACATACTGCTACTGCAGCTTCTGCAGATCAACATTGAACGCAAGTCAAATATTAGTGATTGCTGCTCACATGGATTAGGCATGAAGATCACGTTGCGAAATCATTTAACGCTGCTTGTGGTCTGTGCCGAAATTAGCGCAAATTAAACGCAGGTGTACGTGTCTCCTGGCTATCCTGTAACGTCTGATATCTGGCCCGATTGGTACTCAGTAGCAACTCCCCCACTAAGCCAGAAAAATGAATTACTATTGGCCGCTGGAATTACGTAGCGTTCGTCAGTCGGTTGATTTGCTTCATGCTGCCGCTGCTGCAGGGTAAATATTTCATCAGAGGCTGTCCTCTCGCAACATGTGCAGCGTTTGGATATTTTGTTTGAAAATTGACGTTGACAGGCAACAAAAGCAGCCGAAGCCACATTTTGCATTGATTTGTGGTTGCTGTTATTGCTCTTACTTTTCAGTTAGACGCAAAATTAGTTTAGGGCCTAAAACTTTTGGCTGAGAGCTACACAGAGTTTTGCACTAATTTGACAGCCAACTCAAATGAAAACTAAAAATATATTGGGTTTTGTTTTATAACCAGAACCAGAGATGTATATCAAAGATCAAACTATGGTTGAGTGCTTTGTCATTATTTGAGAGCTGATTTAAATTTATTTGGTGCTTAAACTCAGGAGATTTCCGGAAGTTTAATGCAAAATATTAGAATTTTAATGGATTGAATTGATATTCTATAAATAAATATCTTTAATGAAGTGGGATACAGATATTTGATGCTATACACAGACTCCATTGCAGTACACTAAAGTGTGTCTGTGCTTTTTGTTGCTTAAATAAGTCAATAAAAAACTATTAATTTCAGATCTGATTTTGATGTTTCTAGTCAGGTATTACTTATACAATTTACAAACGTTATTTGTTCGTTTGATTTTACATGCTGAATAGCCACAAAAAAGATAGATAATAAAAATTAGGCTGACCTAATATGTAAATTTTAATCTATGTAACGAAATATAATATCAACACAAAATATTTATAATTAATCAAGTACAAAAATAGACAAAATAATTCGTAATTAAAATGTATCATAATGGTATTAACTACATATCCGATTTTTGGGATTATTCCTCATAAGTCCTTAACACAATAAACACACACACACATGAAATCCACATATGCCCCATGCTGGCTGCGGTCTAGCCGCAATTATGAATTACCAGCTTGACGCCAACTAGCTATCGGAAGCGGTGGTAGGTGCATATTAGGTTAGGTTAAATTAAAAAAAACCTCGCAGTATACTATTATGTTGTCAATTATTTGCTATTAATTTAATTACGAACACAAAAAACTGGCATTTAAAATGCCTAAAAATTTGCAAAAACATGAAAACATATTAATAATTAAACCGTCTTTTTTTTGCTACCCATTAAAAGAGCTTCAAATTCCCATTCCCCAAGGTACATAAAAAAAACTGGCTCCTTTTTTTTCCATTTTATGGATTGCCAACAAAAAAAATATGCTGCAAATAGAAAAGGAAGGTGTACAACATTTTTGCGTAGAGTTTGTTGCGCGGTCACCAGGGAGATGTGGCATAACAAAACCAGAACTGAACCGAACCGAACCGAACTGAGCTAAAGTCGTTTCCATAATTAACATGTAGCTAAAGCAACTGCCAGCATGCTCATTAACATAATGTGCGGTAACGGCAGGTCATGCCTTCAACCCAACACCCACCCACCCAAATCTAACCATTCGCCGACTTCAGTACGCCCAATTTGAAGCTGCGAGCTTAATAAAAAAATCATAGAACATTTTTAGATGCGAGAGGTGCATTAAAAAAAATATGTATATACATATATATATATATATGTATATATATATATACAGTTCACTTAACGACCACAAGTCGGCACAGATTTTGTACTGCTGTCTGCTGTAGAGCCATGTTTTAGCTCTGAATGTCTCTACTTGACCCCCTTTCTGCCGCCCCATCCCCAAATGCTATTCATTAAATTGCGTGTGTGCGTATCCGTGTCGCCTCTTAAGCTTTTTTTTTTTCATCGAGTTCACCTTTTCGTTTTTAGGCGTATTATTGAACTTATATTCTGGTTATTATACTTTGTCGTCATGTTGTGTATTTTATTTGGATTTATGAAATATTCATAGCCTTAGCCAACCACAAAAACTCCACCAAAAACACTTTCCCAGCACTGCGCTGTATTGAGTTGAATTTTAAAAGGGTCGAGTCTAAGTTGCACGTATCTGTTACAAGAAATGTGCACTTAATTCTTGGCAACACTTTTCAAAAGTTTTTAGCTACATTTTTCAGTGCAAAAACTTTGGCAGCCAGGCAGAAGTAATTGTGGTGAGAGTAACTGTAATTGTGACTGTCTGCTGCAAATGTTTTCTATTTCTTCGTCTTCGTTATATAAATTGCAACAATTAAATAAATACACTTGACACATGTTGCCCACCATATTTGTGGCTGTAATTAAGCGCGAAAAGTTGCTGATGTCGCTTGCTCATGCGAAATAACTTGACACTAATATGGGACTGCTGATTACGTGTGTCATCTGCAAATGTTGAGCTGATAAAAAAGACATACACGCGCACATATCTGCTCTAATGACAATTGACATAATTGATATAGGTTGACTATTGAGTAACAACAGTTTTCGCTAAGTCTCGTTGCCTCTCAAGCAACCTTCTCAAAGTTAATGATGATTTCCCCATACCTATTATAGCAATTATAAATGGATGTAGAACTGAGAAAAGAATACTTTTATAAGAAATTAATTATAATTCCATATATGTATATATGTACATGTGAACAGTATGTTTTATCTAAGAAATTATCAAATAAATTTGTATGTAAATTTATCACTGATAATAGAAAGTATGAACGACTTTCTATTTTAGCCCAACCAATAAGAGCAGATGAATGCTTAGATGATAAGCTGAACTATTTCAAAATACGAAAAATGCGATTGAATTTGAATTAAAAATATAAACTAAATTATACTTTATAAGTGACCAGAATACCATTGATGTCAACGAAATATTGAACCAATACCAAATGCTTATCATAACGTTTTTTTGAGTGATTTCTAATAGAGTTTTACTTAAATTTATAACTGGAAATGCATCAAATTACAAGCAGTTAATTTCCTTTTATAATCAGATAAGTCATATATGGAATATCCAATCAGAAGCCAATTCAACTTACTACTTTATATATTTTAACGATTTCCCCTCCACAAATGCCCACATGCTAATTCAAATAACATTTAGCTCGAAAATTTGCTCTTCAAATAAGAATTGCCATTTAAATGTGTATATAAATATATATATATACGTACATGTATTTCTAAGCAATTATGATCCATTCAGCATTGCGAAGGGACATTTATCTGTGGTCTGCTTGTTTGCGCTTAAATGGAAGCGTTTATGTAGCTTGGCCAACAGCATCTAAAGATATCTTGCAAGTTGGCTTAAACGCAGTTATATAAATATGACAAGTCCTCGCTGAAGTGGGCAAAAAAAAAAGCAGACAGCAGCTGCTTGAAAGATGTCCTTGGCTGGCAAAAGCAAGTTGTAATCAGCACAAGGAGCAAGGAGCAAGGAGCCAGGAGCCAGAAGCAAGCGAGAGCTGACTCAAGTGGCTGACTCAAGTTATGAAAAGTCATGATGTATTTGTGGCCATTAGTGTGGCAAAATGGCTCATACACACCAATATGTACACACACACACACACAGATACACATGCACACATACACAATCAAAAGCAGCGTCGAGAAATGAATATTTATGTTGGCAGTTTCCTCATCTGACAAGTGGCGTATACTTAATATTTTCATTGCGATTATTAGATGAGATCGCAGCGAAAACCATTTTGGCAACTGACCCAACTATGGCCAACAATCCATAATTAGGGCAACTGCGCAAATCATTAATCAATTTACACAACTGGCTACCATCCGTTTTGTTTATTTTAGCCAGGTGTCATTTGCATAAATGTCATCAGCACTAGCAACTTTTGTGAGGTTAGCCAATTGCTTTCAGGTGGTTAATTAATAGTAAAACCAAATTAAAGTATTGAGAAAACACGATTAGAAAATATTTCATTATACATATGTATATATTTTTAGAAATGCATATGTATTCTCATAGAAACACAAACAGAAAACTTATATTCTGTATCTTTATCCTCATGAGATTTTAAGAGTATGTGCTCGATTGTCGAGTATTTAAAATCGATATGTATTGATATGTAGAAATAAATCGATCTTAGCAAGAATTTATATTCAAGCATCGACATATTACCTATTTCATAAATGTAAACTTCATGATACCCGTCTTAGGCATTTTTAACTGCGACAGGGTAAAGAAACCCCGGTCAGATGATGATTGCGTAACGAACGCTGAATCAAGTTAAGCATTTACCTGGTAGAGGTCTTGCTGGATCCTGCAAAAAACTTTAACCTCATAGGTAAAGTGTCACTCATGAATATATGAATAAATATGAAATGCACACTCCTTCCCCCTCCATATCTCTCTAAGCTTAATCCTTGCAACAAACAGTTAACATGTTTCTACAAACTGCGCAGTGTGTGTTGGTATGTTGGTATGTGTGTTGTGTGCATGTGTGTTGAATTTTATATGGTCTGCTGACAAATTACGCGAATTTTCCATTAGTGGCAAATGCAGCCAGACAGCCAGCGAGCCGTTTCTCATGAGTTGCATTTTGTAAAATATATGCCTGCCACATTTTTGTGCCCCTCATCTCTAAAACTACAGTTCTCTCAACATATTCGCTCCGTTTCCAGGGTCAATTTCTAACAGCTTTCCAAACGCTATCCCTAAGCATATGAAAAAGTTAATAGAATGAAGCCACAGGAAATGATGAAGCTGCCGCAACATCATTCTGGGCATATGCCTACGACAAAGATTAATATCACAAAGCTCATTAAAAGTGTCAGTTTTAATATGTATTACTCATGCCACACCAGCCGAGGGGTTGTGAAGATGGCTGATACGCAACTCCAAGTGTGCATGCAGCTGAAAGATTCACGCGACGCTAAATAATTTGTCTACGTTGAAGTTCAAGGAACTGACTCGGCTACAGGGGAAATGGCAGGGAGGGTTGTTGGTGTGTGGGGGCGTAGACACGTCTGCGCCTTTTATTTTATGCTCCTTGTTTACAAAAGTTGGCCGCTGTTAATATATATGTGACAGGACAGATATACACGGTCGGGCCGCCATGCATCATTTGAGGCAGTCTAATAAATTTATTACAGCCAGGACACGCAACAAGACGAACAGTGTGGGGCTTGTGGGGCTCGTGTGGTTTTGGGAGCAGATTCAGCCAGCATTCAGGCCAAACGCTAATGATGTAACCACGTTTGCTAGCAAATTATCAGCACATCAAAAGGCTGCTGCAAATGGGGCAGCTGAACAGCGAAGTTTGCCAGAGAAAACTTGGGCTAGGAAATTAAAGTGAGGGTGCAACGCAAGTGTTGCGATTTTAATGAGCATTAGCATACTGATTGTAGTGTGCTTAACTGGCAACGTTTTAAGCAACATCCGCGAAAGAGAACGTTTTATATAGAGCTGTTGGCAAAATTGCTACAGTTTTTGGCTAAACACTTTTGGGTTTACATTTGCTTGCTTGTTATATTAATAGTTGACAGTAGGTAAAGCGGAGGAAAGGCTCAGGAAAGGAGATGAACCTGGTTAAATTTTCAAATTCCATTGAAGACAAATACATTTGTTTTCGCAATTTTCTGTTTTGTTTTTGAAGATTACATTTACATTTAAATCAATATTTGGCAAAGTGTAGTTTTTGACAAATTTCCTGTCCTCAGGCGAGACTTTTGCAACTGTCGGCGGCACATTTAGATCGTCATTTACTAAATTGTTTTCTAATAGTACAAGTGGTGCTGAGATCTTGGCCACTGTTGCAGATGTCTTATCAACGTATATATAAAGAAAAAGTCTGTGTTTTTATCTTTTGCATGATGTGATGAAATTGCAGTAATAAACTTGATGAAAGTGTCTAAAAGAAAATCGAGTGTACCGCCAGCCGACACAGATTTATCAAAACTGGGCAATCTGCCGCCTGCGTCGAGAGCATTGTACAGAGATATTTCTTGACCAAAATGACAGGCAGACAGACAGACAGATGGGCAGACAACAAGAGAGACAGACTAGCGTTGCTCGAGAATAAAATCGTGAAATATATATTTAATTATAACTCACAATACTAAGCAACAAGTGGAGGACGCATAGCGTCCACAAAAAAAAAATAATAATTTACTGCAATGGGGAATTTAAAGTGGCTCTTGTGTTGTTATTTTGCCAAGAAAAATGCAAATACTGCAAAATAGTCGAATGCCAATTATTTTGCATCTCAAAAGACGGAGGGCATCAGCAACTGCTGCCATTTATGTCATGTCTCATGAATTCAAAAACAAAAATTAAATACATCTTAATTCTCATATTGAAATAGCACTACTCAACTTATGGTTCAAAAACTCAGCGAGCCATAGATATATTTATATTTAATATACATTTACATATTTTGTGCACAATTTTTACTTGCGGTAAAATCTTGTTATTTAATTTTCTCATTTTACATGCATTCAAGTGGCTGCTATTCATTTTGAGCAGCTCCATAAAAAAAATATATGTATCAATATCAATTCCGAGTTCCGAGACCAAGCGAGTATTTTGTTGCATTTCTAATCTGGTTGGCCAATTTACTGGCGTTTTAATTCGAAATCAATTTGCCAGCATATAAATCAAAATTGCAACACATAGCACGCTGTGTGTGCGAATGTGTCTACCACTCTAGGGAAAGGGAGAAGTGTGCGCAGAGAGTAGATCTTCCAACAAGTACCTTGGGAACTGGCACACATGGCAATCAGAGGAAAAATGTTGTAGAGGCCTTTTATTGTTTATATCTGTGTTTTTTTTTACCTGGGGAGAAAGCTACTGTTGACCATTTGAATGTTGGTTGGCAGTTGCAATTGTGCATTTATTGTAATTAAATGCGAGAAACTATCAGTGATTAAGCATAACTACATGAGGCTTAAACACATGATCAGTCACGCCCACATTCTCAATGTAGATGTAAAAGGTTGTCGTATTAATTGGCTTAATTAAAGTTGCGCTAAACATTTTTTACAATTGATCAATTGAGGCAATAACAAGCGTTTTGTGTCTGCGTGAGTACTTTTTAGAGTATTAGTGAGTACGAATAAGTACATGTGAATATGAATGCTGAGATTAAGAGGGAGCTCTGACCAAAGCAATGCCAAACTCAATGCAAATGTCAAAGTCAAATAACAAGCAATATTTATCGATAACCTAGCTTGAAGCATTGTAATAATTTTATAAAATAAATTGGCTTATTTTGTGAAATTTTAGAACAATAAAAGTAACTTAGTTGGAGCAGAGTTTAGATGAGAGTCAGCATATGAAGAATTTATATTGTCCAACTCAAATCATTAATAAGTTTTTAATGCTAAAATTCACTTTCATTTTATTTTCTACTCGAGTGATCTCGAAAAGCTAATCCGTTAACAGCTTAACATAATAAGCGGATTTGATTACTTTTAACTGTTACCATTTTTAATATATAGGTTCACCATATCCACATATTATGAGTACATTAAAAGTTGAGGCTACTTTGAACCGCATGGCCAGCACATTACCGCAAATTGGTAAGCCGAGTGATGGGCCTGAGGCTGAGGAGTGAGGCGAGAGGCGTGACTGGTGTGGCAGTCACGATGACGATTGCCGCATTGGAAACTCGAGATGGGAAAGGCTTTGTGGTAAGTCCGAGTTGCATAAGTCAAGAGTCTGCTAATAAGTACATTCAAGTGTACTCATATCTGGTAGATCTTGAGTCGAGAGTCAAATGGGCGGGTGTTGGGAGCGGGAAGTTGGGACACACTCACTGACAATGGGACGGTGTGTAATAGGAGCACCCGTGAGTGCTCAAAACCGCATTCAAATGGCCTGCGCATTATGTTCACATTATTATTTTACATATTCTTTTTTTTTAAGCTATAACTTTTTACTTTTTACCATTTTTGCTAAGGCCTCCGAGCTTTACCCTGGTAGAGGGTATTATAATTTGATCGTGGCATATGTAACGATTTGACGCCCGACCGGATCGGACCTTTATATCACATATCTGCTATAGGAACAATCAGTCGGAAGTTTTAAGTTATGAGATCTGATCCAATATAACTGCAAAAATGTGGAATATTCAGTTAAAAGTCAGTTGTAAAACTGAAGACATCTAAATCAAATAAATATATAAGAAAACTACTAAAGTTTAGATGTCAGCAGAATAATTCCGGTCTAAAAGGGCATGTAAAAGTTAACCATTCGTTCTCGATTTGGTTGTACTCCGTACTCTTATATATACAAAGCAGCAGAATGCCATTAACTTCCTGCTCATTATGTTCACATTGCTGTTGTTATTTTTGGACTGTTTAATTGTTGTTGCTAGAATTGTTGTTGCTCTGTTTAACAATGCTTTTTGCCACTAATTTGTCAAACATTAAAAAGAGTCGTAAATATAACAATCAACTTTAGACATTTTGACATTTTGCGCTGCTGTTTTTCGTGTGCCGCCAACCATGAAGGTTATTTCTAAAGTCAGTAGAAGCGCCTATATACATTTATATATATGTATATTTACCTATATATATATAGGTAAATATAGGTATATAAAGGTACAACTGTGTGTGGAATAAAAAGTAGTAGCAGTTTGAGAGAGAACAAAAGGTTAATATAATCGAGCATTGGTTGACAAATATAAGGTTTGTACATTTCGTTTAATTGAATATAATGGTTTTGTTCAGGAGAGATCTAGCATGATAAAACTGCAATGCATTTAAGTATGCATATCCACTACTTTAATCAACTATAAACAACTATAATTTGACTAATTCTGTCTGTGTTGCGATGTCTACTGAACTTTCAAGAGACACTAGCATATTCTAATATATTTCAGAATATTTTCGACGACATTTTTCAGCTAGATTAAGTTTTGAAATGTGTCAGCTAAGTATTAAATAACTCTGGCAGAATAGAAATGCATATATACATATATGATTTATCAATACATATCGCTTGAAAAGAAGAGTTATTTTGCTTTAGGTGACAGCAATACCATTTGTGTTGTATACTTTTTAAATCTAAACGCTTTAATGAGCTTTAATATTTCTATTATTTGCTAAGCGCTGCATAATCAATTTCGATCACTTATATTAGAATAGAATATACAGAAAATTTAAAGTGTATTAAATGGAGAAATTGTAATTTTCAATCAGATTAAAGTGAGAGTAGCACAATTAATCAAGGTTGAATCATTAAAATGATTTCGTAACTATTTCTTACTAAATTCAGGAGATATTTATTAAACAAATAATCATTGCGTTTGCTTGTGTATTTGAATATTCCCCACTGTTAAACAGACTGTTTAAGTAATTAACGCAACAACAACAGAATTAGCCACATCAACTGCAATAGTAGCAGCTGAGGAAGAACGTTGTTTTGGACTGCTATAAGCGTGATGACAATTGTCGACATCGTCGCCGACGTCGACAAAGCAAATTAGCATTAGCATGAGTAATTAACTTAAATACAATAGAACAATTTAGTTTTCCAAATTGCACACGAACCGTCTGCGTCTCTGCCACACTCTCCCTTCCTCTTTACCCAAATGCCCCCCAGCAGCAACGTTGCTCGCACAATTGATATTTGCGCATTTCCTTGCGAGGAAAGCGGTGGGGATGGGGATGGGGATGGGGCTGGTGAATGGGGAGAATCTGTTAGAGGGCATCGTCATGTCACCATTTTAGACTGTAATTACGCGAACGCACGTCAGCCGAACAGAGAACGGAATTCAACGCTCGAGCGGATATCGGAGCCATCGCAGTGGACAAACCCCTTTTTACATAATCTCCATATGCATTGCAATAGTAGTTGTATCTATTCATGTTATACACTGTATTTCACCTTTTTTGCATATAAGCTTCGTATGTTTAATGTGTATATGCGTTGTTTTAATGGGCTTTTGATGACCTAATTTCTGTCCACACGAGTTTCGGTGTGATTGAATTTTCGATAGTTCTAAGTGAACGAATAAATTGCAGCTAACTCCAAGGTTTTTGTTTCATAATACTTGCGTGTTAAACAAGCGAAAACTTATTGTATGACTATATGATGCATACCTGTAATTAGATAAGAAAAATACACAGAGAATTAGAAATGTGCATTAAAACATTTTTATAATGCTTACAGTTAAAGTTATTTCCAGAACTCAAATAAAACAGCGCATTAAATAAGAGCTAAGAGTCGTATTAAAAGTTGAATTTTTGTAGCGTATACAAATTATTTTAGATAAACCAGTATACAAAATACAGGCAAATATTTTAGTTGGACTCAGTAAAGCGTAGGAAAGTTTTTCGTCTTAAAGTCTACAGAAAATAGATGTGTAAGCTTTATTTTAAATTTGTATACTTTTAGAATTCAAGATCATAAAAAACATAATATGAGTTTAATATAAAATCTTCGATTGAAAATTTAACGTAATATACGCTTATCGGAGTTATTGGCGCTGAACAATTTGGATTTTATGGTCCAGACAAATGGCAAATGCTGAATCAGCGTCATTTGTGTGCTGGCAACACAATAGGCGCCAATCGCATTTAACCCATGTTGTCCAATACAATTATGCCATAAAACTGCTGCCAGCCAATCGTTTTTCAATGGTTTTTCCCTGGCCAAGTATAATAGAATAGCAGAAGGCATTTGCCTTTTTTTTATATTATTTTTTCTTGCTTTTTGCTTTTTAATGCATCACAATGCCCAATGGGTTGCTTTCTATGCATGGCTACAATTTGAAATTAAGCAACGATTCCTTTTTTGCCAGCATTTCATATGCACGCTCCCGGTTGAGGTTAGAGTTAGCTTCGGGGGGTTGGCTTGGTTGCTGCTCGGTTTTGTGGTATGCTGTTTGGTGCCTTTTGTGGCTTAAATAGGCGGAAAAGAAAATTATGTTTACGCAAAGTGAAAAGAAAGGAATGCGGCTCAGGCTAAAGGAGCCCGGTGATGGGTGCTGGGTGTTCGTTGCTCGGATTTCTATGGCATACTCCTAGGCGCATTGTTTGTGACTTCACCCCGGACAGTGGGACAGGACAAACAGCACTCCGATTAAAGCCCAAAGCGTTGGCCATCCAAACTCAAACTCATGCCATGTGCTTTGGCAACTTACATGCAACTCAAATTAAATGAATTGCTCAACGCGCACAAAAACCCTCCTCAGGCAGGCACCCATCTACTCATCTGCCCATCAACCCTTCAGCTCCAACTTCAGTTGCTATGCCCCACTTGGCGCCCCCCATTAAAATCATGCTTCAATGGATTTTGACCAGTTTTTTTGTTTGTGGCTCGGAAAGTTTTTGTGTTGGCTGCATTAACCAAGCTGGAAAGTGGTCCAGCAGCAGCAAAAAGTTGCCTCCTCTGTCCATTCCCCTGCTTTTGCCTCTGCCTGTCTACCAAGTACTTAGCTAGGTAAATGAACTATAAAACACTCTGCTGAATAATTAACGTGCGTTCTCATAACCAGAACAGCAGCACTTGAAAAGTTGATCGACTGTAACTCAAATGATTTGATGATATAAGTTCATTTTCATATACGTAGCCATAATACATATATGTATGTTTAACCCAGTTGATATTTCAGTTAAATTGAATTCATATATTCAAATATTCAGTTGCGACTCAGAGGTAAACTATAAAACTTCAATATTTAATCTTAAGAAAGAATATAAGTTATGTGAACTTCAAAGCTCAAAAATAATTCACAATTTTTGTTTTTAAAAAAAGAGTATATGAGAAGAATAAATAGTTAATAATAAATAGTTAATATTTAGTATATATATCATATATATCTATATATGTACATAAACATATACAAAAAATCGCTGTTCTTTAAAGTAAGATCAAATATTCTTGATAAATGCATTAAGCATGGAATATATACTTGAATTATTCACAAACCGTTTATAAATTATACATAAAAATTTCTTAAATTCAAAGAAAATGCAAATAATTTTGAATCTCTAATTTTACTTTCGGTAGCCTTAAAGTTGTATCATCGATTTCAAATTTCGCTGTGCTGCCCAACTTATAGCTAAACTTTGCATATTTGTATTAAAGCTTTTGTCTTTTCCTAACGGCAACTACTACAACACTGCTTGCATAAAACATCAAAAGCTGTGCCAAAATGTACAGGTCCCTATGTGCACCACCACCAAAAGCACCATCGGAAATGCCGCACCCCTGTGCACGCCTGCTGTGGTATTAGTGCCCCAGCAAGGCGCGAAATCGCATGCAAAACAAATAAAAGCAGCAAAGAGAAAAAAAAAAACAAATACGTTGAAATCAAACAGAGAGAGAAAGAATGAGCAACTGAAATCCAGCTACCACTCGCACCCTTCAGTTATGCTCTGATATTTTTGGCATGCAGCAGCGATTTGTGATTGTTGTTGTTTTCTGGCGCATGATGTTTGGTTTGAGGGCGAAATAAAGTCACATAAACAAAAGTCGCCCTAAAGTTGATTTCCGGTTTCCGCTCAAATGGTCGCCGCCTGCGCGTTCGTGTGAGAATTGTGTGTGCTGCCTGCAGCCCAACTGCAGGTGTGTCAGTGTGCGTGTGCGTGTGTGTGTGTGTGTCTGTATGTTTGCACATTGTTCATATTTTATGAATGACTTTAACTACAATGAGCTCAAAAAAGTGCTCGCATATTTTGTTTGCTTGTGTTGCAGCTGTTAACTGAGATTCGAAAACAAGAGCAGCAGAGAGTTAAAGTCTTAATGATTCGACTGAGACTCTGCAAATCAAAATTGTGACGCATTGGCAAGCAAAACAAATAAATGACATAGCAAATTCAGAGACTTGCACGAAATGGTCAATATAATATAGAAAGAGAGAAACATGCCGAGCCATCTAATTGTGATGGACAGCAGCACTTTGGGGCCGACGGGGCGCAACTAATGAACGGCACCAAAGTGCGCCGCACAGTTCAAACAGCACGCACAACAAGGAGCAGCAGGAAAGATGTACCCTCTCTCTGGCTCTCTCTTGCTCTTTTCCTTTCTCTCTACGGAGTTGGAGTTTGGCAAATGGCCAAACAAAGGCCACAAATCTGAGGCGAGACAAAGCGCCTACATAACACATTGTCTCCTTAGCGTAAGTGCAGTGTTGTTTTCTTCTGGCCTCAAAACTAGCTTGTTTTTGTTTGAAAATCAGGCAGTAAATCCGGCATTTTAGCAGTCAAGTTTTTTATTTATCAATTGCTAATAATTATTATCGAACGATTTTTAAATATTAACACAGAAAATATAGCACTGATTCCTCGGGAGTATTATTAAATGGAAAAATTAAAGTTTGTTTTGTAAGTGCGACTGAAAATTGTATTGAAAACTAATATTTATTAAACAAAAAAATGAGCTCACTAAATGCCAAATTCAGTTTTTGCTTTCTCATATTTTGTTATCATTTCTTCTAGCTATTTATTCGTTATTATAGAATAAAGTCATAGAATAATATAATAATGCATAATAACAAGAATAATCGGTGACCTTCTCAAAATGCGCAAAGTGAGAAAAAGTTTTGATCAGTTTACTTATCATATATTTTAAAGCAAATGCCAAATAGCTTATTCAAAATTTGAAATAAGTATATAAATTGAAAAGATGGGATTGCCAAAATAAATTGATATGAAACGCTGGGTCTGTTAATGGTTTAAATAAAAAACTTTTTT
The DNA here is from genome assembly GCA_035041595.1 of Drosophila basisetae. NCBI lineage: Eukaryota > Metazoa > Arthropoda > Insecta > Diptera > Drosophilidae > Drosophila > Drosophila basisetae. Next base: position 1,804,071 of record JAWNLB010000147.1, on the reverse strand, counting down.
AATATAAAACTTACATTTAAAATACTTAATACTAGCTGTTTTGTTTCTATGCAAAAGTTGTCAACACTGTTTGGGTGGCATGTGGCAATGTCATTTGTCGTGGCAGCTGTTGCTGCTGGGGCAAGAGTGGGTAGCTGATTCGCTGATTCTCGTGTGTCCTTCCTGATGAGAAGCATGCGATGCGTGTTGTTAACGCATTACGAGGCAGCATGTTCAGCACATTAGCAGCTAAAGGGTCGGCAGTACGCAATTTTGTAGGTGCCACAAAGAGCGAGGGAGCGAGAGAGTGAGAGAGAGGGGGGAGAGAGAGGACGAGCATTGCCTTACGGTATTTGTTTAACAATTTGCAATTACTGCCCCATCACTCTCTCCCCCCTTTGCTTGCGCATTTACAATTTGAGTGAAAACAAATAAAAACAAATTCAACCGCAGCGTGTAAATTAAATTCCAGAGAAAAGAAAGGTGGGCAGCATGTGGATGGAAGGCCCATAAATTTTCAATTGATAGACCGCACCGTCCGTTCAACTATAAATATTTAATTACATTTAACCTTTTTGCTGACCGCAAAACTTTTGGCTTACAAGAAGTTGGAAATAACGGCGACTAAACTCAAATGAAACTTCAATTATTCCACGTAAAAAATACGCAAGAAGCAAAATATTTGACAATATCCGTGGCAACACAGCTATATGAAAAAAAAATCAAAAGCAAAACGAGAAATGAAAAATAAGGGAAATGGTGAAATTTTGGGCTCTGGTCACGATCTGGTGTTTACATGGGACACGGGACACACTGAAACTTGCTTTTGTTTATTAGGCAGCGCCTAAAAGCAACGTGTCTTTACAGTTGCGCATACCTACAGATTTTTTAACCGCTTGTTTGCTGATTTGTTTGACTTGCGTGTCGATGATGACACAACACAAAAAGTTAGCAAGCAACAAAGCAACAACCGGTCAGGCGGTCGGCCGGTCGCCAGGCAAAACCTAACAATAACACCGGCGGTAGCAAATCGGTAACTGAATCTTTCCGTTTATAAACCAGGAAACTTATTATACAAAAAAAAAAACAACAAATAGGAAAAAATAAAGAGCAACAGCAAAAATAAACCCAAACATGGCAACAAAAAAATTCCCTATAATAATAATCATAAAAAAGGCACCAGACGGCAAATGTCGCACTGCATAGCAACAGGACAAAGAAATGGTGGCATGCTGGGATGGGTGAGGGGCAAAGGAATCAACAACTGACCCAAGCGGAAATTGTTGCAAATGTCAGCACCAATTTTTTGGGGGGTTTTTTTTTTGCTGTTGCGTATGCGTGTTTATTTTACTTTATTTATTGTATTACGTATACGTAGTGTGCGTGGGACAATGTCTCGTTATGGGGAAAGGGGAAGCGACGATGTACGAATTGTCAGTTAACGGAAATTTCGGCACGTAGTTCACACGAACGGAGAACAGACTGGAGGGCAGCCTGATGATTTCAGCACACATACACACAAATCCACAAACACACGCACTCAGGAAGCAGGATACAGGAAGTGCGCGCTTATGGAAATGCAATTGAGGGCGTTTAAATTCAATTGACGATAAGCATGAACGCGACAGCAGAGCATTGAGCAAATGGCGACTGCTTAAATTGAGTAATAGATTGAAATGTATTCCCGTTAAGACTTTAATAATGGAATATAACTTGAAAATGTAACAGCTTCCGATTTTGTGGTATGCCATAAATGCTTTAAATTCAGATTAGATTAGATTGCACACATTTTTTGATTAATTATTTATTAATTTTACCTATAACACATTTATTTCATTTGAAAAAACTGAGTGAAAGCTAATATGGTATTTTAAAATTTAGTTCAGATTAATTTATAATGCCAGGACATCGCCGGATCATATCCCTGCCGGAAATGTTGTATTGAATGCGTGCAATACGCTGCGTATGAGCAATGTGCAATATGCTGGATAGCTACTGTAGCAATTAAGGAAAGGGATATGCTTTTAATTATTTGTGGCACTTGCTCTTTTTAGGATATTTCGAATGCCTCTCCCTAATGCCAATCGTATTTATGAGCCGTTTGCATGTTGTCGATTTGATGGCATCTCGTAAACAGCAGCAGCAGCCACAGCAGCAACCAGGCACAATTGGCGAAGGCTAGCAACAGCTAATGAGCCATAAAAGTGAACGAAAAAGCGACTTAATGAGCGTTAGAAGCGCAACAGCCGCTGGCGCCGATGTTGATTCTGACGAGATGTGCATTCCAAAAAAAAAAACACAAAAAATTAAAAAAGGAAGAAGCAAACTACAAAAAACAGTAAAGTATAATAGCAAAGGTGCTAAAAACTGCCGCAGGGCTGCGCAAAGCGCTAAACCGGGTCAAGGGATATTAATGATGCGCCTCAGCAGCTGCATCAATTTCAGGTGCAATTTCAGCATTCTGAATTCTCGCAGCTCGGCTTTCACCTCAGACGTGTTGTGGAAATTCACTCCGTGCACTTTGGTAATGAAGAATTATGGCCAATGTGGTGGGTGGCTTGGGTGAAGGTTTGGATCTGGGCAAACAGAACTTATTAATTTGTGCATTATTTAAGCGTGTAATTTATGTGCACAGCTTGCATTTTTAATTACATTACATGGCGTGCGGTTAATTCATGTTAAATGCATGCAATTGAAAGAGAGAGATGTGCGGCAAGGACGAGTAGTCAATGCAGAGTGCAGAGTGTACCTGTGTGTGGGTGAGTTATTCGCACAGACAAGCGTAATATGTTCTCCATCAGTGCAATATGGCATTTGTGTAATTAATTGAACTTTAATCAGCGACAGCTGCTGCTGCTGTGTATTACAATCAGTTTAAAACAAAATATAATATAAAGAGCACCACGACTTTGCGACCAAGCAATATCTGTACTAAAATCATATGCAATCATACCTAGAGTGTTTTACTTATCAATATTTTCTTACATATCTGAAAAACTCAAAATTGATTCTAATGCTGAGCCTTCTGTTGTTAAGGAAAGAAGACCCAAGGAGAGTCATTCACTTAAGCCATGTGCACTTTGGCGCAATTAACTTAGTTTTACACAAATTATTTCCGATAACATCAGCCAGTTCTGACCTTTTAATAATTTCATTTAGCGCCAAATTGTCTTAAACGAAATTGAATAAGGCGCGCACAAAAGTAGCGCATGAGGAAAAGGGCAAATACTCCGACACGTTGCAGAGAACCTTAGAGATGCTCGGCATTAAATGAAGTGAATACCACACAAACCGAAGTCTGTTGTCAGATAGGATTAAGTTTTAAGGTGTTCCTTTGTGTGATATCCCTAAACAGTTTACAATAATGACTTATTTTACTTTTCACTCTGCAAATTAAAATATGTGTTCTTTATTTATCACAGAAAATCTTTAATTGTTACACTCTAATTTGATGATATTTTTCAAAAATAAGAAGAATAATTTACCTTAACTTAAACATAAAACTTATATTTTTAAGAGCATTTTTCGATTATTTTCTATTGGTGTTTTTTAAACCCTTTGATTTACTATTGTGTTTTTAAATAATGTATCCATTAAAAATGGGTAAAGAAGACACAATTAAGTTGTGCAAAGATATATAACAGGCAGAAGAAAGCATTTCCGATCCCATAAATAGTACTTATAGCCATCAATATGGAGCATCAACACAATTCTTTTGCTTCCTTAACAATCAACTCGTGACACGCGCGCATCTCTAGCAGGACACACCTTTTGGACTGGCTGACGTCGGGGCGGAGCGTGCTATCTGACAATGGAATCGAGCAAATTCTTGTGTCCTGCCGACCAATTGTGGCCGGCAAATGGCGCCCAACGTTCCTTAAGCACTTGCCGGACACTTCCGGCGACTGCACTTGAGCAGCGCAATTCCCAACGTTTCTTGAGCCAAATTAAAGGTGGACGGCATTTCAGACGTGGTTGCTTTTTAAAATATCTTTTAATATTTTTTGATAACTTTTGGGAACTGCAGTAGTAATGCTGAAAATAGCTAAAATGCCTTGTCACAAACTCTTCAGCATTTGAATCGGGTAGGAACACAAATGGAAATCGTAAAACGAAAGACAACCCAACGTTGACATTTCACTTAGCGAAACGGATGGAGAAGGGTTGGTCGGTGCAGGGGCGTGGCAAACACACAATCATATATTTAAGTATTCGCGTAAGTCCCCTAGGGGGTGCACACGAAAGTTGTTTAGAAATTCATTGGGCCAAAACTTTTTTGCCTGTTCAGTAGTTCTTGTCTTTATGTCTCTTACTCCCCCCTCTCGCATGTACCCCTCAATTTATTCAGAGTTATAGCGTGTGTCGAGACGACAAATAAATATTTGGACAGCAATTTCAAGCAACGTGCTGGCCAAAAGAGTAACAAAATAAAGCGAAAACAAAAATTAAATTGTTGATTTGAATTTGCCAAACACTAGGGAAACCAAAGAAGGCAAACCGCCAAACTCAAGAGCATCGCCAAGCAATTCAAATCACATTGCATTTATTTATAAGCACTACGCCTGAGTTGACTTAGTTGCCGGAAGCCCAACTACTTTTCTGCGTTGCCAGCTGCGCATGAGGGCAACTGTCTCCGATTCACGCTGCATTTGTTGTGCTCCCAGTAAAAATGGAATAAAAACGTATGACAAAATCCAGATATATTATTTCGATAGGTTTCGGTGAATATAGATTTTTAAATTGATATTAAACATTTTTGGGTATCTTTTTGTCCAGCACAGCTTCGATTTGTTTATTTCTGCTTGTATCAACTAACTGGGCACGCCACCTAGCGGTCAGCTTGGGAAAATGTCAACTTCATAGTGGGCTCCAAAAATGTTATTTGCATACTAAAATGTCAAGCAGCAGAGTGAACCATAACTTAGGAAATGACAAAGACCACTGCCACTGACAGAGTGAAAAAAGAAACAGATAATTTGCGAGTGGACAGGAGATGAAGAATTCTGACATTCTGACAGCACGCCATTTTGACCCATGGCAATTTCCGTACAGAGGGAGCACACGACAAAAATTGTAGAGTATGCTACTGTCTGATGTTTTTATTCTTTAGCCAAACTCGATGGCAAAAAGTTAAAAGTTTAATTGTGCGCAACGCTTAAATGCAACGCTGGACAGGCAGGAAAACAGGATGTGCGAGGTGGGGGCGTGTGCTGTGAGTGCGGCATCTGTGACAAGTTTTATTAAGTTTATTTTATATATTTTCGCAGTTGTGTGTGTGTCTGGGGTGGGGAGCGGTGCCACAAACTTGTCGGCTTACATTTTGTGTGTGTTGGTTGCAACTTTGATAAAATCAAATGTGCATGCTGTAAATAGAGGCGATATGGGATAAAGGGTTGCGGGTTGGGGTATGGGGTATGGGGTATGGGGTGGCATGTCAGGCACGCTCTTATGTGGCAGGTTGCACACACTTGACTGCTCAATGGCCTTTGCAAAGCTGAGGCTGCCCGGATGTCGGACAATGGTCACTTAAAGCAGCAAACCGTGCATACTCGTAAAACGTTTAAGCGAACCCAAACCGTAAAAACAAGGGTAAAAAGAGACAGAGGGAAGGAGACAGAGAGGAAGTGAGAAAGAGAGAGAGAGAGAGAGAGAGAGAAGAGGATTGAAGAGTACAATGTAAAAGGAGTGACAGGTAATACATATCCTCGAGGGCAGTTCGGGTGTGTAAAATATTTAAGTGCCTTCAGTTGCTGTCATACCTTTTTAATTGACTTATTAATAATTCATGGGGATCAACGCACACACGCACACATATATATAAACAAATAAAAAAGAGACGGGGACATATGCCTCACATTCATAAATACAAATGTACTCAGTGGCAAGAGTGCGATTGGCGAGACAAGTGCGAGAGTTTTTCAGGTCGACGGCTTGCCTAGGAATATGTGAACATGCATGTGTGCCCGCCAGGTGGCGCCAGCTCTGTGTCTATTGTACACAGTGAAAATAAAGTGCAGCATTAATATTTTATGTGATTATATCATATTAGAACCCTAATATAAAAAAAATAGCGTTTAGTCCTCATCTATAACTAATCTGATTAATCTACAAAGCCATAATGAAAAATATGACAAAAACAAACAAAATATGCATTTTTATTACGAGAGAACGCGAATTTGTCATAAGGCAAGTCTTCAAGTCTGAACTTTTGTGTATTTCAAAGTATCGTAATCACGTTTTGAATTTTAGCATATTAAGCTTCATATCTTTAATGTCCTTTGGATTAAATGTTGTCACAAAACTGTTACTTTTTCTACTATATTTCGCTTGTAGTTTATTCTTTGTTATTTATCGACACTTGAATAGATGTTTGAAGTCCAAGAACAACTCAGTTGAATCGTTCGATTAATTTTGCGCAGTGCACCTTTAGCACAATGGTCCGTTTGGTCGTATATATTTAATTTGATTAATTTGTAGGAGCAGTTAAGTTATTCGGTTATTTCGTACGACTTCTGCAAATATATTTATCATTTTCGTGTTCATCTTTATCTTGTTTGCTTCACATTCGCCAATTTGAACTGCAACCCAAAGTGGGGTTACGTGATTGATGCATTTTTAATGCGCATTTTGGTACTGCAGTTAAATGCATTTCACTATGGTCTTACAGGGAAGTGAGGGGAAGGGCTTCCCTGTGGCTGCAGACAGGGAATTGGGCCAACAGTTGGAGTAGTTGTAGTTGTTTCTGCTGCTGCTGTGCATTCGTTTGAAAATGCAATTGTGCTAAGAGCGCCATTAAAAGCCTTTAAATAAATTTAGTTGACGTCTCGGGTGCATCACATCATAAATATATTTTAACTGGAACTAAATCAGGGCAAAGGTTGACACCGAGCGAGAACAAAGGAACCGCAGTAGGATATTACATACATATATATGCAGTAAGGATAAAATCAAATTTAACGCATCGCCTGCATTTGTGCAAAGAGTGCCCAAGGAGAGGAGAGTCTTGAATGCTTCGCAGCTCGCTGAATGCTTTGCGGCTTCTTAAAGAAAGGCCACGTAGCACTTGACATGAGCAGAGACAAACACACCCACACACACACACCCACACACACACATGCCCGGTCTCTCTCTCTGTCTCTCTCCATCTCCCAATCTCTTTCCCTCAGAGGGGGGTTTAAGTGAGATTTAGGACGGGGGGGTTGCGTTTTGGGTACGTGCCTTTGGATTACGCGCGGCTGCTCTCTGTGGGATGCCGTCGCTGTACGAAAAAGAAGCAGCGTGAAAAATGTGTAGCATAAGACACGGCGCATAATCAAAAGTAAAGCAAGCGAAGGATAGCCCTCCTTCCCCCTCTCCGCCTTCAGCAGCAGCTTTTGGATTGGGGGTTTGAGAGAGGGTTTGGTTATGCTGCTTTATATCACTAAATTTCATCCCCACGGAAAGAAAAGTACAGAAAAAAAAACAAAGAAAACCCCTGCAGAAACAAAAGCCAAGCTACAAAAATCTCACGCCCGAACTGCGAGTTGATGTAGCGCGCGCAGCTCCACACATGAAAAGTGGCAAGTGACATTGGAATTGGGACTGTGGGTTTGGAATGCATGCGGTAAGTGTTTGGCGTATGTATGTGTGTGTGTGTGTGTGTGTCTGATTGTGTGTGTGTGTCAAAATACACTCACTTGACATATCGATCATAAATCTGTTTACTTGCGTTTTATTATCTGCACTTGGCATTTTCCAAGACAACTCGAATGTTGGCAAAAGAAAAGTGCACACATTAACGAGCCAGGATTATATGCACATTATATATATATATACATATATATATATATATATATATATATATATCAGCTACCACATTTTTATATATATGCGCTTCAAATATATATTTGAGCTTGATTTTTTAAAATGTTAGCATTTAATGTAATTTAATTATTTTGGAATATAAAGTATACAATAATTATTTTGAATTTATTATCTGCAGATTATTTGAGGGATTAAATCTCAATTTAATATGCCAATTTTCATTGCATGTTAGACTTTAAAGATGGCAAAGATAATGTTATAATTTATTTACTTATTGATCGTATTAAAATAATATCTAAACTTTTGTTAATATCAAGGAATGAAAACGTATTATAAATATTTGTATTTGTGTACTACAAATGCAAAAGGAAAAATAAATCGATTAACTTCCTTTTCGATTAACTGACATTGTGCTCGCAACTCAAAACTTCGAGTTTAAGGAACTTGTTCATGCTGTCAATCGAACTTATTATATCTCATCGCTCGGAAACTGTTCGAATTATATTTTTTGATGAGTTCCGGCGATTGCAAAGTGCGAAATTTGGTCACAAATCGATTATACTGATGATTTTGCTTGCAAGGTGTTTGCTTGTTTCTCTCTCAGTTTGCTTTTCTTCCAATTCCCAAAGCTGACTGTTTTATGACTTATAAAAAAAAAAAGACAAAGTAGTGATTGGCACTCACCTCTTCCTCATTGCTGGCCGTATTGACGGAGTCCATGCTCTGTGAGAGTCCCAGCGGTGCGAGTGCCATCTGATTTTCCATTATGCTGGCGTCTCTGCTGTTGTTTCCCGTTACTGTTGCTCCCGCTGTTGCTGCTGCAGCTGCTGCTACTGTTGTTGCTGTTGTTGTTGTGTTGTTGTTGCTATCGCTGGCGACGGTTGCACTGACGCTGCCTGCCGGCGAGGGAGTTGTTGGCGCCGAAATTGACGCGGATTCGTGCGTGGAACTGCCTGGGGAGTTACTGTTGTTGTTGTTGTTGTTGGTAGTTGCAACTGTTGCTGCTGTGGCAACGCTTAGTGCAGTGCTTGCCGCTGCTGCCGGGCTGCTGCTACTGGCAATAACAGCTACTGTTGCTGGTGTGCTATTGCTGCAGCTGCTGTGTTGCTGTTGATGTTTATTGCTGCTGCTGTTGCTGAGCACTAAATGTTGCTGTGGGGCGTAGTGCCGCAGCTGATAGCCGCTGTAATGGGCAGGCTGCTGTTGCTGCTGCTGCTGCTGTTGGTGCAGCACTGCCACGTGCTGCTGCTGCTGCTGATGCTGATGCGCTGCGGCAGCTGCAACGGCTGAGTGCTGTAGATGCTGATTGAGCAAAGCAGCGGCGGCAGCCGCCTGATTAAATTGAACCAAACGCTGCTGTTGCTGCTGCTGTTGATGATGGTGGTTGGCCTGTTGCTGTGAGGCAGCAACTGCGTAGGCGACTTGTTGCTGTTGTTGTTGCTGCTGTTGCTGCTGTTGTTGCTGATGATGGGCAGCAACTGCGGCTGCAAACTGTGTGGGATGTGCAAAGCTCAGCTGATGACCCTTTAATGCAGCTGCTGCTGCTGCTGCTGCTGCGGCGGCTGCTGCTGCGGCTGCTGCCGGTGAACTGGCGTATTGCAGATGGGTGGCGGGCGCTGAGACTGCTGCTGCTGCAGCTGTGGGCACGGGCAGCACCGAAACGGCGGCGGCGCACTGGCGCTTGGGCGACGGCGACAACACCTGTGGGGCACTCGCTGGCGTTTGCGGCAGCGTCGGCCTGCGTTTAATCGCAATCGACGAAATGGTGATGGCTTTTTCAAACACTTCCCGCTGGTGGTGTTGTGTGTTAATATTTATATTGCTGTTGGTGTTTGTGTTGTTGTTGTTGTTGTGGTTACTGTGGTTGTTGTTGGGTATTATGGATGTTGTTGTTGTTGCTGAAGTCGGCGTCGTCGTCGTCGTAGTCACTGCGGGCAGCAGTTGCAGTTGATTCGGTTCGGCGATGTGGAGCAGATGGTGATGGCTGCCCAACAGGTTCTGTTTCTGATAGTTGGCTATGTTGGCGACTCAGTTAACCTACAAAAAAAAAGAGAACCAAACAAAAAACAAAACATCGATTAGTGTTGGCTGCTGCACAAATATTTGAATTGCTCTCGCATCAATATGGTTGGTGGAAATATTTGTGTAAAATATGCAAATCCCATTTCAATATTGTCCAAATACTTGCGAGTTTCAACATTTCAATTCAACATAATGCAAATGTTTGCATGCTATTTGGCGTGGGTGAAGGCAGTGTCTGCAAAACACTGCATAATTCAAGAGCAAACATGACGACAACTCAATAGAAAATAATACACAGTAAGCGAAATTCGAGCACTTCAACTTGGCGTCATGTGGATCAAAGGCGCAAAAAAAAAAAAAAAACAAAATCGAGAGATAAACTTATTTATGTAAGATGTACTTAAAATTCGTCAGGTTTATCCTACTTAATTTGAGACGTCAGTTTTTTAGTTAGCGTCACTTTTAGTAGTATGTCAGTTTGCAATACTGATATGGGATAGCAAATATATTTTAAACCAATATATTTACATAAATAAATCTCAATTTTATTTAGATTAAATTCGTCATACATTTTTAATACAACTGGATTGAGTTGTACAGAAATATTAAAAAAAAAACGGTAATTGGGAAAAATTGTTCTTCCATTTTCAGTTAAGCACTTTATTCAGTTAGGCATTTTTCCAAGCCAGCTGAAGCCCTTTGCAAAATGAATAGACTAAAATAGAGTGCTATTGTGTAAAATAAAAGACGAGCTTCTGGCTGAACAAAGAACGCGCCTTGTGCCATTTAGCTCAGATAGGCAAGCGATGAAGAGGAGTCTCATTGAAAATAAACAACTCAAAAAAGAATGAAGCAAAAAGAAACAACATGCAAATTGTGTAGGTCAGTCACAGACAAAAGTGGACGCTAGTCACATTTCTTGCTGTGTATTTATATTTTGCTTGCGTGTATTTCGGTTTCGGTTTATCGCCAAGAGCCCATCGATAGACACACGGACAGACAGACACAGCTGCTGGGAACTCCATTGCGCAGTCTAGAAAAGAATCTGACTACAGCCGAATGTGAATAAAAGCAACAGCGACCACAAAGCAAATAAGCAAACGGAAACACAGAGAAAACAGAGTATTCACTCTCTCAAACACACACACACAAATACACACAAACATACACACACACTAACACACATTTGCGTAACAACTTGAAAATTGAGCTGACAAGCAAACCGAAATTGTATTACAAACGGGTCGACCAAAAATATGCACATAACTAAAGCCGAGATCTCAAAGATACATTTATACATATATGAGTATGTTGAGTATGAGTACGTTATACGTATGTACTGCGATATATGCACATATTTGACTACAATACAGCAAACAGGGCTATGAATGCGGATTATAATGGCGCCAGGGAAAGCATCGAACCAGCAAAGCATCCCAGCACAAACAACACACGGAATTTGTCGCCCATCGACGCCTGAGTATCTATGGCTGTATCTGTATCTTCCGACAAATTATGCAGACAATGAACGAGGCTGGATTAGGGGGACGGGCGGGTTGAATATTTTAGAATTCACTGCTCCTCGATTCCAGTAGCTGTAGCGTTTAAGGACAAGCTTGCTATTGTATCTGGGGTGCGGTGGTCGGTTGGTAGCACTTGAGTTAATTACGCATAACGCTTGCTAATCATAACTTAAATTTAATATCGATCAGCAGCTCGGGTTGGGTTGATTTTGCGGGCATACCGCGATGGCAACTGGTCTAATCCCACATGATTTATAATTAATAGAATTGCGAAAGCCACCACCAAAAAGCCACACAATCGATTCTTTAAATATTTATATTTATATATATATATATATATATATCCATTTATGGCTAATATTCAAATAGGCCATTGTGCCATCGACTCGCTTTAGATTTTTCCAAAATGCGGCCAATTTTGACTTAGTTTGCTAGTGGCCAACAGTACGTATGCGAAATGCAAATTTTATTATACTCGCTCAACATAAATTACAGTAGAAAAATATCATGGATTTTAATGACATGCAATTAACTATAGCAACTACTATATAGATTATATATTTTGGTGCAGTAAATAAAATTATCTAAAATACGCATATATTAAATGGTAACAATTAAGCTACGAGATGCTATTTTATTTGTTTTTAATATATTGCCAAACCATGGAGAAAACAATTAAAGATATTTCTATCAGTTTATAAAATCAATTTTTAAAGCTGTATCAGCTCAAAAACATTATGGTCAAATTATTAAGAGATTGGCGCTGGATATTTGTTTGAAAATCGTTAAAGAATATACCAAGATAATTTTAATCTTGAGAAGCTAGCAATTTAAAAAAAAACTTGATTTGATTGATACATTCAAAGAAAAAAAAAGTGAATAAATAATTTATATTTAAATCCATAATTTCATTAAAATATATTGAGATATATATTTAAATATTTATTAATACATTTTCAAAATTATGGCGACTAAAATAAAACACAAGTTCCTCGATTTGGTATTCCGCCTGCTTCCATGCTATCTGACCTTCGACATTTTAAGTTGCCTTTAAATATATAATAATTCAATCGAAAAAAAGTTTCAATCATATTACAAACGTAAGTGCTTTTTGTAATAGTTTTTTTTCGTGTATATATTGTCATTAGAATTATGCATCCACAACAAAGAAACATTTAATAGTTTTTATTCATTTGGTACTTTCCACTGCTTGAATAAATTTTTAATTATTAGCTCACTGGCATTAAATATAAAAATGTGATCATACTCACTACTTTGTGATCAGATCAATTTCTAATTTCTATTAATACTCTATACACTCTATTAACAATACTCTCGCTTTGAATGAGAATGCGAAAACAGATGCACAAAACCATCAGATTATTGATATTTGTATTTTCTTGGCAATAATAGAATATTTTTCCACTGCCAATTTGTGAAGCTTATATTTTGCACTCTTTTTCAATGTCGGGTTATGTTTGTGTGTGATGCGAAATATTCACAGCAGCGATAGAGCAACGAATACAATTCTTGCCATGGCATCAACAACAATTGCACTACAAATTCTAACTAACAAAAGCTCCGACAGCAACCATAATGACGCTGCTATTGCTATTGTTGCTTGTCGCTGGGCTGCCATGGAAATTACTTGGTAAAAATTCTAAAGTATAGCGCTATGGAAACAGCAACACCAACAACAGCAAAAACTAGTCATAAATATTGCTAATGAATTTCCCGCACGCTTTGCTGAACTCACAACAAAATCGCGTCTCTCTAATCGACTTCCATTCTGCGTTGTTTTTGCTTTTGCCTTTTCTGTTCCTTCTTTATATATATAAATATATATATATACTTTTTTTTTGTATATTCGACACATATGTTTTTAAGCACATAACCGCTGAAACGGAAGTTGGGTGCGTTTTTTGTTGAGGCTGCCACAACACAAATATAATTAAATGTAATTTTTATAATGACAAATGCTGTTGATTCAAGCCCAAGCTGAAACACAAACCCTAGTCGAAACCACGCCTCAGAGAGCGCTGAAATAAATGTGGACAAAGAAAGATACATTTCAAATGGAAGCACAACTCACAAAAGCAATTTTCTATTGCTAGCTCTCGATTTGAACTTTGGAGTTGGCCCAAAATTTAAATTTCCAAGTTCAGTTTTTTTTTGGTTTTTGTTTCTGTTTTTGGGCTTCAATCAAGTTAACATAATTACCACACGATTCCTGTGGCTTAAAATGGGTCAATTGGGCATGCCACGCCTTAAGCTGCGCCGATTTCATGCAAATTGTCTGACTGACTAACTGCGACTGTAGTCTAACCGAACTATTGTAATAGATACAGTCTCTTTTCCTCCTCGAATAGCAACACACGCTAATCGATGCACGCCCACGTTTCCGTCATCATCATCATCATCATCATCATTGTTGTTAAGGGGCGGAAAACAAGTTTCTCAGCTGTTGCTGCCATAAAAATAAAGATGATTTTGGGTCGCAGATCACTTGACAGCAGACAATTGACAATTGCGATTGCAATTGCAATTGCAACAGCACTAACAACAATTACCATTGCTAATCTCGAAAGATAAACGCAAGTGCAAATAACGAGTTAACGCCCACGTGATCAACATTACATGTGCCCCTCCCCCCTCTCCGCCCTACCTCCCCACTCATCTCATCCTGATACCTTGACTCGAAGATAAGTTTTTTGTATATAGCCATAGGCCCATATATGTCTCGGCTGGTACGAGATGAGCTCTAGAGCTAGAGCATCCGCCCAGTGGCTCCGTGCTTAAAGTGGTTTTGGCCATAAATGTTGCGCTGCTCGATGGTTGGCATGGTTGTTATTATTGCTGCGCATCGTCGTATTGTGCTCACTGTTTGGGATCATAATTAATATTTAATAAGCCAGACAACTTTTCTCAAGACTGACTTTGATATGCCCAAGCGGTAGATACGTACAAACATGTATTCATAATACTCTGCTCATAGCCATAAAATGGGCAATAAAACTACTCGTATAAAGTAGTTGGTAAGGCTTAAGAGGTTTTTTTTTGTCAGCCATGGTTTGTATTCAAAGTTGAACTCTTAAAATAGCCAAAAAATAACCTTGATTTAGATAAAAATCTCTTTGTTATGTTTATAATGGAGAACGTTATCTCTTAACACAACAATCCAAAGCTTAGCCTAAACAATTTTTATTTTTAAATGTCTCCCAATTTTGCTCAAAAAAAAACTGCAATGTTTCAGATTTATATTTTGATTGAAATCTTTTGCCATTTTGAATAGAGAACAGAGAACAGTAAAATAATAGTTTTCGTTATGTGGCACCATTAAAAGCGTATTCCAAATGCGGCTCGTTTGTCGCAATGTTTATTATTCGTTTTGAGCTGTTTTTGTTTTGTTGGGTGTTTTTATTTTGTTTGCCATTGCTATGAGGCAGGCAGTCAGCTTTGGGATGGCATGCTTATGTGCGCATATTTAATACGATGCTCAAGCAACATTTTTTATAACTTGGCATGCTCCAATTCGTTGGCGCAAGGCAGCGTTTCTTGGTGGTCTCTCTTTAATACTTATTTGCCGACTGACAGCCATTCGAAATGGCATTCAGCAGCGAATACGAATACGAATACGTAGCACGAGTAACTCGAGTATCTATAAGAAAGTTGCTTTTTGCGTTCTGCCAACTTGACTGCTGACTGTTGTCTGCCCTCCCTCTTCCACACACACACACACACACACACACACACACACACACACACACAGACTATTCCACTCTATCTCCATCTCTCTCTGACATTAAGTTTGAGCATTTTTTGAAAATTACAAAATCCATTAAGTCGCTTGCACGCAACTTAAACATAAATCCATCATACGCCATGTAGCACACTCGCACACACTCATTCATTCAGTTCAGGGTAGTCATGCCACGCCCCTGCCCCGGCCCCGGCCCACGCCTCCCCCTACCCTATTCGCTGCTACTGGGTTTTTATTATCCACGGCATATTCAATGCACAAACATTCAGACACTCTACTAGGTAAGTAGGTTGGGCCTCAGTCTACAACTACTTATATTTTTCCTTTTACCCGTTCTCATTCTCCTTGCGCGTCTTTGCAGGGCTTTCTATTTAATTTCCCAGCTAGCTGGCGAAACTTCTGGGCTCAATCAGCCATCGACTTTTTGGCCAGTATTTCAGATATTATTATTTTTTTTTATTTTTTATTTTTTCATTCGATACTTTTAAATTTGTACACGCAATCAATAAATGATAGTTCAATTCTATCGTGTTGTGTCAATCTCATTTAATGCACTTCCGTTTACTTAATGGACATTCGCCCATACGTGTAGATATTGTATGCTCAACTGATCCAGATATCAGATGCATATGCAATAAATCGCGCAATTCAAAAAATTATCAAAATTTCAATACATAATCCACCAATCAGTAAGCTGTGGAACCATTTGCGCAATTTAATTTGTAAACATCAATAGCGTTTAATTAGATGAAACGCACAAGTTTATCTGCGGCTTATCTTTGGCAACAACTGATAGCGATACTTATACATAAGCGACGCCTCGGCGAGAGTGCGCCCATAAATCATCTATTCGGGTACACACAGCTATGAATAAAGCAACAGCTGGAAATTGAGATAGAGATGGAGATAGAAATTGTTAGATAGATGTGCTCACTCACGGCAATTGTGACCATTAATGTAATAGACGTCGACCAAAAACGGTTGGCAGTTTTACCTACCGAGAGCCGAGAAGTGAAAGATGTGAAAATGTAAAACTCATGCGAAGATTGAATGGAAGATTGAGCTCACTCACAACGCTTGAGAACTGTGCTTACATGTGTGTGTGTGTGTGTGTGTGTGTGCGAAACTAGTTCAAAAGTTCAAGCGAACAGTGACTGACGAAGCGCTCGATGTAGCTCTAAAGCTGCAGCTTAAGCTAAAACTGAGGCTTACTTTTCTGTCTAGTTGCCCGCCACGATGAGATGCCTAGGGAAAGGTAGCCCAAAAATAAGAAAAAAAAAAACAAAAACAGCGTGCAACAATGTTTACATACAATGTATGCCCTACAGTAAAAGTCTGCCAGGGGTATATTGTCCGTAAGGTCCAATTGATTAATTGAGCACATTTAAATAAAATAGTCATATGTGCCAAGACTGAAAGCTCAATTCTTTAAATTTCCAACGAAGTATATGAAGTCCGTTCAATTTATAGCACGAGCTGCCAACTAAACGCTTGCTTTTTATATATATTCGATTTATCTGTTATAGGGTATCTTATGATCACTTAACATTATGCTTCATTACTTTCATTCAAGCGATCTGTTAGCTTTATTGCCCTACAGACTTGTCGCTTTGTGATATTACAGGGTATGTCACCGTCGATCTATACCAGTCTGAAGCAGTCAAACTCTCACTTTAATAAACGTGTCATCAACTACAGGGTATATAGCTAAATTGCGCTCGTTAGAGATACATTGCCTTCTGTACATGTATGCGGCAAATATTCATTGCTTTCCCTTACTATAGGGTATCACATAATCCGTCATATTATCATTATTTATTTCACCAGATCACGCTTACAATAAATTAGCAATAATATTTAACATAAATGTAAAATTTAATCATTTAAAAATCATTTGGTAATCGATCATTTCTATCTTCTGTGTTGTGCTAACGATCTCAGTGCTCACATTTATTTTAATTTTAAAGTGAATGCTTATGCATGTTGTAGATTATACTATTGTCGTTGAGTATGACTCATCCTATAATTAATACTTTTATTTTTTTTCGGTTGGCTATAAATAGCCATAGCTCAATAGCAATCACAGCAATAGCAAAACCTCGGGGTCCAATCGAGTTTGAGGTCTGTGTGGTGAGGTGGGGAGGTTGGTGGGCAGAGCGAAAGAGGGGGAAAGAGGTGGTAGTCATCGCATCCAAAACGCTACTTCAATCAGGCTTCAATAAGCTCCTCGGAACGGGCAACGATTCAATTGTTGTTTTGTGGTTTCATATTGTTATCGTTGACTGAGCCACATTTGGCATGCTTTCCCATGGCCCTCTCACACACAACAAGTACATAGCCAGCTGTTGTTGTTGCTGCTGTTGTTGTACTCTAGATGTGTATGAATAAATGCCAGAGTGTGTGTATATGCTATGTGAACCACAAGTGTATCGCACGTTTGATTTACGTATGTATGTACGTACATATGTATTTATTTCGTGCTCGTTTGCTGCCAAAATGCGGTTTATTTGCCATTGATTCTCGTTTGTGTCGTTTGAGTCATATGCATGAAATGCAAAGCGACACCAATAACAGCAACAACAATAGAATGTAATCAAAGTACAGCCAAATTACAAGTCATCATCTAGAACAACAGCAACGTCAGTGGACCAAACCAAACAATTAAAATAGCACTCAGTTAGTCTCTCTAAAAAGTATGATATGGCACCTCTGCACATTAAGTTCTATGAGCCCCATTAGCATTTGCAATTCATTTTCATCTCTGCCAAATTTGTATGACTTTCGTCGCGCTGGGAAATATTAGCTTAGGCTAATATATATTTAGAATATATTCATGTCTGTCTGTCACTGTCTTTTCTCTCTCTCTCTCTCTCTCTCTCTCTCTCGCTCTCTGTTCAGTTTTTATTGCTTTAACCGAGATTAATTAACGTTAATTTTGCATAATTAAGGCGGCAGCTACACAGAATAGGAGAAAGGCCAGCAGCACCCAAAACAACTGCTTGGGAAAGTTGTACGCCAATTCAGTGAGTTGAGTTCAGTTGAGTTGAGTTGATTTGAGTTGAGGGGCGGAGCAGGTTCATAATCTTTGACAGAGGGCCTCCCTCAGGTTCAGTGTCAAGGGTCCGGCCACTCATTTTCAATTAAATATCTTGTAATGCCACATGAAAATGCATTATAGCTACTGGGTTTTTTTTATTGTTTTTTCGTTTATTTTCTACAGACTTTTTGACAACATGGAAAAGCTTCTAGAATAACGCATACTGGTGAACAATCCTCAGTTGGCTCGTAAATCTGTAGCTGCTTGGAGAATCCAATTAAAATTGCAAAAGTCCAAAAAACCAATTCAAAAAGTGAAGGCCCAATTTCATCGGTACAAACGCAAGCTGTCAACTCGTCGCTCTCTCAATTATTTGCATAAACATAAGGTCTGCCTGATAGCAACAAGACACCAAAATCTATTTACTTGCAAAATAAACAAGACCAACCACATAAGCTGACTGCCCAAGTTGAGTTAAATACTTTGCGGTTGCCTCCACCCAAACAAATTCTTAAATTAAATTTGATAACATGCAAAGGGCAAAATGAATTACTCATGAGCTCAGATGGTTGATTGGACAACAATTGCTTTGGGTAACAGTTAATGGGAGAATTGCTAGCTTTTCGTATTTCTGTCAACCATTCCTCGGCACTTTATTGATTGGTTCATTACAAAAATTGTTTACGCTTAAATATTTTACAGCCATCATCCAACTTTTGGTCTTGCAAAGAAATTCTTTAATGTGCGTCTTCTAGTCGTTTTTCAATATTTTACACAATTGTCTTTTCGTTATCGTAAATTTAAATAGCGTTTTACCACAAAAGTTGCCAAAATATGATTTAAATTTGCCAACCACAAAAGGCTATTCGGACATGAATGAATGAGGACAATTACCAAAAGCATCTGCTCTTAGGTGTCAAATTGTGACCAGGGCCAAAAGGCCATTCAAATTAAAGCATATTGTGGTTAGTAATTGTAGTTATTTCGAGATTTTACATATTTTCTACTCAATGAAACGAGCAGTTCCTAAGGAACTCAACTCAAGTAGTAGGTCTTTAAGTACGTTGTCGGATGCTGTGGGAATTGCGTCAAATTAAGCACAAAGTGCGTGTGCCACAACTGCCAGCTTGTTTTTAAATTTACTGATGGAGGGTGTTTTAGTTATGACATAAAATGCGTAATGCATAAATTACAGCACAAGATATGTATCTTTTTATATTGAGCAAGTTTTATTTCTTTTTCAGTGCAACTAGCTGTGCAGATTTGAAATTTTGATTTAATATACTTTAGCTGGCATTTAAAAAATGGAGTTCGAATGTTATTGCCATTGAAATTAGCGATCGAAGCTAATGTTGTTTTTCAACAAAGTTATAGTTTATATAATATTTTCCGCTCACAAAACATCATAATACATTTTATTGTTCCTTTTCTAGGTTAAACCAAATCTTCGATAGAATATTATCCCTTTGACACAAATGCCATATAACATTGAACATAACGTTTAAATAAACAAAAATATACATTTTCTGCAGAAAAATAGTAGTTTCAAAAAAGTAATGTGAAAATATGATATTATTTTATCTTTACACTTACGAGCTATAAGCATTTGTAAAGAGAGTCTACAGGGTAACCTATTCAAGTGGCTAGGAGTGTATATCATACAGAGTATGATGAGTTTAATCTTCGACAGCGCGTCGACAGCGGCTCTTTCTTGTTTTCTTTTTTTTTTTTATTACGTTTCCCTCATAGTTCAGTGCAGAGTATGACCCCCTCATTCATTCTGGAGTATGATGTCATTAATTAATGTGAATGAGTTCAGTATGATGTCAATTAGCTGCGGAAAGCGCACTTGACGGCACAGTACTGCACAAATTTGTTGTACGACTCGTTGCTGATGTTGTTTAAGATACAACCACCCACTCACACACACACACACCCACTCAAACAAACATATTTTATGATCACTTACAATTGAGAGGCCTCACTGGAATATGAACATCTGCTTGACTACAACTGGGACTCGTGCCCACAAAAGTTGAAATCTTTATCTTAATATCCAAAAAAAAAAAAAAACAGCTCACAAAACTTCTGCTTCAAGTGCTTAACAATAGTTAGGACTCAGTCGCAGTCGCAGTTGCTTTTGCATTTAGAGATTTGGATGGCGACACCCAAGTAGCCAAAGAGACAACAGAGTGGAAACTTCTTACGCAAAAACTAAGCAGAGTCATTAAAACTGACTGCTTGCGACGCCCATTTACGCCCAGCTGTCAGAGCGAAACTGAAACGAAGGAAAATGCGTATATATATACGAGTATAATAATAAGTAAATGCAATAAAATGAAAATCCAACTGGGAAATTTTGTTTGATTTATATTTGCAGCGCCGCACTTAAGGCAGCCAGCGAAACTCCAAAGAAAACAAAAAGAAAAGCAAAAGAAACCGAAACCGAAACCGAAACAGAAATAAAAGAAGAAAACATAAGCAAAGAAGCATTATGCAGATAAAATGCTTGGCTGGGGAGACAAAAAGTTTCTTATACACTAAAGGGATTTGCTCGTCCTGCAGGTGAACTTTTCCCCAGCTCTCCTCCCTTCAACGATTAACTACCATTTCTTACTTACTCACAGCTCGCTTTTGTGTGGAGACTTGTTTGTACATACCTGAAAGTAGACAAAAAACAATGCAAGCATGCGTTAGAATCGAATGTGTTTTTGGCAGGCTCATAAATCGTAAAAGTCTAAATTATGAGCATATGCATTTCAATTACAGCTACAGCTACAGATGTAGATGCAGATGCAGATGCAGTTGCAGTTGCAGATGCAATCCCACGGATACACCAAAAACTCGCCAGGCCAAATAGAAATTTATTGAGTAGTAGAAGGTTTGTTGGCCGAGTTTGTGTGAACAGCCAATTGCCTCGCTCCCTGTGTGAGCCGCATATTTTTGAAAGTTTATTGGCCCGACTTGGATCTAACGTTTTTTTTTTTTTTTTTGGGAGGAGGGTGAGGCATTTAGCAGACACAAATTGTATGGTTTGGGTTTGGGTAACATTTTCGTCTAGGTGCCGGCTTTCATTATTGTTTAAAGTGCCGTTGCTCCGCAAAACGTTTTCATTGATTTTATTTTTTTTCGATTTGTTTGCCAATTGTTGTTACACTTTGTTGATGAATGATTGTTTGTTGTAGTTGCTGTTGTTGCTGCCATGTGGCGAAAGGCGAAATCTGCTTAGCTTGTGATCGATCCAGTGAACGTTCGAAACAAAAAAATGAAGGCAATTTCTTGTGGTCAGCATAAGGTCTTAAAGCCTTTCACCCAGCTGAGAATCGTGCATCTATCTGGTGGATTCAAGCATATATTTCAATTGCACTGTTGTAGCCCAGAGACGGTTCAGCGAAATTTTGAAATGTAAATCAACTCATTTGTAGAGTTCTCATTGGGTCTACTATAATTATTTTTTATTTCTGAATCTGTTTGCGTGCCAATTTGTATTTAAATTATTTTTTTTATTTATTTTTTTGAGTTTTTTGTTGTATTGCTTAGATTATTTTAAAATTGTCTATTATGAATAATATTTTTAAATAGTTAAATATTCAAATTGACAAAGAATAGTTAAAAAACAACCCCAAGGTACATTTTTGTTTAGCTATAAAATATATATTTTTATATATAATATGAGAATAGGGGAATATGTTAAAGGTAAAAAATAGTTTATTATTATGACAAGAGTTACATTTGTAATATATTTAAAATGACTTTTCCTATGAGCGTAAAAGAACCAATTGAGTTTTAAGTCTGTTTGTTAAAAAAAAAAAAATGATGCACATTCAGACATATATGCAACCTTATTAATTGATTTTGTTTAATTTTAAAGTTCTTCCAACATATATGTCAAAATTCTGTTCTTGAGCCAAGCCTTAGATTTGGTGGCTGCCCATGTTAGTCCCTGTCACCATAAAACAGCCGTTGCGATTCTGTTGTCCCTCGACCATCTATGCATATCATAAAGTAAACTGCAGCTGCAGCTTGCATTTATTTAGTTGGAGCTGTCTGCGCCGCCTCTGCTAATGATGTGCAAATAGTCGACGAGTGTAACCCACACGGCCAAAAAAAAGATACAAGATACATACATTTATAGACCATGTATATGGAGCATGAAGATACTTTATGGAGTGCTAAAAGAGAGACCTGCACTTGACAATTGAGGCTTAGTTTGCTCAGTTGCTGGCAACACGAAGTAAAACAAGGAGAAGAAGTATAAATGGAAGACTCCTCAATTAGCTTATGGTTAGCATGTAGACAGAACCGAGCGACTACCCCTTTAACAAATGCGATATGTTGATATGTTGATAAGCCCTGTCCCGTCATGTCCCACCTCTTACTTTGCCCGACCCCTAAACTCATATATTCAATCTTCGCATCCCTTTTTATACCCTTGCAGTGAGTATTGCTACTTTGTTGCAAAATGTGAGGCGTACTGAAGAAAGCATCTTTATAATATATAAACCTGAATCCGCATAGCTATATAAATATATATATCAGTTAAATTTTAATATATTATTATAATATAATATTACTTTTCCACATATTTTGTTTACTGAAAATGTTCATTAGATTTGCGAAATGGAATTTGATTATTTCCAAACGAAAAGAATATATACATCAAATTGAATTGGAATGAAGTCCTAGAGTATTTCATCTTCGTTAACTCAATTAGAACTGTTCTTTCTTATGTCTTCCGTTTGTGTGTGCTTTGTTGCCTGTTCGTTTCGTGTCTTGTTTTCTTTGCTTTTATTTACACATGCTATTTGATGGACTGCCTAAAGAGCTGTGCAAGGGTTGTCGCTTGGAATGGGGGATGATATTGGGGTTGGGTTAGGCAGGTAGTTAGTTCCTGGTCGGGGTTTGCTAAATACACACGCGCGCAGAGCGTAAGTCTCAGATTACATGGTGGTTCACTCAGACCGGCCTCCACCCGCTCCTCAAGGGTTGGGTGGTACACGTCATCCTCGCAACTCGCTTATATTTACTTGAAACAAAAAGCGACTGAAACTGGTTGTGGCCACCACCTAACCACCTAACCAACGAACCACCAAACGAGCATTGACATGTGTGTGACGAAAGGGTGCGGTGCCAATTACAAAAACAACAGCAACAGTCGGCACGGAAGTGGTTTTGATTTAATGCCCAGATGCCGCCGACGACGCCGTCGAATGACGCAAGACAAACAGCTGCTTTCCAGCCAAACAGGTGACGAAAGGTAGCCGAAAAGGCAACGGCAACGGCAACGTCAATGGCAAACGCGACTCATTCCAAGCTGGAGGGTACAACACAGATTTCCGCAGAAGAGCAGCCAAAATTGTTGTCGGCCTGCTTAGAAGTGTGCGAAGGCGCATAGAAACAGGTGGCAACCCAGTCATATTTGTTTGGGATGAGGAAAGAACAAATATGACAGAGTTGTCAACATGACTCTATATATGAGAACATCTGCCCAACACATTTGTATCCCATTTATTTACAGATTCTATTTGAAAATGTACTAAGTAGACCCGAAACTACAAATAGAAAGTAGAAAGTAGTTGTGGTATGCTTTGCTATATGATAGTAATTACTTTATAAATGTATTTTAATTTAATTTAGATGATCGATTTCTTTATTTATGATTTACAGCTGAATAAAACTTGAGTAATCTAAAACAAATACGCTGACTTTTGCAAAATTGAGCTTAGTTACATGTTTCTTATTTAGTTTTAAAACTTTAAAGGCATACGACGAAATAGCCAAAAGCCATTAAAAGTTTGCAATATGTGAATTCCTTTGAGAATGTTTAAGTTCTTGAAAACATAAAAGACTCCCCTTTAAAAATGTGTATCAGCGAGTTCAACTGAAAATCAGATCAGTCACGCAATTTGATTACCCTCCCTGCGGTTGATTTAATTTGTAATTGCAGTTAGAATGAAATTTCTGGCTTCGAACCAGTAAATACAATCAACTGAAAATGCTGAGTGGGTGGCAGCCGCCCTCAAAGGTGGGCATAGTGGGTGTGCTTGTGTGGGTGGTGGGAGGGTTGTAGAGGGGAAGGAGCAGGGAATTGGCTAAGCTAAGCAGAGCTAATGCTCGCCTTGGGTGCGTTTGTGGCTTATTGCCAATCAAAATGAGCAAGCGTTGACGATGCCCGACCTCTAGACAATGAATACACTGCCAGAAAATTGAAGTGACTTTCATTTCGTCGATCAATGTTGAACGCAAAATGTCATAAGCTTGAGAAGACGAATAATTAATCGAATCTTCCAACTTATATTAGTTGCCATGCCATGTATCATTAATTTTGTACAGTGCGACGGCAACGGCTCCACCTGGGCTTGTATGCATTGTTGGTGGGCGAGAGGAGAGATGACTATGTGTGTGTTGTGTGTGTGTGTGTGTGTGTGTGTGGGCTTGCTTTATCTCGGTGCCCTGTCGCATTGCCACAACTGATTAGCATAATTGGCTTTCTGTTAAATTTAGCGTTTAATTAATATATGAATTTCGGCCAACGCAAGCAGCAAGCACACAGCAGGCAGCCTCAATTACAGCTGGGACAAAATCATGTTTATAATAATCACATATTGCATATAGCCACAAAATCCATATCAATATGAATTGGCCAACTGCTTTAAGCGGCTTGTGCTCCAGTTTTGACTTCCTGCCCAGCTCATCAGAGTCACTTGAACAAAGCCTTGCCATAATTGACTTCTAGCCTGGCAGCACACACACTTTCACATTCCCACACACACACGCACACACACCATCACAACAACCACTTACTTGCCCAAAAACAAAAGGAATACGCGCGCGTGTGTGTGTGTGTGTGTGTGTGTGTGAGTGTGTATCTGTGTTGAAAATTGCGCTCCAGAAACGAAACGAAACGAATCCACAGCCCTCGCCCTGCACTTAACATGTTCATCAATTGCTCGACGAGACTTTCGCCGACATAGACAAAGTGTCCGACTAGCAACCACTTGCTGCAAGAGCAGGGGGGTTGTGCGGCTGTGGGCTACGAGGTATGGGGTTGGGCTGAAATGAGAATCTGGCCAACACAAAACAATGCAAAAACAAACGGTAGCAGTGTGTGTGTGTGTGCGTGTACTGTGTGAGAGGAGAGCTCAGTTGTGTAGAAGTCAAGTATGAGCCGTGAAATTGTTTGCCACAAAAATGAAGAAAACCTAAAAAAAAAATAAAGATTGCAGCTTGCTTTGGGAACTGGAACAGCAGCAGCAACAATACTATCGCAGCAAGTGCAGCGCAATCTGAAGGCGTGCCACGCCCCCCAACGCCAAAGACAATTTGTTCAACGCCCACACTGAAGGTCTCTTTGAAACAAAGTTGGAGTGGCAGATGAAGAGGAAGCATCAGCAACTGCGTTGGAAAACAACTATTTAAGATCTTTTTGATTAATCGCTGGCGCCGCATACGAAAAATTTAGACTTCAAATTAAAGTCTACAAGTCGGATGATCTTTCGAAATGAATATCTAACATCTGCTGTGCTGGCAAAATAACAGCAAGCCTTATATTGAGCAATAATAGCAGCGCAGCAAGACACAATTCGTATTAAAAGATCTTGGTTGCTACTTCGTTTGAACTACACTTAAGAAACGCTGTAATAATTGGGTAAGTAAAAATATTTTGATCTAGATTCTAAGCAGACAAGTGGAAAATTGTGATGAGCTTTAAGTACAGCGTCTCCATTTTCTATCGTTACGACTACTATTAAAACTATCTTCTACACCCTGAAGAAGTGCTGCATATTTTTGAATGGTAAAATTGTAAGAATACATCATTAAATTCATTCTAAGAAACAGTTAGCTTGATAAATTATCATAAACTTTTTTCTTTTTTGTTAAAACAGATGCTGAAATTACACGCACAAGTGAGGCTTTTGAATGTCATCGTCATTAAACTAGTTAAACAAGTTTGTTCCCCGACCTCAAGGGCAAATTTTGCCGCTAAAGAACTAAAGTGAAACAAAAAAACACATGACTCCATTGATGGGCCTCTTCATCTGAAGACGCCGACCCGAAGGTGACTTTATCGCCGGCGATTATCATTAGCGACGCTCACTTGATAAATTTCCTGTTGGCTTATGCAAATTACTTGTCAATCAATAAGCTGCATAATTACCCAGACAGCCCCCTCACCCCTCCCATCTCAACCCTATTGATGAAATGGAAAGTGTCGCTGTGCAGATCTGAGAGCTGGCCAATGAACTGTGTGAAGTCAAGTGGCCAACAAATGAATTTCACATGCCCAACAAAATGTGCAAAACGGCAAAGTTTTCCAATGTGCCAACGCCGAAAGCCCCCCTTCTGAACACCACCCCTCTCGGCCGTCCTATGCTCAATTGTGAACAGATAGCAAAACAAGCTATGAAACTGTGACTCAGCGACTGACAGCTGACTGGGGGGTGTGGGGTGTAGGGTGAATTGAGAGTAGGGGGTGGCATACATTTTATGGCTGGCAACAGTTGCGCAAATTTGCACAAAATACGACGACTTCAACAGGTGCGAGCTCATTTCAATTCCACAAGGGCACAAAACAAAAAATATACCACAAAAAAAAAACTATTTATTTATTTTGAAATTCTTCTTCTTGGTTTTCACTTTTTGTTTCTTTATTTTTTTTTTTTTTTTGTTATTGGCCTCATTTTTATTCCGCCAGTTAATTGTGTCGAGTGCCGGCGCCGTTTTACTTTCAACTTGAACGTGTTTCAATCTCAATTGCGCAACTGATTTGCAACTGTTTGCATTTCGCACACACACACACACACCATCCTCAAAGCAATGTCAGAGTTGCATACACAGAGCACTTAACTCCATTTCCATGATGCTCACTTCATATTACCCAAAATATGCAAATGCTGCAGCTGTGCAGTGCTGCCGATGGCCAGCAAACAGAAAGAGTGATGCAACAACGCAACCTCAACAGAAATATATATGTATGTATTTGCATGGGTACATATATATATCTTTAAGCAGTGTCAACGTTTACCATATTCTTCATTTTCATGCTCAGCCTCATCGTCAGCGTAGCCCAAGAGTTGCCTGCTCCGGGCAAGTTCAGCTGTTGCTGTTTGGCAAACAAATGCCTTGCCGGCAAAGCATTGTCAGTTACTTTACAATAATCTTCAACTAACAGCACAAAAAATAAAACAAAGCAAAAAGAAAACTACAACAATCACAACAAACACGGCTGCTGATGATGATGATGATGACATGGAATGGGTTGGAACGATGACATGGCTCTAAGTCAATGGCAATTGAAACGGAATTGAGATGTGCACGTGACACGCTCAAAGCATGCACGAAATACGAATTACCAAAAATACCAATAAATAATTGAGGCAGATTAAAAAAAAGAAATGCTGAGATATGTATCAAAGCTGAAATTGGAACAGGATGAATATGATGTACAAAATATATTTGTATCTTAAGGCAACATTCAATAGCCCTACAGTCATATAATGGAAGTCCAATATAATTGTGATTAGCTTCGCATTGTGTTTTTTTGTACATGGTTAGTTTCATTTACATACAACACAATTTAATGATCTCATAGAAATCTTAATTAATTGCATCCGTTCAGAAAATGGCTGAGTCTTCTGGGAGCAAAATAATAGTTACAACTTTGATGACTTTAGTACATAAAAGATATTTTAAGCGATTGAAATGAAAATGGCAATCTTGCCATTATTTTTCAACAACTAAAGTTAAGAAAGCGGAATTGTTTTGTAAATGACGAAAGTCGTACTTTCATATATATATATATATATAAATATATACTGAATTTCAGAATGAAAAATACGAAACAGACACGAAACAATGAAATTGTTGTGTGATTTTTGTGCACCTCTAAGTTTTATGTTTGTTTTCAACTATAAAAAAAAAGTGATGTATGTGACACATATTCGTACATACAGCCATTAAGATGAAAGTTGAAAAAACACCAATAATTATTGTTAAACATATACTTTGAGTTTTTCTCAGATTCTCAAACTTATTAAATCGCTACTTTCAGTTAGACAGCAAGTAAATAAATCTTCTTAAATGGCAAATACTCGTATATGCGCTCATCGGCTCATCTCTAAAGCTAAACTCTGCTGTTGGCTGTTACCTGTTACCAGTTGCTGAGGCATTTGGTGCAACCGTTGGCAAGTCGAACAGTTATTGGAATTTTGCTTTATGCGCTGATTTAGCCATTGTCTTTGACTAAGTCGCAACATTAGCTGCGAGTTGGATTTGCGTTGGGCATGCGTCTATGGGCTGGCTCGCCTGGAGACGAGTGTAGACAACTCAAGCTTGCCACCTGGAGTCGCTGTCATTTGCCTATTGCAGCCATGCCAGCCCTCACGCCATTCCAGCCCCTTCCCCAATCGAAACAGAGCTGAACTGAACTCTGTTGCCATTGTAATGACGTTTGCGTCATTGTAACATGCAAGTATCTTTTAGCTATCTGAAGTATCCATCCATGTATGTATCTACAGCTGTAGCTGTGGCTGTAGCTGTGGCTGTAGCTGTAGCTGTAACTATATCTGTGTGTGCAACTTTGTGTATTGTTGTGCACTTGTAGAGCTCCTTCAAGCGCTACGTCGTGTCTCGGCTCGTCTCGTCTCGTCAAGTCTCACATTTCGCATTTAGCCATAAGTATTGTGTAATGTTAGTTGTTGTTTGTTGCCCGGAATTGAGTAATCTATATGGCCAATATATCGAATGCAACGCAGCCGCAACATCATCCACAATTTGTCAGTTTTGACAACTGCTGTTTCGAATACAATTTTTCACTGATTCAACATTTGCATAGCTGCACAATTTGATAGTTCTGAGGCTAAGCCTTTTGATAAATCGCCAACGTGTGTGGGACTGTCACAAATGTATCCACTACCCGAAATGAAACTCGAAACCGCTTTGAATGTATTATGGAGGACCATCAATCAACGCACTGCAAGTGAATACGCGTAACAATCGCAATAATTTATTGAACCACTTTTAGTTTATCGCTGCAAATATACTCGTAGAGCGCTCAGCACTAAAATGTTCATGCAACATGTATTTACACACAAAAATGGCAAATATACATCAAATGATGTATACTGTTTCAATATCTACACAAATATCTAAGCATAACAGAAACGATCTATTGAATGAAATACACTTGTGTTAAACCAATTTTCAATTTGTCTGCCCTATCGAAATGATTGTAATTTACTAGAGCACATAAGAAAAATAAAACTCACTATTATTATTAATGGATATATTAATTGAAATATTAATTGCGATGTGATATGTACGTAAATGTATTATAGCTAATGTGTACATACAGTAATGGGTACATGGGTGGCCGTGTACAGAAATAAATGTATATTTTTAATTATAATTTTATGTAAATCTAATATTTATACACACACAGACACATTTATCATAGTCTTGTAGCACTTTTGTTGTTTATTTCTATCAATGTAGTGGGTTGCATGTTCATTTACGGCTTCCGTGCAGGGCTTGCACACACACACAACACGCACACACTCACACACGCACACACGCTGAGGCACACACATGGAAGCATAGAATCATGCATTCAAGCTGGATGGTAATTTATGGCCCAACCCCGAATAACGCTGCTGGCAACCCTCGCATTTGAGCCACATTTTTGCTGGCCACTAACGAGCCTGAAGCCAGCACAGCCGACAGCTGATGGCGTTTCCTGCCTTCTCCTGGCCACTGTTTGGCCCACAGAATCGCCATTGCCAGCGTCGTCAGTTTTATGGCCACCAAAGGGCACTGAACCGCACCTTAAAAAAAGGCGCAAAAGTAAACTGTAGCGGCAGTTTGATTAAAACTACACAAGCATATACAGTCACACACACATACAGTCACACACACATACACACAAATACACACGTAGTCTGAGTGAAAAATGGTCACACACAGATACACATGGGAACAGCTTGGTTCGCTTTTAATAGTTTTTAGCTTGACCTCGTCACCGTTCGGGTTCCCAGTTCCCAGTTCCTGTTTGTTGTTGTTGTTGTTTCTGCTGTCCAGCTGTTGTCTCCGCGACGGAGTGTGTGTATTTTGTCATGTTTCTCGTGTCGGAAGTGGAAATTATTCAGCACTCGCATTTGCCATTGCCCTGGTGACTGCCAAGTCGCCCAAGTCCCTTTTGGCTGCATTTCGTTTTCATTATCCACGATCCCCGTTGGCAAGTCATTGACACACCTGTGCAACGCTTCAGCATTAACAACATTGTCGGGCCAAAGGGCAGACCTGACCCTTCAGGGGCGGAAAGTTATGCGATGTTATGCTCGATAAGACATGGTTACCGTTACATTATGACTAAAGAGAAGCCCAACAGCATTTTCATATATCACCATTTCTAATGAGTTTTAGAGAGCAACAACTCTTTGCCCTTTTTTATATACACAGTGACGCACTTAAATTAATTTGTTTTCTTTGTTTGCTAAAGCACCTTGCTTTATTTCATTTTACCTTTTTTCTATTTAACTAATCCATTTTCTTTTAATTAGTTTTACTTATTTTACCAAGCAGCTGCAATTGTCTTACCATTTTTTTTTGTCATCTTTCAAAAATGTTGTTTGGCATATGAAAAGAAAATATTCATAAATATTAAACTTTTCTTTTTATGGAAAATGTGTATTTACCACAAAATTGTTTGCTGTTTGAAGCAAAATTTATTTTGAGAAAAAATGTGCTTCAACTTTCATTGTTAGCATATAATTCGTTTACTCAACTTTATTATTTAAAAAAGAGCAGAGCAAAGAATATTTGTGAAAGCCAAATTCAAAATTCGACATACAAAACAAAAATTAATATATTATTGACCGCCAGTCATAATCACAGTTGCTGAGTATCTGGTCAGTTCTCTGCATACTTAAAGAGGAGCAATCTTAAAAGTTTTCAAACTTTAATTACATTTGTCTGCCCATTGCACACACACAAAAAGTCAAGTGCAAAGTTCCCAAGTTCAATTCAATTCCAATTTCGACAACGCTTTCCACCTTCCCGAACGCCCCCTGGCGCTCAATTTATGAACCTTAACTTCGTCACAGTTCTGTCGCTTTCCAAACTATTTTATTTTTTATTTTTTTAACTCATTTCCACCGAAAAGTTCAAATAACATTTCCGAAAACCATTTAGATGTTTGTGATAATTGTTGAATCAGCCCTAACGGCTGCCTGTGGCACAACCTTAACCCCTGCTCCTGCCCCTGCCCCTGCCCCGGACACTACCCCCCGCTATACACCCTTCTGACCGTGCTGTTCCTGGTGTAAATGACCCACATGGAGAAGTCATTTGCCACGCATTCCCGACCACCAAACGATCAGCGCCTATTTTTCACACAAATTATGATGGCTTATACTCGCTCTCCCTCTCTCTCCCTCTCTCTCCTTCTCTCTCTCTCTCATTGCCTCTCTCTCACGCTGCGGCACAATTCTCGGTACGATCGCGGCAACAAACTGCGCACAAATTCAATTAGATTTTTATTGATGATTGATTTTTATTTATGTATGTGTGTGTGTGATTGTGTTGGTGTGTGTGTGTGAGTGTGTGTGAGTGTGTGTGAGTGTGTGTATTGCTGCAACAACAAGCTGAAGGCGATTTGTTGCGTAGAACTATGTAATTGTCTTTAATTCAATTAAGCGCTGCGAACTCAAAAGAGAACTTCAATTGTCTTGGCCAAAGCGAGCAAAACCCACTTATGAATAACTCACAATTTATAATTTGCATTTGCAGCGATCTCAGAAATAGATATATACATATATATATATATATATATATATACATGCTTATGTACAAGTATATACATGTATCTGGTATTGATTGTTAATATTTCCGCCGTTTAGTTATGAATGTGCCCAATCAACAAACAAACAAAACACACAAGAAAGAGACCAGTATATTGATACCCAACTAGTTGGCTGTCTCTTTCTGGACTGCTGTCATCGGAAAACAAATAAAACATGAAATATTCATATGACTGCCGGCTCATGTTATCTGCCCCTCTGACTGTGGCTCCTTTTCCCCCTAGTTTGATTTTTGTATTTTTCTTTATTTTTTTTTTATTTCGTGTTAGTGTGAAAAAAGATATTTTATCGATATTGTAAGCAAACCTCGTTAGCGTCGCAACAGCCGAGGCAGGGGCAACGAGATAACAGTCATTTAGGGGCGGGCAGCATTTGGCTCGCTGTGAACAACAGCTCCACTAGCCCAGTGCCCGCCCCCAGCCCGACACAACCCGACTCGCCCTTGCCAAGCAGCAGCTTGCTTGCCTCATTCACAACCCAAGGCATCGATCAAATGCCGCAGGTCTCCATTGTTGTTAACTTACGAGTATTTGTATCTGTATCTATACAGCGGTCATTCAAATATTGCAGACAAGACGCTTTGCGAGTAAACTCAAATTTGCCAATGAATTTCCGAAAGTTATATGATTAGATACAAAAAGTAAACTATTATAATAATATGGTCGAAATCAAATTTCCTTCTTAAGTCTCTAAAGCCACTAAAGTCCTTGCTTGACTTTCAACCTCAACTGTGACCAAGTTTAGATCAAATTTGCTTATATTATATCTCGCTTGATCTTTGCTTGATTTTTGAGTTTATAAAAAATATTCTGTTAGTTTTTTATTTTCTACTTGCATTTCTGCCTCGTTTATAAGTTGGAATTTAAGATAAAAAAAATTCGAATCTCAGCTCTAATTCTAGCTTGAGCAAGTTCAAACTTAAGAGCGAGCACTGTATTAGTTTACTGTAGCTGTGCTTGTCTCAGTCTCAGTCTCCCTCCCTCTCTCTCTCTCTCTCTCTTTCTCTCTCGCTCTTTGGATAAATTGCTGGCGTAGCTCACTTCACATTCCAGCTGCAAATGTGCTAGAGCCAGGAGGGTGGGCGGGGCGAAGAGGGGAGCTTGACTGTCTGAAAGTAAGCCACCTCCCTCAATGCATGAGTTGTGACTTTGCCCAAAGTTTGCGCTGACTGCTGTGACTGCTGCTGTTGCTGCTGCTGCTGCTGCTGTCTCGTTACTATGCTTCCAGCTTATTGTTTTACTTGCTCTGCATTTGTCTATGTATGCGCATTTGTGTGTGTGTGTGTGTTTTTGTGTGTGTATGTTTCTGTTTATACAGAGTACAGAGTCGGCAATTCTTATATAAGGCCGAGCACAAACAACGACTCAGCAGCGCTCAGTTCATTTTAATTGACATCGATAATTAAAAAACTATTTTCTGTTTAAGTTTTTGTCCGCCTCGCGTTTCATATTGAGCTTTATTCTCTTTCATTATTCGCTGTTGCATGCAAACTATATACATTTATACATACACACATACATACATATATTCACACATATTTATATCTAAGTACATTGCTGCCTCGCTCCAGTGGCTTTGTAATTTTTGCTGGGCAGACAAAGTTCGCGGCATGCAGCTACGTCACAACTGACGACGGAGTCGTCGTCGTCAAGTAGCCGCCACTTGAGAGGGGAGCTGCCAGCAGTTAGATAGAGCAAAGAACTCGAGTCTTTTATGGCTTTAATGCGTCCCACAACTTGTGGTGTGGCAGCAATTAGCTACCAATTAATAAAAGTTTTACCACCTGCTTGGCCCGTATCTTGAGTGGTAAACGGTAGTCGTTGAATCAATGCTGCCGCTGCTCTGATTACCAGGCGCCAACAACAGCAAGCGACTTGAAAAGTTTTCTATTTATTTTTGTATTGATAAATATTTTATGACTCGTCTATTTGCTTCGCCAGGTAGCGACTTAAGATACGCAACAGCCCACTTTTCACCAACTCTCTCATTCTCTCATTGTTTTCTAATTCGAATATCTATCTACCTATCTCTCTCTCTCTCTCCCTCTATCTGTCTCTGTCTCTGTCTCTTTCTCTTGTTTGGCATTTTTCTTATCGCTGGCATTTTTTAGGCGCTTTTAATTGAATTGTTCGCACTGCACATGTTCATGTATGTATGTATGTATGTATGTATGCAAGTATGTATGCAGTTGTTGTATGTATTTAAGTTGTAGTTCATTTTATCAGTCGCCATAAACCGAACACAAAAGCTAACTTGTTCCGGTTACAAATTCCAGACTATTCCTATTATGCATGGTATACATATAGATTGATTATATCGCCTATAATTTTTATGCAATTTTATGAAATACATTTTACAATTCAAGTTGTGATTATACTCATGGACTCATGGACTGGCAATGATATTATACGCTGAACCCTATCAATTTACTGCTAATTTCATAATCCAATAATGTAAACAACATTTTTATTATCTTTAGTTATGATTTAAGTTCAAGAAAATAATAGTAATGACTGTTTGTGTTCGTTGCCCATTTTATACACAATACGTAATTCTACTTGCGCAAGTGAAATATTATTCTCATATCAACTGAACATTATTATTTCAACTTTGCTGTTCTTGCTTATCAAGCAGAAATATACGCTTAATCAAATTTTTCACCAAGGATAAGTCTTTTCTTCATATTATATTGTCTAATTATCTTTAGATGCCATCCATTGTATAAAAACCTATATTGAGTAATATATCAAATTTGATGCAATTCTTTCAGATTCTAATCACTCTATATCGGATACTTTACTTTTGTACCGCATAAAAACTGTATATCAAAATTAAATCTTTTGTTTTTCTAAGCCTAGTTGAGAATTATGGTTTTGAGCATTGGATAAATAATTATATTTTATTTATAGCAATAATACAAGTTAGTGCACTAGCAACTAGCAACTAGCAACTTTCAATTCGTAATAATTTGAGTTATGGAGTAAATAAACATTTAGCAGTTCCCTGCAACAATTTGTTAAGCTACACTCGAGTTGTTGCTTAGTTTTTGTGAATTGCTATCCGCTTTTATCGTCACGTCGTCGCCATAAAACATTATGTAATTGGTCTGAGGCTTTGCCTGATAAGCAGCCAGCCCACACTCTCGATATTGTTTTCTTCTTATTTTTATTTATTTGTTATTTTTCATTTCTTTTTTTTTATCTGCCTCTTTGCATAATTAGTGGGTCAAGTGCAAAGCGTAGGGTGTGTAAATGAAAGAGAAATTACATCTATTAATTTACCATTTTTATAGGATCTCTCTCTCGCTCTCTCTCTCTCTCTCTCTCTCTCTCTCGCTCTCGTCCTCTGTTTCTCAGCTTGTCTCTTGTTGTGCTCCTTTTATCTTGTACTTTGCTCGGCTGATCCGCTTTATCCTAATTTCTGGTGTGCACTTTAAACGGTTTTCCAATTGAGTTAAATCGCTTTACAATTTACTTATGCAGATAGATTGATGTTTTTTGTGTATTTTATTTATTTATTTGTTTTTTGTTTGTTTTTTTGTTTCGTTTTTGTAACGGTGCTGTTAAAATTGTTTTAATTGGTTTGCCTGTCACTTTTAACTGGTTTTGACTGTTGTTGTTGTTGTTGTTTTACTTTTTGGCAGCACTGCAATTGAAATTGTTGTTGTTATTTCGGTTACGGCACATTTCAAAAATTGCTTGCACTCCCACTTCAAAATATTTTATTTATTTGTTTTTTTTTTTGAAATGTATGTATTTTTTGTAATTGTTGAACAAATTGAACAAATGCGCCCTCTTAACAATTAACTGCACACACACACACACAGACACAGAGGGAATGGAGCGCGGTTGCCGCGGGTGGGTGGGGAGAGAGCAATACACATAATTAATAAGATGCTGGGTGGCGGTGCCATCAATATATGTTTGCCCATGATTATGTGGGCGCCGAGAATGTCGTTAGCACTTTAAGAGATTTAATGCAAACAGAACGGAACAAGCGCCTTGCATAGACATGTATACATATATATATATATATATATATAGATATAGATATATATGTAGTAACTACAGACATGACTTGGCCATAAACAAATAAACCAGTTAGTTGTGGTCACAGTGCTGGCGCTGATTTATGCTATGCGGCTAAAAGAGCTAAAAGAGAACCGGTTCCCAATGCCGGCTGTGGCAAGAAGGGGCAAACAACACACACAGAATTGATACAATTTGCCAGCAATGTGAACAATTTTGCGGGTGTGGGAAATCCTTGGCCAACACCACACAGTCCCTTACAGCTCCATATGGCCAACGTAGACTTTCACACGCCAAAAAAAAAAAAAAAAACAAAACAAAACAAAAAGAAAGAAGATGAGGGGAGAGGCGGGGAAGGGGCAGCAGAAGGGGGGGCAGCTGACAAACAGCTGGCTAGCGACCTTTAGGCTGTGGCACAAAGTTCAAAGTAAGTGGCAATCGGCAGTCGGCAGTCGGCAGTCGGCAGTGCGCAACTTTTCAGCGGAAATAATCGTAAAGTAAGGTAAGTTGAGCTGGAGCTGGAGTTGGAGTTGGAGTTGGAGTTGGGGCTGGGAGACATATGTATAAAGCTGGGCCAACGAGATCTGGCCTAAAGCGCACGAAGAGCCGTCGAAAACGCAATAGCATAAAATAAAAGTTTAGCGCAGAACAGAAACAGAAACAGAAAACAGAAAAAATGGAAATGGAAATGGATGGCCGGCCAAGAACTAGCCGGCAACTGGCGGTTTGAACTTGGCTAAAATAAATAAAGCCATACAAGCTAACAACAACAACAGCAACAGCAACAACAACGACAACAACAACAACTTCGACATTCGACATTCGAGTTCAACAGCAACTTCTTTCGCTGATACACAAAAAGTTTATACCAATTTTGTTGTAAGTTAACATTTGGCGCCAAATGAAATAGTTTTGTGGCAGCGCCACATCCATAATTCAATTTGCGGCTAATTGCTACCGCTTTTAATGAAGACCCCCAAATTGTGCAATGTGTTTCTGTGTTGGCCAATTTATGTAGCCGATTCCCTTCCGGCACGCACTCTGGCCCTCTCAATTAAATGGAGAACAAAAACGTATTTCGCTTCTTTGTTTTAATATTTATTAACACGAGACTTTTTCCAGCTTTTCACGCGATATTCCCACTTGTTTTTTTTGTTAGCACGTTTCGCCAATTTTTCTTGCAGTGCACTTTAGCTCGAAACTTAAGTGAACTGAAAATTCAATCTGTGGCTGCAGCTGCAGCCGTAATGGGAAAATGCTTCGCGCATCCACGTGTAAGATTTGTGGCAAAACTTAACAGATTGGAAAAAAAATAAATAAAAGCACAGCAAACCGATGCAGAAAGCTGCAGCGAACTTGAAATACGTGTAGGAATTTCAAAAATTGAAATTTTACTGGAATGTAATCCCTATGGGAGAAGTAGTCAGCAACTGATATATCATTTTGGGTGTTTTTTCTCTTAGTTTTCTTTGTTGTATCTTTGCAAATGACGAAACTTTTAACCAGGATTTGGCAAACAATATTTAGCTGTATCTTTAAGGTGGTACATCGATCTAAACTTGACATGATCGACTTGTTTGAACTTAAACACTTAGACTCTCTTAAATCTAGTGAGTTTTAATGCAGTTATTAACATGATTTAAATTATGAAAATATATGAATCGAAATAAATATTTGTTCAGAATATTAACTGTATAAAACTCGCTAGAATTTCAACAAATCTTTTAATACACAAACAATTCCGAGTTGGCAAGCAAAAAATATTGTAATAAATTACATTTTCAGCTTCCGAATTTCGAGAATTTTAATTAGAGAACCCTGGATATCAAATTTCAGTTTAGCCAAATTCTTCAAATAAGTTCTTGAACAAGAATCGTGTTCAGCTTTTCTAAGGGAATTCCAAGTATTTTCAACTTTCAATTTTTGTTGAAATTTTGTTAAGGGAATTTGAATAACTAAATATTTATTTTGACAATACTTTTTTTTTTGAGAAGTTCGCAAATAATTTGTGGCCTGTTTTATGAGCCATATTATTTTGTAGACTTGCTTTCCATTTAACCTAGTTTCTAGGTCTTAACTCTTTTGTTGTGGTTGTTATTGTTAATATTGTTGAGTTTGTTGCTCAGCTTTGTTTCTGCTGGCGTTGTCAATTGTTAACTGAACTTTGCTCGTGACTCATTTTTGTATCTGACAGATGCAATAAAGTAGCTCGAACTGAAATCACTTTTCGATCGGTAATTTTAGACGTTGTTGTTGCTGTTGTTGTTGTCAAGTGTTGTCGATTGTTGTCCATTGTTGTTGTTTGTAAGTGTACACCTCAATTTCGTTGTTTTTGTTGTTTCTGATTTGATAAACAATTAACTTTTCTTTGTTCGTTTTATTGTGTGGTGTGCAATTAAAATGTTTAGATACAAAATCCAGTAAAATATATCTATTGCACTTATTACACAAACGATTTCCGCTCTTGCAATTGTTGTTGTTTT
This sequence comes from Drosophila basisetae, assembly GCA_035041595.1. NCBI lineage: Eukaryota > Metazoa > Arthropoda > Insecta > Diptera > Drosophilidae > Drosophila > Drosophila basisetae. Next base: position 1,765,580 of record JAWNLB010000147.1, on the reverse strand, counting down.
ATTGTTGTTGCGAATTTAATTAATTTTTGTTTTTTTTCTTTTCTTAATTAATGATTGTTAAGCTTTGGAAATGCGATAGGCAAAAATTTGAAAGTGTTGTATGTGAATTAGCGTATTTTGTAATTTTATAATGCCTCAAGTATTAACTAACGACGCTTCTCGGTTGTTGTTGTAGTTGTATTTATAGTGGCTATTGTTGCTTTTGTTGTAGTGATAGTTATATTAGCTGTGCCTTCAGATTGTTTGAAACTTGCGCACGACGAGCAGCTAACTGCGTTTCTGACATTAGACTGACTGGCACGAACCAAAAACTGTCGCGGTCTGAACTTAACTGCGACTCGGCTACCCTACACATCGGGTCTCTCTCTCTCTTTCCCTCTCTTTGTTGTTATTCATAGAGCGCCCGGTTGATATTCACACACTGTTAGCGGCACACACTGTTAACAGAGCTCTGTTAGGCCTCGCTACGGAACGTTGGCTGCACAAACAATGACTGGTTGCTTGGCAATCGGCTCTTAGCATACGCTCTCGTGCCATTCGCTCTTCGATTCGGTGGACGTAGCGAAGCGTAGCGGTAAATGGTTCGGCTCGGCAACAAACATCGGCACCGGGATCCCAGACATCGTTGTCAGCCTTTTCATCACATTTGTTTTGGTTTCGCACTTCGCAAACCGAAGAGCACGCACTGTGGATTGTAAGAGCGGCGACTGCCAGTGCTCTTATGGATTCCAACTAGTTAAGAGCGCCGCCGACCACTTCTAATTCGCTGCGCGCTACATTTCCATTTTACGGCAGTCGCTGTTAACTGGCACAATTGGACAACTTGGAGCCTGGGAGCAGAATACTTGAAACATGAAAGCGAATGCGTCAGAATGGGATCCTGCCACAAGTCGAGAGTGCTGGACTATAGAATACCGTGTAATCAAATATGTATTACATTCAAATAATTTTCGCGTCGTACTGTTTAACAATATTCGTAGCCTGGCAAATCTTTCTTCTTCTGGCTTTTAACACCGTTACTATTTCTACAACTTAATAATAGTTGTTTTACTAGTTTTGCATGGCCACAGGGTATATGTTGAGAAATGGACACACTGACAATAAATCACGTGCGCCACAAAGCTTTATGGAGAGCAGGTGCTCATCCACTTTCTCAAATCTCAACTGAATCACAAAAGCAAAAGTTGACACAAGAAAATGTGAACAAATCATTTTGCCATATTTAGAAAACGACGCGACTTGACACAGTTTTCCGATTATGCAACACTAACTAAACCTAACCTCACATCAGACAGCGACAGCGACAACGACAACGACGACAGCCAGGAATTTGAACGATGTGGCGAACTGGATTCGAAACTGAACCGAAAACCCACCAAGTGAGACTGGGAGTGTTGCCGCTAGACAGGCTCAGGCCAGTCCCAGGCCAAGCTTATGCCAACGCAAAGCAAAAACAACCGCACTCCAAACTTCATTCACTTGGCTCACATGTGAGTTAGTTTCCAAGTCTCGAGACTGCCCACGAACATACTAACTGAGTGCTGTGGGTTCGTTTCTTTTCTGTTTCTCTGGTGTGCATATACCCTGTAATTGTAAGCCAGCTATAGTGAACCTCTATAAATTTGACTAGTATATGCTATTAACTGATTGAATTTGTGTAGATGGCCATTTCTTTATAATAGATAAGAATAATATAAGAATTAAGCTGCAACTGGACTTGAACCGTCAAAATTACTGTGTGGATATTTTGTTAGCTAGAAAATCCTTTATAAGAGAGGTGGATTAATTTTTACATTCATTATTTTTCTTAAAATAATAGCATTATCTTTCATTTTTAGCCTTTTTTAAAGCATATTCCATTAATTCTAAGCTAAGAAATCAAATTTATAATGTGTTTTTTATAGATTTAGCATTAAGATCTTGCATAAATATAATATACAAATTTTCATTGTTAAATTAGTTTAGTAACTGTTTTGAATTATTTACTTTACTCTCGCATTACTTATGCTATTTGCAAGCTAATTGTAGACTTGCAAAGTGTTACAGGATATCAGCAAGTCATCAAAGCTTGTGCTTCAACTCTGTTTATTTATTCGTATCTTTTCGGGAACTTTTTTGCTGTCTCAGCAACTTGCACTTTTTGCCAGAGTCCAGAGGATTGAGGTATTAGGGGTATAAACGCGACTGGACTAAGGAATTGACTGGCCTGTTTTTGGAGGAGTAAGTAACGTTCATTAGTTGGCCAATCGATGGAAGGCTTGTTGGCCAGTGCCAGGAAGTGTGCTCACTTAACGCTCGACTGCAGTTCAGCAGTACAGCAGTCTCAATGAGACAGAGAATGCAGTATGTACACACACGTATACATATATATATATATATATATATAATCCTGAAACATATTTTAGTCAAATTACCCGCAACCCACCAATGTGCCACTTGCTGTCAATTTGGAAATAAGTTTGTTTCCATTTGGTTTCGATAATTTGTCATAAAAATTGATCAAACAAGCGCACATTAAATGACAAGAAATGCAATTTGCATGTCAGAAATTCTCAGTGCCGCCATCCCCACAGCCACACCCACCTCCACCCATCCATGCATATATCATTTATCCTTGACTAACTAAACATGCGTGTGTTGGCAACGGTGGAGATGGGAGGGTGGGTGGGGTTGTAGATTGTTGAGGGTTTGGGGCGTTTGTATTTGGCCTTACAATGATAGGCAGTCACGATTTACCATTTACAATATTTATTTATTCATAACTCTGTTTTTGTTGGCGCATAATAAGCGCAGCGTTTAGTATGGAAGGGATGCGGGGAGGGGGGTGCTATTTTTGTTGTAGGTGTGCGTGTGTATGTGGTAACAAGTTGGTTGTTTGTTATCGCCAACTGACGAGTTACCCCAAATATTTTTGGCATTTTCGTTTTTTTTTTACTTGAATTTATATTTTCTCCTTTCTTTTTTTTTCATGATGAACAAAGCAAATTGCTTTTCTTGTATATTTAGTTATTGTTTTTTGTTGCTGTTGCACTGTGTGTTGTTTCATGTCAAGCCGCAATTACTATGGAAATATATATGTATAAATGTATATATAAATTGTATTTTTTTTTTGCGAAAACTAAGTACGATGAGTTCATAAGGCGGAGGGGGAAGGGGTGGGGGGAAGTAAGGGGTTTTTGCATAGTAGGTCGCCACGTGTTCGTTTTTTGGCGCAGTTGACGTGATTTGCAGTCATAACTTGGCTAACTTTATTGCCTCACATTTGCATGGCCTAATCGCACAACGCGAATGTAACAGACAAAGACAGAAAGAGTGATAGTGAGAGAGATGGAGAGAGGGAAAGGGAGAGGAAGAGGCGTAGTCTTGTTTACAGCTCAAAAACAAAGTCGAAACTGTTATGGGAAACTAAGCAGCCGGTGCCTATAAGAGGCAAGAAGAGTGAATGCCATCCACAAAACACACACACACACACACACACATAATATCCACTTTGTGGCACAGGTAGGTAGGAGCTGTTCTTGCCCCTAACTCGTGGCACAGCCATGTGTTAAGGTTCTGGCCAGAAGCAGAAGCAGCAGCTGCTGCTGGTCGCTGACTTCAGGCCGCGTTTTGGCCAACTGCTGCTCATAATAAATAAATAAGTGCACAAGTGAGCGGACCACAAAGTCAGGTGTGTTTCAGCTGTTTCTCATCTCTTGCCACAGTTTATGTGTATTTTGTCTTTTTTTTTTTTTTTGGGGTTGCTTTCAGGCGAGCGAGGTGAATGCACCGATTGCTGGAAAACCAGTCTACAATGATATTCAAGCAATTGCAATTGCACTCGTAAATGCCACGAAACAAAGTCTGACAAAACCAAACAAACAAACTAGAAAACAAAAACAAAGACACAATGACAATGGCAAACGCCTTTAAGCCCGAGCCAAGTCTTGGCCCAGACCGCTGACCTGCTGCAGTTGGCAGCGGCCGAGGCCTAAGCTCAAACTTAAACTCAAACCCAAACTCAAATTCCGACCAGTCAGTCTGGGCACTCATCAGTGTGAGCTTGCTAGTTGGCCAGTTGTCAGATCTTCTTCTTCTTCTTTTTTCTTTTCTTTCTTTTCTTTTCTTTTATTGTATTTTCTATGCTTTTCTTTTATCTCAGAGATCTCACTGTGTTACTGCACACTGATTCCACACAACATAATACAGGTAAGCAACAATGCTTTTGTACTCAATCATGATTGTATTTCGTATTCGTTGAATTGACTGGCAATTTATCTCATTTCGAGTAACGAGAAGAAAATGCTTATTCACTGACCGATTAGGCTTAGGAATACCCTTAATGATTTCACTGCTATATATCTATATATATACATATATATTAAAATAATGTACAAAATATAAAATAAAAGAAGACTATTTTAAAGATCAATTTCAAATCTATCTTTATTTTTCTATTGTTCCTGTGAAATACTTTATAATATACTCATCTTTTTTTATATATTCAATTATCTTCTAATTGTTTATTGTCAGTTGACCTATTTAAATAATTTAAATATGGTATTCCCTTTGAAAATTGCACAAATGAAAACGTTCTTTTTAGGAGCTCAAACTTTCTGAGTATTTAGTAGTAAAGTGTATAATAAATAACTTTACTGTGTCTACTAGTGTATAATGTATGTCTATGCAAACCGTAAACCAGACAATGAGCATGTCGGCGTATAGAACAAACAATCATAGAAATGCATTATGCATGGCAGACTAAGAAATTATTAGCTAACTGCAAGTTTGAGAATTATGCTTGTTGTATGTTTTTTTGTGTTTTTGTTTTTAGCTTTGCTTTATTTTGTGCATTACTTAGAACAAACGTTCAATGCACTTTGACCGTTTCACTGTGAATCCCAGTCAAAAGAATCAACGAATTACGAATCTAAAATATGGTCAGCTCAAATGAATAATGCAGAAGTTGGCGCAATTGCAGCAGCAGCAGCAGCAGCAGCATTTGCAGCGATGCAGTAATAATGCCATAAACAATAATGCTGAAAGATTGGATTGGGCTCGCCAACAGCAGGGAGTGGGAGTGGCAAGGGGTGCAGTTGGGGTGTAGCGGGTAGGGGGTAGTAGGGATGGCAGATTGACAGGCGATGGGACGGCTATGCTTGAATGCGTGCGCAGCGGGGAATGCTTCCGTTTCCGTTCTTAATAGCTTTATTGTGATTTACTCAACAGTGGCAGCAACAGCAGCGAAACTGCCAAACAACAAAAACAACATTAAGCTAAAGCAATCAACGGAATTACAATAGCGTTAAAAGTGCATTGATAAAAGGGCAACAAAAAAAAAAACGAATAAATACAACATTATAATAAAAAAGACATGCCAGAAAACACGATGAGCGTAATTAAGGCAATCGCGAAAGGCAAAGGGCATTTTAAATGGGGCTTACAGCTATAATAAAAGGGTTGACATTTGTATAATTTCATATATTCTTGAAATGCTATCAGTTAAGTCTACTATGAATTTATCTAGTATCTCAATTATACCTCAATTGTTCTGATATGAACGAGCTGCAAACTATCTTGAGCTTTTATTAAAGGCAGTTAGTTTAGTGGTAATTGTATTTTGAGAATTCTCACCTGTAACGAGAATGCATGTGAAATTTGTGAAAACAAATCTTTTTGTTTTGTGTCGTAGAATCATATGTGAAACAATGTTTCATCACGAACAAGAAATATTTAGCTAGTTTGAGAATTTATGTGATAGTAGTTAGCAAAATGTTGATTGTTCACTAATTTGTAATACACTGAACTTGCTTGATTGATATTAATTTTATTTATATTAAATATCTTAAATTGGTGAATTTTTCTATATATTGTTTTATGAGCCAATTGTCTCAAAATTTCTATAAAAAAAGAAGTATTTTTTATACATAAATTTGAGTTTATATGCGCTTCTTGGCCGAGATAAATTGAAAACTTGAAAGAGCAAAAAAAAAAACGCGTAACTTAATGAGTCAGAAAAGTGTCGTCAAAGGTTGGCTGATTTGATGTTTTGCCGGGGAGGGTTGGGGGATGGTGTTGGGTGAGGCTTTGTACAACTACAGGCAACAACTACAACAGCTCGTTTGCCTTTGGCATTGTGGCTTTTAATGAACTTTACGCCTGATGCCGCAATACCATCCTCCTCCCCCTCCCCCTCCACCCAACCCCCGCTTACTGCCTCAGTTGCTGTTTTGCTGTCGCTTTGCGCATTTTGTGCGCGCTTTAGCCTTATACTTTTGACACGCACACAGAAACATACACACACACACACACACACAACTGCGTATACAGACAGGTATGTGTAATTATTTGTCACACCTGAGTTGGCGGCTCCGCTCGGCTCAGGCCACACAGCCAAAACAGACACACATACACACAAAGCTAGTTGGATGAAAAAAAACAAAAAAAGGCGTCTCACTTGGCTGAGCCACCCAGCGAAGCAACCAAGCAACCACTTTTTTAAACGCTATATGCCACACTCACACCCGCATACACATTCACATTCATATGTAGCTTAGCAGTATGCCACATTATGTACTACTAAAGATAGCTGTACATACTTATATATACTCCATAATTTGGCCAAAGACTGAACACGGCCAACGGCCAACCGGCAACTGCCAGTCAGTCAGTCAGTCATTTAGAGCAGCAGACATTCGCTTCATATTTACCTTCTTTTTTTTTTTTTCTTTCTTTTTTTTTTTTTTTGAATGACGTAAGCGCAACGACTTTGACCATCGATATGGCTGTGTTTATATGCTCATTGGTTAGGGGTAGTAAAAACCCAATATACCTACAGACTGTATATAGACAGTACAGAGTTTGATTGACACAATCCTACATAAAAATATCGACGTAGGTGGATAGTGTTTGAAGTGTTTCTTTTCCTCTCTTTGTGTGTGTGTGTGTGCCCGGCAGAGGCAAATTACTAAATTGTTAACTAACGAACATTTTCTAATGTTCTTGTCAAACTTCATTTCGTTTGACAAGGCGTCGATATTAAAAGCAGCATATTCTGTGATTTATTTGTTTTTTTTTTTGTCAGTTTTATACAATATGACATTGTTTCTGACAAAGATCATGTTTGTTGACGCCAAGCTGCGAATTTGATTACCAGTTAAAGTCGTTGATATCTTTAATAGAAATATTAAGAGAATATCATATGATAGGAAAATCGATAATTTTGTTGCCATGGCCTGAACTTTAATGATTTTTATCTGCAAATTCAACTCTTGAAAAGAATTCTGCTTATGTACAAAAAGTTGTGAATCTATTATAATCCTGTGAAATATTTAGCACGTAGATCAATCTTGTAATGAATTTTATTTGTCTCAAGTTTGTTAATCGTCATGAGAAGAATATGTATAAAACACATTTCAAATATAGATAGAAAGCAGAATATCTAATTTACAAAGAATCAAAATTACTTGTATCCAAAGTCCGTCAGCTTTTATACTAAGCAGTAGATGAATTTTTCATTTTTGTTCAGTGAAATATTTTTCTAAGTTTAATTAAAAAATATTGGCAACCAAATTAAAAAGAAATAATTTTGTTTTAAAAATAATTACACTCGATTTAAATATATATTTTTTCGTTTGTAGAAGCAAATTATATAAGGTCAAAGAATTAGTATGTAAACATAGTATTACTATAAATTCAATCTGCAGTCAAATACTAACAAATAGTTGAATTGCTAACGTTGAATCGCAGTCCCGTTTTGTGTGTGGCTCGAAAGTGGGGCGAACGCCAATGGGGGGAGCTGGATCGAATGGCAACGGAATTGAGGCTCGCTCGACTGGTCATCGAGACGTGCAACAATTTGTGGCAAGCAACCACGCCACGGGGAGCTGCTCCAATGTGTTGGCCTCTGACCAGCAGCTGGTGCCGCTGCTTCTGCTGTTTCTGTAACGACCACATTGGTATGGAGTCTATGTCTTTGAATTTGGCTAAGTGACGCACAGTTTGCGATCCAGATGCAAAGCTGGTTTAATCTGCGCAGCACCACCCACTGGCCAAATCACGTTAAGCGTTTTATTTATTTTTTTTTGTTTTTTCTTAGCCAGCGGGCCTGGCCAACGACTCTCTGTGGGCCATTGACAGGCCTAAGCCTCACGCATTTAACGGCTAAAAGTCAAGAGCCAAGAGCCAAGAGCCAAGATTTGCTGCGGTTACCGCTGCCGCTGCGGGCTGTTCACTTAATGGTTAATTGCCAGCAATTGAAATAATGCAGCTTGTCAACTGAATCATTTATGCAATTATCGGAATCTGTGTGTGTGTGTGTGTGTGCGTGTGAGTATTTATTTGTGTATCTTTTGAGTTGGTCAGTTTGATTTGACTGGCGGTTTTTCACCCTGACAAATATCTCTCCTCTCTCGTCTATGCATATGTATAACGCTTGTTTTTGTAATTTATGATTTCCTGCACAATTTGCATTCGAGATTAAAATATCAAAATGCGAAGCCGCTGGACTTAATTACAATGCCATTCAATGTAAATTAATTTGAGTTTGTTTTGGCGATGCTTGAATGTGATTAAATTAATTGAACACTCGCCTCGCCTCGACTCGATTCGACTCGACTCGAATCGGTCGTTCGTTATTACAGCTTCAGTTTAAGTCGCAAACTAATGCGCATAACGGGCGTGTTGAGTGCAACTTGTGGCATGTCATTGAAACGATTCCAATCGTAAGACTTGACAGACGTGAGAGTTAAACACGATATTAGCTTTAATAACTGCCACTGGAAGCATGGATTAAAAACCTTTATTAAATAACGTGCAGCTATCGTTAAAGTTGGATCAATTTGATTTCTAATTGACTTGACAATATTTAAGTCAAGAAAAAACTCTGCGTATTTCTAAGCAACCTTACCAATTTCCTCTTTTTTTTTTAAGTTTATAATCGTTGAAAACATGTTTCTTTAAGTTTTGCTCAAGAAACCATTAAATTTAATAAGTGCTTTCCATTTTTTTAATGTATTTTGTATGTTTAAGAAACAGCTTTATTTATTTATTCTATTTTCGGTTTCGATACTTCTGACTGCTTGTAAATTGAGCCTTATTATTATTATTATTTCACTATATATGGTATTCTATTTTCTATTCAATTTCTCAACTCTCCAATACCAAAAACATGTTAAGTATTTTAATATATTAATACATATTTTCAGATGTGGTTGCTTAAGTAGATTCGTTCAATTGTTCTCAAATTAAGCCCAATATTATTTTGTATCACTTCTAAATTGTTCTAAAATATCAGGGCTGCCTTGGGGTAATAGTATAATATTAATATTTCACACGGATTGCCTTAAAGAGTTTTAGAAATTAATTTCTAGTACTCTTTGTCCACATATTCCACCAAAACTACATTTCTTGTCTTCCCATTCCAAAAATATTTGTAAGTTCTTTGGCTCACCTCCTCGCCAGTCAATAAAGAGTCTTAGCATATTTAGAAAAGCTACTTTCACATATTCTTTGTTAAATGTGGCGTGTCTAATGTGTGAGCAACTTATTAATATACTATTTTCTCAACCCGTTGTACCATTAAGAACAAATTTGGATCGCATCATGATTTAGAGCCAATAAATCAAAAAGCGGCTTGACGGGGCTGTCGCAATTAAGGGGCACAATAAGTTTCAATAAACACTTACTGAGTGGTGAACTAGTCGTGAGATAGTCTGAGATATGATTTGGATAAATTCAGCTGTTAAGTGGCTTTCAGACACAAATGGATCTGATTTGTGTATCTGATGTAGCTGTCAAACAGAAAAAAAACTTGTTGAAAGCAATCCAAACGAGATTTCATGGGTTGGATGCATAAAATATTTGGACAACATTTCACTACATGTCTGCTTAATTAAGTAAGTAACTTACCTTGCCAAATAAATTGGACGAATTCTCAGCTAACGTGTGCAAAGTCTGTAATTGAGAGTGTAGAGGAATAGAGATGAGTATGAGAGATAAATATTAAGCTCAAGTATTATTATCGTACACTTGATTAAAGTGGATAAAGTTAGCACTTGATTGCGATGCCTTCAAATTGATGCCTCAATTGTAGAAATATGTGTGCAGCCCAGGAGCCCTTGCTGTTGCACACATTGCTCCAGGACTTTCGAATAGAGCTCCAATCGATCCCCCCTCGCCCTTCTAACAAGCTGCTGTCCCTTTCTATCTTTCTGCTTTGATACCTTTGCACTTCTGGCTTTTAGTTTTATTGCAATGCAATTGTAAAATGCGCATTTTTTCAATTCAATTTCATTTATCTTTGATTTTACTGCAGCAACTGCAACCCTTCAACCCCGTCAACGCCTCCCCTTCAGTCCCTATTTCATTAATTTTATATGTATTTCCTGTTCGTTGAGCTTTAGCTGTGCTCAGCTTTAAATGTGCTCGGATTTTTTCTCGGTGTGTGGCGAACTAATTGCAGTAATAGCGTGGCCATTGTCCGGTTGCTCATTGCTAAATTACTTTGGCAATTAGCAGCTAGGCACTGAGTCCCCCATTTACCACCTTCATCCCCACCTGGACACCAAGTCAATTTGCCTTTTTGTGCTTTAGCCCAACGGTACTCGAAACCACAAAGCTCATTTTGTTCGCTTGTTGCTGCCACACACATAAAGCTCACATTCCAGCATGTTTCAGTATCCTCAAAAGAAGAAAAAAGCAAATAACAAAAAAATGAACCCTAAACAATGCCTAAACTTGTTGGGCTCTTCCTCTTTCGGTGCATTGTTGTAAATTTCGTTTTGGCACTCCTAAATTCCTTTGGTGCTGCCAGCTGCATTTATGCAAAGGCTCAACAACAGCAAAAACCCCAACAACAACAACAGCAGCAACAGGAACAACAACTCGCTAGTAACTAATTTTATTAGAACGCCACAGCAAAGAGCCCCCAACTGAATTGAGTTCGGCCCTTTGCAGTTACTACCAAACTGAAAACGTTCACCGCTCCACGTTCCACGACCCCTTCATTCTCGGCTGAAAACAATGACATTTTACACTTGGTCATTTTGCCTTTTAGCCACGTTTGTTGGCCGCTTGTTGTTTGCTGACCGGTTACAGTGGTGAAGTGAAAATATACCATATGTTGTTTAAATCTTTAATGAAATCCGCCATAGTGCAAAACACAGAGTTGCATTTTAAAGCAAGCCCACCTCAGGGAGTTGCCAACCCGCACCACTCCACTCCTGCTGCATCAATTGTTGCTGTTGCTGTTGCTGTTGCCATTGCTGCTGTCGCTCTTGAAGTGGCTGCTCAATTTTCTAAGCCAATTTTGTCGCACATCGCTGGCAATGTACAAAACTCCAAGTAAAACAGGCGAACAACAAAATTTAGATTGTGGCGAGAGGGAAGTCCTTGGATTGTGCGGTGCACTATGCGAAGTGATTCTCATGACAGAGCCCAAGCTCTTGTTGACAATTGATTCTTTTTTCTGTAGAAAAAAATAGCTCCCAAACAATATAAAACCCATTTCGATAAGCTTGGCATAAAGCAGGTCGTTGAGGACAGGCATCAAAAATTAAATTGAATATGGCGGAAAATGTAAGTGTTTATAATGATCTTTTAGTACTTTCAAGAGTTTCGACTTGTAATTGTTTTTAATTTGTAATGCACTCGACGAACTACATCTCAAATTATATTTTTGGAAAAGAAAACAAAATTTCAAATTGATTTTTTTTTTTATTCTATAAAATTGGCCTATTGAAATAATACTTTTTATTACATAACAAATATTTAAACAATTCTTCTTTTTGTATTATGTCATTTAATCTGATTTTGATGATGAATGATTTTGTGAATACAAAAAACTATTTTACTTTTTCTATTAAAAGTGGTATATTTTCCATTTTATTTAAACAGTTAATTGGTTCAGATAAAAATGAATTTCTATAAATATATATTATATTTTTTTACGAATTGAATTTATTTCATAGATTTAAAACAAACATTAATTATGTTTGGTTTTCAAAAAAATTTAATTTAAGGACATTTAGAGGCCATTAATATAAAATTAAAGTCTTTATGTAAATCAATAACAATCAATACTAATACTAAATTTAATATGAATTTCAATATATAGGGTATCAATCTATATAACAAAGATAACAATTGAAGCCAATTCTTGTTTAATATTTATGAGGGATTATTTTAAATTCAGTATTTTGGTATCCTGTTCATAGCAACTCGATTGAAGCGTTTTTTTTTTTTGAGTATTCCGCCTGGCTAACCTAACCAATCCACTTGTGGCCCAAAGCGGTATACCAATCACATACAAAACACATGGAGAGCCAAAAAAGTAGAAAATGAATTGCCATAATTTGCAGCAATATTTCTTGTTCATGGTAGTCACAATAAACTCGAGTGCTGGCCAACATTCGAGCTTTGAGCCAACATCGACAGCCTGTCAATTAAAATGGAAATGTTTAAGTTTCGCCAAGCAATAATAAAAAGGCTTCCTTGCTGCAAGTCTGGCACGAAGAATCCAGGGACTGACGGGAAAGAGTGTGAGAGAGAGAGAGAGAGAGAGATATGTGAAACTATGGAGTGGGGCAGTCAACCATTGAGGAGCGAGTGCACTTCTGGCGAAGCTTCTCCAGCTGCATTTTCATGTTGATTTTTATCACATTTGAACTTTGACCCAATTTGTTTGGCTCCCAATTCCGGGAGCTGGGAGCTGGGAGCTGTCATCCTTGTGCCAGGATTGCCCAGGCAAATGTCGTCGCTTCAGTAGTTGCAGCAACCACTCCAAGTCGAACTCCACGCTGATTGCACGTGGCACACACAGCCAGGGAAACAGACAGACCAACAACAGACAAACAGACAAACAGACAGACAGACAGACACATACAAATGTAGGTACGATACATATATGCATGCATTTGTGCTACAAATTGAAGTCTTCAGTCAGAAGTCACGAAATCTAGAGTAGTAGTCTAGTAGTGTCTTTCACTTGCTCCACTGCTCCAAGCGCGAATACGTGTCCTGTGTATTACTTGAATATATATCGTATATTCCGAATTCCGTATTCCGTATTCTGTATTTTGAATTTCGTTTTTGCCTTTGCCGTTGAAAGGAAATTGCTGCTGCTTGTGCTGCAACTGCCTGTCTGCCTATGCTACTAGCCTTGTCCCCACCCTCCACTCTCTTTCCCTTTTACCCTCTCTCTTTCCCCCTCGTTACTAGATGCTAGTTGCATGGCTAATAGCTGGCAGTTTGCTTAAGCCTTCAGTGCCGCCCAATTTTGGCGCCCAGCTACACATAAAATGCACATCACATTGTGATAGAATGTTAGTGCCGTCAATTCCGGCTTTTTCCCCGCCAAATCTCTGGATTTTTTTGAAAGAGAGCTAGGCATTCTTGACTTAACTTAAATCTGATTTGCTTTTTTCCCAGCTTGCTATAGTTAATATATATGAATTTGGAGTAAAGACAAACATAACTGGAATCATCAATGATGTGAGTTCTATTTCGATATCAAACGTGAATTTCATCGATCCTTTATATAAAATAAACCAAGCGGGTAACTAAACCTATAAGTTCCTACTTTTAGTAACTTTGGTATAGAATGCTCTATATACAATTAAATAGTTGTTTGGGTTGTGTAAATAAATATATAATTCAGACTACGAATTCCTCAATTGGCACAAATTAATGATAAAAAATAACTGTTGTTGTTAATTAATTTTAAGCTTAAATGTGTTCAGTTAAACTTCGATTTGGGCTTTTCTTGCTTATAATGTTTTTAATTTTAATTTTTTAAGCAAAAAATCTGGCTTTTATTTTTCTGGTCGCCAAAAGTGGCCAACACTGGTGACTGCTACTGGAGTCTTTGCCTAGTTAGTTGCTGCACACTCGATTTATATGTGCAACTCCATAACATGTCTACTTCTGCATGCACACACTCGCACACACACACACACACACACACACACACACTCCCTAAAGATGGCTACGTGCCGTTTCTGTGTGCTGCAATTCCGAAAAATGTTGCCCCGGCTGCAGTTTCGAGTCTTTTAGGCCCAGCCAAAGCACTTTAAGACCAAAAGTGTGCATACTCGCACACACACACACACACACACACACACACACACACACACACACACACACACTTATTCGCACAGACAGCTAGATGCCCGCCATGGCTGTGTGTTGTTAAATACAAAAAGATCTCTCACAACCTGTTCTGCCTGCCATCTGTGCAAAATTTCTTACCGGCATTTTTCACTTGTCCCATTTGCCATTTTTCGTTTACTTTTATGAAAATGGCTGCTGCTGCTCCTGCTGCCGCTGCTCCTGGACGCATTTTCAAGGATTTGCAATGTTTAATGAACTGCACAGAGAATGCCGTGCTTGTGCCTATATATATATATATATGTATATCCATATATAGATTTACAAATAAATATATGTACTATATATGGAGTTCAGGTCTGTTTTTCTCTTGAGTGCCACTGACCATTCTTGAAAACTAATTTAAAGTGCAGGTGTGCCTGAACATCATTCATCTCCTCCACCCTCATCCGCTGCCCCACTCGACTCGGATGCTCCTCGTGCCGCCACTCGATTTGTATTGAATAAATGCAAAAGGCGTGTTAATTGACAGACCATGAACAGCACAAGCAAAATATTTTTGCACTTTTCTCCAACTGGCTGCCAGCAAACCAACAACAGCAATAAATACAACACCAACTGCTGATGCATTCGAGCTGAGCTGCAAATGGCCAAGTAGACTGAAATGGACGGTGTAAAACGCACTCTGAAAACTTGCATTGCGATTCTCGCTGCCTGAACTCATATTCGATCTGAAAATAAGGTATATGAGCTGAAATTAAACAGTTGTTGCAAGCTATTTAATTCTGGCTGGACAGATCGAATTATAAGCAGATTTTTACTCTTACTAAGTTCCAGTTTAATTCTTGAGTTCACATGTTCATTATTGATGTCTTCCTTTTCTGATTTTACTGTATTTCTAAGGTAATAGCTGTGGTGTTATTATTCAATTACTTAAGTAATTATTATTTAGCAAGATACGTACTTATTTACTTAAGTATATAAATAAGGAGCTGTTATGCAATTTTATGGTTATAAACAAAAATCTATGTTAAGGTTATATTTTTTGAGAACTTCAAATTTGTTTTCATTTAAATTGTTGTTTTTCCCCTGTAGAAGAGCTAAAATTTATGTATCTAGACTTTGATCAGACTTTATAAATATATAATGTACTCCGAATAATTGTATAATTTAAGCCAAGTCAAATTTCAAAGTAATTGAAATTATGCCATTATTTGAAAATATATTTTAGAATCGGCGACTTTTTGACAGCATCTCAAACGCTTACACAATGACAAGCAGGCTTTTAAGTAATTAAATTAAACATTTGCATTTCTAGTTATACTGATTTTTGTTATCATATGGCAAGCTCAATGCTTAATTGCTCAAGTACTTGTGAAAGTAACTTAATTTGTGTGCCGGCTTATAGAAATCAATAGCCGACCAAATGCGCTTAACATGCTTTTACTTTAGAGCTTATGTAAAGTAGTGCAAACTTCGTCTAAGTCTTTAATCTTTTAGCCATTGGGTTATTTAATTTTTTTTTAATTTTTGCAAAAGTTCTGAAAGTCCGTCTAACTATTCAAAATGAAGCACAAGTTTCTGCAAGCACCGTAAGCGAGTCCATGACGAGTCCCGCCGCCTCTGTCTGCGGGGTTAATGCAAAAAAGTCAGCGACGAGGCAATTATGTTAATTTGTTACTGCTTCGGTATTTTTTTTTCGCATTTTGTTTTGCATTGGTTGTTTTTGTTTTATTATTAATAGTCGGGAGCATGGCGCCTATAAATCTGAGAGCCAGCGGCGCATGGTTTATGACGCTTCGCTGGACTCGGCTCGTTGGTGTTGCTGTGGCTGGTGTTGTTGTCGCTGTTGTTGTTGTTAGACGATACGGTTCTGTTTGGTTTTGCATCAAGTGGCAAAGTTGGAAGTTGCGTGCGGCACTAAATCGCCTATATTTATCTATAATAAAGGCAATTTGGAAAACCCGTAGATACCCCACAACCCCCACAAGCCAGCTTCGTGCCTTTAGCCAGCGCAAGCCTGGCGGTAAAAATCGATTAAACAAATCGAGTAAATTGTTGCCATTGTGTGAACACCCCAGTCCCCACCCGGTGATAATGGTACATATGTATATGCCAGAATATATATGTATGTACATAGTATAGTAGCTAGCAGGTAGTAACCGTGTAACTGTATGCCATGTCCTGTGGGTGGCTGTCTATAATTATATGCTGTGCTACATATATACTCCATACCATATTATTTTTTTACTTACATTGCCGTGTTTGTTTGGCCGCAACACGCGTTGCCAGGCGACGCGTCAATGAGCCACGTATATGCCACGAAATGTTGCTTCACTTTACTTTATGAACACATACAGACATACACACATATACACATATATATATATATATATATATGTATATATATATAGTCTTTTATTTAGCTGCGTTTCTCTACCTTTTTTGTGCTGCCACGAAAATGCAAATGTTATTTACTTAATTTTGCAGCTTGTGCCCACTTTCTTGCTGAATGTTTTATGAAATTTTTGCCCAGTTTTTGCTTGCTTTTTTCACTTCTTTTTCTGCTGCTAATTTTATGTTTTTTTTTTCTTTATTTATTTTTTTTTTTTTTGGTTACTTTTGGGTTTTCACTTAGTCAAAGTCGTGCAGCTAGATGCGCATCCTTGCGCAGCTTCTTGGCTAGCTGATGGCAAAATTTCTGTGTATAATTTTTGATTTTGTAAATCTTTTGGCTCAAGGACATTGTTGCCATCCGTCACGTTTTGCCACTGTGTGCGTATGTATTTATTACGTCACCATTTTGTGTGTGCGTGTGTGCGTCGGTTGATTATGCGTTTGTGTGTATTTTTCGTGCTGGTATTTGAACTGGTATTTAATGGGTATTTTCATAGTTTTACATAACACACAAATTGGCGACTGCCACTGCTGCTGCCATTTGCCACCGCTGCCAACTGCCAACTGTTCGTTTCAGGACAACGCGTATTATTGTTTTGGGCTTCGCGTTTCCTAGCAATGTTCAGGAATTTTTGCGTGTCTAGCCGCAAAGTCCTTCGTGCTAACAACGAGCCAGCGCGCGAGCAGTTAGCCCTCGTCAGCTTGTTTTGGCCATGCTAACAGAAAATCGTTAATAAATTGTTGCCATGACAACTGTGTACGATTCAAGCCGCCGCCCACAAGTTGCTTTAAAATAATTACTTGTCCAATAGATTTCATTAAAATAATTACTCCAATGGCCACAAGTGCGTTGATTATATTGCTGATATCAATCTAATAATTGCTTGGCCCCAATCACTCACTCATTGACTTGGGGCCCTGTGTTAATCGAGCTAATTGGAAAAATTACAATTGATAAGCATAACAAGCCAAGGGAAATCAGCCGTGTCTGTCATCTGCAACCCTCTCAATTCAAATTCAAAGCCAAGAAGACTGCGGGGCTATCTTTGACACTCCGAAGAGCATATACCCTCTCAGACTGCAGTCCATCTGCTGGCATCTTAATTTAGTTATGAGAGAGATGTCTCCTTCAACTGTACGATAAAATTATAATACCTCTCCAATGGTATAAAAATCGAATACAATTGGTCGCGAATGGAAATTTTATGGAAGTTTACGTGTGCCTCTTTTGACAGACAGTCGAATTGAATTTTCACTAGGTAGCACACAAAGTAGAGGCACTCGTACATTTCCATGAAATTCCCATTTGCGATCGCCCGTTGTCCATACACCCCACTCCCACCTCTCCCCTCGCGCGCCTTTTTTGGCCATTCACCGGCTCTTAAAGGATCTGCGCGTTGCTGTCGCAGCCAAACTGTGATTGACAGTTGAGTTGAGGCCAGAACCAGTTTCTTTTGCTGTCAGTTGTAATTTTGGCTGTACCTGTTCCCGACAGCCCATTCCCAAATACACACCTACAAACCACACACAGCCCCCGCAAAGACGCTCCAGCATTGGTTGAAATTGACAAAGCAAAGCGGAAATTGCTGTCAGACTGGGGACATGAGCATGTCCTTGTGCTATAAATTATTTAAATTATTTGTATGCGCCTGACAACGGCAACGACCACGACAACGATAAGAGAAAATATTGGACAATTGAAGTCGACTTTCGCCAAAGCGACTGCTTGAGCTGCCCATTGAGATTTCATTCTAGTTGAAAGCAAATCAATTTTATTTATCCATACATTTTTGTGTGCAATCCTCTTGCACAATAGAATATCATAATAAATCAAATGGCCAGAATCTGACTACGATGTCCAATTTTTCCTGGCCGTCCGATTTGCATGTCCAGCTGTCCGTCTGTCAGTCACTCACCAATTTTGACAATTATTAAAAATTTAAATGGAATGCCAAAATGCACTCAACAACAACAGGAACAAATTCAAATGTGAGTTATATAAAGATATCTCTTTGCATTGGTTGCTCTTATGCCTCTCTCTCTCTCTCGCGCTCTCTCTCTCTCTCTCTCTCTCTCTCTCTCTCTGCGTTTGTGCATTAGTATATGTGTGTGTGTGTGTGTCAGGCTTGTCAAACGTTGTAACAATGTGTATGAATTTTTAATTTTAATTGTTCACCAAACGCGCTGACAACATCGGTTCACAAGGATACACACACCACACACACACACAGCACACACGTTCGCATAACTCAATGCATGTACAATTTTATAAGCCTGGTCAGTAAGAGTTTTGTTTGTTTATTCATTTTCATTGTGTAATTTTCTGACTTTTTATTGACGCAATCGAAGACGCATCGAGGCGGGGTGCGTGTGTTGCTGTGTGTGTGTTGCAGTGTATGTGTATTGGATAAATCGCAGCCGCATCTGGTGCACGTAATACCCACTTAATGACTTTTATTTTATTGACTTTGAGGCTCATAGGAAAATACATTGAAAGGAGCTGCGGCACTAAGAGTTCTTCATTAGTTCGACGGGCAACAAAAAAAAAATTCATAATTATAATGCACCTTACATAACGCTTCATTAAGATAATGATAATGAATACGTGACTGCTCAGTCAGTTACACACACACACACACACACACACGCATACATACGTACACAGACACAGGCACAGTCGCATGTCCTGTGAGATAATGGCACGCATGAGAATATATATACAAGTTTGTGTGTGGGCATTGTATCCTTGCGAACGAGTCTCTGGCCCACAAATGGCCAACGGGCAAGTAGAATTAACCACTTACCGCCCCAATGGACGGCCGGGGTGTGGAGCCGTAGGGGGCGGGCAAGCAACGTCGTTTTGCGTGACAGGCCTCCTTCTACCTTCTACCTTCTGGCTTCTGCCTTCTGCTTTGCGCATGAAATGCGGTCGATAATTTACATAAAAAAAATGAAACACAAAAGGTAAGCAATGAACATTTTACGTGAAAGTCCTTTTACCCTCCTTGACGTTGATGATTCAATGACACTGGCCCAACTGGACAGCTAGAAACATTCGATTAATCTCGCTGGGCATGTGTATAAATCGATATCAAAATCGATAAATACGGTTACTTCATATTAACTGTCAAATAATGACAAAAAATGAGCGCTGAAGGTCTAATCGAAAATGCTTTTACTTAAATAAATAAAAATCAAGTAAATAAATAAAATATAGACTTGGATTGTATGCATATTAATTGAAGACTCTTAAGAATTCCAATGTTCTTTTTCAAAGAGTAAAATTCGCTATTATTTGTTTCCCTTAAAGAATTGCAGCAGTAATTATTGATTATTGAGAAACTTATTTTACCAAACAGGTTCAGCGATTTATCTATCTTTTTTTCACTCTCTCACTATTTATCTCTCTCTCGCTCTATTTCTCTCTCTCGCTTTCTAATTAGTAGCGCTTACCAATTTTTGGCCTGATTTAATATTTTTGGGCTTCACTAATCATTGCAATATTTGTAGGATCATTTTTCACTTTAATCCCTCCAGATTTATTATTATATTCTTTATTTTGTTTTTACATTTTTTAAATCAAAATTAAGTTTGAAATATTTATTTCTTTAAAATTGTAGACAGTTTTTAATAGTAAATAATTTCGAATATATTCTCAAAAGCTGTGCATTCTTCACTTCTTTTTAAACTTTCTTAGCACAGCTTTAGATTAAATTTATAATTTGTAGATTCTAGATTGTTAGCTGAGAAGGTGTTTAAAAAGTTCTAAAAGTTAATTTCTTTCTTTACATTTAATCTTAAAACAAGTTTGACTTAAAGCGCGTGTCATTGGACCACAAGCATTTAAATGAATGCCTAGAATGGTAATAAAGTTCGAACTGATTGTTAAGTTATTGTGTAGCAAATTGTACAACAATGTATCTTTGCATTGAGCTAAGACATATCGAGCCGGACGACAGCAACTGATGAAGCAGTCATAAAAAACCATAATAATTATTATATAACAGTGCTAGCTGCATGCGTGCTGTGAGCCAATGGGAGTAAGGCTGGAGCACAGCCCCGGGCATTAAAAACACAAACAGTGGCGTCTCAACTTTAACCTTTTTGCCAGGCAGGCAGGCAGGCAGTCAGTCAGTGAACCCAAGGACAAATGGAGCGACAGTCATCAATAAAATATATTGCCAGTAATTTCAGGTTGTGGCGATAGTTACCTGCGGCTCTGTGTTTGCTGCGTTGTTTTGTGGGTTTTCTATGGAGATTGTGGTTAAGTTTGTCCCCAACATAATTAATTCACTTGCATGATAATCAAAAAATCATTTGATTAATGTCCGCTGCTCGAGACAAGTGCAAACAAGCGTCCGTTGTAACATGTTTGTCTATCAACAAGGGTTGAGGCTGCCCAGGATTAAGGGTTGGAATTAAACTTGTTGGAATGCCGAGTCAGTTGTGTTGGTGCGAACCCCAAAAATACCCAATTGCAAATGAGTTTTATGTTAAGAGCTAATTTGGGTTAATGCCGTAAAATGTGGCGCAGTTAAACAAATGCTACACACACACATTCTCTGACTTGTTAAGTAAGAAATGCTGCTGCTTGCGACAGCTTTTTAGCATGCGCTTCGAAGTATGCTACATAAAGTTGCACAATATGCGCAGCAGCCACAGGGCAACACGTACATGAATATAAATATCTCTCTCACTTTGCGTGTGTGTGTGTTTTTGTCCTTTGCGGTTTTGCTTCAAATAACTGTAGCATACTTTTCTGCGTGGCGTTCTTCTTGCAACACCAGCATTGTATTATTTGCCTCAGCGCACTGCTCTTCCCCGATCCGCCCCCATTTTGTCTGTGTCTCGCCATGGCGCCCTGGTTTTATGCTTAAATTAGTCAAAATGTCAACTTGACACAGATTTCTTTGCAGCACACACACTCTCTAAACAGTGCGTCGCAGAGAAAGTAGTAGAGAAAGAACTCAACAATGCGTCGCCTTCTTCAATATAGTAGTAAGGAAAGAAGTGAATATGAAGTTCGCTGCATTCATTAATTAACTGTTGAGTTATATGCGTTATATGCAGCAACCCTTGTTTGTTTTGACCACTGAACGTCACAGTAATCTTATTAAAATCTTACTCAACGCCGCCATAATTGCAAACAATGAAAACGGATCGGAATTCCCAAAGGAAACCAGTGAGTTTCTGCCGCAAACATAAACAGCCGCAAACTCCGATTGAGCATTTTATGAATGCTCTTGAGACACATAGCAATCATTCCCAGCATCAGCTCAGACAGACATTGAGGAAGATACTAGCAATGGACTAAACCCAGAATTCGCTTGTGTTAATAAGTCTGAGCTAAGGGTAAAATTACATTGCCTGCAATACAAATTCATAGATGGTAAAGAACGAGGCGATTGTTAATTGAGCGCTTTAAAAAGTGAATTCTTTCATAATTCGCTGAGTAAAATTGATAACTGTCATTTTTCAAGTATTTTAAAGATATTAGTTCATATCTAAGCTGAACATTTTTGATTTCCACAATAATCTTCTTTGTAGCCTGACATATAAGCTCCATTTTCAATACAACTCTCAGAAATTGATTCTAATTATTCGCTAGAAAATGTATTGTTCATTTTTAGATTGTACTAAAAGTTGTTTACATGCAAAAATTCGATTAAGCTGCAATAATTCCAAATAGAAAATTTCAAAAATTCAATGTTCGATTTCCATTACTTGTATTTCTAGTGTTTTTGCTTTAAGCTGCTTGGGAATGTTGCTCACCTTGACGCAGCTAGCGTCACCCTAAACCAACTCTCTGACCACCCCAGGCCCCGTCCTTCTTCGTAGAACTACCTGGCAAATATTGACAAAACATTTGCGCTGCTTTTCGTTGTCGAGTTGCCTGGATTAGTTGGTGGATGGCTGAGTTGCGAGTTCGGTGCGCGTGCAACGCTCCATTTGCTTATCTTAAATTACAAATCAGTCAATATCAAATTGAATGCAAACAGAAACACGGGCAAAAAGGGCGGATCTGGCTGCAGCTCGGGGGAGCAATAGAAATGCACAAGTGCTGAAATTCGAATGTGAATTGAGAAGCGTGCCGCAGCCAGATGGAGACTGATAGAGAAATACAGAGAGACACAGCGAGAGAGAGAGAGAGAGAGAGAGAGAGAGCGAGAGATAGAGAGAGAGAGAGAGAAAGGGGGGAGAGAGAAAGAGCGAGAGTTTGGTGTTTGGAATTCACTTTGAGCTCGTTTGAAGCCACAACCCATTGGAAAATCCAATTGCAGCTACGATTAAGGCATTCAGATCGACATATAAAGCGATAAAGGGATATAAGCAGCAGACATTTTGAGAATGCTCAACTCACACTCAGCTCAATTGCCATTTAAGTGTGATAAAAAAAAACCAAAAGAAATTGAGAATGTGAGTCGACATACTTTGAGCAGTAGTTAGTCTGTGCAATTTTCATTGATATACTCAAATGTTTAAATTACAAATTTTCCAATCTGTTGCTTCTCTTAAAGGTTTGCTTACATAGCTTTTAAATTCCACAGGCATTTGGTTTGATGATTCTCAATAAATCACATTAAGTATCAAAAAAGGGAATTCATTCATTTCAATTTAGCATTGCATACTTGTTGGGGGCACACAAAATACCATAAATTCAATTAGCTTAGCTCTCGAGGCAATCATTTAAGTGCGCTGCGATTTGAGTAGCCCGACTCACATATGATAAATATATTTATAATACATTACATACATATATTATATACAGAGGAGCTCAAGTATATATATATATATATATATATATATATATATGTATTTCAGGCGAAACCTCGCTGGCATACAAAATATGTTTTTGATAATAAAAGTAAAACGCAGCATGTCTACAAATATATCCCGGTGCCTCTTCCTTTTCCCTCTCACTCTCTGCCACTTTCTTTTACTCTCTTTCTCTGTGGCACGCTTCATTACATTAGATGACATGGCGAATGGCGACAACGTTGAAATTGCCCAAGCGCCTATATATGTGTGGGCTGCTGCCACGCCCACCTCAGTCGTGTGACAATGACGCAGCATAACATTTTATTTCCATTTTGAATACCCTTACAAGTTGTACACGTTATAATTTGACAAATCAATTTTGATTTATATGAAATATTTAATGTCTTTTATTAAAACACTCAAAATATGAATTACTGTATTGGAATGGACCAAACTAACCGCATAATTTATTGATGAAAATGGTTGATCAATTAATATAGATATTACGGGATTATAAACTATAATCACAGATTATTGGCTGTACGGATATTTGATATTTGATAGAGACAAAGCAGACAAATATCCAAAATGTTATAGTGAAACTACGGGTTTCTGCTGTTATTAATATATAAGATGTGAACAATTCGAGCCATGTCTAGAAGAGCATATAATTTGCGACTTGCCACAAAAGGCTGTTTCTTTTTTATTTATTTACTTTTTTTGGCGTGAGGCATGAGTATGACTAACTGCCACCGGCAACAGCCACGCAGCGAACGCACTTTTCCGAGCCACCCCCATAAACTACACACGCACACACTGAGAGAAAGACACGCTCGCTCACACGGCACCGACTCATTTTTAATTCATGAAATGTTTGCTAGCAACCAAAAATTACACTTAATGTCAACTTGGCAGCAGCAGCCAAAAGGTAACTTCGGGCCTTCCAACAAGCAGTGGGACACCTACCCCAAAAAAATAATTGTCACTTACTGAGGGTAAGCGGTGCTCAAGGATATGTACATAAGGATATTAGGCCCGGCTAACTAAGCATATATGTATATATGTATACATATGTATATATGTATTAATATATATATATATATATATATATATATATATAAAGGCGCACATTTGTATTTACCATACAAACACACTGATATGCAAAGACCACATTATAAAATATTTACGACAATGACATCTATACAACTACATATGCAAGTAAATTGATTGACTGACTTACTGACTGACAGTCGGAGAGACAGACAGACAGACGGACAGACAGACAGGCAGACAGACAGACAGCGTGGCAGAGTGACTGCAGATTGACAGGTGCGTTGTGGCATTATCCTGATATTCATTTCCCAGCCGTATGCATCTGATATGTTCGTGAATATTCTGACCAAGCTGTTGTCCTTCCCAGCGCTTGAACCAATTTTAAATTGTCGCATTTAACTTAATTTTTAATGCAACGCCCTCGAAGGCCCCGTATACTTTGCATATGAACAGTTATTTAGTGGCCGCTTGAAGTCGGGTGGCTGATGGAATAATAATAATTACATATATCCTCAGCTGTAAGGCTTCACACAATGCGCATTAAGAAATTAAGAAATGTACAAACTCTGACGGACACTGAACACATGTACATGTACGTGTGTATATATATATATATATATATATATATGTATATGTATATATATAAATAGATATATATATTGTGGAAAAGGGGAGCACTTTTTAATTATTCAAGAACACGTTATTACTTTCAACTATACGGTTGCTTTATAAATACTTAATTCATATGTGAACTCGAGCAGGATATTAAAATGTGTGAATAAAGGTATAAGTATAATAAAACTGTGCAAATTACACAATGAGATGTTGCCTGGACATTTATGAATCTTAATCATATGACAAAATATAGCTGTCCATTTGTCTGTCTGCCTATAAAAAATCGTAGAATTTGAGTGTTGAGTGTGGCATCCGAAACTTAACTTAAAACAATTTACAGACATGAACTGCTTTGAGTTATTTTTTGTAACAAAAATTCAACATCCCAAAGTTCAATCCAATTAATTCACTTTTAAATTTCAGAAATAAAAATGTTTGCGATATTTTTCAATTATAATTTATTAATTATCTTATTAGTTTTCTGTATCGACTGTTATTAGTCAACATTAAATAAATAAATGTTATTGTTAGCCAAATCTCTCAAAATTGTATTGCCTGGGTATAGGGTATCTAATCGCCGACCACTCGCACAACTAACTAATGCATTATTAATGGCTTTTACTATAGGGAAACAGTTTAAACTTAATATTAAATTATTACTGGATAATGTTAGCTTAAGTATAAAGCTTATTGCTGACAAATTTAAATACACAATGTACATAAACTCGACGCGGAGGAACTAATAAAACTATATTACTTTATTTTACTTCCAATGTTCATAAGCAGGAGCAGAAATTTCGGAGCACAAAATATGTCATTCACCTGCCTTCTAGTAAGTAATAAGTAATTTTGTATGCCAAAGATGGGCAGGACTTCTTTCGATTTGATTATGCAAATTGTGTAGCCCAATCTTGAACTGGAATAAAATAAATAATAATAAAATAATTAAAGTAGTGTAAAGGAAGAACATATTTTTAAACACAAACATTTCAAAATAATAGTTTTTCAAAATTAGATAATAAATTAACTTAAATTTTGCAATTATTAGTCGAACACTTAAAGTTAAGTAAGTTTTACTAACAAATATAATATAAAGACACCAATAAGCGTACTTCTTTCATAATGAATTTCGAAATTCCACTTTTTGCTCCCGCCTGAAGAATAAAGAACGAAAACAATTTGATGTGCACAAAGAGAATGTTACACGAAGTTTTGTGATTTTGATGTGATATTCAAAACCCTGAAAAGGAAGAAACAAATTTCTTAAAATAAAATATGCAAGTGTAATTGGGTTTCGCCTTTCATTTTGCTGATGACCTCACATTTGTGCCTCCTTAAAACACCAGCGCCACAAAGTATGCACTGAAAAACGCACACGTAACTTGCACAGTGAGAGAAAGAGAGAGAGAGAGAGAGAGAGAGAGAGTAGGTGTGAGGGTGTCGAAACGCGCACTACTTTCAAAGTGGGCAACAAAAACAATTTACATGAAAATTGTGACTACGTGGAAAATTACCTACACATACTAAGTGACTAGAAAAGTTGGCATCGCAACGCTTGGCGCCGTCGCCTGTGCGTTCCCCAAAGCGCATTTCTGCCATCATTAGAAGACACCTGAAAATATGCAGCACAAACACACACAAGCACACACACACACACACACACACAGACAGAACGAGGTGGCCAAAGTGGTCTGGCCAGAACGCAGCTAGCAAAAGCGAAGAGGGCCAGAAGCTAACAAGCCAAAATACAGCAGCTGCTGCTGCTGCTGCTGCGAGGCAATTTCGTTCGTGAGCTTCTCAGCCAGTGGATTATGCCACGGCCCGCAGGGAAATGCTGCGGTGGGGCAAAGGAATTGCCAACACCAAAGTGTTGTAAATTTTTTATGTGCTACTGCAAATTGAAGGCAGCTGCACTGTTTGCCGCTTTAAAGCAACAGCAACTCAGAGAATGAGCGCGATAACGGAAAAATGACTGGCTGTGCTAATGGCCAAAGTAACAATAATTTGTCAACATTATGCTAAAAAAAAAAAGAAGAAAAATATTTAATGCTACTGTTATTGCGGCTTAAGCTGTTATTGTTGTTGTGCAGTCACCAGTGAAATGTTCCCATCATCTTCTCCTTCGGAAATTGGGTCGGCAGTAATTGAAAATTAAATGTACGCTTATGGGCAAAGTTAAACACACTCAAAAAATATACACACACGCAAACACACACACGCACACACACAGGGGCAATGTTTGCGTTGTGTGAACCCGCACAATTGTTTTGGATTTTCGCTGGCGATAATAATAAAAATGAAAATTTTAATACAGTGTGTGTGCGGGTGTGTGTGTGTGCGTGTGTGTGTGGATTTGTGTGTGCGTGTGTGCTATATGTACATGGCTAGAAATATCAAGCCACACACGCGCACACACTCAAACATATTGATTTTGTACCTTTTTCGGCATTGCATGCTTTTAGGCGCATGTGCCTGTGGCACATTGAAATGTTGATTTTGAAATTTGTGTTTTACTTCAATTATAATTAGTAATGTTATTAATTACTATGCGAGCTCTGTGACAAAGGTATGTGACAACATAACAAACAAGTCATGTTTTTCAAATTGGAACTGATTAATGAAAAAATTCTAAAATCTGCGCTTGTGAAAAATGGAAATCGCTTTTGGCATGTGTTTGTCATTTTGACATGTACCAAAAATGCAGCAATCTAAAAATTCCACTAAAATATTCCAATGCGATTAATTTTGAGCTAAAATCTGATATTTAATTGCATATATTTATTGGGTTTCATCAATAAATATAATCGTCAAATAATTTTGTAATCACAAATACAAATATTAGTTGTGATTGAAGACTCAATAACAATGTGTATCTAAAGCAATGATTTGAATACTTAGAAGAAAGAAAATATAATTTTAATTTACAAGTTAAGTCGAGATTAAAAATAAATATAATAAGAAGAAGCTCATACAATTATTCAATTTTTGCAATACCTTTAAATACTATATATACAAAAATGTATTATTAAAAAATTATATATTCGAAGCATAGCTTATCATATCAGCTAATCATACTTAGCAAAATGAAACCAAATCTTTGTCATCTTTTCATCTCACCTTTAGCATTGGTATTAATTCCTTTCGGTTCAATGATCTCAAGATATGTGAAATTTGGTCCACGCGTCGGTTTCTTTATAAAGTAATCAACTCTACCGGTATCATAAGTCAGTCACTATATAATTGATATGTTTTCTGATGTTGGCTATGGTTCTTAACACACATTGATATGCTTTGTGATATTTGATTTAAATTATATATGCTTTTGTATATTTTTGTATATAGTTCTTTGGTTTGATGTAAAGTTGCTAACCAAAAGTTACGCGGCTCATTAATTATTAACTTGAAACTTAAAAATGTTATTTGTATAATTTGTTATATTTCATTAAATTGACTTATACTCGTTATATATATAGATATATATATATATATACGTATGTATATATAAATTGATAAATACGCTACGTTTACTCTTTGCAAGAGCTTTGATATGTATGCGATATTAAGCACGATTTTTTACTTAGACTACAGCATTTAGATTAATTTGTTAGTTGTTTTTTTAAATTTTTTAAGCGGTTCACAAAAGTTTTGGGCAACTTTTTGGGTCTTACGACATGATATGTTTTGGTTTAGTTTTTGTTTTAAGAAGTTATTTGCTTTTTACATCTCGGCGTGTTTACTTTTGATATAATTTATGCTTTATAATTTGGACTTGGATGTTTTGTTTTCAAATGTTGCCTTCCACACAAGATCCACAATGGCTCCAAGAAGTTTTCTCTTTTTGCTGTGCGCTCTCTTTAGTCTTTGCAGTAATGGTTTGCTCTCATAGCCTGCTCTCTTCGTTTCTCTTGACTATTTTCACATACATCCACGCATTCACACATACGCACACACACACACACGCATAGAGACACAACCTTTCAGGCGGCAACGGCAGCGGCGGCGATTTTTCGATATATTCCTTTTTGAGTCGAAGTTTGCGCGATTCCGTTTTATGTCCACATTCGCTTTGCACAACGCAGTTTAGGGAAAGGCCCGAAAATTCATAACAACAAAGCACTATTTAAGAATTCGATATTTCCGCTTATCGTTATCCACAATTAATTTAACACTGTTTAATGTTTAAATCGTGTTTTTTTCTTTTCGTTTTCGTTTTCTTTTCTCTCTTTCTTTTCCTTTTCGCTTGCTGCTCCTGGCCGCTGCCGTTGGCCGCCCGCCCCTCTCTCGCAAATTACACAATCGACGCAAATATTTTGCGGCTTTCGATACGTTTTTTGTATATTTTTGTATATTTCTTATTTTTTGTGTATTAATTTCACTCGCGTTGCGTGCACCGGAATTCAAAACGTAATTTTCTCGAATATTTGCAGTTATCGACTGCGCCTTGCGCTATGCTGCGATTTATTGCACAATTAATAAAGCCAGTCGATTGGAGAATTTATATTTGTGAGTTTCTATTTGGCACTCGCCTCTGCTCGCTGCGTGTTGTAGAGTCAAAGTGTTGTCGTTTACTCACGAGCTGCTGGACGCTGCCAGCGATGCCAAGCAATGAATTTTTCATGAATCCCTTATTAGAGATTTTTCGCCCCCGTCTCGTTGAGATTGCTGCGCGCTCAGCGGCAGCCAGCAGCCAGCAGCAGCCGTCGCAGCAGCAGCAGAGAGACAGAGAGACAGAGAGAGAGAGAGAGAGAGAGAGTGAGCGATAGTCGATGTTTTTATGGAGTGGCTTGTGGGTTGTGGGTGTGAGAGAGAGAGATGCAAGCTTAGTGTAAGAGAGTGCAAGGAATTCGGAGGAAAAGCATTTGCTTGAAACACTGCTTCCTACATGTCTTCATATTTATTTATATTTTGTTTTTTTTTTTTTGGAGGGGGGGCCGGAGGGTGGCTTTACCTGCAATTTTGGGGGATGGAACTGGGGGTTTTGCTTTGGGGGTTGCTTTATCTGTTTATTTTATGCTCTTCGCCTTGACGCAACGTTCCTCATTGTCCGCTGCTTCGCATCTCGATTTGACATTTGCCATTTTCTCTCTCTCTTTCCCTGTCTCTCTTCGCAGAGATGGCTTAGCGCAAACGCCATAGTTACAACAATGTCGCTAGATGTCGCTGCAATGGTTGTGGACTCGGCTAAGATAGCCGCTTACAGCGGTTATAATGCGCACCAATTTAGCAAAAAATACAACCATTTAAAGTGAATAAATTAATGAATATTCAAAAACAATATATTTGTTTAAAAATATGTTTCAATCCTCGAAATTGCTTGTAATTAGCTGAAAGATAAAAGCAAGATGACTAGCATTTGCTTAAGTTTGATATAACAGTTATAATTAATTGGCTTCGCCATTTTGGCCACTTGTTTGATAGGAGCAGCAATGCGGCCTGTGCAGATCCCAATAACTGCACTCCAGAAGAGTGCACCATTCCTGAAAATGTAGCGGAACCGAGCTGCGGCACAAGCACAGAATCAACAACTTCAAAGCCATGCAAAGACAAAGCAAAAGCTCCGATTGTTATTAATGTTGGCTATATGAAAAGAAATTTGATTAAAAAGAAATAAATATTCGAATCGCCTTAAGTTAATGAGCTTTGCTCGATTTCTCAACAAACACTGTGCAGCAATAATATAATTAATAATAAAATATAAAGAAAAAATGTACAAAATTCAAATTCCATTTAATAGAAAAATAATTTATATTATGTGCCACAAGTTTTAAGTTAATCAATTTCAAATTTAAATTTATATTAATCTCTGTTAATTGCAGATAGTCTAAAGGACACCCGCAGGATCTGTCGGCCACGAGTTGCACGTGATTTGGACAAAAGTGTCATCAGCAGATAACGTTGCCCCCCAGAACCAACATTTGTAAGTTGACGAAATAGTCATACCAAAAAGTAGACTAATCTTTTACAACTGCCCAAATTTGAGCCAATATATATATACTTCAGCATATATAATAAATTTATAATTGAATTTGGCATTTGGAATGTCTTTGAAATGTTTGCCCTTATAGCCAAAATATACAATATATAATATATATCTATCGCTGCCAAAATACACAATATATAATAGCTATCTAACTATTGCCACTTGAATCAATTTTTTATACCTAAAGATGCTTCTTGCTACCTTACAAAATGGGCAAAATGACAACTGCAAAGATCAGATTTTGGATATTTTATTGAATTCTATTGCTGAGGAGTTGGCTTCTGTTGGCTGACATTCGGTTTGTGGCTTTCTTTTATATATATTAATTTCTATTATTCGTGTGGTTCTCGTACAATGATTGGCCTTGTAAATTCTATGCAGAAGCACAGCAAAGGCATCACATTATCCAAATTGAACCCCATCGTGCCACTGATATTTTCTCAGCAAAGCAGTTGGAAGTGGAAGTGGATGCTGAGCAGTTCCGTGGATGGGAGCAGTTGAAAGAATTGTTTACGCAATGTTACCGAAGCGAAGAGGCGCCAGCGGCCATGTTTTTGAATATGCTAAACAGCCGTCCGATGGTCGGCGAATGTCCTGCGTGGAGGCGTGACGTCATTAGCCACCAAAATGGGGAAATGTGAGCAGTGTAGAAATGAGTGATTCATCTGTGCTTGCTTCACTCCGAAAGCAGCTTCCTGCGAGTTATCCTTACCACAAAAATGAATTAATTCGTACAATAATTTACATTGAACCATCTGCGCAAAAAACAGCACATCAAAATTATATTTCGTTGAATTAGTTCAGACGAGTGCGAAACCAATCGAATAAAGTTGAATGAACCAATGCAATTTAAAATTGAAAACATGTAATTGCTGAAGACAGTTGTTCAATATTTTAGCTAGTTGGCTAGTCTATCTATCTATCTATCTTAGTAAGTTTGTCTCAACTAACTCAAGGCAACGCTATTTGACTTGGAATTGAATTTCTCACAAATGACTCGGTTTTTGTGATATTTGTGCTATGCTTCTGCACACAACTAACAAAACACATAATGTAGTAAAATATTTTCCAAAATACTTCTTCTACTACGTCAAGATACCATTTCTCTAAATTGGATTCGTTGGGAGTTGATGAAACCTTGAAGCAGTTATGGCATTTTATGCTAATCACAGACAACTTGCAAGTCCTTAAAGAACTTGTGAAAGAAATCCGGCTTCCAACAGAATTTTATTCAGCAGTCTACAGGCAGCAGGACAATATTGGACTGAATATAATATAATCAAAATAAGTAAATTGGAAAATGCACAAAATTATAAATTTTTCTGTTGCATGAATAATTTTCATATTGACACAAGGGAGATGATTGTAAAGAAAAACAATGTTGATAATATATCTATTAATATAATATATGATATAATGTTGGCCTATTTGAGAAGCTTGCCATGTCTTTTGTCTCACTCGTCTTGTGGCCATTATTCGTGAGTGAGTTGTGCAAGCTGCGCGACCTGCTCAGAGAGAGAGAGAGAGAGAGGTCTGAGAGAGCCAGATGAGATGCTGAATGAGAGCAATGAGGTCAATAAATAGATTCCCTTAGCATTTGTGAGAGTGCAGTGAGTAGGGAAGAAGCGATAGCATCGGGATAGTATCTATGGGGTATTTGTTTGAGCAGCAAGATTCATTTTAAACTGGAGCATAATTTAGACCCGCCCAAATATTGTTACTGTAATTTCTGATATGTACATACACTCCTCGCCACTAGAATAGGACACCCTTAAGATTTTAAATTATATTTTAGTTCCATATTTTATATTTAGTTAAAAAACATAGAAAAGTATTTTTAAAATATTTTTTTAATTCAAATTGTAATTCTAAAAATTACTCAAAGCCCTAATGCCTGCTCCTTTCCCACTCTCTCTCTCTCTATTTCTGTCTCTCTCTCTCTCTCTCTATTTTTCTCTTGCTTCGCAGAAGACCCCTCGCATCATGTGCTGGCTGCTGGCATCTGTTGACCGCCCACTTGGGAGGCAGCTGTCCTGCTGCTGCTTGTCCTAGCGCAAGTATTATAATTTTTTTTTTTGGTAAAATGAAAATCAATAAAAAGCTCAATGACGTCAGTCGCATGTACACATGCAATACAAACACACACACACACACACACACAAAACAAATACACGCATACATGTGTTTGTGCGTCTATGTTTAAGATGAACGCAGAGGACCGCTGGCAAATGAGCTGCGTACGAGGCGCACAGGACACCCGCAGGATCTGTCGGCAAACGCTGCTCGGGATGCACGAAGATGTCGCACGTGAGCCGGCCGAAAGTTTCCAGCAGCAGCAGCAGCAAATGCTAAAGTTACCCCACACACACACACACACACACACATTGTGTTGTGCGTCAAAAGTGGTTGTATGTGGTGTGTGGTTAGTGGTGGTGGGTGGTGTGTCTGCTACTCTGCTGCTAAGGCCGCATGACACTTTTCGCTAAATCACATGATTGCTGGCGATAAGCAGGCAGATAAAACCGACAACGACAATGTCATTTTGAATATCCACAGGGCGATCATTTTCTCTGTTCCTCTCAATTGTTCTTTCTGCTTTTCTGTCCAAGCTCAATAATATGCAATCATATTTCTCTCTACTTCAATTGGAAAGAATCATTTTGAGGGCGATGAGAAGCATATATTGGCCACAATTAAGTAAGGACTAAGTCCAACTTTTATGTTCGCAAATATATCCAGTGTTTTTCTTGCAACTTTAGTTGATCTAATTAGTGATCAATCGATTAGATAAATTAGATACAAATTTAATAGTTAAATTATAATACTGGCAAACGCCATAAATCAATTCTTTGTTATCATACTTTTAATTTTATTTAAGCCAATTTCAAGAATCTGTATTCCAATTGCAGTCTGACTTGGGCAATGATTTTCATATTTGCAAAGCATAATTTGATTATAAAATATATTAAAACTCTCTCGTTCGCTACAAATTTGTGTTTATTTTAATTTACACAAATACGCACAGTAGTCAATTAAATTTAAAAAAAATGAGAAATATATTTATATAATATGCTTTTCACTCTTTTATTAACCTCTTTACGAAGAATCACTCTACTATACTAGATTTACTTTAAGGATGTTCTGATTAAACGTAATATTTTCTGTATGCCATATCATATCCCCATCTAGCTTTAAGATTCATAACGCATCACCAAAAAAAAAAATAATTCAAAATTTCCAATCAACTAATCAAAATGGCAAATTTGATTAGGTACTTGGAATTCCAGTTTAGTTTAATGGATATCTGACTTCTTATATCAGTTGATATCTGATTATTAATTAACAGACGTCAATTTTTAAGAACTATCTGCTATTAAGTCAAAGAAAACAAAGATTATAAAGTTCATAAAGTTTTACACACTATTTTGGTAGGAATACAAGCAATTACTACAATTGAAAAAAACGTCAAATTTGCTTTTCTTCGTTTATTTTAAAAGTTATAAAAACATGATTAAAGCTTAATCATTTTAAAGATTTAACTGTTTACCATTGCTTATATTTTGAATTTATTCTTTCATTTATTATTTCGCATATATCCGAAGTTAATAACAATCGGGCCTCTCCTCCACTTAGACAGCTTTCCCATCCATGAAGATCTCGGCGTTGTGATGGCGAAGTCGAAGCAGCTCCGCCCATTAGCATTTTCAGGAAGTAGGCATTCTGCAGCAGCGCACCAACCGGGAATTGCACAAGCCGCAATAAATAATAATAATATTGTTTTGGAGAGTTTGCTGCTCAAACTGATAATGTACACATTACAAAGTAAATGAAGAAAAGTAAGCACGAGCCACTTTGGCGTAAATACGTTTTTTTATGTACAAATGCCAAAAAACTAAAGACCTTGAAAGAGTTTCCTTATTCTTAGTATTATTATTATTGAAATAATTATACACAAAAATTTAACGTATGCAAATAAACGTATTCAAATCATATTTTCATTACAAGACTTGTTGAAATTTATTATTCTATCATTATCTCTATTTTTGTAAAATAAGTATATCAAGATGAAGTTAAATTGATAATGTTATTTAGGTGTGGATATTTTGTCGGGTGAACGGGAGATAGATTGCAATAAATTGAAATGAAACCACAGAAACATGACCAATAACACCACCAAGCAGTCACTGCGCCAAAATCGCAACAACAAAAACAAAAACAAGACCAATAATGCGAACAGCAACAGCAACAGCAACAACAGTAACAACAACAACAACACGTCAAACTACATATATACACTTTAATTTTATGAATATGCAACATCAACATCAATTTCATGTTAATGTTTGGCAGCATGCGACAGAGAGCGAAAGAGGAAATCGGGGAGAATGCTGGAGAGGAGCGAGCAAACACACACACACACACACACACACACACACACACACGCGCACACACTCGTACTTTTATTATCGCATTTAGTTTGTAGTAGGTGTTAAAATTACACATGAAATATGAAAAGGCACTCATAACAGCCACACAAGCACTAACGGTACCCTACACTGCTTTTTGCAAACCGCTAACACCACCCTCCCCGCCCACTCGACCAGCCCCTCGTCATATACTCGCTCGCATGGTTAATAACTCCCTTTGGCATATTCACCACAGCGAGAGCCATGCAGAGAGCGAAGACAGCCTGAGAGAGGCAAGCGCTGACGACGCTCGTTCGGCTCCGCTGCTGTCGCTGGTGCTCGCTGCATCTCGCTCTTGCGCACACAGTCGTTGGCCTGTGGGTGGAGCGCTGCCGTCGCGTTAACTGTCGACTCGACGCTTGAAATGCTCAGACGCTGTTGGCTTCAGTTTCAGTTTCAGTCGTTGTCGTGTCGTGATGTCGTTGCCGTCGTCGTCGTTGTTGTAGTCGCAGCAACCGCAGCAGGAGCAGCAGCAGGCAGCAGGCAGGCAGCAGCAGTAGCAGCAGCAGCAGCAGCAGCTTCAGCAACAACAGCAACAACAACAATAACAACAACAACAACAGCAATCGCAGCAGCAGCCGCAGTCAACGTAGTCCGTTGTCGTCGTCGCGCGCATTGTACAATAACAAAGACAACAACAACTAAAGCAGCAGCAACTACAACAACAACAATAATAAGCAGAAGAACAACAACAGCAACAACAATAATAATAGTAACAGCAGAATAAAGAAACTACAAATATATGAATAAAACTGATAAACGCCATTTGGGGCAGCAAAGTTGCGCATATGGAATGCAAATAAGAACGCACAAAGCCTTTTTAGATATACACATGTATTTATGTACATATGTGTGCGTCTAAAATACATAAGTGCAAACCAATTGTGATTTAAGCTAATACCAAAAACCAAAGAATAAACAACAAAAAAAATATAAATAAATGAACAGCAACAACAAGTAAAAAGCATTAACAACAAGAACAACAACAACTGCAAACACTGTGTTTTGAAGTAAGACAAAATTTCATTGCTTTGCACTTTTTCATCATTATTTTTTTTTTGCTTATTTATTTTATTTTTTATTTTTTGCTCGCTTTGTTTCGTGTTTTTTTCTGTACACACACAACACCACGCAACCCGATTCAAACCTGACCTCCTGCCCCCTACCTCCCCCCACAAAAAAAAAACACACACACACACAGAGAAAAAAAATATATAAAAACCCAACCCAAGCAAGCGTATATTCTCTCCACGACGTCGTCGTATTTGTGGCCGTGACTCTCGTCGTGCCTCGTCGCACCGCTCGCATCTCGCCCTTACAGGATAAACACGTTAACCAAAAAAAAATCATATATAAATATATATCGCATGCACAAAATATTTATAGACACAGTTTGCTTAGAATCAGAAAAATAATTAAAAAATTATATGCGTGAAAATCATCCAACAAAAATGCAGAAAAAAATGTGTGCTAAAATAAAAACGAAAAACCTGTAAAGCA
Source organism: Drosophila basisetae (assembly GCA_035041595.1). Lineage (NCBI taxonomy): Eukaryota > Metazoa > Arthropoda > Insecta > Diptera > Drosophilidae > Drosophila > Drosophila basisetae. The sequence continues at coordinate 1,728,725 of JAWNLB010000147.1, read as the reverse complement.
ATTGTGTGTATGTGTGTGTTGGTGTTGCTATCGGTATTGGTGAGCAGAGGCAGCAGTCACTCACTTTGCTTACTGACTCGCTCGCTGTGATAAGTTCACCACACACACAACGTCAACAACAACAGTAACAGCAACAGCAACAGCAACAGCAGCAGCAGCAGCAAAAATCCCACGAGCATAGAAGCAAAAACAATGCGCAACTCAAATGTTAACTGTTAACTGCCAAAGCGCACAATAAAAAAAATAAAGTTGGCAGCCCTCTGTCGCACACACACACACACACACACACGCATAAAGAGAAGTGACGTCTAATGGCAAATCGTTTGGTGCTCGAGTGTCAAAGACTACAACAAGTTGCAGCTAGACAATGGGCATCAGTGCGTATGAGCAATGCGTGCCACAATGAGCGAGAGTGCAGTTAGTTGAAAAAGTGTATCCCGCTTGCTGCTGCCGCTGTTTTATTGTCCTGCCTGTAAATCCCACTATATATATATATATATATATATATATATATATGTCCCAGTATTTCCCAACTTGTGCCTGCAGTGCAATGCAACATAATTAGAGCTCGATGCTTTCGGCTCAGAAGGCAATCGTAGCTCGTTAAGTTCGACTCGTCGACAAGTCAAATTTCACTTTAATTATCAATCTATTTATCACAAAATAAAATGAATGAGTAAATCACAATCAATTTTATACGTATTTGCAGTTTAAACAAACATTCAGCAAACATACAAATTTCTGGAGCATTCAAAATAGCTAAATAAAAGAATCTATTGTGAATTACTTAAATTATCCTACTTACTGTAAATAAGCTTCGCTTTTCTATAATACAAATGGTGCAAAATAATAATACTACTAAAAAGAAAACAAATCTTTACAACAACAATGTCTAATGCAACAAATAATATAATATAAATGAATATAATTTTCTATTGCAAATTTAAACAAACAACACAAATTGAGACAACGAATAAACGAACAACGCCGTTTACAAGCAACAACAACAAATTCTAAACAAATGATGAATAAATGTGAGTAAAAAATTTATACATACAGAAAATAACAACTAGAGGATTTTGTATGTATTGCGATTATAATTATATATTTTTTAGTTCAATTTTAAAATTAAATTAAATTTCGTTTTAATTATATAGAAATGCAATTATATATTTTGAATTATTTTTCGGTATCCCAAGCGGCCTAGATTGTGGAGCAATTCATGAAATCAACCCACTAAATATGGGTTTTTGCAACAATGCAATGCAAAACAATATCCAAGAGATTGCCACAAAGCTAACAAAAACAATCACCAGCTTGCCCCACGGCTGTCGCTGTTGCTGTTTACTGGCCAATAATAATAAGGCGCTGGTTGGGTGGGGTCAAGGGCGGGGGTCCTACATGAATGGGCGGTAAATTTAATTAAAAGGTAAACTTGTTAAGCAACAGGGACGAACAACAACAACAACAACATCAGCAACAGGCAGCCATTGAATCGATTTTACATGTAGTTTACTCTGCCGTCAAATCAAAATGGCAAACGTCACGAGGCAGGCAACAACAACAACAACATCAAGCATGACAGTAGCAATTGTAACAACAACAATCAATCAACAAACAATCACACCGACTACCGGTTGACCTTTGCTAAACGGCTTAGAGGAACCGAACCAAATCGAAACAAAGGCGAATCGCAAATTGTACCAAAGGTTTTGCTTCTTGAATTATCATATCTAAAGCGATAAAATCATATATTTCTCATCGTCTGACTTTCTGACTATTGACTAAAAACAAAATGAAATTCTTGCCGAAGAAGTACAAACTATTAATTAAGTTAAATGCTTTTGTAAATGGCCATAAATTTATTTAATAAGAAATATGATTATGAAATAATGTGAGTATTTTCTTCCCAGCAATAGTCTACAACTAAGAGCAGAAATATCATAATGCGATATGCGATCATGACTCTTTGTGTGGTGCTGAATCTCAGGTATATCTGTTACTAAATGACTTGATGGCTCCAGACGCCTTTGTTCGCTTTGTTGCAAGCACTCTGGCTAAACTTAATATACCCAGTTAATGCATCTGGTTGTGTTAGTTTTTTGCTTTTGGTGGGCGATGTCAGAGGTCATCAGTTGAGTGCTGTGACTGTTGTTGTTGTTTTTGTTATTGTTGTCGGTTGCCCTGACAAATGACAATGATGACGACACGCGACGGGGCCTTTGACAAGCGACACAGACGCAAGATGGCCACGAACGTCATAAATGTTTGACACTGCACACGCATCGTATGAGTAATGCCAACCTACACAAGCACACCCAATCACCCACTAGCTGAATCTATAGCCATTATTGCCCGCACACCCACACACACACACACACCCACACACACACAGTGGGTGCTTTGCTCTTGTGGGCGAAGCTTGTTAAAAATTATCGAGTCAACTAGCAACTATTGGCCATATCTATTTTTCAGCTTTTCCTTTATGTTGTTGTCGTTGTTTCTGTTGTTGCTGTTGTTGTTGCTGGGTTCAATGGGTGCATAAAATTGCTTTTTGTGTCCCTATGTCATCGTTCGCTTTTTGACATTTTAACTACATTTACAATGCCAGCTGCCAACTAAGTGTGGACATTATCTTCGCCTCTTTTCCCCTTTTCTGTCCCCTCTCGACTACTTGCTTGTGTTTTGTTCATTTTGTTGGGCAACTTTCAGCTGCAGTCGCCCTACAGTCAATGTTCGCCCCTTGTAATTGACAAGTTTTGTTCATGATATACATACATATACATATATAAATACTATGCATATTTGCAAAGAGTCTATATATATGTGAACATATTTTTTAGTTTCCATACTCAGTTAAGGATGTTCCGGTATTTGTTTTCAGCTAATTGCATGGAAATTGTGCGCACAGCTGTAAAACTTTGCAGAGGAAGCAAATGTACGATTGTCTCTTCCTCTTTCGCCCCCAATACCCAATTTGTCTCTTTCTTATTATAGTTGCATTTGTCAGCACATAATATTTCATTATTCTGTTGGCCGCAGGCATATTATTGACTGCTACGCTGTTCGGCACTGGCAGCCTGGGCAAAATGTTGTTGGCTACGAATTGTGCTGCCTACTTTTTTGCGCTCAACTATAAAATATTCTAATTACATGCACGCAAAGAGCAACAACTTTGGTACAACTGAAATGACCCATTTGCTGAGGGGTTCAACAGAACTTTCTTTGGCAGACAAGAACGACAAAGTAGCCAAGTCATTGGCTCTTTTATTGTTTTGGCTTTAGCTTTGAGCCGCAACCGCAACACAGCAACTTGGCCACGTTTTCTTTTTAGCTATGTGTATGTGCCAAGAAATAAACTACAAATTCGCACACACAGACACCAACACACAAGGCGAGTCCATTGCACCCGTCAACGTTGAAAATGATGCCATGAAAAATATCTGCATAAATTTTGTGAACGCAGCGGGCGATGACGCCACGTGACATCACTTAAAAGACTAGCCGAAGCCAAAGGCAAAGAAAAGAAAATTGAAAATTACCATTTGCGTTGACAGTTGGCCACATTTGATTGTGATAAATGGGAAAACACAAGCTCGGCTGCAACTTGCAACTTACAATCTGCAACCAGTTGCCGTTTGACATTTGGGCAGCGCCTAAAAATAAAATCCAACTGACAACAACAAATTGGAAAGTCGGATAACCAGACATAATAAATGAAGCGGCAAAATGACGTATACTCGTATAGCAGGAGCACTTCAGTTGCAGTGACAAGCGAGTGAACAGCGAGTTCAATTATTCTATTAAAAATTAAGCACCACTCCATGCATTCTAATAACGTTGTTAAGATGTATCGAGCTAAAGGTTATTCTACTCATTGTTGCCTGTAGTATTTGAAAGGTCTTAATTCAACTGGATATTTTTAGCTATACATATTCAAGATGTGCTCTTTACTTTTCAGCTGTACATAGAATTTAATATCAACACAACATTTTTGTTACCTTTGTCATGAGTACATCCAAAAAGCTAACATATAAGAACACTAAACAAAATCCAAATTTAAATATTTAAGAATACAAAATTATCAATTAAAAATACGGTTAAATAAACGATATACAATTTGATTTCAAATTTGTGGCACAAAACACAGCCAGTTTTTAAATTTCATTCTTAACCTTTTTCAACATCAAACAACTTCTTAATGTAATCTTGAATTTTTGCATTGGCTTAAAGTTTTCGTATTTTTCTTATGTGCTATCAGCTATCAGTGCAACTGATTGAGTATGTAAATTACTGAGCTCGTAAGCTCTAATTAAAAGGATGCTTCTGTTCACTACACGATCCTATTTTCGCGATTTCACAATGTATTGGAGAAGAAGCTGTGGTGAACAAAACAGAAGCAAATCGTAAATGTTTGCTATGTCAATGACAAAAAGCTGTCATTCAAATGTGCGGCAGAGTGCGGAGGCGTCCAACAGTGGATGTGGCATGGACTTATTTTCTGATTGTATGCTAAATGTGCAAAAGCTTTACATTTTGACCTTTTGCATTTTTGCGCGCTGGTTTCGGTTATTGCCTATGTTGTTACCATGCCCTTGCACTTACAGCTGCTCTTTCAATTGTTATTGCTAATTGAAAGTGACAATTAGCTAGAGAGTACATGAGCGAGACAGAGAACGCAATAGAGACAGAGAGAGAGAGAGAGAGATAAATTAAGTTGTCAGATTACAAGCAGTCGTAGGTATCGCCGTCAGCTATCAGTTTGCCGGTGAACTTTCACATTTATCACACGACATTTAATTTCAATCGCAGAGCGAACGTGGCGTATACATTATGTGCATTAACCTTGATGCAAATTTTGAAAATTAGAATTGCCCAACGCTTGATAACGCACCAATTTTTGATTGACCTATTCACTTCACCCATTATTATACTTTTAAAATATCCTTGTGCCCTTTAAGTTTCACTTGTTCGCCTTTGCTTATGGGGGTTTTCATTTTATTTATTTTCCATGTTGTTTTGTATTTCTGACTACATTTTGCTCTACTTTATAACAAAAATACTAACACAAACACACTCACAATAGGATACTGGGAAATTTTCGAGTGAGTTTTCCTTCCCTTTGTGCGCTCTGTCTCTCTCTCTCTCTCTCTCTTTTTGTCTCTCTCTCTCCCTCTTGCGCTCCAGCTCTCTTGCGCGCTGTGGTGAATTGTTAAACTTACTCTCAGTGACAGCAATATTGCCCGCATTCCCTCGCTCAGTTTGGCCTTATTCGTTAATGTTAAAGTTTTCCCATTTTTTGCATTTCATCATTTTGTCTCAAGCTGAAATTGCTTGTATGTCAAGTTCTAATTTTGTTTAGATAAGTGTCTTATGTGTTTTTCTATCTGTTGCCAATGTGATCAACTGCAGTTGTTGGTTACTCCATCAATTTTTTGTTGTTAATCTGGCCATCAAGCAAATGACAGCAACTGTCCGATCCTGGGCCTATGCCCATGCCTTTGCCTCTGGCTTTGGCTCTGTCTCTGCTTGTCCTGGCACATAAAATAGTCACTTAAGGCTCCGCAATGCTCCCAGTGCAGCCATCAATTTTGCATGGATATATGTCGCTGTTGCTGCCAGTAGCTGCTCCAGTTGTCGCTGTAGTTGTTGCTGTTTATTATTTGTTGTTTGTTTCTGCTGTTTCTGCTGCATTTGCTGCATTACCAATTCATGAGCCCAACGGAGCCGAGCTGCCAGCGACACGAACTCGAAACAGGCCATAACACCCTGAAAACATAATATTATCTCGCCTGAACTATTGCTGCTGTGACAGCGCTCGGAATAGGGATGCTCAAGAGGAGGGGTTGCGGAGAGGTAGTGGGCAGTGAGCAGTGTGTAAACGGCTTGTTGTGTCAAGACCTGTTTGCCTGCGGCTCTGGCTCCAGCTGAGTGTGTGTACTTTGTCTTAAGGCTAGCAATGTGCCAGTTACATTATCAATGGGCACTTGGAGTTTCTTTTCAGATGAGCAAATATTTATGAAATTATTTTTACTGACCTCGTTAGATGCTTTCGAACAACTGTTAAGCTGCTTAAGGAACTCTGTATATGAATCCATATTAACTTTATGGGCTGTCCTATGTGTCAATTATTTCAATTTCATTTTGCTTTTATATTTGCTAATATTGCTAATATTTAAATAATTTTAAGAAAGAAATTTTAAAATAATTAAGTTTCACTTGCACAAATACTCTTATTATCGTAATGATTAATTTTTTGATTAAAAATAACATTTTGAAATAATTTTGCTTATGCATTCCAAAGCTTCAAGCTAATAGAAAATATGTATATATATACTAAAATAGTAATCTGTTTTTGCCTGACTATTTGATTAAACAGATTCTGATTTTTAAAATGCAAATAAGCTCCAAACTGTTTCCAAGTCGCACACGTTCTCTCATCTGCATTGCTGATGTGTGTTGTGCCACATCTGAAGCCTGACCTGCTCTATGCTACACGAAAATGTCAGCCACAGCAATCGCTTGAGACATGGTCGCTGATTTCCTATTGATACAAGTAACTTAGCCCAACCCACTATTTTGCTACTTATGTGCTACTTCTATTTAGTGGTTTCTTGCCAAATCATTGCTTTAATTTTATCAACGCCATCTATGAAATAAGTTAATTCAAGAGCGTAAAAGCCGCATTTCAATCTGCAGATAAGCAAAATATATACACACATACAAAGACACGGACGTGTGGACGGAAATGGGGCGCATAAGAGGCTCTTGCTGCAGTTTCCTTATCCTGCATCTACTATAAGAGTAGTCTCCAACCCAACTACCCCTACCAATATGCCACCCTCTGTGCGCGCTCTTCAGCTCTCGCTCTCTCTTTCGGTCGGGGAAGTGTTTGCTTCCGCTTGCATTTTTCAGTCCTGCGCGCCCCAACGAGCAAGTTTGTCAACATAAATAGTTCTGCACCAGCCTCCCCCCGTTTTTACATGCATTTGCGTTTGTGTATGTGTGTGTGTGTGTGTGTGTGTGTGTGTGTGTGTGTGTGAGTGGCCTCGTATATATTTTCGCATTTTAAACGTGCGTCACCGGGTCAACCGCAAGCAGCACAGCTCTCAATCCCTCGCCTCTGCACCTGTGACCAGCTGCTTTGCTGCTCTTCTCTTCACTACTCCCCTCTACTCTCTCTATCTCTCTCTCTCTCTCTCTCTCTCTCTCTCTCTCTCTCACCCATTGTGGAGCGGCCCTTTTGTTTCTGCGGCTTTTTATTTGATGGTCATAAATACTTACGGTTACATATGTTTGTATTCTGTTGTTCAGTCTGCCCTCCCATGCAGCCCTCTTCATGCCACCGCTCTTGGTCCCCAGCTTGATCTCGTTAAAATTCTCATTTCCGTTTTGTTTATACATATGTTTCGAGTTTGGCAGACTGCATTTCATTTCGAGTTTTAATTAAATGGTTAGAGCCAAAAACGGTTGCCTACTTTTCAGCTGCAGCTTGATTTAGCATTTTAATCGAAATTTTGTGTTTATCAGAAACGTGCCAAAGAATCTAATTAGACCTGGTCTGGTTCCAATTTAGTTTAGCTATGCAAGTAAACGCAGATGGAATTCATTTCCGTTCGACGCTTCGAAAAATTGTCGAAACTCATAGCAAAATAATAATTGCAAGTGGTAAATTGCTGCAATTGTTTCAATATTATTTATGTAATTAGTTCCATATTTGTTATTAAAAATTAAGAACGGAATATTTGTGCTATTTAATTCGCAAATTAGCTGTTCTTTTATTTAATTTCGTTGTTATAAGATGACAATTTAGTTTATATTACAAGTTGCGGCCAACATTTAGTTGAGAACAACATTCTTTGCACTTGTATTTTTTAAGTAGTTGACTCTAGCTTTATAATATTATTATTATATCTTATCTTCTCTCTCTCTCTCTCTCTTGTAGTGCTGACTCCTGAAATTCTTCTGCATAAATAGCGAATGCTTCAAATTGCTCATCAAAGATGGCTTCGCCACACACAACATCACAACAACAAGGAGACCATCGGCAGCAACACAACCAACAGCAACAACCATTTAAACTGCAACAGCAGCAACAAGATCAACAACTGCAAACGCATTCACTACTTCAAACACCAGCAAATACAACAACAACAACAACAACAACCACAAATGCAAGGCAGCGTTTTAGCGCGTTGACAAAATGAAACAAAAACAGAATCGAGGCGCAGTTAAAAAATGTCTACAATTTTTGCTCTTAATATGAAAGCGACCTAAAAATACCGAGAAGGAGAACTGACCTTGAAAAGGTCAAAGTGCAACACACATATACACGCACACACACAGACACACACACTCACACACATTCACACACATCTCACTCACTGGCATACACATTACAACACACATTACAACAACATCATCCAAGTGCTTAGCGAAAGGGGAAACTGCAAAACTGATCAGCAACTTTGTAAAAAGTTTCAACGAATTTCCAAAAGTCTAAAAAAAGAAACCAGAAAACCAACATCTATAAAAAAAAACTTCTTTCAAACAAAAATATACCAAATATAAGATAAATAAAAAAAGTAAAATTTAGAAATTTGCTCTGTGATTTTCTGTCAGAATGGTTTAATAATCCAAATAAATTTAATAACAATAATAATAATTATAAAAATAAACAAAATATTATATTTATAAATATTGCCTAATTGCATTCAAAACCAAAATCTATTTAAACATAAAAAGAGAAGCTTTAAAATTTCCCAACAACCAAACAAATTCTATAAATTAAATAATAAATAATTAATAATTATATAGTCGTCGTATACATAAATTGAAGCGATTAAATTAACTAATTAGTGCAACTACAATTAGTATTTATGTGCTAAACCAACGAAACATAAGCCGCGGCACAAACAGCAACAACAACAACAACAACTAACATTCAAAGCAACAGTTTAGCTCCAGCTGACTTTAGCCATGGATGAGATGCCGGATTTGTCGCATCTGACGCCACACGAGCGCATGCAGATTGAGAATGTCCTTATGCGGCAGAAACAGGAGGAGGACCAACAGAACGAGATAATGCGGTGAGTGAGCTGGTAACAGCTGGCTGATAAGCCCAATAGCAATGCAATTTAACGGACTGTCAACGCATCTTCTACAGCCGCAAGCAGGACGAAGTTGTCACGCTGGAGATGCAAATCAGGCAGCGATCCGAGCAGCAAAAAAAGGCCGGCATCGAACTAGATGCCACCTGTCACATTTGCCTTAAGACCAAGTTTGCCGATGGCGTTGGCCACATTTGCCATTACTGCAATATTCGCTGCTGTGCTCGCTGCGGCGGCAAAGTGACGCTGCGCAGCAACAAGGTAAGTGTTCTATTTTTGTTAGCCCGCTCTCTCTCTCTCTCTCTACTCTTCCCTCTTCGAACCTGGCTTATATACACTGAGAACAATTTGTACAATGAAGAAACTGTGTTTATGCTTAACACATTAGTTTATGTACGTTATGTGAAATGCCAACTTAAGTTCAATCTGTCCACATATCATTCGATGAATAGCAACGCAATTAACAATACGGAAAATATGAAATAAATACGAATTTTCAAAAGCTACAAGGCAAAATTTCAAAACTTTGTCCATACCATTTTTTTTTATCGAAAGAAAATAAGTTCTTAGTCCTCTGCTGTGCACCAGTCTCTCTTCAGAAAATAAGTTTGTTAGCGCAATATTTTACAGGAGAAGTATGTCCCATAAAAGTCGGTCGCTTAGCCAGCTTAAGTTCACCGTTTTAATATCCGCTAATACACAACATACTCAGAAGTATAGTTCAAGAACCGTGTTGAAAATATTCCCTATTTGAAGAGCAAAACAGAAAGCTGACTAAAATAAATTGGATTATAATAAAAATGTTAACATGCTTAAAGTAAAACGTTTTGTTTTAGACGTGTATATGTTGAGTATATGTGAGCTTATGTGTGTGTGTTTGTGTGTGTGTGTGTGTGCATCTCAGCTGACAGCCGGGCCTGACACATTTTCCAGTTGGCAATTTTCAAGTGCCATTAGACGCGCCTGTCACTCGGCGACGCGTGTAGCCAACAAAATGGCAGCGACACTCTGCGAGTCCTGCTTATTTTGCCAGCCAGCCATTGATAAATTGGATGACACTCCGTCGCCAGCTATGCTGGCGTCTGCTGACTACTGACTACTGCCTGCTAACTGCTGCTGCTGCTCATTGAAGCGGCGGCACATCGCCCATCGCACAGCCCCATTGGCCAGCTACTAGCTACCAATTGCCCCCTAAAACTCTGCGTGCACCACGCATGAATAATGGTCTGTGTCGCCAACGCGCGACAATAAAACTCAGTCAATATATTTATTGGGCGTTTAGATTTCAATGCTCCCGCGGTTTCCATTTGGCACTTGCTTTTTGACATTGAAAGGCCACTAAAGAAAGCCCGCTTTAAATAGTTTTTCCCTTGATGAAATACCACAATCATTACAGACATTTTATGCTAGAAGTGGGTGTATAAAGATCTATTAATAATTGCTTTGTCTCACATGAGCTGATGAAGATCTCATTTTATAGTAAGACTTAAAGTAATATGAGGTACTTATTATTATCAGACGCCAAGATTTTGTAAGGTAATTTTAAAAGCCGAGACTCGCTAAATTTGGTTTCTGGTCTTTGGAGCCTTACACCTTGCGCATATACGGAATATGTACAATCTTAAATGGAAGGAAAGGATTTTTTGTTAAGGACCTTAATTATATTTACATATATATTCGCAAGGATTTGCGCCAGATCCTTATGTTTAAAAATAGTATAAAGGTTTTGTGCAAGCATCTCTAAAGGGTTCAGGGAATATCCTCGACGATCTCTCTCTGCTAGAGCTTTCTCACTTGTTAGAATTCAGGAAGTCGCTATATAGTTGCCATATATATCGGATCCATATTCTTTGTTATCAATTTTGAACTAGTTTGTAAAAGACATTTTAAATGCTTTACTAATGAGAACTACCTGGCAAATATTGGGAGCTTTTTGAGCAAATCTAGTTAATTTATTGCAACTCATCACATAAGCTCTACTAAATTCCATTTTTTTTTTTTCTCACAAGTTTTCTAGTTTGACTTTCGGTTCAAGGCAAAGTTTTTAGCAATTTTGGCTGCAATTCTTTTGGGGTCTGTTCAGCAAGCATTTTAGCATTTTGGCACACCATTTACCATTTCACATTCACCATTTCACATTGCATTGCATTTCAATTACACGTTTTCGGTATTTCTTTCAATTTTTATTTTGTTCAGTGAGCCGTGACGGTTTGGCTCTCGCCTGGGCTTATCATTTGCTGGCCACGTTGCCAAACGATTCGTTGAAGCCTTGCCAAGATGTCACATACATATTAACACACAATGTGCACATGTACACACACACACACACACACACACACACACATATATAAGTGTAGTAGGTAAACATACGATGAGAACAAAATTTAACAATTTTCGGCATGCAAAAAAAAACCGCCAAATAGAATTTCAATTTGCCATGCAGATAATGTTCAACTGTCATTAGAATGGGCGGCTTGAAATACGAGCGACATGTGAATCCCTTGAATTTCCAGTTGCAACAGTCCCTCCTCATCGTCCACCTCCTCCTCCCGCTCACTCCACTCAAGCCAGGCCCAAGACCATCGGGGTGCCCACAACTGAAACCAGCAGAAGCCGGAAAAGTATTCGCGATCTCCACGCTCAACATATGTAATCCAAAGGAAAGTGAAGGTGTGCCACAGTTGACCGCGGTCACCGGCGATGTGAAGCACCTCGATGGGTCTTAGGAGCCGAATTGGCATCCTATCGTCCCGTTCCATGCTCTGGACTAGTTTATTATTGAGAATATTGTTGTAACCAATAAGTAACTGTGCTCATATTTTATATATTGCACCACATAGAAATAAATTGAATTTTAGAAATATTTTTTTAATTTTTATCTCTTATTGTGAAATTCATTTTAAATCTTAATCTCTTACTTGATCTCTTTAATGCAAAGTATCAAATTTTCTGGGTCTATATTTTAATTCCAATCTTATTTATTTGAATAAATTTTTAGAAGAATTTTAGCTTAATACGCAGTGTTATTGAATTTGAAGCAAAACTGAATATTTTCTATAATTTTAGGTAATCTGGGTGTGCATTCTGTGCCGCAAGAAACAGGAGCTGCTCTCAAAGACGGGCCAGTGGATCAACAAAACCGCGGTGCAACAAGATGGTTTCATCAGACGCATCGAGCCCGATGGCAGCAGCGTAAGTGGCAAGCTGATAAGCCCAGCTTAAAGTTATATTTACATTGCCTTCACTTATTGCTTGCACAGGACATCTCGCAGCAGGCCATTGTGGATCCGCACGATACGACCGATAAGCGGCCCAAGCTGGAGCGGACGCGCAGTGCCGCCGAGAAGGAGAACTTGCCCATGCAGCGAGCCGGCAGCATGTTGCGTCGCCAGTACTCACAGCAAGAGCAGCCCACGAATCGGCGCCTCTCCATCTCCGACAGCGGCATGGAGCCCATGAGTCCCGGCCAGCAGCAACAGCAGCAGCAGCAGCAGCGTCAACGCATGCAGCCAATGAACCCTCAGCAGGCACAACAATACCAACAGCAGCAGCAACAACAACAACAGGGCTATGGTCAGCAGCATCCGCAGAGATCGGGAGCCTATCCCGAGGATGATCCGCGTTACTATCAGGTGAACATTTTAAACTTACGATCTTTCACTCACTTCTTTTAGGTGGGATTGGGTCTTTAGCCATAAATACAAATACATTGAATAAAAATCAAGGGGCAAGTTCAGTAAATATTGCAAAGCTAGATCAGCAATAGGATTGTCAATCAAGAAAGTTATGGAATCATAGAGGAAAACATTAAAATACATATCATAATTGAGAAAAGGATTAAAATCTTTATTTCGAAATATTATGCATCAAATTGATCAATTTCTAGTTATCGTTCTAATTAATGTCAAAATGTAAGCAAGTCTGTTAAAAAAAAACTTGGAAAATTATGCAGCAATTAATGTGACAGGGCAAATACTTTAGTACAGAAAAAGCGAAAGAATTCCGCTAGTTTCCATTGATTAAAATGGGCTACATAGTTTAGTAGATTAGAGTTATTAGATTAGAGTTATTATATATTGTGACCACTTACAGAGAACAGGTGTTTGAAACTGTTCTACAATAGAAATTCTCTTATTTAATTTATTTATTTATTAAATATTGACTAAAATATCCTATAAATTGTATAAATAAAAATGACAGAATCTGCATATCAGATTTGTTAAGTTAAATAAATTTGGCTAATCGACATAAAAAATTGTATTTTCAACTCGCTGCAGGGCGAATTGGACGGATTAATGCGGCAACATCCACATCTGGCGCATCCTAGCCAGGTGCCGCAGCAGTCACATTCACAACAGCAGCAACAACAACCGCAGCAACAGCAGCAGCAACAGCAACAACACATGGCGCAGCAGCAGAGACAGGGACCCCAGCAACAGCAGCAGCAACAACTCACTGCACGGCAGCAACACCTACAACAGCAGCAACAACAACAGCAACAGCAACGTCAGCATCAGCATCAGCAGCAGCAACACCAACAGCAACAGCAGCGAATGCCGCCGCAACAACAGCAGCAACAGTCGTATCAAGGAGCTGCAACGCACGCACAAATCCATCAGCAACCTGGCCAAATGAGTGGTGGGTATCAAAAACCACCGCCACTGACCCGCAATCTGACGATCAGCGGGGGACATGCAATGGATGCCACCTCCTATAATCAGCAGCAGCAAGAGCAGCAGCAGCGCCGGACATTAGCCGGGGCGCAGTATGCGTCACAGCAGCAGCGATCCTTCAGCAGCTCCGAGGAGGAGTTCCAGAGTCATCTGATGGCCGCCCAGGCGCAGTCGCAGTCGCAGTCGCAGTTGCAGTCGCATACTGTGAACGCTGGCAGTGATTATGATGGTGAGCTTTTGCGTTTTCTCCAATTTGCACACTTTTATGCCTCTCTCTCTCTCTCTCTCTCTCTCGTCTCTCTGTCTATATCTATCGCTCTGACTGTCTCTCTCTCTCTCTCTCTCTCTCTCTGTAAATGTAACTGTTGATCGCGCTAGCGTTCACTCTCTCTCTCTCTCTTTATATATATATATATACATAAATATTTATATATATCTCTGTATCGCTGTGTCTCTTTACCCCGATTCCAATTTAAGAAATTTAAGTGTCCATTTTAGGCGTTAAAAAAAAATATATCTCTTAATTCTTACTGTATCTCTCTCTCTCTCTCTCTATCTCTGTCTCTGACTTTCTCAAAACACTCTTCTGACTCGCTCGTTAAGAAAATAATAATATTTATATTAAATATCACAAAAAATATATATATAGATATATATTCATATATATAAATCCAAATGTGTATATATATTTATATATCTATGAAATCTTTTCAAAAAAGTAACACACTGCTGTCTCTCATTGGTGCGTTGTCTTTTCCTTTAGATCTTTTTGGCTTTCTACTTACAAACATTTCAATTAATGTTCTTTGAAGCAACAATTTCAACAATTTCCATCAGATTTTCCAACACTTTTTTTAAACAAAAATTATTTGTTTTCTTTATGTTATGTACATATTTAATATTTTTCCACTTTTGTTGACTGTTCATCTATCCTCCTAAGTATTAAGTCTTTAACTAAGCTAGTTGTAAATTTAGATAGTTACTTGGCGGTTAAAGTAAGCTCGATTTAAGTTTCTTTTTTTTAGCTGGCAAATTGAATGTGGCCATTTTGCTGACCTGCTTTTATAGCGTAATCTGCAGCTGGCGGCCGTTAGAACGGAAGTCCTAAATTTTCCACATAATTTCTCACTGTGAAAATTTGTTGGGCGAAAATGGCAAAGAAAAGTTTTTCAAATGCCACAAAGGAAAATGCAAGTTGCATGCACCGCATTGCAAAAATAGAAAGCGGACCACACACATAGTTTCTTTTTGCTGGGGAAACATTTGGAGGCGCTTATCTTGGGGCCACTTGACTCTGAACAGCAGCAGGCAGCAGGCAGCAGGCAGCGGCAATGGCAACATGAGCGAAATAAAATAAAAATAAATTGTTGACTGGGCGGAGAACAGGCAAAAGAACCGCGACAAGTGCTCACTTTTGAACCCCCTACACTTTTTAAGGCGAGCAATTCTGTTTTTGTTGTGCTCCTGGCCGTTAAATGCAATCAGCATAAATTATATGCAGCAACGGGGCAAAGCCTGAAGAGCAGCAGCTGACCCGAAAACACATTTTCCAACCACCAACCGTACTTGTAGTGGTAGTTGTAGTAGCCAAAGGCAAACCGCAAGATATCAAAATAGTTGCTCTGTACTTAAAGGTAGCTGGTTATGGGGGTAGGGGTATAGGGGGGTAGGGGGGTGGCTCTGTTGCCTTGCTTCATGTTTTGCTGAGCGACATCGCCGGCGACACTGTCAAGTGCGTTGCTGGCCAAATTTATTATCCTAATTAGAAAGTTTCTTGTTGGCACTTTGGCTGCCAGCCTCCTCAATAAGTAGGCAGGACAGGCAAGACAGGCTCAGGCAGGCATGCGGTGGCATGCAACATGGCGACGGGTGATTTAAATTTCTTGCCTTCTTTTTTATTGCTGCACATTAGCGTGCACAAAGTTTCTGGCAAGCATGTTGCACTTGCCACACCCCTTCAGCACACCCACCCAGCAGCGCAAACTAGCATATAATAATTATTGATTTCAACTTTGCCCCCACCAACCCCCTCCCAAAAAAAATAAAATAAAACAAAAATAAAGTACCAAGTGCGAGTTGTTGTCTGGCAGCCAAGTTTGCTGCGGCCTGCTGCTAGAAACTGTGGCATAAAATTAGACGCAAAGTTTTTGGTCTACCCAACAATGTCGATAAGCAGGCAGGCTGAAAGTTGTGTGCAAAACTCTGCCAACTGCAATGGTACCTTAACCACTGATACTGTAGTTCTCTGCACTCTCAACACTCTCCTCCCCACAAACTGAGACACTCGCAACGCAACCGACCCCCCACCCCAACCTCATCTGCACTCAAAGCTTGTTGCAGCTGGTCTAGCGTATGTCTCGGTGCAGCTGCACTGGCGCCTACCCTTCGAAAATCACCACACAGAACCACGCGGCTGCCGAAAGTTCACCACAGTGTGTGGCTATTTCACCACTGTGCTCGATTCACAATAGTCACAGGCAACGCAAGCGACATGCGCTGGAATTGTTTCCAGCGACAAATTGGAAAATTCCCACAAACAAACACAAATGGATGGCAAAACGCATGCGCTGCATTTGCTTGCCGTTGTCCGCCTACTCAGCCCCTCCATTTGATCCGCCATAGGCCACCCACCCACCGCAACCCCGCATTGCCATCTCTTTGGCTCTTCCATGGCCTTAACAGCAGCTGATGATGTTGCGATGAGCGCGCATAATGTCAAATTTATTTGATTTAAGCCTAAAAATGTATTTGCTGCTCTGAGTTAGTTAGAAATAACACGACCTTCCGGCTTAGCGGGGTTGCCGAATTGAGTGGGAGTGGCTGCGGCTGCGGGTGCGGTAAAGTATTGGCTGGAGTTGCTTGCACTGTGTCAAGGGGTTGCGCATACTGCGAAATGTTTTTTAAACTAGATTAGTTGTATATCCTGATTTGATGTGCCTCGTTTAGTGAAATAGAGAATTATAGTTATATGTTTTTGGTATTTGAGTGAATTTATTTAGAACTCTACTTTCACGCTGGTTGGGATCTAGCTGAATGAAATTTAATTTGCACTATTATTATACATGCATATAATCCTATCTTTTCAATTTATCTACTACAATTCTTAGTTGGTCGTAGTTGCTATTTTTGGCAAGCCTTTGCATAAGCAACTTTTCAGCTGATGTGTTTTTTATTCAAATCTTTTGATAACTATTTGTCAATGTAGGCAATATGAGTGAAATATTTTGTTCATTTCTTTATCATTCTCAATCATTTTTCCTTCAATATTTGATACAAATTATTTACAACCATTAAGAAGAAAATTGATCAGTTAACAGCTGGCATTGAAGTTATTTAATTATTATTGTGTATTACCATCAATAGTAACTGTAACTCTGATGACGCCATGCTCATTGTATTTATATCTGCGCATAGATCAGATTTCAGCAGTCGCTGCTCACTTCACTCCCAAAAGCCTGCTTTGGCGCAGCGACGTCATTTCATTCACTGCATTTCATTTGCTGCAGCGTCATGCTCTTTACTACGAATTCAGCAGCAAAAACAACAGCAACAACAACAACAACTAATGCACTTGCAATCCAGTTAGACAGAACAGTTAGTCAAGCATCCAACACGCGCTCGCCTACGCTTGACTGCGGTCGACAGGGGAATGGGGGGTAGGGGGGAGGTGTGGGCTTAGAGGTTGACCCAACCACTCGCTGGAAAGCAAAGACAAACACGCTGATTTTGCCACTCGCCTTGGAGGTGGAAAACACAGAGCGCAAAAACACATAAACACAACAACAGGCAAACGGAAAAGAGAAAACAGGGGTAGCCCCTAACCCCGACTGAACCCTAGAATGCGGCAGCAGCAGCTGTCAATGTTATCGCAGTCAAAGTCGCCGTCGCAGTCGCAGTCGCAGTCACCGTCACTGTCGACGTCGACGTCGACGTCGCTGTTGTCGTCGCTATGGCCACGCTTAACTTTATTTTTAGTTGTGCATTGGAAGCGCCATGGGAAAGTGCTGCTACAGCAGCAACAACAATATAGCGAACTTGTAACATTGTTATTGGAAATGTTGTAGGCTCCCAGCACCACCATTACCACCAGCACCAGCAACACCAACAACAACAAGGGTTGGCGCTAAAGGAAAGCGAAAACGTAAAGCAAAATTCCATTGAGGTTTTTTTTGAAATCGAAACGAAATTAGTTTTCGATGAACTTTAAAGGCGAGTAAACAGCCGCTGCGGGCCACAACTGGTCGTAAAAATCGCACGTGTCGCAAAAAATTCTAAATAAAACAGAAAACGACAAAAATAATACTAACACCACAAGCAACCAGCGCAACCAGCGCTAAATCGGAGCGAATTTCGTGAAAAACGCCGCGAAAAAACCATGTGCGAGAAATCGAAAGTGAAACTTAACGTGTGCCTCAAAAATGTAAGGCTAAGGTTGCGCTAAAAACAACCTTGGAGCAAAAAGAAAAAAGAAAGAAAAGTGTGCAACAAAAAATACATACATAAAAGAAAAACAAAGTTGGTTTGTTATGTGTGAGTGTGTGTGTGTGTGTGCGTGCGTGTGTGTGTGTGTGTGATAATAAGTCGTGCAATTAATTGACATTCAGCAATAAATAATTCACAACTTTCACAAACATGGTGAAGGTTAAATGTGTCACAAATAAGAAGAAAACATAAATATAATTCAAAAATGCCTTAAAAAGGTACACGTCCTGTGCAAAATGTTGCAAAAACGCAAAAAGGCTGCAAAGAAAAAAGTTGAATAAATCAAACCACAAATAATAGCAAAAACACAAGTTAATCAATGAATTAAAATTTATTAAAAAAACAAAAAAACGCCTTATTGCTAGAAAGGTAAAACGGCGCCAGTCTAATTCGACTACAATTGCTTAAGTGTCGCGTCACATTCGTAAAAGCGGTGCCAGACGTGTGGAACATACTCGTATATAAATATATATTTATATATATATTTTGCGGTCGCCAGCTTGGAGTAGGCCATCAAAATGAAATCGAATCAAGGCATAAATCAAATTTTGGTCAGCCTAAAACTGCGCAAATTGTGGCGCCCGTTTGACGCTTTTGCATATGGCCACACACACACACACACAAGCACCCACATGCGCCCAAACCCCCCCACACACACACACATATACATATATATGTATACGCCTAGGCCATTTTCTTGCGTGGGCAAAACAAAAAAATTATTCGTATTATTCGTATACTTATTATTGTGTTGTGGTTTTATTTGCCTTTTCCTTTTGTGCTGAAGGGCACAGGTGAAAACAAAATATAGGAAAATTTACGATTTGTTTACTGTACAGCCACGCGATTACCTGCTTGTTCCTTGTCCCTTGTCCCACACTCTGTTCGCTGTTCTGTGGATGTGTCTGTGGGTTTAGGCCATGCTTAAGCTAAGCACACAATTTGTTCTGCAAATTAGACGACGCGTTTGGCCAACAAAAACAATGGAAAATACAAGTGAATCACAAATTATAGCAAAATAAAAGTACTATTAAATATAAATTCGAGTGTTTTTGGTGCAGCTCAATTGGATTAATCACCTTAAACGACCAATTCAATATTTATAAAACACAAATCAATAACTGACTAATTACCAAACTAAATAAAAAAAAACAGCAATAATAAGGTGAGTGGCGATCACAACTAGTGCAGTTAGAACAACAACTAACCACAGCTTGCATTCAACACCAACAACTGTCACACACACATACACCAACAAAAAATGCTTAGACAGCAAAAAAAAAATAGAAAAAAGCCAGCAATGGAAAAATTTAAATGCAAAATGCAAATAGATTAGCACACAACACAGGCCACAACAAAAAATTGCAGGCATTTGCCAAAGTAAACCTGAAACTGCCAGTAAAAAGAGAAACAACCACAAACAAAAAACCTAATCGTTGCCAAAAAAGATTCCCTAGAAATACACTGTACGAAAATCGCTTGAGTGTGTAGAGAAGTCATTTCGTTAATCTCATAGATATTGGGCCATAGCAGATGATCGAAACTTGATAAATTGATATAAAAGTACCAATTAAAAGTAGTACAATTATTCATTGTAGATATCGGCTAGCACTAAAAACCCAACTAAATCAATTTTTCTATATTGAGCTTTAAATCTGCAACGTTTAATATCAATAAGATCACTTACAAGATTACTTCGCAAACACAAAGAATCGTATGCTATATTAAAATACTTTTCTTATATATGTTTTCAATATTGACAAAATTTCAATCAAATCTAAATGCAATTCCAATAATTAAAATATTGCCAATAATTGCTTAACAGATTTTAAAAATCCTATTCGCTTATTCTTAAAATTTGATTAAAACTCTGCACCAAATTTATTTGAAAATAGATGTGGCAGCTATTTCAGCTTAGCCACCATCCCTTCCACTTATTTTGAGCTGTTATTTTGTCAGTATTAAAAATAGTATTGCTTGCCATATTTATAGCATACTTTTCAGCGCTTTGATGAATGATACCTTTTAACTCGTTTACTCAGCCTCTCTGTCTCTGGTATACATCAAGGGTGGTAGGTGGTAAGCCGTCCCATCAAAAACAGCTTCTGCAACTGCATTCATCCTGCATTCCGCATCATTTGCCATCAACAGCTGCCTGCCAGCGTAAGAAAAAAAGGCCCTTTGTGTTCTTGTGTGTTTATTTGCATTTCGATTAGCGGGCATGCAAAAAAAGGTTGCCAACAGTTTTGGTTCATTTTTTCTTTTGTGTCAACTAAGTTTAATTCATGAATAAAGCGAAATCAATAGCCAAATATTGAAATGGCCAAAATGACAACCACAAACGGCAGCAAATAACGCGAAACATGTCGCATATGGCCGCCAAGCTGTAAATAAGTAAATAAATATAGACCGCACTCGACGTGTGCATTTGTGTGTGGCTCTATTTAAAAATATGTGAGCGAATGCAGCCGCCGTGGGAACGAGAAAAATTTAATTAAAATGTTGACCAACGACACGTTTGTCACTGTGTGTGTATGTTTATGTGGGTGGGTGCGTGTGCCTGTGCATGTGCAACTGTGCGTATGAGTGACATTAATGCGAACATTGAGGCTGGCTCGCTGGCTGGCTGGCTGGCTGGCTGGCAAAAGGGACAACACGAACAACACCAACGCCTTTTTGTGCGTAGCTCTTGTTGTTTGTGCTATTTATGCGCCTGCGTCTGTTTTTTCATATATATATATATATGTATATATATGAATATATATATACATAAGTTTATATGTATTTATATATATATATATATATTTGTGTGTGTGTGTGTGTGTGGGCTTGTGTCCTGTGTTTATTTGTGTGCGTTGCCTGCTGGTTTAAAAATAGAACAAGCTGTTCTCGCCTGCTGTGCTTTTGCCAGCCGCATTGCCCAAACACCTCGTCACCTGACCCCCCCTCATATCTGCCCGCCCCCCCACCTTCCCTTGTCCAGCCTCTGCTGGCGCAATCTCTCGCAGGCAACTTGGCTAGAATTTATGGACAAAAATATAAAAACAGGAAGCAAGAGTGGCGCACACACACAAACACAAACGCAAACAAACACAAACCGAGGCGCCGTTTTTGTTTGATTTTAACATTTTTGTTGTTGTGCGTTTGGCACAATGCGATGATTGTGCATAGCTTGGCACACACACACACACGCTCACAAGCACACAAAGACACACACACGCACGCAGCAAAGGGCAGCCAGCAACGACCGAGCGTCCGTGTTTTTGTACACATTATTGATTTTCGCCTTCTTTTGCGCCAACTTTTCCTCTACGTCTTGGCCGTCTCTTCGCAATGCTCTTTCTCGCTCTGGCATACAGTCGACATACTGTGCTTCGCTCCTTCTCCACCTGCTGCAATTGTGCGTGCGTTTCGGCATTTGACTTTGAAACAACACTGTGCTACAACAACGAGAGACATATGTTTGCCATAAATTATTCATTTTTTTTTTATAAAGTCGCTTTGCTAAATTAGAATTCAACAGATTTATGCAAATATGTATATGTATATTTATAATCCATATAAATGATATTTCAAATATATTTCACATACTCGTATATTGCAGAAAGAAACAAAAAGATGAAAAACATTTCAAAATCCAAAGTTCTGAATTGAAGCGAATATATGCTCAATTAAATTACTCTTCATTATCATATCATAAAAACATAAACTATTAAAAAAGAAAAATATATTGCTTAAATAATGAGAGTTAATTTTAAATAAAACATAGTTCAAGCCAGACTTTCATTTGAAAATCCTGAGATTTCAATAGTATCAAATCGCAGTAAAAACGTTCAACTAAAACTTAACCAAACATGACCCAGCTCTGCCTTGCTGGCTGATCACTCTGGGGACCTTAAAATCAAGTTCTAAATATTGTACAACTGTGTTATTTACTTTAGTTTTGTTTTGTTTTCGCGAGTTCTTTTGTTTACAGTAAAACGTTGTCGTTGTTGTTGTCGTTTGTCGTTGCTGTTTTTATGTAATTTTTTTCTTTTTTTTTTTTTTTGGTATATTTTTTTGTTGTTTCTGCGTTATTTTGTCGTCGTTACGTGTACAATAAACGTTTTATATCGTGACCAAAGTCAAAAGAAAGTGTGCCAGGGGTATAGCCCACAATAGGAGGACAACTATATGCGTGTGAGTGAGTCTGCGCCTGTATGCATGTGTGTCTGTGTGTGTGTGTGTGTGTTTTTGTGGGGCATAAAACTAGGTTTCAGTGTGTGTGTAAAGTTTAAGAATGGACGCATTGCGTTTTTCATGCAAATAACACTGAGCCTGCAGCTTGTAGCGAAGTAAATTCAATTGTAGTTATTGCTATACTTGATAAAAATGACAAGAAAACAAATACTCGTATACATTTAGTTCATAGTTGCTAATTAGTGTTATTTAGGCTTTAACACAAATAAGTCTTAAGCAGTAAGCTAATTAAGTTGCCTAAGTCTATACACAACTAAGTAATGTGTTGCCAAATCAATATCACCTACTTATTATTTATATTAAATATGAATATATTTTCTCCACTCTCTCTTTCTATTTGTTACTCCAATATGCGCCCTAAAAAAAAAACTCAAATAATTGCCCACTTAAAAAAATGCCCGCCACAAACTATTATGCAAAATGAAAAATTTTCCCAAATTGTTCAACAATATTTATTGCAATAATAATAACAACAACAACAGCAGGTAATTTTGGCGCCGTGCAAAGTGTCCAATCAAATCTCTCGCCCGGCGATCTACAGATTCATGCAAATGTAAGCAAAAAAAAAAAAAAAAAAAAATAATAAGAAAACGAAAAAAAAATTATGAAAAAAATCCAAAGATTTTAAGGCATTTTACTGCGTGTGTCTTTTATGGTTAAATGTTATAATTTTCTTATAATTTGTGAAAGTCACAAAATGGAATGTACAATTAACAATTTATGTCGTCTCTCTATCTGTCTATCGCTCCTACAAAAACTTTTCCTCGTTTTGAGCACTTAATCCAGTCCACACTTTTTAGAATTTATCCCCGTTCCGCATTATTTCCATTTGATGTTTTGTACGTGTACGTGTACGTGAAGGGTCCGGGAAAGCAGCGCCTAGCAGCGTCTTCTGCCCTGGATCTTTGTTACTGTTTCTTCCGTTGCTTTAAGACCTCTCTCACCTCACTCGTTTTTGAAAACCCCTCACCCCTCAAACACACTCTCGCTCGAAGCGCTGTGTACACATAAATGTTTTTTGAATTTCTCTTACGTTTGTTTTTCCAATTTTAATTCTCTCTTTAATTACTTAATTTATTTAATTGTAAATGTAAATTTAAACAAAAACAAAAAAAGAAAGAAAAAATAACTACGTGAAGAATTTGCATGGATATCGTAACGCTGTTTCCTGTTTCCTCCTTACTTAAAAATAAAAATAAATAAATAAGAACAACACAAAGAAACTCTGAACATGCTTTACACATCACTTACCAGATTAGATTCAAACACAATCACAGTTCTGGCTTCTACCCCCCTCCGCCCGCCCCCTTCTTACACTTCATGCAAACGAGCAAAGCCAATCATTAGTTAACTTGAGGCCAAAACGTTCATTTATATATATTGTATTTAGCTCTAAACAATATAATGTTTGACCATCTTTTAGCCTCAACAGATAAGTATCGTATTTTAGATGTTTCGATATATTTAACTATATATCCAAGTCCCCAAGCACAATAATAATCCCGAAGTTGCCTTGTCTGGCATGTTTTTTGTATCTATTTTAAAAGTCCCAGCACATCTGAAAACTTTATCTTAATGTTACACTCAACCGACTTATAGGCTAGGTCAAAAACCGTAGAATCGTTTGCCAAGTTACTAGATCTCTTGCTTTTTAACATTGGCACCGTCTACAGCTCTCTCAAACGTAGGTCTGCTTATGATACATATGTATATACCCCCAAACTAGCTAAAATACATAAATATACTATTAACATCTGATATGCATCTAAAGCAAACCATATACAGCTGTCCCTGTGACTATTCTTAGCATTTGCTTGACAAGATTGGAGATTGCAATTGGTTATTTTGAAAGCATCACTATAAATCGGCCCGGTAAAAAGCCTGTTATGCGTTTCTCTCAACGTCAGTTAAGCTACTAAATGTCAGTTCAGATTACAAGTTAATCAATACTGCACAAAAAGTTTCTACACAACAAAGTAGATTGGCAATTCTGTTGTTGGAATGCTTAATAAAGAATGCACACATATCTGCTGAGGAAAATTTTAAATGATGAATTTAAAAGAACATCTTGCCAAGACTGGCAGTAATTAATTCATATACAAATCAAAAAAAGCTCATGCTCAAAAAAGTACAACTAAAACATTTGGCAAAATGTTTACAGGCAGCATTCAGCTGTTCGCTTGTTTGATAAGCAAGCTTAACCTAAATTAATCTACTTCGATCTCGGATAGGTGCTAAGAATAGTAGCCCACATATAATCGTACATAAGTCTTTAAAGCCCATACGTATTTTATTTAAATATTATATATTTTATGCTTTATGAACAAAATAACAATGACATAAACATAAAAACAACCACATCAATTATCACAAAATTATATTATTATCAAATGCACTATTTCGCCGAAATGAAACCGAAAGGACAACAAACTAATGTCAGGCAAGCAGCAGCAGCAGCCACAGCGAAGAAAGCCCAAATCCGAGCGAATTGAGAACCCTGCATACACAAACTAGAGTCCCTTTAACTGCCCCTTTCTTAAGTACTACTTCCACCCCCTTAGACCCCAAAAACCCAATCAAAAAAAAATAAAATAAAATAAAATAAATAAATACAAACCCCTAGTCAAAAAGAGTATATATGCCAACCATTACTAGTACATCCTACATCTACAGGCGGCCGTCTACAAGTGCGTATCACGGAACCTTGGCGCCAGCAGCGCAGTCTCAACGAGCGCGATCTTCTAACCGTCGGTGGCTCCTACAATACGAGTGACTTCCGCCTGCTGGGACATACGAATCAGCGGCTCTACTCCTCGGCAGATCAGCGTGATCGCTACGAGCTGCAGCTGCAGCATCGCGAGCGATTGGAGCAATATCCGCTGACGAGAACAGCAAGATTGGATGTGCAGCAGCGCAACTCGCTGAATCGCAGCAATCACGAACGAGCAGTTGGCGCTGCTGTGGGAGCTGGCGCTGCTTCGGGTGTTGGTCTCATTGGTGGTGGCGCCTATCGTCGTGCACCGCCCTTGGCCGCGGCCAGCGGCTGTGCCGGCGGCAGCAGCAGCAGCAGCACCAGTAGCAGCTACTATCCACAGACACATCACAACAAGCCGCAAATTGTAATTGGTTCCGGTGCTGGAGTGGGTGTTGCAGCGGGTGCAAGTCTGGGTATTCCCTATGAGCGTGGCGCCATGTCGGCGACAGCTAACGGTTCAGCCAGGGGCAGCCTGAGTCGAGAACGGGGACTGCTTGGCGCTGGCGGATCTAGTGGTGGCGGCGGTGGGGGCAGCAGTTCACTGAGCTCCACAGAGGCTGCCTATTGGGATGAGCCGACGGGCAGCACATCGTCATCATCGGCAGCGCAGGATTCGCGTCGCTTCACCGAGCGTAGAATAAAGAAGACCGTACGCTTCGATGCACACGATGATGAGTCGTCAACGCTGCTAGGCGGCACAGCCGCAACATCCGGCAGTCTGGGCACACTGCCGCCGGTTACAACCATCCTGCCCTCGACGGCCGTTGATGTGGGCGCCGCAACGCTGCTGACGAGTGCCAAGCTGCAACAGCCGCTGGACGGCGACTGGGCGCGCTGGGATGCCGAGCGGCAGGGTAGTCAGGACTCGGCCACCAAAGACTCGGGCATCGATACGAGCAGCACATTTACCAGCAGCGAGGACTCGAACCGTGGCGATGGCCCCAAGGTACAAAAAATCCTGCAGCAGCAACAAAAGCCGCAAACAACAACAGCAGCAATCGAAGTAAAGCGCACGCAAAAGCAAAAAAAAAAAAAGAAAAAAAAAGAAAAAAAAAGAAAAAGAAAACAGACCCTCTCAATTTCTAAGCCCGTCAAAATTGCATTGTGTCTGTGCAGAGTCTGAGTGTGTTCCTTGTGGTCCCAAAGGATTCTCTCTGTCCGTCAGTTTGTCTGTCTGTCAATATTGTATGTGTTACTGAATCCAGCCACACGTCCACAAGCTTAAATCTTTGCCGCCTTCTATCTCTACTCTATGTCTCTACTCTCCCTTTCTATCTCTGTCTGTCTCTCTCTCTCTCTCTCTCTCCATCTCTCTCTCTGTCTCTTCAACTATGTTTGTTGTTCTTCTCATACGTCTGATTACCTTTCATATCTTATATCGCCTGTTTAGCGCTCGAAATCTCTTTACCCCCAAATTTTTAGTTAACATTTAGGCTACACTGAACAAAATTCTCTGCCAATTTGATAACCCATAAGCCAGCCACTTACAGTACCAAAACAACTTGACATTTCTTAACCCATACAAAACGCATGCATAAACATTTTGAATATCTTTTTTTGTTGTTGATTGTCTGTAACTCCCTTTGCATGGAGGGCCGTAGACTTAAGTCAATCCTCACAGAGTTTCCCCTTAGAGCACGTTCTTAGTACCAGTTCCATGTTCCAATTCCTTACTAACACCATTATCCCTAAATAACAATTGTCCCCACCTAATTGAAATTGCACGTTATCGTATCGCATGCCGTTGTCTAATAAATGTTGTAATCGTTATACAAAACACATATTTTTATGCATTTACCGAACTCAATTTTGACAAGATCTTTCATTAATTTCGATAATCGAATTGAAACGTGTGTGTTCTCAAAGTAGGTCTAATACTAAACTCAAACTCAAACTACAAAAGGTGAATGATAACTATTCTATAAACTATCCAACTGCAATATCCAAGCAGCCTTTCGTAGAAACTGTTTCTAGTGTGTAAGGAAAAAACAAAACAAAACAAAAAGTGAAACTGAATGTAAAAAACCAAATGTACAAAATGTTTTTTCAACTACATATTATTTCAATTGTTGTTAATTTATTGTTTTTGGTTTCCATCAACAACTATAAGATGTTAGTCTAAGATAACTATAAGAATTTTGTATGGTGCATATCTAAAACTATAAACCATTCTACTTCCTGCATACGATCATCGACATTCCGCTACACCACAAAAAAAATATATATAAAAATATAAAATCTATGCAAAATTGACATCCACGAAATCATCCCGACACCCGATCAAACACCGTTTAACACCCATCCAATACCACCACCAAATCAACCAAAAACCACCACAACCACCACCGTACCAAAAACCGTCCGTCCATCCACTCGGCGTGTACATATCGAAACATGTAACTGTAGAATCCGGTGAATTGGCAAACATCCGCGGATAATACCCGCATGATTGGTCACATGATATTACGTAAATACTATGATGGTGAAGATATATTAGGCTTAAAGGTGAACGGCGGTCAGCCCATCGGTATCGGAGGCCCATGTGGCGCCATTGTGGAGAAGGTGAAACGCGGTTCGGTGGCCGATCTTGAGGGCTGCATACGACCAGGTAACGATCATCCCCACAGCAAACATTCAATTCAGCTCATTCAACTTACTCATTTCTCTTTTCTCTCTCTCTCTCTCTCTCTCTCTATCTTTCTCTCTATGTGTATTGTGCTTATCGTCATCGTTTGCATATAATACATTCATACAAACAAACAAACAAACACGAATTCATCAATTCAACAACGATCAGGCGACGAGATCATCGAGTGGAACGGACACAGCTTGCATAATAAGACTGCGGATGAGGTCTACGATATTATTGACGAGAGTCGACTGGATGCACAAGTGGAATTGGTTGTCTGTCGATCGCTGCTGTTGCCCACAGCGGACAGCAGCGGCGCCAACAGCTGCAACGTTAGCCCCAGCAGTGCCTGCTCCAGTTCGAACAGCACCCGACGCTCCTCGGCCAATTTTCCGCATAGCGGTTTGGCGAGCAGCATGGCTGGCAGCGCGGTCGTCAGCAGCGGAGGGCGTTATCTTCAGCGTAAAGGTAAAATGGGGGCGACTGTGTTGTGAGTGGTGTGTGGTGTGTGGAGTGTGTTGGATTAGAGGAGTTCTATATTAGGCGATGTGGTTGTTACTTACTTTAAGAGTATCTTTTTAATCAATCTCTGCCTGGCAGTATCAGAGCTACGTATAAGTCTAGACTCGAGCTCTAATCAATCATAATTCACATAGAACTGTCATCTTGTCAACAAGCATACGGTGTATGTCTAAGCCACACTATAAACCAAACAAAATACGCACCAATCAGCGTTTCTGTAAGCACTTTTAATCCAGATCTTTCTCTTTGCCATTTAGCGACTGGTGTTGAAACGCTCGAATTGCATCGGGATAAGCCGAGCGTATTGATAACCTCGCCCGGGTCACCGGATCTGCACGTTGGGGGAGCGGGCAACGGATTGCGGCACCGTGGCGCTGTCACACATCAGACCCAGCGTCTGGACACTGCGAGCCACACGAGTCACGGCCACAGTCACGGTCACAGTCACAGTCACAGCAATTATAGCCACAGCAGCAGCGGCAGCGGCAGCAGCAGCAACAGCAGCGCCACATTACAAGCCGCCGTTGCGGTCGGCCTGCACGGCACAACGACGGCGGGCCACCATCACCATTGTCATCCCGCAGCGCCATCACCACCATCGCACGCGCATCCGCATCCGCATCCGCATTCACATCCGCACGGGCATCCGCACGGACATCCTCACGGATACAGCCATTCGCATGTGCCGCATCATGGCACGGGCATAACGACACAGCCGATACCCATCGAGGGTCGGCTGCAGCTGAAGCTTGGCTACGATCAGACCACGCTACAACTGATCGTAACGCTGGTGTGCGCAACGGGTCTATCGTTGCGCCAGAGCGGCGCCGGTCGCAATCCCTATGCAAAAGTGAGTTTGATCAGATAACAAATACATATACCCAATCCAAGTGTGTTCTACTAACGAACGCAAATGTTTGCTAATTGCAGGTGTTCCTTCTGCCCGATCGCAGCCACAAGTCGAAGAGGCGAACGAAAACCGTCGTCAACACCTGCGAACCCCGCTGGGGTCAAACCTTTCTGTACTCGGGTCTGCGACGCTCCGATCTTAATGGTCGATTGCTCGAGGCAAGTGTGCTGTGAAGCACCCAAATGTTTTTCGGCATAACACCTATTGATCTGTCCTTTAATGTACCCATTGATCTTGCCCCTCTGTCCCCTCAATTAATCCTCGAATTAATAAATCTTCCGCCTGATCCTCCTTTGAAACCTTTTATTTCTAGTTATGTTGACCTTTAATTTTAAATTTCAATTGATATAGTTGATTTTTCGTAAGTTAGTGATGCCTCACATTAGTTTTCCTACTAATCCTTCGCACAACCAATGCTTTCGGCTGATCTTCCAATTTATACTTGATTTGATGTTACAAGTGGTGTTTAAATAAATACTCCGATTGGTATTACAATTCATTACGTGTTACTGTTCATATTATTAACCTTTATATTGATGCCTTTTCTGTAATCAATTATTCAGTTTATATTTTAAATACTCCTTATATTGACCCTCTGCAAAGTCCTCATTAATCATACTACTGGTCTTCATTTGAACCATAACAATTTTTTGATTCTTCTTTTGATCATCCCTCAAATTCGGCAACTTTTCCATTAATCCCATTATTCTTTGTTCAAATTTGTGGATATATTTGAAATTATTTCTCTATTTCCTCTAGCACTCAATCTTAATATTAACTTGTTAATCGATTCACAGGTCACGCTGTGGGACTATGTCCGCTATGGCGCCAACGATTTCACCGGCGAGGTGGTCATTGACCTGGCCCATCACATACTGGACGACGAGGCCGAATGGTACCAGCTGCAGCCGCATCAGGACACCTCCCATCTCGTATGTCTTTGCCAAGGAAACCGAAAGCTTTCGTTTCGTTTGATTTGTTGTTTCATTATCATTTCGTATTTGTTTCGTATTTCATACCGCTTCGGTTCATTTCGTTGCGTGCGTTCTTGACTAAGTGTTGATGTTGGTAAATGTAAAGCCTAATTGAGGTTTTCTGTGCCCCCGGAACGAGGTTTGTTGAGCGAAAAACTTAACACAAATATGAAAAGCAGCAAGTTTATTGTTTTTCATTAAATGTCTGTTAATTATGTTTATCATTTTCGGTTTATATGTTATATTAGATGTAATGTTTCCCCCCATGCAGCCGTCCAGTTCAACAAAATTATTAACTCAGCATTGCCATATCTCTTTTGTTTTTGTCGTGCACCCGCCAAAAAAAAAAAAAAACAAACACCTAAATAAAAAAAAAATTAAATATGACCACCTACCACAAACCACACAACTAAAACAAACCACCAACCAACCAACCAATCAACAACAACAACACGTGCTCTCGCTTGCTCCGTTCCGTTCTGTTCCATTCCAATAACATTTCAACGCAAAATTTACGACAACAACAACAACAACAAAATTAACTACGATGAACAGTTACGTGACGAGGGCAGCGATGTGGACGGCCTGATACTGACACCGACAGATCATTTATCACCGCCCAGCACGATGTCGCGTCTCAGCGATTCGGACACAACGTCCGAATGCGACATCGATGGAATGACGCCCGGTGCCAGCATATCATCCATGGGCAGCTCCAACAGTCCGCCACTGCTCGAGGTAACAAGCAAACAAGAACAAACAAACAACTACAACAATAGCCACACTCAACAATATCAATAACAACAACAACAACTACAACAATAACAACTACAACAAAATTAAATCAAATTATATATTATTTATGTACATATCAGCCACACAAATACATACTAAAAAGACATGTGCATTTGTACATGCAACAACAACTGACAGCAACAAGAGTGAGGACGCATAAGGGGTCACACACACACACACACACATACAGACAGTTCAACAAGCTCAAACTACATATCTCACACACACACACACTCCACTATCTCCGTGCCACAACCAAACAGTTCCGTCGTTTTTCTTATACATTTGCAAAGCGTGTTCAACATTGAACGCACTATTGGCATTTTAGCATTAATTAAATCTAAATTTATTAATAACATTGAATATATGTTTGGCCATAGAAAAGAGTAGCTCAAGTCAAAATCTATTTTTAAATCGCAAATAATTTTTTTAAAGGCCCAAAAATATAGGCAACATTTTTTTATATTTCTATTGCTTATCATTTGTATCTGATTAATTAAAAGTAAAGAACCCGTTTTTTTTTTAAAGTCTAGTTTAAAGATTGAGATTCGTACAGATAATAATGGCTTTAAACTTTTTAAAACACTGTTTTACGGAGAATCTCTTAAAAAGTATCTAGCTTATATTCAAATATGAGCAGACATGCGCTCTGCAAGTGTATAAAGACTTCGGTAGCCACGTTAAGTGTTCTTTGACCCATTATACACTCAATAGTTCTCTTAATTTTTTTTAATTGTATTCCCTAAATGTGTCTCTCATCTCACAATTCGAGCATCCTCAGCCAGCTGACCGGTTGGACAGCTTTCAGATTTGCACAGATCACGCATACGCCCTAGTGTCAAACGCCAAACTTTCCATGGCAAATGCCCAGAGGGCTTCATTGCTGTTCCTGTCAGTTACTTTGCATGCAGGCGATTCTCAACTTCGAACAAGTCATTTCTTCAGATTTGCTCACATATGCATTCTCAACCATTCAGTGTACATAAACTTGCACACATTTGACTGTGTTTAAAGTAAATTTTGTTGATTGTTTGAATTATTATTTCAATTTATTGTTTCTGTTTGTTTTAACTAATTGGTGTCGTTATCTCGTTATGCGTGTGTTAAATTTTTCACTCTCTAATCTCTAAGCTCTGTATTCTGAACTCTGAACTCTGAACTCTTAACTCGCAGCTCTATCTACGCTCTACTTACTCTGTACTAAACCTAAGCCAAAAATATAACTAATCCAACAACAGCGTGACGTGTTTGAAGGTTCCACGGTTAACAAAAAAACATTCAACGCTGTCTTCTCATTTTCTTAATCATCAAGTTTCAGCTTACAATAATCTTTGCATTTAAGATCAAAGTAATCATACAACATAGAGTTTAAGTCATATAAGCCAAAATGGCTTAGGTTAAGATCTAGTGTAAACTGAAAAACAAATAACTTGGGAACACATACTAACGACTGCCAAGAAAAATATGCAGCAAATCTTAAAGAAAAATCTAAAATCTCTCAACTCAACTTTGTATCAAATCACCAAGAACAAAAAACATGAATTTTCACTATATCAGCTGCACTTTTAGGCCAACCGCCCTAAAGCCAATTTATGCATGCCTATTGCTTTACGTCATGCTTCTCTTTGTAGCTTTAAGTGTGTAGCTTTGATGTATACTTATGTATTTGGCTTTTGATTTCTTTTTAAATAACCTAACCCATAATTAACCCATTAAAAAAAATCTGAGTAAAAACACCCACTTTAAGCCATTAGACCCGTCAGCTAACACTTTATTCATATATTTATATATTTATATATTTATATATATATATATATACATATATATACTATATACGAAAGACTCTCGCACACAAACGCAATGTAAGAGTTAACATGAGCTCATTTTAATACACATTTAATATACTTTTTCCACTCATTTTGATCACATATGTACATTCTTTCCTCTTGTTCTCTTGCTCTTTATCTATCCCTCTTTCTCTCTAAATATATATATATATACCACTCACACCTTGTGCGTTGTTAATGTGTTGGATAAATCCAAAATATGCTTCCCTAAATGACCAACCCAAAAATCCTCATACGCACCAACCTCGTAAACCTAGACTCACATAATTCAGCTCGATCCAAACGAGCGTCGCTCCAGACGTGACATGTCACCCCAGGGCCGCAAGCGGGTGGCCGGCATGGTGGCACGAGATTATCGCACTGTATCTGGCATTGGACAAAGTTATCACAATCAGGTTTGCACCTAAGCTAAATTAACGTCACATTTCCAAAATAAGAACAGAACAGCACCACAAATACTAGGTAAACACAAGCGGGATCCTAGATCCCAGACAAAACTCAGCTGGAAATCCTTAGGACTTTCATAGCAACGTGTCTCCGTCACTCGAGACATTCACAGTGTAATGCATTCATGAGAGAAAAAAAAAGAAAACATTTATCTGTAATTTATATTCATCCTGATCTCAGCCACGACTCACTGCACTTTCTTAATAACGAATTTTTACTACTCTACTAAACAGCCTAAACTCAACTAACCTAAATTTCACTTACTTACTAACATAAATCGAAAAGCGTTGCTTTTATCAGTTGCCAAATAGAGAGTTTTAGCTCTGTTCCAGCTGATTGGAGCGCTGCTTTGCAGTTGTTAAATTGATTTTGTTTGAACACACAAGTATTCCGTATGCATTTACTACTTAATTCATTATCCGTGTTCTAGTAGAAGTTGCAGTAAAAGTTAACCCAAACTACAAACCAACTATTAAAAACACACTCACACACCACCAAAACACTCGATTTTGAATGAAATTCAGAACCACTCCACTCACATTATATATATCTATATAGAAATATGTAACTGAACTATATGCCTAGCTTGTAAGCTCTCAACCGTGTTGGATTCCGGACCCGGCTTTGACCCGGCTATTGCCTGAAACTTCTTCCTATCGCCTTTGTGTACCGTCCAATTAATGTATACATTATTTTTTGTCTACTCTTTCGTGATCGACGCAGGCTTCTGCCACAGGGTATTATCGGCGAGGCGGTGGTAATGGTGTCGGCGCTGCCATCGGACCAGGTGGCATGAGCCTGAGCCAACGCAGTCACTCGGCAGCACCCAGCGATAATTATCACAGTGCCGGCGGTCATTCAGGCGCCGGTGGACATCCGGGCCCAGGCTACGGCTACAGGAGCAGCAGTCCACGGCGAGGATCGCTGTCGCCGCCAGACGATCGCTACATTGACTATCCAGTGCTTCCAATACACGGCTCACCAGCAGCTGCTGCAGCGTACGCGGC
This sequence comes from Drosophila basisetae, assembly GCA_035041595.1. Taxonomy (NCBI): domain Eukaryota; kingdom Metazoa; phylum Arthropoda; class Insecta; order Diptera; family Drosophilidae; genus Drosophila; species Drosophila basisetae. The sequence continues at coordinate 1,694,335 of JAWNLB010000147.1, read as the reverse complement.
CAACGGAGCGGCTGCTGCTTCAGCGGCACAGGCGACACAGCAACAGCGATTCCAGTCCCGATCAGCGACTGCCACGCCCACGGGATCGCCCAAGAAGCGACAACTGCCACAGGTGCATTATTGTTGTTGTTATTGTCAGCCAATCAAACGCCGTGCGATGAAGACTCATCATTATTTTGGAAGAGTAGAATTTTCACTAATTCTCTTATTTTGAGTGATATAAATCGAAACTAAAATGAAGCATTTTTAATTTTATTTAAAAATGTGTACTTCTTTTAGTAATGAAAAGAACTTAATTTTAATTTTAGTGATCTTACTTGCCTTGGAAAAGGACACTAAAGACACTAAATTACAATCTTCAGTTAGCTTTCTAAGTCTTAATATGACTATTTAATTCAAGATTCGTTTCAGCATAGAACCTTTGCCTATTTCTTGAATGTGTCAAGCAAAGGTCATTCACAGAATTCGATCTTAAGATCAATTGAGGTTTTCGCACCCCAACTTCGTATATAGAAATAATTTTAAAATAATTCTTAAAAGTTTCCCAAGGTTCACGATTCAATATCTTTTTGCCTATAAAAACTTTTAGCCTAAAATAAATTAAAATTTCGAATATGAACTTACAGGTCACTTTCACTAGTTGATTTATTTATTTCTTGGGACTAGTTGCTTGGCCCTTCTCTAATTATTTCTATATCTACCTGTTATTACGGTTAAAGGTGCCACAGACCTCTCGCAGCGCAATGTTGCGGGATCGACTTGGTCAAGACTTTGACGAGCGCTTGGCCTCAGGCAGTCGCTTCGGCCGGCATCGGACAAGGCAGCCGCATCACCAGGCCACATACCGCAGCACTGGCATGGGCGGCTGGGAGCGTCACTATACCGGACTTTCGGACAGTGATCTGCAATCGATGGATGCGCGAATGAGGCCGCGGCACTCGCTGTCGCCGGACAAAGACTTTATGGGAGAGTTCGGTGACTCGGACATGGAGTCGGTGGTCAGTGTGACATCGAGTGCCTTCTCCACGCAATCGGAACGGCCGCGCACCTCGCGCGGACTCAGGTGAGTTTGACCGAGCTACTCGAACTCGGTGCGTCGTGCTGCACCCGCGTCCGCTTCGTAATAGTCGCCATAAGCCATGCCAAAGCAAAAGAAAAAATGCAATACAAAAGCAAAGCTGCCAAAATTTCATTCTGGGCTACACATACAAAATTGGTGCTCCACTGTTCGAATAGAAGCTACAAAATCCAAAATTTGATCAACAATTAGGCTCTGAATCAGTTTGCGTGACCGAATCAGATGATCGCGCTTACCGCATAACTATCTACACAAAAAGAAAACATACACGAATAACTACACACACAAACACAACTGTTAACTAAATGCAAGTCAATCCGAAACAAAACATAAAGTTTATTTTATGCATTTACTTTTTGTGTTTTCAATCAACAAACAAAACTAAAACCAAAAACAATTCCCGATAAAAAAAAAAACAAACTCGCTCAACGCTCGACGCGCGCGCGCTGCTCTCTTTTGTGTTTCACTGCTTCTCTTGCGTGCTCTTCACCACACTCTCAAACGCACACACACACACACACACACATGCCACAACCACAATGACAACTTACCACTCAAAAAACACTTGTTGACCTCGGACGCCAACCATCGCTTGCATTTGCTAACCGATCGTTCGTATTTTATGTCACAAACCCTAAAATCGAATCGTATTCACCACACCCCAACTCTTGCATGATAAAACCGATCCACGTCACAAACCAACCAACCGAACACTTACAAACACTGAAATACACCACACCAATCCAACCCAACCAAATCCGAATGGCTACCGATATCAAATAAAAAATGAAACCGTCAGCTTTCCACGCAACTGGCGAAACCTTTTTGGCGCCCCAACTAGCGGCCCAGTGACTGGCCTCAAATATTATCCCGCTGAGCAGCAGCTCCACCATCGCGCCAACACCATCGAGGTGGATGATTGCGACTATCTGTCCAACGGTCCAGCTGGCACAGAGCAGCAACTGTTGTTGCTGGAGCAGCTCGAGCAGCTGCAACAGTTGGCTGCTTTGGCCGCCGCCGATTCGCCACCCAATACGGCACTATTGGGTGGTGCTGCACCACCACCACCACTCCCACTGCCAATGAGCACACAACATGTGCTCGTGACGGACACGAATAGCGGCGAACTGATCGAACAGTTTTTCGTAGAACCGGCCTTAATGGCCGAGGAGGAGCTGCAGATCAACGAACACAAACCACATCATGAACCACATTTGTCACATACGCATTGCGTTTACTATTCACCACATTTGCCGGTGTCAGACATTTACCAACACCAACAACAACAACGACGCTACCACCACAACGGACGCCAGCTCGCCCCCGCCACCACCACCAATGCAACCACCACTCATGCGCTGCTGCCGCCTTCGCTACAGCTGAACAGCTTTGATCAATTCAAGCGCCTCAACAACACAACCACCACCACGTCACCCGTCATGAATCTCTTTCGCAGCTCCACAAATGCAGTGCCCGCTCATGATCATATCCACGCCCACACTGTGTCATCCTCGCCCAGCTCGTATGTGGGCTATGTGCGGGATCATCTGGACAAGAGTTGCAGTCACTGTCAGAATGGCAGTCAACCGGTCGTGCTGTCCACCAATACAGCACTGTCGACGCCAGGACTGGCAATCGGTGCCTGTTCGGATCCATGCTGTCTGGCCGATGCACATCCACATCCGCAGCATCAGCCAATCGCATATCCCTATACGGCGGAGCAACTGTTGCGTCGCCCCTCGCTGTCCATGTACCAGCCGAGCAGCTCGGAACCTTCGCTGCCCACCATGGATCCGGCCATGTGCGGTGAATGTGTCGATCAACATTTTCTGGGCGGACTCACTGGACCACAACTGAATCTGGGCGTAGTGCCCACCTATCATGTGCACACGCCCACTCCAACGGCTCATCGGCGACACAAGGCACAGTTGGGGCAATCGGCGCCCCCCTTACCAACGCAATCTGTACTACGGCTGTCGCGACAATTGAGCGAGGATGCACTGGTTGCAGCTGTTCCCATAGCAGAGGCAAACGCCCATCGGACGCAGCCCACATCGATATTGAAGAAACCAAAATTGGAGCGACGTCGGATGTTTCACGAGGGACAATCAAGATCGCTGGACTATGATGATTTGCACACGAAGAGCTGGGGTCGCAGACGCATACGCTATGAGGATGAGGTGGCGCCACATGAGCGGGAGGAAATGGTGCTCAACTATCATCCCAGCGATGGACAATTGCCGGCATCGCGTCGCTACGGCTCCGAGACGAATATCCGACAATCGTATATGGGCGCCAATGTGGATGCCGTGAATCCGTTGAGTCACTCGCATTTTCTGGTCACCGACGACAAGATCGTGACCATCACCTACGACTCGGATGTGGGCTGGACACGTCGCGGCGTTGCACCCTCCCTCTTTCGTGGACCACATCGTCGAGGCCTCGATGCCAGGAATCATATGTCACTAGATCTGCAGAGGACGAGCCAGCAGAAGCTATATGGACCCGCTGCACCCTACATGAAGCGGAGGCGGAATCTACCCCATCCACCCAGTGCACAAAATGCACACAATTTCTCACCCATGGAGGTGGCCGGAGTTGGAGCTGGTGTCGGTGTCGGCGGTGGGGGCGGGTCACAGAACAATACACAACAACAGAACCACCAACACAATCACAACAGTAGCCAACAACTACAACAACAACAGCAACAACAACAACAGTACACCAATCACAATAGCCAAGCAGCGAGTAGTGTTAGTGTTAGTCACAACAACAACCACCAACAACAACAACAACAATCAGCTAGGCAAAAAGGGAAAGAAGGCATCGCTATGAACGGATTGATGATGACATCGGAACATCTGACGAAATCTAGTAGTGGGAGCAATATTGGTGCTCCGGCTGCTGGTAATATCGTTGTCGATGGTAATAATGCTAATAATGCTTCTTCTTCCTCTTTTGCAAATCCCCCACAACAACATCATGGTGTCGCTAATCAACCAATTACAACAACAACAACAACAAATGCATCACCCAATAAACGTGCCCCATCATCAACACACAATAACACAACAACAACAATAACAACAACAAACGACGCCAACAACTTGACCCAACAACTTGACGCAACACAACAACAACAACCACCAAATACATGCACAAATCTCATTACAAATTCAACAACAACAACAATAACAACAACAACTGCAACAAACACATCGTCGAATGCAACGAATGCTGCTGCGGCAACAACAACAACAACGACTACAACAACAACAACAACGGCAACGACTGCTACAACAACTGCCACAAATACAACAACAACAAATGCAAATACAACAAATAACACGAATGTACCAAACGCAACAACAACAACAACAACGACAACCGGCAACAATGCTGACGCTGCTGCGAATGCGGATGCGGATGCGGATGCTCCGCTCGATGTCATTGACTGGGATGCAATCGATGCAATGCTTGACGACGACTTCAGCGAGTACGATAAGGAGAAGAACGGCACCAACGAGCCGAGTGGTGCCAAGTCTGGCGATGGCGCCGGTGAAACTGAGGAGAAAGTCGGTAAGCGGAATTTAATTTAAGATAAATCTTTTCAATCGGATGATTTCTGATTGAATCTCATGACTCGAATGATTCAAATGTCTCAAACCCAATCATCTTTATGATTCCCCCCAAAAAAAAATAACAAACATTTAGTGCCTTGAAAAATCTTTCTCTCCGACAAATAATATAATAATATATATATTAATAATTTGATATATATTAATAATAAATAAATGAACAATATCTTTAAGATGTAGTTGCTGCTCTATGATGTAGTAACTTCATTTGGTAGCCAACCGATATTTGATTCCCTTCGATCCGTTCACAGATGGCAGCCTGTCAGACACCACAGTTGATCGAAAGAAAGGTGCCACTTTGGATCAGGAGCGATCACCAAAAGGTGGCAGTGGCATGGGCAAGAAATCCAACTCAACCTCACAGCTATCGGCAACAGGTATGAGTATTTAGTTGCCTTTTTTGTATGCCGTTCGTTTACAGTTCTCGTTCAGTTGCCTTTTGTTGACCAGTTATCAGATTAATCGATTATCCGATCAGATTATCATATATGAACCATTCCAGCAATTGAATCTTGCGATAGTCGAGCATCTTTGGTTTCTCACATACATATGCTTACAGTATTTTGCGTTACCTAATCTAATCATTGATCATCAATGCTAACCTTTTACTAACAATATGATTTGGTATCGTAACAAATAAAAAAAAAAGAAAAATTATAATAATAATAATAATCACAATACCTACTAAAAATAATGCCATACTCAAAGGTCGTAAAAGACGTATGGGCTTTGGAAAGAAGGGTAAGAACTCGTTCACGGTGCATCGCAGCGAAGAAGTGCTGCCTGGTGATATAACGCGAGAGTTGCGATCAGCCGGAGGCCCGGGCGGTGCCGGTGGTGGTGCCGGTGGCGGTGGTCTCTCTCGTGGCTCGTCCTCTGAGGCGGACCCCATTGAACAGTTTTTCGGCGATGGCGCTGGTGGGGAAAGGTGCGCACAAGTCTAGAACTTATTCTGTCTCTATCTATCTCTCTCTCTCTCTATCTCTCAATCTATCTATCTATCTGTCAAAACTATCTCTATCTATCTATAGCTGTTCCTATGATTTACGCTTTGCTATCTTAGTTTACTTTTCGTTTGACTTTTGATTTGAGTATTCAAGTTTGGTTTTTAGTTGCCTTTTAATTGGAAAACGAAGCAAAGAAAATTATGTTTAAGCTTAATGCTATTTATGATGACGACGATGATAAACATTAGTTAGACAAACAAAGAATTACAAAATAAAAATAGGAATAACACTTTAAGGTCCCCTGACTAAATGGACACAATGTACTTTTATCTAGTTCTAAGAGCTTTTCAATTCGCAAACGCATAAACTTTTGAGCACGTGCGCTCTCTTTCTATCTCTCTCTCTCTCTCTCTCGCTCTCCTTATCTCTCTCTATTTACGCCGAAGCTTTATTAAAGATTGCTCGTTTGCGCAAAAAAAAAATGATAATAAATATAACCAAGCAACCAACTAACCAAAAAACAACCACCCAACCAAATATCAACAAATAAATCCAAAGTCGATACGTATTTTTAGGCTTATACCAAGGAAATTTTCCATAAATTAAAATGGGCGCCGCACATACCGAAAGCTTTGCCTGGACGTGCAGTTGCCATTGCTAAAGCTTCGCAAAATGCAGCAAATGCCGACCAACGCAAAGCTTTCGACTGTGCGACCGACCGAACACTGTTGACGCTCACTGTTTCTTGTGCAGGAGCAACAACTGGCAAATAGCTCCTAACTCGATCCGTAATACATTTTACTTTCGTAGCAAACATTTTATTAACAAATAGATACTAACCTTAATACCACTCCTTTGTTTTCTGTTCGTCAAATATATTGTTAATCTCATTTAATGATAACTTATCCATATACATACATATTGATTTTTATTCAAGTTAAAAGTAAAAAAAAATACAAATACAAATATACACAACATTTTATTCTAGAACTTTGTTCGAACTGCATGCATTGAGTTACGTACTTATAAAAACAACTACTTACAATATACATGTGCCAGACATACTACTCTACGTAGCTACCAATCTATTACAGCCTTATAAACTAGCTAAGCAATTTACAAAAAAAAAATATATATATACATTATGAAAAACAAAAACAATTATTTGCAGTTCTGCGGTAAGACATTTCCAACTAATTCTTTGATATAAGCGAGCCAAGGGTATTCATTCGAAAAATTTTTGAAACACACATTTCAAAATTTTGCATAATTTGTCAAACGAAAAAAGTATCGATATATTATTTATATCGAAAAATGCATGACAACGATATATAAATCCGAACTCTGCACTAATGATAAAAAAATGAACTAATGTTTATCATCTGTTTTCAACAATTTTTCTGTTTTTTTGCGAAACAATTTGATAATTATATATGTATGTGTATATACAGGGAGCTCTGTCAAAGAAAGCCAAAAAAAAAGTATGATAATAATAATGAACACACACTGAACAACAAACAAGAAACTACTCACACTACACAAGAAGTTCACAACACATCATCAATGAAAATTGGCATCGAAAAGAAACATCAATGAAATTGTTTGCATTAATGCAGTCTGAAAATACTCTATAATTACACAGAAATTGCAAATCGGGGGAAAGTAAAACTGATAAAAATTATCAACAGAGAAAATCGCTGGCAAAACAGCTTTTTTTTATCGGTTTTAAATAAAGAAAAATAAATAAATATACTTTTTTGAAAAAGTACTTTAATGGAATAAATGTAACGAATTTGAGTATTTAAAAACATTTTAATTTCAATTAATTTCGCATTACAACCAAATCTATTAATATATGTATATATTTATATATATATATATATCTATGAGCTACTACTTCTTTTTTTTTTTGATTATTATGTATATATAATTTTTTTTTTTTGGTTTTAAAAATTTGCTATAATTTTCATTTTGGGTTTATGGCTCATTTCACTCTCTGTGCTATATCATTTTCTGTACAGTCAGGATAGGATGTATATTTGAAAACTTATTCCCAGAGCCCAGCGTCGATCATCGTGTATCGTTTATCGAGTGTCTCAGAAGCCAGCGTCGCACACAAGTCCTTGCTAATAAGAAATTGAAACCAAAGAAATACCATAAAGAAACACATTGCTGCTGCTGTTTGTGCTTTTGATTTATTGAAAATACACACCATATTGTACTATATATTACTCGTACTGTACTATATATGTATATCATATTCTCGACAGACCAATATCAGGGACAGTATTTGGGCAGCTCGAGCGCGAGTGCCTCCTCCACTAGTCACCATCATATCACACTACCACCACCACATCCATATTATCAAAGGCAGTCGCGCGGCTCGGCGGGCAGCATCCAGCGGTCGGTGGAGGTGCCGCCGGTGCCAGCGGTCACCCGTTACAGTGCGGGCAGCATACATTCAATCTGTAGCTCCGAGGGTTCATCGTAAGTTTCTCTGGCAAAAACCAAAAAAAAAAAAAAAACAAATAATAATAATACTCTATGATATTCGAAATCACTTTGAACTGTGCTCTCTTTGCCTACGACTATTTCTCTCTGTCTGCCTCAGCAACACATAAACTACACACACGACTTCTATCTCAAAATTCCATTTCCATTGCCTTTGTATATGGCTATATGTATATCTCTCTCTCTCTCTCTGTCTCTCTTCCTCTGCTCTCTCTCTCTCTCTCTCTCTCTCTCTTTGTTTCCATCTCTTTATCTCACTCTGTGTTTATACTGAATTTCGTATCGTGCTCCTGATTACCTTTAACATAACTGTCTCTGAACATGTTACTTACCTATTTGTGTCCAAATTTGCCGGCATCTTTCTTGTTATCTACGTATGTGCGCCTTGAAACCGTTGAGCCAGTCTGCATTTTTGTATATCCATCTATATATCTCTACGTAATTAACGTTCTCTTCACTTTTCCGCTTCTTTACTTCTATGTGTATATTTCTGTCTTATGAAAATTGTACAAATTGTAATTCATATTTTTTCTGTTGTTATTTGAATCATTCTTTTAATTCGAATTATAATTTCAATAAATATGTAAATACTTGTATAAAAAAGTGTTTCTAACTATTTGTGTGTGTGCATAAAAAAAATACAGACCATAAACTAAATTCATAATAAAAAAAAAGTACTAAAGTCCTGGGCACCTAGTCTTCACTTCTCTGGCACTATTGATGTACCATTTACTTTCCCTAAAATGACTGAAGGATCTTTAGTATATGTTTTAATACATATATACTTTAGAAAACCTGCTAAAAGAAACAATTCATTAAATTAAATTTACCAGAAGAAATCGAAATGTAAAGAAAAAAAAATAACCTGCATGCTTACGATTTCTACTGTGCACCACTCTGTCAGTACATAAGCCACCGCCACAACCACACACAAGCCATACCCATCCACAAACCAATCGTAAACCAACTTACACAAAAACTACTTACAACAATTTAACTGTCTTTCTACAACTCCCTGTGTATAAAATAGCCTAGTTACACTAGTCAGAGATGATTCCCAGTGAGAAAAACGATGTAACTGCTTATGAATTTCATTAAAATGCTATTGAATACTGTGAAACATCTCTTTACTACATTTTTTGTGGAACCAGGCTATAATAATTCTCTCTTGCTTAAAAGCAAAAATCTTTCTTTTTTTTAACATTTCTAATGATTTATATGTGATAATATTTATAAAATGGAATCTATACTAAAGTCCTGCATATCTATCGAAACACAAAAACAAAAAAAAAACATCCAAATCGTGACTGTAGATTTTCGCCTTCACTACGCAATGATGGAGCCCTCAATGAATTTGTCGATGGACTGGGACCCGGTCAATTGGTAGGTCGTCAGGTGCTTGGCGCACCCTCGCTGGGTGATATACAGTTATCGCTGTGCCATCAAAAAGGCTTTCTTGAGGTGGAGGTCATACGTGCCAGGGGCTTAACGGTTGGTCAAAAGTGAAAACCTAGTTCGAAAATTGAACTCTAATTTGTATTTCAATCTGCAGCAAAAGGCCGGTGCTAAAATGTTGCCCGCTCCATATGTGAAAGTCTATCTGGTTTCGGGCAAAAATTGCATTGACAAGATGAAAACATCGATAGCACGTCGAACACTGGATCCTCTCTATCAGCAGCAATTGGTATTTAAACAGCCTTACAATGGTTGTGTATTGCAGGTGAGATCACTATTTGATAAACCAATAATTGCGTACATCATTTTTATATTTGAATCAATGAATTCTTTAACATTTTTGTAGATGACTGTTTGGGGCGATTATGGCCGCATTGAAAAGAAAGTGTTTATGGGCGTGGCACAGATAATGCTCGACGATCTGAATCTATCGAATATCGTTATCGGCTGGTACAAACTTTTTGGCACCACCTCACTGGTCAGTTGTCCCACTAATATAGGTTTAGGCTCTAGGCGCTCATCAATTGCCTCACTCGACTCACTCAAACTCTGAACTAAAACTAAAACTCAACTCAACTCAAATCAAACTCTCAACTCAATAAGAATGTACAAAACTCAAATCGAGATCGACTTGCAGATTGAAATTTATACTCAAAACACAAAAAAAAAAATATATATAAAACACTTGCATATTATATACAAGCATATACATATAAACATACATTTATGTAGCTATATTTTGTTTAGCATTCAGTAAAAAATGCCAAGAAAATTAACACAAAAAAAATTTATGAAAAATACCTTAAATTTGTAGCATAGTAAATCACACATAATCTGTACAAACACAAGTAAAAAGAAGCAAAATCAGCTAATAATTAAAAGCAAGCATCAAATTGATTGCATACATTGTCTGCTTTTGTTTTTAGTTAGATATTAAAAAATACTTAAAAGCACACACACACACACACGACACACACACACACCTGTAAATTAACCGTATACACAGTTACACCCATACATTGTTTAATTTGAGGCAGCAACAACCAAATTTTGCATTATATATCGTTAATCAAATAAAATTTCAAATACATACACAGAGCAAAAAATTAACAATACGTAAAAAATCAAAGTAAAAAAAACCCTATCGCAAAGTCACCTAAAGCTCAGCGTTTTTTGGCATAGCATACAACTTCAACGTAGTTTTTTATAGACTCGTACAATAATCATATAGGTATGTTTCTCTATCCCCAAACTGAACCAAAAAACACAAACAAATTTAACTAATAATAATAATAATAATAAATCAATTCTCTCCTGCATGTGTAGTCTTGATCATATATTTATCATTTGTCATATGCGTCTTGTTTGACTTTTGTAATTCTAACAAGCTCCAAATAAATTTGAATCTTGCTTTATCAAACCTAATCAAAAAAACCCAATACAACACACAACATGAAAGCATACTAAAACATAAAAAATGGCAAATCTCGGCTAGCTGTCTATATAGATACTACATAATACTATAATCGCATTAGGGTTAGCATAATTGATTCAATAAATAGTTTCATAAATTTAAAATGCTACTTTTGAAATGTGTACCCACATCAGGGTCGTCCGATTGTTTGGGCCGGTGAATCAATAATGGAGGAGCAGGGTGAATAACACTTTCCAGCAACAGTGAAAACACTTTAAAGCACCAAGCACAAACAAATTTCCAAACTTGCAAACGAACTGAATTGTAAGTGCACAATACAATCTACATGAAACTAATTATCTATCGAATACAACTTTATTCTTAATTATATTGCATAAGACAAAAAAAAGGCAATTTCTTTTTGCAGCTTTCTGTATAATGCGCTCGATACGCCATTTTGCCATTTTAATATCCTCCAATAAGCCAGCAAGAATACAAACAGCTCACAAGCAACAAACAGCTAATTTGCCCGTTAAACAATTAACACTACTACATTTAACAAAGAAAAATCTCTTCACAATTCGTGTTAAACTAATTCTGTGAAAATATTACAGTAACCCTTGCAAAGAGCTGCCAGCCAGGCAGCCAAATAGCAAAGGACCAAGGTCAGCCTGCAGGAACTGCTCAGCTACATATGTGCAACGAGGGATCCTCTGGAGCCACTGGAACCGCCCGATTCCCATTCAGCATGTTGCTGGCCTAATCTTTGTCCAATTATATATGTATATTTAATTTTTTTTTGTATTCTATGACCGGGGAGATTTCCATAAACGTATAAGGATCTGTTTAGTTAATTTTGTAAGTCATGAAAACAAATGCATTTAAAAACAAACCGAGAACACAAGCAGAGCAGTAAATGATTAAACTTAACTATGAAATTCAAGATACAAGCTACAAGATACATAAAGACATATATATATATGTATATATCTCATATATATATATATATTTATATATCTAAATAAATGAATAAATATAATGGAAAATACGCTTTGACAGAAACAAAACAAAAAAAAAAAAAAACAAACTAAAAGAGAAATGAATCTTGTAAATTAATGCATATTTCAATGAATTTTTATTACACACTAGATCACTATTATTTTCGTAATACGATTATTATGATTATTATTACATTATTATTAATAATTATTAATAATAAATAAAACAAAAACTCACACACATACACAGAATACCAAAAAACATAAGTGCTAACGTCGGTCATAAACCTAACGCTAAGTCAGTGAGATAGAAAGAAATGACAAGGATGAGGATGAAATAAAAAAAATAAATATTAATAAATCAAATGTGAAGATTAAGTGCAGAAGAGCACGTTGTTTAATAGATAAATCTAAATCAATAAATTAAAGTTATTTATTAATAGATTTTCAAGAGATGCAAAACGTTTACGAGTATATATAAACAATATATGTATACACATACATATACATATACATATTTAAAGTTTAAGCAAGCAAAGAACCACTAACACGTAAATAAGCCTAACTTACGATAAACTTAAACTTAAACTTAAAGTTAATCATAAAGTAACTAAAATGAGATATATGATATATGAGATATGTATTAATCCAAACCAAATATTTATCAAGCGTGACGATTGAGCAAATTTAATTTAGTACACATACACAGAGAAAACCAAAACCAAAACCATGCTTTACATTTAATACAACATATTTCGCTCTTAAGCTGTACATAGAAACAAAACAGACACACACACACTCACAAAAGACACAAACTTGCAAATGAGTATAAGACCCATAGTGAAATTAATTTGAAAAAATTTGCTTCAAAGTTTTTCTTTTCTCTAGTTAACTGCACAACTGCAAAAACTTTGCGGTAACCCCAAAGTGCACAAGTTTTTGCAGCTAGCGCAGAGTGGAATAAACAGATTACGCATTCGTATCAGCCATTAGATGCATAACATGGCCTCGCTTCTATGTATATATGTACTTAAACACACATACACAGACACAGACACATTCTCCTACATAGTATATCTTTTGTCTCAATCAACTTGCCTAAATAAGCTAGCTCGAAATGAGTGAAAGATAGAAAATGAGAACGAAAAAAAAACAAACCAAAAAGAAAAACAACAACACGCATCAAGTACCTTCAAGTTAATAGTGTGAGCTGTAAAAATGTTACCTGCTTGCTAAAGAACACAAAATAAAGTCACATGCAACATGTTTAGCTTATAGAGAGTATCATTTGCAAAAGTTGTACCACAAAATATACATGCATATAAATACTATATTTAAATTTGGCTTTTGGCATTTGGTCGCGTTTCTTTTCGGCAACATTTTGCAATGCATTAGGGTTGAAGAGATCAACATAAAAGATCTTTAAAACATATCACATGCCTGCAAGAGATCTAGATGGTAGTTGTAGATTTTTTATATACATAATATGTATTATTAAAAGATTTATATAGATATGTATATGCCATATAGCTATTGTATTGTTCCTAAACAGATCATAAATACATGAGGAGTCATTATTTTTCTTCTAAGCTCATTTCTCGAACAATATTTATTTCAACCTGTCCGTCCATTCATCAGCTTTTTAAATACAGATTCAGCTTCAGATTCAGATACACATACGGATACGGATACCGTTGCATATCTATCCAAGCTTCCTATAGCACAACTACCGCTACAGTAACAAACAGATGTAACATTTGCCAGATAAAGAAAAAAGAAATGAAACAGGGAAATGCATTCAAAATGTTGCTGCAAACAACAAGCAAACAAACATCAATGTAGAACCAAAAAGAAAACGCGCTTTAAGAACTTCAATACTATCAGCGAGGTTTCCAGCAACTAATTATACGATACAGCATACCGGCATAGCGATATGTAGATACAAATACTTACTACATACATACAGACAAGTACATACATACTACTATATAATAACCAGACTTTTACACTCTGCTCTTCAACATTATCATTCCAAACATTTTTCTAGAATAAACTCTATTTTTATTTTATATTTCAACTACTCTCCTAACAACATTTAAATGCTTTTGCTAATCAGCCAAAAACAGCAACAATAACAACAATGCAATAATAATAAATGTTCGGCAAGAGCCGAACATTAAATGCTCTTACCATACGTGATATAGACCAAAAAGTGCAAAATACTGAAAAAATAATTAAATATATCTATATTTAGATAGGTACATTGCGGCAAAAATAAATTGAAATCTATGTTTTTGATGGTCCGATAAATCGTACGATTGATTTAAAAATAAATCGATTAAAACAGATAAAATGCAGTTTTTTTTATCTAGCAAATATATTAATGATATCGGAGATAATATTTATTTTATGCTTGCCAATAATTGGAAAGAGCATTTTTTCCACGTAGTACACTTTTCAAAATCGTACTTCATTATTATTAAAAATCCAAATGGCAAAACACACACTCACACACCTAAACACACACACACACACACATATATAGAATTGTTAATAATACACAAGATATATTATGACAAGTTATTTAAAGAAGTAAAACGAAACCAAGAACGCTATTTACTAAGTTCAAACTGATAATACAAATTAAATACACAACAGCAACAACAAAGATATATATCATTTATTGCAAAATGTTGACACAAAAAAAAATAAAGCAAATGGCTGCGTGAAATACGCTTCGAATATATTGTATTTTAATATCTCGACAAAAATCGAAGGTCGAGAAACGACAATAAACTGTGAAAATGAATATGTAAAAAAAAACACAAGAAATCCAAAAAGAGAAGTATGTAATTATATTATATTAAAATGAAAAAAGACAATTTGCAGAGAAAAAGTCATTAAATATTTAAAAACGCAGACCTTGAAATTGTGTAAACTACAAATTTAATGAAAACCAACATTTAAATAACAAAACAAAAGAAAATATTCATTAAAATTGTTTTCTAATAAAACAAAATAAAAACTCGTTTATTTACTCTGATTATTAAATAGAATTTCAGCTGCTGGACTTAGTCTAGAATCTAATTTTAGTACAACTTTGTGTATCTCACAGATATTATCGTGTTTTGGCGGCAATAAGCGATCTTTCAGATGCTTTTGAACCTTTTTACAGATACTTTCTGTTCAAATACTTTTGTATATCAATGAAACTTTTATACTCTTTTCCGCACAGATTTCCATCCTGTAGATACTTATTTATACCTCACCGAGAAGAAAGAAAAAACACTTGATTTTTGGGGTTTCACATAAAGCGGTGGTATTTCTTTATTTACCATTGATAAACCTTTAATCATATATGGTATGTATAAATAATTCAAACATTTAAGTATTCATTTGTTTATTTATGTGTTGTAATAAATATATTTATGTATATGTCTATATATGTATGTATGTATGTATATGCGTGTATCATCATGTCATATCGGGGTCATTGGCGGCATTATTCTTATTATCATTTACAATTTTCTCTCGCTTGATTAGTAAGACTTACAAAAACAATACGACTGTGATTACGTACAGAATGTCATATCAGGGGGGCATACTTGGTATTTTTGTTGGATATATATCATTAATCTTAAATTGTAATAGAAATTATTTTACAAAAGTGTTACTTAAATCTGGCTAGTGCTTAGCTTTAGTGCGTTTCTTAAAGGAACCAATGTTAAAGACTGTGACCATATGGCAAAATATAAGTACATAATCAAGTACATACTACTATAAATGGCCTACCTTCATCATACACACATACGAATAGAGTCTAGAAACATATAATGCATCGATTTTTATGAAACGACAAGATTTTGTATGCAGGAAAGGTTTACAAATGTGAACGGGTTGATTATGCTTAAGGAGCTTCTCATTGTAGGTATTATAATGCTAGTCAGTCTTCATAACAAAAATAATTACGGTCAAATATTCTCAATAAAAGTGTCGACTGTGCGAGTGCTATATAGGAATTATATTTAAGTTTTAGCTTTTTACCATTTACCATTTAATTTTTAACATTTATCTTTCACATTTACTTTAAATTGTGTGCGTGTTTTTTTTTCCATTTTATTCTATAAGCCATGTAGAGATCGCCTAGAATATTAGCTTTAAGTTGAAAGTCTTCATTGGAATTTGATATTTTTTTGTTTCTTTTTTTTTGAGGAGATATGTATGGGAAGTGCTTTGTAGTCCGTGAGTTATGTTTTGTGTATGAATATGCATGTATGCGCGATCAGATGGTAAGTATATTAGCTAATTTCATACAGTTAGTTAGTTTTATCATACATTAGATATCTTCATATATTGTCGCTTTGTTACATTACATTTTACATTTATCTTAAACGATAAGTATTTTGTCGAGAGACCATAAAAATATGCTGAAGCTTTTAATTAATTAACTCTATGACGACTAGCTGAAGCGTGGCTAATGCTTTCTATATAGAATACATTTCTTTGCTTTTTCTTTTTCTTTTTCTTTTCTTTTTTTTGCTTATTTGCGGGCTAAGTAGTTGCTTAGTTGCCATCGAACTGAAATTCACTTTACAAACTCTTCTGTTTCATATTCTTAATTATAAAACCATGCGATTGCAGCTTAAATTCGTATGCATTTTATTTGATTAGAGAGAAATTTTGCAGAGTTGGGAAAAAATTGTAAATGTGTCTTCTTGATTACTTGATAATAGTAGTATTATACTAGTATATATATACGGTATATTTATGCCATTTGCTTAGATTTAGACATTATATATTTTACCATAAGTGATATGATAAGAACTATTATCGTTTATTATCTTACACATTGTAGACGAGCATACCGAGTAGTGTATATAAATATAGACTTGTATATATAAATAGTATACATGCATAGATATCGCTTGTAAACTTATGTGAGAGGCATCCGTCACATTACTGCGTTGGTTTTGTGCAAACACGGTTTTTGTTCATTATTTTAAGCAAAGCATATCAAAAAATGGGAGAACTTAGAGATTTACTTCTGTTGATACATAATTGGACATCATCAGAGATTACACAAACAATGCCAGATCAGATTGCAAGTAGAACTCATCCAGCAATGATAAAAAGAACATCGAAAATGCAGAACTTTTCCTTCTTTTTTTTTTTTTTTTGACTAACCAGTTCAATTTCTGCATTCTTTACATAAAAACTTATGATTTGTTTTGGACCAATTTAATAGAATATAGAATAGAAAAAAAACTTCACAATTTAAAAGTATATAAAAACGATGGATAATTAAATAGATTCCAAGGTCTGGAGAATTGCAAATTTGGCAGATTTGAAGTAATCGCTGACGATGCCATGTGAACTTGCGAAGTGAGTGTGGAAGATTTAAGATTTGAGGCTTCATCTATACACTTAGGGATACAGTACATGGATACTTAATTAAGCAAGCTATTATGCAATATTATGTATATGAGACTAAAGCGCTAGTAGAGCTTAGTGCAGCTGCGCCGTTACATACAGTCCACAGTCCTGGTCGGAGGCCATGGAATAGTTGGCTGAATCCCGATCCTCGGGTATGGTCGGATGCGTATCATGCGGCAGCTTGCTGAAGGCGTGATATGCGGCACCATAACCAAGATGTCCGTAGGGCGATTCGGCAGCCTTGCTCACGTGAGGCAGACGGCGCAAAAAGTGCGGATTGGAGTAGCGTACACCATTGGGCAGAGTTGTGTGCGGAGCATGTGCAGCCGAACCAAGGGCAACTGCAGCATTTGCATAGTGCATGCTGGGCGCCCTAAAGCTGGACACCTGCGACGGCGGCTGTGGTCCCATCGAACTAGACATGGCCGATGTAGAGGCATAGCCACCATTGTTGTTGTTGCTGCTGTTGCTGTTGCAATGACTGGCGAGCTGCTGGCTGTGACAGCCCACCGGCAGTGGCATGGTGCTGCAATGTGCCGTATAGTCGAACTTCTGGTCGGGTGCGGTTCGCTGAAGCGGCAATGTGGCGCTATTGATGGCAGCCGGATCCGCATTGAAACTGGACATGCGCATGTTGGTGCAACGGCCGTAAGGCTCCTCCTGTATGGGCGGCTGTGGTGGACGTGGCGGTGCCTTGCAGCTAACACGCGGACGTATTATGACCTCCAGTTCACGCTCTTCGCCCGAGTGTACACCACTGGACGATTCAGAGGGGGCACGCTCCGGCGGTGAAGTGGTATTGCTGCTCTCCGTTATTGAATTGGTATCGCTGCGTGGCGTTAGTGCCTCATTTGGTACGCCCGAATCGGCGCGACGCAGGCAGCGGGGTGTGGAGCTGGAGGCGATCTGGCGGCAAGGATAACAGAAAGCGTGAGCGAGACAGAAAGTGTGTGAAGGAGGTTTTGGCAGTGATGATGGTAGGGGATACAGTGATAAAAAGAGGGCATAGATTGATGGGGATTAAAAAGAATCGCTTAAGTTCTGCTTCAGTTCGTCGCCTGCAAGTGAAAATGAAATTAAATCAGGCGAGTTTCCTGTTATCCTGCAGCTTGATGTTGCAATCTGGATAGAATCAGACAGCTGGAACATCCAACCAGCCAGCCAGCCAGCCAGTCAGACAGACAGGCTGACCATCCATCAGACATGTGCGTCCCTGTTTGTGATCCCTTTCCCTGGCACTGACCCTGGCACTGATTTATGCTGTCTCATAACAGCAGACATAAATCTCTCTCATGGCTAGCCGCACTGCACCCGCAGGCGTGACATGATTCCGAACCCACATGCACCCACATACAGACACATTCACATCAATCTAACCAAAATGTTAATACTGACTGTACACAAAATTCCAATATTTTATACTCTTTTTTCAGAGAGACATTATGTTAACGTTGTAGTAAAACAAAACGAAAATATTATCTTTTACAAATCATTTTTAACACAAGTCAGATTTAATAATCTTTTACAATGAAAATAAAATAATAAACTTTATGAATATTGAAAACATTTCTAATAAATAGTTAGTAATCCGCTTATATAGTAAACTTATATCCTAAGCGAAGACAATCTGTTAAGTAAAATCATTTCTTTTTTACAGGGAAATTTCACAGTAAATTGTAACTGGAATGGACTAAATCACATCAACTTCATCATTCACACAACTCACAGATCCAATATCCCAAAATCTGCACATTGCATACACTGCCAGGAAATGAACTCCAGTGCACTCTACACATATTTACACAGCGTGGGTTTCAACTTAAATTGGCAATTGGCGCTCCCCCTTTGCCCTACTCCTTAGTGCATACTTACATGTGCTTCGTTGGTGTGCACGGCGACCGTGACCGGAGCCAGTGGGCTGACTAGATGATGCTGAAGCGGATGCGGATGCGATTGTGAATGCTGCTGTAGTGGATGATGAGGAGCCTGCTGCTGTTGTTGTTGTGGTTGTTGTTGTTGCTGTTGGTGCTGTTGTAGTGGCTGTGACTTGTGATGTTCGGGTGAAATTTGCATTATCTCCGGCATGGCTTGGGGCGCGCGTCCATAGCCAGGCTGTTGTGGCACGGACGCACCTTTAACGGGTAACGGTGGTGGCGGTGGCGGCGGTGTTGCCGGCTTTGGTGGCTCCAGATCTCTTGTGGATGCATACGTAATGCTATCGTCGCGCACACATGCCAGCAATTTGCCCTCCTCGGAGATGTTGTCGTCACTGATGCCGCCCAGCCCACTAAGGTTCGCATAGTCATGGGCGTGGCCAAGGACAAGTGGTTGGTGTTGCTGTTGTTGTTGCTGCTGTTGCTGGTGGTTAACTGATGGCGGTGGTGGCAGCTCATCATATTCGCTGAGATGTAACAGGCCGCCGCTAATAATGCTGCTGTTGCCGACGCCTCCACCGCCAGCGTTAATAGTAATGCTGCTCTTTATGCTGCCCATGGTGATGCCCACAACGGCGCCGGCGGTTGCCGCCCTTAATGTCGCGTACTCGCCGTCGTCAATTTCCCCCGCAGAACTGGCAAAACATAGCGAGGTTCCACGGCTCGTATGGCTGAAAGGCGCGAGTAGAGATTAGTCGGTTTTAAGAAGCATAGTTTGGGTGGCTATATTCAGATTAAAATACCCCCAAGAAATTATTAAATCGCCGCTGCAAGCCGAAACAAATGTTTCTTATAGATTGCAATTTTAAACTTTTAAACACTTTTCATATTTTATTTACTTCTTCTATCCCGAAACCACTTTACTTCTTAAGTTTCATATTTACTTGTCAAATGTCGATAGGTAAAATCTTATTTCAAAATTGAACAAACTTTATTTCGAATCTTAGTTAAGATTTATTGGTACAAGTTGGAGTGAAGAACTTTTGATTTGAAATGCACTTAGAAATTATTGGCATCAATCGAGCACTCAAAAGTTTGCCTTTTATGTTTAAAACTATATAGAAAAATATGTGGAGAGTTTTAACATAACTGAAAAAACAATTTTAATGATATATAGATAGTGTTATTCATATAGCTTTCTATTTTATTTGCTATCGAAATTTTAGACTATTTTGAAAAATGAACTTAGTAAATTTGAAACTTGCAGTTAAGAAAATCACTTCTAAAAAATAAAGTTAAAGTATGGCGATTTATAAGATCTATGTTATATTTTTTCTGATTATACCCACATGAGTTGACCACTTTGTGTTGCTCCGTTGATTAGTTTGTTAGGTAAACAGGATTTATATTGTGGCAAATCGTACAATTGACCAACAACAGCAAGATCACAAAATGGGTTTTAAATTGTTAAACGTTAAAATTTCAATTTGGAGACATTCAATTAGCTAGAGTTAGTAATTAACATCTAATTCACGTCTAGTTAATTGACAATAAACAAACAACAATAATGAAATTAAAATCAAATTTCAAACAATACAATTTGGTTAATATAAATTTTTGTAAAAATTTGTTCAATAAAACAGGCGACAAGCGGAACAAAAATGGTTTCCTTTCTTCCTTTTGTTCAAACACACTCTTTTTTCATACAAACTGTTATTTGATTGCAAATGGGCAATTCCGTTATTGTTAATGTAAAATAAAACCCCAAAAAAAGAATGAAACAGATTGTTTTTCATAACCAAACACAATAATTGTTATGTCAAATGCGCAAAACCATGAAAAGTAAAAAAAAAATTACTTTGCTATATTGTTAAACGATGTAGAAACTTGTTAACGAAGTATTTTGTTCGTCTGCATGGGTGTGGATGTTTGGATGTGTGTGTGTGCGTACGTTTGTGTGTGTGTGTGTGGGTGTATTGGGTAGTAATTAGGAAATGAGCACACCGGATACCAAAAGAAAACGAGGTGGAATGAAACGTGCTGAGAAAGAAAACAACACAACACTGAATACAAATCTAGATAAAAATTATTATAAATGATTGTTTTTAATGTTAATTTGTTTCTTTTGTGCTTGGTGGTAATGAATTTTACTGGTGGTGGTGCATGAAAAACTAAATGAATCTAAAGTAAGTACGTGTGCGATTATAAGCAGGTTGCGCATTGTAAGTAGAACGGACAACGGGGTGATGCTTTTTATTTATCTATTTAATTTTTTTTTTTTTTTTTTTTTTAATTTTTTGTTTGTTTTTTGTAACTAAAAAACGATTTTTTACCGCTTGCCATCAGTTTGTTCTTGGTCACCAATTAGTAGGACATCATCTGACGTACTCGTAACTTCGTTGAAGGTGACCTTCAGCTTGGGCGAACTGGGCGTCAGTTTTGGCCAATAGATATCCTCCTGTGCAACCAGACCCATGCCACCCAATTCCGTGCTCGTTGCGGTACTCATCATATCCGGCTTGGAGGAGTCCATGCCATTTACAGTGGTGCTGGTTGAGTTTGCACCACTGCTCGAATTGCTGCCCGTCCGCTGACCGCCACTGGACATGAGCAGCGGCTGGGCGCTGGCCTTGTTCAGCAGACCACCATAAGTGTGATCCAGCGGTGGCAGCTTGAAATGCCAACGTCTCTTGATAGTCAAACACAGCCAGACGACAATCCACAGCAGCAGATGCGTGACGCCGACAAGTGCTGCAGCAATAAATCAAAAAGACAGATGAATAAGTCACTCGTTAATGTGGCCCACAAAATATAAGTTGATTAAGTCGTCCAGCTCAAGTCTGGTGAAGCCGCTGATTCAGTCATTTAATACGCGATGGCTAAAGCAAAAAGCGACCCCTAAAACCAACAATCGCTAATTGGCTTATGTGCGAATTGCAGTTAGGGTTAAAGGTGTTATGACACGACTTAGGGTTGATTGTTCGTGTGGTTTTGGTTTCGGGCGGCTTGTGGCGACAACAAAAAATACAATACAATACAATGTGTATTGTCTGCTTAGTGGTTCAATGTAAAGTGGTTTATCTGATTAGGCAAATCTGCTCTCCATGATATTTGTTGTAAAATAAACCTTTGGTTCATTTAATAATTGGAGTTGCAATTATATTTTTGCCTGGTCCGAATTCAATTGTTAACTGGTTGAGATGGTTTTTATATAAATGTAAGTGAAACAAAAACATTTCTTCATTAAAAAAAAAATCGAATTTTTGAGCTCATATTCAGAACTTTAATCAGGGCAAATGTACCCATAAGTTATAGTATAAAATTATATTTTTCTTGAATAAAACAAATTTATATTGTTTCGTTTCTACTTATATTTTTATGATTAAAAAAGGCTGTTTAATTTACCAATTATATTAAAAATGCTTCTTCATCAGCAATGCTTTACAGCATAATATTATTGCATAAATAATGTTAGGCCAAGTTATTCAAAAAGATCTTAATTTTTTCCCAAGTATTCGCTTATGTGAAATGAAATGGTAGAAACACCACTATTTTACCCATTAATCACAGTTCGAAAATTCTTCATTTACTTACCTGCCAAAAATGTTGGACAATGCAAATTGTTCTTGTATGTGGCGCTGAGATCGTTTAACAGCGGCGCCTTGACCACAGCCAGAGCCAGGACAAAGCACAGGGATGCGCAATGGGCAAAGTAGATCCAAGTCTGACTAGCCTTGAGTGTGATAACAGAGCGATCTCTCATTCGTGTGGCCAATCGACCATGCCCATACAAATACATAACCATCGAGGAGGCCAAAACCAGAGCCGTGGCAAGCAAATAGAGTGCCAAAGTCACAGTCGCATTCAAAATGAGTCCCGGCTGATGTACGGGCATGGCCTCCGCATAGATTTGCAGCTTGTAGAGATTGGAGACGCCCACATAGCCCAATATAATATCCAAGGCGGCGACAATCATTTGCAGGCTAAAGACGCACGCAAAGGACTTGGATGTATTCCAGAACACAGCCGGATAACGCACAGACCAAACCAGCAGAGCACACATCAGATTCACAAACTCCGAGCTCGGCGGCTGGGCAAAGATGGCCACATCGATGGGCTTATCGATGCCAAAGAACAACTGCAACATGCCCGCAAAACCATCGAGGCGCACAAACTCGTTGCTGTTGCTGCTGCTGCTGCTTGAACTGCTGCTGGGGGCAGCTGATGCTGGTGTGACAGCCGGTAAGGCTTGAAATTCCGTATCCTCCAGATCGATATCGAGATCCTGATCCTCCGAATGCTGTTGCTCGCTGCTAGACTTGGCTATAAACTCACTGGAACTGATGGCCGCATCGCCTAGCAAATACTCCGGTTCGATTTCTACACCCGATTTTGGAGCAGCTCGCTTAAAAATGCGCCGCTTTTGTGTCTTCGGCTTGATGGCAATGATTTTGGAATTGCTTGAGACAGGCGTCGATGGTATTATAATATCCGGCAGGATTTCGGTGCGTACACGATGTATGCTGCTATCTCGGGTTGTGGTCTCCTCCTCGACGCCATAATTCTCCAGCAGCGATTGTTCATGGGAGGCAACATGATGACGACGAGGTGGTTGTTGTTGCTGTTGTCGTTGCTTGTGGTGGTGCTTGTGGTGCTTGCGATTGTTCTTGTTGTTGTTGTTGTTGTAATGGTGTTGTTGTTGTGGCGACTGTTTGCTAGAAATTTGTGCTACGGTTGTGCTGATAGTAGTTGTTGCTGCTGTTGTTGTTGTGGTGCTTGTTGCAGCTGTAGTAGTCGTTGTTGTCGTTGTCGTTGTCGTGGTGCTCGCTGCTGCTGCCTTGTCTAATGTGCCAAGTTTTTGCCAATTATTAGCACTGAAATTGTTGTCGGTGTTTGTTGCTGCTGCTGTCGCTTTTGATCCAAACTCATTGCTGCTCTCAAAGTCGGGCATTATAATAGTGCCCTCATCTCTGCCGGCAACAGCAACTTCATCATTATCAACATCATCTAAATCATCGTCAAGCTTCTGGCGTTCCGCCCCGTCCTGTTCCTCGTCCTCGTCCTCATCCACATCTTCATCATCCTCGTGCTCATGCTCGTCGTCAATATCTCGATTAATTAAATCGGGCACTTCAAAGTATTTTGTCTTGCCCGTAGCAGTTGCTCGCATTGTTGTTATTTTCGTTGCCGTTGTTGTTGTTGTTGCTGCCATCGACTTCGCCGCCTTTCTTCCAAAGCTGCCGTCCTTATCACGTGTCAGCTCAAACAAATTATTATTGATGTTGCTGCTGCTGATGCCTTCTCGTATTGCTCTGAACATCGTATCGTTGTAGTAGTCCTCCTCCTCATCAATATGCTCCAAACTGTTTACGGTTACATTCGATGGTCGCTCCCTCTTTTGCTCACCCCTTGGTTGCTGCTTTTGGTAGGGTGGCAAAGGCCCAACCACAGACATGGCCATCAAATTGCGTCTATTGATAACAACAAAGTCCAATTCCGTTGCCCAAACTTGATCTGCAATTGAAAAGGTCATACAAGTGTGTCAGTCAGAGAGACAGAAAGATAGAGAGAGAGAGAGAGAGAGAGAGAGAGAGAGACAGAGAGATATTTGGAGTAAGTGGTATGCGAATAATAAGAGTGAGCTACTCGCAATTCATCCCACACTCGATTTCCTGGCAACAACAGCAAATTGCTTTGAGCCACTCCATAACAGGTCCATGTTGAGGGATTAGCTGTAGAGCATCTCTGCTTAGGACACACACGCAACCAGGCACAATCATTCAACCACATATAACATTGCTTTAAACAAATATATACACACAGGTAATGAGCATTTGAACACACAAATGCACACACAACACACACTCGGAGGCTGACACGCAGCTAAAGCAGCATTAATTCGCTCTTAGATATCATTAATTAAATGGGGGCGTTAATAGAATCGATTCGTTTTTATACCCTGGACACGATTAAAATTGTATATAAAAAGGTCATATTTTACAATAATAATATACTCACTAACAGAGTATCTGTAATTTGTATCATTTGTATACAACCTAATCTTAAAGATTTGAAAATGTAAAAAAAACAGATTTTAAATAAAAAAAATTGTAATATTAAAATATTTCCCTATCAAAATGCTTTCAAATGTTTAATTTAAATTTAAATATGTATAAATATTTCTGATGGCTCATGCTTGTAATAAAATACTCGCAATTAACACTGTTTCTAAATAAATTCCCAAGACGACAGTTATTCATATTGTTCAACCAAATAACTTTGTCCCAAAGCGACGCTTGCTGGCTAAAATGCTTCCATATGGATACTTTCAGCAAATTGAGAAATAAGAAAGCAAAATCTGTCAAATCTGAGTTGAAGATATAACATTATTATTACTAGAATTATATACAGCAAAATTGCATTTACATAATCATCAATATAGCATAAAGGATTATAGAAAGAAAATATTATAAATATACTCGTACATGTGGCAACTTTTGGGTCCTCAAAACCTTATTACAGGGTATTGCCTAGTCGATTTCATACACCTAGCGCACAATTGCTCCAAAGGCTTTACGATGCCATTTTAGCTGCCACAAAAAGATTTGCCTACATTTTGGCTGCCGCTGAACAGGACTCGAAATATTGGTGAGAATGCGAATGCTTCGCAGTGGATAATACTAAAACCCCATTGGACTAATTAAGTACACATTTACTACATATGTTGGCTGGGTTTATGTTCTATTTAACGTTTTTCGACAGATACCTTAGCTGGCCCAACCTTTGCTTTTAGCTGCTTTCAATGTTCATGTTTATTACGGTACAATTTTGTGTGTGTGTGTATGTGTGTGTTTGTGTGTTTGTGTGTTTGTGTGTGTACGTGTTATCTTGTTTCTCGTTAGCGCAGCGTATGAAATTTGTTGGACCGAGCAGGGGGCCTGTTAATGAATATTAATATAATCTGAGCGAATACAAATGCAAATTATTTGAGATTAATGTAACGTATTGTAAGTGGAATAAGCGAAAGATTGCATACCAATTTTAGTTATTGTAATAGTATTTCAATTCAGATAATTACAATAACAAATGGCCTCAATTATAGAAATAGTTATTCAAAATGTGTATCATTAAAATTAAGATCGTATTTTTTGTTTAGAATTGTTACGAGAAATAATTGCCAGCTATGGCTACTTAAATTTTGTTGTGTTTATATACATGTATATATGTTTTAACATATACATATACAAAAACAGTTTAAAATTAAATTGATTATATTATTTTATTGCATAACGCTTTTAATAATCCGTTCAAAAAATTATTTATGGATCCTAAGTAGTTTTTAAGCTCATTACTTTAATTTATGGATTTATAACAAAATAAATTTATAAATTAAAACAAAATTACAGCTTCCATGACAAAATTATAATCCTGTTTACATAGGACAACAACTGCTGATTTTCTACAAAATTACAACACTTAGCTAATTAGTTTCTTCAATGAATTTGCGGATGGCTCTGTCAATTTTCACTTTGGCCCAGTTAATAACTTGAATAGCAACACGAAAATTTGCCAAGTTAACACTTTCATAAAATTATTTATTGGATGAGTTGCCTTAAGAGCACAAAGAACTGACGGCAAAACACAACGGGCGGTCGCAGCAACTGCAAACAGAAGTAGCTCGGAAATAAAAGACCGAAAATTGCTGAACAAATATTAAAGACAATGACCGGGCAGAGCGGCGGGGATGAGGCAATAGAGAATGATGTGTAGACTTCGTTTTGATTTTGTTTGGGGAGGATGATTGGAGGCGGGTGGGATTGGATGGGATTACAACAATGGCTGCCATAATAATATGTCGTCGTTGGCAAACGGCAAGTGGCTCGTAAAACCGACAACACCGAAAATCTGCAGATTAACCCAACGGCAAAGTCCTAACTTCGACTCGTCCCGACACTCCCCGCCTCGATTATGGCAATGACAATAACACCAACGGCAATGCCAACGCCAGCAAGAAGAAGAACAAGAAGAAGGAGCAAAACGTTGAACGAACGACGAAGGGAAAGTAATGAAATTGCGAAAATCCAAGCCAACCAACGCCCACAACTGCCTGAAGCCCCACTGTGGGTAATAGTTGCGTTGCCGATAAGCCTCGCAGGATGCCTGTCTGTGCCTGTGTTGAAATTCGCGCTCGTTAAGTCTTTAGCATGAATAATGATAAGTTTCTGCCTTGGCCTGGCCACAAACATCTCGAGCCACCCTCGCTGCATGTTTAGCTGAGTGCTGTCCACTGACTAACTCTCAACTGCTTGCTTTGATAATTTCGAGTATTCGCCTGTTTAGCAGACTTTTATGCTCTCAATATGGCGCACAAGAGGGGCCTTCAAATTGAATGCCCAGCATTCTATCACAGTTTTCATTTGTTTTATATTTTACGTAACGTCTGCATTAATTATTTATGAGCGCAACACGGCCCTAACTGATTTAGGGCCATCAAATTGCCGCTGACCGCTGATTTGGGCACATCTTTTAATAAAAAGCCCACAAGAGGCGACTGTCGTCATCTGAGCGTAATTTTAATTAAATCTTTTGGAATATTATTAAAACAAAATGAGTTTCAAAACAAAAATAAAACAATAATAATAATTTATTAATATTTAAGGTATTTCATGTAATTGATAAAAGCTATAAAATCAAATGTATCCATTAAATTTAAGTACATTTAGAGTGCAACAGTGTTTATGTGCTATAATTTATATACATAACTTTCAACAAGAAAATATCTGTTATCATATATCATTTCATTTAATATATTTTAAAATTATTTTGATAATTAGTGCATTTCATCTGCGCAGCCCTTTTTATGAGCAACGTTTTTCGTATACTTTAAGTAGTTTCCCTTGGGGCACCACAGCGGGTATCGTTGCGTATAAGTGATTTCTTTTCCCAAACTCATGCCATCAAAATGCCATAATATTTTAATTAAATAAAGTAACGCATTACGGTTGCAATTCTTACGCTGTCATAAATTGCTCACTGCCCAACTCACCCGACCATATCATTTAATATCTTTTTCGTCAGCTTTTTATGCGACTTGTGGCAACTTTTGGAAAAGTATTTTATTTTTATGATTTTGCGCTGAGCTGCCTAATTGCCTCGCCATTTCCTTGGACCGATTTTAAATGCTAATGCAAAAGTTTAAGAGTATATATATAATATGGAGGTTGTTATAATATATACACATTTGTAATACCTTATGTCAAGCAGAATGTAAGGTTTTTTTAATTGCTTAAAGAGAAGTTAGAAGAAGTAGCTTACAACGTCCGATCCAAAGCTGACAAGGTTCAACTTCAATCTTGAGCAGATTAAGCTATCTTTAAGAATGTCAGCAAACTTGGCAGGATAGCGGAATGCAGCCCAGCAGCCAAATGGCCAAAGCATTTGTCGCGACAAGGCATTGCACTCAGCTTGACCAATATCCGGTTGCAGACTCCACGGAGACCCATTTGATGACATTGCCAGACACAAGTGCAATACTAAGACCCTGGCTTTGGCTTTGCACCGCTGCACATTTTATTTGTGCCAATGATTTTCTAATTTCAGCGGGCGAAGGCAGAGACCAGAATAAAAAAGAAAAATAAAAATAGAACAAAGACAAAGCATATCTGGCAGCGACAGAATAGAAGAAAAAAACAAACCAAAGCAAAAAAAAAAAAACAAAAAAAATCGAAATTAATTGAAATATCACATGAAGTGAGCTGAGCTGAGCTGAGCCTCGTTGAATTGAGTTGATGCTGGATGGGGCACTTCTAGTTTAAACTCAACTCAGCTCCGTCAACACTTTTATGAAGCCAATGCGACGACCGACCGTCTGCCACAATTTTAATTTACCCCCGCAACTGGATGCCGCTTCACTGGCGGTTTTATTCAGCCCCTCTTGTTATTTATTTTTTGTTCTTTCTCTCTCTCTGTGTCTCTCTCTCTCCCTGCCCGGTTCAATAAACCCGCCATACGGTCAGTCAGCCATACTGAAAGTTCTGATGGACAGCGATTGGAATTGCGACTGCCACTCGGCACTCGCCTCTGTGCACTAAAAACTGGAACTGTAATTGACACAGACTCCGATGCCAACTCACTTTAAAAATCGTTAATTTTGATTTGTTTGTCGCTGGCCATTAATACAATTAACTTTTTTCAAGTTCTTGCAGCTCAGTTTCGGAAGATATTTGAGCACAGTTGTAAATATTGGAAAGGACTCAAATAAGAAAGATCTTTAGTTGTTGAAGGAATACTTTCGATATTTTCTGTAAAGATTTGATCCATAGCACTACAAAAATCTCCATTAGTATATCCAAAAGAATTTCTTTGATTAAAGTATCGATAGTACACAATCGATACTATCGATACGTTTTCATCTTTTAATAAAATGATAATTTAAAAAGTTTTGCATGGAGCAGTATTCTTTTTCATTTTGTGTGCTGCTTTTTTATATGCCACACTTTAATGTCTTATATTGCCATATGCACATTGCGGCAATGTGCGAAATTGGCCATTAAGAATTCCAAGGAATTATCAGAGTATTTGAGGACAAACTTTTTTTGCTTTTCATTTTACGTTACTTAACTTTGTGTTCTGGTGTTTGCTGTTCTGGTTTTGTTGTTGATTTTTTTTTTGTCATTTAATTCTTTTTCTGGCTATTTACTGTGGCATTAGTTTACTGTGCTAAAAATGGTCCCAGCGCACCTCGGCGGCTTAACTGTACACTTAGACACCGGCAAATAAACACACATACAAACACATCCACCCAAACACATGCAGAGATGAACAAACAGAGGACTGCTATAGTCATGGCTGTCCTGCCTCTGTTTCTGCGCCAGCTCATTGAGCCAACATTTGCACAGTTTTGGTCCGGTTCGTTGGTTAGTTTGTATCCTGCCCGCGCACTGTTAATAACATGGCCTATTGCTCCCCATAATGGGCGGTACTATCACCGTGTTGCTTGTCAACGTGTGTGTGTGTGTTTGTGTTTGTGTTCGTTTGTTTCTCCGTATCTCTATGTTTACTCCTGTGGTTGTTAGTTAGCCTCTGTGCATGGCCATATTTGGCTTGTTTGGCTGTTTTCGTTTGGCTCTGTGCGGCAGTCAGCGGCTCATGCATATGTTTTGTAAACAGATTTCCCCAGCGATTGCCACTGCTTTGAAGTGACCTGACTTGCTTATATGCACACACAGTCTCAATGCTATTCCCATAAGTTTACTTTGTTAAGCATGCAGATATTAGAAACTCTCGCAAAATAGTTTTATGTGCTAACGTTTTTGTAAATGTTGTCCAAATTGCTTTGCATTCAACCATTTGATCATTGTCTAACGGCCAATTATGCCAGTGACGAAATTATAGGGCGCAAAATAATTTAATTAAAATGCACATTGGTCAGCACTGTGGTCATTGCAGTTGCAATGAAATTATCACCAATTTGCGATGCCAGCGGCATTTTAATCCGGTATTTATCAAGTGGCATTGTAGTATGTATGTATGCTTAACAATAAAAACAGATAGTGGCAGATAGCTGCAACAAAATATCTTCTGTGGCGCGGCGGAAGTGCGAAATTGAAATGCAATTGGGTAATAAAAGCACAACAATAAACACAAAAAATGTCACGTCATAAAAAATAAAAAGGGCGTTGCGACAACTTCCCGCAGCCGCAAATTTTTCATGACTATCGCTGCCGCTGCAGCTGCAACTGTTGACAGTCGCCAACAGCAACATTTACATTGTCAGCACTCACATCCTTCGCACTGCACTCCACCTAATTACGCACTCACCTTTCGGCAATAGTCCGTTCTCGATGATGCGCGCTTCCAGCAGAAGTCGCGGTAGCAGCAAACACAGCGCAATAAGGATGTGCACAAAAGCAGCGGTGGGTCCTCCATGTGTCCAAAGGGCGCGCAAAGTGCCGCCGCGTGCCTCCTCCTCCAGGCCGTCGTGCGGTGCCAGGGTGCAGCGTCGTTCTCTGGCTCCAGTTGCCAATTTAATGCCATCGTTTGCCAAGTTGCCAACCTGTCAATCATAGATACGAAATGTTTCATTACAATATTCGTAAGTTGAAGCAGTTAAATTTTCTATGACATTATGCAATTTTGCAAATCTGTGGCATGCACCTGATCCAGCTGACTTTTGACAAAGTTTGAGCTCAACTTTTAGTTGCCATCAGCTATAGATTTGAATAGTTGAAAAGTTTTTCTTCAGTGGCTGTCCTACGTTGAAGAACGAGTTAACTTTTTTGGGAACTTGTAAGGAATGTTTTATTGAAAAAAAAAGAAAAAATAAAAGAAATGTTTTGCATTGTAAAGAATGAAAAGAATACAAAGCTCTAGGCGCACTCAGCAAATATTTTTAAATATTTATTTTATAACAGGTTGACGCTTTTCTTTAACCAGAATTAATATGTGTATATATAATTTACTATATTTAATAACCAGTTGATTATTGCTGACAACTCTGACTCGTATTTTTAGACTATACATAAACTCTTAGTCAAATGAACATAGATGGAAAAAATGAAAAGAAATTGTTTTTTTTTTAAGAAATGAAAAAATGTATTGCATATTCAACTCAAAACAGATTACAACTCAAAACACAAGCGCGTTCCAATGAGGAATGTTTTGTATATTTTTTTGTATATCATTTATTCGTTATAATACACAGAAGAGAAAAATAGACCATGTGTAAGGAGTAAATGAAAAGCAAGTTTCAATCATTTAAAATTCCTTACCGAGTTAGATAGAACTAGTGCAGAGAATATGCATTTCTGATAAACATGCACAAGCAAATATACCTTTTTTTTAGTTAGATAGAACTAGTGCAGAGAATATGCATTTCTGATAAACATGCACAAGCAAAGATACCTTTTTTTTTTACACCTCAAAAATAATTTTAATGAATTAAGTCATATTATTTCATTACCTTGCTACGAACAAAATATGATATGGCATTTTATAATCACTATAATTCTTTTGCATACACGGAGGAAGCAATCCATAAACCAAAATGAAAGCTTTTCACAGAGAAAGAAAGGAAATTCAAAACTGTCGCATTCAATTGCAATGTTTCTGCAAGGATGCACCAAAAACCACAGTGAACCTCTCTGGGGGGAGACAATTTGCAGAAATAGAACTGTCGCGTTGTGATGTGCAATTAATTAAATACAAATAGAATACGTATATAGAATAAAACTGTGCAAAACAATGAGAATGAAATATGAAATAAACTGCGGCGTTTATAAAACAAAGCAAAAGTCATTGCGGGTTGCGGCTGCTTTGGTTTTTGCATTTTTTATGCGCAAAATATCGCGCATACGACGCGTTCGAGCATAAAAAATGCACGTGACAAATGGCGAAATGAAATATGTATATATATATCGTGTAGATCCACATAAGGGTACGTACTACATAAAAATACGTGAAGCAGGCAACACATTAAAATCACGTGCAGCATATAAATATATGTGCGCGTTTGTGTTTTTAAATTAAAAACAAGCAGTCTTTATGGAATCACATCGAGAGAAGCAGAGAGCCAGATTTGAACAGCGAGAGAGACAGAGAGAGAGAGATTGGAGAGACAATCAAAATAGAAGGAAACTCGCAAACATTTGCTGTGCTGCAATGCATTTTGCTTTACTTTTTGTTATTGCCTTTGCTTTTCGTTTTGGTAACCAGGGACCAATAGCAATGGACAAAAACTGAGTCATGCTTTGAATTTAGACAGAGAGAGACAGACAACTCCGAATCCATTAACTATATATAGAAATTATTTTTCATTGATAGCACAGCCAGTTTACACATAGGCACACAATTTAATAAGTTCTTCTATTTTTTTATTTTGACAACAAATTTATTGGGAATTCGCTGTGATTTTTTGGCATCTAATGAAATTTGAACACCATCTTCATGCTCGAAAACTGTTATGAAGACTATACAATAAGTTCGAAAAGTTATTTATGAATAAATTTATCCAGACAAATAGCTACGAAACTATGCTCGGGCTAGGTACAGAGTATCTGAGAGTCAAGCACTCTTGACAGAAGCACTGTTGTTATTATTGCGTATACTCTTAGTTCTTTTTGGTTTCATTTGAGTTCGTTTCGACACGTTACATTTGCGGTAGCGCAACAACAATGATTGCAATTTGCAAAAAGCGAAACGCATTTTGAAGTGTCGACGCACACAACACCATCACCAGCTGCAAAAGTGTACCACGCGTGTATGAGTGTGTGTGAGGAAGATGGCAAATAGACACCCATTTAGCCAACGGGATAATATATTTTAAAGTGCCGACTGCCACAACTCCTGTGGCCAGCTAAAAGAAGTGGCAACGCTCTGCCTTATCTCTATAAACAGGGGAAGAAGAATGAACATGCACATCCATGAGGCAACTGCCTCAAGCCCCTGCCAAATTCAACGACCCCCATTTTTAACATGCTCATGTGGGGTGGTTAATGTCTGTGGCTTTTAGTTTTATTAGCAACCCAAAAAATGAATTTTCAGTTAGCCAAGTCGCTAATGGGCTCCTTTTCAAATGCAGCTTAAAAGGATTGCATTTTTGGTTTAAGAGCTGAATATCTTTATATATATTCATTACACAATAAACCAAATATGAAAAAGATTTTAACAGGTCGTTTGCCCAAATAGAAATAAAAATTACTAAGAATTATTCTTTAATATGGGCAACTCGATTAGTAAACGTATTTTCTCTTGTATTAGTATTTATTTTGATTTGTTGTCAAAATTACAAATATATCAAATCAAATTTTATGTTCTAGTTAGAAAAATGTTCTCAACGGGCAATTAAATTACAATTCACTTTTTAGTTTTGCAAAAACCCAACTTCAATGTATCGTCAAGTTGGTTTTAAGTTAGTTTCATTCGAGCGTTGTGAGGGATGTTATCTTGTGAAGTGCTAACGATTGTTTTACTGTGCCTGACAGTTTCTTCTGCTGGTAAATTAGTAATTACAAAGATGTTAGATAATTACTATTGATACTATCTATTTGTGCAGAGACCTATGAGACGCATGCGAAAATAGTTGGCGGCTATTTGGTAAATATTACTGATGCGCCATATATGGTCTCCATACGCATCCGAGCCTTTCATGAAGAAAAGTTTGGCTTAGGTCACATCTGTGGTGGTACGGTAATATCGCAGCGTGTGATTTGCACAGCGGCCCATTGCTTTGCCATGTAAGTATAGTTAATAAGGCTAACTGACTCACTGTAGAAATTTGTATACAGTCTAATGGGCTGCTTGGGTTGCTCCAAGCAACTGTGTAGAAAGTGGGGATCCAGATGGTAGGAACGTCAGTCCGCTTTGCGCTTAACTCATTTTTAAAAGCATATTAGTAAATAAACTCAAATCTCTCCAATTGCTCTATAGAAATGATACGCACCCGGTCCAATATAGGGGACCGGAGCACTATGTTGTTGTGGCCGGAAGCAGAATGCTCGATCAGGTGGAGACCTTCACCCATGTGTATTTGGTGCAGCAGATAATCGGACACGATCTTTTTCATCCGCTGACGCTGGAGAACGATATAGCGCTGATGTTCCTCAATAGCCTAATACCATATCAATATCCTACAATCCGATCATTGCCACTGACTGAGAAGCCATATCCCGAAAACACCATGTGCTTCATCAGCGGCTGGGGCAACAATGCCAGGGAGCTTCGACAGGCAGTGGTGCCGATTGTGCATGACGTTATGTGCAATCTCATCTATATATATATGCCCCAATCGCAGCTCTGCGCCGGCTGGCTGCAAGGCGGCATCGATGCCTGCAAAGGGGATTCGGGAGGACCACTCGTTTGCCAAGACACCCTCGCGGGCATCATCTCGTGGGGAGTGGATTGCGGTCGCTATTTTTTTCCCGGTGTCTATACCAATGTTTCTCACTTTGTCGACTGGATCCAGTGGGCCAACGCCTCACTGGACTATTCAAAGTACACGCAAATGCGATGGCTATCCAACAATTGCAACCGTTTTCATTTCAATTTAAAAGTTTTCTACAGCGTTGTACTTTTTTTAATTATCATACATCTGGATTGAAATGAATTGTATTTATATATGCTTTTTACAATTTACTCAAATAGAATCTACATATGTATATATATATACAATGAACAATAATTATAAATTCTTTTTTAACAAGAATGTTCTGTTTGACATAATGTTAACGTGAGTTGAAAACACCATTTGAAATTAAAGTGTGTGAGTTATGCTGACAAAACAAATTAAACATCCAGTTGAAGTTCGACTTTCTGCTAATATAGTTGTGATATATGGCAGAAAAAAAAGGAGAGGGGTCTGTCCGGTTCTATCTTTTTTATTCAGCTCTTGCAGCTTATTTATGGAGTTTGTGCGTTTGACTCTAAAAAAACAAACACAGACAATTTGTGACTGCAGCTTTGACTCTCGACATCATGAGTCTAATTGAAGTGTGTACATAGACTGGACTAAAACTTCCACAAAAAACTATAAATTGCAATAATTGGGAATAGAGCTTGAATATATTCGGACAAAAGAGATCCAGTGCCTGTGGCGGCAACCGAGTGTCCTGGCAATGCTCTGATTGTCACGCGTCAATGACCAATGTTGGTCAACTATTTTGTGAATCGAGTCTACAAACTCAATGAATTGGCTATGGCCGCAGGCTTTATTAAAAGGCCGCCATGTGATGAAGTCCTGCCCCCGCTACTCCATCATTCAGCTGATGCTGTTGCTGGTTTTTGATTTGTGCCTGCCGCAGTGCACTGTCTGATAGTCAGCTTTCGGTTGACTCCCGGCTGCATGCGGCATTGTGCTCCATGCACTTATTTACATAAAGTGGAGTACGCATTTCGGTAGAAGAGCTATTCATGCACTCGTTACTCAATAATACTATTTCTGTATCAGTTTTGTAGTATGCCTGCTTCAGCTTTTTAGTTGCCTTAAAAACCAACCAATTATTTGTGAAAAACCCGCAGGCTGCAAATGTGTCCAGACACTGTTGGTGTCCTGTCTATGCAACAAAACGCAAACTAACTCAAAATGGCAGAAAGGGACAATCTGTTCTCATCCTCCCCCGCGGGACATCCATAAACTATGTACCATATCTGCAGCTTCCAGCTTTGCCTCTTTCTATCTCTTAGTTAAAGATTGGCGGTGCGCTTTAAGTGGCTTTTATGGTGCATGTCGCATGAGATCCGTAACCAAGTACTGCCGAGTACTCAAGTTGAGTACTATCGACTTTTAGATACTGCTTATATAAAAGAAATACCTCGTAAGTGTTCTACAATTAATATGTATCCTTTTTGATATTATTCTACAGAAAATAAATCAATTTTGGAACTACTTTCGATACAATCTTATGTGGATTACTATTGAAACCTTTGCTTAAAAATACTATAAAAGTATGCCACATTTATATATATAATGTGATAATACCATTGCTTTTATTCCTATCTTTTTTCTTATGTCAAACAAAAAGGAAAAAATGGTATATAAATATATTCAGTTTCAACACATTTCATCCTTTTAAATCCAATTGCATTTGTTCAGAAAACCAACTAGTTTAGTACAGCTCATTGTTTCACACAATTGCAAAAATGAACTCATGCCCCAATCAACCCCTTTCATATTTATAGGGTAAAAAAAAAACCCGTTTGCAAGTTATTGTGTTTTCTATCGAGTTTTAGCCAGCGCCATCGTCTGCCATGCACTTTAAAAAGACAATAAATAAAAAGACCCTGCATTCAACAGAGCTAGAAAGAAACGGTGAGCTGAGCGTCAGAATGAGATGGGATATGAAAAAGCAATAATTGCATTTATTATGCTGATAAAAGCAGGGACACGAACAGAAAGGATAACCAATACAATTGCGTCTGCACCCGTGTGTGTGTGCACCCATGTGTATGTGCACGCGCGTGTGTGGATGTGTGTATGTATGTATGTGCATGTGTTGAAGTCTCCACATTGTCAGCCATTTTGTGGCGCAGCACGAGTCAGAAACTGGCCAGGAACTGAAGCGTATGCTGTGTTTGTTTGCAAATGAATTTAATAACGAAAATAATGCCACTAAAATAGTCGGTACATAAACAAAGGACAGACTGCTGCAAGTAGACGAAAATTGCATTATCGTGCATCGAGCGTCTGCTGCTTTAATTCCCAAACACATGGGACCGCACAGTTAATTGTGCAAGCCCAAATTGAGTTAAAAACCAGCTGTTGTCAATTTAATATAGGTACTCACCTTAAACACCGCCGATGTAAAGAATACAGGCAGCAGAATGAATACTACTCCAGAGAGTACAATCTGTAGATTAAGTTCAGCAACAGGCTCAATTTTCCAGGGTATCAATGAACAGCCTGTAAATGATAATTGTACATTTCTATGAACAACAATATTTAAATTATGGCTCAACTGTGTGATAAAATGTTTTCGAAGGCATCTAAACTCAATGTATAAATCCACTGCTTTTTATTTAAACTTAACAATAAAAACTCCAAATTATACTTGAATCTTTATATGTAAATCATAATAATATTTATCTGTTAAAATAAATGAGAATAATAATGATTCTAAAAGGGTTAACAATGAATAAAAGGGAGGAACCGACTGAAATTGAGAACCAGAACCGGATCCCAAAATCAAATTCGGTTCGATTTGATTAGCTGATTTAAATAAGATTGTCGGTTGAAAATTATAAAAATATTATTTTAATAATCTGTTTTATATTCTTTTTCTCTCTTTCTATATATATATATGTCTCTCTCTCTCTCGCTCTTAATTTTTCTGTGCACTTCTTCCACAAATACATATTATCAACATTTTTACTAAAAATACATTTAAATTGTTCTAGTTAATAAATTTGTGTACTTTTAATGGCTTATGCAGACAATTGCGATTCACTTACCGAGGAACCTGTAGGCGCCGTGCATAGCCAAGTAGCCTTGGAAAAGTGTTAGCAGTACGCCGTACCATATCGACCAGAGCGAATTAAGATGCAGATAGCTGCTGGAATCGTGACCAGAATGCTGTAAATTGGTATAACGACTCTGATGGCGTTTCGACTTGATATACTTGGCTTGAAGCTGCTGCTGCTGCTGGCTGAGACTGTTGCTGGCTGTTGTTGCATTCGTCATCACCGAGTTGCAGATGCTAGAATTGAGACTTCCACCGCCAACACCTACGCCAGCACCACCACTGGTATTGGCTCCGTTTTTACCACCCATTTGAAATGAAGTTGGTTTATCCTGTCCCTTTGTTTGTCCTTTCTAACGCGTTTGTTTTCTCGACACGCTTACAACTCCGCTGCCAGCAAATATTGAAAGCAAATTTCACAGCTATTTGTATTGATTTTGTATTGATTTTGCGCGTTGATTTTCTATTTGCTTAAGTGATGCTCATTGTTATGCCCGTTGTTATATGTATTGTTATTATTGCGCTTACTTTTGTTGTAGCCGATATTATTTGCTCGCTGATATGCTTCATTATAGCGCCCAGCGTTCATTGATTGCTGTCGCATTTTTAGCACTGAATATAAATTGCTCTTGTCTACACTATATGGAAGTGTTGTTTTCCTTGTGATTAGATGTCATATGAGCTGCAATGAGAATGGTATGAAAATAAATTAGATAATTCGTAAGGCACACGACAAATGCTGAATATGTTGTATGCTTGCAATCTCTTTTCTCATCATTGTCGCAAATAGTGCCTTAAGTTTAATTAAAGTTTTGTACAATTCTATTATATCTTAAATATTTATCTCCGGCAATAGTTGGACTTTCAGTTGTTTAAACCTAAATTTAAAGTCGTCTTAGCATAGGCTTTTAAATACTAACATTTTTAAATTGCTGTAACCGCGTGTGAAAAAAATGTTTCATTTTGAATCGACATATATTCATATATTTTACATTCTGTTGGTTTTTAATTGGATCCAATCAACTTCCTAATTATAACTGAATTTCTCTAATATTTTAATTTAGCACAAACGAAATACGCAGTCTCTTGGGCTTTAGATCTGAGCGCAGCCTGCCCAATCATAGAGTAACCTACAGCGGTTCAGCTTAAAGCTGAGCCCACACAGAAGTCACCTCGACTTAAATCTTTTTGAGTACAAGACAACAGCAATATTCACTGCTGTCCACTGGATCTCCCTTTCAAGTTCCCCTACCGGAGTATTAAAGTAACTTAGCCACAACAAAGATGTCTCCCTGGTAACATAAATATAAATTGCTGTGAATGTCATTTGTCGTAAAACTCACTTATTACTTGAGGTCCATTGTAAATAAAGAAACAGATGGTTAAGAAACTCTCATGCTTTTAGTATACTTAGTCGAAAATATTCATTTTTTAAGACTAATTTATTTTATTATTCATTTTGAAACTCACTTTAATTTATTTTTACCGTTCAGTTATATTTGCGTAGCAACTTATTACATTATTTCTTTCAAGTTAATTTACTTCAACAAATTTGTTTGTTTGTTTGCGTTAAAACACATATAAATCAGTCGGTAAAGGCGTTGCCACACTGGCAACAGAGTTGTGTGTGATGGGGCAACAAGCAATTGGTGCCATGTGGAAAGTGCAGCTGCTGCTGCTGCTGCTGCAGTTGCAGTTGGCGCAATTAAGGCGTCGCGCATTGGCAAAGCAAATGTTGCCCAACGGGAGCAACTGCTTTCGGATGTATGTATATACACAGCCACACGCAAATAGGCACACACATGTACATCCATGGAGTCCCAGTTGTCGTCTTTGTCTGACGTTTGCTTTATGTGTTGCGCCTTTGAGCCGCAACATGCATAATTAGAGGCAAACTATAGAGATGGCTACCATTAATGGGAACCAGGTAGGCCGCATGCATTGCGTGTTTCAACCGGGGTTTGCTGCAGGCAGCAAAAACAATAATAAGAGCAAAAGCGAAACACCGCAAACCGTTAACATTTATGAGTGGCTGTGGCATGCCTTTTATTACAAAATGTCGCGTTTTGTTAAACAAACTGCCAGCTGGCCAAAATGTTCAGCTTTCATTTGCAGCGTGTCATGTAAAAATAAAACAATTTGTTATTACACGTGTAATTAAAAGCTGTAACTACTCATTTTTGCAATTGTTTTGTAAGCCGTTGAATAAATTTAATTAGTAATTGCACACTGGCCTGTGAACCGGGAGTTAACACCTTTGAGTTTCAGTTACTTGCAAAAGCGACTGAGAACGAAAGTGTCGAAAGTGCTTTACCCCAACAGATATTAGAGACATAAAGAGAGAAAATTAATCTTGAAAAAACATTTTGTTTTTCATGAAAGCAATTAAATTCTCACCGGTTAATTAATGCATACTCGTATTGCTAAAGTAAACCGATTTTGGTAAACACTTTATATTTTATTTATTTATTTAGTTGTTTAATTTGCTTAAAGGAAAACCCAAACCAAATATTTAAAGTATAAAATAGAAAAGCCGAACTACTATATACTCTAAACATATACGTTATGAATTCCCCTCAATTATATGTAGTTCATTTAAAGACATTAGTTTAATCCGCCTTATGTCAATTTTCAGTAGAGCTCTGTTTTCAATTTGGCAACAAATTTTCGTAAATTTGACGTTGAGTTTGGGACACACCTGTATGTAAACTTCAATTTTAAGACACTCAAGTGAAACAAATTATTTGTGCCTTCGACAGAGCTGCCTCTAGAGAGCTGCAAAGTTTGTTGCTTATTGTTGGCCAGGATACAACGGATGAGATGAGATGAGATGAGATACATAAAACCAACAGCGGTAGCAGCTTCTCTCCCTCCAGTGGGAAAGCAAACAACGGTAAATGCATATATGTATGCATATCCCATATGTACTCCGGATTGTGTAGTCTTGAGCTCTGTCAACAGTCCGGCTGACAGTCGACTGTCGACTGTCGGCTGCCTGCGTCCCTTCTCCCACCATATCCTGTGATACCAAGGACTTGCTTCAACATGTTGATATTAATTTTATGTTAATTACAATCTTTACATGTTTGCTGCTTGCTTCTGACGCTTTTGTGTCCTTTAGCCGAGCGACAGCCATGTGCTCTCGAGCTATCCTTAGCTCCACTTCCCGTTTTGGCTCGGTTGTCTTGACATGCTCAGCATCAGATTAGCCTGCCCGCAAAAGTCATAAATGCAGATGCCAACATTTTTTTTGGTTCCCCCCTTGGGGCATTTGCTTTGTTTTCCACTACTACGACAGCTCGCTCCTGCCACCCCTTGCACAACCACCCACATTGGGCAATTTGTCGCGTTCGCAGGACTTTAACGCAAAATGAAACAGCCACTTTATGGTTTTCTCGCAAGTGTGTGTGTGTGTGTGTGTATGTGTGTGTGGCTGTGTGTGAAACACTCAGTTTGTGTCTTTGCGTATGCTTCTCCAAGTCGTTTGGTGACTCATGGCGTGAATTTAAAATGCGCTTTTCATACCTTTACTTTCACGTTTTATATTTACGAAGCCTTCATATAAGCAAGCTGTTAACAGTTCATCGGCTATTCGCACAGACTTCATTTTACCTAGAAATCTCAGCATTCTTAACTAAAGTGACTAATAACTGATACGTTGCAGTACTAAGAATTTTATCTCCAATATCTTAAAATATTAATTTCAGCACCTATTCTGAATTTTTCTACACAATTGGAAAATTTCATGAGCATTTTCTTATTTATATTATTATTATAGAGCAGAATAATATATTGCAAGAGTATTTATTTCTATACACCACAAGGAGTCCAAGTATTTTTTGCTGTTTCGTTATCTTTCGCAAAGCGCGCGGCTCCACTTAACTGCATTTATCTGCTTAAGAGCACAGTTCTCGCGTGCACTGTGGCCACGACTTTCGACATTGCCTCCATTAGAGGCCACTGGCATGCCAGGCACATAGCCAACATGCCACCAAAATATGCTAAATGGCACTTGAGCTGCTTTCGAAGGGGGGGAGTGCATACCTAGAAGTGCTTCTGCATCCCCTTTTACACACACATACACACACACACACAGATACTTTTGGCATTGCGCCGTCAAGTGGCTCAAGTCCACTCATTCTAATTTATATGGGAATAAGGAAATTTGTTTTGTTTTCTTTGTATGCTTCATCTGTGCCTTTTTGAAGTTAAATGAAGCTGGCAAAGAACAAAGCAAACACACTGCAATATTGTTGGCTCCTGCTGCACAAAAGAGTCGTTTTCGTTGTCACAGTGATTGGCAAGCAACATTGTGTGGCAGACAGGCAGGAAAGTAGACTAACCGCCAACCGTTGTCATTTTTTATTTTAAAATTCATATTTATGTTAATGTATATATTTGCGATTCAAAATGATCCCATGACTTGCACATTTTGAGCAGCGCTTCATTTGCATAATTCGACGGCTGCATTTTGTAGCAAAATATATTTCGTGCACTTTGGAATTCAGCTGAAGCCGAACTCTTTGACCAAAATCAAACACAACAGAAACCCCCTGCCGAATAGAAAAATATACAGTGTGCAAAGTTTGTTTAGTGTTTTTATTTTATTTTTATTTTTTTTTTTGTGGGGGGCACGTGACACGTGCACAGCACCAAAACCACCAGACGGACAAACAGAGCTCATCTCAAATGTTAAATGTG
This sequence comes from Drosophila basisetae, assembly GCA_035041595.1. NCBI lineage: Eukaryota > Metazoa > Arthropoda > Insecta > Diptera > Drosophilidae > Drosophila > Drosophila basisetae. The sequence goes on along the minus strand of JAWNLB010000147.1, from coordinate 1,651,336 downwards.
TTTTTCGACAGACCGAAAGATAACAAAAAAAAATGAAATCGCGTGCATTGCTGCAGCAGCAAAAGTTGGCATGTTTTGAATTGGATTTACACATGTGCCGAGGTAATACGTGTCTCGTACGGCGACGTTTTTCAATTTCCAGCAGCCGCGCACGTGAGACAAAAAATAAAGACTGAACTATAATAAAAAGTTGCCTACTATTTGGGGCAGATAATGTTTAAAAATTGCAGCAAAAACACTAAGTACCTCTTAAGTGGGTCAGTCAGATTATAACCATGATTTATTTTTAAGGTAATGTTATCTTTGATATTACCAACTAAACAATAAAATACAACAATTATTTCATGTGAATGTAGCATGAAATTTATGAACGCAATTAAATTTTGTCCATATTGCCAAAAAAAAAAAACGCAATAAATTGCCAAATTAAAAGCAGAAACGCACGCGAGTGAACTTTTGTGTGCAAAATCAAAACAGTTGCACTCGTTTACCAACACTAAGTAACAGCCACCCATCAGCCACTCGTCAGCCACCAGTTAGCCATCACCTACCATCCTAGCATAGAATGGCGACAAGCCGCATGCCACCACCCAAAACATTCGGCCGCAAGCATCGAAATGCGTTGAAATGCCGCCAATTTTGTAGTGCTCAAAGTGTGTTAGACGTTGAACCAAAAAACAACCCCAACATTGGCCATTTGTGGGGTGTACTATACACTGGCACACAGCCAACATACTAATCCAAAAAAAAAAAAATATATATATATATATATATATAGGAAATGGTCAAGTTTTTAAAAATATAGTGAAATAAATTCAAACATTTTATACAATTCTTTGCTTTATTGAATTGTCTTAAAAATAGTAGAAAATAAATATCAAATGTACATTTTTGTATAAAATGTATATAAAATCATTTTTTGTTAAATCATTAACGTTTGAAATGGTTCACAATTTCTAAAAACATTATTGAATTATTACGAGATTAACAAAAATCGCACACAAACGATTTTGATTTATTTTATATTTTAAATCATTTCTACATACTCATTTTTTTTAGTGCATGTTAATTTCATAAGCAGACACACATTGTTGATATTTTTTTTTCGCTTTTCGCCTGCATTCCGAGTTAAGCTCGTAAAAACGCAGAGAATTTATCGCTTTTGTGTAGATTTTGGGGTAGAGGAAACAACAGTACTCAAAACATCGGGGGTTGTTATTGTTGTTGTTTGGTATTGTTGTGTGTTGTTGTTGTGCAATTGTAGTCAGTTGCTTTTGCTGTTGTTGGCTGTAGCTGTTGCATGGCTGAGTTTCGCAGTTTGCCACAGTGTATCGAAATTATGTGAAGCTAAACTTTGGCGTTTAAGAAAAATCGATGAAAAAACTTGCCTTCCCCCCATAGGCCAACCCTTGGTGTGCACAGGTGGCTGCACATACACATACACATATACACAAGTGAGACGGCGCTTGAATGGCTCAGGACACGGAACATTAAGCGGCATTTTGTTGTGACCAAATTGTGTTGCCTACTTTCCGGCAAATAAGAGGGGCAGTGAGAGGGGGCAGCGCACTTGAGAAAATGTTTTCCTTTCTGTTCAAGGAAACTGCGCACTTGGTAAAAATGCTTGAAAACTGGAAAGCGCATTGAGCTGCTGCTGATGTATGGCAGCTTTCGATGTATTCAAAGCTGCCACTCATCGCTTTGCTTTTGAAACATTTTTTTTACGCTTTTTTGCTTACACTTTATGTATTTAGCATCGTTTGTATTTATTTTTTTATACCAATTTTTGCTTTTCATCACTGTGAATTATTTTTGACTCAGTCGGTTCCATCAGTTTCACTCGCATTTCAAATTGGTTTTTTTAATTAAACGAAACGAAATGAACTCTAGTCCTTATTCCCCTTAAACCCATTTCCCTGGCAGTTGAATGTTGAAAATTGCATTGCCAATGACTCGTGGAAGTGAACTAAATGCTATATAGATTCTTTTGCCTCTTGTTCATTTATATGCCAGTAGCGATGCTTCTAGCCAAACCACATGAAGAGTACAAAACAACAACGCAGTCAGCATGATGTGAAAAATTGCATGTCCAAGCAGCAAAAATAAATGAAATAAGAAATCACGTGAGAAATATGCACGACATGAAACTACCCTATTAATGGTTGAATATACATTTCTGTATAAATATATTTATGTGTGTAATTCCATTAAACCCATGCAGAGTGCACACAACACATAAAATATTCTTCACCTGAAATCGTGCATAATATGTAATACTATAAACATACATATCTATAACAAGTAAAAATACTCAAGCTGAGTAAGCTTGGCCACAATACTCGTATATATTTTATTAAGGATTGTTAACTAAAATAACATTTTTATTTATTTTCAGATGTTAAGAATATGGAAGTTATCCGATCAAGTCGACTTAATTTAAGTTGGGCATCTCGTCTTAAATAAAGTAATCTGAAATATCGTAAAATATATTGATACCTTCAACACATTGAGATTTGTAGCATTCGTGCAGCCATTTTTACTGATGGACTTATATGTGTAATGTAGATCAGATCTCTGTAATAAGTTATCCCTTAAATAATGATATCAACAGCCTTGCAGACCCTCATTATACAACTTTAAAAGAAAGGGTGTCGTTAAAATAAAGCTGTTTAACAAATGCAATGCAGCAGGACGCACTGTTGAACAGCTAAGTTAATTAACCATATTTGTTGTTTTAGTCCACTCAACGTTGGAATAGGTATTGAATTAGATTAAATTCAGCCAACAGAAAAACTAAGTAAATTACATTTTATAAATACGATTTAATTATTTCAAAGGTACATTGTGAGACAATTAAATGTCCAAAGTAGTAATTGAAGTTGAACTGCAAAAAAATGAAGGGTATTCCTAAAATTAATTCAGCATATAGCACGAGCAATCGCAAAAGGCAAATATTTATACAGCATTTGAGTCGCAATTGTCGGCAACATGGTTGCAATTAAAATTGAAATCAATGGCCAAGTTGTTTGCACATCAATCACTGAAGGAAAGCCAACGCTTTTCTGGGTCAATATGCCCGTTAACATATACAGGGCGTATGAGCGCTGTTAAAAGCATAGGCTTTTGTCCAGATTAAGCCGCGTTGATATTGCCTGTCAACCATTTTAATTGATTTTATATTGAATGTGCGAGATATTGAGAATATTGTGGTTACATTGATTACAACAACTAAGTGGAAAATATGGAAAATCGGATTCGATGCACTTATTTTGCAGCCAATAAGCAGTGAATTATTTAGTACATGTCTCAATTTATTTGTTGACAGCAACAGCAGCAATAACAATAACGTTAACACCATTGTGATGTTAAATATCGTTTACAATTGAAATATTTTCAAATATGCAAAACATGCTTTAGTGCAGAAATAAATTGGAAAATGATGTACTTTATAAGACTAGTATGTCAATTAGGCAGCACTTTGTGGCTACAAAGGGGGCGGTCTGCTCAGCATGTCGTGGATATCAATCAAAACGAAATATTCTCTAACTTAAGTATTTCTCATAAAAGCAAGAAGCAAAGGACCAAAAACCGCAACACTATAAAGATAAGCCAAATGACAAGCTGGCAGTCAGACAAGACGACCGCACGGATAAAGGAAACGTTGAATTGCGAGCTATTTAGAAGTGCACATGCAAGAAACATTGAGAGAAGACAAAAGTTGACAGCAGTTTTCAATTTCACTTAATGTCGGTAACTTTCAGCGCACCGTAATAATGCGAACAAGGCGAAATACGAGACAGAAATCATAAAACGAAATGTGAGCACACAAAACCAACAAACAAATAAAGCAACAGCAGTAGAAATTGATGCCCTCTTCCATTCCCGCTCTAAACTCAGTGTCAGGCTGCTGCTGGTCGTATTAAACGCAAGCAAACAACAACAACGATCCAAACTGATGCCGAGCAAATAGCAAAGTGGATTGCAAGTGCGAGCGAGAACTGAGTGGTACGGAAACCACAATTGGCAGCTGTTGCACTCTCGTCCAGTCAGCAGATCAAATGCGAGACTGCAGCAGAAGCATGGGGTAGATGTAACCCCTTGGCTTGCCACATGAATGCCGATAGTTGTCAAAGATTATGACACGGGCATTCCAAGCAAAAGTCCGCTTGGCAAAGAGATAGCCAAGAGGAGGGAAACTCATAAGCTTTCAAGCAATGCGCATATGTGCATATAACTCAAATGGCTGATGCGAGCACTGAAACTAGGCCAAACGGGAGAGCAACTGCAGTAAGCAATCCAAGATGAAGCACTTATTAAATTCGGGTAGACAAACACATACATTTGTGATACTGATGTATGTTTTTTTGGTATATATTACAGAGTTATAGTAGAATTAATAATCACATTATAAATAATAAAATCGTTTATATTTTTTATATAATTTATACAAAATGTATTAAAGACAAAAGTTAGCAGCCCATCAGCCGATAAAATCAATATTTTTATTTACAAACTGCAAACCTAAAATATGTGAAAATAAATCTTGCTCCACAAAAAACGATGCAACAAGAAAAAAGTCAATTATTCGGCAGCCATGCTAAAAAAAAATCGAATTGGCAACATTTACCAAATTTTAAAAATATCTCACTTTTACTCTGTGTTTTGAAAAGGCATGAAACCAAACTACTTCTTGGCTATAAATATGTATGCCTCAAAAGAAATCCATAAAAATTATTATTGCTCTGCTGTCATTCTTGCTCTCTCTTTCTCTCTCTCTCTCTGCTCTCTCTCTCTCTCTCTCTCTCTCTCTCTCTCTCTTTCTCTGTCATCCCCTTATCTCACCATATCTCTCGATACTCGATATTTACACACTTGCACGGAGCATCGCCATAAGCATCGGCTTCTGCATCGCTTAACTACTTAAGCATTCACAGTTATTGGCAATGGACGGGCTGTAGTTGCGTTGATGCTGGGCTGTCTGTCTGGTAAAACGCCCATATAAGCCACTATTATTAAAAATGGAAAATACTTTTGCCAACGGGGTAGTCGCTTACTGCTTTACTGCCACGCAGGCAAGGCAAACTTTTTGATTGCAGTTTATGCATATGAATGAAGTTGTTTAGCTTTTAACTTTGCCAACAAGCAAAAGAACAAGTAAATAAAAAAAATAAAATCATGCTAAAAAAAAGGAGCCAAAGACCAAGTAAAGAAAACTATTGACAATTTGCATTGAAAAAAACCCTTCCACAAAGCCAGCATGGCTTGTAATTAAGTTTACGATACGAATTGAATAGTTGACAGGTGAGCACATAAAAAAGGTAGGCGGCAACTGCATATTAAAACATGGTGACGCTCGGCTAAATTGAGGATAAAAATGCATTATTCATCTGGCCAACATTTTACCAACCCAACGCCTCTGTACATCAAACCCTCCTGAGCTAACCACTAGGCAATGCATCAAGCGTAAAATGTTAAACTGAAATTTTGTGTTCAACAAATGTTGACAGCGTCGCGCGGCCAAGTTACGGTTGCAGAAACACGCACCTCCATTAGACGACTCCGGAGACCGGACTCTAGAGTCTTGAGACCGGACGAACCGAGTTGACAGCTGGCGCTTTTGCTGTCGCTGATGGAGAAAGAGATGAGAAACGACGAAGTGACGCGAAGTTTAATTAAAATTCTAGAGGAGCACGGAAACCTACAACAGCAAAAAAAAATATGCGTATGAAAAAAAAGCCACTTCAAATTAGTTTTACATAAATTTACTTGGAAAAGTTAAAAAATAAGTTTTCCATTCATAATATTGTTCGCATAATTAGTTTCCATAATGCTTCATATTTTGCGCATATCTTACCCATCGAATGGGCGAGGAAGAGGGAGACAGAGAAAAATTAAAATGAAGTAAGGAAGGGAAAGTGAAAGTGAAAGGCTAGAAATGTAAAAGATTAGGGTAGAGAATGTAAAGAGACTTTAGATATGTGAGGAATAATCTGTAGAGTAATGGAAATAACATTTAGAATTGGAAATAGGAGTGATGATTAGGGAATGCATTATAAAAGAACATATTGAACGAATACTAAAGTACATAAAAATGCACTTACTAAGAGGGAGAGTGTGCTTGTCCTAAATAATACAAATTAAAAAAAAAAGAATTACTAAAGTTATTAATAAAGAACAAAATCATTAACAACTAAATAACTAAATAATGAAGTCATAAGTAACAAATAATACATATGAAAATATAAACAGAACAAGTATTAAGTATTTAATTTGAAAGACAACCAAGCTTTTAATTAAAGAAATGAATTGAAAGTGTCATTTCAAAAATTCCAAACTTGGAATATGTTATAAGAAAAATTCATAAATTAATAAAAAATGTAAAAATGTTAAAAGAGCAATTATCAAATATAGGAGATGTGAATTAACAACTACCCGGAAAGCAGCTCAATTATGCCCTTTCCCATGGATAACCTAATATGCATATTGCTCATTGAAATTGTGCTGCTTATGATATGCTCGAAATGGAGAAACCCGCAAGCGAAAGAAATTCAATTGATTCACTTAACGTTGAGGTTCTGTGGCATCATTTAAAGGGCCCCTTCCGAATTGCTGCTTCGCTGGTCCCACCACTTGAGGCGTCGGCTCGAGTCAATTTCTTGAGTACAAATTCCACTTGGCCTTATGAAAATTAGATGAAGCTAAATCTTAAACTCAACCATATGCGCGGCGACTGCAAACATCCTTTTGAAAGTGCGAAAGTTAAGTGCCGTTAACGTTGATACGAACTGAATGAGTCATGAGTTTTTTCCCCTCATGTAGCACATAATTTTCTTCAACCAAAAAGAAGAAAAGCAATGTGATTGAAAATGCGCCCGAGCAAAGTTTTTTGTTTGATGCTAAAAGTTTTTGCTGGAAGAGTTTATGAAAAAAAAAAATAATAATAATAATAATAAAAAGTGCTTATATAGGAGCATTCGAAATGCAGACGCTTAAGGCAGACTAATTTTATCGTCTTATCGGTGGCCCATTGTGATAAGTAAATTTATAGTCCACACTTATACACTCAAGCGCCCACACACTAGCACACACCACCCATTGGGACACACACAGAAAGTAACAAGAAGAGACGCAGGTTACACAGAAAATGGATGCTGGTGGTGCTGAGGGTGGAGGTTGGTGAGGTTGGATAGATGCGGCCCATGTCGTTATGGTAACATGAAACTTTTTTGGGGAATCACAGCTGGCAGTTGAAAATAACACTTATCGCCAGAACGCACAGGCCAGAAGTGGGCAGGCGGGCTTAAAGTGTGTTTGCCAACGAATATAGATATATATATATATATATATATAAGATCTGTGCTTTTTATTGGACACACACACACACAGAGAAAGAGATACATATATATAAAAGAGAGAGCGAGCAACTTCTTCTCGTTTGTAGATTACTTTAAAACTTAATCCCTTCTTATTGAAAGCCAAACGAAGGATATTCTGCTGCATCTTTATGTTACACAATATATGTTTGTGTATTTAAGTTCTTGTTTGTGCGTTTGGGTACGTGTATGTGTGTGTGTGCGTGTGTGTGTGTGTGTTCTTGGCACGTGCTTCTTAGAAAACAGCTCAATTTTGTTGTTAGGCAACGGGTTGAACGTCGCTTAAGTTCCGGCCTAACGCATTGAGCAATTTATGACTTGATTACAATGAACATATTCATCTCCTCCACTCCCTTGTCCGGAGGGCCCCAAGGCAGGGGCTCGGATTTCCATTTGCATGGCTATAAAACGTAGCGTCTTCTTTAACTTAGACTGCCGACACACTGCTTGCCAAATTGCAAATAATATAATAATAATAATAATAATAACATGATAGACTTTTACATAAAAACTGAAACCGGGTGCGGTTACTGAGTAGAGATGGGTTCAGCAAAAAAAAAAAAAAAACAGCAAAGCATTAAACGTGGGTACAACAGCGACAACAATTCAATTTAACGCTTCATTGAAGTCAATACCGCATGGGCTTCACTTTATTTATTTACCTTTTTTTGTGTTTTGTACAAATTTATTGTTGTGTGCGTGTTGAATTAATTTTTATTAAATTCTATGTATTTGTTTAATGTGCTTTGTGCGTGTCTGACATCAAAAAAGCGTTGAGAAGAGCCACTGCGAAGGCGTATACTTAATATAAGTGAAAACTTTTGATTTAAATTTAAAATATAACAATTTCAAGTGATTGATGGCTGACTGACAGCCTGCCCTGATTGACTTGCTGACCAACTGCTATTCCTTTGTGTACAGCTTCAACAAATAAAGTGAGTAACTTGCTCAAGCCAAATGAAAAATCGCACAAAATACAATATAAAAATGAAAATGTCATGTACAAAAATTACAATTCAATTGCCATCAACACATGCACGTGTGGGAATGCCCCGCCCACGTGAACGCCTCAACTGTAGACTGCGACTCATGCTCATAAATCTAACTAAAAGCATTACTCATACAACACACACAGACGCATACTTGCGCATAACGGCAATCTAAAAGCAGCGCCTACCTCTGTGCCATGCCTCCCCAAGAATTAGAGCAGCTGCAAAAATGGTTGGCAAAAAAAAAAAAATAAGAATAAATAAAATAAAATAAGTTGCCAAAGCTTTGGTAGTGTCATTTGAATTTCTGCGTAAATTTCTTCTACCCAACTCAGAATCTTGTTTTAGTTGTTGTTATTGGTAAGTCGAAAATGACGTGACATGCATAAATAATTGAGCTTTGCAGCACAAACAACAACAACAGCATTTATAACAGCAGCAGCAAAAAGCCAAACAAACAAAGCCAACGCCAAGCGGAAATGAAATATGGCGAATGGCAAAATGGCGACACGACAGTCGCCATATTGAGCTGAACATATGAAATATTTATTTGCTACCATATGGAGCAGCAGCAGCAAACGAGAATAAAGCAAATTATAAGGAAAACGACAAAAATTACATACATACATATTTACAGCAAATATGAAATATAAATACTAAATATATGTTTGTATGCATATGGGCAAAGGTTAAAGTTAATACACAAATTCATTCTTCTCGATCCCACTGAAATCAGGACTGTCAGCAGGTGAAAAAGGTTAAAAACCATTTTAGTGATTCATGAATGACAATTAATCAGACAAATGGTAAGTGTGCTGCGTTATTTAGCCGACATCAGCAACAACATTAAAGGATTCAATCAATTTAAATGTCAGGAAGGAACAATGAGAAATGCTTAACTCAACCTTTCTATTTAGAACCGCAGTCGTGCTTTTTTCAGCAAAATTAATATTAATATATATAATATTATATATATATTATTTCTTTTCAAAATTGAAATGAATATTTATTCACTGTAAAATCAATTGCTCACTGACTTAATTCTTATTGATTTTATAATTGTAAAAAAAATAAGAAACTTAAAACTCTGCTTGCTTATTGAAATGAAAACTAATATTTCACTAAAAATATATATTCGACTGCCTCATTAAATAGTTACATTTTGTTGATACGATAATCAGAGACCCCATAATATAGATTAAATATACCAATTATTGACCACAATTATAATTTCGATATAGATACTTATATATCCCACAACAGACCCATCTAGCATCATATTCATAAAAGAGTCTAAAATATAAAGTTATTGTAAATTATATTATTTACTTATTCTACTTAATTATTTAAGTGTATCTCTTTCTTGAATTATATTTGCAGTTCTCCTTTGATTCCACAAATGTACGTTATATTTATTTAGTTTTTCGGTGCAGTTTTGTCGAAAAGCTTGAAATAGTTTTTTGTTTTTGCTTTATAAATTTGTTATGTTTTATAAACTGTGCTGCACAAGTGTACACAGATTTTTTTTGGGGAGAGGTAATAATTTATAGGCCAGTTAATAACTTCGTTGCAAACAGGAACAACTTTGCGATGCTCAATTTGTGCAGGCATTTTGTATTATTAATGGTTAGCATTGTTGAAGCTGGCAGCTGGTTGGTTTTCAAAGGATTCGCTTTCACATAAATGGAATTTGTGAAAATGCATTTCCATTTGTAGAGAGCTCGAAAGGTTTTGCTTTTACTCTATTCAATTGTGGTGCGAAGATTTTGGTTTGCTTTTGCTGTGGTGACACATGCCAAAAATTCAACTGCTATGAAACAGGAAACGAGCAACAGCAATAACAACGACAGCAGCAACAACAAACACTGCAATGTACAACAAAAAGAGACGTCAACCATTTTGTGGGCAGTTTGTGCACTCAACTGTACCATCTGCTGTCCATGTCTCCACTGTCACTACGTCTTGCCCGTAGTTCGTCTGTTTGCTTTTGTTATGCTGTATATTTTATGACTTGTTATTGCAGCGCCCCTACGGCCCCGACAGCCAAGCCTGGCCAAGCCTTAGAAAAGTTTTTACATTGAAATTACAAAAACCAACTTTAAATGCCCTGCAGACAAAAAAAGGGGGATTCAAGTTTTCTGCTAATATCAACAAAAAATCATAGTTCATATTTGTATTGTAATGCAAAGTATGTATATTTAATACAAACTTTGGATTTATATTGTGGCACATAATCTAAGTCAATTGCTGCACTTACTGAAAATATTGTTTAAATCTTAAACACGATTTTAAGTCATTTATTTGAAGGGAATTGTAAGCATCTAATGAAAATAATAATGAATCAAAATATTTCATTTTTGAATGCTAATTTTTGAGTTAATGACCAATTTGGATAACGCTATTTAAGGGACAATCAATCATAAAATCAACCAGATAAGAAGCAATGATTTTTAAACGAATATTTCATAATACTTTCAGGCCATAATATACAGTTCATATATATTTTATATCGCAATTTTTTATATCTTGCTATGAATATTTAGGGTAACATAAAGTCAATCAAACATGAAACTATAACATATTCACTTACTTGTGCCACATTCGTCTTGCTACGTTTTTCTTTTGCTAGTTGCGTTGGTCGTCATTTTAAAAGCTACGAATTTTTACGGACTGTATCTGTGCGACGGCAAAAAGCAGCAGACCCAGAAACCCAATAGCACTTTAGCAACTTGTATGAGAACAAGCGAAGAAAACACAAATGAAAAATGGAGATGTAAGGATCTACCAGCTAAGAGTGTTCACCAAGTGTTAGTAGGCGTTGTTTCTTGTTGCTTTTCACTTTTGTTAAAAGATTTTTACCTTTTCGCCTAGTTTTTAAAACACAGGAAAGAAGTTTTTCTTGTATTCCATTCGGTTCCCCGTTTTGTTTACGGCCAAATACAAAACAATGGCATTTTTACACATGAGCGAATTTCAGGCAAGATTTTATTGCAGATTGTTGGCTGTTGTTGTTGTCTTAGTTGTTCTTGTTGTTAACAACATGAATTCAGCTTGAAGTTTGAACCTGCTCTGCTGTTGCCACGAGTCAACTTCCTACTCGGACTGGAATTCGGACTCGTATTGCATATTTAATCCATTTGCTGTAGGTCTTATTCTATGCTACTGACTAACTTCCTGCTGACACTCAGATCATTCTTTAGCTATCCAAAAGTGAAATATTGTTGGCATCTGGGGCAACTTCTTCTGCCATTGCTACTTCCACTACTGCTGCATCGTTTCAATTGGCCAAATCATTCGATTCATTGGCTTGCTTCAAGCTTGAAGCTTTTCGCTGGCTGTAGTTTGCCGTTCGCTTTAGTAATACAAATTGTACTAGGAAAGTTCAACAAACTGCATTTAATCTGGAGCATTTCAACTAAAAACCAATACTCACACAGCAAGTCCACTCAAACAGCAAGACTTTGAATTAAACTAAAATAAAATGGCGTCGGCAGCCATTTTGTTTGCTTTTGTTTTTTTTTTTTTTTTTGCAATTTAGCCATTTTGCGCTCTTATGTCACTTAGCTTCATTGTCTGTGGTTATTGCTGTTATTTTCACTCAATTTAAACTTTGCGTTTATGTTTAGTAACATGAAATAACATTCTATTTTATTTTATCACAGCATTTGGTAAAGACTTACAATGTATGACTTATAATCAATAATAATGTATAATTTAACTTGATTAGGGAACGCTTTTATATATGTACTTAACACGGCACGGAAACTAAACAAAAACTACGATTGGCAAAAAGGCAGACGAGGAATGCAAGTTATTGAACTTCCAAATTGAGTTTATATAATTATCGGATTCCATTCTGGAGAGCAAAAATAATATGTTTCCTTACAAAATATTCGTATGTTATAATCAGCAGCATATATATGAAAATAAGAAAATATATTTAAAATATATGCAAAAAAAGAGCAATTTTTGAACATTTTTACTGTTGTATAAATTGCACCACAATTCAAAATGTCGATAATTAATTGAAACTCGCATTGTATCGAATAACCTACATCTATTAAATTCTCAATAATTAATCTTATAATGCATATCACTTGAAAATTAATGGTGTTGCCTACCATAAATCATGGCATCTGAAATTGTATGCCATTAAACTTAACTAATTCCCATATTTAATATTAAATGAAATATACGACATGACATGAGTGGTTGACTAATTAACCTTCCATTAACGAATTCAGTTACAAGCATTGCCATTAAAAAATGTATTTAAAATAATTCAGATTTAAAATTTAAAACATACCGTAGCACATGAATTGTTCAATCAGCAATGCAATTTTACGATATACTGAAAATAAAAGAGTCGGAGGTTAAAATATATTAAAATGTATTACTATATATGTATATATACATACATATATATACATTATTCTAACTCAACTAGAATGTACAAATAAAAAATACAAAGAGACCGAATGATTGGACCCAATTAAAATGCTAAACATCAGCCGATATCTCAAAACAGCCTCGACTGGGAACTTCCATTTAACGCCTGTGTCCATTATATTTATTGACATTTTCTACTGTCAAAAATGGCATCATAATCAGAACAGTAAGCGGAAGAAAGAAATGGAAACACACAAATAATAATGACGGAGCTAATGCTCACAAAATGGTGGGCACGGAGGACACTTAAGGCTGCCATTAGGAGGAATACAGTGGTTACAATTTATGGACCAAGGCGCTAAATCAAAAACTTTATGAAATCGACATAAAAAGCAGTCCTCTTCACATTGTATACTTGTGTACATATTATAGACGATGCTGCCAAATGAAGCGCTGCAAAAAAAAAGGCTCTCTGTGTCAGTCACTCTGGTGGTGAGTGGTGGGTGGTGGGTGATGGGTGTTGGTTAGTGTCAGACGCTTGCGACTGGAAGCCACTTGGGCTGCCTGTTTCATCAAGTTAAACTGCTGACAGCTGAAAAATGCTGTTCAATTTGTTTCAACATTTTATTTTTCATCCTCTTTTGGCCCCCATTTAAAATGGTATAAAATGGCGGTTGACATTTGACATGCCCCTGGTAACCCTCGTGTCTTGCAAACCAAAACTGAAAACAAGTGAGTAAAATAGCTGATATTGAATACTGTTTGCTTTGTTCTGAGCTCTAATCAACTGAAAATAAACATCAATTTTTATCGAAAGCCATCCATTTTTGTTTCATTCTGGCTGTAGAAACAATTGTTAGCTGCGGGTTTCCACAAACTAATACCCTTCACAGGAAATATGGCAAATGTACAACATATTGATTTGAACTTGTCTAACAGCTGCTAAATGGTAAGAAGCTGGCTTAATTTGTGTATGTTAAATATAGTTTATTGATTTATATTTGTATTTGGGGTACTTTTATATTTTGGGATTATAGGGGATGCCTGCTCAAACTGTAGGCAATTATAGAAAGTAGGAAGTGATATTTTGCTTAGGTATGACACGCTCGTCGTCTGGCATCCCTAGACAGATATGCTGAACATGCTCCTGAGCTGATCGAAAGCTCAGTATGGCGGCCAAATTGGCGCAACGATAACAGTAGTTGGGTGCAGACCACACGGTGACTAGCTTCCCATCGAACATACACTTGAGTCCCTCGTCCCTCGCACCTTGTCGTCAATGACTGAAGTACACTGTACTATTTCAATCCACTTATCCACATCACCCATTATAAGCAACACAATTGTTAATCAATAATTCTGATAATCAAATATTATGTAAGCCCGGCAGATGTAAAAGATAATATATTTTTTACGCTCTTTACTACAAAATGCCCTGAAATCTGTGATAACTTGATTTCATCTTTATCTAATAATAGTTAGTAATTCTATCAATTTTGAAATATTTGCTAAAAGCTTATAATCGTTAAAAATAATTTTGCTGCATAGGCAAAGTATAATCAATATTATTTTTTTTGCGCAATGGGTATATTTTCACAATATATTTTTGATATACAATACAATTATTCATTTAAATTATAAAATTATTGTTTGTTCATTCCAATTCAGAATGTATAAACATTCCCTTATGTGGGTGTAATGGCAGATGCAGAGAGGGCTCACTGCCCCACTCCCCTCCACCCAGCACATACACCGAACTTTACATAGGCGCCTATGTGCACGATAAGAACATCTGAAACATAACTTCACTGACTTAACTTCAGATGAATTTCCTAAGAACTTTAGGAAACTTTTAATTATTTGATTATGATGTATGAAACGTGTCTAAGATGCAGAATACAATTCTGCCATTACCACCTCTCACACCACTTTTTCAAAAGCAAAGCTACGCCCCCCTACGTTGTACGCTGTTTGTTAGCAAAAGATTCGTTGTAAACAACCAACCGAAATTAGAAGCCTTCGGCTTAAAAATTATTCAAGAATAACAGAGATAAGATGTTTTTATTTTTTTAATTCGAAATCCACAATTATTCTTTTAATTCATTGTACAATTAGAGCAACATTGTTTTATTTAATAGCGTGTTAATTTTCAGGAAGACAAATAAAATGATATATCTTTCAGAGTGGAATTGAACAGCGTTGAAAATCCAACAGTTTTTATAAAAATATAGGTTGAAGTAAGTTAGGTACATGTAAGTGACAGATGCCTAAGTTTAACAAAGAATGTCATCAGCTCAAGCGAAAGCATGGCAAAAACTTGATCTTGTGGCTGCCATAGAAATAACAGTGACACCAACAAAAACAAGAACAATAATCGCCAGCTGTCACCACCATTATTATGCGAGATTGCATAAGGTGTAGCATATGCTGAGATTATAAGACTTCAGACCAACGACATCATCAACGACAAGAACACCAACAAAAGATGCCATCCTTGGTGGCCTTTTGAAGTTGTGCAAGTCAACAAATTGTAAATCCAGGCAGTTCCTTAACGTCAGGTGTGAAATTAAAGCAATTTGCTCCGAGCTTCCCACTCAAAGCTACAATTCAGAGGTTAGCTTAAAGATGCCAAAATTTGTTCAAGTTTTTGGCCTGCCACAAATATTGCCCGGTAATCTAATTAATTTCAAGCACACATAAACTTTCAGAAACTTTCAGAACTTCAAAGTCGATTAATTTCTTAGCCATTTTGGGTGGGGGGAGGATGGATTTTGCTTGGTTCTGTGCCGTGAATCTATTAGGTTGTAAAGTTGTTCCGTTGCAGACACGCACAGACACACATTGATTAATTTTAAGACAATAATCATAAAGGCGTTGCCCACCTGACCACAATTTGTTGGTGTCCTGCACAGAAAAAGCACTTCAGGCACTGCTGCTATTGTATTCAAAACGCACGTGCCTCCTTACATGTATAAATTTATATATTTTTTGTATAGCATACTTTGAAGCGTCTTCAGTTTCAGTTAACCAAAGCACGTTATTCAAAGTCTTTTGGCCTGACTGAAGTTTGGGCTTAGTTAATTCGATGGCTTCCATCGCACATTGCAACTTTAAGCAAGCCAAAGGCAAAGAAACTTAATCAAACTTGTGTTCCGCTTCTGCTTCTTCCTCTTATTATTGTTTTTGTTGTTGTTATTATTGCGTCTTGTTGGAAAGTTTGCTATTCGTTCGCTTTTTCTGTCCCGGCCGAGCTTGGCACGCAAGGATTCGAGACTAACGGCGGCGTCGTTATCTCGTTTAATAGCTAGGGCCAAAAAATATCCCACCTGGTAAATAAACTTGCACAAACTGGTTTGCGTGTTTGCCTGTTATTTATAATATGCTTCATAACCCGTTAGAAAGGGGAACTTGACCACACTTGCAGGGCGCAGGCAAGCTGGCATAAATTTAACGTTTCAAGTTGCACCATCTCGACTTTTTGGCTAGGTCGCTGCAGCATTTAACTTTTAATTGGATTCAAGTTGATTTTATTTTAATGCTGTTTCATTTTAGTCGCTGCTGTTGTAGTTGTTGCGGCCGTGATACAAGCCGTAATACAAGCGCATAATTACAACAATTATTTCCACTGACTGACCACCATTCATTTACATTTTCCCTATTTTTGCATTAGCATTTAAGAGTTGCTCACATAATTATCATCATTTTAATTACACTTTAACCGTGTACTCGAATCCGTTAATTTTTCAAAATACTGCACACTTGTTTAATTAGCAATCTGAGCTTGTAAATTGGTTATCATTAAAATGTGGAAAGAACCACTCATGCTAGTTGAAATTAAACCTTAATTTAAATATATTTCTTTTGAAGTTAGCAGCTACTCAGTCATGTGATAATAATATGATATATTAATACATAGATTGCCAGGTAATTGAAATGACATTGTCACAACTTTAAAAGTGCGTTGACAAGTCGATAAAAATAAATTAAAAATGTAATTGCATGAAAAAAAACACGTTATTTTGAGTTGTTATTAAAAATATAATTTAATTTATCTTCCGAGCAATCAATAAAATGGTTGACACATAAATTGTGCACAATTGTTTGTAATTAGGTTTTCAATTTGAAAAGAATGTCTTTAGTACACAATTTATATGCTTTTTGGGTACTTTTCACTACTATTCACAAATTTATAGGTATATGTATAAATAAAGTGTAAAATTAAGCTTAGCTTTCAACTGTGTCCCTTAGAACCAGTTTTTGTAAGAAATTAAGTTAAATACTTAAATACAAAATAAAAACTGCACTACATCTAAAGCTTTTGATTTACGTCAGAATCCATAAACTCAAAAGAGATTTCAGTTTTTACATATATAATGCGCATAATTTGCCTTATTTCTCCTTTATTTGACATTTCATAAATTGCTTTCATCAAAAGTAGTTAGAAAGGTTTTTTAAGGTTTTTAACTCTTAACACATTCTTGTGCATAATGTTTGAATTAAGTTCATTGCATTTAAGGATTAAAAGGCAGAAATGTTTTGCAAGAGCGTTAAGCTCTGCCAACAAAATAAATTCCATAGCAAAAATTTCCTTGGAAGCAAAATTCCAGACACCACAAGAAAACTCCCAGCCACACACACACCCGTACACACACATAAAGAAAAAGTGCCCCAGACTCAAGAAGTTCCTTCATTTCCGCATCACATTCCTAGCAGGCATCAATGTAAACACATTCAAAGCTATCAACAATTTATCACGGCAACTGAACGAAATCTCATTTGCAAAAGGGGGAAATCGAGGCGTCGCAGTGTTTGTCAAACTGTTCAGCGGCCGCTGGCGTTGCTGCAACAAACAAACAAAACAACACACCAAGAAAGAGTAAAAGTAAAAAAAAAAAACGAAGCTGCGACAAACGAATTTTATGTTTTGTACCCAACACAACAAAAGGAAATACGAGATGGGAAAAAATAAAATAATGTGAAAAACGCAGCATTTGTGCAAAAAAAGGGTTTGAAGCTATCCCAAAATTTTTAGGCAAATGGAAATAAATAAGGAAATCTTGTTTATATTTGGCCCAGCTAAACAATTGTCAAAGGAGTAAGCAGCACAAAGTGCTTTCCATTTCACAGCAATCCATATATCAAAATCAAAATATATATTTGGCTACGCGCACAATTTTCAGCATTTTGATTGCCTCAGCGTCTGGCTGCATGCTTTAAATTGTACTGCCATTAAACAGTAGTCTACTGAAATACACAAAACAGAACCCAAGCCATCGCATTTTACTTCTGTTTCATTTATGAGGAAAATGAAAAATAATAAATTATTGTAAAAACCAACGCAAAAATCAAGCGTGGAATAACAAAAACAATGGAATAAAAGCAGCCAAAGGAGCGAGAGACATTCGCCGGAACTCACCTAAGTCCGATGCTACTAACTCATTCTGTTGCCACAACAAAAACTGTTGCAAAAACATTAGCATAAAATGTACACAAGCATTTTCCAAGCCATGCGAGGACTGTTCTGCGTGACTGTTGTCTGTGTGTGTTATGGTGTGCCGTTGTGTGTCTGTATTTGTGTGTGGTGTGAGAGAGAATAATGGAGAGGGAGCCGTGCGAAATTACATTTTGTTGTCCATGTCTGTGGCTGCACTTGCTAACAGAGACTAATAATGACGTATGTTTTAAATACGGTATGCATAAGCTCTGATAATGAATTTAAAGAGTATTTGATATTTATACGCTTGCTCTATGATAAATCCCGAATGTTATAAATCAATTTGTTTACAATTATTTGTAAATTAAAATAACTTATTTAAAAATAATCAATGCGTAATGCATCAATCCATAGTTCTTTATATTTGATGACTGGATTTTTCACTTGTGCGCTAAGTCTTCCAACCACTTTTATAAATATATAATTTGAGACACCTGTTATAGACCTATAATTAAGATAAAAATGTAAACTTTTGGAAAATGTTTGCTTATAGCAGAGTAAGAGTAAGAACGCGTACGCGTCGGTTCATGTCTCGACTTTTTATTGGCTTGCACGCAAATTTTTTCAACACATTCACTCAGTTTGCAACTCATTGCTGGCATGCAAGTCAAAGAGGATTTGTCTTTTATAGTTATAGCGACAGGACGAATTCCGGACAGAACCGGTTCTTGTTACTGGCTTTCGTAATTTTCTTTTTTACATGTTTTCTCGTGCACTCTCGTGCTTAATGCAGGCAAATGATAAATTTGCACTCCGTCTTTGTTGTCTGGCGCCGGGCGTCGCATTAAGTTTGGCCCGACTGCAGCAGCAGCAGCTCTTCTGCAGCACAGATTGACTGTCCCCGGGTAGGTAAATAGCCAGGGGCATGGCATATGCAAGGGACATGCCAGCCAGACCAACTTGAAGCGAGGATTTTGTTTTCAAAGTTAACGAGCCAACGAGCGGGCCAAAAAGTCGAATTCCGCAGTCAGTTTATAATTTATGGGCTCTTAAACTTTGCCACGAGGTGAGACGGGCCAACAGGAAAACAAAAGAAAATGTAGCACCACAAGGAAATTTGTCTGAAAAATCTTGCAGAGATTACAATGTTGCAAGAGGCACATAGCTAAATTAATGAACGTGCAAGGCTTTCAAATGTTTAAAGAAATGAAATGCGAAATCGGTTTGTTTTTTTATTTGTTGTTTATGCTTCTTTTTGGGACAACACCTGGCCCACAACAAATCTGTAACATTCCATCACGTGTGTGCCACACATGAGGTATCATTAAGGACACAACCCTTCTTTGCCTCTATTCTATTAGTTGGCAATTTTCACGCCTCATACGGAACGTGAAGGAAATGAAGCTTTTAACTGACCCCTCTGGCAAAAAGGCGGCAAAAGCGGCCAAACATACACAGGATCAAGGTGACCCAAACAACAACACACCTTTTGCACCTTTTAACACCCCCACCCTTGCCTCCGTTCAGCTTGCAACCACCGTTGCTGTGTGGCAGAAAATGTAGACGCATGTGTTCGACACACCCCGAAACGCATTCGAAACATCAATAAATTAAAGGTACAAATGTAATTTCGTATCCTGTGCGCCGAAGGACAAGGCAATAGCAATAGCAATCGCAATAGAGCAGTTGGAAAATAAATACGTTTCATCTGGCCAAAAAGTTTAATTTCAGGTTTGCCTTTAACCTTGTAAATAGATTAGGGTGTTGCTATGCCAACGCCTCAAAATGTAATTCTATGCCAACTCTGGCCCACTGGCCCTTTTTCGCCCCCAGTCTCAGATAGGGCATTACCACTTCCAACTAGTGGCTATATTTTAGCCATTTTATGGCACGCATTGCTCATATAGCTGAGAAGACTGTCAATGACAGTCGTAATGCAGCAACAGATAAAATTACACGACAGCGGCATAACATACCCTTAATACCCTCAATATAGTGTATTGCAAGCTTTCCATGATGGAAAGTTAATAATCTCTGTGAGTTTCTTTGCTTTCAATTATGTATTGTCTTATGTGCATGTTGTTATCGTAATACTAGTCATCAAAATAAATAAAAACAGCATTTCAATTACACATGCATATATGTTAAATTATATCAAATTCAAAATAATACAAATGCCACAATCGATGGTTTAAGCTTCAACAAAATAAAATAGATTTTTTAAATATTATATTTTTCACTGAAAAATAAATATATCATATTTTATTGATACTTTTAGTTGACGGTATTTGTAGAATTTATACAAATATTTATGTGCTCCTAAAAACTAAACAGGAATTATTTTCGGACAATTTATATTTTAAAGCTTTAAATTTAAATTATAAACAGCAATTTGGTTAAGCTGTTCAGAATGTCAAAGACTGTCGAAACTATGTCAGCTAACAAAGCTAACTATTTTCTGTATTTTTCCAAAAAATTGCATTTCTACATTTTATAAATATTTTCTATTATTAAGAAACATTTTTCTGAAAAATAGAAAACGAGATTTTTCAATTTTAGGAACATGTTTTTGTCGATTATTTCGAAATTATTTCTAAAAACAAAAATATTTTGGTAATTTTCAAGATGATGTTATTGAGAAATGTGTTTCTGAAAAATAGTTAATAGAAAGATTTTCTGATTTTAAAAACATTTTTACTGTTGATTTTACTTAGGACAATTAAGTGTATATATAATCAATTCAAATCTGTATGTAATTATGTCTATGCTGCAAATATAGCATATTTAGCATCCTGTTATTTTATATATATCCCATTAGCCCGCCCATTACAAACATTTTGAAAAATATGAATTACGCCTTTACTTATTTGTAACCAGAAGTGATTTCCCATCAAGACAATGCAATGAGCAACATAAAACTCAGTGGCATCTGCTATTTGTTACTTATACACCTCTTTTCCATTCATAGGGCAGTTACAGAGGTGTACAGTAGAGGGTAGCTACTAACCCTCCAGGTGCTTCAGTTGCACACATAAAGCGCACGTTAAGAGACTGAAGAGCTGGTGCTGAAACTGAGGCAGAGGCCGAGTGAAAGGCGACGAAGCATATGGAAGCCTCGACAGGTGACTGAAGCCAGGAACAACCCCAACAAGCAGCTATTGATGAGACGGCTGAACACTGTCAAATGAACGAGATGCACAGCACCAAACCACAAACCACAAGCCCCAACCCGAAGGCTAAAGTACTCGAGTGAATCCTAAGTGCGTAGTTGGGCTGTCATTTTGCTTTATCACACGCTACAAGCAACTTATGAGTGGGAAATGGGGTATAAGGGGGTTTGTTGCTGGACACCATGAAATTAATGGGTCGGAAAGTGTTGAGATTAATCATGGCCGCATGAAAACTGTAGCCTGGTCATCGCCGACTGGTGACGGAAGTGGCTCAGTGTCCCGTTCACATTCTGTCGCTAACTGCAGCTGCTCATTAAGATCTGGCACAGGCAAAGCCAAGATACTCGGCCAAAAGGAATCTGGGCCATTTAATCAGGCAACGCAAAACTTAAAGCCTAAGCAAATGAGCCGTACCGAGAGCCAAGCCAAAGGGGAACGTTACAACTGATGAAGCAACATAACCGGGGGATAAGTTGCATTCACTAACATAAAAGCAACTAAGGAGGGTGGACAGAGGAAGAGTGAAAGACTGAAAGCCCGGACAGCAAAAGCGGCAACTTAAAAACATCTGATAAACGAGACTTTAATCTAAAGCCGAGACACAAAACGGCTAATAGGAATTTAATAGATCATTTTCAAGTCGAAACATAAATGCTCTGCGATTGATTTTTAGGTTCGATATGTTTGTGTTTAATTGGTAAAACAAATTATAATTATATTAATATTATTATTGATATTTTATAAAAAATGTTGAAGCCATAATAATTTTATCGAGATGGTCCTAGAAAATTACTGATTTCAACATTCCATTTGTTACCCGCTTTCGATATCTATAATTTATCGAATTCAACTCTATGATATAGTTCCTGTTGGTTATTTATAAATCATAGAATTTAAGATATGGTTATTTTATACGGGTATAAATCTTCTTTTATTTTAAACAACACTAAGGCCACCTAAGTTATTTAGATTAACAGAGCTCTTACCGCAAGTTTTATAGGAAAACCTCGATTCAATGCTCAATTCAGATAGTCAATGAACCATAAAAATGCTAGCCATAAAACTTTTCCTTCTATTTTGATAAGTACTATATGATTTATGATTATGAAAACATTTTCCTATTGGGTTGCAAGAGACAGAGTGGAATGACTTTCGGGAATGTATACAGTAGGAGAGTGGGACATACGAAGATACAGATAAACAAGAGCAACGGTCTACGGCAGACAAAACATAAATTACGCCACAGACGACAACACACACAAAAAAATACGATTTTGATAAACTTTTGTGTGAAGGCGGGACTGGCCATAGAGAAACAAACAAAGAACTAAAAAAAAATGTGTTTAAGGCAACTTCAACGGCTACTCAGTAATGGGAATTAAATAGGTTGGTGGGGAGGAGGTGAACAGACACAACTGTCATGATGTGCGAGTTATTTAGTACACAAACTGACACATATAGATAGAAGCACAGCCAACTGTCACAGGCATACAGGTATCTAGATACATGCGCACAGATTGGCGTTGGAGCTACTGATAACCACAATGAGGCCAAATGATTGTTAATGATGAGTTCTGAGCCTCGTATGTCGCCCCAACAAAGAAAGGTGACTTTTTGACAACTTCATGGCAGAGTGTTGCCCATTACAAATTGTAATTTACTTGCGGGCAGTCCTCGAACATCCTCGGGCATTGATGCTCCTGCTCCTGCTGCTGTCCTTTGCCATTTGAGTCATTTTTCGGTTTCAATATTTCGGCTCACAGTCGCACCATTTTGTGGCTCGTTTGTCACTCGAGCCAAGTGCAAAAATGATAAATATCTAACGGTCTGTAAAGCAAGAAACACACACACACACAGTACATATACCACAGCACCGCAGGCATGTGCCTTTTCTCATTTGCACTTGAATTCGGAAATGTATTCAAATGCTTGTCGAGTTTTGATCTGGCCTTACATCCTTTGGCTATACCATCACAGAGCCTCAACCTGATATTTCCTCTATTGCAGTGGGGCTGACGCAACCACTACGCATTTATCGCATCGATTTAAACTGACATTACCTTTGCCAGCATCTCCATATCTATCTTGGAATCTACTGCCATCCCAGTCGCTCTGGCTGTCCCCTCTGGGCCAGTCCATAACTGAACACGTACATTTCAGCGTCTGTCGAACATTGCTGAAAGTTGAGGAAGCAAATGTTCCACTGCACAGTCTTAGTCAATCCATTTATTGGCAAAATGACGTACCGGTACCGTAGCTCACTTGCCCCTGTCGCCTTTCCGTCTCACACTTTTCAAAATAGGACACACCACCAGCTCTTGACAACTGTCCACAACGTCAGCAAAGTGCTGGAAATTGTTTGCTGATCGGGAAGTTAGCAAATTGTCAGGAGTTTTGCAGTTTTTAACAAAAGAATTTAAATTAATTTTAAAAGCATCCAAAAACTATAAGCAAATATAAAGTGCTTTGTCCTAATTGTAATATCTTTAGTGTCTACTAGTCTAATAAAAATACACCACTAACAGATTTAAATAGTAAATGTTAAAACTTTTCTTTTATGAAAACAGAGGCATTTGAAAACAGACCAACTTTTTAGGCAAGTATTTGAATAGTAATTTATGTTTTCCGAAAATTGAGAAACTTTTTTCATTATGCTCTAATCAAACTATTTCAGAGTATTTAGTAATCGGTTTAACCAAATGTTTAGCTAAAATTCTTGCTTGTTATTCTTATCGATTTTTGGTTTAGTTTCGTTTTGGTTTTGGTTTTCTTTCATTTGCTTAACTTCGATTTTCTCCCCATCAAACTCTCTCTCGCTCTCTCTCTCTCTGTCTCTCACTCTCTCTCTCACATTCGCTCTCTCTCTCTCTCTCTCTCTCTCTCTCTCTCTCTGCTCCCTTTCTGCACTTCTGTATGCGCACTCAAAAAAGTTTTTATCTAGCTCCACTCGCAGTGCGGGGCTGTCAAACAATGCGACGGCGTTGGAATAACACTGCCAAGTTCAGGCAGCATATGAGCGCGCCGGGGGTAGAAGCATATCAAGAGGAGGAGGGGAGACAGTGGAAACAGTGGTAAGAAGGAGAATTGGCTCTAACTGCAGAGCGGTGTTGGCAACGTTGGCAGCAACGCCAGATATGGCAGTTCAAGTTGAAGTGGCCGTGTACACAATTGTATTTTTTTTGTAAATCTACCGAGATGAAAATGCAATGCCCACCACCCATTCACTCTCCCCACCCCATTCCACCCGCTGAAGCATGGCAGATGGTCCTTGAGGAGGCGCTGTTTGAAAGTTTAGTTTTTCGAAGTTGATTCGTTTTAATGAAGGAAATTCTGTTTGCCAAAGTGTTCCGGTAGTCTTCATCAGCTGATGACCGCAATTGAGGAGCCTGCTAAAATATGTCAGTCATGCTCTAATCGATAGCTGTGCACTGTCAAAAAAATATATATATATACTCGTATACATACATATATAGAAAGAAAGGCGAAAACAAAGGCATAATTAATTGCATTTACACCTTGAAATTGTTGTCGCCAGGTAGAAAGTAAAAAAAGACCAAGTAGGCAAGGACAATGCAATTAACACATTGTGCGAAAGAAAATAATGAGAAAATTAAAGAATTGTTCAAAATAACAGAGGAGTCAGAGACAAAGTCGTAGTCGCAGTCACAGTTTCGATTTCAATTTTGTGCCGGACGATCGGTAACAGGTAGTCAAATAATTTATGACAATTATTGTGACATGAAGATGACGCTGAAGATGATGATGAAGACGAGGATGAGGATGACAAGTACAAGACTATCTCGTTTCTTTTGCAATCTATGGATTGCATCTAAAGAGCCTGCACACAACAGCCATTAAACAGGATATATATATATATATATTAAGATTAATAGAGGTACAGCAGAGTAGATATGTAGACAAAAAGGATCAGACGACTACCTGAATAAGTGGGCAGACAGCAATTCAGACAAACGGCAGGTGTGCACAACAAATCAGTTAAAGCCAACGAACAAACGGGGATTGCCGAATATGCAGGCAAAGATACATGCATACATACATATATATATATATATATATATATATATATGTATATGCATACATCTGTACATCTGTAAAGGCGAACGTTTTGCGCTGCGATCGACTGTCGACAGGTCTCAGAACTCCAGCGGGCCACAAATTTGCACCTGCCGCAAATCAAAGAAGATACACAAGCCACGCGAGACAGAGAGAGTGAGGGAGAGAGGGCGGACAGAGAAAAAAGCTGACTGAGCAGGTAACTCGAGGTAACTGAAGGTAACGCGAGCCCCAACAACAACAACAACAACGAGAGCAACAGCCGCGACATCTGTTCGCCTTTTTATTTAGCGGAAGGCAGGTCGTAGGGGAAAACAGAGGTGAAGTGGAGCCACTGCAGCATAGGGGGAGCACAGAAACACACACACTCCCTCATTGACGGAGCCGGTTTCGTGACAAGGGTAACCCAAATTTTGGCATTGCCATATACCGTTGCCATATAATTTTCGGCATTAGCTCTACTCAAATTAATGGGCAGTTGTTCCTGCCTGCAGCGTCCACAAAAACGGCAGCTGTTAGATTTTAGCAGCCAAACAGGTTAAACCGTTTTGGTTAAAACTGCCCTACAACATTTGCCACTGCAATCTTGGAGCTATGGCTAAACTAAAATTTGGCAAATTTAAAATGGTTGAAAATAACGTTTGAGCATTTAGATACATTTTCGACGCAAATAAAATGCAAATTATCAATTGAAAGAAAACTAAATTTAAGAATATTTATTGAACTATGTTGTAAATACATCAAACACAACAACCTTGTATCAAGTTTGGTGTGTTTTTCATATTTAAAAACCCGTTCTTGATTGGAGATTATATATCTACATTGAAGTTTAAAACTCTCGAATTGCTGTATTATGCTTTCAAGAATGGAATATTCTTCAGTTAAGCTCCGTAATATTTTTTGTAGTTTGCGATTTTGATGGGACACTAAAAACCAAACGAAAAGGAATATATTATTATTATTTCATTACTTCAAGATATATGTTGTTTCATCTTATTGCTACTTTGCTCTTCATACTCAATTTCTTATAAGCACAAACATATACTTGAAATGTTATTGACAAATGACCCGAATGTTTTGAAGAGTGCTTCACATAATTGAATGAGTTTTATTATGCAAAGCAAATGACAAATTGAGTAGTTTGCCTAAATCTATTAAAAATAAATCTGTCTCTTTGCTCTCAACAACTTGTAAGCTAAATTCCATAACACAAAGTAGGAAAACTCATCAAATACCATTTCACCATTAAATTATATCTTGGGTCCGAACTCGAGCTGTACAGTGTAATGGAAAGCGAAACCAATAAATGTTAAAAAGCCCAATTGCAATTGATGTTCTAAACATTTCAATTGGCTCGATTAATTAATTAATGTTGCGTTTTAAACCGCAATTACTGTAAATTAGCTCAGATATTTCATATTGAAGTAACATGCCTGCCAATTAAAACTTTTTATAACCGCACCGCGCGCACAGCATGATAAATGCATAGCCTCCACCATGCCCCCTTCCATGGAGATGTTAAAATTTTACGGGCAGCAGGCGAAGGATGCGGGGCTTAATCGATTTTTGATTTCTTATTAATGACACGCACAGCATACGCGACGCCGGAAAGTGGGAATCTGCCTCTGTGTAGCATAATTTCACGTCTGATGTTTGGCAGGATGACAGGATAATATTGAACTGAAGTTCAATGAGCGTTTTAATTATGATCAGTGCTCATGTCCATCAGTTATGGCCATGTTTATTTTATAGTCGTACACACACGTTTTTATGTCACGAGAAATTATTAAATCAATATGTCAAACAGAAAAATGTACTATAAATATACTTCTATTTTACTGTCGTTAGTTTTGTTAGTTTCTTTTTGGGTCACCTCGCATGTCCCGACGCCTTGAACTTCATGTTTAGACAGGGACAGAGGCAGGCAATTGGTTTACGGTCCTTTTTTTTGGGGTTGTTTTCTTCAATAGCGAAGTGTGTTGCCCCATTTAATTGGACCGTCATTACATGACCAACATCGATAATCAGCGACGTTGCAACAGCGTGGCCAACGACTAAACCCACCGACCCAAATTCAAACCAAGCTCGAGTGGAGCAACTTGTGCTTCTCTCAAGCCAAAGCTGCTTAAAATTAACGGACGATGGAGGAAAACACACACACACAAAAAATAAACACACACATACACTTGCAAAAGAAACTTGTTAAATTAACTTGTAAGAAGTTTCCAGTTAAAACCGCTTGAATGCTTGGGAGCAGCCCTGGCATTAAGTTTCATTTTAGCTAAAATTTCATTCAATCCCTTAACAACTTCTGAAATTCTTGTTGATATTTAGTTAGTATACAGCAGAATACGTTTATTATTTTTTTGGTTTAATTAAAATTTAGGAGTTATTTCATTTAAATATTACACACTCTGCAAAAATCCAATTCCTACTATAAAAAAATAAATAAACGAATAAAAATTTATATGTTTTATTATACGTATATATGTTCTATTATACATCTTTTGAAACTACCAGAACCATTAACAATATAACAAATAAATATATTGAAGGTAAACAACTTCAGTAATAATTCTATAAAAGTCATTTTAAAAATATCTCAGTATATCTTTTAGAATTACATATCAATATTTGAAGGATAGTATTATCAAAAAACATATTATATTATTTAGCTTATGAAGTATTTCCAAACAAAAATAAATTTAGGACAATTTTCTTTCTTATTAAAACCATCTTGTTTGATGAAATATATGATTTATAAATCCTCTTTATTATTTACTATTCATGTATATGGATTGAATTGGAAAATAAGATGCACATTTCATTGGAATTTCTTACTGTGCATGCAACATATATTTATGTGAGTATGCCACAAGCACTTCATAAGTCTTAGCCTACCCACTACACATGTCTCTCTATCCCGCTCTTTTCCCCTCGCAAGCTATCTGCAGAGTCTTGCAGACAGTCTTAAGCCGGTTCTACAAAATGTGGACACAATAATTAAGTTTCAATTTGCTCGGCGTTCGCTCGGCAGCCCTTAAACTCCCTTAAACTCTCACACACACACTAAAATAACCTTTTGTCTGCCTTTAGTACTTGTGCGCTCTTAAGTAGGCAAAAGCAAATACAAATTTTTAATAGTAAAAAACAACGAGCGGCTTAATGAAAACTTTCCACTTTCTTTCACGTTTGTATCGCAGTAAAATGAAATCCCACAGATAAATTATGCGCCATTTAATAAAGCTGCCAAACGACCATTTGCCGCACAACTTTAACGCAAATTATGCCCATCAAAATGAGAAGCGACAATGTCAGTAGAAACAACAACCTGATAGGCCCGTGCATGAAAATCAGGATACGGGGGAGCGCGGGTGGTGTGGCGGGAATGCGGAATGAAGATGCGGATACGGATGCCGTTGCTGGCATGTCACAAGTGCCTTCGTTGATGAGCGAAATAAAAAAATAAATAAAATACACACGAAAAAAGAGCTCAGCAAAAGTCACGCAACGCACATTTAAAGTCTCAGCATTACGTATGCGAAATATCCCAAGGAATAAGGAGGGGAAAGAGGGTAGTGCGATATAAAAGTTGGCCTATAAGCCGCCAGTGAGGCTTAACTGGCAGTTGAAAACAGCCAGCAGAGCTCAGCTTCTTTCGAATGAGCCATGCCATGCATTTGCCAAAATGCGGCTGGCTGTCATCGACTTGGTAATGGACGACAGTGACTCATGTCTGCCTTCGATGCCTTAATGCTTTACGCAGGTAAAAAGCATTCGGTCACGACCCCTCCCCCTCGTTCCTCTTATAAGCTGTGAGCGTCAAATGAAATGAAATATATGTGTGTATGTGAGTAACATACAAGTCATTTGCATTTGCATAAAAAAGCGCGCGAAAAGCGCCAAAATGAATGGTAAAATGACGAAGAAAATTGTGGTTGGTGAGGCAATGCTGGGGCAGGTAGCCATTTGGAAAATGCTGCACGTACTGAAAGCCAACAAAGATTAACAAACCGAATACCGTGTGGCAGCACTGCACCATGTGGCAATTGCGTTGAGTACATAAATGAAAAGCTTAAGTTGATTTTCAAAATTGCAGCAGTAGTTACAAGCCCCAAAAAGCCAGTAAGTCGAGACTGCAATGCTCTTTTTAATATTTAATTTCAACTAACTATATAACAACTAATTAAATGAAAATATTCCTGTATTATTTAGCCTATGATGATTTTATAAATATATTCTTTTAATATATATCTGAATAATATTTAATATGCTTATTGTGTGGTGTGTGGTGTGGTGACTCTCTATAATTTAAAAGTAGTTTTCTACAAAATTCGACGAAAATCGAAAGAAAAAAAATAATAAATAAAAACACTTGACTTGGAGCAAGTAAAAGATATAATTAAACTAGATAAACTACGTTTCTTATATGGTAAATAAATTTAGATATTCGTTTATGTATCATTTTGGAAAACGCAAAAATAGAGAATTCAAACAGCTTTGAAAAAAGTTTATTTTATTTTATTTTATCAAGGCAATCAATATAATTATGAAGCATTATGAATTAGCACTTTTATCAATTCCACCATTAACATAAATATATAATATAAAATATATATCATTTCACATCTAGAATTTAAAAATAATAAATACCAAGTATTAATCTAAGCCACTTAAGTGAAAAATATACTTAAGCACTACTTGAAGCATATTTTAAATAACAAAATATATATAGATGAATACTAAAATGACAAAAGCAGAACATTTTTGGCCAGCTTATAATGATCGAATCAAGAGTAATTCTCATTTCTTTCCTTTTCAAATTAAATTATATATTTTCTCTGATTTGTATGCCTTAAGGACACACTTTAAAAATGTCTGCGGTCAGCAGATAGAATAATGCATCGCGTATCAGTTATTTGGGATCAGAATTATAATTCCAGTGCACTTAGCCCTCTAATTAAGGTTGCAAAATAAAGTAACTACATAAATAACTACATCACATAATAATTCAATTTTGAAGCATAAACAATTGAATATATAGTTGCCTTTATCAAAGTATATATCTGCCTGGGAGTCTATGACAAAAACAAGAGCAACTAGAATCGGGACAGCAACTTTCAGCAGCACCGCACCAATTTAATAAGTTTTAATACAAAAGTTGGTGAGCTTCATTATGGAACTGCTACAGCCGCTGCTGCTGCTCTGCCTGTAGTTAGTAGCCGCATCTGTATCTACATCTCTCTGGCTTTGTTTGTGTGTGTGTGCATAATATACATACGAGTATATGTAATTATGCTGCTGCATAGAGGCACATCTACCTCACGCTTTTCATTTCCCTGCTGTAGCTACTCAGCACTCGAGTGGGGATGTTTAAAAGCCGGTGGCTGTTGCTTTTCGGAGTGCAGTTGAAATTATTTTCAATTTTTTTATACCTTTGCAGACGATATACTATTTGTTACGCATTGAAAGAGAAGTCTTCTAACCCAAAAAGCATATTTATGATTAATCCTTAGGAGAGTCAGTATAGACATATGCGAGCTAGTGCATATTATTATGCTACTTTATCCAATAACTTGCATATGAACAATCCTTTGAAATATGAGTTCTTGTATGAAAAGCTTTTTTGTTGATTATGGTATCCTAAACAAACTTAGATTTTCTTATACTCCTCAAATTTGACACAAAAATTATTGAGATCAGACTACTATATATATAGCGTAAAGGCCATCGGTCTAAAGATGAAAACTTTTATGAACAACCTTATTGCTTTACCAAGTTATGGTAGCCAAACTCATCACATATGCGTATTATTATGCTTTCCACATTTGGACAAAATAAGTTCCGAATAAGATTACTATGTTATATGGAATTCATAGAATAAATCGCTCGGTTTTTAAAATCAATAATATAATTTGATTCGTTTCCAGAAGGGTATGTGATCTTCAGCATTCCTAACTCAGATGTTATGCTTGTTTATTTTTTTTTTTCGACATCGTCGCATTTCATGCAAATGAACTTAACTTGTTGTGCTCGCGAATGTATGTGTGTGTGTGTGTGCGCGTGTGTGTGCTTTTATGCAAATGAGCTTTGTTTGTGTGTGCGTTGAGCCATGTAAATGTTTAAACTTTGCCATTGCAGCTGCGTATAGCGCATAAGCGAACATTTCACAATTTTCTACGGTTTACGGCGTCACCTGATTTATCGCCAATAAATCAAATTTTAATTTTCCACACAATTAATATGATAATATTCGAGTACTGGCATTAAGCATATAAGGCTGATACACACACACACACACACAAATGTATGGAATCAAGTAAATGCGATTACCATTTTATACCATTTAAACTCCAAATACAGCGATGGCAACAAGAACAATGCCACAATGTAAATTCAACGGGCACAAGAATAAAACTCAAGCCCCACACGATAACCCTCCACCCACCTCTCATCTCTTCGCTTACAACAACAGTTACACAGAATGCAAAACAAAAAAAACTTGTTTAGAACGTTAGGCGGCAAAATCTGCAAACAAGTGTGCAACAAAGCGCACAATTGTAATTTAACTGCAGTCAGAGTCTAGTTGGTAACAACAACAACAAATGTTTACAACCGGCAATAGCAACAACCACATCAACAACAAATGTGCGCGCCTCAAGTGTTGTAAGCGGCTTTTGTTGGCAATTGTTTGGCAAATGCAGAAGACCTAAATGAACGGCGCTTTTGGGGAGGCGACGCGGGTAGCTAGCTGTAGTCAAATTGGTAGGCAAATGAAATGCACACACACTCAACATACTCAAACACACACATAAACACAGGCAGAGAGCGCATACATATATATAATCCACTTTGGCGAGGCAACAGCAGCTGAACCAAAATCGGATGTTGCACATACGCCCCGTTGCGACCTCGTCCTCGACATCCTCATCGTCATCACTGCCATTCCCGTTGTGCCTTTATCTCTTTCTCTCTTACCCTGCCTTGTACAATCCCTATATGCACCCTGTAAAGTTAGTGCGTCTGATAAGGCTGCAATGACTTCCTTACTTTTACATACAGCTTTTCTAATTGATTTTATGCTGCTCTGAACTAGCTAAACGGCCATCTGTCTTTAGGAATCTTTGAATAACTCTTTGCTTCTTTTTAAAAATATATAATTTGAAAACGTTTATATTTATGAAAAAAAAACAAACGTTTAGAAATGAATAGTTGAATTTGTTAGAAAATTATTTAAGTTCTTTTTATTAAATGTAAACACACAATTGAGTTATTGAATTTAAAACTAAGCTATGGCGCAACCAATAATTAATTAAATTAATATTATATAATTATTTACAATAAAAAACACTTTAACCACTTATTTTACAAATTAATTCCATTTAAGTTGCTATTCAACTATGTTGTGACCTTCAGCAAAATTTAAAACTTTGAAAACAAATTGTATACAGTCAAACATATACCCATTCGGCAGACAGACCGCCCGTCTAATAGCTCTTTAGACTAGATTATTGCAAATTGTAACATCCGTTTCTGGTTTATGCGCGACGATTCTTGCTTGACAAATGTCACAGCGAACGGCGTCAAACTATGCAAAGCTCCACTCATATTGCACACACTCAACAACTCCACCTCCCCCTTGTCCACACACATACATAAACACTGTCAACTGCCAACAAATGTAAAACAGCATAAAACACTCGTCGCTGCAACAGCAACCCCGTCAGCCCCGCTGGCCAACAAGCCACGTGTTGATGTTCGTGAAAACTTGACACTTATTTGTCTCTCGCACTCACACTCTAACTGTCTAGCTCTCCCTCTCTCTCTCTCTTCAACTCGCTGCCTGTATCCCTTTGTCGTGGCTCCATTTTTTTTTTTTGTATGGCATCGTCTGGCGCCTGTTTCTGTTTATGTTGTCAATTGTTGCACATTTGCCTGACGCTGAAACTTCTACAACTCTAAGACTCTGGGCCAATGCCCGTTGCTCTATGAAGCGAAAATAGAGTGAGTGGTGCAGTGGTGCAGCCAGCCAGCCACTCACTCAGGCAATAATAATGCCTAACAATAATGCATTTCACAATTGAAAGAGCTGAAACAATGGGCAGAGGAAAAGCATTTCCTGCAGCAGGTGAAAAAGAAAACCAACTGACCAAGTAAATACAGCTGCAAGAAGCTATTATTGCGGTCTTTAGTCGAGGAACAATTGCACAAAGTACAAGCTTAACTAAAGGGTTGCCAATAATAGAGCAAAGTAGACTCATTTAAAAATACATCCATATACCATAAAGACCTTTTATCAAAGAAACAGAAATGGAAATCCGAAAATGAATTTGACAACTTTTAACTTGTAATTATTTTACCTCATATATACTGATGGTTATATCAAGTTTGTTAAGCATGTTAATTTTTCATCCAACTCCATTTCAAAGTTTATTAACATCGAAATGCTTTGTGCATTTATATTATATATTTATTGCTTATATAAAGTACTCTTACACAGTTTATCCGGCATTTAGAGAGCCATTTAAGCTTAAGCGCCACTTAGATCCAATGGTCGCTTAACTTAATCAAGCGAATTCCGACTTTTGAATTGTTTTCAACTATAATTCAAATAAAAGTCCTTCTGCGTTCGTGTGGGTGCTTATGTGTGTATCTGTGTGTAGGTGTAGCAGTATATAATCACATTTTAATCGTCCTGAAAGGGACATCAGAACGTAGATGAAATAGCAACAGCAGCAACAACTAAAAATCCACATTAATGGATGCCCTGCCTCAAGAAACTTTTCTGCAATGTCGCAACGCACGGCCCAAAGACATAAAACAAAAGTTGCCCGCCACAACGCGCAGCCCCTGTTCAACGAACAGTTGCACGAAATAATGGCAAACACCAAAAGGGACCCAATCAAATGGAGTTGGGGACTGTGGCAGAGACTAGAAGACAGGACAAAAAGGAGCCCAGCTGGCGCTGGAGGCACCGTAACAAAGTGAAATGTTAAGAAATCTTCGCAAAACAAAATAAAACATAAAATACAATGCTGAAAATTAACGACAAATTGCGCATCATTAAAAACCAAAAGAGAGCACAATGAATGAATGTTAGGGAACTTTTGGGGGAAAGCACTCTTCGATGACTAAAGCCAATCATGAAGACAAAGCTGGGCGCCAACGGACAGGGGAAGCGAGGAGGAACATCCAAGGAGCACCTGGGTGCAGTCATTTATTTGATTACAAGACCACCACAAGACCGAACAACATCAAGAAAACACACACGCCACAGTGGCATATAGAGAAGCAAGGGCGCTTGTGTTAGCAACTCAATTCCCTTTGGAGAGATACTTTGTCGAATGGCAAAATATTTGCCATAGATTGCATGCAATTTACGCAAGCGGATTTGATACAATATATTCGAACGTTTGCGATGCACAGAATTTAAATTCGTTATTTAAAATCAAAAAAGTATTTTCTTCATTTGTATTTGAGTATCTAAATCCACTGAAAATCCAAACTCACTCTTAATACACCAAAAAGTTCACACTTGGTTGAGAAATTATCAAATTGATAAATTGTTTTAAATGCTTTTGAGTGAACAACTTTTGGAATAACAGTGAATCATTATATTAAAATGTATATTATAATCAAAGATTACTAATATTTTACATGTTATTTTATCATTACCATCTGCAGAAGTAAAAATTATACACAAATCAAAATAACCTTTACCTTTTCAGCGGCTACTCAAACATACATCTAAAATAAGCTAACCGATGCCAGGGACCGCAGCACTTAATTGTCAGACAAAGACAAGTACACACAACAGTTGACAGGCAAAGCTCGCAGCTGCAACTCCAAAAAAAAAAAAAGCTCAATTTTCGAGAGGCCAAAGCCAAAGCCAAAACCTAAACTCGACACTCAAAATGACTCACTTTGTGGCAATGGTGCTACCACCTTGTGTCGTTACTGTCGTGTGCTTGCAACCACCCCCGCTCTCTCCCTACCCCGACTAAGTGACAAGCCGTCAAGGTGCACGTGAGCTTCTCATTGGGCTTCTGCTATTTTTTTCACATGCCTTTTTGTCTGGCTGTTTCTTGTTGAACTTTAATATGAACATGTTTTTTTTTTTATTTTTTGCTCATTTTAATTTTGGTTGCTGATGTTGTTGCTTTTAGTACACCTCATTAATATGCATAACTTATTTTAATTGGATGCCTAAAGTGTTTCCATAGCATGAGAAGCAAAGGCCCAAAGTATTACACATCTAATACTTTGAAATTGTTAAGTTTACAAATTGATCGTGCTCGCTTTTAATTAAGCGCTAAATGATGCACAGAAATGTGCCCAAAACTTTTCATACAAAAATGGCATAAAAGTTGAATTCGTATCTAAAATCTATCTGAGCTCAAAGGCAACATATTTATAATATAATTTGGTATATTTTATTTGAATTCTGAAATTTACTGACCGATTTTGATTTAGATAACAGCATTGCTTCTGTTTGTTAACAAAATATAATAATTGCCCAAAAATCATTTTTATTTGTTTATTTTTTATTACATTTAGCCATATCTTAAGTCAACCTTTTTTAGGGTCTAGTCCATGCATCTGTTAATTTCCATTTGCTAAACGTTTTAATCAGCTTGTTTTTCACCAGACTAGAATCTTTCCATTAACTTTATGGCGGTTTAGACCCCGCACACCACCCACACTTCCACTATTCGCCAATTTTCTCTCTATTCCACGCTCGAATTTCTATTTTACTTTTTGTGGGTCTGCGGCTTCATTTTAATCAAAACAAAATGGAAAAGCATGCCGCAAAAAGGAAAAGGACATACGACAGCATGCTCGAACGAATGGTTCTTAACTATCAGATACCCTGTAGTTAGATTATCGATATATATTAGTTATGATTTATATAAAAACATTTTATATTCACAGCTTAAGCAAGTGCCTACATTTTTGTTCAACGACTAATTTTGCTGTATTACAAAAAGACCGACATATATGTTTCCTTTAAAGATACCCTTTTTATTTTGTAAAAAAAAGGTATATTTAAGGCAAACAAAAAAAACCCAAACCAAAAAAAAAAGAGTAGCAGCCACTAACAAAACAAACAATAACCCGTCGCTCCTTTTATGCCTCCCTTTTATACTGACATCCCTTATTGCCGCTGTTGTTCTAAAAAGTGTTTGCTTTGTTCGGGCTGTTGTTGTTATTATTGTTTGTTGTTATCCATTATTTAAAGCATAATGTCACAATAAACGTGAAAGGTGCAAAATGTTGCCCAAAGGCAGCCAACAACATCAATGACAACTATAGCAACAGCAGCAGCAGCAACAACAACAACTCAACTAAATAGCACTTTTATAGTTGACGCCGCTCGAGGCAGTATCACCGCACTCCGCCCCACCGTCCTTCGCATAAATTGTGTCGTATGAACTGAATGTGAAGTCTTCTACTACTTCTGATACTTCATCATTGCTGGCTGTGCAGTCGACAGCCCGTTCTAAGTCAACTGGCCAATGCTGCCCCAACTCGCTTGCCTCTGCGACAACTACAACAATAATGAAGTGAAATGCCCGTCGGCAACTTGGACAACTCGCATCGTTGCGAGGCGCCACCAATGTCATTCGCGTCACTTTCGGACTTGCAGTAACAGCTTGATACTGTTTTTGTTGTTGTTGAAATTGTTGACTTTTTGCCACAACTCCTCCTTCTCCTCCTGTACCCTGCCAAAATCCACTTGCTGCCTGATTTTTGTGCCTTCCGCTTCTCAATTGTTTCCAAGAAGATAAATTTGCTTGAAATGATTATATTGCCTGCTCTCGTTTTAGGTCTAATTAAGGGAATGGACGTCTATGTGTATAGCAAAATATGCACTGACGAAAAATATTTATATGATTATGTATAAAAACATATAAATATATTCAAATAGCTCAGGGATGTAAAATTATTTTCGAAGTAGCTGCAAATTAGATAAGCAAATTTCGATTACAACCAAATGTGTATTTCTATATTACAATTTGATTAAATATTAATAAAATAATGAAATATTTACAATATTTTAATACGATTATTTAATATCAAAAAATAGATATACTCTATATATACATACATATATATATATATATATATATATATATATATATATATATTTACTGACCAAGTTTAATTTAGATCTCAGCATGGTATCGTTTGGCTCTTATATCTATTAAAAAATGTTATAATTGCATTTTAGCCACCAGATTACAATCCTTCCGTAAAGATTATGCAGGTCTTGGCATACTCGTATATAGATTAATACTCTCAAAAACGATATAAGAAGTTACTCAATGCTGTGTGACTTCAATATTGAGAATATGCCTGAAAATTTATGACAACAAAAGTATACTTCTTTAATCAACCACCAAAGTCCAATTTCGAATCTTCAAAAAAAAAGGACCAACAATTTGTTGTAGTGTAAATAACCTCTAACCGCGGTCACATGAAAAACGTTTACATTACAGCAAATACTTTGTCACGTGCGTCTACACACAAACACACAAATACACTCTCATTGTGAGATGGTGTCGACCAACCGGCGGACGGACTAAATTTGAACGCACTTGACCTGCGGAGAGGCCAAAGTACGTAAAGCCATATGGAACCCATATACATAGATATTTATGCATGCGCAGCTTGAAATGCACATGTTTTGTGTTAGTCGATTTTGTCGGTTTGTCTGTTTGTCGCCGGTTTTCTTGTACGCTTTTCGGGCAAATGTCACAAGCACTTGGCGCCGATTGTTAGCTCAGCGTCTCCTACTCCCAAAGACAAGCAACAAGCAATATAAATAGCCACACAAGAAACTGTGCATGCACTTGTCGCTGTCCCTCTCCCGCTTTGTGTCTCTCTTCCATTTTTTTTCGCTCTCGTCTCTAATTATAGGCAAGCTAAATAACTATGTATGTATGCCTATGTGTGTGTACATATTTGGTATGAGAGAGGCGGAAGTTTGTTTAGGATACACAACTATTTGCCAGGCAGCTGCACACAGCGCTGGCTTTTGCTTTGCTATAAATTACCCCCATCCCTTCCCCGCGCTTAATGTCTAGACACACGCGGCACATTTCCAAATGATGCAAATGAAATTCACGCAAGTTGCAAGTTTGCAATCGCCTCGCAATTATAACACTTACCTATCGCTCTGCTCGCAGTCGCTTGATGTAACTCCAATTAGTACGTGGAATGTTATAAACTTATTTTTCTTATTGTTTGCTTCGTCCAGTTTTAGTTTTCTGTTTTGTGTTTTTGCTCACTTTCAGTCATATATAGCTAATCCGTTATGATATGTTCTAAGCAGGCTGCAAAGCAATTGATAAAGTGAAAAATATTAGTTAGTAAACAATTTAGGGGAATAGCAGATATATTGCGCAAATAAACCTAATCAATAATGGCCAACATTTATATTCGTTCTATTTAATATTATCAGATGATGGTTTCAATCATCAACTTAAACAGTCTTTTAAATGATTAGGTAGGTATATTTCAGAGTCAGGGTCTTCAATCGAGAGACAGCTTGAATAGTAGATAACCTGTATTCAACTGATAAATACATAGTAGACTGTTCAAAATTAAAAAATAATATGCCTTTAAAATTGCTATCAGAAATCGATATGAATCTATACGGGGCAGTTAACGATATAATGAAGTAAATTTAATCTGTTGACGCCTCCAGCTCTTTTAGTCTATATACCAAACTAATCTCTATGTACAATATATAAAAACTATTTTTATTTTCTTTCTTTATTTGTATTCAATATTCTAGATTTGAAATTTCACTGGACTTAGAACAAGCATAATGGACTCCAAAATATGTTTTTGCTAACAGAGCGCGCAGAACATTTTCAGGTAAATCTACCTTGCCTAAGCAGTGAAATATACACATATTTGAGTTGACATTTTGAATCGCAACCGTTTTGTTGTCTAGACCGGCGACGATTGCAGCAAGTTTTCTATGCCAAATGTGAAACAGAGAACATGAAGCGAACGAGAAACTTTTGCCCAACGCACTGATAAAACCGCACAGAAATCAAAAATCAACGGCATAAAGTTGCACGCGAAATCCACAATGAGAAAGCAACCACCCCACCACCCAACCATCCCTCCACACAACCACCCAGACAGTCCGAGCGCTGAGTTCCTGAGTCTGCTGGGAAAATCGCCTTCATTGGGGGTGGCTCTGATGCTGATGCTGACGCCGATGCTAAAGCTGACTCTCTGGGCGGCGTTTTGGCTGCGCGTCGGCGTTGTCAGAGGGGATAAGGAAGGCAGGTGGGCGCGCCTAGACGGTTGTGTCTCGCCTGAGCGATGCAAACGCTGCAGACAGTTTTCTAATGAAATAAGCAAGGTATGTTTGTGTTTGTGTTTCTTTGCGTGTGTGTTTAACTAGAAATGGAAGCGATTCAAATATTTGCAACAACAAATATCAGTTATATATATATTTATTAAAATATATTTTGAATTAAAAAATAGCTCGACGTTAGAAATTTTTCAGATTTGTTTATTATTCTTTTTTTAAATATACAATATATTTGTTCCTGCAAATAAATCCAAAAATTCCTTTAAAAATAAGTAAATTATCGAACTTTTTCATGTTTCGTACATTTCTATGGTTAGCTTTCGTGTCACGAAATAAAGCCCGACACGAGCTGAACTCTAGTGTGTACTTAGTAGTAACATGGCGCGTATATCCCGTTACACAAGACACACAGACTTAGGCAAGCAAACACACAACCTAGGAAAAACAAAAACCAAAAAAAAAAATTAAACATACTAAGCATAATCAACTAAAACAATGCTGCATACTTTTAGTGCACTGCCATAGTCAATGGCGGCAAAATACAAATACCGAAAAGTTTACACACACACACACACACACACACATATATATATATATATACACGTACACACACAAACTGCAAATTGACATTTTTGCGGGTAGTCGGAACTGAATTTCGAAACAGCGACGGCGCCAAACTGAAGGGATGACAGGGGGCGGGTGAGGGGATTTCAGTGGGGTTCTGACAGTTACTTTGTTGTGCCGGCAAAAAAATGCACAAAATGCCGGAATACCAAAACAAATTGCGTATTTTTGGTTTATTCACTTACCGGCAAATTTGCCGCATTGCCAGAGGCAACAACAACAATGGCCAGACGGAATTTTACCGTTAACCGTTGGCTTTTTTTTTCTTAGCAAAGCTATCCATGCAGTTGACACTTGAGCATTTTGCGGATGCGGCTGTAGCTGTAGCCGTAGAGGGCATTCAGTAAATAATATAGCCATACACAAACACACACATTTAAACACACACGCACAACACAACCAAATGAAGCACGATCTGCCGCGACACGTCCACACACGTCAATATTTGAATTGGTTTGAACATAAGCCAACCTACATGACTGTTAGCGGTTAGTCGCTGTTACTTGCTACAGCGTGATGTTAAGTCACTGTTATGCTCATTTGAGCTGTTAAGTAACTGCTTTTTATAATACTGCTTTGCCGTCAAGTTAGATGGGCACACTCTCACTGTTTCATTCTCAGTTAATATCGATACTACGTTATAGATGCCACATATCATAGCACCCACAAATAATTTTGTAAAATACATATTGTATGATTAGCGCTTGTGTGATATGACCGATAGCCATCAACAGAATTCTCTCAGCACATTTCAGTTGCCTCTCAAAATCGTATGATAATTCCATGCAACAGCTGATTTATTATGGCGCTGTTAAAACTGATTAAACAGATAAGCAGTTAGCAGATGTTAAACGCAATTCCAAACACCATTCAGTTTTTCAATTAAACTGGACACTGTCGAAAACCATTTCTCCATATAACATTAGTGCTTGGCTAATTGTATACGATAGCAGAGTAATCAAATTGTTTTTTTTTTCAAATATTTTGCACAACTATAACAGAAACAATACATTGCGCACTGTTACTAACATTACGGAGACTGTTAAGATTTATGTGTGACAACAAAAACAAAAAGGACCTGATCTAAACAAATTCAATTCCCACTGCAGAAAAGCAACAAGACGAAGAAGAAGAAGAAGGGGCAGAAGTGATCAAGTGGAGCAATAACAAGAAGGAGCAATAACAATTAGCAATTATCTAGCCGGTGAACATGGTGGAGGTGCAACTGAGAAAGCGCAACGCTTGCGTCATTGTGCTAGGCGACATCGGACGCAGTCCACGTATGCAATACCATGCGCAGAGTCTGCTCGAAGACAACTACAATGTGGACATCATTGGCTACATGGAGACCCGGCCATTGGACGCTTTGGCCGTGGCGCAGCCCAAATGCAAAATCCACGAACTACCCGCCGTGCCCGTAACGAATCTAACGCCTAAATTGAAGCTGCTGTTCAAAGCGATCTGGCAGACGTTGAGTCTGCTGATGGCACTCATCTCGATACGACGTCCCAATTTTCTGCTCGTCCAAAATCCGCCCGGCATTCCCACGCTCATCGTGTGCTATTTGTACTGCGCAGTAACCCGTACCAAGCTCGCCATCGATTGGCACAACTACAGTTATACAGTTCTGGCGATGGGCATGGCCGGTGGCGAGCAGAGTCGCCTCATCCGGTTTACCAAACGGTTGGAGCGATACTTTGGCGCCAAGGCGCACACACATTTCTGCGTCACTCAAGCCATGAAGGAGGATTTGCAACGCAACTGGAATATTGGGTAAAAGCAACGGTATTTTTTTTTTGTTACCCATCATCATCATCATTGTCGTTGGTCAATCTTCGCTTGTTACAGGCCAGTTACTGTGCTGTACGATCGTGCGCCGGCGATATTCCATCCGATTGAGTTGGCGCAAAAGCACGATCTGTTCATGAAGCTATCGAAGGATTACGCACAATTCATGCCGCACTGCTATGCGGATCTGAAGCAGTCGGGCGTTGTCGAATCGACGGCACTCACCCAGAAACTGTCGAATGGAACTGTGCTGTTTAAGCCGCAACGGCAAGCGATAGTTGTGTCGAGCACCAGCTGGACGCCCGATGAGGATTTTGGTATACTTTTGCAGGCGCTGGAGTCATACGAGTGCGTCGCTTTGGCCGAGCCGCATGTATATCCCTCGCTGCTGTGCATCATCACCGGCAAGGGGCCGCAGAAGGCGCAATACGAGGCGCAGATAGCGAAAAGGCAATGGCAAAAGGTATCGATTGTGACGCCCTGGCTGGAGGCGGAGGATTATCCCAGCATTTTAGCCAGCGCCGATCTTGGTGTCTGCCTCCACTGGAGCACCAGCGGCCTCGATCTGCCCATGAAAGTGGTGGACATGTTTGGCAGTGGTCTCCCAGTCTGCGCATATAATTTCAAATGGTGAGCACTCAAATTATGATCGAGTTCCTATATAATTTGTTAATTTTTTAGTCTGGACGAGCTGGTCAAGCATGGCGAGAACGGTTTCGTTTTCAGCGATCATGTGGAGCTGTCGGAGCAGCTGCGCATCTGGTTCGAGCACTTTCCGAACAATCCCAGCATTGTCGAGACTCGATCCCGTTTCGGTCGCAGCCTGCACCAATTCCAGGAGCTGCGCTGGCGCGAGAATTGGCAGCAACGTGCTGCACCCGTATTGGAGGCATTTCTTTAGGCAGTTCTTTTTCTTTTCTCTTTTTTTTTTTTTTTGATAATCTTAGATGTTTCCAAATAAAGTTTTTTGACCACTACAGAAGGGCATTTGATATGACATGATATATTCGTACAGTGATCGGCCGATTTTATTTGCACTTTCCAGATCAATATTATGATAACAAATTTAAAATGTAATTACTTGGTAATTCCCTTAGGCACACAGCGATCCTTACTCATCGATTGGGCGGTCAAGATAAGATTTTGCGTATTGCAACTAAAATTCACGATCCATAAAAGTATAATTTCGGCATTAAATTGAGTAAAAATATATTTAAAAAAAAAAAGAGGATGTGTGCGGAAAAGTGATGTCCGCCAGTTTGAAGTACCACTGTACTATATCTAAATCCTGAATATAATGTAGGATTTCATACATTTCCATTAGCAAACATTTATTTCGAACAGCTTTTTCTATTAAAAAAATAAAGGTTTGCAATTTATTTTACAAGTTTATTTAATAAAAATGATTTATACTCACATTGTCTGATGTAAGAAATTACAATATAATTATAATTTACACATAGAAGAATTGCAAATTATGATTGCATTATGTAAAAAGATTTAATTCCAGAGCATTATATATTAAGCAATTTGTTTGCCGCTTATATATCTTCATTTGAATATTGCTTCAGTTGCCAATTATTGTCAGTCAGTTCTGATTCAGTGGACTCTTGCAAAGTGGACACGACTTAAAGCCATA
Source organism: Drosophila basisetae (assembly GCA_035041595.1). NCBI lineage: Eukaryota > Metazoa > Arthropoda > Insecta > Diptera > Drosophilidae > Drosophila > Drosophila basisetae. Next base: position 1,607,521 of record JAWNLB010000147.1, on the reverse strand, counting down.
CTGCCGGTATGCGTAAAGGCATTCTGTGTGCAGTGCATGCTCACAATCCAGATATGTCATGGTATTTTCCGTCAACATGGGTTCACAGCATATGACGCAATCTTCGCCCACCTCACTGATCTTGTACACATTTTCCGAGCAGTGTGGACAAGTGGTTCGGATCAATCTGCACGTTGCGTAGCACGTATTGCACAGTGCATGGCCGCATCGCACTCTCTTCATCCCGTTAGCAGTCATTACCTCATGACAAATAAGGCATTTATCGCCGGGCTTACTGAAGTGCACATATATACTTTATATATATATATACTCGTATATATGTATATATATATATACAATACTTGCCTTCTGGGATAGCGTTCCTGGTTACCATCAGCAGTGTCGTTCCTCGAATTCTGATATTGCCTTTGTTTGGATGGACGTTCGGGCAAAGCCAAATAAATTGCAGCCGCTGCAGCAAGAATTATACCGCCGAATGTAAAAATGAATTGTAGAGTCATAGTTATCTTCACCGCATAGACGTCTTAAAATCACCAGCACAACTATCAATATATATTATTTATTTTCGCTAGTGAATCGCAGTTCATACGTTTGCTAAATGGTACGATAAGATGTGAAATCCCTTAATAGTGTTTTGATCGGGCGTCCGCGACACTTGGATGCCAGATTGCTCAAATTAGATGAGAGCTGCCACGTTGTTTTCGTTGTTTGGATGGGTATTCGATTAGTGTGACCAGCCGAAGTACGTATTTTAAGAGAGTTTATCTATACATTGTTGGGTCTTAAACAAAAGTTAATTATTTTTAAAACAATCTAAACAATATTTATAAGCAATGTGGACTATTGGAAACAATGTAACACCGTATGGGAATTTCCTTCTTTTTTCAATTAAAAATGTTGGTATTTTTACATAACCAATGGATCGGTCACACCGGCTCCATTTTAATTCAATGGTTTTTTTCTGACGGAAATAAGTTAAGATTGTAATTGCAGCTGCGCTGCATTTGCAAATATCCATTACTAGTGCAAATAACAAGCGAGTAACAATTTGGCAACGCTCGTGCTACCGTGTGTATGCTATCGATTCGAGTGCAGTGCCGGGCAGCAAACTCCACCCCAGTCCACCTCCACCCAAGTCGAGCGATTTTTAGGTGTAATTAAGCACTGATAAGATAAACACTGTTCAATAATAATTGTGAAATTAAGAATATGGCGGAACGCGAGCGCAGCATCCATGAAATGCTCAAAGATACACCGTCAATGAACGACAGTTGCGGAGCTGTCCACAGTGGCACCGAGGGCGGAATCGGAATGGGCATGGGGATGGGGATCGGCATGAGCGGCAGCGCAAGCAGCCACAGTATTGGAACTGGTATACCGTTAAGTACGAGCAGCAGTTTGCCATTGCGAAATCATTCTGGTGGGAACTAGAACATAAGCAACAATATGCAAATAACTTACGTCTTTGTCTCAAAGCAGCACCAACGACACCCATGTCACCGACAAGTCCGCAGACGAGCAATGGCTTCCTAACATCAACAGATGGCAGCAGCAGCCTTATACGGACAAGTGCGTCCAAGATTGATAGCATCAAGAACTGGAGCATATCAACGTACAAATGCACGCGACAGATAATGCTCGAAAAACTGGGCAAATCGCAGCGCACCGTCGACTCGGAGCTGGAGGCGCAAATCGAACAGTTGCGGGAGACCCAACGAAAATATTTATCCATTTTGCGACTGACACGCGCCTTCAGCTCACATTTCCAGCATGTTGTTGTATCGCAGCAGGCGCTAGCGGATGCCTTTGCCGATCTGGCGCAAAAGAATCCCGAACTGCAGAAGGAATTCATCTGCAATTCGGAGACGCAACGCAACTTGACCAAGAACGGCGAACTGCTCTTGAACGCACTGAACTTTTTCATCTCGTCGGTGAATACGCTGTGCAATAAGACCATCGACGATACCCTGCTAACAATACGACAATACGAGACGGCGAGGTGAGCTCCATTTCAATTTTGATACTCCCAATTAATAATCTGTTGGAAATTAAATTCTCGGTAGATTTGTAAATTGGTCAATAGAATTAGTCAAAGTCAATACCCCTATTCGCAATAATTTCAATAATAATGTATCCATTTTTTTTTTATATAAATGCAATTGAAATAATTGGCGAATTATAATTTTTTGAGCACAATTATTAAATGTTTTTGTGCAAAACTATCAAACTATCCGTATGTAAAATGTTGCCAATCGTTTGCAGAATTGAATTCGATGCCTATCGAATGGACTTGGAGAACACGAAGCCAGAGTTAACGGATGCGGCGGCGTCGCTAGAGGAGACCCAGCGCAGTTATGCCCATCATAAGGATCTGTATGAGAAGCTGCGGGGCGATGTCGCCGTGAAAATGCAATTTCTCGATGAGAATCGCGTAAGTGTTTGCATACAAAGTGTGCTTCATTTAACGCCAGTTAACGAATCATTTCAACACAGATCAAAGTGATGCACAAACAGCTCATACTGTTGCACAATGCCATTGCTGCATACTTCTCGGGCAATGCCATGGCACTGGAGAGCACATTGAAGCAATTCAATATCAAGGTGAGTACGCCGCCTCCCAAATGCAATTGCAGAAAATACTTTAATCTCTTCTTGCATCTGCCTTGCAGTTGAAATCGCCGAATAACGTGACTGGTTCATGGCTGGAACAGTAGTGGAAGCCGCCTCCACATCAGCACCCTCAAAACAAGAAGTAAAAAAAGCAAAAGTATTACCCCCTTATATAGCACATGAACCATTTTGTCACCAACATGCCGGCACTATGCGTATATTTCAAGTATAGCTGAAGGAGTACGCTCTCTTTAAAAGCTGCATGACTCAATACAATATTTAAGTCGGAATTCCTAATTTATAAGCAAAAAGTGTAAGCGAGCACAGTCCATATTACATATATATACATATATATATATCAATAATTTTTTTGTATGTAACAACGTATAAATTTCCACACGCAACTCATACTTAAAATAGTTCCTTCTGTTTCCAAATTAATCTTTTAATTGTACAATGCGGTCGAAAAGCGCTTAGTGCAATATCTAATTATATACATTATTATATTATATATATATTATATCATATATATTATATTATGTATATATTATATTATATTATATGTGTTGTATTTTAAGCTTTTAAATTTTCACTATGAAATGCTTAAAATGATTACATCTAGGACACAGAACAAACTTCATGACATCAACAGGCCTTAAGTGCGCCTATAACACTTGCCTAACTAGCATTATGTTTCCATTTTTGTTTTCTATATATAATCCTTTGTATATTTCAACATGTAAACCACACGAAATACAACAAAGTGAATTAAACACACTATAGAACTTTTCGCTAATGTATAGTTTAAACTAATTGTTTACTAGTCAACGTATTATTTACAATCAAAGGGAAATATACAAATAAAAACTTATTTAATTACACATAAATCAAGATGCGAACTCAATTCTAATTCTTCTCCAGCTTCAAGTCGCTGAGCTTTTCGTTAAGCGCAGCTGACTCATCGTCCTCGGCATTAAACATGTCCTACAATTGAAATAATTCAATCAAAAATTCAATCTCCTACTGAAGATCTGTACTTACCGGATCGTAGATGACTTTAACAATTAATGAACAGCTCGGACAAGTGGCCACCTCTTCCCCCTCCATCAACTCCTCCTGTCAAAAAGAAACCAAATTTTATTGATAACTGCCAACTGTCTGTGATTTGATTCTGATTCTGCTTTACTTTCGAAATTTGAAATCGATCGCCGCAGGGACATGGATAGTAATATATCTCATCCTCCTCGTCATATTCGAAATCCTCAATCTCGACCTCATCGTGGTAGATGCTCATTGCTTTATTGCTCAATTTCCACGTTGTTTATCACTTTGTATTATGCATTATAACAAAAATAATAAGACGCATTGCACATGTTGCGGCAGCGGCGCTGCCAACTTGTTGCAATTAACAGCTGATGCCCACTGTAAACAAATCGCAAAACGTTTGTCAATTTCTCAAATTGCGCCAGACATTTGGGTGAAAATGGCCAGCAACAAGAAGTATAGCGATGTGAATCTCTACGAGCTGCTCGGCGTGTCCATCGAAGCCGAGCAGGCCGAAATACGCAAAGCGTATCGAAAACGCGCCCTCGACTGCCATCCCGATAAAAATCCCGACAATCCCCAGGCGGCTGAGCGCTTCCATGAACTATCTAAGGCCCTGGAAATACTCAGCGATGCGTCGGCCCGTGCCGCTTACGACAAGGTGCTGAAAGCGAAAAAGGCAGCCGAGTTGCGTACAAAGCAATTGGACAGCAAACGGCAAAAACTGAAAGAGGAACTGGAGCAGCGAGAACGAGCTGCTCTAAGCAAACTGCAAGCAGGACAACCTTACAGCAAGGTGGGTAAGAGCGATGAGGAGGTGCTGCATGAGCAAGTTGAGCGGCTACGACGCGAGGGCTCTAAGCTGCTCGAGGAAGAGCAGCGAGCGATGAGGGAGCATCTACAGCGCAACTATAATGAGCAACAGCAGCAGCGGCAACAAGATAATGCATCCACCTTTGACTCCGCCACGCATCGCATCAAGATCAAATGGAAGGCGGAGAAGAGCGATACCAGCAATGGCGGTTACTCGCGGGAAAAGCTGATGCAGTATCTCAAAAAATATGGCGAGGTGGTCGCACTGGTCATGAACGCAAAAATACGGGGTCGCGCCATGGTAGAGCTAAAGACGCGCGAAGCCTGCGACATGATATTGGCCTATGAGAAAGGCAATTCGGAAAATCCTTTGCATTTCCAATGGGTGACGCCGCCGGCGCAAGATAAACAAACAAGTGACAAACCAACGACGGCGTCGAGTGGTGCAACAGTGCGAGACTATGAGGATTTGGTCATGCGTAAGCTGCGCCAAGCGGCGGAGCGCAAACGTTTAATTGAGCAACTAATGAAAGACGAGGGCAATGAGTAATCGATAAAAAAATACGTAAAAAATGTAGCATAAGCTAAATGCACACCAACAAGTTGGCAGCATTGTCATCAGCTGGAAGCACTTGTTGTATTATAAGATACATTAAATTGTCTTTGTAATTTGTAACAGGCATAGAATTAATTAAATTATATATATATACATATATATATATATATATAAATATACTCATCTAAATTAAATGTTTTAAAAAATGTAAAATATAAAGCAAAGATCCTAAATATATTTAATATTAAGAATATTTATTTTAAAGTAGGTATATGCATTCTGAAATTAAAGGGCATTTTAGAGTCGTTGCAACAGTTGCTTGCTTGTTTGTCAATTAAATGAGTGCCAAAATGCCACGAGAGAAAAAATAAATTGCAGTGTTTAGTGTTGCAGGAAACAGTAGACTTATTGTGAATTTGGAACTAAAGCGACATGGAAAAACGACAGCGCGAGCTGGAGTCGCTAGTGAGCACTCAAAAGGAGCAATTGTCGCGATACGAAAAGCGCTTGAAAGGTGACTTGTTGTGCAATAAACAAAGCATTCAATTGTTATTTGACTCAAAAAAAAAAAATAATTGCAGACGTGGTTACAGCGTACAAGGGTTTGCTCAAGGAGAAGGAGGCGCTCGAGACCAGTTTGGCGGCGCATGCTGAGGCCACGGCCGTCGCCAGCGATCCAGGCGCTAATCCCTGCGATGTACCCAGTGCCAGCGCAGATGTGGCTGATGGGGGCAGCGATGATGATAGGGGACAACTGCAGACGCAAATCATCACGCTAATGAATTCGCTGGCGACGCTCTCAGCGGAAAAGTCACGTATGGAGGCCTCGTTCCAGGCGGACAAGAAGCAGTTGCGTACGCAAATTTCCCAGAAGGACCAGACCGTCCAGGAGATGCAGGCCAAGGCTAAGGAGCAGCAATTGCGTGCCAAGCAAGACGTCGACGAGGTGAAGGCCAAGTGGATTGTGGAGCGGCAAGAGCGTGAGAAGGAGACCAACAATCAAATGATTATGCTGCGTGAACTGCAAAAACTCTACGCGGATGAGCGTCATCTCAAGGAGAACATCGAGATGCAGCTGAACAACTTCAAGACCCAGTTCGCCAGCAATGAGGGCGAGAATAGTCGACTGCGTGACCTTCAGCTGCAGCTGAAGGAGGCGCGTGCGCAGCTAAAGCATAGCCAAGCCAAGGCAGACCAGACAACGGCTGCTGCCCAGGCGACGGAGAACAGTGCACTGTTGCAGCAGGTGCGCCTAGAGATGCAGCAGCTCAAGGAGCAACATGCTGTCGCAATCAAACAGGAACAGCGCCGTGTGCTGCGTGCCGAGGAACAGAGTCGACGACAGACGGCGTTGCACGAGGATCGTGTGGCCAATCTGGAGGCGCGCCTGGCCGAACTGAGCAGCACCGTGGGCAGCTATGATCGACTGCGTCAACAGGATCAGGATAACATACATGCGCTCAAGCAGCAGCTGCACGAACTGGAGCAGGCCCACAAGGGTAATGCGCCCGCACCGGGTTTGCTCAGCGATGCGGACATGGGCTCGTTGGTGGATGAGATTGTGCGGTTGAAGAAGCTGCTTATCAATGCCAATGCCCGCTCCTCGAATCCCATTGACCTGAGCCAAGTGCTCGGCAGCATCAGCAGTAGCCATGCAGCAAAAGCCGTCGACAGTCATGTGCAGTGCGAGCAGCAGCTTCAGAATCTGCAACAGCAATTGCTGGACACAAATAAGCATCAGCGGGCGCAGCTGGAGCAGAAGATCCAATTGCAGCAGACGCACATACAGACGCTGCAGGATAAGGTGCAGGTGCTCAATCGCAACATAGACGACGCCGAGCTGGAACTAAAGCAGCAGGGCGACAAGATGCGAATGGCCCTGAAGAATGAGCGTGCCAAGTGGCAGGAGGCGAAAGCGGAGCTGGAGAATGAGACACGCTGCAAGCTGAATGAACTGGAACAGTTGCTGCAGAAGCAGCGACAACGATCGCTGCAGCTGCTCGACGAGAAGGAGCAGGAGATTAAAACATTGCAAACCTCCTTCGAAGTGTTTCACAAGCCCAATGCATCGCCACTGGAGGCGACGGAATCCTTTGCCTACTCCTCTGACGCGGACAGCGTGGCGGATGTGGAGGGTGAACGCGAGGCGAAGCTTAAGCTAAAGCCGAAAAAGCTATCCCTGGGCGACAACTGTCACATGCTGCACTATGCCAATGAGCTGGCGAGGAAGGACATTGAAATAACCACGCTGCGCAAATCTAAATATGCAGCCGAGTCCACGTTGCGCAAGGCTATACAGGACAAGGTCAGCGCCCAGCAGGAGATGCACGAGAAGATGGAGTATCTCGAGGAGCAGGTGGACAGGTGAGTCGCAACTCTTCAGCTAATACGAGTATCTCAGTTAAAATTTCTTCTTTTTCGCTTCTCAGGCTGGAGCGCTGCAAGACGCGCGAAGGGGCTAATTTGGAGTACCTGAAGAACGTCATCATTAGCTTCATTGTCACCCGGGATGCGGATGACAAGCGTCACATGCTGAACGCCATCAGCGCCGTTCTGCAGTTTACCACCCTCGAGATGCAGACGATTAACGCCGCATTCCAAAAGAAGTAGTATCTTAACAGTTCTCCCATTACTGAGTAGTTCATATGTACATCAGAATAAATACTATATTTAATATAATTTATGGGCAGTTCCCCAGGAAGGCCCTCCGTAACCGAAATCTTAAAAAAGAAATCTGTCTTCATTTAGAATTAAACAAATTAACAGACAATCTCAATTTTCAACAATAGCATTGAATGCTAGCTTTAAAATTTCGGCTTTTATTTCTATCGATTCTTATCGATAAAAAATATATATTTTAGGTATCGAACAGGTATCCCCACATTTATAAATAAGCAACTAATATTACGAAAAGCCTGCCACAGGATATTTCTTTAGGTGTTCAGCCACTACACCCGGAAACATGGCCAGAAACTTGTAGCGGCTGCCCATTTGGTTGGCATCGGTCAGCATCTTGTAGCCGGAGCGTATAATATCCTGATTCTCGGGCAGTGCGTTGGCCAGCAGTTGCTCCAGTCGAAGCTCGCCCTGCATTCTATACAGAAAATCGCCTTGCTGCACTGGTCCACAACAGTGGACTTGACTGTGCTTCTCCACCACATGCTTAATGTGCCTAAAGTCGACATCAGCAGTCAGATCCGCAGTGCCCGGCGCCAGCAGCGGTTCGTGCAACGCATGCTGCTTGAAGGCACGAAATGTGTCCGTCTTGTCGCCCAAGTGGCCGTAGTCCATGATGAGCGCAATGCCGCCCTGCCGCTCCAAACGATCCGCCAGCAAGACCACATGTCGCTCCGTTTCCAGAGAGTACTCCAAGCAGCTGCGCGTCTCCTGCGGCACAGGCTTAAATAAACGCGACACTGGCGTCTGTGACTTGGATAACACATATCTAAAGTCAGCGTTCTTCATCTCAGTTTCTTGGGTGCTGGGCACATCGATGAGCACCTCCAGCCATTGACCGCTGACCAGCTGCAGCTTATGCACAGGCAGCGCATCGAAGAACTCGTGCGCCAACACCAGGGAAAACCCGGGCGGCACATCTTCCAGGTGCCGATGCCAGTAGGCCTGGACGCCCGTTGCGGTGGTGCCCACTTGATAGTGTGGCAACTGTGCCTCCTCCGGCACCGTCTCATGCTTATAGCAGAAACGCTGCGCTTGCGCCTGACTCAAATACGGACTAATCTCGACCATATGCATGGTGAAATCGGCTCCCGCCTTAAACTTGGTCAGCACCTTGAGCACATCGCGCGCCAATGTGCCACGTCCCGGTCCCAGCTCGACCAGCTGAAAAGGTGAGGGGCTACCCAGTTTCTGCCACTCGGCCAACAGCCATATGCCCACAAGCTGGCGGTGGAATTGGACTAAAATTATCTGCGGAGATATGAAGCTCACTTTCGCTCACCTCTCCAAAGATCTGTGATATCTCTGGCGATGTGATAAAATCACCTTCCCGTCCAAACACATCCGTATGCATGTAGTAGCCACTTTGCGGATTTGTGAGCACTTCCCGCATATACTCTGCCACTGTTATAGGGCCGGTGGCAAGGATTTTAGCGGTCAGCTGTTTGGTCAGGTTACCCTGGCTAATACCATGGCCAGCAGCATCCTCTTGTGTATTTGACTGCTTCTGCTTCGGTTTCACATTGTTCGTTTTGGACACGGCTGCTACATTTAAATTGGGACGACGCACAGATTTGTAGCTGTAACTGCGTCGGCTTCCAATTCGCAACGCCTCGCGTAACATTTTCAATTTTGGTTGTAAAAACATATCGATACCTCGATAGTAACAGGTATCGAAGTCTTTGCAGCGCTGCTTTCAATGAATAACGGTCCGAATTGCCAACTTGTTGAAAATCTCGTTAAGTGTGCTCGCTTTTATTTAAATATATTATTTTCTAACCAACGCTTTGTATTACATATCGATTTTGTCAATCATTCAACTTATGCATCATTTCTCCCAATTCCTAAGGCAACCTCACATCGGCAATCACCTGTTCATTGTCGTAGATCTCCTTGGCATAGCACAGATTGGGATAGTCAAAAGCGGCACCATAGCGATTCCTGCAGCCAGTGGTGGCCTTCTCGCCGGGAGTGTACACAGGCTGGCCAACGAAGTTCGTGGTCGCAAAGTTGCAGGTCAGCACGAAGTGGTTGTAATAGTCGCGAGAGAATCTCACAGCGGCACAGCCCAAATGGGTGTTCTTCTCGGCAATGGCAATGGTGAACTTGCCCACATTCCTGTTGGGCAACTCCTCGGGGAAGCTAGCCAGCATGTCAGGCGATGTAATAGCGCGCTCCTTGAACCAGTTCTCAATCTGCTCCTTAATTATCTGATGGTGTGTTCAAAAAGGTGTACCCGCGAAAATTAAAAATTCGCGATACTTTTTGAACACACCTACATGTACATACGAGGTGTACCCGCGAAAATTAAAAATTCGCGATACTTTTTGAACACACCTACATGTACATACGAGGTGTACCCGCGAAAATTCAAAATTCGCGATACTTTTTGAACACACCTACATGTACATACGAGGTGTACCCGCGAAAATTAAAAATTCGCGATACTTTTTGAACACACCTACATGTACATACGAGGTGTACCCGCGAAAATTAAAAATTCGCGATACTTTTTGAACACACCTACATGTACATACGAGGTGTACCCGCGAAAATTAAAAATTCGCGATACTTTTTGAACACACCTACATGTGTTCAAAAAGTATCGCGAATTTTGAATTTTCGCGGGTACACCTCGTATGTACATGTAGGTGTGTTCAAAAAGTATCGCGAATTTTTAATTTTCGCGGGTACACCTCGTATGAACATGTAGGTGTGTTCAAAAAGTATCGCGAATTTTGAATTTTCGCGAGTTACGTATAATCGAATTTCGATTTTTTTGTAGCGTTATGTTGGTACTCATGTCTCTCACTTATGCCGACAAGCTCGGCCATTTTGAATGTTCACTTAATTGTTGACAGCTGCTTTGCTTGCACGTGTTTTGGATCGTCTTCGATTTTTACCTATTCAAAAAAATGGATCAAAGAACCTGTATCAAATTTTGTGTGAAAAACGAAATTAAGTGCGCGGATGCATTCCGAATGTTGATTGTGGCATACGGAGAAAAAAACGCCCGGATTTGTGGAAGAACAAAAATTGGCTTTTGCACCACGATAACGCCCCTGCTCACACATCGTTGCTTGTGCGCGACTTTTTGGCCAAAAACAACACACTAATGATGCCGCAACCACCGTATTCCCGTTACGCTACGCTTGACGAGATAAAGACGGGATCGAAGGAGGAGCTGAACAAGATAAAAAAAAAATGATTTTTTGAAGTGCTTCGAAGATTGGAAAAACCGTTGGCACAAGTGTATAATATCTCATGGGGATTACTTTGAAGGGGACAAAATATATATTCATGAATAAATAAATAATATCTGAAAAAAACACAAAATTCGCGCTACTTTTTGAACACACCTCGTATGTACATGTATTGCCTCTATTTATTTATCGTCACAGTAGTAACAATTAATAATTGTTGCTCATTTAAAACTCTTTTTTAATGGTTAATGAGAAGCAATGCAATTAATGCTTAAATCAATTTTGTTCAATTAATAATTAATATAATAATATAGTAATTAATTAATAACGATTATTAAATTACATTATAATATTATTCAAATGTTCTTTTGTTTTTCTTACAAAACGACGGCTATCTACGTTCACATAAGTCGATATTTCTTTTGAAAATTTAATCACAAAATATTATTTGCTTGTGTACTCTGTATTTTTATTTGAAAATTATCATTTTTATTTAAAAAAATTCAAGTTTGTCGAGATATCATGAATGTGAGATACATTTCGAAGGGAGTGTTGCGAAAACCGTTACCACTTTGACCAAATGGAAAGGAGCGCACCAATTCCGCGATTTAAAAACAGCGTTGGCCGCTTTTTAACGACGGGACCGGTAGCTGGGTATCCAATAAGAGTCGGTCGTTTAACCGTTAGCGCAGTAACCAGACGTCCAATGAATGAACGACGATGGCGAACTGCAGTCACAGTTGGAATCCGAACAACAGATCCGTAGGCTGCAACAGGTGAACGTCTGCCGTCCACTGCCTTAATTGGTCGAAAAACTGTTGGTCCATAGAAGGCTGCAGGTCGACTAGAAACAGGAGCAGTATGAACGGAAAGGTTTCCCTACGCCGACGCAGATTCCATAAGCAGGGCAACTCAACAGGACAACGAAAATGACAGACATTTTTGGTAATTGCATCAAAGTAATCCTTTTAATTATTTAGCCTGATTGTTGCTTGTTAAGAACTGATGGTGTTTTTACTAAACACATAGCTTTTATAGGTGCAGTTACATTAGTAAGAGACTTTTTTATTCAGTTCGCCCAAGATGAGATAAGACCCTTATGGAGCTTTCTCAGTTTGCTCTGAAAATTAAAATTCACAGCGCACTTTAAGTGTAAATAATTGCACAACGTCGTTGGTATTATGACTGATGATATCATAAGAGTCAAATCAGTTTGGTCAAATATGCACATATCGAGAGCCAATACGATTTTCTGAAACTCAACTGCCTGTAATTGCTTAACTTGACTATTCAAATAGAAGTAAACACTTGTAATAGCCATTTATTAATGAATTCTCTGAATAGCTTATATTCCGTAGAAACGATTTTAGCTTGTGTGTGTCTACCCTATTTTGAGGAGTTGGCAATTATGCTACTTCAGCAAATTAAACAAGGTAATTATAAGGTGTGGAACGAGTTTAGCGAACTTAAAAAAATGCCTCTGTGAATTGCTCGACGATTAAGTCTCACCAATCTGTAAAGTCATATGGCCAGAAATTAAATTGTATGTCTCAGTACGAGTATATTATTATGCACTAAATGTGCATTTCTTAAAGTCATTGAATGAACTAAGCAGTATTTCATATATGTATTTATGTTCATGTATTAAATATGTTGTATAAAATACTAGTCCAAATCCAGGACTGCTTCGGCAAGTCCAATGCGTTTGGCCTCCGCATCATAAACAGTATAAAAGCGCGCCAAGAAGATATCTCCAAGCACCCAAAAACTGCTTTCGATAGGCGCAAATCCACTTGTACAAGTCGCCTCCTCTGCAGTCTCTAGTCTTACAACATAGTCTTCGGGCCTTAGTGTAAAGCTCTCGTCTCCAATGCGAAACTCAATATCCAGCAGCCCCTGCCTGTCACAGCTGACGGCAAAGTTATCGTTCTTTATCTTTGCCCCAATCGCCTCTTGTACCCGACTGAATACGGTTTGGGGTATTAGAATCAGTGAGGTACCCGTATCCAAAATGGCAGTGACTGGGCCATGGAAGGGACGACTGTCCACAAATATGGCCGATATTTCAAACTGCCAGTAACCGAGAACAGACACTGGTACATAGTGCAACACGCCCTTGTAGCGGGAGCTATCGATGCCCCCAAATAGAATCTCGCCTCCGTAGAGCTCGCCGGGCATGCGACGCAGATAAACAGAGAATATGCATCGCTCGAACTGATGCTGCTGGCAGAAGAGCTCCAGAAACGGGGTCGAGTTTTGCCAACCAATTTGGCTGAACCCCAGCCCAACAATGCCATCGAAAGTCGTACCTTCGAAGGTCGATTGATGATGTGACAATGTCTCGCCAAATATCAAGCCTGGTACTATCGCATCGCCCACTTGTATCGTGTCCTGGGACAGATAGCCACTCACATGACCATTGCCATACGCAATGGAGAAGTTGTGTCCATTTTTCACATAACTTTTTGACTTGTGCGCTTTGTAGCGACTGTGACGCTGGCAGGCTGTATTATTATCGGGGCAATTGCATGAAGGCAGCCAAGTATTGGCCGAACCGGTATCGAAGAGCACCCTAAATAACTGGGGCGGTGTACCCATTCCAATGCGTCCATAATACTCCACATTCTCGCGATTCTCCAGCACAAGCTGCAGCTTCTCTAAAGCAAACAGACTCGCATATAGCTGACTGTCCATTGTCTTTTCCTGTACCTCCAATGCCACTCGCAGGACACGCATCACAGCCAACGTACAAAAGAAAATCTGCATCTCGCTGAGAAGTAGCAACCAAGTTCGTGGCATCTTGACTGAAGTTGTAAATTGAACTAAAGCACATTTGGGTCATATTTTCTGGATTTGTTAATGGAACCACAGCTGTTCGTTGTAATTAGCCCATTAGCCAAAGCAAAAGGTGTGCCACAAATCATTTTTTTTATTATAAGTTTGATTTACACAAGCTTTGCCAATGTAATGGGTATGTAATGACAACAACTTGGTATTCATTGCTATGGGAGCTGTTAAATGGGATATAATAATTCTAAGCTGATTAGTTTTTGCCATAAGATTTGACTGTCATATGGTTGACCAATCTAACTTGTGGACAACAAACGACGGACGTACAAGTTGACTTTGATGCTAATCCAAAGAATCTTTATGGAACTGAACATACCTCATTTGTTTTTGCCTAATTTATAGCATTTTAAATATTTTTGTACACCAACGTTAATAAAAAAAAAACTTGTTTCTTGTTAAAGAAATTTAATATATTATAAAATGAACACTTTTGGGAATAACTGGCTTATCTAAGACTGTTGCAACGGGGAGAAGACCTATTGCACTCTCCCCCGCCAATTTGACGCCATTCTGTAAAATAAATATATTATTTAATGCAAATACCCTATTTGGTATTAGACAAATACTTATGCCCTTGGTGCAGGAACTAACGCCCATCGCACAGCTATTGGAAAAGGTACATTGGATTGGTTGACCACCAACTCGAGCTTCTCCACAAACCGGACTAAAAAGTGCTGGACAAATTGAAGGACATTGGCCGGCGACCATAGTTAAGCCACAGAAGAGGAGCACACTGATGAAAGCAAAACAGAACTTCATTGTATCGGAAAGTGTTTTGACGACTAGTTTATTTCGATGACAATGTCAGGCTTATATACTAATATTATCAAGCTAATAAAAACTGGTTTCTCTCTGGGAAGTTCTAAGCAATAACAATAATATCACCTCTAAAACAGATGTGAGAAAAATATGTAATTGTGATTCCCATTTCGGATATGGTTTTGTGCACAGATAAACATATTTAATGAATTCTTTGAACCGTAATTTCCAGGTACTTTTACGCCTTAATAACGAGATCATCAGACCACGTGACCTTTAAGCCACCGTCTTTTCAATGGCTCTAATTAATCATAGACAACCTTAAGTGATCTGCGCCTAGGCGTGCTGCAAACTTACATGCTGCCGGTGTAAATCATTTGATTTGCAATTTATTCAATTCATTTCATGCCACGAATCGATTCGATTCGATTGGATTCAACTCAACACCAACTTTTATTTACCGCTCAGAAGTTCAGTCAGATATATATACATGTATTTATCTTGTGGGTGTGGATAGTTCACCTGTATATAAAGTTGTCCGACGGCTTTTAAATTAAAGCGCATTCAGACATTCATTATCTCATATTCATTACTATCAAATCAATCAGCAGAAAAGCGAAAATAACAGCAACTGCGAATATTATCAATACATAAAACAAAAGGACCAGCAAGAATACTAATAACACTATGTGAATATTACAATATGCCTTCCAAACGACGAAGAAATATAAGCAAAAGCTTAATCTATTAGAAAAACTTGGGCCTCGAAACCAAAATGGCAAGAAGATAAACACATTTCCAATTGCTGACACGATAAAACAAAGTGCAAAAAAAAATTAATAAATAATTGATAATAGTTGGCATTCACTGGCTGGCTGTTGGCCGGTTCATAGGCAGCGCCTGGGTGGGCGCTAAAATCAAAGTTTGCTTTGTCGTCGGGCTGATGGAGAGGCGATTTATCATCGCAGCACTTGACTCTTTCAAAATCGAGGCAATTTCAAGCACCAAACTCAATTACAGTCAAAAGGAAAGATTTTACTTTCGAAATGTGCGAATAACAAAGCGAAGCAAAATAATAAAATAAAAAATAAATAAAAAAAGCCTGCATAACAACACCAACTCTGAAGATGACTTTCAAAAATCGCCCAGCGACCGGAGACGGGCAATTGAAGATGATATTTCTTGGTTACTTCGGTCTTCGGTCTTCGGTCTGCTTACAAAAAGTGACCAATTGATCTGAAAGCAGTCGCAAAACAGGCTCCACAGGTAAACTGATCTGTTGCCTCATCTCAAAACAGGTGCCTGGTTTTCACAATAAAACTAATAATGTGGCAAATTAAAATTTGATGCTAAATTATAAATTGGCATTTTATGGCATCTTTGTTTATTCAACTGCCAATGCAAAATTTGAAATTTGCTGACGAACTGAAAATAAGAGAAAACAAACTCTTCAAAATGCTGACGCAAAAATCTTAACAACAAACATTCATTGAATTAGATTAGATTAGAGAGGCATCCAACGAAGCAAGATGATATTAATCCTAATATAGCATAAAAATTATGTATATATATAGATATGTATGTATATATACGAATGAGAAGTATTTTCCTTCGTAACACTCTTCTTTGTATGCTAAGATTCATTGATTATTGACTTACATACGTACGGGTTGAGTGAGAACACCTTGGATAATTATATTTGCGCAACTGAAACTATAAAAAGCATTTGTATTGTCTAGTCAACAAAGAAGATCAAAAACTCAATTTAGTATAAAATATAGTTTCAGATCATGCTAACCCTTAGTTCTCCACTGGTAATATGTACAAGTCGTCGCTATTTGTTGCACTGTTCGGCGTTTTAGTTTGCCTGAGCACGGCTCGACTAGAGCGGCTACGGGCGACAGTCTGTCCCAGACAATGTGCTTTGGCATTTCGCTGCTCCCCGTACTTCAAGGATTTAGTTTGGAGCATTGTCGATGGTCAATGCCGTGTCTTTCAGAATGGCTGCATTTTCGCATCGGAAAACTGTTCACGCGTAAATAGCTGCAAAGAAGGTTAGTTGAACTGCATTTCAGTAAGCTTTGGTTTAGTACAACGAGTAACGCATGATTTTTTGAATTCTATTTAGAAATGAAGCAAACAACACGAGAGGAATGCATTACAAAATGTCCTCAAATATGTCCATTTGGAGGCAGGGGAGCTTGTGGCTCGTTCCCTGAAATGAATGAAAACAACACCCCAGAATGGAAGTCAAAAACTTTCCTCAATGCCTGCCTGTTAAATCAATATGCCTGCCAGAATGGAATAGGTATGTTCCACATCAAATTATTATTATCCCGTGTGTTCAAAATGATTTTTCCTTTCACTTTGATTGCAGCTTATGTGGGGATGACTGAGGGTGAGTGCACGGACAATTAGATCTTCACTTGAAACGCAGTAGAGACCAGAACTTTTGCTTTCATATAATATAAGCGAATGCTTCATAAATATGTTTAAATGTAAACGGACGAAAATAACAACTGCAACTGCAACTGTTGCGCTTCTCGTTTATTTTTAAAAATGTATATTGACATTATTGTTTACAACAAATAAGCACAGCAAATATATAAAACATTCAGCAAAACGCTTAATGAGTTATTATTGAATTTCAATTTCATTACAAAAATTTGCCAAGTTGAAGCAAGTCACAAATTCAAAATGGAAAATTATATAAGTAAAGTTTTTGTCATGGTTTTGCTAGCGTCAATTGATGCTATGTATGGACAGCTGTTGAGTGTGCCAGGTCAGTCACTGTCTCGAAAACTGAAGGCTCGAATAATTTATTATTTTTTATTATTGGGTGCATTTTCAGCGTCCAATAAGTGTGATGATGTGTGCCCCAGTGTCTATCGCGTGGTTTGTGCTCAGCATGATGGATGTTTTCGCACCTTTGCCAACATCTGTGTTATGGAAATGTACAACTGCAAGTATCAGAAAGGTATGCGGCACATATTGATCTGACTAAATGCAAATACAAAAAAGTGTAAATGCATTTTTCTATTTAGCATATGCAATTGTATCGAAAAAAGCTTGTGAATTCATCAGCAATGAGGAGCTACACAAATTGGAGCTCTAGCGGCGGTTATTAAACCCACGATAGATGGCGCCAGTTGCAACCACGCATGCGTTGATCACAACATATTGTTTTGTGGTTGTGTCTCAATAGTCGCCAGGATATACATATATCCTGAGACTGCTGCTGCTG
The DNA here is from genome assembly GCA_035041595.1 of Drosophila basisetae. Taxonomy (NCBI): domain Eukaryota; kingdom Metazoa; phylum Arthropoda; class Insecta; order Diptera; family Drosophilidae; genus Drosophila; species Drosophila basisetae. The sequence continues at coordinate 1,589,766 of JAWNLB010000147.1, read as the reverse complement.
CTGCTGCTGCTGTCGTTGCTGCTGTTTTTATGTGTAACTCTCTCTCTGACTAAACTGTAGTATCGTCACGCCACTACTACTAAAATAAGCGATAATTAAATTTTTAAAGCAAGTTTTTCCCAGTTTTTAAAATATAACACCACCCACAAAAAATGTGCTAACCCTTTAAATTGTGTTCGAAATTTGTACACAACTCGTAAAACTACGCTACAAAATATAATACATTTTCATTACGCTCACACGACGTGCGCGAGGAAAAACAAAAAGTGTACATAACACAAAAAAAAAAAAAAAATCGCAGACAACGACAAGAAAAACTCAATTTGGGCAGGCAGGGAACGCAACCAGCAAGCAAAAAAAATAATAATAACCTACAACTGAAGGCGTTTTTCGGCTAAGTTCACCAGCAGTTATTCGCTTGGCGATCTAAACACAGGTTAGTTATTTTTCACGCAATTGCTAATTGGCTTGACATTTAATCTGTTTCCCGCAAACAGTTGCAATATTTCCAGCAAATTGCGCATCATTTATGTATAACAATCTAATGTCAGTCTATTATGTGTATCTCTGTATGTGTGTGTGAGTGTCTGTGAAAATGTTTTCATGTCTGCTGGCCAAATTTCGAAGCATACATTTCAGCCCCATTGTTGCATTTTGAACTACAAACATAAGTAACTGTATATATGTACATTTATACACTAGAATATAAGAAAAGCACAAAATATTGCTGGAGTTTATATGAAGGGATATAATATACACACACACACACATATATATACACATACATACGCACCAATATGTACCCATAAGGAGCCACATGCATACGAATATACGTGCAAAACACGCAATGTGTGTATGGATGAATGTCCGCGAGTGTGTGTCTAATGCATATGCAAATGTGAGTGAGAGTGTGACCCTGCCACTGGATAACAATGGCCACACTTCAATGACCTAGACCTAGACCACGAAAGATTTAAATGCCGCCAAGTGGGTGGGTGCAGTGTGGTTTGCCACCCACCCACAAGGCGTGTGTGCCATTATTTAAACTGCGCATTTCCCATTAATTCTCAAGTGCAATTTTCTAAGAATATATATATATTTTACATATGGGACACACAATTTCTCTCTTGAGAAAATAATGCTCAAATTTTATCTTATGAAATATCTACCTACAGCGAGTAAAACGTCACTCGAATGTAATCATTTAGGCTAGTCGTTAAATTTAATTTCTTAACAAAAATACAGTTTTTTATATTATTATTCTTATCCCCAAAAGGAATTAAACTTCTTTTGGATCAATAGAAAGCTGGTAATGCACATGGCGCCATCTATGTTTCGTTAAATCTGTACAGCTCGCTTATCAACTTTTACTTTGTTAACACAATTAATTTAATTATATTATTAATGTCGTATTGAATATCGTTTTTCTGTTACTTTACTTTTTTTGTTCGTTGCAACAATTTTGATTTCCAATTTGAAATAAATAATCGATAGATAGCTATGCAACAGCTGTTCTGTTACTGCTCTTTATTACTTTGTTATCGTTTCTGAAAGTAGACAGCTGTTATGTTCAATTTCGAGTGTTGTTCGCAGGTTTTTTAGTGGACACCGTCTAGAAAAACTTTCTTTTTAAGTAAACCTGTGCTTTAAAGAACCCTTGCTTAACTGCCCACCAGAAACAATATTTGTTTTGATTGATAAACTTAAGGCGCCGCTTTGCCAGCAACAATTAAGAACGCGGTGCTAATAACATATTCGACAATGTTAAGTTTTCGGGTGCCCATAGCTGTATGTTATCTGTTAGTGTTGTATAAAATTCGCTCATTCGTGTTTTTCGGTCGCTGCCGCAATTTTAATTTGTGCTTGTTGAGAACAATATAAATAAAGAAAAACAGCATTAAAAAGACAAAAAAAAAACAAAAACGAAAAGTATTTCAAATAATAATTGATGGCTCCTAAATAGAAACTGTAAGTGTTTATGTTGCGGGTGGCCTGTGTGTTTACATATTCGTGTTTTTGTGTGTTAAATAGTCGTCAGAGATGCGCATTTGCTTTGATTTTGTTATAACTGTGACTTGGGTTCTCAACATGGCTGAATATTATTTTGAAAATTTTGATATCTGTGATAAGAGCTGTAGCAGATATGCTATCGCACGATAAGGGCTAAAGCGCAAACTTGTTGCCACGTACTTGCTATCTTTTTTGTCTTTCTATTAATATATATATAAATACTGATACTTATACAATTCTCAACTGAAAAACAGTTGCGGCAGAAATCACAGGTAAGCGATTAGCGCTCATCTCTCTTGCTTTGTTTCGTTTCGCATCCGCCACCCACAACAAGAACCGAACGAGCGCAGCAAAATTTATGCGACGATGTGACAAGAACAACAACAACACTAACAAGAGCCAAATAATAAGCATTTGTATAAAGAAGGAGGGAATCTTGTGCACAATGCCTTATAATTATCAAAGAGGCAATGGAATGTGTCATGAATCAAAATCAGAAACTGAATTCAGACTTGCAACATCTTTTGTAAAATAGTTTGTGCCTCTTTAGCTCCTCGTTATCACATCAAATCAGTTGCCATATAAAAAATTCCATTGGAATATCTTGCGAACTTTTGATTGTATTTGCTGTAAGCACACGCACACACACACACTCTTACACAGAATAGTACTTATGACTTAGTGGAAATTTGATCGGTTTCTCTCAAATTTAAATAACAATGCAGTGTGGTCTTTGCATATGTATGTGTGTGTGTGTGTGCTCAAGCGTAATGCCGCATAACAGTAATTTAAGCTTTTTACTGCTATTATCCTTGTGGTTGTGGTATGTGTGCTATCCTCATTGGATCTTCCAGGAATTATCAGCTACTTTAAACATTAATTTGGTTGTTGTTATTTTTAATAAAAAGAGATTGTGGTAAATGCATTTAAATACATAGATAAATGTATATACATATATATTTATTTATGTCGATGATTATCTTATGTTCGACAGTGGAGAAGTTTAAATCTTAAATAGAGTAAAACAGCATTTTGTTTAAAGGTAGACTAGAAATGTTTTATTATTTATAGAAATGATATATAATGATATATATTTGTTATCATTTATATGAATTTATGAATATTGAGTTCACATTCTATTAAAAATAAAATAAAGAAAATTTGGTTCTCTTTCTCTACGTTTTCATTATTTTGCATTTAAATTAATACGCATAAACATGCACAAAGTTCACTTTCTCTTCATTTTATGCATAAACATGCACAAATTGGAAGTATCTACTTTTATCAAGAGTATTCTTTTTGCTGCTTTTGCATTTGACTTATTTTTAATCTTATTGATTGTTGATAATAAATAATAAAGAGAGAGAGAGAGAGAAGAGAGAGAGAGAGAGAGAGGGAGAGAGAGAGAGAGAGAGAGAGAGAGAGAGGGGTGAACACATTGTTATTGATGCGACTGGTGGTTTGATGATTATTGATTTCGAGCATAGAGTTTGAGCAAAGCTGATGGGCAACTTGCTGAATCGCATGCTAATGGGGGCAACGGATAAAACAAAAGCAAAAGTCATAAATAGCGTGGCGCGTTCTTTTCCATTGTCAACGAGTGACTTTTGACGATGACGCACAACTCTCTGTCTCTCTGCCCGTCTGTCCGACTGTCTGTCTGTCTGTTCCCCGCATATGACGCACAATTGATAAACTGCAGCAATAATAAACAGCTTTACACACTGTACACACACCAACACTGTTTCTTACTGCGCTCGTCTTTATCTGATTGTTGCAGGGTAGAGCAACGAGTTCCACTGGCTGTGGCTGGAGCTGTTGTTGTTGTGGTTGTTGTCGTCGCTTTGGCATTCATCTGGGCAACGTATTGTCGCCGGTGACCGCAAGACTGGGCAAAATTATGAACTTGTGCTCATCGTCTGGTGCAACAGCATCGAATACATCGCTATCGTCCACAGGGCATCCGGAGAGTAACGGCAGCGGTACATCGGAGGCGACGCATTGCTTTGGCGGCGGCGGCGGCGGCGGAGGAGGCGGTGGCAGTGGCACAGATACAGCACCCAACAGTAACAAAGGCACACTCAACGGTGGCGGCAGCGGCGGTGGCGGCGGCGCTAATCCGGCGAGCAGCAACGGTCACAGCCTGACACACAACAACGAAAACAACGGAAACATGCCGCCCGAGACGCGTCCCAAAATGGTGACGGTCAAGCATCCGGAATCAAATAAACCCAAGCCCACCACCAAGAAGATTGTCAAGAATATCCAGGCGGATCAGGATGTGATCAAGGCACTGCAACGTTGCCGGGACGAAGGTAAGTCAAATACACTGCAAAAAAGTAGTTTATTGTATATATAATTGAAAGTAAACATTCATTTTAAAATGAAACAACTTGGAAAACTAAAATTATTGAATGTTTTATACGATACCAAAAATGTGAACCCACTTTTTTTTACTGTGTATAGCAGAGATCTTTATTCAAATGCTGTCCTTGTTTACCCATAGGCATCAAGCGGCTGGACCTGAGCAAATCCTCCATCACTGTGCTGCCCAATACGGTTAGGGAGTGCGTGCATCTCACCGAGCTGTACTTGTACAGCAACAAGATTGGACAGCTGCCCACAGAGATTGGTTGCCTGGTGAATTTGCGTAATCTGGCCTTGAATGAGAACTCGCTGACATCGCTGCCCGAATCACTGAAGCATTGCACACAGCTCAAGGTGCTCGATTTGCGGCACAACAAACTGGCCGAAATACCGTCGGTCATCTATAGACTTCGTTCGTTGACGACGCTCTATCTGCGCTTCAACAGAATCACAACGGTGGCGGATGATCTGCGCCAGCTGGTCAATCTCACAATGTTGAGTCTGCGCGAGAACAAGATCAAAGAGCTGGGCAGCGCCATTGGTGCGCTGGTCAATCTGACCACACTGGATGTGTCGCACAATCATTTGGAGCACCTGCCCGAGGACATTGGTAACTGTGTGAATCTGAGTGCGCTCGATTTACAGCACAACGAACTGCTGGACATACCCGACAGCATTGGCAATCTGAAGTCGCTGGTGCGCCTCGGGCTGCGCTACAATCGCCTAAACTGTGTGCCCGTCTCGCTGAAGAACTGCAAAAGCATGGACGAGTTCAACGTGGAGGGCAACGGGATCACCCAGCTGCCGGATGGCATGCTGGCCAGCTTGAGTGCATTGACCTCGATCACACTGTCGCGCAATCAGTTCACCAGCTATCCGACCGGAGGTCCGGCACAGTTTACAAATGTGTACAGCATCAATTTGGAGCACAATCGCATTGACAAGATACCGTATGGGATATTCTCGAGGGCCAAGGGCTTGACCAAGCTGAACATGAAGGAGAATATGCTGACCGCCTTGCCGCTGGATGTGGGCACCTGGGTGAATATGGTGGAACTGAATTTGGCCACCAATGCGCTGCAGAAACTGCCCGATGATATCATGAATTTGCAAAATCTGGAAATACTCATACTGTCCAATAACATGCTCAAGAAGATACCCAATACGATTGGCAATTTGCGCAAACTGCGCATTCTGGATCTGGAGGAGAATCGCATCGAGGTGCTGCCCCATGAGATTGGCCTGCTGCACGAGCTGCAGCGTCTGATTTTGCAAACCAATCAGATAACAATGTTGCCCCGCAGCATTGGCCATTTGAGCAATCTGACGCATCTGTCGGTTAGCGAGAACAATCTGCAGTTTTTGCCCGAGGAGATTGGCTCCTTGGAGAGCCTGGAGAACCTCTATATCAATCAGAATCCAGGGCTGGAGAAGTTACCCTTCGAGCTGGCGCTGTGCCAAAATCTGAAGTATTTAAACATTGACAAATGCCCGTTGGGCACCATTCCGCCCGAGATACAAGCTGGTGGACCATCGCTGGTGCTGCAGTGGCTCAAGATGCACTCGCCATACCGGCAAATGTGAGATGTGGATGGCGTCTGGCGCACCGTGTACGTGGGCAGCGATTGCTACTATCAGTACGAGCTGCATACGGCAACGGAGCAACAGACGCAGGCCGGCGGCAAACAGGCGGCAGGCGGGGCAAGCGAACGGCGCTAACGGTGCGAGCTCAGTTAGAGAGTTCTAGTTCTCCACCTGGCTATGCCTAATCTCTCCCGGCATCAAAATCGAAACACAATCGAACACAAAAATCATCGCGTGTGGAGCGGAGTTGCCCGGCAAATGATAGCTTTAAAATGTTATACCAATGTCCCGCGTATTGTAAAACTGCCCCGATTTGCTTTTACCTTTAAGTTGATGTTTGATGCTGCTTAGCGACATGATATGATATGATTGTTTGGTTCTCAACGTTTAGGTTTTAGTTTAATGCTTCCAAGCTAGTCATAAACACAACAAACAATTCACTGAACGAAAACTACACTAAATGAAATTAAACTAAATGAAATTAAATACTAAACCTTTAGACTTTTTTGCGTTCGATACTCGTTTAAAGACATTTACAAACTTATCTGTCATAAAGGAAAGCTAAATCGAATGTTCAAACCATACAAAAAATACGCAAGCGCCAAGGAATTGTTTAAAAAAAATAATAATAATAAAAAAATACTAATTAAAAATTAAAAGATATACATATTTACACACACATATATATATATATATATATATATATATATATATACATAAACATAATTAGTAGACTACTTTGTATAAGCGCAAGAATATTTTATCGACACAAAAAAAGAAGAAGAAAAAGGAAAACAAAGTATTAAAAAATAATTTGATTTGAAATCGATGACGGCTAGTTTTTTGGAGCGCATCAAGCTATGTACTGTGTATTAAATTATACTACATACCTATGTATTCAAATGGTGCACTGTAACTTTAAGTACATATTTGTGTATTAACCATAAACATGGAATTGCTTGTAGCGCCGCATATGGTATATGGATGTAATAAATACATATATATACTTAACGTATTATAAACTAATGCATGCATTATATGTATGTTTAAACATTTGAAATGGTGTTTAGTAGCCGAAGTGTTAAAAAAAAAAAAAGAACAATGCAGTTAACGTAAGCAAAAAAATTGATGTGTGTGTTTGTGTGTGCATATTTATAAATGATTTGTACAAATATTTAATTCTTAATTATGATTTGATGCATTTGGTTAGCAATAATCAATACAATTTTTGTATGGCATGCAAGGAAAAAAATACAATACCTACGAGTACTGTAATGCCACTTAATTAATAAGTAACTAGAGATAATGGGTTCTATCTACACACACACACACATACATATATATGTATATATATATATATATATATATATATATATATATATATATATATATATATATAATTATCAGTGTTGTAAGTGGGGTTTAAAGCCTCATTCAATGAATATTATGTCTAAACAGCTCAAAACTCTTTCAGTCTTTTAAAAATTGCACTATTTATTTTTGTATGAAGAGATCTGCAAGTTTTTTAAAAAGAAAAGAAAAACAAATCAAAACAGAAATTGAGCTGCTCTCTGTTGCAACGCAAATGGGCTTTAAATCATTATTTTGAGAACAAATCTAAATCAACGAAGCTAACTTTTACTATATGCATATAAATCATATGAGCTAAAGCTACACTTTTACACTCTTAAATACATACACACATACATGCATACATACATATTATACATATACATATACAACTATTTTTTAAAAACACTTGAACAATCTACAAGTATAAATGTTTTATTTGAAGTATCCATGAGATTTGTCAAATAAAATGGCACTGGCCGATGTAATCTAATTACAAAAAAGAAACAAAAAACCAATAAATTTAACAAAATAGTAAACAAAGTACGAAAAACGTAAAATTCAGAAAACGGTACAAAAAACAAAAACGGAAACGTAACAAAATAGAAATAAATGTTGAAAATGTTCGCACACCTGAAGCACACACACAATACATGCATACATGCATACATCACATGTATGTGCCATGTAAAACTAAAACTGTAGAGACGATTAAATTGAAACAAACACAGTCAAGTTAAAAATGAAATTGAAATTGTAAGTACAAGTTACGAAAAAATATATGTTAGTCTATAGCGAGTTGGAGGCGATGCGATGAGAAAGTCAAAATGTAAAGCTATTCCTAAACAATCGAAACATATTTGCGAAATAAAAACAAAATGTTAAAATTCAATGTTAAGCCGAGCCTAATAGCTTCTATGCTAACTGGAACATCAACAACTGTTATCGCTCCAACTGTGTATGTGTATGTGAGAGAAAGAGAGAGAGAGAGAGACGGGAGCAGAGTGCGAAAAACAGCTGATAGACTCATTGACGATAACAAAGACAATCTGAATATAACGCAGAACGCACATCGACACCGACTTTGACTGTCTCTCTGCAGAAAAGACAACAGTCGTTAATGATTTTAGTATATAGAAAAAACGAAGGTAAGCAAGATAAAAATAAAATGTAATTGTTGAAGTGAAAATTGCGAATTCGGAATGCCTTTTATCAGTTTCCTAAAAAACTTGAACTCAAAGAGTTTCTGGCTGCCCTTTGTTCGCACAAGTCAAGTGTATTAAGTACAAACGTACTTATCGCATATATATTATGTATATATAATTATGTGGTTCTTTCAAAATGCGTTTTGCCTTAAAAGTGATGCATTTTTAATAGACGACACCAGTGCGCATTTCGAAGACAATCGTTCAACATTAACAGTGAATGATCGCTGTTATTTGAAAGTTACCAGAACAACAACAGAATGTATTCGGCCGGTTGTATTTGGATGATGTTAATTGCTGTTGGCTGCGTTTCCGTTGGCCTGACACAGGCCTACTCAGCTCTGCAGGATGCTCGAATTATCGCCGAGTACAGGCGGCAACACAGTCTTAATCATGCCAAGATCGCTAGGGAATTGGTGCATCGTGCCAATTGGGCGGCAGTGGGCAGCATTTCGACCAATGACGTTGTGAATGGCTATCCCATGGTCAATATTATCTCCATTGATGACAATAGTCTGCAGGGCAAATCATCGGGCATAATACGCTTCATGCTAACCGATCTGGATTTCACAGGACCCGATTGGCAAAACGACAACAAGGTGACCTTTATGTTTACGGACGAACAAACGCTGAACTGCAAGAATACGAACAAGGATCCCATGGAACCCACTTGTGCGCGTGTCATAATCAGTGGCCAGGTTAAAAGGGTCTGTGTTGGTACTCGATAAATCGATCTATCAAATATATACAATACAATCTTTACCACAACAGGTACCAGAGAATTCTCCAAGCTTTAAGCAGGAGCAAGCTATATTTATCAATCGCCATCCAGCGGCGGCTAACTGGATCAAAGGTAATCCCAGCAATTGCTCTAAATAATCCCTGCTGCTCTCACTTCTTCCGATTTCGGTTGTATTTTTTGCAGTACATGCTTTCTACCTGTGCGAATTGGACATTCAGAATATATTTGTGCTGGATTTCTATGGTGGTCCGCACAAAGTTAGCGCCTCCGACTATTACGCCATTAATATCTGAACTGACCACGAACACTAATGCTATACTTGGGGTATTTGTATATAAGAACACACACTTGACGCCCTAATCTTTTGTTCACTAGCCAAGAAACAACAAATACGAAGTTAAATGATAAGCAGACTTTCACATTGAACTGACGATTGATATGCATATACTCGTATATATTGCTATTGTTTTTTGTTATAATTGTATATATTTGTTTTGTTTGTTTTTTCAACTTATCAATTTAACTTCCACACTCCTTTGTCTCTGTCTCAATTCAGAGTTTTATGTGATATTGAAATTCCCAAATATAAAAACTGATAACAAATATGGCATAAGGTCACATAAGAACAAATAAATTTTAAGTTTCTGCAACAATATCCAAGTTGAACGTTTGCCTGCTCCTTTTGTGAATTGCGAAATTAATTTTGAAACGATTTTCAACAGCAAAAGCTTCACGGTTAAGAAGGTATCATATAATTCGTGTAGTGAAGATCTAACAAATTCAAGGAACAGTCAAATTTTAAATATGTATACGAGTATATACGAGAACATTTTGTACCACCGATAAACGTTGCTTCGGTCCAAGGTAGCTTCTCCGTATGCCACAATCAACATTCGGAATGCATCCGCGCACTTAATTTCGTTTTTCACACAAAATTTGATACAGGTTCCATTTTTTTGAATAGGTAAAAATCGAAGACGATCCAAAACACGAGCAAGCAAAGCAGCTGTCAACAATTAAGTGAACATTCAAAATGGCCGAGCTTGTCGGCATAAGTGAGAGACATGAGTACCAACATAACGCTACAAAAAAAATCGAAATTCGATTATACGTAACCCGCGAAAATCCAAAATTCGCGATACTTTTTGAACACACCTCGTACATATATATATTTCTTCTAATGGTTTTATTTTATTTTTTTTTTTAACAATTTTAATATGTGGATTCGATATTGGGTGTTCCAGAGCCCTACGCCTGGGATCCCGGCAAGACGCACAGCGTGGCATCTATTTTCTGCAGCTGGGGGAGAATGTCGCGCAATTTGGAGCGATAGCGGATGTCTGTCGCCACTGGATTATGTTCCAAGTAGATGGTTTTCAGCGATTTATTCTCCTTAAGCACCTCAAGGTTTTTCCAATCGGCAATGCCATTGTCATTTAACCAGATCTCCTCGAGCTGATCGAGCGCCTCCAGGTTGCCAATGAGCTTCAATCTGTTCTTGGCCAGATCTAGGGTGTCCAAGCTTTTGTTTTCCGACAGATTCTCAATGGTCTCAATGCCATTTTCCGATAGGTAGAGCTCCTGCAGATTGGTCAGCTTTTCCAAGTTCTCAATCTTGATAATACGATTGGCCTGGAGACTCAATATCTCCAGATTGACTAGCGTCTCGAGATTCTCAATTTTGCCAATCTTATTCTTGCCGAGGAACAGCTGTCGCAAATTGACCAAAGTTTCGATATTCTCGATTTTCTTCAGCTTATTGTCGCCCAACTCCAGCATGGTAAGATTTGTCAGCATGCCAACGTTCTCAATTACGGTGAGTTTGTTCGCAACAAAATAGAGTTTCTCCAATTTCATTAACTTGTCCAAGTTCTCGATTTTGGTCAGCCGATTGAAACTGAGGTCCAATATTTCCAGATTGTCCAGCTTATCCAGATTCTCAATCTGTGTGATTTGATTATCGTACAGTTCCAGCTCCACAAGCGTTGTCAGCATCTCTAGATTTTCAATCTTCTTGATGAGATTCCATCGCAGATACAATCGCTCAATTTGTTTAAGTGGCTCGAAATTTTCCAGTTTGTCGATGCGATGATGATTCATATCCAGTTCGTAGCATTCGGGATCGATCATCACGATTTCCTCAATGGACGCAATCGGCTCGCCGGGTATTATCTTCATGCCAGCTGATGGCTTGGCGCCGCCACTTATCTGTATTGGATTATCACCGTCGGCCATATTCATAAAAGCGATGTTCTTGTATGAATTGATTGATTTGATGAATGTCACAATATATCTAACACAGTTGTAAAATGCCGCTTGGCCTGCTCTCGTCAATTTTTTAGTTATTTTTTTGTCGAATGAGAATCAGTGTTGGAAAGACACACAAATCGTTGGCGTTCAATTATTTGCTGCGCTTGGTATGCAGGTAGCATAAGTGTTGCAAGCTGGTGAACAAAATCAATATTATTTGTGTATAATTCCTCATTTGCTTACAAACTACACTTTCAATTCGTTATAATGATCTGAAAATCGATGTTGATTTAAAAAAACAACACAACAACAGAAGATTTTGATTTATTAAGAAACCAGTATTTTGTCTACTGTTAATAATGTCGTCAGCGTACTGAGCGCAACAGCTGTAAATATGTGTTTTGTATTTTTCGTACGAAGCGTGCGACTTTATTTTTGGTTTAAAATATAGTTTGTGCACATAAGACAACAATTAAAATGTCATGAATGACGTCGCTAAAGGCTAAATAGGCTTGTACATTTTATAATACCATTGAATTCGTCAAATTATCGCAATTATCGAGTATCATGTCGACGGGTTTAAAGTGTCGCAATTGCGGATCCAATGAGATCGAAGAGGATAATGCACGCGGCGATCGCGGTAAGTATATATATATATATATCCATCCACCGATTACTAACTTTATTACTGATGTACACAGTTTGCATGAATTGCGGTTCTGTGCTGGAGGATTCGCTTATCGTCTCTGAGGTGCAGTTCGAGGAGATGGGCCATGGCGCCGCCGCCATTGGACAGTTTGTCTCCGCCGAGTCGTCGGGTGGTGCCACCAACTATGGCTATGGCAAGTTCCAGGTGGGCTCCGGCACCGAGTCGCGCGAAGTTACCATCAAGAAGGCCAAGCGTGACATCACTTTGCTCTGCCAGCAGCTACAGCTGACCCAGCACTACGCGGACACTGCGCTCAATTTCTTCAAGATGGCCCTGCATCGCCATCTGACGCGTGGCCGCAAGAGCACCCACATCTATGCGGCCTGCGTCTATATGACTTGCCGCACCGAGGGCACCTCACGTAAGTGGGCAAAGTCAGTATGACTATTGACATAACAATTGTATGCTGTTGTCTGTCTGTGTTGTGTTTGCAGATTTACTTATCGACATTAGCGATGTACAACAGATCTGCTCGTATGAGCTGGGACGCACCTACCTGAAGTTATCGCACGCCCTGTGCATCAATATACCATCCGTAGGTGAGTTGTGATTGACATTGACATGATTATGGCTCTAAAATCTTTAAGACTGCATCTTTAAGTCAACTTGTTCTTGATCTGGTCGAGGGTGTTTCTTGTGCATGTGGTAAATTAGAAATGATGTGCATATCAAATGTGTTGTCTTCAGCTCTTTTAGTCTTCAAGATTTATGTGTTTACATAGAGCATTCCCATTTGTCCGAGATAGCCTCGTTTCTATATCGATGATCGTTTCCTTATTACTTGTATTAGGTTTGTTGTGAACAGCAGATCTGAAGAGTACCGTCCAATTAGTTCACCCAACATATATTCAATTATAGTTATTTAAATTCGAAAAAATCTAATAATGTATTTTATTGGTTAATAGTCATAATGCATAATTCAAAGAGTTCATATTCAATATAGGATAACATTTGTCTTACACATACTCGTATATATTCGAAAATCCAAAAATCAGTACAATTTCCAAAGAAATACAAAAAAAGAAAGAAAAAACTTGAACAAAACTATCATTGTTGCGCAGTGCAGCCTAGAAGAATTGGTGCGAAATTAGATGGAAGGTGTTTTAATGTTGCTTTAGATTTTTTTTTTTTTATATATTCATGCAGTATATGATAATTATACGTAATCAACTCTAAAACTTGTGTGTGATAGATAGATACATCATATGTCAAAATAATGCCGCTACAAATGCGTATACATATACATGAAGATCTGTTAAGAGATTGGGCCGCCGATCCTAACTCTGATTAATTGTGTACGGTGTATATCATTAAATGTTTATCTTGGCTTTCAAATTCGTTCGCATAACATGACGTAAGTGTATATATAGTATATATCCGTATTTGTTATATATATATATATATATATGTATATATATGCTGGCAAAAAATATGATTGTTATATGTGTGTATGTATGTCGTGCGCTTCGCATTCAATTTTTGTTTAGAATATAGATTTAGTTATCATTATCATTATCATTAGCTTGTCTGATTGATTGCCCGTTGTTCACTTTGCTCATTGAAGATCCGATTACCATCTCAGTGCAAAGTCTCAGGTTGTTTTCTTTTATTTTTGGGTATATATATGGTCGAGTTAAAAATATTTTTGTATGCATTTACCAACAGACTCTATACATATGTATGTAAAACTATGTACTACGGGAACTAGAGCACTCTAATATATAATCGAGACTGGTATATATATATATATGTATGTGTGTATATATATTAACTACATATTTATGTATATATATATTATCATGCTAATATCGCTTGTTTTCCGTTTTAAAACTCCAATTTGCCTTGTTGTGTTTGTGTTGCACTGAAAACCCATGAGTTCCGATTTTGTGTTGTTTGTTGTATTTGAGTTGGTCTCTTCTGCTGCTGCGACTGTTGCGACTGCTGGCGATAATAGCAGGCACCCTGCCACTCGGCGCAGTAAAGCTGTGCGCATCAGGTGTTGCTGCCATCACTGCTCGCCGCGGTGCTAGACAGAGGTAGCTCATCCCCAGCAGCAGCAGCATTGTTAAGATTGCTGGTCGCATTTGTAGCTGTTCCGCCATTGCTGGCACCAATTGTGAGAGCCGATGTTGCGCCGATGGGTGCGGCGCATATTGAGCTTGTCGGCGAGTTGAGGGCGGTGACTGTGTTCGTTGGTCCATAGAAGATTAGCTCGGGTATTTGGCCGCCCTGAACGCCGGTGCCGTTGGTGCTCTCCGACGAACACTGGAATTGGAATGTAACATTGCCCATGAGCACATCGGACATACCCTCCTGGCCAAAGAAGCTCAGCTCGTTGCCATCCAGTATGACCGAGGCGGTGTAACAGCACTCGGGCTCAATCTGTATGGGATTCTCGAAGAATACGTGGAACGTGTTGCTCGACCCATCCGAAAAGAACTTTGTATCGTTCTCCGCAAGGGTACGACCCAAACGCTTCAGCTCAATTTTCACATTGTAGTTGGCCGCACCCGTCGACGAACCATAGAGACCAAAGCCCACAATGAAAATTCTACAGGGTAGAAGATTGAGATTTTTGTTAAGAGATTTTCGTATCTTTCTGTGCACTGCTCGCCTCCAACTTACCTACGATCCACTGAGAATTGTATGGAATCGCAGCGACCGCGATAGCGCCATTGATTTGAGCGATAGGCGCACGATTGGAAACGATGACAGACTTGGGTTTTGAGACCGGCACGCGTTCGCGTGGGGAAGCTGAGACTGGGCTTCTGTTTGGCCGTGAAATGCAGGAACATATCGATTGTCTCCTGGGATGTGAGTATGCCCGTCTGGGCGACACCGTTCGCAAACTCCTCCAGCGTCATCGTAGGTATGCGTATCAAATGCAGCGCCTGGCCGAGCACACGTCGCTTATTCGTTGACGTCTCATCGATGCTCATCTTCTCGCAGGCATTCATGGCCCAATTGAGGGCAGCCTCGAACAGATGGATCTCCTTGCAGTTGAGCGTCTCGCGCGACAATATCGACTCGAACGTTTTGAGGTCAATGTCCACGAAATCTTCGGACTTAACCGCCATCTCGGCCTGTGCATCGATCACTTCCCAGCAACGTTGCATCAGTTCGGGCTCCTCGAATAGACGCGATTGACTGAGAAGTAGGCAGGCGTTTTTTGCCGTCAACTTAACTTCGAGATAATTGACACAGGCGCGCGCCAAATGTGGCACAATATACTTCTTGGCTGCATACAAAGTGGCCAAAATGTGTTCAGGCTCCAATTTGATTTCGTCACAATACAGATACCTAAAAATTAATGTGTCAGCTGTGGCAATTATGACAACTACGACGCTTCTTACCTAAGCAATGTTAAAAATGCCGTTGGCTCCACATCGGGCACCTTGATTTCCTGCTTGTTCTCCGCCAGACCGCCGTAGAACATGGCAAAGAACACCGAGCTGCCCGTGGCGAGTATATATTTGTGTGCGGGTATTGTTTGAATGGGATCGAAATCTAAACGAAGACTGACATTAATATGAGACTGGCATTAAGTGGACAGACCACCTTTGACCTACCGAACTCGCTGCCCACAATGAACTTGACATCCGACAACAGTTCGTTGTTGAACATGGCCGCATTGCGTTCCAGCACAGTTGCCTTGCTCGCCTGCCAATTTGGATCGGCGGTGTCGATTGCATTCGAGGCGCCCACAGCGGCATAGCTGCTATTGCTGCCCGCTGCACAAACGTACGAACCGCTGCCGCTGCTGAGCGTTGAGGTTGCATTCGCAGCATTGGCTGCCGCCGCTGCTGAGGCAATGGCCGCTGCTGCCGCCGAACTGGAGGGCAGACTGAAGGTGGTGGGACTGCTGCCGCTGTTGCTGCCCCCGTTCAACGCACCCGGCGAGGCCAGTGGCGAGGATGGTGCACTTATCGGCTGTGTGATTTGTATATTGTGATCGGCGGCGCTGCCCGAACCCGCACCTGGACCTGCACCCGCCCCCGGTGAAGTGAGTGCCGCGTTGCGCTGTTGTTGCTGCTGCTGCTGGTGATTGTGAGGTGGCGAGTGCAAGAGTCCGTTGCCATTGTTGAGCGTCTCCACTGCAAATGCACAGACATTACAAAGTTAGAAAATGAAACGCCGATTCCAATAATGCTAAAATATCTAAGCCATTCCCAACCGAACTCCGCCAGTCTCTGCAGAATGCGCTGCAGCATTTGGCAACCGTGTGTCGCCTCGACCTCACTTCCGCTAATGCGTTACCAGTTGTAGTTGGTGTCCCCATTTGTTGGGGCTGCACCAAATGCGGCGGCCCCCACCCTCCCCTGTGACGCTTCACTATTGCAGACGCGCACACAGCTCAATCGTATAGTGGGGAGTCCAAAAATAGCTGCTGCTGCTGCTAAATCTGCAGCTAACGAGATTTAGCACGGGCGCCCCCCAAAAAATAAAAAAAGCACCGTTGTCTGCATAAATACATAAATAAACATAATAACGCGCGTCTTTTGTTTGTATGATTGCATAAATATTTATATATATATATATATATAAAAATATATATGTTGTGTATGCCTATGTTTGCGTGTGTTCGGAGAAAAGTTTGAAAATGTAGCCTTGTTTGCTGTTTACTGTTTATATGACAGAATCGCGTGATATATTCGAATCTTAGCTGTAATCGCAAATCGGGGGCTAAAGTAAACAATTTGTTGGATATTTTTTAGAGTGTGCTTAATTCAAGTTTGAGTTTATCTTTAAATTAAAATGCACTAAATAAAAACCTAAACTTAATCCTCGTCACCTTTTAACTGGTCGCAAACACACACACACACACACAGGCAAGCCTAACACAACAGTCGCTGCTTGCTTTGTGGAAAATCGATAGCACACACACCCATACGATGCATAGGCGACGCACCTGCTATTTTGTGTATTTTCTTACCATTTATCCAGCCGCCATTTAGCTGAGAGTGCGACATGGATTCCTGATTGCGCTTGTTGGTCGATTTTAACGAGAATCGATTTAATGCATTATTATTGCTGCTATTATTATGATTATTGCTGCTGCTGCTGGCCATGATTGCGTTTTGTTTGATTATTTTTTTCTGCTGTGCAGTTGGAGAACGGAAAATATCCAAAGAGCTCAGCAAATCAACTATTTGTCACTAGTTCTTGTGTGTGTGAGCACTTTGCCTTTATTTGTATTTGGTACGCATGCAGTGCAAATTTTTGTCTTCAATTAACAGGCGACATATTTTTCATGTCATTTTAAATTGAAGTAAAATTTTCGTGTATCGGCTAAAAAGAACTTGGCGAAGTTGGCAGATGATAAATGAAATCGGTAGATTGTGGCGGTATATCAATAGGCAGCAGTCTACAATCTACAGCAGCGTTGCATTTGATTGTCGTGTGCTATAGCAGTCAGCCTCTTGGCAGCTACGCGCCGCTGCGCGCGTGTTTTGATTTTCAATTAACTCTACATCTGTTTTGCAAGCGCTTTTGGGCCGCAATATATTGATTATATCACGGCTGCGGCTAATATATATTTCCGTCATGCTAATTTGATACGCCGTGTGCGCGCTCGCGCACTTTACGCTGCCCCATAATAAAAAATGTCAATGCGTACGTGAGTCCCAAAACATTTCCATAGCCTTGCAGCAGCAGCATCAGGTGTATATATACAGCTATTCATATATGTAGATGAGTATATAAGCGCAGGGTTTTAAACTTGATTTATATATAAATATACGATTATATATTGTGGACGAATACTGCTATTGATTATAGCTGCGTAGCGCATAAATTTAATATGACCACCAAACGAAACAAAATGTGAACTTGAAATTGATTTGGTTTTTGGTTGCTTGTTGTTTTTTTTTTTTTTTGGTCATCAATGCTGTCAACACTGAAGGTTTGTCTGTTTCTACGCAAAACCAGTTTGTTGCTTCTGTGCAGCCGGCGCAGACTCCAGAAAGCCAGTTAACGAAAAAAATAAAATTATGTTGTTGACCTCTACGCCAATGAATTTTCAATTGTTTTCGCCCCCACCTTACCAATATCAATAAACTTACTGTTGCGTTGGTGTTCAGGCGGCGGCTGTTCCTCGTTTTCCGGTACACGTGCCGCATATTCCGGCTCATAGTTGTGGGCATAGGCGCTGCCCCAATGGCCGGCAAAGTCGTCCTCTTCGAGGGTCAACAGATGATCGAGCACCTGAACGCCCCGCTCGAGGGGACCGTGAAATCGATTGATGAGCTCGGAGAGACGCAGATTGAGGCCGTGGCCAGTTGGCGCCTTCGACGTATCGACTGTTGCCCAATAGAACAGATGACGGCCCAGATGACTGCTTAAATGGTTTGCGAACGCCTCGATCATCTTTGCAGTATCATTGCGTCCAGTTTTGGCATCTTTTTCTTTTTGGTTTTTTGTTTTTTACTTTAAAAATCAAGCTACTCGTGTTACGACTCCCACGGCTTTTATTTTCCTGTAACTAATCAAAAAGAGAGAAAAAATAACGTGATCTTATATAACAATATTAATTACAGTCACTGAACTCTCTCTAGCTGTCTCTCTCTCTCTCTCTCCGAACTATATTTCTCTTTCTCTCTCTCTTTCCCTCTCTAACCCGCTTTGTTCCCAATCTCCATGTGCAGCTTCTGAGCTGCACTTTCACTTCCACTTCCACTTTAACTTCCCATTTTTATTTCCACACGCATTGCTTATTTTTCTGCGGGTTTTTCTGAGCCACATAAAACTGACTCGGCTGTGGCTCATTGTATATGGGTCGCTCTCAGCTGCTCTCTCTCTCTATCTTTCTCTGTGCTCTCTGCTCACGCAATCCGCGCTGCTTTCAATTTCACAGCCATTGTCTTAGACAGAATCCACACAGATGTCCGGCGGGGATTGCGGGCACAACGGAAATTATGCAAGCGGCTAATTTTAATAGGCAGCACTGCGAAGTCCGTAACCAAAACAAAACGTCAACACTAAACACACACACACACACAAATACTGGACAATACAATTTTGTAGCGTCATGCTGCTGACTGTGTGCCAGAGGGTATGTGTGAGGGGGTGGAGGAGGGGCTGCGGGAATTCGCTTTACAATTAGCAACTGACAAATTATTTGTTCGGCACCCACTGAAATTTTGGACTTCTGATTATTTCCGCAAACGCAATTTGTAGGTCTTTTAATTAGATGATTTTTGATGATCTCGAAATTAATTTTTTTTTTTTTTTTTTTGGAAACAACGAGCAACGTTTGAAATGGCATATGCCATTTAATTGGGCATGTCTACTGGAATGCAATTAAAGATATTGCAAAAATGATTGAAAATAATAATTAAAAAATATATGAAATAATTATTTTTTAATGACTGAGCCACGATTTGAGTACAAATGAGAGTCGAAGAAAACGGATTTTGAAAAGAGTGCATATAAAACGTAATAAAAGCCAGAGAATAGCTTAAATACAGCGCATATATAATGGACATGTTCTGCGTAATTGTAGTATTGCAATCCAATATGGTAATTTCTAATTTCCTTGTCTTACAGATCCTTGGATTACAAATGGTTTGCAACTTAATTTTTGAGCGAACTTTTCCATTTGATATATAATAATATCTGTCATATATATTAATACATATAAGATCTGATACAGATATTATATACCAATACAGAGCGGAGTTTTAAACAGTCAAAAGAAAGAAAATAGTTAAAGTTTTTCTTAAATATTTATATATGTATATATTGCATTAATATTAGCACTAATGAAACTTTATATATATATGTATATATACTCGTATATGTATATATATATAGAGAGATAGAGAGAGAGAGAGAGAGAGAGATAATAAACTATATGGTATACGTATACTTATTTGTCAGATAGAATTGCAATTTATGCTAAATGCATTTCACGGCTTGACAACCGAGTCACGTTAGTATTCATCAGCTTTGTGATCTTTTTTTTTATTTTCTCTTGTTTTTTATTAAAGGTTCTGCTGCTGTTTTGTTTTTTGTTTTGTTTTCTTTTTTTTTTGCTGTGCTGTTGTTTTACTTATGCACATTTTCGCATTGGGAATTGAGATCTTAGTTAATTTGCGTTGTTCCGCTTTGACTTTTGCCTGTTTGTAAGCGCATTTCAAATTTGCCGCTTGCATTAACTTGACGCGCCCTTTTCTAAATTTATGTATTTTTTTGGCGCTGTTTCGTTGGCTTCGCTGAGTTGTTTTCATTGCATCTTTAATTGCAAGTGTCGACCCACATTGGGGCCAGGCCGGGTCAGACCCAAGGACGGGCGATGGACGATGGACAATGAACGCGGGCAGACATGCGACAAGCACAGACCCAGACCCCAAAGCGACCACAAAACAACGCCCGCGTAACACTTTCGATTATTATTTCCTCATTACACGCGCTCAGTGCAAAGAAATGAAAAGACCAAAAATACAAGAAAAAAAGAAACAAAATAAAAGAAAAAACTGAAGAGTTTTATTTTTCATTTTTACTTTTGTTTTACCTGTTTGCGGTTTATTTGTTAACTTTGCGGCGCTGCTGCTGAGTTGGTCTTGTCTTTTGTTTTCTCATTATACCTTTGCTCATATTACCACAAGCCAATTTAACATATATATACATAACATATATGTATATTATACATATTTTGTTGCATTTTCTTATATTTTCAAGCCGATTGTGCAATAGCAACGCATTTGCGCTGATTACCAAAATATGACCCCCCTTCCTCCCAAATAAAAAAAAGCAACAAAACTAGATGGCCAAAACATGCTTGGCTTTTGAATCTAAGCCACCGCCGTCTGAGCAGCCATTCGCTAACGTGGCTGTTGATTTGTCGATTTAGCGCTTTAATTACAAGAGCTTGTCTGATCGTGTAGCCCAATAAAAAGGGCATTACAGCTAAGCTGTTAAGCTATGGATTGCAAGAAAATGTGGCAAAGATTTTTATTTATATACCCTGAACCCATTCAAAATAGGTTGAAAGGGTATATTGGCTACTGTCCGAACTATGTTACAAGCAGAATGAACTATAAATAATTTGTAGAATGTATAAATATTCTTGATCGGCATGAATAGCCGAGTTAATTTAACCAAGTTGGTCGGTCTGTTTGAACTAGACGACCGCAGAGACATTCAGAGCTACAGACTTTAAATTTGAAATATAAGTTTTATCAAGTTTATCGATTATCGGGTAGCGCGTCTCGATTCATAAAGATTAATTTGATTGACCAATTGCAAAAATTGCACCAAGTTCAGATACGGAATATGTTAGTCAAAGGGGATATTGGCAATATATGTGGTATAAACTAAATTGATCAGCTGGGTTCAGGGTATATCGTAGTCGAGTTCTTACGTGTTCAGCCTAGAGGCTATAGCTTATTTTAATACCCTAAGACCATTCGAAATCAGAAGAAGGTTATAATAAATTTGTGCAAAAGTATCTAATAGACATTAAGTATACACAATCTTGATCAGCATCAAATGCTGAGTGCAGTTAAGCATTTTAATCTGTTTAACATTTAAATATATGCTACAACTTAAGGAATATATTTAGGTATATAAAAGTGTTTATCATTCCTGTTAATCAAAAAGTGCCTTTTCAAATCGTTAAAGACTGTTAGCATATGCTTATGGAAATTATTCAAAAGTAAACCATAATTAAGTATTGTTAATAAAAGGTTTCAGATTTTACTGCAGTGGGTCAAATATGACTGCCCTTTTGCCATTGATTCTACACGGTTTTTGCTAAGAACTGAGACTCGTTCAGTTGACATCTGAGAGTATCTGCTGATCGTCACTATGATCTGCACTCATCTTTCAGCTGCAATTTTTTATGTTGACGCCTGGGATCTGTTGTGTTGTGTTGTGTTGTGTAGTCTGTGTTAGTTGTGCTAGGTGTTGTCAAGTTACTTTATGCCTCGTTTCGAGTGCCCTTAGGTGGTTTTGCAATCATTCACTCAACCAGCCAGGTAGTCAGCTAACCTAGTCAGGTGTCGGCTGGGGGTTGTCAGTCAGTCAGCTAGTCACTCAGTTAGTCAGTCAGTCGGTTGGGCCTTGCGGTTTAGACGCTTTGATTTGCAGATAATTTTATAGACATTAGTGTGCAGTTTTTTTGAAAACACATTTTCAATATTTCTTTTTGTGCAAATACATGCATGTTCACATAAATATGTACATTGTATGTACAAATCTAATTTTTGTTGTCGGTTTTTCTTCTTTTTTTTTTGTATGTCATGCTGCATTTAGTCTAATGACTTGCCGACTTAACATTATTTTTCTCTTTTGAATGGCTTTTGAAGTGTTTTCAAAGTGTTTCACAATGAGTTCCAAAATCCCCCCATAATCACTCACACACACAAACACACACACATGCGCACATCCAAAGTTGTGTTCTTTATCGAGCTTAGAGTGATTCGCATTATTTGGTTTTTGTTTGCGCCTTCTTGTGACATTCTCAATATGTATATTCATATATATATATCTATCTATTTTGATTGAATTGTTGGTCTTTCTTATTTTCCCCTTTGCGCAAAAAAAAACCTGTTTTGTAGCTTTGTACGCTTTATTTGCACAATTTCTTAAGCTCGACGATATTCTAAAGCGGCATTGAATTGTCATCAGGTTTTCGGGTTGTCCAAAAAAATTTTGTTTTTGTATTATTTAATATTTAAATATTCAGTCGCTCACGCTTCTCAAGCGGAATTTCAATGAGAATACATAAATACTGCTTATTTATTGTAGTTTAGCAATGGGTGGGGCGAAATTGTATTTTTGTTGCTATTGGTATTTGGCTGGCATAGACTAAATGGAATCTAAATATCTCTGTAAATAAGTGCAGGGCCTGATCGTGGCTGCTGTACCTTAAACATCAACTTGGCAAATAACTGATTATTAAGGAAAGTAAATAACAGCTTTAGGCAAATTATATGGTAAATATATTAATTATTTTTCGAGGTGCAAAGGACGTAATGATAATAAGTTGAAATTATAGCTAAAGTCGCTGTCGCTGTCGCATTTACAGTGCACTGTGCAAACGTTAATTGAATGAATTTCTTTTTTTTTTAATTATTATAAGTATAAGTATCATTTTGTATTGGGGAATGCAGTGTTGTTGAGTCTTATTGAGAAACACGGCACAATTCAGTCACTCATTAGACTCGAGTGCTATTCAACACTGGTGACGACTCACAATGACCAATCAGTGAGTTGTCAAAATAGTGCCAAATCATTCGGAACACTTTATTGTGCCGCACTGAGTTAAGAACACTGCCTGCCAATTGTTTACTTTAGTTAGTTAGTTATTCAGAATGTTCAACTAACATTCTAATAAAATCGTATGACATGCGGCCATACTTGAACTTTACTTTGTTTGACTTGCTGCTAATAGCTAATTTTTGTATACGCATCAATATTTTTTTTTTGCTTACACAAAACTGTTTCTTTTTACTAGTTTAAGGCAGGTTTTAATATATTATTAAAATATTGTTATAATTTTGTAAACTGACACTGATATATACTTGTATTTAGATCACACTGTTTTTAACATTGAGGTCAACGAGTAAGACAAGAAGAAAGCATTGTACGACTGCTGAGAGAGAAAGAGAAAGGGAGAGACGGGGAGAGAGAGAGATATGAAGAGAAAATGATTATGAAAACAAAAAATAACCCGGCGAATTAACATAAAGCAGCGCGATTTTATTCTATTTAGTTGTTGAGTTTGCGTTTTGTTAATTGCATTGCACTTCACTTGATGTGAACTGTTTTTGTTGTTTTTTATTTTCAGATATTTGGCACTGTTATTGTTGTTGTTGTTGCAGCACGCACTTTGCCGGCTCTCAGCTAAATTGCACATACATTAAAACGTCAACACAATTTAAATTATTCAAACAGTTACACACGGAGATGCTCAAACACTGTCAGGGACATTTGAGCATTCCATTTTTACCGATATATTTTACATGTGTTTACTTTATGTCATCTGGTTTGTTTGTTTTTTTTTTTTTTGCGCATGCGCGTCGATCGCCTCTTCTGCTTGCTGCTGCTGGCTGACCGCTTCGAGTGTTGTTCGCGAGTCAACGAACGAATTCGTAATGACACGACGACAGCCACGAAGCAGCTGCTTGACAATCGCTGAGCGCCGGCAGCGACTCATGTGTTTGTTTTTTTGTTGCTCAGCTGCTGATGCGTTGCCTTGAGAGACACCTGAGATATATTATTTATATATATATATATATAAATATATTTATCGCATGCGAGAATTGAGCTTGATTCGTGTGGGTTACTTTATTTATTTTATTTTTGTTCACTGATTATTTGCAGATGTGTGTGAACAAAGTTTTGTTTACAAATTCAATTTGATTTTTATGCCCAGCTTTTGACAAGCGTTAATTTTTATTTTTTTACCCTTTGCATAAGATCTTTCAGCTTGAAATGAAGTTGACATCGGAGTACAGTGAATATAGCTTAAGAAGTATGCAATTTGCGTGACATAAATATGCAAGTGGATTTTTTGATCGCTTAAGTTGAATGAAAATGATATCATTTCTGTATGCACACTATTTCAAGGGGTAATCGATGATTTAGTTAAAGTAGGTTTAAATAGAAAAAAGGACATCCTCGGCATCATCTAAATTTGAACATAAATTTAAAATATCAATCCATTGTTTGTACAAATATTAATGGCTTAATAATAAGCACATCCAATGAGTTCGGATAACTTCGACAACAAAAAAGCTTCTCATAGAAAAAATTCATCTTTCGATCGATTGCTTCCATGAAAACTATAGGCCAATGGCAGCTATATGATATAGTGATTCGATCCGATCAGCTACGACATATGTGCTGCTTGCAGTAAAAAGACGGATGTCTGCCAAGTTTCGACAAGATAGCTTCAAAATTGAGCGACTAATTTGATGTCATCAAATTTTCGAATATAATAATTTCTGGTAAAATTGCAAAATAGCTAATTTGTGTGCTTAAAAGAGATTTACAGCGCAAATGTTTTGGTTTATGTATTTTTTTTTTTTTTTTTTTGATATACTCGTACATGCATTTATTTTGTATTTGTTTTGCACAATCTCTAAACGCAATCATTTCAGCTTGGGCTTTGACTTGGTCTTAATTTATTGTTAATTGATTGAAACAGAATGCGGCTAATGGAGGTTTGTTGATTTAGTTATTGCCAAAAATATATTTGTGCAAGCCACTGACGCAATACTAGTTAATAATTAATCGTGGCTAAATTAAATTGCAATTAAGCCAAAGAGCGAAGTTAATTGCGGCAAGGAAAGCCTTTAACCAAATTGCTGCCATTTCGCAAGGGCAATGTGAATTTGCCAGAGAGAGAGAGAGATAGAGGGAGAGAGAGAGAGAGGGGGAGGAGTGGAGGTGCTGAGGCGGGCTGGGAACGCCCAAAACGATAATTGCTGTCATGACAAACGCAAAAATAAAGTTTAAATAATAATAATTTAACTGGCTCTTCTCGCTTCTCGCAATGAACGCCATTTGGCGGACAGGGAAACATTAAGAAACCATTAGCAGCAGCGGACACCGTGAACGCAACACCTCCCCCCACCCCCCACCCCGCTCCCCGTACAATCCACCACCCACTTGGACTCCATCGGGCAACTGTCAAACAGTAGATGAACGTTTGCAACCAGCCAGCAACTGCAACAGCTGCTGTGGATGACTGTCTGCTGCTGCTGCAGAGAAGGGTCAATGCAGCAACAGCAGCGACAACGGCATCATTTTTCAAGTGGAGCCACTTGACTCGGCAGTCGAGAATGAGTGGGTGTGGTGGGCATGATGGGGGAGGGGTAGAAGTTAGGCAGGACCCGGCTGCCTCAAATATGCGCATTCATTAGGGTTTAATAAATATTTTTTCAAGCACAGTTGCCGGATTTTGCGATAAGCGCTGTGGTTGTAATTGCCGTCGACGCTTAACAGCAGCCTCAGTGTGTCAAGTTGTTGCATAAACAACTCGTAAGGGTCGGCCCGATGGGCTAATGTGCGGTCTGGTACTTCCCATCACGCACACACACACACACACACACACACACGCACAGAATGTGGGCACAATTTCTTTACTTCAATTTAATAATTCAGTTTTGTACGATGCGTTGAATGCAAATTTAAGGCGGCCGTTTGACGGTCAACTCACTTGTGCATAGTCTTAACAGTTTGCCACGCTTCCTCCTTCACTTCCTTCCTGCCTCCCCTTGTGTCTCAACTGAAACGCTTCTCAAATATTAGCATCGTCTCGCTTAGCGCAGATCGCAGCACAAGGTTGCCTTAGGTCTGTTGTGGACTTAGTCATTTGTATTGGGTGTTTAGTATTTGGTATTTGCTGTTCATGTTTGTATTGTTTTTATGCCCTTGTAGAAGCCATTATAATTTGGTCGTGATATGTGTAACGCACTGCAGCCGACGTCTCAGCCGTCATAAAATATATATATTTCTGATCAGCGTGACTAGCCATGCATATTTTCGTGGACTTGTTAATCTGTCTACGCACACCAGTCGCTCTGCTTTAAAGCTATCTTTATGAAACTTGCACAAAAAATGTCATTAATATCAGACTACTTTATCTTATAGCTGTCACAGGAACAATCAGTCGAAAGACCAGTTCTTTTATAAACAATTTTTTGCTTACGAATTTATCGTGACCAAAATCATCACTTATCATCACTTTTAAGAATAATAAATTGGTTCTTAAACTTATAGTAAATTTGAGACAATATCAATTTGTCTAAGAGGGTGTTTAATCTTCGGCATACCTCAGAAAGCCTTCTTTCCTGTTGTTGTTGCTTTGGCTCTTCACACACTTTTTCGCACAATTTCCAGCCAAATAGGCTGTTGCGTGTTTGTCGTCGGCTGCTTTTTGTTTGTTTGTGGTTATTGCTGATGTTTGCTATTGGTCAATTACTATTGCAACACGCTGATGGGTCTCGCCTCTTTTTCCAGTCCAAGTAGAACAAATTTCTGGTTTGATGCGCAAACACATAAAAAAGTGGGGAGAACAAAAATGTTGCGTGCAATGCGTCACGTGACGTATGCGCAATATTATCTTGGATTTTCAGCTTAAACAAAAAATTATCGCATGCTACAAAAAAAAGCCCACTTTGCAGCTGTCGCTTTTCCTCTCCCTCCTCTCTCTGTCTGTTCTCTCTCTTTCTCTCTCTCTCTCTCTCTCCCTCTCTCTCACTCTCTTACTCAATCTTTGGCTCGCTCTCGTTGCATGTCTTTCGTGACGGCGCCCAATGTCAGCATCTTGTAAAAGTTGAATGAATTAAAAATAAAAAGAAAACGAAAAAAAAAATATATATCAGCTTAGCGCTGGGGTTCAAGTTTGTTTTCGGCTCTGGCCGGTTATTGACTATTTTCGGTTTCAATGCTTAGAGCCGCATTGAAGGTCGCTGAACAAGTTCTTCTGCTGCTGTTGCTGCTGTTGCTGCTGCTGCTGCTGCTGATCCGACTTGCGTTGGCCCTGAAGTTTGAATTAAGAGCAGAAAACATGTTGCTCTCTTTTCTCTTTTCATTTTTATGTGTTATTTTTTTTCGTATGGTGCTTTTTGATTGACAAATTCCTTATTTGCAGATCCCTGTCTGTACATAATGCGCTTCGCGAACCGACTTCAGTTGGGCGCCAAGACGCACGAGGTGTCCATGACGGCGCTGCGCATTGTGCAGCGCATGAAGAAGGATTGCATGCACTCGGGTCGTCGGCCCACAGGACTCTGCGGCGCTGGTGAGTTGTGCCTTCCTCGCTGCTTAGTTGGCAACCCCATTTTAATAAGTTTTCTTTGGGTTGTTTCAGCACTGCTGATTGCCGCTCGCATGCACGAATTCAGTCGCACCCTGGCCGATGTCATCGGTGTTGTTAAAATACACGAGTCCACGCTGCGCAAGCGTTTGTCCGAGTTCGCCGAAACGCCCTCGGGTGGATTGACCCTCGAGGAGTTCATGACGGTCGATTTGGAGCGTGAACAGGACCCGCCATCGTTTAAAGCGGCACGCATTAAGGATCGTGAGCTCATCCAAAATGTGAGTATGTAACTCTAATCCAATCGGATTTGGTTTCATTTTATTTTTGTTGGCCAATTGTTAAGGTTTGACCCTGATCTAAACTCATTCTATCATTTAGATGGGCGTGCATGAATTAACGGAGCTGCAGAAGGAAATCGATGCGCATTTGGAGAAGGATATTGGTAAATACACGGACAGTCTGCTGCGAAAGGCATCAAAACGCAAGAAGGAGGAGTCTGCTCAGTCCAGCAGATCCAAACCGATCTCGGAAAAGGAACTGGAAATGGAGGAGTCCATACAGTTTATTGAGGCATCCAATGCCGAGGTGATTAAAGAGTTTATCACAAGCAACACGGAGGACTCAAAGCCGCAAGCAGTCATGACCAGCGCCGTCATCGAGGGACTCCGTCCGGATATCGAGGCCATTTGCCGTGTGACCGAAAGCGAACTGGCGGATGTGGAGCGCGCCAAACAGCCAGCTGAGACGGAACTATTCATAGACGATCTGAACGATGAGGAGCTGGATCAGTATGTGCTGACGGAGCAGGAGGCGGACACTAAGTTGGACATGTGGAAAAATCTAAATGCCGAATTCCTTCGCGAGCAGCAGGAGCGCGAGGAGCGCCTGGCCAAGGAGCGTGAGGAGGGCAAACCGGAGAAGAAGAAGCGTAAGCCACGCAAAAAGGTCATCGGACCATCGTCGACAGCTGGCGAGGCCATCGAAAAAATGCTACAGGAAAAAAAGATCTCCAGTAAAATTAACTATGACATTTTGAAGACCCTCACCGAAGGAATGGGCACATTAACTGGCGACAGTGAGTCAGCAGCGGAGCCCATGAAACCCAAGACACTGGAGGAACTGGAACAGACGCCCGTCATTGTGGAGGAGGGCCCCATCTCGAGCAAAAATAGCCGGGATAAACACAACTACGATTTGCCAGGACCCAGTCGAAAGCGCGTCAAAGTGGAGGCGGCACTGTCCGTCACTCAGTCCGAGGAACAGCTGGAGGCAAAGCCGGAGATTGCCGTTGAGCCAGGTGAGTTGAGTTTTTTGCGCTTTATTTTTGGCAGAATTTGTATTTAAATCGCTACACTTTCAGATGAGTTGGACGAGGAGGGCGAGGCAGATGAGGCAGATGCCGATGTCGATGTCGACCCCGAACCGGAGCCAGAGGCAACGCTGCAGGACATGCTGAACCAGGGCGCTGGCGACGAGGACGACGAATACGGCTATGGCTTCGATGAAGAGGAAGAATATTAAACTAAGCAATTGCATTTAGCATTGGCGCACATTCGGCATGATTATTTTTATACATTAATCAGCGACAACTCATATTATAATTAAATTAAGCATTCAATTTTTTATCCATCTTGTTCGAGTGTATTCTGTTTTTTTACTCGGTCCTGTTTGCTTGTGTTGCTTTTCTTGCCACTTTCCACTAGCTGCACTTGTTGCAGTTTCCCCGTCTGTTTTTGCGCGTTAGCAGCCATTAAATCATCGCTTCCTCCTGCCCGACGGCCTTAACGCAGCCATTTACATGTTTAAGCCGTGTTGCCGTTGCCTCCAGGCCTCAAGCGAAGTGAAGTCGAGTGGATGGTGTTGGTGGAATGTTGGGGTCTGTTGCTGCCTCTTTGTTGTTAGTTTGCTTCTAATTGTTGGCGCTGCCGTGGCGCGCCTCCAAGTGCTGCAAATAAATATTTCACCCTTAATCATGTTTTGCACTCACTGTGTGTTGTGTGCTTGCTTCTTGTTGTTGCTGTTGCGCCCCAGGCGGCAAGTCGGCCAGCCAGCAAGCCAGCCAGCCGGTCAGAGATGTCGGTAGCCAAGAACTTGAGTTGGCTGCTCGACTGGGGCTCCACGGGCTGGCCGGGATTGTTGAGTGCCAAGTGCTCGGCAATGAGCTGTTGAGTCCTTGAAGCACTTGTCTTTGCGATTTTATAGTTATTACGTTGTAATTAGTGTTAATTTAGTTGCTTGCGCACGGCAGCCGAACTAAGTTAACAATTCGCAAAGTGTTTCATACTTTTGGGCTGTTGCACAATAACCGTTTTGGGTTTGGTATCTTCGTAACTTGAGTCGACGTATTGTGTTCACAGTTGCTGCAGTTCTTAGCTTACACTTTAAGTTTCACTTAAAACATGAATACAAAGTCTTAAATAGGATACCACTTCAAGGAACTTAATCTAAAGCCAGCTGCGTCATCTTGAGGTACGTATTTGTAGTCATTTAAACAATAATACTCTATTTAAATATAGCCAGTACTATATATTCATAGATAAGTTAAAATCTATCTATTCTCTTATATCTCTTTGGAATCTAAGCTTCATAATCGGCAACAAATAATAATAAGACTGTGTTGACTGATTTGAATTTTAATACAAAACCCATGAAAAGTATTACTGTCGATTGACCATCTAAGCAAAATCTATAATTTTAACATTGTTCGCATGTTGATTTTTATTTATTTATTTAATGTGGACTGAAAATAGTCCACAGTTAAAAAAAAAAATGTAAAAAAATAAACAAAAATTTTAAATAAAATTACAGATTAGATTGAATAATAAAATAAATATTAATTGTGGATTGTGGAAACCTTAAACCATAAGGAATGTTGTAAAATATTCACTTTCAGAAAGTCAATTGCAGAATCTATTCAGAATATTTTGATATTATTCGATATACTAAGTAATCTGGAAGGGTTTGGTGTTCTGTTAGAGAATCTGGTGTGTATATGGAATGGGTAGGGCTGGTTCTCCGGTACGGCAATGTTGTTTGCTTTGTCTCCTGCAGCTGGGCTGATAAACGACTTTGTTTTGCATGCCGTAGAGGTTCAGGTCGTAAATATTAGCAACTGGTAAAGGGCTGTAGCAAATTTGCGTGCATTTAATGCCTGTCCGCAAATTTGCATAAGCTCCGAGCTTAAAGCAAATGATTAATAAAACGCACACGTCCACTTGGATTACTTGGAGTGCAGTTTCAGTTATGGGCGTGGCACTGGATTAGCTGCCAGCGGCCAACTTTCTATAATAACGTCAAATGTATGCACATGTAAATCCAGCTAAATGTGACAACCAAATGGCAATTAGAGGGACAACTCTCTCGACTCGCCGCCATCCAGATATTTGAAAGCTTTCTGGCTTCTGGGCGGCCAAAATAAACCAAGCATTGCCCCAAATTTATGCAGAAGAGAAAGCAACAGAGAGAGAGAGAGAGAGAGAGAGAGAGAGAGAGAGAGAGAGCAATTAATAGAAAGGAAGAAACAATTTTACGAATTGGAAATTGAGTGCAGTTTAAGTAGCTCTTTTGATGTGCATAATTTGGCCATAATCCATTCATTAATCATTAAAGCTATTAATCTTTAAACATTTTCTGTCATGAACAACGCGTCTTTATGCGCCTTTGTAAACTGTCAGCTGCGGTCCTGTAATTAAAAAATTCTTTTTTTTTTCATATATACATATACATTTTATATATATTTAATATATATATATGTATTTATGCCTACCTACGTGTATGTAGTTTTAACGCAGACGTGTTATATTTGTATATTAATGCAGTTTAATTAAAAAGATTGCCAAGCTGAAGCCATTTTTATTGTTCTTTTTTCAGACGGTTGGTTTTTTTTTTTTTACCACACTTTACACATTGCCTATGGATTTGCGGATTTTAATTTGTGGCCAATGGCGAAAGGACATGCCAGTCAGTAGCACACAACATTTTAAAAGCTATTAGTCTGCGTTCTAGCCATACCCATCTGGACGATATTTCTGATTATATTTTCTGAATAGCTACGTAGGTGGTCAATAAATTGTTGGTAATCAAAAATAAACATTGCGCGAAGCTGTACAATGCCAAACAAATCAAGTTACAGGAAAAATAATAGAATTATAAATAGACACACCCTAAGTGTGCCAAAAACGAAATTATTCTTTTATTGAATGGGAAATATTATTATTCTACGTCGCTTTCTTGCGGCCTGCTGTTTTGGATAGAATGTGTAGGCGAATTCGATTCTGGATTCTTTTTCCATTAAGTTAAGAAAAGGACTTAGCTTGCCCATATCCCTGGTCAATATGGAGGAGCGATTTGGAATAAAATTTCTGATAAAATTATAATTAGACTCCACTTTGCAAAAGTTGGACATATTTTCACTTGCCCCTGCTGATATTCAGAGGACTAGAATCACAACAACCAACACTTTTGGAGTTTTCAAGGATTACAGATTCTTCTTAGATACCCATCACTTTTCAAAATGTCACCAGTAGATCAATCAAACCATATCCTTTCAAAACAAAATATTCGACATGGCACTCGAGTTCGATCAAATCCTTAGAGATTTTCAAAAAACATGACCGAAAAAAATCGATGGAATTGCATTCCACACCCATCTAAGAACTCAAACCGCTTTTTAATTGGAGCATCGAGACTCCATCCATGGATCCCATGAGTAAGATAACCATGCCTAAAATTCTATTTACATTTGCCACACCGAAATCAGATTATTTTCACGCGATTTTCTACACATTTAGAAGTGGGTGTGTGTATGTGAGTTTCCCACGGTAGGTGGCACTTAAATTTTGTTTAACTTGATTTGTTCCAATGTCATTACACACATACATATACATATATGTACTTACAAATTGTGTGTATCTAATTTATGCGCTAATTATACATGTTGTTTTGTAGTTTCGGTGGCATGAATAAATTAAATGCTTTTTACACAGCTACCCACCAATTAATTTCGTTACTAAATGATTTGTTTAGTAATTGGTTTCTATACGCACACTGTGGTATTACAAGGGGATTCGCAATATAACTGCAAAATCTAAAAAATTAGCTCACATTTTAATATTTATTGCCAGTTTTAGTTTGTTTCGGTTGCAAATATTATTATTTTGTGGCCAGCTTTTTAGCAGTGATTGATTATGAAGTTATATAAGTGGCCAGGTCTTTACAGGCTCGAATTGCAGACTGGGCAGAAGAGGGATTGTTTAAGCTGACTGCTTGCATTTAAAATTAGAACAAAAATACAGTAAATGTATATTATTAATTGTAATTGTGTTAATATAATGTGACCAAATCAACTATTTATAACAAATATAAGAGATTATCGTTAACATCTTAAACTTTCCTTAAACGCTTGTAACTACAACTTAACAATTGGTAATGGGCTTGGCAATGCTGCTTGCTCACTTATTGTCAATTAGCCAACACGCTTACGCAAAGTCAACGCTAAATGCGAGCGCAATTAGAGTGGCTGCTCATGACTAAAGGGTTAGCATTTGAAATCGACATCAAATCGCCAAGCCACTGTGGAGAGGTCAGTTAAGTGTTGGTCAAACTGGGCTGCTGAGCAACGGCAGTTAACAGACAATTCCCAGCTGCCAAGCAGCGGGCAGCCAACGCATAAGCCCTTAAATGAACACACACACACAGACACACACACACATACAGATTGACATAAATAAACCACGCACATTTCGGCCAGCATGCAAATACTCACTAATAAAGTAAATAATGCATACCACCTTCCATTATTCCGCTGGCAGCATTAAGTCCACACACACACACACACTCGGACACGTGAGTTGTCTGTGTATTGAACATGAAGTGCCTGGCAAACTATGCATGGCTGTGATTGCAAAACACGACTGCAATTACCTGCTCTGCCGGGTTAACTCAGTCACACACACACACACACACACATACACTTGGACCTGCATTTATGGCAGCAGGTTGGCAGGATCTGCGCCGCAAAATAGGCAACGATAATGGCATAAATTCAATGAATAAACATAAAATGGCAAACACATAAACAGCACCCATCTGCATGTGTGTGTGTGTGTGTGTGTGTGTGTGTGCGACTGTGTAAATGGGGTGCAAAAGTAACAACAGCTACAACAAAAACAAAAACAAAAACGAAAACAACAACACCAACACCAACATGAACAGGAACAACATTCGCATCAGCAGTGGAAAAATATGTATTAGCCCAAAGTTTACTAACAAAATTAATTATGCGAATTAAGCGTAGTAAAAGCACTTTAAGCAAGTTAACCCCAAAGCCATGCAAACACTCTAACGCCCAATAGCCACGCCTCAGCCACAACGCCTCCCCCCCCCTCACCACATTCATAACATGTGGCGCAGTTTGTGCCGTGTCACAGCCCGTGGCACAAGAGCAGTAGCACAAGGAGCGAGGCATTGTTCAATTTATGCGTGTATGCCAACAGCTCACGAGCCTTTGTTATTGTATGTGTGGCTGGGTATTGTGTTTGCCAGTTAGTAGTTTGCGGACACAGAAGTAGGCCAAGCACCCAAGGAGATGGGAGACGGGCGATGGGAGACGTGGTCCGTGGGCCGAAAGCTTGAACTCGGATTCCCATTTCGGACGGGTGGAAGTTGCAGCCAGCAGCCAGCAAACCAGCAAACCAACAGCCAGCTTGGAAGTTGTTTATTTAAGTGTGAAATTTGAGTGCAGCGCTGCGTAATGTGTAAGACCCAACGAATATTTAGCGTTATGTGCGGCTACCGAGATAAGCAAAATGGACCTTAATAACCGACGCGTTGCTCAAACCTATAATCATAAATCGACTTGCCTCGCCCGCCTGCCACATAATAGATAAAAAATAAAAAATAAAAGCATCATATCGTGGGCGCCACAAACGCTGCACTTTTTTCCGGTGCAAGCAAAAAACAAAAAAAAAAAAACAATATAAAAATATCTCCGGACTAAATGTTACAAACGGCTTTTCGGCGCCATCGCTAACCGTGTGAGATAAAACAAAATGGCGGCAATGCGTTGTTGCGTTGACGCCAATTGGCAGCGCTGCCTTTGGCTGCTTGACGCCATGCCAAATTAGCTAAATGTCGAGACAGTCATTTAGTTAATTGCCGCACAAAAATGTCGCACCGAATTGGCAAACTTACTAAATCACAGCTCCGTTTTTTAAATTGAAAACATAAAGAAAACTATGTAATATGAAAAAAAAATCTGTTGTGTTTCCTTTTTTTTCAGATTGCCAAACAAGCACTGAATTTAATTTTAAAAGCTTTGTAATTCGGATTATAAAAATGGTATAATTGAAATGCAAGCTACTAAGAAACGTCGAAAAGTAAAAAAAATAAAAATATATAATTGTAATAATAATTAATTATTAATTTTACATCTAAATACTATGTAAAACAGTTTCAATAGCAAGAATTGCAAATATGATTTTCAATATTAATCATATACATTTCAGCCTTTAAGACAATTGTTAAGCTTAAATAATTGCTTAATTGACAAAAGTGCATAACAATTTATGTTGGAGAACCTGCAGATTTTCGCTGTCGAATTTGTGTAAGCATTATTACTGTTCAATTCCAGCTAGAATAATGATAGCTAAAAGCTACAATGTGCTTCAAGTTAACGGCTTTAATACGTTAAAACTTGTAACAAAGTTCTGGCCTCTAATAGTTGATAAGTTTAAGACCCAAAAATTTGTCGACACAGCTGCTTGTTGAAAATGACAGCTGTGGCAATTAAAATTTACACCTATCACTGGCTAATTTATTAGCGTATGAGAAAACTGCGTGCTAAGATTCAAAGAGCATAAATAACTGACTTTGCCATAGAAGAGCTTTTTAGAGCAAGGAACTAACGAATTTGGTTTGCATATGGCAACTTTAATTTCCAAAAAAAAATTGAAATAATAGTTTATATAAGCTGTTGCAAACTTTTTGTGTAGTAAAGTTTTATATTTGCCAGCCAGTCAAATAGTTTTAGTGGTTGGGAGTCGACCATTAAATTTCCGCTAATTAGCAAGGCAAAGTTAAACAAAAATCAGCGAAAAATCAGCTTTCAATATGGTGTGGCATATGCCCAGATAATTAATTAGTGCTCGCTCGACTGATTGGTAAGAAACGATGGACTGGGTCCAAAACAATTAGCCAAGCCCCGAGACTGGCCGGCCAACAGAATGGTAAGCAATGATGAAGCAGCCTGTGCAACGTTTGCTTGATTTTTATTTGGTCAACAGGACAGGCCAGTCCACAACTTTCTGTTGGCCCCACATTAAGTGGGCGTGGTGGGTTTTCTTTATGTAGTAAAACGTTTTTATTTGCCTTGCTGCCTTTTGCCTTTTGCCATTGCATGCTTTTTCATGTTCTTCATGTTGCCTAGCTTGACTGGCAGACTGGCTGGCTGGTTTGCTTGTGCGCTTGTTTCTTCGAAAATAATGACTGCACATTAAGTATACGTCAAACATGACATACGCACTCACACAAACACAGACACACACACATACATGTACACACATACACAATTGCAGGCAGCCGCCGCCCTAACACAAAGCAAGTAAAATGTCAACAAATGACAACAGAAATATGATGCAAATGGCTCATGTAAGTGGTTCTTGCCGCCAACATTTTTAAAAGAGAAACAAGTTACAGTGCAGCAGCAACAACAACGAGTGGGCGTGGCAGCCGCCCCCTTCAGCTCGCTTATGGGCAAAGTAATAAAGCCTTAAGTCTGCGTTTGCTTATACACATTTGTGCGTGTGTGCGTGTGTGTGTGTGTGTGTGTGTGTGTGGAAGGACTACTGTAAGTTGTATTTAACTTAGAAATTTATCATTTTGTGCAGAAATTAGCTGGCATTCAGGCATCGCGCATTCGCCTCGTTAGCTCTGCAATGGGAGTGGGTTCAAGAGAGAGAGATAGAAAGCAGAAAGAGAAAGAAAGCACTCGTGCCGAACATTTTTCATGTCAACGTATGGCGTTGAAACGCCTTGAAACTCCGTCCGTTGCGCTGATTCACACCCGTCCTCTTTCTTATTCCCCTCTCCTCCACACAGTCGGCGGCAATTAAAAGCACATTTAATATAAATTGTTTGCAAGCGCTTCGTGCTGCATTGCAAGGACACACACAAAACAAGGTATAAAATGGCGATGGGGAATGTGGATGGGGAATGTCTTTAATGCCAGACGAATGAATACGAATGCCTGGCCGAAGGATATTCAGCTGAAAGTTGAGCGGCTTTAATTAAGAAGCTGGTCCCAAAGCAAATGTATATTTGGAATTGACGTCGCCGACTGCTCGATTGTGGCAACATGTCTGGCCTGTTGCTAATCTGTATTATGTGCGTTAAGTCGGCCAACCCTATCAGCGTTATTTGTACAAAATATAACCAGCTAAAGTCCAGCACACAATTTGACGATTTGTGGCTAGCAAAATGGCCGAAAGCCACAGCCTGCCTGCGCAGTCAGTCCTTTAGTCCTTCAATCAGTTAGTCAGTTGGTCAGTTGGACCGCAGCCTTGCTTGGCTGGCTGCACAGTTAGCTGGGTAGTCATCCACTTGACCGCATTGATATTCCATGCTTGATGTCCGACGCTGTTGCTATTGGTCAATGATTTTGCTCGCTGTGCTGGCCGGAGTGATACTAACGATAGATGTCCTTAAGCCAACACAAACACACACACACACACACATACATACACACAGATGCATGCAAGCTGGTGTGGACAGTGGCATAGGAAAATATTTATCTATACAGCGATATATATATAGCAAGTCGCTGCCAAAAATGTTGCTGGAGCGACGGCGGTGCTTTGTTAAGTTTTTACGTTTAATGAAATCAATTCACAAGTCACGTTGCTGCCGGACAATAAATACATCAGACTCCATTTAATAAAATCATGATGTGCACTTCGCTATGATATACGCACACACAATCACTATATTATACATACATATACACAAATATATATATTTATTTATATGTAAATGAACGTGTGAGTATATGTATCGTTTTTATATTATAAACAACTTTTATCTCATTGGAATGCCGCATATGACTTGACCATATACCATAATCATATATGTATATGTATATAGATATATATGGAACTATCCTTCTCTTCCCTATGTATGTGTGTGTGTGTGGATGAATGTATTTGTGGGCATTTACCCAACTCTATAGCAATGTCAATTGCGCGATAAGTGCAGCAGTGCCGAACCATAATTCCAAATCCGCATGAGCAACTGCTTAGGCTCTGGCAATTTGCTCTGGCTTTTAGATTACATTTTTAGCTCATTATATAGATGTAGATAAAAATACATACACATATGTAGCCCAAAAATATTGCAAGCTCATTTTTATTCGGGCATATAGTGGGTTGTGGTTGCTTTTGGGCAGACGTTCGAGTTGCTGTGGGATCATAAATCGGAGGTATTAAACAATTTGCTTGGCATTTGGTAAAAATATATAACATCTTCTATCTTTAAAGGACAATACCTCCTGTTACAACTATGTGTGTACACAAAATATGAGAAAAATTTCAATAAATCAGGTTAGGTTGAAAGTTTATTTATTTATTTATTGGTATTTTGTATTTAACTTTTTAATATTATTTTTTCATCTATGCGTACATATTTATATTATGTTTTTAGCAATAATATAATATGTTTAATATAAAATGTATTAAGATGTTTGAAACTTGTCATTTATTGTCATGAAATCGTGATGTTAATATTTATGTGATTAAAATGTGTTACAATTTTCTAGCTTTCCTCATAAATACATATACGAGTATATCATATATATATGAAGACAATGCATTTTTTTCAATTTATGTCTTTTACTTTACTTCATTTAATTGAATACACTTAAGGCATGTTATCAATTTTATTTGAAACACCGTCATTTCATAACTGTTCCCAGTATTTGCCTGTACTTCACTCAAATTGCCATTACGCATGCGCAGTAAAGATAATCAGAAGAGGTTGTTATTATTCCGCTATATTTTATATATAACGAGTATAGGTATTTAGCTTTCAGCAACCCCGCGATTATTTGGCACTGTTCTCTGCTTCTTCCATTTGTTAGCTAGATGCCGTTTGGTAGTCGCGATACCTGGCCTTATCAGCAAGACAGCATCTCTCAACTGTGCAAACTGTGCTACGCTCAGCTGTTGGTGCAGTTCTCTCTTAGCCATGACCACAGCTAACTTCGTTTTGTTTTGCCGTATTTTCGAAAAGCTCGCTCTCCCTCGCTTTTTCTCTTAGCCAGCGAACGAATTGCAGGCTTCGTGCGATATTTTGTGGTACAGATGCGCACGAGCGTGTGGCAAACGAGGCGAGTGGTGCCTCGTTTTGCGGCGAGACACGAGGCTGGCTGTGTGCGTGCAGCCTCCACGCCTATCTGATGCGAACGAGGCGAGTCAGTTGGTAGATGCGTGGCGAACGTTGTATTTAACGGTCGGTTTGGCAGTGAAAGTGGCAGCTTCGTTGTTTCCTAGTGTTGCACAGCACGGAGGAACGTTGTTCAGTGCGCTATGTAAAATGTGAATGCATCAAATAAAAAGTGGTAACATTCTATTGATAACGTGTAAGCAACTAGCAAAGTGACAGCTCAATTGCAACAAACAACAAAATATATATGTAAAACATATAAGCAACTTTAATGTTAAAAAAGGCATTTTCAACGGCGTCACACATTCTTCAACAGCAGCTGGTAAATGTTTGCTTTAAACTTTTCTACACTATAAAATAGTATAAGTTATTGCGTTGTGCGGCAATTTAAACATTTCGCACACATTTTCATACACACGCACACACACACACACACATACACACATATATTCATACACACACTGCGCTCGCATTAAACAATATATTTTGTGTTTGTGGGATTCTGCTGTGGCCGGCAGAAGCGGCGTATACGCAATCAGACTATGCTGTGCGCATATTTGGGTTTTTGCAGTTGCTGTGTGCGCCAGCTGGTGAGTTAATTTTATTGGTTTCTTGTTTGTTTGTTTCTTTGTTGCTTGTTCATCGAGCGCTTGCCAGTTTATTTGTTTGTTTACTTTGCTTAAATGCTAAGACTGCTACAAGCGCTACAAGTTTACGAGCAAAAGCACAACAATTTTTATTAATTTTTATTACTTATCTACAAAATCGTTGACTTAGTCTCCGACAAAAACTTGGCCTTAGCTTGCATTGCCTTCATCAACTTGCAAACTTTTTGCAGAATGATTGTTGATTTTGTTTGATCTGAGTCGTGTTGTTGATTTCATCGCTGTTGCTCTTGTTTTTATTTGATTTTAGTACTTTGGCAAAGTCAACATTCGTTAGCCGAAATTTCGCTCACGTTCCATTCGACCGAGTTCTCAATTTCATGAGTTTTGATGCTGTCCGCCTTTATTTGTTCCGACGCTTACTTCTCGATGTCTACGTTATTTTACTTAATACCAACACCAATACCACTATTATATTTCCATTTCTACTATTTGAAGTTTCTTGTCTCTGTATTTGGTTTTCGTTCTTTGCCCATGCACTGCATGGTGCCTTAGTGTTTTCTTACTATACATATATATGTATATGTATATATTAGTGTATATATGAATGTATTTGGTTTTAGCTTTTTGTGCATGTATTTGTGCGCTGGCATTAGTGTTAGGGTTTTTGCGGCACTGTCCTTAAGATTATTTATGTGGTGATTAGCTGCGCTGAATTATTGCGCAAATTATCAAGTGTGCTATAAAATTTCGATGCTATTTATTTGCACAACTTTTAGCGAGGATC
Organism: Drosophila basisetae; assembly: GCA_035041595.1. Lineage (NCBI taxonomy): Eukaryota > Metazoa > Arthropoda > Insecta > Diptera > Drosophilidae > Drosophila > Drosophila basisetae. The sequence continues at coordinate 1,548,952 of JAWNLB010000147.1, read as the reverse complement.
ACGTACCACGCCATCCAGTCAACAGAAACCAACCAGCCAACAACCAACAACCAACTCCCACCCCACACCACCCCGTTACCACATTGCGTCTCATGTGTATCATTGAGCTCTGGTTTTGGTGCGTGTGAGTGTAACAAATTGCGCGAGTTTGATTTTTAAGTGTGAAAAATTGAGGAATGAAATTGGATTGGATTAATTATACTCGATGGCGCTTAGCTTGATGCTGCCATTAAGCTATTAAGCGATTGGGAATTAAATTATATCTTCTTTTTCTTTTTGAAGTGGAAGTGAAAAGCAAATAGAGAATTTTATAATCAAATAAAATGGATTCAATAAAATTCAAGCTGCTTAAGAAATTTCAAACACTTTCTATATCTGCAAGCTGGCATGCTAAACTTTTTTGCAATATTTTATTCTCGTTGGATATACTAAAATTATTGCAAAACCTCAGCCTTACCTACAGCCAATAAACATTAAACTGCAAATATTGGATTTCAATTTTATACATAAATTGTATCATCGTTAGTATGGTAACCCACAGTTGTTGAAATTGTAAAGTCTTCAAGTCGAATTGATAGAGCTGCAAGCACAATAATATTGTTATAAATTTTCAATAGTACAATTAGCAACCATCATTTGCATTTGGGCTTCGTGCCCCTCCCATCAAAGCATTTTTGAATTTCGTCTGCTGGAATTGTTTACACCAAAAGCATTTGGCTAAGCACAATTGGCATGGCATGGCAACTAATTTCCTGAGCTCTGCACAAATTAATTACATTTAAATAAACACGAATGGAAGGCAGCAAACATGACCGAGCCACAAGCATCAGCAGTAGAAGCGTCAGCATCAACATCAAAATCAGCATCAGCTCTAGCACAACCCATAACAACAATAGTCAGCCACAACCAGATACAAGCAAACTTAATTTAATATTGCTTACGAGCTGAGGGCCACTTTAAGCCGCTTACAATGAAAGATACACCCACACACACACACACACATAAGCACAACAGACAAACACAAAATGGGTTATAAATTTCAATGAATTTGCCACCAAAACAAAATCATTAACTTAGCTGCAAAACCAATGAATGTACACGAACAGAAAATTTCACTTTGTTGTGGTAGCCAACAGCGTTCGACACCAAAATGGTCACTGGGTGGTGGGTGGCGGCCAGTGAGTTGAGCTTGCTGGCCACATACAGCTCAATTTTGTGAGCAGGCGGCAGGCACACATTTAGGCATGGCCACAAATTGGTATGATATCGTAGTGTAATGAAAGTTAAAGCCAAATTTAATGCTAGGATTAGCGATAACAGCGATAGGCATGAAGATGAAGCCAGTAGGTTCACTCGTCCAGCCGTTTGCATATGGCAAGGCAAATGCCTAATGATTTATGACTGCGACCAGTCAGCAAGTTGCTGCCCCACTCACCGACTGTGGAAATGCGCTAAAAAAAAAGCCTGCTACATGAGCCAAACCGAACTGGGCCGTGCCGAGCAGCATCGAGTTGCTCGGGCCAAAAAGGGTGTGGGATTGCGGGGCCAACAAAGTAAATTCAATTTTACGTTTCACAACTCAGCATGATTCCTATCAAAGTAGAGCCGCTTCGGTAACCCAATCCCAGACTGCTGCTGCCCACATCATATACCGCAAACTGATTACTTTTGCTTTCCCCAATGTCCCTCGAGTGTTTGTATGTCTGTATGTCTGTTCGTGTCCTTGTTTGCGTGTTTTGCACTGTCTGTGCTGATACCTAAGCGTCAGTGTGGGTGTTACACAAAAAATAAGCTACAAAATAACGTATATGAAAAAAATTATAAAAACAATCACTGAAAACTTGCAGAGCATCAAAGCCCACTCATCGAGCGCTCCACGAAAGTTGGACAACTTTTTTTCTGTAAGAGAAGGAGCTATTTTTATACCCAATACCCTAAAAAAATGAAGTGCCTAATGGGTTTGCTTGGGCGCACATAAAAGCTAAACTTAAAAAAATGTTACACTACTTAATTATTTAAGCTGTAAGAAAAAAACAAGATTAGAGATTGATATGTACTTTGGGTTCTCACCGATAGCAAAATTAGGAAATGGTTATTTAAAATTCTACTGCGTTTCTTTGCTCAATTAAATTAAGAACTTTACCGATTTTTTTGCCTCATTGGTATTCTTTAAGTTTTCAAAAAGCTTTATCGCACGTGTGCCTGTGCACCTATTTTAAGACTGGTACTGGTAATCTGATAGTCAGGTCCAATTTACAATTCTATTTCATAACAAACCAAACCTGAAGAGTATTCTTTCTTTTTGTTTGGAATATAAAAACTTTCAAGTGAATTTCGTAGGGCTGTTGCTTTGAAGGAGTAGCGGTTTTTCATCAAATTGCTTCCTATAGCCTTCGCCCGTAAAAGTTTATACAATTTAATGAGCAGTGCTTTTAAATTGTTGTTAATACGGGAAATTAATAAGTTAAGTAGTCGTTAGTTGGCAGAGTGCAAAGTTAGTTGGATCGATTGAAGAAGTTGCCAAGTTTCAGAGCATAATTGCTAAAGTCAGCGCAATCAAGCATACCGACTATTGCCACACTTCGTTTCAGAGGAAGCCATTGTCAGATATTTTAAGAGCAAATTTTGAGTCCGCCTCCTTGTCCTGCGATCCAAATTTTAAGCCGCGTTTTATTTTCAGTCGTGCAAAGTGCAGTCAGCTGTAAAAATATTGGCGAAACTCACAAAATGCCAAACAGCGCAAGCATTTGACATAAATCCTTATCATCCTTTGTGCACAAATTGACATTGCACTTGTAAGACGATTGGTGAGACATACCCCATCACTTGCGAGCATCAGATCCCAGTCCCTCGTCGGGCCCGGGCGCTGTGCATTTTAACTGAAAATCTGTGGCTTTGTTTTCTCTATCAACATTTCAGCTATCTTTGGCTGCTTGCTGTAGTTCAATGTTTGCAGCAGCAGCTTCCTTCCCTTTGATAAGCTGTAAGTTTTGGCACGTCTTTTGCTCGAGTGACATGCAGCTTATGTCGCAGGCACAAAATTAAAATTCATAATGTTGACTTTAATGGAGTTAATGTTGAAATATTCAAGCTGGCGGCTTAGATGCCGCACATCTCGTAGATTAGCTCGTAGCGAGACATTTTATTATGCGACACGCAACCACTTTTAGATACCTATAGCAATGCCATCGTCCCCAACACACAACTTTGACGTTATTAAATTATGCGGAGATTTGCGCAATTTTTTTTTTTATTTTTATTTTTTTTTTTAGCCTCTTGACGTTTTAATGATGAGCCAGCACAGCACGTTGACTGCTTGACTAGGCTGAAATTAAATTATTTTATTGCCGGAAAGCTTGGGAAATTCATTAAATCATGCTTTCACGCAACTTTCAGCACACACACATTTTTGGCATGCCCAAGTAGGACTCAAAATTAGAGCTGTCTGCGTACTTCCGTCAATTTGGCGCCCTGTTGTGCTTGTTTACTGCTGGTAGACAGGCATTGTGGCATTGATTGAACTCGAGGTTTTGGCTTTTATTAGGACGTGCCGTTGTTAACATTTCAAGGCTACATTGTCTCTAGCTTTAAAGAAACGTCTTTTATTCTAAACGTATTCAAAGTTCAGAGCTTAATATTTTTAGCTGCGCTTTGGAGCGATAATCCTGATCAGACGAAAAACGTAAAAAAAAAACGAAATAAATAAATACCCAAATCCGCCAGAAGCAGATGAGGGAGTTTTATTTATGATTTTGACAGAGAGCGCCCTAAAAATGGGAGTCGAGCCAAAAGCTAAGCCTCAAAACCAAAACAATCATCAAATAGAATCATAAAAACAGTTAGCAACGATAATAAATTTCGAACAGAAACATAAAAGCTCTGCCACGTGGTAGACGAGTGCGACATAAAATTGCCATCGATTGATTCACCTTACTGTTTGTAGGTACAAATAAATGTACATTTATATATATAAATTTATACATATATATATATGTATATATATATATATATATATATATATATATATATATGTATATAAGCACATGCAGACAAAATAAGAGCCGTCGCGCTCTATTTGCTAGGTGGCAACCTCTGCATGGATATAATCCCTGCAAATCAGCAGTTTTGCTTTTGGGACACACGAATTTCGAATAATAAATCTTGAAACAATAAAAATTTACATTTTTATGATGGTAAAAAAAGTTTGAGCAATGCAATCAATGTTCGCCCACAATAATTTAATGTTCGCTGGCTAAGCGTATACCTTGCGTATGCGTAATGTGTCTTTTATCTATCCATGCGAGATTGCATTGCATACATTTGAGCGCCCACCAACATAAAATTAAGTAATGGAAATATTTGTCTGTGACTGGACGCATAAAAGGAATATAAGTGCATGTAAATAAATCATTAGAATGCTAATAGATTTTATTCATTTTATGTTTGTTATTTATTACTAATACGCCTCTGCGGCTAACACAAATTGGGAGATAAGCAGGACCTGAAAATAAATATGTATGGACATAAATTGACAGACAATGTTATTTTATGATGCACACTAATAATTGAATCACTCGAATAAACCTCAATAAATTCAAACAAAAATGGAATACATTTGACATTTTCATATATTTTCACTCATATTATATTTATCATGAAAATCTCCAATTCTCCAAATAATCTTTGATATTAACTTAGACATATTTTGCCTTTGATTTTCGATTGTGATTTCGATTTTCGTGGATTAATAAATCAACTCATTGTTATTCACTTCAGTTAGTTGACTAATTCAAGTTTATTTTGGCAATTCCCTTAAATTTAAAATAACTCATAAGATTAATTGGGTACCTTCTACTCTGAGAGCTTCGCTCAATAACACTTAGCCCAATCTAACAATAGATATACTTTAATGTAATCTTTTTAATTAAATCCACTCGCATTAATTGTCAGACCAACCTCAACAGCATAATTCATATAATTTTCACTAAGACCAACGACTGCTGGCGCTGCCCCCAAAAAACCATGCCTTCATATTATGAATGATACAAATTGCGTTAATTTTTTAGCATGTTCCGTGGAAAACATTTTTCAACGGAATTGTATATACATTTTTTTTTAATACATTGCGCCGGTGCTCCCTTATGATTTCGACAACGACAACAACAGCAGTTTTAAGTACTTGACATGAAAATTTCAGCAACACTCTCAATGAAATGCTACTCCAGCAGCGACAACAACAAAAATAATATGCGCAGGGATGTCGGCAATGCCCATCTGGAAAATTAAACTTATGGCGCAACGCACGCGAAAATTTGTGCTCCAATGACCAACAAGGCCTGGCTGTTGTCGTTGTTGTTGTTGTTGTTGTTGTCGTTGCTGTTGTTGCTGTTGCTGTTGCTGTTGCTGCAGCACTGCCCTCTGATGTTTATCATAACCGCCTACAAGAAGAGGAACAACATCGTGTCGAAAGCCACAACAACAAAAACAAAAATAACAACAACAACAATATGGTTACTAATGCCGCACCCAGCCAAATAATTTGCTGCCAGGCGCAGCTAATGACCAGCTTGTGTAAGTACGAGGACAACGACAATAGCAACGACGATGACGACGCCAGTGAAAAATCAGGACATCAACTGGCAACCGGCAAGCAGAAGCAGAAGCAGCAACAGCACCAACAGCACCAACAGCAGCTTCAGTCCCAACCTCAGCCGCAGCCACAACAACAACAATCACAAGTTTTGTTACTAGTAAAATGATGGGCACGAATTCATCATGGGTGGGCCTGTGCTGCCTAGCGGGCTGACTGGCGTACCTCACCCAGCTCAACTCCCTGCTGCTCCGCCGTTGCTGTTCAGCCGTTGTGGGGAAAATTTAAAATAAAGTAACGATACAAAGTCGACCGGGCGCAGGACGACAGAGAAGTGGAGAGAGAGAGAGAGAGAGATAGGGAGATGGAGAGAGAGAGAGAGAGTGAGAGTGAGCGAAAGATGGTTGGATAGCTTCAGGAGCCGAAGCGACATCGCTCGCTAATTTTATGCTCTTTTGTGATTTTTGTGCTCGCCTGCCGGACACACCCCGTGGCCATGTTTAGTGTCGGCCTGCTCCCCTATTGTACATCCCGCTGCGTCCCTCCACAAGCGAATGCAAACTTTGTGCGCTTTTGTCATTAGCGTTGATGGTACTGATGTGGGCTGAGTCACCCGGAGCGTTGCCTTTGTGTCCGCTTTTCATGTGTTGCGGTCGCCGTTTCTTGTTTTGTTGTTGTTGTGTTTCTGGTTTGTGGCCCCGCCAACTTGGTTACTTTTAATGAGCGAGGCGGGGCAAGGAGGTGCGTTGTGGGCCGACTCGTGGGCATGGCCACTTTTTTGGGCACTCATTAAGTTGCGGTTATGCAGCTTTTATTTTCAACTTAGAATTTGTGAAATGAAAGTGAATTACATATTTGGAAAAGAATCTGTTTTAATGTGCTGTGACCCCTTTTTCTGGGTACGACATTCTTTTAATGTGACATTAAAGTAGCCAGTGGGCAATACTTTCCCTTACCTGACACCTGGTTAACCAAATGTTTATCCCAGACACTCATATTTTATGCACAACATTCTTGATTTCCATTCAAATCATTCATTCCAACATGAAATATCTGCCATTTAGAATAATTTCATTTGAAGTGCAACTCAAAAATATTTTAATACGCTTAGCAAAAATATTTAAGCTGATTACTTCAACTCTTCAGTACCATTAGTAACTTTGCAAATTATCAGTCCTTTGATTCAACAAGCTCATTTTTTTCTTTCATAAATGAAAACAACTCTATAACAGAAATGTTCATTTAAGTGACAAAGTATGCAAATGCACGTCAAAGTGTTCAAGTTTAACAATTCAATTAAATAAGCTCTACAAACTCTGATAAAAGACTTTTTATTCCAACATAATCTTTGTTAGTATAATTAGAATGGTATGAAAAAATAAATCTAAAATAATTAAACAAGTGAATTTTCAGTTGCTTGATGAAAATTACCAACCACATTAAAGTAGGATACAAACGTTACAATCACACCGAACTGGTATAGAGAAGACACGTTTTAAGTTAATGTGTTTGTTTTTGCCAATAAAATATATTCAAGTTTGCATATACCCATTTATTTATTATTTATCTTAGACAATTATTTACAGTTTGCTCTCAAGTATTGTTTGCTATCCCCAGGCAACTACCATTTAAAAATTGCCAAAGTCATTTATTAAATTGTTTGCATTTCAATTTATGTAAATTTTCGAGAAAGGTAAATGTAACTGAACAAATTGCAAAGCAATTGCTGCTCGCTCTCGTCCTGGCCCCTAGCGGCGCTTGCCTTGTTTGTCTTGCAAATTTTCTTTAATTAGTGCGCCGAAATGTATGCAACAAGCTAGAAAACCGGCGGGCACAGACCCAATTTACAAGCGCTGTGGCAAAGCTGCTGAGGGGGAGGGGGGGAAGCCGGGACACTTCTAGGACTACACTCCATGTTGTTGCCATATTACACGCCGTGCCCTGTTCGTGTTGATGTATGTTTGAATGTAACTTGTAATGCTATTTTCAGCATAATTTCAGCAGCACCCAGCTCATTTGAAAGTCTTGCTTGCCAACCGCAGCAGAGCTAATGCCACAGCAGTTACTAAGTACACACACACACACGCACACATAGACACACACACACATCACTCTACGTTACATGATATGTAGAAATATTTTAGCGGTTTCCTTGCGAAATTGAGCAAATATTTTTTGTTGAGACAAACCGTATCGTGATACAATTATTGCTACAGCACGACGCTCGCCAGCCTCTCTTTGGTTTGTCTGCCTCTAATTAGCGCCCAACTGTGGCAGCAATAATAATGCCATGAAGTTACCAAATGGCGGCGTTGTATGGCACTGCCATGATTTTTGAGCAGGCCGCTTAAAAGCCCATCAAATTCGCATCAATTGGCTGGCTCGTAAAAGTAAAGTCTACAAATGCATAAAACTTGACAATTTGTCGCTCGAAACAAAGTTCTGGCACTCGTTCACTGTCCCACTGTCTCCTCGACAGCTGTGGCTGGTCAAGTATTTTGCAAAACAATACGCCATTTTAACAGCTTCAATTTGAGTCTGGATGTAAAACTTTTCTCAGATATATTATTTTTTCTTTTCTTGTGTAACTTTTCAGGCAACCGTCTCAGCACTGACAAAAACATAAAATAAAATAAGTACAGTTGCTGTAGACTTCGGTGACTTGACTAGGAGACACTCTGTGTCTAGGGGGTACTTTTGTGAATAGCACTGTACATGATAAATACATTGTTATTCACAGAAGTCGAAGCGATGGAAGCTGTAAGCCATCAACCAAATTTTCGAAGTATTGTTGTAGTATTGTCAAAGTTAATGATTTAACCATTTTTATTTTAAGTTTTGCTAGAAAAAGAATAAACTCTGATACACAAAATATTGTTGCTATTATATCTGTAGAATTGCAAATTGCTACCCTTTTACAATTTCAATCCAGATCTGTTGAAAATATTCAGCACATAAAGAGAAAATGTTAATATATGTATGCATATACGACTGAAACCGACTAGTCGATTATAGGCTATACATCAAGCTTAAATATGAAAATCTAATAAACTTTATGACTATACAAATATGTTTTCCCTAAGCCTACCCCTATCTATAATAATGGCACAGGGTATAAGAGTAAGAATAAATAGCAAAAAATGAAAACTAGTTGGCAAGTTTATTAAAAGTTGTGGCAACTTGTAGTCTGTGCAAACTCTCGCATAACACCCATACATATATACATACTTACATAATAAATATATATACATATATACATACACAGATACAGCAAGTGGAGGAAGTGCGCGCTGACAGCCAGCAACTGACAAATGCCAACGTTAACTCACTCAACTCCACGTAATATGAAATAAAAATGTTGGGAAAAAAGATTTCAAATTTTTCTTTTTTGCTTTTGTTTTTGTTTGGGTTGGTTTTGTTTTGTTTTATTTAATTTTTTTTTGCTGTTGGCAGCATCTTGGAGCGGTTTTTTATTATTATTATCTTTGACCTGGACCAAGGAGTTGCGTCTGCCGCTTCTTATTATTTATGCGTAAAGTTTTTGGCCTTTTGTTATGCATTTTGCGATTGTGTTTTATAATATTGCATTGGGGTCAGTGGGTTACATACAGACTCTTTCCATATACATACGAGTATATGTGTGTGTGGCGCCTTTGAGTATCTAGCTGAGACAACAATTAAATAAATATATATGTATGTACTCGTATGTGCTTTACGATTACTTAAGTACTATCAGAGATCTCTCAACTTTTATGGTCATGCCGTTTACTGAATTTCATGAGCGATTCAAACGATTGACTGCTGCTTAAATTCAAGCAAAATCCCTTAACATATGCGCACCTAAGATATCTGACGGTAAAGTTGTCAAAGGTCCTTCAATGACCAACTGACTTGCACAGGCCTCAGTCGTCTTGCTTAACAAAAACATAGCCAGCGATTGTTGATACTTCCTTCCATCTTTGCAAACAGCAGAGCAGCAAGTTGCTCCAGCCCAGCACTGTGGACTCAAGCTGGTATTGCTGATGCTGATGATGATGCTGGTGATGATGCTGATGATGTTGATGCCGGTATCCTTGATGGTGCCTAAGTTTGCCTGGGCGTTCGTAGAACGATTCTGATTGAACACAACAATTTTGAAATTGCTGAACACATAGAAATACACACACACACACACACAGACTTGCACACTCGCAAACACACGCATGCTTGCTCACATGCAGAAAGAGTCCCACGTACATATTACGTGCTGTGACATTGCTGCTGACAACCAGTAAGTAAAAATTTAAACAGTTCTGTGCCTTGGCGCCGACTCAATCAATTGACAGCATTTCGCATGACTGTCTGTATGTACGTGTGTGTGTGTATATGTCGTTTTGTGTGGTTGTGTGTGTGTGTGTGTGTGTTTTTTCGTGTTTGTCTGCACTGGGGAGGGAAGTTGCTCACATTTCAAGCACATTGCCGTTAAATGATTTTTAGCAAAAATCGAGCGGACATGACACACTCAAGTAGCTCCATGAACGCTCCTTCCCTTACCATCTGCAGTCACATCCACACCCTTCCATCCGCTCCGCTCCCCTTAACATATTGAGGGTCTTCCACTCTCGGCACGTGATTGCTCAGCTCTTGGCCTGCTGTGCCTATCGGTGGCTGTGTGTACAAGTGGCTTTTCGAGTGCGGCTCTCAAGTAATTTCCATTAAGTAAGTGTTTTGGCCCTTTAACCTAACTTCAAATGCATTGGCATTGACAGTGATTGCATTAGACGAATGTCCTGTGCCAAGTTCACTAGATGAGGCCTTTCTCTTAAAGCCGCTTACGCATGATTGCAACCATTTCCGGGTGACTTAAAGACTTTTTTGTTCTTATGCCCAATACAATTGATGTTGCTGCTATTATTGTTGTTGTCGTTTTTGCTACCTGAGCCAGAAATTATATAAACAACAGCTGGCCAAGAGACGACATCTGGCTGCCACCAATATAATAACATAAATGTAGGCATTCTCAACACTACCAACAAAAAAATGCAGAGTCGCTCGCAAGCAGCAAACATTTTTGTCTTCAAAATGCCATTTTCGACAATTTCCAGGAAACGCAACATCCGCCCAAAGGAAGCTTTGCGTTGGCATTTTGGTATGCTTCTGGGGTTTGTATTTGACAACGTAGACGATGCTAATGGCGCCATTGTTGTATGGGCGTGTCAAGAAAACTACAGCAACAACATTATGCGATTGGCGGCTTTATGCTCATTAAGCAAGTCGCGACGATATGGCTTATACGTATTTGCGCTCACGATGTTTGAAAGTGGCTTTATTTAAAAAAAAAAAACAAAAACATACCCACAATGGACAAGGAATCATAAAAGAATATTGATTTTAGATTTCAGAAACCTGATCTTATTTTGGTAGTTAGCAAACAATTTAAGAGGCGTATAATGTCTTATAAAATCGCTAAAAATAAATAAAAAGTTGTACTTAACATTTAAACTGTTTGGTCAAACTAATTTAAATACAACTGACAATGAATGTTCAGCTGTTAATTTGTTAATTTATCGCTACTTAACATAACTCTGTTAAATCTTATTCACTTATGTAAACCCTTAGTTGTAATTTTGGTAAATATCGATAGTTATCACTATCAAAGAGACTGAATTGGAGAAAAAGCGTAGAAGCGTAGACATATAAAAAGTTGCTAAATTAAATAGTTTAAACACCGCCCAGATCTGAAGTTTCATGTTTGCATAAAAAACGCTTTATGCACCGAACATAAACACATACTCAAACTTACTTTTAGCGATGTTTAAAGTGTAACACTAAGTAGTCAATAATTGTTAGCAACACAGTAATCAATAAATATTTGTTAACTGGTCTGGGCAAGTAAAGGATTCTCATTTCTAACAATGGTTAGAAATAATCAGTGAAAATAGATTTCTGTATACTATACCCGTCGACTATGTGTGCCATCTTATAACTAGCGATCTTTCAGATCTATCCAACAAAAACAAAGACAATGCCTGAATATAATTTAATAGCTCTTAACTATCTTGGATTCGCTTGTCCCCTTGGCTGAACATTTCTGCATTTCTAAAATATCAATCGAAGCGTCAGTTGAATGCAGCTGCTCGCATTTATTAGTAGTGACTAATAAGATAAATCCAGTTTGGGAAACTTTTTTCAACATTTTTAAAAGGAGACAAAAAGATATAAGATTTAAGCTTTAAGATTTATGGTTATTTCTTATTTAATTATGAGCTACGAAAATGTTGAAGTTATTTTACCTTGATGCATTTTATGTGGAACGTAACAAAGAAACAACTTTGGAGTACTTACATTTTCTTGCATTTTCTGATGGCGTTTCTTTTTATTGGTGCTGCCTGTCTGCTGTGAGTTAGTTCGTTGCGTGGTGACCTCTGATTGCTGTTCTGTTGTGTATGAAGTGGATTGTTCTACGTTTTTTCTTCTTTTTTCTTTCATCTCCTTGAAATTTGAGGACCTTCTTCATTGCCTATAGGGTCAAGCATCTGTTCATAAAAGTGTAACAAACCGACAACAATTGTTTAAGGCGAATGCCCCCACGCCCATCGCCGAGACCGATACACCTGTTCATATTGAAATTGATTTGGCCTTTGCGTTGCTACCAAGTTACACAGGCTATTTCAATTTCGGTCCAGCTAGAGTAAACTGTGGCCTAAAATCAAGTTCAGTTTTGTGCAGTCTGCCGTAATACTCTCAAAGCTCAACCCGACTCTGTAGGCATGATTGACCGACTGACTGACTGACTGACTGACTGGCAACTGTGTTGTGTGTGTATGAATTGGATTGGGAACTAGGATTTGATATGCAGGGCTGTCAGTGCCAGTGGGTCACGCTACTCATTTGTAAATAGTGAATTTTTGGTGAACACGCCGCGACCTTGTGCTGCTTTCCGCCAGCTCTGGCTTGTGTATGGTTAAGAAAATTTGTATTAAATTACTTGAAGCTCGGCAAGTTGGAACTCGTATTGTTATTATGTGGCATACACATTGTTGCAGCAGCGCCTGCTGTGTCTTGTACTTCCGTTAACGCAGCTGTAGACACGCCCGTTCTAGCCCCTTGGCGATGCCCCCATTTCACGGTATCAACAGTTCAGTGTTTTGATGAATCACTTTATGGGGTCAGATCGTTGTAATATTTTGCTCGTTGTTGGCACTGCTGTATCTTACGCAGTGGTTTCGTTTTGGTTCGGTGGCGTTCCGTTCCGTTCCGTTCCGTTCGGGTCTTGTCTTGTCATTGTTTGTTTAATTTTGTATACCGGATACCCCAGCGTGTTTTGCTATTGTCCTGCTGTCAACAAAATGCCAGCAGCAATCGCAGCTGTAAAGCACTTGGCCAAAATGTGAGGGTCGCCTGCCCAAAATGGGGCGTGGCGGCACTCTCTTTATGTTTATGCCGCTGACAACAAAAGAAATTAAATTGCCAACACTGAAATTCAATTGTATCTTCCCTTGGCCGCACTCTCCAAACTTGTCAAAGCGACAGACAGACCAAAGACCAAAAAGCCTTCCCCACCCCCTTAAAAAACGAGCACTTTCAAAATGTTGACGATATTTTCAATGGTTATTGCAGCAATTTATTGGACATTGATTTTTTTCTTCCGCATTTGGGCCCCACAAGGCCAGGAAGTAAACAATTTATTAAAAAGCGCGTACCGTTGCCATAAAAAGGTCAATGATTATTATGCTTCAAATGCAAATTCGCCGCTCCCATCCACAGCCATTGTCCAATGTAAATATTGAACGCAGCCCAACAGCTATAGCAAAAACGTTGAAAATTTGCTTAGATTTCGATGAGGCTGTTTTGAAGTGGTTGCCATCGCCGGGCTCGCCCCCATTTGGAGACGGTTTTTGTGCTGCTTCAATAGAATTTCATTTTTGTTGTCAATTTAATAGGCAGCCATGCGGAGTCCGAAAGCAAATCGGGCAATTTAATAGGCATTGGCATAAACATGCCACAGAAAGGTACATTCAATTCGATAATATTTGTAATACTATATGTGCCCAGGTATATTTATAATAAAGTATAAAATAATATTGCGTTAACTGCGAAATTTTGACTAGCATTCCATTTTAAAGCCATACTGAAATATAAAATCAAGGTTTTAATTTTTAATATTATTACAGCAAAATATAATATAAAATGTATTACGATACATTATAAAATGTTTTACGAATTATTACCGTTTTGTTCGGTGTTCATTGTTTCAGAGCCATAATTAAAGGTCTTAAATGCGCGCATAATTAAAATCCATCGCTCGTCATGACACATTAACATATTAACATATGTATGTATGTATACGAGTACAAACAAATATACATATGTGTATGCAATTATTAGCCTGTATTCTTCGCCATCCGCCTTTCATATTCTATAAAAATATTTAATATCATTGCACTGCAAACACAATTAAAGGATAATTTCTTTGTTTGCTTGCTATGTTGATATGTGTGCAAATAAATAATTATTAATGTGTGTGTGTCTGTATGTGTGAGTGTGTGAATGTGTGAGTGTGTGAGTGTGTGTGCATTTCATCGTTAGCCGACGGCGAAACAACAGTATGAAAATGATGGCAGTGGCACAATAGCAACTTATGCAAGCATCTACTATAAGCTACTAAGCATACTATATACTTAGATATATAAATAAATAACTATATATATGTATACGTGGCTACACATACGTGTCTGTGCGCGTGGCACGCATAGTTCCGCATTATGCTTGCCACTTGATTTATCATTTGTGATACTAGTGTGTCTGTGCATATATTTCTCTTTAAGGCGCCGCACAATGCTAATTAAAGCGTTCAATTTTGAACTCTAATCAAAGAAGCCGTTTGAACTTACACTTGGCTTGAGGTCGTTACGATTAAACGGTTCCAATACATTGTTTGAGTATCTGTGAATCTGCGAGGCAACGATTTTTGATGGGGCAGCGCGTGGCGGGCCGGGGTTGGGGGCGGTGGCGATATCTGGCCTTCATTATCATGGCCAAAGTGCGTTATTCGGTTGGAATGCTGATTTACAAATCAGAACAGCGTTTTGCGATAAATTCCTATGAATAAACAAATAGATACCAACTCATAAATATGCGCATTTCAAAGAGGACAATAGGACAAAAAATATGACTAAATCAAAAATAAAAAAAGAAGCACAACACGTACCAATTTTGCCAAAACAACAATGTAAATTTGATGATATGCACTCGAGCGTTAAGACGCAAACATCCAAATATGAGAATGTTCTTAAGGTCCAAAAATTGGCTAATTGGGAGGATATCCAGTATATCGATTATTTAACTGACTTTAACTTATAATTATTACTTTTGTTTCCCAATATAACTTCAGAAAATATCAATGTATACTCGTATGTCCCTATAAAATCGAGTAATAAATAAAAACATAATACATACTGAGAACCCGATGCATTATTGTTTTTCAACATTTCGTACATATTTTGTCTGTGTATTTAACGTAATTAGTTCTGTTTGTTCCATTTAATAAGAAAGAGTCTAGTTAGACAAGAATACATGTACATGTTGTGTGTAGAAACTTAATTGCATTTGAAGTGATTATAATTAAAGCCAAGGTAAGGTATTTTACAAGGAGCTCCAACCGTAATACAGCTAGAAAACGATACATTTGACAGGCGGCTAGGTAGACAGACAGACAGACGGACAGACAGTCATACCCAGCGATAGACCGACATGTAACCGGAAATTGTAAGGAACAGCCTTGAGGGGTGGTCGTCTGTGCACACATATGTGTGTTGATGTGATGTGCATATGTAGATGAGAGAATTATTATCTTGTACTTGCCCATGTCAAAGACAATTTGCATCTCTAGTTTTGACAAAGGGCGATGCGTTCGATAGAAGATGACGGCCCTCTCCGTAGGGCGTTGTCATTGCATGTTGCTTGCTACCAATTGTGTGACACTCACAATATGATGCTAGGTGATGGCATATATGTGCTACCGTCTACATTTTAATGGGACAACAATGTGCATAGTGTTGGGCTTTCATTTCTGTTGTACGCTAGTAATTGAAGGCATTGGTTACAAACGTAGTTATTCAAATAAATGGCACCAAAATATATATTAAAATCGTATGTCAAAGGATTGAAGAGCGAATAATATAATTACATAAGTATATATGAAAAAGATGAAAAGAGATTCTTAATAAATATTTGATTGAGGCCTTAAACTGGTTTTTAATCGCAGCTAATACACTAAAAACAAAAGTCACTAAAATATTTTTTTTATTTCCAAATAATACTTTTATCACATAAACTATCTAATGACTTGATACAACTTGCCTTGGCACATGGCCTTGAAAGCGGAAACACATAACAAAAGTGTAATTAAAATATTCCCAACAGACACCACACACAAATACACTTACACACATACTTCGTCTGGCTACGCGTGTCTTTGACAATGTATTCCGGCTCGTGTGGCAAGAATCCCCTCGCTGCCCCCGGTTGTCTGCCATATGCCACTCCAGGCATTTAATTGTGCGGTTTTTCACGCGTTTTTATGTGTTTCAATTTTCATTGGAGTACTAAAATTTGTCGTTTCACAACGGCATCGTCAGCGTCGTCAATGTCAGTGCCGTGACGTGCACACATGGGGCAGATGCCACCCTCCCCGCCGTCCGGCCCTTGACGGCCTCATTGCTGCCGAACAATATTTTAACATCATAACACAGGAACGACGCGAGCATAGCGACAGTCAAGCGGGCTAATAAACACTTTTATAAAATTCTCAAATCGCACGTGTTGCGCTTGTCAAGGGGTTGCGTGTTGCACAATAAAATATCTAAGTGCATCGCCATGTTCTGCCACACAAACATACGCATGTAAAAGCTCATAGTGTAGTTTACACGCACATATAAAGATATGTATTTTTATTTGTGTGCGTTATTTATGTTTTCGGTTTTATCTGTGTGTTGTGCATTAAGTAAGGTGTGCGGGCGGCCATAGAAGCCAAGCAGCTATCCAGCAGTTGCAGTTGCGACATCGATAAGCTGCTGCTGCTGCTGCTGCCACCCAGTGAATGCGAGAAAGAGTGCAGCGTCTGTGCCACATAAAGATACCAATTTAACATATCCAGCAAGGCGAGTGTGTGTGCACTCAAACAAAAATATGAGATACAATAAGCCAAAATACGTCTTGTACATTTCTGAATATCAGCCAACTTTATTTACTTGATAAATAAATTAGATAAGTTCAGGACATACTCGTATATTAGTCAAATATAAATGTAGTTTTATCTATGAGTTCAATTTTAATGCGATTTATAAGACTGTAGAGCACAGTATTTTTCTGAGTGCATGTGTGGGGTGGGGTTAGGTCTTGTGGCAGCTAATGGCTGCTAGCTAATGAGCGTTATGAATGTTTGGAGCGCTGCCCTTGCCGATTGGAGTCAGCGCACTTGAGAGGCTGGCAGTTGGGACCACCCTGCCAAAAGTTGCAATTTATTTATGATGTGCAACTTTAAAGGTGTACAGACCTTAACCAATTCCAATTGCACCGAGCCGCACATTAAAACCACTTGTGTGGCGGCGTTTATGCAGCGATATCCTTCCATACAGCAGTGTGGCACAAAGGCGAGCATTCAACGAAAACAAAGCCAAATTTGTTGCTTTAACGCATGTCAATCTGAGGGTAGCTGAGTAATTGAAACTTAAATAAACAAAGCTGCTGCAACAGTCCGTCCTCAGCGAGTGGCATGTGGCAACAGTAACGATCAGGGCGGGTAGTGGCAGTGACAGCAACAACAACAACGTTGAGTGGCATCTAAAATTGCGCTTGATGCGCAGAACGGAGCCAGCTTGTGAATGAGCCTGAAAAGCATTGCACACACACACACACACACTCACTCATCCTTGCAGCTGAGGCTCAAATGCAGCAGTAGCCACTTGTCCACAGTCTCATTAGTGTAAACAAAAACAGAACACAACATGCTGCTTTTGTTGGCATTGCATAAAAACAAGAGACTGTCGTTCTTCTTCTCGTGTTTTTCACTTTTTTTTTGTTTTTTTAATTTTCCCTTTTTGATGTTGCCAGCATATTACATATTATTTATTATTGTTTGGAATACTTGCCTTGGACTGCTTCCTGTCAGCTGCTGCCGCGACAGCAACATGTTCGGCAACATTGCTGCGTTGAAGCGCAAATGTTGCGCAACATTTCCAGCACGCTAATTTTGGATTCGCTGGCCCGCCTACGTCACACCATTATTTTTGGGGTGTGTTTCGCGAGAGTCTTCCGAGCAGAGGCGGCAGGCAGCAAACAATTTTCAGTCGTTTGTCAACTTGTCCTAGGCACGTTTGCGACCGGCAAATTCTGTGCAGCTTATTGTTAAATTAGTTTCTACTCAACAACAGATACAACAAAATTAAAAAAATAAACCAAAAATAAAAAAAAGCAATAACTAAGCATCAGTGTTTATTCTTGCACTTGCAGAGCACTTCCGGCAACAACAGCTGGATGCACACCAACAAGCAGAGCCAAGCAATTAGCTAAAAAGGCAATACAGAAACAATTTCAAATTCAATTTTGTGGATTGTAATCAGTGTAAAGTGAAAGACTGTGGCCAAATGGACGCCATCCAAACAAACAATAATTAAAAGCCGGAAATTGAGTTTGTAAACTAAAAGCGATCGAAAGCAAAACTCATCAACAACAACAAAAACAACAAAAACAACAAAACAGCAAAAATGTGCAAATCCAAAAAGTGTAAATCAAAAGCGAATTTCCGTGAAAACAATCAACGCTAAGCGCGAACCATATTCAGACTTGATTTCATCTGGCCGCTTATTAGACACAACTCGAGTGGCGGCAATTTAAAGCGTCAGCCGATTTGGCCGATGAGCAACTACGCCAAACATTCAAAGCAGCAATCTGAGAGCACAGCAGTGCACATTAATAATTTGCATATTCTCCAATTGGCAACTGTAAACAGTCTCTGTGCGCGGCCCCAACAGACGGCGAAGCGTGTGAAGTTGAAGTGTTTATTGAATGTGCCGCGAATGTTGCCTGTCTGCGAGTGAGAGATATTGTTCGACCCCGATCATGTTGTTGGTGCCGCAATCGCCCAGCGGCTTGTCAGCCAACTCTTGCAAAATGACACAGCACCCAGCAGTGCCAGCCATCATAGGACATGGACTTAGACAGTCGCGAAAGCGACGCCAGACCTACAGCAACCAGGCGACAGGCGGTTGGACCTTGCTTGTTTTTGTGATGCTCGTGTTCTCGACAATGGGTGAGTTGGCATTTTTTTTTTTAACTATTCCTTCTAATTGATATTAATTCTGGCACTGAAAAATCGAGTTGAATGAATTGCATTAAGAGACTTTGTAAGATGATTTATTGTTGTCAAACTTTTTACTTTTACTACTATTTGGACTGTAGTAACATATTTACAAGCAATTAATTAAAAAATATAGTCGAAGAACGAAAAGCAAGTACAAACTGAATCCCATTTCAGTTGTCAACTATTTTCGCTCGATCTCTGAGAACAGTTAATTCAATTGCATTTACTTTTCAACAACAGGCAGCCATAGCAATCTTTTGGGACTTCTACAGCTTCGCAATTATATGGACAAACAGACAGACGGGATGAAATTAAAAGAATGTCACACTCTTAAGTGACAACATTAAATAGAACAATAAGCAGAACAACAACAATGAAAATAGTGAAGTGGGCGACTGCAGCAAATGTCATTTGAAACAAACACTTTTGCCATAATAAAACATAAATAAACCAAGACGAAGCCGAAAAAGAAGTAGAATGCGAAGAAGCCAGGCCACTTGATAGCGGCAAATGGGCCACACGATTGACGAAGTAGTTGAAATCCACTTGAGAGTAGGGTGACATTAAAAGCGGCAAACCATTAAAAGGATTGACAGCCAGCAGCGTAAGCAGAGTAAGCAGAGGAGGTGCCAATGACAGAGCGACAGGCGTCGATGTTGATGACGATGCCGCGCCAGGCTGTGTGATTGCCTGACAATCGTCGGTCGGACAGACGAATGGACGGACAGACTGATCGAGTGATAGATAGACAGAGATGGGGATTAGACTACGGGCAACTGACGATGGCATTCCGTGAGCGGAGACCGAATCGAAATAGATGTCGAAATCAGAGCTCTATTAGAGTGCATCTCAGTGAATGCTTTTGTTGTTGCTGCTGCTGCTGTTGCTGTTGCTGTTGCTCTAATGCTGATGCCAAATGCCATATAAAATATTTTAATGGTGTCGCTGCAATAAAACCAGCTTCATGCTAGACTTCTTATGCTCCTCCCTCCAACAAACTGCTCATTTGGCGTTGTTTAACTATGCTTATGACTGACAGATTCACTTTAGTTCACTATGAACAATGAGCCGATTATGGACTCAGCTGTGCAGTGCACTGCCACAGGACTCTTGTTGACTCTTATTATGTAAGCCACACCAAGGCTTTCTCGGCTTGAACGTTCCTCTAATGCTTGAAATCAGAGGTGATTAGACTCAAGTTAAAAAGGTATGCAAGGAAGCAGCTGATTAAATAGAGTTCTTAATGCTCTATGTTCAAAGGGCTAATGGGTTTACAAATGTTGTTGTTCACCATTTAGGAGAAATTGATGAGGCAATTAAGTGCTATAAATAAACGTAAATAAAATTGAGTTTAAGTTCAGCTGTGATAGTCTATTTTTATATATTTTTAGAAGAACTACACTTATATCTCAATTTTGAAGGGAATAAACCACAATTGTATGCGAAATTGATTGTTGTATACTAAGCGATTTATAACTGAGTATTTTTAATCCATTTTTGCTATATACCATCGAAAACAAAACAATCAACTATAATTTGACATATCATTTTATTCAGTCGAACGATTCAAACCAAAAATACAAATTGCTCTCTGACATTGTCAGTTAGATTGCATATGCGGAAAAATGCAAATATACATATACTACATGAGTGGGTGTGCATCCGCACGAGGAGGGTTTGCGAAGCAATCAGAAAAATACAAATAATAAAATGGCGTTTCAAAATGCTGTAGGCAAATATTATTAAATTTTAATTGCAAAATAATATTGACAGGCGGCTAACAAATTACAAATAAAATATGCCAAATTCACGGTGATGTGCACTCGAAAATGGCCAGGCATAAATTTCAAATTACAATATTTTTGGTTACAATTATGCACTGCACGCATAAATTGCATTGGTCAATTGCAGCGGGGGGCCTGCTGCGGTTTTAGCTGTCCGTCTCTGTGTTTGTTTATTATTCATGTAATTTGTAATCTATTGCTGTTGCTGTTGTTGTTGTTGTTCTAGTTGCCGGCTCGACCCTCAGCACGAACTGCTTTATGGATTTGTATCGGGGTCTCATTTTTGTTTTGTATTTATTAGATTATTCGTCTGCTGCTTTTGTTTGTGTGTTTGTCTTTGCCATAAAACGCAATTATCTCGCACAAACAAGCGCATCATAAGCACATTTATGCCAACGAAAAAAAAAAAAAACAACTATACCCCCACACACACACACACACATAGACGAGTCAGTTTGATTTTCAAAAGCTGCAAAAGTTGTCGCCATCAACAGAGCATTTTCGCATTTTGTGTTCCCATAATTAACTTATTTTGTACATTAGCAACAGATTTTGTTTATTAACGCGTGTGTGCGTTCGCTTCCAGTAATGCCCAACAGCTAACAGCCAACAGTAAAATACCCATCCTCATACTCGTGCTTATCCTCATCCTCTCGCTATTCAGGTCCTGATCCGAGTGCTTTAATGTGCACAGGGCCAACGGGGCGCCTACTTATCTTTTGGCATTGCCAGCGAGTTTATTTATTTTCTGTTTGTGGTTTGTTTAGCAGCTGGAGAGGGTGTGCGGCGCGAATTCGTTTGTGTGATGCTGGCTGGCATCGCATAATTTATTTATCATTAGCGCAATTCGGGAATGCCGGAATGCTGTTTGGGTGAGTTTGCTACACAAGATGCTAGCAGAAACATCAACGAGTTTGGCTAAATAGTTGAAATAATTTGGCCTATTAGTGCAATTGTGTGGGATGCCAAAGCCAAGTCAATGTACAAATTGAGATGATAAAAAGGGAATTCGATTTTAAATTAAGAATTATATCAAAGAAACTCAATTACATAAAAGAAACCAGAATTTCATTAATTGGTTCCGTCCAACGCCAAACGGTTCTGTACTAAATAATATTTGAAAACATTCAGCATGATTAAATAAAAATAAAATTCGTTTCGCTTTTTTTTTGGCATTCAGCAACGGTGCTTACGCAATATCTGCTTGTCATGCTCTTGTACAAATATATATGCAAGCATCTCTAATATCCAAACTGATTTACTGGACCTCGTCCGATATTTATACGCATTCGCACTGCCGTACACGCAACCATCTGGAAATTCAATATTTCACGTTTAATTAAGCTGCAAC
This sequence comes from Drosophila basisetae, assembly GCA_035041595.1. Lineage (NCBI taxonomy): Eukaryota > Metazoa > Arthropoda > Insecta > Diptera > Drosophilidae > Drosophila > Drosophila basisetae. The sequence goes on along the minus strand of JAWNLB010000147.1, from coordinate 1,526,885 downwards.
AGCAATGAATAAAAAAACGAGAAAAAATAACAAAAAAATAAACGCAAAAGAATTAAATCACAACGACAAAATCGCAACTGTCACACAAAAATGTTTTGGCTGCCACTCCCAGTGCGCCAGCCAAATAAATATGCAACAAAAATACAGCAGCAATGGTGCAAACTGTGTGCGAAATTCAGCAGCCGCAGCAAAACGCCGTAAACTTTTAACAATAGCAAAAACACACACAGAAAACAAAATAAAGAGAAACAAAGGCAAAACACTAAAAACTACTGCGGGCAATAAATCTGCAACGGGTGGCGGAACGGAGCAACTGCCAGCAACAACAACAATGACAATAATAATAACAATGCCAACAAACTGCTACAGTTACAACAGCACAAATGTTGCCAGAGCGTTTGCATAAACACATTCACACACAGACACACACATACACACACTCGAAAGCATACATAAAGCAACAAATGGATGCGCCTGCTGCGTAAATAACTAATAAGGTTCTAGGATAAATTCGAGTGTAATTTAGGAAGAGCCACAAACAAAAAAACAAAACTGCAAAGTTCAACAGTAAAGTGAGCAGTGGGCTGGAAACAAAAAGGACCAGCCAGCAAATGCAATCATTGATCATTACATTTTGTATCTGTGTGGGAACTACGTTTCTATAACTTCATTAAAATTATGCTTTCTTTTTTTGGTGGTAACCAGTTGCAAAACTGGCTGAAACGATGCCAGCTCAAGCTCGCTTTTTGCAATGTTGTTAATAAACAAGAAGGCGGACAAGCAAATCAACAAACAACTTCAATTTATTCATAAGTCAAATAGCAAAAAAACGCAACCAACTTGTATAAAAGCAGGAAATGGATGCTTTCCCTGGCCAATACCACAAAACCACACAAAATTACACACACTGAACCAATGGCAGTGCATAGATTTTGTTGACCAAAATGAAATTTCGAAAAATCATTATCGTTTAAGGCAATTCTTACTCACAGTTTTGTCAAACATTGATATTGCACATTCATTTGCAGAAATCAGAAAATGCACAATCAAAAGTATTTTATTTTTCTACTCGCATTCGATCAGAAAATCTGCAATAAATTGTTTCATTCAGCTGCGGGATCATAACCTGTTTCCTTGTGGTAGGCAAATTTCTTTATTATTTGTCAGTATTGTTGATGACAAGCAACTTTCTGTTTACAAAGGCCAAGTCATATTTAAGTTATTAGAAACATGCAGTTGGTTAAAAAATGTTGCAAATCAAAGAAAGATCCATTTTGAAATCCAAATGGAAGCATGAAAATCGTTAGGAAAACTTGATGAGTGTGTGGATGAACGTGCCGTGGAATTTCAGAGATGATGTCTGAAAACCCATCAAAAACAAGCGCACAAATGAACTTCCGGGTCCAAGTGTATTGGCGTGGTCAGAACAAAGGTGAAATTCAAAAGAACGTTTTCAAAAACCACCACATATGGATGCAACCTGGTTTGGCTCAGCTTGGTTTTGGTTTTCAGTGTGGTGCGTCAAATTGCTGTTTGCAGCGGGCAGCAGCGGGTATTACCGGCATCGCAAATGGTCAAGAGTTCCATTAGTATCAGACCATGAACGCTATTTACAAGCAGTTTGCGATACAGCATGTGAGATAAGAGTCCCAATGGGGCCAAACGGAAAAAAAAATATAAAAATAAAACAGAAAAAATTGCAAAAAGTCGGCACACACAGCGCGCTGTGCACAGAGCACACAGTTAGTATCAAAAGCGGAGCTGAAACTGAATATCGCCATCGATGCTGGTATTGAGATAACAAAATATTTTGCTATCCAACTTCAATTGAGTCGTCGAGGTCGTTGTCAGCGTCATGCACATTGCGTATACGACAAGTGTACAAATGAATGGCGACAAGCGGCGGCAGTTGAAGAAAAACAAAACTAAGTAAATACGAGCGTACACACAAGATGCTCTCTCTCTCTCTCTCTCTTGCTTATATATATATATATATATATATATATATATATAACTACTTGTACACATACATAAGTGTAAAGGTATAAATGAGAAAACCCGGGTCAGGGCACAGAGCAATGAAAGAGCAAAAACAAAACAAGAAAAACGCAAAAACAAATAGAAAAAAAAAATAATCATATGAAAATAAGCTTGCGACTTGTATGCAGTACAATGTCACCAGCATTTTAAATACATAAATATTTTTATGTGTACACCAGGGTGTGTGTATCTGTGTGCAGATTCCTTGCCTGCTTCATAATATGTACACGCTGTTATCCTTTTTGTTTTATTTGCTTAGCGCTTCTGTGCAAAGAAGGACAATCGTGAAGCAAGCGACAAACGAGCAACACGGGTATTGTGGGAGCGAGTTTTGTGTCGTGGCCACAGTTATGGCACATCATCATCATCATCATCATTATGATGATCATCATCCACTTGCCAGCCACTCTAGTATATAACATTCAGATTTAACTGTCTTACATATTATTTTTTTATTTAGCGCATTTACTTTCGTTGTTGTTTACTTTGTGCGGGTGTCGCATTGGAGAGTTGCTTCAAGTTTATTTGCCAACACTCGAGTGTGTCAGGAATCTGCTTTTCCACACCACAGCGTGGTCAAAACGCAATATTAATGTATATATTTGTGTCGGAAGGTATACACAAAAATTGGTCTGAAATAATTTACTGAGTATGTGATTTATTCATATATATTATGTTGCTATTTTTAGCTTTACCAGGAATGTCATTTTTTTATTTAGTTCAATTAATATGCAAACTAATAAATTCAACAACGCAAATATGAAATCAATTATTGGGCATGTGATTTTTTTTATTATTATCGAACTCATTTTAGCTGCACATGTACAATATCCAGTTTTGATGAGTTTCCATTTATGAAAAATAATGAGTATTATTGACCTGGTCAATCCTATCTAAAAACTTTAACAACTCATTTATTACTCACACAACACATACACATATACATTTCTATTAACATCAAATAGGTAATTATTTATTGTCCTTTCATAACCAGAGTTTTATACACAGCCAGCATTTTGAGGTGTGTGAGTGGCCTGCCAAGCCCATAAAAAAGCTACAGTTAAAAAAAAGATCAACAAATTATGTTGGCGTGAGCTGCGGTTGTATCTATGCTGATGTGCTGTAGACATGAGATTAGGTGGTTGGGTTTGGCCAATGAGCCACTGGGGGAGTGGATGAAGTTGCAGTCAGCAATCTCGCTATTAACTTCCACTTCTGGCGAAGCATAACTTTTTACAACAATAACCCTTTAACTATCCATTAAGGTTTCATTAAAAGCATTTTTTTCGCGAGTGCGCCCTTTTGCTTAAAATGTTGAAAGAATTAACAAGCCGAATAGGATAGTTATCTTTTACAACATTTATATATTTATGTAAACTTAACTTATAGTCTGCAAATCTAAGCTAACCTAGATTAAAGACCAATTGTAATGAATGCCTTCAGCTCGAAACGTGTTACAAAATTATTGTCTTCAAAGTGAATAATAGATAGTTAAGAAATTTACTATTAATGAATGTGTATTTCTAATTAAATAATATAAAATATTTTTGATTAGTCAAGATTTTTGTTTGATAAATATTTAATTATTAATTAACTAAGTAATCTTAGCTTACTAACCTTGTATGAAAAGTTTAACGTCTCTAAAAATTGTACATTTAGTTTTCATATTTCATTTATTTATTTGTCATCATGCATTAGAGTATGCTTAGTTTCGGCTTCAAGCTATTAGCGCTATCTTTTTGATGTTAACCCCTTTTGGTTTACTTTGTCCGTTACACGCATAGAACCAAAACCGCAGTGCAACATTTTTTTCCAGCAAAGTATTAGTCTAGTTCTGGGCGTGTGCGTGGCTTTTGATTTATGGTTTGAAATGTTGCATGTTAAGTTTTTTATGTTAATTAAATTGTGTTGGCTTGCGGTGAGTACGGTCAGTTAGAGTGCCGGCTGATCCAACACTTTACACGGATGTACACTCTAGTTTGAAATTTTTGCTCACATGGTCTTACTTAAATGGGCACGTGCGAGAAGCAACCGGCCAGTGACCAGAGCTGTAAGCAACGTTCCGGCTACGTAGTGCAAACAAATGAACTGCAGCGGTGTTTATAGTGATTAAAGCTGGCTGGTCTGGGCCTTAAATGCTGTTGACCCAGCCGAGCTGATGCTCGGTAAGCAGTAGGGTGCAGTAGGAATGCAATGCTTATTAGAAATTCCATTATATGTAGTATACTTATGTGCGTCCGTATGCTTCTTGTGTCAACATAAGCTGGTAACGAGGCAGGTGTTGCCTTTGTGCACGCCTCAATGGCGACGTGCACACGGACGACACATATGGTTCACGTTGGTTCATTTAGCTACGACTCCCGTTTGCAGCATCGTGCATGATAAATCTTTCCGTATGCTGCCTAGCCAGCAATCTACGGCTACAATATCAGCTACGTTGCCGGGCAAACATGTCAAGTAGAAGCAGCAACAATATTCATTTGAATTTTCAACAAAAGCCTATTAAATACCAAAACAATACTCCATCACACACACCCCCACACATATAGACACACATACACACGCACACGCACACGCACACACAGAGTCTCTAGACATACATTATATTGGGTCCTGTCGGCTGTTTGGTGTTGACTCCTGTACGCGAACGAGTCCACAAATTATTATGCAGTGATAAATATGCCCACATTTCACTTGTTTCCTACAACTCCTCTGGCTCCGCTCTTCTCAATCGCCATCTGTTTTTATTTGCGTTGCTTGGCAGGGGCTGGTTAAAGAGCGTCTGGTGGCAGTGTTTGCCTGTTGCTTGATTCAGGTTCAAGAATATACCCATTGAATGCATTTTGTACATACAAATCAAGTTTTATTTCTCTGCACCCATAACTCGAGCTGTCGATTGTGAGGGTTGAATCTGTGCAGGTTTTATGTAGCACCACAGTCTTTTTAATTCTGAAACAATCTTAGTTTCATTTTAGTGCAATGTGTACTAAAAAGATAAAACTAATGTGCATTTTATGAAAATTATTAAAAAGTACTACACACTTAAAATTTGTTGGTTAAAATTAATTGGATGCCTAAATTACTGAGCTACATTTCACATTTACTAGTAGCTTTGTGTTGAGCAGCTGGGATCTCTGAGTGCCAATAGTCGGAGTCTTTTCACTTAACTGGGCTAAAAGGTTTATGAAGGTACCCAATGCTTTGACACATCTATCAATTTAGTTGATTTATTTCTCTTCTGTATTTTATTACTCCCAGCAAGCACACTAAAATAACAGCCAGTTTTAGCCTCGCCAAATACACAAAAAAATTCGAAAAGCTCTTCAGCAAATAGTACTATCATAAAAAACAAAGCGAACCGTACATAAAAACTAAAACAAAAAAAAAAATAACTGAACAACATTTTTATATCTAACTTTTCAATTGAGTATCACTTGTGGTTTTAAGGAACCTGATGCTGGCAACATTGCCTCCAAAACGAATGCACTCCAGCATGATTGAAAAACAATAAACAAGACAAAAAAAGAATGAACTGCCTAGATGGTAGCCAGCTGTATGAATAGAGACTGCGGTGAAAATGGCGTGAAAACTGGTTACCCCTGTGCGTCCAGAGAATAGCCGAAAGCCGGAGGGCAACAGAAGCAGCTGCAGTGGCGACCACAACAACAAATGCAAACAGCATTGATACTGAAAACGGTGGCTGGATGGATCAACGAAGAGGTTCGCGGTCCAGCGGATACAGGAGTTACGAACTAGAAACTATGGTCCTCCGACCAGGCAGCGCGGAGTGGGAAACCTTGTTGTGCAATACTTGTAAACAAATCTCAAAAGGATAAGGGCAATGCACTTGGAAGCAAGCACTTAGTCGAATCGAGTAAATATGTAAGCTGTGCGGAAACTTTTCTTGTCATGCACCTTGGCGCGAACATACTTATATGCACTGTAAACCACTGTGCTCATGTGTGTGTGCGGAGTTATAGACATTGTTTGGCTTGTTGTACATGGTGCCGGTGTGTGGGTGGTATGATATCATGGAGCACATTTCAACCAAACACTAACAAGCAAAACTTTTTTCAGCATTAAGCAAGAATTTGCGGTTTGCTCTGTGTTCAGCACTCCTTTGTACACTTTGCGAGTTTCGACTGCTTTTTGCAATTTCAATTACAATTATCAAGCAAACTGCATTTTCAATTTCGATTTTCGTTTGAACATATTTATGGCACAGAGCTTTAAAGAACATTTTAGGAGCAACACGCACACAGGTCATCGTTGGCTTTGTTGGCCAATTATGTGGGCTCAAAGTATTATGTATTTGGCGGGCTCCAAACGAGACGATGTGCGAAAAAGAAAAGCTACAGAGACCATAATGAAAACCATACCATACCATTCCATACATGCCATAATAAGCAGATGCCGACATTGCCCTTGTCCCGTTATGCAAACAATTCCCAATGGTAATTTATAATACGCAGCTGGTATATAAAGCAACGACAACAACACCACTAAAAATGAAAATAATTTTATTTTTTATTTACCTCGCAAGAGGCTCACGCACACACATAGACACACACACACACACAGAGACCGTTTCCGGATGAAAGAAGAGTTCTCGAAGGACCTCGGCAAAGCCGCAAATGATGTGCCATTATTCTTAAGGGTACAGCCACATGAAATGTGACCCAAATAAGATATAACATTTTTTTTTTTAAGTCTTGTTAGGCTATGTCCCAACGCTTGTAAACAGCCAAGCGACTTCCTTTTGCGTTCTGAATTATGCTACGTATTTGTTGACAAACGACTTTCAAATGGGCGGCCATAAAGCTGCCGGAAATTGCCGTTGATTGTTTGGCAATTAATAAAACTCAGACTCGGCGCGAAAGCAAAGTTATCTCTTTGTTAAGATGTTATGCAACTTTATTGATAGTTTTTTTTTTTCAATCTACTTTATTATTTGAGAGCCATGAACTTTACTTGGATTTGCTCCGAATTAATAATTACAGGGCTAAGCTCAGATGGGAGCTGAGAACACCTTTAAAATAATAAAAAAAATTAATAAAATAAATAAACTTAAAGAACTTTTTAATATTCTGTTTGCCAATATTTAATTTATTGTATTATTTTTCCGATAGTTGCAAGCAAAATAAATTGAAATCGCATTTATGTATCTGTGTCTGTTTTTATTTTAATCATTTCAGAGTTGGTTGAGTGCGCGCTGCGCAATGTCAATTTAATCATTGAACCTCCGGCAGTGCGACAGGGTCAACATGTGGTGCTGCGTTGCATGTATGATCTGGATGGGGCACCGCTTTATTCGGCCAAGTTCTATCGTGGTCAATTGGAGTTTTACCGTTATACACCCGGCGAGTTTCCCAACACAAAAGTGTTTCCTTTTCCCGGCATACACGTTGATGTAAGTATTGCAAAACGAAATAAATAAAAAAAAAATCACACACTTACACACACACACACATATTGGGGTAACAGCTTGTGAAGGGATTGTTGGTACGCCAATGTATGAAAGGAAAAACGAAAACTTTGCCGCTGTGCACAAAGGGCTTTTTAAAGCATCCGCAACTTTGGCAGCTTGTTAACGTTGAATGCAAATGCAGCTGCCCATCCGTCGAACAACTAACTACCTTGTTGTCGTTCGAGCCCAGGTTGACCATCTAGGAGTCGCGCGACGCTCTGGAGCTGAAAGTGTGGCCGGGACTGGTCCTGGGGAAGCTATGGTCTTAGCTTTGGCAGTGGCAGTGGCGTCACTTTGACGACCTTAATGGCGCGCATACTGCTTTTATTTATATTGTATATTTTATAACTTTTCGCTCATGCATATTCAGTTTGACAGTTTTATTGTTATTGGCGGGTATTCAAAAAAGCCAGTTCATGCCAAGACACCTGCAACGGACCTGCCAGCCTGAATTCCATGCAGCTATCGGTGCGGCTATCGGCAAAATATTTTCATTTAAATTTTTGTGTATGCAGTGTCGGTAAATTTGGTTCTCCACCTGCAGCTGGCTCCCCTTCCAATAATGTTCCGAGCACAGAGTCGGATAATTTTGCTTTGGCTAGGTTATTGAAAAAGTTTCCATCCAGCTGGAGGCTGATATCTGGAGGCTGGTCCTGGGGCGTCATGGAAATTTTGTTGCCCAACAAAGTTGCACTGAATCTGTCCAAATATTTCATCAGGCTATTGAGTTTGTGCCAGCGAGTTTATCTTTAGTTTTTGTCGTCCCAAAACTTTTACTTAGTTGCGAGTTTATGTTTAATTTCTTTTCTGTATTTTTATGTGCGATGTGCTATGTTTTTTTTAAGCTGTTTTAATATATTTAAGTGCACCCCATTGCAAGAAAACATTAAATACAAATTGGCACGTTGGCAAGACTTTGGATTGAATAAATATACCTTGACCTTAAAACAAAATTTGACAACTTATATTGATGTCAATATTTCTGCTATTTTTGTGCTTTTTTAGGTAACCAACTCAAATGCAACCCAAGTACTCATACGCAATGTTGGTTTTGGTCTTTCCGGCAACTTTTCATGTGAGGTAACCGCCGATGCGCCGCTTTTCTCCACAGCAACGGCTTTGGGAATAATGCAGGTTGTAGGTAAGTCAAAAACTGGATATTAGATGAGAGCGATCAGACAATCAAATAACGTGACATTTGAACAATCTAAGCACGCTTGCCTTAAGTCTACATTAAGTACCTGTAGCTGTGGCGGCTTAAGTGAATAAAAAAAACTTTCGCAAAGCGGCAAAGGCAATTTGCTGGGGTTTAAGGCTGGGGCAGCAGCTGCTGCTGATTTAAAAGTTTTGTGGGCCAAGCAACTTGTGTTGAAAATTGCGTCATTAACAGGCTATTCCTCGCAAGATAAACATGGTGTGGAGGTGATGCTCAATGCTTGTCTGGAGCAATTTGGTAGTCCTGTCGTCGCGCCAAGGATTTCACGGCCTTATGCGTTTTAAATGAGCATGCGATGGCGCGCTTAGAATTAGAAAGTTTAATCAGTATGCCAGATTCATGGTTGGCAATAAAAAAAATGCGAGCTATACAATTGTTTAGTTTTTCATTGAGTAGCATAATAAAAATAGTAATCACGACTTTAAGTATGCACAGTCGAGGGCGGCAAGCATTGCTAATAAACGCCAGCAACAATTGGCTCTACATTCATTTACTACTACGGTAACTGGGTCGATAGCTCATAAATGGCACACAGTACGTATGCGTAATCGCGGCTAGGCGAAGGGTCTGGTCCACCCCGAGCAGCAGCCACCGCCTCGCAGTTAATCTTTATATTCGCTTCCCATTAAATATTCGAGAAATTCGCACTGACAGCTCAATTCTGCCTGAATCGCTGATTTTTATGCCACTTGCCGCGCAATTTTCTCCCTGCCACCACACACGACCCTCTTGAGTTACTTGTGTTTGTATGATTGAGCACTTGCCTCCGATGGTTAGCTGAGGATGTCTGTCTGCTTGGCCGTGTGGCTGCTGCGTGGCAGTTAGCTGTGCGATGTTGGCTGCTTGCTTATTGCCCGGCATTAAACATTTAGTTGTGCGCGTCTGGCGCGTAACTGGATGCCTTTATTAGATTGCCATTACCTCAACGCCTTGCCGAGTCTGGTCGCCAAGTCGGTCAGCGGCCCTGACTGGCTGCTCCGTTCGCTGTGTGAGCTCAATATATTTAACGCCGCATTTAGCTCGCTTAATTGGCCGCTTTTGCTTAACTGGCATCAAGGGATTAAAGCTTTGATCAAGCATTTGCTTTAAATTCATGAGGTTGGCAACCGTTTGGGTCCTTCAAGGACGCCTGTTACGGTCTGTTGGTTTACTTATTCAAGTTTCATTAAACGTCGACGATTTTAATTGGTTGCGTGTGTTTGTAACGGTTTTCGTTCTTGTCGTTGTTGTTGTTGGTGTGTTCGATGATGTTGTTGCGCCTCCACACACATCAATATGAGATAAGCCAGCTCGCCTGACACACTGACAGGCCGTTGTCTGGGCCTGAAAAGTCAAGCGCGTGTTAGCTCATCTGTGTGTGTATCGGTGTGTGTATGGGTGTGTGCTTGCCGCTGTATCCGTGCATTGTGTAGCTAAGCATTTGAGGCTTATAATGTCGTCGACACTAAGACCCCAATAACTTGCGGGCTAAACAATAAATTACTGCAGCGGCAACCCAAACACACATTGAAAGCACATTGCGCATACGCCTAGCATTCAACTAAATTTGCTATACCGAAGCTTTAATATGCAGAAGGAAAAGTATGTTAATGTATTCAAGGTTTATGTATTGATATTTTTTGCATATTTTGTGTATGGAGAGTTGGATACTTTAAGCATCAACGATAATTCTATCAGAAGAATATACCTGAAAAATAAATGGCTTTAATAAATTATTTTGTTTTATTAATAATAATAATAATGATAAGTACACTTCATTTACAGAGTTCATTTTCAAATTAAGATACACAGCATGCAGTATAAGAAAATCACTTTCCTTGGTAATAATGCATAAAATTATTACATCTTTGCTTTCTAGCTTGAAAGCAGCGTGGGTCCGAAGAAAATATAAAAAAACTACTAGTTGTGGTATAAAGATTCTTTCAAAACTTAAGCCATGGTTCCAATCGATTTCCTGTGCCGTTTTGTGTGATTAAAGCAAACATAACTACAAAGTCGTAACCAAGAAAGATTGATTATCTTCGTCATGCTGCTGATTACACTTAATCTGCTAAAATCTGAATTTATTCCTTGGCTCGAAATATTAATATGCCTTAGTGCATTACACAAAATATCAATTGAACTGAAAATTCTTTATGAGATCTGCTTCATTGGGTTACATGTGTGACGACGAAAAAATAATACTGCATTCAAGCGTATAGGAACGGGTAATTGTAATCTGAATTCATGTTATTCATGTGAAGTTCCATAGCATATGGCATATCATAAACTTCACGTTGAAGTCTGATATACCTAATAAATTTTTGGTAATACTTCACATAATGAAATAGATTTTTTTTTTTTTTATATAACAGTTATATTTTAAACATTAATCAACCTATTTAAAGGCTATAAAACATTGATTTGGAACAGAATGAATAATAGCAGTGAATTACAATCTATAACATAAACATAGAACCGGTTTTAGCAGTTAATAAATAACTTCAAATATTACATTTGTGGCACATTAATTTAACGCCCTGCAGTCCAGAGGTCGCTGGTGTGGAGGCGCTTCAACCTCCTGCGAGTTGTATTTGACCCAAGTGTGCAGGCCAAAGGGTTGACGTGGATGTGCAAACGGTCATTATACCGACTTGTATGTCTGTTGATTTGTTGACTGACTGTCGGCAATGCGAAGTCGTTGTGCAGAGTTCTGTTGCTCACATATGGTGGAGCACCAGAGATGTCTCTGAGCACCTTGTTCTGCAAAACTTGAATTTGATTAATCCAGGATTTTGCGGCTGTGCCCCAGAATGGAATTCCATATGTCCATGTAGGCTTGATGATGCTCCTGTACACCAGCAGCTTGTTGCTCAAGCTGAGTTTCCTTGATGGCTTCAGCAACCAGTTGAGTTTCGTTTCTTTGGATCTACACGCAGCTGCAGTGATCTGGATGTATTTGCGCCAGGTAAGTTTCCTGTCCAAAAACATACCCAGGTAGCGAACATGGTTTTCCTGACCGTGTTGTTGAGTCGGACAGTTGGACAATTACCATTCCTGAGCGCGAACGTGCAGTGCTGAGACTTGCTCCCATTGACGCAGATGTTCCACCGGTTGGCCCAAGTACTAAAACCATCCAAGAACCTCTGCGTAACCGCAGCTGCTCTCCAAGCAGTGGTGGAGTTAGCACGGAACACAGTGTCATCCGCGTATGTGGCAAGCAGCGTGTTTCTGGCTACTGGTATCGGCAAGTCCGCGGTGTACAATGTGAACAAGGCAAGTCCAAGGCCACTACCCTGCGGTACACCAGCTCCAATGCGGCGGATGTTTGATCGCTCGCCCCTAACTTGAACCATAAAAGAACGGCCAAGCAGGTAAGACCTGAGCAGTAAATACTGCGCCCATGGTAGCAGAGACTTAAGCTTAAAAAGCAGGCCATCATGCCATACGCGATCAAATGCTTGCTGGATATCCAGGAAGACGGCAGAGCTGTACTGCTTATTTTCCAAGGCCTCGAGGACGTGCTGTACTACTCGATGAACTTGCTCTGGTGTACCGTGGTGATGCCTGAAGCCAAACTGATGATCAGGAATGGCCCTCTGAAAGCCTCTAACTGCCGACAATCTTCCAAGAAATATTTTTTCAAATATTTTGGAGAAAGTGGTCAGCAAGCTTACCGGCTTTCCAGGTTTCGGAATCATCGCAATCACAGCGCACTTCCACGGAGTGGGGAAGTGGTGGATGCGAACCATGGAGTTAAAAAGTAGCACCAAGAACAATACTCCCTTCTCTGGGAGGGCCTTAGCAACTCTGCCGTCAACGCCATCATAGCCTGGGGCCTTAGTGGACTTAAGCCTGCGAATCTGTAAGCGGACCTCAGTAGGGGCGATAGGGGTGATCGGTTGTACAGGATCTAGATCTGCATTTAAAAATGCTTCAGTGTCCTGTACCTGGCTGGGCGATGCTATTACAAAGGGCGTGAAGCGACTTTGCAGCTCGTCCGCAAACGCCGATGCAATATCTGCATCCGATCGACACCCAGTGTTGTCAGGTCGCATAATGGGGATCCGCCTGAGTGGCTGCCGCTTGACACAACGCGTTGCCTTCCACAAATTTAATCCATGATTCTTACGGGTCTATCTTTTTGTCTTTTTATCTGTCTTTTTTAACTTTTGTTTACAAGTATTATTATTATTTTTTTCGGAAATCGATTTCCATTCGCAGAACGTGCAAAGTTATCGATAAAATAAAATAAAATAAAATTACATTTGAAATTTGCATTGCCAGACGGAATGACAATTTATAGAAAAAAGTGTTGGCATATTTTGTGGTGCTTTGTTCAACATACTCATTGAAGTAATTCCCAAATGGTTCTGGCTTCGAGCAGGGTAATACGGGTCTATCTTTTTGTCTTTTTATCTGTCTTTTTTTAAGTTTTGTTTACAAGTATTGTTATTGTTTATGTTTACTTATGTTATTTGCATTTTTTTTTTATATATGTTGATATTTTTTCTTTCTATTATTGGGAATGGTAAATAAAGCTTCTCAGTTATGACGTCACTCCTCGGCATTTCCGGGATCTGCTGATTATAGATTTGTGTCTTTTTATCTATTTTTTTTTAAAGTTTTGTTTGCAAGTATTATTATTGTTTATGTTTACTTTTGTTATTTACATTTTTTTTTGTATTTGTTGATATTTTTTCAATTAAATATTATATATTATTGAAATAGATAGACAAGGATATAAATTTAAATACCTTATACAAACGGTCACAAAAATCTCCGTTTATTTATCTCCTTTTACGTAAGTCAGTGATAAGTACATTTGATCCTTCAACTCACTTTAACTTTATTGATTTGCTGGCTTTTCATTTTATTTGTGCTTCGGCTTTCCTTCTGATGCTGTCTCTCTGACATTTGTGGTCACTTATGTTTTATGCATTTCTGTTTCCGCTTACCGAGGCTCCTTCGTTCATTAATGCACCAGTAGCTGTAGCAGCAGCTCCCTTATTCATGTAGCTGTGTCCTTGGAGTAAATGATTCTGAGGTTTAATCGTGTGTTAATGAGCTCAAGTGGCAATCAGATTGCGGGCCTCGCTAAGATGCCAAGACAAAAGCGAAGGCTAAACTTAAATGCGAGAGTGTCTCGTGTTGCCTTACACATAAAATAAACACTTTGTCCTTGCGTTCTTTATGGTAAACAACAGCAATGGCGGCAACTGCCCCAATTTGGTTTTTGGAGGCACATCACCTCGCAGCACAGGGCCTAAACAAAACGTCGTCGACGTCGCCTTCATTGCTGGCATTTGAATGCCAAGGCAAGTCTCTGCAAAGTTATGCTAATTCACGCTTTCATTAAGTCACAATGGAATACCACGGCTTCTGGACTCAGCAAGCGACCCAAAATGCCATGGCACATGGTCGTGCAAGTTTGTAGATAGTTCGCAAACATTTGCTGGGCTTAAACTTTAATAACTTAATGACATAAGTCAAGCGGGGATTGAGCACAGCGAGAGGTGCTGTTGGCCAAGTGTAAAGTAGGCTGGTCAGCTGCCAAATTAAACTTGAAGCCGACCCCGCACCAGCTGACCCTCATTAGGAGCCTTTTTTGACGTCGCAAAAGCCAAAGGAAAAGGTCGAAATCTGGGGAGGAAAAAGCCGCAGCCGCCAAAGGAATAATTTGGGGGATGGTACATACAGTCTGTCTGTGTGTCAGGATTAGAAGGCGAGCTGCCCTGAGCTATGTGGGGCACAGTAGAGGTACAAGGCACAAAGTTACCGTTGATGTTGCTGTTGCTATTGCCTTTGGCGTTGCCGTTGTCCCCTTTGTCATGGAAATTACTTTCTTCATTAGTTACTTTGCTTGTGACTTTGACTTTGCTTTCAGCTGACTTAATTAAAAAGTTGAGTATTGCCCCGCCCGCTGTTGCGGTGTGTGGTACTGAAAGGATTGGGCTTTTGGTCGGTACTGCTGCGCCACTTATACGCCTATTAATATTTAGTAAAGTGCCCTAAGGTTAGGGTCCTGGACTGGTCAGAAATCTAATTGAATCCAAGAAACTTCAAACTAGATGACCAAATACTTTTTGGTCTGATTGAGATTTTTCTGGGTTTACCATTTCTTGCGGCAAATGTTGAATTATTTTCCAATTTAATACTTTCAGATATCTTATAATTTGTATTTTAAATTAAACTTTAAATAAACTCCTAAGATAAATATATATTTTTTTTATATGTTTGCAGAGCTCCCCGACAAACGGCCCACACTTTATACGGAGCACACACGCTATGAGCCGGGCGATGTCCTGCGGGCCAATTGCAGCACGCCGCCATCTCGCCCACGAGTCGAGCTCAAGTTTACCATCAATAACATGGTGGTAAGTACAGTTATTGGTGAAACAACGATTTAAATTTATCTATTCATATGTTTGCGACTAACAGCAAGTCGTGAGAGACGCAGATGGCATAGAAATCCACTTTATTTTTATGTAGCTATGAAAAAATATGAAAGTTATATAAAAAATCAAAAGAGAAAGAGAAATGGAGATCTAGAAAAAAATTTGACAGCGGGTCAGCGATTATTAATGTTCAAAGCTGTTGAATCCTTTGAAGTTGTGGTCTATTCCGATGAGAAATGGAAATGAAAATTTTCCAACGTTGATTGGTAAGGGGGGGGGAATGGGGGAAAAAGGCAGTATTGTGGAACTGCCTTCCAACTACTTGCCTTTGTCCGTACGCCAACACGTCGTATGCGCAATTTTACACCCTGCCAACCAACCAGCTAGCGTACACATTGTCATGTATATTAACAATGCATGCAGCGCAGCTGTGGCTCCCTTCTTGTCGTTTGGTTACATTGGTGAAAAAGGATTTCTATGCGGCCGCAGCAAACATTACAAGCACCAGCTCCTTTGTGCGTTCCAGTTTTGCCCGACCTTATCTCCTAGCCCCTCATTGCATTTGGGACTCGCAGCTGCTCGTTTGGGCTGGCTGTCATTTTTGGTGAATTTTCACTTTAGCTTGGCCCCCCCTTGTTGGCAATGCCAACTCTGGCCAGCTGTCACTGCGAGAAAGATTTTTGCTCTACATTTTCATGAAAATGCATGCCTCACCCAGCATAATGTACTCGCTGCTGTTGCGGTTCCACCACACCTTTAACTTGGTGGCTGACTGTGCCCCAAGTCAACCTGGTTCACTGGTTCTGACCAAGATGCCAAGATTGTTGTCATCTGTTTCGAAAAGCAGGCGCTGGAGTCCGTAAATGCCACGCAATTAAACTCTTGCATAGTTACAGTCTGATTTTCAATAATAGACGAGCGTTAGAAGTGTAAAATGTTACATCACTTAGATTTACTTTAAGATGACGTAGCGTGGTTGCACAAAAAACTGAATGGGCGCCACTGAAAAGTTCTTGATTGATGGCAAACTTGTTTTCAAAAGGCGTTCAATATTTTTTAATTTTTTAATTCAATTACGCAATATTGATCAGGAAATCCCAATTTAGTTCGGTATACGAGTATTTTCATATTGACAAGAAAACATTTGCAATGATTAAGCGAATGGGTCCATATTATCTAACTTGCTTGGCTTCTTGGCGCTGCCTTTGGGCGTTTTCAAAGTGTTGTCATGCCATTGAAAAATGGTTACCACATTCCTTCAGCTTTACCATGCTCACATTAAACATGATAAATGAATTCAAATCATTTGCACCGCAATAACTGGAACGCAGCGTGAGCCAAACTCCTTCGACTGCCAGCCAGTAGCACTGGAGAGGGAGCGAAAGAGAGAGAGAGAGAGAGAAACAGTTACAATAACAGCAATGATATCAAAGCGCCGTTGTTGCTTGGAAATAAAATGATAGCTTATCGGCAAGTTGGGTAGCGAACACTTTTTGGGCAAGTGCCATTGCCATTGCCATTGCCATTGCCCTTGGTGTTGCCAATTCGTAGAAAGGCAACAAACCGTAAGCAAACGTGGCAGACGTTGACTAAAATTGAGTAGAAAACGATACCGCAGTAGGAGGAAGATATATTGCAATTGCCGATCACAGGAAACAAATGAATATTTCATGCTGTGCAAATCAACAAGAGGAAGGAGAAGGCGAGCACACACATACACACACACACTAGCATATTTCACATGCCATTACAGTAGCAGCTTCGCAGCAACAAAGTTTACGTTTGAAGGTAACCTGCCACAGGAGCAATGCCAGAGGCATCTGGAGCATTGCTGAACTTTATGTTGACAAAGTTTTTTGCGGTAAAAAGCCACATCAGTAATTTGCAGAGCATGCACACACATAAGAACACACCCATACTTGCACATACATACATATATACACCCCAAGCCATGACATACGAGTATGTGGCCTGGTTTTAGGGGAGGCTGTGGATTCGTTTTCGGCTGGCTGCTTCCGCCGGGCCAGGCATTAATCATTTGGCATGTAAATTGCCAATTAATAACTGCTGCATGTCATTTGGCATTCGGCTTCAAAATATTACGCAAATTTGCCGGCAGGCAGGCACTCGGAACGGATTGGCGTTAAGGTTGAGTTGAAGATGCTCGGGCCAACGAACTTTTGTAAACATTTGCCAACTGCTAGGCGCATTCGCATGGATCCCTTAATGAAGACAAATAGCACTTTAGCCCTGCCAAATTTAGCGGAAAATTGAAAAAAGCTTCTCCGAGCAGGACGTGGAGTATTTCCAACTACCAGCTTTCATGCGCCAAAGTTCTTGGCATCAGCCCCAAGATATTGCAGTGCCATCCACAATTTGTATGTTATCGATATGCTCCCAATGCATTGCATGCAGACAGACTGAAAAACGGCAAATTGTACACAATGCGACCAGGACATACTATAAAATATAGTTATTGTATTTTGCCTCGCAGAGTATAAGCAAAGTATTTGAATGGCTTTTATTTATTTGAATGTGTGGTTGCTCTTGCGAATTTTTCATTAAAGTGAAATAAAGAAATGTCCATTTAGACCAAGATCATAAACTATAGAAAAGAGCATAATTGATTAGTCTATAAAGCACAATAGTTATAAAACCATTGATACAAATTTAAGTTTTTGAATTTATTGTCCAACAATAAAACAATTATGCTTGTACAGTATAAACAGAATGGAATTATTGTTTTATGTGCACGGCGAATTCTTTCATAATAATTGTACTTATGAAATTCTGTTTTCGGGCTGCATTTGCATGTGTTTTTTCTTCAAAGTTCTGGCAAAAAAACACTTAGCGACAATATGTTAGATACAATTTTACTGCTTTGTGTCGCTTTGTGTAACACCCTCTAAGCACATTGTGTTTGTCTAATTTTTTTTTTTTTTTTGTTGGGTCTTAAGAGTGCTGTTCCTCATGGCAAATGCACAAAACTATTAAGAATATATAATTTCTCGTATGCTTGTGCAGAATGCAAAAGCTGTAAGTATGTGTGCTTTTTGGCATGCGCATAAATAAAAATTATTTATATAAGCGCAAATCCTTATCCACATTTACACACGGACACGCTCGCCGCACACACACACACACTTCGAAATAGGGATAGAAAAAATATAGAGCGATAGAGGGAGAGAGATAGAGAGACAAGGAAAGATAGCAGGCTAGACCCGGGGACAGCGGCAAAAATTCAGCCCTGGCTGCAATTTTACAGTGAATTGCACTAAATAACTGCCATTAAGCATAAAAGCTGTTCTCGCATGAAGGAGCTGCTGGCAGCATTTAAGCTAAATGCAAGTTTAAGCATGTTGGAGCTGGCGCAAATAAAGTGGACTTACGCAGCAAGGATACAAATAGAAACACACAAGCATTCGGACATGCACTTGGACACACACATACACACACGCGCGCAGTGAGCAATTGCTATGAGAGACACTAATACAAACGCATTGCAAATAAAAGGCTAAAAGTGGCGCGTGTATTGCAAGAAAGGCAACTGAAAAACTGGCAAAAAGTTTCATCAATGTGTCGTCTGGCGCATTTGAGCTGCATGTCCTGCCAGAATATATACTCCCCGCATACATATCCCCATCGCCTTATATCCATTTACCACAGCCAGTGCCACTAATGTGCGCAATTGTAAGACGCTTCCTTCTTGCGAATATTTGTTTGTGTTCTACTCCAGACGCCGACTGCCGCTGCTTTTTGCTGCATTACATTAACACAGATAAAGTTCCTTGATACATAATTTCCATGCATACACAAATACCCGCCAGGCTGAGATGCTGTGCTGTGCTGTGCTGTGCTGAGCTGAGCTGAGCCGAGCTGGCTGCACATGTGGCCTCTCTTTAGCCTACACCTCCTCTCGCACGCTGTGCCAACTTGCACATGGCGACAAGATGCTAGCTGGCAAAACTTTTTGCTTGTCCGAAAGCAAGCAAAAGTATTACGAGTACCGGAACTAAACGTTGCCAAATGTTGTCATTGTTGTTGCTCTCCTTGTTTTTGTTCTTTTAGTTGTTCCTGCTGTCGCTTTAAAATATGCTAATGCATTTGCGAGCGCTGAATAAATATCTCTTTCTTCCCGTCTTACACTCTTCATCTCTCCATATGTCTCTTCTTGTCTATCTCTTTGCAGATCACAAATGCCGAGACCCAGTTTATTCGCACAATTGATAATCTGATAGCCTCACGCATCTCACTGAAACTGCAGCTTCAGGGCGTCCACTTCTCCAGTGTCAATCCGGCCATTTATAACAACGGATACGGCTTGAACTCGGTATATGGCCACGGCGGACCCATGTATGCGCCTAATCCGGGCGGTTTGGTACTGCGCTGCACCGCACAGATTGGCGACCTGTACCAGGAGTATAAGGAGGTTGAATTGGGCACACCGCAAAAAGATCCGGTGCCGGCACGTGGTAAGTGCAAATATTTTAAATCTGTGCGCGCTGCCATTCTAAACTAATTACGCAATAATATATATTTGAGATCCGCTTCCTTTTGCGGCAATTCTATTTCTTCTATACATGCTGGATCCTGTTTCCGGCTGCAGTTACGCTCTCATCCGGTTCCAGCATGAAAAACTTCTTTAGCACGTATTTCTCCACATCGGCGGCATCCCGACGCGTCGGCGGCGTCCACTTGGCGCCCATCACAATGGCGCTGGCAGCCCTGCTTGTCAGTGGCGGCGCCCTGTTCAGCCACATTGTCCGCGAGCTCGTTACGCAGCTCATTCCCATTGAAGCCCGCCCAGCTATCGCTTCTATTGCGCATTCCAAGTCCACTAAGAGTCGTCTGTCCACGCTGTTCTGCCTCCAAGGCGCCAATGCAGCGGCTGGCAAGGCCAGCTCGGAGATAGTTAACTTGGGGACGAGCTGTGGGCAGCAGCAACATCAGCAGTGGCAGTTGGAGGAGCTCTCTGTATGTGTTACAAATTAGTTTAATTGTTAAGTAATTAAGTTTAAACATATTTTGTATGCAAATTACATTAACTAAGTGCGTATGTGTAGTCAACCATCATTTGATCATCGTTTAATTACTGCTTTGATTATTTTTATAATTTTTGTTTTTTTTTTGTTTGTATTGGTTTTTAATCTTTATTTGATAGCTATTAATGAACTCTACATTTTCAATGTGGTGTCTAAACTAGCGAGCTAAAAAACCAAAGTAATTTTAAGCAACCATTTGAATTTAGCAAAGTAAACACAGAGTATATCGGAGAAACCCTGAAGCCAGATAAATCCATGCATCCATTAAATAAATGTTTACAACCAAAATTAATGTAAAATTAAAACTATTTAATAAATGTGAAAAAAAACTACTAAAAAACAAAAGGTATGTGTTGAAAATAATATAATTACAAATGGAAAAACAAAAGGAAAAACTGTGTAAAATATATTTAACAAATGCATTAATTGACTATTAATGAAGTCTACTCGTAAAATGATCGCCTTGTGAGGGCATAATGTAAATGGTGGTGAAATTGAATAAAAATAAAAAAAAACAGTGTTAATTTTAAAAATACAAGTACTTATTGTCTTTAATTGATTTGAGTGTGGAAACTTACAGGAAACTGAAAATATTTCTCCTGCCAAGATAGAGCATTCTTTTGCTAGTTGGCAAAGAAGAACTGCAAATCATTCAACCGACAACCAAAGCGGCATTTTTCAATTCAAAAAAATGTTTGTACTGTTGATTTTTGGCGCTAAAAAATCTTTCTCAACATTCCTGCAACAAAGGCTGGCAACTTCACAGTGACTGGCGCTGCTTATTGTCAGCATTCGGCATTGCATGCGAAAGTGTGAAAAAAAAGTTGCCTCAACGCAGCGAAAGAGCAGAAAGTATTGTAAAATAATATAAGGAATCTAGTTCAGTGCATTGTGTGCGGCATCCTTTTTAGTTGCCGTTTCCGTTCCATTCTGCATGTGCATTTTATACTTATTATTGTGTTCAGTTTCTTTGCAAAATTATTGAAGAGCGAACAGCTATTTCTTTTCAGCTATTTCTGGCAGCCAACAGTTTCTAGAGTTTCTCCCTATTCAAACTTCAGGCTGGCACAAAATGTTAGGGGGGTCCTTGACTCGATCTGTTTTACTCCCGAAGTAATTAGAATCATGTACACAATACTTGCATTGCGAACCTGTATAATATATACACTGCCTGAAAAGCTAACAAGACAACAAACTCACTGGTTAACTGATTGTGTCTGTTTCTACGACAACTGCATTTATATTTGGATTATTTGCATAGAAAACATTGCACAAGTGTAACAATAATTCATTGCGAAAATTCTGAAGAATATATTCTATCTGCTGAAATACTTTAGGTATTATTTTCTCCTCAGACTTGACCTGAATGTCAAATGTTGTTTGTTATTCGAAATGAATTTATTGTGTATTTGTATTTATTTGGTATTTGGCTTGTCCAGCATAAAGTTACCAAATTTAGGTGTCAATCAAGAATTGGATTGCATGCATGTAGAGTCAAGCATAAAATCGAAAATATTTCATTTGCATAAGTGAAAACTGTAAATAACCTTCGTGAAATTTGAAATGGGGATTAATTTCATGTTATCCTCACTGTATGTAAAATATTGATATAATAGCATCTATATTAAATGACTCTAAATACGATTTGTTTTTGTTTTTTTTTAATTTATCGCATTCGTTTTAAAATTTTGTTGGCAATTAGAAATAAAATACATTTTATTAATGGTTGGTACTTGTAAGTCAGATCGTTTCAAAATGTGTTCTGTTCGAGTATGATTTAATGCTATACATTTTCCTTTTTGCTATAGAATTTCTTAAAAGAATGAAAATAAAAGATGCACACTTTTATATTTTGCCATCAATGAGCACAGAATAATGATTAAGAGACGCTGTCTGTGCTCTCCATCGGAATTTAATTAATGTATTACCTTTGGTGTGTGGATGTAAAGTATAAAAACAACACAACACGTACTCAATCAAAGGCCGCACTAATTGGGGAGCTGTGAGCGAGAATGCCTACCACAAGTGTGCTCGACTAGCAGATGCCTTATACATTTTACGCATGTGTAGAAATGATCTAATACAATTATATATAGCATAGAGCATAACCAAACATAGCACCCTGATAATCCCATCCACCACAATACCACTACATACGAGTATAGACTATAATTATAAATAGAGTGCTTGTATGTCTCCATCAGCTTGTTGTGCATATTAAAACACATTCCATGGACCAACTGTGATTAATGCAAAGGGTGTTGACCAAAATTTGTGACAATATTCGTAAATTGGGAATTTCAAGGTACATGTTTGCCTGTTGCGACTACAGCGAATGCAGAATGCACCAAATCTTTCAATAATATTGCCAACATTTGCGACTCATGTTTGGCTGACCAAAATAACATGCCACCCATGACAGATATCGATGAAAGGAATGTTTGTCTCTATGTGTGCTGTAAAACTTCATTATCCCTAATTAGTTTTCAGTTTCATGCAAATAGTGACGACAACAGTTTGATATGCGACACCAGCTACCGCACCAGCCACCATAAAAATAGTGCGAGCATAGGTGCAACTACTACTACTGGCGGTCAGGTCAACAGAATGATGCAGTGCTTCTAATTGAAGTCAGCTTATTTGCATTTTCATGTCATTTTGCAGTCGTATGTTGCAAGCCAGTTGGCAGTGTCCACTGGCCAGTTGGCAACATGCAAAAGGCATGTTGTTCCGAACATGTGCGTGGAGTGGCCTTCTGGGCCGCAGCTAATTTATTTATGTAAAATTAGCGCAGTGAACGTGTTGTTTTCGCTGTTGGTGAATGGTAATTTTATTTGCGAGTATTGGTATTTAATATTCACTGGCCACTGTCCGCTGTGCTGAAATCAATTAGCTACGCGCATCAAATTACAAATTGCTTAGTTTATGAGGTTTTAGCGCCCGCAACCCGTGGTCTTGGCAATTATATATGTGTCGTGCCGATTGACAGGAGCACCGTCTACACTGCACCCAGCATCGCACTTGGTTGTTTTTCTCACGGTGTCCCCAAGCAATGTGCGACAGGACGTTACACACACAGTATTCTTGGGTTGGATAGTACCGTAAATTGATTCTGTCGATTCATATCGCATTTATGGCAAGCGCAACCCTCGAGGCGGCATCCTCGACCAGCCACGCAACGTTGCTGTTGTTGGTTCAGTTGAATGCGTGCACTTGGAGTGTTCATTGTGTTTCTATGATGGCACTATGTGTTTTTCATGTCCAGTGCACACCCACCATAAATGCAAGTAGTTATTTTTCTCATTTTGTAAGAATGATTGTCAAATTAGCTGGTAAGAAAACGATTGCACACCACTTGTCCACACACATCCAATCCATATACTAAAGAATTTTTTATCAATTGACTTCTTTTATTGTTCTCCTTTGAAATTTTGAGTTGCTGTTGATATCGATCGATTCGAATATGTTGGCATCTTGTATTATGTTATGAATTGATCATTTATATATTATTGTATAATATGTGTATTATGATTTCAATTAATAAATAAAAATCAACACTATGATTTTAACTATTTTAAATTTGGCTGAAATAAGCGCTATCGAACTTGCTGATGCTCGATATGCCTTTATTTGGATGGTTTGTTATCTTTAATAGGGCGGATGAGGGATATTAACCAATTGGAGCGTTATTAATGAAAATGTGCATTAATTGTGCATGATTGCATTGGTTAATGCGGCAAGGACATGCAGAACCACTGAAGAGACCATATTAAAGCTGTCGCCAAACCAACTTGAATTTACTGAAAATAAAGTAAAATGCAATTGAGCAGTACCGAGTGCTTTATAAATAATGATAATGAAATTCTACATCCAGTTAACCAGTTGTCCAGATGTTCATTGGAATTGGAACAGGACTCAACTCAACTCGAACTCGGACACAAAATGGCACCACAGTTATCGCTCAGACTTTCATTTAAGTTAAGTACACAATGCAAATAAATAAAAGTAAATTCTGAGCGGAAAATTGCAAGGGATACGTAAAGGAACTCTGTCGCTTGGCTTGCTGAACTTTTGTCAAACTGTTGGCCAACCGAATTCCTGAACATCTGCGCCTTACGGTATGCCACGCGTTGTGTCATAACTGGTCATGCTTGTGGGCGTGGTCGTGGGCACAGAACGTGTGCTGCAAATGGACAGTTCGGTTGCCCAACGGATGTACGCACTTATATAAAAAAAATTAAACGAATAAAATAAGTATATCTGGCTCATGAAAAAAGTGCATGAAAAGGATTCGGTTATATTGCACCGGTGTGAGGTAAAGAAATGAAAACTCAGTTGTCAACTGGCATTGCACGAAACGTCCGACAGATGTTAAATGTACACACATCTACTGAGATATGCGATGAGCTCATTTTCGGTTGAAATTCTTGTAAGAAATTTGGAAAACATCATTTTGAAAAGCGCAAGTTGAAAAATAAAACAGTGGGAGCGTGGGAGAGGGCGTCTTATTTAGTGATTTGATTTCTAATGAGCCGAATACATTCTTCACAATATTACAGAATCGTCGTTTAATGGATTTTGTAGTGATTCGACGAAATTTATTGATGTTTGTTTTACTGGCGACAAAAAGTTGATGAGAGGATAGCCCTCTTGTGTGTATCTTGTTATTTTTGGCGAAACGGGTTAAATTAGTAAATAATAAAATAATTAAATGCTTTATTTGTAAATCTTTTAAATGCTTAAAATAAATATTGTTTTGAAATTTTGTATGTATGTTTCAAATGATGTAAACTGAATGGAAATTAATAATGCAAGCCAAGGAACTAAAATTTTGGGAGAGGGAAGTCTATCTGTTAGGGTCAACTAAGAGATATTCCTAATGTTGATTCAATTTATCATTTAATCTCTTAGTCGAGCACTCACGATTAGACCAGACATGCATCTTATGTGGTAGCATTGCTGTATCCCATGTAGTAAATGGAATACAACGAAATGGCAAGAAAGTAACTAAAATTAAAGTTTCTTCAACGGACGAGGAATAAAGAAGGGTTCATTAAATTAACATTTGAAATTTCGGTCACATAAACTTTGTTGTCCCAGCGCCGCTTATGCAAATTGTTGCCTTATTGAATTTACACTTTGGAACTTTTGTCATGCTCTGTCCAGTCCAGGACAAGTACTTCAAATGAGTGCCGCCTGCCCCACGGTGTGATGACGTTATTTTAAATTGCAGCAAAGGATTGCCTCCATGCCGGGCCTGGTCAATGATCCATGTGTGTTGGAAAACACACACACACACACACAAACACACAGATACACATAAGCCTTTAACATATCCCGGAGTGTGCCATTACGCCTTCTTGTAATAAACTTCAAAAAATAATTTCGCCATCGTCTAGGACAACTAAAAACTTGACACTTTGCGAAGAAACTTTCTGTGGCTTGAGTGTTATACTTTTGAGTTGTGCATCGACCAAGTATTCTGCGGTGCCGGAGCTGAGGAGGTAGAACGAAGGAAGGCTTGGGGCCAGTGACAGCTTAATTTAATTTGAGCGCAAATTTCCAACTTGTGATCTATCGAAATGCTGTTGTTCTTCTTGTTCGTGTTGTTCATTTTGCTTGTGCAAGAAAGACATGATGAATTATACAGCAAAAAGCAGAGAAGCTCCAACTCAGCTGCCGTAAAGTTTTCGCATAATTTAATTTGTCTGCAAATGAACATGTGTAACGGACAAGTGAGAATATTCATAAGTATTCACCAAAGATTCAAGTGGAATTTCCGGCTTATCGGCTTGCTTATCATCATTGGATTTGCCTATTTCAAATTCGAATTGTTTTGCCACGCCCCTGCCAATCATTGTGAGATCCTCTTGAGCCCATTTTAAATTCGTCACATGCCGCAAAAGCATCAATTTAAATCGAATTAAGCCGTGAAGCAGCAACGACTTTAGGGAGTCTTTCAAGTCCCAAGCATTAAACTTTTAATCCATATTAAATGAACTTTTCCACACAATTTTTGTCAAAATTTATTTTGCATTTATTTACACTTCAGTTTGGTTTTTCATTTGCTTTCTGCAACAACAATAACACAAACAACACTAACAACGACAACGACAACGACAACAGCAACAACAATATAAAAGTTTTGTCATAAAATTTGTTTTTATGTGCCTGCGTTCCCATCCCCATCTGCAGCCATCAGAGCCTCTTTTCTTATACATGTAGTAGTATGCGAACTATGCAAACAACAGACCCCAGAAATGTCTCACGTTCTTCATTATTTTCATTAAATGGCTACAACATTGTTTAGTCATTTTATGAGCTAAAGTTTTGTGCTTATCCTTCTACATTTAATAAGTAAATGTTAGCTTGTTCTCGATTCGAGTGTGAGTTGATAAAACCAAGTACAACAAGTATGAATGCTCCAGGC
This sequence comes from Drosophila basisetae, assembly GCA_035041595.1. NCBI lineage: Eukaryota > Metazoa > Arthropoda > Insecta > Diptera > Drosophilidae > Drosophila > Drosophila basisetae. Next base: position 1,500,313 of record JAWNLB010000147.1, on the reverse strand, counting down.
GACAGCTTTCGACTAGGCGATGCCTTTTTACATTTTTAACATTAGATTGCCAGTATTAATATCGGTTTTTTTTAAATCATTTGATAATCGTTATGTATAATTTTGGCTTAGCAACGGTACTGTATACCACCTGCCTATAATATGGATTGCCACAACTTTATGTTAAAGAAACTTTCAAACCTAGCTCGTGAATAATTTGCAAATGGTAAAATGGAAAATATTTCATCAAAGGCTTTTGGATAAAAATGTAACAAACTAAAGTCGTTGAACTGTACTACAAGTCTTCTTTTGTTGTTAGAGTTGTTGTTGTTAGCTGCAGTTGGCAAAGTTGCAGTTAAAGTTAATTGAATGAGAGTTAAGTGGACGTTTAAGGCAATTTCCGGACAAAATAAAATCACTGCAAAAACTTGAAACTTTAATTTGTTGCAAACTTTGGCGCCTACAGCCTTGAAATATGTAATAGCTGCAGTTCCCAGCATAAATATGTATGTACAAATTAAGATATTTACTTGTGTAAATATACATCTATATATATATATATAGATATATAGATATGTATATATATATATACTAAGGGAAAGAAGCTCAGTGCGTTTAACTAAACTAATGTTACTGCCCGACGTTTAAAATAAAGGTAATGTTGTGTAACAATAACATACACATGCACAGACCACACACAAATTTCAATTGTTCAGTGACAGAGATAGGGAGAGAGAGAGAGAGATAGAGAGAGACAGATAGAGAGAGACAGATAGAGAGAGAGAGAGAGAGGGAGTGTGTGAAAGAGAAAGAGTGTAAATATGTCATGCGTTAGGCAATGCATTGTTTTGCTTAACTGGACTTTGCTTGGTTTCATTTCATCTGCCGGCCGAACATAAATTTATAGAACATTTAATAAGCATATCTGGAAATAAATGATTTATGCATCGTTTTTGGCTGCGAGTGAGCATATGCGTTGTATTTCATGCAGATTTCTAGGCGTATGCTTGTTTGCTCTTCTGCTACAGCTCGGGGCTGACAGATTCGCTCTGTTACAATTTGACTCGAGCATTTCATAATATTTGCACAATATAACAATAATTTATGAGCTTGCCACCAATCGTTGCGACACCTACAGCATGTTGGAAATCGTGAAGAGGCATTTGAAGTAGGTATTACGCAGCTTCGCCATCGGATTCAGTGGGACGCACCAGTTGGGTCAGTGGCAGAAGGACTGGGTATCGGGCTCCAATCACCAGCATGGCTACAAGCACAAGTTGCACAAAGTTTACTCAATGTAATTTGTATGCAATGCAATTGAAGTTCTTTTGTGCCATAAACGAATTCTTTTGTTTGCGATTCGGCATTGAAACGTCTGACTCTCTCTCAATTTTATTCTTATGACCAAGCCGACTAAAGCAATTATGACATTTTGCTTTCGAGCAAAACTTTCAACTAATCAACTGAGTAAATAGAAACTTAATCGATAGCATAAATCAAGCATATTGGAAACCATTTGTAAAAGAATTCCGTTGCTTTTGACAAATTTCATTACATTCCTTGCCATCATTCATATTTTGCTTTAGTTGCGAGGTTAAATAAAAATACGAGTACTTCAAATATGAACACACAAATTTGAGTTTTTTTTTTCATAATTTGCGCAGTCTCTGTTATTTCTTGAAAATCTCCTTTACATTTCCCATTGACCTCATTAACTTCAATTTGTATAATTAAAACGCAAATTGCCGTTAATGAATTGTACATTGCTCAGTATATTTTGAGAGGGCGACTCAAACTAAATTTATGAATATCATAAACCAGACCAGGAGACCCCAACCCAAACCCATTCTAGAAGCGTCACATTAAAGCTCGACACATTGCCCTGGCACCAAATGGCAGCTGATGACGAGTCTGTCACTGTCGATGGGGGCTGATGGTTGATGGCGATTGTGATGGTTTTAGGTTTGGCTTTGACAGTTGGCGTGGCTCCTTGGTGGTTACGCCCTTGCCTGGCCGTCGGCCACTCGCCCCGCAGCCCTTTTGTTGTGGGGCCTCTCGGTTTTGGCTGCGTTTAGCAGCTGCCGCGTGTTTTCATTTAATTTGGCATACATATTATGCTTGGCTTCATTTTTGTTAGATGCGGAAAATGTCCTGTGTCCATCCACCTCGCAGCACTACACTTAGTTATTTGTAATGTTGTAACGTGGCGCGCTCGACACAAAGCTTTTAACATAATTAGTTTGAACTTTCTGACCACGTTTCGTTTTTGTCCGTTGGCATGGTTAGTGTTGCGTTCAAGCGCATTATAATAACAAATTTGTGCTTAGTTGACTGGGTCAGGGACGAAGTGTTTCTAAGCTATGGGTTTAGTTGTTTTAATAGACAATAAGCATACAAAAAGCATTAAATATATATTTTTGGCTTAATGTTTGTGTAAAATTTGCTGCATTTTTAAAAATGCTTAATGGAAATGTCTTTGCTAATATATGAGGGAGATCCAGCAGGCGGAAGCGGAAGTTCAAATTGCGTTCATTAATCGGATTTTATGGCTGGCGATGCGAGCTCGGAATTCGCAAACAGCTGAGAAATTTGAGCAACTCAGCAACTGAAGAACCGAGCAAGAGAGATGCAATCAAACCCGACCAACAATCAGCTCTATTATCAAGAAATATCACATTAGTTTACCGAGTTTGGCAAATGTTGGCCCAAAGTTCTGTGATTGCTAAACTTTGTATGTTTTTTAAATTGCTCCAAATGAGGCAAGCCGCGGCAGTTTGTGTGTGTGTGTGTGTGCCTGTGAGTGAGTTAGTGCGAGTGAGTGTTTGTTTGTGTGTGTGTTGATTTTAATTCAGCAAATATCGTAAATTTTGCACATAAATTACATTTCAAGCAAATATCAAAAGGGTTAATATCAGTGGGTCAGCCGTCGACTTACGACCTCGGTGCGTGCCTCCAACGTTTTATTGGTTTTCAATCCTTTTTTTCGGGACGAGCACATAAACATTTTATTAGTTGGTACGTGTTAACACGATTCCACAGTCCTTAAATCTTGGCTCATGTACGCAACTCCACTAGACATTGATTTGGGTAAATATACAAAACAACAACTTGATGACTTTGAATGGCATCATAAGTATTAATAAACTCAAAGGCATTTGATTGCAGCTCGCCCATGTTGCTTTATAAAATGTACATGTAAAGAACGGAAGTGAAAAGACATACAAGCTGTCGGTTTAATTAACCATTACATATTTCATAGATGTATGTGATAGATTTGTATGGACTGATTTGGCTCTGTCTTATCTGTTTTCATCTGTTGGCAGCGGTAATTACTGATAACTTGAATCGTTTTCGGAGGTTGATCTTAATTCTTAGTCTTGGCTTTGTAACTACCGTTTGACTGTCAAATATTTGCACAAGTTCGGTTAAAGAGAAGGTGATAAAAGCCAGCAGAGCCTAGGCAAATATTAATAACAGTCGGTTGATAAGCAACAACAAAAACTTTGTCATTGCTTTAAGCGAGAAACCCTGCTGCTTGTGGTTTAATTCGGATGCCTGCAGCTGCTTCAAATGAGCAAACAAATGCAAATCCAGCTGCTGCATCCAGCCGCCGCAAAGTGGCTGCTGCATCTGCATAAGCAAGTTAAAGGCTTTAAAGGCTTTAAAAATAAACTAACAAATTTGCGTTTTTGCTCAGCAATAACGGCTAGAAGCAGTTGGCATTTTAAATGCCAGACGGCCACAGCCAAGGCGCACTCTACACTCAAGTTGACGAGTTACGCAGGCCTCCAGATGCAGATGCAGTAGTCAGCTTTCTACCCAGTCGCCCACATCGCCTTGACAGTTGCCTGTAGACTAAGTGACCTTTGCCCTAGCTCTAGAATGCACTACCTGACACAGCTTTGCCATCACTTGCCACTCAGGCAGAGCAGAGCTACAGTGCACGGCAAGACAAGACAAGGCAAGCCGGGCCAAGGCAAGTCAAGTCAAGTCATCATGCCAGAAATGTAGTTGGCCGAGCAGCGAGCCACACACGGCTATAGTGTGGAGATCTTGTGTCACCTGTCACCTCTAAATAATGTCCCCGGATGCCTTTCAACACAAATCACAAGTGAAAAGCGCTTCACACATGAAGTGTTTTCGGAATTTTTACAACGTTATTCGAATTATGATCGCATACACAAACCACTCGTCACATGCAGCACCACTCACACCATCCACAAAACCCACACACACACATATACACAACACATACATGCTCAACGTCAAAGAAGCATCTGTTATTGCACGGCAATTTGAGCTGTGTTCTGGTAGCGGTTCCAACGGCTCTTCGCGGTTCCTTGTGTAGCTGCTGTTGTTATACCCTGTACAAATTTAAAATGGGGAACAGCCTAAATCCAATATTACATATTACTGCACTTTCCTAACACAAATTGTAATGATACTCAGTACATGGTTATTTGTGAGGGACACATAATTTATCGTAAAAGTTTTATAATCATTACACGATAAATACAAATATTATTTAACAAAAATTTGAACTTAGTGGATATTAAGGAAACAGTATCTCCTCGGCGATCCATCTTATCCGATGTATTCTGTTGTTGTGACAAGCTCTGAACTCTCTTGCCATAACTATGGATTTTGTGCCTCTCTGGCAGCCTTAAATGCTGCTGTTGCTGCCATTTCACTGCAGGCCACATATGTATGAAGAGTAGTAGTGCCTGCTCCAGATAATCGCCCATCTATTTGAAGCTTAAAACTGTTGGTCACAGTTTATCATTGGTGCGACAGTTATGTTTATTGATGATAAACTTTTAGTGTTGCACTTCCATCTTAATGTAGAGGGCTTCCATTAATTCCATGCTGCATTCCGTTCATATGCTGAGAAATATTTGTTTTTATTTGATAAGGGGAGATGTTGTTGCAAGTGCTCACTTCTCATCAGTTTTCATTTTGCCAGGATTTGCAGTTGCTCTTTGTGTGCCACCTACTATTGCATAATCCTAATTAAAAAGCTTTACCTCTGCAATTCGATTACTCAACTTCAGAATCATTTTTAAGCCATTCTCAGCAGCAGCTGCAACTGCTTAAGTTTTTCTATTTTTAATATTCTGCATACTCAACCGAGCTGCCGCTTTAATCAAGTTCGTTCCATTGAGTTATGCCAGACGAAAATTCGATTGCCACTCACAATCTGTTGGCCATAATTCGTTTTCGCTCGCGGCTCTTTGCGCAATGGCAATGGCCCTTTGAGATTATTGTGTCTATTTTGCCATTTTTATTTTATCCGTCACAATCATCGTCATCAGCTTTAGTTGAAAGTGTGACTCATACATTAATAGGAGAACTTGCCTCCGGGCCACAGAGTAACACACCCTGAAGTCTGCAGACTACGGACTACGGACTACGCTTTCCATACATTATTGAGTATTTCTTTTATTTTTTAGTTTGTTTTCTGATTGAGGAGTGTCAAATTTAGTTACTGTCGCCAGTGAGCATTTCCTTATACATCTTTCATGGCTTGCATTGCTGATACTTGATTTTGCGATCTCGACTCATTGAGTATACCATGTTTACAGATCTGAGAAACAATATCTGAGGCTTCTTGCCAATCGTTGTTGCTGTTGCGCTCCAACACCTCTTTAAATATATGCCTTAAGCGAAAATCTGCGTTCAGTTAAACACATTAAAGTTTTCCGTGTTCCCTTACAAATTGCAGGTGTGTGCTGCAACGGAAATTACTGTCTGTTTTAGACGGAACAATCAACGGAAATTTAGGCAAGATGTGCCGGATATCACTTTGCGTTTAAAATAAATAGTCAATGTAAACGGGCTTGACATCCAAACAAGTGCATGCGATACACAATTGACACTAATATGCGTATACGTAATCACTTTAGTAACTTGATCAAAGCTATAAATTTTTGAGCTGTATGTTGGCCATTTTCACATGCCTCGTTCTCAAAGTGAAAAGTGCGAGAAAATGCAAAAATGTAATTAAAATAAAAAAACGACCAGTTCCTGAGTCAAGTGTCGGTCATCGGTTAATATGCAAGCGCTTTGTGGTACAGCTGCCTCATGTATGTACATCTATTGCTCTCTTTCAAAAACTTGGTCTTCTTTATTTTTGCTTAGTCTGTTTGCTATGCATCTTCTGCAGTACGGTTTCTACCATTTTTTTCTTCATATTCTGCTTTTTTTGCTTTTGACATGCAAGGTGTTGGTTATGCGTTGAATTATAAATGTAAATTTGTGTGCTCGAGCTGAAAATAGCTGCAGGCTAAATTTAAGCTCTTTGAGTGCAGTTGTCTACCCTTTAGTGCACGCCCCTCTGGCAGTCAACTTTGCCATTCGGGTCGCTATTCAAAATGCTGGTAGCTATGGCCTTAAATGTAGGCTATACACAACATAATAACCTTTCAGCTGAGTTATGTTGTAGTTGAGTTATTGATTAGAGTTTGCATATTACAATTTTGTTTAATATCCTGTTCTGACCTGCACAGGGCTCATTAACCCCTATCCCATTCTATTCATAACATATAACCCGCTTCTTTTCAATAGGTTGTGGACGTGTACAGAGCTTAAGCCTTCATGGAAGAAGTTTGTTATCTCCGATTATCCATAAAGTGGCTCAGTCCCAATAGATGCTAACACTGCTGCACTGATAGAGCACGACACGCCACCAGCAAGAGATTTTCGCAGTTTTTAGCATTGCTTCCGCTTTTATAGCGCCGGATACTGCAAATACTAAATTAATATTGTGGCAAACACTCGCAACTTCTATTTGCTCCAGTAAAATATTATAATATTATGATAAATATTCTCGAGTTGACCAACTCTGCGAACGTTGCGCTCACACTTCTCTGCATTTCCCAGACTAGCTGCCTGAACGAATGCTATTCATCGAGTAAGTACATGAATGAATTTTTCGCAGTCGTGCTTCGCATTCAAATGGAGATGGGCGGCAAATGGAAACAAGCACCTTGTGTCACCACCTGCTTGCCTCATTTGCTGCTTATAAAATGCAGTGATTTGCATAAAAAAGTGGCACTTGTTGTACGCATTTTTCGCACCACTTGGAGCATTGCTTTTCATTACTATAAACATTGTATTTATTATATACTCATAATTTATGGAATATTTGCATATTACGATAAGAAATTACCCAGTGGCTGCGCAATAAGGAAACAGCAGCAGGTTGAATGTTCCGATTACACTAATATGAAGCTATAGTTGCACATGGAATCCTGACAAATGTCACATGTCTGTTTTCGCGGTCTTATTAAGACTTCAGTAACAACTGCATATAGGTATTAATAAAATTAGCAAATTACTGAGGGATTAAAGTGCAAGCTTTTGCTAATAATTCAGATATCTAAGATGTGCATATTATTAACATACATTATCATTAATGATAATGATGGAATTAGGGATATTTGATTTAGTTTTCCATGCAAAAACAAAATCTCCAAAATGCACGAGACTCAAATTATTATTTTTAGTATAAAAATATAATAAACTTAAATAAATGCAACCACGTAATGAGCTGAAGTTCCTCGCTGCAGCATCATTGCGTATGTGTAATAATTAGAACTGCACCAAGCTAAATTATGTTTTGCAGCTGTCAATAAGCAGCTTTGAAATTAACATTCGAGTCACGTTTTGCCAGCCCAATTAAAAATATACTCGTATGATATCATATTTGTTTGAACTCCATCTGCTTTGTTCACAAAAATATAGTTCAAATGTATTTGGCCTTGAGCATTTACAGGTTTGTCAATTAAGTCAATAATTTAATATATATAAAATTAGTACTTCTTTAAGTTAATCGTTACACAAATTCGAAAAATGAAATAATGAAATTAGCCGATAAACATTTGAATAATTTAACATAAATATTAAAAATGATTAGCTTTCATACATTTCTTAAATAAGCTTCTTCGAGTGAAAAGTAGTACGCTATTCTGACTCAATTTACGTAGATGGTTATATGTATGTATACACTATTGAATACAAAAACAGTGTATTGTATTATGTATTATATGTACATATATGTATATTAATGTTATTATTAAATTCTTCTTTACTCGTTATATGTGTGAGTGTAAATGGACATAAGAGGTATCAAAATATGTCAGCAGTTGCGCATTATTCGGATGTTGTTTGCTTATTTTGTCATGTGATATGTTTATTTATCATATTGCCTCGACTCGAGCACAAACGACGCAAAACTTAAAAATCGATTGATTCGAACAGAAAAAGACAAGTGTGTATGTATTTTTATCATGGACTTTATTTCCGATGGTCTTCTTTAGAAATCCAATTTATTTTTATTTAACTTATTTTTGCCTCGTCTCGAGTTGGTACACAATCCTGAGTGAAGAGATTATGATACCTTATTGGGTCATAAGCAGGCACTTGCACAATATTTTACCACGAACGGAGCCAATGTAAATCACAATTTTATTGAAATTGCTGTTGTAGCAGTTAACTGAGAAGACAAGAAGGGGGCTCAATTCCTTGAACTTAGCCCATGGGGGTAGGGGCGATGGACACAATAATTAAATGCAGTTGCAGCTGTTGTCAATTGGACTATGGGGCATTGGTGGGGCTGTCAATTGCACCATCCACGGCGATACATATTTGAGTGAGTTTCAAAAGCACCGCAACTGATGGAGAATCGACCCCACCGCTGACCCCGTAATTGATTGTCACACGCCGCAGCAATTAAAATGTCAGCTCAGCCGACAGGCGTTTCAATTTCAGATAATTTCTTCCTTTTTTTAGGCGATCGGCTTACTGGTATAAATTGAAAATTAACTGTGCATATTTCATGCCGCAACCATTGGCCTTTATTTGGTTGGACCCATCCAAAAGAAAAAGGAAATAAAAACTCACGTAAATGCCAACTTCAAGCCACCAAGAGTAAGGACGTTGGAGGAGGAGAGGGAGAGCGCGCGGGGTTGGCGTTTTTGCTGGTGGTCACTTGTAATGGCGGGGTTCGTGAAACAAGCAACAATAATAGCAGCAATGACAAAGTAAACGCCATTACCATTTAAATATCTGTGTCTAACCAGGCGCAAAAAAAGGACACTTGAATGTACGAGTACGTTGCCATTGCACTCAGCTTGAAAGCTACCTGGTTGGCTGGCATCCTTCACAATTAAATTGGACTCTGAGTTTAAAATGTAAATTGGACTTGAGTTTTCAATACGACGGGTAACTTATTGCACAAAGTTCTACAGATAATATGATTAATTCGTAATTACTTTTCGAACTACATGGCGTATGATAAATAATGAAACTAAATTGTATAGTTAGTTTAAGAAAATGCATACATTTTATTCTACATGTGTTGTTGAACAGTTGCCTAAATGTATTGGACCTCCTCGCATTCACCAATAAGGCCATTTACGATATGAAGTTGGTATAAGTGTGAATGATTTTGATGCGGTTGGTTTGCTTCGGCTTTTGAGTCCGCTCGCCCTTTCACTTGTGGTGCTATGCATTCAGCGCAACATTGTCAGAGGTTGCAACGCAGCTTCAAATCGCTTATTTTTGTTGGAATTGTTGAAAAGCTAGTTTTAAGTAGCCCCAACCAACAACAAAGGGGGCGGGGGTGGGGGCGAAATGCTGAAAAGCAGGGGCTGAGCGGGAAATATTCTGAGTTTGTTATTTTTGCAACTGGCGCTGCTCATTTGCTTTGTGCTTTTTGTGGCGTTTGGCATGTAAATTGAATTGAAAGTGGATATTTCTATGATTGCATTTGGGTTTTGTTCTGCTTTGTTTTATTTCATTTTGGTTTATTGTATTACACTCTATGCGTTCGATAAAGTGAGCTGCGAACTAAAATGAAATTAAGCGTTTTTGGCTTTACATTTAGAATGTGCGTCAACAGTGTTTGATTAAAAATTATCCTGTTTTAAAATGTTTTAATTTGAAACTTAACTAAAGCTGCCTAATGTGTACAACAACTTTCATTCATTTTCAATTGGATGGCATTTTGGAAGGGCTGAATTTAAATTAATTCAGCATTGAGTGCCTAATTTTTATTATTCATATAACCTGTTGGCATCTGATCTTAATTCTTTATTATTTTGAGTCATTTGCAAACTGCCTTTTGTCTTCAAAAAATGTCAGTTAACTAAAATGCTATATACTCTTTTCATTACATGCTGTGTGCACAGGGTATGAATTCAAAATAACAGTTGCGGCTGCGATTCTAAAACACATTTAATGCTCAACGAGCTGTTGATTTTGTTGTTCTTGTCGCTGCTGCTAGTGTTGTGGAGTTTTTCGCAATTGATGTTACAGACGGTTTCAAGTTTCACTTGCTGCCCTGCAGCAAAGTGGTAGATCATTCATCAAAGCGCTCACAGGAGCTCCCACTGTCAGCTCCCAAATGCCATCAAACATAATAATCAAACATCAGCAACATAACAAACGATCCTGGCAACCCGAAATGTGGCTGCCCAACACTCACCCCAGCCTCAGTCCCAGACTCAGACTAAGACCCAGTCCCAGCCCCAGTTCCAGTTCCATTCCCATCGAGTCACTCAACGATACCGAATCAGAGCATCTTTCCCCCCATCATCCCCTGGTGGCTGTACACCAGTTGCCATACTTTACACTTCACTTACATGTCTGTGTGCTTGTGCTCGTGTCGTGTGTCTGTGTGTTTGTCTGGGCTTGGCCTTTTTCTTGGGCGTTGTTGGCAGGTCCGTTGACCTGGCCAGCGTCGGGAAGAAAATGTTTTCACTCAAAAAGCAAACGCAATAAAAAAGCCAATTTATCAGCATAAAATATGATATGGCATGCCATTGAGTTGGCTCATATTTTCATCTTTCTTTCGGTTACCACATTTCCCTCACCATTACCGTCGTGCACACATTTTGTAACCAATTTGCGCCCTTTTCAAATTTAAAATTTAAGCCGTAAATGTTATTGCGCCAGGTGGACACTTTACGGAGTTGTTGTTTTGATTTTTTTTTTTTCGCTACTACAAAATGAAAGTAAGGCAATTGTTGCAGCCACCCGTATTAGCGCAGATTGTGGCTTTAAGTCAGCACGCCATGATGACGTATTCGTTTGAATGTGTGCCGTTATTTACGAGCACGAATATTTGCCAATGGTTGGGCCACTTGAGTTGCTCCTGCGCCAGCGCGTCTACTCTCTCCCATACCACAGCCATTCTTCTCCTCGCTGTTGCATGCATGTTCGTTGACATCATTTGCCAGTTGCTGCTTGTTGAGTTTAACGCACAAAATCCAACTCACTCGTTAGGCCTTACTTGTTTGGTGGCCAGCTCCCTTCATATCCCCACCCGTTGGCATTGCTGCTGCTTATGCGAAAGTCAAGGGTTATCATTATGCGCCTTAAGTGCGCTGAGCGAGCTAAGCTTCTGTGTTGTAAGAGAACTTAAAGCCGTACCGCAGTCAGATAGACAAACAGTAAGAATCTGTTTTTCATGCCATTTTCCAAGCAGTTGCCAACCAAACTGTGCCGGGCGGTGCCCAAAGGCGCACAATAGCGATTCTCTGGCCGAGAGTCAAGAAACCAAGGCCAGGCCCACCACACAAAAGCCAATGCCAACACAACATGGCCCAACGAAATGTTGTGTGCAGTCATTGCGATAAGATCACCACAAAACAGGACACTTTCGGCTTGGCCCACAGCCAAAATGTATCCGATAGTGCAGACAATGCTAAAGCTAAACATAGCTGTTTAAAGCTCATCGCCGTCATCTTTTTGAATTAAAACAAGTAAAACATTAATTAGCTATTCAATTTGTTCAAAGTTTTTGTGCCACAGCTCAATTCCAATGCTTCTGATAATTTGTCTGCTCGGCCAACCTAAGTTTTGAGCGTGTGTCCAAAATCGTGTAGAGTAAACTTTTGATAATTTTGATGACGTCATTCATTCATGGCCATTGCCACAGACATGGACTGTCCTATGATTGCAACGATAGTTTGCTTATGAACTGTGAGTCAAGGAAGAAAACTTGCAGCAGCTTGCGAAGACTTTTTGTGGTGCTTGCGTTTCAATTCAAAAAAGTAGCTAATTTAATAAGAAATTCTCGCAAAACTACACGAAAAAGGCTTAAGTTCTACATGGACAAAGTTATAGAAAAGTAGAAGTTGCAAAATCTAATTTTCGAAGAAATGTTCCACAAAAACAACAACAACAGAATCAATGTCAAAATGCTATTACCGTACCCTGTTTGGCATCTGGACAACAACAAAAAACAACAACAAGCTGCTGGGTGAACTATTTGCTTGAGTTTTTGCGGACTTGAAAGTTCTTCGTCAAAGTGCTTGATTGTATAGTTGGATATGTATGCTTAATTATATTTAAAACAAATAATGTGTGAAAGTTAAGACATGTTAAAGGGTTGTTTGCTTAACAATTTGACCCAAAGCCAGAAGATCTATACGTTTTTAATTTATACGTTTGCCTACATATTTCTGGAATCGCTTATGATTATTTATTGTTGAATTTATTAAAATAATCTTAAATATATTTGGAAACACCCAATGAATTGAAGGATTTTACTGTCAATCTTGGTCAGCGCAACACGTAATAAATTATAAATGTTCAACTAGGCTTTTATTTAATGGGCCATAGCCATATTAACTGCACTTATTCAATTTTGAAATAATTTAAAGTATTTACATTCGAATAGTTTGTTGTTTTTTGCACAGAATTGCAGCATACGAATTCAACACGACTTACATAACTTACATAGTTGCAATATCGGATTCACGCAACATATTTTTTACACGAATTCATATTTTTCAACAAATATTTGCGCAGTGCCGGCAATAGTCAATCAAATAAAAATCCAGCTAAAATTCAAGTTTTGCATTCTACTATTCGAAGTGTGCCCGTGCAGCAGTCAGCTGCTTTTTAAGACTGAAAACTCAACAAGCCAAAAAAAAAAAAAAATCAAATAAAACCTATATTTGTAGTGCATTTGATCGACCCAAAGGCACTGAGAGGTTCACTCAACTAATTGCCAGCTGAAGAGTGGTGAAAAAAATCAAAGTAAAATAATACTTTGAAACGCTGTCCCAGCTGGGTCATCGGCGGATCGGAGCAATAAGCATTTAGCTTGTTTGTTTCTGTTTTAAACTTTGCGCAACATCCGAGCGAATACCAATTCATGCAAGTCAAAACACAACACAGCAAAACCAAATTCATTATAAACGCCAGCCAGCCGGGAATACAAAAAAAAAAAAAAAAAAAAAAACACAATGCATTTTTTTACTGTTTTAGTGAAAATACCGAAAATTCCATTTTCCGCTGGTATGTGGCGGCCGCCTGCCTCCAAAGAGTATTCCCAGTCAAGGCAGACAATCCAGACCGACAGCCGGATGGACATAATGAAGTCCAATCTCATCCAGTGCCGTTTAGTTTGCTTGAGTTCAGTTTACTCCAGTCCAACTCTGTTCAGTCTGTACTTCTGTACAACAAAAGAAAAAATGCACAAAATCAAGTTGAGGAGAGCGCTAAAAAAATTCCTGAAATTGAGTTTGAAAATAAATTAAATTATCACAGTGCGCCATATAAGTAGTTCTGATTGAGACTTTTGGCGAAGGCTCTAGGTCTGCCGGCGCGTCGAATGTCCCAATGAATCAATTTCAGCTTAAAAGCCAATTTAAAAGGGCAGCAGCAACTTTCGACACGCCATGCTAACTGTCTGCCAGTTAGTGTATCTAGCGAACTCACTGGCATTTTTGCATATTGCCATTCCCTCACTTTTACTCTCACACTCTATTAGTTTCTCTCTCTCTGCCTTCTGTTAGCGCTGGCCGGCAACAAACCACTGGGGAGCGTTTGAAATAAAAAGAAGAAAAGAACCTGTCGAAATACTTGCAAATTCCATTACACTTTTAAATTAGTTTGCAACGCGGCGCCGAAAGCAGCGTTTACGTAAAAGTTGAATGCGTCCCCAGACCCAAATGCAATTAATGATTAAACCACAAATGCAAATTGAAAATCGACCAGCTTGTGGATGCATCGAATATCTATTAGCTGCAAATGAGTAGGCCGCAATTAATCTGTGATATCAATAATGCTTTTTTTTATTATTTGTAGCATATTTAGGCGGAGGCGAATGCAATTTAATATACAAAGAAGTGCACAGCATATGAGCAGCCGCTGATTGTCGAGGCGGATAAGGGACAAGATTCCGTTTGGCAGAGCACTTTGTTATTTGTGTGCATACGGCATGTTGGCAGTGGCAACGTGACTTGCAAAATGAATGCTGGAAAAATGATAACGTAAATATAGCCATCACACCCGTCCCGAAAAGTGTGCAGCCATCAGGCTGGGCTTGGGTTGCGCTTGGCCGAATTATCAATGCTCTGTGCTCAGAGGGAGTGTGAAACTGTTGATGGAAGCGTAGGCTGTGTTGTAGGTACTTGCACACAAGATGAACGAAAGCTTGGCCCCAAAGTAGGCAACACTTTACACTTGCGTCACACTCGGCTGCAGATGATAGCCGCTGTGAGCTAGGCGGATCCTTTGGCCATTTGGTAGCGCATTGTGCGAATGTCTTCACACAATTCGTGCGAAATAAATTTCATGAAATTGCAACTCATGTTCCCTGCTTCGTATTTCTGCTGCTGCTGCTTCTGCTGCTGCTGCTTACTTGCGCCTAACCTTGAACGCTTCGTTAGCTGCATTTACGGCTGCCTGGCACGGACACGTCCTTATATACGTACTTACTACTACGGCTCATGCCACAGTGCCTTAGTGTATCACTGAAATTCGACATAAGTAAAGTTTCTTCGCTATTGGTATGTGTATCTCTTTCTGCCCTGTGTGCTTGCACCGTTGTACCGTTGTCGGCAATCCAAAGCAAATTTCCGCCAAGGAAATCAAAGCTGCAAATGGCAATAAAAGTTTGCGTGTGTTTTTTCAAATATGACATTGCTTCGCGCAACTTATAGCACAAATCGTGCGAATTCATTAAAAACTTTTGCAGTTTCGAACTAATTCGTTAACTAATTTCACATTGCCGCTCAACCGACTACTTAACGGCAACAAATCTTTGCATTACCTGCCTGCAACACAATTTCCCAGTGCAGTTAACCCAATTGCCTGGCTATTAAATGACAGCCGAGTACTTGAACGACTCATCAATATGCGCAATTAGTGACTGCCGATTTGCCATTTCAACAGATAATCGATTAGCATAATTGCCGACAATGAACTCGTTATTCGCAGCACACATTCCTCATTTCCTCATCCCAAAATCGCAGTCAATACCCAATGCCACCTGATTCCACACGAACTCATCCATAAATATGCAACGTAAGAGGCGAACTTGGGGCAAACACCAATTTGTTGTTGTCATTATATTAATGAAGTTTGCCGCCTGATATATATTTGAGGGAGGAAGAGGAGGCTAATCTTTAAATTTGTCATCAGCATCGACAACATTTATCTGGCCGGATAGTCCATGTGCGCCCCAATGGCTTGGTCCTTGCAGTTGCCTTTGTGCTGATTGAATTTCATGCGACAATCGCATGCCAGATATACCATCATAGGCAGACACATCGAATCGTAAATTAGTCTCGGCAATTATGTTTACCTACATCTAATTAGTTTAATTGAAACAGAACAAAGGGCAGCTTCTCCTTTCACCAGCAATGGCATCAACTGGCTCTGGCTCTGGCTCTGGCTCTGGCTCTGGCCTTATTCCGGTGTGGCTGTGCTGTCTCTATAATTGTGTATGCAACTCACGCTAGTTGAGGCGCACGCACACGCACACACACACGCACACATACACACACACATTCACAAGTTCCTAATACGACATATATATATGTATGTGCAGATGTCTACTCTCAGGTTGGCTAAGTCATCGCAGAACAACAGCGCCCAGTAACCAATGAACAATAAACACACCAATCTACACCTGTGTCAAACACGCTCAAGCGCTGTAAAGCCAAGTGCGTTGCGGTTGCAGGCCAACCAACAAATTGTAAAAGAATTGTGGATGGCAGCGCAGCCGCCGTTCATATTCATTTTCGTATTCGCATACACTTTGAGTTGAGCCAAGTCGAGCGCCATTTTGAAACCGCGACACTTAGCACTGACGCGCCGTATTAAACCCAAGCGAAAGCATTTTGGATGCATATACACACACACACACACACACACACGCACACACAAAATCAGAGTTGTGCATTAGCCGCTACTGCTAATTTCGGTCGCTGCAACCAGCAAACTTCGCGCGCATCATCAACACAAAACTAATGCGAAAAGTTTGCACAATTTTTACTTTTAATTGCTTGAGTGTTTGTGTCAGCGCACACACACACACAAACATACACATACATATATAAACAGAGAGAATCGCGGACGTGCAACTCACAGTCAAACCCTCGCCACTCACCACAGTGAACCGCAATTTAGTTAAAGCATAACGGCTGCCAAACCGCAGCAGACACTTTTGTCGACAGCGGCAGCAGCGCTCAAATACTTTGGCGCATTTCTGTCGACTGTCCGAACCGTGACAGTCTTCCCTCTCACTCGCACAACCAACGGGATTAAATGTTTCCATTTAACAATTTTTGCATTTCCACCTTTCCATCACCCTCCTTCCATCACCTTCCTCGTTATGCCTTTGTTGCCGTTTCGTTAAGCCAAATTATTTCGTTTTGTTCCAGCAGCCAAATTTTAAGACAGTAAAACTATTTTCGGCCAGAGTTGTCTATCTGCCAATGTTGTCGTTGCTCATGCTCCAGCTGCTGCTGTCGAAGTTACTCTGACAGTGCACAATGAATGACTCGCATGCCAACAATTGGATTTTGTGAACCTGGTTATTTTACTTTTGCAATTTAAGAGCATTAATGCCCAAGCACATTATCAAACATCATACGAGTACATATGTACAGAAATAAATAAACGGATTTCAGATATTTAAATATCTCATTTTCAGATACATCTGGGCGACTTTAAAAATTAGGCATAGAACGGAATTTTTCTACGTAGTAGTAAGAACAAACTAAGCAGTAAACATTTCAAATATGAGCGTTGGGGCTAGAAAAATTAATGTTCCATAAAATTCTCTAAATATGGGAAAAGTATAAAAATAATAAGTAAGTTGTGCACAAATCGCAGTTGAGAAACTTCGAACTTTGCTACTTATTGCTAGCTTATAAAAGTTATGTAAAACTAATTCTATAGTATTTTTACCACTTTGTTTTACCAGTCACGATTTTTTTGCTTTAAATTTATAATGTGCTGAAATACTAATAAAATTGTGAAGCACGTACGAAAAGAGTTTGAAACTGAAACTACATCTTCAATGAATTTTCTCTCAGGTCCTTGATTGGACGCAACAGAAACAAGTTTCTTGCCGAATTATAAACACTAATATCTAATTTCTGCAATCTTTGTTTTGCAGTACAAAAGACTCAAGAATAAAATAATGTCGTCTTATTCCTTGCGCGAGCTGCAAATCTATTTATTTCAATTTAAATGTACTGCTTTTAGCAAAAAGGTATTACTATAGCAACCAGAGTACTGTCTGCAAAGTTTCCTCTGTGCATTTATGAATCATACGCTCCGTGTAACGTCAGTGTTGATGTAGCTTTAATTTCTCACTGGTGTACTTTGAATAGCTTATAAGAGACTTTGCAGAACAAAGAAGAGTGAGATGGGGATTGGTTTAATTTCAGTCTTCGACTGTCAGCTTATATTAGGTGAATAGGAAAACATTTTCAGTAAGGCTGGGAAGGGAGAACAATGACATTTTGTTTGTTTATAGCAAAGCTTCACAATGTCCCACTTATTTTACATTTTAATAAAATTGCTTTATTTGCCTTCATTTAGTTGTATGTTATACCTTTTGTTAATAACTAATTATTTTAAAGCACACTTTTGCACGTTCCATGCACTGCAGGCAACTAAGCATTTCATTTCGCAAATGGCGCACTTGCGAACACTTTCCGGACTAGACACCGACCGCAGGCGAATGCGCATTTCCAAATTTGCACACAACAACCACAGTCGCACAGCAGTCCAGATTTGGTGGCTATGGTGTTGGCTGTAGTTGCATTTTATGTTATTGTTTAACATTTTGTTCTGGTGTTGGCGAATTGTTATAGTACGAGTATATGTCTCTTTTTGTAACAATGGCTTCAACTTTAAATAAGCTTAAATTTATCTTCTAGCTGACCAGCAGCTATTACAATAAGTACGCCTGCTAAGGGCTGACTCAAGTGGAGCGAGGACATGTGACTTTGTGCAACAAATTAATTTCCGGCAATGAGGCAGTGATGTTGCGTTGCAGAAAAGTTGTTGGCCAAAAATTCTGCCAGTCGCTCAGTTATAATATCAAAGTTATAATAATCATAATACAAGAAGTCTGTTGTTGAAAGCTTTGCTAAAATCAAGTAATAATTTGTATATTTAATTGATGCAAGACTTGGAGATGCTCAGCACTCAATTATTTACCAACAGTTAGATATACTTGATACCAATAACGAGAGAAAGAACATACCTCATGGAAACTGAGAAGTCAACTACAATCATCTATTAACATTTGCACAACTTTACCACGCTCTTTTTGTATCTTAGATGCCCTTTGTATGGGAATAGGGTATTATTAATTACTCTTTGGATAAAATCAACTTTGTTTGCTTAGCTTGCCAAGAGGCGGGCAACGGAAATCGATGGGGTTCAATTATGTGACCCAAGAGCAGCAGCAATAACATCAGCAACGGCTGCAGCAACATCATCATCAGTGCCAACAATAAAGGAGAGCAAACTGACTGATATTACAAACAATGTAAAATGCACTAAATTGTTGCAACTGACAAAGCATCTTTCTATACGATGGGGACATAGAAATGTTTGCAATCAAATCAAATGCGAATTGAGTTGCACAACTAGAAATGTAAATGCGAACGCAAAATGAAAATGAAAACGAAGACGAAAATGAAAATGAAAACATCACAAAAAGTACTTGGCCTCAGAAAAAAAACTTGGCAGCTCTTCAGCTGATTGCAAATCGAAATTAAATTGAGTCCAGATACGCAAACAGTCGATATAAAGTAAGTACTCGCAACTATTAATCGTTGTATGCTTCTCGGGTATATATGTATATGTATTTTATATGTATACATGTATATATATATATATATATATATGTATATATATGAGTGTATCCATTTACTTACCTACCCATTCATTGCTTAAAGCAGCGTAATTAACTTGGCACTCAACGACGCAATGCTGCACAGTTGTAATGCCCTTTGCAATTATAAATCAAAGAAGGCAACAAATAAATCTGTCGACTGAATGATTGTCGGACAGCAGCGATGATGGCGGACAGCCATAAAAATCAGCACATTGAGGATTTCAATTATGAGCGCCGTTATCTGGACCCAGAATGTGGAAATCAATGCGCTCTCTCGACCATCATATAATTTTATTTGATTCTTATTTAATTGAAATTTATCACAACAATGAGAGATGGGAAATAACTTTGCCAGTTTGATGCTGCGACTCATTCGGGAACCCCTTATCTTCGATTCGAAATTAAATGAAGAATAATGAGATTTACAGCCTTTGTTGTTGTCCATATTCTGCCGTGTTATGATTCCCATTTCATTTTCTCTGTATTTCTTTATTTTGTTTCTCTCATTTTGTTTTTTTCATTATTTCAAGTATATTCCATTGCTTATCCCAGTCTTAATTACAATTCCTTTGATTGCATCAATACTTGTCGAGCTGTTGATGAAGAGTGTGACTCATGATTGAGTCTCTCGACTGATTGCTGTTGTGTGCACTTGGCCAGATCAGACAACCTCCAGAAAAGTGGACCATTTAACAAGCAGTACTCCAACCGGGCTTGTTTAAATAATTTGCTTTGTGGTTGCTACTGACAAACGACCAAACGACCATACATATAAATGACCAATGGCCAAAGTGAAGGGTCTGGTCTTATTTCAACGGCCCGCCCAAAGTAAATTGACAATAAAATGAAATCAAAAGCCTAAAACGAAAGTATAAATTGTCTATGCAGTGGGCAGGCAACAATTTACGAACGAGTAGCTTGTGGTTTCTGCGGTCGGTGCACATTTTCAGATTAAACCATTCAAGTTTTCAAATTGGATTAATAACAACCATGTGTGTACGTATATGTGGCTGTACATTTATTTACACATATACATATGTTGCATAACACTTGGTACTGATTAGGCACCTTCCCCTGTTTAGCAATCAACTTCTGGTAGATTAGTTAATTAAACAAAAACTAAGGTTGTTGAGGTTGCTGGATTTGCCTGCGCCAACCACTAATTAAAGCGCCCATGGGATTTGCCTTGGGCTTTACGTATTCTGAGGTTTTCTGCCGTCGGAATGTTATGTATTATAATCCATTCGCCAGGCTGGCTGTCAAATCAAAGGTAATCAGTTAATAAGCTATGCCTGAAAAAAAAAAAAAATTGAATTAGCGCAAATATTTGCATCAGAAATGCTCATGAATTTACATGAAGTCGCGTCGTCAACGTCGAACAAGAAACAGAAGTCAGATCGTGGAGCCATTTGGCTAATTACAAGAACGTGCAGACATCGACGACACGCCGATGTCAGGACATGACCCAACAGCAGGTCAGCTCTAGTGTCGCAAAGGGGCAAGGAGAAGGCAGGCGGGGTTAGCAGCTGGTTGTTTAACAAGTAACTGCGCTCCCGCTACACAGTCACGTTCAGTTAACAAAACTGATATAAATTATGAGAGCGCGTATATTTTTCACAACTGTCAGCACAGTTGCGCCACTAAAACATATTTGGCTCTCGCCTTCTTTTTCTTTTTATTGTTGCTGCTTGGTGTTGCCCAACTTGCTAGACTCAAGTCCCGCTGCAGCGTCAGCTGAGCTGCCCACGCTTCGACAACTTTGCGACATGTTGCAGCGCAGTGGAGGAGACGCAAAAAGCAGCGCACTGCTAAAGATATGGCTCCCTGGGCAATAAATTCGTAGACTGCCACATACACATACACACACACATGCATACACACACGCTGACTTAGACAGACTGAGAGCCCACCTATAGAACAGCACTCGGTGGTTGGCCCTTGGCAGTATCTCCGCATACACATAAACAAGCTCGGGCTCATCTTGTTCTTGTTGTTTCTTGGTTAGAGCTGCTGCTGTTACTGCTGCTTCCACAGAAGTTTTGTTGCCAAAAATTTGCCGCCATTGGGTGTGAAGTTGGCAGCACACGACCTCGGCGATCTCTTTCGCCCACATACCCGCCTAACATGCTCGCATATTTTGCTGGCGTGAAATACCTAAAGGCTTTTGGGCGAAAATTTTATTTCAGGCTCTGCTGTTGCTGCTGCTATTGCTGTTGCTACTGCTGCTGCTCTTCTGTTGCCTCTGTTGTTGTGGCCATAAACATGCACACAGAAACACACTAATACAGGCTCACAAGCACAGAGGCACACTCAAGCACCTTCCACTGCAAGAGGCAGTCAACTTTGCGGAAAATCGTTTGCAGCGCTTTGCACTTCGTCGACATCTTTCCGCTGGCTTTATACGGTGCCTTCAAGTGCTCGCCACAATGAGTATCTTGTTTTGACATATGTGTCTGTGGCTGTGTCTGTGTGTGTATGTAAGAGAAATAGTTTGTTCCTATTTATGTGTCATTGTTAGTCTGTATTTTGCAATGTTTTGCACTATTGCCGAAATGTCACTGTGAACTTTACGACTTCACATTTTTTTATATCGTAGCTCATACTTTAAATTGGTCTACCATTTAAATTGCGTTGAACCAAACTTTTCATTAAGTATATACTAGAAAAGTGCCAGACTCGGTAGCTAAATGGTATTTCTTTAGTTTAAGAGTTAGTTTCACACCTGTGGGCTTTCCTAAAATGAAAATTATATCAATCTCTTCTTTTAAAATAAACCAAAACGATATCTTAAATTTACAATTTTTCATGCTCTTCACTTCGGTACGCGAATGATTCGATTTTAATTTTGTAATGCTAATCAAGAATTCTTTTCATGAGCCAAATATTGCGTCTGAAGTGTTTTGATTTTGATTTATTAGCTATTTCACTGCAAGTCGGAAGTGCCGTAAAGACAAAAGGGTATTTCATAACTCATTTACGGCTCCGCACGTGTCAACAATCCAAGTGTGACAACGCAGCCATCTGATGGTGTCGCCTGCTCGTCGTTCCACCTTCCGTTTGGCACACACACAAAACTCATATTCGAAACACAAACACTCACACAAGCGACAGCTACAAACAAACAAAAGCTCTTCTTGGCCCGACTTGTGTGCCCCGGCAATCAATCCAAATGATATACACATTCCAGACTGCCAGTGTGTTGGCCTCAGTTCTTGAAGGGACTTTGCAAATGTTTGCGGAGCTGCCGGCCTTGGCCAAGATTTGATGTATTTGAGATATAGACTGCACATCCGTCCTTTGCCTCCGAGCCACGTTTTTTATGTGGGACCCAAAACGCGCTTGTGGTCGAGCACAATATGTCTCAGTTGGCCGCAGGCTACGTGCCGTGCGGACTGAATGTGACTGTGTGTTCAGCTACCATATCTGACTTCCCAGTGGATTAGCCATTGATATTTGAATGGGCTGCTGGGCAAGGCAAATTAGGCAAACATCAGGTTGTCACTGTGATCTAAATTATGGCCAAAATTCATATATAAATTATGCTAATACTGGACCCACTTCAAATCCTCCAATTAATGCATACAAACATATTAAAAATGCATTAAATTGTTCTTAAAATAATGACTGGAATAACAAATAATAATGACAATATGACATTTACTTAATTTAATTAAATGCTAAACAGCTGACACATTTGTGACCAATTTTTGGTAACTGACATCATGATTAGACTCCCGGATCTTACATCTAATTAAAATAATGAACGCATATTGCTGTTGTTGTATATGTCGACGTCGAAGGAAGTATTTGTGGGGCGTGTCACGAGCTCATCACGGCCTTGGGTAGCAACGCGGCAGTAACTCTACCAATGCGTAACAAAAAGCGCATAAAACAGTCGAATTTACAACCAGGAAGAGTCCTTCTTAATGTGCCATGGCGACCATTGCACACGCCGCCAACCAGGACGACACCAGACACCGAGTCCGAGTCGACGCCACGAGTACACGACTATATCGATGCGACGCCTCTTTTGCTCTGCTTACGACCGAAACCGACGCCCGGCCACCGCCGGGCTCTGGCCTCATTTCAAGCGTTTACTTATTGTGCCTTTTAAGAGCATCCGTTTCGTTACGCATAACGCTTTCAAATGTTAGGAACATCAAAATCATCAACATTCCACAAGCAACAACACGATCCGTCTCGCTGCGACCCGTGTACGATGCTCTAGCCATGGTCAGGACACGGTCAAAATGTGTCTGCATCTATTAAGTGACAGCCTCTTAAATGGCCACCAGATACCACTACAAAATGGAGACTTCTCTCTCTCTCTCTCTCTGTGATAGTGTGTGTGTGTGTCTGTGTCTGTGACTAAGCACTTGTCGTGCTATTGGGCCAATGAGAGAGGTATTTCATGGGCCGTGTTTGGTCATGTTTGTACAAGCTCGGTATGATGCCATCTTAACTAGTCGTCGTTGCTACGTGCTTTGTGCTTCCATTGACTACTGGCATCTGGGTTGGGCTTACATGGCGTATGTATAACTTTTATGATTTTGTTCTTATAGCAATTGACATCATCAACGGGCAAACATTTAATTTAACGCTGAGCACAACAGCGAGTGCGCAAATAAGCCTTTCAACCGCACAAGCATAATCACAGAATTCAGACGAAACACTGAAAAATAAATAAACCGGTTTATATAATTATTCGAACAGCCGCTGCACACTGCATCTAATTGATTGTTTTATTGTGTTGTAAGTGTAATTCTGTTATTGTTGTGAGTTTTTTTTATATACATATATATATATATATATATATATATACAATTATAATCGCCACAGAGTATAACCCACGCTGAGAATCTGCGCTATAACAATATTAGCAGAACGCCCACAACAACAACACAAATGTCAACTGGGCTTAAGCACTGATAAATATTATGGTAAATAAATTGTATTATAAACATCATCAACACGTTTAATAAGTTGGTAACTTAATTGCCAGGACAAACAATGAAATGCAAATATATTTTGCATATGCTGCAAAGACCTTAAAGCATATCAAAACAGTTATTCGATTAACACAGCTTATTACTCAATGAGCTGTAGATCTCTATCATAAATTCATTATGATATCAAGGATGCAATAATTTAATTTACAAATGTAACCTTTTTAAAAAATAGCAGTTATATAATCTTTAGTTTTATTATTATTATATTATTTTATCAGATTACTATTATTAGATTAGCTTAATCGCTTTTAGATTATTTTAATTGTTTTTAGGTTAATCATCAGATTACAATTTAAAAAATATAACAATTTAATTAATTTTTTCCTTATTCGCTGCAAAAAGTTTTTAAGTTATTTGTGTCATATACATTAATTAAAATTCCAATTAAAAAAGGGACTGAAAAATTGCTTTGTGGTTTCTTACAGACATTTTACGTTATTTATTTCAATATTATTAACTAAAATAAATTATATGAATATCTACAAAAAATGTGATTTGTACATTAAAAAACTATTAATGAAAATTAGCTAGATTAATGAATATGCCCAGTTTGCGGCTTGTTTTTTGTAGTTACTATTTAAAGCCACATATATCACTTATATAGATCCACAGCGACGGGCAACATTTTAATGCCACTTGACACTGATGTTTCGAAATCCAGTCTGCAAAATGCACAGTCCAAATCTGAAGCACAAGAGCAGGTACTTTGCAACCAGCTGATTTTTGTAATTGCCACTTTAAATGTCAAGCGGCTGTGTAAATCAAACGAGTGTCATGCGCAATCTATTTATTTTTTTTTAAATGATGTTGCCTGGCACTCGAGTGATGCATCAAGCGCTTCGAGTGTTGCACTGTAAAACTTTTCGGCAGGTGCAATGACGCATAAATGGCACGCCAGACTCTCAATGCCTGAAGTTGCTATTTGTATGTTGGAACTGCAATTCAACAAATATATGGCAATTGCACGACGCATACAGAAACACACACACACATATATATATATATATATATATATTATATATATATAGACAAATCACAAATGCTTTGGAATGTGTCAGCCACCTGTCGTCGCAGGTTAAAACGTCGGCATCATGCTGATTTATTAAGATTGGTTGTAAAATTTATGAGAAAATGTAATAATGCCGTCGCCGCAGCCATAAGTTCGAAATCCAAGTCTAATTTCGAGTAGAAATTTATGCGATTGGCTTACACACACTCGCACACACAAATCAACTTAGCTCAACTGTATCGAACTAATTTCGACAAGATGGCGAAGTGGCTCTTAGAAGTTCCCTTCACACTCCTCTCGACCTACAATTAGTAAGCAATTTCACGCGTCACCTACTTAATAAAACGCAAAGGTACATTGGCCGGAAGTGAACGAGTATTATAATAATCCAATATTCGCAAGCTTGAATATTTAATATTTCTGCTTATCAAAATTATAATACCCTCTGCAAGAGTAGAAAAATCAACTCGCTAATGTCAGATGCCGCTGGAAGATGAAGTCAGAATATTTCAAGCTGAATCCAACATTTTTTACAATTCATTGTAGTCAGTCATGTACGCCAGCTGTTGACGTTCCGACTGGCAAATCGTTTATTACAATCTGACATTGGACTTAAATATTTTATACATTTCGATTTTGCAGTGACAGACACGCTGCAATGCGATTTCAATTTCGAACGAAATAGTTGCTCAAATATCGCTTTGACGTCTGAATGTTGAACTAAAGTTTTTAATAAATGAAATCACAAAGCTCGAATCACATAAAGCAGATAAATTAAATATTTTTATTAGCTTAAACAGACAAAAAAACGATTTTAGCATCATAGTTAAAAATCAAGCATGAAGGTATATCACCAAAAATAATAAATCATTCAGATACAGTCATACAGACACACTATACGGCTGGTACTTGGAAATGAAGAGATGCGGCAGCAGAGCTGGTCGGAGGCAGTAGGCTCCGGCAGGCCAGATGTCTCCTAGGTGGCTATAATCTTAAGCGATTTAAGCAAGTTATAACCATGGGAAAGAACAATATTAGGATACTTACCGGTCTAATGACGGGACACTGTCGACTAAGAAGTCACCTAACTACACTAGGTATATATAGTAGCGATCTATGTAGGTTCTGTGAACGAGAGGAGCAACCCTCGATACACATCCTAGCAGAATGTGTCGCACTAGCTAGAAGAAGATGTAGCATCCTAGGGTTGCACGTCTTGAATTCTAGAGACATATAAGACCTCAACGTGCATTCGCACGGGATCTGGGACTGATGCAAGAGCTATAGGCTCAGAAGTAGGCATAATAGATCCAACAGGTCGCGGTGCAACTTCCCCAATAATAATAATAATAAAAAAAAAGATACAGTCATAATTGTAATAATAATACTACTCAATTAGTCCGTAAGTAGTAAATAACTACGAGTATATTGGTAATGAAAATAAAATGCAAATTTTAAATTACTTTTGATGTTGAGATGTAAACATAGATATATGTACATTAAGATAAATAGATAAATAGAAAGAGATTTATCAGTCATTTACCATGCGGCTGTTGGTGTTGAATATTATCTAAGCAGCCGGCGACAAATTTACAGTTTCGAAAATATAATTAATTGATTAATTAACACTGAATATGATTAATGTTGCACAGGCTGAAATGGGAGCAAGCAGCTGCTTATATTGATGGCTAGCTATTTGCACAGTTACTAGCAGACACACACACACACACACACACACTAAATTACACAATCACTTATATTATAGTCGGTCTATATACATACATACATAGTTTGTGTAACGCTGCCCACAAGCGCAGCCACGTGTGACTTTCTTTTGGTCGGAGAGCATGAAACTGCCAAGTAATGTAATTATTGCAGAACTATTCATCATGTTTGGTGTCGGGTCGCTGGCACTTAAACGCTTCGCATCGCCAGATGCCTGTCAAACGTGGAAACCGCTCCCCGCCGCTCCGCAACATAACGCAGTTGGTATTTATGCGCTTTTGTTGTGCACAAAACTCGGTTATGGCTGCCAGGGAACTATGCGAGAGGTTAACTAATTAGCATGTCAAAGCCATCCATTTTCTACATCTACCCAGTAATCCGCAGCGCAATCATACAACATACAAGCTGACTTGTAGCATCAACCCTTCTTCACACACTCCCACCCCGAAGGCAGTGCCCACATGAATGGCCCAAGGCGTAAATCCCGTTTAATTATGCTCTTACATTTATAAGCTTTACACATATTATGAAATAGAAGAACTTATTTACAAGAAAATCTCTTGTAGCCCGAGGAATACCCGCACGTATCTATTAGAATTTGTTTTGTCAATGGCTTGGGGTAAAAAACCAATTTGCTGTCAATACCATTAAGGGTAGCTAGGAAATTGGTGGTCATTAAACCAAATGGTCGGGCTCAAACCAAAATTTCAAATGACTGATTAAATTATTTAGCTGGGCGACTACTCGAGTAGCATGCAATATTGTACGGCAAGCAAATGTGACACAATCTTGATTAGAAATTTACTTACTTACGACAAGGTTTTGCGTCTTAATTTATGGAATGTTTATTTGTTTATTCTTAGATTAGATTCTTAGAACGCATCGTAGTGGCGACACTTTCGATTGATTTGCAGCAGTGCTCCGGGCAACAAGACATCAGAGATTAATTGTGGCCAATACTATGGTTTTTTTTCGAGACCAGGTCGGGCATGTCAACTCCAAATTTCGCCTGCGCCATGACAAAACGTTACTTTGTGCGGGTTAACTTTTGCATTTGCCCAATTTTTTGTTCAGTTGTGTTGTGTTGAAAGAGTAGCAATATTGTTGCACAAGGCAGGTTATTGAGAAGCTGAGCGTATCCAACTCTATTTTGCTAAAAATAATAAAATTGCATTGGAGACGCAGAAAGGTGAATTAAGTCGGTTTCGATTCGGCTTCCTACGACTTATTTGGCAAGCAGCGTTCTTATTTTGCTCTTGTTGAAGCTGTTTCATTTTGCTATCTCAATTTCACCCACAATAAAATTAATGTTTTACGTAGCCAATTCCGAATCGTTTATTTCACATAAAAATGCGATAAATAACCGACGCATGCTGTGCGACAACGCGACGTCCATAGAGAAGAGCATCGAAGACAAAAAGGCGTTTTGGGGTAGGTGCCAACACGGCTGCTGCTGTTGGTGTTGCTGATAGTGTTGTCATAGTTGTTGTTGCATGGTGCACCTAAAGCTTTGAGTGTTTATAGCACCAACAATGGAAAGGATGTGCTCCAAGGACATACGCGGCGACTTAAATCGCGCAACCCGAACGAGAAAATGAGGTGAGGCAGAGAAACTACGGATGCAGAGCTTAAAAAACAAAGTACCGCAGTCCGAAAAAAACAAACAATATGAATGAGCAGAGCATGAGTTGAGGAGTAGCAGCAGTGGCAGAAATCTATTGAAAGCAAAGACAAAAGCTTCTGCTGTTGCAGCACCTCGACGCTGCTGGTGTCGTTTGAGTTCACCCACCGCAATCACAGGAACAGCAACAACAATAACCACCATAGCAAAAATGCTAACAAGGATGTCGTCCACGTGGACCGCCGAACTCCTGCCCGGCCAGTTGTTAAAAATTTCATGTTAATGGGCACACGAAGCATCACTCTTAACCCTTTGCCAAGGGGTCGCACACATGTGTGGTCGCCACACTGAGACCAATCTGTGTGTGTGTGTGTCTGTGTGTGGGTGTGTGTATGCTTATATGTGCGTAACGGGGTCATTGTGCTTCCATATTTCGGTCACACCTTTATGGTAGGTAGCTTATTTCCTTTTGCTGTCCTTTGCAAATTTAATTTCAACTTGTGCACACGCTCCAAGCGCGAAAGCCAACCCATCCCAGAGAGGAAATGACTTTAATTAAGGATATCTTGTGAAATGCTTGCTCATATTTATAACCCCCTTGATAGGACAACAGAAGCAGCAGCAGTTAGAAAAAGGTACGCAATCAAAGACGGAGAGCATCGTTGGAAAATAAAATCGAAATAACAAAAAGGCCACGGCAAAAAGATTGTGCTGAGAGATCCGCCGAGAAAACGACACAAAAGAGGGGGAAAAAAACAACAACAACATTTAAGGAGATGGAGCTGAGTGAGACAAGGACATAATGCGCTTTTGCTGGCTGGACTTTCGCTTGGCATTTTTTTCACTACTGTCACTGTCACCTAGCTACCAAGTCCACAAAGGTGACCAGCTGGTCGGGCATTGTTCCTGCGGCCTTTGCCTGGGCTTTTGGCTTTCGCTTTGGCTTTGGCTTTGGGTTTGGGTTTGCTTATTTTTGCGCATCGTTTTTCTTGGCATTCTTTTTTCTATTTTTGTGTTTCGCTTTGACTATTCGCCATCTGTCCTACTTGAACTGTTAGTTTGTTTGTTTGTCAGCGCCCCGGGTCTTTTGCGAGGATAATCAGATAAAAGCTTTAGTGTCATTTGGGCCAAGTTACTTAATTGCGAGAATAGCAGCTTTGCAGCTTGACTGCTGCTTTCAGCAGATTGAATTAGGCACATTAACTGCAACTAAACTGCAAACTGAAGTCAATGGCATTTATTTCTCTACAACATTAGTTCGGAGGGCAGCCTTTGGGACGACAAAAACTTTATGCAAAACACTTTGAAACTCGTTTGCAAGGAGTCGACTACAACAAGTTGTGTGTGCTTGCCTGCCAAAGCCTCATGTACGGGCAACTTATTTCGCCCAAACAACCAATAAAGCAAACAACTAACACAAGCAGCACACACAAACACACGCAGACACACACAGACACACACACACACACATGTTGACGCACACGTTCTCAAAGGCAACGTAACACAGCAACAAGCAACGCAATAATAACATACACACAACAGTGTTGCTAAATGTTTTTGCAATGAAAACAGCCAGTGCAGCATAAATGTTCATGAGTGCTCATGAAATATTTAATGTTGAATGAATTTCTAACGTTACTTACTTCATTTGCATAAACCTTGTGTTTGTCAAACAACTAGCAAGTGTCACATATCATTTACATACCTTCTGACGAATACCGAATGCGAAACACAACACACGCATACACACACACACACACACACACAACACTCTCATCCACAACACCCGACTCAGCACACCCTATGCTCCATGGTCCACACAATATTCGACATTAAAAGGCGACAGTTCTGGAATGTTTCGTGAAACGTGCAACATTCAGATGAACCATGAACTCCGTGACCCCCGTGTGCTGCATAAGGCCACCCCGAGCAGAAAACGATATTGGCAACACATTTGACAGCTCCAAAAGCACATGACTATTAAGTAGAGTATTTCTTGCATTTAGTCTTTAAGATGCCAAGTGTACAACTAAAAACTCTTTTTAAAATGTGTAAATATTTACGTATATAAAATACTAAAGTGTACATTGTACATTGCACATATGTTTTAAACATTTTTAAGTTATAGAAGGGAATCCATGCGGAATTTATAATTCTAGTTACGAGGCACATTAAAGTCGCCAATGTTATTCTTAAGCTTTTAATGCCGCATACAGTGCATTTAAGCTGCTTCTGCGTTATTATTCTTTTTGCTTTTTTTTACAGACGCACGTGCTCACCCTGAATCCAGTTTATTGTTATCGTTATTGTCCTGCACCGATACGCCGCCTGTCGTCGCTGCCAACTGGCAGTTTGTGCATATTTTATTGCGTCCGTTTCCTGTTGCCTTTTTGTTGCATACTTTCAGGCTAATTCAAGCTTCATATTATACTTCATCTCTCTTTTTTAGCCATTGTTATTGTTGCCGCCTTACCAGTTGGCCTGCATTTTTATTGCAAACTGTTTATGGAAAGGAAGTAGTGGCAAGAAATGAAATGCGTCAACTTTGGCCCTTCTTATCGAGCGGCAACTGTTTCCTTGGCTGCTTTGCATTAATTGCCACTCTGTGCAAGCCTTAGGTGATTTATGACCGCAGCTTTGCAGACGGCCCTTTTGAAAATATAAATACCAATAAAACACCACTCCCACCACCGCACACACACACCCCACCGCACTACTACACCCTGGCTGGCTGCTCGGTCGAAAGTGGTCGAAATTTATAACACGAATCCGCTTGCCAAACAAGAAATTAAAAGTTTGTGACCGGCACACATAAACTTTTTGCACACGCATGTGGCGCATTGTGAAATTTATTAAACTAACTGCAAATTAGTGCAGAATTACAAACACACACACATTCTCACACACCAATTGACAACACATGTGTGTGCCAAATTTACTGCAGTAAAGAATACAAAAAATAATGTGTAAAAAAAAAAGCAACAGCATAAATCAAGACTCATGCTGCAGGCCAATTGTTAAATAATGTTGCCAATTGGCTAAATACTTTCATTTTTGCCTCTGTCTACGCTCTAATTTCCACAATATTAAATAATAGTGGCGCCGCGTGTGAAAAGAAAATTCGGAGACAATTCACATCGAGGAGTGACGTGTTTTTTCTTTTTGCATTCTTTCTTCCCCATTTTGTTTTTCTTTCTTTCTTTTTTTTTTGTTGATAAAATTGTAAAACAATTGTTATAAATTTAATGCGCCTTTTTTTGGTGGTATGCTCTGTGCTTGACTAATGCAGACAATTAGCTAAATGGTTCACTGGCGCCAACAGCCGCCAGATGCGAGACAAGCAGGACGGCTTCGGCTACAGCTCCAGTTACAGATGCCGCTTGTCTAAAGTTACTTAGTCATTGCGCAGTTTTTTGACACGCGTCCAAGTTAGTTGCTGCTGCACTGCCGACAGAGATAGCTATCCCAGCTGGGTGAGACAGCAAATGGGAGGAGCATGAGTGCGACCCCCAGTTATGACTCCCCCATTAATTGCTATTTTCTGTACTGTAGCCGATAATAAAAGTTTCAAGGTGCTGGTCAGCAAACATTATTAATGCATTTTGTTTTTCCTCGCAGACGCTTGCGAACACTTATTGCGATCATATTTTACCGTTGGCCTTGGCAACTATCTGCCGAAAAGTAAAAGTATGATTTTCAACAAGAGATATGGCACTCCACACCGCTCTTCACAAATATGTTGGCAAAGCAACAATCCCAAGGAGATGTTTTGGATTTCGTATTTTTTAGTTGCTGTGTTTGTGTGTGTGTGTGTGTGTATTTGTATGTGTGTGTGTGCGCTGTACTTGTAAATCCTCTTGGTGCATTGTTATTTCCGCATTATACAAAGAGGGCATCGAGCAACTTGCGGAAATGGCTTAAAGGATATTGCAATTTTATTTTGGGAAAAGAAAGCAAAAAAAATTTGACAGAGAAACTGAAAATATGCAAAAGTAAACAGCACTCGAACAGGAAGAATGCAAAAGCAGTTGCAAAATAGAAAAAAAATGTACAAAAGATATATATGTGTGTAATCTGAAATATATGTATATATATATATATATATATTTATTTGTTTTAATGCTTATAAAGTTCAAGTTTTGGATTGTACCACATATATTCGTTAGTTGGAAAAACTTAAAGCCAGTTTGGAATTCAGT
Source organism: Drosophila basisetae (assembly GCA_035041595.1). Classification (NCBI taxonomy): domain Eukaryota; kingdom Metazoa; phylum Arthropoda; class Insecta; order Diptera; family Drosophilidae; genus Drosophila; species Drosophila basisetae. Next base: position 1,467,612 of record JAWNLB010000147.1, on the reverse strand, counting down.
TAACTCTCATTAAATATTTACTTATCAAATTAGCAATTTATGTTATATATGTGATATATGTGATATATTTGCAACAGTCAAAGCGCTAAAAGTTTAGCAGTCAAAATAATTTCCCGTTTACTTGTGACCTTTCCCGCAACCACCTCCTTGAGAATTCTGTAAGTTCAGTTGGGATATTTTTATTCGATTGGAGCACGCAAATGCCAAAACTTCAAATGTGTTTTTGTCAAATACTTTCCTCATGAGTCTGTGTGTGTGTGTGCTTGGGTGTGTGTCACAAATTTGTGTTCAGGAAACATTCTCTAACATACAAACATACCCACACACCACACTCATACGCACGAGCAATACTAGAATATTTGCGCGCTTCAAACAGCAACTGGATAACGAAGATAAATAGTCAAAAGTTTGCAGCTGCCTAATTGACAAGAAAATCGAAAATTTCCTTAATGAAATGCAAAATTGCTCAAGAAAATGTGAACTTTAAGAGCAGCTTAAGCAACTTATTCTACTCCTTATCACAGTAACGAAATGAATATATCTTTTCAAATTCGAACTTGCACAGATTAGAATTGTGTGGCAAAAGCGCTGACTGCAAACGAGCAGAGCAATGGAAAAATTGTAATTTAATGCTATTTTGCACCTTCAAAACCTTTCAATCTCACCCGTTACGTAATCACATTCGAAGTGCTCAGCAGTGTCCCAGCCCTAGCCATGCACCTCCCCTCTAGACACTGGCAATGCCAGCGTAATCACCAAAACTTGATGAAATGTTGCAATTTATAAGACAAACCCACAGGAGCAGCAACTGCCAAAGGTGGCTTTCCTCTCTCCCTAAGCCCCAACATATATATTTTCTGCATGTGTGTGTGTGTGTGTGTGTGCGTGTAGCATTATCCATGCAGTGGCAGCGTGGCAGATTGCTTGGGTGCTATTTGTACATTATTTTGAGCTGTGCTCAGTGCTCGCTGAGCTTCCACTGCAATTTTGACACACCTGATGAATTTTGTGCACTTAAGTGAAACCTTACGCCCCGACCGCCATGCTCCCGATCCATTCGACAAAAGATTGTAAGAGTCGCATGCTGCGAGTGCACACAGAGAGCCCTTGACAAATTCATCTTTTAAATTATTTGATTGAAATTACAAACTGTAGCTGACTGACAGACTTTAGCTGATTGCGGTTTTGACAGCATTTGCAATATTGTTGAAAGATTTCATATACTTATGTATATGTATGTTAGCCTTGCTTATACCTCGGCCAAGTAGCAGCAGCAGCAGCTGCCACTGCCAATTAAAAAAGGCCAAATAGCCAATCGCAAAACTAAACTCGTTTACATTGCACAGAGGCTGGGCAGGCCATCGTATCGGCCTCACCGACCAATTAACAGTTTTCAAATTTTTCAGGTTACGCTCTAGTGAAATAGCCTCGAAAAGTGCCGAGAAGAGGGAAAAGGGCCAGCTTTAGACTGGCCCTGGACTGCCTGCAGCCTTGGCTATACCCCTAACTAATTTCAGCGCAGTGGAGCATGTGGCAAACTTTTTTTGGCATATGTCGCCCATTATTTGCCATAAAATTTAACATGAGGCAGCTGGCGCACCTACGCAGCACATGCCGCCAGCTTACTATTATATGTGTGTGTGTGTCTGTGTGTTGTATATTGTTGTTGCTGTTTTTTTTTAAATATATTTTTTTTGGTTTGAATCTATTGTTGTCATTGTTGCTGTTGCTGTTGTTGTTTACGTGCGCCACATGCGGTTGGTTAGCTGAAACGGCTGGCGCTTAAGCTATTCTGCCAAAAGTTTTTGTCATGCCTGGGACTAATTATAAAATAGCTCAAAGGCATCTCAGAAGCCGCCCAAGTAGGGGCCGGCACGTGGGAGAGCGACATTGAAAAATTTGAGAGTGAGAGAAAATGTAAAGCTTCTGCTGCTGCTGCTGGAGGGAGAAGTCTGGTTGCGCGGGTATCTGGGTGTGTATCATGCTGCCGCAAACTAAACATTTCCCTGCCAATTTGTTGTTATTTATTTTTATGTTTGCTTTCATTTGCCATGCCTCACCGCTCCTCTTCTGTTCTCTATACTCCTCCCCACCAATTCACTGATGTCCTAGTAGCTTGTTAAGTTTGGCCATTAAAAATAATAGTGTGGTTGTTGTTGCTTTGTTATATGTTTTGTGTTGTTGCTGTTGTTTTACATAGCCAGCGCGTTTTGGGTTACTTACTACCTTCATATACATATATATTTTTTTTCATTTTATACCCCGTGCTCAGCATACATATGTGAAAGGTATATCGTGCCTAAATATTAATCAATTTCGCAACTATGAAATTGCCCCAAACGTATATTACAATGTATACAAGAAATAAGGAATGACACGTGTGCAATTCTTCTTTTCTGTTAAAAAGTCCGACCAGTAACTCGTAATTGGAAAGCAACAAGATTCGACTCAGCCAGTGTAGGGTGCAAAAAGTGGGCGTATGTTGGCGATGGCATGTGTGAGTGAGTGTGAGTGAATTTTGCAGTATTAAATTGCCTGAAACCCTTTGGCAACATTCGGCAGCACCACAGAAATTAGCACTTTAATCTTTGCTTAATTCATGTCATTTGTGGCAACGATATTTTTGTTTGGTCCAAATTTGTAGCGATTAATTTGCAGAAAGCGAACTGGCATCGCATCGCCAGTGGAAAAAGGAATAGGTTACAGCACTGGCTATAACTCAGTGGCTTTATCAAAAAACCACTTACACACACAATCAACTTAATGAAGCCATAATTATTTGGGTTAACAGCTTGCGGCGTTCAGCCGGACCAACTCGTGGCCAGCTTCATTTCATTGCGGCCAATTCATTTCTGGGCCCAACAAATCAAAGCGAACGCCTGATAAGTAACCAGGACTACTTGCCTTGGCGGCAACAAAAAAAAAAAACAAAATAAAAACAAATAAACGCACATTTGCAAGCCTATTTAACAAATAGACGAGCATTACTTTTCCTTGCTGCTGTTCAGGACGTTCAATGAGCGCAAAGAACCAATGCGAAATAAGCCAAAGTGAATGTGGAAGCAAAACATATGTGTATGGGGTTCAAGAAAGACAAATGGTCAGGGCGAAGTAAAGTCTTCAAATTTGGGGAGTGATTTAGTTACTCGGCAAATACGCTCAGCATGCTGAGTCAGTCAGCAGATGAAAAAAATAGAAAATAAAAAAAACAAACGAGTCGCGGTTCTGACATAGTAGCTCAATGATAGTGGCAAAATCTGTACAGTCAACTGGAAATTGGTTCTCAATTTAGGCACAATTTGAAATAATTGTTCACTCATTAATCTCTGACATACTATAAATTCTGCTCCAAGAAATTGCATTTAAATTTTAAACAATTTGCAAACATTCTTTTAACGTGATACAACAAATCTTCAACACCACTTTAAAAAGGTGTTCTTTCTAATTTGCACCTTCAGCAAACACAGATAATTTTCAAACAAAGTGGCTTAAGCTCTCGCTCAAATATTCAAATTAATAATCTCATGTTTATAGCTTAAGATGATCAATCAGAAAGACAAACAACGTTTCATGTGTATATGAATATGTATTTGAGTATGTGTATGGAGTGACTATTGATATGTGTGTCTAGACATGCAGTGAACAATGGCAAGCTCACGACACATAGTCGATGATAATCGGATATTGACAACATCTCTTGTTTAGTTGACAGTTGCAGCAATTGAAACATAAAGCCACCTAAAATATATTTCTTCAAATTGGGTTAATTTGAAATTTTCAGACACACATAAATACTTTTAAGCTGAGATGCTGCTGCATCAATGCCGGCTTTAATTAGTCTTTTGTATACGGTCATTGAACTCGATGACTAAATCGCATTATGTATTTATTTCGTGAGTTACAAAAAAAAACACATACACACACACACACACACACACACAGATTAAAATGCTTAGCTCTCGCATATTATAAATTGCTTTTTAATGTAATTATAGGGATTTTGGACACGGGCACCCAATTTAAATTTAATGCAGCAATTAAAAGCAGTTTTTCATTAGTGCAACAGTACGTTGCACGTTAAACGTTGGCAGGCCCAAAGCAAACGACGAACTGTCAAAATGTTTCACATCAAAAGCTATTAGCAAAACGTATTAAATTGCACAATAAACATTACATTCAGCTTGTTTAGCAAGCAACCGAAAAACAATGATAACTACAACAAAGAGCACCAAGTGTTTTATGGCTGCACGCCAAAATATAAATATAATACAATGAGACACATAGAATACAGACATAAAAAGGGTGCGTTAGGGGTAGTCAGCTAGTTGAACGCACTGTTCGCGCTGCTGCTTTTTGCTTTTGCAAAGACTTCACTTTAGGGGATTGTTTATCTTTCCCACGGCGCAGAATATTTGCTTAGGCCAGCCGCAACCTTTGTCAATAGTTGCCAAGATCAAAGACAGCCCAAAACTACTTGATTGTCTTGGGAGCAGGTGTCGCGTGCTAAAGCAGCCGTTACCACAACTTGATGAAGCGGCAAAATGCTCATTTGAAATGCATGAGCCAAAGCAGCAACGCATTGGATAGCAACAACTTTGCATAAGATGTGAAGCATATCGCTCACAAAGGCAGACGTTTGATTTGATATGCAATGCTTCAGGTTAGACGGCAATGCGACAGACCGAAAAACATCACAACACGACAACTTGGAATATAATTTTGCACAAAAAACAACACACAAAAACTACCAATACCCAGAAGCTTGTAATCAGAATTAATCATTTAATTGCCAGCAAGCACAAAAACACTTTGAGTTCATTATGTATACAAATGTCTGGATTACCATGCTAATACAATTCTCAATTAATAAACTATTCATACTATTAATATCATCTGAATATAACGACTAGAAATGTTTTTTGTGAAAATATCATAGCACTTTAGTAATTTCTATTCACTTAATACTAGCTTAGAGTTATTGAGTAAATTTAATGTTTGAAATGATTGCAATTAAGGGAAACATGACTCGTGTAAATTAATTATTTGCTCTTTGACTGAGTCATCAATTATATACCATATACATTACCACAAGCGTGTTTGGCTCAAGTGTAATTTAAACTTGAACGGTGGCTGTTCGCTATTTTAAGCAAATTGATGATTTAGAAACACTTTCAATTTAAAAATCCGATCAATTTAGATTTTTATATGTTATAGTGTGAAAATTTAGATCAATTCCACTGAAAAGTCGGGAGAGAAGCTTGTTCTTAAGCTTTCCTTGACTTTATTAGCCATTCAGTTAGTCCCTAGAAACGATTTTAAGTATGTTTATAGAAATATTGGCGATACGTTTTACGACTGATGTTTATTTATACTCGTACAAGATGGATTATTAAATCAGCTTTGAGCAGAAATAATATCGTCCTTCGCACGATGTTATTATAAATGATAGACACGTTTCTGTTGTTAATTATTAATTTTCGCAGAATTTGTTGCGCCGCTAGGTAGAAACGTGTCACAAATAACTTGGATTGCATAATAAAACGCTTCTCAGGCGTGCACATGACGTTAAGGTTTTTATAAGCTGTCAATTTGTTTACACGTCAGCGTTGTCGTTGTCGCTGCTCCTCCAGCAGCAACAACAGCAACAGCAACAAGAGAAATGCTGGAGGAGCTGCCATTGACTTTGTCGGCGCCGCAGCTGAAATATTAACAGCTCTTATGACGCGCCATGACTTGGTTCACATGTGCGACTCCCGACTCCCATTTGCTAATCTTGCTTGTCGCACTTGTGGCAAGCACTTTGCAGGCGCATTTAATATTTTCGCCAGCGCCAGGCAACGCACACAGATAATGCTCCTGGGAACTGGGCCAACGGTAAATGGAATGGGAATGGGAATGGGTAGGCGAACTCCAGCTAGGCCACATAAACAAGAAGCTCAGCTCAGGTCGACTTTGAGTTGTCTTGTCGTCGGTGGCTCTCATGCGTGCGTTTATCTTGATGTTGTCCCAACCGACTCGACGGTAGACTAGGTGTATGTATGTGTCAGTGTCTGTGAGTGTGTGTGTGTGTGTGTGTGTGAGAGTGGGTGTGCCTGCGTGAGTGACGAAAAACGCATAAAACAGCATAATTTGTCAGCATGAGCACGGCAAGCAAAACGCCAACAGCATAACAATGAATCCAGCAATACATCTGACATTCTTTGTACTGCACTATGAGAAACATCCATGCCACGACCTAGACCAATACATCCACGATATGAATTAAAGCGCACTATGCTGGCATAGTTCATTTTTCAATAAGCAAATTCCGAAGTCATGCCCCAAAAATTTCATCGATACAGTCAAGAGCAGATATGCAACGAAGCCACAACTAGTTGAAATGAAGGGTCACGCAGCGAATTTTAATTAACAAGCGGGTAACGCAATTCATCTGAATGCCTTTCGCTGGATGAGCAAAAAATTCCAGCTTTGGCGACACAAACTTTGATATAATTGCTGGGAGGCGGGTTGTGGTGGTGTTACAGGGATGCGGGGATCGCTAAGTGTCAGACTCGTTGTCTAGTCTGTGGTAAGCTAATTTGTGCACATTTAATTATGAACGCGCTGTGCGAGAGACGTTCTTCTTTTTGCCATTCGACTGATGTCTGGTGGGGTACGCATCACCCTTCATTCGCTCTGTTTGGAAAACGCAAATGTGAGGAGTTGTTGTGCAGCTCGCATAACAAATAACACACAATGTACATACAAGCACAATATTGGCCACACATTCTATATAGAGTTATTATGTGTAGCAAAATTTTTGCTTTCACTTCTAATGCATTTTTTTATTCAATTTGCTTGGCTTTTAGTTCATTACGGGATTCAGAGGTAAATTGTATTTGTCTTCCAGCAAATTGAATTGTATAAATATTAAATAAAAATGGCGTGAGTATATTTCTACAAAAACTGTACTGATTTCATTCGATATACCAATGAAAAGGTTATTATTATTCAGTTGAACAATGTGTTAATCATGGAAGAAGATTAATAACCAGGATATTTTATTTTAAAACATTTTCTATCAAAAACTGGAAAATGTGAATAATATTGAATGAGTCGCTAACAAATTGAATTAATTTAATTCCCAGACCGGATTTTGTTGCTGCAAGGGTATTTGAAATTCATGTTATTTTGTTGATATTTTAATGTTTTTATTTTTTTGCTACCCAAACGAATGTGCTGCTAAAAAGTTGTTTTAATTTTTGCTGAACGCTTAACTTGACTTCAATTTCAGAGCACTGCCAATTAAAAACTTTTCCGCAGTTGCAATCGGCGATGCAGCTGAATCCCGAAAGTAGACTTTACTTTTATTGCATTTCATGAGTGAATCGATGTGGAACACACACTATTGCTTTGTCGATTATTTCTCATGCCCTCATGAACGTCTGTACGAGTATACCTACAAATTCAGTAAATATGTATGCGATGTTCAGAATATATGATTTGCATACACGAAAATCTCAATAAAAATTCTAGTTGTTAAATATTTTATTTTAAATTTCTTCTTTCTTTTTGTTTTGCCAAATTGACGGGCGACATTCACTTTAGACATATGTATGCATGAAGAGTATTCGTGTATTAGTCTCCTACTTACACTGAAAACGCGCTCAAGCGTAAACACTTCAAAGCTACTCTCCGACAGACGGTACAGCCCCTTTATGTCCGTATGCAGGGACTTATTTCCACACTGGCATAATTAGCATGCTAATACCCATTAGGCCAGGTGCACAGTGTATGATGTGCTTAGCCTTACTAGCAATAACTTTGAGATTGTTAAACACAAGAACGCTTTATACGAGTATATATAAATAAAAAACCAAGAATATTTGAACATATAAAAATAAAATTCATTTTTTTGTATTACTCAAGTTGGATTTTTCAGTACTCGTATTATAAATAATTTGTTTTACATTAAATATTCTAATTATTAATCAAGTTTTTTTTTTTTGCATATTCCACGTTTTCTCTTTCAACATTGTCAAAAGTAAGGTATTCTTGTATTCCATATAATAATTTCAAAGTAACCAAAGTAGAAAGCAAACGACTACAACAACAAAGCCCACGGAGTTTCTGTCTCTTTTAGAAAGCAGGCCGCTTTGGCAGCCACAATTTTGATTTAATTGTTGGCATGGCGACATGTTCTTTTAATTTATGGCAATTTATTTAATCATGCACTCGATGCCTATGCGGTGCAGGACGATAGGGAGGCGTATAGGGTTGTGAGCATGAAGCTTGCTATCCTAGAAGCCAAGTCATTTCATGGTATTTGTAATTAAAAAGCACTCATGTTGGCCAGATAATTTGAAAAGTAAGTAAGTTAATGTAAGACATCGCTTTGACGCTTCTGTAACGCTGCTCACGTCCCAGGCACGTCATAAAAAAGCCAAAAGCGAGCGCGATAAAAATACATTTATCAATCAAAACTTCAATGGAGAACTTTTGCGTAAGTTGCAGCATAAATATATTCATTTTATACGACAGCGCGAGCTAGCCATTTTTGGGAATGGGGCAGCTGCTGCTATTTAATAGCTCTCATTTTGCCAAAGCAATTCAGAAAATCTCGCGGACATAGGACCACGACGAAAGGACGTGCACGAAATGAGCAAGTTCACGCACGTCACTTGAATTTGCTCGAGAGCCACACGGCAGGGAATACGGGTCAAATACGGGGCAGACTGGGATTCGGGATTGGGAATGGAATTGGGATGCGTGCTAAGGCTAATTTGCGAAATGTGCTCTGCTTCATATTATTATTATTGCTGTTGTTGTTGCATCATTCATTTCATTAACAAGCCATCAGAGCAGCCCGCAGCTTCTCCCTTGCAAGCGCCTTAAATTCTTATAACAAGCCCAAGCAGAAAGACGTCCTGTAAGAAAAACTTTCTCCATATACATTCAGGCGCATTTTATGTTTTCACTTGCCATTTTTCATGCTGACTCGTAGATTTTCATTGTGATTTTTGTTTTGTTATGAGCTGGCGTTGCAAATCGCTTGAGCTGTTTATCAAACTTTTCTATGTGTAATTTGAATGTCAGTCATCAGACGAGTATTTTGCATATATACCTTATGCGAGATAAAGAACCGATTCCCAGGGAACTGTGAACATTTTTGCAAAAACTATAATAACGATTAATATGGAATCGTTTTCAGATTGAGCTCATTTGAAATATTTTTTAGTTATGTGCAGTTCATATACAATTCACAATTTCCATTCATATGCTTAATAATTTGTTTTCGATGATAAAAACACAAATGGATAGTAATCTCTTAATGCGATCGAGCGATAAGAATCAACTGACCACAGCATTTTTGCAGCATTTACTCATTAAACTGTGTAAGAATGGTATTTTTGAGTTCTGCAGATGAACAAGCGAGTCGAAAGTAGTCAAGTGAATAATCCTATTGTAGAATTGGGTCACTTCAAAATATCTTTTAACTTTGAAGATAAAAGATACACTAAATAAAGTTGTGGGTAGAGGGTATTCGCCTGTCGAAAACCTGCTATTAATGTTTCAACTTGCTACATGTGCATCTGTTCAGCAAAAATATATAAATATAAAATGGATTTGCAAGTATTTATGGGATTTTATTTAAAAAAAAGGGCTTACACTTTTTAAGCATTCAGTTCTCAGTCAGCTTGTACAAATATTTGCGCAGTTATTGAACTGCCATCGAGCAGCTGTCAGACTGTTTATCTGTCTGTCCGTCATGTGGGCGTGGCAGGTGGCGCCTCAATTTACTGTGCGTCGCTTTGCCCTTTTTTTTTTGTATAACTTTGTAATTAAATGCAAATTAAGTAAACCGTATTTTTCGCTTTGATTTTTTAACCCTTTTTTATTTTGCTGACAATTTGAAACTTACTTGAAAAGTCATTGGCAAAACTCTCAATAATGCTGCAACTCTATTAGCGCCAATGTTGCGTTAATAGACGCTCGGAGGTCGAAATAAAAAAAGGGCTGCCAAAGTCCCTCAATTTCTCACTGGCTTAACGCGGGAATGAGATAACTTTTCTAATTAGGATCAGTTAAAGAGCGGATGAGATATGGGGATTTTTACATGCGCTGAGAATTTATTCCGGCTTAAGAGCCAAACCAGTGCCTGTTGCTGCTGCTGCTGCTGCTGCTGCTTCTATATGCATATCAAATTGAGTACTTGTATAATGAGCTGCTATGCAAAGGCGTTGCCAAGACGCCGAAAACGGTGAGTCACGATATAGGGAAGGCAATTCAGCCCAAATCAAATATGCAATCTTTTCACTATTGCATTTGCAACGCAATCAAAAAGTAACTGAAACTGAAACTTGCAAAGCATCAGGAATGCCAACAAAACACAACTAACTCAAAGCTTTGGCGCAGAAACCAAAACACGTGGCAATCGACAATGTCGATTATATCTATCAGTATGTGTATGAGTATAGTGGTAGATGTACAAACACCTGAATGTTTAAGTTTTAGGTCTGGTTCTTTAGCAACTGGCAATTGGGAAACTTAGGCAACCGGCAATCGGCAACCTGAATGCCAAAAGTGGGAGTAACAACTGTTGAAAGTTAAACCGTAAGCATCAAAAGCGCCAGCTCGTAATTACAGATTGCGGAGCGAAACGAATCGAAAAGTAAACGATGTAGATGTCGATGTCGACGTCGATGGAGAGACGCGACTTCGAATGAAAATGGAAATCTCAATGTGAGTCACTTCCGTGCGATGGAGGAGGGGCAAAGGAAATCGCACTGAAAACACGCAAACGTTGGCAAAACTTCAAACTGATGACTGAGACGCAGTCACGGGCAAAACTAACACTAACGCACAGACGTCAGTTGCCGCCGAAGGTGAAACCAGGTGCTCGAAAGAAACGGTTAACTTTTGCGAAGCTCGCGAAGAGGCATCTTATGCGATTTTTCGCTACACTGAACTGCACAACAATATGGCGGCAATATCTTAAACTAAGTCGCATGAGCGATATGCTGGCGAAGGAGCGCTGACTAAATTTACGGCTGGCGAAAATTAAGAAAGTTACAACAGTTACAGCCCTGCCATGCCCTGCAAACATGTAGGCTTATGTACGATGCATGGATAAGCGGTGTGTGTGTGTGTCGTCTCGGCTTTGATAAATGTGCAACGTTGCAACACGGTGCGGCAGGAAATGGATTCTGAGTCAGGTGTAGCCGTGTCTTGAGTTATGCGACCAGCGCTAATTGAAGCGTGCCGTACTCCTATGCTACAGCAAATATGTTGCAACTGCAACATCAACAACGAGAACTTAAATGAAATCTACAAGTTTATCTCGAGCGGTTGTTAGTTCGAGTCGGTCAGCCAAGTGGCAGCAAAGCGCGTGCAAAGTCAAGTATAGGCCCTGGCTCAGAGAAGCTCCTGCTTCTGCTCATCTGCAACATCTATGTATGTCCACTGGACGTAAGACAAATGCTCTGCTGGATGCTTCACTCTGCTCTCTGGCATCTTTTGGAATATAAATGAGTCAGCATTTGTCAGTCGGGCTGCACCCGTTGATTGAATTGTTATTGGTATTGCCCAGGGGTCGCCTTAAAGTTGGACTTAAGCCGCTATATTCAATTTACCAACTGCATATACATACACCTACATCTAAAGCTAGGTGCTCTACCAGCTCTGGCACTTTGCAATTAAAACAATTGTCAGCGACAATAAGTTGCTCAAAAAAAGCAAAGAAGGCGACTTGCTTTCCTCCTTGCCGCCACTCGGGCAGAGTCTCTGCCTTATTGCTGATGTCGCTGACAGTCGCACGTACGCTTAATTAGAAAAAGTTGCAACGTCCACCTCGACGCTTTGGGCCACGGCAACGCCCACATTCATGCCCACGCCCACGCCCACACCCATCCCAGCTCAGCTGTCACCGCTTGCCTACATTTTTGCAGCGGAAGTAAATTTACACTTCAGTTTTTATTATTTTCCGACGAGCGCGCAAAAGCGCGACTAATTTTCTTAAGCGACTGGTCAGACTTTCATTCCCGTTTCATAAATGATACGACAAGACAAAAACAACAAAAGCAGCGGAAACAACGAGAATTCAACACGAAATGTGTATACCCTAAAATATGAATTTAATTAATAAGACTTTTGTTAGAGTTTAGTTTCTTATGATCAAGTGGAAATCAGAAGGTGTCGACAGTGCTAGTCTGATGAAAAGCTACTCAAAAATCAGTTGAAACCTTAACGAAATTATTTGAATTTGCTGAAAAACTGTGATTCACATTTTGGTAGCGCATTTAAATGTCTGTTAGTCCCTTGAGCTAACCAAAAGAAAATGAGCAGCGTGCGCCATGCAACTGACGCATAATTTTCTAAAAAAAAAAAAAAGTCGGAGGAAAACTAAGGATTCTACTAGGTGGGGAAGCACTGCAGTGCAGTTGGTTACTTGGCTTTTGTTTGCTTTTGGCGCGTGTGTCTCGTTTGTTGGCCTTTGTTCTAGCTACTAACTGCTGCTGCCATCTCTCCTGATCCGGCTAATATCAGTGTGCTGTCTGATTTTTTGTGTCTTTGTGTCTTTTGACTTTGGCTCAACCCTTTGGACGGCAATCCAACCGTCCATTGCGTTGCCGGATGTCACGTGCACATCATTTTCCAGCACTTTTGCTCACCTCCAGGACCCCTCGCTGCATACTTTGTAATTATAACGGGCGTTGCTTAAATTAGTTGCCAGTGGATGTGGGACCCAACCCCAACTCAGCTACTAACCTGCAGAGCTCCGAGCTTGGTCAGGAGCATGGGTCTACATCCGAACCTGATGCGCTGGTTCCGTTTCGGTGCTGGGCTTTCATTTAACACGCTCGCATGAGATTTTTATAGGCAGGCCCATTGTTGACGTTAGTTGTTTGTTGTGGCTGGTTCTTGTTGTGCTTTTTCGACTTTTTGCTTGTGCCTTTTTTTCGTATTTGTTTGTTTGTTGGTTTCGGTGCTTTTCTGCCAACGTCAGCGTAATTAGTTGTTCCATTTTTGTGCCTACGCTTTGCGATTGTTGTCTCTGCCTTAGTGCTTTGTCAAATCCATTTGGGTTTTGAGCACACGAACCGAACGATAAATGTATACATATATACATACTTATAAATATTTAAACATGTAGATATATATTTAGTGCGCATGTATTAAAGTGTATCTGGCTAATACCAATTAGTGGCCACATAGGCCTGTCACACGAACTCGACCCCAAAACAAGGTGCTTGTCTCGTATGCACTTACATCATTAACGGCATCATTTACATAGTGCAGCCGTAGCTTCATGTGGGAAGGAAGGGCATTCAAAAGCTGACGCTGTTGGTGACTTTAAGTTGCAACTAATGAGACTACGAAACATAATTGTTGGCATTTAGTTAGAGGAGAATGGGTGGCGCCACGATGACAGTCAAAGCAGTCAAAGCAGGCAAAGCAGGCAAGCACTTACACACACAAATAAAGTTGAGCTAAGAGTGACACGCCATGAAAAAGAAGCATCACAAACAGCAGCAGCAGCAACAACACCAACAACAACTACACAAGTGGCGGCAAATGCGACTAGTCCAGCTGGGAAAGCACAACGAAAACAAATGCACCTAATGACACAATTTTCACACACCCACATAATCGCACACATACACACACACACACACACACACACACACAAACTCAGACACAGAGGAACACATTAGTGAAATGGAGCAGTGCAAGTCGAGGAAACTGTTATACGAAATCAAAGAGCGCTCAACACGGCGTATGCGTATTTTCTCTTCCACACTCTGCCAATGCCGAGAGGAACATCGGAAAATCCTCTCGTTTTCGAAAACTCACATAGCGAAAGCTGGCGAATTCGTGAGTGAACCGTTCGTTTGACATTTCGCCGCATCGGGTTTGCAACGACGGCTGGCTGGCAGTTGCCAGTTGCCAGCAGCCAACAAAGTGGAGCAGTTCGCGCCAGTTTCTGGTTGTGCAGTTAGCCGGCTCAGCAGCCCAGCCCGAGTGCCAAATAACGCGCGACTCGATACTAGCCCAGTGTTAGCCGGTATTGTGGCATGCCACATATATTAAATCTGTGTGTGTGCATTAACGAAATGCATATTCCAGAACTAAACGAAAACAGCGAGCCCAACTGACTGAATTTGGGTATGTTGTACAATTTAATGTTATACATATTTTTGTGCCTAAACCTGCGAGACTCCACAACAGGAGTAGTAACAGTAGTTGCAGACGGCAGCACAAGTAACGCCATCAAGTTTGAAGTTGCAACTTGTAACCTAGTTTTTTGGTACTCGTGCCCTACCACACGGGGAATGTTGCACTCTGTGTTCATTGGTGTTACTGGTTGCTTGATTTTGTTGCAAGTGTGTTTGTTTGTGTATGTGTAACTTGGCGCGCATTACTTGCACTTTACGCTAGTTCTTTTTCCGTTCTTTCGCTAGCATTTTATGAAATTTCTCCGCGTACATATTTATTCATGCGGCTACCCCAAAAAAAAAGTAAAAGAAGCAGGTACAGGAAGAGCTTCAATAGCTACAGCAGCAAAATCAGCAGGAGTTGTTACAGCATTGAAAAGTGCAATGGAAGGATCCAGAATCCGGAGCCGGCAGCTGTGATTTGTATGAATGCCACCATTAAACCAACGTCTACAGAACGGAGGTCGTAAGGTCGGTGTGGGGGTTTTCGAGAATTGGTTTCCTTAACTTTCGTTGCTTTCATTACGTGCCAGTTGCCCATTTTGCACAAATTTCTAATGACAGCCGGGCGTATGGGTAATACGAGACTTTCACTTGGCTCCTGGCAGATTGCATATATATATATATACATATATATATATGTTTATATACATTAATGTACATACATATATACATTTGTATGCATATTCAGGCTAACAAAAATGTCACGATAAAACTTGGCCAAAAAAGTTTTGCGCCAACGAATTCAATTGCTTTGAGTTTTATTTAAAAACAAATGGTAGCAGATTTTTTAAATGACAAGAATTAAGATAACAAATTCACATAACAAACGGGAGGGAGAACGGTGTAGAAAAAAGAGAGAGAGAGTGAAGTCAAGAAAAACAAAGAAAACCAGCATCAAGAAAATGCTGGCAAAACTTTTGTACCGGCAAATAAAACAAAAGCCCGTCAAAGCCCAAGCACAAAATTGTTACAGCGCAGAAAATAGGAAAGCCCAGCCAGCCCGTACCAACAACAAGAACAACAAGCATTGAAATACTTAAGCCAAAGTCGCGACGCAGTCAAAGTCAGGAAGCCGCATGGCTCAGCCGGATGTGCGAGGCGCCCATTTGGGCTGCAGCCGGTTGGGACAAGGGACGTGGAATGAAAATGGAGTAGAGTAAGGCCCTCCACTCTTGCCCTGTCCCGCCTCAGCAAAAAAGTCTAATAAATTAAGCAATTTACATGAATTGTCGTTTGCTGTACACCCCAGACAACTCATTTGTATATGGCAACAACCAGGAGGCGTGGCTGTCGAGGGATTTGTTAAAAAAAATTACTGAAAAAAAAAACTTTTTTGCTCGTTGACAATAATTCAAAGACTCGGCAAGAGTTCTGCTCAGCAGCAGCCGCATCAACAGAAGCAGCAGCAGGCTGTGGCAAGGTAGGGCAGTGCAATTTGTTTAATTTCATTATATCTCACTGCTGCTGCTGCTGTTGCTGTTGCTGTTGTTGATGTTGCTGTTCTTGTATTTCTTGTAATTGTTGTTGTTGCTGCTGCTTTCGTTGTTTGGCTGGCTATGCGCTTATCTATGCACATTTGTAAGTTCCTCCTACTATTGTTTTTTCTTCATTTTTTATGTTTTATTCTAGCGACTTAAAGCTATAAAATTTATGTGCATATTTTTGCCATTTGACTTTCAGTTTGTTTTACAAATATAAATAATATGGCAACTATATGTATCTGCTCTAAAGAATGCCAGAAGAGCTGCGGGCAACTGATGCTGTGGTTGTAGGCGTTGCTGCTACTGCAGCATGTTGTAAACGCCTAAAGATAAGCAACAGTTAAAACTTTTTTGTTGCTGTCAAAACTTTGTGTCTTAGAGTTGACATATTGTTGTTGCTGTAGTTTTAGTTGATGTCGTTGTTGGTTTGGCGTCAACACGTGGCCCTCAAAGCTAATCAAACTATTGATTGTTTGGCTGATTGTGGCAGCGGATTTGAGTTTGACTGTGATCGTTTTTATTGCTAACGCAGCAGCGACAGGTGAAAGTTGTAAGCAAGTTTCAAGATTTTCCCTTTTGCCCAACTTGACTTTCACTTTGCCAAACTAATACCAAAGTTTTCGCTTTTCATTTACCCCTGCAGGAAATTGATTTTTGATGTGTTGCTCTCTTTTATCGTTGCTCACTCTGTCTGAGCTTTGAACCCTTCAATGCTTAACTTTGGCAATATTTTTTCCAAGTGTTTTTTGCCTGTGCTCTTGCTGGAAGCGTATCATCATCTTGTTGCTAGGTGTTAACCTCTTTGACATGCGAAAATATTTTCTGTCAGTTCCATTTTGACACACTCCGCAAACATTTTATTGATTTTGCATAAGCAAACGGAGCGGAGAGCTGAGAACCACAAGAAAAAGTGTGTGTGTAGGTGGAAATTGTAGCTCAAAGACAGCATGGTATGTTTAGTATGGCTTACTTTGTATATGCCATATAAAGTATACGCACCATTGCAAACCAAGTATTTGTGCCGAGTATTCAAGTTGTGCTCAAACACTCTGTCAACAAACTAAATGTGGTCCAAACATCTACAACTTACCTTTGCCTGTAACCAGAACTGGGCTGAGAGGAGCTCAATGCAAGCATGCACATAAACACAGTCAACTTTCAACAGACCAGAAGGGCCATCTGCAAATGTTTATAAAAGCACTTTGCGGTGCACAAACTTTCACTTGACACAAAATACTTCAAATTCTGCCCCAAATACAGCCCTGAGGTCTAGCACCTTTCTAAAGCAGACGCAAAAAAAAAAAAGAAAAAGAAAAAATAAAAACCATACGAAAATTGTTGCATAATTATTTTTACTAAACGCACACACATTTTTGTCACTTGCCTAGGGTAAAATGCCATTTTTGCGCTTATTTAAGCCATTGCATAAATTTTAACATCCTCCCACACGCAAACACATGCAAATTCACTGGCGGGTGGGTGGTAAGGCCAAGGCATGCAATTGCAGACGCCCGCAGCAGGTCCAGCGCCATGGCATGATGTCGATGGCACCTTTTGCCAGACGTGCTCTAGATGTGGTGCCCATACACGGACACATACACACACAGACCGACACTTACACCCACACACGTATATGTGCACACACACAAGTACATGTGCTCACATTGAAATTCGCTTCAATGTCAAAGTTGCGCCAGGAATGTGTGGAAAATTATTTTGCGATATAATGCGCGAATGAAAAATGTATAAAATATTCAAAGAAGCATTTTACATTTCAGCGATAGGACGAAAAATTACAATTCGGGGCTCCAAATCACTGACTTGGCAAAAAAAAAAAAACTTAACACTTAACAAATTTTTGAAACGACTACTGCGAGGGCAAAAACGCGTTTGCAATTTATGGAATGGGAACAGTCTTAAGTAGAAATGGCTGAGCGCTTAGCCAATTTTCAAAATAACCGTAAGCAAAGTCCCAAAACTTAAACGATAACGGCACAAACATTTTAGCTGCTCACTGCAAAAAAAATCAAAACCGATTTAAGTTTTAAGCGTTTGACGCTTTACAACCGCACAATGTCGACACAAAGTTTCACACGCACCCCAGCTAAAACATGCGAGGAGCTCAATTTCATTGCCATGTTAACCAAAGTCATAAAGTCAAGGATGAAATGCAAAGTGCCGAAGTTTTAATTTAAATTTGCCAAGCTGTGCACTAAAAACGACCACAACAACAATATGAACAAAAAATATTGTATTTAGATAAAATCCAGAAACACAACTGAAAAAAAGTTATGCACATCAAGAAGCTGAACACATGTTCAAGAAAAACATATATTTTTATGTGTATAAAAAATCTAAGCCACAACTGGAAAAATGAGTATCAAAGTTGTTATCGGAAAATTATAATGCGGCTGAGTAACACACTTTTAGAGTCCGTCGAGTAACCGCGGTAGTTATTTGCATAACTCATACGCAATGTGTGCCAGTGTTGGTTAGCGCGTTAGCACCAAATCCCGAAGCTGGGAACACATACTAAGCCAACGTCAAGAAGATGAAAGACAGATGAATACATGGATGCACACCCGAACACATAAACACACATCCAAAGATGCTTGGTGGCAAGTTAATACTTTGCAACCAGCTCTTTAAGCTGACGTCAATGTGGTGAGAGTTCTTACTTTGTCGCATCTGCCAAAGTGCTTTAGCCCAACATAGTGCTGTCAAGTTTTGTTGAAGAATTGTTAAAATATACATCGGTTTCTTAGCTAGACTCTCCAGGCAGTTGATGCACGCAGTAAGATTGAAGCCTTAACTGCTTGCATTTAAAGTGTTCTATTCAATTAGCGACTGTCATTGATATTAGCATCAACAAGCTTCTTAAAGACTTACTCGTAAAGACAAAACAACGCAAATTTGTACTTTGGGAAATGATAAGCTCACCAACATGCATGTATTTTGTATTTCTCCCTTATGCTCTTCACTTTCCACTCACGCATGCCATTATCCTATGTAGTCGGTATCATACGGAGCTTGGTCACCAAAATGAGTGACTGAATAATGAGCACAATGAATGAATGACTGGTGACAGGCTACCTAACTGATGGGCCAAACGGAATAAACGCTGGGGACTCTGCGTTCTTTGACTAATGAGAACGCATTGAGTATACGCATTGTGCGCGTCGCATGTCAATAAGCCACAACGACAACACAAGCACCAAGAGCAGCAGCAGCATCAGGCAAGACAAAAAAAAAAAAGAGTAAGAATACTATTTACAAGCGTATTCCCATTGGATATACATAAATAACCCTGACACACATCTTTACTCTCAGATGTACTTATAAAGCTTCGCTTCATACGATAGAAAAAGATATACATCTTTTAGTGATACGTAGCAGCTTCGAGTTTGAAGAGGATATGCTCAAATATAAATGCATCATCATCATTCCAAATTAAGTGGAAATTCTTAACCAAAACAGTTCAGTATTTAATGAAGTTTTAGTTATATGAATTGTTCACTCTGTCTGCCAGAGTCACTCTTGGTGTTATGATTTATTTAAATTAGTCCAATGCACTCCTATTACTTTCCATAACTCTTCTACATTTTACATTTTACACACAAAGTTCGAGCACATGCAATACAAAAGAGAAACTTCGACAAAGAACGGGCCCTAATGATATGAAAACGTGATAGGTAGAAACTAGATTGCAACTTTGTGGCGCTGTGACATACTAAATACGCAGTGCCCACTTTGTCTGGCACCATATTCACAGGGGAGTCGTAAAGTATTTGCTGATGGAACAGCCTAAGTAAGCTGAAAAGGTGCCATAGTCACAAATCATTCAATTTGCCATTCGGCTTGTGAAAAGATGGCAATGGTGCTGGTGTGAAGTTTGCTGCGTGCTACAAAAGTCGATCATATACATACAAATATGCATACCTGTATATTTAACGTTGCTGCAAAAGTGTTAAGAGATCTGAAACGTCATTCACTATGCATTCATGTAAATTCTGCCAGTGGAGCAGCTTGTGTTCCGGCTCTAATTATAATCCTACTGCTGTCACAGCAGTCTACCAATGAAATGGAAATCGCGCCTTTATGCTAAATCAGAAGTGCGGCAACACAAAAACAGCGAAAACTATGAAATGCAAGGGCTGCCGACAACGTTCGACTTTCGAGTTCATTGGGAGCGATTCGTGAAATGAAAGTTTCACAACTGATTGACTCAATGATGATAACATTAAATGTCGCAAATTGATGTTTTTGTTACATACATGTGTGTGTGTGCCAATTATAAATGTTAGTTTCTGTATTTGGCATTCTGGCAACGGAAACATGCTAAGAGATTTATTTTTGATATTTCCGCTTTAGTTGGGCAACATCAGCATGAGAAACAACATGAGCACCATCATCAGAGAACAGCGAATACTGTGAAACTTTTTCGATAAAAATGTAAATTTATTGGATATGTGTAACAAACAAGCTGGGGCTCATGCGTGTGTATATGTGAGTATGGATGGATATATACATACGATATAAACACGTCTATATGAGCATGTATATATACACACATATATATATATATATATATATATATATATATATATATATATGATGAACAAACGACTGATAATAACGCTGATGACACTGATGAAAAACAAGAGTAGGGAATTGGAATTGGGGATGTGAGCGAGTGGGTGATGATCTTTGCTCATCATGCACGAATGCCTGAATCATATTTTTATGATTTTTTATTGACTCATTTTGATATGACTGTTAACAATTCATTCATTGACTCTGATGTTGTTTGCGTCCTATTAGTGTTCTTATTGTTAGTTCGGGCCCGCATGCGTTCTGACTTTTTAGTAGTTGATATACTTTGTGTATTGTTTTTTTCTTGTGTGGCCAGCAACTCGTTTGTTTTATGTTATGCTACAAATTGTTTGCAGAAACTTTGCGTATTACATAAAAAATTTATCGCATAAAAACCGACTTGCTTTGTGCCAAGAAATAAACATCGTTGACCCGGGAGCACGATAATATAAATAGTATTAGGTTGAAGTGAAAATAAAAACTTTCCTTAACAACTGAATTAAGTTAAAGCCAAGGCTATAAAATCATATTAACTGCTCCTTGCATCCGCTTGTAAAAGAGTTATACCCAAATTTAATGGAAAGTACATCATACAAACTTGAGCAACGTAAAAGCATCAAGAAGCAGTCACGTGTTGGCCGAAGAAAGAAACTGGAAATATTTTGTGATACTCATTTTCTTAAGAAGAATATTTATCCATTCGAAAGTACATTTTTTTTAAACTTTAAATAAATGTATCTGCAATATTTTTAAAAGTATGGCCGCAGTATTTGTGTGTATTTAATAAATTAGTTAACGCTTTAATCGAACAGATAAGCGATGAATAAATAAAGGGAGCCACAGATCGGTAAATGAAAAAAGCTATTTGATAAATATTTCATTAAGCTTTTTCATGGCTTTGTCCCATAAGGTGTAGTCAGTATATAATTAATCAGTGAATTATATATAACAGTAATAAATTTTTTAAACGCTTTAAAATGATAAGCTCACAAAATTAATAATGCACTCAATCAGCGATAATCGCAGTGAAGTGCAAACAATAAACACTGAATATTAATAAATGAGAAAACGAGTAAGGGGAAAAAGGATGGTGCCCAAATTCAGAAACATCTCAATTTGGACTGAGACACAAGATACAATACAAAGGACAAAGGATGACAAAGACGATGGAGCGCAATTATGTTGAAATTATGCGTTACAAAGTCAGAAGCAAACAGATGGACAACAATGAAGGAACAACACACACATCCCTCTCAATGTATATCTACTTAACATGCAGCCGAAGGAAACGACAATGTCTGTAAAGTGTGATGCGGGGGTAAAACATATTTTTAAATCAAAGTGAAAGAAAGCAAACCGCTATTAGGCCACATTGTGCTGCGGAGGGGGTTACTGGGGCAGTGGGTGGTGGGTAAATCCTAAAAAGGTTACAAATAACTGACATAAAAAGTTTATTGGCGCAAAGGATTGAAAACAACGGCAAGCAGAACATGCCAAAGGATCAGAAACGGTCAGGACGTACCCTGCATGCCAAATCGCAGCCCCAATAATATGCTCAATGGTGGGCACAACCGTATTTATTGTTGTTTATGTATGTGCCCTGATCTGGATGCCTTGCAAGCAGCGCAACCCTACCACCATTGTCCACAACGCAACCCACAAACGCCTTTGATTTTCACATCTCATCCTCTCTTCAGGTTCGGGGCTTTTCGCTTTTCGGCTTTCGATTTTCTATTGCTTTTGTTTGCTGTTGTTAAAAAACATTTATGCGCCATAATCAAAAGCAATGCGACACCCACACATGTTGCTATTGTTATAACCAATGTCGTTGCTGTTGCTGTTGCTGTTGCTATAGTTGCGAGTTCACACAGTTGGGTTCAGTTCTTGGCAAGGTTATGGCATTTGATTATTGCCTAGGATTAGGCTATAATTGTGTATCGCATTTCGTTATATGTTTTCATTTCACATTCTCCTCGCATCGCCTATGGCATGTCGACTCCAAAATGTTGCCATTAGCTGCGCGTATAATGTCCTTTACTCCCGTTTCATTTACTAAACGTTAGGCAGGGGGCGAAGTAACAAATGCTGCAATATTTTGTGATGAGCTTCAAAGCCGATAAGTCCAGCAAATTGATGCGTTTTATAATCCCCGACCCTTTGATATACGCTGCGTATGAGTTGTATTTGGCCAAGGGCAATCGCGAGCAGACAACAACCAAGCCACAGGGAAGCGGCACGAATCCAATAATGAAACCGCTCATTTGCACTCAAAAACTCAAGCAGAGGCAAACAACTTGGCAGCCAGTTGCTGGAATTGCTTGAAAATTTCAGGCATATTTGGTAACGGGTCATTAAATACGGAAATTGAGTCAACAAAAGCCAAAACGCCCAACAGGAAGGATGTACACAAGCCACAAATACACAAACAAACTCACACACACTCACACAACTACATATATATATATATATATATATGTATATGTACTCCAAGCTTATACACTAACACAATACAAAACAACTGTGCAGCATTTTTGCGGCGACTGAAAAGATTGCTCGATTTGGTTGCTTGCTGGCTTTTTTTTTTCTTTACTTTTATTTTTTTCGAAGCTATTGCCATGGCTTTGATTATGTAACCTTTAGCTGCGGCGAGCAAATACACACATACATGCACACACACACACACACACATGCAAAACAAAGTAATTGGTGGCAGAGAAAAGAGCAACAGTGGCAGATTTCTTCCTCATTCGATTGGCTGCCAATAACAGAAAAACGCTTTCATGCACATCCCATCACAGCAACAATGAATGTATGTGTGCGTACTTCTGAGTGTGTATGTGAGTCAAAGGTTACCCAATTGGATACGGATACCATACGTCTGGATTGACTGTCGGTCAAGTTTAAAATGCAAAACATATTTCGTATTTACATATTTGAATTTCTTAGTGTTTTCCTATTTTTATTTTATTTTTTTGTAGGTTTTTTTTTTAGATTCGCACAAATCAATAGAAATTTTTATTTGGTTTGTTATGAATACAACAGTAGTCAACTAACCCTCTTTATGAGCGCTTTGTGTCCTGGATACCGTACGCAATTGCCCAGTTGAGACTTTTCCACCTGCCAACCAAGAACAATTTCAGAAGCTCATCACTGGTATACATCTTTCCC
Source organism: Drosophila basisetae (assembly GCA_035041595.1). Classification (NCBI taxonomy): domain Eukaryota; kingdom Metazoa; phylum Arthropoda; class Insecta; order Diptera; family Drosophilidae; genus Drosophila; species Drosophila basisetae. The sequence continues at coordinate 1,444,172 of JAWNLB010000147.1, read as the reverse complement.
TTGTGACTGAAGGAAAACTTTTAAAGTGAGCTCTTTAGTGATAATTAGTGTAAACGAACGCCCAATTGGAGTGGAATGCTACCTACGCACTCCCAGCCCAACCCAACTGAAAGATTTTTGCAAATACAGCAAGATTTTCCACAGAAGGTGTGCGGAAATCTTCAGTGACTGCCATTTAGGTTTGCGTATCCTAAGTTTGTTTTGCAACTGCATACTTTGCTCTTGCCTCTTGCAAATTTGCATTAATTATTTGTTATTACTACTTGTGTTGGTTTTTTGTGAAACTTTTGCAATGCATCAGCAAAAAGTGGGGAAATTATTGTAAATTTCTGTGGTGCTTGCAGATTTTCTATACCAGATAGAGATGTTTCAGTTTGAATTCTCTAAGTACAACATATAGCTCTACGAGTATATAAAATATTAGCTCGATGCTTGTGAAATGAAAGCATTATTGAAATGCGCAACTGGAATGCAGCTACCACAAGCTTAGTGGGAGAATTGGCATGGGAATTTGCGTGAAGCACAACAATAGACTTGCTTAGCAATTCAATTTATCAAAAGAAGACGGCCTGAAGTATGCCATAAACATAATTAAAATGTTTTTAATTTACGCTTGCCAAGAGGCAACAAAATTAACTTTTCAGCATTGTTGGCGACAATTTCATGCAGGAGCAGTAACAGGCAATTGTGGGCCAAGTGGCTGGAATGGTCACAAAGTTCAGTATGGTTCAGCCACGACAAGCGCAATTAACATATTTTATCAATCTTTTCACGTTGCCCCCCACCCAACACCACACCACCCAACAATCTCCCCACCCCCCACACGCACCACCACACTTACGCAATTTAAATAACTCAAGTGGCAAACGGCACATGGCAAGGACACTCGACACAGGCGAAAACATACGAGCATCAGTAGGCAGCCAAACAGGGCTGGCAGTAAGGCTGGCTGGCAGTAAAGCTGGCTGGCAGTAAGGCCAACAGGCAGCGTCGAGTCAGCGCCATTCACATAAACACATTAACACTTTGTGTGTGGCGTGCAGGTGCAGAGAGCGCGCGGGGTCCAAGTTGGCCAGGCCACATTAAGTTCGGCGTGTTTTTATTTTTTTTTGCCTGTGTCACTGGGGCCACAAGGTCGCCCCGCATTACGCTGGCCAAGTCAGACATGGGGCGGATAAGCAGGACTCGAATTTACCGGATACGCGACGCAAAACCAAGCACATAAATTACACTTTAATTTTGCAGCATTTTTGGCCACGGCTTATAAATCAACAGCGTGAACGCTGGAAGAGCCACCAACAGCAGCAGCAACGAAAGCAAAACCAACAAAAACAACAACCAACTAAAAAAATATGAGCAAGTGCCGCCACGGAGCGACAGCTGCTGCTGCCTGTGTCCTGACTGTCAGGCAGGCCAGCCCAGCTCTCGGCCATGGGCAATATTGAAATTTCAATTTAATTACATGCATTGAGCAGAACAAGAGCCCTTCAGGCTCCTCGGCAGTTGCCAACAAAATGAGCAGTTGGGCAACAACAACAATAAAAATAACAGCAAGAGCCAAAAATAGCACCCAAAATTTGAAGTGCACTGTGGTTAAAGCTTAATTTGTTGAGATAATTGTGCGAAAATTGTATTATTATGAAATGGGCATTTCGCATTTCGGGAGTTTTTTTTTAAATTGTTTTGCTCTTTTTGCACTTATAATCAAAATTGGATTTCAAGTGCGCCCCCTGCCCGCGGTCTAGCTCAACTTTGACCTTAACACCACTAACTCAGTTCGGCTCTTTGCGTAATTGGATAATGGGCGAGATTTGCCTGAAACGAGTATGAAAGCCAAGCAAATCCAATTAGCTGCGGCCAGTGCTGATGCCATTGAAACTTTGTTCCGCACTGCATTAATTATATAAACAAGAAACAAACAAAAAATGGAAGCTCGAAAAACTTAATACCCTTGAGGACATTCTCGTCTCTTAGCAGAAAATCTCTTAAGCCAAGAAAATCCTAAAAGAATCCATTAGAATTTAAACAATATTGACACAGTAATCAAAATGTTGTTCTTATATCAGCTTATATTGGCACACAATCAATCAATCAATATTTGTAAATATATTTACAACAGATTTAGATGTCATGTGGAAAAGAATTTTGCACAATACAATTTAAGCTGCTGACTAATTATTTATATCAGTTTTTATAATGCTTTCTGCTGAGTGTCCAACTTGTTGTTCAGATGGACTTAATTTTTAGTCAAAATAAATAATTCACAAAGATGCTTAACGCTTTGACTAATATATAACTAAGCAAAAGCTGTTGATTACAATGCCACTTAAATTACATAAATATTGAATTTCTTGTCAAATGTTCAACAAAGATTAAAAGTTTGCGTCCGGTGCGCTTTTAGATAGTTCTACACAGTCAGCGATTCATATATTTTTTTTATAAATATTAAAAGTCAAGAGGCGTGCAAAGGGTAAACGAGGCATGTCCCAAACAACAATGCTACCCATTCTATAGAGTTGTGTGTAATGCTTTTAATTAATTCTCAGCAGTCGAGCATAAGCCAAAGTAGAAAGCAAAAGCCGCGACTGGACCCAAAGATTCAAAGTCAAGTTGCCTGCAGCTGCAAATGCACGGAATAAAAACATAAAATTTGATGAATAAAATCCATTCATGGAAAAGTCGCCCGAAACGCGACCACAAGTGTGGCCCTGGATTGCATGTGGATATGGATGTGAATGTGGTGGCTGCGGCTCGTTAGGGCAACCACATGCCGCTCACAGCTTTGGGGGCGTAATCAATTTTAAAGTGAATTTAATAAAAATGCATTTATGCGCATTTTGCGGCAATTTAATGCACTGAATGTCGACCAAACGAAGTTCTACTGCCACATTTAAACACATGTCGCCCGACTGCGTCCCGTCCCACCTTCAATGGGAGTGGGAGGTGAACGGTTCACAGCAGGCACGTGATGTAATTAAAGCTGATGTGAAAGACTTTGACGTGGTGCGAACATTGCCAGCAGCAGGCAATTAAATTGATGCTCGACAGAGACAGACAGACAGCTTAACCCACAATTTTGGGAGCGTTCTGCCGCGACAGATTTATGAGAATCGCGCTAAGCAACCGCTGAGGGTTCCGTGGGGCGAAGGACAGGGGCATGGCAACAACTCACCTGACAACTGATGCTGATCGTAAACGAGCAAGCCAAAAACTTTGAAATAAACATTTCAATTTGTTGCCACCGATGCTACTGCTTTTGCTGGCACTGCTGCTTTGGCAATTTGGTGTGAAAAACTTGTAGATATTTTTAGATGTCGCCTGTTGACGATTCTCCCCGCCATCTGGCTCCTCACTCGCTGACTTTATGGCCATGTGACGGGAACATCTTCGTGCCAATTGCATGGCAGGCGAAATGTGTCAAGTGAGCGGTGACTGATGTGGCGAGTAACAAGCACCGCACACTTCGACAGCAGCGCCCCCAGCATTATGAAGAAACACAGCGGAGCGTAATAAGCTGCACTTGCAAGTATAAAAAAATAAAAAATAAAAAAATAACAATAATAATAAAAACCTTGCAACAAACGACTTAAGTGCAGAACAAGCATGGTGGTGTGCGGATCACTTAAAAAGGCGTTGCCTTCATTGTGGCAATTGTCTGAGCCAGTTAACTCCACCCATTCCACTCCAGCATCTGTCACTGTCAATGTCTTCAGGACAAAGCTTGGTAATAATTTGTTTATGGACCTGTCTTTTTTGGGTTTGGAAGCCCACCCAACCACCCAACCAAATACATTACACGCGCAATGCTAATCTGCTTTTAATTAAAAGCCAGAAACACAAGGCTCTAAGCAGCTTTTATGTGCCCCAACTGGAGCCTGTTCCAAGTTGACTCAACACAACGCAAGAACTCGAGTCGACTCAACTCAACTCAACTCAACTCGACCCAACCCGACACGAGTTCAGCCGAGCCGACTAATTGCCATTTGTTGACTTGGCCTGTTTTATTGTATCTGGCACTGCACTCGCATAAAAGTCATTTGTTTTTGGCCAAATATGTTACAGACAAGACATGCGCCGAAAGCGTCATGACTGTGGACCATGGATGGGGTGCGATGGCAATTACAATACAAATGTTTTCACTGACAACGACACGAAATGAATGACAAGTAGCATAGATGAATATACACATATACATATATATACGAGTATATATATATATATAAGTACATATGTGCTCGCGGGGCTGAGGTGCAAAAACAAAGTAGGCGAACACCACATGATGATAATTAACTGGAAAATACCCTGGAGACAATCGCAGAACAATAAATTTGGTAAAATAATGCAAATGTTTATTTAAAATAGCACTAGCATAATGCAAAAGCAATGTAAATAAAAACATGTAAACATGTATTATGTGAGTGTGTACTTTATATTTATACATTATTATTGTTTTTGTCATCGCTTTGAGCATCTGTCCACGTTTCTGAATGCACCTGTACTTCAATCCCATGGGCAATCAGATCAAGAATCACATATATTTATTAAGATACCAGATTAAATCAAATGTATTTTACAACTACATTTGTTTATTCAAAAACCAAATACATGGACATACATAAACCTATATACTTACAAAGCCGTGCCGTTAAGTATATATTTGTATCTATGAAAATGTAGTCATAATTGACCGAGCTGTCTAATTGGCCGAGTAACTTATGTCAAATATCTAGTTTCATAGTTCCTTTTTGAAAATATGTATCTCAAAAATGAAATAACATGAAAGAGTTATAATTTTTGATGAAAGAGTTTGTGTAGAACTTTTGGTGCAGCACTCTAAACTAGCAACTGAATAATTAATCTTTGTATTGATATGTGTAACAAACATCAAAAACATAGGTGTAAAAAAATATTCCAACAATTTGTATACATTTCCTTTAAATATATAATTCTGTTAAGCTCACCGCATAAATGATTGATGAGTAGATATTATTGAAAATCAATCAAGCTATGAAACAAGTTCGCCTCTGGCAAAAAACGCATAGCCCTGGTAAATATGTCAAAGACAATTAATTATGAAATTCAGAAAGCAAAGCCAAACGCCCACAAAAACAACCAAAACAACAATAGCACAAACACGATAAACAAAAAAAAAAGGAGAAAAATTTATGAAAAATGCGACTGACAAAATAGTCTTTCATAATAATTTGTACAAACAAACACTAGGGAGGGGTGGGAAATGACCTAGGAATGGGACTGGCTGACTGTCAATGCGAACAAAGGTATAAATAAATCAGATACAATAGAGAGAAGAAGAAGGAGCGGCAACAATTATAAAAACAATGTTTTATTAAAAACGCCAGACAAGAGCAACTGTGTCCATATTAAGGAGCCCAACCCATGCAGACAGTAAAAATATTGTTTGCCGGGGGGAAGTAATAATAATGTTGCTACTGCAAACACATGTTCACAGAGGCAATGCAATGCAACCGCACAACTAGGGGCAGCAGCAGCTGCTGCCAGCAGACACTGCCCCTGCCCGAGGATGCCCGATTTAATCAATAAACAAACGTAAAAATATGACAAACAAATTAATAAAATGCAACAATACAAACGATTTTAAACAAAGTTTCAAATAAAAAAGACGGGGAACACAATGACAAAATGTAATAAATGAATCTGCGTGTCGGCCTGAGAATGACAATGGGAGACAACTGAGAACAGGAGCCGATCCGACGAAGGGAGCACCCGGAGCTAAATATAGCTGCCCGCACACCCCGCGCACTCTCGCCAACAGCCATTGTCGAGTAATTGTGACAATTTGGTCCCACACAAATGGCATAATAAATGTTGAGCGTAGGAAATGATGTGTGAAGTGCAGCTGATATGTCGCAATCCCAACCCCTCCTCTCCAGCATCCACCAACCCTTTGGCAGTTGGCGGAAGTGATTTCTGGTTTTATTGCACGACTCGCAATGCAGCAGTCAATCGCGGACTAACCAGACTACGGCCTATTACAAGGCATAATGCGAATCTATGCAGCTGCTGCTGCAGATTATGCAATGAGCAGAACTATAACAATTACCAAATTGATAAGCCAAGTACAAAACAATTGAATAGTCCATAGCAGCAGCTATGGTATACTCTATATATAAGTTGAAAGAAAATTTCAGAATGCTCTTCTTATATAATATAATATAAAAAATTGCATTAAGTTCAACTGTGTTAACATAAAGAAAACTTCAGTTTTATTTTAACAGGCATTCGAAGTTTTCCGCTTAAATAATTCAATGACTTCAATATATAAGATTTTTGAGTACATATGCAGTCTTGATAATAAAATAAGAAACTAACAAAACAAAGCGTAGAGCTTAAAAAAGTCGACGAAAATGCAGTTTTATTTGCTATAAAGCATTATTTGTTAGCCGTGAAGTGTGCCCCTCCACTTGATATTTTGTCTATCCTAATTGTGCGCACATAGCAGCAAATTCGAAACCTATTCGATGGCAGACAACGAGTTGACGACAATAACAATTTGTGGAACCGGGATGCGCCAACAAGCAGTGGTGGTAGATTGAGAGCTTAAAGGATTTGGAATTGTGCATTTCCGGAATTGAAGCGCATAATTAAGCAGTCGCGGGATGCCATAAATAATGAAACGAGTATATTCCAAAATCCATTGGCAGCATCAATTAGGGTATATGCCTTTGGGCTCAAGCCAAAATCGTGTGATTGTTGGCCAATTAGCTAGACACACATATATATAAGTACAAGATGAATATGTATGTTTGAGCAGCTGAATGGAGCGCATAGCGATTGGCCGCCGAAAGGTCAAAGCAAATGCTTATCAGAGTGCCCCATGGAGGCCCATAAATCAAGCGCGAAACGGTGGCACGTGATTGCCGCTGCAGTGTTTGACTCGATGGGTGTGGTGGAGAGAGGGTGGAGAGGAGGGTGCTGCACTTGCCTGGTCATAAATTACGTATTTAGAGCTTGCAATAAAATTAATATATATATTTTTTTTGGCTAGGCTGCGCTGCTTTGTCAACAACTAATTGAAACATTATCTTCTGTCTCTTTCCAGCTAATTGCAGGGCAGACCATTAGGAAACATTGTTCGCTCAACAGAGTGTGTGGACAAATGTGTCTGCCACATGAAACAATTAGAGGCAACAGTAAAATCGGCTATAAATGTCAACGGACAAATATTTTCGCGGAAAAGTAGCCGAAACAGCGGAAAACCTAGCAATCAACAAGAGACAATTTCCACTCAACACTTGGCAACATGCTCCCAGGCAGCAGCAACATTTCAAAATTGTTGCTAAGCGGCGATGGCAACAACAACATACCCTCAACGACTTCGTGTGTGTTCAGTCGCATTCGTGTCTCTGTCGGCTACGTTTGTGTCTCTCTCGGTTGTGTGACGCGTTCGTTGTGATTTCACACAGAGGCAGCGACAGAGCAGAATGACGTATTGATATCAGATAAACAAAGCAGAGGGACGAATATACGGAGCGGAGTGAAAGGAAATGCAGTCGTGCGTGCATCTGAAATCAAAATTGAAAATACGTAAACAATAAATCAAAATACAAACGTGCTGAAAAATCAACAAACATATATCAAATAAAATAAATGAATAATAATTAAATGAAATACCTTAAGTGAAAAAAGCAAAAACAAAACTCAAAGCATACAAATTCATTCACTTTAAAAGCCAATATACCGTAATATATATAATACAATAATATTCACATAGAACAACCAATTATAAGAAAATATGAAAAATGAGAAGAAACTTCTCTCTTATAAGCATTTACAAACAAGATAAGAGCTTAAGCGTTGTCGTAATGAATGAACACTGCCAACAACTACATATGTAGCCAATGATTTATAATAATGGCCACCAATGCAGACTAGAACCCAGACTACTGACTACTGACTACTGACTCCTGACTTCAGACTCCCCAGTGACAGCGACGCGCCAAATTAAGCTAAATCTGGCAAAGAGTGCGCCAAATTAATTAACTCGCTCGTCAGCTGCTCAACCCGCTGCACAACTCTGCAGTTCCATTAATTTCACACTTTATTAATGTCAAACGTCGAGTGCGGAGCAAGTGGGCCAGTGGCAAACGCTCGCAAAATCTCCAAACAGCGCGACACGCTGACAATGTGGCAGACGCTATCAACGCTATCCACATCACTCACACTGCTCCCCACGTTACTCACTCATGCCACTGCTGGCTGTAAGTGTGAGCTCGGGCATCGCATCAGGTCAAAACAACGCCCCAACATTAGTGGCAACAACACGGAAATGCAAAGTCACAGCCAGAGCACCGGCAGCAATGCGGCCAACATGTTGCCATCAACATCAGCAGACATTGCGACGACAACGAGAACGACAACAACAACAACGACAACAACAACAACGGCTGCAATAGCGGCAACAACAGCGATGACTCTGACAGCGACAGGAATAGTGGTAAAAACCGCGCGTAGGTGTTGCTGCTCCATGCCCAGAAACAGCAAATTTGCAGCCAGCATCCTGCACTGGCTCCTGCTACTGTGCATCTTTTGCGGTAAGTACGAGCTAAAGCAGCCAACCAACAACCAAAAAGCCAACAAATGAGCTATGGTCAAAGGCCGTAAGTGACTTTTGGTAAAATTCGTTTAAGTGTCTCTGATTTAGTGCACAAAACACCCAAACATTTCCACCGCCACACAGTCAAGCGATATAGAAATCGGCAAGAAATAAAAATAAAACAACGCAAGAACATAAAATAAAACAAAAAATTGTTGTAGCATTAGTCCTGCAATAGCTAACGAAAAAAAATATAAATCTCGCTGCAAAAATCAAGATGAATTTCCGTGCATTTTTGTTCAGATTTGTGTGGGGCTTTAGGAGCAAAAAGGACGCTGCACATACATATAGTGTATATGTATATGTATTTATATACGGCTGACATGAAAGGAGCGCTCTCACAAGCGACATACACAAAACGCTTGTCTGTTTGTGGTTTTTAGAACAAGTCTCAACTGCCACAGTACGAAAGCAAAAACAGCGTTTCACAATGAACAGCCACATAATACCCTTTAAAATAAACACACACAAAAATTGATTTCTCATGTCGCATTGTTTAATTTATTTATTCCCATTTGTTTTGTCTACATTTTTGTTTTCAGTGAAAACAAAAAAAAAAAAAATCAAACAAAGAAAAACGTTGAAATTATATTAAATTAAGAATACCCAACATAAGTATTTAAATCAAATTTACTTCAAAATATGTTATCTGTTGCAACTCCTACTATACATATAAGCAGGGTATTGCTAAATGGCTATGCATGTGAGAGGAATAACATTCGAAAGTATTGCCAAGAAATAGAAGAAGATTAAATGGCAGAGAACAGTGCAGTAATGGCAGGGAGATCGTGGGAAGGCGAGGAGGAGATGGTTGCACAGCTGAGGCAGCAATAATACAAATTGACTCGTGTTTTTCATTTCTGTGTGTGTGTGTGTGTGTGTGTGTGTGTGTGTATGTGAGTGAGTGTGTGGTGTGGTGTTGTTCTCACCATTTGCTTTGCTGCTTTCAATAATTTTACTTGATTTTGCAGCTGTAGTAGCTGGTGGCTTTTTTTTGCTATTGCTGTTGCGGTTGGTGTTTCTTGCCACTTAAAACTGAAATTAACTCCAGCATACGAAAGTGTGCAATGAAAAAGGAACATGCCAAATCGGGCCATATTTATATACGTGCTTGGTATGTGTAAGAGTTGTTTGATTATTTCGTTTGGAAATGGATGCTGCAATCAATTATAGAGCACCACAAAGCGAAGAGAGAAGACACAGAATCGAATTCGGTTAGCGAACCACAGCAGAGAATAGCAGACAGAGTGCCAAGAATAATGGCCAAACCAGCAATTGAGGCTTCGCCGCCGATGGCAGCGCAGCCATTTTTAAAGCCAAGTCTTTGTTATCGATTTGCAAAGCAAACGAAAGGCGAAATCGCTGTGCTATGCTAAAATAAACTGAAATCAATTTAGTTAAGCTCAATCAGCCACTCAACCGAGCCGCAGAAACGAGCAAGCCACCGCTCGGCCACCCAGCTAATCAAGATAAATAAATATTTACAATTAATTTAAAATATAAACACAACGAAACACAACGCGGCCGCAATTAATTTCCGCCAGCAGCAGCAGCAGTAGCCGTAGAGGAGAGGAGCATTAGACAGATTTCCAACCCTATACTATTCAGCGTTACGTATACGCAATGTTGAACTAATCGACAAAGCTGTCGAAGACAGCCTTCGTTCTGATAACGCTCTCATCACAAAGTAGTTGCAGGCATATGAATAAATGAATGAACGCATGAATAAGCAATCAACTGTAATGACCAACGCCAACACCAAGTGTCCGACGAGGATGAGCCGTGGAGACAGTTTGGGGAAACCAAGTGGCAAAATTAAGAAAATATATGCGCAACACAAGGTTAAAGCAAAGCAGACACGTTAAAGCATCCCAAAAGGGTCAAGCGTCCCGTTAAATGAGTGCCAGCTGTGGGCGGCAAATGCGCAGCTAATGAGTCCCAGTCCCAGCCCCAGCAGCAGCAGCAGGTGTACGGCAAAAGTAAACCGTTCGTCAGGAATGTGCGTGAGCCTGTCCATCTGACTGACTGCCCCACCTACCTGCCTGTCTGACTGGCTGAGCGTGCTTAATGAACTGCAATCAATGGCGCCAGTCGATAAGCAACGAAAGGCGAGTGATTGTGCGTGCAACATGAGGCTGGCCGCAAATGCGCACAGATATTTATATATATACACACACATTCACACATACACAAGAACGCACCGAAAATGATTTATACGGAGCGCTTTTGGCTCGGCTTGGCCCATTAATTACGTAAATTTTGTTGAAATTTATTTAAGCGCACAGCTTGATAGATTCAACGATTTCTCATATACTCCACTTGAAAAACACAATTAAACATACAACATACGCGAAATGAGTTTGCCGTAAACAAACTCGCAGCAATTAATTACAAATTATATTGATTGTCGCTTTCAACAACAACAGTAATCAGCAGTGAGGCCTTTATTTAAATCTAAATGCTGCTGCTTTTTTTATGTGTCAAATCAATCGAATTCTACTGATTTTCTTTACTGAAAACTCATAGAGAAAAGAAAATAATGGGAATATATTCATATATATGTAAATATATATATGTATATATATTGTCCACACATCTGACAATTTGCATAAGCCCAGTGCACAAGCTCTTTAATGCATTAAACATTATGCAATTGTTTTGCTGGCCATGGAATTTAAATTAAATTCATGGCTTCCAGTCCAAGCCAATAATAAAATCTTAAGCCAGAACATAAATGAAATAGTTGGTTATTGAGAAGTCCAAAAAAGAATACTGATAAAACTACGACAAATAAAGTTGGCAGCAAATATTAAAAAACAACTGCCAAAGGATTCATTATAGAGAAGCTCAATTCTTTCATCGAATTGAATTGAATAAAAAAGTCATCCAGTCTCATGTAGCAAAGAGCAGTGACAACCACAGCAACAGCACACACAATATTCATTCTTGTTTACACTTATTGACACACAAATCGCACACACACACACACACACACACAGGTGTGCACACCAACGCACACTTATGTGTATGGGAAAAGAGGACACAGCACAGATGCAGCTGTTACCGATGTTCATGCTTTGACAGGCTTAATAATGATGACTGTTTGACAAATGTTAAAAAGCCAGCATTCACTTGACTTCAATAAAAACCCAGCTACAGTAGATAAAAAAAATAAATATATGAATATTCGAAAAGGCACAAATAGAAAACGAAATCAAATAAACCAATTTTATTTGATTTCGCCCTAAGTGCATGCGAAAATATATAGTATTCAAGAAATGTAAATATTAATAAAAATCTATAGTAAAATATTTTTATACATTTTTTTTAATTCTGGCGCTTGGTCTTCAATATATTCCTGGCAACATAGAGCATTTCCAAATTCTTCAAAGCGTAGATAAGTGTGTATGAACGTAAATGAAATGAGTGCTATCCAATAAAACAAACTAATTACTCTGAAATGATTTTTTTCCGAAGAGATGATCATGGTTATGGTTAACACTGTCAAACTCATTTGAAAACCATAAACTGCGTAGAATGGAACTCAACTTTGCAGAGCAAATTTGAGTATATTAAAACAATGTAAAAACTATCCAGTATATAAGCCCGAACCCAAACGCACACACAGCGGACACAGCGGCACTCAGCCAGTTGGCATTAGCCATAAATGTTGACCAAAAATATTAGTTGGATGGCCAAGTTCTCAGAGCGTATAAAAACTTTTTAACATTTCAATTCCAAATTCAACACATAATTATATCTCGCTATCTCTCTCTAACCATCGTACCCCAATTTCTCTCTGTCTCTCTCGCTCTCTCTCTCTCTCTCTCTCTCTCTGTCCCTTTCTCTCGATCCAACTCTCTCTCTTTCTGTGTGCAGTGGTCAGTCGCAATGTGTCAGCAACTTTTCAAAATTGTAACAGTGCCAATTTGTCGAAAGTAGCGTGTCCCATCCTATGTGCTTGCGTCCTTCGTCCTTCGTCCTTCGTCCTTTCGCACAGCCAGCATGCGATTTGTAATGACAATTCAACTCAAATTTTGCTGCTCTCAAATTATGCAAACATTTTGCTGGCACTGCTCATTCACAGTTGATATGTAAATTCACATAATTTTTACGATGCTTATGCATTATGCTAAATAATTGAAACTCATTCTTTGCGATGAGAGGGGCGGGACAGAGTTGTTGGTTATTTTTGCAATTTGTGTTGTGTTAATTATCGCAGAATGCTGTCAAAATTAATTACAGCCGTTAGCCAAAGTGAGTCCCGCATACTGGTATGTGTGTGTATGTGCCTGTTGTGTGTGTGCGTGTGTGTGTGTGTGCGGGCGAGCAATTTAATTTGTATGCATTTTGTTTGCTGTTAGGCACGCGTAACTACGTGAAGAATTCATGTGCGAGCATTTGTTATGGTTAGCTGAAAATTGCTCAACTTAAAAGTTAGCCAGTTATTGGATTTACCGCGCTAAAGTAATTGACAGCCATGTGGAGAGAAAAATGAGAAAGCCGTAAAAGTTGCGAGTGCATTGCTTTAAGAACAAAACATTAAAACTAAGATAAAATATTTAAGCCGCAAACTTGCCGCTCAGCTCTCCCACAGGCGAACTACAAAAAGTGCAAGCATTTTTTTTTTTTTAAATATTACACATCATGACCCCGAATGCCGCAACTGGATAAGCAGCTGGCTCAAAGCTCTTCCAAGGAGGAGTGCACAATGAGCAAATGTTGGCTCTGTCTGCCAAGGGAGCAGCAGGCGGGACACGAGCTTTGGGGCAGACAATAACTTAAATTAGTTCTGTAGCGGCACAGCATCTATGCAAGCACACTCTTGCCTCTGGCAGACAGTGGGCTAACTCTCCCTCTCGCCCTGTGTATCTCGCTCTCTCTCTCTCTCGCACTTATTCTCTCGTTCTCCGCTTGCTGTTCCATGACAACAAAAATATTACTCATAAATTATCACAAGTGAGTTCATCACACGGCTTGCACTTGCTACATTGAGTGGCCGCTTGTATGTCGGTGCAAAACTTCGCCTGGCTGTTACCTCCTCAACAGCCGCTCCTGCATATCCTTTCATACCATTCATACCCTTTTCATCCTGCTGTGCCCGCAACTATGTTTGTACCTCCTCCCGCACATATTTGTAACTAAATCTGTGAGCTCAGCAACAGAAGTTTACGAGTATGTGCCTGAAAATATGTATATGTGTGTGTGTGTGCCTTGCCTGTTGAACAGTCTGTGGCATGTGGGTAGTGCATATTGTCATAATATTGAATGCATGATATATTGAATTGTGCAGTCAATAAACGTTTTATTATCACAGCCGTATATATTTCGGTTCGCCTCTCTCACAATAATTCTCCATGAAACTATCTGCGTAAATTGAGAACCATTACAGTGACTAAATCAAGCCAACTAGTTGTACGCACTCTCACATGCATATGTGGCGATGTGGATGTGTCTGTCGCAAATCACGATGACAACCCATCAAGGCAGCAACTGTCAATGTTATGTAACATTTATTGCTTTCCATTCACGCTGAGAGAGATTAACTGTGCTGGCGCACAAAAAAAAAAAAATTCATCATCACATTGCTTACTTTTGCCTTGGTTTGCCTCGGTAGCATTGGCATCTGCTAAAGCCACTCGATGCTCACTTACAAAACTGCATGGCCATAAAGCTAAGCTCGAACTAATTTCCAAAGCCAAATAGGCACAAGGAGCAAAGAAGAAACAAAACGAAACGACTGTCAAGCGTTACAAAAAGCAAAACACTGCCAGCGATGAGAATATTGTCCACGAGGATGACGCAGGATGTGGCACAACAAGCAGCAGCAGCAGTAGCAGCAGCAGCAGACGCAATCTAGCGGATATTGCGTACAGCCTAGGCTAAAACTGCGTAGGCTCAGGGTCGGGGCGGGCGCGGTTTGCCAAGGCTGGGACAAAATTGAACCAGTCACTGGAGCCGGGCAACACTCGGATGGTATTGTGTTGCTATCAAGATTTCAGTTAGACCAAAAAAGTAGAGCTACAAAAAAAAAACAACAACTTTATAAAAGATTAAGTTGAAAATCAAATACCCTACCTAACTATTTATATATTTACAACAGTATTGCAATGAATGTTGAAGAGCTAAAAAGATTTCAAAAATATACACAACAAACTGTCTATAAGAAGTAGATAAAGATTGAGAATATAAAGTTTATTTAATTTATTTTAGGTAATTTCACATTTTTTATTGCTATGCGATAGTTGAACTTTATTTTAAGGCACCACTTAGACAACTTCATCCACCTAGTTCGGCTAATCCGGAATACTTAGTTTTATGTTTGAGATAGATACGCAAGAGTATTTATGGACTTTTTGCTAGCAACAAATATTGTAATAGCCTCAGTAAGAGTAGAAGTCGCCAAAACGCAAAGAAGTGCTTGGTGACAGTAGGCAAAGGGTGAAGCGATGACAAGACAAATAAAGAAAGAAAAAGCTGCAAAGAAAAAAAAATAAACACACCAAAATTGAAGTAGAGGAAAAAGCAGACAAAGAGGTTTACAACTTCTCGTAAGGCGGCTTAAGCGATTTGCGAGCTTATGAAAAGCCAAACTTTACACACAATCTTATATGCATGCATATGCATGTGTATGTGTGTGTGTGCGCGCGTGTGCGTGTGTGTCTGAGTGTGTCAAAAAAAGAAATCGTACAACAAATGGAAAATTGCTTTTTGATGTAGTAGTCAGTCTAGTTGGCCATGCATGCCAGTCGACATCATCATCGATTGGTGTTCTAGGTGGAGCTGCCAGTTGGCTAGAATGTAGCACTTGAAGCCACTTGTTTGACTTTAAGTGCAACACCAAACTGCTCACCACGATACATCTGCATGTTGCAGTAGCAGTCACGTTGCACATCAACCGTTTGTGAATCGCAATATATTTTTAATCCCAGCACTTTATGTGCTCCAATGCCTATGAAAATCGAAACGATGACGATGTTGTGGTTAATATGGATGATGCCATTGGTCCTTCCACGGACATCGTACTGCGTATCAATATTGTTTTACGATCCCTACGCCTGACTTTGTATGCAAATTTGGTCACGTAGAGCCTCCCCATCCCCACATAACGTTGAAGGAACTGGCGTATGCAATGCATGTGTTGCAACCGTGGCCAATTTGAGGGCTTTAAATTTGATGGGATGACTGCGGGCCTGCGACTACCTGTCGCCTAGCTCTCATGGCATACTCTCGGCATCACTTTAAATAAATCTCATATAGCTTTACAATCATCACGTTCAATTTCAGATGCCGCCCAGGCAACGCTGCGCAATGTCAATCTGCTCGTGGAACCGCCGGCGGTGCGACGTGGGCAGTCGGTGGCGCTCCGGTGCGAGTATCAGTTGGATGGTGCACCTCTCTATTCGATTAAGTTCTATCGAGGCCAGTTGGAGTTTTATCGCTTCACTCCCGGCGAGTATCCGCACACGAAGGTCTTTCAGTATCCTGGCATAAAAGTGGACGTAAGTCAAGTGTCCTCTTTTATTTATTTTTTTATATTTTATTTATTTTTTTTTTTTGATTATTACATTTAATCACTGATATATGTACTTGCAGGAAAGCAGCTCGAATGCCACCCTAGTGGTCATACGCAATGTCAGCTTTGGACTATCCGGAAATTTCAGCTGCGAGGTGACAGCTGATGCTCCACTCTACTCGACAGCCACCGCTTATGCACAAATGCAAGTTGTGGGTGAGTACTGTATAATAATAATGTGTGTCCACGCCACGTCAGTCTCGTTGGTGCGCCACGGCCACAAGCTGCCTGCAACAACGCCAGCATCATCTGGATCAAGCGCCTGACCGTTGTCGGTACTTAACATGCCAGCCTGGCCACACTATCAACTCCCCTCCATATCCTTTTATACAAACTGCTGCAATTTTAAGGACCTATATTTAGAAAGAATTTCACACAAAAACTTTAATGCCACGGCTGTATGCTAAAGCAGTAGAAACTTTTGAAGTTAATTTTCGCAACATAGAATAAGACTTAATACGTTGCAGCTCGACTCTCTCGACTAACCAATACTCTGTGTCCACTGAAGAAAGAAACCTAGAGAAAACTTGTTGATTAGTTTGTGAGTTTAAAACTGAAAGCAAACAACCGAACTTAGTTACTTTAGCTTTGGAAAATTCAATTCATGCTATTAATCAATTAAAACTATTATTCTTAAAAAGTAGTTGCTGATTGATACACAATCTGAACGTACTTAAAAATAAAACAAATATTTTGCTTGAACTTGGACAAGACATTACTTAATATACTAAAGCAATACATACTCGCAAAATACATTATTTTTCAAATCGAAACACACAATGAGAAATGTCAAATATATCTGCTTCACATGTTAGCCTAATACATTTACTGAGACAGAAACCAACTTGATAAACTGAGAATAAGAAAGTTTTAATATTACACAATTAAAACTCCGTAAATCTGTTACTTTATTTACAAGTAATAAACATGAGCCAAAAATGAAGGGTTGCCCAATAAACAATTTTGCTTTTTTAATCCATTGCAGAATTTCCAGAGAAACGACCCCATCTATTTACAGAGCAGACCCGTTACGAGCCAGGCGATGTGCTCCGGGCCAATTGTAGTACGTTGCCGTCGAGACCACGTGCTGAGCTACGCTTCACCATCAACCAGATGCCGGTAAGTGTAACTGGATGCTCCCTGGTGCTCCTTTTGTTTTAATTGCTGCGCGCAGTCGCCTTACGCGTTGGCCAAAATACAACAATGCTGGCTTGTGTGCCGTGTTAGTGAAGCAATGAATTATTTGCATTACTTTGCAGAGTTTGTGGCAGCGCCTAATTAAACGGCTTTGGCTTGGTAAATTGGATCGTAAATCCGATATAATTAGAACAGTCCCTTAAACTCATGTGGAGCACATGTGAGAAGCAAGGGTGTAATCTCTGTCAAATTTGTCGTTCATTTATGAATATGATGTTAGTCGAATGAGACCCGTACTTAATTAAAATTTTTGTCTCAAACCAAAAAAAAAGGTGAGTCCTCCACACGCAGAATTAAGTCAACAAACGCAGAAAAGGGTTGCGTGTTTTGATTTGATTGTGCGATTTGCGTTTGTCATTTATCATTACGCAAGAAGGCAACATAAGATGGGAAATATCAAATGGTAAATGCCAAATGCCAAATGCCAAATGGAAAATGGAAAATACAAAATAGAAAAGGCAACAAATAAGTCACTTGGGTAGCAGAGTCAAACACAGAGTCACAGTCATATGCATACGCATACAGCCTGAAGAGAGGACCAGGATCATTAGTCATTTGGCGGCATTTTCATATTTGCATCAATTTTGCGACTGGGCGCTAATCAGTTGCATAAATCAAGAACGAAATGCCAGCTAGGGTCAGATCGGGTTGGAACAGGGCGGGGCCATCGTTTTTAAAAAGCAAATGGTTTTCATTTTTGTATCCCGTTTTGACCGCAGGGATGTCTAACCTTTTTTTCTTTGTAGCATTGCTATTATTAATCATAGCCACGACATAAAATAAATTACGTTCAACTTGTGCACAGAAATTGCCCCAAAAACCAGAGCCGGACAAGTCGTCCGCTGAGCCGGACGCTGGCTTCAAATGAATTTACGAGACAACACTTTTCAACTGACACGCCCATAAGAGTCACAGAGAGCATTCGATTGTCGACTGTCGTCTGTCTTCGTGTGGACACTATTGTCTGTTCTACGACCCACTGCTGCTACCAGGCAAAAGAAAACTTATTAAACGCTTCATAAATTTTTATATTATGTCTACCCACATCATCAGACATAACGTGCTCTGGCAGCTCGCATCCTTCCCGATCTGCTGCTCGCTGTCTCTGTCTCTGTCTCTGTCTCTATATCTCTATCTCTATCTCTGTCTCTGTCTCGCTATAGATGTGTGTGTCTTATCCTGCCGTTTTGTATCTGTCGCTAGCTGTTGTCTACTTTTCGGGGCACACACAGATACACACACACGCAACAACACACACAACGACACACGCACACGGTCACATGCAGGCCGTTGAACACTTTATCTGGATGCCGCTTGCTTCCTTCCACTTTCAGTCAACCAACTAATGACAAAAGCCGAGACAAAAGTGCGCTGCTTGTATGTGTGTGTGTGTGTATGGCATAGTGAGTTTGGAGGTTAACTGTCCGTCTGTCTGCCACAGCGTGCCATATAAAATTTTATGTGTGCTGTGTTTATGTTGGCGTAGACAGCCAACAACAACACAAACAACACGATATTCCATTCATTCTGCTGGCATTGGCCATGCAATTTAGTTTCATATGCCTGGAGAGTAGATGCTTTTCTGATATTGAATTATGATTTCGCTGCTGGCTCTTTAAATGGCAAGCCCGAGGCACCTCTTATTGCAATCCATCGACACATAAATAAGTTATGTCAGATTAAAGCCAACATCGAACAACATGTGTTGAGCAAATACTCTGTCAAAATATAGACAAGTTCTGTCTGCGCTCAATGGTTGATTGATAAGTTTGCAAAATGTGTACTCTTAAAAGCTTTCTTTTTATTAGACCAGTACCAGTACCTAAGTGGTGGCAACCTAACTTCATAACTGGCATGACTCTTAAAAGATTTAAGAAATATGTAAATATTTGATACTTTGCACATTTCTGAATTTTATTTAATACAATAGAAAGTTTTTTCTTTGAGAAAAGTAATGGTATTTATGGCACAACTTAGCAAAATTGTCTAGAAATGATGGCATGACCTAAGTTCTATATGCATTACGAAAAAAATCAAACAAGACACATGTTGGCCCAGACGCAGAGGCAATGGGACTCCCGTCGTAACGACTAACATAATTTGTTATAAAGTTTTTCTCATATTAATGGAATAAAAAGCTGAAAATTATTTTTTTTTGTGTATCATGGGAATTAGTTGGGATTAGAGCTGTCAAAAGTTTTTTTTTTTTTTTTTTGGTTTTTCTTGGAGTTTGTGGGCAGTCAAGTGGCATTCGACAATAGGATCGATTTTTTGATAAATTATTTAGACACAATGAGGCGTATGTAGGGGCATAAAAGTAGAACTACTCAATATGTGCCATAAAGACATAATTAAAGCTGAGCAACAGCTTTAAGTGGCTGTGATTAATGAATCGACAGCACATGTTGAAAGATTGAAAAATGCTAGCGGAAATCAATAACAAATCATGTTAAAGAACCATGCAATTTGTGTGTGTTATTCTCTCTCAAAAAAAATTAAAACTTGAGAACATTGTGCAAGCAAATTGTAAATTAACACATATGCAGTAACAAGAAGTTATCGTTCATATTTTATGTAGTCAGTGAAAATGATAGTAATTTTGCAATGCAAATTTCGAAAACTCCGTTTTTTTAGTGCCCCTGCAATATTTTGTCTTTTGGTTGTGTTTTGTTTAGCCTTTTCTCGTAATTAGCATAATCCTTGCTGGCGCAAATTAACATGTTTTGCGGACAAGCCAATATTAATAGAAGGTCATCAAAATGAATTTATCCACGCAAACAGAAACGACATGCAAAATCAACAGAAAGTTTGTTGGCCATTCGAGCAATGTGAATCTTGCTTGAAAACAATTTGCCTGCTAAATGCCTATGCAAGCAAAGCCAAACATTCCTTTAATTGCCAAACCGAATGGTTTTGGGTTCGCAGGTGGCAGGGGCCGATGGCTGGTGGTTGGTTAGAGTTTTGGGTAGTTGTCTGTATTGTTTGGCCCTATGTTGGGGGCTCCGATGCCATAAAGGTAAATCACAAGAAATATGAGGGTATTTACACTTTTGGGTCGCTGCCTCAGCCACATGCTTAATTAAAGCGCTTGGCGTCTTAAGAGTTTCTCGTAAATTACGCGGCATTAAATTCACAAAAGCGTGCGAGCGACGCAAGCACAATACACTGAGAGAGAGGGAGAGAGAGAGAGAGATAGAGAGAGAGAAAGAGAAAGGTGGGGAGAGAGAGAGAGGGGGAGAAAGAGCGAGTGTAAAGCGAGTTAACTAAAAATGGCTTTTTATGTCGCTGCGCCTTTGCCAGCATGAAAATAAAAATAAAATTCAAATATAAAGTTAAGCCAAAAAACGCACAAGAAGAATAATAAATGTCTGCGTTCAGTGTGGTGAGTGTGTAGGGCTGCGTATATATGTATGTGAACAGAGTTGTTATTGTAAAAAGGGTTAAGGGCGAACAACGCCAAGAAATAACAACAGTACAAACAACAATAAAGCGATTTTGCATCTTTTTGTCGTGGATGTGCGAGCTGCTTGAGAATTGGCTACGCCCAAAGCAACAAAGCAATTCAGATATCCTTGGAAAAAGATACCAGGTATATACCACAAGATGCGAGTGTCCGTTAACTTCTATATTAGTTAACTTAGCTTGCTGCAAATAGGGTGTTTAAAAGTCGACATTGCTGCTACTGACCCAAATTGAAGGCGAGCAAGCTGCAATTTCTTACACCTTTTTAGGGCACTAAACAGCGCAAAATACATGCATAAGTAAATGGCTCTCAAATGAGTTTGTAAGTGGAAATGAAATGCGTATTTATTGTATTTAAATTGCCAGCGTGTCGCGGAGGGTTCAGATTGTCATTTGAATCAACAACAACAGCAACAGCAGTAAGAGCAGCAACAAACAAACGGACATGCAGCAAACGGAAATGACAACACAACCATTTACAAAATGGCGCCTGCACTTCCTGCATCGACAACAAAGACCATTTGCGACTAAAAGCTGAGCATGATGCAGTTAACGGCTTTTCTTTTCACCCCATGCGTAAAGATGCGCCAAACGGAAATGATGAGTCCCAGTCAAGCAACCAAGCTGCAAATCTCTGGCAAATGAAGCGGAAAGCTGAATAAAAGGCCGAAATGAATATGCATATGCACATGCAAATGCCTGAGAACGATTTAAGCTTGACGTAGAATAGCATCAAGAGCGAGAGAGAGAGAGAATGAGAGAGAGAGAAGGAGAGAGAGAGAGTGGGACGACGAGTGCAAGTGGCGAACAGATTTAGGCGCAGTTTCCTAGAAGTTTTCTACCGCTGTTGATGTTGCTGTCATGACGGAAATGAAATTTTTAAATGCACACAATGCAACCGGTATAACAGACAGGGCGGCACGCAGGGAGGCTGAAAGACGGATGGCCACATGGAAAATGTTACCACAGTAGCAGCAGCAGTGGCTCGGTTACTCAAAGGCAAAGTGCAAATAGTTTGCATTGCATGCAGCGCTAACAACCAACAACCAACGAGCAACACGAACCACCATCACTTCCACTAACAACAGGAACAACATTCAAGCGAACAACCTTGAACAGCAGACACTCAAACAAACTGTCGGACATTTAGCGAGCCGAAAAACCAGGCAACAGGGCGAATGAGTGCTCCTCTTGTTGTAGCTTCTGTTGATTCTGTCGCAGTAAAGCTGCTGCTGCAGTGTAACATTGAAAACTGTTTTTAAAAGCCAACAGAGGCAACATAAAAAAAAATAACAACAGCAACAAAAATATGACATGCCATGTCCGTTCATTCTCAGTATCCGCTTCCTTGCATCGTTGCAAGTTGTCCCGTTAGCCATTGCCAGTTACCCGGTGACCGTGGAATGTTTGCCGTTGGCAGCAGCACTTTTGTTGCCACTGTTGTCGCAACTGGGCCTCTTTCCCCATGCTCGCCTTCCTCCCCCCCTTCTGCCACTCAAAAGTCGGCCCATGACTTGCCAGTGGCTGGCATTGCCGCAAGTGCAACATGCTTGTAATAACCCCCGCAGACGACAAATTGCCATTCATATTCGTTGGATATACTCGCATGGGGCTACCAACACATATCGGACAGAAACTTTTCTTTTGCAGGCATTCGCACTCGGCAAATATATTTTTAGTTTGCGAAGCGGAAGCGGAAAGCAAAGTCAGTTTCAGCTGCACGCAAACACTCCCACACACACACAGCCGAAGGACTATGAATATTTTAAAGCATACTTTTAGATTTACGAATGTACTTCATATGCATATGGTAGTTAGTTGCTTAGTTAGATGTTGATATAAGGAGGGGAGTAAAGCTAAATGCATTTAATGGGCTCTCAATTCTCAACTAATCATACAAATTACACCAACTACCTCCTTACGCAGGTGACCACAGAGGAAACACAATACATTCGCACGGTTGACAATCTAATAGCATCCAGGCTGAGCATCAAATTGCAATTGCAATCGGTGCACTTTGTGGCCGCCACCACCAATGCCAATGGAAATGGCAATGTCAACACACATGGCCGAGTTGCTAATATGCAAAGGACAAATGCATTGGGCACTGGAACAGGCTCTGGCTCTGGTACTGGTGGTGGCGCCGGACACGCTGGCGGACTCATGTTACGCTGCACGGCTCAAATTGGTGATTTATATCAAGAGTACAAGGAAATTGAATTGGGCACGCCACAAAAGGATCCAGTGCCGGCGAGAGGTAAGCCACAACCACAGCCGCAACAAACACAACATAACTCGGAAAACACCTTCCACACTTGTTTTCTAAACGCATTAAATCACTCATTGCAGTTACACTCTCATCCGGCTCAGGGTTGAGGAATTTCTTGGAAACCTATTTCTACACATCGGCAGCTGGCCAAGCGTTCAGCGTATCCACATTTTTCATTTGCTGCCTAATCTCCATGTTCTCGATGATGATAACAACAAGCGGCAGTTAAATGCAAAATTGATTACATTCTAGCTACAATTACTTACATACATAGAGAGTATAGCTTGAACATGAAATGTGTACAGCATAGATAATGGCTTCGACGTGTGTGGCCAATCGTATTAAGCTTAGCCGCTACACTTCCCCCTCCTCTAATCCTGCCAGTCAACCGAAAAAAAATATCCGCACTAACCACTAAATACAATACACATTATATTCATATATATGTTGTACACATTCACATGAAATAATACAATTTTTGTAAATATTTTTTTATGATGTAAGCCCTTGCACGTACATAAATTAGATGGAAAGCACAGCCACACACACACACACACACACTTAGTCTGCCAGTCGAACGGACTGAGAAGCGGACGGACAGGCAGGCAAGCATGGCTACTTGTTAATTAATGGATTATTTAATGATGCATTAAATATTGCATAAATTATTATTTCAACAGCATTTTACTCCATTAAAAAACAAAAACTGCAATAGCACTTTGAATATCAACTTTAAATATAAGTAAATTAAATAAAGACCTATACAAAAACGCAATTTAAAAATTGTAAAAATAAGGAAATATATTACAAATAAAAACAGCATAGATATTCGAATACAAACATACTCGTATATATTGCATTAATTTGAGGGTGATCGGAATGATAATAGTAATGCAAATTAAAGTAAGTAAATTCCGAATTAATTAATTTTTAATACTAAACATCAAATAATAAATATTACTACGAATTAACATATTTGTCTCTATTAATATTTCCTATCTGCAAAATTAAGCTGTTATTATAATTGTTGTGTACCAAACAAAAATGTATAAATTATTTTTGGATGACCAATTAGTTTATCAGTTTGCAAAAATCAAAATCGTAGTTAAATTTATATGTAAGCTGAAGAGTTAGTTAGAAGCTTTGAAGCATAAAAGTATTCTTGACAGTAGATTCGTCATTTACTCTTTCATTTAAAGAGCTCAAGTTCTCCATTTAATGCTGTTGCATAATTCATTTTTATTTTTCGTTTCAATTGCCTGAACATATTTCAAATTGCAGCTTGTACAAGTGCGAGTGTACATTTACTTAGGGCGTGGCCAATGACAGCGAAAAGAAGCAAGCGAATGCAACTTCTCGGTTGTAGATGGGTAAAATTTGTGAATGCAGCCCAGTTAGCACAGAGGCGCAAAATGCCTTTGCTATTTGCCATTTGCCAGGGCAGCAACTTGGCCGTAGGCCAGTTGAAAGTAATGAAAAAAAAATGCGTTTGCCAAAAAGCAAATAGCAGCCAACGCGAAAAACTGAGCTTTGCCCACTTATGCAAGCAGCCGAGCGAGCGGCAAATAAAAACCAAACACCGAGCCAGCTTCAAGGCAGCACCGCAAAACGGAAACGGAAATCGGAAGCTGCAACTGTGCAACGCAATCGGCCAAAGAAGCACAGCACAGCAACAGAAATAGGCGGCACCCGGACACAAGGACAACAACAGGCGAACCGGGCACGACGATAAAAGTGTTGCAATTTATGGGCAGGCTGGCCGGCGCCCAAGCTCTGTCCTTAGCCCTTAGCATCTAACCTAGAACTGGCAGGCAGCTAAAGTTTCTGGCTAATTGATTTTGCGATTTTATCTTTTAATGACTTTTCGCCGAGTGCAGCGCTAAATTCCGCTGCCTTATATCTATATATTAAAAATATATATACATTTCAGAAGTCGGCTTATTAGACTTTTCTCTGCTTTAATCAAATATAGTATTTTCAAGCTACATTAATTTACAATTAATTTTAATTTTACTTTGAATATTTTTACTTTGCCTAAAAGAGTGCTTTAAAAATTTGATTTTTCATTTTAAAAACGCACTAAAAGTCGCGCTTAAAGCGCATCTCCTACAAAAGTGTTCGCCAATTTGAAGGCCCAAAGAAAAATGGTTTAAGTAACATTTTATAGCTCTCAGGCGTGCATTCTAATAAAAATTCCTTAGGCATAGCTCAAAAATAAATAAATCCAACAAAATAAAATTCATTTCAATAGAAACATTATTTATTGTCTAGCGACAGTAAATTAAATTATGTGCACATTAAAACAGGAAAGATTCTTCGATTTTTAGATCGAATTCAAGAGAAAAGGCTAGATACAAAAAATAATTGCCTTAATCACGATTAAGCCGTACACAAGCCAGGAGAAAAGACTTGCCCTGTTTAGGGCTTCGCTCTTCATTTTGCTCGCGGTAAAAAATTGTTATACCCAAATTTTACGGCTAATAAAGCTCACGACCTTTTTCAATGGCTCTTGTCCTTGGCTTTACCAACACCCACCTGCTAACATTTTCGGCAATGGAAAATATATTCGATGTATATTTTTGCGTTCACGTGGAAAATGTTGACAATAATACAAAAATAACCTAGACGCGTTGTGAATGTCTAGTACTTTCGCAATTACATAAAATGGTTCAAGGACACACAAATCAAGCTACAGACAGACAAGCACTCCTTATACCCAAAACGGTATTTTTATTTTATTAGAGAAATATGGTCATCCCCTCGTTGTTTTCCTTTTAGGCTAGCTACTGTGTGGGAAGCACGAACACTCATCAGTGTATAAAGTTAGGTTGCTGCATTGGCTAAACTTGCCACAAAAAAATAGTGGCATACTTTCACGAGCACGCAGCCGACGAGAAAGAAGTCTTTAATTTTGATTAGATTAATTAGAGTCTCAAGGTAAAACTCTATAGAGCTGGTCATTGTTGTCTGGTATATTCAATTAACCTGACACAGTCATAAAAACTACATTTGAGACACGTTCAATAAATTTTACCTTCCAATGATAAACAATGCAACAGTTGGAGACACATGATAAATGGAATAATATAAACAAACATGTTAGATAGATAAGATAATAAGCTAAAGCCACACTCTTCATTTCATTTATTGAAAAGACTTATAATTCAATGATATTGAAAAATTGCTATAATATTGTTACAATAGGTAAGGAAATTATGCATAATCTGCAGCTA
This sequence comes from Drosophila basisetae, assembly GCA_035041595.1. Lineage (NCBI taxonomy): Eukaryota > Metazoa > Arthropoda > Insecta > Diptera > Drosophilidae > Drosophila > Drosophila basisetae. The sequence goes on along the minus strand of JAWNLB010000147.1, from coordinate 1,417,800 downwards.
TTAAAAACTTGACATTATAGGGACAATTAAAAATCTGCAACATTTTGATAGGTGGTTCCATATTTTACCTTAACTTAGTTTTCAGATATATACAATAATATTTTTTTGTTATAAATACTTTAATAGAAACCGGATTCATCTATTTCCATCAAAGTTCCTTTCTACGAATGGATATTTCATTCCTGTGCTTGGAGCACAATTGCTTCGTTAGCATTTAAAACACACTTATTTCTTGTCGAACGGGGAAAAAATGGAGCGAACAATTTATGTTGCATGCTATGAATATTTGATGTTATTGAGCACTTTAACTTTCAGCATTGTAGTGAAAGCTTTTTTTATGTAATTGCATTTGCGGATTTTGCCAAATGAAATTTTCGCACGAAATTTACATATATTGCATATTGTTCGGCGCAGGCATGTGCAATTTGCTGACAAATCATCATTAATATCGCGGCTAGGTAAGTTTCCGTGAGTGAGTGTGTGTTTGAGAGTATGGCTGTGTGTGGCAGTATCTGCGTGTTTGTGTGTACGTGCGTGCGTGGGCTCACATATGTGTGACAACAATGGTACTTCGTTAGTGCAACAACCAAGAAATTGCTATCAAAATTAAATAAACATATTTATGAAACAAATTTGATTTTGATATTTCTGTATGAGTTTTTCACACCTCATGATAAATTCATGTAGTTTATGGATTAATGCCGTTTAATTGTATTTTTGGGATAGTGATATATTTTTGAAATTCCACAAACCAATATTAATAAGCAAATGCCCATTGCAAAATGCATTTCCATCGATTTTTATTTTGTTTTAAAAAATAACAAATAAATTTAGCATCCAAAAAAGGTCAGCGAGCTAATTATCTAACGAAATTGATTTTGTTTTTATAAATATTTTTTATAACAGCCACATGTCGAATAGTGATATTTTTTTTTAATTCCATAAACCAATGTTAATAAGCAACTGCTCATTGCAAAATGCATTTCAATCGAGCCAACGTGCTAACTATCTAATCAAATTGATTTTCCTTTTAAAAATATTTTTAATAACAGCGACAAAAGCACATTTGGCAAAAAGTTATGCTTTATTTTGATTTTAGAATATTAAACACGTTAACAATGTAAAATAATAAAGCTATTTTACGCGTTCATATGAATTATAAAACCCCGTTTTGTGTATATGCTTGCGTATTAATTTGAATTTAATGCAAATTTGCAATAATAATGAATATTGCAATGATTTCAGAAACGCAGTTTGGTCATTTCATTAAAACATAATCAGTATAAATTAAATGATTGGTGTAATGCAAATGATAGTAACCAAAGGAGAACTTGGCAGACCGCAGACCGACTGCGAAATACTCTCACTCCAAAAAGTCAAACCATCTGTTAACAGGTGTCACCGAGCATGGTGGGTGTAGCCAAGGAATACCGATCTTTGACCAATGTTCCTTTAAAATTACGGTAAGTATACTCGTAAGCTTTTGTGAATTTTGATTGCGGGAGTGGGCGTGTTCGAAAAAATATTAAAGATGGTTCCTATTAATCTTCCTTCCAAGTTTGGTAACTGTAACTGTTATATTGCGGGAGATATAGGCTTTTGAGAATTTTTGAGGCAGGAGTGGGAATGGCCGAAAACATTTTGGAGGACGATCTTAGTAATCTGTCTGCCAAGATTCCTAACTAAAGCTCTTATATTTGGGGGGCCGGGTGGGCAGCGTCTAAAATTTTATTATCAAACAGAGTTGGTGCCTGTAGTCATACAATTTTGAGATATATGTGGCTTTATTGATTTGCATATTATCGAATTAATCGATTTCCTAGCCTCAGGCACAAGCCACTATTTGCTCCAAGTTTTAAGTCTCTATTTGTAAGGGTTTTGCGTTCATACAGACGGACCGACAGCATGATGCACATTGCACAAATCCAATATACTATGATACCTTCGGTGTCAGAGTATAATTAGCTGGCACAGTTCGGAGTCAATGCCATAGACCAATGCCATCGAGTCGTAGCCTTAATTCCTTCCGAAGGACTGACAACAGGGTGTAATCAACAGCCAAGCAAACAGATCTGGGCGTCCAATCAAAAGCAGATGCTCCACTCAGAAAAAAATATAGATAATCGCCAGAAAATGAAGATCCGGTTGCAAATAATTTATAAATAAAAATAAATAAAAAATATAAATGCCGTAGAAGCAGCGTGAAAATCACTAAACTAGGGTTCGAAACGACATAGTTTCGTAAGTTTTTCAAATTAAATTATATGAGCTTATAAGTCAAATAAAATAGTTGTATGTGTGAAATGTTTAATGATGATAAAGGTAAAGAAAGCTAATGAAACCCTGGTTTTAACAAACACACAACCTTCCGTTTTAGAAATATGACGCCAAAAGTATGGTTTTATAAAATTTAAAGCGATATTTTTCTGAGTATACAGACTGTCAGTTTCGGAGAAACATCTCTGAATGTCGCATATAAAATTAGTATGCTGGCAGGCAGCAGTAAGAGATACCCAATAAGTACATCTATACACTTAAAGATAATATCTTCCTAATTTGATTTAAAATCGATTAATACATATGCATTAAATCATTTTTATTAGCAACATTCAGAATCATCGATAACAGAAAGGAGACGACTTATGCATAAACCCTATTAAAATTGATTGGTAATTCATTTAAAATGTTTAAGTGGATAAAGTAAGAAATGTTGAAAGCACTCAGTTATATTTTCAATTGAATTGTGGATAAGTGCTGACGTGGCTGTCGGGACATGCCAACAACTTCATGATGCCCGAATGTTCAGATAGGAATGCAAGGACATAAGTGGAGAAGATGATATCTTTTTGTATTATTAACAGTGTATTGATTGTCCTGCTGAGATATTTGAATCAATTTTCATTTCCATTTGATCAAGGTGCATGTAGCAAGCGACAAGCAGACTGGGATAGAGGGAGGCCATTCAAGTGGGCTCAGTTTGCCTGTCAACGTAAATTCCATTGCCGGAATACCTAATTGTTGCACAAACGCCCATGCCCCAAAAACACATACAACACCGGGAAAGCACAAAAGCTCATTACGCATACGCCGCGTGACGGCGAGGCAAACAATGACAGCGCCAACGACAATGACGATGATGGCAAAATCAGCTGCTGCAAGAGCACCAGCCACATCATAAACGTTTGAACCACATTTGCACACATGAATTAAGCATTCCACAAAAGTAACAGTAGCTGCTTGGCGGCACATTCCAAGGACTTTCAGCCGCACACCGTACCGCATTCAACTCGCATTCACACACGGACACACACACACACACACACACACATATTATGCCCAGCATGACTTGGTCATGTTTGTTGAGCGCGTTGGCGGCCATGAGAATGCTGCAACAACTAACCTATGACTGCAGATTCCGCAATGCTGCTGGATTCTGGTCTGGTCTGGTCTGGTTTGGTTTGGTCTGTTCTGTCTATGAGCCAATTGTGTGCAGTGGCTTAATGCCACTGCAATTTATTATGAACGCGTGGGCCAGATCATTACAGTGGTACCGTGGTACATTTATAAGCGTAATTTTCAAGGCAACCCTAATTCTAAATCAATTGTATTGTAAAGACTTTTAAATTAAATTTCCAATTGTCATTTTATTTGCGCGTCTTTCCGTTGCCTATAAATTTCAAGTCTGGTCAACTGCAGCTGGCTAACAAAACAGTAAAAAAAAAAAGATAAACAAAAAACAAATTCAACGGAACACAGTTGTCTTTTCCCGCTGGTTAGCCGCACTAAATTCAGCCGTTAGGACATGGTCTAAAGCTCGCCCAGTAACAACAACAACAGCAACAATGACATTATTTCCGTTTCTTGTGTTGTCCTGCAGAGTCTATTGTGCCACAACATATATTTTTTGTGGTTCTTAACGTATTTTGGCTCTTGTAATTGTTTTTTATTTACCTTTAGTAAGCGCCAAAAAACAAAAATGGAAAGTATTTTTTCCCTCTCGGCTATTCCTTGACAACATGCTTACTTATTTAACATGGTTGAAAATATTAGAGTATTTTGCACACTTTTTGTACTTTGTTCTGCGGCGTTCATCCGCCTTTGCTTTATTTCTACAATTTTATTTACGCATTTTATTCGATTAGAGTAGCTCTGGCCGAAGGCAATTGTGCCACAGGGCGATATTGTGTAATAGACCAGAGTCAAATTGAATTTGCCAAGAATGTGAAAAGCTAAATGTGTTGTGACTGAGAACGGTTCGCAGAGCTGACAGCCTCAAATGCCCCAAGGCCGAAACTGATTTAAGTCCAGAGTTGAAAATAATAACATTTTGGTTAATGATTTAAAGTCAAGCATTTCCCACTGAATAAAAAATTATTAGTTAGTCTTCCAAGAACCTTGATTTCAACAAAATTTAATATAACACTGCTAACTCGCTGTGAAATACCTGCTGCTAAACATTTTAACCTTAATAAACAAATAAAAAAATATGAAAATCTTTTCGTAAGCTCTTTATTTTCTACATCATCACATTTCACAGGAAGTTGCTATATATAATTTATATATTTACTTCAAAAAGTCAGCCACATAATTTTCGAGATATTTTTAGGCGTTTCAATTGATAAAATGATGCTGCAAGCTTTACGGAGCTCTCACAAATTATTTCAGCATTCAATTAGGAGCATCTTTGGCAATGCATGACAAATCTTTCAGATTATGTAAATAAGAAATTCCACAAATACTCACACTCACACACACACACACACAGACACACACATACTTGTTGTGGGTGGTAAGCCAAGCACTTGAGAAAATTAACAAAATTTCAATCACACTTCATTAGCAGAGACATTTCAATAGGACTATAGAGGGGATGGCTGGCAATCCAATTGCTATGAAGGGTAATGTGCTACGACGACATCCACAGCATTTGCGTATTATAAGAATTTACACATAGATATCAGAGAGCAGCAGTCAAAACTGGATGCAGGAACCCTGAAAGGGGCGTAGCCAAACATTTTGCAAATGGAATGCTACAAGTGCAAAGTGTTAGGGGATGGTGCAAGTTGAAGTGGAAGCAATGCTCCAGCATGTTCTAGCAAAGTACTTCGAGGTACTAGGTGAAACAAACTCAAATACATATGCACATATATATGTATTTAAGCTGGTAAGTATTACTAGTGTATTTACAAGATCCGAATAATGGAATATCATGTCGCACATATCAATGAGAACTAATTTCGATATTATATGAAATTGCATTAAGTAATTAAGTAATGACGATTTATTTTGCGATACATTTATGGTACTTGTGGTACCCACATTGTAGGGGCAAGGGTAGCTATAGCTATCATAAATCGTAGAATGAAAAGCACTCGTAACATTCACCTCAGGTTGTGGAAATAAAAACTGAGTTTTTACTTTAGTACTGCAGCCTTTAATTACTTTAACTACTCAGTGGCTTACCAAATATTTTAGCAACGCTTGAAAAATATTGCCAGGAAAGATATTTTATTATTAATAGAACACGAGCTCGAACAACATCTAAAAAAAATGGTGGAGATTGCATAAATTCTGCTTTGAGCGAAAGGTGCATACAAATGCTATGGGATCACAAAAATATTATGTGGATGCGGTGCACGGTCGATGGGCGTGGCGTGGCATAGCACGAGAAAGTCGGATGGCGAAGTCAGATGGGGAAGTCGGATGTGTGCATCATGACTTCACATATTGCCCAGGGCGCCACTAAAATATTATTTCATGAAATTTGCTTAAGGATGCAGCGGTAACTGCAGCATCAGCAGGCAAAAGTTTGCTTATCCTTGAAAGTTTATTTTACGCCGGAAATAAACCAAATTGCGCTCGTCGAGCACGGGGATGTTGCAAGTGTGTGCTCGTCTGAGCGAGTGTGTGTGTGTGTACGATAAGTGGTTAGTGAGTGTTTATAAAAACGAGCACAGACCATACACAGCGAGCTCGAATCCATCATAATTCGCTACAGCCGCAGCTTAAGAGATTTCTACACGATTATATATCAAATGCTATATACATTTAAAGCACATTTTCTTAAATTGTGCCATCAACCAGTTTTGTTAGCCTTGGATGGGTTGGGTGGACACATCACTTGTCTGTCAGCTCGTCGACCCGTCTGTTGAGCAGGCCAACTAAAATAAATACAAAATGTTGTAATTTAGCTACATATTTGCACACCAATTATTTTCATAGCTAGAGCAGCAGCAAACAGCAGCAGTAACAACAACAACAACAACAACAACAGCATGCCCAAAAACAAAAGTAAATTGTTGGCCAGGAAGACAGCAATGGCAACCATAACGATGATGGCCATTACGAAAACATTTAATTGTTGTTTTTGCCAAATGAATGGCAAACGGCCCGCAGCGACAAAAGCACACGACACAAATTGCGGTGTGCTCATTACGACAATGGGGCCGAACCCGGACCCAGAGTCGGCCAAGTCAGTTAGCCCATTAGAAAACCCAGTGGCAACCACAGCGTCATGCATTCGCCTTCTTTCATGCTCGCTTGCACATCTTTGTTGCAATAGCAACCAACACCCAAAACCGAAAACCACATCCACCGCCCACCCCCCCCTGAACAAAGCAGCCTTGTCAGTTGGTCGAGCTGTCGACCTGAGGCTGTGTGGCCCCAGCGAGCAAAGTGGAGCACTCCATTGCGTATGCCTTCTCTATATTTTTTCCACTAATTAAAATAAACCAAGTGGCAGCGCTCAACACGCTCCTCATTTCACCCAGCTCGCTGCTGGCTACTGTTCCTGCCCCTCCCGCTGCTGTTGTTGCTTCTGCTACTGCTCCCGCTGCGTAGGCATCAGGAAAGTCAGTTGTAAGCACTATGTATGTGCAAATAGCACAAGGTTGCTTGCACTCTCTGCCGAAGGCAACCAAATTGAAATTGAGGAGCGGACAACCAGTGGTTAAGCTAATGGACAGACAGTAGGACAGACAAGCAGACAGACTCTGTAGGTAGCCATGCTGTTTAATTGACCGGCGGCAGTGGTTTTTCGTTTTGGTTTCATATGCCTTGTCAGAAGGCAATAATGTGCATGAAAACTCGGCAATGGCATTATTGCCGCTGTGACATCAACACAGCTTTCTGCTGCCTCCTTTATGGGCAACAATTCAGATATTACGGATATGCCGCAAGAATTTTATTGAAATGCGACTGCAACTATGTGTCTAACAGTTTGCCAACTCTGGCACTAAACTACGCCTGCTACACAACACTGCACTTTCATTTCAATTTTGGCCTTTCAGAGCGCCCCAAAAACATTTTGCATAATCGTTTTAATAACAACTTTGTAATTGCTTATTCATGTACAAGTGAGCGGGATCGAAAACTCGTCGAGTGGTTGGGCGAGAAAGGGGCAGCAGAGGCAGCCCTTAATGTGGCATCCCCTCACTTGGTAAGCCCCACAGTTATGAAACAAACTTTTGCTTTTTAAATGTTTCTTTATTAGTTACTGTAATTGTTTTCATGTTGTTGTTGTCGTTATTGCTGCTGCTTTTCTTAAGGTCTCTGCAACAGCGTAGGAAATGTCCAGCCAGCTGACAAGGCGCCGTTTGCGGCAACAGATTTATTTTTTATTTTTTTTATTCTTTATCAAAGAAATTGAGACTTCAGCCTTGAGTCTCAACCAGCTGAAAGTTTTCACAAAATGCAACCGCAGCAATAACAAAAACAAGCAGCAACGACAACAAACTTCAACAACAATGTTGCTGAAGAAACGACTCACAAATTTCGTGGTGTTTTTTTTTTTGTAAACACACCGGAAATGCTACAATTTCGCGTTGCCCAACACTGTGGAACTACTCGCTGCCAGCAATAACCACAAAAATGCATACAAATACATTTAGAATATGTATATGTAGACGTAAATTGTATATATCGTATATATATATTTATATCACATATACATATACATATTTCTATATATATACATAATTGTGCAGCAGAAACCGCAAAAAATAAGAAGACTTAACGTTGCCGTCGGACGTAGTCGACTGCGAAACACTCTGAGACCAATAAATAATATTATCTTATAACATCGTGCCGGGTGAGTGTTTGCTCTACCTCAAAAATTGCGGAAGATATAAGCTTTTGAGATTTGAGGGCCGGAAGTGGGCGTGGCGAAAAACTATTGGAGAAGATTGCCAGTAATCTACCTTCCAAGTTTTGTAACTGTGGTTCTAAAATCGCGGTAGGCTTTTATCAAGGGCGAAAGTGGACGTAGTCCAAAATTATTTGTGTGAGATGTTAGGATTTATCGATTTTCATCATCAGGTGTATAATATCGATTTGGTATCCTCCTAGTGGACGTAATTTTACACTTTGCCTGATGCGGGTAATGATCAGTATATGTTGCAGGCTTCAAGGCACTACATTGAAGGGTGTCGAAAGAAGTTGTGTTCATACAGACGGACAGACGGGCGGACGGACAGATGTACAGATGGACAGACAGCATGACGGACAAAACCAATATACTATTATAACTTCGATACCAGAGTATAAGAACTGCAATTTGTGCATTTTGCTTCGCTGGCTGGCCAGCAATTTTCAACGCAACACTTTTTCCCAAAAATTAAACAAAACCAGTCAGCCTGCAATTACAAGTATGGCAAAAAAAGAAACCACTCTGATCTGTATTCATTTATATATACTATATATTTGTTTGTCGAGAAGAAAATTGTTGAATCAAATCTAAATTAAAGGAATGCTTTTGGCGACAAAATATTTGGTTGAAGACCAAAACAAACAACTTGAACAACTCAGCGTGGGCGTTGGGAATATTGCAAAGGATTAGCAGCACCAATGTTTTGTTTGTTTGCCAAAATTGTTGTTCATAAGTGTGTGAAGAATTTTCGCAATCAACATTAGCATGTTTGTCGAAGCAAGAAATGCAATTTGTTACCACACATCAAGATAGCAAAAACAGAGAGAAGAGAGAGCTTACCAGAGGGTTTACCACAAGTTCAGTTCGATAGACGAAACTTTATTAATTTAAAGTAAATGCTCAGACAAGCAACAACTCAGCAAACAAGCGGCGAGCAAACAAAGCACATACGTATTATGCGTAATAAATGCTCAGAAAATCGCTGCCAACTTGCTTAGGTAGCTTAGAAATAAATTGAGCATAATCATTTGACGGTTAGTGAACGTGTCGTATACGCAACGCAGCCCAAAAATCAATAATAACCTCATGACTACTAATCTGAGCGAGCGTCAGTTAATTGCTTCTGGCCAAACTGAAGCGCAAACACACCTAATGCTGCTTCACATACTCGCGTATCGATGTTATCCTTAGCACATCGGGATCAGGTGATGGACGTTGGCCTCATCCGCTGACTTATGTAAGTAAGCTGAAGCACGAATTGGCAAGGATTGCGTTATTGCACTCGACAGCTCGACACATTTCGCTAGTGGCAGCAGCAGCAAGAAGAGCAACATACACACAGCAACAACAACAACAACAACAACAAACAGAGCAGCTCATTAGATTAATGGCGCTGGTAATGGATTAGCGAGCATGGACTTTGTCATTGGCGCCAGAGCGTCTATGCCAGCCACTAAACAGCAGTTCTCGTAATTAGTGACATAGGTCGATGGACACTATGGACAACAGACGAGAAACAGACAGACAGACAGCCAGCCAACATATGTGCCACAGTTGACAGCTGTGAGCCGAGAGTCGAGAGTCGAGCTGTCAGCAGCAGCTCAGGCCAGGCCAACAATTACAACAACTACAAATACGTATTAAGTTTAAACGTGAAATGTCCGTTTAATTGAGCACTTAAAGTATCCAGGCATAAATAAGAAGTCTCAGTGTGCAAATGAAAATCCGTTGTCCAGCTTGCATGGTAAAGTTCTATAAGCACGCTCCCATACTTACTTACATTAAATAAATTATCAATAATAACTTCTGCCAGAATGCCGACTGCATTCCAATTAGGTCGCGACAGTTGGAGAAACCTTAACAGCTTAATATTAATGTATGTACAAGTACGTACTTGGGTACAGAAATGTGTTTTCGTGTGCTGCTCCGTTTGAGATTGTTTACCAGGCTCATTTGAATGACAGCCAACAAGAATAAAAAACACAGCAACAACAACAACAAATACACAATAGACCATTGTTTTTCTTTTTGCCTTGCCGAAGATTAAATACCCTGTCAGACAAACATCTAATCAGGGCATCTAGCCGAAACAAGAACAGATATTTTTAGCTGAATCTGAGTTTTTTTTTTGTTTTTTTAATTCAAATCGTATAGATTGATAAATTCTTCAATTGAAGAAAAACCCCACTAAGTTATTTTTTCTGTCCTGCAAACTAGCGTACGGTTCTACTTCAAATACGTATTTATATACGTAATAGGATGAACATGCTCACTGCAAGGGTATAAAAACATTTGTTACTCCGCTTTGCTTGTTTTTTATTTCTTTTGCTCCAGTTCTTGCAGACGAGCCGGGCATACCGAATAGAACAGCAACCAGAATTTTGGGTCGTGCCTCATATTTTGGCAAGAATTTATGCACAGTGAGTAATGAAAGTTAAGCGATTTTAGTTGTTAACTAATTGGGCCTCTGGAAATTGCTCACGAACTTGTGCCCCGCCCACGTCTTAGTTCCCACATGCGGTTAGCTGTCAAGTGCAATACACACCACTGAATTAGGAACTTCATTTCATTTACAGCTCCATCAAGTTAATAACCGTAACGTGATTTGACTCTCGGCGGCAGATTGAAACGTTTGCCACTTGCATAGCGCTGCAATAATGCAGCCATGAAGTATGCGTCAGTCAGTCAGTCAGTCCATTTGTTGGTTAGACACGACAATTCGGCCAGGTTCTGGAACACGTGCCAAACCATGACAGAAGCCTCTAAGCCCAATTTGTGTGCAGGTCTGCACGGCCTGCGTATCACATAGCTGAACATTTAGATAACCCAATTAAAATGCATCGCACGTAGAGGTTTTTTTTGTTGTTGTTGGTTTTTGGATCCACTTTTTGTATTTGCTTAAATCGGCACTAGTTTATTTTTTGCTGCTTCTGCTGTCATATTTTAATGCCAAGTGCTGTGAACTGCTTCTGGCCAGTGTCACATTTTAAATGTCATGTTGTCAATCGCCGGGACTGTCCGCCTCTTGTCAGCTTATGTGCGGTCGCTAGCCAAGCATAAATTACACAGATCGCACAGCGGGGATGCGCGAGGCGCCTACATTAAATGTTCGCAGCAATTGCCACATCGAGTTATTTGCAGCAGGATGTAAGTGGCAGTCAGCCTTGAAAGCAAAACTGAAAACAATACTCAGCAACGACACCTCACTGCAGTTGCATGTGCAAAGTAGAAATATGAGGACAGGATCAATCTTAATTGTATTGTGTGGAAAATGTAAATAAACTTTGCTAATTGTGGGAAAATGTTTTTATTTTATTCTTGCTTCAATAACTAGCTAAAGGCATTGCATTTATTTTTTTAAAATCAATACAAAAAGATAATCACTAATAAATTAACATATTTTATGGCAAATTGCTTAACTCATGCAAATAATTTTTTCACTAAAAATATTTCTTGAATACTATATTTATCAGTAGGGTCCTCATCTCTTTGTTTATATTTATTTGCTTGTACACATTAGGTATATTTACTTGCACCTCATTTAAAGGTTGGTGAACTCTCGAATATAGCGTACCATTTGAGTTTAAGTATTTTTACCTATGTTTAACATAGATGGATGTTTATAATCACCAAATTTGTATTTTTATTACTTCACAGTTTAATCATAGAAATTTTTGGTGTGAAAAGAAAACATTCCGGGTATAAAACTTTAAAAACAAATCTTTCAAGCATACAGTTAAACTATCTCGTTACGTTTATCTAACCTCAATCACATAAACGAAACATATGGGAATATATATATGCATAGTAACTTTGCCAAGACCCAAGAGAACCAACGAGATGCCAAATGTAACACACATTCAGCAAATTAGCATAACCGAGACGAATGTTGCGCATAAAACTTGTGTTATTACCCGTCTCATTTGCCAAATAAAAGAAAAAATCATCCACTCAGAATTCTCACATATAAATTGCATGAAACTCAGCACCCAGAAGGCAGGCCATAAATGTCGCGCCCATAAATGGAGCGAAAGGAAAAAAAAGACATATATAATAAAAGTAAAAAAAAGTAAATAAAAAAAAAATGCAGAACTACTTAAATTTAAATGAAATCACGTTTCATATTTGCAGACGTCGTTCTGGACTTTCTCTTTTCAAAAACGTGTAAATAACATTTTTATTGTATGTATTTATAACATTTATACAAAGTTTCAAATGTGCGACGAGCACCCACCCGGACAGACAGACAGGCAGACGGAACACAGCAGGTGTGACACTTTTTTTGGTTTCAGTTTCGGTTGCTGTTTCGGTTTCAGAGTTGGATTCCGTAGCGTGTTTTACTGACCCACTTCTGGCCTGATGCGGCATCAGAATGCAGCGGGCGAGTGCCAAGGCTCCTGGCAACATTTCTCTCTCCCACGTCTGCTGTGGTCAGGGGAGAGAGCGAGATAAAGGGGGGGAGGTATACTCGTCACATCAAGCATTTTACATTCTACATTAACAGAGCACAAGCAACTGTGCAAATATTTTTATGTGCACATAAAACAATGGACATACGGACAGGCTGCAGTCCATTCAAAACAGACAGAGAGTCAGAGTAGTCCAGCTTCGGAGCGGAACAAAAGAATTGGGCCGGCAATTCGTAGGCCATGAAATTGTCAGTGAATGTGAAATTTTAAATAAAATGATGAATTTATGTGAGTGATCAACGTGTGTGAAACGTGCAAGAATTTCACAAGCAATTCTCAACTGATTTGCGTGGGCGTGGCATGGCGCCGTGTCAGAAACAATGCTTGCATCTTTTAGATATTTCAGCTGGCACTTCTTTTGCCACTCAAGTGTTAACTGCAAAATTATGCAAATAAAGCACAGTTATCATAAAAGAACAAGCACTTTTCTTCGCAAACAATATTCAAGCCGGAAACGCTGTGCAACGCAAACAAACAAATTTTGAGAATGAATGACAATCTGCCGCTCAGCGTTGACTTAGCCCCATTCGAGCGTGGCAAAGGCTGAATATATATACGAGTATATATATATATATATATATATATATATATATATATATATATATATATTTTTTACTGTTATTGGGGCATGCTAAATGGAGCATGACCGCATACTTAAAGACCTAAGACGGCTAAATGCAAATACTGGCTAAATATATCGCTACCCTTAGCTGAACTAAAGTCATGCTCCAAGAATTGCAACATGCCATCCAAATCGGATTGTCTCTTCGCCCTCTGCCTTTGTATGCCGACGGATTACACAACTTTCAGATTGTCAATATGACTTAAGCTGCTGTCGTATTGTTGCTGTTCTGGCCGCCACTGCTGCTGCTGCTGCTGCTGCTGCTGCTGCTACTGCTACTGCTTTTGCTAACGAGCTGCTTTCGTAGCCACAGCGTCAAGAATAACAAAGCTCGCCGACGATGACTGCTACTCCCCCTCCAACTACAGCTAGGACGAGGGAAATTTTGTAATGCCTTCGCTTGGCTGCAGTGGGGCTATGGCAAATTGATTTCGATTCCGCACTGGGTGGCACAACTGACAGCAATTAAATTTCACCGTTGCTGCTAGTCGAGATTTAATTATGCGTGCACATTTCAATTAGACTTCTGCGACTGCGGCTACTTAAGCCAGTCCACCCTCCCCCGTTTTGCAATTAGAAGGTCAGGCAGATCAACTCAATTGTCAATTAGGTATTTTGCTCATACCTAGGAGCTGTGTACATAAATCAACTTAAATTGTGATGCCTTTTAATATCGAGCATACGCAGCGTGTAAAGTGCCAAATGAAAATGGCAAGCATTGGTGTGCTGACTAAATTACTTAGCACTGCCCTCATTTGCATGCCAACAACAACTGAAATAACAACAACCATCACAGCCAAGTTGACGACGACGACGACAAAACGTCGACGCTTCCAAGATTTATTAGCGCAGTTGACTTGATTTAGCTTGTTTATGTTTTTGCCAAGCAAAACTTATGGCTGAGCATTATGGCCACAAAATGGACAGCGTCGCTGGACACCACCATGCAGGTGCACATATAGATGAGTGTGTGTGTGTGTATGTATGTGTGAATGTGGTTGTGTATTATGTTGCTACAGGTACACGCAACAAGGGGGCTCCAATCTATAGCTCTGGCTGCCTGCTGATGTGCATCATAAATTATTTTGATGTGCGTTTTAGTTGATGCTGCCGTTGAAAAATCTGATTGGACGCAGCAGATATCCCCTCTATTCTGGGCGTAACTAAGGGCTGCAGGTGTTAAATGTCTTCGGCAAAGTGCTGCACATAAATCGAGTGCAGATGTGTGTGCGATAGATGCGACTTTAAACTGACAATAGCTCATTTAAATGGTCGACATTTGTTAGTGAGCTTCCCTCCTTTAATTTGATTTGAATTAATGCGCCACCAGCCAAAGGTTACACGCCTCAGTAATAACAATACCAGTCCCATTGCTGGGCTTACATCTGTCGCAGACATAACCAACTAATTCCTGCCGCCTTGCATAATCCATTAGGGTCACTTTACGTAACAGTTACTTCATGTACGAGTATTTGTTGCCGCCGCTAGCTGCTAATGTTTTTGTGTCTTGTAAATTGTTCCTTCCATCCAGCACAACAAAAACGCTCAGCAAAATGCAGTGTCATTCATCACAACAACACAAAAGAAAACAACTTGTAAGCAGAGAAGAGAGCAACTGTAAATGGGACTCCCGTAGGACACTCATTTTTGCACTTAAACGCCGAGCAACGAACCCAAACAAAAAGCCGCAAATGCACAATCATACACACTCACACACACACACACACTCACACACACACATTCGCGCTGTTGGCTTATACACTCGCCACTTGTCAGCCCTTTTGTTGTTAGTCTTCTTCTTTTTTTTTTTGGTCCCAGTTTGTTTTTTGGCACAACACCCTCGCATATATATTGCTTGTACACCCCCAGGCAAAACTGTTAAAAAAATTAAAATGCTGCTTAACAAGTTTGCAGCTTGATAAACGAGCCCGAAAGCACAGACAACACAAGGCTTGCACATTTTCATAACTGTCCCGAAAAAAACAAAAACAAAAACTCCGCTCATTCAGCCCTTCCACAAAATGCAACTCAATCGTTTATGAGCCTTTGTTTTGATTGCGAGATCATCGGGACATATTTAGGGCCAAAATGTCATCGTAATTATGTCTAAAGAATAACCAGCACAATTAGTGTAGCTAAGTGGATAAGAATATGCAAATTGAATGCAATAATAAGAGTTCGAAAGAAAACTCTGTTAACATACAGAGCAGCAAATTATTATGTGACTGATTTTTTTTGACATCATACAGAGTTCAGTTAATGAGCTGGAAGTGGTCAAGTCAATCCACATGGCCAAAATAAGTTGACATAACTGAATACAGTTCAAGTGAATGACATGGACAAATACTTATGAATATTGAATATGGAATATTCAGTTGTACAAATAACTTGGTCAAATACTTGTGATAATCAATACGAGTATATCATCAAGTTGTGCTGTGAAGTGTTTTATGAATGCTCTACAAAGTCGGTTCGGTTAGTTGTGAAAATATTCAAAAATATAATATGTGAAAGTCTTGGGTTCTCAAACCAAATTAATGTAGATAATTAACTGCGGTAGAAATCTGTTCTATTTTGAGAAAGTAAAGTTGATTGGAAATTAAGAAAGAACATAAATAACTGGGTTAAGATCTTTAAGTCAGACACTCTAACAACTTTTAAATTATTTAAACATCAAAACCTACTCAATGTCCATTTAAATAGCATAACCCTGCAAAGAGAAGGCACACAGACAAACTAGCTGAAAGCCAAAACTCAAAACTATGATTCTGGCGTCATTTCATCATCAGCAAACTTATCACAGTGTGCATTTGGAAAGGGGCCGGAAAGTGGGCCACACTTATACGGTCATAACTAATGATAATGGCTCACTTAATATGCCGGTCTCTGGAAATCATTTAATTTCCACAACCGCACACGTACAGTGTTAAAATTTGAGAGCCAGGAAGAGTATTTCAAGCATTTCAAGGGACGGCCAATAACAGTACAGTACTCACTTACTGAGCACCGCCCCGAGCACCGAGAAACAGTTAAGGATAATGAATAATGACAACAATAATAAAACTGTTGTAGTTGGGAAAATATAAATGACAACATTATTAACGGGTGGGCGGGTTTTTTTTTCCCCTCCATAACTGTCGCATGTCCATTGAAAATGATGTCATTAAATTAAAATAAAACTGACAAACACTAAAATTGGACACACCGAAACTTTCATACTCTGAAAGCTTTTTGCGCCTGATAAATTTTGTTAATCAATCATTAGACTGGCATCATTTGAAACTCTACGTTCAGTTAATTATTCCTAAGAAATCACTCTATCATTTGTTTTGGCAGAGAACGATTAATTAGGGATATGCACCTAATATTTATATATTTAAAAATATTATTTAATATTTATTACCTAGACTATCTGCAAATACTGTAACAAAGTTTACCGACACTGTTTTCAGAGGTATCATTTACATATTCACCTTAATGCGCAAATGTGAATAAAAATGATAAAAATGTTCACAGTTCAAAGAGCATGGCAAATGACCTGAGTTGAGAACAGCTAATGAGTAAAAAAAAAAAACAATAAAAAAAATAGCCAAGTAACCAGCGACAGGAAATACACAGCAACAAATACTGCAAACGGTATGATTTTTAATGAAATTAATGTTGCTTATGTGTGTGCGTTTGTGGACGACCAGGACAATGAATAATATTAAATTGAAGTGCCACAAAAGTCAACGTTACGTATGCGTGACGAGGACGACGGAAGGCGATGACGAGCCAGCGACATGCAAATAATTATCAAAAATGTATTTGAAACAACCTGGAGGACATTAGAGCACACGTGATGTACGAGCTTACAAGTAAATGGCTATAAACGTATATTACTAAATGAGTTCGTGTATGTTTCTGTATGTCTGACCGCAATCTGCAACCACACGCATTTGGCCTAATTAATAAGCCAGCCCCAAAACTTTGGATGGCTTCCGTGTCCACACGAAATGTGTCATAATTTCTATTTATGGTTAGGCATTGTGGGCACGTCGCACTTATTATGATTTAATTTAATAAATTACACAAAAAAAACCCCTCTCTCAGTGAGCTTTTCAAAAAGTTACCTTAACAGACTCAAGCACGCAATCCACGCAGATATTTTAAAGTGGGCAGCTAATTAAGTAACAATTTTCTCTATGCAAAAATTGGCCAGTTCACGCGATATTTGCCAGTGGAAATGGGAAAAAGGGTTCAGTGCCACAAATTAGCATACACATACATATATGTGAGGTTAGGTCATTACATTCATAGAGCTAATGTGCTTACATATATTAAGTACATTAGAAGCTCATTGTCACAGTTCGTATGAAGTTCTGGTAATTGAGTTTGCACAATTACTCTTTTAAAGACAAAATGAATGTGATCATTAATGTGACCACTAAGGGACTTGACATTCTGACTTGACAGGGGGAAAAATGGTTGAATTAAAAGGTTTTTTTTTTAAAGAATTATTGTTCTATGTTACACAAAGCCATAATTTTTATCAAGCCATATAAGCGACATTAAGACATAAAAATATCACATAAATGCAACACTTAAAAACAACACTTTCAAACACACACCCAAAGCCTCCAGCGCATTGACCAACCCATCAGCTAAATTAAACAACAACAATAATCATACCCCACTGGACCCTACGAGGCTTATCGAGATAGCTACGTAAGATATAAATTAAATGTGCAGCGTTCGCAATTTTATGGTAAAAGTAAGCATATCCCCAGCTTTTGTATGCACACCTAAGCGTCGTCGTCTTATAACAGGCATTTAATTCATCCCCAAGATATTTTGATACGCAGTTTAAGATGTTTAAGCTGTAGATAAAGCCCATAAAATGGAGCCGAAGCATTGTTGGTGTCGCGTCATAAAATTCAATACAATGAAATCGAAAATGCCGGCAAATGAAAACGTAATGATTTCATTTAATTATAGCAGACGCTGCAACTTGGCTAATTCAGTTAGACGGCACTGCGGAAATGCCACAAATCACTTGTGCACACTCGTTGACACTTCGCAACGAGACCAGCACAGACCAGTGCTGAGTGGCAACTCAACAGTCCGCAGCTAAGTATGACAATCTATGACTACTTCAGAAGTTTCCTTTTGCCCGTCTACATTGAATTGCCTACCATTGGAGCAGTAGGGCGAGTTGTCTAAATTTAGCTGCAACTGTTGCGCCAACTGCGCCTTTTATGGCCTTTGATCTTCAACTAAATGCTTGGCTTGGCCTGCTAGCCTCCTGGCCTTCTGTCTGTCTCTCCGTCTGTCTCTCCGTCTGTCTCGCTGTCTGTCTCTCTGTCTGTCTGGCTGGCTGCCTTGTGCTTGTGTGTCTGACTGTGGACTATGCATCCGACTGCCCATCAGCATCTTGGTCAACGCTAATTGTCCTTTGGCATTCCTTCTCATCATCATCGTCGCCACTCGGTCGTCATATGCAACAGCACACAGCTAATGCGCTTGGGAGATCCGTAACTTGGCTTCGAGCAGATAGCAACAAAAGGGCACAACAACTATTATAATTGGTATTTTAGCGTCTCTTGCGTCTATATATAGAACTCAGCATGGGCAAACGCCTTCATTATGTTGCTCAAATTACAGTAATTTGATTTTAAGTACACACTGTATGTGATTCTGTTAATAAATCCAAAGGGGGCGCGTCTTACTTACATATCCGCAAAATACAGCATTAAGTTGCGAACATAGTTAAATTTCAGCAGCCACATAATTCACAACAACTCATAAAGTGCTACACACACACACACATTTCAATTCGCTATTCACCTTCAATAATTCAACGGAAAGTAGAAGTGAGCAACATCTGCAGTACCCAACGCGCTTTAAATGCAAATTTTATTGTGCATAAATTAATGGATGAAAATAAAAGCTATGAGCTATCAGCAAAATGAAGAAATCACCTGGTCGCACAATTAGCATAAATAGCTAGTCATTTTTTATGCTTATTAATTATACTAAGGAGAGTAAGGAGTGCGTTTACCAATTATCCGATTTATGTTGTCCTGTTTATAACTTGTTAAATTCAATACATACCAAACTTTAAAGCTTGCAATCCACATACTCGTACAACAACCCACTCACTTACACGCCACACACCAGTTCTGGCCAGGCACATCATGACAAAGTTTGCGGTTCCTTATCGCTGTGGAGCCATCTCCTAGTATCTGGTGCGGCATAGTTTAGCTGAGCAGTAGCAGATCGCCTCAAGCAGCTTCAAGCGGCGCTTCTTGGAAGCTGTCAACGCTGTGAGCTTAAGCTGAGGCTGATAAGAATCGCACTGGGCACGACTTGGGCAGGTCGTGTGCTCTGACTCTTTAAGTCTGATTTATAAGAGTTCAAATTAGCACGAGATCAGAGCTTAACTTGGGCATTTGAATATTGTCTAGTTGGGCCAGTGAACCGGAACTTCAAGCTTACGTTTTGATATACTAAGAATTAGCACAACTAAATATTTGTGGTTCTTTAACTATGTCTTTTGCTGGCACCAAGTCAGATAAAAAATAAACCAGACGGGGAAAAATGTATGTCTTTCGAAAAGAAGTCACTGAACAATAAGCCATTTATTTTGTTGTAACAAAAACAAAAGAGAAATTTGCTACAACATTTCGTTTCTCTTACTATTTATATTTCCATTTTGGTAATTAGAAACTCGTATGTACACAGAATACATTTATTAAATGGAAATCTGCAAAATTGTGAGTCACACCTAAGCGTAATAAAAGCTTTTTCAACTTACATCTCAGCTCAGACTAAAAATGTTGAAGAGCCTGATTGTATGTGATGCCAATCTTAATAGCACAATCTATGAGAGCATTTTGGGCCGGTGCCCGAATACAAAGCTATTAAATCAGTTAAGATTTAATTACAACGCCCGTTTGTCTTTTCAGCTAACCGGTTTTTACCGTTGATGCTGCTCAAGTTCAAGAGCCAAACCGATAAACGACTATGTACACAAGCACTCACACATAATGGTATTTATATATATATTTTTATTATTTTTTTCCCGTCTCTCTGAAAACAATAAGCTGACTGCCGCCACTGGTTCAATTGTATATCATAGATACGTGCGAAACAGTGGCTGAAGATATCGGTGTTGGCGGATTTGCTGCGAAGCCGGCAAATTGTCGGTCAGTAGCACAAAATTTGGGCAGGGTGTGCGTAAATAAACAATAACAACAAATTACAACACCAATATGAGCGGAGTGCGACAAGTTTATAAAAATTCAGTGGTCGTCGCGGCTGGGGCAAGTTTTTGCACTGGATTTACTTTTAATGACCTGTCTCGCTATATGCATATATATATATATATATGTATACTCGTATATATAAAGCTATATGTCCATTTGGGTACAGCCCTCGCAGCGTCTCGCTTGGATTGTTTTCATTGTGTTTCGCTTATGTTTTCGCTTCTGTTGGCGTTGTTTTGATGATTTCTCAATAATAATTCAATTCGGTAGAACTTTCTATTAGCAACATCGTTATCGTTGTCATCGTCCTCATCAGCATGCGCTTTAAGAGCCCAACGGTGAAAGTTCTGTGTGACCAGCGCCATTCTGGCCATGGCCAATTCCCGTCAAGAGTGTACGTTGCCTCCCAAGAATCTGGTCAAGGCCCCGGACCAAAGCTTACCTTACGCAGAATACTCGAATTCAAGTGTTTTTCGAACGTTAAGTGTCTGGTTTTTTTATGCTGTGTGATTTTTGAGAATTTCTTTTGATTTGCTTATTTTGGCAGCCTTAAAGTGAGCTCATACAAGACAAACACAACAATTTACTTAACTGTATCTAAAATAAATTGTTTAATTTTATTCGCTTTGATAACCGCAATCTGTGTATATGTCATGCTTCAACATGTTGTTTTCTTTATTATTCAATTCTGCGTTGCCAGCTTGCCAGCCGTTTGAGAAAGCCGAAACCCATGACTCATGGGAGGCTGTGGCACTTGTAAATTACGAAGTCTTGTCTTCTTAGGAACATAACGTAAGCTCGCAATTTCATTTAATTGTCACCCTCTTAAAGAGGCAATGTTTATTAGTTCGACAAATGGGGTTAAATTGTTGCGGTTTTATTTTCTTTATTTTCGGGATTGTTTTTCTTACATATTTAGGCCGCTTACTTATTGCCAAAAGATGCTCAACTGTAGTCGCTGTTCTGACTTACATAACATAAATAATGATTACCGAAAGGAATGCAACGATCAACCAGGAAACCGATTCTTTACATTTATTAATGAGCGCAATTAACACACAAAAAATGTGTTAAGATAAAATTACAGTTAGTCATATCAATATGTCACATCAGGCAAGTTCGTCCTATAATGCAATGCATAATACGAGTATATATCAGTTATGGACCGACTACAACCATTTACAGATGCTACATTTTTGCATTTTATTTTATAGCGCAAAGAAAATATTAAATAAAATGTTTCACAAATTGTTTAACCCAAAAATAATTGGACAAATGATTTGGCACACAAAATGGTCGAGCTAAATAATATTAATAAAATGAAAATCTTCGCCACCATGGGACGTACCCAAATTTGAAAAGGAGCAACACATTCTTAATGGAAAATCTGTGCTGACGTCCCGCAGTCAGGCAAAATATTAGAATAGGTAAGGGAACTGGAAAATGCTTGGCGGTGAGGCGTGGAAATATTGAAAATGTGAGTATTATGATAATTTAATGCGTGTGATTATTGAAAATCATAATAATATTTTTATGGGGGGCCGCACATTTTTTTCTTATACATATATATATATTTTTTTTTTGCCCCCGGGGACAGAAAGACGTGAAGCAAGTCGGTGTCGAAGTTGAAGTGTTGCTCATGTTGTTGTTGTTGGTGTTGTTATCGTTGTCGCATTATTATTGTTATTACCAAGACACATTTATTTGATCAGTGCCAAAGTACCAATAATTCGAAACAATTTATTATTTTAGCATTTGTATATCAGACACACACACACACACACACACATACACAGAAGCACACACGCTTACACGCATGTCTCTGCGCACTGTCCTGACTACTTACGAATGCAAATCACGTTCGCGCGTAAAGAGCCAAAACAGCAGCAACAACAACAACAACGACAACAACAACAAAAGCTGGCAGCAGCGGTCACAGCCGGCACCTGTGCCATGTGCTGAAGCTTAAGATACAGATACAAAGATACACAGATAGGTCGATGCACAGTTAAAAATGTGCCCCATTCCGACCTATATACGGCGACAACAATATTGAAATTTTCAGTCTCTCTCGCATGGACGTTTATGACATGATAGAAAGGAAATCACAGGAAAATCTCTCTGCTATGCGTAGATAAAAGAGAATTTAAATTTTATATCGGCGCCCAGAGGAAGTATTTCGTTAAAGTGAGAACTCGCAAAAAAAAAGCATTTGTCAAAGCTTTCACCACAACGCATTTGGAATTAATTTCACACAGATTCTTTTTTATCTTTATGTTTATGTGAAACTCGTCGAGAGGATTTCAATTTGACGAAAAGGAAGACGAACTCAAATCGATGCACGTTCATCGCCGATATGACAAAATTGGCCAACCGTCAAGCTTTGGGCGACTTAGAAATTCGCCACGCAGCAGCCACACTAGGAGTAGCATGGGTCTGGGTCAATGAACTGAACCAAATTTAGGCTTGAGCGATTTTAAGACCAAACTGTTTATGTTCATCTAATTAAAGGCATATGAATCACATGTTGCATTGCCCGAGACGTCGCTCAGCCAGCGCTGAGCGATAAGTTATAAGTGAGGCAAACAACAACAAAAAAGAACAATCATTTTCCGCCATAAAACACACAAAAACAGAGAACAAAACGAAAGGCAACGCCAAATGAGTAACTGCGAACAGAGCCACAGCCAAACAAAACAAACAGCTGAGGGCAACCCCAGCTGCGACTCGGAGTCGTAGTCAAGTGGAGCTGCTGCTATTGCTGCTGCTGCTGGTATTGCTGGTGGCGGTTGACCAATCAAGAAGCGCAAAGACAGCGCCAAAAAAGACGACACTGCTGACCAACAAGACACAGCACAGAACATTTTTGCCCACTTTTGGCCAAAGAAGAAGCCGGCAGAAACCAGAATCGAAGAGAGAGTCACCGGCAAAACCACAAACGCAATTCGCAAAGCCAATCGCCGGCAGCGACGCCAGCGTCTTGAGAATCTCCCCTTTGAAAGCAGAAGTTCGCTTACAATTTATGTCAGACGCTGCGACGTTAGCGTTGACGTTGACGTTGACGCTGACGTCAACGCGACGCTGACAGCGACGCAGGGCTGTTGTTGCGCAAAAGTGAATTAAAAGCTGCGAAAATTGGTAGCGTCTCAGTTCAGCAACAGCAGCGCTGTTAGCCAAGGCAGCCGCGCAGTCGCGGTCGCAGTCGCCGTTGACTTCGCCTCAAGAACATCATTATCATTAACATTAGCCGCAGAGGCCAAAAGAAATTTGCGCCGACTGATTTGGCGCTGCGAGCGGGACACGAGGGTATATAAGAACCTGGCCCTGCCAACCATTCAGCAAAACTCTCGTCTCGGTCACGCGTGCGCCGTTCCAGTTAAGCTCTGGACTTGTGCGCCTCACATCCTGCGGCAGGATATGCGCAACGCTTTTGTGCAGTGAATTGCAAAAAACAAAATAACACTAACTAACTGGCTTGGCTCTGCAATATAACGATTATTATACTCGTATTTGTGTAAAGTGAGAAACGGCAATTATCAATTTATTGTGTCAAAAACAGTGTAAAAAGATTAACAAACAACTGAAAAATACAAATTTGTTAAAGAAACTATATCATTTTGTTTTAACGGTGAGTGTAATTTAAAGTTTAATTTAAAATTTAAATAAAAAATAGAAACACAAATTTAAAATAAAGTTTGTCTTCTTCAATAACATTACAAGCAAAAGTTTTAAACTTCGCACTTCACTGTTTAAGATCCACTCAAGAATTGCAAGCAGTGCTTAATTGATTTGATTGTGTGGAAGCTTTTCTAAAATTTACAACCAAATGGTCCTTTAAGTGCCACCCAATATGCACATATACATACAGACACACACACACACACACACACACAAATATACAAAATTAAGCACACAGCACATTAACTTAACTGAAATGAAATGAAAACGAGGCAACCTTTAGATGCCACTAAAAGGTCCAGTTGTGCGTGTAGCCAAAAAGAGTGCCTCTCGCATCGGCATTTATCTCATTTTATGTCATTCAAAAACCTTCATCAACGCGGCTCCCGCCATAAAAAAGGATCCAGTGACTGTGCTGTGCTGCGTTGTAAAAACCGAAAGGGCTGTCAAGGCACCGCTTTCTGCTCAATCAAAACAGCCAAAGACAGAGACAGAGACAGGGACAGGGACAGCGAGAGATAGTGGATGTAAGAGAGTGTGAGAGATATAGATGGAGAGTGAAACCTCAAAGTCCGAATGTAGCTCAGAGCCAAACAAAGCCATTAAACTACAGCACTTTAATAGACTTTTATTGTTGAGCAGCTCAAGACACGCACAACTAAGAGTCAATTTGGTAACAGGAAAAAAAAAAAACAACAAAAAAATGAAGGAAAAAAACCAAACAAATAGGCAATACAAAAAAAAAAAAGACTTGCACGCATTTGAAGTTAAAGGTCCCAGCGTTGCGACCCGATGCTTCATGGCCATCTGCATCCCTTAGTCCATCATAGTGGAAACAACAATGTAATGTTTAATTGACACCATTGTTCGGGCAACACTTTTTGCTCCATTTAACAGCATGGATTGCTGCTCGCTATGCACGCTGACAGGCAACGCAGATAACGACCAGAAGGGTGTGCATAAGAGGGGTTGAGAGAGGGGGTATACCACCACTGCCCATGTCAGTGGCCAGTCCATCAGTCACTTAGCCCGCGCGACTTTTGCCGATGCCAACAATTTTGAAGCAGTGGCACAGTGTGGAGCAGCTAGTGTAACGCTGACAGTGTCCAGTCAACAATTCCTGGCACGTCGTTCAAATTATTATTATTCGCAAATCGCTACGGGATCTACAGAACTCGATGTCCTACTCTCCAACTTTGGGCTGCCACTCGACTAGACAATCAAGAAATTTAAATTTGATTCGTTGCGCAAACTGGCCAAGCAGCAGCAGCTACAGCAACACTGCGCACTCAAGTGTCAAATGTAAGAAGAAGAGAAAAAAAATATATAGATATATATATATATATATATATATATATACATATATACGCACTTCAATCGAAGGAATCATGCGCCGCCAACATTGTTGAAAACTTTTTTATTGTCCATTCCCATTCCCCTTCCTCAGGCTGTCCGCTTCGTCCGCTGGACATTTCTTGTAATTCAGATTCTTTTTCAGTTTTTGTCTTCCCTTTTTTTTGCTGCCTGTTCGCATTGCCAATTTGCTTGGCATTCTGCTTTAGTTTTCAGCGATTTTCATAAATTAAATTGTTTGTCGCAGGACAACATTGCCAGCATTGACATAGCCATGGAAGTTGCTCAGCGGCGACAATTTTGACATCTCGTTTGACATTTGCGCCGATTTATGTATGCACTTGACTGTGCTCTTGTGTCTAGTGTATAGTGTATAGTGCCTAGGTAGCACTCAGTGCCGCCCATAAATCAGTCAGTGGGCGTGGCATGTCAAGGCCTTTGGCGTACATTGAACGCTCCCCACTGAACGATTTCCAAATGTGCGCGTTATCCTTTTGTCTGGTTCTGCACGTCAGCAATTTACTCTGGTGAGGCGATGAGGCACACACAGGTGAACGACTCCTCTTCCTCTTCTTCCCCCTTGCGCTGCTTGGTCCCTCGCTGCCTCGCGGCTTTCTGGCTGCGTGGCTGCGCCCCAGTTGATTAATGTTTATGAGCTTCATCTGTTTAATTTGAGTTTTGGGAACGACGGCGACACCTTTCCCCACGGATGGCGCCTACTTGAAGCATTATTAATTTAATAAGCAGCTGTACGCTAGGAATTGAGATATTTGCTTAAGCCATTTAAAGCCTTTAATTAAAGCATTTAGTACGTAATGTGTTTAAGTACATAAGTTACGCATACGCAACGTGTCCGTATTTCAACTATGTATAAATTCGCACGCATTAATTATAGCACTTTCTTTTATGCTACCAGCTCATTTGCATAGATATACATCGTGAGAGCAAACCCAAAAAGAACACCACCAGCATAATATATATGTCTGTATACAAGCCGAAATGAAATTCTGGCTCTGGCAAACAGGCCATAATTTATTAATTTAAATTCCACACAACAACAACAACACATATTATGCTTTAATAATATGTGCACAACTTAAAAAAAAAAAAGAAGAAAAGTGAAATGATTTCTGGGCTTTTTGGTCATTACGCATTCTGATAGCTATCAACAGCTCGTTGTGCTGAAGCCATAACTGCTCACTTGTCACTTAGCTGGCCGAAAAATTATGCTAATTTTATATGTCAATTATCTGCCAATAAGCAGAAGAAATGGGGGTGGCATGGACGGCACTTGCTATGTATATTTTTTTGGGTTACTGGGCCCCTGACCGGACTCGGTCTCGACTGCGACAGAAGTTGCTGCTCATGTGTAAACATGATTTGTGCCAGTCAAGTGGGTAGCTCTTCTTCCTGAGCCTATGGACTACCATTTGCATATTTTGTGTTTTATGCAAATTAATTGACTTTGGCCCAATAAGAAAATCACAATAAATACAGCAAGCATCACGCTGTGAATCAAGACATTGATATACCCACTGGGAAACCAATTAAAAAAATAAAAAGCCCTCCATAAAATGCAGCAACTCATTGTTATTGTTTACGACGGCGACCCAATATTGAAAATGCTTTGATATCATGGCTGTGCTTTAATTAGCCCAGCTCAACTCAATCAATCAAGAACAAAACATAAGTATGCATCAAGATATTGGTGTCAAGCATTTCACAAATTTGGCATGCTCCGTCAGCTGAAAGAGGGCGACAGGCTTTCTCTACATCTGAAATTCGAAGCACTCGCTCTTGACGGTAATTCACAAACATTTAACAACAAAACAATGTGGCTGCGATATACTCGTACATTCATATATACACATATATCAAATATTTCGAGACTCTCACACTAGTTGATTACATTATCTACACAATTCGCAACTTACTACAACTTCAATTAGACTTGGGGAAAAAGTGTGTAACGAGGCATGCTGGGCACGAGCAAACAAACAAATTGCTATACAAACACAAATAAACAACACTGTAACTTGCTGCCATTGTTTTTTGCCTTGGCAGCAACATAAACAAAATTGGCAAACCGCTCGTATTATTCAATTAAACTTCAACTTGAACTCCATAAAATGCAAACAGCAGCTGACACGCGATTGCCATATGAAGTAATCGATTAGGCAGTCAACGCGATATTTGCCAATTGTATATGTATCTGAAATTTGTATCTTCTAGCCCTAGCTCTCCAGCAGCACTTGGAGAAAGTCAAGTTGTTGACTTTTTCGGCCACACCTCTGGAGGCCAACAATGAGGCAAGATAAAAAAAATTCATAAATCTCTGGTCATGTAATATGTGAGCGGTTTCTCAAAAAATTCTCATTCTATGAATCAGCATTTTGTTGCTTTTGTTACCGATTTGCAGCTGCTACATATACATACATACATAATGTATGTATGTGAATGGTGCTCGAGCCACTTGTCGGCGGCTGCTGTTGCTGCCCAGCAGCCAGCCCAGCTCAATTTGCTAGGGCCAGAGAATCTTCGAGTGTGTGCTGGTAACAACAAGTAGCCAATAGCTAGTAGCTAGTATCAAGTAGCTTAGCAACATGGCAAGCAAATTACCATAAAATTTACATAAAAGCTTCCGTGTAAAATTTATTTAGAACAAATAAAAAAAAGCAAACTGCACCGCAATACTGGACACTACATTTTGCTCAGATCCCTCCGGTCGTCGGTATAGGCGGAAACCAGGAAAGGCAAAGACATAAACATGAACAGCATCAACCGATATCCCTAACAATTGGCAACAGGTGTAAGGCAAGTCGTGAACCAAGAAAGACACAGAAGGATGTCGATTGACCCGTCCCTTATCTAATAACAACGGCGACTTGACAGCCCAAAATGGCAATTGCACAGACGAAGTCTGGAGTGTGGAGTGTAAAGTGTGAAGTGTGAAGTGTGAAGAGTGAAGCGGTATTCTGGACACGCTAAACACGTGCCTATCACTGCGAATAGGTCTTAAGTTCTTCCGAGACATGCCTGACAATTTGGCTAACCCAAAAAGTCGGCTGGTGTCTTCGATTGTCCGATTTGTTGTTGTTATTGTTTGAACCAATCTGGGTTTAGTCTGTCAATGTTTGCGAGTGTTCGTTACGTGTTTGTTACGTGCCAGGACCTCGTCTTGTCCTTGTCCACATTTACAGTCCGTTTGGGGAAATCTACGAAATTGTCGCACCAAATGCGACACTCAAAAGACAACCCATTTTGTATTGTGCAATTCCCCAGAATCGACAGCAAGAGAGGCAGAGATACGGATAAAGAGAGAGAGAGAGAGAGAGAGAGAGAGAAATATAAAATAGGCAGCTCATTGTTAAAAGCATGCCTCAACTGTAACTAACACAACAGGCAACTTATGATTATGGCCAATACCAACTGAGGGAGCAAATTAAGTAATTATGCAGTTGACTTGCCGTTTTTGCAATTGCCAAAGCGCTCAGCGTTCATCAGACCTATTTAAGCCTTTTTCGCAGCACATTTTCCCTTCAGTCATATATGCATGTGTATGCAAATGTGTTTGTAATATGTGCATGCATGTGTATACACATACCAATTTCGGGCATTGGCCAAAAAGTGCAATGGCATTGACTGGGGTGGAATATTGGCCATTGGCAGCATGTTCCATTTTGCAGACATTGGCAACGTTTGTCTATAACAGAGTTATAGCTACGCTTGCAACAGCATGACAATTTCGATAGTTTGGTAATGGTGCTTCTGGCTCTGGAATCCAGACTTAGTAACGGCAGGAAAAATGCCTGAAATGTGCCAAAATCTCTCGGTATGGATGCCTGCAAATGACGCGATATCTCGAGTTGGGAGTTAGCCCGGCAGTCAATAGTCAACTAACTGCATCAACTGCCTGCCAAACACGACCGGTGACTCTTTACCCTCTCCCCACACTTGCTCTATCACTATCACTGCCCCCTCTGCCTCACTGTCTGTGTCTGTATCCCTGGACGTGAACATATACCGATATCGATATAAGGCATTACCTGCTAAACTGTTTGGCAGCATCACAGGTAGCATGTCAAACAGTTTTGCAATTGTTTCGAAATTGTCTCTTGTGCAAATGCAATTTTCTTCAATTTCATTTGGGCGGACATTGGATGTTGCAACAGTGGCAGCCACTGTTGGCCCATAGCCGACCAATGCTGTGACATTGTCTGCCAGCTGGCAGCAAAAGCAGCAGTAGCCTCTCGCAGCAGTCTCGAGTTTGAGTCTGAGCCAGTTCCTCAGCTCTGCTCAGTTCAGCTCATATATCTAAAGAGACTTTAATCTATTACATAGTACAAAGAGTTGTAGATTTGTTTTCTGAAATGTAAGCATGACATTTAAGTTATTTTGCTTCTCTTTACATTCAACTACTTTTTCAAAGTTGCTTTGGGGAAAGACATAGGACATCCAAGGGACATTGAAGGCCCAACCAATTGACAAGTTGGGCGTTAGGGCAACCATTGCACAAATGGGCGTTATTTACTTGTAGCATAGGCAATGGATGTGGCAAACAGATAAAGTTGAACTGTATTCTCACAAGCCCATTGTGCCTTGTGTCAATTGACGTGAGTCAGCAGAGCAACTCTGGGCATTGTCTTTACTTAGATTTGGACTCAATGTCATTTCCGGCATGATGGTTCTAAATAAAGGTTACAAGTATAAATGCAATTCAGTTGCCTACCAAAAACAAATGTAGGAGTTAATCCCTGATGTGATGTCTGTTTGTCATTCTATCAAGGAAATTGTGAATATTGGATAAAAATATGACACAATATGGTTGAAAGCATTTTTTTAAGGACACTGAGCGGCAAATTCAGCCTGCCAAAAAAAATTAAACGTTGAGTTTACATGCATATGTATTAATTTACTATCATCGTGTATACGGTTGAAATATTCAAATGTCATTGAGGGCGTTGCAGCACGGTTATGTCAATTACCAGCTTAAAATTCGTAAATATTTATTACACCAAGCTTATGGTCACAATAATAAATATATCAAAGCAAAAATCCCCAAAAAGAGTTAAAACAGAAAAGGAAAATGAAGCAGCAATAAAAACAGCAGAGAAACGATATTATACGACCAGAATCACATGAACAATGACCCAAAGTTGACATAATAAAACGCACATTCGAGTATGTAACTAGTGAATCAACAGCCGGAACAGGCGGCAGGGCAATGGCAATGGCAGCCAACGATGGCAACAGCCGGAACAACAAGCCGCAGATGCCGCAATGCATGCACACCGAGTCCAAAGGGCCGCAGAGAAATGTTATTAAAAAATATATATATATACGTGTGTATATAACATGTGACAAAAACACAAGTATCATAAAAACAAAGACGAGTAAAAAATGAAATCATATAAAAGACATCAATGGCAAACTATTGGATTTAAAAGCGGTTTAAATTGGCTAAGAATATGCAAGGGCATGGCTCATAAAATTTGCGGTTTTCATAAGAAAACTAGCATGCCAAGATTCCCCAAATGTGGCCGAGATCAGCTTAAGTTCCATGCATTGACCATTTCAGTTGCTGAACCCATCCTTCAATGTGACGAGTGCTCAAGGACGAAGGGAAATATTTTTAACATAAGCTGCAGTAGCGGCAAGAGCAGCAGCACACAGTCACTGAATACATTCTACGTGAAGGTAATTCAAAGTTAACGATGTGTAAATACTTGGTAGTTTAAAGTGCTGGAGCAAAGCCAAGGAAGAGGCTGGAGGAGTAGAAGGTGCTTTCTAACCTAAAACCACAATTATGGCAACAGGGTGCAACCACTGAGGCTAATGGTGGCCTGCTTGCAGCAGCATCACCAGAAGTAGCTTTACCCTCGCCCCTCCCTGACTCGCTGAACAGTCTTTAACTTATCATAGAATTACTTAGCTATCTGCACAGCATCGTCACAAATGATGCCCAAAGCTATGATTTGTCCTGTTGCAGCAGTGCTGGTAAATTGCAAGCTGCACAAATGAGACACATTGTAGCCAAAGGAGGGCAGCACTGGACCTGCACAGAATACCAGCCGCAGCTGCACACACACACACACACACACACACACACACTTACAGCCTTATAGACAACCACGACAATTGCCCAGCAGCTATGTATTAACACCCGGCCGTAGCGCATAGTCAACTTTTATAACTTCTTTGCCCCGTCTGTAAGCAGAGAAATATCAAGAGTTCTATATAAAAAAAAATACATAAATTTATTATTGTATTATTATGGCACGGCAACTAGTCGTATAACGACCTTGAGCCGTACTTGACTACGTGATAGCTCGAAGCGCAGTTTTGCAGGACGTCAGCTTCAGCCGACTGCGCAAGACAATAAATTAGCAAATGACTGCCTAGCCGGGCAATTAGATCGCTTTTTATTATAGTTTCTACATCTTTTTTTGTTGCTGTTAATGTTGAAACCACAACTATAATGAGCGCAAAGCCTGAGTTGCAGACGTAAATTCAATTTAAGTTAAACGCTGGCACCTCACTGAGCTTAAGTCCACCACTATCAGATTTACTATTTATAAGTCATTCATAGCAAGGGGCTTTTAAATTTGTGGGCCATTAAGTAAGCTTAGGGGCGTAACGCATATAGTTAATCTATGCAGGGCTCTCCCTTTAAACTCAGGCACGCCCACACGCGTGATTTAATGAGTTTTGTACTCAATCCCAACCGATGCTTGCTGATTTATGCCTAATGACTGGGCCAAAATCATGTGCGAGAGCGCAGCTCGAATAAATACAAAACTAAATTGCTTGAAATAAAACTGTAGCTGGTTGGTGTCGGGCAACTTTAAACCAGGGAAGCAGAGCGGGGCAGTGGGGCTGCTGGGTATCACATCAAGTGAGCAAAACAGATTTGTCACAAGACCGCAACAGCCAGTAAATCAGCATAAAGGGCGAGTGCAAGTCAAAACATTTCAGAAATTATGGCCAGGCCAAAGAGCGGCCGCAACAACAGCCGCAAAATGGGAAGGGGCTGCCAATGGTATGGTGGGAGCGGATAGTGCTACAATACACGATAATTGCTAAAGAGCTGGGTGGTGGGTGGTGGGTGTCTGGCCGGGCCAATGAGAATTGCCAAAAACTCACAAACAAAAAAGAATATAGAACAAATACAAGAGATACAAAACTCAGAGACGGCAGCAAAATTGTATAAGTGCAATAATTGCCGCATTCATATGTATGCGAGTGGGTGTGCGGGTGTGTGTGTGTGGGTGCATGCGCAGTGCAACACAGTGTGTGTGTGTATACATTTGTGGGTATATAAGTAGGCATGCACAAAAGATGCAAATCAGTGGGACAGCCGGACCACAGTGGACAGACAGACGATTGTGCAGAGCAACGGACTTGCCGCAACGCTGCCAACATAAATAAGTTGTATGGCTCAGCCGGCGCTAGCAGCTTAACCTCTCGACCATGCCACATGCCCCTTGCACACACACACACACACACACACACATACACAAAACGAGCCGCATGGTATTCATAACAACAACTACAGCAGCCAGCATCACTAGTAGCTCTGCATAGGCTTGAGTAGGATGCGACTTGCTTGTGCATTGTACTGTACATCATCCAAAATGTGGATGTGGTGGAGACGCTGCATAGTTGAGGCATGAGAGCATAACAAAACAGCTTATTGTTGCTGTTGTTGTTGCTGTTGCTGTTGCTTGTTGCTTGTTGCTAGCTCACTTGAGCAGACAGTGGACCAGCCACTGACACTTCCGTTTGGGCTTTGTTTTTACATTTTTGGACTGCACATATGTATATACATATATATTGGTATGTAGAGCAGCATATATTCATACATATTTGCATGGGCATGTGGTATGCTTGGCTTGAAGCATTGTCGCCAAAAACAAAGCAATTAAAGGCTTTAACTTGGACCTGGACTTGCCTCACAATTTTATTGGAGAAGTTGTAAATGCTTCATGGATTATTTATGGCCGATCTTTTTGGTGCTTATTAAATAGTTGCATTTAGAATTTATACATTGTACGTAAGGCACACACCAACGGCACATTGAATAATAATTTTTGGCATCACACACAATTTACAACTTTTGCCCTTCACTCGGTATTTACATATACAATAAGTTTGGTTTTCCTACACAAATTTTCTAAGTGGTTGATATATATTTTTGTAAATGCCCCTTAACAATGCCCTGAAATGGCAATAAAATGTAACCGAAGTGACATTACCTTTATACCTTTGCCTTGTTGATGTAAAGTGAATAAATAAATTTAGTAAATAGTTGTCCATGTGGCAGAAATAAAATAAATGGCATAAGAGCTTGAGTAAAGTCTATGCACATGAGAGCATGATATAAATTGGGTAATTCTTTAATTAAAGCTATAAAACTGTAAGGTTCACTTAATGCAAATGTGTCCAAATTGGATAAAAGTTTTTTAAGCAACACAGATTACATTGAATATGATTTAACAGTTCTGCAGAATTTTGACACGTGTTCGATGTAGTACGCTTATCGAAGAGACCCATCAACCTTTTTACAACGACCCTTTTTTTTAAAGATAAATCCAATGGTAAATATATGATGAAATAGGTGGGGAAATTGGGAGTGTACAAAACGTTCATCAGTGATTTTTGTCAACATTTATTCAAATAAATATAAATTGGTTAAATTTATGATGTCTTTTTTCACCTTCTACTCGTATATATTTATATACATGGGCTGATATCCATTTCTTTTGTGTTTCACACATAACTAGTAAGATTTTTTATTTTCTCTCAAGAATGTTTCAACACAATTATGTAATTCTTTGCTTGTGGTTGCCATCAGCAACTCTCTGCTATCCTATTTAAACTCCAGTTCTGTATGCGAGCAATAAAGTATGCCAGGTTTCATGTCTAGTATCCCACTCCACACTCCTCCAAATCGTTTTAAGCAGTTCTATGGGCGTAGTGCATGTGACAGCATGCGGTTTCTCTCAAGCATGTGGTGTTTGTGGTAGAGTGTGTATTCGTGCGTTCCTTGTCGGGCTACTTATGCTTTGGCAATACGTTATGTCATCTTGACACAAACATACATATATATACATACATACATACATATTTGTGCCTTTGTCTTGCAGCAATAAAGCAAATAAAAGAAAACAGCCAAAATCAGTTAGCAGCAAGTGGTGTGTGTAAGTGAAAAGCGTTAAAAAACGAACTGCTACAGAAATGTCCTTCAGCAATAATAGAAGCCACACACACACACACACACATTTACAAAGCGAACGTTGTGTTTTTGTGTAATACGCTTATCAAATGCAGCTAACCGGCTGGTTGACATGTTCACACATGGAATAACTGGGTGAACTACATCATCAAAGTTTATGCTTTTCATAAATACCATATTCACATAAATAAGTGGCCAAATATTACATCAGCGTAAGGATTAAAACAATATTGTTGCCATGACACGAACATGAAGCCGCGAAGTGTGTTCCAGACTTATTCAAAAGTAAATGATTTTTAAATGCAATTTCACAAATGTTACTCTTCATTTTATAATCATACATATATATATATATATATATATATATATATATATACGTGTGCTGTGTTGATGTGCATCTGTATCAATATCAAATTTTTATGTCCAGTCAAAACATAAAATTTGTAAGGCCACTTTGATTTGCTATGTAGCATAGGCCAACGTCCAATCTTATGAAATTGCGTATAAAATATTTATGATTGTAAAAAAGGCAAAAAGAAGCAACCAAGCCTGACCCCAGAGGCTATGACTGTCTGGTTTCCTCATTCTGCACCGCTCCTCTTATCTAAACGGACTGTTCATCTCATCCATATCGTCGCACACTCACTGAGCCACATCCACCCGCACTTATACACACATACGAGTATGTATATACTTACATTGAGCAGTCACATAACCGACAACATATTTTGCCCCACTTGCATACTTCTGCGACCTGCATGCCAAAAAATAAAGAAAGAAAAAAGGTCCAACAATTCCTAAGTTTATACACAAGCAGCTGGCAGCAACATTCTATGGGTTGTTGTATGCGGAATATAAGTTGCCTGTACTCTTGACCAACTTTATCGACAATTTGCTGATCACACTTCATTTGCGAATAGTTTATTTTAGAATGTAATAGAATTATGTATATATTTTGTTCTACTAATATTTTGCACAAATATAGCTGAATACAATTCATAAAATATTTCGAGTTGGGCTAAGCTTGATATCGATTAAAATCCACATATTTCATATAACCTATAAGCGATCTTTCGGTACAACGCATTCGAATATTTTTACTCGGCTAATATTTCCTTTGAGTTTTAGAAATAGCCGTTTGCAGCGTATAGAAATAGCCGTTAAGGGCGAATTTCTTGTTCACTTGTGCCTTGCCCTTGGCTTTTTACAGGATAATCTCGGCTCGTGCATAGCTGTGATTATAGAACGATGCATTCTTCGACGCACTGGCATGCGGACAATGTCAGAAATATGCTCGGCACAGGGGCTGTGTATTCGTGTTTGTCAGTCAGTCGGTCGATTCAAGTATTGGTCATATTCGCATTTCGAAGTATCGTTCTAGGTGCTCAACACAAATGGCAATACAAAATATGACAACATTTGTCCAATTGCCAAAACACACAATTAATGTAATTACAATTCTAGCATGATGTGTGTGTGTTTGTCAATATACTACAAATTTGTCAATTTCAATATGATTCTTAAGTGTTTAATTTAATGTTCAAGTATTTGAAAGTTAACAGAACATTTCTATCTTTTAGTTTCTTATCTCACACACCACTTATAGTAATTGCTTTGACATCTCAATTGAACTGAAAAATGATAAATTAACCTGAATGAATTAAAGCGCATGTTAATTCGTTGTGGTTATCAACTCAACGTGATTGAAATTGGCAATTGCTTTCATTTTTTATTAATAAACTTTTTGGTAAGCTTTTCTGCGAGTCAATGAAAAAACAAACCGAATTCAAGATAAGATTTAAAACTTTAAATTTATGCAACAAATTAATAAATAACTAATTTCGCAATTAGTTCGTCTAATTGTGATATGGTATTCACGATTTATCAAATGAATTGCGAATGTTATGCAATTTAATTAAATTGAGGTTTGAGACTGCAATCTACCTTAAACCAGAAATCTGCGTCGTGTATCAAAGTATTTGCCAGCTGCTTTTGCAGAAATTCAATTAAAATCATTTGTTGCTTTGCCATTGTTGTTGCAGACCCCTTACCATTGCCTTCGCCAACAACAAAGTTAAACCAAAATCAATGGTGTGATATTTATCTAAAGCAACAGCGAAGAGCAGCGCCCAACCGCGGGTCGAGGGCAAAACCACAGCTGAAATCCTTGGGCAACAAAACCCAATAACTTAATTGGAAAAACGCATCAAAGCCGCTTTCAGGAGTCTGTTTGGCGCAGAGGTAGCCCCGGGGCACACTTAGAGTACTCGACTAGGGTTTAAAACTTGGAACGGTTGAAGGTACTTAGATAAACGAACAACAACAAAATTGAAGAACAACTGGCAACAAATGCAGCTGCTGCCCAGACTGAACGCCCAGTTTACCCCGCGGCAAGTGACAAAATTAAGGATATTTTAGCGGCACTTGGCAGCGCATTCGCCATTTTCTAACCATTTTCAATTTGTGAGAGTGAGTAACTGAGTGTGTGTGTGAAAGTGTGTGTGAAAGTGTGGTTAAAGTGGTCGATGGCATTTTGGGTAGCACAAATCAAATTGCAGCTGACAAAGGAGTCGAGTCAAAACAGCCATAAACAGATTGCCTACATCGCCGTCGACTTCCACACAGTTAGTCAGTTGGCGCTTCCAGTTGCAAACTCGCTGCATCGCGGAAGTCGCGTTTGTTGCCACAGAGCGCATTCTGCCTTTTTGCTTTTGGCGCTGCCAGCTACTGCCACTCGAATTTTGAGTTACGAGCTTCTATTCGAATACCCTCTCGCCCTGCTCGACGTGTACCCTTTCTAGGCTCTCGTGTTTAGCCGCATCCTGGCTGCTTTCGAAAGTTTTATACGGGGCACTCTCACAGCTGCAGAACTTTGCAACTATACATTAATTTAATTTCATCTTATGAGCAGGCCCAACATGTTTGGCTCACGCACACACACAAAACAAGCACTCACATACACTTACAATGAAATCTTTGCCCAGTTAATGCAATTTTATTTCTCTCTTTGCTATTTTTGCAGTGCCCCTTGCCGCACTGTCTTTGTCCGGAAACTATTTTGGTGAGTTAAGCATGAATTATGTTGCTTTACTGCACGGTCCTGAGTTTGAAAACTTATTGAAATATGCTGGCAGGACGTTGCGAGCGCCAACTTGTGTCCTTTTTAGCTTAATTGAAACTTTGAGAGCCAGAGTGCTGCCTATAATGCAATATGGCCTGCAGTGTAAAGTTTTTGAAGGACGCGCCTTTTTTGGCTTTGCTAGGCAGTAAATTACCAACAGCTGTTTTGCCTTTTGAGTGGTTACAAGTACCGAGTAGTAAATTGGCACACCTGAACATAAAAATCCCATCTAAAAATAAACACAAACAAAACAAAACAAAAGTCAAGAGAGTTTTGCAGAAGTGCCGACTATTTGGCAAGAGAAACTTTTTCTGGGGTTTTTGCACATATTCAA
The DNA here is from genome assembly GCA_035041595.1 of Drosophila basisetae. Taxonomy (NCBI): domain Eukaryota; kingdom Metazoa; phylum Arthropoda; class Insecta; order Diptera; family Drosophilidae; genus Drosophila; species Drosophila basisetae. The sequence continues at coordinate 1,379,595 of JAWNLB010000147.1, read as the reverse complement.
TCCATTCAACTGATATTGATCAACTTGATAGCAAGCAAAATATCGAGTATTGAATTTTTGAAATTTAAAGTGTGGAGTTTAGCAAATGTTTTGTTAGCTTTTTGTTACTGACATATCAACATCAAACATATCTATCTGCACAAAACTTTTCACGCACAACAAATTTTGTGGAAAACAAGTTGCGAACGCCAAAAAATCTTCTGCAGCTGCTCATAAAAATGTCAGAGACTCTGTCGTCGTCACCCGCTCATTCAGCCAATGTTGCAGTTGCAGTTGCAATTTGATTTTTAATTTTTTTTTTTTTAAATTTATTTTTATGTGGCCATGCAAAAGTTTAGCTTCAAGCTGACAACAGTGGCAACAGAGTAAGTTGCCTTTGCAACGACTTTGGAGGCAAGGGAAGGCTAAAGATGATGGTGAGAAAGTGGCTGCTTGGCTGGCACCACGGAAGTAGCTTGAAGTTGTCAGCTGCGCAATGATGCACATTAAGTGTCAAGTGTCAGACGCTGCCAAAAGTTGTTGACAACAACAAGCAACGGTTGCAGCAACAGCGAGAGAGAACTGTGCTGACAACTGACGCCGCCTGTCATAGAGAACGGGTAATCCTCAGCATTTTGAATGCCTGACGCCTGTGCCATCTTATTTATTTATTTTGGGTAGCTGCTCGACCATTTTTGCCAATTTCCCATCGTCTTTTGTGTAAACAAATGTAGAGCCAAGCAATTTCTGGTTATTTTTACGGCAAACACAATAAGAGTCGACCACCGATTCGCTGCGCCGTGCACATCAACGACATAGATGACAACATCGACGCCATACTCAATATTTATTTGCGTTTCCATTTTCACTACGCCCCCGCCTGCTGCTAACACCGTCTGTTGCCTCCTGTAGCTGGCGATATCCCATGGAGTTTTCAATTCCGGCTCAAGTACGTGCCTCGCCTGATTTACAATCCTTTGAAGTTGCACGCCAGTTGGCTGGCAAACGAAAAAGGAAATACGTACATACATCTATATCAAATGTAGGGATAACGTGAATGGGTATGCAGGAAAAGCGATTACGAATGCGAATAGCAATGATATTTTGATGCATGTCGTCAGTCCAAAGAGCGACATGTCGTTGGCATTTGTTTGCTTTGCAACTTAAGTCGCACATTTGAAATACTTATGTGTGACGCATGCAGCAAAATATAACGACTGCGATTTGTACAATATATGCATTTTCATGCATAATTGAAAATAAAATTATTCGTGCGTGCCCTTGGCAAACACTCACTGCCTCGCACGCTTCACCAGCTCATTCAATTGGAAAAGTTGTAAAATCAACAAGTCATTGGCAAACAGCAAACAAAGTTAAAAAAAAAATGTTTAAAAAAACACGTGGCCAAATACGGCGCTTATTTGCATATAAAAGTAGTAAAAAACGCTTGTCGAAAATGTACTGAACTCAAAAATACCCCGCATCGAATACGTAGCCTTTGCTACGTAGCCTTTGCTAGCCGCAATTTAATACATTGCTCGGCGCAAACAAGTAGCAATTAAAAGTTTTTTTCTTATAGAAAAATTAACTGTACATCTTTCTTGAATATAATTTTGTAATATTTCACAAAACCTTAGTTAACTGTCTCAGTCAGTACAGAGTAAAATGTTGACACTGTGGGATAACAAACAGCATGAACGGATTGCAATAGCTACTAGTGGACCGAGCAGACAAATAGGCGCTTCTATTGAAGCACACGAACCTGCTGCGAGCGGAGTAAAAACAACTATGTTTAGCAGCGGAAACGGAAGTTAAAGTGCACAGACTAAACTGGAAAATGAAAGAGACAGAAAGTGCGGGCACCGCTTATGTAGATGCGTTTCTCTGCCAACTACAAGCACAAAATGTCATGTGGCACAAAAAAAATAAAACGAAACCCTAGAGAAAATTGAAACTGTATTTTGGAGCCGGTGAAATTTATATGCAATGCAGCACTTTAAATGTACAGATACGCTACAAGTGTGCTATAAAAGGGGAAAGTGAACCAACTGACTGGACTTCAATGACAAGGAGCAAGCTCCTCAACTGAAAAAACACAAGTCGTAAATTATACTTCTGTTGTGGCAAAAAGTAGAAAACTTTAAACAAGAAAGAACTATTTTCGAGGCACCAAAGATTAAATAACCTTGTACGACGATTAAATAACGAAGTATAGCTTTCTTCTATGCATTTCATTTACAATACTTATTAAAAAGTAAATCGAAAATCGATTAAAGACTTCAACCTGTTTACTCCCTGTTACAAAATGCGTATAAGCAAGTAAAATGATTCAATTATAGTGCAACAATATTAATATTTTTAGACGAAACTTAATTCAAAAAGCAGAAATGAAGCTTGCGGAATCAAATTGAATTTCCTGACAGCCATAAACAACAATATCATAAAGCCGTTGTATAAAAGTTATATTTACTGGTCAGCTGAAAACAAGCTTAAATCAAATCAAATAAAGACCACATCAAATCCAATTTACAAATATAAGTATTACGTATACGCCAGCAACTACGAACAATTTAATTTCTAGCAATGACGAAAAGTTAAATATCATAAATTTTAAATCAAACACTTTTGACAATTTAAATGACCAAATGCTGGTCACTTAGCAGGGTAAACTAAAATGTCTGTTAACTTGTTGACTGTATTGTTTTGTCATTCGCCAATTCAGCTAGGATTTTTCCAATTTTTGTGCAAATGATGCCCACCGGAAAAACAAAACCCAGACACATGCCTCAATGCTGTAAATGCGTCGACAGCGCGCCCAAATGGCCATCGGACAAAAGGCCAACAGCCATCAGCTTGTAACGTGCAAAAGTTAATGCGACAGCTCAAAGTGCAATGCCAAAAATCGTAGCACCATAGATTCAAAGCTGAAAATGTCAGCAAACCAAAATGCGAAAACGTTAACACGTCTTACGGACTTCGAACAAAATCTATACACTATCTATATTTTTAAAAATTATGAATGCAAATCTTATGTTGTGAGTTGAACAAGCCGAGCTTCATTTCGTGCGTAAAAATAAAAAGAAAGAATTTTCATCAAGTAAAAAATAAAATTTGTTACAGATGTATAGTACAAATTAATCATAACTGAAATATGTTATTAATTTTACTTTCACATATTGAAAGAAATTTAGTTTTTGGTTGATGATTATCCATTTCCAGTTAGGGTGCCCAGTTCAATGAAAGTCTTTTCCAAGCTTAACATGCCAGTAAAAGTATTTGATGTATTTTGATATGAACAGCATATGTAGGCATAGATGTGAACAATGGTGACACTATGAGCTGCCCTCGTACGCAGAAATAATAGTTTTGTGTTTTTCTGGTATATGTTGTTGTTGTTGTTGTTGTTGTTGGAGTGGTTGTAACAATGCTATTGCCATTTTTAAGCCAATTTCCGTTCATTTTGACGCATCCGCTGGACACACTCAAATACAAATACAAGCATAAACTCACACATATGTATACGCCCACAACCAGACCCACACACTAAATGGTACATGGTATACGAGTATGATACATACATACATATGTATTTACTCTTTCGGCCAGGCCTTTTGTTTTTCGGTCGTGTCTGTGGTTGCTCTTATTGTTGTTGTTGTTGCATTTGTTGCCGCTGTTGCAGCACGCGCGGTTAGTTCTTTTAAACTACACAGTTGTTGTCCTTTCATTGGCGTCGACACAATAAGCTCTTGTGCATGTGTATATTTGTATAAAAATATTAAATACTTTTACGCTAAATTGTGCACTTCACGAAACAACTCTTAAAGATATTCGTTTATTTTGTATTTTGTTTCTACTAAATAAATAAAATAAAGTCGAAATAAGATTACGTCTAATATAATATATTTTGCAAACAAATGACAGCATAAACTATTAATTGGAATTATAATCACTGCAAGAGTTTCCAAGCTTAATTGAGATCCAAATTTCAAATAATTGAAAGTATTTCCATCTTTATATAAATAATGGAATAAGAAGAATAATAAATTCTTGAGTAACTTACTCAAGAACTTGTCGTTAGTTCGGAGCTATAAATATATAATTATATTCATATAAGAATATATGATTGTAATTACTACAACGTACTTCTTAGTCAAACGCCTCTGGTTTTTGTTTACCGTCTCTTTATTTTGATAACCGGTACAAAAATTGTATACGAGTATATGCAAATTTTATTGGACAACTTGTTTAATGCATCATCGCTACGCTGTCACTAAGCAATTTAAAGCAATATTTTTGATTGATGAATCATAATTGATGTACCTGTAATTATGATGTCAATTAAATTAAGCAATTGCCAGCTGGTCACTGAACCGAACCATTTGGGCAATCAATTAGCAAAACAACAAGCAATAAGTACATTTCTACAAGAATTACATAAAAGTAAAGTAACAAAATTGATTACATCATCTTTTTGAATTGGTATAGAATAAATTTAGGTACATGTACAAATGTATAGCAATATACGCATATGAATATTTAAATAAAATGTGTATAAAATCATCCAATCTGGATGAGATTTTATGAAATATTTTAAAGGGGCGCTCGACTAAGAGATGCTCTGTACCAATGTCTAAAGTTCAAAACACAATTGTATTTATTTCTTGGAATTGAAATGGCTATCAAAATATAAGATTTACCAATACTTCATCCCCAATATACATTATATACATTTACGATGACCAGTCACACCGTTTTAACTTACTTGTGGGCACAGAGTATAACGATAAATAAATCACATTTATTTTACACGATTGCACTACTTTCTGAAATTTGCACAAAAATTCACAAAGAGAGAAAGAGATGGGCAACTATAGATAGACAGAGAGAGCGAATGCATGGCGCCATATTATTATTTATTGAAGCGTAACTTCCCGAGGGGGTGGGGAGAGAGTTAAGAATAACAAACACAAATTGTTTGGATGCACCACACCAAGTGCAGTCTCGAGCTGCCAATTGTTGTTCGAGTTCGAGCAGCTTGATTTCTTTATTTGTGCAAATATTTTTGGCAGCAGAAATGCTAGCATAAATATATTTACAAATGCATAAGGATTTTTTTTTTAGCAATCTATGGTCAAAGAGATAAGTTTCTTGACAAAGCATAAGTTACACATTTTTAAGTCAACGCTAAGAAGTGAATATTTAATTAAAAAAACTTATCAATAAAATATTATTGATCACTTGAAGATACAAAGAATGTAAGGTTAAAAGGCATTTTACTGCGCATTTGAATAATAATAAAAATACCCCTTGTATCGTAAATAAAAACTGAATTAATTAAAATATTAAATGTTAGTATTGATGTTTCTTTGTTTTTTTTTTTTTTTAATGTGAAAATATGCAGCTTAGTTCCTATTGACACTAGTACTTTGTATATGTGCTATATTTATGCTATCTACAATACCAACGGTTATGGCGACTGCAACAATATGCGTTATTTTCAATATTTTCAATACAAACAACAACATTGACAGTTGCAGCCGCAGGGGAGAAGTCGGGCCGTGGAGACTGTTGCCAAGTTAGATGCTCACATATACATTAACATGGCAGCACATACAACTCGTGCCTCAATTCGCTACCTATTTGTTTACAGTTCGCGGCTCGTTTTCGCCACAGGCGATGGCTGCACGGTGTATTGTCAACACGATGTTCGGATTGCATACACATATGTACATAGTTGCCAGATGTGGACGGGCAAGGAGATGCCGAGTGAGCAAAGCCATTGCCACAGTTTACCGGATAACCATTATAATAACGCGGGAATTTTTTCAAACGAACTGCAAATGCGCGCACACACATAAAGTGCCACACGTGCACATATACATATATATACATTTGGTGGGTTTGGGGTGATCCGTTTGACATTATGGTAAGGTAACGCTGACAACTACATATATTGAGTTGCAATTAAAATGCGCACTTTGGCCACTTTTAGTTATTTGCATTTTTCAGAAAATAAGCAACGCTGACCCGGCAAGTTTTTAATGAGCTCGATTTACGTGGCTTTAATTAAAAAAAAAAACCCCATGGGCGTGGCAGCGATGTTTGTTTACGTTTGCCACTGTCTTTTTACGCTTGATATTAAAAGTTTGCCAACCAAAGGAATTTCATTAGTGCGCCAGATGGGCGTGATCAACGGCTGATTGCCAGCGGTATTGTGCCAGAGGCTACCGGATAGATGGGAGAGTATGCACAGCAAAGGATATAGCAAAAGTTTCATGTTATTATTATTATTATTATTATTTGTTGCTGCTGTAGTTGTAGCTCTAGCTGCACACATGTGTGATTTATTAGCCCATATTTGGTGGAAAGTTGTTTGAGTTAAGCGCCAGTGAACCCCCCAAACATCTGGCAGCAAGTTCTTATGCGTAATAAACACGGATGTATGTATGTGTGTGAGTGCCTATGTGTGTCTGTCTGTGTGTGTATTTGGCACGAAATTCATAATGCCTAATGAGCTGAAAGAGTAAATGTGCTTTTGATTAAGCCGCTCATTCGAATGAGTCATCAAGTTAAAGGTCATGTTATATCTAGAAGCTGAAGAATACATCTGAAAAGAACTGTAGCAAACTCGACTCAAAATAATTCGCAACTACAGGGTATGCACTAGTTGAGTTGCGTCAAATTAAATATTTCATGCACCGGTTGAGCAGTCCATTGAATATTATTTCATATATACAAATATGGGTTAAGAGCAGTCTACCTGTGCGGAGATCACAGCGTTTGGCATTAAAAAAGAAGATACATACTTGTAAATACGAATTGTTGTCTACTTCTGGGCGAGCTTTTAATATGCATCCTTGTGCTGCACAATGAGACCTATAAATATATCTATATAAGTGCACATATATTAAAATACTGCTGACAAGTGCTGAGCAGGGCAGAGCCAGCACACATGTTTAACAAGCCATATTGGCTTGTATTTCATTTTTATGATGACTTCTGCTCGCTCAACCTATGGCAGCAAAAATGTTTTTTTGGCGTGTTGCAGCAACACAAATAATTGTCGTGCAGCATGTGGCCTGTCCTTATGTGGGTTGAACTTTATTTATGATTATTTGCGTTCAGTCTTTATGGCCATATCGCACATATACATACACATACATATGTCAAATATTGCCGCCATGTCTTGAATTGCATGCAAATTTTTGGCATCTGCCCCAGCGTTATTAATTTGTGTCACACGCAGGCGTTAGCGTCCTATAGAGCAAACTAATTGCAAATTGGGGCAACAGTGTCGCATTCTTGCTAAGTTGAATCCGCCAAAATGTGCAGCCCAATTTTGGCGTTACGTTGATGAACAACTTTTAAGCGGTGTCCCAGTCGTATGGAAAAATGTATCAGGTGCACACCCATGGCTGGCACTCTATGCAGATATTGGAGTTTTGTATATCCAGCAACAGGGATATATGCGAATGAATGTCTATCTGGACAGAGGAAACGGTTTGTGCTTGTGCCTTTAATTCGCTGCACATGCTGGCCAACGTCCTCTGTGACAGCCACCTGCCAAGCGTGGCTCATGTCCATGGACCCGTAAAGTCCACCAACGTGAATGGCAAACAAACAAGGGCTGAATTTTTAGACACTTCATAAGCAAAATGGCGAAAAATGCAGGCATGGAAAAACTGAATGCAAATTCAACGACAGTTTTCTAGAAGCAATATATGGAAACAGTTTGCGCTGAATTTATAGCCTTACTCACTTGCCCACAGAAAAACGCATATCCACAAATAATAAAGGCATAAATTGAATAATCCAGAAGTTGTCGAATTGATATCTCATTGCTACACTGAAATGGAGCTGTTATCAGACAAGATACAATCGACTTATTTATTTTGAATAGTAATTTAATCAAGTGAAACATTAACACAAATTGTTTGTTATCCGTTATCCCCTTTCATTTGTCTCTTTCAGCTGCAATCACCCCATCAGTGTAATCAATTGGGAGAAGAGACCATACTAAAAGGTAAGTGGCTTCTTGTCTAATTGAATACGCTCGTGTAAATACGAGTGGTAAGAAACTAGACAAGTATTGTGAGCAACTTTGGTCACGCCGTTAAGCCAATCAACAGTATCAACATCACGCATACGCCATGTATGCCAAACACACACTCGCACACATTGACCCACAACATTTTCGTGTATTTAAGGCTTCAAATTTGGTCAGAGAGAGAGAGAGAGAGAGAGAGAGAGAGAGAGGGAGAGAGAGGTTATGGGAGGAAGCCAAACATTTGTGGAATAGACGACCCAACTGTGCAAATTTGTTTGCTGCGTTTTATTCAATACAACGTAAACAACTCATACACACACACTCAAATACAAAACACACATGGAAATAAACAAATATTTAATGAAGGGAAATAATTTCTAATAAGATTTTGGCCCAATTGAAACCAGATATTATATTCGACACAATGTCAACATGAGTGCAATAAGTTTGTATGTGTTTTGTGGGTGTGCATGCTTTCTTGTTTGCGAAGTATGTGTGTACATATTTGGCCAAATTAAATAGAGAATAAAACTATCTAGAATTGTGTGCATTTGAACCATCTGACTGAACAACAAGTTTTTCTTAATTAAATAATACAACAGAGCGTGCAGATTGCAGTTTTTTCCCCTTGTCTCTTATTGTTGTTAATTGTTTTAATAAAAGTTGCAACAAAATATAGTTATTTTTTAATTTATTTAACAATTCAACCTCTGTGATTAGTTATGCAAATCACATCCTAGCTGGGACGCTCGCTCTGGCAAACATATGCCCGCAAGGCCGGGTCTGGAGCTTTGTGCTAATTCTGCAATACCAAAAGTAAACGAATGGCTAAAATTGAACAAACAAACCCAGCAAAAAAAAAAAAAAAAAAACTTGAGAAAACAATGTTATCAAGCTAGAATTAAATAGGGCGTGTCTGAGTGCCAAAAGCTAGCACAAATTTTATCTAGCTAACACATAAACTTGAACCAAGGCTCAACTTAAAGCAACATATGTATGTACATGTATGCGTTGACGGAGATGCATGTATGTGGGTGTGAGTTTATTTCACACCTCAAGGGTGCTGAAATATGGCAACAAAAAGCATCGTAGACCCACATATACTCCACCACCCACCCCACCCAATCCTCATCACTGACAACAAGCGTGCAAATTTCAACAGAGCAACTTGAACGTGTTGCTGCGGGCCATTCGTGCTTGAAAAGTTTTCTAAACATAACTGCAAGGTTTGAGTTGTTATTCTGTCCTCCTCACTTTTTTCTACACCCATGCACACATTGCAATTTCACTTGGCTTCACATTGTTGTTTGTGCAACTGTTTTTCTTATCATCTTCATGGCATAAAAGGGAATGCAGCATGTACTCAAACATCATCAAATTAAGGATACCCTTTTGCGAGTTGCCCACATTAAAGTTGCTCTCTACACATTCCCATTCAATGTTTTACTCGTTAATCAGAAATTAAACAAGTTTTTTATCAGTTATTTCATACATTTTTTTCATTTGTAAGTGCTAAGAAAGAGTACAAAGCATTCGTTAAATCAAAAAATCCTTATACTTTGTTTGCATTTTAAATTTTTCTTAGATGAATTATAAACGTTGTGGAATTAGGTGGCACAGGCAAACTACTTTTCTCTTGAAATTTGTATTAACACCTGTTGAATGAAGTTTGGTTTGTTCATGAAAAAGTTTCGCATTCGTATTTTTTCGAATTCTATCAAATGTGCAAGATAGAAGTTTCATTTCACAATCATTATTATGAACTGTTTCAGCCAGTCTTTCCATAAAGTCATGACAAACACCTTTCTGACAACTTGCAAAAGTTTGACAACTTTTTGTCTGCAAATATAATCAACTTACATAATTGAGAGCATTTGATTGCGGCGACCAAAATCTGTCACGTCACATAACTTTGTCCTTCGTGCCACGCAATTCATAAATGTATGCTTCAGCACATACTCAGCATATAAACAGCAACACCAACACCAACACCAACAACAACAACAACAATGGCCAAAAATTATCTACGTGCAGCGATGTTGACAAAAAAAAACCAGTAATAATAAAAATGCCTGTTTATTATTGTGTAAATCGACAAAGCAAATACTTTGTATGACCCTGACAAATCAGTTTTCTCTATTTATATAATAGGCATCGAAAACCCAGCAAATTGTGACCCAAATGAAAAATTAAACGTGAATGTGTCACATATACGCACACATGCACAAGCACACACACATACACACACACACGGGAATAATCGCTTGATTGCGGAGGGGAGCCCAGGTGAAATTCCATGGTAAAATTCCTTTGGTGAAGAAATGCGACTGAAAAAATAGAAGCCGTACAAATTCATAGCAATTGATTTGGCAGCCAGTCATAATGCCAAACAGCACACACACACACACACATAGAAACACACCCACACTGTAAGAATTCCTTAGCAAAAATCTGCGTCAATACCTAGATTCTCATATATGTATGTATACAGCCAGTCACACACACTCGCAGTAGCAAAATGCAGGACAAAAGCGCAAATGTCGCTCGATTTGGTGAGTCTCCTGTTTCGACAACGACACAGCATTTATAAAAATCATACGCACTGCTGTACCAGCAGCACACGGCAGTGTCAATATATTCTTATGGGCTGTCAGGAGACGCTTTCCTGCCTGCCGCACGTCTTCCGCATACCTAATGTCAATTTTGACAAAAAGCTTTCGCCCCTGTTTGTTGCTATTGTTGCCGTTGTTGCCGTTCTTGATGTTGTTGCCGTTGTTGCTGTTGTCGCTGGGAGCATAAAAACACGACACCAGTTTATTTGTCCGGAGCTGTCATTAGCACGCTTAATCCACTTGGCCGCCGTGCGGCAAGGTGTGTAAGATTGGCAAACTAAACAAATCAAAGAAGGGACAGGACATGGCCATTTTGACATGCCGTCAGCGCATATGAGTGATTGGTCCTAATTGAAGATGACGGGAAATCCCTTAGCTATTGCATAAGTTACTCTCGCTGAACAAATCACTTCTGAGTCCTTCTCGTAACAAGCACAATAACAAAAAAAATAAATAAATCGCAATTAATTGAGAAATACATGTAATAAGAGCGTATTTTCTTTTCATCTCAAAATGCTGCACTTAGATCCAATTTATATGCGATTCTCCGCACAGCAGCCAGTTGAGCACAAGTCTGTCGTCAAATCAATGCAGAAACAGAACAGCACACAATGAAAATTAACTTGCGAAACAAGCGACAGATCTACAAAAAGAATTTGTGGTTGTGTAAAAATTAAATTAAAAACGCAAATATGGCATAGACATATAGGTGAAGCTGATGTACAATTCATTCGGGCTTTAATCACTACAACGTGAAGAGGCTTTCGCATTGAATTCCACAAAAATATACAATGGAGGAATTTACATAAAGTGATTCGAACAGAATCTCAATTGCCTGGAACCGCCAAAAGAAACAATTCATTCATGGCATGCTTTAAAGAAATATTTCAAATAAAAAACAAAAGAGAATATTATTGTTGCGCATACCGAAGATTGAATACCCTGGCAGACATGCTAATAATTAGTAGACTCCATTTTATTTTAAATTTTTTAGCAAATTTCGAATCTGTGATTTAGTCAGAAACTGTGAACAGCTGCACTCGAGATCTCTTTCTCGAGTATTGATTTCTGCGCTTCAATTCATACGCAAGAATACGCCTATAAATACACAAGCCAAATACTAAAAATGCACACGAGACACGCAACAGTCGAATGAAAATTGAAGAGAAATGCCTATGTCCAAGGCAATGTCGGAAAAACTGCTGGAAAGTTTATCTCAGTTACTCAGGTAACATATTTGGTAAGACTGATACCATGCCTTACAAGCGTGCCACGCATTACACTCACAAATTGCTGAAGCGGAAAAAGTTTGACAGCTCTACTTGAAATGACAATTGCCTGGGCGTGTGTGTCTGTGTGTGTGTGTGTGTGTGTGTGTGTTGGGTGTGGAAAAGGGGGTGGTGGCGGTGAGTGTGCTTCACAAGTTACATGGCATTAAATTGGCCAATTTGAAAGTGAAGCTACTACATGGTAGACGAGAAAATAGGTATAAGTCACGCCCACACCGACGCCGGCATGGCTAAGGTGGCCTGGTGGAGTGGATATGAATTGGGGGCTGGTTGGGTCATCCCTTATCAACGAAAAGAGGAAAAAAAGGAAAAACATTTGAAACTGTCAATCAGCGACAACGAAACAAGCCAACAAACAGGCAACTAATTGGTTGAAATGCAAAACTGAAAAGTCGGCGCGGCGCCAAAGCAAAAAGTTAAAAGAAAAAACCAAAAATTGGCGCTGCCAAAAAGTTTTACGCTTATTACACCAGAGCAACCCAAAGAATGAAACAGAAATCCGTAGCTGGAAAAAATGGCGTCATGATTCATTAGCAGAGCACGCCAAGTGCGTAACTTTTGAGCAAGTCCATTGCACCGACACCGACAGTGGGCTTGGCTAATTTAAATTCCTTTGACGCCATCTTATTAGGCATAGACTTGGCTTGACAGCTCCTTAAGCGCCTGAATGATTGACATCAAAAAGGTTTTTGTATTTTCTTTTCTTTTTTTTTTTGCAATGCTTTAGAATTGCCAAGCTGAAGCAGCTAAAGCCATTGCAAGGGAACGAGATAATTAAATATATATATTCTGTTATTAGGGATGTAATTAAAAAGACGCATCATTAACACAATTTAATGCTGATTATTCAATTTTTCTTAAATCATTGCCAAGGATACCGCTCACCACTGTTATTTCTGTTTGCTTAGGTTACAATTGCATGACTCCGCATTTTGTGGGTATCTCAGCATAGAAAGCAGTGTAAAGTCCAAGGCAGTTCTTGCTTTGGCCCTCAATTTAAAAAAACCAACTGCTAATTCATTTAAAATTGCTAACTGGAGTCGTAACTTTTTGTATGCTTTTCTAATTTTTAATTACACGTATTTGCTATCCTAACAAAATCTCAATAACAATCAAAGAAAACATGCTGTGAAACTTTTGTTTCCCTGTCTAAATAAATGAAAATAAGTACTTAAGTAGGTTATAAGCTCATTTGAAGTTTGTCAAAACGACAACCTGAAGAATAAATGCAAATAATTGTAAATAAATTTACAAATATATTTATTGTCCTATTTTACACAACTCTAAGAAATTTTAAAGAAAACTTGAGACAAATGAGAATGAACATATTTCAATGTGTGTGTGTACATGTTAAGGGCAGCCTTTTGCCAAAGTCAGCTAGAGCTCTGTGACAACCATTTCAAGCGACAGCCACGGCTTCCGAACAAATCTCACTAAATGCCAAGACAAAAGTAAATGAAATTGCACTAAATCTACAGAAAATTTTCTTCAAACATTTTCAACCTTTGCCCGAGCAGTTTTGCCTGAAATTGGCTTAGGATTGTGCTCAACATCTTCCTCGCTCACTTGTTATTTAGCTGCTTGCCTGCCTGCCTGCCTGTAATCAAAAAAGGTACGAACAGGCCTAGGCCAAAGTGATAAACCGTTTCCACTGACATCGCATATAAATCTGCGACAAAGTTGCGCCTGCCAGACCCACGGACAGCTCCAAATCGTGCGGGATTTGTCACGCCAAATCGTTGAAAATGGCGTGCGTTGTTTATTCGCTCTATTTTCTTCATCTCACTCTTTCTCTCTTACTCTCTCTCTCTCTCTCTTTCGCTCTCTCTATCTCTGTCGCTCTCACACATTCCTTCAGTTTAGCCAGTGAATTTTGTGCATTTTACACAAAACACTGACAAAAGCAAAAATAACAATAATAGCAGCAACTCGTCTCAGGCTGTGTCGTAAATCTTCGAGTAGCTTATCTACAACAAAACTGTGTGCTTTTTAATTCGCTGCAAAAAATATGTAAAATAAAAATGGCGAAAATCTAAAGCCAACAGAGAGAAAAAGCAATGTTAATGTTTATTTAAAATTAGGCACATGTTTAGCTTTCTGAAGCTCTACTGAGCATATTAAGAATGCGAATATTATTTATAGACCCAACAAATGCTGAAAAGACTTAAAAGATGAGTGCCGAATTTAGGCCAACAAACTGAGAATGGGGGCCAAGGCCGCAAAGCTTGGGACGTTTTTCTGACAAATTACAAACAATTTGATAACATTTTTTGTCTCTCTGCGTTTTCTAGATAGTAAATTATAAAAAGCTACATCATAAAAAAAGAACATAAATTCATTAAGTGAAACTGAACAAATTTGAAGGATTTCCAAATAAGAGCATTAATAGTTTTTATGAAAAAAACGATGCACGTTCAAGTAAATAAATGTACACAAAAAAAATGTGCTTATCAAAATTTAATGGCTGTTTTTCTGGGTCATTTATCATAAAGCGCAAACGAGCCAAACAATGCCACTGATTGGGGCAAAGCGGAGTTGAGAGCTTATATACATATCTGCTTGGTAAACTTGATAAACGAGATGTCGCATAAAACATTTTGGCTTATTACCAAACAAGCAGCCATTATAATGGCATCACACATCAGGCAGGAGAGTGATAAAATGGGAGGGAAAGTGGTGTTTGACTTCAAAGCTGTCTGCTAAAATTTGCAATTATTTTAGTTTGAAATTAGCTCGGCAATAACAAAAATAAGTGAAGCAATTTGATGAATTTCATTAAATTTCAGCGCAAAATATAATTGCATGTAAATTTATTTAAATTCATATTTACCCGCGTAATTGCTGCAAATTTACGTTTCATTTAGCCCCATCGCCGACGTAAAAAAAAAAAAACAGACAAAAAGGACACAAGATACGGACAAGCAAATGACCAAATGGCGGCAATGAAAAAGCAGCAAACAGATTATAACTCCCAGCTGACATTGTGGGCTTTATTATTTGGCCATTGAAAAATGCGGCGTTGGTTGGCTCAGTGACCCAAGTGGATTTTAATTTTTCAAAAGTTAACCAAAAGCGTTAGCGACCCTTTTTTTTATGTCAGTACTGAAGTGGACTGGGGCCAGACTTAACCAGGAGAATGAATGTAGCGTAAGGGCTGTGTTTGTTTAAACATCGCCGGGATTTGACAGCACTCCATTTTATTGTTTACCTTTCCAACTGTTTGCTGATTGATCCCAAGGGTGGGTCAGTGTTTTGGGGTCAACGTAATTAATTTTGCTTTTTGATTTGTCCATGTCAAAAGAGAACCATCAAATTGTCACGTAATTATATTTATGTTAATGATGTTTCGGGCCAGCCATGAAAAGTCAATTAATATTTTAGAAAATGAACAATTCTGATTTGACATCATTACCAATGGCGACAGACGACACTTGGAATTTAATTAAAATGCTTGACCGCAATTTTAATGCATACTGTGATTTTTAATTTTCATGGAAATTGCATTCACCACCCAAAGCATGTAATTATTATTTATTTATATTGTTCCTTTGGTATTTGCTCTGCTTTTGAAAAGTCATTCAACTCAAGTGGCGCACGCGACTTTCAACATTTGCAAGATGTTGCCGATAAATGCTAAATGACTGTTCCATTAAATTATATAACATCAACATTAAGTGGCTATTATTCGCCTTGTGAACAAAAACGGGTTTGGTTTTTATTTTAGCCGGTAACTGCTTAAGCATCTGCACCGGAATATAATGAACAAAATCAGTCAATAGAAGCAGCCATTGATATATGAAACAGCATTCAGGTGAGAAATAGCGGAAATGGTAGTATTTAATTTATGAATAAGGTAATCAGCGGCTTTGAAACGATGTGCATCCTTTTAAGTCTTGTCTTTACTTTGTATAGAAAATCCATGGTTGCATCTATTAATATTTGTATTATGGTTATATGTGCTTCGATTAACAACTTTTAATTGCTCTCGGGCTGAAGCGCGCATATTTCAGCTTTATTTAATTGCAAACTTGAGCTTGAGCACATATTACTCATACGCCATGTTTAAGTTAAAATCAAAGCCAAATATAAATTTCCCGTCTGCGTGTCTACTTATCTGGCTGCCTGCCTGTTGCGCTCAGTATGTATATAATTATGTCCCGCACTTGTACATGGTTACTGCTGAGCTCAGGTGGCTGACTGGGGCATATCCAATTCTCTGTAGTATGTATATACTATAGATGCTGGGCATCAGTATGAATTACTATTAATGGTGTGTTGAATAAATTGAATTTCATTGCACGGTGACGTCAATTAAAACCATGTAAAACTCAATCGCCTTTGACGTTTTTAAAATGCAGTACAGGCATCAATGCCACGACAGATGCCAGTAGAGAGAAGCAGCTGAGCGATAGTGGCGAGACTGATGTTTAAGGGAGGCATCACTTAATGAGTCGGCAAATGACTGATAAAAATGCACAGGCAATATGAAAATCGGCTGAATGGCGACCATCGAGTTGGTGTTGTCGCTGACAACGGGATGTGGCATGGCTCGCAAAGTTACCGAAACTGACAGGAAACATTGATAAAAGTGGCAATAATGATTCGATTCGCTTGGCTTAATGACCAGCCATTAAATGCATCACGCCTGGAGCTCCTTTAAACGATTTAATTCACAGCATTTAATAATAGTAAAAATACAACTTTTTTAATCAAACTTCCTCCGCAAATTTTTAATGAAATAATTACTTGGAGCGAACGGCGCAAAAAAAAAACAAATACATAAATAGTTTTTAGTATTTTAAAACACGAGTCTGTTGCAAAATCGTACTCACTTGTCGTAGTTTGTTTAAGCAAAGAGACCATCAACAATTGTAACTTTTCTTTTGGTGTCAAGAAGCAGTTGAAACTTAAAAGCCAAACTCACTACCATTGGACTACCATTTAAAACCACCAACAATTGTACGGCTGCACTGTTGGCATACAGCAATCGCTGCCTCATGCTCATCAGCAGGGAACAGGGCCAAAAGAAGCAAAATAAGACGAAGTCGAAGTCGCCTTGACTTTGCCTCATTTCCAGTTTTACTTTTGAAGTTTTTAATTCTTTGAATCTTAATGACTTCTCGTAATAAGTTTTCATTTCTCGTAATTTCTTAGGTTAATAGAATAGCAGCTACGAGTCAAAAAGGAATGACAGTGTTACAGCAAAGCAAAGTCGAAATATATATGTATATTTCATAAATAATTATTTTCATGTAAAATATTGAGAAGATCGAGTGTAAATTGAATATTCAATAGCGTTGATCACGAACAACTTTAAATAGATTTACGACAATCACTTCAAACAGTTTGAACTTGTCAGACTGTCAGTTTATAGACGAACCCACTGTAAGAACATTGCTCATTGAAACTTTTGTGCTGGCAACAAAGAAAAAAAAGAGGAAGAAAACCATTATTATTATGAAGTTGACACAAAGTCAGTCAGCGGCAGTATCAGAGAGCTACAAGGAAAAACGCAGACAATAATAATGACAACGAGGACGATGTTGAGTCCTTGCCCCTGGTATGCCCAGCTATGAATGCTATTCAGAAGGAAACTGTAGAAATGCATAAAAGTTGACTATATAAAACGCAGCAGGACCTCAGTTGACATTTATGCAATTCGCCCGCTCTAGCTTAAACTTACAAACTGGCCAAGTTGTGAGAGCGAGCAAGTAAAAAAAAATCCAAAAGTAAGCCGACTTGAAAGAAATCCAACTAAGAACCGCGTTAAATACTTCGGCCGGGCAACTAAGCCCACGTCCACGTCCACGTCCTTCGCGGCTGTGGCTAATCATAAATTCCAAAGCGGCAAAAGTGCAACGCAGTAACAATTAACTTATTAAATGGGCTTTGGGGCCAAAACAAAAGCCAACACGGCCAAGGGAAGCGACAGCGCAAAAGGAAGTGCGCGCGCAAATTGTGAAAATGAAGGCAAGTGGGGCATCAAGATGGCCAGGCAACAAAAAGTAGAGAACTGTAAACGGAAATCACAAGAAGCATCAGCACCAAGCCACTGTCATGAGCACGCCTCTTGCCACGCCCGCACAATTGTCCACATCTTCGTGTTGCTTGGCCACGTGGCGTATAATTCATTTAACTGCTACATCTTCAAAGTGTTTAGTAACGCTTCCTTGATTGCCAGCGACATTTCCTAATTAGTGAAATTGATTTGGAATTTATGATGCGCAAAAAGCCTGGCTTTCCAACATCAGTCCGACTCCCTAATTGAAAACTAATGTTTTGCATAGTTGTTCTATTTTCATATCAAACGCGTTCTTAATGTTGCATATTATATATATAATGTTGCACATATATATATATATATATATAAATTTTTTTTTTTTTGCTCAACTCTTCTTCTTTTCTTTGCAGTTGTTGTGACATTTTGGCAACATAAAACGCAATGGCGCCAAAGATGACGCCATTTTCGAAGCTCGACAAAATGGCGACGACGAGAACGCTCGCATCTTTAACGGAAATACGCTGCCTCTGCCGATTGCTGCTGCTCTGCGTTTGCATTGGCGCCGCAACAACTCGAGGTAAAAATAGTTTTAATTTCAGCATACGAGTATTCACAATCCGACTAACAAAACACACAACGGTCATGCCATAATATCTTATCCATTTTTATAAATTGAGAGGCTTTTGAGTTTGAGCTCTTGTTGGCCTTATCAATTAAAATTATATAAAACATAATTCCATTAAATGGTTTTTATGTAAACATTAGTTGTGTTATTTAGAGAATTGAAAAGCCACATGGCATAAACGGATGTTGCACTACATGGATATATATTATTTTTGTGTACAAAATAAATTCATGCAGCATACATGCAAATCGTTATGCGGACAATAGCCACATTTTTGCATTTGTTAGTAAAAAATGTATGGGAAAAATTCATTTGGCACAGACATCAAAGTGTTACCAGCGGCATATTGCGCGAAAACTAATTATCTGTCAAAATCATATTGCCAAACAAGAGCAGAGATATTGTGCATTTTTGTGCTATTTTTCCTGCGGATATATGTGAATATTATTAATTAAAATGTTGAAAGTGGATTGTTTGTGTGGATGAAATACAAGTGGTGTGTGTGGGCGTTTCATATGACATATTGAAATTGTGGCATCAAATTGTCAATTTTGGTGCACTACAATTATGGGATTGTTTGCTTAAAGTCAAACATTAGTTTGAAGCCACGCTCATTTTGACATCATATAATAATTTTCAGATATCCGTTGACAACCATCACCCACAATTTCTATAAAATCACTAAATCATAGCATTGTTATAATTGCCCATTGTCAATAAAAACAAAGACAGTGACTCTTTCAGTTCGCAAATCGCTTTCCCTTCACGATTTCAAATTTAAATTCAATTTCAAATATGTGTGATACCAGTGAAGTACAATTGAAATACATGATAAATATACTGCACGATTAAGCAAATTATTGAGCGCAAAAAACGAAAATACAATGAACTGAATGCTGACTAGGTCCTGCCAGTGAAATAAAAGTGACAAAATCACAAAGAGAATTTTATCCGGGGCTTACATTGACTTTTGAAAGCGACAAACTAAATCCTTCGTCTCGTCACACAACCGCGACAACCAAGGCAACAACAATAACAAAAAACCGCTTTAATTGGTCAAGTAGAGTGTACTTGGCTCTGCGATATCCTGTATGAAGTACATAGCTCATTTGTATATAAAATCTTAAATAACTTTTGTATTATAACTAATGAAAAGCGATTTGCTTTATCAATGAACTTACTTGGCTGTTATTGCTTATGTGTTATAGATGTCTACTTCCACTCCTGTTTCATTATACCCTCTTGAAACAATATCATTGGTACAGAGTACAGCATAACGATGATAAATTTATCAAAAACTTGCATCTATGTATGACACATCATGCATATACATACATAAAAGCTCACATAACACTCAGTCCTCGATGCTTGCACAGCATGGGATAAAAAAATTGCAATTGCGATGCAACGAATGCGGATCACGTGATTGCCATGGATATGCCAGAGGATGCTTGCTGCTGCGCGCTCCGCTGCTGTTGCTGCTGCTGCAGACGGCGCGACCAGGCAGCTCATGGCAATTTCATAGCCATATTGCGACAATTTTTATTAAAATTTAGAATTTTTCAATTTATTTAGCACTTCTCTGGGGCGCTGTCTGTGAACGTCTCTCAGCACAAAACCGATGCGCCTCGGCTTGACTTTCAGGGTGCTGTTTGATTTGTTGCAGCTGCATAATATTGGTCAGCAAAAACAAAAATATATATATACAAATAAAATACAAATGGCAACGGACACCGAACGTGATTTGAATTTTGCAAGCTGCACCGTTTCGTTTACCCCTGCCCCGAAAGTCAACATTTTGTTTGTTATTTAAAAGCAAAACGACGGGCAGCTTAAATGCTATCCGAGCTGTGCAGCAAGAATTTAAAATTCAATTAGCTATTACGATAATAATGATGGCAACTGCTATCCTTGCTGCTTTTGCCAGTTGTGGAACTAAAATGGGCAAAGAATCCAACAATTGCAGAAAAAAGGAACTGCCACTGCCTGTCTGTGCCAATGCATGCCGGAATCAATGAAATCAAATCTGCAGTCGCGCACGAAACAAGTGGGTGAAAGCAAATTAGAAATTGCAAAAATGGCCGAGGCATTTGCCGCCAGGCATTTGCCATTTGTTTGTTATTGGTCCTTGTTATTGTTTTTGTTGCACTCGTTCTGATGACTGTCGACACGCTGATAAGTGTTACAGCCCATGGCTGGCAGCTCCAGGCGATTGCCGGATCCTGTTTGTTTTCCCGTCTAGTCGGCTTGTGGCTCGCTGGGTAATGCATTGACCCAGGCAAATGCTAATTTTATTATGACAAATGCGAAAAAGGAGAAGAAAAAACTTGTGCACAGTGTTTTTTGCTGGATTTGCTCACTCTGTCAAGTGAAGTGATTCAGATACTTGTTTAATAAGCTTCAAGCGCTGTTTAACCCATGTGTTGTGTGCTGTCATGAATCATTGATTCATTAACGCAAATCACGCTGCGATCACAGTCAGCCACCGTCTTACACATCATTTTATCTCGGCTTGGGGCAATAGCACTAATTTGTAATCACCTCACAGAAAGCAAACAGGGGCCAAACAGGCTTATAACTTATGCAGCTGACTGTGAGCGCCTAATTGAAAATGATCGGAGAAAACTGGCTGGCCAGCTGCCTATTAGCTTCGCTTAACTTAAGTAGACATTTAGTTGGCATTACAGCAACGCCTACCGAGGGGCCCTTGGGGTCTAGGTCTGGGTCTGGGTCTAGGTCTGGCTCTGGCAAACAATTGTTGGCACAACTTCAACACCATTGCCAGTCAACAAATTATTTAACAAACCGTCCTTGTGAATCGAGCTTGCAACCAAGTTGAATCTGCGCCTGCGCACACCTTCCACCTTCAGCTGTCAACTCTAATCTAAATAAGCGATTTGTCTGCGCATAACTCTGATGCCTTAACCGGATTGCAGGCTCCAATGTAAGTGTGGCATGCAACCGCATCGTAGTCGCAACAGTTTGTCCAGCACGACAAAATAATAATTTGTATAATTTATTCGTGGAACTCAAGGCAGTTCAGAAATTTATAGCGCGATAGCTTCTTATGGCCAGCTGCCTAGTTGCAGAAAAATACCTTCAACTGATACTACACTTATAAATAATTAACACGTGCATATGTTGTTGGCACTTGGACTTCGGAATGTGCATTGTAATTTGAAATCTGTTGTTGCCAGCTTGTTCTTGCTTTTTATGGTACTTTGTTGACTTACTGATGGTAGCGAAATTACGCTGTTTCCGACTGGCATTTGAAATCTAAAGCATTGCGTCAGCTGCTGGAGACCCTTCTATTGTCTGACAAATCTTAATATGCGCTTTCAAAGCGGAGTACATAACACTCAGCAGCTTAGAATACAGCTTCCGTGACCTCGGGCCTTTCTCTGATGCCAAGCCTTTTGTCTACCGCTGACTCTGAGTCACTTTACGCCTGAAATGTGTCTGCTTAATTGTTATGTGACTAAAGCGTTTAACTTTAATAAAAATGTTATTGACCTCGACAGAAGGCATTCATATTTAAACGCATTTCAAATGGATAGCAAGTTAAGAGTGAAGCAGTCTACAGGTAACAAGCCATCAAGGATATACTCGTATGTATATGCATATGGGAGTATACGCTTGTTTAGTACGACTAAGTCAATATATCCATGCCTCAATGTCCTTTAGCTTCAGACTACTCGTATACCAAATAATTTTTGTTAATAGGTTAAAGAGTTCAGTGCAGTAATACGCATTATCAAATAATTGAATAATATTATTCTCCAGACACACACTAATATCGCTTCAGTGCAACATAAATCATTACGAGTATGTTCATGCGCCTTGACAAAATAAGTCCGAAACAAGAGCTGAGGCATCCACTATTCCCTAATCGACTTAGTTCTGGTAATTGAGGACAACAATGCCAAAACAATATGGCAACAAGAACAGAGCGACAATCAAGCAACTATTGGTGCCGGCTGCTGTTCAGAATTCACAGCTATGCCTCACTGCCGCAATGTCAGTTCGGAGAAATTTAAATCATTGTTAACTATTCATTTGTCATGTATTACCGCAGCATTGCTGGTTCTCCTCGTGCCTCACAGTGGCATCAATTGTTCATGTTACTATCAGTAGAACTTCATGAGGCGACTCGAAGACAATAGACCCCTTGAAGACAGCCCGACACAATCGGACAATTTCCACTCACTTTCCCCCCAACAAACCTTTATCTTGCTGTCTCCCTTAATTCAAGCATGTTATCCTATCGGAAGCATTCAAGCCGCGGGTGGGCGCCTCAACTTTTACTCCTGTCTTTTTGTGTGATTGTGTGTGTGTGTATATGTATTCCATGTAAAAAGCAAGTAGCTGCCACACACACACACACACACACACACAACACCCGCACACCTTATCGTGCACGTGCTGCTGCTGTTGCTGGTGCTGCTAGTGAAATTGTTATTATTCTTGTGGTATTGTTGCAGCTTAATTGAAAATATTGTAAGTACAACGTAACGTTTGTTTGTGTGTGTTTAGTAATCGCTTGCAGCATTCCGTTGCGCCGCACTACAAATGAAATTAATTGAATACCCCCAGGCGGCACACACATACCCATACCCATACACCCGCACACACAGACTGCTTAATATCTAACTAACGAACACCTAACTTTTAACGCCTAATAACTGCCGGCTATTGACATTGGCCTATTGTGAATGGGCCAACTTTGATGAACAATGTGTGGCGAACAATGAATGACAACTTTAAAGTGGGCATACGCAAGTAGACTGCAGTGCTAAATCAATAACCGATCCTCATATTGAGCTTATTTTGAATGTACTCGTACATCGCTTTGATGGGTTGACAAAGTTTTGGCCCACTTGCTGTTGGCCATGTTCATTTAACCATGTAGATGCACAAACTTTTAATTACGACGTGCATGTACAGAATATATTTTAGTCAAGTGCCTCTTGATTATCGGATTTTATTTTTGTAGATATTTAAATGTTTAACATGTGTATAATTATAATTAGCGGCTTTCTGATTTATGTTGAGTGCAGACAGGAAAACAAGCAAACTAAAGATAAACATACAATACTCATTGAAATTACATGTCGATTTGGGCCAATATGAAATGCAGCTAAAATTGCAATTAGTTAGAAAGCTGTGATATATTTACATCAATTAGTTAGCTCAAATGTAAACATAAACTTTTATATACCATATGTCAAAGCGCCTGCTTAGTTTAACATATGAGCTGCCCACGCCCACGCAATTCCATCATTAGCTTTCTGGGCAAATTAGAATGCAAACGCAATTCATTACATGGCCAAGAACAACCTGCTTAATACAGTGAACACACCCAAAGGCCCAACGTAAACTGGCTGCTAACATGCCATAATCCCATGCCAAGTCCATAAAGTGAGCGGCCATAAGCAGGTCAGGCACAACTCCAATGATAATAATGCAGCCGAAAGAGGTCAACATAAAATGAAGTAACTTAACCCGGGACTCGACAACGACAACAAAATATGAACCCAGTGCTGGACAAGAGAATCACGAACCCGGTGGACAACTGGCAACTGGCAACTGGCAACTGGCTACAAAGTGGCACGTTTTAGGTATACGAGTACATCCCGATTCATGAACTTTCACCTTCGCCGGTGCTTTGGGTGCAGTAGTTGACGCTAAGACGTAGCCAGCCCATCGCTATTTTGTCTAAAAGCCCTTATGCTTCCGGCTTTCATTATAATTTTGAGCAAGCTCAACGGCGCACATTGTCTCAGCGCGTGCTTGGGCCATTTTATGAGTAATTTGCTGTTGTTGTTGTTT
This sequence comes from Drosophila basisetae, assembly GCA_035041595.1. Taxonomy (NCBI): domain Eukaryota; kingdom Metazoa; phylum Arthropoda; class Insecta; order Diptera; family Drosophilidae; genus Drosophila; species Drosophila basisetae. The sequence continues at coordinate 1,355,213 of JAWNLB010000147.1, read as the reverse complement.
TATATGTACATGCAATTAAATTAAATATTTAACTTAATTACATGAACGAACTAACACGTCGTCGTCGTCGTCGTCGTCGTCGTCGTCGTCGTCGTGCTGCACGCATCTTTTGAGTTCTGGGATCGTTGAGTCATCGAGTCGTCGACTTGTCGACTTGACATCTCCCTGGGCCCGGCCCTGTCCAACATGACAACGCTCAATAATGCAGCATGATTGTAAGCAGTAATGAAAGTCAATTGTAACAAAGACAGGACCCAGTCCCAGCCTAGACACTGTCACTTGCTCCATTGCACTATATGTGTGTATATATGTACGAGTACATATACATATAGAGTTATAGTTAGGTCAGGTTGAAAGTACCAAGATTTTTACCCCATCGTCTTGACTGTAACCGTAATGACAATTTTGCTTATATTTTGCGCCACTGCTTGCTGCTGTTGGTTAATTGAATTTCATGTAGTTTAATTGAGACGAACGTGATTCTAACTAAAAGCGCTTTATGTTTAACTTAGCAGCAGCCAGGCCGGGCTGGTAGGCAAGCATGCTGGCAGGGAAAACTTCCTTAGTGAGCAGCAGGACTTCAATAGATGGCTAGCATTTTGTGCCGCCTCAACTACTACTTAGATGACATGATGAGCTCGGATGCTTTCAAGTTGTTGAAATTCATATTAATTGCTGCCAAGTCAAAAGTAATTTCCATTAAAATGTGCTACAACGACAATTTAAATATTTAATATTTTTATGGCAGCTGTCGGCAATTTCTTTCCGAGTTTATTCACCAATGAATTATGCAAGCCAATGAAGAAGTTTGAGCGAAATGGCAACTGTGTCACACGCAGCGTATGAGTAATGGTGGCGAATTTATTGCACTGGCTGGTCATTGCAATGTTTTCAAGGACATCTCCAATATTAAAAGCCTTTCAAGCGCATCGCAGCGCGAAATTCGAACGCAGATGCCGCATCGCATTTCAGAGTAGTAATCGGAGTAAAATGAGCAGCAGCTGCAGCACCAGCAAACGGAATCTCCAACAAGGACAGCTGTTGGAATTAGCGTACAGCCTGCTTTTTCATGCCAAGCCATGATGCGAAGCAACTGTCAGAGCACCGCCAGGCGCACTGTCATCTCCCAAAGAATCTCAAAAAAAATAGTCAAGCTGCATAATAAATTGAATTTCTCCTTGCTGGACATTTGGCGCATTTAAGGCAACGACATAGACACACACTTCAAAACAAGTTCAAACACTCGCATCGTCCGTCATCGACTAGCAAATATCCTGCAATTTGTCTACAACTGGATTAGAACTATTCCTATACAAACAACATACAACATAGACTTTATCTGCTACTATATGAGTTATTTGAAATATTCAATTAAAGTCAAATAAGTAGATTTATATATAGAATCAATTGAAGACTTAAAGAGTTTAGGGATCGCAAAGACCCGTTTTCTACTTCTGCCTGTAAATGACATTTAGACATCTTTCGTTGACATATCCTTTTCACGTGTACAAGGGTACGAGTATATAGAAATACTATATTCTCTTGCCATATCTTTTATGCTATGTCTCTGTCTTTCGGGTTTTCTCTATGGGAAAACAGTCGACGCCATTCTGGCCGCACACGTACGTTGTCTAACATGAAGTTGGCGACAAAATTTCACCAGACGCAAATGAAATTACAAACAAGCCCAGAAGCAACAGCAATAGCAGCAGTAATAGCAGCAGCAGATGCCATGGGAGCAACTAACTTGGACAGCAGCTCAAAAATCCAAATATCATATTTACAACATGCAACTACAACTGCCGCTACTACGACTACTTGTACAAAGCGAAGTTAACTTTTAGCATGTCGGAATGCAATGATAAAAGGCAAAATGAAAACTGACATCTGAATTATTTTATTTTGTCATCGCCAACATTTATACGGAGAGAAATGAGGGAACAAGTTTATTGTGTTAGTGTGGTCGGAATCAAATCAAAATCAAATTAACTTCAAATTTGGCAGAAAACTGAGCTACTACTTATTAACGCAATTGCTGATAGTAAACGCGTTACTTTATTAAACATTTGGCACACTATTTGGAAGAGTGTCAATAACTATTTACACTACCACTATTTAAATCTATCTATTCTGGCTCGCTTTAACTTAACTTCCCCAACGTATACACTACATGTACATGATGTACATATGTATATGCAAAATATTCACCTCTCAACGATTTGGCATGTGCACCGCAACTTAATGTGCCCCAGGTTAGGACGAGTGTAACTTAATTTGAAACATAATGCTTAAACTTTTGATAACTCATTAAGCGCCATTATAGAACATAGTTTTATAACACAAAACACGCCCAAAGCGCAAATGGTATGCTTAATTAGTATCACCGAAAACCCAAAACGATTGCGGTAATTGACAGGATAATCAAAAAAAAAAAAAAAACAAGGCTACATTTGACAATTTGTACTTCCTCTCCATATCATTCTCTCGCTTAGGCATTCTTTGCCTCGCTCTCGCAGTAAACACAAAAAAAGAACAATGTTTTAATTTGTCAAATTTAAATTTAAATTGCCAACACACCAACGAACAACTGCACAAAACCAAACCCACACCACAAACCGTACACCCACCCTCCCCCCAGCGGAGATGCCAAGTTGTCGCGTAAATTGTACAAAAATTTGTTGGCTAACCAAGGAAGCTTTATGGAGGGTATCCTCTTTATTATGACCATAATAAAAACAGACAGCGGCCACGCTCAATAAATATTTAATTATAAAACGAATAGAAAAAAAGCTTAATTACTATTTGTCATTTGCTTAATAAGTGACACTGTGCTAGCCAAAAATTCTGCATGCCAACGCCAAAAATGGCAAACTGCTGAGAGGCAACAGCATATATATTAAGCTTTTATAACTACATTTACTGAGCCATAATATGCTTTAATGCAGCAAATTGAAATTTTAACGCAACAACCTACTCATTTTTGGCACTGCCTGTCTGCCTGCCAGTCTGCCAGTCTGCCAGCTCCGCGAACGTGGCCTATACAAAGTTATGCATGTATTTGCGGCCATGCTCTGTGGTCAGAATGTGGCTGGGCCACGTTACGCCTGTCGCCTGTTGGGCTCCACACAAGTTTGCGGTCGCTCCTTTTATTTCATTTTGCATAAGTTCTAAAGTACACATTATATATAATTAAAATCACAAAACGGTCAATTTCGCCTCAGCAGCGACAACCCGTCGAATACCCTGCCCTGAGTAATAGCTCCGCCAATCGGGCATCACGCATGCTCCAGAATTTGTACTGAAATTGTATGTTTGTACGCACTGTGAGCGCCAACCTGTGTCCCAAAGTTGGGGCTTCGTTGCACACCACGTTGACACCGGGCTTCACCATTGAAAATTGTGATGGCTGCAACATTTAATATTAAAATACTACATGATTTGAATGTTTAATTGTTCAGAGTGCAACTATTACAGAATTAATACCTTATCTTAGATTTAATGGACTTAGCAGAATTCGTTTCATAACTGAAAATATTTCAATTATTACATCAAATCTAAGAATAAAAAAAAAACGCCCCTTTCAAGATTTATGAATACTTATGTCTTAGCGAAAATAAACCGTCGCCGTCTTTTTTCGTTGGTAAATTTCAATTCTGCTTTCTTACACAGCTCATAATTTTTAATAATATATATTTTGCAATTGTGAAGAGCAGGACTGTGTATGCTGTATGTGCCCACATTAGCCATAATTAAGCTTAATGGCCCTGGGATTTGGCAATTTTGGCACAATAAATGGACGTATTTGGTTTAGGGCACGTTGTCGAGCCATAAAGCATTGGCTTTGGCTTACCAGCTCCAATAAAAATCAAACAGTGACTGATGCAAATTTATGCCTAGCCTAGCCTAGCCTAAGAGCGCGCTTACAATGTTTTTGCCAGATTTGCATGCAGCAACAGCCATTTGGTCATAAGGACACGCCCCACCTAACAAAAAAAAAAAATTAAAATGAAAATAATGTGGCAAATGGAGTGGTGGGTATGCGGATACTAAAAAAACATGCACAATTCATTTTCAAATGAATTTGTTCCGCTGAAACGTCCATAAATGCATATAAATTTATAGGAATCCGCGACGGCAGTATCGACGTCACTAGAAGAAGAAGCGACGCAACGACACAGTAAAAAATAAACGAAAAACAAAAAACAAAAAAAAAAAAAACACTCACCCATTGAATGACAATAAATTATCAATTTTATTTTGACAGCGCGAAAAATCCGGTTACGAACGAAGCAAAGTACGAGCGCAAAATGTCACACAAAATTGAGCGAAATATATTCGGGCGGGGCATTTGTGACAGGAAGTTTCAGTTCAATGGTTTGTTCCATCGACCGATTCTCAATTGCCTGCACTTATATATACATGCATATCTATATCCACAGCTATAGCTATATCTATTGAAAATGATTGGGCAAAAAGCGAACTCAGCACTTGATTTGTTGGGCGTAACCATATTAATTTATATGCTTAAGCGCCAATGCCTAAAACTACAACTAAAAATAAACTAAAACATGCAACACTTGACTTTTATTGCAGACATTCCATCTTCATCAGACTATGGACGATACGCCCCCGATGACGCTGCCTTCTATTGCCCGGAGGAGGGCATGTTCCCCGATGACTATGACTGTCGCATCTACTATCGCTGCGAGCAGCACACGGAGTACTACATCAAGCCATATATGTTTGCCTGCAAACCGGGAACAGTCTTTTCGCGTGCCCTGCAATTGTGTATGCCACCGATGATGGCTGGACGCGAGGAGTGCATTAACGAAGTCGACAGCAGCGATACCGAGACGGACAGCCAATTGGCGTATGATGGGCTCGTCAATAATACGAATGGACATAATGCTTTGCTTAACAGCGTTGTCACACCCGCCGCCCTTGAGCTGCACACCTATACGACGGCAAATCGGTTGCCCACAAATTATGGATTGGCAGGACTGAATGGTGTTTCAGTCATATCCTTCTCGAGCTCATCATCTTTGCGCTCGGCAGATGGTGGTGTGGCGTGCGAGGATGAGGGATTTATGAGTGATCCTGCTGACTGCACCGTGTTCTATCGCTGCATCTCGAATGGTCATGGCTATAATAAAATCGGTTTTCGCTGCTCGGAGGGCACCGCCTGGGATGAGTCACTTCAGTCGTGCAACTATATGATTGATGTACGCCTTAATGGAGGCTGTCGCAGTCAGGCCGATCCGCTGAGCGATGAACAAACAGCGACACAATCATCACAAATGAGCCAGAATACCACATCATCATCGGCGTCGTCCAGCAGTCAGCAGAGTTCGTCAACAAGCTCCTCTTCCTCGTCGAGTAGTTCAAGCTCTTCCACGAGCTCGTCAAACCAACACGAGTCCAGCAGTTCCAGCTCAAATCAGGAGTCCTCCACAGCGAGTAACAATCAACAATCTATGTCAGAGAGTTCGACGAGTAGCAATCAGCAATCTAGTTCGAGTTCCTCAAACCAAAGCTCTGGCAACAGTCAGTCATCGAGCAATAATCAGAATCAAAACTCCAACAACCAAGGCGCCAACAGCAACCAGAACTCAGGAAGTAATCAATCTTCTGGTACCTCCAATAACCAATCAAATCAGAGTGGCAGTAAGCCAACTTCAGGCGAGTGTGAAGACGAGAACACCTATATTCCCGATCGAATGGACTGTGCCAAGTTTTACAGATGTCGTCTTGATGGCAATGGAAATTTAGAGAAGGTTCCATTTACTTGTGGTCCTGGCACCGTTTGGAGTCAAGAGGAGAAGGTTTGCGTTCTACCCACCGATGATCAAAAGAAAGAATGCAATATCCAAACTGGCTCTTCTAATATCAGCAATAATCAAAGTGGCAACAGCACTTCCAATGGCAGCAATGAAAGTTCATCAGCAAGTGGCAATCAATCGAGTAGCTCTAGCTCCGGTTCGAGCAATAATAATAATAACAGCAATCAATCTGGCAATCAGCAAGAATCATCCACATCAAGTAGCAATCAATCTTCCAACAGCCAACAAAGCTCCTCAAGCAACAATCAAGGCTCATCTTCATCATCATCTTCCAGCTCGAATAATCAGTCGTCCACATCGTCAAGCTCTTCAAGTTCACAGACAACAACATCAAAGCCTCCAAATCCTGACGGAGAATGTAAACACTCGGAAACATATTTGCCCGACAAAAAGGACTGTGCCCGTTTTTATCGCTGCGTAGATAATGGCAATGGTGGCTATGACAAGATTGCTTTCGATTGTGCTCCAGGTACAGTTTGGGATCCCGACTCAAAGGGCTGCAACCATCCAACGGATGTTCAGAAGAAGCAGTGCAAAGCTATGGCCAGTGGCCAAGGATCATCATCCAATCAAGGATCATCGTCCAACCAAGGATCGTCTTCTAATCAAGGCTCATCATCAAACCAAGGTTCGTCATCTAATCAAGGATCATCGTCGAACCAAGGATCATCTTCAAGCCAAGGATCCTCTTCTAATCAAGGATCATCCTCCAATCAAGGATCGTCCTCTAATCAGGGATCTTCATCCAACCAAGGATCGTCATCTAATCAGGGATCTTCATCCAACCAAGGATCATCATCTAATCAGGGATCTTCATCCAACCAAGGATCGTCCTCAAACCAAGGATCATCTTCTAACCAAGGGTCATCGTCTAACCAAGGATCTTCTTCCAATCAAGGATCATCTTCTAACCAAGGGTCGTCTTCCAATCAAGGATCTTCCTCCAATCAAGGATCATCTTCTAGCCAAGGATCATCTTCTAATCAAGGATCTTCCTCCAATCAAGGGTCATCTTCCAACCAAGGATCGTCTTCTAATCAAGGATCTTCTTCCAACCAGGGATCATCCTCAAATCAAGGATCTTCTAATGCATCTAGTACTACACAAAAACCATTCAAACCAGCAACGAAATGTGAGAGCGAAGACACTTTCCTAGATGATAAGGAAAACTGCTCAAAATTCTATCGTTGCGTTAATAATGGCAAAGGTGGTTTTATGAAAGTATCATTCACATGTCCACCAAACACAATTTGGCATCCTGAAGCCAACAGCTGCGATCATCCATCACAAGTTGACATGCAAAGTTTGAAATGTAAGCGGTTCAGTCCAGGACAACAGTCGAGTAGCAGCAGTAGCAATACCAGCAATAACCAACAATCATCTTCGAGCAGCTCTTCAAGCTCTGCATCTGGCAGCAGCTCGAGCTCATCAACATCAAGCTCAAGTAGCTCTGGTTCGTCCTCGGCATCAAAACCGTCTGGTAATTGTGCTGTAAATGGCCAATTCCTCGCCGATGTGAATGACTGTGCCAAGTTCCATCGCTGCGTAGACAATGACAGAGGTGGCTTCAACACGGTAGCCTTCTCTTGCCCACCTAGAACAGTCTGGGATGCTCAGATTGAAGCCTGTAATCATGCATGGGCCGTAAAAGACAAAAATTGTGGCAACAGTGCAACCACTCAACCGCCAGTAGCATCGGAAACGACGACAAGACCTACCGAGCAACCTGGGAAACCTCCATTGCCAACAACACAGAAACCGACTTCGCAGAAGCCGACTACAGTAGCACCAGAAACGACAAGTCAAGGCAAACCAGGAAGACCTCCATTGCCAACAACACAGAAGCCGACTACAGTAGAACCAGAAACGACAAGTCAAGGCAAACCAGGAAGACCTCCATTGCCAACAACACAGAAGCCGACTACAGTAGAACCAGAAACGACAAGTCAAGGCAAGCCAGGAAGACCTCCGTTGCCAACAACACAAAAACCGACTTGGCAGAAGCCGACTACAGTTGCACCAGAAACGACAAGTCAAGGGAAACCAGGAAGACCTCCATTGCCAACAACACAGAAGCCTACTACAGTAGAACCAGAAACGACAAGTCAAGGCAAACCAGAAAGACCTCCATTGCCAACTACACAGAAACCGACTTCGCAGAAGCCGACTACAGTAGCACCAGAAACGACAACAAGTGAAGGCGGGAAGCCTGGAAAACCTCCATTGCCAACACCGAAACCGCCCTCAGAAAAGCCAACTAAACCTAGTGGTAAGGTAAAATGCATGTCTGAGGGTTTCATTGGAGATCCGGACAACTGTGCCAAATTCTATCGTTGCATTGGTAATGGTAAGGGCGGCTATGATCAGGTACCCTTCCATTGTGCTGCCGGAACCGTTTGGGACCAGGATATACAAACCTGTAATCACGATTTAAATATGTGCAATCCCATTGGAGGAGAAGGCAATGGTAATCCTACCACAGAGTCTGATAAGGGTCCATGTGACAGCACTACAGCTAAGCCCATAACGACAACGACTATGGAGACAACGATAACACTAAGCACAATGGAAACCACAACAACAAATCGTCCAACAGAGCCGACCACGGACTCAACAACAGAACAGACCAGCACAACCAATCAACCCCCAACCAATCAGCCCACAACTGATCATCCTACAACCAATCAGCCCACAACCAATCAGCCCACAATAACCATGTGGACAACGACGGACAAACCGACTACAACAGAAACAACAGGTGAAGCAAATCCATCAACTACAACCATGATGCCTCAGACTACAACACAGGTACCCAATTTGCCACCCGGCACCGAATGTAAGGGCGAAGGTTTTATGCCTGACCCCAACAATTGTCGCAAGTTCTATCGCTGTCAAAAGACCGGCGATTCTTACTCAAAACACGAATTCGTGTGCCCTAAGAATACCGGCTGGAATGTAGCCATACAGACTTGTGATCACGCCAGCAATGTTTCAAGTTGCTCGGGTCAAACCGATCCTCCAACGGAGGCCACAACCAATCCAGGCATAATCACAACCGAAACTCATCCAACAAAGCCAACCACTACAGAGACTCCAACGATATCTACAACTGTAACAGTTACAAAACCAACAGAGACTCCAACGAAACCTCCAACTGAATATCCTAGCACAACCGAAAATTGGGTGAAACCGACCGATTCTACAATAAAACCAACTGATTATCCGGAAAAGCCCACAGACTATCCAACGATAAAACCCGAAACAAAACCCACAGACTACCCAATAACAAAACCCACCACAACCACAGAAATGTATCCAGAAACTACAACGCGTTTCACCACATCAATGCCCGGCTATCCACCAACAACGGAGGACAACCAAGGGACAACAACGGAGGACAGCAACCAAGGCACAACAAAAGAACCAGAGACTAACTTCAAGTGTCCTTCTGAAGGTTTCCACGCTGATCCGCAGGACTGCAGCATCTACTATCGCTGCACCAAGCATAATGATAAATATCAGGTATACAAATTCCATTGCGCCAATGGCACCGTGTGGGACTCATCGCTGGAGACGTGTAATCATGCTGATCAGGTGTCTGGCAACTGCTCCTCTGGCAGCATTACCACAACAGGAAAACCATGGACAGAGCAGCCCACAAGCACCATGGAGCCTATAGTGACAACAGCCAAGCCAGACACAACAACAAAGACTCCACCCAGTACCACAGATCGCCCAGTCGAATCAACAACCAAACCGATTGAGACAACTACGGAAAAGCAACCGACGAAACCATATCCTGAACCTTCAGCAAACACAAGTGCTCCATGCCCGACAACAACTGAGGAGCAAAGTTTGTTTGTTTGCCCGTCGGGCTTCCGTCGTCATTCCAAAAATTGCGGCATGTTCTACCAATGCAATGAGAATTCCAACTCCAATCTGAATATTGTGCTCTTCCAATGTCCCAATGGCACCGTTTATCTTGAGGGATCGTGTCGTTGCGGTGAACCCGAACCCAACGACAGGTGCAGCAACAAGGGATCATCACGCACCCAACTCTTTGATGAAGTCATTGATCATTCACTGAATATGGCAAGTAATATTTTTAACAAACACACAGAATTAAATACAATAAATTAAAATCGTTTTCCAGGTGCAAATAAAATCGGAATTGCCGCTTTGTCCGGAGGAAGGACACTTCGCCTTGAACCAGGATGAATGCAGCCAGGTGTTTGTCAAGTGCGTATACTCTCATGAAACGGGACGGATTGAGGGACAAATCAACCGTTGCCCACAAGGATTTGCCTACTGGAATGTGAGCCGACGCTGCGAACAGGCCAGAAAATTGACGAGCTGCATCCCAGCCACATACAATGTGGGCGAGAGTGTACCGCTGGAGTGGGTGAACATTGGACACAGACGTCGCAGTCTCCGCATTTAAAGCATACATACATACATACATACACACGTAGCATTAATGTAGAAATTGTAAAGGCGACGCAATTGTTTGCTGCGCAAGCTCGCCGATATTTTCTTGAGAGCGGCTTGCGCCGCAAATGACGTGCCAAAAGACTAGCTTAGATTGTAGTGCAATTACAAGTGTAAGTCAAACATGGGTTAATAATAACAATTCCTGGTGGCGGTACTGTTCGTGATTGTTGGCGAAACTACAATTCCAAAAGAGAAGACATTTGTTCATTTCATTTCAGATAACCTGTAAACATTTACAAAGGGCACAGCCTTATTTTAGCTTGTTTGTAGCAATTTCACGCAGTAATTGTATTTATGTTTATAATTTAAACGTTTTAAACGCCATATTTAGCTTATGTCCTATGCTTAAAGTACTATATAATAAATTAAAACATATACAAAATGTTTACATGAGCTCAAGCTTAAGGTGACTATGGTGTTCCTTCAATTTCTCTTTCTATTTCTGTTTCTCTCTTTCTTTTTTAACTATAAGCACGTTATTTCTTCTTTTTGGCAACTGGTGGCGCCGCCGGATTGTCGCCCTTGTAAAACTCCTTTAGCAGCGCCATGGCCTCCTCTGCGCGCACACCGCCCGTTATGTTAATGCGTTGACCCACAACGGCGGCCACATCAATGACAGACTTGCCACCGAATCGATCATTCTCACAGCCATAGATAATCTCTTTGACGGCTAGCGTGTGCAGCGCTGCCGAGCACATGATGCAGGGCTCCACGGTGACCACAACGCTGATTTCGCTGAACACTTGCCGTGCTGGCAAGCGCTTCTCGCGGCAATAGGCCAAGGTGGCATCGATGCAGATGAACTCCGCATGACGTGTTGCATTCCGATGGACATTGACTTCATTACCGCCACGTGCGATTACCTTGTCGTCGTGTATAAATACACAGCCGACGGGCACCTCGCCGGCGTCACGTGCTCTCCGCGCTTCCACTAAAGCTTCCTCCATAAATGCGGCCATTTGGCATGGAAAGATCGCGGTCAATTCTAGTGCAAACAAAAACACAGCAGTCAACGACGCCACGACACAAGCATGCAAAAAATAACAAGCAAAAAACAGCTGTTCATCATCCGAATGGTTGGCAACACGTTCAGCTATCCATCCTACGGCAGCACTGGCTAAAAAATACTGCTTTTATTTCTAGCAAGGTGGCAACTCTCTCAGCGAAAAAATGTAAACAAATTTCAAAGAGATTTAATTATAAATATCTTTTTATGAAAAATGTTACATTGCACGAAGTCTTATCACACAAACCTATGTCTACTGTCCTTTAATTTATGTGAACTTATCTTACAAATATAAATAAATACTGTTGCTTTATGTCTCATTACGCATAAACTTAATCAAATCGTGCTGCGCCAGAAACGCCTCAGCCTTCTCTGCCCAATCGGTGTTGTTCAACGCCCGTGGGGACGGATGAGGCAAGCGATGGACAGCTACCGATTTACAATAAGTTGAACGTTTGAGCGCTGTGTGCACATAAACGCCCACTGCCACCACAATCTGCGGCTGCAGCAGCTGCAGCTGCTGCTCCAATGCCACCAGGCACATATCACGAATCTGCTGCTTGTGGACACCTTTCAGCTCGCTGGGCGTAATATTGTGTCCGGCTTTATCGAAGAATGCCTCTGGGCAGAAGTTGTGGACAAAGCACTGTTGCGCAAAAGTGTCCAGACTGCCGCCAGCCAAACGTTTGAACAATTCCCACAATCGCACACCGCTCGGCTCCTCAACCCGGCAATTTAAGCCGTCAACCGCACGCTTTGGATGCAAAACCCGCGGCTGAAGCACTTCTCCAGAGATTTGCATCAATTGACGCACGGTGTGAATGTTGCCAAACGGTACCTATATACATATATAAATAGAAATAAAGATAATTAAAACAAATGAACAAAACTTACTCCCGTCTGGCCCATGCCATTGGGGCCCGGGTTCATGCCAATGAATATGACGCGCTTCGGTCCGGTCAGAAAGCGTCGCAAATAAGCGCAATGCAAGGATGCCGCATAATCCACGGGATTGTAGGTGCAACTGAGGTTGGGGGGTACTTCAACGGACGAAAGTTGTACATTTAATGCACACTCAATTTTGTAGAACTCCACCCAAAGTGGTTGAGCAAACAACGCCGATGTTGTTGTCCCAGGCAGCGTTGTTGTCTTTGACATGCTTTGGCCCGAAGCGGCCTCCGCTTGCTGCTCCAACTTGCGTTTCAACATAGCAAAAGCTTTAACAAGTATAAATAAATTAAGCGAGCGCTAAATGTGAATAGCTAAAGCCAAAAACAGCTGACAATGTACAGCGCTGCCAACTGTAATCAAATCACTGCTATAAATTAAAATGAGCGCAAAATGCAAATTGCAATCAAGCTAATTTTATTGTTATATGTATATATTTATATTAAAATTGAATGTGCACAAAGGTAATACTATCAGTGGCTACGTGTGAATTCATTCAGCTTGCTCTCATTCTCTTTTGCGAACTGCGCTTTGAATTGCTTAACGCTCTTTTCAATGCTGCTGTTGACAACAGCGTGAAAAATTTTCAGAAATTGATCCACCTGAAAAATAATTTTTGATATTCACAAATAAGTTGAGCATTTTGCTATTTGAGTCGGAGCACTTACAGTCATATCCTTTTCAGCATAACCCAGTTTGACAAACTCGCATTGGGGCGCGTGCTTGAGATGCTCCTTCCAAGGATCGTCCTCAGACTCCCAGCCGTCCAGTGTTTTGCCGCACACAAAACATGTGGCCGTGTCATTTTCACGTTTCGTCCCCGTCCAATAGAAACCGGCCTCGGCCATCTGCACAAAAATCACTATACATTATAAAACTGATTTGGTGGAAATTTAACAACGCGCTTGCCTTGCCAATGCTGCATGCGGACTTTGCTGAGAATGGCCAGTCCTTGAAACTTTCCATGCGATGCTTTTCCAACAAATGCAGACCACGAAACTCATCGAGCTTGGCTTCAGTCGGCATAGTTGATGCATCCATTATTTTAATTGGGATTTTATACAAAAACAAACTATTTTATACACACACAGAAGAAAAAAAACTGAAATCTAAAGCATAGCGCCTCGTTACTGCGCTTTGGCAACCCTATCAGTTTCTATTTAACATAACAGTGGCATTAATATTAACATTTGCTAAAATGTTATTTACTAGTCTTATAATTTATTAGTGATAAATAATCCCTACTCGTCTCAGCTAATCATGTAGAATCTTAATCTTAATAGCAATATATATGCTATCCAAAAACACTAAAAAAAAATATTCGGCAGCTATTTAAATTTAACAGACATACGAGGTGTGTTCAAAAAGTATCGCGAATTTTGAATTTTCGCGGGTTACGTATAATCGAATTTCGATTTTTTTTGTAGCGTTATGTTGGTACTCATGTCTCTCACTTATGCCGACAAGCTCGGCCATTTTGAATGTTCACTTAATTGTTGACAGCTGCTTTGCTTGCACGTGTTTTGGATCGTCTTCGATTTTTACCTATTCAAAAAAACGTCGTCCTTTCATGGGCCTCTTCAGTTTAGGGAACAAGAAAAAGTCACAGGGGGCCAGATCTGGGGAATACGGTGGCTGCGGCATCATTAGTGTGTTGTTTTTGGCCAAAAAGTCGCGCAAAAGCAACGATGTGTGAGCAGGGGCGTTATCGTGGTGCAAAAGCCAATTTTTGTTCTTCCACAAATCCGGGCGTTTCTGGCGGATTGTTTCGCGCAAATTGCGCATAACTTGCAGGTAATATTCCTTATTGACCGTTCTACCCTGTGGCAAGAACTCATGATGCACCACGCCCCTGCAATCGAAGATTTTTTCGTCTGTTGTTGAAGTGCTCGGGCGTCCGGCACGCTCTTCGTCGTTCACATCTTCTAGGCCTTCTGAGAACATTTTGTACCACCGATAAACGTTGCTTCGGTCCAAGGTAGCTTCTCCGTATGCCACAATCAACATTCGGAATGCATCCGCGCACTTAATTTTGTTTTTCACACAAAATTTGATACAGGTTCTTTGGTCCATTTTTTTGAATAGGTAAAAATCGAAGACGATCCAAAACACGTGCAAGCAAAGCAGCTGTCAACAATTAAGTGAACATTCAAAATGGCCGAGCTTGTCGGCATAAGCGAGAGACATGAGTACCAACATAACGCTACAAAAAAATCGAAATTCGATTATACGTAACCCGCGAAAATTCAAAATTCGCGATACTTTTTGAACACCTCGTAATTTGTGAAACATTCAAAATGTGATTAAAAAAGGACAAATTTTCACAAAACAGAACCTAACTTTTTTTTTTGTAAATCGATCTATTTATTGACATTTTCAACTGCAGTTCGCTTGGCAAGAAAAAAATCGGTGAATAGAATTTGTTGTAGCGAAGCTATTTTAAATTTTTAACATATTTTTTCGTATTTTCCAGCACTGGGCTGGGGAGTGTCCTCAACACTGGCACACTGGGACAGCTGTTCACTCAGTTTTGTCATTTATTGTTGTATTTTTGGGCTACACATAAACATTAAATAAATAAAAAATACAAAAATAGTTGAAGAGAACATTATCCGTTTATTGTTTGTTATTGAGTTTTACTTGGTTAATATACGTATTATGTAAAAACTGGCTTCTGTTACACATTCCGACACATCCAAAATTGATTAGAAAAAAAATAAAACAAAAAAAAAGAAAGTGCTTGGGCCACAGAGCGAAAAGCTGAAAGGCCTTGGAAAAGAAACGCGAGCTAATTGGAAAACTCAAAAAGGGAAGCAATCACTAAGAAAAGTTGGCAATGAACTTGTGCTGGCAATGAACTCCAGACTTGAAGGCGCTCAACAGCTTTCGGGGCACACGAGTCCCATGGCCAACGAATGCAAGCAGAGTAATCCCAAGTGGGAGTTGACAAAACTTTACAACGAGCTCGTCGAGGAGTGCAAACGCAGTCACGAGGAAGCCATCCTGCCACGTTTCCTACGCCACGAGTTAGAGAAGTATGTACAATACAAATGTTCAAATATCTCGCACGTTTTCCGTGCTCCGATAAGCTGTCTGGCCAATTACCTTTTTAATCAATATTTTGAATTGTTATTATTATTTGGTTGTTGTTGTCGCCACTGAAATTGAGGCCTTATCGGAGGTGAACCCACTCAAAACAAAATAAATACACATTTGAAAACAACATTTTACCTAATAGCACTTCCTCCTTTTTTTCTGGCAAGGCACTCACGAGAGACCCGTCGCGACCTGGTTCGCAAGCAGCGCAATGGCTGTGCTCCACTTTTCATTGCATGCAAACGTGGCGCAGTTGCGATTTCCGAGTATCTGATAACCATTTGCGAGGCGGACATCGAGCAGCGTGGTCACTTTGAGGTGCCCGAGGACAATAGCTTTCACTATGTGTCCCCGCTCTGGGCAGCTGTCGTCTCTGGCAAGTTGGCCATGGTAAAGTATTTGGTGCGCGTCGGCTGCGACATAAATGCCACATCCGATTCGGGTTCAACGCCGGTGCGCAGTGCCTGCTACATGACACACACTGACATTGGTAAGTGGAATTCCCACTTATAACTTGCCGTGCCTTATATAATTTCGCAATATGCGTTCTGCAGTCAAGTTTCTTGTGGAGAACGGTGCCGACATCAAGAAGCCCAACATCAATGGCGGCACCTGCCTAATCAACTCGGTGCAGTCCGTACAGCTTTGCCTGTATCTGGTGCGCAAGGGGGCGGATATCAATGCACGCGACATACAGGACAAAACGGCGCTGCACTATGCGATACAGGAGCATCGATTGGACACCACCAGAATGCTGATCGAACAGGGCGCCGATCCATTCGCCAAGAGTCGGTATGGTGACGACGCGCTGCGAACGGCTTGCCTGAAGGGCGCTCATCAGATATTCGATTATTTGAAAAAGGAACTCACATATACGGTGGATCGCATCGCCGATGCGCATGAGCTAATGGGCTCCACATTTCTAGACGAGCACAATGAGTCTCGCGTGTGCATTCTGCACTGGCGCATGGCACACCACATTCGTGCCGCCTACACGCCCTACGTTGAGAAACAGCCAAAGTTTCCGCTGTGTAAGGCATTTGAATATGCCGAAGAATTTACGACGCTTGAGGAACTCGATAATATAGCCACAGATATGGATGCGATGCGTACGCAGAGTCTGTTGATCTGCGAACGTGTGCTGGGACACACCCATAAGGATATGTTGTTCCGTTTGACCTTTAGGGGTGCCTCATATGCCGACTCATTGCAGCTGCAGCGTTGCATAGATCTCTGGAGTCTTCTGCTCGAGATTCGCGTCAATAATTGGTCTATTTTGCATTTTGAGACATGCTTCGCTGCCCAGGCATTGGTACGCCTCATGCTCGATCTGCATGTACGCAACTCGAGCCACATGCGAAGCGATGCACGCGCTCATTTTATGCATCAGGATAATCTACTGCCCAAGTTCTGGGATGTGCTTGGCGTATTTCAAACGCTTGCCGAGGGCGCTGTTGCGGTCAAGGAGCTGCTGCAGGTGCGTCCCGTCTTCCGGCGCCAGCAGGAGAACTATGACCGTGTATTGCGCTGCTTGGCACATCTCATCTATCTGCTGATCAATACCGTCCACACAGAGGATCAGCGCAAGGTGATTTATGAGACCGTCCACGAGACAGTGGTTGTTGGAAATTTGCGCAGCGCCAGCACAGCAGACACCCTGCTACACTTGAGCGCCTCAAGGCTGAATGTGATCAAAAGCGGTTATTTCACCGAAGACAATTTTGCCGATGTAAGTTTTGAACTGTTAGGTGTTCTCTTTTTACCATATTTGCTCAATATTTGACAGAAGACTGTGTTTCCCAATGCGGAGGTCATCAAACTGCTTATCGAATGTGGCATTGATGTCAATACGAAAAATGAAGCCAAATCAACCCCATTGCATGTCGCCTGTCAGCCTTACAATTTTGATAACGAGGTTAGCTGAGGATCACGTTTCAACTGATAATGCAATAATTAAACACTTACATATTTGCAATATTTACAGATTGTACACTTGCTGTTGAAGTGTGGCGCGGACATCGATCAGCCAAATCGGGCAGAAAAGCGACCCTATGACTCTATTGCCTCCAATCCCACCAACACCATACCGCTGCTCAACTTCGTCTCGCTGCAGTGCCTGTGTGCGACGGTTCTAAGTAAGCATAAGATCTATTATAAGGATCAGTTGCACAAGCAGCTCGAGCAATTTGTGCATGACCATGAGCCTTGAGTGGGTCACATTAATAATTTTGGAAACACATCTCTGTTGAAATTGTTAGTAGGCATATTTAATATTGGCCATATCGAAATTTAACCAGTGTATCTCCTGTTACTTTTAAAACTCTACTATTGTTAACTTATTCGGCTTAATGTAATTAAAAACTCAATAACGAGACATATAAAACAGAAGAAAATGAAAATGCTGCACAATTATGTGTAGCAAAAGCAAAATGTGTAAGAGATCAACGTGATATTAAATCTGCATAGGAAATGAAATTAAATCATTAATATTTTAGTAAACTTACAAAAATAACTAGCAGAGAAAAGCAAACCACATGTTCTATGCAGCTGTTCAAATAGTTAATAACGATAAACTGTATACTGTACACATAATCTGCATTCAAATTTATGCCTGAATACTGTAAACACTTACATAATTATATAAACAAAAAAAATAACTAATATTTATACACATTCGAATAGAATAACTAATTTATTACATGTTAACAAATTGAAATTAAACTCCAAATGCAATATTGTAAAATGTTAGTGGGCCAAATTGAAAAACTTATCTCGCTCTAGTTGGCTTTAAAAAAGGGAACTTGCTTTAAGAAAATTGCCTTTTTGTTTTCCAAATAACTGCAAAAGTTAGTGCCGCCTAAGGCACTTGCTTCTCTAACTGTATTAAACTTGTGTGTCAGTATTGACTCGTTTTGTATATATATAAGTGTATTAACGCAAACGTAAAATCGAATCTAATCAATAAATCAATAGTTTACAGTTTACTGACAAATACAACGAAACATTCTTTTTTTGGGCGACAACAAATATATTCTACGTCAGATCTTAAAATAGTTTTTATCGCTTCTGACTTAAGGGAAAGCTCTGCCTTTATTAATGTCTTTCAATTACAATACTTATAAATAATACATAAATACATGCATACATACATACATATGTAAATTGTGACTCGTTGACTTATAATACAATGACAATATTTAAAACGACGATTCTATCAAATGAAAATGAGAAAAATAAACAAGCAGTCAAAATTTAAAATGTCTGAAAGATCAGGAGCACCAATGGAGCCATCAGCCACGTTATAGCCAAAGATTGGCCAGCATTGCGCAGTACATTCGTATAACTATCAACAATATATATCTTCCAGCCCATATTGCCGTGCGTAAATGAATTATAGTAAACAGTGTCGGGCCACGTTATATTTGGCGTAATCTCCAGCAGTGCTGGCGGCTCATCGCTACAGATATTTACGAGCGAACGATTGAACTTCTTAAATGTGACAAAGTTGTCATCCAAGCGACGATCGTAGTTCTCCGGATAGCTGGATAAGCAGAGTGGACCCGCAGCCGTGGGTTTTGGGCGACCGCGACGGGTGAACTCCACGCCGGCTAAAACTCGAATTTCGCTCTGCTTGGCATCCGACAGACGATCGAAGCCTCCTTGCGGATCATCCGTTATGACCAATGGATGATAGTGATCCGGCGAATGTGGATTGTTGCCGCCACGCACTTTAAATGTGTACGTCAGGCCACGTTTTAAATACAGTTCCGGTATCATATAGCCATTGATGTACCAGGCCAAGCCGCTGGATACATGACCCGTCAGGCCCTGATAGCCACGCAGTCCGCCCGATGGGCCCAGATAAGCATTAAAGGTGCGCACGGTACTGTGTAGGAACACAAATATATGTTTCAATTATTTTCAGCTAGAATAATGGATAGTTTTCACATACGCATCCTTAATTCGTGTGCGTTCCCACAGCTGCACAGGAGTTTCCGCACGTTCTGTAAAACTAAAACAATCGTTAACCGGCTCCGTTGTGTTAAAGTCAATAACTATATCGCTCTTGGGATAATGTGTGTGAAAGGCGGGCTCACTGTTCGAGTCCAGCTGGCCAAAGGCCCACACAACATAGTTGCTACGATCCAAAAAGATTTCCTTGTCGCCATCGTCAGCTGCAATTGAAAATGTAAATCCCATGAGAATACTTTTTAGTAATGCGTAGAAGAATGCGTACATGATTTAAGTAGTCGCCTGAAGCTAATCGTATTGATGCCATCCTTGCGGGCGTACGTGTTAAGCTGAAAGCTGTCTAATCCGCCCACAACATCATCGCGACACACGCCCTTATTCTGGCCCAGAACCTGCACGCAGGGCGCCAGTGATGTGATATTGTAGTCCACTGTGTAGCCCCTGATGTCATCTATATAAGCGACGACTACATCGGCACCAATCATTTGGCTGGATGTATCTGAGCCAGAGATGCCAAAGGACATGTAATCCGATTTCGCTACCTTTCCGGACAGTTGAAACGTTATCTGCGGGCCAAAGACCTCCCACGATACTTGCAGATCCTTGTGCAGCTGCCTGCAGTTGGGCAGTGAGAATTCATAGGGCGTAATCTTTACCAGCGATGGCGGCACATTCAAACCATCCGGTATGAGCACATGACCGTAGTTCTCATTGTCGGCCACATCGTAGACGCTAATCCAATCGATGTCAAAGATCGTTTTATCGCCAGGCAACTCCAACTCAATGGTCTCCTTATTGTACGCTCGTATTGGATCAAGGCTGAAAGTAAAAAAAAGTATGTACTTCAAATGATTCCAACTGCAGTTGAATAATAATGGTTACTCACTATCCGTGCTCGTCCAGCATTTTGCTGCCCCGACTCGATGGCTGGGCGCCGACACCCGTCCAGAAAAATGTGCGCTTGCCACGCCCATCATATGTGAATTCCTTGATGCGTATGGTTTTCGAGTCCAAGATCTCGATGGTGCTGCTGCTCACGTTGTGATTACGCTTGGAGAAGGTGCCGCCGATTTGAGCACGAGGCGGTTCAAAATCCTCGGGTATATACACATCACCAAAGTTATTCTGATTGTTCAGATCGTAGACGGCGAGCCACTGGATTTCGGTCATCTTCTTGCGATCGGGCAGCGTCAACGTAAAGTCCTTGTTGTGATAGCGATCCAGAATGTTGGTTCTGCCAATGAGTAGTCGGATTTGATTAGATTAGAAAGCGATCAAGTTTGTATGAGTTGTACTCACTTGCCATACTCATCGGGCACTATGAAGCCCTGTGGACCCGGCCGATTGCTGGCGCCGGACCAAAAGAACGTATCCGCCCCGTTGCCATCGTAATTGAAGCCCACTATCAGAAAAGTATACTCATTGACGGCATAAACGTCGCCAGACACCTGATGATGATAGGAGTTAAGCTTGCCCAGATATTTGCCACGATACGGACCCTCATCGTCCTCGCCCTCAGCAACTGTAAATATCAATTAGTGGCTTTAATATAAATAATTAAGAAAAGAAAAAGAAAGGAATGATTTTTACCTTTTGATTATGGTTTGCAATCTAAATTAATACTCTAAATTCTAAAGGAAACACGAGCCTGTTTCACAAAAACCTTAATAAAAATAACTACATAGAAAGTTGGAGACGATTTTCATCTTAAAATTATAAAAATAAATCTAAAAAAAATTAACTGCCACACTTTGGACAAAGCTGAACCGATTTTCAAAACAAAAATATCTTTTTGGCTATGCCTAAACTTAAGCTGAAGCTTAAGGTTGAATCTAATAGTAAAATTCCATGCAAAACAATTAAGAATTCTTTAGTCACATTGGGGTTTAAAAGAAACGCAAAATTTGCAGACACAACGAATTTATTTTTGCCAAACCGGAGGCTGACTCATGCATTGCGCAGCGTTTCCTCTAATTTACTGCCACTGGGGCAGAATGGCAATCGTCAATGAATCGTTGGTAACACTATTTTTTTCTTTTTTTTGTCGACTGCTCGCCCAGTCCCATGGAACCGGCGAACAGCAGCAGCAACAGCAGCAGCAACAACAGCAGCGGCAGCAGCATTCGGCGGCACTCGGCTGCAGATAGTAGACAATTTTAGACGCATAGACCAGTTTCGCTAGTTCCTCACGAAAGTGAATTTGTTTTCGCTGCTGTTGTTATTGTTTCTGCTGCCAGCTTGTTTTTTTTTTTTTATTAAACGTAACAAGCATTGAAGTTTCTCTTTCCTTTTGGCGTGCATTTTGTATGTATGTATTTACTTATGTACTTACTTGCAGCTGAGGGCAGGCCAAACAGGAAAAGCGCCACAAACGCCAGCAAAAGTTGTTGCCGTTGTCTCAGTTGTCTTAGTCGGCGACTTCGCTGTTGCAGCGCTGCTGCAGCACACCCACTGTCTGCAGAGGCGCCGTCGCATACGCAGCAATGACAAAGAACGCCTTGGCTTCTCAATGTCATTCCGTTTTCCTTTGCGTTGGACTCTCCTTCTTTCTCTCTCTCGCTCTCTCTCTCTCTCGCACTGAAGATATGCGCGGTCCGTTCCACGTAGATAATTTGCAAATCGTAGACAAGTTTCGTTGAGTTTCTTTTTTTTCGTTTTTGTTTTAACGCACTCTATTTAATTCAATTTATTGAACACAAACACAATCATTTTGATCAATTATAGTCGTTGTTAGGATTATTCTTTAGCTTCCGTGACGGATTGTTGTGGCTTTAATTGTCGTTGCGTATTTTCTTAAGGTCGATTCGTCATTCGCATGTGTTTTGCTTTTGTTTGTGTCGTATTACTTGTGGTATAGTCCAAAACTGGTTTAATTCGCGGCTGCGAAAATCAAAAGCAACAGCAGCAAAACGAACCTCGCGCCTGCGCCTCTCAACAACAACTGAGTGAGCGAGCGAACGGCTGTTCAGTTTCTTAGGAGTTTCTTTTGTCTACGTCTGCGCGCAGCTTTCTGTGGCTTACTCTCTCTCTCTCCCTCTTTCACGCTCAAAGTTATACGGCTGCGCGTGCTCTGCATTGCAATAAGAGTTGGTGTGAGTTGCGTGTAACGGTTTCTCGCTTGCACTATATGAAAAATGCGAGGTGAGCAATACCAGTTTCTAGTCACCTTCATTGATCAACTATTTCCCCGTCCTTATTAAAACAAACATTGTCAGTTCGATTTTTATGCCTTCAAAAACTAATCTTCGTACGTTTGCTTTTATTTCATTTACCATTTCTTGTAGCAATTCAATAAATCTTGTTAAAAACTAACCAATTGCATTTCTTGCATCTGTTTTCAGCTGCAATTGCATAAGTCGCATTACCGACTCTGATTTTAGTTCATTTTATGAATAGTATTAATTGTAATTATGTATTTTTTTTTTTTTTTTTTTGTGTAACGTTCTCCGTATTCTTGCAAAAGTTGTAATGCGATTTTATTTACATAAAAGTATTATGTTTTGTAAAATATCGGTTGCACAACAAAATATAGGCGATTAAATTGTCGCAAACTAAATCATTGTCGTTTGTATGTATGTATGTGTATTGTATTTGTCTGAAGAAAAAATTACATTATATGTATTAAAAATAGAATTTTCACTTAAGTTTTAAACGAATTTCACACGATTTTATTACAAAACAAATCATTTCACGTTTTTTGTTTTTTTTTTGTTGTGGTTTTGTTTTATTTAATTTTGGGCTTAATGCTTACGTATGTATATATGTAACTGTTATTCTTCCTTCTTTCTATTACTGTATAACTAGTTCATTGAAATACATATTATTTAATACATAATTAATTTCATAAGAAGCACATTTTTATTTATCATTTATGCGTTTACATTCCACTGTTTAAACTCGCTTTCAATGCCTGTCAATTCATTATAATATATATAAATATAAATATATATATATATACATATATATTTATATGTGTATATATTTATTTATACATTCATATTCATCTTTAATTGTTTAACATTTTTTAGCGCACACTTTTGTTAACACTAGACGCTAGGATAACCTAAGAAAGTCGACCGGTTGTGCATGAGGGAAGGGGTTGAGGGGGGATGGATAACAAAAATATGACGGTAAAAGCGTGTAATGAAAGAAAACCACCAAGTCAAGGGCGTTGCCGTTATGAGCGGGTGAAGGGTGGCTGATTGGGGGCGGGTGTAAGCTATATGTTCAATGTAGGTCTTGGACGCATGCACGCAAAGCGTAACTAAAAATAGAAATACTTAGCTTATAACGTAGCGTATAAAAATAGGTTGGTTTTTAGTAAGACATTAAATTAAAGAAGTTGAGAACATTAATTAGATGTTTAAACTTAGGTTATGATTTTGAAGTTTTCTCATCGATTTGGTTTATTTTGTAAGAATTTTGCATGTTTATGCTTTATTTTTAATTTGTTTTACATTTTGTATTTTTTTTAAATTTATTTATTTTATTTTTTACTCTTTATAGATTAAATTTTAATTTTAAAATGAGCATTTTGTATGTTTTTTCTTTTTTTTGCGTGATTCTCATGAATGATAACAGAGCAGGAAGAGAATGAGACATGGGCTGGAGTTGCGTTTTTTTTAATATTTTTTTTTATTGAGATTTAGAATTATATATTAAAGGTATACTAGCTATTTAAATTGTTCTTCGTTTTTAACAGCATGGAATGAACTTGATCGAAAACGAAAACAGAAATATACAACAGAAAAAAGCGCACAACTTTTGTTTCGAACTTTTTCGATTTTGTTTTAAACTTAACAAGCGAACATAAAACGCACAAACCTGATAGCTAGAAAAATTACAGTATGTATTTTGTGTGTTTTTAATGTAATTTGTTTTTTTTTATATTAGAAATACTTGATACGCGTATCTGTGTATGCATATAAAAAAATATTGGGACACTACGTTGGATAACTCGATTGTTTCTTTAATTACGCTACAATGAAAATTAAATTTCTGCTTTACTATTTTTGTTTTTCTTTTTAATGTTATCTACGTATAAAATTTTTTTATTCAACTTGTATCACTAAGGAAAAATGTTACAAAGCTTTTGCTATGGCATTTATGTATGTATGTGTGTGTAAAAGTGAGTGTAGGTGAGTAGTGTGTGTATGTATGTGTGGAGGGTCCAGGATAATTGTTAGGCATAAGGCTGATGGGAAATTTGAGGGCGCTTTTGAAACAAATCAATCGAATTAACATTTAAATGAGGCGACTGTTGCCATTGTTGCCACGGTTGATGCCAAGGCTGTGCCGAGGCCCTAAAAATTAGCGTGGGTGTATACAATGCTTGAATTAGTAATAGCAGTAGTAGCTTTAGCTAAAATTTATCCTGAAATATGAACAGATTATTAGTCGCGGCCACAGCGATGATATTCTCCTCGGGATGCCAAGCTGTGTGCAAGATTTTCTTATTGAAGTCCAGGCAATCGACGCTGATCTCATCCTTCTTCCGTTTGCCGCCAGTGCAAACTTTGCGTGGCTTCAGTACCGTCTTGGGCTTAATTATGTCCCTGGATGCCTCCAGCGTAACATCCTTTTTCGAATTTCGATCAAAGACCCGGAAAAAGTTATTATAACTGCCGGTCATTATGGAGCTATCTTTGCCGTTCCAACAGCACTCGAATTTATCAAAAATGCAGTCGTTCTCGTACAGTGAGCACAGCTTTGCGCGAAGGTATTCATGAACCTGTTTGCATGGACAAAAACATAACACAATTATAATTTGATGATTTAGGGAGGAGGAAGGATGGGTGAGGCGGGCATGTACGAGGTGTGTTCAAAAAGTATCGCGAATTTTGAATTTTCGCGGGTTACGTATAATCGAATTTCGATTTTTTTGTAGCGTTATGTTGGTACTCATGTCTCTCACTTATGCCGACAAGCTCGGCCATTTTGAATGTTCACTTAATTGTTGACAGCTGCTTTGCTTGCACGTGTTTTGGATCGTCTTCGATTTTTACCTATTCAAAAAAATGGATCAAAGAACCTGTATCAAATTTTGTGTGAAAAACGAAATTAAGTGCGCGGATGCATTCCGAATGTTGATTGTGGCATACGGAGAAGCTACCTTGGACCGAAGCAACGTTTATCGGTGGTACAAAATGTTCTCAGAAGGCCGAGAAGATGTGAACGACGAAGAGCGTGCCGGACGCCCGAGCACTTCAACAACAGACGAAAAAATTAATGGAGTGGAGAAAATGGTATTGGCCAATCGTCGAATCACCGTTAGAGAAGTTGCTGAGGAGCTAGACATATCGATTGGCTCATGCCATTCGATTTTTATCAATGATTTGGGCATGAGACGGGTCGCCGCGAAATTCGTACCAAAATTGCTCAATTGCGACCAAAAACAGCATCGCATGAACATTGCTAATGAGATGTTGGACTCTGTCCGCGACGACCCAAATTTGCTCCAGAGGGTCATAACTGGTGACGAATCGTGGGTTTATGGTTACGACGTGGAAACCAAAGCTCAATCATCTCAATGGAAGCTGCCGCACGAACCAAGACCGAAAAAAGCGCGCCAAGTTCGGTCGAATGTGAAAGTTTTGCTGACAGTTTTCTTCGATTGCAGGGGCGTGGTGCATCATGAGTTCTTGCCACAGGGTAGAACGGTCAATAAGGAATATTACCTGCAAGTTATGCGCAATTTGCGCGAAGCAATCCGCCAGAAACGCCCGGATTTGTGGAAGAACAAAAATTGGCTTTTGCACCACGATAACGCCCCTGCTCACACATCGTTGCTTGTGCGCGACTTTTTGGCCAAAAACAACACACTAATGATGCCGCAGCCACCGTATTCCCCAGATCTGGCCCCCTGTAACTTTTTCTTGTTCCCTAAACTGAAGAGGCCCATGAAAGGACGACGTTACGCTACGCTTGACGAGATAAAGACGGGATCGAAGGAGGAGCTGAACAAGATAAAAAAAAATGATTTTTTGAAGTGCTTCGAAGATTGGAAAAACCGTTGGCACAAGTGTATAATATCTCATGGGGATTACTTTGAAGGGGACAAAATAGATATTCATGAATAAATAAATAATATCTGAAAAAACACAAAATTCGCGATACTTTTTGAACACACCTCGTATATCGGACTTACCGGATAGGTCTCAATGGGCTTTGTCTCCATGTGCAGGTCCCACACCTTGATGCTTAAATAGTCTCTGGAGATCATGTAACGGCCTGAGTTGCTTAGCTTCACATCACTGATGGAGCTGATTATCTCACTGAAGAAGCTGCGATTCGTTGGATTTTCGGGCTCCTCGAATTGCTTGCTATGGCGATCACATAGCGCCGCCGATCGCATATCACATAATCGTATTGTGCCCTTGGAACTGGAGTAGACAAACACATTGCATTCGGTCGGATGGAATTCCGCCGCGGTAATGACCTCCGTTAGCTCCTCCATGTTGGTTGGCTTGATGTCAACAATGTTGTAACTCTGATTGACCACCTCCAGATGCCAGAGGTTGATGCGCAAATCGTCGGCCGATAGGAAAGTCTCTTG
Organism: Drosophila basisetae; assembly: GCA_035041595.1. Lineage (NCBI taxonomy): Eukaryota > Metazoa > Arthropoda > Insecta > Diptera > Drosophilidae > Drosophila > Drosophila basisetae. The sequence continues at coordinate 1,328,305 of JAWNLB010000147.1, read as the reverse complement.
ATCAGAATTAACGCTAATTGAATTGATGTGATAGGTGTGTGCATTGGCAAAGGTGCGACGTGGCGAGGCCTCAACCATAAGCGGTACTTGCTTCACAGAAGGAACTCGTAAGGCGGTTACATTTTGTGGATCTCGAATCAGACCGTTCTCCTCTTTTGTGTTATAGCCCTCAAATGACTTATCGCGCTCACTGACCTTCCACAATTTCACCGTTTTATCATTGGTGGATAGCAGAAAGTGAACGGGATTCTTTTGATGCAGCCATCGTATCTTATTGATTTTCTCCTCGATTTCCAGCGATTTAAGATAATCAAATTCGGGCTCGTGCGATTGGAATGTCGAATAGACATTGTATTCACCGCGTCGCGGGTTTGCGGTTTTCGAGGCGGGATCTCGCTATCGTGTCAAGTGAAGCAAACAAACATCAAATGAGTAAACGTAATGCTCATAAAGTAAATTGGTAATCAACTCTCACCTGAAAGATGACGACGCGACCGCCTTTATCGCCGGTGGCCAGCAGCTCGCCATCGTGATTGAACTCCACGCAGGATATGATATCCGCATCGGTGACATCATCGTCTAAGGCGCCCTTTATCTGTGAGAAGCACCAGGACGCCTCTCCATTACCTGACCGCGTGCAAACAGAGAGAGAGGGAGAGAAAGAGAAGAATACAGAAAATTATAAAACAAAATAATACAAAAAACGAACGACTACTTATTCAATTGCAAATACCCATCACACAGCTCCAACTGAAAAGCCGAAATAAGTGCTTGTTACATTTGATTTGTACTCTCTCTGTGCCTCTGGCCCCAGACAACAGACACCAGACACAATCAATACTAGCAGTCAGTCGCTGCTGCTGCTGCCAGAGGATAACGATGACGTCTGCAGGACGATTCGTCCTGCTTCCTTGCTTGCCTGTCTCTCTGCCTGCCTGCCTGCCTTGCTTAAATATTTACTAATGACGCCATTTCACTAGCTACGACTACTGTTGGCTTTTAGCTCTTTTTGGGCTTTAAATTGCTCTTTAAGCATTGGCCGCTGGCAGACCCTATTTATTTTGCTTCTTTTTAGAGACCCTGTTTGCCAGCCACTTTTTGTGATTGCTGCTGCACATTGTGTAAGCGTCGTTGTGCAAAAAAAATAAAATAAGAGAAAGAAAAAAAAAGGGGTTTATTTCGAAAATGTGCTTGGCCCTTATATGCATGGAGCACTTGCAACACGCTCCTCTTCCGATGTTCTGTTTGCTGAGCTTCGTTTCAATTTCAATGCACTTATTCACATATTGCATGCAGAGCGCAAATATTTTATGGATTACAATGTATATTCAAGTCGAGCATTATTTCAAATTTTCATTCATTTGCCTGCCCACCAATCATTATGAATTTGGTTGTTTGGCTTTTTGGATCACATTCGCCGTGCTTGCTTATTGTTTGTCTGCGCTGCGTTCAAAGCGCCATTGGCGACGTCATGATTTGATTGATTGCGCTCCAATGATGATAATAGGATCAGTCAGTCAGTCAATCTGTCAGTCAGTCACTCAATTAGCCAATTTGACGGTTCACATTTATTCATCGCGTCCTATTTTTAGGAATGTATATGATCAACTTTTATGTGCGTAACGATTACGTTGCCAACGACACTCACTCGGCCAGCCACACACCCACCCACATGCACACTCAGCCACAAAGAGTTTTTCAGTCATTGAACTCATCGTTCACTAAAAAGGAAAGTGCTACAGAAACTTGCACAGTTACACAACGAGAAAGAAATATGCGCTTCTATGAAATTGTTTTACACATATATATATTATATATTATATATTATATAATATATAGCTGAGATAGCTAAAAGAATAGCAACAACAACTAAAGTTGTACACAACGCACACGACCAAAGTGGCGGCAGACTGTTTTCTGGGTCAAGGCAACAAACAGACCAAGTCACCAGTTCTAGACAACAATTCTGTTCTACGAGGGCGGCTCAATAGGTTCTCTCTCTCTCTCTCTCTCTCTCTCCCACACACACACACACACACACACACACACACACACACACACATACACATAACAAACACCTCATTAATTTTAATTACACACACTTAATAAATATAAATTTTCCAATACTATATTTTACACAAGCTCTTAGATAGGACTCTTTGTGCTAACTATTACTTTCATAACCACTCTCGACCGTTTGAGATTTAAGTGGTTGGCAGCAGCGCAGCGCTCGCTGATTTTGATTTTGGGGATATCTAATGATATAATTACGCCTAAATGCGAACACAGTGTGGCCCAGATTTTCGGTTTTTACTCACAATTCCCATGCCTCAGCGCACACACACATACACAAACAGACAAACACACACATACACAGATAGACAATCTCATAAGCAGCAGCTAAATGATACTCAAATATTGGCACAATTATTTAACTCAACCACGCGATGTCGCGCGGCAACCAAAAAACAACGACCACCGGCAGGGTTGCCACCCGACCAACTTTTTCCAGGAACGAATGAACCGACCTAGTGAACAGCACCCCTGCCTCCTCCTGATTGACTGCTGCTGTTCTCTCTCGCTCGCTCTCTCTCTCTCTCTCTCTCACCCTCCTTCGCTATACTCTCAATTCTCGATAGATAGCATGCATAACAAAAGAAAATAGGTGAGCAACATGTGTGGGGTGCAGCGGGGGCGAAAACAATGGTTTGTACTGAATATACGCTTACCATGTGCAGATGTATGGGTGTGTCTGTGTGTGTGTGTGTGAAAAATCTTATAAACATTTAACTGGTTCACTTGACGGGGGTGCATAAACCGCCCAGTCACTCGAACTTCTCAAGAAAACTGACTGCGCAATTAAGCACATTAAGTCGAAAAAACGAAGAAAAGTTTATCGTATCAACTATTTTAAGACAGAGCTCTGATTGATGATGATTTTATTTTTGTATGTACAGTGTCCGGGTATCGTAACTGTAAATAGTTATAGTAATTCTGTCCTAATTGTTGTAGATTTGTAGTTTTCTATTCAATCAATCTACATATCTAACTCAAATTGTGCTGAAACTATTCCCATAGACACTGCAGTCAATAAAAGTATTTCTGCATTTTCACAGTCAAATAGTAACAAGAAGAAGCTTAATTTACACAAAATGTGCGAAAAGCATATCAAAAGTAGACAGATAGATATAAAAACATACACACACACACATTTATATAAACACATATAAATATATAAGAAATTCGAGAAGAGCTTCATATAATGCATCTATATTTCAGTGTAAATAGCAATTTATCTAGCTACTTATCATTTCTGTTGTTTATTATTCGATTATCGGCTTTGGCATTTGAACTAATGCAAATCAATTGAATTACTTTGTGGCTAAGTAGAAAAAAAGGGGTTGGGGATAGGTGCTTAAAGTATCATAGGTCGAATATCGGCAACCAGTGCGATAATTTAGACAAGTCTAAATACGTAGCTTGTGGGGGCAGTTTCTCAAGTGCAAAGATCAATCAGAGTGGTTGTTTATCTACTAATAAACTAGAGCAGCAGCTAGTTTGTTTGTATATTTAATGCAAAATTCAAATTAAAATCGCAATAAAATCAAATAAATTCACACACATACAAATACATACATACATACGTGTGTTCGAAAGTACCCCGACAGCAAAAAGAATAACGACTTACCGGCCATGACAGTTGAACAGCTTTCGTTGAACGGCGCGCGCAAGTTTAACAGGAGGCAGCGCTCAAAACAGTAACAGCAACAACAACAACAACAGCACAACAAAAACAGTCAAATAAGGCCAAGGAGTTGTGGTCGCTCTCTCTCACACTCCAAGCGAAAACAAAAAATAATAAACACACTCTCTTGTCTAATTTTTCGCTCTCTGTATGTGTTCAGAAACGTGATTTTATTGTTGTTGTTACTGATGCTGCTGCTGTGGAGGAGTGTTGAGCGCGGTTTCTTTTGCCAAAGGAGCTGCTACTATGGGCATGCAAAAGAAACGAGGAGACGAAAAAACCGAAACCAAAAGCAAAAGACAAAACCAAAGTGCTTAACTTTCGTAGCTTTTGTTTCTGCCCTTTTTCTTTTGTTCGTGTTGTTGTTGTTCTTATATGTTGTTTTTTTTTTCGTCGCTGCTCAACACACAACTTAAGCACGTATACGTATTACTGGTGACGACAACGGCGTCGACGACATGTGGGGAATAAACTGCAAAGTAGGGGAGGAGTTTTTCTTTTGTACAAACGCCGACAGCAACAACATAGCGTTAACAGCAACGACGGCGACGACGACGAGGGCAACGCGACAGCAGCAAAAGAAGCAGCGGCAGCAGATCTGCGTCTGTGTACATGTGTGTGTGCGTGTGCAGCCGGTGGTTGTGTAAAAAAAAAAACTTATCTTGAAATTACTTTGCACTATATTCTGTATTCTATACAACGCGGAGCACAAGTAATAAACGCGACACTGTAAAACGTTATTAATTCGCCAGAATATATTTGCTAAACAATGCGATTAATATTATTTATTTTGTGTGTCGCACAACAAACAAACAAACACAAAACACACACACATCACAATGGCAGGCAGGCAGAGGCAGCAGAGCAGTTTCACATCTGCACCTCACCTCACTCCTCGTTCATCTCTCCTTTCTTTTGTTTTATCGTGCTTTCTTTCTTGTGTGCTTCCTTACAAACGCAGCAACGGGTGGCAATCTAACCTTCAAATTTTTGTGTATTCCTTGTTTAGCACTAATTCCTACAGCACGAATATTTATTATTTTGACATTCAGCTCTGCAGTTTTGATTTGATTTGGATTTCTTATAAAACGCGCGCTATAGCAATCAATACTCGATTTAAGTGTGACTCGTATTTTATGTATATACTTTTTTTTACTATTTTATAATTTTACATGTTTGTTTTGGCAAACGCGTCACGACTGAGATTATCGCACCAGAATTGTACTCGCTGCTGAACTCGCTTGACAAATATGGGCAACAAAAAAAAAAATCCCGAGATTCTAATGCTGCTGCTGCTGATGAGCTGTTCTTCTTCTTCCAGTTTTTGCCGCCTCTTTTGATGCAGTGCTTCGTCGCCGCCGTCGTCGTTGCGTTGCGTCGTCGTTTTCGCAAATGCGGCTGCGGCGGCCAACAATTTACGCACTTTTAAACTATGTACATCATATTGCAATGATACAAATTCAATGCGGCTATAACACTTTAACGCGCCGATAACAAATTCAACTTAATATATGACTAATTTGTTATGAAAATTTCAACATAAAATGGAAGTACAAAATGTATTGCAAATTTCGCACTTTACAATAGCAGTTTCAGGCCACTAAATTGCCGCAAACGAACGGCGTTGCGCAATTCTACAGTGTTGATCAACGTATATTATAAGTGCTGTACAATGTGAGACAGCTACAGCTGTCTGGGTTGCCGTTGAACTCTGGCGCTATGGCGCGTAACATTTTTAAACAAAGTAATGTATATATGATGGAAAACAAAAACAAACTCACTTTGTGGCTTTTTGGCACCGTTTATATTGATGGCCGTGTTGAGCATATTGCCAATTTTTGTAATGCTCGACTGCCGCATGAATGTGCGTGGAGGTATGGGTGGCGGCTGCGGATCAGGCGGCTCCAACACTGGACTTTGTCGACCCCAACGACCCATGCTGTTGACGGTTTATTTATTTTTTTTTTTCCTGTTGTGTTACAGTTTGATATCTGTAAATAAATTAAAATGATCGAATCTATTAACATGTATTTTGAAGCACAGTCACATTTAAGCGCGCACACACACAGTGGCAAGCACACGTATTGTATAATGAATATTTGCTTAAAACTTGGCCACTTTAGACTTTAACACATGAGAGCTTTTCGTGTTTTTCAATTTGTCAGGCAATTAACACCTGTACACCTCCCCGCGTCCATCTCTCCCTCACGCTCTCTCTCTCTCTCTCTCTCTCTGCCCTGCGCCGGATTTCTCTTTCTGGCGACTTGCATTTATCACACAAATGTCTCCGTCTAGAGATACATTTTACTGTATTTATTTATTTATTTATTTTTTTTTTTGCGCGCATAAATTAATTGTGTAAATGTGGCTGTCGTTTGTTTACATTAGACAGACATAACACTCACGTTTCGGTTGCAAAATGCTTGCAAAAACAACAACTTTAACATCTGCCAACAAATTTTGAAAATCACCTCGCGGCGTGTTTTATTAGTTAGTATCCGTACCAAGTCCGAACTTTTTGGATGAGAGGTGTGTCTGTTCTGTTCGCCGTTTAGCGTTAATGTGCCACTATTTAATGAGTAACACTACGCTTAGCAAATGTAAAGAACTTGTCAAATTATTTATATTTACGGCAACTATAATGTTGGGTACATATTAGATATGCTAAAAAAACGAATAAAAATTAATTGCTGCTATTCCTCTCAGATTTCTCAAATCACATTTAATCTTCTTGAAATAGTTTGATGTTATTAAAAAAAAAAACAAAGCTAAAAATAAGTTAGATATTTTAATTTCATGTTTCCACAGCATTTTGAAATACTGAACTAAATAAAAATTTGTGCAAAACAATAACATTTATATAGACAGATTTTATAGTTCATAAGTAATTTCAACTTGATGGAAAATTAAAAAAAGCATTTTAAATTAGAGTAATTTTTGCAGTTCCCAATTTTCGAAAGATCACTGTATTTTATCGAAATATTTGTTAAATGGAATAAATTTGAACAAAAAAAAGTTGCAGACAAATACAAATTCATAATAAGCTGTTCACATTTCAATTAGCAATTACAAAAAGTGCGAATTCAATTTGCTAATCGCCCATTCAAATATTGAAAAGCAAAATACCCCATAAAAATCGTCATGCATGGAAAAATTTGATTGCAACCACAATAATTGTGTGTAAGCTTGTCAAAATCAATAAATTAACAAATAGAATATATATATTAGGAATACATTCCGGAAATGTAAATAGACGAAACTTTCATTGTTGTTATGCGAGTTGGTGATGCTTGATGACGTCAGAATACAACAGCACACACACACACCACATGTGGGTGTTGCGGGTGGCACATGCAACAAGTTGATCCGAGGCATGCGCCTTAGAATCAAACAATAGAACAACATGCAAAATAGAAAACAAATCAACAACAAAAACAACATGAAATTGTAATCCAATTAATGGGCACCAGTCTCAATGTCTTTTTGTGGTGTGGGCAGGAAGGAGAGCTGAGGGCGGGGAGGGTTAGGGAAACGTGAGTAAGCGCGTGGCAAAAGCATTAAATGAAAAAAAAAAAAAATGGTGAGAAATTGTTTTCTTCTCACTGAAGTAAGTGCTCGAAAAGTCGACAGAATTGGAAAATCAAACAAGCCAAGTGTGGAATGTGTCATCAAAGTTGCAAATTAAACATTGTCTATGCTAAAGCCAACAAGTAAATGTGCTAAACACAATTTTTTCGAAAAGAAAAACACAATATTAGATACACTTTGATAGATATATATATATATATATAAGCATAAGTAAATGGAAGCGGAAGGTAATTCAAAAAGTATTCTAAAAGTAATATCTGACTGAAGCTTAAAGTAAAATAATTTTGCTAACTGCTCAAATGAAATTAAGATTTATATTAGGCAAAAACAATGAATTGATTTGTATGGTTTCAGTTTACGGGAAATACGAGGTGTGTTCAAAAAGTATCGCGAATTTTGTGTTTTTTCAGATATTATTTATTTATTCATGAATATCTATTTTGTCCCCTTCAAATTCGAAATTCGATTACACGTAACCCGCGAAAATTCAAAATTCGCGATACTTTTTGAACACTCCTCGTATTTGACAAATGTCATGTACCGAAGAGATACTAGAAAAAGGAAGGGTATATTTATAGTTTTGATACACTTACGTCATATTAACAGGTTGCTAAATAAATGTGCTTAACTGTTTCGATAAGACAGAGATTTTGTGGAATTGTTTTAAAGCTTTAAATGCGATGCAAAAGTGTAAAGGACAGAGAAAACCAAAGGAAGGAAATACAAAACAAAATCATTAAAAAAAAAAACCAAATTAAATTATTTTTATTTATACATAGGCAGAAAGATATATAAGCGAATATAATGTATATATATTTTGCTTAGCAATAATACAAACATTGTAGGTAGCCTCACAGTTTCGGTTTTGTTTATTTTTAAAAGAATGTGAAGGAAACGCTGAAAATACGTTAGCAAACACACACACACATACACACATAAATTGACACACACACACACACGCATTCACACACACACATATATGTGAAAACTGTGTGCGAGGGCGACACTAAAAATAGGCAGGACAACAATTTAAAGCGTCCAGTCGCACGTGCAACACGAGACAAACCCCCTTCCAACCAACCCCTTAGCCCCCCATCCCAATTCGTCTATTGACTCTCGTGATGAGGGGCTTTGATTATGTGAGAGACATATTTTTGGATGCCCACCTTAAAAGATGTCGTCAGCCCACTCGCTATGAGAACGCTCCTAATCTGCTTTAAAAGCGTGCTACACGCAAGCATAAATCGACTTATTTATATTTAGAAGATTTCATCAGGACTGTCAAACTGTGTCATCAGACTGACGTCTACCAATTGGTACGTACACAAAAAAAAAAAAAAAAAATATTCCATCTCAAATCAAGCCAACGTTCGAAAAGACTGAAGGAAAATTTAACTACTAACTTTGTAATATATATAATCTATAAATAAGGTAAGACTGTTGTTGGACACGTTAAAATTATCTTGAGACAGTTGCCTTGTTAAAAAAACGTTGACAACTCGGATTACAAAATGTACAAAATGTGTATTCAATTTGCTAATCGTCAAACCTAATATTGAAAAGTAAAATACCCATATAAAAAACTCAGCGTGGAAATTCGGCGTAAGTTTGTGAAAATCAATAAGTAAACAAATATTCATTGCTTTTGTACAAGTTTGGATGACTCGATGACGTCAGAATGCACAAAATACAGATATTTTACTTCTTATTTCAAGTGCTAAAGTTCTTAACGCAAGATTGATGAATATAAGAAGATATTTATACATAAATAAATTGGCAGGAACGCCGTAATTCTCTGAGTGTACTCCATTAATTTGTGACCTATCCCCTTACTTCGAATTCCTTTCCACTATTATTAATAAAGATAGACAGGAGGCGAGATCTATTGCCTGTGCCAATTTACCACAGCACTGATAGGACTATCTATATCTATGCATATGGATATATATATATATATATAACTATCTGGTCATAAGCCAATGGGTCAATATTGATCTTATCAAAATGTGTGTGCTGCGCTGTTGTCTAATTAATGCATGAGCGAGTCAATGTCGAAACTAATTAAACATTTGACAAAAATAAACGGCTTCTAGGATGTATATTTGGTTGTGCATATTATTGGCAGGTCTAAAGCTAAACAAATTACATGCCAGTTATCATTAGAGTCAGATAAGTCAGATCAAAGCGCGTGCTTCGCTTGTTTTTCCAAGCAATTTGAATGAATTTGGTTGTAATTGATGCAAACAGCTTAGGCAAATATTTTTTGGCATAAAGCGCGGCTAGTGACAAAATAGACGCCATTAATTGTTGTTGTGATACATAGAATTTACTTTTGAATTTATATGGCAAATACAACTGTTGGCTAGTTGTTGTTGCAGTTGCTTTTGTTGCGTTAGTGAAACAATGTTGTTAACCTCAAAAGCCACCAAGAACGTCAACAACTGAAACTTGGATCGCACGTACAAAAGCGACGTATGTATGTTTATATGTCCATAGATATATATATATATATAGATATGTATATTTCTAGAAATGGAGAGAGCGAGGGGTAAGCAACTTGCCGTTCGGGCTCTCTAAAACGATATGGCGTTACCTTTGTTATAATGTGGCTATATGATATCATTATGTGCACAGTATGTACATTTGGGAAACGAATGCATAGAACTTATTACAGATCCGCATCTGAATTATTTGATTGACGTAACTTGGCCAAGTTTTTGTTTATTATAATATTTTTTTGTTGAGGGTTAATACATATTTAATCAGCTGTATGGTCATAAAAAAAACCCACGCACACATTTGCCAAATGCTGAAACAGAACTTTAAACTCGACAGGAAACAAATAAAAGCAAGTGAAGCACAAACATAATTTGAATTTTTGAATATATTTTCTTTTATATAAAATTTTTTATTATTATATTCGAAAACCAAAAAAAAAAAATGGTCTCTGATATTTTTAAATTTCGGAATACCTGAATAAACTCTGAAAAATTATGTTGCAATAAATGTAGTAATTGATTTTATATCCTCTTTTATGTTATCATTTGTTAGTTTTTGTTTCTTTTAGTCTCAACTTTCTATTGCAGTTTGTTTTGCTATAGAGCACAGTGTTGTAAGTGTTGTAACGGTTAACGGCTTGTTTACTGTACTGTTAGCAGCACTGTTTTATTGCTTATGAGCAACTTGCACTTTCGAAATGAACTTGACGGGGAGAGTCAAACGCGTGCAGCACATTTGTCGTGCGCTTGATAAAGGCACTGAATCTGATTTAAATTTGATTCAACTTCAACGCATCGCAACGAAACGCAAATCAAAAACCGCAAAGGCGAAACAGTCAACGCGGCGTCGTTAAAATTAGCACTGAACTCGCATGCGTCGCCCAGCGATTGTGCGGCCTATGTTTGCTACATAGCATGCACAGTGGGTCACAGCTGTAGCAAATTATAACATTTCCAAACACCTTACAAAATATGTATATATTTGGTTTATTTTTGTAGTTTAGTTAATCCTAGCTTCCTAGTGCTAGTGCTACGTTGTGATAAAAATAATTTTCTTTATATTTAAAAATAGGCGGTATGATCGTCTGGGTTCCTGCTCTACATACTAAAGTATTTCGGCAACATACATTTTAATGTTGGCAAGCTAATTTTGTTTACCATGAATTATAAAAAATGATGCAATCCAAAAAGTAGCTCGAATTTGTACACGCAATTTAACAAATAATTTCAGATTGGGAAACAGCATTTAAATTTTCCAATAACCATATTAGCTTGGCGTTTCTTTTAGTTGTGGGCCACTATAAGCCTACGTGCGCTCTGTTTCTCTCTCTTGTTCTATGCAGCGGCGCTCGGCACCTGCTGTTGCGTGTTTGTGTGTGTGTGTGTGAATAGAGGGGTAAAGAAAGCGAAGAGCCGTCTCTCTCTCTCGCTGTGAGGGGACTTTTTGTGCTCTTTCTTGTCGAAGATTTGATTGTAAAATGTAAACAAAACTATGTGTGAGTGAGTAACTGATGTTATTGTTATTGCTCTTGTTGTTGTTGTTCTTGCGGTTGCTGTCGTCGTCTCCGTATTCTTCTGATAAACGCTAATTTGTATATTGATGCTGTTGCGCGCTGGTGTGCCATGTTATTCCTGTGGCATCCATTAAATGATAAAGCTGCTTAAATAAGACAGCAATGAGGAAATCATGCCTTACTATATTTTCACCACTTATCGCGATAACACTTGGTTAACGTATTTATGTCCTTATTCAAGATATTGTATCTCAGACGCAAATGATTGCTGTGCGTTCCCCAATCCTCGATGCCGTGATGAAACATCACCTCCAACACCAACAGCTGATGGTACACCTCAACCCATTCCATGCTAATGGTGGCCGCGCATGTTTCCAGCAACCAGCGGAATGAGCAGGGGAAAAGCGAGCGCAACTTTTGCTTGCCTGCATAGCTGATTCCCATGCCTTGTGTGCCATGCAAAAGCCAGCAATCAAAATTCGATATTTTCAGCAAAAGCTCATCAGCATGTGGCGCATCCTCATCTTCTTGCTCATCGTCATCTTCCTGCTCATCCTCATCATCCTCATCCTCTAAAGCGGGCTCAGCAATGCGCTCCGTCTCGGTTGTTGGTTGAGGCGCAGTTTCTGTTTCCCCCGGCAATCTCATTTGGCGACGCGGCAAGTTTAGCGGCACACGCAACGGATCCATGTTACGCTCATCGAATGCCTGTATGGCGGCCAAATTGTTCAGCGGCACTTCCTCATTATTGAGTTTCAGCAAATAGGTGGGAGTGTCGCGCATTTCCCAGAACGGATTGTTCGTCTCGAGTACCGTACGACGCTCGGCCTTTTCCATAATCTTATTTTGATACTGTTTGCCATAATGGGCAACAGGCTGTCGAAATTTGAAATCGGGTCGCTTCTCCCACCTCTGCAGTTCCTCAATCCAGGTGTGCGTCTGTATATCGCAATTAGCACGAATTTCCGTGGAACGCACTGGTAGCCGATCGAGCATCTGATAGATTCCTATTTGCTGGTAGTTCTGCTGACAAGCCAACTCCTCCACACGAAGTAACTTGCCGCGCACAGCCAGGTGGTCAGCCAGCTCTGTGGTCTGACCTTTAAATGGGGCCATCTGACGCTCTTTGTGATCGACTCGCATCCAGTCCGGTATCTGGACACTCATCTCGCCCGGTTGCGCCTGTATCGCATGCAGGAGTATACGCTGAAAGTAACTATGCGCCGGAGTTAAGCTGGGCTGAAATTCAATGTGATCCTTGGTGACGCTTTCCATGCTGGACTCGCCGTATTTCTTTTTCAACAGCGTCTCAAAAATAAGGCAAACATTCTCGCGCATGCGCTGCATGGCCGGCGTCATCAGCATCTCGTTGTAGTTGTACTCCTGCTCCTTCTGCTTTTGCTCCTTATTCAGATATTCATCAATCCCTCGTCCATTTGGAGTGTTCACTCCAAATCGCCGAGCAAAGCTTTCGTTGTACTGCGATACCAATACTTTCCGCATCTCGACATACTGCATCCATTCCGTGTAGACAAAGAGCGGCTGCGCCGGCTGAACATTATCATGATCTGTAATTTCTGAGAGGTGTTTATTAATGAACAACGCAGATTCGGATATGGCGCGTTCCTTGACATCATCCAGACCAAACATCAGCTTTAGAACGTATATAATGTAAGCCATCACTCGGGCCTCATAGTGCGGATACAAATGCATGGATTTTGGACGATTCGATTCGAAGGTGGGCGGCAGCATATCCATTAAACTGATCACGTAGCTGGCTATCACCGGTGGTAAACTCAGTTCGAGTACATAGCGACGGGTTAGCGCTTCCAGATTAGGTTTCTGGTATCCGTTCAGGTCTATGAACATTGCTATTTTTGACATGTGAGTCCGCATAAACTAGAAAAACCATGATTTTGAATTACTTTTGTGAATCTGAAATTTCTAGATTATAACTTAATCACACGATTCTACATTAAATAAATAATTAAATTATGAAGACTTAGAAATTACTTGACTTATTATTTAACTAATTACGTAGCATTGTCGAACTTTAACGATAACCCTCATTTTTCTTTTTATTTCGTTCATCCCTTAGGAAAAGTTGGGCATCTATATTAATATAATTTGTGAATAGAATTCATGGTCTCGGATTCTATAATTGCATTAGCGCTTACCTTATAGCGAACCTTGTCCCTCTGGTGAGCAAATTCCATCTGTTTGAGCAGCTTTTTGCCACCCATGGCCAATTTCTCGGGCAAATAGTTGAGCATATAGCGACTAGTCAGGTGCTCCTCATCAATGAACCGCAGTAGATCGGTCAACTGTATGTCATCCTCGATTTGGTTGAGTGCTATGGCCAGCACAATATATAGTTTGGTAAAATTTAAGCAGTAAACGTTGCGATCAAAATTGTTCAGGCTACCAGCGTTGTGGTGCAGCTTATGACAACGCATGCTGCCCGAACTGTCCATGCTGTGTTTGTCCAGATGCTTGAGAGGCATCTGCTTTTTGAAGGATTTGCGCGCATTCGCTGACCATTGTAGCTTCAAATTCTGGTTAGTTGCCAGCGTTGATTCTGAGTTCACGCCGTTCTTAACGCCCGACTCATCCAATTTGCGCTGGAAAACAGGAAACGAGAATAAGTCGGTGTCAGTTTAGTGCAGATAGCCAGGTGATTGATTAACTTAACTTAGGTAATTTGTCGCGTCATTTGCATAAGTCTAAGCGATAAGCCCCTATAAATAGCCAACTAAACCACCTAAATACCAGTTGAACATTGTTGCTTGAAACATAACTGAAATGTCTCCTCGTCTGGTACTGATCTGCCTAGCATTCCTTGTGCTGGTGTACGCACCCCAGCCCACATCAGCGGCAGCTTTCCACCTAAGTGGCGGTGAGTCAATTGATGAGTTGATGAAAAGCAACAAATATTATATAAAATATTGCTCTTTCTGCACAGCTACATTGCTGGAGCGTGATCCTGATACTGAATTGGCAACAACCGTGGAGCCTTCATCATCGGAATCGGGTCAACCAAAGCAGCGGACTTTCTTCCTGCTGTTGCCGCTGCTCTTTTCCAACCAATACTAAATAACTGATGGCGCTGACAAAGCCTAGCTAGAGCCGTATAAGAATACGCCTTCAAAAATATATGTTAATAATAAAATGAATTAATTGAGCATGCAAACACCTTGGTTTTTCTCCATTTCCGCCAGTTGGCGCGCTCGTCATCGAGTTGATTTGCTGGCTTATTGTCCAGGCGTGCCCGTTTCCGCTTTATCCTCTTGTGGTTATAGATGATTCGAGCATCGCTGCAAGGCAAAAACAAAAACGAACGATTTCAAAACACAAAAATATATGTTGTCTCCCTCTTAGATATTTGGACAATATATGGTTCTGATCTTAGTCATATGTATACGAGGTGTGTTCAAAAAGTATCGCGAATTTTGAATTTTCGCGGGTTACGTATAATCGAATTTCGATTTTTTTGTAGCGTTATGTTGGTACTCATGTCTCTCACTTATGCCGACAAGCTCGGCCATTTTGAATGTTCACTTAATTGTTGACAGCTGCTTTGCTTGCACGTGTTTTGGATCGTCTTCGATTTTTACCTATTCAAAAAAATGGATCAAAGAACCTGAATCAAATTTTGTGTGAAAAACGAAATTAAGTGCGCGGATGCATTCCGAATGTTGATTGTGGCATACGGAGAAGCTACCTTGGACCGAAGCAACGTTTATCGGTGGTACAAAATGTTCTCAGAAGGCCGAGAAGATGTGAACGACGAAGAGCGTGCCGGACGCCCGAGCACTTCAACAACAGACGAAAAAATCTTCGATTGCAGGGGCGTGGTGCATCATGAGTTCTTGCCACAGGGTAGAACGGTCAATAAGGAATATTACCTGCAAGTTATGCGCAATTTGCGCGAAGCGATCCGCCAGAAACGCCCGGATTTGTGGAAGAACAAAAATTGGCTTTTGCACCACGATAACGCCCCTGCTCACACATCGTTGCTTGTGCGCGACTTTTTGGCCAAAAACAACACACTAATGATGCCGCAGCCACCGTATTCCCCAGATCTGGCCCCCTGTGACTTTTTCTTGTTCCCTAAACTGAAGAGGCCCATGAAAGGACGACGTTACGCTACGCTTGACGAGATAAAGACGGGATCGAAGGAGGAGCTGAACAAGATAAAAAAAATGATTTTTTGAAGTGCTTCGAAGATTGGAAAAACCGTTGGCACAAGTGTATAATATCTCATGGGGATTACTTTGAAGGGGACAAAATAGATATTCATGAATAAATAAATAATATCTGAAAAAACACACAATTCGCGATACTTTTTGAACACACCTCGTATAACAGTCATTTTAAATCGCTCAGATTGGTAGACAGACCCCATCTAGCTTAAAAATACAGACAGACAACAAAATGGTCGACTAAGAATATTTATACACTACGCTACAAGTTTGTTATAACCTCTGCAAGGGTATATAAAGTTAATCGATTGAGAAAGATGCTTCATTTACTTTACTAAGGCTCGCACATTTAGTTTTGGCAGGCCCATCTCATTGTTCTTGGTGAAGGCGACCTCCATGCGTCCCATATAGGCAGCCCACACCTGCAGCGTCATTAGCTTCAGTTCCGGTTTGGCGCCCATTTGCAGTAGCTCCTGCGTAAAGCCACGCAGGACATAATTGTAAAATTCCCAAGACGTTATTTCGGCATCTTCCTGTTGCACTTTTGGCTTCTTGATGGCGCGTTGCGAGGCGTGCTTGGTGGTGTCGTTAAATGTGTCCTCGGCGCTTATCTCCACGGCGCGCAGCTGTTCCTTTTTGGTGCCACACTCGATGCAGTAGTAATAGCCTTCACGTTGCTGGAACGTGCTCTCGCGGCAGACATCGCACTCTATGTCAGCCACTTCCATTATCTCCGTGTCCTCCATTTTGGCTTGCTATTGTAATATTTAAGTCGCACGTGTGCCGGCTTCTCAAATCTGTTTCTAAAATAATATAACAAATACGCGTGGTTATCGGTTATCGCTTATCGATATTCAGTTGTGTTGCCCATTTTAATATCGGTGCTTTTGTAAATCGCCCGCATTGCTTACGTTAGTTAATAGAATAACAAAATACACTGATGGGTTCGTAAATTAATTAATAAATAAAATAATAAGAATATAAATAATCATTCCGCTCAACCAATTCGATAGTCAAAAACGCAACCCAGTGGAGACTGCCTGTTGCACGAGAAAATGCTGACAGAGCACATCACTAATTCCACCAAGCACTGGCGCATGTTGACCTATCCCAATATTTCAAATTTGCTGAATCAAGCATTTTCTTGAATAGTTTTTCCTAATCCAATTGTAGCAATTACATAAGATAAATGCTCAATGCGAGTATAGCTTAACAGATTAATGAATAACAGCAATTAACAGGCGCCTTCCCAATAGCCAATGAAATGCTTTGCCCTCTCGTCGGATACGCAATCCGAAAGCTAAAAATTTGTGCACACCGAAAGCTTACGACTGCAATGGTCAGTCGCCCACAGACAGTCGATCAGTGCAAGTGCAGCAGCGGACAATGCGCACCTCCGACGAGAACGTCGCCAATATCGAGAATCAAGATTCGTGTCCTGCCATGAATAACGATCAGGAATTGGTGCCGAACGGAGAGCAGTTGCAAGTGCAGGAGTTGAGCAATTGGTTGGACGCAAATCCAACTATTAATGGCTGCAAAGACTATGCAAATTTGCATTTTTTTTTGCGCACCTGCAAATTTGATCTTGATCGCGCCAAAAAGAAGATTAAAACATTCTACCAAATGCGCGCGGAGCGTGGCGAATGGTTTGACAACTGCGATCCCATGTTGCCCGAAATACAGGAGCTACTCAGCGTGGGGGTCTTTCTGCCCGTCGATGGCGTCGATGATCAGCAACGAAAGGTGGTCATAATACGAACTGCGGCACACGATCCCAAACGACACACTCAGAATAATGTCTTTAAGGTATTTAACTATATATTTGCATTGTACAAATATGAAATGTTTTTGACCCTTGACACATTGTAGACAAGCAAAATGATATTGGATTTGCTATTGAAATTTGAGCCAGACAATTGTGCTCGCGGCATCGTTGCTATTTTGGATATGGAGGGTGTCCAATTGGGACATGCACTGCAGCTAAGTCCCAAGCTCATCAAGCGTTCCGTTGAGAGTTGGACGGCGTATCCGTGTCAACCGAAGTTATTGGAGTTTATCAATGCACCGCGTCATGTCAACATTTTTCTGAATACCTTTCGGTGCGTCACATCCATTCAACTGATTAGCTTTATTTATTTGAGTATAATTAATGCTTTCTTTGTTTTTTAGAGTCTTTATGACAGCGAAGATACGATCTCGCGTCATGGTGCGCCGCGAGGCCACAATGGTGAATTGCAAACAGCTGCCAAGCAATTTGGGCGGTCAGGGACCCAGCTACAGAGAGCTGGCCTTCAAATGGAAACAATTGCTTGAGCAGCACGCTGACTTTTATGTGGAGCAGGGCAAATACAAAAGCATTTTGAGGCGATAAGCGTGCGATTAACAAAATATGTGATTAGAACTCCACAAAGAGGCAGAATACTTTTTGGCACAGAAACATTTACAATTTTGCAGTCGCAGTAATCAGAAAATATATTGCTTTGAAGGACTATGCTCATATGCAACTAATAAGTATTTATAATTCGCAGATTAGTATAACGCGAAGCTTTTGTGTTATCGTCTCGCGACTATATGCAACGATGTTTAATCTGAAAGCTCGTTTAGAAAAAATCACATTAAGCTTATTAAATTTGCTTACAATTTGCCATATATGTTATAGTTTCTGTCTTGTTATCAGTTAGTTAGGTAAGCTATGGTCTGGACAAGTCTATTGATATTTGAAATAACATGACGACAAGTTGTGTTCATTTTCATTATATTCTCTGTGTCTTTATTAGTATAAAATAGTATATCAAAAATGTTTATCAAGTCTATAATTATTATCATTTATTTTGGGCTATCGAGTGTCGTCTCACTTTGCTAGTGGGTTTGCAATGCAAAAGATTTTCCATCCATTTATCGATATTAATAATAAATACGTACATACATACAAAAGAACATAAACAAAATGTAAACTCACACAGTTTTGTGAACAGAATGTTTTTTAAAAGCAGGTTCTTTGTTAGTGTATCAATGTGTGTTCTTTTAATTTTTACGATGATTTTTTTTGTTTGTTCGCGTTTTGATTCTGTTTTTTTTTTTATATATAAATATACATACATATATAAATATAAGTGTGTTTTAAATCTCTTAAAAGTATGTGTCACATATAAAAATATAGTAGATGTTAAGCCCATCAGCTCCATTATCATCAGCAAACAACGCACTATTGGTAATTTTAGTGGGACCACAAAAAGCACTGAACAAAACTTAAAAGCTATAAACGAGAAAAAAGGAAAGGCGGTAACTAACTGAAGCGTAATATATATGTATATATAGCGTTCAAATACAATTGAAAGTAAAGCGCACTTGCGCCCGCCCATCACAAGTCCAATTGTAGATTAACGCCATTGCCACCACTGTCCATCGCCGGTTGCAGTGATTCCTATATTTGCCGTTCATCCTTCGCCGTCAGCTTATCGATGAGCTCTTGGAGCGGGGCCAGTTCGCGTCGTTCAATCAGATTGAACTCTTGCACAAAGAATATAAAATGCTTAAAGGACGTATTCAAATGGGCCTCCTCGCCCAGCGTTACCACCTCGGAGAAGTGCTGATGGTAGATGTGTGCATAGACGCGAAACAGTCGCTTCAATATGGTTTTAGCGGAGGTAAGAAAATTCTTTGGAAATGGTACACCAATTTTGGATGGGAACAGTGTCTCATCATCCAGCTGGTCCTGCACCCAGGTCATCAAATAATCAATATACTTGGGTGCGCTGCATTTAATGGGCTTCTTAACGGTCAAACCATCCGCCCAATGGTATTCATATTTCGGACCAGCCGACATAATGCCACAACTCTCCTCCGTGCAGAATTCTGTTATTGTGCCATACAGCATATTAATCTGATTAAAGAAATCCACAGCTGTAAGGCAGGCAGAGAGAGAGAGAGAGAGAGCTTATAAAAAAGTTAGCCAAGATAATGTGGACACAATTACTCACTGTTGACGGCCACCCATTCGTTGAGATCCTCGCCATCGGGCAGAGCGACGGCGTTGCGTAAATTGCCGGAGCCGAGTGTGGCGGCTGCATGCTTCATGAGATCATATTGATGCGTGCCCTCCGGTATATTCTTTTTCGGCTTAAAGGTTTTACTGGAACGTGACCCGCTGCAGGTGAAAAACAGATTCATTGTATTGGTATGCCACAACAAACAACCCCTCCAGGCCACAACAGCCAGTCGCGGAGCCATCGCCTCACACCAACCCACAACATGGCTGAACAAAGGGTAGCCGTTCTTTGTTTCCCACTGCTGTTTCAGTAGTGCCAGTGCAACTGGCTTCTATGCTTACATTAACATATGCATATATGTAAAATGTTCGCAGTGTAAAATCAACAATATACGCATACGTATGCGATTGTGTGTGCGACAGCTTTCGACTTATGAATATACTTACAACAAAAAATCCATTGCCATACAGTTATTGTCGCCGTTCACTTGCCACAAAACGAAAAACTTATTCAACAACCTGTCTAGCAGTATGGATATTTAGCGGCAGTACACCTTTGGGATGAGTGAGTATTTGTTGGGTTGTTAAAAACAATGTTTAATCCTAATTATTTCTTTATTAACAAAAATTGTTGGCAGGGCAAAGTGTAGGGCTGGCAACTAATACTGACCACATCGATAGGCTAAACTCGAAAGCTGACATATCGATTATTCCTTTGACAGCGCTGTTCGCGTTGCCACATGGAGCTAAATAATCGCAAATGTATACACTGGAAACGTGCAAGTGTGTACACAGTATTCGTTCACTTAAGCACGTGGAAAAACAACGCGACTTGGTTTCACCGTCGAAAATTGATAATCTTTATTAATTTAAAGGCATATTTAAGCCTTAATTATGGTAAATACTTTTGAAATCATAGTCATTGAGGACTTTTCTATAGATATGTATGTGACTTAAGTCTCATGTGTGCAATAAATATAACCTATGTATTAAATGTGTGCAGGAGCTCTATAAAACGTGGAATAAACTCCGCAATTTCAATTGATTTCGTGTATTAATTCAAATTTATTTACAATTGCAGACGACTCTGTACGTGCTGTATGAGCATGCGGCAGGCTTTTCGCTTTTCTCCGTCAAGGAGTTCGAGGAGGTTTCTATGTTCCTGCCGCAGGTTGAGTCCTCCGTCACGGACATTGCCAAGTTCAATTCAATTGTGAAGCTGGCGGGATTTTCGCCATTTAAGACGGCAATTGCTGCACTGGAGAATATCAATGCCATATCTGAGGGCATTGTGCCTCAGGACTTGTTGCATTTCCTCGATGATTTCTTCGCCAAGCTGAAGAAGAAGAAGTGCACTTTGGGCATTGCGGATGCAAAGCTGGGCGCTGCCATAACTGAATCTGTGGGCGTTCAGTGCAGCCACTTTGGTGTTGTGCCCGAGATTTTGCGCGGTGTGCGCTTCCACTTTGCCAAGCTCGTAAAAGGTAGGTCAACAAGCTCATTTACAAGTATTATCCCAGTAATAAACATCTTAATTTGCGGTTGCAGGCTTTACTGACAAGTCGGCTGGCGTGGCACAACTGGGTCTGGGACACAGCTACTCGCGTGCCAAGGTCAAGTTCAATGTGCATCGTTCGGACAATATGATCATTCAGTCTATAGCTTTGCTGGATCAGCTGGACAAGGATGTCAATACGTTCTCCATGCGGATACGCGAATGGTATTCGTATCACTTCCCAGAACTGGTTAAAATTGTTCCCGATAACTACATGTTTGCCAAGGCGGCCAAGTTCATTAAGGACCGCAAGGACCTCACCCAAGATAAGCTTGAGGGTCTCGAGGAAATTGTAATGGACTCTGCCAAGGCCCAGGCGATCATCGATGCCGGTAAAATGTCCATGGGCATGGACATATCCATTGTTGATCTAATGAACATTGAACTATTTGCCGAGCGAGTCGTCAAGCTCTCGGAATATCGTAAAAAACTATCCACATACTTGCACAACAAAATGAATAGTGTTGCACCAAATCTGCAGTCGCTCATCGGCGATCAAGTCGGCGCACGCCTCATCTCGCACGCGGGCAGCCTGACAAATCTGGCCAAATATCCCGCATCGACAGTACAAATTCTGGGTGCCGAGAAGGCACTCTTCCGTGCTCTCAAGACTCGCTCCAACACACCGAAGTATGGTTTGATCTATCACTCGTCGTTCATTGGACGCGCGGGTCTCAAGAACAAGGGTCGCATCTCTCGTTTCCTGGCCAACAAATGCTCGATTGCCTCGCGCATTGATTGCTTCCTTGAACAGCCGACGAGTGTATTTGGCGACACACTGAAGCAACAGGTGGAGGATCGCCTTAAATTCTATGAATCGGGTGATGTGCCTCGCAAGAACATCGAGGTGATGAAGGAGGCCATCGAGGCGGCTGGTCAAGAAGTTGCAAGCACACCACAGACCGACAAAAAGAAGAACAAGAAGAAGAAGCGCCCAGCGGATGCTGATACAAATGGCACAAGCAATGGCAATGGAGCAGCAGCAGCTGAGGAGGCCGAAAATGGCAATGGCGATGCGGATGCGGATGGTGAGCCCAAGAAGAAGAAAAAGAAGAACAAGAATAAAAACAAAAAACAAGCCGTGGAGGCGTAGATACCACCTATGTACCTTTTCGGTATTCCACATTAGCGCTTAGTTCTAAGTTCAACACTTTATTTTACTTAATAATTCTTTCAATATTTCACTATACAGCAAACTAAATAAACAACACTTTTACCACAAATATCGCTTTCAACACAAAGTAAGGCATTATAGAAGACATCCTTTCGAACCATTTTTATGCTGACGATGAGCTAAGCGGACTTAGTCTCAGTTTTTTCACTTGATCAGTGCTGCAAGCAGTAAACATAAATCAGAGTTTCAATTTCATTCTTTATTTTCACACATTGGTTTTATTTACATACACATAACTTTTCAACTACTGCTAAATGTTTCGGTATTTTTTTTAGTTTTTTTTTTTTATTTTAATATTTTTTTGTAACAATTTGAATGATACATCAGACGTCCTTACAAATGTTGCGCTAAAATATCGATTTAGTACAACCATTAATTAATTTTATTGCATTTATGACATTTAAACACGCAAAAGTATTTAAATTCCGAGTGGACAACAGGACGGATGTGGAATTATCGTTTTTTGTTTTGTTTTTTGACTTTGTTTGGGTACCGGTTTTTTTTTTTGGAATTTTTGGAAGAAAATCAAAAAGTGCTCAAATTCTACAAATAATAATACATTTGGATATTGGGAATTTGAATTTGCTGTGATTAACAATCGATTTACCAACAAAAATAATCATATTACATATTGTATGATACAGGGGAAGATAAGATAGAATACACCGGAACAGGTTAGTTCCGTTCCGCATGTGCGTGCGTGCGTGCGTGCTTCCGTGTGGAACGTCATTAGGCTAACAAATATCATTGGAACAAATCAAATGCTGAGGAATTGTTATTGCTGCTGTTATGCTGTTGTGGCTGCTGGAAAGCGTTGAAGTTGGCAAATGCTGTTGCTGCACCTGCTGCTGGCTGTGCCTGCATCTGCATCTGTGGAATGGTCTGTTGCGGCGCCCCAAACATATTGGGGCTGGTAAGTGGCGAGGCCGTTAGCCCCGGAAATGCGCCTCCCGTTTGCACATTCAGCGGCGACTGCGTCTTGGCGGGACTCTGCGTTTTCAGCGCATTCATCGAGAGTGCCGGCGCATTCGATTTGCCCGATTTGCTCAACAGCAGATTATCCAAATCAATGTTCAGATTGCCCGCCTTCAGATTACCCGACCAGGTGGCACCCACATTTGTCGGCTGCGTGCTGCTGCTCGTCGTCGACCCATTTGTGTTTGTGTTGATGTTGTTATTGTTGTTGCTGTTGTTGTTGTTGCTGCTGCTGAGCACTGACATTGGCTGCAACAGACTGTCGGCGTTGACAGCAGCAATTGGTGGCAGCATGTTATCTGCAAAGAACGCACAAGGATTGACCATCAATTAGGTGGAATACAAATCGCAGTTAAGGGAACTAGTATAGGCATAAGAAATGTTAGTAAGCATAGGTGGGTGTAAGTGGGTGTAAGTGTGTGTGTGTGTGTGTGTGTGTGTGTAGGTGTGTGTGTGTAGGTGTGTGTGTGTAGGTGTGTGTGTGTAGGTGTGTGTGTGTAGGTGTGTGTGTGTAGGTGTGTGTGTGTGTAGGTGTGTGTGGTGTCTATGTGCGGCTTATCGATTGTGTGAGATGAGTGTGGTTGGAAGCATTGTTGATAACAGGCGCAGGTAACTCAATCAGCTAAGTGCAGTTGAATTGTTGTTTGTTGTTTGTTTTTTGTTTTGTTTTTTGAACAATTACTATTTATTGTATTTGTTTTTGGTTATAGTTGTTTACCTAGTGCGTCCGCGGCTGTGGCACAATGCCCGGTATATTGAGAAATGCTTTAAGGTATTTATGTATATTTCATAAATTTATCACAATAATATATATATATATGTTAATAATTGAAATAATATCCAAATTGTGCGTTTGCAATATAAAATGTCAAGGGAAAAAGGAATAAAAGTAAAGTAGAAATATTTGTTCAAATCAAATCTGTAAGTACCTGGCTTGCTAGCTTTATACATATGCAGTATCAATGTATATTTCTATGCTTGTAGTCTAAAGCGTTGAATCGCCATTATCGTTTTCGAAAATTACTGCGGCGCTTTGAGCATAATTCGAATACAGTAAATGATTTACAACAATATATATATATCGTACATATATATATATATATATATATATATATATATATATGACAAGTCATGCAATCCACCGCCAGACAAATAATTGTGTTCAACTTATTTTACATGAAAGTAATCGTAACATTAAAGTTTATTTTATATTTTGAAATATTCAAATTAAATGGATAAACTGATATCAATCTAAATATGTCGGTCACTTAACATATATGCTTGAATAATTGCTCAATTTGAACCATATTGTGAGATAGGAAAAAACCATACTGTCAATTTACGATTCGGATTAGAGCAAAGTATCGCAATAATTTTCGAAGTTCGAATATAGAAAACGTGTCGTATCTAAAATAAACGCTTTGCATATTTTTGTGGAGAAGCAAAGATGACAAAATTGAAGATTGTGTTCATTAGGCTTTATATTTCAACTACATATAGAATATATACGAGGTGTGCTCAAAAAGTATCGCGAATTTTGTGTTTTTTCAGATATTATTTATTTATTCATGAATATCTATTTTGTCCCCTTCAAAGTAATCCCCATGAGATATTATACACTTGTGCCAACGGTTTTTCCAATCTTCGAAGCACTTCAAAAAATCATTTTTTTTTATCTTGTTCAGCTCCTCCTTCGATCCCGTCTTTATCTCGTCAAGCGTAGCGTAACGTCGTCCTTTCATGGGCCTCTTCAGTTTAGGGAACAAGAAAAAGTCACAGGGGGCCAGATCTGGGGAATACGGTGGCTGCGGCATCATTAGTGTGTTGTTTTTGGCCAAAAAGTCGCGCACAAGCAACGATGTGTGAGCAGGGGCGTTATCGTGGTGCAAAAGCCAATTTTTGTTCTTCCACAAATCCGGGCGTTTCTGGCGGATTGCTTCGCGCAAATTGCGCATAACTTGCAGGTAATATTCCTTATTGACCGTTCTACCCTGTGGCAAGAACTCATGATGCATCACGCCCCTGCAATCGAAGAAAACTGTCAGCAAAACTTTCACATTCGACCGAACTTGGCTCGCTTTTTTCGGTCTTGGTTCGTGCGGCAGCTTCCATTGAGATGATTGAGCTTTGGTTTCCACGTCGTAACCATAAACCCACGATTCGTCACCAGTTATGACCCTCTGGAGCAAATTTGGGTCGTCGCGGACAGAGTCCAACATCTCATTAGCAATGTTCATGCGATGCTGTTTTTGGTCGCAATTGAGCAATTTTGGTACGAATTTCGCGGCGACCCGTCTCATGCCCAAATCATTGATAAAAATCGAATGGCATGAGCCAATCGATATGTCTAGCTCCTCAGCAACTTCTCTAACGGTGATTCGACGATTGGCCAATACCATTTTCTCCACTCCATTAATTTTTTCATCTGTTGAAGTACTCGGGCGTCCGGCACGCTCTTCGTCGTTCACATCTTCTCGGCCCTTCTGAGAACATTTTGTACCACCGATAAACGTTGCTTCGGTCCAAGGTAGCTTCTCCGTATGCCACAATCAACATTCGGAATGCATCCGCGCACTTAATTCCGTTTTTCACACAAAATTTGATACAGGTTCTTTGATCCATTTTTTTGAATAGGTAAAAATCGAAGACGATCCAAAACACGTGCAAGCAAAGCAGCTGTCAACAATTAAGTGAAGATTCAAAATGGCCGAGCTTGTCGGCATAAGTGAGAGACATGAGTACCAACATAACGCTACAAAAAAATCGAAATTCAATTATACGTAACCCGCGAAAATTCAAAATTCGCGATACTTTTTGAACACACCTCGTTTATATATATGTCTAAAGCTTAGTACTGTTGGCTCTGTTCGAGAACGGCCCCATCATATAGTTTGTAGCATGTGCCTAAAATCTGTTCGGCGAGCTCTCGGCACTCGTCCGATGATTCACCACCGACGAGCGGTGAGCGCACAAACTCCTCCAGCCAACGTCGCAGTTCGTTGAGTGATTCGGCAAAATGGGCGGCCAGCAGGTGGGCGGGCATGGTGACCAGCGCAGTGCCCAGCAGTTGCAGTGTCGCCGCACGCACTCGTGCCTCGGCGCTGAAGCGCACAAAGGCGCACAGATCGAAGATCTCACGGGTCATGGCCGGCAACAGGGGACAGTTTTGGGCGCACATAACCAATACGGCCAACGTGTGCAGCATGTTGATCAGCAGCAATGTCTCGATGTCATGCGAAATGCTATCGTACTTTACGTAAAGCATTTGACGTGTCCGCTGGCCGCGCACCAGGCCAAAGAAAAATGTCCCGGCAACGGCATGGAAGGGATTCATTTTCGCCAG
The DNA here is from genome assembly GCA_035041595.1 of Drosophila basisetae. Lineage (NCBI taxonomy): Eukaryota > Metazoa > Arthropoda > Insecta > Diptera > Drosophilidae > Drosophila > Drosophila basisetae. The sequence continues at coordinate 1,301,720 of JAWNLB010000147.1, read as the reverse complement.
AGCCTCTGGCATTTTGGGCTTGCTTAGAAAGCGTCTTGTCTTGCTGCGCAATCTTTCGCGTATGATTCGCTGTGCGGCAAGCAGGCGTGCTGCGGCTGCATCTTCATCGGGCTGCAGCATGAACTTGCGCCGCTGTTTGGCAGCTGTTGGCACAACATCCAAGATTTCTGCATTAGTTGGTGCCGGCTGGTGTTGATCACCGGCCAGCTCCTGGGCCGCGGCAGCCAGCACCTGTAGTATGAGGATGCGCACTTTGGATGCATACCGTGTGTTGTCCGTGTGGAATTCGCGACAGAGCAACTCCGCACAGGCGGCCGGTTGGGCTACGCAAATGGCCACACAACACTGGAACTGGGTGATCTCGAAGTTCTCAAAGTAGTACTGCATCTCGAGTGTTATAAACAGCTGCATCAGCTCCTGGGCCAGCTTCACATCCTGCTGCGCCAGCTGACTGCGAATCAGTTGCTCGGCAGTGCTCAGTGCACTCTCAAAGATCTCACAGTTTGCCACTTTGGTGCGCAACAGATGCAGCAAGTCAAGTATGAACTTGGGTCGCTGTTCCAGGCTGCTGGAAATATCATTGGACATGTCATATGGCTGTAAGTCATCGTCCTCGTCAAGTATCTGTGCTGGTGTCTCATCATCATCCGAGTCCAAGTCCAGCTGCATGATTGCAGCAGTTGTTGTTGTTGTCGCTGCTGGCTGCACCTGCTGTACCTGCTGCACCTGCTCGCCCATAAACTGAGCCATGTGCAGCTCGAGGCGCTGCAGCAACTCGCAACTGGGTCGCGCATCCAATTGTTCCTTGCTGGGAAGCACAAGATTCTCGAGCTCCTCGAGAATGTGCCAATGTGGCGTCTGCTCCATGGATACGTAATTAAAATGCAAATAATCCTCGTTTTTGGCATTCGGTTCCAATATGCAATTATAGAGCAGCTCCACGGTCTTCATGCCCACATAGCGCTGCACCATGTCAGGCGACTGCAGATGGTGACTGAGTCCATCGTGCAGCTGACATTTGTGCCCCGCCTGCAACATGCCACCGTATTTGCCGGTGAGCACAAGCATCTTGCTGATCGCCACATGCTCCTGGCTGCTCAGCTTTTGCAGTGAGATGCGACTGGACCAAATACCCAGCAGCTGCGTGAAGAGCACCTGCAGCTGTGTGGGCGCAACGACATTTAGATAGCCCACCAGCGAGCAAAGTGCTCCATTTTCGATGGGCGTACGCTGCAGCGGCAGCTTCTGCAGCAAGCAATGCTGCCAATGGGGTGACTCCAAAGCAACTGTTCCCAGCAGGACGTATAGATTAAGCTGGTTGCTGAGTGCGCTCTGTGCCAATTTAAAACATGCCGTTGGCTCCAGTGCACGCAAGATTTGCTGCACCACGTTGCGTGACTTGGGTGCAATCGCTAAGTCCTCGAGCACTCGCAACAGACACTCCACATTGGAAGCATCGTAAAAGTTGGCGAGGACACGTGATAGCAGCCAGCTGAATGGGACTAGATCGAAATGCCCTGCATTATCCTCGCACTGCAGCACAAAATGGACAGCTTTCAACCACTGACGCAACAACAGGCGTCCATAGGCGCTGGCCGCAAATACCGCCGGCAGCTGACGTCCCAGCTTATTGGCCACGAGACTGGGTAGAGCCATTAGGAGCTGAATGAACTGCATAATTTGCTCGTCGTGCTGCTCCAGCCGTGGCTCTGGCATCAACTTAATGGTGCGCGCAAATAGTTGCATTAGCGCTCCACGCTGGCGTGCCAAGTGCAGCAGACAGATGGCCAGCAGACGCTCATCTTGGAGCAGGTCGGCGAGCAGACAGCTCGCCCTGCTGGGCACACGTTCCAGCTGCTTTAATAGCGTCTCAAATGCCACTTGCACATAGTCCGAGCTGTGATCCAATTTGAACATATTTAAGATATCCCCATCTGCCTCGGGCTCCGGCCAATCCGGTGTGAACAGCCTGGCCAGCTGGGCTAGCAGAGCGGCATACTCGTCACTGGCCAGTTGGGACCAATCAACGGTCGGGCAATCTAGATCCACGAGTTGCTCTGGCGTTGTATATCCAGGCAAGGCACCAACGCTATGCAGTTGACGCAGTGTGGCTGCCACAAAGCTGACATCTGCGGCGCTCTGAACGCTGCTTAGCGTTCGCAATTCCGCAATGGCCTCGTTTAGAGCCAGATGTGCCGATTCGGACGGTGGCGGTAGCGGCGGCGTCTTCAAGACTTGCCGCGGCATTTCAATAGCTGCGTCGATTGAAAAGGAAGAAAAAGAGAACGAGTGCATCCGATTGGAATATGTTGCCGTTATGTGTGGAAGCTACCTTAGCAGCAAGAAAGATACAATGACAAACAGTGAGAGAGAGAGAGAGAGAGAGAGAGAAATTGGGAGAGTTTCGTTCGGAAAACGAGTCGTCATGCAAAACGCTTCATTGGACGACCAAAAGATACGTTAAACGTGATCTATCTAGGCTAAAACAAATCCTAATGCAAATCCTAAAAACTAGTGCTTAGAACTAATTAGCTTAAGCTTAAGATACTCACCCATTGGCATGCTCTGATGGATCGATAAATCACCCAATCCGGCCAGCAGATCAGTGGCTGTTGTTGGTGCCGCTGGCGCTGCTGGCGTTGTGGCATTGAACAAGTCGAAGGCATCATTGGCTGGCGTCGCCGTCGTCAGCAGCTGGCCATCCAATGCCGAAGACGATGATGACACCGCCGCCGTACTTGAGCCCTGGAATGCAGCAAAGTCCGCAAATTCATCGTTGCCGGTCGCCGGCAATATGCCAGTCGATGGTGGTGCTGAGCCGCCGCCAAAAGCAGCAGCAAAATCACCAAACTCTTGCGTTGGGGCAGCGTCTGCAGCACGTGGATTGAAATCGTCGTCATCATCGACATTAACTGCTGCGCTATTAAGCGTCTTTTCCCTCTCCTGCTGTGGTGTTGCCGGAGCACACGTCTTGAAAAGATCATCCAGCAAATCATTGTTGTTGCTGGGTGTATTGCTCTTGTTGTTGTTGCTGTTGTTGTTAGGCGAAACGCCGCCCATCAGATCAACACTGTTGCCGGTGGGCGTGTCGCGATGCGTGGGCGAATGGATGCCGGCCGCGTTTGGCGTCTTACCAAAGTTAGCAGCAGCACCCAAATTAATTTTCTTTTGCGTTGGCGGCATCTTCGTTGAGGTTGAGCTGCCTGTTGGTGTCGGCTGCTTGGACACCGGCGAGCTGACTGCCTTTGAGCGTATGTTCATATTCAGGCTTGGCGGTTTGCTCTCGGTGGCCACCTCAGCGGGACTAGCACGATCATTGTATCGATAGTTGCGTCTAAAAATGGTCAAATACAATGATTAAATGACAGGCAACGTTTAAAATCAATTTAATTACCTGGGACTTGGTGAGTCACTGTCGGAACCCTCACGCTCGCCATCGTAATGAGTATCCTCGTCTTCGTAACGGTCTGCGGAGCTCTTGTCGGAATCTAAAGTTCAATGTGAAAGCATTTCAATTAATATGTTGTGATGTAAAGCAAACCTGTTCAATATGCAAGTATCTAAAGCCTATCGATACGAGGTGTGTTCAAAAAGTATCGCGAATTTTGAATTTTCGCGGGTTACGTATAATCGAATTTTGATTTTTTTGTAGCGTTATGTTGGTACTCATGTCTCTCACTTATGCCGACAAGCTCGGCCATTTTGAATGTTCACTTAATTGTTGACAGCTGCTTTGCTTGCACGTGTTTTGGATCGTCTTCGATTATTACCTATTCAAAAAAATGGATCAAAGAACCTGTATCAAATTTTGTGTGAAAAACGAAATTAAGTGCGCGGATGCATTCCGAATGTTGATTGTGGCATACGGAGAAGCTACCTTGGACCGAAGCAACGTTTATCGGTGGTACAAAATGTTCTCAGAAGGCCGAGAAGATGTGAACGACGAAGAGCGTGCCGGACGCCCGAGCACTTCAACAACAGACGAAAAAATTAATGGAGTGGAGAAAATGGTATTGGCCAATCGTCGAATCACCGTTAGAGAAGTTGCTGAGGAGCTAGACATATCGATTGGCTCATGCCATTCGATTTTTATCAATGATTTGGGCATGAGACGGGTCGCCGCGAAATTCGTACCAAAATTGCTCAATTGCGCCCAAAAACAGCATCGCATGAACATTGCTAATGAGATGTTGGACTGTGTCCGCGACGACCCAAATTTGCTCCAGAGGGTCATAACTGGTGACGAATCGTGGGTTTATGGTTACGACGTGGAAACCAAAGCTCAATCATCTCAATGGAAGCTGCCGCACGAACCAAGACCGAAAAAAGCGCGCCAAGTTCGGTCGAATGTGAAAGTTTTGCTGACAGTTTTCTTCGATTGCAGGGGCGTGGTGCATCATGAGTTCTTGCCACCGGGTAGAACGGTCAATAAGGAATATTACCTGCAAGTTATGCGCAATTTGCGCGAAGCAATCCGCCAGAAACGCCCGGATTTGTGGAAGAACAAAAATTGGTTTTTGCACCACGATAACGCCCCTGCTCACACAGCGTTGCTTGTGCGCGACTTTTTGGCCAAAAACAACACACTAATGATGCCGCAGCCACCGTATTCCCCAGATCTGGCCCCCTGTGACTTTTTCTTGTTCCCTAAACTGAAGAGGCCCATGAAAGGACGACGTTACGCTACGCTTGACGAGATAAAGAGCTGAACAAGATAAAAAAAAATGATTTTTTGAAGTGCTTCGAAGATTGGAAAAACCGTTGGCACAAGTGTATAATATCTCATGCGGATTACTTTGAAGGGGACAAAATAGATATTCATGAATAAATAAATAATATCTGAAAAAACACAAAATTCGCGATACTTTTTGAACACACCTCGTATGTATCTTAACAACTGATCGAATACGTTTCCATTAATAGGACAAGTTTAACTAGCAGAAATTACTATTTGATATTAGATAATCCCCTGAATAGATTGTTTTGCATAAGATGCATTACTTACACCAATTGTCGCCACGATTGTTGCGCCAGTCGCCATCGTTGTAGCTGCTGCCACCACCACCGCCACCACTGTAACCGCTGTAGCCGCCGCTACGAGAGCCGCCCATTGCGTCGCTGCTCATGCCAATGTACTTGTCCTTATTCTTTTTGGCTTTCTTGCGTTCCTCGCGCAAACGATCATCGTCCTGAATAAAGTCTATAAGCTCTCGTACCTTATGCCTAACATTAATACCCTGATCCTTGCCGCCTTCGTCCGTAAACGTGTAATTCTCTAAGGAGCGCAGATCGTAGATGTGCTCCCGCGACGAAGTAACCACACGCTCCGACCCATTTCGCACCAAATAGTTTAGCAGCAGCAGGCTCTACAAATGGTTTAAAGATGAGCACAAGGAAATCTAGAAGAATTTGTTCATTTGTTACATACTTTATAGGTTCGCCGCCAGTTGGTCTTATTGTCCTGCAGCATGCGTTTCCAAAGCATGGACATGACCTCTGGAAACGTCTCGTAGGAGAATGTGGCATGCGCCAGCTCTTGCATAAGTGGACCGGTTGGACCCCAAGGATCATCGTTGGTCGCTTCGCGCACCTTGCCCTCAATTTCTGTGTAGTTCATTACGACATTGGTGCTGCAAAGAGACACGTGTGCAATATTGCAAGTTACGATTATTTCAATAAATTTAATTAAATATCGCGGACTCTTCAAAAGTACTTCAGTGCTCGATTACTCATTTTGTTGCTGATCAAAAATCATGTGGGTTGAAAATCACAAGAAGAAATAGATGCAAAAATTGGTCAGAAACACATCAAATTCGATATGCCATACAGAAAATTGATGTTAGTTCGTATCCAAAGAGACATAAGAGCAAAACAAATAAAAGCCCGCAGACCTTTTTTTATATACACATGTCGGTATAATCGTGAGCGTACCGTGTACATAAATAAATATATCTACACCTGTCTGGCACAATTACTGTTTGATTAATAAAATATTAATATGGGTTTAATATGTTCCACGAAGGCAATTTCTGTGAACCCATCTTGGATGGCAAGTCAATATATATATATTGTTCCTGTTGTAAAAAAATACTTCTTCGCTATCTAGAAAACAAAATATATTTTAATTGTTTTTGTCTTATAGGTCGCAGTAGCTAAAAATAGTATGTCTTTGAACTGATAAACAAAAAACTATCACTGATTGCCATACTTGGTTAACATGGAGTTTGACATGCGTTGTTGGGTGGACTTCAAAACGTGATACGAAAAGTGTGAATTGTCACAACTGCCTGTTATCAGCTCTTAGATAAGCAGTCACAACAGACTTTGGGAATACTACAGTGGATTTACAACTGCCAAAATTACACACTTTCCATTTTGGACAAACATATTTCCGGGAGTCCCAATCGCAAATAAACTGAAGTGGAGAAATTTTGAAAAGTCACACACACACACAAACACACTCACAGCGATTCAATGGGAAAGATAGTAAAATAAAATAAAGACTGTAATTAATAGCTGCTCGTTGCTGGAAAGTCGCAACTGGAAGCACAAATGTGAGCACAGCTGGAATACAAATAATTTATTTTGGGGGCAAACGTTGAGAAAATAATTGTTTTTTGTTTGATAAACTCTATGTGTGTGTGTGTGTGTGTGTGTACGTATATATGTATGTGTGAATTGGAATTTCTGTCATACGAGCTTCAACGGTCGTAGTACATTTAAATCCCGACAAAATGAACACAATAACCTTGAAAGCAACAAAAGCAACCAACGTCAAACAAAGCAGAGCGTTAATCGCTCGTTACCATAAGCGAGGAGGAGAACAAGAGGCAAAACTATATTACTTTTGGCACGACTGCATTTGTAGCACCTGTATATTGTGAAAGAGACAGGTATTTGGGATTGGGGGTGAGTTGTTGGCGAAGGGCGTGGGAGTGCCTTTACCCCAATAAACTTGAGTTATTTTTTTATTATTGTTGCTGTTATTTTAAATTGCCCCATTTAGATTATTATTTAAACACATTAATTTAGTTACACAACTTACACTTTGTCCGCCAATTCGCGCACTTTCCACATGCTGATAAATTTATCAACCATTTTAGCTTAATTTTCTGCTATGGAACTTTTCACACAAACTTGCCAAGGTGCTGGCAGACAAAACTCGTTTTTATTTTGTGGTAATAACACGTATTCCGTATGCATATATATATATGTATATATTGAACTGAGAAGCTCGCTGAGACGAGTTACATGTAGCCTTATGTGTTTTATTACTTTAGGCCAAATAAAAAGTATAAAATTTAAATGAAAATGCAAAATAAAATCACTGCACTACAGGCAGAATTTTGGTGAGCTGTCTTTCGCTAGTGTTGCAAGTCGTTTCAATGGCACAGCGATACCAAAAATATTCCGCAGGTAGTGCTGTGAAATTTGTGTTTGCTACATATCGATGAATACATTTTTGCTTATCGATATATTATTAAATAAGCATTTTACAACACTTGAACAGGCTGCCGCTGCCGTCATCTGTGGAATTGTCCGATTCTTTTAATAGGAAAGTTAATATATTTTATAAAAATAAACAAATCATGACTCATAATGCATATGTACAACAATCTTCTGCAAGAGCACTAAATGTGGACATCGTGTTCTCACTGAACTATCAGTTTTTCGTGCAATAAAAATGTAAACAAAAAGGTTATGTAAACTTCATTGGTCTTACAGCGTGAAGATTTGGCGAAGCGCTCCTCGAAAACACTGGGAACATAAGTGAAAATGTTGGGACTACAACGTTTCGCCGGCAGTATTGTGACACAGCTCTATCGACGCGCCACATACAGCAGCAACATACGTGCGGCGAACGCGGCACTTGCAACGGCGGCAAGTAATGGACTGGGGTCTGGAGCGAACGATGAGCCAGATGCTCGTACGCCGGCGGCAGAGGCAAGCGCCAGGAAACAAAAGAACTCCGGTGGGTATATAGTATGATAAAGTAACTTTTACATTTACAGTTTGATAATTTACAGGTCACATGGTCGCAGCGGCATTTGAATCACTGCGAAATGAAAACAAATCCAATGGGAAACCAACGGCATCTATCGCCAATAACATTGATGAACGGATTGTCAAAGCCAAGACAGTAAACGGACTGTTGGCCATAACGGAGAACAACAACGCATTTTCACGTACACATGCCCTGAAGATTGTTTCAATACTAGCCGAATGGAGCACCATTAATCGTGTTAAAATATCTGAGTTCGAGAATGATACGAGGTTCCTTCGCGTATGTCGAATGCTGGGCCGCACAGTGCCCAAGAATGGAGCCAATGGAAAAAATGGTGGCTCTAACAATAACAACGCTTCGAAGCGCATTTCCGGCTTTCGCACCGATGACTTGAATACGGTCCTAGGTGTGGCGGGTGACGATGAGGCGGCCAAGTTAATAGCCAGCATAAGTCTGCCGCAAATGGTAAAGGTGATGAGCACCTTGGCGCAGCGAAAACGTCGCAGTACTCCATTGCTGCGCTCGCTGGCGTTCAACATAAGTAGCTCCTCGGAACAGCTGGATCTGAAGCAATCAGCCGATGTGCTGTATGCCATGTCGACGCTCAATTTTCAGGACTCTGTGCTCAGTGCTAAAGTGTGTGCAGATGTGCAAGCTGCACTGCCAAAGAACTCGGAGAAATCAGCCGTTGTGGGCTCCGTACTCACCAGTCTCGGCATAATGCGTTATCGGGATTTGGGTATGTACAAAACACCATCCATTTAGTTAGGTCTTAGAGCATCTCTAATCATATATCATTGCAGATATACTAGAGTCGTTGACGCAGTGGCTGCTAAACAATAGTGAAATCTGTCGGCCTCAGGATCTCAGCGCTTACTTTTTAACAGCGGCGCTGCTTAACTTTAAAAGTGCACATTTGGAGGATGTGCACAAAAAGCTGGCGAAATCCATTGTTCGAGAGGACTACAAAAAGCAATCGGATTGGCTAAACTATGTTTGGTCGCTGACAATGTTGGGTCTTGTGGATCAGAGTCAACTAGAGTCAGTGCTGAGGTTGTTCATTGTTCGCTACGTGTTTTGCTAAAATAGAGTTAACTAACTATATTTGTCTTACAGCGCGGACTTCTTGGCTAAATTGGAGAGTGACAAGGCCGGCCTAACGCCAACAGCAAAAATGAGGCTTCTAAATTTAAACAGTTATGCGCAACTTTGTGCTAGCGACTACAAGGGCGTAATGCTGCCAGCCGATAGTCCTGTCTACCAAGTGCCCATGGCGCACACGAAGACGAAACACATTCTTGTCAACGGTGTGCTGGACGCGCTTAAGAGTCTGCTGCCGGCCAGTAATCATGTGCAAGGCTCGGTGGATAGCAAAATGGGTTTCCTAATTGGTATGCGACTGCAAGCAATAATTGACGAAACTTTTTACATATGTCTCAATTACAGATGCGGTATGTCAGTTCGATGCAAAAAGAAATCCACTTCCCCTGGATAAGATGAATCCAGATGCCATCAGGTGGTTTCCATTATAATTTTCCTGGTTTCTCTCCTGATTCGATAACGTGTGTATTTTACTTTCAGAGTCGCACTAATGGTGGTTGATTTTCATGACATTTGCCATGGGACGCATCGTAGTGCCAGCGGCATAACGAATCTAGCGTTCGATCTGCTGGAGAAGAGTGGCTATCAAGTGATACCTGTGCCCTACAACGAATTCAGCACCAGTGACAAATTACTGAAGCGTGTTCAGTATTTGGAGGCGAAGTTTAAGGCCCTTGTTAGTAGCAAATAAAATCAATTATAGATTTGTACTGTTTTCACCAAAATTTCAATTGTTTGATTATTGTAATTTTATATTTATATTAGGCACTGCATTAAAGTAAACTATTCAAATCGGGTATCTTCAAAATGTAAATATCTGTTTAAAATTGGTTAATTGCTCGGATAAAACTTTTAATTTAACTAAAACTTTAATATTACTGTTGTAAATATTTTCTAATTTCTTCTAGCATTTAGATCGCATTCAGGTCGCTGCTGCGCTGCTTATTCATGCCAACCTTCCACCATTGTCCCGTCTCCTGGAACTCGGTGGCAACAGCTGCCAGTGTGTGGAACAAATTGCGTGACAACATATGGCAATTGCCCACATGCAATATAAACTTGGGATCGTAAACCTTATCCATTTGCTCAATCTTATAATGATCGCGCGCCTCACGCTCTGTGAGACAAACACAGTTCCATGGCGACCAATCGTCGCTTTTATTCCAGCGTGGCAAACTGACAAAATACGAGTATTCGAGGAATCAGTTACGGCAGGAATTAGACTTGACAACTTACCGCAGTTCGTTTAGGTTTTCAGACTTGCTCAGCGCTGAGTGACCATGCCAGATTTTGTCAATAATATGACGCACATCGTCCTGCTGGATGACAAAGGCAAAGGATGTGGCGCACTTTCGCTTCCGTTCGTCTCGCTGAATACAGCGCAGAATCGACTGGTAAACGTTGTTCTCTGTGGCCACCAACTGTAAGGGATTTGTCCTGGATTAATTTGACGAAGCCATGTTGGCCAAGTTGTTAGCTCACCTTTAGGTAGTAGCAATGCTTGCAAGTGTCCACGTGACTCTGTCGCGTTCGAATCGCAAACTGGGCGAATGGCTTCACCTTCTTGCAGACGATGCACATACGCGAGGGAATCTCTGCATAAGGATATATAATTAGTCGAATATGAGCTACGATGTCGATAGCTACTTACTCTCCCCCTGCTCGCGTTTCTGAAACTTAATCAGCTCGAAGAATAATATGTTTTGACGCTTGCGCAGGATTTCCACATCGCAGGACTTGGTATAGATTAGCAGATTTTTTTCTCGATCGAACAGATCAAAAAGCTAAAGACTGGGAAGTTAATATGCACGTCAACTGATATCCCAAACAATCAAGTTTACCTCTGGAAAGTTGGGAAAGCTTGTCTCATCCATGAGCAACTCCATGACACGTCTGATCAGCTCCAGTCGCTTCTCCTTGTCGACCGTCTTGCGCAAATCCTTGTAGATCTCAGTCAGAAAACGCACTCGTTGCGTACGCAGCAGGTCCAAGTGTATTTTGGTATCCTTGTAGCCAATCCACTCGACTGGCTTACCCATCTCCTTGAGCAGTTGATCATTCCGAAAGTCCTCCATGGCCAAGTAAACGACTCGACGCTGTCGCTCCACACCGTTCAGCAAACGGATTTCCTTGTCCAGCAGAATGTTCACCTCGGAGATGCGTGCCGGTCCCTCAAAATTAGCCGCAATGCGTTTAAGTTCTGCCCGTTTCCAACGTGAGATTTCCGCAAACAGCAAGTCAAAGTCATCATTGGAGCGGGGAAATTGCTTGATGAGTTCATTTCGCTCAACCCGCTTCTCGACACACTGCTCATAACGCTGATCCTCATCCATGCGATTTCTTACCAGACGTCTGCCAACAAGAACAGCTCTAATCAAATCTATCTGAATGTTTAGGTTTACTTACCGAAACTCCTTGGCACGCAGGTGAATGTGCTTCCAGAGTATCCAGCGTCGCCAGTTGCGCTGTATGAGGAGAATCTTCTCGAGCCGTCGCTCGGCTCGTTCCTTTTGCGCATATGTCTGATATTTACCAGGTATGATGACAAAATCAGTGGCCGTGGACACGTATCTAATGTTGATGTCATCCAAAAAGCATTGCACGGCTTGTTCGTGTGCCGTATTCTAGGATTATTAATTATGTGTGATTTTCGCGAACATTTCTTAGTAAAAAGCAAAAAGCAGCTTCTCACCAAAGTCTTCTCTTTGTGCTCCCAGGTTTGGGTGTCCCGTGTGCGATACCGTCTATACTTCCATTTGTCAAAATAGGGTCCAGTTTGTGTAAAGGCATCCAGATACATTTTGCCACTAATCTTGTCCTTATAGCCGCACAAGAAAGGCTTCACAATTGCAGCATTTTCGATCTCGACCACAACATTCTTGGGCTGCCCATCCTCCGTATCCTCACCAGATATGTGCACGGTCAGATAGTCAGGCAGACGATATTTGCTACGCACGGCATGTATGGTATTAGTAATCAGTATTTCAGGTATGACAATTCATACTCACTCATAGTACACACTCAGACTCAGCTTGGGCATTGAGTCAATGCCATCAGCGCTCTGTGGCACATTGAGCTCCAGCTGAAACTCGTGTATGCCAAACTCATCACAAATTGTCGAATGAATGGGTATGGAATTGCAGAGAATGCGATCCACTTGCTTAATAACAAGTAGCTCCGGATCCACCTCAAAGCGACGTGAAATATCCTGCTTGACCTCGCCAATGGTCATGCAATTGGGATAAACTTGGGCAATGAACTTGCCCTGCGATATACAAAACTTGACCGTAACATTTTGCACCTGGACACAGCTCTCATCTATTAGTTCGGATTCGGTGCTACGTTCCTCGTAGTTTGGCCCGCATACGGCCCGCACTTGTGGCTGCTGCGATGGCGAAACATTCAGCTGCAGATTGCATGTGTAGGATGGCGGCGGCGGAGATTCCTTGTCGCTCATTTTCGCATGTAAGTCAAAAATATAGATGCGTTTTATTCTATAGTTGATTATTTGTGGAATCCAAAGGGCCTGCTGGGTGTGTGTTGCTCTCGGGTGGGGCCCTCAAATGCGACGACTGTTCAGGGTCAGGGGAGGCTATGGGAATTCATTTGTTCAATAAATACTGTTGCTTGGCGCCCTGTTGTGGCAACGCGCCCGTTGGCCACGCCACATTTTCCCTAACGTACATTTCGTACTCTTTATTACCTAATTGGCCACTGAATTTTCTCACGCATTCGAAGTTACACATTTTTTTCTTGGATTTAAATTAATTTTATTTACATGTGTTTTTGGTTTTTTTGTTGTTGTGTGTTTCTTATAGTGAAAGCGCCACTCAAATAATATGAGTTCGCTAGCTTTTTGTCAGCTATAAATTTATGAGCGAATTTTTGCCTAATTGCCCCGATTTCCATATGTGCTGAACATTAAAATACATTTTGGGCGGGGAGGGGAGGCGATGAGATTGGACATTTTTTAGGCCAGAATATTACACGAATCTTAATGAAAAATGTTCTTTCCAAATTTAAATGCTGTATTATTCTAGCGTTTGAACTATGATGATGGATTTGATTTAGAAATTCCTTTCAGTTTTCATTGTAGAAAGTTTTGAATCACATACAGCCGACTTATAGACCATGTGCCCGTTAAGAATCATATGGAACCAACCAACTGTGTGCTTTCTTGTTGTTTTCTATGCATAATTGCTAATTCATACATATGTATGTGGGAGGAGGGTAGAGAGATCCAAATAGTGCTCAGTGTATTTTGGCGTGGGCTTATTACTTACTGAACTCTCATTTTCTCGGTGCAACGCATGAGGTGGCATTTTCTACGTCTTTTTCAATTTGTCCATTAAACTTGTAGAACCTCCGATTGAAAGTGATTTTAAGCAGAATTCGCATGTTTAAAATAAACTGATCATGGAAATAAGTGCATCATGGGAGCTCAAAAAGTGCAAGGCGAAATTCAAATAAAATAGTAAAATAACAGCAAGCAATTACAAGAAAAATGACAACTTATTTTGTTGAGCAAGCAAATTTTTGAATTCGTTGTCCCTTGGTGTTTTGCAGTTACCAAACACACACCCAAAAGGACATTAACATGAAGGATGAAGGATGCTATAAAACAAATTCTTAAGAGACGGTAAAAAGAACTCAAGGAAACTCAACTTAAAAAGGGATTTTGGAATTTTCTCTCAAACAACATCTATCACTAAGTATTGCTTTGATATCTAGGCTATCATAAAGTGTTGCAAAGAAGTTATTATCCAAATTGCTAGAAATTTCAATGTATCTTGGGATGTACTCGTATATATTTATCTCTATATACATATATGTGTATGTAAATTTGACATGAATTTGTAGCAAATATAGTGCTTCTCAATCAAAGTTCAATTTTAATCTACAGTTCAAACCTTAGTCAAAGAGTTATTTCCCTTAAAAGCAGTTGAGTTTTGATTAAGTTTGGCTGTGGAAAGTTTTGTGAAAAACTAAGTTAAATGCAACACTTTTGTGTCGAAAATGTATCTGGTAGATGTCATCGGTTCATTATTTGTTGCACAATGCTGTGTAGACGCCGACAGTAATTACTTTTACTGAATGGTTTTCAAGATATGCGTTTACCTCATCGGATGTATGTTATACATACTATGCATGCTTCAGGGCAATCCACACGTGTTCATGATTGCTCTTTGGCTATGCCAAAAGCAGTTAAATAATGATAGCGATTAACTCTAATTTGTTGTTGGTCTTAAGACAAAAACACCATGCACATTTATGACTTGTCCATGGATGTAACAGAAAGTGGCATGATTTGCTTCCATTTTTTTTTTGGAACTGTTATGCATGTAAAATAATACAAATTAAAATTCCCCAAACTATGATAATAGTTTGTCGAAATGTTGAATCATCAAAATTTAAACATTCAACTAAAATGAAATCATTAAGAAACTAGTCAATTCTTTATTAATCTTTCATCATAAACTCAACTGATTTCGTACTTTGTTTACACTTACAAAAATGGAGTCAAAGATTCAATAATCCAAATGAGCAGCTTCAGTTCACATTTTAATATTCTTTTTAAAAATTTGTATAAAAATAAAAAAAGTGATCGTTTGAAAACATGAAAATCAATAAAATTCATCACTTAAATTGTCTTTTAAATGCTGTTTCAGAGTTTTGAGCTTATACTCGTACAATGAGAAACATGATCCACAAACATATTGAAGTTGCCCAACTGAAAGCAAGCACATCAGACTTTAAAATAGCACTCTCAAAAAGCTTATAAGCTTATCGAAATTTGATATTTAAAACAATTAAACAGCTGAAATTGGCACAGTGTTGTCTTCGGCCGAGTCGTGTGTTGAGCAAACCCATTCAAAACAAATGTGAAGAATTGAAATTAATTAATAAATAATATGTTTATTGTAATAGAATTTGGACTTAAGATTATGTGGCGTTAGGGCGGACTTGCGATCGGCATGCGCCACCTGCAATCGGAACGGGCGTCCATTGAAATAGTAATCCTTGTGATGCTGGACGCGCAGCAATTTATTTTGCGCCGGCTGAGCAGTCGATGGCGTCGCTGTCGTTGGCTGGCTGAGGCGATGCTTAACAGTTGTCGGCCTGGGTGCTGGTGTCGTCGAACTCGCTGTCTCCGGCATGATGGGCCTGATTTTCATCGGCTGGTAGTCGTAGCCGAAGCCGGGTATATAGCGATACGGCAGCGGTGGTATGGGTATAAAATAGATTTTCGAATCCTTTTTGGTTTTCTTGGTTTTGCCGCCGCTCTTGTTGTATTTGCGCAAATTGAGCGGCTTCGAGGTGACCAAGTAGTCCATGTAAACAGTGTCCAGCGACGGAGATTGCATCAGCAGTTGCTTGTTCTGATTCGGTGGCTTGACAGTGCCGGCCACAATCGGGCTGCTGCCGCTCGGCAAGCGCATGCTGTAGGAGTAGGCGCTGCCCAGTTGTGGCGTGGCCAGAGCAAGCAGCGCTAGCAGCACTGCCACGGCGTGCGACAGTGAAGGCATGCTACACGGAGAAAAGAAGAAATAAATATATATATAAATGAATGAGTGTATATATGTCAAGGTAAGTTTGTAAAAGTGTCCACAATTTGCTGATTTGGCGCCCACACCTAACGCGATTGTTTCAGATTTGATTGATGGACTTAATGGCTACCGGCGAATTAATAATAACCAAAACTACAAATCAATGATAATGGCAAGCATTTGCTTTTCGTTTGGTTTTTGTTTTTGTGTTTTTTCTTCAATATTTTTTGCAAGTCACAAATGCCGAATAACACAATAAGAAATAAATAAATCGGCTTGTGCGCTTCGGAGCGTGAACTATATTTTGTATAATTTTTTGCAAATGCTTGCCACTTTATTGTAAAGTTTCTCACGTTCCAGACGCAAACAAAACGAGAGGAAAAATAATTGTTTTCAAGACTCTCGATTTGATTTACTTAAACGAAAGCATTTAATGCACGCTAATCAAAACGCCGACGCTGACGTCGGCGTTGACGTCGCTGTCGCTGTCGACACCAACTGTGTTGCCAGCCGAGCAATTACGCTAATGAGCGTGGCGAGCGCCATCTGGCGGCACATTTCAACGCCTGAGTGATTAATGAGCAAGAAAAAAATTGATCAACAAAAACAAAAGAGAAAAAAAAACAGAGGCTGTGGTTGCCTAAACGGCATCAATTTAGAATCGAGACAACAGCGATAACGTTAACAAGTTTGGGGCAGGGTGGGGGGCGTAACGTCTGGGTGCGCCTCCGCTAGCCTGATTATGCAAATTAAAGACACATATCATAAATAAAGGCGGCTTGGCATTATCTACTTTAGATTTGTCTAATGCCTTCGATTCTAACGAATTTCCCCGCTGGCAGTTCTGCGACTTGGCGTGTGGCGCCCTCTGTTGACCTTGTTGCCAAGAAAATGATGAGATGAAATTAAATAAAAAATAGTTGGAAATTGATAAATTGCAGAAAGTTGGACATTAAGAAGCTGGCAAACATGGACTGCTGCAGTTACCTGTGCCAACTGTGTACGATCGACCCGCATGAAATATGATCAGGGAGGGCCGAAAAAAACCCAAGTGATTTTTTTTTATCTTACCAAGTTGTGGGAGTGTTCACCATTCTATCTATGTAATTTGATATAAAAAATTATTGAGCAATGCCACAGATGATAATCATTATAAATGTGTGTGGCAGCGAAAGAGAGAAGATGACTTAAGTCCAATCAAAAGCGAAGTTTAAACTAAAACATACAGCTTGAGTTGAGGAATAAAAATATTTGCAAAGAAAAAGAAAAAAAAAACATTAAGAAATGTTTTTAATGACATATCAAGTTGACATTTTAAATGAACTTTTTTGCACTAGCTTTTTCCTTTTCAATGGTTTTTTTTATTATCATATTTTGGCCCGCCAAGGTCGTCTTTGTGTGTTGCCTATCGTTTGTTGAGCCCGACTAACTAAGAAGTCACAACTATTAATCGCTTGCAATTAGTGAAAAGTGGTTACAAATCGAAAGACTTAAGCAAAAAACTTGTCGCACCAAGCGCACTTAAAATTTTTTTCTTACATATTTCTAGCTGCTGTGAATTGTAAAAATAAGTGTCAACTTATGCAAATTGATTGATTATTTTATGGCCATTTTGTGTAAACTGCACTCACTTTAAAAGGCTGTCGTTGCAGCTGCAGAAAGTTGACGGTGATTTGTATTTAAAAGCGCTTAAGTTTTGAGCACTTGCACACTCCAAAATGGTATTGAAATTATTAGTTAATTATGCGACTTTTTGCATTTGCATTTGCATTTGAAAACTTGAATTATGATCACGATTTTCTTGCAGTACTCCTGACACCACAGTTTTCCCGACGCACCGGTAGCAGCCTCAACACAAATCTACTAATCTTCAACGTTGCGAGGCGCGCAGCGTTTCTTGTCTGATGTTGTGGACG
Organism: Drosophila basisetae; assembly: GCA_035041595.1. Taxonomy (NCBI): domain Eukaryota; kingdom Metazoa; phylum Arthropoda; class Insecta; order Diptera; family Drosophilidae; genus Drosophila; species Drosophila basisetae. The sequence goes on along the minus strand of JAWNLB010000147.1, from coordinate 1,284,150 downwards.
CCTCGAAGAGCAGCAAATAAATGAGATCTGCGGACTGTGTGTAATTTGTTTTTTTTTTTTTTCTGCTTCTTAAAGCCAAAATCACTTTGCTTGGCTTGCCCGTCGCTGCCTCAGTCGACGTCTACGACGTCGTCGTCGTCGTCGTCGTCGTTGTCGTCGTCGTCGTCGGCGTCGTAGTGCTACGTCATCAAGTTGAACTTGGTCGAATGACGGTTGGCTGTAAAACAGAGTGAGCGGCATTCAGTTGGCCGGTCTCAACTCGTATCGATGTGTGTGAGGTCCGACATAGCCTAACCGACAATGATCTTGATGATGAGACAAACACGAACGAGGCGAGCGAAGTGCATCAATTTGCCACTTTATTGTTTGCCCGCTTACTGTTACAGTTGCCATTGCACTTTGTGGCTTTTGCTTGACAAATTCAGCAGATACTCGTACACTTTGCAACTGGCTGGGCTGCATTGAGAGTGTGCGAAGTTTGGGAAAGTGTCTGCAGTTTTGTTGAAACTTTATATCATCATCTGCTTTGTGTTATTTGATTAAATTACCTCCGGCTGCAAGTGCCACCGTTCTGTGTCTCTTTTGTCTTTCCGATTTGTGCACAAATTAGTTACAAATGAACCTACGACAACAAAAGGCCAACATAATGACAATCAGGTTGTTATTGACAAACCATCGCATGCCACACAGCGGCAACTAAATCTGCACGCAGGCCTTAACTGGCCAACACTCGATGTGCGTGTCTCGCTTTAAGGGCTTTCATTTTCTTTTCTTACACCCTGAAGAAGTAAGCATCTGCAATCCCAAAAGACCATATATTCTTGATCAGCACACAACAGTGAGTCGATTTATAGCTAGCAAGTTTATTTCATTTTACTGACAAGTGCACCGCTTCGCAAATATCGATACAAATCGATTTTCGATAGAAAAATTCCCCCTTTGATTCGTCAAGGTTGCCTCTCTCTCTTCTGCCCAGTCCGAATAATTAGGTCAGAACTATTATATATATTTAATAATCGTTTGAGATTCTTGATAACGATTTTCGATAATAGTTCATTTTGCAATTTTACAGATAAAGCCTATCAAGCTGATATTAGAGTATGCCGAAGTCGCTTCCACCCGACTGCAACGCTTAACACGGTATCTGCTGGTCGAGCTTTCCCGACTAGCGATTCGCACTCATTTTTGTTTTTTGCGTATTCTGATTGTGCTCTTTTAAATGGCATTGCGTGATGCGTTGACGTTTGGTGTCTGTGTTTTGGCCGGGTTAGTGGCCCTCTTTGTTAACCTTTTGTCTGAGCGAAAATCGACTTTCGAGTTTTGACCCAGTCTGCTTGGTATTCCGCCATTCTGTATATTATTAGCCAAATTGATAGCTGAATTCCATTTCTTTAGCTATCTTTTATAGCCCCTAATTAAAGTAACTTAATAAAAATGTGCTTAAAGTGCTTTCTTAACACATTTTTGTTGTCATTATATAATCGCTTTATTTGACATGCACCCCATCAACTAAGCACTTTCCCATCTTTCACCAATTAACGCAACACAATTGACCAACATTTTTTGCTAGTTAACATGAGTGTTGTCTTTGAATACCCATCTTAATTTAAATGCACACGTTTGCCGGAGATATGTACATGTAAATGACATACATAAATAACAGTCCATTCTACCCACTCCATTCCCATCTCCACTCCAAGCGAGGCCAACTGGTTGACAATTAAAACACCTTTAAATATTAATTAGGCGTGCCGTCAACATCAATTTCCCCTTTTCGTGCAATTACTTTCATCCAATGTACACACAAAAGTGTGTGTTGAAGCGCGTAAACTCAAGTAGCAGAAGCTGATGCTGATGCTGATGCTGATGCTGAAGATGATGCTGATGCCGATGCTGATGCTGAGGCTGAGACTGATTTGTTTCAGCTTGAATGGCCTAATCAAACTAACTGCACGCATGCATAATGTAGGCACAAAGAAAATCTGGTTGTATTGGAGCTGGCATAATTATTAACGATTAGACAACACAAAACACGAAACACGAGCGGGCTGTAAGCTCCCTTCTCCCTTCCCGTGCCCGTGCCCGTTCCCGTTCCCGTTTCTGCATCAGTGCTGGAGCAGTCTCCGTGCGAGCTAAGCTGGGAACTGCTATGAGCTATAGTAGATGTAGACAGTTTAATGCTGACGGAAGCAATATAGAGGATAGAATAGGCAGAAGCACGAGACAATGCCGGTGGAAATGGCAATGTCAATGGCCAACAACAACAACAGCAACAGCAACAACAACAACAACAACTTGAGATAACTAATCAAGAAGACGCATCGCGTCGCCTATCTAATTCGTAGCAGCCACGAATTTCAGTTTTTTCATATCATAAAAATGACTAAAAAGAGCAACAAATGTATTACAAATGTAGTTAAGAGGCAGAAGAAAGCATCTCGGACCGCATAAGGCAGGTCATGTTTATCGATAACTACCTCTGGATATGGATATATTTCGATTTCTGATTAATATTCTAATTAATATACAATATATATATTATAGACCAACTTCAGATCAAATTCCCAAACAAAGAAATGCGTTGCCTTTGTTTATTTATATTTAAGTTTGCAAAACTTTTGAGCTTTCGTTCAGGGTATATTTTAGTCGGGCTAACTCGACTACATCATTCTTATTTGTATCTTATTTGCAATACTACACAAATGACAGAAATGCTTAATGCTTGCGTGTTTCATGACAACTGATGTTTGCTCTGGCAGTCTGCAGGCAGCAGGTGGCAGGCAGCAGGCAGCAGGTAGCAGGCAAGCCATTTAGATGTTTTCATTAGCCCGAATTACCGTTGATCGTGGTCGGGAACACCCACAGTCTCAGCTGGAGTTAGCGCCAACACACAGTACGTCATTGTTAAGCCGACCATCTAGATATGATATACATATACATATGCATGGTCATAAATATATGTATGCTGGCTAATTATGTGGAGTAGTTTCACATTTTATTGTCGTTCAATTCGCAGGTTCATTAAACTCGTTTTGACGGCAAGCGATTAGGCCTTAATCGGGCTAACTGGCCTTTTGTCTTTGGTGTTTTTTTTCATCTGTGTTTCATCTTGATTTTGAGGCGTTTCGGCATGTGGACATCGCCATTTAATTGAACCACCCGACTTTCGCGCCGTGCACTGGGAATGAAGTTGTCATCGCTGTGCGTCGGCTTATGCAATGCCAACAATCTCGATCCGTCTTTTTTTTGTTTGGCATTTTCTGAGTAATACACTCGGATTGGGGTCAGCGATGGACGCCAATTACACGACTCTGACTTTCATTGAAAGTTAAATATTTGTGGAGCAGACGAAAGGAAATGCAACGAAAGGAAAATATCTGATCAGTTTAATCTGCTGTTGCAACAGCATCGACGACGTGAAGATGTTTTAGGCCACAAATTCAATATTTGCCCATCGCATTTGCCGATAATCTGGCAAACTTGTTAAACTAATCCATAAGGGGTATGCTAAAAGAAAACTGAGCTGTGAAGTGATCTATAATAAGAATCAGATGGAAGACTATACAGGACCATAATTTCCAACTAAATTTCAAGAAATTTACGGAACCAAAAATATGATAAATGCTTGATCGGAATCTATAAAAATACACCAACAGCTGAAAACTGTTGAGCAATATGTACACATAAAAGAAGACTTAAATAGCTGAAAAACGTTCGAGGAATATGCACATAATGCGATTCATACAGGGTATTTTATGGTCCAACATCCAGTAGCCACTTGTACATATATTTATATTTCATTACACTTTGTTGCATTTTTTTGTGTTTTTTTTTTTGTGAAAGTGGCAAGTGACCACAAGTAAAAAGGTTAAGCTGGGCGCCGAAGCGTGCCCTGCACTGAATTAGCTGTCTACACAGATCGACTACGAATCTGGGCTGCTGTGCAGCGACTTAAGTGGAATCTGTGAGTCGGACGAGTGGTGATTCAAATCAAACAATAATTCGAATGCATCTGGAAAAGAGAAACATTATCAGAGAATATGAATTTGATTAAAAAATTGATAAAAGCAAAGACCTAAAATGGATTTCTCTTGCATGGATGCGGCAGTCGCGTTCACAGCTCCCACACCACACCAGATGCGATTAACAAGTTGCGCACTATATATCTCATTTACTTTATATGCCGCACTATAAAAACAAAACTTTCCAATTTCCTGACAATTGGAGCAAACGATTGATAGTAAATTTTTATGATCGCTACTGATTTATAGTTACAGGAGTTTTCCACACGTCGTCGACGGAAAATGAAGCTACAACAATTCTTGGATTTTTACGAATTAGAGGCGAGATATATTTATATATATACTTTTTTAATTGCAAATAAAAAAGTTTTTATTTCCTATATATATATTTATATTGTTGCACTCCCAATTGGAGTATATAGATTCATTAGTCATCGTCGTAAACAGATGAAGAAGAAATCAGTTGAAATTAAGTTAATTACTGTGGCGATTTTAACTGTTCAAAGCCAGTCATTATTTCAATTAGCAGTTTATATCTTTATTGTGTATTGTTACATTTGGTATTTTTCTTGTTGGCTTAAATGCCGCCGCGCCTACAACTCCAAAAATTCATCTCAATTATTGTGGATTCCAGCTTGTCCGGCGCTTCGGCGACCTTGACGCATAGTCAGCATCTTGGCGACCATTTCACGGTCAATGACAATAAACTGAAATTCTAGCGAATACATCCTCTAAGCAGCTTCCACACGAGCACGAGCACGTTGTCGTCGTCATCGACACTTAACTTGTTATCAATGTATCTATTTTCATTCCGTTTATATTACGACCTCTCGGCCGGTAATTAAACGTTCCCCGCGGCGCTTCAGCTGCGGTCGTAAAAACTTTAGATTCAATTGAAACCTGATAACCATCTTGCCTTAAAGAGCCAAGTTAAATTGTGTATGGGCTCTGCTGAGTTATCATATTAAACTTTAGCTCAAATTTTTATCAGATAGAAAGTTACCAGCAGCTTGTACTAAACTACAAAACATTTTAATTAAAATCATTTAAATTTAAAAAAAAAATAAAACTAACAAGAATTAAAAAAGAACATCGACGAGGATGGGATTCGAACCCACGCGTGCAGAGCACATTGGATTAGCAGTCCAACGCCTTAACCACTCGGCCACCTCGTCACGTGGCAAGGGTAGTCCTATGGTCTTACTAGATATAATTCAAGGCAGTGCACTAGTTTAGGGGAACAAAGCAGTTTACAATGCATGAAGCAGTGCATCGAAGCAGTTCCATGCATCTTATGCATATATGTTTCTTCTTTTTTCACAATATATATATTTAATTAGTTATGTGATTTCTAACATTATATATATGAATTATTACATTGATTTGCTGTTAAGTTTTATGATCACCAACACAAATTTCGATTAATAAATTAATTGTACTGCTTGCTTTAACTAAGTGGTGCATGAAATAAGCAACTGGTTGCCAAGGTCGCATATGACGAGGTGGCCGAGAGGTTAAGGCGTTGGACTGCTAATCCAATGTGCTCTGCACGCGTGGGTTCGAATCCCATCCTCGTCGAGCTGACTTATTTTTGTATATTGTGAGAAATAGATGCAATACACGACGTTACTTATTTTCTTCCATAATTGGTCAATTACAACTGCATATGAAGAACGTGGCTCAATTGAATATTTTAAAAATTAATGAAATTTCGCAAAAAGACCAATGCGACGAGGATGGGATTCGAACCCACGCGTGCAGAGCACATTGGATTAGCAGTCCAACGCCTTAACCACTCGGCCACCTCGTCTTCTTGCCAGGCGCCGGCCCAATGATGGTTCTGAACTCTTTTCGAGCTCTATAACAATTTTTTGACAACAGTCTGTTTGTTTGCTCAATAAGCAAACAATAATAATGTCAATGAAAATGGCGTAAATATTTGCAAAAGCAACAATTATGTGTACTCGTCTAAGTGATTTCCTTGGCTTGCAGGCATTGAAAAGAACATTACCTGTTGACTGTTAAAGAAAGTAGCCAAGTGCCGGCGCGTGTTTTGTAAATTCTGAAGTGCAGTCTAAGTGTTTCAATTATTTGGCAAACTGAGCAAGCTTCTCCTGCAATACCCTAAGCTTGAGAATCACACGGGATTTGCAATTTGAATGTGATATCGTAAGTGAATAAGTATTGTACAGAATTAGTTATTGGCTAAAACCTTGCACGGATTGAAGCCTGTAAATTATTATTATCTTTTTTAGAATGTAAATAGTTTAATTTTTGGCCACAGTTTTTTTCGAAAGTGTATTTTGGCAATGGTATTCACAGAATCAATTTGTTTGCTTAAGCATTCGCTGAGCGCGCTTCTTAAAGGGTTCTCTATTCATAATTCAGTTATGGATGCGGTCGTGCCGCTAGCTGACCCAGTTTTTGTTTTTTTCTTATTGTATTTGATTTGATCTTGCGCCTCTTATTTTGTCGAATAATCAAAGTTTGGTTTAGAAAAACAAAAGTAGCTGGAACTGTTGCCGGGTACTGTTGTTGGCTGGTACTGCAGAAAAAAGTGCCGAGTGTCCCAAGTGTGTGGATTTGTTGTTGTTGTTGGTGCTGTTGTTGTTGTTGTTGTCCAGTTGTCAACCGCCTGAACGGTGGTGTTAATGAACCCTTGTGTGCCTCTGATAGTAGCATTAGCTGTAGTTGCTATACTCTACTTGCAGGTATTAGGATTTGGTCATGAAGATTGTACCGCAGTGAAATATACGTCTCCAAATACAAATATTATATTTAAGGGAAGAAAGTTTCTAGAATGTCTACTAGGAATATAAACGTTTAGATGACCCACTGATATGGGATGGCAAACGGAGATTGGGAGCCCAGCCAATGCCACGCACGGCAACGAGATGGAATTGCTCCTGAACGGACCAAATACCTAAGCAGTACTCAAGAAGTGGGTGGGCTAAGAAGACGTTGAGAAGCTTGAAATACGACGAATGGAAACGTTAAGATGATTTAATTGAAAAGAAAGGGTATGTAAAGAACGGCGTGCCTGAGGCAATCCCGTTCCTTCTAGTTGGTTGTTTACGTTTGGCGTTCACATTTATGTACGTTCCAATTGCCGGCAGCAACACCTCGAGTGTGCGACACCAGCGGCTTGGATTCGTTAGGAAAGTGTGCCCAAGTTAGATGTGGTGCAGGCACGCGCGTTTATATTTAGCATTTGGTAGGAGCTACCAGCTAACAGCTAACAGCTACCAGCTACCAGCTACCAGCAGCAGCAGCAGCTCAGCATAAAAAGACCCGCTGCTGCCGCAGTTTGCTGTCCGGATTGACGGTCACGTGCACAAGGACATTCCAAGGCTAATTACGTTGGCGCGCGTATTCTTGGCCAGAACTTAACTTGGCTCGGCTTTATTATGGCACCATCCGTTCATTATTGTTGCCACTGCCTATCTGTAGCTGTTGTCGTTCCTGTTCTGTTCCACCAGCAGCGGCGCAATCTGTGGCATGCAAGTACGCGCATACAGACATGGATACGTGTGCTAGGCATTTGTATCTGTATCTTTTACATCTGCGTGGTTGTCCATAGCTGCAGTTACAGTCAACCGCCAGTCGGGACGCTTAATTAGCAATGTAATTTATTATTGGCCTAATCTCTAGAGGAGCAGCGCCGGCGCCGGCGCCAATGCCACTGCCACTGCCACTGCCACTAACAAATGTATTTTTATTAGAATATGAATATTGCAAACGGGCAATGTCAGGGAGCGCCTATCTATGTATGTTTATCTACCCCTTTTATAAAATCAACATAATTATACAAGGCGTTCTCTCGCTCTCCTTTTCTCGTTCTCTCTCTCTCTCTCTCTCTCTCTCTCTCTCTCTCTCTCTCTGTGAATCAAGCTTGGACCAGAAGCAAGGTCTATGACATGCCTTAATATGCAGCTATAACTGCCATTGGCCTGGAATTATGCAGACAATAAAGATGCACACTGCACAAAAAAATGGAGTAAAAACGCTGTGGATTGACGAGCAAGTTGGGAATTTGTGAACAGAAAATTAAGTTTTTATTTCACGAGCTTATTTTATAATGCCAAAATTCGTAATAATAAAAGTATTCTTTTTCTCAGTTGCGTTTTTAAGACATGTCCCGATCAATGTTAAATGAGAGCTCAAATTCCTTAATAATTGCTCAAAAATTTAAAACGGAACTTAAGTTAACAAATTGGGTACAAAATTGCATGAGGATAATTAATGCTTATTTTGAAATTGAGGCGTTTTTCATTAGTACTTTGGTGTTCTCTGAGTGTACCATATGGTAAGTGTGTACATTGATGTAATCAGAAAATGATGCCCAATTATGCAATTATGCCCAAGCTGCAAATAAAGATACAGGTGCTAAAGCAGATTGGTAAGCAGAGCGCTTTGTGGATATCATTGACTAATGAGCTTTTCATCTGACTTCCTTGTCGAGCTGCCCTAGTCTAATTTATCAAGCACGAATGTATCTGTCGACAGAGTTCGACTTGCAGCTGCCCTATGATTATTATGATGTATTGTATATATATATATATATAAATATTTGCCCTGCTGCCAGTTACTTACCAATTATACCCATTTTAGTCGTATTATTAATACAGCGATAGCCAGACACTCAATCTTGTGGCAATAGCATTAAATGCGACTTCATATTTTTTAATTTTTTAATCATTACGCTTGTGCTGCCAGCAATTAATAAATTAATCACTTGGGAGTCAAGCACGCAATCTACGCAAATCTAAATCGAACCATCATTTGTTCACAGGCCGCAATGTGAAGTATTTAAGCAACTTGCAAACAACTGCTAATGTTAAGCAGCAATCAACGCTGGTTGCCTTTTCTCTTTTTCTATTTGGTTTTCCTTTGCTTCGGATTCTGTCGGTACTTGTGGCCAATTCGCTTCTTGGCCAGTTCTGCGCATGCGCAGCGACTTGGCGACTTGGCGACTTGGCGACTTGGCGACTTGGCGACTTCTTGGCCAACATATAAAGCGCAGCTTCTCAACGCGTTCACACCCATTGCCAGTCGAACGCGCCTGCTGTGCAGTCCATTTCTCAGTTTCGTTTTGTTTTGTTTTGTGTGTGTACACAGTGCGACAGGATTCGCATCCTGTTTGGCAAACCAAGAAGTATCTGGAACACAAGTATAAATTGTATGACAACTGTGTAGAATAATTGTGTGGGCAACGATTGCATAACTGGTGAAAAGCATCACTAACAGCTTTCAATGAACTCTACTTTTATTGAATCCAACAAAGAAACAGTTAAAAAGTGTTAAGTGAAAATGACTTCTTGCCTAATTTTACTCTCACAAAATGTGAAACCACAAAAATAAAGTTCTTTAAATGATATTAAAGTCGGATATTGATTGGTTTTTGGTCAAGTGTACATAGTGCCATGAAGATGATCATTCATTTGCAAAGAAAATTAACAAAAAAAAAAAAAAAAGGAAACTTGCAATTCTTTTTTAATGGTAGTTAAATAATATAGTAAATTACATTTCTTCATAATCACAATTCATGTGTTAAGACAAGTTGGCCTAAAAGACAGCAAATTTGTTCATTCTAAATATACAACTGTGATATAGTTAGCCGATCCGTCAAAATCTGACAAACAGCTCTGCACATCTAAATATGTAAATAGAATTTTAAGATTTGTAAATGAAAGTTACAATGAGGAGTGCAACAAGCAAAACTGATGATAAAGAAAGTGGTAAAGACGTAAATGAAAAGTTGGGAAAACCGTTTTTGGGAAACTCTGATAAATAAGGATGATCATTTTCTTTTCATATTCTGTGCTTTGTTCTTGTTTGTCTACAATCACTTTATCGAAATAGGAGCTAAACTAAGAGACTACTTTTTGCAACTAACACAACATAATACGTATCTTGGAATATATTAACTTATGTGATCAGTTATGCGTGCATAGATAATAAATAAAAAATCGTTAATGCTTTAGCGAAGTTAAACAAATACGAGTAAATGCTATGAACAGTTTGACAGATCCTCGCAATTCTTACATTCAACTTAATAAACACATTTGCAGTCAAACTAAACGATGGCGATGCGCATGTGGACAACATACCTGCACATTCTGGTGGCACTGCAGCTGATCTACTCTGCACAGGCCGCGAATTTGTCGCAGCTGGTCAAGAAGCAGGCGCAACAGCCGCCGCAGCAGCTGCAACAACTGGCAACTCACAATACAGCAACGGGGCAGCAGCACTATGTGCATGAGTCGGAGCTGCCAGTTGAGCTGCAGGATATAAAGAGTGAGGAGGAGGATGATTCGTATCAAATGCTGCACGAGCTTAAGCAGGATTCCCGAATGCCAGTCCCAGACACCAACTATGTATGGAATCCATACATAGCAGCAGCCGCCGCCGCCGCCAACAGTGCATCCAATAATCCGTTCGAAAGTCTGCCGCCACCGGCGCCTGCTATGCCCATGCCCAAGATGCTGCCATTTATTGGGTACGCCCAGCCGGTGCTAATACCCTTTCCACTTTATATAGCGCCCGACATGTTCTATCCCACCTATCCGGGCGCCAGCAGTGAGCTGGATGATGTGGTCACGTCACGCGCAGCCGGCGCACGGCGTCCAACGTCGTCGCATGCATCTCGCAACTCGCCCATCTTCTATGTGCGTCTGCCGCCAACGCCGTACATGTTTTTGCCCACCAATTTGGCGCCCGCAACGTTTGGCAACAATTTCTCACCGCTGCTGACATACCAGCCAATGCCCACATTCTCCACCTTTGGATCGGTCTTCAATTTGCCCGTTAATTTTATGGCCAATGGCAAACCATCGGGCATTTACCATATTAATGGTGCTCCCAACGATCTTGCGCCATTTACCGCTGCTGGCTACGGCAACGGTTTCAATGTGCGCCCACCCACGCCCACCAATCCCTATAGACCAATGCCATCGCCGCCGCCGGTAGCTACGCCATCTGGCTTTGGCCATGGCCATCAGAACTTTGGCCTTGCCTCGATGCCAGCACCGCAGAAGGACTCCAAACTGATGTCGCTCCAGCGTCCGTTTGTGTTCAATGGCCGCCCGGAGGATATCTACATACTGCCGAATAATCTAAATTCTCTCTACAATTACAATGAGCAGAACTACTATTAGTTGGACTAAGTGCGACATTGGGGCGTGGCAGAAACTAAAAGTATTACTAAATGCATTTAACTGTTTCAACTATTATCAATGATACTAAATACACTAATTAAATAGTTACCTATACAATGAGGAAAATAAACAACAACAAACAAGGAACTGACTAATTCTTTAATCACAATCTTTTGGCTGTCCACAGTTGGGAACTATCTTTTCTGTTGCGCTTTGTGGGTTACTTGAACTGGCAACGTTTGCCAGAGGACAAAACTCAATGCCAACTATGAGCGTAGATACAAACACAATACGAGTATATTATTACTAAGTAGAAATCAATAAGTGCTCGACACAAAGTGTTAAATTAAATATATTTTCTTATTATTAACAAAAGTTTTATCAAAAAAAAAAACGACATGTTTTTCGTTGATTGTAATTTTAGTACTTAATTGCCAATACCTGCCACTTTTTCTGTCATTTTCTCAATGTATTTTGCGTCTCCCAGGTATTTGCTGCCACCGATTAGCTCACCGGTTTTCATATTGAACTCGTAAACAATGGGTACACTGTTGGGTATGTTGACTTTCTCGATTTGTTCTTCACTCAGCCCTGAATAAGGATGTTAAGCATTAGTCATCCAGTGATTCATCAGAATACACTACTATTCTCACCTTCGATGTGCTTAACCAGAGCTCGGGTCACCGTGCCATGGACGACGATCAGAACGCGTATGCCATCCAGCACTTCCTTGCGAATCTCCGCCCAGATGGGACTGACTCGGTCCACGCACATGCGCATCGATTCGGTGAGTGGGAATTGATCGATGGGCACAGCTTGGAAGGCGGGATTGTTGCAGATGCGATAGAAGTATTTGTTGCTGGTCTCGATTGGGGGTGGCAGGCCGTCATAGTTGCGTCGCCAAAACTGTACCTGCTCCTCGCCATATCGATTGGCCATATCCCGCTTGTTGGCACCGGTCAGATTGCCGTAGTGGCGCTCGTTGAGTCGCCAGTCGGACACCGTCGGCAGAAAGGAGCATTTCATTTCGCTTAAGATCACCTCAGCGGAATGCTTAGAACGACTCAGTGTCGAGCAGTAAACCTTGTCGAATACCAACTTGGCTGCTATCAAATTAGCTGCCGCGATGGTGCGCGCCTCCTCCAAACCTATTTATCGAATTGATAGACATACATAAATATTAAATATACTCATACGAGGTGTGTTCAAAAAGTATCGCGAATTTTGAATTTTCGCGGGTTACGTATAATCGAATTTCGATTTTTTTGTAGCGTTATGTTGGTACTCATGTCTCTCACTTATGCCGACAAGCTCGGCCATTTTGAATGTTCACTTAATTGTTGACAGCTGCTTTGCTTGCACGTGTTTTGGATCGTCTTCGATTTTTACCTATTCAAAAAAATGGATCAAAGAACCTGTATCAAATTTTGTGTGAAAAAACGAAATTAAGTGCGCGGATGCATTCCGAATGTTGATTGTGGCATACCTACCTTGGACCGAAGCAACGTTTATCGGTGGTATAAAATGTTCTCAGAAGGCCGAGAAGATGTGAACGACGAAGAGCGTGCCGGACGCCCGAGCACTTCAACAACAGACGAAAAAATTAATGGAGTGGAGAAAATGGTATTGGCCAATCGTCGAATCACCGTTAGAGAAGTTGCTGAGGAGCTAGACATATCGATTGGCTCATGCCATTCGATTTTTATCAATGATTTGGGCATGAGACGGGTCGCCGCGAAATTCGTACCAAAATTGCTCAATTGCGACCAAAAACAGCATCGCATGAACATTGCTAATGAGATGTTGGACTCTGTCCGCGACGACCCAAATTTGCTCCAGAGGGTCATAACTGGTGACGAATCGTGGGTTTATGGTTACGACGTGGAAACCAAAGCTCAGTCATCTCAATGGAAGCTGCCGCACGAACCAAGACCGAAAAAAGCGCGCCAAGTTCGGTCGAATGTGAAAGTTTTGCTGACAGTTTTCTTCGATTGCAGGGGCGTGGTGCATCATGAGTTCTTGCCACAGGGTAGAACGGTCAATAAGGAATATTACCTGCAAGTTATGCGCAATTTGCGCGAAGCAATCCGCCAGAAACGCCCGGATTTGTGGAAGAACAAAAATTGGCTTTTGCACCACGATAACGCCCCTGCTCACACATCGTTGCTTGTGCGCGACTTTTTGGCCAAAAACAACACACTAATGATGCCGCAGCCACCGTATTCCCCAGATCTAGCCCCCTGTGACTTTTTCTTGTTCCCTAAACTGAAGAGGCCCATGAAAGGACGACGTTACGCTACGCTTGACGAGATAAAGACGGGATCGAAGGAGCTGAACAAGATAAAAAAAAATGATTTTTTGAAGTGCTTCGAAGATTGGAAAAACCGTTGGCACAAGTGTATAATATCTCATGGGGATTACTTTGAAGGGGACAAAATAGATATTCATGAATAAATAAATAATATCTGAAAAAACACAAAATTCGCGATACTTTTTGAACACACCTCGTATATGCATAATATGATAAGGTTAGCATTGTCGCAAACTTACCACTGGCACTGAGCGGCGCATCGTGCCAGCCGCAGAACAGATTCCTCAGATTGAACTCGCTCTCGCCATGGCGCAATAGTACAAGGCGGTTTGTTTTCATTATAAAGTTGGAGCTGAAATCAAAAAAAAAAAAACAAAAAAAAAACAGGTATTTGCTTTATGTTTAAGCGCCAGCAATCTCAATTTTACAACACCAACAAAATTGTGTCTATGTGTCGCCTGAGAAATCGAATTAATAATTTCATAATAAATACACATAAATTAATACTTGTTTTTTTTTTTAATCTTGTTTACATTTCTTTTTAAAATGCGACCTGCATTTAAATTCCCTACCGAGACATTCAAACGTACTTCCGACTTTCAATAGAGACCGTTTTCGAGTGTAATGATTGAACAACGAGACTCGACTCGGATACCATTTTTGAAAACATTCCGCATACCGCACATATTTTTGGCTAACGTATCCAAAAGATACTGAAGAAGAACACGCGCTCACAAGCCAAAACTAAACACATCACAAAACAGCACAGCACAGCACAAACAAAACAAAACAAAACAAAACGAAATACAATAATTATTTCCATGCCCATGGACAGACGCACAGGGCACACATACGCTTTGGCTTCGCGGTTCATTCTGTGCTTTCTGTCTCTGTGTTTTGCTCGTCACATTCGCCGTTTCGAGGCATCGTATTAAATTTCTGTTTGTTATTTCGCGCTTCCTACTCTGGCATATTGTTAGAATCGTTGCGGTTGCTTTTTGTGCTGCTGCTGCTGCTGCTCCATTGCATGCCATATTATCATAGTCCCCTCTTTCCCCTCATTGTTATTGTTTCGCAGTTCGTATTTACGCTTTATTCTTTAAATCACTCACTGGAGCGAATAGCGCGCCAATGCGTCGCTCGCCTATAACGCGTAATTCGTTTTGCCGCTCACCCCACTCTCTCTCTTTCTATATCTCACACTGTCCTTCTCTCATAAATATTGTAGTACTTACGCCTGACGTTGTCGCTGCTCCCTAAGCTCGCGCATTTTTTTTTTGTTTTTTACGAGTATTTGTTTGTGTGTTTTGATAACTTTTTGTTGGTTTTTGCGTAGGTTTTTGTTATTAGTTAATTTTCTAAATGTTAGTTATTTCGCCAGTACGTTACAGTTTTTCCTTTAATGCCTTGAACATAACGTGCTGCGTTTTGTCCTCTCTCTCTCCCTCCCTCACACTCTTTCACTAGACCGCTACAATTTCGTCTGAGGTTCAACAAAGCGTTTTGTTTATAACACTTCTGCATGCAGCAACGTTTGTGTTTCTATTGGCTGCGGCCAAGTACTGCGCAAAATTCTTATTGGCAAAATGTACGCTACTATTCAGCGTCGCAGTCACCGTCACAGTCGCAGTCACCGTCGCTGTCGCCGTGGCCGTCGCTGTTGTTGATTTCTGATTATTGCTTTCTGCGACACGACACAACAGCTGATGCTGAGCCGGTTGCTGTTGTTGTTGTTTGTGGCGCAGCACGTTAAGAGCAAGCGAAAAATCAATAAAAGTCCTGTTACACGCAAACTAAAATTTTGAATATTCAAAAAAGTTGTTTAGTATTATTTGGTTGACTAATTGACAGTATACTGAATTGTCATATATATATTTAAGCATTTAACGCTAACAGAGCATTTTAGTTTGCGCAATTTGCTTTACCAAAGAGCACAAAAAGTCACACTGAAAAGCTTTTATATACATTTATAAATAAATTTGTTTGAAAACCACTGCATTGCATATATGAAAAAGATTTAGAGACAATTCCGCCAGCTGATCGACGTTTATTATACATGTGTAGTAGCATATAAAACATATGTGTGTATTTTCAACCGATCGCCACAAGAATGTGTTCGAATTTGATATTGATCTTTGACTATTCCCCTGGCACTTCCCCAACAAATTGTACGGATATTGGCATTAATTGCTTTCACTTGAAAGTGTTGCCAACTTGCAAAAATCCCTGCAAAGTATAACTTTTTCAAAGGCTTAAAAAATCGCTGAATTAGTAACTTATAATGTGTGAAATGTGTTTCACACCCCTTTGCAAAAGTCTAGTTGCGCCCCTGCTCCACAACATACATAAGTAGTATAAGGCACAAAGAAAATATATGAACATAGTTGGAGTTGATGTAAAATTAGTAACTTAACTTTTGGACATCAAAACCCTTGAACCTCAAGAACGGCAGTTGCAGCAACCATAAAAATGTTGTAAATGTGTCCAAAATAAAACAAATGACTTGTCTACAAACAAGATCAAAGCAAATAATGTTTATCTGCCACGTTTTTAATATCATTATGTAGTTTTATATTGTTATCTAAATAATAAATGGGGAAACAAAGTTGCAAATAAGGCTTTGCGTTGGAGTATTTACATATACAATGATATAAGATCGGCTCAAGTTATCACACTACAGCAACAACCGGTCCAAAGTCAGTTAAAATAGCAAAAACTGTTTTGCTTGTTGCAGCAAGCATTTTATGAGCAAAACGCACCAGTTAAAAACACTATCTCGTAGAGAGAATGAATTGGAAAATACAAGTAATTACAGTATGCGCTTAGTGCTTAGTGTTGCATAAGACCAGATTTAAATATCGTTTATCTATTAAATATCTGCAAGTGTTATTTTTAATCAAAGCCTACAGTTTTTTTTAGACTTTCAGGTGCGTAGCCAGGTATGAAAATGGCTTACATATAAAACATTCGTGTCCATTTAGACTTTATTTCAACTTAGTCGATAAGCTCGGCTGTAATCTCCGACTCTTGACGAAACGTAAGCCAAATTTTGATTTGATTGTCATTGCGGTAATCGGACAATAAAACACAGAATTTATTCTTTAAATTATTTTGTGAGAGTTCTAGCAACTTTCATTTAACATTGTGTGTTTATTTTGTTATCCTGCCTATGATAAAAGTGCGTAAGGCTCGAGATGTTGGTCGCAAAGATCTCGTCGGCGTCGCGGCAGATGGCGCTGACGAAGGGCTGTCGTCGAAGTCACCGTCGCAACCGTGGCTCCATATAAAGGTCTAAGCCAGCCGTGAGCATGGCTCAGTTTGCAGAGCAGCGTGGCCTGCGCATCTTTGTCGTTAGTGCGTGTATTTAACAATTGCATCTGTACTTACCTATATATGCATATATATTTGTATATTGTGTTTGTCGTTCTTGTCTATAATGCATTTTCCGGCCATTGGCGATTTCTATCAACGTTTGCTTTTTCTTCTGCCGTTTTCTGCAAGTGGGTATTATTATTGAGAACTTTATCTGCAAATGTCATCAAAAAAAAAACAAAAGGAAAAGAAAAAAATCAATTTACAAATCAACCAAGTGTGACCAAAGAATATCAACGATTGACAATCAAAATTGTGAAGATCTAACAATGTTGCCCTGTTAACAACATTTTTCGAGATTTTTTATGTGCTTTACGAGTATGTAATAAGGTTGAACGACTGTGTGGTTTATGAGACGATCTGCAACGCTACATGGCGCACAGCATTTGGTAACATTTTATGAGGCATCTCTAATCGAAACTGCCGCGTATATCACCCTAAGCGACCATAAAACTGTCAAATTGCTGCGGCAGCGGAGTGGCACACGCATCATCTAATGGATAGCAAACAAAGCAGCGGCTTGTAAATAATAACAATAATTAAAATTGCATGCACAAATGCTCTGCGAAAAAAGCATGGAATATGTCACAGTAATGCTTATTGTTTACAATGATTATATAAGATGACGCAGATGGGCTCTCTCTTTTTATTATTGTTTTTTTGATTGTTTTTGGCGATCTCTTCTCAAATTGGACAATTATTGCCCATTTAGTGGGCATGGTGAGCAGCAAATTGATGCTGGAATTGATGCAATTGTCTCCCGCACTCTTGGGAATCGAGTCAAAACAGTTAGCCATTGTGGTCGAGGTACCTGGCAATTGCCCAAATAACTGGACTTGGGCGTGCGAATAGTGAACGTGTAAATAAATTTGCACAGCTTAACAAATAAATCGATGGGGAAATCCAAACAAAAAACAGTTGCATCTGGCAAAATATTGAAAAAGAATCCTTCTATACAAAAGTGCAACAGTTGCAACTGAAAGCTTCTACTTGCGTTGGACTCCAGCATTTTATTAAAATAGAATCCATCTTCTATGAGTAAATGTTGAAAATCAATTGAACAAGTTACATTATTAATGTATCCTTTCGTAGATTTATTGCCGGAGGGCCTACGCTTTAGCTACGATGAACCGCAGAAATGGCAATACAGTTATCCGCAGTGTGGCGGCTCCGAACAGTCGCCCATAGCACTCAACCCGCACAAAGTGATACCCATTGGTTTGCCGCCATTGTACTTTGGTTTATATGACGAGCCCTTCGACGAGCTCTTGAGCATTAGAAACAATGGACACACAGGTGGGTAGATATCATTTGGAAATGCTCATTTCATATTCTTGTGCTGAGTTACAGTCGAGTTCGGTGTGCCGGCGACTGTGTTTGGAGAACGTCCCTATTTGACGGGCGGCCTTCTGGGTGACTTTTATGAGGCGATGGCCGTCCACTTCCACTGGGGCTCATCTCAAAGCAAGGGATCGGAGCATTTGATAAACGGTCGTCGCTACGATCTGGAAATGCACATTGTGCATCGCAATACAAAGTACCAGAGTGACGAGGAGGCGAGAAACCAAACCGATGGCATCGCCGTACTCGCCGTGCTCTTTAAGGTGGTGCGAGTAAGTGAATACACAAAGCATTTTAAACTAAATAACAATGACTAACTAAGCCATATTTCTGTTTTGCTTACAGACAGACTATTTGTATTACCAGCCTGGTCTGAATGAAATCTTTGGATCGCTGTTACATCTGGGAGAGTTTAACAACAGCTATACGCCAGCCGCATTCCTCACACTGGGATCACTGCTGGGTAATTTGGACAGGGGCAACTTTTATGCCTACAAAGGTTCATTGACAACGCCGCCCTGTTCGCCAGTTGTGCTGTGGCATGTCTTCGCCGAGGTGCTGCCCATTTCCCATCGGGAATTACCAAAGTTTTGGCAGCTCCGGGATCGCCTTGGACGACCTCTGCTAAATACGTTTCGACCATTGCAATCAGTCGAAGCGCGGCAGGTGTTTCAGCGCCGCCCCATCGATCAATATGCGTGGTTATAATATATGTTACAAGTTTATTGCCAAAGAACAATATAAAAGTGTGTAATCGGTGTTTTTGGGAGCCAGAGGTAAGCCCATCGATCATTTGGTCTTGTAGCGCGCCAAGAGAGCGGCAAAAATGCCCAGCTCTACGGCCAAAATGGAAGAGCGCATCATGGCTTGCGGCAGCTTGAAGGTTGGCCGCGGTAGTCTTGCCACGCCTTGGCCGCCCACCTGTCTAGCCACATTGCATGTGGCCACAAGTCGCCTCCGCGGGAGCGACACGTTGCGCAGCAGATCGGGTGGAGGCCGAAAGTTCACCGTGTGGTATTCGTGATCCCGCACATCAAATGGGGGATGCGGTATGCGTATGCGGGGATTGATTGGTGGATGGTATGGTTTGGTGTTTCGTATATTCGTGACTCGTCCAGAAACGCTGTCTTTTTTACAATGCGCTGGCAATACAGTTTGATTTTGAATATAGGGATTGGTCTGCTTGGGCTGGCTTTTTGATATTATTTTACTTAGACTAAATTTAATTGATTTATTATCCATTTGCAACTCAGTGCTCCTCGAATGCCTCCTGGCCTTCAGTTTTAACGGAAGTCGTTTGGCATTATAGTAAAACCGTTTTATTGATTCTGACTTTGCTGGCTCGTCGTGTTTTTCAGCGATCGGTTCTGTTTCTTGTTGCCCATTTTTCTTAGAATCAAATTTGGGCTTTGAAATCAAAGAGTTCGTATTGATTCTGGCTTCTTTTACCCTCATTTTATGCTTGGACCATAAATCATTTGGTGCGATAAGAGGTTCCGGACCATCCTTAAGCGTCTTGTTTTCATGTGTTGGCTGCTGTTTTCTATTTGGCAATAGTAGTCGATCTTGCTGCTGTTTTGGCTCTTCAAATTTTTCTGGTTCATTTGATTTGATTATATTTTTCAAGATGTTTTGATACAGAGAGGAAACCTTCTTTTTCAAATTCTCCTGCTTAAGGTCCTCGAAAGTGTCGTCGAGTTTCTTATTATCCGACAACGAATCCCGTTCTGATGAAGGCTTGCCTTTATTGTTCATATCCAGTAATTTATTTTCTGACCCTAAGTTTTCATTCTCATCGAGACCAATTTCAGGTAGGTTTTTACCCTCGTCTCTAATCCTTTCCTCACTGTCTCGACGGCGAATTTTCCGCTTATCGTTATCACTGTTCCTGCTGATCTTTGGATGGTTTCCCAGTTTCGCTTTAACCGACATTATATTTGTGTCATCGTCAATTTTGGACCGTTTCAATTTAGGATATGTCTTCAGTTCTTGTTCGAAGTTTTTGATAGCTTCGTTAACCATCTCGTCTAGAATATCTCCTTTCATTTCAGGATATTCAAGGTGATTATTTTCTGATTCTAAAAGCGCATGACGATTTTCCTCGTCGATGTTTGACAATGTAAATTTCGAATCGTTCCTTGTTCTTTCATCACTGTGTTCATGTCGGACTTTTGGGGAGTCTTTGCTATCGCTTTCAAGTGATGAGAATTCCATTTCCGAGAATTGTTCATCATATTTAAGAACCTTCGAAAAATCTTCGCTATTATTTTTAATGGATGTTGGTCTATTTTCCAAAGACTCGTCATTGTCGCTGTTATCAAATGATTCGAATTCATTGCCATCGAAATGTTCCTCGAGTAACTTGTGTGTGGTTTGCAGTTCGTTTAATTCTATTGCCGGTTCAGATACCGAAAAATGATCATAATCTTCATCAAAATATTTCAGATTTTGGGATTTGTCAACTATTTCATATTGGATTTCTGGCGACTCGTTGCTGTCGCTTTCAAATGAAGTGTATTTCGGATATTGTTTATCGTTTCGAGGCACCTTTGCCGAATCATTTTCAAAGGAATTGTCCTCAATTTGATCGATTTTTTTCGAGTCCCAGTCGCTGTCAGCAAGTGCTGTTGGTTCAAATGAAGCGTCATACTCCTTGAATAGCTTCTGTAAGAATCGCAACTGATTTAATTCATCGATATCCGATTCCGGAATAATCCGATCTTCGTGATCTTCCTCAATACTAAAAGGTGTCAGTCTTAGATCATTGTCAGCGTCTTTATCATTCTTGTAATAGTTATCCTTATTGGCAGACTGAAGCAATTTTGAAATGTCATTGATGTTATCATCGTTAGCATTGTTGGATTGCATCTTAAGTTCACCGGGCAAAGTGTCGTGATGCGTCCGTTTAATATCAACCATTTTCGGATCCGACAAACTGTCATCTTCCACAAAACTAAAACGTGTCAGTTGTGGATAATTTACAGCGGTATTATCATTGTCATAGTTATTCCTTTCATTAACATACTGCAACCATTTTGAAATGTCATTGCTGTTGTCATCGTTATTGACCATATCGGCCATTTTCGGATCTGTTGTGTGAAGTGTCGAGAAATCTTGATTTTCGTTGCTTAAGCGCAGCGTCAATATTGGCTCTTCAGCAGTGCCCCAAATATCGGATTGACTGCTCAGATCTTGGAACGTCTCCGTTTTTGTTGAAATAGTGCTGAGGGTATTTGAGATTATTGGCTCTATGGATAGATCTCTCTGCAAACTTTGCTGAATCTCTATATCCAATTGCTCCTCTTTGCTTTGCTTCTGTGCACAATTTTTATCTTGAGCGGTCAGCTCAGGCGTGTCTTTTCCTTTTCTATCCTCTTCGATTGTTTTTTCTTGTGATTCAACAATATTATAATGTACTTGGCATTTGTGGGGCGTATTTTCGATTTCCAGAGTTTTCCAGTGATCCAATCCTTTCAAAATGAGCTCCTTATTAATCTGAGAGCCCATTTCATTAGTAACGCTTCTATTCTTATCTGCGCCCATACCCAACACCAGGAGATCATCATTACTGCTGGGGGGAAGACGCTTATTGATTGCCAACGCGTCTTTTTCTTCTTTGCGCATTGACTCTAAGAACCTTAATACATTGGGCTCGTCCTCAAACAATTGGATTCTGATCATAGGCTCATTGTCGTAGGGCGACTCTTTGCTGTCGTCACTTGCGTCAGGTTTTGCCAAGTGCGGTTGTTCTGTCTGCTGCTTCTTCTGTTTCTCTGGGCTTCTAGCAACTTTGCTGGATGCATTTCCGTGTTTATCACTCAATTTTTTGAATTTAGGCTTTGAGTCCGCTTTTCTATTGTTTGACTCGTTTGTTTGTTGTTTCTCGTTCCTATTCTGAATTGGTTTTTCCGATACCTCTTGGATTTTTTCGTTATTCTTTGGATTTGTACCCTTAACCGTCACTCTTAATGCTTTATATTCATCATTTGGCGCATTCAAACCGACGCTTCCCGATGGCTTTCCTTTATCAGGCTTGTCTATTTTCGACTGCTCTTTGTTTTTAGGTCCTTTTGCCTTATCTGTGGAAATCTTTTTGAAGGTGATTGGAGAACTGTCTGTCCCAATTGATGGATTTTTGGGCGGAGGACTGCTTTCTGAACCCATTTCAACGGAATACCCAACGCTTCCACTTTTGCCTTCATCCATCTTTAATAACTCGTTTACCTCTGTAGACTTATTGGGAAGATTAAAATATTTATCATAGGGCTTCCAGAATCCATCATTTTCCTCCTTAGAGCTATTAAGCTTTTCCTGATCATTCGACCCAAGAATTATTTGTTCTGCCGAGCCTGGCATTTGCTCGGGAACTGTGTCTGCCACGTTCTCAAAAATACTTTCAGCATACGAAGTGTTTCGCATCAAGTGTTCATCACTTTGCAGTTGTCTAATGGAGTAATTGCTAATGAAAGATACGGATAAATGATTAAAGATCATTAATTTTGTTACACTTACCTCATGTCCGGATGGTGTCGCAGCGTATCTATAATAGCTTGTGGGGGCACCTCCATCTGGCAGATACGATGTATGACCGAAAACAGTGGGTACCTTATAGAAACATGCATTAAATGCTTTAATTTATCACATATCATTCAAATTCAATGGATTATACTCACATTTTCTGCATGCCATTGTTCTCCAAATATGCATAGATCTCTTCAGCGATTATGGGTCCGAGCAGCTTGCGACCATTCAGAAGATTTGCTTCAATTTCTTGTATAGTTTTTCGTGAGGTAACAAAGGTATTCGCAAATGTAACGTTTTTATCAGCTAAAGGAAAAAAACATAGAAGCAAAACTAGAGAGAGCAGAATGGGGTATTCGAGAAGTCATTCTACTCACCGAAGGATGAAACCACTGAATTGGCAATGCCACAACTTTCGAAAAATGTAGACACTTTGGTAGTTGGATTAAAATTCTTGATGAATCGCATCATTTCCTTCAAGCCCAAATGAAGGCAAGCAACCCGAGCGTTTTCACCCAATCGCAAGCCATCAATAAAGCCGGCACTTAGTGCAACTAGGTCCTTCAGTGTATTACACAGTTCCACACCAACCACATCATCCATAATGAACACCATGCAGTTCTCAGTCTGGAAGAGGGTGACCAATTCTTTTGCATGCGCATCGTTGTCGCAGCCAACGGTCATCTCGCAGAGTTTTCCCTGTGCCATCTCCATGGCGCTATTGGCATTCATCATCGAATAGCACGGAATTTGTAGCCGCTCGGCGATTGTATGCGAATATAGATTGAGTTCGCCATCTCTAGTATGCTCCAGCCCCTTGACTAGTGAGACCGCATAGGCAGTGGGTTTCACATAGTCTCCTAATATGTTACAATATGACTTTATATAGCCATGAGGCGTGGCAAATATTAATACATCGGCACTTTGTGCAGCTTCTAGCAGATCGTTGACAGCAATCTGACAAGAGTAGTTAACCTGAACGAATGGCAAATGCTAGATAGAAGAAAACGCATCTTACCAAGTTCTTGGGCAGCCTAATGCCAGGTAGATACTTAATATTTTCATGCTGTTCATTCATCAGATTAGAGAGATATTGGCTTCTAACTAGTTCATCGTACACATAGATATGAACTCGAGAATCGTAATTACCATTGAGCACATTTTTACACACGGCAGTGGAAATAGCAGAACCCCTAAAAGAGATTAAAAATATGGCATTTGTCATAACAAAAAACGCTGACATCCACAATAATTGCCATATCCTACCAGCCCTCTGCTCCAATGATGCACACCTTTTTTCCTTTTGGCATAATAAAACCGGAACAATTTAGCGCCGAAAAGGGACCACAAGCATTGAAAATAAAAAACGTTTCTTCTAAAAATAATTTGTAGAATTTAATTTTAATAATTTTGTTTGGTCGAACTGTCTCGAATGTGCAAAGACATAATAGTTTTCTTTTAAAATCGTATGCTGACAGAAAATTCAGGGACAGCGTCGTTAAGAGCACGCATGAAATTCATAAACAATCCCAGTTGAGGGATCCACAACCGGTTCGTTAGATACTCTGATGGTTTTAACGAGTTCCTGCTTTCCCATTGCCTGCTGGGCTTCGTGTTCCGAAATGGCACGCAACTCAAACTCGGTAATGACATGTGAGATTCGATTTTTGGCTTCA
Source organism: Drosophila basisetae (assembly GCA_035041595.1). NCBI lineage: Eukaryota > Metazoa > Arthropoda > Insecta > Diptera > Drosophilidae > Drosophila > Drosophila basisetae. The sequence goes on along the minus strand of JAWNLB010000147.1, from coordinate 1,259,750 downwards.
GCCGCCAGTTTTGGTGGTAAGCTCTTAATACTGATGCAAGCACTTTCGAAGAACAAATCGTAGCTGTCACGCTGTTGCACGGCTGAGGCAGCTTTTGGTGTGAGAATGCTGACAGATCCTTTTGGCACTGTCGACTGGGACTCCTTTTTTGCAATATCAAGAAAATAGGCGTTCAACAACGCACGATCTCGGACAATGCTCTGCAGAAGTTCATCTCGATTCAGTAGTGGTTTGGCTTTCATAGCATGACGCCTTCGATACATATTTATTAGTTGCGACTGCAAAATAATTAAAATTTTACATATATATTTGTATATTGCTTCTAGTTATTTACGTTCTAGGCATTAATCACTTTCATATTGTAGATTTGTTTACAAATCGCCGACACCGGAAAATAGAGATGCACAATTTTAATTAATCGTACATCGATAGATTTGCGTGGGTATATACGATGTATCGATGTAATTCACTGAATTTCAAAATAAATGCATTTTGTTCGAACAATTCGTACTGATTTTAATAAATGTATTTACAATTTCTTTATAATTTAGTCATAATCTTATATATACATACATATATATATATATATATATATATATATATATATATATATATATATATATATATTTGCATTTTGAGCCCGGCTAACAATTTTATGTCAGAGTTCCATAGTGCGTATGATGTAAAATGTTATGTGACGTCGGCATTGGCATCTCAATGTCCGCATTGTCACCATTTGCACTATTCTCTTTTAGAGCGCGCAGCTCCAGTTCGCAGATCAGCTGCGATACGCGCATCTTTGCCTCCGCGACGAGTTTTGGGGAAAGAGCTTTGACACTGGAGCTGACGCTGTCAAAGAACAGGTCAACATGATTCTTCTCTCTTGGGGGCGGGTGCGGTAACTGAACTCCAATTAGCTCTCGAAATGACTCCATTAGTTCGTTCTTATCCTGTTGGATTTGCATAAGAAGCTTAAGACCTTCTTTATTGGACGAACTGTTTGCGCTGCGATTGACTGCTCCACTGGATACCGGTTGGCTTGCCTTAGTCGTGCTTCTGATGTGGTTAGCTGCCGTGAGTGTCGCCTGCGTTGTTGCAATGGGTGTACTTTGTACCTGTTCGTGCGCTGTGCCTTCGATTATCTCAAAGTTGTGTGAGCTGCCATAAAACAACATCAATTAAAAATAAAAAGGCTAGCAATAAATGGAACATACGCACCTTTCTTCGATAACACTATCGGTAGGACTAACTGCAGTTGCCACCGCCTCGGAAATGTTCTCCTGAGCTATGGCAGGTTCGGGCTTTACCGTGCACGCTTTAAGGGCACGCTTTCGCTGATGATAGTATTTACTTCGCTCCTGACGTACACTCAACTCCTTTCGCACAGCACCTTCGCCTTTGGTAATAAGTGATTCCAGATTCCGCTTGTGTTTCGTTGTGCGCTCATGCCGCACCAAATGACAACGATTGCAATCCAGGCGACACTGACAAGCTCGGCAGAACGGCTTGTTGGGATCATCGGCGGAGCGCCGGAGCCATGGATCAAAGAGACTGAGCCACTTCTCACAAAACTTTTGGCTGTATTTCTGCTTTCCACAGCTAGTACTACTATTAAGTTTCACTTTTAACTTCGCCTCTTTCCTAAATATATTTAATTGTGTTATGTGGTTAAGGAATCTTTTATCTATTATTTGGTCTTACCAGTCGGAATCTGACGTATTTTCGGAGAAACTCATGTTATTTATTTACGATATGTTCCTTTAATTTGAGTTGTTTTTATTCATTTATTTATTCACGAATAGCATCGATACGATGTTTGGCGATAAGTGAGAACGATGCATCGATTACAATGCTCGTTTTATCGAAATACAAAAGATGCAGTTTACATTAAGATACATTTTAGTTGGTTCACATATAATAAACTATAAGTGGACATATAAATAAATAATTTTTTACAATACCAAAATCCACCTTCTCAGCGATACATATTTACATATTATTAAAATTTATTTGAATGAAGGTATTAAAAAAAAATGGGTGTTACACCAAAATCCATTTGCAGTATGTGATTTTCTACGATTCACATCTTGAGCGATAATGATTTTCGTCGCTGCACTCCAATATTATTTCTTTGAATGCTGTTTACAGTATTCCCAAATAAACAATGAGCCTGTAACGTGCACGTTTAAGGAACGCACCACTCCAAATTGTGGAATCTCGACAGCAAAATCCAATAATGCAATTAAGTCCACTGGAATACCATGTTTCTCATGTCTATACAAAAATTGAAACTCATTATTACCACTCGTGAGAAACTGAAGCTAAATAAAAAAAAAGACTTACCCTAACAACAAGATACATTTCTCAGGAAATTTAAAATCTGTAAAACTGATGCTTTGCGCCGTTTGTTCAGCACCCACAACTTTATATCCCAGCGATTGTTTTTCGATTAAAAATTCGGCAAGTGCAGCAGGCTTAACTTCAGCAATATTTAAGGTCTTCTCGGCGGTCATACTGAAAGAGAAGGTAAACTGATTATAGTTGGATTAAATATATATATATATCAATATATATTGATTATACCTTAAATTCGTAAAGTCACTTTTATCCGCGAGTGACTTGGCAGCTAAAATCAATGTCTTGACACCCAGTACCTCACAGGTTCGTGCTAGGCCACCAAGATTTGGTAACTTATCTATTAAAGAAGCTACCACTATCATCTCCTGTTCACGGTGTTTTCCGTCCGCTTCATCTAATTCCATGTAGGGATATATATCGTTTACAGGATTCATTTTTCTCTGAACATTTAAATTTGCTGTATCTGTCAGCACGCCAGGTACATTTGTTGATGAATTCCTTTTCGATTTAAATGCAGTTCGCGACTCCTCTATGACTTTATCATTAAACCTTATGTTACATTTGACATATTCATCAAATGGCGTATTTGTCATATACAAAATATTATCAGCATCAGATTGAGATATTACTGTCGGTAATAATAGGCGAGTTTCTTTTTGCAATTCATGCAACTTAGATCCCAAAGTAACTTCAATGATGGACTTTACTGTATTAAGTATAAGACATTTAATACTGGAAATATTTCAATTAGTTTCATATTAATTAAATATATATACACATCCATATATACCTGCTTTCTTTAGATTTCACTGCAAGCCTATGAAGAACCAATTGAGCGAGAAGACGTGTCTGATAATGTGCTCCCATTGTGTGGGGCAAAATTAAACTGACGATTTCTTGCAAATGTTTTAATTCAATATTTTCCCAATTGATCACGCAATAAATGTGAACGACAGAAATGATCGACACCTGCTGACTGGGCTTGAGCGAAGCCAGCGACTGCATTTTTTCCAACAATGTAGCCACGCTGGGCATCAGCTGAGCAACAAGACACTCGTAAATGTAGCTGATGTTTAGCTGATCATTGGGCGCCAGCACTGCTGTCCACATTTCATCGGACCATTTGATTTTACCTTTCATCGTTAACAATGCCTTAGCAATGCGTATTTTGATTCTATGCTCTTTGCAATTTTCAAAATAACGCGGTTTCTTTTCTGTTAACTCTTTGTTGATGCGCATCAGCTCATCACATATAGCACTTACTTTATCGTCTGATTGCTGTGTAACAAAAGCAATACATTTAGCTCGGTATACTACATCATTGTATACATCACCGAGAATTTTGTTGACATAAGCTGCTTCGATGCTATGAAGTGATATAATATATATAAGCATATAGTTATTTGTTATGATAGCTAACTTACCGAGCATCTCCTGTGGTGGTTTCGCCATCAAGAATGCCGTTAACGACTATAGAATTGGGCAATATTTTCGCATTCATTAAAATGCCCAGAATTAGAGACCAATCTTTTATGATTATAAGAATATCCTCCAAAAGTTTCTTATTTTCGTCATCGCTCAAATGTTTGGCTGCATATTGAAGAAGGGCCACAGCACTAGACAATTTAAAAAGTATATATTTACTTAATTATATGTGATTATAGTAGGATGTATTTGATGTGGCGGCTTACGTGACTGAACTATGTATATCGTTCTTCATTATGGCCACAAATTTTGCAAGCATATTTGTAATGTCTGGAAGTGGTGAGTAAATTGTTTTCAATAGCATTGCAAGATGATTATGCGTTTTTCTTGTGCCATGTTCTAGAAGATCGATCGGCTGCAATTTTAGTTCTTTCAGTTGACTCCAGCTCTTCAGATGCATCTGAACGAACCAGTCTACACAGTGCTCCATCACATAGGATTTCTCGTCTTTAGTTTGACAGTTAAGTTTTTGCATTAAATGTTGCTGTAATTCACCAAGATGTGCGCCCTTTTGCAAATATTCGATATTCACATTATACTGATTTGCATAGAAATCCAAATGCGATTCCAAGTCAGCTCTATGAGACAGTGGTAAAAAGCGGCCCCAACCGTGTCGATCCTTGGGCAAACTATTTAATAATTTGATAAGCTCATTTACGAAATCACTTTGGCATGTATCTCCCAAAATAATTTCGTAACAACGTTTGCTAAAGTAAACGATCTCCTCTTTTATATTGTCGCAATTTTTAATTTTTCTGATCAAGCGATTGTTGTCCGAGTAGAAATCATCGCTTGCGTTGAAAAGTGTCTCAATGAAAATCAGATAATCGGCCAGTGTCAGGCTTTCGATGGTGTCCTGTAAAAATGCAATGAAAATAATAAAAAATGTTTTGTTTTTTCTTTATATTAATAACCAGAAAATCACCTCTAATAGTAGAAATACGCATTTGTTGCAGTTTATCCGTATTTTCAGATTTCTCAACGTGCGAACTCCTGCGCTGAGTTTGAGCAACACGTTTTTGTTGTTGGATGAAACTTGCAGCGTCTTCGTCTCAGTGCAATGGAGCAGCCAAAAGTGCAGTGGTACCGAGACCCATGGCACCGTAACCAATGCTTCTAAGAATCGTTGAGTGTCGGCCGACGAAATGAATTTTTCCACATCTAATGCGGGCAGCACGTTACATTCGACATTGTACAGTTGTGTTCTATTTGTGGCTGCTAGGAATTCGGCCAGCAGATTGAGGCGCAACAATTTAGCCACATCAAAGTGCTTAAAAAAAAACCATAATGTCCAGCGCAGCACCAATATGTTGTTATCTTGCAAGAGTTTCACATACAAGATGCGTAACCAGCTTAGCCACTCGTCGTCCTGATTACTGGACGCAATACGGGGCAGCAGTGTGCCGAGCGTTGGCAGCACCAAATGCGATTGTTGCTCCTCGAGGGTCTCCATTATGGTGACATAGGAAGACCAGTGAGACTCACGGCATTTGAGAGTGTAGAGCACGAGTGTGCTTAGAGTAGTTGTGGCCTCTGTATTTGCCGTCAGCATTATCATTTGGAGTTTTCTCATAAGAAAGTGAGCCGACTTGCGATGCTCGCGCAACTCCGATTGCAGCAGGGTTTTTATGACGGTGTACAGCTCGATGGAGCATGCGCATTCTGCGCCCAATTCACGAATAAAATCATCGAAAAGCTGCACGAGGATTTGGGCAGCATAAGGCTGACGCTCGCTGCTCAGACTTAGCGACCAGAGCTGACGCAGCACGAATTTGCCATCCATGCGCGGATACTTGCGCAGATGGATTTGCACACAAATGAGCACATTGGCCACCAGCTGACGGCGCAGGCCATGTGGATTGGTATCGTCGTCATCGTTTCTGTCGGCGATCACAACCGAAATGAGCTTGTGAAATGTTTTCGGTCCGAATTTCACATTATACTTGTTGTTCTTTTGCAGCAACTTGTAGATGCACTGCACCACACGCTTAAGGGAAAATTCACTGTCCTTGTGCAAATCAATCAAATCGTAGAACAGCTCATCGAGCTCGGCTATTTCACCCAGTAAATTTTGATTTTGTATATATGTGTCGACCGCCTGCACAACGGCATGCGTTGTTGTCTCAGTTATTGCTTTTGTTGAGGGCAATGACATTTTAATGTGTTTAACGATTGCAGCTAACTAAAAATAATATATACATTGCTTAGCAATTCTACGTTTTGAATTCGTTATTTCACAACCAAGCATAAATATTTTTTATTTATCGATAATCGTTGAGCCAGCTTCAATAGTTTAACAGCTGATCTGAACTCGTCAATCTGGCAACGTTGCAATTACATTCGAGCAGTTTTTAATAACGGTTTGAAAGCTTTTCATTCCAACGTGCAGAAGAATTTTAAGAGAGGGAGATGCTTTTTATTAAATAATAATATTTAAAAATTTAGACATTTAAAATATGATTTCTGTTAATGCCAATTGTATTTCTTTTTCCAAATGCGTTTAACTCTGTGATTTCATTTGATCAGGATTTTTTAAAGCAGTTTGTGATTTTTTCAGAGCACTTCGCTTTTATTGAGGCCGTTTCCTTGCATTTTGTTTCTTGAGATTTTTGCTTCACGTGGAGGAGTCGGAAAAAAATCTTATCTGCCTTTAAGGCATTTACAGACATCACTTTAAGCGTCTGGTCGACATTTATAATTTTCAGTTTGGCCATTTGTTCTAAACTCATTGTCAGAATACGCGCAAAGTCGATGCAACCATTCGCCATTGCCTCAGGAACAAGCGGACAGACACCGCGATAAAGTACCGATTGCCTGGCTACCCTCGGATTATCCGTAACAAAGACAATCGGACACCTTGGGCGAAACTGACTTATCAATTGGGCCATTAACGGACATGGACTGACTATAACTATGGCATTCGCTCGACTCAAAGATGCGATTTCAGTGATGCCTAAAGTAATCGCCGATAAGTTATCTGACGTTGATGACTGTACCACGGTCTTCATCTCATTTTGCATCTGGTCGTACCATAGGACAGACTCAACCTTTGAACATAGATCCGTCATGCATCTCACGCACTCCACGGGATACATGCCCTTGGCTGTTTCGCCGGACAGCATTACACAGTCGGCGCCATCGAATATGGCATTGCCAACATCTGAAGCTTCGGAGCGACTTGGTCGAGGATTGTCCTCCATGGAAGCTAGCATCTGGGTGGCACAGATAACTGGCTTGCCCATCTTGTTACATTTCGCAATTATGCATTTTTGCGCCAGTACGACTTGCTCGGTGGAAATTTCGATTCCGAGATCACCACGAGCCACCATAACACCATCTGAGGCGGCGATGATACTGTCAATATTTTGCATACCTTGTTGGTTCTCAATTTTTGATATGATCTTTATATGCTTTCCATCAGTTCCCAGAATTTTACGAATTTCATCGATGGCCTTAGCGTCACGAATAAAAGAGGCAAAGATCATGTCCACATCTTGCTCAACGCCAAACTTCAGATCCAATTTATCTCTCTCTGAAATGCTGGGCAAGTCAACGGGTGTACCAGGCAAATTAACACCTTTGCGCGAACCGAGTTTTCCGCCATTCACCACCTCGCAGAGAATCTGGTTGCCGGTGACTTGCATCACCCGCAATGAGATAAGTCCGTCGTCGATGTATATTATATTTTCCGGCTTAATAATCAGGGTAAGTTTTTCATAGTCAACGTAAATCATGTTCTTGTTGCCTTTGTTCTCCACGCTCTTATCGGTAGTTAACTTGATTTTATCGCCCCGCTTGAGTACAATTATAGCCGTATCGCTGCCCTCATTTTGACCTGTGCGTATCTCTGGCCCCTTGGTGTCCAATGCAATGGCCACTGGCTTGTGCACCCCCATCTTTTGGGCATAGCAATCGATAGCCTTGCGCGCCGCTTGTATCGTCCTGCAGTGGTATTCGTGCGTTCCGTGCGAGAAATTTAGGCGCACCACTCGCATCCCAGCCTCGATTAGCTTCACAATTGTCTCCGGCTTATTGGTAGCAGGACCAATTGTGCAAATGATTCCGCTCAGCGCATAATCTAAGGTGGGCGCATTAAACTGCAATCGGGATTTGTAGTCCAATTGTGAGGCAAAGGGACCACGATCTAGCTGTACTATCGGTTGCGAGGCCTGCATGTTTGGTCAGTTAACATAGATACAATATACAAAAGATTACACAACAAGCAGGTCGCTCACTATTTTGCCATTGTTAGAGTAGCTAGCGGTATCTCGGGCCACCATCCATGGTGACATACGACATGCACTCCGGACAATGTACGTCATGATTAGCGATTTTTTCAGCCAATAACGAAAATGTATACGATTAAAAATTTTGTAAGGCCTGGCAAATTAATTTGAACTGAAAACCAATACTATATTTCGAGAAATCTAATCAAATTTCATAGATATGCTCAGTACATGTGTATATTCTCTCCCCCAAGATGAGTATCACCTAGTTGATCACTCCCGACTCGCACAAATGTGTCTAACGCTTATTTATTTGTATACATATATAGATTAGTTTTTATTATTCCTTGTTGCTATAAAGAACTCTATGTTTAACAGTGATACATTATTTCTTTATGTGTGTGTTTGTGTGACGGGCTCCACGCCTGGGAGCTCCAACTGTGGCGCTTTGGCAGCGGTTAGATGTTTCCAATTTCGATTTACTGATAGTCCGTATATATTTTGTTGAGAATTTTGTAATAAATTAACTTGGTTAATAACAATAATTGATGCAAGCATACAGCGCTTAGAACGCTTTCACTGCGGTCCAGCGATCAGGTTTATTCGACGGTTCTGTAAGATTTAATACCAGATTAGTCAGATCTCTCTCTTTATATATATATATATATATATATATATATATATATATATATATATATATATATATATATATATATTTATATATATATAGATATATATTTAGATTACTTACACAATACGAATGGTGTTGGTGAAGCCGGAGCCTTGCTTCCAGCCGGTAACAATGACAACAGAATCCCCAGTTTTGATGAAGCCGTTCTTCTGGCCCACCTGCAAGCCGAACTGGACACGCAAATCGACATCCTTCAGCCAATCGGGCTGTGCAGCTTCTACAACAATTCGATTACTTAGTAAATGATGCCCGTGAGCTGTAGCAGTTGAGATGCGACTTACCCTTGTAGATGAGTGGAACCAGGCCACGGTACAGATGAGCCTGGCGAGCGGTTTGCGCGAAACGCGTAACGGCAATAATGGGGCAACGTGGGCGATATTTGCTCACCAGGAAGGCGGACTTGCCGCTGGTGGTGATCACCACAATCGCAGCTGCCTTGGCCTTGTTGGCCGCCTCGACGGCAGCAATTGCCGCCGCATGTGGAGCATCCAAAGTATTTGCAGAGGCGCCACGAACTAAATCGGTAAACAGATTCTGATGCCACAGAGCAGCTTCAGCCTCCTTGCAGGTCTTGGCCATGGTCAGCACACACTCCAGCGGATATTCGCCCTTGGCTGTCTCGCCAGACAACATGACACAGTCGGCGCCATCGAGCACTGCATTGGCCACATCAGAGATTTCGGCACGAGTGGGACGCGGCTTCTTCACCATGGACTCCAGCATCTGGGTGGCGCAAATAACTGGTTTGCCGGCCTTGTTGCAACGTGCAATCATTGCCTTCTGAGCGAGGAACACCTTCTCGGCGGGTATCTCAATGCCCAGATCGCCACGGGCAACCATGATGCCATCACCAGCCTCAATAATCTCGTCCAGATTGTGCATGCCCTGTTGGTTCTCAATCTTGGAGATGATCTTGATGTTCTTGCCCTTCTCGCCCATCACTTTGCGAATTTCTGTCAGAGCGGCAGCATTGCGAATGAAGGAAGCAAATACCATGTCCACATCCTGTTCTACGCCGAAGAGCAAGTCAGACTTGTCCTTCTCGGACACAGCGGGCAAATCGACGGGCACGCCGGGCAGATTGACGCCCTTGCGGGAGCCGAGTGCACCGCCGTTCTCCACCTCGCAGACAACGGTGTCCTTGCTTACTTCGCGCACCACCAGCGAAATGAGACCATCGTCGACAAAGACACGATTGCCCGGCTTAACAACGTTGACGATGTTCACATAGTCCACATAGATCACCTCCGGAGAGCCATTCTCAAGGAAATCCTTGTTGGTGGACAACTTGATGGTATCGCCCTTCTTTAGATCAATCTCAGCTGTACCGCTGCCGGCAATGAGACCAGTACGGATTTCAGGACCCTTGGTATCCAAAGCAATTGCAACGGGATGCTCGTAGCCCAACTTGGCCGAATAGTTCTTGACAGCCGTACGCACATTGGCCACTGTCTCGGCGTGATATTCGTGCGATCCGTGCGAAAAATTCATACGGGCCACATTCATGCCGGTGGCGATCATCTTCTCTAGCATCTCGACGCTGCGCGAAGCGGGGCCAATGGTGCACACAATGCCGGACAGACGCACATGGGGAACGGGCGAATCGAACTGCAGGCGGCACATGTGCTCCAATTGGGTATCAGCTCCGGCAGCCATGTTTTGCGGTACTTCGTTGGGCTGCGATAAAAATTGAATAGATTATTATGTAGCATACGATTGCCAATTGCCAAAAATAATTATCGTTGTTAATGAAGTGGGCAATCAAAACAAAAGAAAAACCAAAAGAAACTTAAAAATTGGTGACTTCAGCGGTTTATGGTTTATTATATCGATATACCCAACCCACTCCCACTTAAGGTAAAGAGAGTGAGCACACGAGCTGAAACCCACACGCACGAGAGAGGAGAATAAGCCAAAGAGAGCGAGAAAGCTAGAGAGCGAGAGTGGGAGAACTACATATGCTCTGATGAAAGACCGATAGATAGGAAAGATTTTCGCATCGGCAACTGCGCTGCAACGTCGAAGGTCACAGAATGTGCAATTGCAGCAAAAAGCTCAAAAAAAACCGTTGCATAATTATCATTTACGCAGAAAAGCAAAATGTAGGGAAAACTTCTACAGTTTTCATACAGACTTGATGTGAGATACATTGTATGCCTACATATAAATATCTTCATGGATAGCCTAGCGCAATAAATTTGACATTGACTTTGACAGTGGGCTGCATACCCCGGCTGGCTGGATTTTACCTTTAGCGTCGGAGCCTCGTCATAAATGGATACGTTAACCATTTTGTTGCCTAATTGCTGAAGGCTGTACAAGTTACGAGAATTATATTTAGAATATTGACCGACACGGACACGGATATGCACAAAACAGTGAGTTGCGAAGCGTTGCACGGCAAGAATTTTTGCGTTGAAAACCTAAGCACACTGGGGTTTTTCACACAACGGCACAAAATGCTCGACTGCCGTTCGCTGCGAGTTTTGGTGGAAAATTTTGGCAAGGCATTCAGAATGTCGGTAATGCAATGAACAAATGAGAGCAAAACCACGAGACTCTGTTGAAAACGTGGAAAAAAATGAACAGAAAAAGAGAACGGCAAACAGAAAGAGAGTCCGCCAGCGGCAACAGGCCACCCCTAAAAGCCACCCAAGCACGATAATGATGAGAGACATTACGACAAAAATTTATCGAAAAACTGTGCGGAAAGCTTGGGAGTTATCTGCCGCTTTTGTTGCCTGCCTAGCACAAATATTGCGATTAACTCAGTCGGTTTCGCAAATGAGTTCAACAAATCTTGGGACTGTTGCGAGTGTAAACAAAAACACTGATCGTCAGCTGTTTGTTGAAGAATATATATATTTATACACAAACGTTCGTGTGCGTAATACATTTTCTAATTATCAGCTTTTAAAAACACACAGCAAGACGCCGACAATGACGTGTGGAACCTTGAAATCTTGTTATCTTTGGGGTTGTCGATAATTAAATACCCTCTAATTCAAAGAGTACAATTAATCTTTCAACTGATACGTTTTGCCAAGTTATCTTGAGCTACTCGCCGGCATTCAAATAGAAGAATATAACAAGCTATGAGTATATGAGGATCCAAGATATTTCCACACTAAGATAGTAACACACTTCGTCACATAATGAGAATACCCTTTGAAAGGGTATTTTAATCTCAGTGCCGAAAAGAGAGGCGTACAGCACGCATGCTCACTCATTCACTCTCACACACCTTTCACACGAAGAGAGAATGCGCTCGGTGCCAGCTGCGGGGGTGCCTACCTTGTGACAGACACAAGAGCGGCAGCAAAGCTTTTGATTCGAGTGCTTTTCCTAATCGAGATAACAACAACCAAAAGTTCTCTTTAGGTGAAAGTGCTTGCGCTTTTATCCACTTCCAAAGGCTGTTGGTCTCTGCCCTTGAACCTTGCACGAAGGTTATTGTTACAATATTTTGGAATAGAAAACCAAAATGGGATTTCCATTAAAATGAGCAAGCAAACAGCAAGCAATATCAAGAAAAAAAAAACCGGCAAATTATCATTAGCATTTTAATGCATATCGACACGTTGTTGGTCCTCATCATTTTTATAAGCAAAAATACATTTGTACATATTGTATGTGTTTGCGGTCATTTTTTTGTTTTTCAAATGTAATTGCGATAATAATTTTGATTTGATTTAAATATATATTTATATATATATAAGCACTTGGTGATTACTGTTGCATTTTCTTATGGCGTGCTTGCTTTATATGTGGACAAGCTTTTGTATGGAATGACTTCTATTTCACCTTTACATATTTTTTACCCGCGTATTAACCGGCCGCACAAGTGTGTGTGTGTGCTGCTATACGTATGTATGTATAAAAGTGACTGGATTGTTCTATTCTCACGGTGTAGGCAAATCGCTTCCATCATCAACAAACCAAAAACAACAATGTTGCCATGTTTGCGAAACGAGCATTTACAGTTACGCACTGAAGTCATCATTCTTTATGGATGACTTGTATGTATTCACTAGGTGTACTTATGCAGTATGCTAATAGACAAATGAAAAATGTATATATTTACCTTCGCTGAGTAAGAAATGAAACGATTGGGTACAGATGTATTGTTACTCCTGTTTTGGAATAAATTTATTTTAAATGCACAGGCTGGGAATACACCAAACACAGATTACGAGTTGCGAGTTGTGGGCGATCTGTTTTGCGACTAAGAACTTTTTTCGATACGCCAAAACAGAAAGTTTAAAGAAATTCGATATCGAAATGCATGTCTTTTTATCGATATATTGTAGTAGTTGTGGCGGTACGTTTCAACTATCGATATTTGACATTTTAAATTTATTAGCAAAAATTATCTACAACGCTTTGTATAAAAACTTGTACAAAATCGAAATTGCATATTGTCATAATTAGTTGGAGGTGCAATTACATTAGTCGCAATAAATGTTGACTGTTTCAAATCAACCTCAGGTGAAAACGGAACTGTTTCACATTATTTTGGCAAGTTCTTCTATCAATCTATCGCACTTAATCAATGCCATATGCGAATATGGGGAATAGTTAACACTATCAATGTGAAAAAGGCTGCTCATTTCCAGATTTTTTTCCAAAAAGTTGATCTGGCCCGTAGTCGGTCGATGTGGAATGTCTGAAAATATGTTCAAAATATTTGTATTACCATAATTAATTATTATCAATTTACCTTCAATCAGGCAAACGCTGGTAAAGCAGGGCACCGTCAAGTCAGATGGATAACGGCGAATGTCCTGCGCGCTGACAGAGACCAAATTGGTAAAGTCCAGACACATTACGTTGTATGTACAATCCAGTTGATTTTGTTTTATTCCGATCACACGGGCACGATACCAAACATCTTCAAATTTTGCAATAACGTATTCCCTTATCCTACAATACACAGTAGAATAATATATTTGACATTTAACTTTAATCCACTTACATCGCTGTGTAGGGATGTGAGTCCTTGAATTCGGACAAGCGAGAATACAGATCGGAAAAGTCGCGTGCATTATTGCTGTCGAAACCGCCAAAGATACCGCGTGAAACGTGCGCATTATTCACAATGAAAATATCGAGTCCACTATTAGCTTGGCTGGTGAGGCGCTTAAATTCGAAGGGCTGAAGATACAAATCTTAAATGGTATTTGAACGATTTGACATTTGATGTAAGGCTACGTACTGGAATTAATACAGGTTCCACATCAGGTTTTGTCGTATTATTTGTGGGGTTCTTCGGTTCGCTTAAAATAATTGGCGTAACAGGAGGCACAGAAACCAATGCTTTTGCTGGACTTTCCTTTGTTTCAGCCTGCACTCTGGCGGTTGCTTCGTGTTTTAAAACTGATGTTGGAATAAGTTGAATGGCACGCAAATTTAATAGCACATTCGCTTTGGGCTCCGTTTCAGAGCTGATTGATTCTTTATCCAATTTGATTTCATCGGCATCTGCGATATTTTCTGCTTTAGAAGTCTGCTCGTGGCTGGCCACAGTAGATTGATCCTCTTTCGACATAAGTTGCAAATTGGTTATTTCTGAGCTGATTGATTCTTTATCCAATTTGATTTCATCGGCATTTGATATATTTTCTGTTTTGGCAATCTGCTCGTGGTTGGCCTCAGTAGTTTGATCCTCTTTCGACATAAGTTGCAAATTGGCTATTTCTGAGCTTATTGATTCTTTATCCAATTTGATTTCATCGGCATTTGATATATTTTCTGTTTTGGCAATCTGCTCGTGGTTGGCCTCAATAGTTTGATCCTCTTTCGACATAAGTTGCAAATTGGCTATTTCTGAGCTTATTGATTCTTTATCCAATTTGATTTCATCGGCATCTGCGATATTTTCTGCTTTAGAAGTCTGCTCGTGGCTGGCCACAGTAGATTGATCCTCTTTCGACATAAGTTGCAAATTGGTTATTTCTGAGCTGATTGATTCTTTATCCAATTTGATTTCATCGGCATTTGATATATTTTCTGTTTTGGCAATCTGATCGTGTTTGGCCTTTTTCAACATAAGCTGCAAATTGGTTATTTCTGATTTGATTTTAATCGAATTATTAAATGGCACACTCACTTTGGCCTTCGTTTCAGAGCTTATTGATTCTTTATCCAATTTGATTTCATTGGCATCTGCGATATTTTCTGCTTTAGAAGTCTGCTCGTGGCTGGCCACAGTAGATTGATCCTCTTTCGACATAAGTTGCAAATTGGTTATTTCTGAGCTGATTGATTCTTTATCCAATTTGATTTCATCGGCATTTGATATATTTTCTGTTTTGGCAATCTGATCGTGTTTGGCCTTTTTCAACATAAGCTGCAAATTGGTTATTTCTGATTTGATTTTAATCGAATTATTAAATGGCACACTCGCTTTGGGCTTCGTTTCAGAGCTTATTGATTCTTTATCCAAGTTGATTTCATTAACTTCTGACATATTTTCTGTTTTAGCAATCTGGGCATGGTTGGCAGCAGTAGTGTGATCCTTTATTATTTCAGGTTTGTGTTGAGCCCAATTTAGGTACTGATCAACGGATATTTCTGTTGCATCAGCTGCCCTTTTGCGATCAGGATTGTTCTGAATATGCTGTGTGCGTTTCGTAAAAAGTGGATTAACCCGTTTATTCAAACAGAAATTGCATATTTGTTCATTCATAGATTTATGCGTCTCTACTTGCATCAGTTCAACACTGCGGCCATTGATATTGGTTATTTTAAATTGTTTACCAACGAAACGCTTGAGAAAATTTTTGTTGTGTTCGGTAAGTTTACAGTGGAGCACATTCTTTATCTCCACCTCCAAGTTGTGGCAAGGCAGCTCCAAGAGTTCGCTACTTATCTCGTGTATTTCATCTATTTTTGGAGCAATAATCATGCCTAGATCGACAAGGTGAAGACGACCAGCTGAATAATTAGTTTCATGCAAAATTTTAACGCGCTGGAACAGCCCATTGTATGTGGCCAGCGCGTAGCCAGCAGTGATTGATTCCTTCAATTTTGGCTGATTCCTGCCTAATAAATTCACCTAGCATAAGTTATACATTAGTAAATGTTTTTAACAAATTATCAGAAATAATTTCATATTTATATTGAAAATACATGCATGAAAATACATGCATATAAAAAAAATCAACCCATTAAAGATGCCACATAGATTGTGGCATCTACACACACTTACCTTCTGACAAATTTTCAAATGAGCTTCCTCAGTAGTTTTGCTGGCGTCGCGTATGAAACAGCGATTCGTCGATCGAAATCCTGTGACATAAACAGTGCTGTTTATTAGAGGCATGGGCACTTGCTCTAAATAAATGGGTTTCAATGGAATTTTCTTTGAAGTAATGTTATTTGAGCTGCTATTGTTGTTATTCTTATTATCACCAATTGGTATTGGTTGCTGAGCGGCAGACGTATTATTCATCACTGTATTTTTGTTGATTTTGCTCTTATCGCATTCAGACACAGTTCCGTTCGTGGCAAGTTCAACAGCATTCGATTTTTGAGCTGACTGCGCATTTGCTGCAGTGAGGCTGCTGGGGACAGCTGCATCTGACGAAATTAGCGCACGTGTGGAATTGATATTGGCAAAGCCAGAGCACTCATTGAGACGGACCAAGGCTGGAATTGAGAAGCATATATACCGATGACTTTGCCAATCCTTCAGCTGGCATTCTTTTGTGCAATAGAAGTCGCCGCAGCGCTGGCAAACGTGATTTGTTTTCGTTGAACAAAGCACACAGTATCCGTACGGAATCGGACTTAAGTTATTAACATTCGCCATTTTTTGTCGATTTCTTTTTTGTTTAATTTTCCTCAAAAAATCATAAAACCACACTGCGTGCCACTCTCGACTCAATTCAAGTGTCAAAAATTTATTATGAACTAGGGATTTTAGATTCGTAAAATCGAATCGGAACTGATAACTCCGATATCCTGAACGATAAGTCGTACTAAATTATCGACACTTTTAATAGCTCATGTTTGTTTTCTTCGCAACACTGCCATTTCAAATTGTACATTTTGCTTGCACGATACAACTGTAATATAACTTGCAATGTTTTTTTAATGACATATACATAAATACGTATAAATGTATATATATATATATATATATTTATGTATTGATTTTAATACTGTAAATGCAATCAATACTATGTCGGATGGATATATATTATATTGCAAGATTGCTTCGACTTTTCCTTCACTAATTGCTGTAGCAGTCACTGTTTAACACAAATTGTAAGTTTTACCATGGTTTCATTTCCTCTAGCAAAACTTGGTATGCTAGCTGTCAGGCAAATAAGTAAACCCATTGTCAAAGTAATTAAGCAAACTGCCGAATCAAACCAAACATTTAGAGCATATCTAGTTAATCCAATAGCGCAAAGTAAGTAGCATCAAATTTATTTAAGTGTAATATTATGAATTAGAGAAGGGTCTGAACCTTAGCCTACCATTGGATTGGGGTAAGATCTAAAATGTGGATGATTGGTATGAGCCAACCGAAGTATGTGCCACCATTAAACAAATCCATGGCTATTGAGACTGGCAGTAACATAATCGGTGAGATATGCTTATTTACAGTTTGTGTCAGCTTGATTTCACTGGAGTTTTTACGGTAAATAAGCCAATACCAATTTGTTAAGGTGCTAATTAATACATGTTGTTTGTTTAGACAATCGAAAAATGATCAGATTAAAAATAATAAACAGAAGGAAGAGAAGGAAAAACTGATAAAAGAGATTGAAGTATTGCAAGATCGTGTTATGGCTCAGACTCATGAAATTTATAGTCTTAAAGCAAAGTTGTGTCAATTGCATAGGGTTCTGAATTAAAAACATATAAACACCAAGTAAATATGTGTAAATACCTTATCCAATCGATTTTTTGTTAATAGTTCAATTGGCAAGTGTATGAATAAGATTTATTGTTATATGCACAAATAAACCGTGCTTTTTTTTATTTTGTGTGCCAAAACCCAACAAAATACGTATTCGGCTGGCTTTCTGAAAATTTTCTGTTAAAAAAACATGGTAATCGGTGTATTTCCTATCGGAAAAATAGCCGTTTTGGGCATTAAGCAAATTACCACTCCGCTTAGCCTAGGGTTCAAACAGATTGCGAAACGTAACTTATTATTTAAAAATTATATTTGCGCTCCCGCTGGTCAATTGCTAAACTCTGTGGAGGCAAGATGTAAAATAAAAATGTTGGGACTTCCCCAACCCAAACGGATTCCTCGCCTCCCAGAACAAAACGCCACTGAGATGGGCGCAAACATTTTAAGCGAGCTTTTTGTGATTCTCTTAGGCCTATCTCTGATATTTTACGAGGTCTCAAGGTAAGCGAACACAAAAGTGTATGACGATAGGAAAAAAAATGTATGAGTTGATGTGTTAATTTTAAAGGCAAGCTATCAAGGATCAGAAGAAAAATGACAATCTCAAAATCAAAGAAGAGAGGCTAAAATCGGATATCTCTGAGTTAATCCATCAGCTTGACTGGCAGGAAAAACAAATACAAATAATGCAGCACCAATTAACTGAATACAACGCAAGGGTTCATCATAAAACTTAATAGGTATATATATATACGAGGTGTGTTCAAAAAGTATCGCGAATTTTGAATTTTCGCGGGTTACGTATAATCGAATTTCGATTTTTTTGTAGCGTTATGTTGGTACTCATGTCTCTCACTTATGCCGACAAGCTTTTCGCCAAAAACAACACACTAATGATGCCGCAGCCACCGTATTCCCCAGATCTGGCCCCCTGTGACTTTTTCTTGTTCCCTAAACTGAAGAGGCCCATGAAACGACGACGTTACGCTACGCTTGACGAGATAAAGACGGGATCGAAGGAGGAGCTGAACAAGATAAAAAAAAAAAAGATTTTTTGAAGTGGTTCGAAGATTGGAAAAACCGTTGGCACAAGTGTATAATATCTCATGGGGATTACTTTGAAGGGGACAAAATAGATATTCATGAATAAATAAATAATATCTGAAAAAACATAAAATTCGCGATACTTTTTGAACACACCTCGTATATATATATATTTATAAATATACATACATTTTTTTAACTTTGAATATTTTCAAGTAGTGCACATATCGTCTATCGTCCAACGCTGAAAAAAACAGCTGTTCGATTGCCTGTATTTGTCGCCAGCCCTGGTTGCCTTAGTTTTTCCGTGCTGAGGTTTTGTAATACAAAACAGCTTAAGAGATGGTTATTGGAGTGTTTCCCGCCGCCAAGCTTGGTGTGCTGGCCATCAAACAGATTAGCAAGCCCATTGCTAATGTGCTGAAATCCAATGCCAAGTCGAGTCCATTCTTCAGGAAATACATATGCATGCCGCCGGCGCAGTGTAAGTCGAATTCCTTTTGGCATTTTGGCGATGATTAAAATAATGAAATACATTTCGCCTGCCGACACAGTTTACAATTGGGTGGAGGTCAAGACCAAGATGTGGGCGCTGAATCTTGGCCGCCCAGTTACAGTGCCGCCCCTAACCGAAGCCATGGCCATTGAGCTGGGCGCCAATCTGTTGGGCGAATTCATTATCTTTTCCATTGGTGCCGGCCTTTTAATATTCGAGTACTCCCGTCAAAGCATCAAGGAGTCCAAAAAGAACGAGGCCATGCAAATGGAGCAGATGCGTCTGACTAACACACTGACGGAAATGAACTTTCGTCTGGAGCGTCAGGATGCGCAGATACGTGAAATGACACGCGTTCTGGCAGAATTAGGTGTGTTCACTTAAAGCTCTCTATATTTATGTCCATTGATGTACCCGCTTTATGTGATTAGATTCGCGTAACATATTCCGATGGAACAAGGAGCCGCTGCAAGAGTATGTAACATTTGACCCCGATACGCCCGATCAGAGTGCCAGCGCTAGAAATCCAAAAACCTTCGAAGGTTTCTATGACCCCACAGGCGGTATGGCATTTCGTGCCCTCAACTTTCTGGAAACACAAATCTTTATCGATGGCCGCGATCGAAAGGGCAAACAGGCGCAGCAGCAGATGGAGGAGCTGGCCATCGAGCTGGAGAGATCGCTGGGCGAGGCTGTGAACAAAATCGAGGCGTCAGCAGAAGCAACAGCAGCAGCAAAACAATGACGAGTCCGTGAGCTAGAGCAGAATGTGGCGCTACTG
The DNA here is from genome assembly GCA_035041595.1 of Drosophila basisetae. Classification (NCBI taxonomy): domain Eukaryota; kingdom Metazoa; phylum Arthropoda; class Insecta; order Diptera; family Drosophilidae; genus Drosophila; species Drosophila basisetae. Next base: position 1,239,797 of record JAWNLB010000147.1, on the reverse strand, counting down.
ATGTACGCGGTGGCATTAGAGGGGCAATAGGCTGGGCCAATTGGATCTGGAGCTGATCACTGCTTGAGATTGAACAATTTATATATATATTTAATACCAGATACCATATAGTTAGGTAAAAAGTCATTTGTACATGATGTAATTGTATTTATTAATTTGTATTGTTACCAAAACGAAAGAACAACTAAAGAAGGATGCTTAACAAATGTGCTTAGTCGATGATGATGAGTTGGGTGAGTTGCTATCCCTGACAGATGAAAGCCTGCAGCTGGCGCAGCTCCTCGCCATTGGGAATCACTTCGCCCAGATAGTCATGGAACGATATGCAGATGTTGTAAAGACTGCGACGGACTGCGCCGCGCAGAACTATGTAGTTACTGCTGTGGCTCGGTCGCAAACTGGGCAACGCGCTGTGCAGCTTGTCCAGTTCGCATTTGAGGCGGTGCAGCGCTCTGATGATAGCCGTCAAGTCATCCTGGACAACGCCATAGCGATCCTGCTTTATCGATGCGACGCATAGATGTGCCAACGCCTGTGTTAGCCAGATCACGTGCAGCGCATTGTCCACCAGAAACACCGTCTTGGCCCCATCCGGCTCGGCAAAGAGGTACACGATGCCTGGTAGGCGTGGCAAAAGCCCCAGGAACATTGTCTCCAGCTTGATAAAGGCGCGTTCGCACCAATTGGGCACGTGGCGTACACTGTCCGTGGCATCCCATTGCTGGGTGGGCTCATTGCTAGCCGGACGAATGCCATGTATCTGATTGTATTGGCGGATCAGCAGCTTTTCAGTCCGCAATGGACCCTTTTTGTCGATGAACGCTGCAGTCGTTGCCAGATGTGGTTCGTTGCCCTTAATCAAACTGATGTGTTGCATGGACTCGATTAGCTCTTCGGTAAAAGTGGCCACAATGCTGAGACATTGGTCGCATAGCGCACGCCAATTGGCTGGATGATTGCCGGGCTCCGTAAGCTGAAAGATTTCCAGGCGAATTGTCGAATTGTTGCACAGCGCATGTTCGTACAGAAACCTGGCGGCCAAACACTGAGCCACATACATATCGAAGAGCCCCAGCACGGACACCACGGTCAGCTCCTGTTCACTGGCATTGGCCAACAACCGGCTGCGGGCAATGACCAGCGGCAGCCGCTCGGATAGGAGCACATGATTAAAGCGTTGCATGAGATGCATGTTGCTCACGATCTGAGTGGTTAGCAGCCAGGCATAGAACAGCAGTCGTCCATTGCCGGCCACGTCCAAGATGCCCAGGAGGCGATCGTCTGCGTCCACACCAATCAGATGAGTCAGTCTGTGCCGCACCAAACCACCTAATAGCCAGAACCCAATCGAATAGCTCAACGTGACCAACAATGATTTAAGTGGAGATTTCAGCAAGGTTTCGTAGAGCACCTCGCGCAGATTCTCGATGCGCTTCTGTTCAATAATGGGGAACTCCATGGCTACCTCGTGATGCATGTAGTTGGCGGCAAAATAATAGCAGCTGCTGACAATACCCATGCCCAGCAAGAACACATGATAGCTATTCAGGCAGTCCTGTCCAAAGGATTTGTACACCAAGTGACTAAATGAAATAAATGGTGAGCTTTAGTATCAGATATATGGATGCATATATGTGGATGATATACCGATAGTCCGTGTGCATATATGTCGTATATAGCCAGGCAGTCAGATACCCGACGAACACATGGGCGATGAGGAACAGAAGCTTACGCGGTGCATTATGGATCAGCCAGCGGTAGCGTGTGGGGCAATAGCAACGCTCCGAGAGACGCTGCTTGGAGAGTGTGATCACGTAGAAGGCGACGGCGACAATGAGCGGCATACTAGCGAGCCATGGATAGCAGCTGCACACCAGTCGCAGTGAGTTAGCAGCCCAATCCAGCGGATGCCACAGTTGAAAGTTGACGCACAATAAAAGTGCGATCAGCATCACAAGTTGAACGCCCACGCTGAGGAGGCCAGCGTGAATGCAACGGCTGAACAGCAGCTGCCTGCACATCAATATGGCCGCGCTGGACATTGTTGCGGACTTCTAGCAGCACCAATTAGTATATTTTACCAAAATAATCCTATTCAAGGCACAATTGGAGTTAGAAGTTCTTAAAATGTATTTGCCGGCTACGCGCGCATTGTTGTTACACATGTCAGGGCTGCAATCGATATCGATAGACCTGAATCTTTTGCACATTTCCGATGTGTAGAAATCGCATGTTAAATTTAAATTTCATCGAATCGAAATTAAAAGGTTTTTCATTGGCTTACTAATTTATTTGCTTAACAATATTGTTTGTATTTGTGTAAATGCTTTTGCTGGCAATCTACATCTAAATCCAATCTGAAAACAGGAATTCGTGTGATACTTCTACTAGTATTAATTCTTGATTATTATTTTTAACTAATTAAAATTTGTGGAGTAAACATAAGAAAAACATCAAATTATAATTGAAGTCTAAATGTCAGTTAACATTTCCTAGCACGTAACTTGAAACGTAGCTCAAATAAGCGTAACGTAAGCGCAAAACGAGCAACGTTCTTTAATGTCATATCGATAGTATTGCCAGGAATGTGTTTGATTATAGTCGTGTATATGATATCGATGTGTGTGTGTGCTTTTCACATCCCTAGTTTCTACTAGTGAATGGAATTTTGGGCAGTCGAAAAATTCCAAAAACAAATGCGCGCACACGCAAAAGTGAAGTAGTTAGCATAATTTAGATTCGTAAGTGGTTCTGAAAATCAAAGTTTATGCTTCAATACCAACGCACTTGGCACCTTCCAAGGTGAACAAAAACAAAAAATAAAAATAAAAAAAATCCATAGTTGAGTAAAAATTTCGTGTGCCAGAGTAGAAAATCGCGAGTCGAGTGTCGAATCGTCGAATCGTTGTTCGCTCGGATGTTTGTCGAATGTTGCGTGAATAAAGCCAAAGCCAACGAATGAAATCGTTGAAATTAATTCCCATTTAATTGCTGTTTGTGCATAATAAAGTTAAATCAACGTTGTGTCAAAACTCATTTCAAATATGCTCATAACTTGCTCTTCAATACACACAACCAATTGAATGTGTGTATGCGTATATATATATATTTATTTGTATATACATTTATATGAGTGTGTGTGTGAAGTAAGTGCAGCAGCTGCCAAAAAAAAAAGAAAAAAACGCATGTTAAATGCAGATAAGCATTTGAGGTCACTCTACGTATTATAATTGTGTGTGCGAGTGCATATTTGTGTGCGTCTGTGTGTGTGTGTGAGAGTGTGTGTTGTGTACGCTTGTTTCTGTTGGCTGTATTCTTATTATGATCATTAGAGCATAACTCGAGGGCAGGTGATGTCCACACATGAGCAGACAGACAGACAGGCAGGCAGACAGACAGTCGCACGCATTAATTATGTGCATATCATTTAAATGCATGCAGAACATGGATATTCAGCAATTTATCCACATACACACATTAAAAAGTGACAACAACAGCAATAATAATAATAATAATAACAACAACAAGCAAGAGTCGCGTCTGGCAAATTGTTCTGCTTTACGCGCATAATAAGTATTTAGGCTGAACAAATTTTTGTACATAAAACAAAACGTTTCGTTGAGTTTGAACGTCGCTCTACCTCCGCACCCCACCCCACCCCACACCATTCCATCCTACCTCGTCTACTCTTTAGCCTTTGTCGTTATTGTCTGTGCTGCTGGCGACTGCGACTGCGACGTCGGCGGCTGCTTCATGCTCCATTCACCTACATTTATGCGTTGTGCGCTCTTCTCTCTCTCTCTCTCTCTCTCTCTGTCTGTGTCTCTGCCTGTGCCTCTGCCTCTGTCAGCGAGCAACGTTCGTTTTCTGAATTCCAAATGAAGTCATGAGCAGCAAGCAGATTGTATAAAAAGCAACAGCAGCAGCAACAACAACAAGAAAATCAGCAGCAAGACAACAATACAAAAGCCGTTGTCGTCTTATTACAAGAAAAGTTGTAAAAAAAAAGTGAAATTAAGTGCTTAAAAACGCGCGACAACAGCAACAGCAGCAGCAGCAGTCGCAACAACCACAACAACAATTTGACATGTTCGCGTCTCGTTTACACAATAACTCAAATTAATTGAATATGTTGGCAAATGAGCAAAACGTAAATTACGCTAAAAGGTGAGCAGTGCAGCAACAACAACAACAACAGTAGACAATACAATACAATAAGAAAGAACAACAATTAGTGCTTTTGGTTGTCGAACATTGAAATACCCTTGCAACAACTGAATATTATTAACTCAATGCGACAAAACTTGTAATTATTGAGATTGATGGACGCACACTAAAAACCAATAAAGTTTTTTATTATAAATAACTATCAATTTCAATATATGAAATTGTCGATAATATATTTATATTCTATTATTGTATTGATCAAAGTTTTGCTTTTTTAGCGAACAGCATCATTATACGAGTATCTTATTTATTTTATAATATTTGAATATACTGAGAAAATTCAAACAAATTTATTATTACGAAAAATCCGATGTAAATGTTATTAAGCAACGGGTATTCATATAAAAAGAGATCTTTTGTACAGGGCTGGAGTTGGCTTTGTGACAATATCAAGATACCCGGGTTGCAAGAGTATAGGGTAGAAGACCAAAAGCAATGGAATTTGTAGATATTCGACACATGCTCATATACATAAACATACATATCTACACGCAACTCGATTCGAATTGCAGACATGTAATTGTGAGTCAGCCCAAAATACGCATATATATATATATATATATATATATATATATATATATATATATATATGTACACTCGTATATGCATACAAGTGTGAATGCGTGTATTTTGTTGAGGTCGCGTTGCTCTCCCTTTAAATGCACACTAAACGTTGCCTATTATTATTTGCAGGCCACAAATCGAGCGCTACAATTTAAACGGCGGCTGTTATTAACATGGCTGCCGCATCCGCTGGCCAACAGCTGCAGCAGCAGCAGCAGCAGCAACAACAGCCGCAGCATAAATTGAACATTGTTGGTGTTGGCAATGCGGAGACGGTTGCTGGTGTGCTGCAGGTCAACAATGAATTGCAACAGCAGCAGCAACAGCTCAACATGTACAAGCAGCAGCAGCAACAGCAATTGTTGCAGCAACAGCAACAGCAATTCTATCAGCAGCAAATGAAATTTGTATCGCGGGTCGTTACAAATGCAGCCGCAATGCAACCACAACAACAACAACAACAGCAGCAACAAATATTACCAGCTGGTTTGGTAAATGGCAGCGCCAACATGATGCAAGCCACAAATGTTGCTGTACAGCAGCAGCACCAACAACAACAACAACAACTGCGGCACAGTCAACACATTTTTGTGTGCCCAGCAATAGGCACGCAGCTACAGCAGCAACAACAGCAGCAGCAGCAACTCCAGCAACAACAGCAGCAGCAGCAACTTCAACAGCAGCAGCAAACCAAACAGCGTTTAGCGCAAATCAAGTTGCCTGTAAAGTCCGCAGCAGCGGCAGCAGTCGCAACAGCAGCTGTTGCTGCCACGCACTGTATGCCAGCAACAATTGCAACGCGTCAAATGAATCAGAACCATCAGCAACAGCAGCTCTATGCTAAGAATTTGGCCAAAACCAATAATGCTGGCAACAACATCAACATCAACATCAACAACAGCAACAGCAATAACAATGCAAATTTGGCTCCAGGCTGGCGTCGACTAACCAACAACAATGAAGTGGCCTACATCAGGTGAGTCTCTCTCTCTCTCTCTCTCTCTGCCTCTATCTCAGTTTCATTACTTGTCTATCTCTCTCTCTCTCCCTCTCTCACACTATCTGTCGTTGGCTCTCTTACATGACATTTACAATTCAGGCCCAGCTAAAAGTCAATCTGTGTATCACAATACACTGGTAAATGCATATTGGAAGCCATTTAAATGTTTTCTTGTTAAACAGGAAATGCCAGTTAAAAAAGGGGGTAGCTCAGCTAAGATGGGCATACATTGGGAGTGGGTGGCTTGGTTTTACTCTGAATTGCAGTTGTGATCTCTGCATAAATTCATTGTCAGATTCAATCAGATTTGTATCCCCAGCAGCCTAGCAAGAACCACAGTCCTCTCCTAACGAATCGATATCCATCTGAGTTGTGGACCTACGGATTTAAAGAAAATCAATTCTTACAAATTCTATTTTTTTTTAATTCACACTCGGATTTGTTCTGCCATTTACTAGTCCAATTGCAATATGGCCGTTTTGGGCATTTGTCAATGGGTACAGGGTATAATGACAACGTAAGTCAAACAGTTAAAAGTCGAGTGGTTGGCATTATTGCCTGTTCTCTTGCCAGCGCTGTGTACACAGCGAGTATTTACCTGGGCATTATCTGCGAGTTATCGTCAAGCCGACATAATTACAAACACAAATACAATATTTACACAAATATGTTGAAAACAAGCCACAGACTGCTGTTGCTGTTGTCGTTGCCGTTGCTGAGCCCCATTGCCCAAGTACTTTTAATTGTTCTGCGTCTACCGAGCTACTGTCCAGGCCAGCGGTGCAGGGTAGGAGGTGCGAAGGGGAGCCTTTGGCGCTGTGCAAATAGTTTACGATTTTGTTGCTTGCCTCTGCTGTGTCTGCGCCGCACTGTTGTCATCAGAGCTGGATAATCGTTGATTCTGTAAGTGCCTGGAACTCAGAACTTGACGGGCTGCCATGGCTTTGCCTCTGGCATTTTGGACTTGTTATTGGCTTTTGCGGGGCTTAGCTGTGGCAAAGAAAAAAACGATAAAGATGCTCGCTAAAGAGTGCACACAAATATATTGGATTGAAATAAGACAGATTTAATCATTAGGTGCCTTCAGAAGCAATGGCTACTGGCTACGACTAGAAGACACCGTGTTGCCCAGAAACTATAAAAAGAATTTCTTGATAGCAATGATATTTATGTAAACTGAGTTGTTGATTATTAGTTCTAATTTTTTCTATAATTCTCTGGAATCGGAACGATTGAAATTCAGAATCGGAATCAGAACATAAATTCGACATTTCGGAACTGAAAAACCCGAATCGAAACGAAAACATCATAATGATAGACCTTAATCGCTAAGAGCTATGAAAATGGTATTCAAATAGTGCTTAACTATTCGATAAGAACTTGAGCTGTAACTGCCTGTTGGACGGGTCTTAAAGTTATGAAAAACATACAGCGCAGAGCTTAAATTTGGACTTATGTTTTGTACTGCAGCCAATTGGAACATTTTTCAATAATATTATTTTGCTATCTGTTCCTAGCCATTGCCCATTCAGGACACTTTATGCGATCTGAGCAAGCATTGTTTAATGCTTAACCGTTTCTCTTGCGTGTCGATCGTTTGTCATTGTTCGCATCAAGCGCAGCAGTGGCAGCGGCGGCTGTTGCAGCTGCTCATTTCCACATTCCGTGTTGCTGCTTTATTTATTTACTTTTTTAATTTTTTTTATTTTTTTTTTAGTTTTTTGCGTATTTTTTCCCCCTTGCAAATTTGCGAGCTTTCGTCCATTTGGACGGAAAAGATAAGAAACATTTGCTGGGTTCAAATTTTGAACAGAGCAGGGGTTGGCCTAATGGCAAAATGAATACAACTTTTTGTTTAACTGCAGTTGCGCAGTTTTGCTTGGCTTGGCTATTTCTTGGAAAGAATGTTGCAATCATTTCAAAGCGACTGCGACTACTTTCAAGGATGGATGGATGCCTGGATGGGTGGGGAGAGAGAGAGAAAGAGAGGGTTTTGGTAAATCAATAATTGTTGCGCAAGCATTTTCAAGTCGTTGACTGCGCAACGTGACATCAGAGGACGACACAAATGTGACACATGCACATTTCCAGGTCAAAACGTTGGCCCGCCTACTGTGCCGCCGTAAAGCCAGCAGAGCCAACAAAGCCAAAAAGGCGGCGACGGCGGCGCACACACACATAAATCATAAATTAGAACCGGCAGCTGGTATGGAGGCGACTCAAAAGAGCGAGTCGAGCGCCCCGCAAGGCCGGCAACGGGCAACGGGTAAACTGACTGTTCAAGAATGCGGAATAGTTTGGCACAGTCAGTCAGCCAGTCAGACAGTCGTAGAGTTTTCAATTTTCCTCAAGTGCGACAGGCCCAGTCACAGTCACAGTCACATTCACCAGTCTCCCTGTCAGACATGTGTACGTGCAAAGGTGTATCTATGCCTGCTTGCAGCGCGTAGGTTGCATCAACAGTCGGCGGTCCGTTGCTGTCGCTGGCTTCGTCGATGGCTTCGTCAACCGCCTGCAGTTTTCCATTGCAATCCGCCGTTTAATGTACAACGTGTTGACTTTTGTGCACCTCTTAGACATTTGTTTTGTTTGCTGCAGGTTTCCGTTGATTTTTTTTTTGGCAACGACCCCACTTCAATGTGGAAATCATTTTCATAAATAAAACATTTGATTGCTCAAGTATAATTTGATATGTCTCCATAACGATGCATGCTTAATCATTTTGACCACTAAATCGTTTTTTATGCACTTAAAAATGTTAATATGATGCTGTTAAAGTTTTAATGCTCATGACGGGCTTATTTATGAAAAACATTTTTGCTGAAACTGAATTTTGAATATTTTTTATTTTTAATATGACATTGGAAATAAGATGCGGTAAACATAAACCGCTTGTGTGACGTGTTCGTTAGAGGTGAATTAAGTGTTAAATCAATAGTTGTTAGTTGGGTGGGCAATTGTCACAAATTCGTTTTCAATAAATACTGGATATTTATTGATTGTACTCATTTTAATTGTACATATTTTTAGCATTCACTTATGTACGAGTATGTCTTAGAATGTTTTATATTCTCCTCAAACTTAAACCAACGCTGGAAAATCGTTTACGTCGCTATTCTTAAAAGTTATAAGACTTTTATTTATTAATATATAATACGAATGATCACTGATCCCTTAAATTCATTCCATACGCTATTTATACATGCAATATATGCTAGTGCCAGAGTGGTTTATGTTAGCAGTGCCAATAGCCTCAGGTATTTCGTGCTAAAAGGTTAAGCAGTAAAGGTTAACCCAAGCAATTTGATTAGCAAGGGGCTTTTGCAGATTTAATAGTCGACTGCGTTCATTTAACGTGGCCACAAAAACAACAACTTCGCGTCCAGCCCATTCGCTTATTTCGACGTTGTGGCTTGCTAAATGTATTACACTTTGGCTCCTTTCCCTTTGTCCTCAGTTGGTGTTGCCGTTGCCGTTGCCATTGCCATTGCTGTTGGTTTTGTGTTTGAGCTGTTGTTAGGGTTTATTAATTTAGTAATAGGCTGGCACAGTCAGTCAGCTGGCGGCCCTCGACTGTTGTGCCGTGTGGCTCATTCCGGGGCTGGCTCGAGGGTGCACTCAAGGTCAGAGAGGCGTAAAACTTTTCCACCTTCAGACAGAGGCGCAGGAGGGCGGCTCTTCGGCCACTTGACGCTCTTTGTGTGTGAAATTTATTAAATTATTTTAACTCGTTAGCTCAACGCCTTTCATGAGAAGTAGTCAGACCGCGCTCCGCTCAACCCCCCCTTCCTCCACTTGTTATTAGCGCATTTTGTGTAAATAAAATATTTAATGAGCCAGCGCAGCAAACCCGGCCGTCTGCTGCTGCTGGTGCTGCTGGTGCTGTTGTTGCTGCAACCCAGCAAGCGGCCGCCTTGTGGTCGTTATCGTTGGTCCTTAAGCCAACCAGCTATGGCAGCTGCATACAAATTGAGCTATAAGCTTTGGCGTTGATGACTCCCAACCAACCAACCAACCAACCACCCTCCGCTCTCCCAGCTTGTAATTGGTCTGTGCGTCGCTCGTTCAGTCAGGCCAATTGACTTTGCCATCGATTTTAGCTTACGGCCACGCAACTAGTTGAGAATAATTAATAAACCAAACTCGTTTTTCAGTTTTAAAGTTGGCAATTTGCTGTGGGGCCCATTGATGAGAACTGAGAAATGCACCAGGGTGCCAACTGCTGCAGCTCTATGGCCATGGGACACACAACTCAACTCCTCATCGTCGTCCTCATCCCCATGCCCATCCTCAACCTCATCCTGTGCTGCCGTCACAAAGGGGCTACTCAATTGACAATTCTCGCAGACTCGCTTAGCCCGTAACACGATTTTTGTTCTTGTTGTTGCTGTTGTTGTCGCTCAATTATGTATATTGTCGTCTCTGTTTGCAGTTGTTGCTGCTGCTGCTGCTGCTGCTGTCGCTTCGTTTCGTTTGGTTTCGTTTAGTGCCCTTGCCGCTTTCACACTTTATGCATTATTCAGATTTCCCACACGAGTTGTAGAGGAAGGAGTTGAAGTTCTGGTGCTGCTCCTGTCCCTGCCCCTGCTACTGTCTTGCCTCACCTCACCTCGTTCCACTATGCCGCCAAATCATTTGCTATTCAACGTTCCAGGCTCTGAAGTCTCTCATGCTCTGGCTATGTGGCTCAAGTGCTGCTCTCGTCGCGACGACGCAGTCATCATCAGCAGCGCCCTTGATTCTTTCAACATGCTCACACTTTATAATTAATAAGCAGCGTCAATTTTTTTGCCTTTTGTTTTGTTTTTTGTTGTTTTTTTTATTATATGCTGCTTTTGGCATGTTTTTAACCCCAGCAGAACATATACCGAGTACAACTTTTCAACATTTGCGGTCATGCGAGGCCCTGTTCTCGAGGAGGGGGCTCGACAGCAGCGCTGAGCCGAAAAATGAATTCACTGAAAAAACTGGATTCACTGGACTCGATTTTTGGTTCTGCGCATATTCTTAATGCTGTTCAAATTTAAATCAATTTTTTTTCCTACCTTTTCATAAATTCATTGTTGTAAACATGAAATGAGCGCAAAACGGATTACGAATGAGGTTTTCTTGTTGGTCGGGGTGAACCACTGAATACCCTAAATGACAGCTAGCAAATGTTGCAAATGTTGCAAATCGAGTAGAACTTGATTTCAGATAGCGCATAACAAAAGACTGACAATTTTCGAAAACAGGGATAGCCATAAGATTATGATCGAATTTTGTATTTTTTCTAGATAGAGCTTAAATCACATTTTCAGGAGCATCAAATTTCCTGTTCCTGTTTTCTGTTAAACTTTTAAAAGCACATATTAATAATTAATATTGTCGCAATCCAATGAAAATTGAACTTTACCCATTGATTTTCCAATCATATTTTGGTAAAAATCTTGAAATTGCGACACACATCAATCGGATGAAAGCATAAAACTTGTTTAACACAGCTTTCCAATTTATTTGAATGCATTTTTTATAGCCATCTTATGTCATAAAAGGGAGAAACCTTTGCGGAAATAAATTTGTAGCTCGACTGATTTTGCCAGTTGAGTGATTAGTCAGTTCAAACCGTGTTTTGTTTTGTGTCTGAAGTCTCATAAAAGTTTGTTTTACAACCTGAATATTGGCCCCCATCGTTAAAAGTAGTTCCAATTTATTTAGCCAAGCTGGATCATCAAATCACGCGACTCAATTGTGGCACGAGAAGGGGCTCCGCACATACAGCCAACACTTGGCTAGCAACTCACGTGGCGAGGAGCGAAAACTGCTTGTAAAATACACAATACATAAAAACCAGTTTGAATTATGCGCCGAGCGACGCGCACTTATTTGACATGCGATCAAAACGAGCAGCGAGCAATTCTGATTGGTATTAATTTATGTATGTATAGACACACGCACACAGCCACAGACACAGATACACACACATGCATTGGCATGCACATGTATGCGTAGGTATGAGTAAGCCAGCATGCGTTCCCAACTGTCGTTTAACATTGTCATGTTAATGCGGACGAGCGCGTCATTTGCCTATTATGTTAATGAGCTGTTAGCTAAACAGCGAGCAGCCTTTGCACTATGTTAACTGTTAACGTGGATTGGACTAATTGGGGCTAAGTGTGTGAGGTAGGTGGAATGATGAAGGGCGGAGGCCAGACACACTTAAGCTATTGTTTACGACCTTGTAATTGCCATTAGCATACAACAAATTGTGTTGCTATTAACTAATAAATAATGAATAGAAATTAATTGCAGCGAACATTCAATTAATTATACATTAATGTAACTCACTCACTTTTTACTTATTTTTCATTATTTTTATGGTTATTTCTTATTGCAGTCCGACGGGCAAAACGCTGCGCACACAATTCCAAATTAAGGACTATTTGCTAACACAGGGTACCTGCAAGTGTGGCCTGCCGTGTCCGCTGAGGCCGGAATACTTTTTCGATTTTAATGCACAGGTAAGTTAGACGCAATTGCCAACTTGTTTGTCTCATAATTGGCTGTAAATACCAGCTCTGAACAGCTGGGTTAGCTCAGGCCCAAGCCGTAGCCAAAGCCAAAAGACTGCGCTAAACCTAATTGAATGTGCACTCAGCTACATAACTAGCTAATGGGATCTGAGGGGTGGTGCGGTGTAGTGCGCTGGTAGGGGGAGTAGGGTATCACACAGCAACGGCATTCAGGCGACTTTCACTGAGCGTTGCAGCCATGTAACTGCCGCCTGGTTACAGGCACACAAACACACACAGAGAGACTTTACCCCACCGCTGGCAACAGATGAACGCAAAAATATTTGTAAAACCAGTTTGACAACAAATCGGCCATGTCGACGTCAACGTCAACGCCGACGTCGGCTGCATAATCATTTAGCCAGCCTCTCAACTGAGCTCTAAGCAAACGTTCGACCATCTGCCTCAGCAGCCGCCTTGCTCCAAATTGACAAGCATTTTCATCTATATATATATATATACTCGTATACATGTATATTTGTGTGAATGTGTGTGTGTGTGTCTGTGTGTATTGAGAATCGCAGTGAAATCGCCAGCAGATTCATTTCCAATTGGAGCAGAGCAACTGCAGCAAAACGAAACGACTGTTAACGGTAAATCACATATATACACAACAACAGTGCATCTGGCGCTCTGCTCTCCCTCATCGTCTTCCTCTTTGTGTTCATCTTCGAGCGTTTTTTGGTCTCTTATTGACTTTACGTTCTGCTTGCAAACGGTCTCGGCTTTCAGCTACGCCTCGACTACTGAGGTCATTAATTTAAGTTTATGGTTTCTCTTTGGATTTTTGCGTGACGATGGCGCCAACGCCCCGAACCGTTTGACACCCCGCGCACACAATCAATGTCCTTTAAATCCCCCCCCACGCACACACACGCACACATATATCTGCTCTCTCACATGAGCAGCTAGCTCAACCTTTCGCGCTCTAGCTCTTGTCGTCTTTGTGGCTTTCGTCAATCGATTTTTCGGTGCAATGCACTTATAACTTATCCCCCAATCCTCCCAAACCCCTACTGTCTTCGTCCCCTCTTCAACAATGTCGCTGGCTGCGCTGCTTCACTGGCTCGGCTAACTGTGCGCATATTATCAAAAGGCAACCGCAATTTGTTTACTAAACACTTTATTGTGCCACCGAAGGAGCCCTCCTTCTGTTGCACATTTTTGCCCCCTTGTCCCAGCGTCACATGTTTTCCGTACTCTCATTCCTGGTTGACCACAAGTCGTTGACTGTCTTGGCTCCAGCTGCACATCCCTCTCTTTCTCTTTCTGCCCAGCTCCCTTTGTCTTTCTCTTTCGCCGCTCCTCTCCGTTGCAATGTCTATCCGCACATCGTTGTGGCAACATGGCAACTGTGCTTTATTTCAGCTCTTGTGCTCTCGGCACATTCAACCCAGTGTTTGGACGACCCCTCATACCCCGCAGCCTACCCCCTTACCAGTTCGCGTTTGGCAATGATTGATGTGCCTCCATAATGAAGTCTACGCTCGTTTATTGGTTTGTGTTGCGCTTTTTGTTTTGATTATTGCCATTTTGCTGTCGCTTAAGTTGGCTTTGTTGTTTGTTGTTTGTTGCTTGTGCCTTGTGTTCGAGGTGTGGTAGGTTAGGAATTGCCTTTTGCTCAAGCTGTCAGTGAGTGTTTGGTGAAAGTCGTTGCCGCCACTATGCAGCCACTCAAGTGTCTCGCTCCCAGTCCACGGACCCTGCGATGTGTCGCACTAACCATGTCCGATAACATAACATATCTCATATTGCATATCGCATGTCGCCAGATTTGCTGTCATGTTGCGGAGTTTGTGCGGCAAATTATGATATAGTGGTCTATGTCTCAAAAGATGTATGTGTATATATATATATATATATATATACGAGTACATATATGTATACGTGGTGCATCATGAGTTCTTGCCACAGGGTAGAACGGTCAATAAGGAATATTACCTGCAAGTTATGCGCAATTTGCGCGAAGCAATCCGCCAGAAACGCCCGGATTTGTGGAAGAACAAAAATTGGCTTTTGCACCACAATAACGCCCCTGTTCACACATCGTTGCTTGTGCGCGACTTTTTGGCCAAAAACAACACACTAATGATGCCGCAGCCACCGTATTCCCCAGATCTGGCCCCCTGTGACTTTTTCTTGTTCCCTAAACTGAAGAGGCCCATGAAAGGACGACGTTACGCTACGCTTGACGAGATAAAGCCGGGATCGAAGGAGGAGCTGAACAAGATAAAAAAAAAAGATTTTTTGAAGTGCTTCGAAGATTGGAAAAACCGTTGGCACAAGTGTATAATATCTCATGGGGATTACTTTGAAGGGGACAAAATAGATATTCATGAATAAATAAATAATATCTGAAAAAAACACAAAATTCGCGATACTTTTTGAACACACCTCGTATACTTCTGCATGTGTGAAATGATATTGAAGTTCGAGTGTTCGACGAGAAATTGAATTAATAACTTTCTTTGCGTAGAGTATGAAATTTTAAATATAATTATTAAACAGATAACACATATCAATCAATCTAGAAATATTACTTTTGATATAAATATTAAATTTGAGAGAGTTCTTATAAACTTTTGACTTTAATTGTAATGCAAACTCGAAGTTTAATATTAACTTTGACTTTTTTTCTGTATTAAACTTATATTTACTAGAAATATAAGCTTAATACAATAAAAAGAATTAATAACTTGAAATATTTTAGATTAGCTTTGAACTGCTTCAGCAACTGTAAAAAAAGGCAATAATCATCTTGCATTATACATGGAATACATATACAATTATGCTACATGCATATATATATATATATATATATATGTGTGTGTGTGTGTATGCATGTGTTAACGACCTTGTAGCATATATTTTATAGCTATGTACAACCTTGTACTACATTATGTTCTTTACAATAGGCATTGCTTATGTTCGCTGCCTACGAACACAGACTCATACATACAACAATTACATGTGTGTTTGAGCGATTACTGCTTGTGTATAGATGTTTGCAACATTCGTTGCGTATGCGTGTAATCTTGGCGCATTCAATTATCAGATATTCCAATGAACTAAATACGAACACTGAGTTTATGACTCGCAACGCTTTATTGCCCTTTAATGGGGTGCTATTTGAAGTCAGCTATATGTGCAGCACTTCAGCTCTCTCAATCGCTCACTCACACATACAATATACAATATATACTCGTATACATAAAACATATTAGTTCCCTCAGCTGAACAGCAATTGACGATAATTAAACAATTATTTGCAATTGAAATTTCCAATCGAATCGGAAAGCGTTAAATTCTTTTCGATCGCATCGCCTTTTTCGATATACGAGTATGTGCGAAGCAATTAAAATTGATTTTCCTCACACAGCTACACACAGCTGACTTTGTTCAAGTGTATTTAAGTATATAAATATGTGTTTTTGTATGCAAATACCTTAAGTATTCCACGGGCTTCTATTTTCAGAACGTTGAACGCAATTTGTGTAACGCCGCAAGTTGAACAAACAAATAAAACTTTGGCCCCGTCCCCAGATCGTTGTGGCTGTCAGACTCAGTATGTATGTACGTTTGTAAGTCTGTCTGTCAGTCAGTCTACACAGAGTTCGATGCAAGCTCTGTGTAAACAAACAGCAACGACACCAACAACAGCAGCAACAGCAACAACAATTGAAACAACAAGCAAACAAACTTGAGAAGGTCAGCGACGGCTGCTCAAAATGTACAACTTCGAATAAAAATAAAAATAAAACCAAAATTGAGACGCATTGGGCATTGTGATTGTCGTTTACGACACACACACACACACTCACAGACACACACACACACACACACATCAAAATACCTTAGCACCTTAGTTTGTTTCGAATTCAGCTCAGCTATTGTCTTGTGTGTGTGTGTGTGTGTGTATGTGTGTGTGCGCATATGTGTGTGTGTGTGTTTGAAGGCTGCCTCACAACATCATCACAGAGTTGGGGCAAGACATGAGCGATGTCAGGGCCGTGTTGGTAACACTGTCTGTCCAAAAACCGAAAGTGAACCCAACCCAACAGCAGCTGGTCAGAGCAGTCAATCCCAGTGAATTGCTTCACTTATTTACTCATGCCGCATCCCATGCCGAATCCCACCCGCGCGCCCCAATTACACCTCCGGTTAGGGGCCAACTAAACGAAATTCACCGAAGCACGTCCAGAAAGTGACGTTGTCGGTGTCGCTGCTGTTGCTGTTTTGCTGTTGCTTTTGCTGCTGCTGCACTTTTCGGCCAATTTGCATTTATAAACATTTGCTGAGCGAGAACGTGTGCAGTGGAGTGGGCATGCAGTGGCACGGGATGTGACTGGGATGGGACTGGGATGGGACGACGAAGAACGGGTTGACACAAAATGCAGCAGACAGTTTAGCATATTCATGGAACAACAACTAAAACAATTAGCGCTGGGCCAGCGACGGCAGGTGGGCCGCGGAGATGTGTCAGTTCAGTGTGCATACCCTACACAAACACTAAGGAAGGGGTATGCTCTTTCTCTCGCATCACAACATTACCTAAGGGCTCGATACCTTAAAGCATATTTTGTTGACTTTTGGTATATTCTAAATGAACAAATCAATTTTATTCCAGTTAAATATATTTTTCAACAAGGTATTTTCAAGTTGTAAACAATATCAAGCATTTGTTTTTTACATTTACTTTTTTTCTTTTTTGTTTTTAAGTGTAATTTGCACGTCACTCCAATTGTAAGCAGGATGATCAATTGCCGCAAATTTCAGCTTCACTTTTGGGTGAAATTGAATTTCAGTCCCAGTTTCGAGTTGGGACGCTTTGTGGCGGTTCGGTTCGGTTCGTTCCGGGTTGGGTCGCTTGCTCCGCTTTGTGCATCGTTTTATTTTTTGTTTTCGGTTCATTTTTTTTTTATTTTTGCCTTTTTCTTGCCAGTCACTTACGCGGGGCTTTTATAGAAACTTCATTAGTTCAAATTAAATGTTGTACGCGCCAAGGGCAGACAGCGTGGCATTAAGACGACAATGGAGAGGGGTGCGGTGCGCGGGGTGAAAGTCCACTCAACTGTGCCCTGTGCTGTGTGCAGTGAGCCTGTGATGTGAGAATGTTGCCACTGATGGGTTCGAACTGCACTTACCCCATCTATCTTGTGTGTTGCCTCAGTTCAACTGCAACAGCAACAGCAACATCAGCGTTGACTTTGACTGACGTGGAAGCGTTCAGCTTAATGAAAATTGTAAGAGTTTTGTGCAACCGTGCGAAGGTAGCAAACAATATGCAAACACAAGGCCAACAATGAGAGTGAAAGCAATGCACAGTGTACACATGGCATCTGCTACAGAAAATAAGTTAGATTTTTTTTTTTTACTAAATCTACTGATTGCAGTACGAAGCTGCTTAAGTGGTGGACAAGCCAGCTACATGCAACATGCAGCAACACATTGACCCACCTCCAAGTGGGTCTGCTAATGCTGTTGCTGGGGATTGCATGTGCGCAGAGCGGCGAACATTGAGCGATTTCCGTTGCGGGTTACGTCATGCATGGCTAAGTGTCCAGTGCAGCAATGCGAGCTGGCGAGTTGGCAAGTTGGCGTCACGGAAATCTTGCAACGCTGCAATGTCCTGGCTGAGTCGACAATAGCGACTCGGCTGGTAGCAAGCAGCAGCGCAACACGATGGCTACCGATGGCGACGTGACTGAGCGATTACTCACATCCGGCAGTGCCGCAAGTTCCTGTCGCGAGTGCGCTCAATTGCCGCAGGCAAAGCAGTCACCAGCTGCAACAAGCAAAGAACAAGCAACAAGGGGTAGGGGCAGCAGTAGGCAACTAGGCAAGCAGCAACCAGAGGTGGTGTCAGTCTGCATGCGACCGCCTCATCCACCATTGTTGCCACCGGGGCCCAGGATTAAAACTGTCGGGCGTTGGGCTTCTGGCGACGAGCCCTCGACGGTGGTCATTATGACGTTAATGTAATCCAACACCGGCCATGCACCTGTGCACAAGCTTCACACCTGATCCACCGGGTCGAGCCGAGTTGTCGCATGTCGCCCAGTGGCCACTCACTCTCACTCAACCCTTCGCCGTCAGTGCATTTTGCTTTAATTTCGTTGCAATTATGCATGCAAAAATGCCATATTTAGTTGATACTTACTCCGATGTCGCTTGTCGCTTGTCCCCGTATTGCGTGTTGTACAGAGGCGTGTCCTCTGTCTGCAGTTCACTCTCGTCCTCGGCCCTCAGCTCGACTCTGTCAAATGCAGCGATAGTTAATATGTCAAATATGCAAAATGCATTCTGAACATGCCATTCGGTAAATAAATATACATAACTATTTATGTATTATGATGGCAAACAAGAGTGTCCATATGCTCGCATGTATATAATTACAGGACACATTTACGAATGCTTTATTTTATAAACAGGGCATATCAGCTTTTTGTACTTGAATTTATTATGCCTTTAACCACTTTTATGATTAGCGTTTTTATTTTTTTAAAAACATACAATTTGGTGTTAAACATTTTTGAAATAATTTTAAAAAAGTTGCCCACATAATATAATATAAAAAATACTCTTTTAGCTCATCCTCTCCGTTTTAAAGGCAGCGTCTGCTTTGTGGTTGCTGTTACTGTTGGGGACATGGAGCATGCGTGGCTTTTGTCTACTAATTATACCTTCATTAAATAACAATTAAATGTTCACATATCTCGTGTATTTCAATACTGGATTTAATTATCGATTTGCCTGTCCAGGCTTGTGCCATCTAGGTTTGTCTCTGTTGCATTTCGTTTGTCATTTTATTTTTTTTTTAATGCACCGCAGACAACTGGAGAGCAACTTGGCCACGCCCCCAAATGACGACCCAGTTGGCAATTCTGAATGTGCCACATATTTCCGTAATCAGTGCTGAAGTGCTGGAATGGGTAGGGGTGTCCAATGGAAGTCGACGTGCTTCTGAGGTTTCTATTTTACATGTGTCCGTGCAGCAGCACGAAAGCGCATTTGCGGAGAGACACTGGCTGAATGAGGTCTGAGGGGGAGAGGGGTGGAGGGCATATTGTGGTTTTATTACGTTTGAAAAGTTGAAATTATGTTTGCTCTTTGTGGCAGTCGATGCGAGACAGCCGCCTTTGACTAAGTGGCAATAGGAGTAAGCAGCAAGCAGAGCAAGAACGGCAACTTGAAAAGCCATAACAACAACAACTGAAATATGAAAACAGAATAACCACATCAGCAGCAGCGGCAGCAGCAGCACCAACAACAACAACAACAACAATCAGAGCTGAGAGTCGCTTACGTGAAATCATCAACTTGGGGATTGGGCATTTTGGGGCAACAGGAATATAGAAATGTACATGAGAATTGCTATTGGCCTGATGCTTATCTGGCTTGGGTGTGGCAAATTAATAAACCAACCTCAGCGTGCGTTGTGTCTGTGGGTATATAAATATATTTGGGACTCTTGACTGACGGCTCTTAAGTGAACATGAATTGAGTGTCTCTATTATGGGAATGTTTGGCATTCACTTCAGATCAGCGAGAGATAGAGAGAGAGAGAGAGAGAGAGAGAGAAGAGAGAGAGAGAGAAAGAGAGAGAGAGATACAAAAACTACATATATTAAATGAAATGTGATCATTGCTGCAAGTCTCTTTTTTCTGAAAGTATAAACCGATGCAGCAGTTGTTAAGCGTTTACCAAGTGCTCAATTGACTTAAAAGGCATAAAAAAACGTCAGTTCTCTGCACACTGCACACATACTCGTATAAATAAAAAAGGAAAAGAAGAAAAACATTTTAATGTTTTATAGCCAACTTTGGTTGTGCGGAATTTGTACTCGGGTTTGTTCGTTCGCTCGTTCGTTGTGCGAGTGTGTTTTGCACAAATTGCTGACCAAAATGGCAGTGAATCGCTTTCAGCGCTTAAGCGTCCGATGAAGCAATTGCCGTCCACTGATTGAAATTGCTCACTGGAGGCGTGCCCGGTCCCAAAAAAGGGTCGTTGTCATGCTCGAAGGCGTCCAAATCGATGCGCCCCAAACCCCCAGACTCATTTGCATAAATTCCATACGCTATGCACCTGCTGAAGGATGTTTTGGGCCGGGCTTTGGGCGGTACGAGGATCAAGAGTGGGTTCGGCTCGTTCCTATGGCGCCATCAAATCTTTTGATGTACTCATCAAGCGCAATTTGCAGCATCTGATTGGATTACACGTGTACGATGTGCTCCTCGCCTGCTTGCTTGCTTTGTCGGCTGTCGAGTATCTATTTACAAAAATGCTAATTGGACGCTTACTAAGCCCCAAGCTACCAACGGTATACACAACCAGTGTCTGTCTGTCTGTCACTGTGTGTGTGTGTGTGTGTGAAAGTGTATTTGTTTGTGTTTTGCTTTTTACTGCATTTTATGTGCTGAAGGTTACCAAAGCAAAACAAACAGTAAAACAACAGCATTTCATTAACTGATATGCTGACTTAGCGCTACCCTGTTGCCTAATAATACCATTCCATAATTTACTACACCAAGTTAATTAGTTCGATTTTTAATAACTTTTAATAATGAACCATAGAGTTTATCTATGAGATTCTTAATGCTAAAAAGATTTCAAATACTGTTTCTACTATAAAGACAGAGTAATCAATTACATATCCAAGATACTATATTTACTAAATAATCAGCCATATTTACTTATTTTGTTTTTTCAATACATAAATTTACATAATTTAAATATGCCACTTTTTTGAATGCAGGGTATGTAAAAATAAATAATAAAAAATGTGAAAGAGAGCAAAGCTACTGTAAGTTTATTGCTCTTGGGGCCAATTATTGTAACAAGATACTCTTGAAACTAACTGAAAACTTCTTGAGAATCGAAAAGGAGGCACTTCGTACGCAATTACTAAAGGGTATAACAAGCGCCGCATAAAACGGCAGCTTTGTTTGGGTGATTGCTGATTTTTTGCAAATGCGACTCACGTTTCATATGTAAATTAATAGCAGAACCCATATGTCTCTCGGCCTGTACGTGAGTGTGCTTAGCTATGTGTGTGTGTGTGTGTGTGTGTGTGTTTGTTTGTCGGTGTGCATCTGATTAAGTTATCGATTTTAAATTGACAGCAACAATTGTAAATGCGTCAACAGCGGCGCCTCAATTCTCCATTCAATTCTAATTGCTAATGTGCCAATTTGTTGCATGGTTTTTGTTTTTGATTTTAATTTTAATTGCAGGTGCCCAACATGCCATTAAAGGTGTCGCCAGGCATCAGCAGCAGCAGCAACCAGGAGAGGGCAACTGCAACAGCCACACATCTCTGCTCGCATCAGCGTCATTTGCTCGATGCTGAGCAGCCCGCGAAGGAGTTAATGATGGCCACAATATCGGTGGCAACAGTAGCAGCTGTCAACGATGCGTTTAATACGTTGATGGCTACAGCCGCGGTGACATCGACAACAACAACGACAACATCTGCAACAGCAACAATAGCAACAACACTCGAATTGGCCAACAAAGGTGAGTGACGGCTGACAGCCAAATATTTGTAGGCAAACTTTAATCAAAGCAAAACACTAAACAAACAATATTTAAACATTCTGTTCGCTTGTCACGCTACCAAATTTAATTATAGAATAACACTCGGCTCATGCTGCTGCAATTAAATGAGCTAAATGAATATTTGATAGCTTAAAGACTTAACTCAAATTGAATTTAATTGCATAGTCCAATAAATGTCACGTTGAAGCCAATTAAGTTTACAAAACTCATTATGCATCTTATGCCTCTCTACAGAGTATTATAATTTTGTCGTAAAGTTTGTAACGCAGTTTAAAAAGACTTGATCATCATGAATAGTTAAGTTATACAAACTAATACCACAGTTTTACATCAATCTCGGTGATGCTTGGCTTCTAGAAACTTGACTTTGCTTGAGGCATATTTACTGCCGGATGGATCCCTTTCTACCAATTGGTGGAAAGATATGTTCTCGTATGAAAAACTATTTTGTTTACCAAGATATCCTACCAAACTCAACAGCCATGCATTATCATATAGCGTTTCTTGGATTATAATAACGTAGGAACAGTCGATCGAAGGTTGAGATCTAATTCTTATAGCTTCCCAAAGGAATAATTGATTATAAATATAGCTCTTATAGGAACAGTCCTTCGGTTTTTTAAAATTGAATTCCGCTCTAGAAGGGTATTTATTCTTCCTAAGTTGAATTTAGCTTCTTGTTTTTAGTTTACGTGCATTTGACCGATGTCTTTGTTCATTGCGCTTGCCAATTGCAGCGTACTTTGACAACATTCAGCGTCATGGCAACCCTGCCAAAGTGGGCAACGACAAAGCGACTCAAAAAGTTCCCAGCGGCCACCAAGTCGAAAGCGCTTGCACCGCACAAAAGTATGCAATATAAAAAAAAATTGTGCAAAGACAGAATTTTTATTTTTTCCACTCAACTGCAAACACGGCGACAACCATGAGCTGTTGAGAAGGGGGGGCGGTGGCGGGGAAAGGGGAACGCTTATAGAGTAGCAGTAAAAATAGTGTAGATACGTGCGATAAGTGCAGGAGAGAGCAAAGCAAAGAAAGCGAGCACAGCTGGCAGGAGTAAAAAGCGCACGGTGCTGACAAACATTGCTATGCATATTTGCGCATACCTATCCAAAGGACATTCGTTGGTATGCGTGCACACACACACTCACACACACACACACTCACACACACACACACTCACACACACTCATCGTGAATGCAATTGCAATGTGCTTGTGCTGCTGGCAAGTGGAAAACTACTGCCTAGACAATGACAAAGTGAAAATGCACACACATTGAATGTGGCAAAGACAGAGAGAGAGAGAGAGAGAGAGAGAGCTAGAGAGATGGAGAGAGCGACAGAGAGAGAGATAGAGAGAGAGAGAGAGAGAGTTAAAAACTGTATAAAAGAGGGTAATACGCACACATGAAAAAGAAAAGACGAAAAGAAAAACAAAAATCAGAGCGGTGAGTTCAACAAGCTTTAAGCCTCGACGAACTGCGGCCGTAGGCGTGGCAACGTGGTAACGTTGCCTTGACAGGAAGTGCATTTGCAGCTCCTCGACCCACCTCACCCCAACTTGTCGTCTATGTTTGTTTGCTTAGCTCTGTGTGTGCCATGTGTGTGTGCTTTGATTTCGTTGCTTTGTATGGCCAGTCAAAGGATCCTAGCTTGTGTAGTCAAAAGCGTTGTCGCCTCTGCTGCTGCGGGTGCTGCGACTGCTGGCTTGGGGTTGTTGTATGGATGTGCGATTGTAAATAAATAAATATTATGTTTATTAAATACCCTCAACTGCTCAACATTTCCACTTCACAGCGAGCGCCTGAAGCAGTCACAGCGACAGATAGAGATGGAGAGAGAGAGAGAGCGGGGGTAGGGAGGGATGGGATGGCATCCTGTACTCTGTTTATTTGAGATTAGGAAACAAAAAGTTACTGTTGCTAACTTTATACAGCATTTTTATTGTCCAAACACTGAGTTGCGCTTCCTAGCTATTTAAAACTTTTTAGTGGTGCCCCGGGTCTGTGTCCCCACCGGAGGGTGGGGGGTGGGGGGGTGTTTGTTCAGTGCTGTATTGTTTGCTCTTGCGTTTGTAAATAAATACTTGTAATTACTTGAAAGCAAAGCATTTGTCCATTACAGTTAATGCAATATTTAAGTAGCTGAAAGGTATTCAAAACTTGTTGTTGCCAAACTTTATAAACATTTTGTATACCAAAAGTGTGTGCAGGATTCGTTCTACGATCCTCGGATCTGCCGTGT
The DNA here is from genome assembly GCA_035041595.1 of Drosophila basisetae. NCBI lineage: Eukaryota > Metazoa > Arthropoda > Insecta > Diptera > Drosophilidae > Drosophila > Drosophila basisetae. The sequence goes on along the minus strand of JAWNLB010000147.1, from coordinate 1,215,651 downwards.
TAACTGTTGTTCAGTATGTTCTGCTGTGCATTCTTGACTTGGTTTCTTGGTTGCTTGAAAGGCCGTACGGTGATTTCAAAGTGGCTTTCATGCCTTGGATTTCAATTTGAGATAGAGCCAAACTGTTGCCAATAGACAAAGCGCATCAAAAGAAGGATTTCAGCGCGTTTGGGGTCACCTTAAAGCTTTTTGGTCTCCACCATACAGACACTTTGTTGCACAAAAACCTAGTGTTGCGGCGGTTGACCACCCCGAAGGCGGGCGAGCATTGCGGGTGTTGGTGTTTGGTGGTTTTTTGGTTTTTTGGGGTTGGGGTCCAGCAGCTGGGCAAACATTTCGCAAACATTGTTAAAACTTTAAAATAAAAAGGTTAATTGAAACAAAAGGGACTTGACGGCAAACTTTAGCCATGCGCGTCCGTTGCGATCCGCCTATCAGCCACGCCCAGGCCAAAGGCAACTGGCCATGGATGCAGGCACTTTCGTTGGGGCACTTGCCATTGCCACCAAATTGGTGGGGCATTAAAAACGCCGTGCCAAGCAAAAGTTTGCGTTTAGAAATGTTCGCGACTGCGGCTTAAGTGTGAATGTGCATGTGAATACATATATACTCGTATATAAAGATATATATATATATATGTATGCATATAGGAGTATGAATATGTGTGTAAGCCAGGCGATTTGCAGTCCTTGAATTGTGTATGATTTGCTTACTCTATTGAATACAACTAAAAAAAGCTGTGCAGCTCAATTCGCTTAGATGATTTGATTATTGCAGCTGTTTTAAATTCGCATGCTGAAAGCGAAAAGCCAGTCAAAATTTGTTGGAGTAGAAAACACTTTGGGCTTATGCTGAATTTCCATTTTATGCTTTTCGACCCAAGGGAATCAAGAGTGGTTTACAATTAGAGGTCTGAATATGTATGTATGTATGTATGTATTTATGTATGTATGTACACATATTTCCTTCTGATTACAATGTGGCTTACAGCAAACGTTACTTGTTGTAATTATGCTCTGTGGGCACTATTAACTCGAAGCACAACTGTGCCACATTCAGTTCAGCAAGCCATAATCATAATAAAGAGTAATGTGTCTTTGGGTATTTTGTATTTATCGTAGTTAACTAAGCACTGGGATGACACCGACAATCTTAGAGACAGTAAAACCAGGGTATGACGCAGTCAGATACTTTTTGCATATATTTTATAATTTTTAATGAGTAGAAGATAATGTCGTCGGCATCGCTTGTCCTTCTTTGTTTTTTTGTTTTTGTATTTTAATTAAGTTTACCATTATCTGAGTGTTGAACCTTACTTACCCCTCCTTAGCCAATTCCTTCCATTCCAAAAAAAAAAAAACAACTGCCTTTCCTCCATTTCTTGGCTAATAAGTTTGCGGTGCACGTTTTTGTGTTTTGATTTTATTGTGCTTTGCTTTCGCAGCCATTTGGCATTTGGCGCTTTTTGTTGTCTGGCATTGTCAAGTGGCGACCTTTGTGAAACGCCCTTCACTTGCTGTCGTCCTTTGCTGCTGTGCTGTGGAACACGTTGCGGGCACTTTAAGGACGACGCACTTTGAATAAGCAAACGAGGGACGACATTCAAGTATTCAACCTTTCGCTGACTTTGCCTTTCAATTTGTTTGTCACATTTCAGACGCTGATTGCCACAAATATGGCAACAACAACAACAACAACAACAACAATAATAATAATAATAATAATAATAACAACAAACTGGCTGGCAGGACATCATACGCAGCAACAGTTCCCATTGCAGCCACACCCATGCAAACTAGTCAAACAACAGGCGTGGACAGCACTCTGAAACGAACAGCATCGGCTTCAATTTCCGCTCCAGTTTCCGTTCCAGTTGCAAATCTAACCGCAACGCATGTGATAAAGCCAGCGGTTACGCCGCCAGTTCCTCATCCTCCTCCACCACCACCTGCGCAGCAGCCCAATTTCAAGGATGATCCGGCGGGCTATTTGCAGCAGCAAACGGCACTCCTGCACAACACACTCGGCGCCGGATTGGATTCGGCTAAGCCTCTGACAGCGACGACCACGGCCCGAGCACTGCCCCAGGAGCCCATTGTGCATAGCTCGCAACATCAACATCAACAGTATCAGCAGCAGCAGCAGCAGCAGCGTCAACGCATACGACGCCTGTCTCTTCTCAATGGCGGAAAATGGGAACTGGAGTCGAGTCCAGCGACGAGCAACGCCGTGCCGCGTTCCCTGCATGTGGATACGGTGGCAGCTGCATTTGCGCGGCCACAGAAGCCGCAGATCACCAGCATTACGGTGGTGCCAGCGCCGCAGGAGTCGCCCGTATCCAGCAGTGGGCCGGAGCCGGAGAAACGGCCCGAGCAGGTCGGCGCCATCTCTACCAGCCACGAGAGTCCGCGTCACAGTCTCTCCTCGCCCACGGACTCGATAGACTCGGCCAAGAGCACCCCCTCCGCCTCACCCAAACCTCAAGCCCAAACCCAACCACAGCCCCAACCTCAGCCACAGCAGCTACAATTGCAAATGCGTCAGCCTCAGCTGCAGGTGCCGTCAGCTGTCCAGCCCACGGCTCAGTTGCGTCTGCTGCGCCAGCAGTGCCAGCCCATAGTTGGCGGACAGCCCGGACAACGTCAGGCTGTGGCCAATAATGGTGCCACAACGCTGACGCGCAGCATTGTTACAACGACGGCGGGCATCAGTAGGTCAGGCACAACGCTGAGCAGTGCCAACACTGCAGTGGCCCAGCTGCAATCGATGGCGGGCAACAGTGGTGGTGGCAACCAGCTGATCATGACCTCCTCCGGCCAACTGCTGGTCATACCCACGTCTAGCAAACATCCCACAACGGCTGCCCAAGCTCAACGACCGCTGCACGCCCAGCCCAGCGGTGGCTACATTGTCAGCCAACCATCGCAGATGCTCAATGCGAATGGTGCCGCCAAGTTGCTGCACCATCAGATCATCAGCTCGCAGGCCAGCCAAATTAGTCAGATCAGCCAGGCGGGTGGCACAGCGACGGCGCCGACACAGACCGTTCTGCTCAACACACTGCCCAATGGCGGCTACATCGTACACCACCAACAGCAGCAACAGCATCAACAGCAACAGCAGCAGCACCACGCGGCTGAGCAGAATCAGCTGTTGGGCATGCAACAGCCACAGGCGGCGGCGACCATTATTAATTCGCCCGAGGCGAAACGAAGGCCGCGCAAGCGCAAGAGCTCTGTGTGCAGCACACCACCTCCTCCGCCGTTGATATGTGGTGCTGCCGGGTCACCGGTTAAGACGCACTCGCCACAGATCTCGCCCAGCATACCCAGCCAGGCGCCAGCGCTGTTGCAACAAGCGGCAAATGCAGCTGCAGTTGCAGCCGCGGCGCCACCGCCACCGCCGCAGTTTTCGCAGCAATTCCAGCTGAGTCCCGGCATCCAGGGCATTGTGGTCAATAAGCCGGCGACGGCGGCACCACAGACCCAGCAGCTGCTGCTTCAGAATGGTCAGATACTGCAGCAGGTGAATCTCATTGGGCAGCAGCTACTTATGCCGGCCGGCCTGGTCATGGGACCGGATGCCACACTGTTGCAAATCCAGAATATGCCCACGACGAGCTTGCTGACGCACCAGGGACCGGTGATGCTGCGTACTCCGTCGCCGCAGAACAAAGCCTCCTTTATCTCGCCCGGCGCCGGTGGCCAGCAGTATATTGTGGGTGCCAACGGGCAGCTCAGTCCCATCGGTCAGATCTATTCGACGCCCATGGGTCTGGTGATGCCCACAGCGCAGCAGAACGGCGCATCCTTTGTGCAGGCCAGTCCCACGGCGACGATACAAATTCAGCAGCAGCCACAACAGCAACCACAGCAGCAGCAACAGCAGCAGGCTCAGCAGATCACATTGCAGCCACCCCAGGCAACCAGCTACGTCTCGGAATCGCATAGCAGTCGCCAGTTGACTGCCGCCAGTCCGCCGGATACGACCACATGCAGTCCGCAGAGTCCCGAGCGACCGCCCAGCCATCGTAGCAGCGGCAGCGGTGACATGGTATGCCATCAAATGCCATCATCCACTGAAGTGTCCCCATCTTATTGAGTGTCTATTGTGTCTTGCAGGTGCAGTGCGTGTCCAGCTCAGAGCCAGATGCAGCCATTTCCCCCCAAAGCGTCGAGAGCCGCCAGTCGCCCTCATCCACGGACTGCGAGAGAAGTGAGTGTTGCCCCACGCTCCCATTAGGAGTATCACTCGAATGCTGAGTTCTTTCTCAAGATATCACTGCTCTCGATACCAGTAAGCTTAGTAATCGAACCAATATTCGTTCTTCTTGCAGGCATTTGCAGCAGCAATTTATTCAGCCAGCCCAGCAGCATGTATAAGCCATCGGAGCCGAAGATACGACGGATACACATCACATCGCAGCAGGCGTCGTCGGAGAGCGGTCACACCATGGGGCTAATGGGTCAAGGTATGAGTATGGCTAGCTCAACATCCCTCTCGATTTCATCAACATCGTCAACATCATTGTCAACCACATCACTAACTACGACGGCACCGACACGCCAAGTCGTGCACCACCACCAGCCCCTTTCCAACAGTCACAGTCACAGTTACAGCAACAGCCACAGCCACAGTCACATCAACCCAAACGTCTATGTCCATAATCACAAAGTAGTTAGCGTTGACTACCAGGGTAAGGCTTTGCCAGTGTCCTAATGCCACCAGCCACTAACTGCATCCATTCACTAACTGACTAACCCACCAGCACCACCAGCCTCTCACATACACACCTGATGCATGTCAAGCACGTGTCAAGCACCCCTCGCATCCCTCTGCACTATTTTGCTTTCGTTTTGTGTGTGTTTTCTGCTTTTTGTACTGTCGGGTGTCGGGTGTCGGTTGTCGGGATTCCTGTGAATCGAGTGTTGGCTTCATTAATCAGGCCGCTGCCTCCAAATCTCTATATAGAGTCACCCACCACCACGCAGCTGCCGACCATTGCGGATGCACCAGCGCTCAGTGAAGCTTCGCCCATTAAATCCAACAGCCGCACACCAACGAAGCGAACACGTCGAACGCATCGCACGGTGGCAAGAACGTGTTCGGTGGCACTGTTGCCCCCTCGAACATTTGCCATTGGTGAACTGATCTGGGGGCCGGCGCGTGGACATCCAGCCTGGCCCGGCAAGATTGTTAAGATGCCCGACGGTGTTTGCACACCATCGCAACAGTTTGATCATGTGTGGGTGCAGTGGTTCGGCGGTGGCGGGCGTTCCACCTCCGAGCTGATACCGGTCAACTTGTTGCAGAGCCTCTCCGAAGGCTTGGAGGCACACCACAAGGCGCAAAAGGATACCAGAAAGTGAGCATCACACGAGAAGTGGGCGTTAATGTCTGAGTCTGAAATTCTCTGCTCGACATTGTCGGATGGTTTCGATGTGTCAAGGTTGTCAAGGGGGCGTTGTAGACTCCGGTGCAGCTCAAGATCGAATAGATTCAGCATAGACGTCCATTGTTTTCATATTTCGTAGTCCTGCACCAGACAGCACTGTAGAAAATAATTCGTTTTTAGCTTCTTTTTTTTTGTGCTATGACTTAAAAAAAAATATATTTATATTTGTTTTTTATAATTCTAGTTAGTAAATTTGTACTTTTAAATGCCTGGAACATTTCTTATATGCTGGATGTACTCGTATATGATTTCTTTGATATAAATAAATCTTTTCTTCAGTATTTTAACCTTTAGAAAACAGTGTAACATATGCAAATATAAATGTTTCAATCCAGTCCTCCCATTGTATTTCAAAGTAGAACATTTATTTATTTTTTTTAAGAACGATAAAAAAAAGATATTATTTAGTATTTTAAGATTTTTTTTTGTTAACTTTTGTAGCATTTGGCAAGTTATATTTCCGTAATACTCGTATTTATTGTGCAGTGTAGTCGAGATTGGCATTTCAATGCATTTGAAATTAGTTTTGATTTTAAGTTGTCGATTTAATTTTGATTTTGCTAATTAATATTCTTGTTTCTTTTTTTTATTATGCGCTGCCAAAACAAAAACAAAATCAAACTCAAACTCAACGCGTGTCTATATGCGTATGTGTGTATAACCCTCTGTGTGTATATGCATAATCATCATCATCATGACAAAAACCCCCTGTCCAAAAATCTTAATCCGAAATACCCAAAACCACAACACACACGCACACAAACAAACACCACCACAAAAATCCACCAATCCAACAAAAACAAAAAACCAAAAAAAAAGGAGCCGCAAATTGAACTCGCAACTCGAGCGGGCTATACAAGAAGCAATGACTGAGTTGGATAACATTTCAGCATCGTCAACCGCAGCATCCGCAGCTATTGGCCAGCAACTACAGCAACAACAGCAGCAGCCTACGTCAACAAACAACAGCAACAATGGTGGATTGGCGCGAGGCAAGCGCCAATCGACGCCAAGTGGTCAGGCAAATAGCGGTAGTGGTGGCAGCATGACGCTGACCGCTAGCACAGCGGCCACACTGAGCGGACTCTTCAATCAGCAGCGTGCCAAGCCCATACGGATAGCTCCAGCTCCGCCAGCCGGTGTTCCGGCATCATCATCATCAGCAGCAGCAGCAGCAGCATCGGCAGCTAGTGCAGCCGCGCAGGCGGAGATCTTGAAGCTGGCCAAATGACCAGCGCTGGCGGCGTTGCCGTCGACAATAACCACAGCAAACTATACGCTCGTTATTGGGCATAAGTAGAGTATATGGCAGCTGGCCATAAAAAAGTATATTTGCATACATATATATATGTAGTTAGATATCAGTGTGAAGTGTCTGTCGCTTTCGAGTTCGTTTCGAGTTGATTTCTATAGTTTTCTATTGAATTTCGACTCTGCTTAGTTGCGCCTGTGCGGCTCCGCGCCACATCCATGAAATAGACAATAAAAACAATATGAAAATGTTAACGAAAACGTAGTTACAAAGATAAATGTTTTAACAATAAGTTTTCTGTTGCTTTGTGAAGCAGTGTGTCTGTCCAAATCGCAAAACTCAGTTGTTTTTTGTATATATGATTGTATTTACATAGAAAGGATCACAGAGAATACTTATTATTATCATTATTATGAACAGATGTAAATGTTAGGTACATACATATTTATTTATTGCATATAAAGCATAGTTTGCATAGGTTTTTTGTTTTCGTTGCAATCTGTAGACTTAACTATTATTTTTATATTTAGCTAGCATAAGCCGATTTTTAGCCACTAAGTTATAACAGCCAAGTAATGCACATTCTGATGAGCTCATTGTTTTTGGCCTAATTCAACAAATTCTTACAGAGTACAGAGAACATTTAAATCAAAAGCAAATTACTGATACTGTTTCTAATTTTGAGATACTTATTGAATGGGAGATATCAACAAAATATTTACGTTAAACTTAAACTCGACAAAAACTCAGCTAACGAGTAAGAGAACACAAAAAGAAAGAGAATTATATTTATAAATTGTTATTATTTATTTAGTTGAAACTATTGTAAAATTTTAGAAAACAAATACGACAAAATCAATTGACATTTAAACACGTAGCGAAAATCCACTAAAAAACAAGAATAAATGCTAAAATATTCCCGAAAACTAAAAAAATGCCTAATTATCTAACAATCCATGCTTAAAACAATCTTCAATTTGGAGCATACTTATGTGGGGAATAGAAAAATCTGTGATGCAAACTAGACTTAGAAAACCAAATATTTTAATGCATACTCTTAGGACGAGTGAAGAGTATTTAATTTTCAGAAATAGCTTTATATCATCCAAATCATCTCGGATTCTCGAAGGACATTGTGCGTTAGAGTTGCAAGTACGAACTCTATGGAAATTCATTCAAGGATTATCGGGTCATCTATGTACCCAAAGAATTGAGTTGAAACCACAAAATCCTTGCTTTCTCGTTAACTACAAGGATAATTTGAAAGTCCTTTGGTCAGTTGGTCGTCATGGTCCTTTTTACTTTCAGATCAAAAATATGTATCCCTTTGCCAAATACATATAGAGTTTAGAAGGAGGTGATACGTTACCAGCTCAATCAATATACGAGGTGTGTTCAAAAAGTATCGCCAAATCCAAAATACGTGCAAGCAAAGCAGCTGTCAACAATTAAGTGAACATTCAAAATGGCCGAGCTTGTCGGCATAAGTGAGAGACATGAGTATCAACATAACGCTACAAAAAAATCGAAATTCGATTATACGTAACCCGCGAAAATTCAAAATTCGCGATACTTTTTGAACACACCTCGGTGTGTTCAAAAAGTATCACGAATTTTGTGTTTTTTCAGATATTATTTATTTATTCATGAATATCTATTTTGTCCCCTTCAAAGTAATCCCCATGAGATATTATACACTTGTGCCAACGGTTTTTCCAATCTTCGAAGCACTTCAAAAAATCATTTTTTTTTATCTTGTTCAGCTCCTCCTTCGATCCCGTCTTTATCTCGTCAAGCGTAGCGTAACGTCGTCCTTTCATGGGCCTCTTCAGTTTAGGGAACAAGAAAAAGTCACAGGGGGCTAGATCTGGGGAATACGGTGGCTGCGGCATCATTAGTGTGTTGTTTTTGGCCAAAAAGTCGCGCACAAGCAACGATGTGTGAGCAGGGGCGTTATCGTGGTGCAAAAGCCAATTTTTGTTCTTCCACAAATCCGGGCGTTTCTGGCGGATTGCTTCGCGCAAATTGCGCATAACTTGCAGGTAATATTCCTTATTGACCGTTCTACCCTGTGGCAAGAACTCATGATGCACCACACCCCTGCAATCGAAGATTTTTTCGTCTGTTGTTGAAGTGCTCGGGCGTCCGGCACGCTCTTCGTCGTTCACATCCGATAACGATAAACGTTGCTTCGGTCCAAGGTAGCTTCTCCGTATGCCACAATCAACATTCGGAATGCATCCGCGCACTTAATTTCGTTTTTCACACAAAATTTGATACAGGTTCTTTGATCCATTTTTTGAATAGGTAAAAATCGAAGACGATCCAAAACACGTGCAAGCAAAGCAGCTGTCAACAATTAAGTGAACATTCAAAATGGCCGAGCTTGTCGGCATAAGTGAGAGACATGAGTACCAACATAACGCTACAAAAAAATCGAAATTCGATTATACGTAACCCGCGAAAATTCAAAATTCGCGATACTTTTTGAACACGCCTCGTACGCTTAAATTAAAGAATCAAGTATTTTTTTTTTATTTAATTTATTTCAGTTTTGAATAACTTGACAATAATAGTTGTATATTTAAATTTTTGTAGATCTTATATGCTGGTTGATCGGGTTATTTAATTGCAAATAATGTAATTTATAATTAATATTTATGTAATATTAAACTAACTCACAATCATTTGAATTAAGTATGTTAAGTATATGTAACTATATACTTCTTCCTGCTCTCCCTCTATCTAGTGTTCTTTCTCATATAAATATATATATGCGTGTATGTGTTGGTGTGTTGTGGTGTGGATGTGCTTGGGTGCATGTATGTTGACGAAAAACTAAAAAACAGCGACGATTCTGCACATTTAAACATAAACTAAAAGAAAATATGACTGACTGCTAAATAATTTTTACAAAAATACGCTGCGCTTGTTGCTGTTTGTTGTATACACTCAAGTTGTAACAATAGTTAATCTTTACATATGTTTACATATATGTGTTAGCGATGGGTGCCAGAGCAATGGCTGGCATTAGCTTACAACTCACGCACTTGAAATATATAGTAGATTAATTACAGATTACTGGCAAATCCACTTCAATGACAGCTTGCACATGGGGATGCATTTCAACTAGCGCGTTATCGATTTTCTTATATATTACATTTACAATTGTAGTTTTCTTTAAGCATTGCAGTCGTATTGGTGTCTCTTTTATCTCAAGGTAAGACTGTGCACATTTCTGTGTCATTTACATTTCAGAATTTAGGGGTTGGCGTCTATGTCAGGACGGACGCACCATCAATAATATTATGCACGATTTGGTTATCATTACAAAACAAAACACGATTGGCGGGTGGATGAGACAATGCACAGATCAAATGAAGCAGCGCGTGCAGCATGCACGCAATATTTTCTAAATAATTGGGTTTGTATATAAATTGCCGTCTATACAAATCAAGTTACAAAAATTTCTATGTAGACTGTAGAACTTAAATTAGGGTTCGCCATAAGTATTAAAGTATTAAATTGTAGTTATAATAGTTGCTGTTGCTGGTGCTGCTGCTGCTGCTGCTATAAAATGTTGCATTACATTGATTGATGACTGTTCTTCTCACTGTGTGTATGCATGTTTGTATGTGTGTTTGATTAACGTTGTTGTCAACAATAACCAAATCGCTGTAATTCTCATCTGGACAGACTATGGGATCGCTCGCGGCTGCTGCTGCCGGACGAGAGAGGCTGCTTGCTCACACCCATTTCACCAACACGCTGGTGTGGTGGCAGTCTATCAAAGAACGGATGTCTTAAGGCTTCACCTATTATAAATTAAAGAGATGATAATAATCAAGTAACAATCTGAGTGAGTGGGTGCTAGCGAGCTCACCTAACGTGATGCGCGACGAGGGCTCGTACTCCAACATCTTCTTGATCAAGCTGAACAGCTCACAGTGATCCTCGGTGTCGCTCAGTTGACTGAGTACCAACGGCATGCAATGATCGCGCACATAACGACCCGCGCTGGACTTCTCATCCCAATCTAACTTACCATGATAGAAGTACTTTGTTTTGGTTTTGCTGTAAAGAGTGTGATTGCTACACGTTAAACGATTTCGATGAAAAGTACTGCGCCTTGCGAAATAAAAGCATGAGCTGCATTGTATTACCGTGCCATGCGATATGGAATTTGTCCCAAGATGCGCTCCATCATGGCCAGATGCTCGCGATTGTCGTGCGTCTGAAATAGTGTGATGCCCAAATACAGCTCGAACAAGATGCAACTAACAAGAAATCAAGTTTATCCGAATGAAATTAATTAAATGATTTAAAGGCTATTAATATTATTAGGCTGCACTTACCCAATGGACCAAACATCACAGGGCTGTGACCAGCCTAGCTCCAGTATGACCTCCGGCGCGCGATAATGGCGCGTCGAGACAATTGTGCTATGGTGTTCATGGTCAAAGGTGGCCGAGCCAAAGTCAATTAGACGCACATCTGTACTTTTGACGCGGCGCACTTCGCGATTCTGTTGAGGAATACAAAATGATGTTAAAATGATGTAAACTTTGTGAAATGTTTGTTGTACGTACAATTTTATGATTATAGTGAGACGTGTATTCCGAATCGACAAACAGTATATTCTCCGGCTTGAGATCTGTGTGCGTTAAACGATTGTCATGTAGAAACTTCACAGAATAGCATAATTGATAGGCCATGTGACGCACTTGGTCCAAAGAATACGGCTCATAGTTGTTCTCGCGCTGTAATCATCAAGCAAAAACATTAAACATTGTGTTCACCTTATTACACCTTCCCAAGCAATAGAAACACATACCAAAAAATCGAAAACACTAAGTCCAAGCATTTCAAAAACTATGCACATGTGTCCATGATAATCAAACCAGTCAATCATTTTGACGCACAGGCTGCAATGCAATGATGAATATATTCATTAATATTTATATATAATAATATTGCGAATTGTAAACTCACTGATGACCATGCGGATCCTTTTGTGCTATCTTCTCTAAAGCATTGATCTCCAGCTTTGCTGCCTCGCGATATTTCTCAACATTCTTTATGATCTTCAAGGCCATGCAAAAATCACTGTGAATGCATTAGAGAAAAAAGTTTAATTCGAGTAACTTATCGAAGAAATGGTTTCATTGAACTTACCGCTCCATGTCTTTGACCTTGACCACACGTCCGAAGGTGCCCTCGCCCAATGTGGCCATGATTTTATCTGAAATTTGGTAAAAGGAGGCAAATTGTAGTCGGGCTTAAGTCATGAATAGCAACAATTTTGTTAATTATTTACGCTAAATGCTAAACCTGTAACTGGGTATCATTTAGATTAAAGCAAAATACCACAAAAAGCTCTAAATTTAAACTGCACTTAACAAAATGTATACGGAAAAGTTTTCAGTTTCAATATTATTTCATTAATTATATGCCAAAAGTTCGGGAAATATATTTTCACGTGTGTGTGTGAGTGTGTGTATATGTGAGAAACTTCCATTTAATTATTACGGGCAAAAGAAAAATTTTGTAAAGTTTAATTTAAGTTCAACTTGTAATTTTGTTTCTCTCCTTATCTTTTGTTTCTTTGTTTGGGGAAATTATTAAATGAAGCTGTCGAAAATTGTGTGAAATTTTTCGGTGTGCCTAAAAAAGGCGCACGCGATGAGTTTGTTGAAAGATAATTAAGAAATAATAAAGAAAACTTGGATAGTTGAAAACTATATGTGAATTACGAGTAGGTAGAAGAGAGTAAAGTGCTGCAGTATTTTCTTCATTGTCTGCTTTTAACTTGGAAAGTATAATCTCTAAACATAAATATGGAAAAATTAAAAACGAAAAAAATTGTCACGAACATCTGTGGTGGAGAATGTCTCCGTTGTGGTAAATTAAGTGACCATCAGCATCATCTTGAATGACGGGCTTTGCTGTCTGTTTTGGGCGATCGATCGTTCGAAGAGTGGTTGACGAGTGGTGGCGATGGTGGTGCGATTGCGGGTAGGTGCATTTATCCGTTGATTTAGAAGGGGCGGCGACGACGAGGACGAATATTTAGCGAGTTAGGTTTGAGCGTTTTTTGGTAGCGGGTTGTAAGACGTTGTTGTAGCAGGGGGCGTGGTTGTTGTTGTTGTTGATGGCAGTCATATAGACGAATACATAAGGTGCGTGTGTGGTCAAAGTATGCAAATTTGAAAGAGAGAAAAGAAACAAAAAAGAAAGAGAAAAAAGAAAAAAAAACACATTTTATGGGTCGCCAGGCAGTATCCAGTGTATCCAGATATCCAGCCAATCAGACGATCATATATACACAAATATATATATCCGGCAGACGATCCCGCGTTGGCACCACAGCAATTCCAGATTTCCAATTACCATCATATCACCAAAATGCGTAATTCACAATTAATCCGCAGAGTACAGAGTACATTCCATAAACCAACCATTTACATCATATCATCATCATCAAGTTGTTTGTACATCAACCCATCATCATCATCATCATTGTGATTTTCATCATCATATTCAGAAAAAACACGAGAAAAATACGTTTCGTTTGTTCGATAAGAAAATTAGTTCGGACATTTTTTTTTTTTTTTTTTTTTTTGAGAGAAAGATTTTGTGTTTTACATAAATGGTTAATATTTTCAATAAAAAAAACATGTACAACAAATATCAAATAACATTTTTGCATATATATACACATAGAAATGCATGTATACACATACGTATTTACGGGTATATGCTGCACAAAAACAAGTGCTTTTGTGTCTTGGGTAATATTGGAAAGAAAAAAATATGTAAAAGAAAATAAACGAACCATAAATTAATTGCATTCGCTCTTACAGCTATAAATTGTAATTGCTTTTAGCTTTTAGATCACATCATATTTTGTATACTTTTAAATTTGTATAAATCTATAAGTGTATTTTTATAGTTTTTCTTTTTTTGCGTATGTTTATTTGGTAAAAGGAAAATTAAGCATTTCGATGCAATATATGTATATATATATATATCGACAGAGAAAGAAAGCATTTTTGATCAAGTTTTCTTACATGCACACACAGAAAGAGAAAACGCGTTAATATCTGGCTGTTAGTTAACAGAAGCGCAGCCTGGCGCGCATTGTTGGTTAGCGATACTGTAAGTTGTGTTCAGGCCGGTTGGGCGGGCGGACGGGCGGTCAGGAAGCGGTCAGGTAGCGGTGGATGTGAGATGCGGATATGGCGCGTATCAAAAAGCGCAAGTTGCTTCGAATAATATGCATCGAGTGGCTTACAAAGGTCGAGAGTGTCTTTGGAATGCGTGACCTATGGAACAGCGCCGACGAGGTGGCGCTCTTTGACAGCAGATACTGATCGTGCTGTTGCAGATAACGCGACGACGACGATGGCTGCTGTTGCTTATAGGGATCCAATTGCTGGCGCTGACAGAGTGAGCTGCCCAGTGCATTGGGACGTCGGCTACTGCTGCTGCTGCTGCCGCCGCTATAGGTATCGTGGAGATAGCTCGAACCACTGCTGGGCTTGTAGCGTTCAAATTCGCTTAGCACAGCAGCAGTGCGTGAGCTGGCGGCCTGATAGCGCTGCTGCTGCTGCTGCTGCTGTTGGCGACGTGTGTCCGCCGCAGCCAGACGCGCCCCAATACCACCAAAGGCAAGCGCTCCCGAGCTGGACGAGTGCAGGACATTGCTGGGCTTATATTTGGACAGGTCGTTGTTGTTGTTATTGCGATCTGGATTGAGCAGAAAACGACTCTTGTTGCTGCCGCTGCTGCTGCTGCTGTTGACTGTCGGTGCCGTGTCGCGCAAAGAAAGGTTAGATAGAGCAGAGGGGATGGTGTTGGTGGTGCTACTAGATGAGGTCGTGTTGTTGTTGTTACTAGTGGTTGTTGTTGGAATTGTAGTACCATTGAGAGAGTAATTGGTAGGAGTGTTGGCCTTTTGTGTGATTCTTTTGTTTTTCTGTGAGATGTCAGCTGTGTTGGTTAGTTGGACACCAGTTGTTGCCGTTTGGGCCTCACTATCGGCCTCGTCAGAGCTACTCTCTGACGTGGATGAGCTGCTAGCATCGCTATCATCGTTAGTTACTTTTTTGCTGCGCGACTTTTTCTTGGGTGCCTCCTCGACTGCATTTGCCAATGCTGCTGCCACCGAAGCAGCTGCTGCTGCTGCTGTTGCCACCGCAGCAGCTTCTTTCACCGCCTGCTGTTCAATTGCTTCGGCTTCAGCGACAGCTGCCACTGCCGCCGCTGCTGCTGCTGCCTCAGTCTTCTTGGCCTCTGCTGCGAGTTCTTCCATGCGCTTGACACGCTCTTTCAGTTCGCGTCGCTTGCGCATGCGTTCCTCAAACTTTTTCGCCTCCAGGAACTGATTGTCCTCGCGCAGCAGCAACAGAATGGCCGCATTGTCTTCCGACGACCGATCATCGGCTAGAATCTCACGATCTTCGGCCGTCAGCTCCAGCGGAGGTGGCTGCTCCCTGCGACGATTGGCAACTCGACTGCGGGCAGCGCGCTCCTCCGGTTGCCCATTGCCCGGCTGATCGGTGGAAAGCACATTGGTCTTATTGCGGCCATAAGCACGATTTAAGCGTGCCGAGTTGAGCGCCTTGTCCTCCTCGTAGCGACCATAGCGACTTGATGGATAGCCACTGGCGCCCCCTGCACGCAGTGCATCATGATAGTCGTGATGCGGCTGATAGCGACTGTGAATATAGTCCAGCGGATAGTTGTCGTCCAGCAACCGATTGCCGCTGGTCAAGTAACCGCTGTCCGTGGAATCCGCCATATAGCGTTGTCGTTGGGCGCGCGTTCTGTAAGGTGTGCGCTCTTTGCGATCGGCAGCATTGAAGGAACTCGACGAGAGCTTCGGTTTGCCCAGCTGATGGGAGGTGGCGCTGCGCAGTAGCCCACTGGAGCTGGCACCATAATCATCCGGCTCCAAAGTCTTGTCCCGATCCTCCTCGTGGCGGCGTCGTCCAGCCGCCCGCTCCAATATGTCCGAGTATTTGTTCTCCAGGCGCGAAACGGCCGACAATGTGGGCGTCTTGTCTTTGTCCAAGTGCAGTTCGCGACGCTGTGCGTCATAAGAAGAGAAACCATTGAGTCGCTTGTTGGGGATTTAATTGAGAAGGAAAGTGCTTTTTAAGCAGCGCTCGTGTGAAACCAATGGAAACGTTGCAGACGACGACGATGACGATGACGACAACGCTCGTCAAATATTTTACGCTCTGTCTGGTGCAGAACCAGAGGCAGAGGCAGGCATAGACGGAGCCAGCGGATTAGACCTAGACCTAGCGAGAGTGCGAGTGCGAATACGCAATCCGCCGACCCATTTAAATGCCATTTTCGGCTGTGGCTAATAACAGTGCTTGGGCTACTTAGTTTCACATAATTTCACTCGCATTTTGAGCGTCTAGTCTATCATCCAGCAGCTTTCTCTAACAAAACACTGCACGAAAGAGTGGGCGGGCCGCAGTGGCTTGCTTGGGGCGGGTTGGTAAGTCTATTTTATTTAGAACGCCTAGCGAAATCTAAACAAAAATCCACGGCATGCCGACCTTCAAAGTTTATATATATATCTCGCAGATACGTGAAAATGTGAATAGCTTTTTATACATTAGCCAAAGAGACTGGCTGAGAGAGCAACAGACTCAAGCGACAGGCAGACGGACAGACAGACACACGAGGAGAAGTGAGAGACGCATGGACATTTTGGGTTGGAATCGAAAATACATTTTTCGGTAGCGTAAACGCACACGGCAAGTAGGAAGATATATAGAGAACATATAGAAGCGCTATAAAACAGTTTGTGTGGGCACCAAATATATTAAAATATGTGTATTCTATGCATAATCAACACAGAAATATATACATCCATGGGTATATGTTACATATATACACCTGCTATACATATATGATATATGCATAGGTACCCACACACACACACACATATATATATATATATATATATATATATAGTACGTGGCAATTGGGGCTGCGATCTCTATTTCTCCCCTTGCTTTCTTCAAGCTGTGACAGAATTGGGACAGTGACTTTGCCATGACTCATGTGACAGGTGAAAACTAAGCAATAATTTCAAGTATTTTCCATAGAAAATTCTTGGACAATGTGTCACGGGTCTAACTGGCTGGCTCCGATCAAATAACACGCACGCATCGCCGCTCTCCATTGGCATCCACACTGCATATTATACTAACGTCGTCTAGGTCACGCCTATTATTGCCGGCGGCGCCCAAGCCGCGTATCGTCGATTTATAGTAGCCACCCACGGGGCTCAGATGGGTACGCAGTCTGTCCAGTGCATTGGCCGTTGTGGAGCTCTTCTGATAGCGACCCATAAGGGCGCTGGTGCTGCTCCCCCCACTGCCGCTGGTGGTTGTGCTAATCGGATGATAGCCTAGGCCACCGCCAGCATAGTAACGTCTGTGGCGATCGCTCATTGTGTTCGGTTCCCGTTCCCTTTCACGATCACGTTCCCGATCCCGTTCCCTATCTTTGTCACGTTCCTTGTCCCTATCTTTTTCCGCTTCCGAGCGTCTTCGGCCGCTGGAAGTCTTTTCCGAGCTGCGACGACGTTTTTGTTGTTTTGCTGGATTACTTTTGTTTTTGATGATTGTCTTGTTGTTGCTATTGTCATTCGTTGGGGTTTTGGAGCTACTGCGTCTGATTTCGTTGCTATCTTTATTGTTGATTTTGCTGCTGCTGCTGGTGCTGGTGGTGGTATCCTCGGCTATGGCCGCTTCACTATAAGAGCCCAAAACAAAATAAAGAATTGCTTATGACGCACTTAAAGCTTTCCCTAATTCTTTCTTTTCAATTGTGTCGATTGTTGTGGGTGTATATTTTGGCATTTGGTATTTTCCACGCGACCGAATCGCGACGAACGCGCGTTGCCACGACACGGACCAAATAATAACTGAGGAAAATTCGATCGAAACTCGTGCGACGACGAAAATGCGCAGAGACGCACAACAAAATTGGACGTATAGGAAAATATAGGAAAATTGTACCGCGGCCATACAAAAATATTGAGGAATCGTTTTTATTTTTGTGAAAAAGTGTGAAAATATTGCGCACTTGCCCAGTAGCAGAGGAAGCAGCTGTGCGAGGTAGACAAAGAGCACACACACACACACAGAGAAATAGAGAAAGTGAGAGAGAGTGGTAAGAGTGAGTGGGTGTATTAAAATGAATTCTTCTGTTAATCGCTTCTCCTTAAAATGCATTTGGTACACTCATGGAATGAACGCAGAATGCAGAGCTTTTCGTTTCCGTCATTTTATAAAACAAGGAAACGATTGAAAGTCTGCTCGTCTGTCCGTAAAATGCTTGGAGGAAAAGCCTTGAACTCTTCGTCAACAAAAACAAAAACAAAAACAAAAAGAACAAAGTCGTAAAGGCGAAACAATTACGTTTTATGTATTTTAAGAATGCCGCGCAGTAAAAATAAATACCACAGAGCAAATGCACTAAAACCACAGAGATCTAAAGAGAGCGACACAGAGAAAGAGAGACAGAGAGAGAGAGAGACAGAGAGAGAGAGAGAGAGAGAGAGAGAGAAAGAGAGAAACAATGGCATCGATCTCTCACCCTGAGAAGGAAGCATTGAATTTAATTCTAAGCACACAAAAGAGAGTCAACCGACTCTGAGCTGACAAACTTGAAAGCTCTTTGAAAAGCTCTATTAAAATCATCTGCAATATTTAATGAAAAATTTTCAATTACAACTTTTAATTACACAGTCATAAATTAAATATATGCAAAAATAATTACACATTGTGTACATAAACTTGAGGTGTATGTATAGATATAGATATGATAGTTGGCATTGGGCTAGGTAAAATAGGTAATAGAAAACATAAATGAATAGAAAACGAAACTTGTGATTTGTGTGCAGCAACCCAAATAAAATTACTGATCGTTCTCTCAATTGTTAAATGACAGACTGACTGACTCTTCTTATGTAAATGATTGCAGTTGAATTGATTGTCTTAATGACAACTTTACAATCATCTCTCAGTCGCCTTCCTCATTCTTTATTGGCTATTGTTCGACTGGACACTCCAGTCCAGACCGTAATAACCACAAATGAACAATTAACACACGACTCTTGACAATTTTCCACAGCATATAAAAAAAGAATATTTTCACACTTTTGCACCAAGAAAATAAAGTTCGACGCGACTTGATGTTTACATAATTGGCCCCTTGCCGACGAGTAGAACGCGTTTTGGGGAACGAAGCAGCGCGTAGCTGCGCTGCAACTAACGGCAAACGGCGAACGGCAATGGGGCAAATTACATACTTAAATTAACGAAATAATACAAAAATAAAAAGAAATCAAATGAAAATAAAATAAATGATGAGAGCTGCGACGCGTCTGGCAACATTTTGACCGAGTTTTTGTTGTTTGACGAAATGCGGCAACATTAAAGAAGAGAAGACAAAAAAACCACCGCAAAATTAAAAATAATTTATACGTGTATTTGTGTAGTGTGTAGAGTGTGTGTATGTATGTAATTCATTTGCTTGATTTCTTCTGCATCGATTACCGATTACGCTGCTGCTGCTGTTGTTGTTGCTGTTGCTGCTGTTTGTTATCAGGTCGTTCGCTCGGATTGCGTCGAAAGCGCTGCAGCAAACTGTTGCAGCTTTCAGAGAGCAGCTGCGTAACGCTTGCCGCCGTCGCGCTGCGCATGTAGCGTCGCTGTGGCCGCGACTGAGTTAGTGTTGGCGTTGCAGTCGACGTCGTCGTCTCTAAATCAGCTGTTTTCTTGCTGCCGCTTTCAACATTCACAGCTTTTGGCAAAATCTTTTCGCTTTTTTCCCGATGGAAACGACTTAAAAATGTAGCCATTTTATTGCGCGTGGGATTTGTTATCTTTTTTTTACTTGTTTTTTTGTTTAGTTTTTTTTCTTCTTTTTTTCTCGCTATGACGAAAATCCGATAATACTAATTATATATACATATATATGTTTTAATTGACGCATGTGAGCGGAACAACATGTGGGAGTGGCGAGAAGGACTGATCGGGATAATGATTCGTAGTATTTATATAGCGTGTGAGTTGAGTTCCTCCTCCGACTTGATCTATCTATTTCATTGGATGTACTAAAATATTCGATTTTTGCTGCTGTTGCTGTTGCTGCTACTGGCAGGTTTTGTATTTGGCATTTACTCGTCGTCGTCGTGGCGAAGTAAAATGTATTGTACTGTATAAGTTAAGTTAAGTATAGTATAATAGAATATACGTATTTACATATAAAGAGCGTATTCATGTGTTGTAAAAATAATTGAAATTGTACGATATTTGGCAGCTATTCGACAGAAATAGACACACAACAGAAGCAGCGACAAATTTCGATTGCGATTGCGATTCCAAATCGAATATAATTATTATTTCAGCTTCAATTTTTGCGATTATTTCAATGCATTTTTCAACTTGGTATTGCAATTTTGGATTCCTGAATTACACGCACTTAGAGCCATTTACCAGCTGGCAGTTGAAATATTCGCGATATTTTATTTTATTTTGACGATTTTTGGGATTTTTATTATTTTCTTTCGTTCAAGCAGCGCGTCTTTGCGTTTTCAAGAAAACAGAAAGCAGAAAACAATCCGAAATCAGCGCAACATTTACGAAAGCGCACGCCACAAATACTAATTATAAAAATTGAAAAAATATCGCAACGACGACAGCGCCAAAGTAGCTGGCGAGTGTGTGCTCAGGGCGAAACATAGAACACGCTCCGTTTCGATCTCTGAACCGGGCGCATGTTTGTACCCACTGCGGGAGAGCTGATGATGATGTTGATGCTGCCGCAGTCTCAGCTGCTGCTGCTGCTGCACAGTTGCCGCCTTCGTTTGCGGCCTGTTTCTATTATTGTTTGCTAGGTAGCAAAAAAAAAAAAAAACACTAACCACAAGCAGACGGGGCAGGCAGAAAAGCCTACGTCAAATAGCTCAAATCTGTTTCAAAAATACTCTATGCCAAAAATATTGGTACTCTATTGAAAAAGAGCTACCACAACTAGATATAATGCATATTGAAGAAATTCTTCTTCTAATTATAAATGATCTTAACATTCATTGCACGGTGAAAAAAAACTATAATCTTAAAAACATTTGTTTAAGTTCAGATTCGATATTCAAACTATGTTTATGTTTATAAATCTATGCCAAAACTCATCTTAAAGCCCACTAAGTTCAAAAGTGAGAAAGAGCAATCAGAATTCGTTGGGTTTGTCTATATATTTTTCACTGTACAGTTCAGAGCAGAAGCGCTATAAGTATGCTTTATGTTTTTTGTTCTTACATGTTTTAAAGGCAAGCAATTGCCGATTGTTAAACGTTTCGTGTGTTGTTTTATGCCGAGTTACATATTTAAATTATAAATAGCAATTTGGCAATATTTAAACAAAAATCAGTAGCAGGCATTAAATTTAATACGATTTTTGTGGAACTTTAAAAAGAAATTAATTTGAACTGTTTTTAAGTGTTTTTCACTAAGTAAACAATATAAATTAAGTGTAAAGCTATTTTTAGCGAACCACAAAATTGACATTGAATTTCGGTTTGGTGTTTTGTTTTTAATTAATTTATTTTTTTTTTGCTTTAGTCGATTGTGCAACGCTGTCGCCGTCGAGACAAGTGCAAGAGTCTGATGAGAGAGGCCACATGTGTGAGATAGCGAGAGGCAGAGAGAGAGAGAGAGAGAGAGCGGCGACAATGGAACGCAAGGCGATAGAAGAAGGTGAGAATAGGGCCATTTTTCGCACAGGAAGTGCGCTCCACAAATTATGTATTTGGCCCCCACAATGAACAACTACTTAACAACAAGAAGAGCGCGAAGAGGCCAAAAGTAATGAGCGCGGTGGCCTTTTGGATTGCCAATGAGTCAGCGCGTCTATTTTGAGAGGCTGAGTTGCCTCCGAGCATGGGATGGAATCGTTTGTAATGGGCTTGTTAGTTAGCAGTTGTAAGTAAATCGCGTCAGCATTCTGGATACATGTGCAACAAACAATAAACAAACACATGACAAAAAAATTAAAAAACAAAAAAATATTGTTGCGCATCGAATCTACCTCGATGAAATGCAGGCCCGAAGCGGACTTGGACATTTCATTTTGTTGTTGTTGCTGCTGTTGTTGATGTTGTTGTTGCTGTTGCTGGTGTAAGTGTTGTTTTGAATGGCTGAATATGACAGAATTGCTTTGTTGTAGTGATTGTTGCTGTTGTTGCTGCTGCTGCTGTTGCGCTGCCTGTGGTTGCATGCCCGTTGACGATGAAGGCGACAGTGGTCCATAAAACATTTGCGTATTTGTATTCGGATCGTATTGAAGCGCCGGACCACCAGCGCCGGAAGCGTTGAGAAACTGTGTATGCGGATGTGGTTGCGTCTGGGCTTGGTACTTGACCGGGTGCACCACCTGACTCTGGCTGGGCTTGAGGTACGCATATGGATCGAAGGTCTGCAGTGGCTTACGCTCATGCGGTGCCGTTTGCTGCTGCATATGTTGCTGCGGTTGTTGCTGCTGCAGCGGTTGTTGCTGCTGCTGCTGTTGTTGCTTGGGCAGATTGTAATAGTTGCGACTCATCATGCCCAGACCAAAGTTATGCTGCTGCGGTTGCATTATACTTGGTCGCTGTGCGGAGCTAAAGGATGCCGAGTGGGTCAGCGGTGCACCACCACCACCAATTCGTTGATAAGTTGGCTTTGTATTAATCATAGCCTGATAACTGTTGCCATACATCTGAGGTGCCATGCCAGCTGGCAACTGCTGCTGCTGCTGATGCAGTGGTTGGCCAAATTTGTTCTCCTTGTTGGTGTTCTTTTGCATGAACATGGCCAGGCCATTGCTGGATTTCGGCGCCTGCTTGGCCACATGCGAAGAGGAATAGGATTGCTGCAGCTTGTGCGGATGTTGCTGGAAGGGATCGATGCTGCCATTCATAGCCGAGCAGGCAAACGAGTTCCAATTTAAAAATGGTCGCTTTTGCTGAGGATAATGTTGTTGTTGTTGTTGTTGCTGCTGATGCTGCTGTTGTTGATGTCGTTGATGGTGCTGCTGTTGCTGCTGCTGTTGTTGTTGCTGCTGTTGCAGCAGTCGCTGATAGCCCATGGGCAGCTGAGAGGTAGAATTGGACTTGCCAATTGGATATGCCATCCTCTGCTGCTGCTGCTGCAACAGCGGCTTCTGCGGATCGTACAGCTGCACTGGCACGGGTATTTGCGATTCGGTTGTAAATTTAACGCCACAGCTACTGCTTGCTGCTGCAGCGTCTTCTTTGTGCTCAACTGTCAGCGACTGTGACATAATTCCACTGTTGTTGTTGCTCTTTAGCTTTAGCATGTCATTCAGACATTTTTCTTGCTTGTTGTCGACATCTTTTTGACGCTTTGTCGCTGCTGATGACGTTGATGAGGATAATGCCGTTGTTGCTGATGCTACTGCTGATGATGATGCTGCTGCTGTTGTAGTTGTTGATGTTGATGTTGTTGTAGTTGGCTGATCCGAGTTGGCAATTGGTTGCTGTTGCTGCTGCGACGCTGCTGTTGCAGTTGCCGCTACTGTTGAGGGTATGTGAAAGGATGAAGTAAACTTGGATAGCTGCGGCAAATGCGTTGTACAGCAATTGGTTACAGTGAAGCTACTGCTGCTCACAGTGCTGTTGCTCTTCTCCGACTTGCGTTCCAAAGAGGCACACTCCTTGGACGATTCGGCCTGAGGTGGAGGAGGAACTTGTGCGATTGCTGCTGCAGCGACTGTTTGTTTGCCTGTCGTTTCTGTGGGTCGGCGAAAGAGTGCGGCAGCACATCGCGGCGATGGTACACAGGAACTGCTGGAGCTTTTAAGTACTCCTGCATTTGGTTTACTGTTTACAGCGGACGGCTGTTGCTTTAATGGCAGTGGCTCCTTGCGGGCTGGCGGCTGCGTTGTTGTTGCTGCTGCTGCTGTTGCCGTTGTCGGTGTTGTTGTGGGCAGCAATATAGCTGAGTTGGATGTGCTGCGCGTTAGCGATGGCAGATGTTTCATGTAGCAGGGTATGTGTGTGCGACTGGAACTGCGCAAAAGCGGCGTTGCCGCCTGGCTGCCACCTCCGGGCACATGCGTCATGGAGACGCTTTTGTTGAGCAACTGAGTGGCAGTTGCTGCCACTGGCTGTTGTTGTTGTTGCTGCAGTTGCTGGTGCTGTTGTAGCTGCTGTGGTTGCTTGACGGGCACTCGACTGCTGAATGGCGACGTGGGCGATTGTTCGTTGCATACGATGAGCTTGTAGAGATCATCCTTGGTCACGGCCTGTCTGACCTTGAGATCCAAATGCGACAACGAGGCGTTCTTCTGTAGGCGATGGCTCGACGGCCGCGACTGCTGCGCCGCCTGTGGCAGCTGTTTCTGCAACTCTTTCTGTGCCGCCTCGGCTACAGTGGGATCAAAGATGGCCAGCTTTTTGGCCGTCTTCGCATCTACCTTGAAGGGCTGTCCAGCATCGCCCAGCTGTGCACCGCAAATCTTCTCATAATTCCAGAAGGTGCGCTTTGGCGTCTGCCGCTTCTGCGAGCTACAGAGATTCTCGCTCCAGAATTCGTTCATAAGCTGTTTGTTGAGCGACAAATTTGAGTCGCTCATCAGGATATCCTTGTGGTGGTCTAGTGGACGCAGCGGACCGGAATTGGGCGTGCCTATGGGCATATTGGAGCTAGATATGCTGCGCTGCAGCTTGGGTAGCTCACTGCCGCTCGACTGGGCAAATATTGAGGGATAGGCGAGGCGAGGTGCTCGATTCGATGTCAGGTTGTTGGCAAAATTGATGGACGACGATTTGGAGAGGCCAGTGCTAGCAGCGCTCGACAGGGCGGGATGCGACGTCTTCAGCGGCATTGATTGATGTGAATTGGATTTGGTTAATGGCTGCTGCTGCTGTTGGCGCTTAAGCCGATCATAGAGATCCTCGCACTCCTGGAACTCCTGATGCAGTTTGCGATCCAATTCACTATAGTCGGGCAGACTCTTCAAATACTTATTCATCATCTCTATCTCAGCATCATAGAAATTAGCGTCCTGCTTGGCACTGCTGGTGGCCGCTGCCGATTTCTCCTCCAATTGTTGTTGCTGTTGCAGCAGCTTATCAAGATTGATCTCACCGGGAATTTTAGCGTTGGGGTTTGGCTTCTGCTTGGGTGCGCGACATGGCACTGGCGGCGGCGGTGACGAGGATGGCGTACTGCAGGACGACAGCGATATACTCGAGGCGGGACTGTTCGCAATAGTGGCCATTGTACGCGATGGCGTTGTGATGGCGCCTGTGGCCGCATTGTACGCCATCGGATGATGTTTGCGTGGCAGCGGCGGAGTCGACTTGGGACTTGCCGGCAACAGCGGGCGATTCTTCCGCAACGCCAACGGCGACGAGATTGGTGAACGAACCGCGCACTTCGTTTCCGGCAAAATAGAGGAGAATACGGACGCGAACTGCGGCGAAACGACATGAAAGAAAGACTGCTGTCCGCTCGCGGGCGGCGGTGTTGGTTTCTGCATAATATTTGACGACGATGACGACGCGAATGATTCTTCACTTGGTCTCAGTGCGGCGCTGCTGCTGGGGGGGCACACAGCATTTGGCGCCTCCGACTGAGTTGATTTGATGGCGTTGGCCTTGCCAGCATCTTGACTCATTTAAGCAACTGGAGAGAAGCACGCGCAACTGCGGAGCAGAAAGCAGGAGCTGTGTACTAGTACCACAAGCCAACAACAAATAGTCCTAGCACACAGTTCCACATAAAGCAATATCGAATTCCTAACTCCGAATAATTTCCATTACTTTAGTCGCGAGAACTCATTCTAAATCTAGTTACGCTCAAAAACAATGCCAAACTCTTATCACCAAACGATTTCCGTTACAATATAAACGTTTAATAAAGCTGAGATGGAATTTGCGTGGCGTTGTTTTTTTTTATTAAAAAGCAGACTACTCTATAAACAATGCAACAATCAGACAGCATTCGAAGTATATACTCGTATATATATTTATATAACTATATATGTGTGTGTGTGTGTGCGGTCTTTGTATTTGATGTGTTTGTTTAACGCTAATAAAAGCGAATGCAGCAGCAAAAACGAGGCAAATTCAAACACAATTCGAGAACACAGAGAGAGGGGGAATAAATTGAGTAGGATACACCCACTGACACTAAACGAAGAACTGGACAACAGATTCACCAGACACCAGAGACACCGTACACCATACAGACAACCAACCTGCAGATACTGTTCCGGTATCTTACTGTTCTTCGGCACAATAATCTTTTTGATTATAATTATCTTATCACCCTCGATTTTCGTAATGGTTATGGGCACACCTATTTGTGGCCGTTGTGGCTTAGCAGGCAACACAACTGGACGGTTGACGGTGCGCACCACTTGCGGCCCAGTTAGGATGCCGCCCGGCGACGGCTTAACCACCGGCGGTGCGGGCTTTGGTATCGGCTTTGGCGCCGGTTTATATTCCTTGTGATCGCTGCGCACAATGGACAGATGATACAATGGTTTGTCATCATCCAGAATGCTCTTCTGTGGCACTGTCTTCTTTTCAACCCGGCGCAACACCACACCCAGCATATTCGGCTCCTTGGGCTTGATGGTGATCGAGCCGCTGGGCGCCGTGACCCGTTTGAGGCACACGCCCAAACTGGCACCAACTGGAGGTGGGGTCTTTGTGCGATGCAGCATTTTACCACTGGGTATATCACGATATCCATCCTCGTGACTGCCCGGCCTTGGAGTGTCCACCACTGGCGCCATCTCTGGATTGGTGTGCAGCGTTGGCTCCGGAGCCACAAGTGGCGATGGACCCGGAAATAGTGTAGTAAGACTGCTGCGACGAGTGTTTATGATCGGAGCGGACACCGTCTTTGACAGCGGAAACTTGGGTACTGCTGTCAGATCCGCTGCGGGATCACTGCTCATGGCGCTGGCGGTGCTGCCACGACGACTAACGCTAACGCTGACACTTGCACTGGCACGTGCAGAATCAATGCTGCTAATGCTGGAGCTGCGCAGGCGTTCAGGTGCAGCGCTTCTCTCATGATGTCGCGCCGCTGGCGACATGCTGCGCTCCCTACTGCAATGCTGGGAGCGGGCGTCTCGAGCTGCCCGCTGCATACGCAGCAACTCAATGGAGTCGGCCAGTTGCGCTTTGGTCTTGGTTTTGGGGGGCGACGTGGATTGGCCAGAGACGGGGGGATTGCATTCGCTGGCGTTTAGCAAATGCATTTCCATGGCATCGTCCAGAATGTTGGGCAGTGAAATGGGATAATCCCGCGTTGCCTCTTCCTTTCTTTGTTGCTCCTCCAGCAAATTACGCTGTTGCTCCGCGATGCGGTGCAGCTGCTCCTGAGCTTCGTGCTCGGCAAGTTCGCATGCTCTGGCCACAACTTCGGCGGCCACGCGAGCCTGCTGCTCGGCCAGAGCACGCGCCTTGGCGGCCTCAACCTCGGCGGTCACACGAGCCCGCGCCTCGGCCAGAGCACGCGCCTTGGCCTCGGCTTGGATTCGAGCCTGCGCCTCGGCCTCGGCCTCGGCAGCTGCTGCAGCACGCAGATTGGTTAGCTCCGTGGCTGTCATTTGTTTGATGCTGAGGCGACGCTGGATATCGAGACTGCCCTCGGGTCGAGCAGTGAGATCCGGGCAGCTGAGTGCGATCAGTTCGCTTAGTTCGTCGGACATCGCGGTCGATTGCAGAATACGCGATATTGTTGGGTTTATGGACGGACTGGTGGGGTATCTGTTTGAATCTGTTATCTAACTTTTCACTGGCGAATATAATATCCAAATGTTAATTGCGTTGGGTTCGACTTTCTCGACGCGACTCGCGAAGCTGCTGGCGTTTGCAATAAAGAAACCTGCTCGATAGATAGCCCTGTTAAGATCGAAGATCGTCGATACGATAGATCCGTGAATCGGCGGGTTAGGGAGGAAGTGACTCTCAATGTCAATACCTCATTGGCATTTTGGCAAATGCTATTTGTCGTTTTGTTTCGATGTGGCTTATTAATTGATCAGCGACTTGCCAACAACAAAAAGCCAAAAGGAAAAAAAAAACACTTTTCCTCCCATGTCAATGGCGCCCATTGCGCTACAAGTACAAGCCGATATATGTATGTCTGTATGTATGCACACAGATATTATATGTAAGCGATGCATATACCAGAAACCGTGTGGCATATTGAGCACTCGACATACAGAAAACAAATTACATATCGTAAACAGCAGTGAGCTCATTGATCCGGGCGCCATTTCCCCCCAAGAATCAGACCAACCTCCCGCCAATTCCTGGTTAACACGCCTGCAGCACCCGATAATGCTCCCACCACCACACGAAGCCTACACCTTGCCCTATATATGCGATGAGCGTAGGAGAGAACGCTGGAGAGATAACACGGCGATAGGGTGACTCTGCATGTAGTATGTATATGTCCAATTGAGTGACGGCCCTGCCTGTGATATACTCGTATGTACATATGTATGGGAAGTACATGCTCTCTATATGTATGTATGCATATACATACATACATGTTTGGCATACATATATATAGATATAAGTGTATAGTTTATTTTGCTAGTTGCCTGTCTGCCTGGCCTGTTCGCCTGCCAAGAGTGTGCTCTCAGTTCGGTACAAAATCTGTTTTTATTTTTAACAAAAAAATAATGAAAAAGACGACAACGCACGTAAATTGGCGCAGAAGACGTGTATTCTATGTGCTACATATGTAAATATATAGACACGTGTACATGTGTGTATTCGCTGTACAGTGAAACCTGCCGCAATAAACAACTAATTATATCTAAGATATATTTGAAAGTTTGATTAATTTCATCATTTCTGTGCATAAAGTATAATGGCGTTTTTTAAATATTTCTTTTAAACTTTTCCAAAAATAAAAAAACAAATATTTTAATTTTAATTTTATAATTTTGTAGGTTTTTCTGATTTGAATTTTCATGTTTTTAGAAAGATTTTACTGTGGCACGTTTTGCAGATTTTTGCTTGTCAAATCTAAACATTACACACACACCAACACACACCGACACACACACATTACGTTGGCTCAATCGAAAAACAAGAAAGAAAAAAACGTTACCTCCTCCCTATAGCTGTCTCATTTCTTATATGGGCAATATGTGCTTGACTTTTTGCGGGTTTTGTGGAAATAAACGCGCGTACCAAAAATAAATCCAAACATTACAAAAATAACTAAAGAAAATTGCTCAGCGAGAACAAGAAGAGGCAGCATCAAAGATCACTACGATGGATCTACCCGCTAGCTGTTGCTGCTGATGCTGCTTCTGTCTGATGAATAATCCCTGGTGATCTCTGATGCACATATACATATGTATATATTTAGTATATATTTAACGCGTGTGTGGTGGTTCCATTTGTGTAAGCAATAAGTTGTCGTTGTTGTTGTTCTTGTTGTTTTTTGTTGGTGTTGTTCTTGTATGTTGCTGACGCTGTTTGTTAGTTTTCAGTTTTTGTTTTGATTTGTTTGACCGCTGTGTGCGTTGACTGTTGCTCTTCCGCTTTTTCCCATATTCTCAATTGCTGCTATCTAACATAAATGTGTTTGTATCTTTCTTGCGGCCAAATCTATCTACACGAAAAAGTGCAAAGTTCAGGCTCCAAATTAAGTTTTTATACACCTGACTTTATTTCTAATTTGGCTACGCGCTACGAAATACAATTTCGAAATTTTTGCAACGTTTGGTGGAGACAATGTTGTGAATTTGCACAAGTATTGTGCAGTACTTGTTTGCGGCACTTTTGTAGTTTACGTTGTTGTCGCCTGTGCTTGCTGGTTCGATTTTATTTTTAAAGCACTTAAATTTTCGTTGTTTTTTTTTTAATTTGTTGGATGGTCTGATTATGTCACACCTAATGCTTAACAGTTGATTTAGGTTTTTTTTTTAATGTTTTTTAGTTTTAAATGTATTTTTTAGGCATTTATCTTTTGGTTTTGGTCAAAGCCAAATGCGTTTTCATTCGACATTCATGTGAAGTAATCGCTACATTTGTATTTCGATGATTTTCCCTATACTAAACACACATACACACACAGAGCACATACGGAACACACATGAAATTATAAACAAATTCGCGACAGCAGTAGCAACAGTCAGTGAGCCAGAGAGAGATAGTAGCAGGCGAAATGAAAAGGAGAGAGAGAAAGAGAGACAGAGCGAAAGAGAGGAGGCGCGTGTAGAACACGTACCGTTACACGTTAGCTAAAGGCCACAACAAACCGACGGGCGATGGGCAACGATACACAACCGACAAACGAAGACTTGAATCTGTTTCTGTTTCAGTTTCAGATTTGGAAAATGCTCAACAGACAAAAAAAAAGAAGAAAAGAAAAAACATCCCGAGCGAGAAGTAGATTTTTCATCTGTGGTATTTTTAATTTCCCCCAATGGCGACGGCGAAAAGCGCTTGCTGAGCAAATGGCAAACAGAGGCGCTAGGTGGAGCAGCTGCGCGCGCAACGCGATCAGCTGTCGACGGACAGGCGCAAAACACTGAACATCTCTCTAACCAGAGCGAGAGAGAGAGAGCGAGAGACTGAGGTGGACTGGGAGAGAGTGAGTATGTGTGATGGGGAGGCGGTGTAGGGCAGGCATCATGCGAACCATTCAAAGGGAGCGAGAGAAAGAGAGGGAG
Source organism: Drosophila basisetae (assembly GCA_035041595.1). Taxonomy (NCBI): domain Eukaryota; kingdom Metazoa; phylum Arthropoda; class Insecta; order Diptera; family Drosophilidae; genus Drosophila; species Drosophila basisetae. Next base: position 1,185,190 of record JAWNLB010000147.1, on the reverse strand, counting down.
GTAGAGAGAGTCGCTCTCATTTGTACACTCACTAGATAGTCAGCGTCATGATCGACAAAGTACTCCTCGACAATCCAATTGTCGCCGGCGTAACGATTGACGGGCATATCGCACAGTGCAACCAAATCGAATAGATTACGTTGCCGCTTTAATAGCAAGCAGGGGGTGACCTGCGCCTTATCGCCATCATCCTCGAACTCCTCGTCGCCGTTCCAGTTCTGCGCATTGTGGTTGTTGTCACTTGAAGTTGGCGCCGTCTCCTGCGCATGCCGCTTGAACTGCTGCTGCTCCAATTGCCGAAAGTACTGAATCTTGACGAGCGCGCTTCTCTACGCGACAGTGGAAAATTGTGTGCGCTCGAACCACTCAATTGCCGTCACAATGGCCACTGACTGCCGCCCGTCGTGAGTCAACATGTTAATGTCAAATGATCAATTGAACATAAAAAAAAAACGAGGACAGCCGCGGCATACCGAGGGCAGCCCAATTGATTCTGCAGATTATCTGTATCAAGCAACACCATGGGGAACCGACAAAATAAACGAATCTTAACTCTGCAAACACAATAGATGTTGCGGTTCAGATACATGTATTATTAGAGCGCCCTAGTTGATGTTTGAAACTTAAAAGCTTATTTGAGCTTCTTATCACATGCTCTCAATATTAAAAGAGTTATCAGCACCTTGAACTACTCGAAATTGTTGTGTTTAATAAAATTAAACACAGATACATTTGTTGACGAGTAGATTAAGTTTCCAATACATACAGAAAACAATTTCCTATTGAATTGCAGTTGATTTCATATCATTAGGCATATCGTCCAAATTATATAATGACCACATATATAACCCCAGCAAAAGAGTTTCAATTTATGTAGTTTTTTTTGTGGTATGGCAATTGATTGCAACAAGTTGGAAGTGGTACCACAAAGAGAGTTCAAATTGATTATATTTAGCCACTCACTTTCCTATGTCTGATTACAATTTAATCACAAAATAAGCACAGCGAAGCAAATGATAAGCCTCAAGTGATGCGTGAGTGCAATGGCTCTCAGAGAGCATCAACTAGAATATAGTGTACAAGTACAAGTACATCTATATTTGTGTTTTGCCTATGATTAAAAGTCAAAATAGAAAAGGCACTAAAAAGAAGCAGACTAAAAAGAAACAAACGTCACAAGGTACAGGTGAGTGCAATACAATCACGAGACATTGAAACAGTTCGTTTTTGGGCAGGTGGTGAAATGGATTTGATGATTATTGACAGCTTACAAGATAGTCGTTATCGTGATCTGCAAAATACTCGACCACAATCCAATCCTCCTCCGTGTACGGCATAAAGCGCAGCGATGAACACTCCAGCAACAGATCGCGATAATGATCGATGCGCCGTGGTGCCGGCAACTGACGCATTTTAATATAGCACGGAATTTGGGAGTTCTCAAACTGTTGGGCAGTCAGTTGGGACTTTTCCAAATAGCGCTTGAAAAACAGCATCACGTCGGGGCAGTGATTTGATAACTGATTGAAAAGCGCGACACACAAAAAAAATCACAAAAATTGGCAAGCATAGAGCTTATGCCAGATGCTAAAGAAATACATCGATATTGTGTATACTAAGAAAACTTGATCGATTTCACTTATATAGTGAGCAAATTGACAAGCTTTTATGCTTATGAAAATTGACTCATTTTCCTTTTACCATAATTGTTTTCCTTTTTTTTTTTTTTTTTTGTATTGATTTCGTGTGTGATAATTTCATTGTTGTTGATTGGTCAGCGTAAATCGTTCGTTTTGTTTCGATTGAGGTATATTTAGAAAATGAAAAGTTTTTACCTTAGCTTGCGATTGGCGATTGGTGCGCCCGCTGTCGCGCTCATCCTTGGGCCGATCGCGATGACGGCGCCGTGAGCTCGAGTGTGAGGCCTCATCCCTGTAACGGTACTTGTGCTGCCGCCGCCCAGTTGCAGGCGATTTACGATGCGAGCGCTTCGAACGCTCCTTGCGGCGTCGCGAAGACGAGAGGCTGTCATCAAAACTATAAGCCGAAAAATAAAAACAGAGACAGAGACAGAGAGAGAGAGAGAGTTGAATTAATAAACGAGTTCAACAGATTACCAATTACTTAATACTTTATGTTTGTATGTATGCATGCATGTACATTGATATCCGACAGACAACAGATGAATGGCCGTCCTTGACGTAACGCCCAGCCAAAACTGTCGAATTATTTGCCACATGCACAGCGCAAAATGTGGCCAGCCAAGAGAATTGGACAGTAAATGGAGTCGAGACATGGAAAGCTACTTAACAGCACTAAGCTGACTGTTTGCTGTCTTGTCCCCCTCCCGTCGGGTTCTTGGGCCAGACCCGGTGAGCGAACCTCTGTCGGTGTGTGTGTGTGAGTTGGCGAGTATGCGAATTTGCGTTACCAATCAAGTTAATCAACTTGGCCGGATGGCTGGTTGGTTGGCTGTCTGCCCACCAGTAAGCAACATGCCTTTGAGACTACGTCGAAAGACTGAAAAGCCAAGTGGCAAGGCCTATGACACGACACACAAATCCCCAATAGAAAAAAAAACAGATTAAAGTACTAAGCTTAACCCCAAAGGCAAACAGGCAGCAGAGGCAACGAAATGCGAGGCCAGAAACTGTGTCAATAACAGCAACGGTAGCCATATTACATCAATGGAACTCTCACACACAAACACACACACACACTCGTAAGTACACATAGCGAAACCGATATCGACACGCCCAAGCGAGCTCTCCGCATGCGGGTGGGCAGACGGCAGTTAAGTCAGTGGCCGCCATGCAGCCCAAGATCTTGGCATGAATCACAAGACCGATCTGATACGATCTGATATCCAAGCGGCGATAACTGACCTAGGCAGGCGCTGCCGCCAAGAAGTGAAGACAAGATCGTATGCTAATAAGGTAAACATACAGCTATAACAGCTGCTCTCAAGAGTTTATATAACTTTTTTTAGATACAATCAAATTATGACAACAAAAAATTATTTGATTTGGGTTTCGGCTTATATGCGCCCACATGTGCTAGCAAGAGCGCCTCTAAATTTGGTCACAAAAATTATGAGAACGCAACGAAGCTGAAAGTGACTTTGACTACAAGTACGTTACACTCTCGCACACACTCACATATATACTAACACACACACACACACACAAATACACATGTAATCGCATAGATACATAAAAAAAATAAAATAAAAGCTAAAAAAAAATTCAACGCCTGCGCTTACTTCAAGTCAGCTTGAGCAACCGTCAAGAAGTCAGCGCCCGGTTTTGTATGTAGGTTCAAATCTCTTGGCTTTTTGGCTCTCGGCCAACATCCGCTGAATAACAAAAGATCTTTGCTTAGCGTCTGGTCGCAGCAGCACCAGCAGAAGCAAACGCCTCTTATATGGCTATGCGGTAGTTAATAAGAGCAATATTCAATCGAGAGTAGCTCAATAAGTATTCGGCACTTCAATACTACACATTCATTTTGCAATTAGTAGTAAATATACTATATTACAAATAAGCAAATCGATTTTTACCAGCTGCTGCCCGCTGCTTTGTTAACAGATTGTTACTTGTAGTTAACAGACCGCTGTTAAGCATGTTGTAATTGTGATCAGGTTTGAGAACTCAACCAATTTTGAAACTAACAGTTATGTTCACAAACTGCTGTTAATTTCTTCATCTTTCTGTTCGGCTTATTCTCGATCTACCCCCGTTAAAGCCGCTTTGCCAAACATATTCCGGAGCATTGTATTTCTGGTCTGGATTTTGAATAATGACGCGGCGCGTGCAAATAAGAGCAACATTTATGGCAAGCTCTAATTGGATATTAATGATGATAAGCTCGGTCTTGGCCATGCCAAACTGTTCACACTTGCAACACACGAAACCCAATCCAAGCCTCATTAAGTAGCTGCCCGACTTGGGTGGTGTTGTCTAAGATAATTGCTAAGTCAACTGAATTTTACCTATACATTTGTGAACACACTTCAAATACAAAAAAGAAAAAAAATCATATGAAACGAGTTCAATGGTGAGAAATACTCATAAAACTGTAAACGATCGAAGATACTCAGATACGAAGAAAATCAGAAGAAGTGCTTTATATCAGATAAGATAAGATAAAACAGTTACACTGCTAACACAATATAGTTGCTATGTACGCAGAATTCTAAAAGATATATCAATAAAATAGACTCGTATCATTTGCTGCTCAGTTTTCACATGCTATGCGAGTATTTTTATTGGCAGCAACGCGATCAGTGACCCATTTATCAATGTTAAACAGCATTATGCCTATTTATGATTTTGCATAAGAAGTTATGGCATTCTATTGGAAATTTGATAAGATATGTCTCGTTCAGTTTAATGATGCAATAATATTGAGCAATATCCGATTGTCTGTCGCACCTATATATATAAATATATGTAGTCCCGTATTTCCTCAGAACCTTGGGTAAGTGTAACCGGTTCAAAGACATTGATTTCTAAGGTTGTTTTTTCGCAATTAGCTGCGAGTTTTCACAAGCTGTGCCCAGCCCCTTTTCCAGGTTATCGTAAAATGTACTTATGAAGACATACCATATACTTGTTATTTGCATGGCATCAATAGCCAACCGTCTGACCAGATTTCTTGTGGCCTTGACCGATTGTTTTATGTACTTAATTAACTTTTTTTTTCTTTTTTTTTATGCAGCGAAACCAATTGACTTAAACAATCATCGCAATTATACATGCTCATAACGACGACTCTGCTTGACCAAGTTCACGAATAAATTGTGCACATGGCCAAGCAAATGCAGACTACCAATTTTGAACTTGGGATATGACAAATTTGTAAAGATTGTCAGATGAACGAGATAAATCAATCTTGCACTTTAAGCAACTGCCAAATCGTTTTGAATGCGCTAAGAAGACTTTTTCGATCGAGACCTGTGAGAATTGTTTCTTTGAGTTATGAAATTAATCATTCGAAAACCGGTTATTCATACGATTTACATAGAGCAAAACCAACAGCCACACAGCTGAGTGCTGAGACACTTTAAGCCCACCAGCAGCTGCCGACAAACATTTGCTGAGTTGCGAGAAATTTATATGTGCTGACCCTGAAAATGCCATAAATACATTAAGCAAACGCATACCGTACAAATGTTGTACCCACTGCTCTGTCCCGCCAGCCACAAAAAAGCCAACAAACAAATGCATAATAAAAAGCGTTAATAATTTGTTATTATTGTTCGATTTGGTGCTTCCATTGAACTGTGAACGCATGCGTCACTGTGACTTATGCGGCGTAAAAATCAAGAAATATATGAGAGGAAAAAACCAATAGCTATTCATAGGAATGGTAACAAAAACACACATACACGCCATCAATTGCAATTATACAGAAAAAAAATTGTACAACATACATAAATTAGCTTGTTAGAGTCGTATCGATATCGTTTACACTTTTCCAACGTCACAATTATAATAGTTGATGCTATCAGTAACTAAAGACAGACAACCCTTAGTTTAATTGCTTGAATTTTCAACGTTCAACCATTAATTATTATTTGCTTTGTATACTTCTATAGATTTTTTTTAGAACGGAGCGCATAGATAATTAAGCAGCCCTGGCGGTTTGGCAAAACTTAAATAACTTTTAAGAATCTTTTTAAACGTATGTTTTTTCTGCTTCATTTTATACAAATTGATTAAAGTAGAGGTCAGTATTTTTTAAGTAAAACATAATGAGAAACCGGAATTTTTGGCGTATGTCGTTGGGCTAAAAGCAAATGCGATGACAACTGTTGCCAATGTTGGTGTGTTGTTGTTGTGGCCATAAATGACAAATCCAAGTGCCGTTACACACAATAAAGTAAAAATAACAAGAAATATTTAAAGAAAAAGAGTTGATGCAAAGAATGAATATTATAATAAATAAATGTGAAATCGTGTTGGTCGCATGAGTAACGGCATTATGTAAATCAAACAAGGCGGCGAAGCGAGGCGAAACGAGGGCGTCGCGGCGAGCCTTTGAATTTGCCCAACGCCCAAGGTCAATGGTTGCGTCTGCGCAAACAGCAAGCAATGACAGCAAAAGCGATCAAACAAATTGCGAGCACTGCAAATAAAGCAGCACAAAGAAAGAGAGAGAAAGAGAGAAACATGGAGAGAGAGAGAGCGAGTGAGATGCAGACATATGGCAACTGTCAAGTGGTTGTTGCTTTGTGCGTCAGGGGCAGCCGCTTAGCTCGATCATGTCCAGGAGCAAAAGTGCGCTGAGTCAGAGTCAGCCAAGTTGATCGTCGTCGGTCGTCTGTCAGTTATGCAGTCGTTCATTATTCAAGCAGAGATCGGATCGTACGCGTTTGCGTGGTTCAATGAACGTAATGTAATGTATACTCTATACACATTTTGTACAACAACACCTCAACTCACTCCATATGCTTAACAATGTACACAACAGCCAGCCAGACAGCCAGCCAGCCAGACAGGCCGATGCCGGCCATTACAGTTAACAAAAACAAACAAACAGTTAGCCAAAATCAACCAGCAAAAAAAAAAAAATAAAGCATAACAAAATTTGGCAAATGGCGGCTGCTGCCCTCAGTTTTCAGTCGTTAGCTCGATCAACATTAACACAAAACAACATCTCGAAAAAGGAAGTAATGAAATTTTATGAAATTTTATTCGATATTGCATTCATAATATTATTGTTATTATTATTTTCGTTTTTGTTATTGTAGTCAATCACCTTTTGGCTGGCTGAATACATTTATAGGAAGTCAATAAAACCAATATAAATCATTTCGCATAAGCAACAACATTTCTCCAACATTTGCGGTTTAAACAGCGATTCTATATGAAGGGGAGAGGTGGCGAGGGTAGGCGAGGCCTGAGGGGCAGACACACTAAAACGTTGCATGTGTAAATTTTCGGCCTGCCTTGCAGTTGTCGGAACTGCTCGAGAATAGTGAGCTCAAAAGTCAAGACAGCATCAAGTCAACTTCATTGTTCTTGTTGTTGCTGTTGCTTTAGTTGTTTGTTTTGTTGTTGTTGCGGTTGGTGCTGCTGCTGCCGGCGGTAGTTGCTTCGATTATGAGCGTATATGGACTACGGAGACAAGTCCGGTTTGTTTTGGAGCGTGATAAACGTCAGATAAACGAGCCCGAGCTCGGAGACCGAGAGCAAAACAGAAGCACAAAATGGTACACAAAGCAACTGAAACAAAAGCCATGACTACGGCATAGCTGAAGTATTTGAGCCCCTCCCAAGACTATATTCTTTTAATCCCCCTCCCCATCGGTGGCGGGGGTAAACCGAAGCAGTGAAAACATAGCGACCCGGGACGACTGCTGACATAATTGCAGGCCAAATATTTGAAATGCGAGTCAACAACACAAAAGGATTATAGTCCCAAGTAACGAAAGCAGTTCAGGAACATTTTTGTTTACTATTTTATTTAGAAATATATTCCAATATTTATCTAAACTTCAACTGAAATATAATAGAAGAGTATGTAAACTTCGCAAGAAAAAGTCAATATCTTTTTTTCATTATGAACTAGATAAATATTACTTGAATGATGCTAAGCGTCATAAATAGTTAGCCTAATTTGAGAATGTTAGACTGATTGATGAATGAATTAATATAACCAGAATTTAAATCAGAGAGAACAATTTTTATGGTATGCTAATCGCTATAGCACCCAATTTTCAATGCTCAGTTCTATGGAACCGATTTGATATTGTTTTCGGAGAATGCTTTCGACAAAATGTTGATATCATATGCAATATTTTATGTGGCTGAAGTGAGAGAATATATGATAAAAATACTTGCAAGAACCCATATATATGGCAACTATATATAAGATATAACAGTTCTGAAGCAAGCTTTATGTAAATCAGATTTCTCTTCAATTTCGTGAAAGAAATATTTGAATAGGAAATAAAGCCTAAAACCAACAAAAATTGCTGCAACCCTTACAACATACAGAGCGTTGTCAGCATCTGATCGACTAGCTACGAATCTTGTATTCGTAATGAGGCCACCGAATATTGAACTGACCAAACCGATCGTTGAAGTGTGCCACTCCAGGCAGAGACTCGTGAAAGGCGAAGAGCTGCGCCGGCGGCACGTAGAACATTAAAACGCTTTTAAGCACTGGTCAAAACGTACCGTTGAAAAGCGGCGCTTAGTTTGCTTAATGAGCTGAGCGACGTTCCTTAAGTATTATAAGTAGGGGCGGCAGGCTTGACCAAATTTGGCATACAGAGAGATCTTGAACGGACCGAAACCGTAGAATGAACGACGCGCTGTTGTCAACAAATGTGAGGAACGACTTAAGTTTTAAGTGCCGACAGAACGCTTAGTCAGCAGCAGCAAAAACCAGCCAGCCACTGGCACTTGAGTCTATCTATCTATCTTCTGTTTCCGCATGCTAAAGCTGAAGTTTATGCTGCTGTTGCTGCCGGTGATGATTTTAAGAGATACTTACTTATACTCACACGTCGTGGACCCCAAGTGCTCGGACCGACGTCGCGTTTGCTGCTGTTGATGTCTACTGTGCCTGAGATTGCTGTTGTTATTGCTGCAGTTGTTGTTGCTGTCAGCGGCAGCTGGCAGCAATACGCGGTCGGGATAGAGCGGCTTGGGTGCCCACGATGCTGCGGCCACATAAATGTCCGTTCGAGGCGTTGGCGGCGTTTGCGGTTCGGGTGTGCCCGCCGCATAGCTGTAGTAACCATCCTCGGGCTCATCCACCACCGAGAGTCGATGCTTCGTCATCGTCATCGTTGTCGTTGTATTTTTCGCATCATCGCTATAGAGGTACTCGTGCATGGAGCGCGCATATTTGGCGCTCTTGCGTCGCTGCTGGGCTGGAGTGGAGTGGAGTGGAGCAGCACCATTGTGACTAGTAGTGGGGGGTCGATGGCACAGCTCGTTGTGATCGGGCGAGGCGCGTATCCAGGAGCTGGCCGGCACATATTGTCGCTGCTGCTTGTGGCTGTGCACCACCTTCGAGAAGTCCACATAGAGGGCCTCATCTGTGGCCGGTTTGCGCTGGAACTCATCGTCATCTTCGTCCTGGGGTGTTGTGGTTTGCGCACCCACCGAACTGTAGAAACTGTAATTGCTTGAGGATTGCGAATAGGATCGATTGCGGTGGCCATAGAACTCATCCTCAAAGGGCAATCCTTGTGGAAACTTCTTGGAGAAGGCCTTCTTCAATTTCGGCGAATCATGCGAATCGCTCGAACCCGTCGAGTAGCCACCGCCCTCAGCTGGCGCGGCACGCTGTCTAAGACTAAGCTTGGGCGTTGCCGGCAGCTGTCGTCGCTGCGCCAACGGTGTGGCTTTCCCAGCTATGAGATCATTGGGTTGCTTGCGCTGTTGCTGCTGCTGAGGCTGTTGTGGCGGCAACGGCGCTGGATAATTCTTGCTGGAGCGCTGTGTATTCCGCGTTGTCGTCGTCGTCGGACAGTTCTCCTTGGCGCAACGGCCATTTGTGGCCTGATATGCGCGTTTCTGTGAGGGATTGGCAGCCGGCGCTTGCTGTGTTGCCGTTGCCGGATTCTGTTTCCTAGATTGCAGCAGCTGATTTGCAGGTGGCGCTGGTGCTCGAGGTTTGCCATAACGAGAACTGGTTGCGTTGCTGGCACAGGTGTTCTCAATGCGCCTGATCAGTTTGGGTGTTAATGGTTTAACGTTCCGTTGTTGCTGCTGCTGATGTGGCGACAAGTGTGTCTCTGGCAATCTGTGACGACTGCTGCTGCAGTAGCTGCTGCGCCAGGGCTGCTGTCGACTAAAACCGTTCGTAATGCCCAACTGCTGCTGCTGATTGAGCGAGGACGATGATGATGAGCAGGTGGAGCTCGAGGCTGCATTGTGTTTACCATTGCTGTTGCCAGCTGTTGCTGCTGTCCTTGTTGCTGTTGCTGTTCTTGCTGTTGTTCTATTGGCACCATTGCTGCTTAGAGGTTGTCCAGCGTTGCCACTTGTGCTGCTGTTGTTGTTGTTGCTGCTGCTATTGTTGTAGCCACAACTGCCACGAGGCACTCGAAAGGAGCTATACGGACGGAAGCCGTTAGCATATTGCTGTCCCACGATGGGCATTTTGTTAGCTTGTTCGTTTTGCTTGTTGTCGTCGTTGTTGTTAATAAAAATCGTTGTTGTTTCTTTTTGACGCTGCTGTTTCTGGCATTGACAAACGTTGCTGCTATTGTTGTTGTTGTTGGCGTTAAAATTTAAACGTTTGAATCTCATTTACTTTAAACGCGAGCGCGAAATTTTAATTCTGTTCATCTATTTTTCTTTATCTTTGTATCTGCAACATTATTAAGATGCCGCAATTTATTTCAATTGAATTCTCAATGCTGTGCACGCACACACACATATACACACACACACATACACACACACGCTAAGCCGCCAAACCCAAACCCAAGCCCCGCACCATCCAACTATTAACTCATTTCATTTCAATAAATTATCGGGCAGTTTTTTTTTTCTTTTTGTTTTCTGTGTAATTAACACGTTCTCATTGGCTTATGAATTTTGTTCGTGTCAGTTAGTTTAGAGCGCAACCTGCCACCCCATCGCACCCCAATCACCCCGTCGAGCACAAATGCTGAGCTGTGCCCCACGATTGCATTTGTGCGACTTCTTGGCTTGGCCGCATTTGTTGCTGTTGTTTTGTTGCACACATGTCAACCAACGTTGCAAAAATTTAATTAGCTGTGAAACTAACCCTGAACCTAGCCGCGATTTTGCCTATCCACTAAACGCGTCAGCAGAAAACACAAAAAAAAAACCAACAAATATAACAAATCCAATTGACAAGTTCATTGATAGGACGACGACAACGTCAAGACCAACCAGTTGGTTTGGCTTTATGGCTTTATGCAATTTATAAAACTTTGGTAGAAAGTGGCAAGCGCAGCAAGCTACAGCTATACACAACAGGTCCTCTCCACCGAGACCAGTTTTCACAATTTTTACTCTTTTATTTATTTTATTTTTTTTTCACCTGATTCGAGAAAAGGAAACGCAAACGGGTCAACAAAAGTTGAACCAACTGACAACTTGTTGCGGCAGCTACATCTACAGCTGCTGCCGTCTGCTGCTGTTGTTGTTTTGATTGTTGTTAACTTGGCTAATGACTCAAGTGACGACAGCAAACGAACCGTGAGTAATGCAAAGAGACTGCGTAAATCGGAAATGCGTGGAAATCCCTTTTGCAACCAGTCGCTATCACCATGTCCGCTTACGATAAGAACAGCAACACTTTTAATATACACAATCAGTATATATTTTTGTACGTATTAATTTGGTTGGCGTCTAAACGGCGTCTTCGTCATATCTTATCGAAACGCTAGTCAACCCATCCAAGTGTGTTTGGCAAACAGCATTGAAAAGAATTATGAATTTATATATTATAATTTATATATTATGAATTAGAAATTGCTCAACGGAAAACCAGAAACACGTTGTTCATTTACAGGATGCATTAAACAAAAGTTGTCATTGTTGTTTTTGTACTTGCTATTGTTGTTGTAGCTAATTCAATATGCACTAAACACACACACACACACACACACACAAATAGCACACTTGTCAGCTGCATTTGTTGAAAATTATAAACACACAATTTTGTATTCTATTTTTTACATTTCTTTTATAAAGGCGCACTTGGTTGTCGTTTGTTTGTTGTATTTATTGTTGCTGCTAATGTTGAGGCTGCACGGCGGCGTCGTCCGAAGCCAGCACCTCCATTCGCTTGCAAGTTGTCGTTGCGACTGAGCTTTCGTGCGACAAGTCCGCAGCGAACAAGTGTCGGTTGTCGCGGTTGCTTGCTTGCTCGCTGCTAGTGCTGCCGCTGCTGCTGCTAAGACATCGACGCCGTCGACTCTGCTGCGCACACATTTCCAGTTTACAGTTGGATCTTACCCAACGGCAGCCAAGCCAAATCGCCGCATGCTGAATTCGCCGCGGCGCGTACACTGTGCGTGTGCGCCCAATTGACAGCTCGCACACACACACACACACACACTCACTCGCACAGAACGAATACATTTAAACAATTGAAATTGTAAATATATTTAAACAATCAACATCACAAAAATTCAATAAATAGCGGAAATGCTGCAGCAACATTTTGACACTTGAATATAATTTATATACCCTGTAACTCAAAATGGGCAGACAGTGTATAATTTAGTAGTCCAAAAAACGTGAAGAAAAAATCTTTAATTTTCCTCAGAATTCATATACTTGGAATGAATAAAGCTTTCTTTGTCTTTGCGAACAAAATAAAGTATTTCAGATACTTAGTCATACGAGTATATCCATAAAATATATATAAACTGTAAAAGCATCGATTAACATTTTCTTGTTCCTTACATTTTTTGGTTGTCATGTTTTTTAAAAACGATATACTGCATTCAATATTGATTCCCTTATAGTTTAACCATAATATTAACAATGTTTAGGTTGATTTATGCCATGTATCGAACGGTATTTCAATTTTGAATTGTCTGCTGAATGGTTGGACATTTCTTTTAATATTTAGACAGTAGTTGTTTTTCGACGGGTTTTTCTTTTCTTTGATTGTTGGTTAGCTGATTTTTTTGTTGACACTTCCGCGTTGCAAGGTGTCGGATGAGTAATGAGGCAAATGAGACAAACCGCCGCTTGAGCAATTAATCTGGTGGTACTGGTAAACACTTGGCAAGCGGGTTTTTAATGCTAAATGAAAAGGTTAATAAACAAGGCGACAGTTGCGCATGAATTCCAGAAGTTTACGACAAAGAAAGCGGCACTGCTGGTGCTGCTGCTAGTGGCAAATAAAATTGCAAAACGCGACACTGATTAAGCCAAACTCAGCCAAGATATGTCAACGGGGGGGAGCAGACAGCAGATGCTGCGGCCGTGGTTGAGGCCATGCCTAAAAAGGCCAGGCCAAGTTTATAAAATAAAAAACAATAACAATAATAAATGCGACAACGTCGCGCCTCAATTGTCGCTGTCTGCGTTGACTTGAGTAATATGCAAATATGTTTTAAATACGCAAGCAAATAAATTAAATCAACTGCAACAAGCAAGGAAATGCAACGGGGCAGGACTCACTGACGCCTACACACTGATCAGATGAGATGCCAGAGCTGAAGCGGGTTAATTACAGTTGGCAGCTGGCAGTTGGCACAAAGAAATCACTACATAAATCTACAGTAAGCTGACTAAGGAGACTGCCTGCGAATGACTCGCCTGCCACCAATCTCAACTTGTGACACTTACAGGAACGAACAAGCCAGCCGATTTCACCTGCCTTATATGGCCCAAAATGTTACTGAGACTACTTGACTTGGCTGCTACGTGCATTTTACTGCCGCATTGGCAAATTAAAGAAAATTCCATTTAAAAGCCATTGCTCAGCAATGTAAAGTCGACAGGAGACACCGCGTGGGCAGGACACCAGATCTCTCTCGATGATGATACATATAATACAAAGCGAAATTCCCATTTGGGTTTTCTTTGTCTAATCTTTGCAAATCATTCAAGCATCAGTATCTTAACATATTCATAAGAGTACAAACGACATTACGATCCTTGAGCTAAAATTCATTGTGTGAACAGCTTACATAAGATTTAGGTCATATTAATTTGGAAAACATTCAATTTTGTGAAAACAAAGTTTTTCAGCTTGCAACAGTCCTTAACAGAGTCAAATTTAAATTTTAGCAACACGAAATGATTTAAGAATTCAGTTTGATTTCAGATACAATCGGTTTTTTCAGTTTGAATAAGACAGACATTCAGTAATTATGAAATGCTATAGATAACGCTAAGAAATTGTTGAATTTTGTGTTACTCACGTCGGCTCCTTGGATATATGGGATGTGTTTTTTGCATCAATCTCATGCCTCCGACGCTTTGCTGCCGATCTGGTTTGATGTGTTTTGGTTATGCGCGGACTATTTATAGAGACAAAATTTCACCGTTATAATAATGCAACAAATAATGAGAATGAGTTGTTCTTGTGGGCACATATGCATATGCATCAATATTCATTGAGCAATACTTGCCCCGGGATGCATATGCATAAGCAAACGCAAACACATACACACATATACGTATAAAGACATATGTGTATATTGTATAAGAAAATAAAACTTACGGCGAAGGCGCTTCAGCTAAGGGTGGCGATAGATCACCAGTATCTAGTCGTCTACGTTTGTCTCGTGTGCCGGCTGATGAGCGATCCCTCGAGTGATGGCGTCGTCTAGTTCGTGGCATCTGTAAATTTACATAAAAATCCTTTTATATATATGCATATATATTTCTCACATACGACAAATATTTGTTTGTACAAACACAAACACACACACGGACACACACAAAAATACGTTGTGCCTACGTCACACGCTCAGCTCAGGTGAAGAGCTAAAATATTTGCTTAAACCTCAGTCAAAGGTGAGTATCACTGTCCGTGTGTGTGTATGTGCATGTGTGTCTGTGCGTGTGTGAGTCTGTTTCAATTGCAATGATGTGATGCACGCGTGTAAGTGTATATGTTATGTGTGTGTGGGCTTTACTTTTGCCTGTACTTTGAGCAAAGAGGAGCAGAGGGAACATGCTGAGCATACCTTTAACGCTTGATTTTCAGTTCAATTTTTTTTCGATTATGGAGCACACTAAACTTGTTCTGCTGTTGCAGCAAAAAAACAAAAAGCAGCGCGAAAATTGATTTTTGTATGTATTTGTATTTTGTTGTTGCTGGCTCCACAAAGCGTCAGTCGAATTTACGCAGCTGCCCGTTTTGCTTGTAGGACACTTTTGGCACGCATGTGTTAAATGCAGAGTCACAATTACAGACACTAGCTTAATTTTAAACTGTTCTTTAGGCTCAAAAATACTCCAAATCCCTTTAATGTTAAGATTTTCTTTTTATGACAATCGTGTTTTTTCTACACATATTTCACGTCACTTTCGTGAAATTCACCACGTCTGCTGAGTGCTACCATCTTGTCGTCGCAAATTATCGAGCTGCCAACTTGCTATAAAAAAAACAATTACACCCAAACGATAAAATTGTGTTTATATATATAGCATATGTCATATATGCTTATCAGGCGGGATTTGTTTGAATGTGTATATATACATTTGTATGTACGATAAATTTAAGTATTCTTTTTAGTTAATTGCATTTGTAAGAAAATTATGCTGAGATGTGGCAACATATCAAACAGCAGCAGCTGTTTGTCTCTGTTTTACTCGGCTGAGTTTTTTCTGAGCAGTGCGGATATCGCCTGAGCCAGCATTAGGTAGCCGCAACGGCTTTCAGACACGCCGATACACACAAGCACAAAACACACACACGCGCACACACACACATGCGCACATGTTTATTATGCTTTCTCAGATATGGCGAAAGAAAATCACAAATTTCAGTGTTTTTGTGCTTGTAATTATCTTACCTCTTCCTCTTTTTGCGTGTGTGTTGTTGTTGATGTCGGTGGCGCTGGTAGTGCTAAAAGCGGCAATAGAGTCGAATTTAACCGACTCCACAGTCCACCAATTACCCGATTTAGCAAATGCCAAGTATATGTGTTTTGTGATGTTTTCGAGGTCATTAGTGGTAGGCAAATTGCACTAGATCCTTTTATTGTTTAACTACTGTACTTTTTGGCGCTATTTACCGCTAATTGTGACTATTTGGGGCAGGCATCTTAATAACATTTTACAAATGTTTGGAATATTTGTAAAGGCTCGATTCTAACGAATTGTAAATTTGTTTATGGAACAATGAAGCACAGCAAGTTGAGTTGTAACTGATACGTTTAGAAAAAAATTGAATTACAAGCAAGCCAAGCGGGTCAGCAGCTGATGTACTCTGCTTCTTGCCGCACAATGTTGCCACACAAATGCCTGACAACGACCAGTGTTGGTAAGTCATTGTACCCAATTGTGGAGTTGCCACGCCGTTGGGTTTTGAAAACTCATCAGCTGTCATGCAGTGTGCGCGCGCGCGCTTTTTGCTTGTTGGCGCCCAACGAAAATACTGGCTATTCAATTGCATAACAATGCTCTGTATAACGATATCGTTATCGTGCCTCGCATCCTCAGTCAGATATTGACGTGCTTACGCCAACGTGCGCTGCAACGCCTGCCTCCCGCCTTGTAGTGTGCTCCGTGTCCGCAAAATTAGGAAAATTGAACTATAAATTATTCACGAAGAAATCAACACTTGCGCGCGTCAATAATGGCTAAATAATTAATTGCGGGCTTTTGCGGAGCGGAATGCGGCGTCTACGTCAGAACCGTTGTAGCCACAAACATAGTCAAAGTTCATAGCAGCAGCTTCTAAAGTTATCCAAAACGTGTTCACACCGCCCCCCAGCCACCCAACCTTCCTATTCGCTTCCACAAAAAAAAAATAAAAAAATAAATAAATAAAAAATATATTTATATATATATACATATAATATATCACAACGAAGTTTTTTGCTGCCGCATGCAATTAAGTTTTTTTTCTTGCTTCTTGGCCATTTTGTTGCCTTGCTAAATTGCACCGTACAACAGAGTTAACAATTGCGAATGTCAGAAGTAAGTATAGCTTATCGATTTTTACTCAAGCGGCATAGGCCTGGCCTCTGCCAAGTCGCGTGATTCACAATAAATATTTCACTTTCGGCTAACCTACCAAAAACTGGCCTCTGCCTGCAAAAAAAAAAACACTCACCCGCACATACATTTGTCTATATTGTGTGTGTATGTATTTCTGTGTGTGTGTGTGTGTGGTCGAAATACCCCCGCAATCTTTTTTTGGGTCACGAGGCATCGCGTGTGTGTGTGTGTTGACATTGTCCTGGTCTCATTTTTCGTACGTAAGCACGTGCTTTTTCGGCACAGGACAAACGAGGCGTATACGTAACACGTAAAAGGTCGATTGTGTACGTGCGTGTGTGTGTGAGTGCTAATATGTGTGTGTGGGTCTCTGTGTGTGTGTCTCTGTGTGTGTGTGTGTGTCTGTGTGTGTGTGTGCCTCTGTGTGTGTGTGTGTGTGTGTGTGTGCTCTGTGTGTGTATGTGTGTGTGTATGTGTGTGTATGTTGGGGACAAGCGTTTTTATAGCATTGCGCCCTGGTTTATAATTCATGACTCGTGACTTTTGATTTCAGTTGCTGTTGCCGCCAATTTAAGTGTCTCCCGCTCCCAGTCTCCCCCAACTAGTGTGCGCTTATCCTTAAGGAGATGGACACTGCTGCCGCCGCTGCCGCTGCCGTTGTCGTTGATCTGAGCGCCGAGGCCGCCAAATCGACGGCCAGCAAGCTAATCAGCAAGTCCAAGCTAAAGCCGCTGCCACAGCCATTAACGTACGCAGCAGCCGCTGTTGTTGCTGCAACTGCAACAAGCACTGAAATTGCCAACTGTCTGGGCAGCAACGTGGAGTCCATGCTGGCAACGCCGCCACCAACGCCGGCGCGCACATTGCACGGCGCGCACGGAAACTGCAATGAGACGGTGGACGGCATCAATATCAACATCACCAGATCCAACTCCAGCGACTCTCATGCGATGAAGCTGCTCAAAGACGCAGCTGGTGGGGATTGCGGGCATTCAGAGTGTATATTAGCACCAGCATTAGAGCCACTGATTTCCACAACAACATTAACGTCTTCCACGAACGCTTCCACAACACCAACGTCTGCCTTGCTTACAGCACCATTAACAGCAACAACAACAGCCACAACAACAACGACATCAACTGCAACAACAACAACAACAATAAATGCACTAACAACAGCAACGGGAACTGCAGCTGGAACTGCTGCAGCAGCTGCAGCAACAACAACAACGACTGGCACGAATGGCTCGAGCGGCACAACAGCAAGGAGCACAGTGGCCGAATTGGATGAGCTTCTCCACTGGCAGGATATGCCAAAATATTTACAATTTAATCCATATGTCCTCAAGGGTTACCGTCCGCTGCAGACATTCAAGGGCTGCCTGCTCAGTCTCTTCTATTGGCACAACGAGACCATCAACATACTGACGCACGGTGAGTGTTTCCAAATCCGGCAATTTCTTCTTCTCTTCGCCATTTCGGTTGCTTATTTCTGTTTATCGATCCGTTTCAATGGCATTAACAATCACGTTCAAAGCCAAGTGCAAGCGCATCAATGTATGCGCGTCTTATGCCCATAAATAGTTTTGTTTGTTTCGACCTTTCCTACGCCACAAAGAGGGGTGGGTTCGGGGGGGAAAGGGATGTCTAAATTTGACTTATGTGTGTCTGTGTGTGTGACACATTCCATTGCAAATTGTGTTGTCTTTCAACTTGTAGTCAAAGGAATTAACTAGAACAATGTTTGAATAACTTAGTCCCATCGAAAGGTGATGCAGTAACACAGCATGCCTTAAATTCTAAGTGATTAAATGACAATGAAATACATTTTCTGCTAAGTGTACATTTTGTAATTTTGAGTAAAAATTATCTAATTGGTTGATAATTAATAAACGTATATTTTCAGTCGTTTGCTCCTTTAAGGATGTATGATATAATGTTAGTGGTATGATAGTTAGCTTTCTGAGCTGTTACTGCAATAAGTTGCACTACTTATATACACTAGAAAAATTGCACTTTTTGACGATTTCGTGTGATAACTTTGTCAAAAGTTTTATAAGCCCTAGATGAACTCTGACTCCTTATTTGGAGCCTAAATTGTTGGTTGAAATTCGTCTTCCCCCTAGAAAAAAAAAACCGTGAATATTGTCGACCAGTTTTAAAAATATCCAATTTTTATATTTTGACAACCGTGTTCTGAAAGCTTATAAAAAAAAAACATTAAGCCTAATTATGCATGTTCTTGAAAATTTGTTTATCACAGATACAATAAAAGTGTATCTATTATTTTGTCTATAATAATAATTTCGAAGAGAAAAAGTTAATATATCATACATTTCCTTGGGGGATTCATGCGCGTGCCGACTGCACACTGGAACTCCTTGGCGAATTCATCGAAATTCGAGAGAGGCCCGATCACACGGAATTCGCCGGGCATGTGAAGGTCCGTGGATACCTGTAGATTGCGTACACGTGCATGGGCATCGTTGCACCAGATTTGTGCATAGCTAATGAAGAACAGCTGCATTTTGGTGTAGTTCAGTGTGGGCAGCTTCTCCCTCAATAGCTGCTTCCGCCCCTCCACCGTCCGCTCCTGGTCGTCCTGCAGGTCGCTGTAAGCGGCATAGGCCAATCGCATGCCACCATTATCCGCAATGTTCTCCGATTGTGCCGTCGTCTTGGGCAGCCGGATGCCGTGGTATGTGTATTTACTGTATTGATTCGTAAAGCAGCGCTGTCGGTCCACAAAGTAACTTTCGGACTGTGCGTCCCACCAGTCATTCACATTTCCACGTGCATCAAACTTTCGGCCGGAATCGTCAAAGCCGTGTATTAGCTCATGGCCAATTAGCGAGGCCAGCGTGCCAAACTTGATGGCATTGGGATAGCTGTCGGCCCAGAGATAATATGGTTGCAGCAATGACACCGGCACCCTAATGGTATTCTCCACCAAAATGTTTGCCGGCGTATAGCTAAGTAGATCTCCCGCTTCCAGAGGCTTGACTGGCTGGTGCAGCTGCTCTCGCTCCTGCCTGGCACCCAGTATGCGTGTCTGGCGCAGATTCTCCATAAAGTCATCAACATGCAGCTGCAGACCCGCGAAATCCTCGGTCAGATCCTCATCCGCATGCGAGTTCACTTGCAGCGTCATCGCATCCAGTTTATTAATCGCCGCTTCGCGCGTCCGACGACTTATCCACCTTAGAGATTGATCCGATTGCAGCTTCTGCTTAAAGGTGGACTTAAGCTGGCCCCAGATGAGATCAATATCTGATGCAGTGACGTTGTTATTGTAGCGCCGATAGATCATGTTGTCCAAATTCTTGGCAAAATATTTCTTGGTAATTGAGATGCATTTGTCCTGCCGCTTGGCATGCGTTGTGCCCGGATCCATGGCAAACTCGTCAATTAAACGATAGAATATATAGTTAGCCACAATACTTGGCGATGTACGCTTCATCACTTTGATCACATTGCGTTGATAATTCGAATTAAAGTCATACACAGGGTCCGTAATCTGCTCCCCCATCGATATGTTGACCAGTCGCTCCACATTCAAATGCGGTGCATATTCTTGCTGCATTTGCGCAACGGTTTTCAGCTGCGAAAGATCACTGATGCTGAGGCCATCGCCCTCATTGATCAACCCCTTGGCTAGCTGCACCTCAAATTCCATCATTTCGGTGGCTGTGGGCAGTGCCATTTTCATATCCATGCCCAGAAATGTGACCAGCTTTTTGGCCATACTGTTGGTATAGGCCGTGCGATAGCTGGCAGTATGACTATCGAGATACATGCTGCGCGACTCGAGCACAAACTCTTGCTCGCCAATGTACGCCACGTTCACCTCGTTGTTGGCAAAGTCCTTGGTCACCTCGACGCCCATTATGATGACGAGGCCATAGCGATATGCAATCCGTGCCGCAGTTTCCAGCCAATCAAAGTTCGACATTTGCCACGATTCACCCTCCAGTGCCGGCATTGCACCGAATTCAGCGATTATGTCCCTCAGCTTTTGCTGATAACTTGCGTCCACCTGGCGCACCTGCGTGCACGACTTGAAAAAGTTCTTCACCTGCACATCCTCGGCTGTATCCAGGTCGCTGTTTCCGCTATTCAGCGTATGCTTCACCTTGCGATCGAATCCATCGGTCAGACGCTCAAACAGACCCGTCGTGTATTGGCCGGGCGAAATGGCTGGATTAATGCGCGCCCAATTACCGCAAGCAAAGTCATAGAAATTGAAACATGGATCGACGCTCTCATCCATAAAGTTCGACATTTCTGCTGCTTTTGCTTGACGCATCACTTCCTCGATGAACTTCGCGTCCAGCTTACTGTCGGCTATATAATCAGCACTGCGCGGCGCTGCCCGAATACTTGGGGTCAGAATCATCATCAGAGCGTTGAATGACAGAAACCAAAGTGTGTGACTCACTTGGATTCGCATCGTAAACGTTGCGACGGCGGTGTTTCTTATTGTGTTCATAACTGATGACTGAGCGGTACTCGAAACATTTCAACAAAATATAGAGTAGATCTCAGCATGTATATATACATACTCGTATGTATATTGTTGATAATTGAGAGCAGAAGAGGCCGGCATGCGACCCTGTGAGGTTATCTTCATCAATACTACTACTGTCGGCACAACTGAGTCCCACACTCATGAGTTGCGAGTGTCGACGTCTACGCAAATAGCGATGTTTGTTATATGACGTACTACTCACCCACCAACCAATAATTGAGAAAACCCATAGTTCGAAAGTTAATCCTAATTCGCAATTGCTGAATTTGTTGGCATTTCACAAAATGAGAACGCGCGTATTTTGAGCCATAGTGGCATGATACCAATTTAATGGTAATTTTCATTTTTTTTTATTGTTATTATTGAAATTTTTGATTTTGCTTATAGTATATTATGTAAGGAACCATTCACATTTAATTAGATAAGCTATGTGTATATGACAATACTTTTATTCACTACACTTTTAATATATTTTTCCTCAGCATTAAATAAATATTTACTTTGGACTCAGTGTATCATGTTTCCGTCAAACTTACAAACAAAATAACAAACAAAAACTGCCTTTACGACAGTTATATAATTATGAATTTTACAAAGTATCGATCCATCTGCTGTCAAACTATCAAGTTGCCACTGCCACAATTGCACGCAATATTATCATTTCGCTGTTCATTTTATATTTCCTTTTATATACCCTTGCAATGTCGTGAAATTTGTAACTCGAAAGAGGAGTTTGCGAGAAACTTTTTACTTTAAAAAATTATCAGCACCAAAGTCACCGAGTATGAAAGTTATACTGTTTCGTGCATTAAGATAAATCTATATCGAACGAATATATCAGATAGGAACAATTGGTTGATTTTCTAAATTTCGATGTCGACAGTTTGACTCCAATCTGCATTTATTACTTTTCCTTTGTTGGATGCGATTAATTTTAATTTAATAATTTTAATAGCGGTCATTTACAGTGTAAACATAAATCGCTTGATTGGCGAGTACTTTGGAGGTGATAAAGTGGAATACTTTAATGTTGAGGCAGACTGTTACTTAAAAAGACTGATTGAGTAGTGGTAAATTTGTTAGACAGGAGGAAACGAGAAAACGAAATTTAATTTCCTCCCAATTTCGGCTGATTGTCAGCTTAAATGAAACTTAATGCACTGTTTTAATATTTAATCAATTTACAAATTGTGAAATTCACAAGAAAACGTGGTTTGGACTTCTGTACTGTATAATTTCCCAATATTTGTCACAGCTTAAGGCAAAGCCTTCCAAAAAATAATAGGTTTAATTCGTAAACATATAAATGAATATAGATACGTATATCTGGCATTTATTTACTTATGCATTCAATTGGCATAAGTGCA
Source organism: Drosophila basisetae (assembly GCA_035041595.1). NCBI lineage: Eukaryota > Metazoa > Arthropoda > Insecta > Diptera > Drosophilidae > Drosophila > Drosophila basisetae. Next base: position 1,162,661 of record JAWNLB010000147.1, on the reverse strand, counting down.
ATTAACAATTATAGTATACACATATATATATATATATATATATATATATATATATACATAAATGGAAACGTGAGCTGTGACCTAATCACGTTGCCTCCTCTATGGGCTTTTGTGAGTACTACTTGTTTTCGGATTGAGCATCGGCCCAATGACCAGTCAATGGCGATAAGGAAAAACTCAATCGTAGAGCAGAGCTGATTGAAAGTGCGTTGCGAAAGTTGTCTTTAGTCGTTCGTTAGCCATGAAACGCATATGGTGGATCAGTGTGGTGATTGCTCGATGCCTGCTCTGGCTGTCTTGCTGTGTGGTGGATGGTCACTTATTGTCGCAACCGGAGGTGGACACACACATGCAGCTGCAGGAGCTGCGCATATCGGAGCATAACGATAGCGCCTACGTACAGCGCGTAATGCGACTGGCCAAGTCCGCTGAGATGCGCAGCTATATGCAGCCGGATCTAGACGCATGCGAGGATTTCTATGCCTTCAGTTGCGGCAATTGGCCAAAGATTAATCCGGCCAATGCGGCCAAGCCGCGCGAGACCAACCTTCAACAGCAACTTGCGAGTGGCTATGGGCATAAGCAACAGCGGCTTCTGGAGCAACCACAGGATAAGGACAATGATGATGACGCCGTGCTAAAGATAAAGCAATTCTACGCCAGCTGCCTGCGCTTCCGACAGACGCCGCAGCCACGCTATCGGCAACAGCTGCGGGAGATTGTCGCTGAATTTGGACGTATGCCCGTCTTGACGCCGCAGAATGAAGAGTGGGATCGGGATGGATTCGATTGGCTCTCGACCGTGGCGCATATAAAGCACATATATGGACTCAATATTTTGTTACTCCTGCAGCAGGCACCAAATCCACAAAATAAGACTGAGAGTCGTATTTACGTTGGCCAGCCGCCCAAGCTAATTGTGGAACCGGATCGTGGTGCGGTTACTCGGAGGATTGCCAGGCAGCTATCGGAGCATCTGAGTGTGGAGCAGACACTGGCATACAGCACAGCCCAGGAAATTGCCCAGCTGGAAATGCTGTTGGCCAAAGGCATGTCAAGTCTACCACTTGGTTCGCTTGCTCTTCCACGCTCCACAGTGGAGCTGGCCTATGGAGACAAATTTAATCTAACACGATATGTGGAACTGGCACTGCATCGTCCACTGCTGCCCGGAGAGACGCTCTACGAGCATGTGACCAGCTATCAGAAGCATTTGATGTCCATCGTAACACAGACGCCGCCTCACGTCCTGGCCAACTATATATTTCAACAATTGCTGCAGAGCTTCTACTACGAGCACTCGTCGTCAGTCGTTGCCCACTGCTTGTCCAAAGCCAGGGAAAACTTTCCGGGGCTACTCAATAATATGGCCTATCGGCTTTATGGGGATGCAGCCACCCTCAGTGATATTGACTCCGTCTGGCTGCAAATCAAGCGTGGCTTCCATGACACTCTCGAGAGTTCCACGACAGACTGGTTGTCGATTGCGACGCGGAGTGTTTTGCTGGAGCAACTGAATGCTACACGCCTCCTGATCAACGGACACGCGAATTTGAATTTTTCAGAGCGTTACAGTCAACTGGAGCTAGAGCCGCAGGAATATCTATTGAATATGCGAACTGTGCTTCGCTATAACACTCAGTTTGCCACGCCATTATTTTCGACCACTGTGCCCATGTATGATGCCCTCGAGAATGTGGTGATGCTGCCTGTGTCGCTGTTGCAGCCGAACTTTTTATGGTCACGTTTCTATCCCCGGGCCCTGCGCTACGGCAGTCTGGGCACAATTATAGCAAGTGAACTGGCCCATGTCTTTGATCGCAAATCTGATTGGGATGAAGCATCACTGGCTGAATATACGAATCGCAAAACTTGCTTCAAGTTTCAATATGAACGATTGCGCATTGATGGTGAATATCTGCCACCCACCGATCTACAGGATGGCAATATAGCGGACAATACGGCTGTTCAACTTGCCTATCTCGCCTATAGGAACTACTTGGCAAATTTGGCAACATCCGCTTTCAAAACGGAGACTCTGCCACAGCTGAACCACAGTCTGCAGCAGCTTTTCTTCATCAGCTATGCTCAGCTTTACTGCAACGATGCCAACGAGCAGTTTCGGGATAATCAATCACTCCTTGTAGCTGGAACCCCGAATGCCCTCCGAGTTAATGGAGCCCTGGCCAACTTTAAAGCATTTGCCAGCACATTCAAGTGTGCCAACGAGACGCCTTTAAATCCCAGCCGGAAGTGTCTTATGTATGCAATAAACTTGAATTAATAATATTTATAATTAATAAAGCTATCAGATCCGAAGGGGATGCAACTTTGAGCGGGATAAAAATCATATATTTATACATATACGAGTATATATTTATATTGCTAGATGCAGAAATTTGTAAGATTTTAAAGGTGGCTTAGTAAATGCTACACTTAAACTCCGGATCCATGGGCGCCTGCTGCGAACAGTTGAAGACCCAGGAGAACTCTTGGAAATTTGACAACGAGCCGATGACACGATACATGCCCGGAGCATGGTTGTCCACCTTTGTCACAGATGTCTTGAACAACGACTGGACATCGTCGCACCACAGCTGAGCATAGCTCACAAAGAACAACTGTCGATTGTTAAACTCGAAGCCAGTCATAGTCTCCTGCTCGAGGATTGCCGGCGGCTGTTGTTCCAGCCAGCGCAGATAGGCCTTGTAGGCCAATTTGACGCCAGCATTGTCCGCAATGTTCTCCGATTGATCTATGCTCTCTGGCAGCCGGGATCCGCCGTATTTGTAGTTGTGATACTGCGCCTGGAAGCACTTGCGTCGCTCTTCGAACTCATAGCGTGACTTGTTGTCCCACCAGGGCGCCAGATTACCATTGGCATCATATTTGTGCCCCTCATCATCGAACCCGTGGATCATCTCGTGCGCCAGCAAATTACCCAGTGTCGCATACTTCAAGGCCTGCGGATAGTTTTTATCCCAAAAATAGCGTGGCTGCAGCAATGCCACCGGAATTGTAATGCAGTTCTCCAGTATGTTGTAAGCGGGCGAAAAGCTCAGCACATCGGTGGCCTCCAGCGAGGCGGGTGGATTGTGCAACCGTTGCAGCGTGCGCTCAGCCTCCGCCATCAGCACATGTTGCACATTGCGCACATAGTTCGACCTGTCCACAGTAAAATTACCGTACAGTGTCTCAAAATTCTCATTGTCATAGGCGTTGATTTTGAGCTGCATATTGTCCAGTTTTTCAATAGCCAACTGGCGCGTCTTATTCATCATCCAGTCCAGCTTGTCACCTGCCAGATCCTTGCGGAATGTGTCCCGTATCTGCTGCCACATGCTGTGCACCTCAGCCTCTGCCTCGGGACTGCGATAGCGTTCATATAAAATATGCTGCGCGAGCTTGCCAAAGATCGTCTTGGTTCGCTCCATGCACCATGTCTGAATTTTGTTGGCCCGCACATCAATGCGAAACTCTTCCATCAGCTGCCACAGCACGTAGTTGGCGATGGTGGCTGTGGGCGTTGCTTTGAGTGCTTGTAATGTGTTATTCAAATTGCTTTCAGTGTAAATATATATCTGCTCTGGCACATTATCGGGGCCGAGTATTAGGCCCAGAAACTCGCTAATGTTCAAATACTCGGCATATTTCTCCTGTAGTTCAGACACCGTGTATAAAGTTAGATCATCTTCCAGGCTAGTTCCCTGAAAACCACCCGTCGATAAATTTTGCTTGAGATCGTTCATTTCTTTTGCGGTCTGTTTAGCCACGTGGGAGCTGATGGAATAGTACTTTTGTAGATCCGAGGCAGTGCCCGAATCCTCAAGGGTAGGCTGGTTGTCTGGCGGACCCAAGTAGATACGATTCACCGTATGATTCTTAATGTCAGCCATAATGTCCACGGCCAATATGATTCTCTTTCCGTATTTTTGCTGTATACCCGCAATGGTGCGCCACCAACTAAATTCCGAAGCTTTCCAACTCTCACCCTTGATCAAGGGCAGTTCGCCGTACTCATTGACGATGCTATGCAGCTCAGAATAATATTCGACGTCTCCCGAATGACCTAACAGACATGATTGATAAAAGCTCTGCAGTTTCTCCTCCAGATCTGATTTGGTCGTTCCGTGTTGCAATAGTCGTTGCAAGCGGCGTTCAAATCCCTTCGAGATAAGCTGAAACGTATCTGTCATTAAGGTCCCGAACAGCTGGGCGGGATAGTGACGATGCCAGTTGCCACAAGCATAGCCATAGAAATCGTCGCAGGGCTCAATTTTTGTATTCAGCATGCCTTTCATTTCAGCCATCTTGGAGTGTCGCATAATCTGCTTTGCATACTCTGTGGTGAGATCATCGCGAATCGCTTCACTGGCGTTGTCCGCCGCTAACGTCAAAACACTGGTAATCAGCAAACAGAATAGAGGCAGCAGCAGCCGGAGAGATCCGTTGAAGCACCGTCCTGGCATGAATCTCGACATCATTTCAACTGAGCACCTAAAGTGGCTCTGTCTAGCTTTAACGAAATTAGCTTATCATCTTTTTTTCTTTTTATATACTCGTATTCCCAGAACGCTGGGGTAGGTCAAACAGTTATCGCTTGTGGCGGGAGCGAGCGCCAGTCGGCGCTGAATATGCCTTTATAGAACAAGCTAGCCTTAGCTAAGAGGTATATAGAAACCTGATTATAGTTGCCAGTTGAATGGAGTACACTATATTAAATATAACATAATAGTCAATATACATAGACATTTATTTTGTATATTGGCATCTCTATGCTTTAAGTATAATCTAATCGAAAAGTTCTTTGCTGTTGCAACTCTCTTATGCTCATGATATTCATTTGTATTTGCAGCCATACCCATATTTTATATACTGGCCATTGTACCGGGTCTAATGCCATGGGACAGTGGCTATAAGTTCCTTTCGTTTTGTCACGTATTCGGCTCGGTGGCGCCTTGGTGCGGCAGCTTCGTCTATCATCTCTTTATGAACATTGAGAAGGGTGAGAATGTTTACTACAAGCTACTCAAATTGGACATGGTTGGCATCTGGGTGAGCCAGAGCTTCGGTAAGTGAGCGCAATCTATAAATAAACACAGCTCGGAAACGGGAAGCATACAAGTATATACATATATATATATACTAAATGGAAGGTTTAGTATACGTAATTCAAGTACAAACAGAGCTTATAAGTAGAGCTTCTAATCAATTGGAGGGCATCGTCAGAAGACAACGCATTTGTGAATGGGATTCATGTGGTCGCCCTGCTGGCAGTTGTAGGCCAGAGCAAATCCATCAAAGTTGGCCATAATAGCATAATTTCTGACCTCGTGCGGTGCATGTGTGTCGGTAATGGCAACCCAATGCCGTAACTTGGCAAACAAATCCGAACACCAGATTTGCCCCAGAGATAGGAAGAATAGCTGTTCCGGGGTATGCGACATGAGTGGCAATTTCTCCGCTTCCAGCGACGATCGCTCCATCCAGCTTAGATATGCGGCATGTGCAATGCGGATGGCCGCATTATCCGCTATATTCTCGGCCTGCATCTGCATCTTGGTGAGTCGCTCGCCATTGTAGGTGAACTCACTGAACTGATCCATGAGGCACTGCCTGCGCTGTTCGAACTGCTCCGTTGCGTTGCGATCCCACCAGTCTCGCAGATTGCCTTGGCCATCAAAGGTGCGCGATAGATCATCGAAGCCATGGGCCATCTCGTGGGCCATTGAGAAGCCAACGGTGCCATATTTTAGTGCCATGGGATAGACCTCGTCAAAGAAATAGCGATGCTGCATAAAGCTGGTCGGGATTAACACCCGATTGAACTGGGCCTCATAAGTTGGCGACAAATTTATCTCGTCATAATAATTCAAGTTTGGCGTCTGTTGCACACTCTCGCGCAGACGCTGCGCCCGCAACTCCAGCATACGTTGCACATTGCCAAAGTAGTCATCTGTGCTGATTACCAATCCGCCATAGTAGTTCTCAAATTCCGGCGCCCCCGATCCAAGTATGTGAAAACTCATGGCCTTGAGCTTAGCCAGCGCCTCGTCTCTCGTCCGCTCGCCAAGCCAACTGCTGCTTGGCGAAAGGAGAATGTTCCTAAACGCAACTTTCAGCTCTTGCCACAGCTGACGCAGATTGCCGGGTATATCGGGATTCTGTTTCTCCAAGGAACGGTACACCATATGATCCACAAAGTCTTTAAATAGTTTTGTGGTCTGCTTCGCACACACCTCATGCTGTTTATCCCCATTATCAGATAGCTCCAGATCGTAATCGTTTATCAACGCTGACAGCATAAAGTTGGCAAGAACACGCTTTGGCGTCTGGGTTAATATCTTCTTGACCTGCCGCAAATATTTATTGACGTACTCGTACACTGGCAACCGGTAGTCGTGCTTCAGCCAGTGTTGGACAAATCGCGTGAGATTCAAGGTCGGGCCATAACTATCGTTCATATCATCCAGCAGGCGCATGCGATTCATCTGATCTGGCGGCAGCTCCTCCCGCGCCTCAATTTTGCCGCGTGCTAGCTCCACATTAAGTTTGTTTATTTCAGCAGCTGTTTCATGTGCATTTTCCTTACTCAGCCCGAGCAGCTTTCCCAGTTTATCCTCCAGATTCGTTTGGCCGAAAGCAATGATTTCGCCGCTGGGCAAATCATCCCGTTGGCCTAGATATAGGCGATTGTTCTGACTGTTGGCCAGCCCCGGTCGTACCTGGACATTCAGCAGCGTTGCCTTCCCATAACGATTCATCAGACGCGCCATCATTTCAATCGGGTCGAACATGGACTCATTCCAGGCACTGCCCTCCAACGCTGGCAGGCCACCAAACTCTTTGAGTATGCTCAGCAAATGGGGGCGTTGAGTCAACCTAAGTCTTGTTGTGTTTAGGCAGGACTCGTAGAAATACTTGACCCGCGTCTCTGTGGGACTGTCATTGGTCATCTTTGGCTCCTTGAGCAGTTGGCGCAAGCGACGCTGATAGCCCTCGTTCAGTGTCTGAAATATGTCTTTGTTGTACGCTTCCGTTGTGGCCGCATCGATCTTGTTAAATCTGCCGCATGCATAGCCATAGAAATCATCGCACGGCGCCACACTCGTATTCATGAAGGAGTTCATGCCAGCGGTCTTCGCGTGACGCATAATCTCATGTGCCAATGGTGTGTTGATATTCAGTTCCTCGAATATGGCAGCAGCATAAACCACAGCTGGCACAGCCACCAGCAGCAGCAGCAGCAAGCTGAAGGAAGCGAAAGTAGCAGCTCTCATCTTGCGTTGTGTCAATGGCAATAGTCTATTTGCAACTGATACTTCGGTTAGCTTCGGTTGATGAGGCTTATTAGTTATTGAGACGCAAAAAATGTGTCATCATTGCGCAGTGGAAGCGACGAAAATTTCGACTTCGGCTTTGACATCTAATGTCTCCCAAGCAATTATTGCTCTCTTTTTTTGTTTTAGGTGCCTTGCCTTTGGTCACGGCGACAACGCTGTGCTTTCCTCCAATTCTCAAGTGGTTCATCATTATCTCATACTGTCTGCTCTCGCTCTGGGGGCTCTATAAGGTAAGGTAGACATGTGTGTTTCTAAAATATATGTAGAACCCTATCTTAATGTAGTCTTTTTACATGTTATTAAATGTAAATATTAGCATGGTTTTCAACATACAATTCTTGCTGTCTTTTTGAAGAATATATATTTTTATTTTAAACACGTTGAATTTAATTTATTTTAATTTTTTTTAAATAGTAAAAGTGTTATTTATAATCAATATTCGATATAATGTTTTGTATGAATATTAGAATTATGAATATTATGAGACTAATGCGTTCTAATTTTGGATTATTATTATTATTGATAGAGTCTCATTTCTCTAGCGATACTCACATGCCGACGTGTGTCATTTGCCCCAAAGAGTATACAATATCTCCGATAGAGACAAATCGTTGCAGGGCTTTACATTCTAGAATAAACCAACTTCAACTAAGAATATTTATTCTTTTTGCCAACTCTGTTCACTCAAACTGGAATCGGCAATGCAGCCGTTATCCAAAACTAACCGATTGTAAAACCCGAACCAATATTATAAGTCCCGAAAATAACGTGTAGGAAATTTTATTTTATCGATAACTTTGCACGTTCTGCGAATGGAAATCGATTTCCGAAAAAAAACAATAATAATACTTGTAAACAAAAGTTAAAAAAGACATATAAAAAGACAAAAACATAGACCCGTATTATGTGCTCGAAGCCAGAACCATTTGGGAATTACTTCAATGAGTACGTTGAACAAAGCACGACAAAATATGCAACACTTTTTTCTATAAATTGTCATTCCGTCTGGCAATGCAAATTTCAAATGTAATTTTATTTTATTTTATTTTATCGATAACTTTGCACGTTCTGCGAATGGAAATCGATTTCCGAAAAGTTAAAAAAGACAGATCCGTATTACCTGCTCGAAGCCAGAACCATTTGGGAATTACTTCAATGAGTACGTTGAATAAAGCACCACAAAATATGCAACACTTTTTTCTATAAATTGTCATTCCGTCTGGCAATGCAAATTTCAAATGTAATTTTATTTTATTTTATTTTACCGATAATTTTGCACGTTCTGCGAATGGAAATCGATTTCCGAAAAGTTAAAAAAGACAGACCCACATTACCTGCTCGAAGCCAGAACCATTTGGGAATTACTTCAATGAGTACGTTGAAGAAAGCACCACAAAATATGCAACACTTTTTTCTATAAATTGTCATTCCGTCTGGCAATGCAAATTTCAAATGTAATTTTATTTTATTGAAGAAAGCACCACAAAATATGCAACACTTTTTTCTATAAATTGTCATTCCGCCTGGCAATGCAAATTTCAAATGTAATTTTATTTTATTTTATTTTATCGATAACTTTGCACGTTCTGCGAACGGAAATCGATTTCCGAAAAAACAATAATAATACTTGGAAACAAAAGTTAAAAAAGACAGATAAAAAGACAAAAAGATAGACCCATAAGAATCATGGATTCAATTTGGGGAAGGCAACGCGTTGTGTCAAGCAATCAATATTCGATATAATGTTTTGTATGAATATTAGAATTATGAATATTATGAGACTAATGCGTTCTAATTTTGGAGCAACGGTTGTGTTACGTTAACGTAAATCAGTTTAGTTGCATCTCTGCTTTTATTATAATTTGTTAATACTCTAACTTAAGACTTGTCTCATTGAATTCAGCTTTCCAATACACTTACTCAAGTCTGGTATTTGATATTAACTGCTCGTAATCGTAACGCATCTCTTGCTTTGCAATTCCATCTATTTTATCATAATTATCGGATATATATAGATATTCACACTTGATCCTTCTATTCAACAGGCCTTGACCGCTAGCTCTCCGTGGCAGAGACGCCTTTGCTTTGCGCTGCCCTTCGCTATGCGCTCGGTGTTGACCTTTCTGCGCATACGGGGAATGGTTGGCGGCAGTCACATGGCCCTTTCCCATGTCTATCTGCAGGTGCGTATGTCGAGGCATTCCAATTGACTAACTTGCTATTTTTACCAAATATTTTTGGCTGGCCTGTGCGCATACTTACTTAGGTTGAAGTTGTAAGTGATATTTTTCATTTCTCATACCTTTGTACACCTACATATGCATATGGACTAAGTGTAAGACTAGGCCGTATGCAAACAGATATGATATGGTGTTGTACATTGAACACCAACAAATACCAACAGATACCCACAAATACCAAAGCATATCAACATTATACCCTCGCTAATGCATGATTCTTCCACTTTGTATTGTTGGATCGCTTCAGGATGGTGTTTCTATATTAGGCGGTGCTATCGGTGCTATGCGCATTCCTGAAAAGTGGTTCCCAGGACTTGTTGACTTCTATCTCAACTCGCACAACATTATGCATGTGTTGGTCGTTGTGGCTGTCTACTCGATGCATAAGGTGCATTCCATTGCGATTTTTAAATGCATATAACTTTTGAACTCAGCTTCTTTTTTTTATTGAACAGGCCACAATCAAGGACTTTGAGTGGATGTCCACTCAGACATGTAACTCGATGGTAAATGTCACCGAACATTCGCTTGGCCACATGGACCTATGACCCGCTTGCTGGCTGCTTCTATTTCTGCTCCTCTCACTGCTGTTCCTGCTACGGCCTCAACCAGAGCGTGCCCCAATCAAGTGGAAAAGCAAGGGGCATGCGCATGCTGACTAGACAAAAACGAAAACGTTAACAAAAATGAACAAAAAAAAAAAAAACCGAAAAATAATACAAATAAACAAACAGATACAAAGCAATGCAAACAAAATGCTTCAATTGCTACTCGAATATACCGTGTATAAAATGAGCGCGTGCTGTAACAGTAACAATAAGAATATAAGTATTTAGTGAATAGTGAAACATATGTACATATATATATATGTATAATTAGTACATACTTCGACTGTGGTATTTAGCATTAAGGTAATATGATGATACATACTAATGTATTATTATGGATGCAATGAATTACCGTGCGCTTTCAATTACAAATTCTACGCGCGATTTTCATGCAGAATCTCTGAGTACTATATGAGCGATAATTTCAATGATGTTGATACATATGTACCTCATTATGCTTACAACAACAACAACAACAACAAAAACAAAAACAACAACAAAATAAAAATCTAATTTTCAAATATAACTTTGTACCTCGTCGACTATAAAACGAAAACGAAATTTAAGCAATAAGAGAATAACAAAAACGTACAGTTAATCTACAAATTCTTCCTAGTTGAATTATTAAGATATGAAATTTGTTTATTTGAAATGCTTAGTATTAGATTGAATTGTGAAAAACAAAACTGAGCCACTAATGCGTGTTTTGTGCCATTAGTTAGATGTAACAATTGGACAAGTGTGAACAAAAATCTTCAAGCTAAAACGCTGCTGAATCGAATTAATAAAACTTCCTAACGCCTAAGTTTAACCAACTTATCTAGCAAATGATTAAACTCTCCTCAAATTTTATTTGATCAAATTTCCCTAGGTTTTTAAGAGACCGATCTAGAATATAAAAATTATAATACGGCAAAGTATTTTTATCCAAAAGATGGAACAATTATGAATAACTAGCTTTTAGTAGTTTCAATAATTTACACCACGCCCTTTAAAGAGAAAAGCATAAATAACAAATGAAACCAAATCAAACAAATTTAGATGAACAAAAGCAATAAAAACATATTATATTAATGCTTGTAACAAGTTGTAACTATACTGTAAGGAGCAATTATAGCAATAATATTATACATACAATATATATGATTTTCCGAGAAAGTTAATAAACATTACACGCGTATAAAATGAGAATTGAATTAATTACTATTTATATAAACTAATTGTTTAAATTGGGGGGAAAAATATAAATTTTACAGTTAGCATATTTGAATCCTGCGCTCTACGACCTTTCCGTTATAATATTAGAAAGCATAGCGAACACAGAGTTGAATATTGCGGTATTGATATAAAGCAACAACAATAATACATATATTTAAATATCAAATAAAAAGTGTGACCGTATCCGTTTGGGATTATACAATATAGTCGAGTTGGCAGCACCATTTTGGCAAGAGCTAAATTGAAGTTTGTTGTTTCACATATTTCCAGCGATTTTCTGAGATTTTTTCTTAAGAGAACGTCAAACGAAAAGAGCTAAAAATGAGCACGCAAATATCAGTGACCCAGAAAACGGGGACAAAATCGGCCAACTTCTTTGCGCTGCAGACGGCCTTTGAGGTGAGAATGAGAACGCTGTCGGCCGCATGAAGCATAAAGAGACACCGGTAAATGTATTTTTTGTTGTGGATGCTTGTAGAGTGCCCTGGAACTGGCTATAGCCGAGAACAATGTGGAGCTGTTGGTGAAAGAGTACCATGGCTTTGGCGCCAATTCGGAGCACGACAAACGTTCGCCAATGGATCAAGCGTTTCGGGAGGTGCTCATGAAGCGACTCAGCGACGATATTGAAGATATTGGAACGCAGGTGCGTCTCTCTGTGGAGGCAGCGCGTGCCGAGATTGTATCGAATACGATACCAGTGGTGCTGCTGGGCGACACCTTCGATGTGATCACGTTGAACAAGTGCGAGCTGATTTTCAAGTTTGTGGAGGAGCTCGTTGAGGTCTGGAAGGAGGAGATCTTCTTTGCCTCGTGCAAGAACAATTTACTTCGCATGTGCAACGATCTGTTGCGCCGTTTGTCCCGCACACAGAACACTGTTTTCTGCGGGCGCATTTTGCTGTTCCTCTCCAAGTTCTTCCCGTTCTCGGAGCGCTCTGGATTAAATATTGTATCGGAGTTTAATTTGGATAACTACACCGAATATGGGCTGGATAGCAAAGATCACGATGACATTGACAACAAGGAACTGGAGGATACTGCTGAGGATATACCGCTTAAGATCGACTACGATTTGTACTGCAAGTTCTGGTCGCTGCAGGACTTCTTTCGCAATCCCAATCAGTGCTACAGCAAGGCGCAGTGGAAGATGTTCCAAATGGTAGCTTAACACATCAAATCAGTCCATTTCCTCATCGCATAATTTTTGATATTTGCATTTGCAGCATGCGGAGAATATCCTACAGTCGTTTTCCAGCTTTAAGCTGGAGGATGTGCGTCCGAACAATGACTTCAATGGCAACAGCGACATGGGCCCCCAGGCAATGGATGTGGATATTGATGCTCAGGCCATGGATGCAGTTGCGACGCTCGCCGTGCGCAAGGAAAATCATTTCTTTGCCAAGTTTTTAACCAATCCAAAGCTGCTCGCTTTGCAGTTGTCCGACTCGAATTTCCGACGCGCTGTGCTAGTGCAGTTCCTCATTCTCTTCCAGTATTTACAGGTCAGCGTCAAGTTTAAAATGTGAGTGTGCCAAACTATGCAAACAACTACGCTTTGTGCAGATAATGATATCCGATTTGTATCGCAGTGATACGTATACCCTGACGAGTGCACAGTCTGATTTCATCAAGGAGACGGAACAGCGCGTTTACAAACTGCTGGAGGAGACGCCACCCTACGGCAGACGTTTTGCCCGCACTGTGCTCCATATGCTGCAGCGCGAGGAGATGTGGAACAATTGGAAAAACGATGGTTGCAAAGAATTCAAGAAGCCTGAAGAGCCTGAACCCAGTCAAGATGACTCGAAACCCACGCCTGCCAAACGTTCCAAGCGCCCTTTGGGCGATTGTCTGCGCGATGCGGCACGCAACGGCAAGTTCTACCTTGGCAAGTAAGTAAAACAAAATCGTGTGCGGCTTCAATGTGTGCAAGTGGAATCAATTATTTTTAGCGACACTTTGACGCGGCTGTGGAACTACTCGCCCGACAATTTGCAGGCCTGCAAAAGTGAGCAGCGCAACTTTCTGCCGCTGCTGGAAACATATTTGGAGACAACGCATGACAAGAGCGATCCTGCATTCGAGTGGCGTGCACTGCGCCTGTTGGCACGCCAAACGTCGCACTTCTTCACCTTCATCTCGCAGCCGTCGTGCAAAATCTCCGACTATCTGGACGTGGTGCGCAAGCGTCTTACTCGCGAAAAGGAGTTGGTTAAGCAGACGAACACGGCATCTGCCAATTCGTCGGAGCACAATAATGGATTGGCTGTCAGCAGCCAGCCATCGGAAAGTGAACAGGAGGCTGCAGTTGCCTTGCAGGATAACATGCAGGACCTGGAGGTAGAGGACACTGAGCCCGTCGTGGAGGATGTGGACGAGACGCCAGCACATGAGAAACCGCTGATGGTCACACGTGCCCACATCGAAGAGATAACGCCGCTAATAGGCGAGCCCTGGATGAAGGTGGGCAAAAAAATTGGCTTCACCAATGACGAGTTGCTCTTCTATCAAATGGAGAATCCCACCGCTGGCGTTGCATGCACAAAAATGCTTACCAATTGGATTTCGGACGATGATGATGCAACGCTAGAGAACTGGGCCTATATGCTGGAGGGCCTGGAGATGCACAAGGCGGCCGATGCCATAAAGGCGATAATTGAGCGCGAAAAGACCACCACAACGCAAACACTGTCCCAGTCCCCGCCGGTTACTACGGACGACGTCGAAATCCTATCCGACTAGCAAGGCCAAATGACAGGCTTAATACTTTAATGCTGTTTATATTCATCAATTCGTTTTATCACATATAATAAATGGGCATATCAAGTGACCCAAATTTTAGTTTAACGCTTCTTCACGGGCGCCAGCGGAGTGCTTCGACGTGGCTTATTGTGGATCATGGTGGCACAGCGCGGAATGTGCCGCTCGGCAGCCTGTTGATTGAAGCGTCTACCACAATGCGGACACTGTATGTAATCGGGATTCTCTGAGGGCGGCGGCGGTGGCAAATCGCTCAGCTTACCGCCGCGTGCCAAATGAGCCTGCACTTTTTTAGCAGCTCGGATTGCCTCGATGAACTCCTCATGCTTCTTGCGCCAGTTGCTCTTCTTGACACCAGTGCGCAGACCCTGCTGCTGTGCAGCACTACTGTATGTGGACTGTGTGCGACTAACGGCCGGCTTCTGTTGCTTGGTAAGCTTCTCGGCGTCGGTGCCCTTGACACGCTGCTTGGACGCATCGAATATCCGGCGTTTGGTGTTCATTGTGCGTTGGCACACCTCCTCGTGCTTACTCAAGCGATCAGTATTGAAGTGGCGGCCGCAGAAGCGACAAGTTTGCATGCCTTCCGGCGGTTGGGTATCCTACACAGGCATCCACAATGAGTATAACATATAACATTTGCGCATTTGTTTAGTCAGGGACCATACTTACCATTTGAATTTTGGTAACTGGAGATTTTGGATTGATCTATGGGATAGAAATGGAACGTTAGCTTTGAGCATTCGAACGTAGCCAAGTTGATCAAGACCCACCTGACGCGGTGTAGCACGACTTTTTTCTGCCACTGCAGCACGTCCAGCTGTCGGACGAGAAACTGATGTCACTGGCATTGTGGTTGCTCTCATTGTCTTGACTGTGGCGCTGCTTGCCGGCGTGGAAGTCGAGAGCATTTGGCCATCTGGCTGGTCCCGTTTTGCGCTGAGTGGCGTTTTGCGCGTTATCACTGGCTTCAGGCGATTCGCATTGGTCACCGTGCCGGATGCATTGTATTTGCTGTTGTTGTTGTTGCTGTCACTGGTCCCACGCCGGCCAGAGACTGGCTTCTCCTTAAGACTCATTGCAGATAGGCCCTTGATGAGCTGCTTCTGCTGCTGTTGTTGCGGCTGACGCGCTTCCCCGATGGGCTTTAGCGGATTGCTACGATCGATGCCAGCGCCACGACGCCGCTCGTCAAACATTTGACGCACTTTGCCATTGCCGATGACCCGAGTAGAGGCGGCACTAGGCATGGCCGTGGCAGATTGGGTATTGTGAAGCTCTTGGCGTTGCTGCTCCTGCTCCTCCTGCGTCTTTTGCTGGAAGCGCATCTGAAAGAACAAAGAAAGTAGTGAATATAGCGGTAATTTTTGGCAGTCAGTTCGACAAAAATGATCGGATTTGCTTGATTACTGGTGCTGAATTGCTGTTGTTCTCGTGGTGATTGGGTGGAAGATGACTAAGCGCCTCCAAGAGTCGCCTGGCTGCCCACGATTCGTTGAGCTTAAGCGGCATTATATGATCATGCATATACCCCGACTCAATGTCATAGTAACCATCGTTTTC
Source organism: Drosophila basisetae (assembly GCA_035041595.1). Lineage (NCBI taxonomy): Eukaryota > Metazoa > Arthropoda > Insecta > Diptera > Drosophilidae > Drosophila > Drosophila basisetae. The sequence continues at coordinate 1,146,926 of JAWNLB010000147.1, read as the reverse complement.
ATTCTCGCCCGTAAGCGACATGTTCTTGTTCTAGCCCGTGCGAGGCGCGCGTGTCGACTGAAATCGTACGTGGAACTGGACACAAGCATGTCCATTTCCCCCGAGTGGTAATTACGTGAATGTGTGCATATAGGTATTAGTCAGTGGGTGGTTTGTCTATTCAACGTGCTAGCCCTGAGCAAACGATGAGCCACCCTGCCACCACCCCACAATCCAAATCTCAGGCACCCCACTTACATGCCGCCAATACATAAAACCACGAGCCACACGACTCGCTTGGGCGAAGCCCACTCTGGCGGTTGTCGCTGCTGGCGTAGTGAAATAGTTGGGAGTCGCGGGCATACTTTCTCCTAATGGCCAATCACTGTGTGTTCGTTGTGGGCAGCCATGGCCAGCGTCTAACAAAGGGCGACGCAAAACAGAAGCCGAAGAAATTGAAATTTATTTTCCTTCCTATTATTGAGCAGTTGAGAATTCAGCCTGGCTGCCACTTTGTATGCTTTTACAGCTGTTGTTGTTCTTGTTCTTGTTGTTGTTGTTGTTGTTTGGTTGTTGTTGGTATTGCTGTTGCTGCAAGCCAATAACAAAAATCAATGGCTGCAACGCTGCCCCAGAAGGTTGCCATGGAGCAGGACGACCAGGCGAGGAACAACAACAAAAATAAGGATTTTGTAAAACTGGTGCGGACTGAAAGAGATGGATGGCATTTGTTGCACACGGACATAGAGACGAATACTTTGAACAGGTGACAAAACTCATGGGTTTGCCCCGTCTCAAAAGGATTGTCCGCGGCACCAGGTGCCGCCCCAATCACTGATACAAGTCTCGTGCAACAATTTTCGAGCTTGTTTGGTTGAATGTGTGGGTGTGTTGCACTTGTTTACACACACGGATTTTTATACTAGACAACGTTATAATTTATATAGGGGCTATCCCAATATTAAGTATATGCTAAGCTAAACAAATCGTATTTAGGACAGTGTAAAATTATTGGTACAAACTGAATAACCTTATCGTACTAATTGCCTTTTGATCATACACTGCGAGTATTAACATTTGACTGACTGCTTTAGCAGATATCAAATAAAATATGATGTTTGTTGTACATCTACATATGCATACTCGTATATATATTCATTTTATTTGAATATGTGTGCAGTGTTAAAAATAGTAGAACAATTCCAAAAGTTCATGTTTATATGAGCAACATGAAAATAGAAAATAGCTAAGTTCATGAACTTCAAGTATAATTAGCTTAGATAAGTCAAATGTCAAGGAACTTAACTGGACAACTGTTTGTCTTTCAATTATGCTTTTAGTTACTAATTATATTTCCAAAGCATTCTACGCAAATTATGAAATTATGTGATAAATTCTTTCTTCCATCTTTATTTACTATTAGGCCATTGTGCTCTCTGTGACCAAGTTACGTGAATTATATTTCGGGTCTTGCCATGGGCGATTTCGTTAAAAGTTCTCATTACCAAATATGAGCAAAAACAAAAAAAAACACTAGAATAAATTAGCGGGAAACTTTAGCAAACAACTAATGATGGGGCTGGTCTTGACAAGAGCATCACACATCGAGTCAAACCGTATATGGAGCGATACGGAAATTGACTGTCACACCGATTACCAAAAATGGATGGCAGCGAGTAATTAATTAATGGTCAGTGGTCAGAGTGGTTTGAAGAGACGCCTTTCGTGTGTTTGGCACACTTCCTGTCAAACTCAGCGACTTACCCGCATTTGTCCCAGCCTTGAGGTTGGGTAATCGCCGGCATCTTGTGACGCCATCACCAAATAAAGTTCGCTCTCGCAAATTGAGTCCCCAGTCTCTCGTCTCGTCTGCTTGGTGTGGGCAGCAGTCGTCTCGACACTGGCGATGACGCAGCACGGCTGCTTGGCGAGTGTGAGTGTGAGTGTAGACCCGGCTTTGAGTCTCTGGTGAGTCACGCACCGTTGTCTAAGATTGTCGCTGTCTCGGTGTGCCTAAAAATAGCTGGAAAACAAATACAAAAACGGAGACTGTTTGAGAAACAAGCAGCTTATGAGCAACTGTGAATGTCGCCAGGAGGCGTCAATCTAAACAGGGCGCGATTTGTTGCTCAACATGTTTTATATATGTGTGTGTGTGTGTGTGTGTGTGGGCAGCATCTGGAAGCCGAAGATCAAGTCGAGAGATCGAAGTTGCAGCCGTACCCAGTTACCAGCAGCAGCAGCAGCAACCGCCGCACTGTGGGCCGTGGGCCGTCTGCGACATTCAGTTGCTCCAAAAATGGGCTTCTCAATGAGCAAACTAATTGAATTGAATTTTATTCGCTTACCAAATTGTATGAATTGCGATTAACATCAACAGATCCAATTCAATCAATGTGTTTGTGAATATATAAATATGTGCATTCATTTATATAAAACGGATATATGTCATGAAATACTGTCTCGATAAGTAGGAAAATAGTGTTAAAAAATCAGACGATCTGCTTGTTTCGGAATTTTGTTTTTTTTTTTTTTTGAACCTTTACATTTGATATGAAAATGTCAAGCGACTAGTCAAAGCCAACTAAGTGTTAAAGAATATGTTTAAAAAATAAAAGCAGCAAATAAATTTGGAAATATGCATCAATAAAAAAACAGTAACATATAACTTTTTAGATAAAGAACTTTTAAAACCGCATATATAAAATATGCAAATAATCAAATGATTTGTAGTAAGAAAGTTGACAGAGATAATGACACCTAACATCGTAGTCGGTATACAAATTTAAACATGACTCGATAATAAGCTAAGATTGGGTTGCCAGCGCAGCTTTGCGTATTGACTAGTCGCCCACAGTCAGCACACACAAAGCAATTAATTTATGTTCATTTTTTTTTGGCACACGTTCGAATCTAACTGTTTGTGTGTGCGTGTGTGCGTCTATGGTCTATGGTTGAGTGTGTGCTTGCTTTGTGTGTTTGCTTTCGGTCGGCTGCGCCAAGTGCTTTGATTTGCATATCGCTGAAGCTAGGCAACTTACCAACTATGCGCCGACTGCGATTGTGGAATGTTTGCAAAGAGTGTGGCGCGCGAGGAGGAACAGGCGACGAGCTGAGCCTGCTGGTCAAACCACGTCAAATGGCACACGAGTTTATTGACACACCAAAACGATTGCGACTTTAACGACGGTTGAAGTTTTCAGCTCCGGCTCGAAAGTGGGACACGGCACGACAGAATAGGGCTGGGCTGGGCAGGACAGGATAGCGTTAGTTGGTCAAAACTGACAACGGCAATTACGCATACGTCGCGTGTGACCGGGTCAAAATAGAAAACAATGGCTAAGCAAAATCTGTGACAGCCGTAACACCGTTTGGACTGTTTAGTTAGAAGTTTACCAGCTGACTGAGGCCAGATTGTGGCCGCACAAAAATCAAGCCAAAACGGAGCGTCAGCCGAACAAGTTGTGAGCAACCGGCTGCGGCAGAGGCAGAGGCATTGGCTGAGGCAGAGCGAACGCTGTGGCTGCGTCTGCGGCTGCGGCTGCGGCTGCGGCTGTCATTGCATTGATCAGTCAGTCGATGAGGCGGACAATGACGGTGTTGTATATAGCGGGTGTAGGGGTGTGAAAGCAGCCCAAGTTTAAAATAAATAAAACTAAAATGTGCGTGCTTCATTCCACAAAAACATATATTTATCGTTCAATTGTTGATTTCACTATCGTTGTTGTTGTTGGCTTTCAATTTCAGCATTTGCTTTCCATCAATGTTTGACTCACATTTGATTAAAGTCTTTAAGCAAGACTCGTACAGTTTCCAATTATATTTTAAGCAGCTTGCCGCAACAAACTTTAAACATAATTAATCATACATACATACATACATACATATATTACTCAAGTTTTTTTTTATACCCTTACCCTCACAGAAAGTTAATTCCAATTTTGAATCGACTTGGCACCAGCAATTAGTCAACAGAACTGCAGCCAATAATGTTTTGAAAGCGTATAAGTAAAATACTTTAATCGACATATTTAAAAAGTATCTTTGTTTAAATTATTGGGAGATTTTAGCTTTGTTTTCTCAAAATAATGTGTGCTGAACAGATTTAGGGTTTAAGTGCATTCTGCAAGAGTATTAAGACTTTGGTGTTAGGAAGCTGCTTTTTTATGACACTGCTCACTTGGCGTTGTTTTGCTCATCATTTGTTTATATAATAATTATTATTCATTACATTTCATTTGTTTAGCTTTACTGCGGTTTTGAAACCTAATAAGTGCGCCCCTTCTTTGTTAGTGTTATTTTTTGTTTCTCTTCAAGTTTAGTTTAAGCGAGTTATTATCATCTCTTCTCTTTCATAATTTTTGCATTCATCGTGTATACATAAGCACAATAATAAAATTCCGAATTATATATTTAACTCAAATGTGAGTTGTGAGTATTCGTTCGATTGCCGTTCCTTTGTCTTGCTTGTTGCTCTTTTCGAGTTTGTGGCTCATGAATATATTTTGTTTTTTAATCTTTTTCACACATTCAAGTATACGCAAATATGTATATGATTAAAAATATAGACACCTTGTATGCATGTACATACATTTAATTTAGCAGCTTGATAACAATAGTGGTTACTTTTGCCATAGTTATATCGTCTTTGCCAGAATAGCTTTCAATAGTGAGTGAAATGAATAAAAGTAGCGAATTAAAAGCAGATTTGTTTTGTAGTTTGAGAGTAGCTTAAATTGTCGTTAATCCATACCCAATCTATGGCAAAAGTAAGATATCTATTCATAGTTCGGCCCGCCGAATTTAGTCTCTTTTTGTATCTTCTTGATATTCATATATATAAATACACATAAACATCTATGTATGTACGTACATATTTCCAAAGATGTATAAGCATTATGATTTCCGGATTATAATGCTCCCATTTCTGGATAGTAAGCATTTCACTCATGTTAGAGTCAATTGGTTTACTCTTACTCTCTGTGGTAGGGATCTATGGATCTTTATGGATCTATTGTATACGTATAGTTGTATATGCTGTTCAGTAATATGCTGCTTACATTGACTAGTGCTGTATGAATACTATTTGCATTTTGGCAAAAATCAAATACAAAGTTTACAGCGATTACGTTTACGAATACAGTTATAAATATATGTACACATACACATACATAACACTCGAAGCCGTTACATTATGTTACACATACGAGTTCGGGTATAGTTAACTATGACACGGCAACATCAACATCAACATCAACAGCAACAGCAACGACACTGGCAGCTGACAATAAACAACAACAATTACTTACTCTACTCTAAATACTATGCGAGCCGCGCACAGGCCATGGCGTCGTATACGTAATGCAGCAGTGCTTCAAAACAACGTTTGCCTTGCCTGCTCCTGGCTGGCATTTTCGTCGCTTGTTTCGTTCGATTTGATTTATTATATCTAAAATATATATTTTGGGTGGCTATTCTTACATCAAATACAAATGGTACATAGTTCAACTATGTGACTTTCCACCGTTTCATATGCAGCAAAAATTATAAATTATAAATTTGGCCGTTTAAAAAACATTGAAAATTCATTTGACGTGTACAATTGGTCTACAAAAAATGTACATACATATTGTGTATATCTAAAGTATAAATGTTATTTGCATTTTTCATAAATTTTCTTGAACTGTTGCGAGCTTTTTAATAAAGATTATAAAATATGTTTTTGCAGTAAACTATGAGCGGAGGATTGAAGTACACAGTACATATTAACATACTTATTTATGTACCATACGAGTATGTATAATTAAAACCTGACCATTGAGCTCTTCAATAAACAACTGTCGTTATTCACTTTAGTCATGGAGTTCTTGTGCGATGCTTGCGGCTACTTAACACTTCCTTAGATCCTAGTACAGTTGCCACAAATAACTCCGATTGGACGTGCCAGCGTTCGTCCCTATCAAATTCAATTTTATGTTCGATAACGATTTCGATTATTATTATACATATTACGATTTCTAACCAAATGCAAGTCATCGCAAAGCCTATTTGTGTTTCTGTTTAATGTTTTTTGATTATTTTTTGTAATTATGATTTACTTCATTCTTAATAACCGTGATTGTCGAAGTTGGTTTTGTTTTTTGTTGTTGTTGTTGTTTTTTATTTTGTTTTTTGTTATTCATTATGGTATTCAGGATTATAAATTTAACAATTCATGCAATGTTCGTTCCTCTTCGCTTCTCGACAATGAAATTACATTCAATTACATATAATTTATTTGGGCTACACTTCAGACTACAAGATAATGCTGACGATAAACTCGAACGCCTGCCTATAAGCACATCGCTCAGTTGTCGCTGCTTTTAACTACTTATAAAGATACATTTCTAAACATTTTAAAGCCAACATTCAATGCGCTCTAATTTAACGTCTATACGACAATTGCTTAAGTCTTTTAGTCTACATTACTTTAGGGATTTTTTTTTGTTTTTTGTTTTCTGTTTTTTGTTTGTTTTGGTTTTCTTCGTTCTTAGTACATATAACATTTATAAACTTGTATCTGTGTGTCGTGAATAAGTGTATAACGGTAGCTTCTTTAACTAAGGCTGCTTGGGTTCAGGTTAAGGTTTCTGTTTGTGCCTGTTTGTATCGATTAATATCGATGCCGATAGCAACAGTACAATAAGCCGCGATGCATTTGACTTTGGCTGCGTTTCGGCTATCGTCGACTCTTTGAAATAGTTATACATACAATTGAATATAGTTTAACATACATACATACATACATGCATATGCTAGGCATTGCCTACCGCTAGTATTCAAGTACATACATATACACACTTATTTATTTTGAGCTACATTTAGAGGGCATACGGTGTTAAGGACTAACTTCATATGCTGAGAGGCAAGAAATTTCTTGTTACCCGTATTTTATTGTTTTGCTATTGAACTATTTTGCAACATTATGAAAACCTGCACATTATTTGTGAGTATGTATATTACACAAAATGTTTGTTAATATCTTTGGCTTTCAACAATTCTTGAAGGTATACTTTGTCTCGAAAGACACTTTTGACTTATGCTAACATTTAATTACTAAACGTTCTCGTTAAGGTTTCCGTAGCGGCGTTTCTTCTCCCATTTCTGCGCTCGAGCGCTCAAAAATGTTCAAATTTGACAAATTCAAATGCGACTTTTTCAAGTGGCTTTTGTTGAAATTATTCTAAATTCTAAATGCTTGATGAGTTTGTTGAAATGTCCGTTTGAATCAGCATCAGGCATTTGGAATGAAGGCCCCTGATATATTGTATATTTATACAAAAATTAATGTTACCAGAATTCTTCGGTAAATATTTGTACGTAACAAAATATAGAATCGGAATGTCAAACAAAAATGTTCTGTGTTTAACCGTAAAGAAATTTGTTTTTTTTTTAGGTGATATCCTAAATATTTTGAATAATGTCAGGTGCTTTCATTCTAAACATTAGAAGTTATTGAACGCTTCTTGCTTATCTTGTTAAACGGTGGATAATTGATGCATGTCTCTGCATTGATCCTTATGTGTAAATACATATATATTCTTTGTTAGTTATTTATTTATTTTTTTTAAGTATTTGCGGTCAGTTTAATTCTGTTTATTTTTATAAAATTTACTTTATCAGTACGGGTGGGTTTTGTGTTTCTATTCACTTATCCGGCTTGGAGTGCTTGGGGTTTTCATTTGCGCATTACAACTAGGCTTTACTATGTAGTATGTGTGTTTATATTAAGTTTAACCTGGTTTTCCTCTTGCTTTTGTTGGGCCATTACATTCCATTGCAAAACTTGTCGCCTTTATATACCAAACTATAAAAATGCTGTATGTGAACATAGCCAGCATGTATACTACACAATTACAAATAACATTTATCGATTTCACTTAAGTAGCTGCGCTATAAAATTGTTTAAAAATCGCACACTAAAGGCGCGTACATAACACAATTGTGATCATCGACGTCGAAAATGTGTAAGGGAATTGTTATAAAATGCATAAAAAGTTATTTAAGGTATTCAATATGTTTTTTCTTCCGTTTCCATGAAAATATCTTTACCTATTCACAGTTGAGCTGCAGAAAACTTTTGTCAGTGATTTTTGAAACTGATAAAAGTTCTTCCTCTGTGCATTGCTGTCTGTCGGTGGCTTCTGTGTGTGTAAGTAAGTGTGTGTGTGTGTCCGAGTGTGTGTGCGTGCATGTGTGCGTTATGTAGAATGCATTTCAGATACATCATTTTGCCATATGTTGCACACACATACACAGACACACAAACCCACATTCACATATACATATAACAAGCGATTAATTATCATTTCTGAAATTAATTCAATGTGTTACGTTAACTCGGATTCTACACGTTAATTAGCACTCTAACAACAAACACAAACACCAAACACAATCCAAAACACAAACATACGCAGCTAACATAATAATACATACATTCATATGTGTTACGTATACTTATTCATCCAGATGCGTATACGCAACGTGACTTTGCCAACACACACACATATATATATATATATATACACACATATACTGCATATGGTATACATATATATATATATATATGTATATAGGTCGCTATATCCATGTTTATATTAATAACAACGCCTAACAACGGGACACAAACAGCTTACTTTGTCATTCTACAAAAGCGATTACAATTAAATTCTCTCAATCCTCTATAATCTAATGCAACTCGACGTCATTAAATATTTCCCTCATTTCTTTGTTTTTTTCTTGCATTTCTTTGTGTTGGCTTTTTTTTTTTTTTGTACGTCGTGCGCTTTGGGTGGGTTCGACTGCTGCTTGGAATGGCAGCGTTGGGGTTCTGTTTTGAGCTGTGAAATTAGAATATGAAATCGCCACAGTCCATGGCATAGTCAAAGTCTTCGCCGCCCAGATCATCAACGCCCGTGGAATGAAAATCGAAGCCGCCAATATCGGTGTGATAGACGGCGCCGCTGCACGACGTATCAATCAGATTGGTGCAGTGCGTCGTGGGCAGTGCGTGAAGCGTAAACGTGTCCTCGCACTGCGACCAAGTGAGGCCGCCACTCCACACCCCGTTGGGCAACGTGGCCCAGCCCCAGCCGTGTCCCCAGGGCAGAGCACACGCCAGCGATGCCTTCGAGTCCGGCTTCTTGCTCAATATAGCCACAGCCGCATCGCTTTTCACCAACGGATTCTGGCTATACAGCAGGCGTTGGGTAGTCAAAGCTGCCGAAGAGGTGCGATGATGTCTGCTGCTGCCAGAACCGGCCGATTTTCGTTGCTTTACCTCAGAGTTTGTTGCCGCTGGGGTTTCAGAATAGGACAGCGTCCGCTTAGTGGAATTATGCAACTTTCGTACGCGGATTTTTCATACTTACGTCTAATGCGGACAAGTGGGCGCCGCAGCACATTCATCAGATGCGGCTTATCCACCACGAGTTCGATTTGCGGCGGCGGTGGCAAAGTTTTTGTGATGGCGTCAATCCAGTCGCTTACCTCTTGCTCCGACTTGGCCAGCATCCAGTAGACCTTGGAGCGCTTTCGACGCGACCCGAGCGCAATTAGCTGCGAAACGCTGACGCCATCGGGCAATGGGGGACGACGTGGTATCTGACCGGTCCAGTGTGCGATGGCGAGCATCTCGGGAGCCTCCTTGACCAGTATCTTGCCAGATGGCGACGAACGTCCTGGTTCCGTGAACCAAGCCATGGTCGAGTCATCATATAATATTACCCACTCCTCGGCCCATCGATTCCATAACATTTGTTCTGCAAAGAGAATTTATCAAAATATGTTCGTGTGTTTTCCTAACTTTATTTTTTTTTTTAGCTAGACTTTGGCTCTTTAATATCCAATTTAAAATTAACTTCGCTGCATTCAAATGCTTAATCCAATAAACAACCATAATAAAGGAAATTCAAGTCTGGGCTCAACTTGTATTAATTCGCTTGTCGATAGACAATATATATTTTTCTATGCAATTCAATAAAATTCTATTTTGGTTTCCCTTTCACGAATGCACCGAAAGCTGTTCTTTCATCTCAATAGCCCATATGAATAGTAGCTGATTCGACTTCAGTTGTGCTTATTTAAGAGCTATGCTCTGGTCTCTTATGCACTTAGACTAAATAGTTCGACGCAGGCATAAGTCTACTAAAACTGAACAGTGTTCTTTGTCGATAACAGGACATTTGTTATTGAAGCTGTCAAGTGCAATTGGCATTTGTGCTTTCAATTTGCCGTCAACAAATCCGGCTGCAGAGAATGTTTTCATATTGAATACTCACTTTTGTAGCGCAGTAGGTAACCTCCTTTGATTTGCTTGCCACCGGTGCCTGCAACAGCAACACAAAAAAAGGCAAAAAATATATATACGAGTATATCAATACAGAGAATGGGTGAAATCATAACAAAATTGAGTTGGCCGTAGAACTCATCTAAGCTGCTTCCGCTGCAGCATTCCCCCGATATTTAATTGGAAACGTTGCTGCCGTTGCCGGCTCTCCCTCTCCAGATTCGAATGTCAAATTACCACTGGACTGGAACGTAGATAGCTCTCTTATATGGCTGAAAACTAAGTTCTCGTTGCAAGCACGGACCTGTTGTCCAAATATTTGACAATGTGCGGGATTTCAAACGCTTTCCTGCTAAGTGTTACCGAATACTGAAAAACTTGAAATTCTCATTTTTCATCACCACCACCCAAAACCCACAAATCGGTTGGGAGCCCATTGGGAGCCCATTGCCCTACCTTTTCTTTGGACCTGAACTGTGCGAGATATTCATTGAAATATTAGAACTGGCGTTCATTCAGTCGAATAATTGATTAAATCACATCGTCGGAATACTTGGAAATACTAATTTGTGCTTGAACGTCTTAATTAAGTTTGGGTTGACATCACATTGAGAGGCGTACATATGTGCACCCTCTATAAAACATACATCCACAGAAAAGGATTCATGCAATTTGTTTAAATCGTGTGTGAAAATATTTCCCAGTAAATAAATTCTTAGCCAATTTAAAGGAAAATCGCGTATTTATGTTCTCCACTTTTATGATAAGAAATAAATTAACAAACTGTTTTCCATTTGTTATTCGGCGTGAAACTTTTTATTACATTTTTCACTTTTGATTTTATTCATTTGCAAGGAAATTTCCACGAATACCGAGAACAAAAATTATTCAATTATTCAGTGTCTGAAAAAATTATAGCGCCAGTGAAGATAATTGGATCAGCCTTGGTAAATGGGTAAATGCGTAAATGCTGTTTTCTTTTTTTTTTATCAATAAATTGAAATGCTATAAACTCTTATATATAGTATTTACTGTACTTAATATATATGTAGATTCCATGGAAATGTGCTTTGCTAATGGTATGGCTGTCATGTTACAAGTAATTGCAGTTGGTTGCGTTCGTAATAGGATTAGTGCATAGCAGGAGATTGATAAGTGAATGCCACTTGGCATGCCTTAAGGACTGCAGTTGAGTGCTTCGAAATCAAATTGAAGTGAGCCACTACAATTGTCATATAAGCCACGTATATCTGTGTGGCAGTGTGTGGGAGTGTGTGTGTGTGCATAAGTGTTGCCTGGTGAATATGATTAAGCATAAGAAGGATAGGGCCTGGCAATAATTTCACTCAGCTGCTGATAGCTTGTCAATGCAATAAGCTGACACAGCAATTGAAAAAGGCTCAAGGCTTGCCTGCAAATTTCTTGGCAACCTAAATCAAATGCAGACGATGGAAAATGTACTACATACATATGTATGTATACATTACATTACATATATATATAATTGAGTATATATGTATGTGCTGACAAGTTGAGACTGGTATGGCACAGCCGAGAGATAGGGATAGAGACGATGAGCTGTAGAACTGTAGAACGAGGTCGACGAAGGACACTGCGCCGCTTGTGCAAGCAGAGAAGCAGACAGTCAACTGACAAAGGACACCGGACATCATGTGTGCCACTTCAGTGCACACATACAAGCGCATCCATATTTTACATCCTACATGCAGCACATCCACGTGACAAAGCAGCTAAAATTGCAAGTGGCTGCAACAGACAACGACGACGTTGAAAGCAGAGACTTAGATGACACACGGTTGCAAAATCAACTTGTACATAATTGTTGGACCGACTGGGGTCGTACTCTCTCTCTCTGTGTGTGTGTGTGTGTGTGTGGGTGTGGGCTGAGTGGGTGGTTATGTCTATGGGCTGAGAGGGAAGTGCTGCACACTTGCATGATTTATGCACGTGCCTGTTTACCACCTACTGACAACGACAACGACAACGACGATGACGATGACGATGACAGAGAAGCGTTAGTTTCACTTGCTGTTTTTACTTTACTATGCATGCATCAGTATGTGTGCGTGTGTGTGTGTGTGTGTGCGTGTATGGTTGGGTGAATGGATGGGACTGATTGTTGTGTGTTGGCACTGCTTAATGATTTAATGCAGTTTACGTGCTCGGGCCAATGGGCGTGGCAGCCACTGTCGCTGATTGCAGCTGCAGCAGCATAATAATCGCTGCTGCAGCGGCTGATGCTGAATTCCACTTGATAAGTCGAGCACAAGTGGGCGTGTGGACTTATATATGTATGTCCATAATGAGCAGGTCAACAATGCGACCGCAGCGACAGATAGAGCAACCAGAGAGAGAGAGAGAGAGAGAGAGAGAGAGAGAGAGAGAGAGAGACGAGAGAGGGAGAAAGTGAGAGGCTGAGAGAGAAGGCGTGCAAGAGGGAAGTGAGAGAGAGAGTGAGAGAGTGAGAGAGAGAGAGAGCGAGAAAGTGAGCGAGAGAGAAAGAGAGAACGGGCGTTATACGTCCATACTCACACACACGCGCACACACGCAATCTGTGTGTGTGTGTGTGCCTTTGTATGCGATTTCATTCAGGAAAATTGGTAGCCAGGCATGCGGAGCAGCGAGCGAGAATCGCAAAAACGAGTTCAAGGGTTCGCCCGAAAACGGGGCCAGCCCCACATTACATACCCCTCACTACTTGTACATATATATACCTGTATATATATATATATATTATATATAATATATCTAAGTACTACTTGGATTTTTTTTTTTGGGCTGTGGCTTAAGAAATGCACCCCTTGTAACTTGTAACTTACCCATGGGCTGCTGCAGCTGCAGTTGTTGATGTGATGTTGCTAAGAATGACTCGTCATTATTTGGCTTCACCTTTGAGCACATGGAGAACATGTTTATTGGCTTTGGTTTGGCTGTGATTTGTTGTCGCTGTTGTTTGTTTGTTTTGTTTTGTTTTGTTTTGTTTGTATGTATATATATTTTTAGTGTACCCGATTGTGGCAGCTTGTAGTTAGTTTGTTAATTGATCAGATCAGTAACTGAGTACAGCGCTGGTAGTCAGGATACTCGTCGCTTGACGCTTCGTTCATTAACGCCACTCCTCGTCCCCTCTGGTCGCTGCCACCGAAAAAAAGACAAAGCAGTGATGTCAGCAGCCACTCAAACACACACACACACACACACACACTCAGGCACACACACGCGTGCAGACAAGCAGACGGGAGTAGAGAAACTGTTTTGGCAGCATCAAATAGCTGCGGCAGGAAAAATAAAACGTGCGTTATATCCGTTATCAGTGTTCAGTGTTCAAAGTTACAACAGATTCACATACACATCAATAGACACACGAGCACAGACAAGCTCACACACACACGCACACACACACACACATACGCATACATGGGCGCGCGAAAGTGTTTGCTGCTGTTGACGTCGCTTTCGCTTTCGGATTCGGTTTGGCCGTTTCAATTGCTGGCGTTGTCGTTATTGTTGTTGCTGGTGCGAGCAACGCCTTTTTTGGTCAGGTCACTATTGTTGTTGTTGTTGTTGTTGTTGCTTTTCGCATCGAGTTGCCGCTGCTGCCAATACTCTGGTGATGATGATTGAAAAGGTCGGGGCCTGACCTTGCCTGCCGCTAATTAGATTTCCAATTGTGCTCTGTGTTTTTTTGTTGTTGGTATTTGTATTTTGGAACTCGTTTGTTGCCTACTTTTAGGGGCCAGGCTCTGTCGCATTCAGCGCGCCGACAACACATTCACACGTTGAATGTTTACAGCCTTTTACTGCCTTACTGTCTGTCACGCATGCCAGCCGAACAGTGACAGTTTCACAATGGATTGCACACCCACACACACACTTATTTCGATTTGATTTGTTATTGTTTTTTTGTTGTTGTTTTTTTTAGCTTTTTTGTGACATTTTTTTTTTTTGATGGATGGAGTCTGCGACTTGGTTACTAACTGGTGCTGCTGCTGCTCCTGCTACTGGTGTTGCTTCCAGCTCCTGCCTCGACTTGGTTTGTCCGCTTGCGCACCTCTGCTTGGTTAAACGGCCGAAACTCGACTAACGGACTCAGCTCGGCGTTATTCGGAGGTTAGCGTTGTCTGGCTGGCGTTGTCGACAGCAGCCGACCTCCTGCCGAAGCTCTCTAACGAAGCCGCATTAAAAGCTCTCGCTTAAGGACTAGGACAACACAAGCGTACACAGGCGAATGTTGGGGGGAAGAGGAGCAGAACGGCATCTGCTGCTGCTGCCGTTAGACCTGATATTACTGCTGCTGCCGCTGCTGCTGCTGCTGCTGGTGGTGGTGTCCTTCAACGTCCTACACGGCAACAACACGATGCGTTGAAATGCCGATTCCACTAGCGGCAAACGGCCCGCCAAACAGATGACAGCAGACAACAGACAGCAGCAGTAAGCATCTCAGCATCCCATTTTTCCGAGCCGAAAGCAACCGCTGCGTCACTTTCACTCATTCTCTCCTCCTCACTTTGGCTGTAGCTGTAGCTTTGTATTTGTTTTTGCTCTCTCACTGGCTCTCTCTCTCTCTCTCTCTCTCTCCGACGTTAGTAGGTTACTTGCACACACACACACACGCATACACCGACACAGATGTAGGTATTCGTACTTGCAGTTGTCGTCGCCTTCATCCGCCTCATCTGCCGTAGACGCTATCGTCTGTCACCGTTGTCTTCCACTTTCGGTGCTCATGTTTTTTGGGCATAATGCAAATGGGCTTCGGGGTTGGAGCCACAGTTTGAGCTGAATCTGAAGCTGAAGCTGAAGCTGGCACACTGTGTTGAGTATGCGGCATGGGGTGATGAGGGAGGTTGGGTCGCTATCAGCACATCTTTCGCCTGTTACCCCACTGGCAACATCTGCTCGGAGTCTGTTTTTCTCAGTGATAATCGGTAATAATGCGTTGTGTCACTATTCAAATGGACGTTTAGTAAATAAACAGCTCCTACTACAGCTCAAGCACTTTGCACTGTACAAATTTGACAATATTGTTAGAGTCGATTAAAGCAGATCGAGCAAAAATACATCCACTTCACAACAGAATACAAACATACGTTGAGCTCCTGGATACATATATTTATAATAATAATAAAATGCAGAGCCTTAAACGATGCGCTTATATGGATCCTAAAGGGACCCATAAAAAAGAATTTGCGTATAGCGATTTATGTTCGTTCTGCAGGTGAATTTTATATTCGCTTTTGCCACTCACCAACTTTTTAAATATTCATAAATTTTGAAACTTGGCTACGAACAGGGCAGGCGACCCTTCCTTTGTGTATGTGGATCAATATTATTGTTTAGTTTTCCAACTATTTCTCTTTTACAATTACATTTTAACAAAGAATTCGTAATAAATTCGTAGATTTTAAAGATCCTTGAAGAGTGCGACTCCAAATTAACCAGAATAAATATAAATTGATTACAAATCGAAGTCGAGCCATGTCCAACACAAGTGTGGCAGCAAGTTCATCCCCATCGCGCTCCAATAATGTGCGACAGCTGATTCAGATGTTTGAGCAGCTCTCTACGAACGGGGTGACGCCTCGGCCCGTTGTCCAGGTCTTAAGTGTGACCAAGCCAAAGGAGCAGCAGCCAGCCATCGCTGCGGATCTCGCTCTGCTCTTAAATGGGCGGCGCATTGCTCGAGCCGTGCCACACAAACGGAATAATCCACACAGATCGATGGATGCCAAGAGCGTTAAGTGTGATGTCTTGTAGAAATCCCTGCTTAAGTTTCGAATAAAGGAGCAGAGATCTGGGCATTTTTTTTTAAGTGGCATATATCCTTGCAGAGCTGTGCCAAGCAGTTTGTTTGACCAGAGCTGCCATTTAGGAATAGGACATACAAATCGTCTTTGTAGTTGTCGATCATCCTTGAATGCAGTTCATTCTCATTCGAAAATCTGTTGGGAAAATCTGTTTGCTCATCGCTGTTTTGAGCAAGTCTCAATTCTTGTGCAGCAGAGCCATTGAGCCAGTTAAGGTTTTGTGTCATTATTTTAAGGACCAAACTGCATAGCAAACGATGTGAAATGAACTTATTAATTAATCATCAGAAGATGATACGCTTATTGGTAAGTGTTGGCTTCTGCACAACTTTATTTGTGTTACTCCTTGTTAGTACTATGTGCTTAACTTATTCATCACATCCAAAAACATTGCTTATTCAGCACTTTCAGTTTATTCTCCAGTTGTCTCCAAGTTGGCCACGAATTGCAATTATACTGAGCTGAACGGTTTAAATTTTCTAATTAATGAATAATAATAAAAATGAATATGCTCAGCGAGCTGCTTGTCGGATCTCATTGACAAGAATGTGCTGTAAGTAAATTGTAAAGCAGCACAGCAAAAATGTTCGCCTGTGCATGAATTTGGATAAAATGCTGCGCAGTAAAATGGCAGTACGGTTTCATCCGGTTCACCTGTATTATGAACAATAAGCCTCTAAGCGAGTAGAGTGCATCTATTAGAGGAATTAGCAAACGCAGCACGCGCAGCTCTTGAAAGATTGGGGCATGCACAAGTGCAAATACAAACAAGAAGCGAAACGCATTTATGAACTCCATCAGGTGGATCCTTCAATGAGCAGAACGGCACAGCTGCAACCACTTAACTCGTCCACAGCGAGAGAGAGAGAGAAAGAGAGAGAGAAAGACAGAGAGTGGGAGTGGGAGGGTGGAGGGAGAAGGCAGTGTAGTGCTAGTTCCTTCTTTCTATGTTTTTTGTTTTTAATTTATATCCTTGTCAGCTGGTGATTTCTTTGTTCCAGCTTTGTGAATGCTAAACTCGATGCTGGTTCGTGCTCTTGCATGCCAACCCAGCCAGAAATCACTTAAGCAGCAAGCAAAGCAAGCAAGTCCCCTTCTCGAATGACATGCGAATAGTGGCAGTAGGCAATGGATAACATAGCTCAAAAGATGCCAGAGCCAAATGCTGGGTTGGGCTCCTTGGCGCTCTCTGGTTGCCTCCAGCATCCTCTACATATTGAGACCAAATGCCTTTGTGAGTGGCATTAATATGATGCTGCAGCGCTTGCCGTTGCCTTTGGTGTAGATTGAGCTGCTGCTCCCCATTGTGACCCCGTCGTCGTCGCGCACCGCTGCAATAATAAATCAATTTTAAGTTCATTTCTTGTAGAAAATGTGTCGCTGGCTTTCGTCGTGGCCTGCAGCCTCTTTCAAGGCCTGGGCGTTTTCACTTTCGGTTTCCAATTACACACAGCAACGGTCACACAGACACAGCTCGCACCATCTCTCTCCCGCTCACCCAAATCACACCCTCGCTCTCCTCTCTCTCTCTCTCCCTCTCTTTCTGCCCGAAACACACCCAACACACAGATACACACACAGGCACAGGCACGGGCACAGCATACTTTAAAGTGTGACAGGGTTTCTCGGTTATGGTTTTTGTATTTCGCCCGTTAACATCCGCTCGCTCACACTCCTGACCGTGACACAATTTCCATTGTGGAGCACTGAATCTCTGGCTCGGTACCAGCATCCTGCTATTGAATCACTTATACAGTAATATAACCCGCACAACACACACACACACACACACACACACCCACACACACATCCACTCGCAGATATAGTTTTGCTTATATTTACATATAACAGCAACATGACCTGCTCATGCATTATATACAAGATACTCGTATATAAGAAATATATATAGATATATTTAGCATATATGTTTTTTATCAATTGAGCTACAAACATTAGTCGAGGTAAACACACACAATTGATGTGGCTTGGATTGCCACTTGTTGTCGTTTGTGATTAAAATACATTTTATTATTATCATTTGGTGATTTGATTTAAGGCTCTATTTGCACGACATACATTTGCTTACAGTACGTACAGTAAAAAAAAAACAACAAATTCGCAAACGCGATGCACATAAATAAAATCGGTGCATGCCACATTGTTATCATCTATGCAAGTCAGTGGATTCTCTTGTCTATTTACAAATGCATGCATTTATCCAAGTGGAGCAGCAATATATATATATATATATATATATATATATATATATATATATGTGTGTGTCTGGCTGTCTGTCTTTCCGTTTGCCTGTTGTGTCATTCTATGCTTTTAGCACTGACCCAACTTATCGCTTGCTTGCAACTGCATGCAACGATTCGTAAACGGAGGCATGGATTGGCTGTGATCCATAAACTTAAAACTTAAGAAACATAATAATTGTTTTGTTTTGTTTTGATTTGCTTGGTTACTATCAACTAGATGTACAATTTTCACTATAACATGTTAAAAATGCCATTTTTGTTTTGTTTTGATTTCTTTTTTTACTTGAGTCAAAGCTGAACTAACATTTACTAATTGCCAAAAATTATGCTACGGTTTTTCATTGTTTTCGATAAACATTTTTCATTTGGTTATTGAAGCTGTGTAATACTCAAGTTGTCATCACATTAACATCGAAATGGATATGGAAACGCACAGACTCATAATAAACGCAAGAGAATTGTAATAGTATACAATAAGGACACGAGTGCAAAACATTATATGATACATTATATATTAAATGAGAAGAGGCCAGTTTAACAGCTAACAGCTAACAGCTAACCGCTAACAGCCAACCGCTAACAACAAACGGCTAAGAAACCCGTTTAGTTCTGCAGAGCGGCACGCAGCAGGCTGTCCAGCGTGAATTGGATTGTTCCATTCGCAGATGCCTGCAGAACGGATGGCGGCTTGGGCAGTGCCGGAAATAGTGCGGACGTACCGGCTGTCATTGGTGGCTCCATACTGCTGAGGCACTCCACAACTGTGGCCGCTGGCAAGGGAGACGACGGCGTTGCCACCTCTAAATTGGCGGATGTATTTAGCGCATTGGTCGAGTTTTTGCAGTTGCTGTTGCTGTTGCCGTTGCCGTTGCCCTTTCGTGGCGGCGATGGCGGCGTTAATTGAAGTTTTGTACCTAGACTGTGGCTGCCGTTGGGCGTCTTCTGCAACACATCCATCTCGACTGGCGGATAAGCATCAGCAGCATCGGGTTTGGCAAGCTCTGCTGCTTCCGGCTTCTGATGTTGTTGTGCAATGGCGCTGTTCACTTTGCGCCACAGATTGCTGATGGCCGGATCCTTGCCGGCCGCTGCCGTGCGCTTGGCAATTTTCTCAATAAAACTCTCGCCCACATTGCTGAGGCTGGTGGTGACGGTGGTGTTGACCACATTCTGCTGGCTGCAATCGCTGCGTGTGTAGGAAATGAGACGCGGTCGTATTTGCGGACGCTCCGCAGGCAATTCCGGCAATGTGGCAGAAACGGCGCGTCCCTCACTCACCAGCTTCAGCATGATGCGACGTGTGATGCCCTGCACCAGGGCCTTTTTGTCCTCGGTTATGTAAGCATCCCATTGTTTGGGCTTGCTCTCCTCAGACAACGAAACGTTGCCCGGCTGGCGACGCAGTTTGGCGCGCATGGAGTCGACAGCGACCGGCGTGGAGGAAATGGCATTTGGATCCGCCTTGAAACTGACCAGATCGTACACAAAATCCTTGTTGACGGCCTTAACGCGTTTACGTATCGGTCGCTTCTCGGCGCCCGGACGCTCGCCCGACTCCGGTGAAATTTGTGTGCGCGACTTGCGACGCTTCTTGTTGCTAGGCACCGACTGAAACAGCTCCTCATCTGGCTCCTCCTTGATGGCAAGGGCAATCGGCGAACTGGGTGCCGTCTCAGGTTGCGGTTCACTAATCGTTTTGATGCGTTTCAAGCGCTTCTCAAAGGTTTTGAGTGCAGGCTTGGGCTCGGCAGCAGTCGCCTCCATTTCGGTGGACTGCTGCTTATCTAAGAGCACAATGTCGCCGTCGACATCGTCGCGCGAGTACTCGCACTCATGCGTGGATACATACTGCTCGGTCAGTCTATCGCGATCGCCTTCGATTTTGTGCGTAAAGCCCAAGTGGTTGACAATATCGTAGCGGCGAAAGGCGCGATAGTCGCAGATGGTGCAGCCGAAGCGGCGGGCGCGATAATGGAACATGGAAATGTGACGACGGAGATTGCCGAGAGCGTTGAACTGTTTATTGCAGATCTTGCAGCGGCAGCGCAACTGCTTCTCAATGGGCACATTGCGCTTCTTCTTTATCTTCGTTTTGGTCTCGTCAATCTCATGCTCAATGTGGGTCGTCGGCTCATTCCGTTCGCGCTCCTCCTCCGGCTCATCGCGTTCCTCCTCGCTGTTGGACGCCTCGTCGCTGGCCGAGTCGCTTTCGTGCTGCAGCTGCAGCTTGTCCAGCGACACGGTCTGCAATCCACTTGCATAGCTCTCACTTTGCTCGGCCAGATCGGCAAACATTTCATTCAATGCGGCTGAGTCAATGCTCTGCATATCCGCTCCAACGGGATTGCGATCCTTATCGGGTATCTCCATATTGCCATTTAAGTTGGCCCTTAGCTTCTTGACGGCAGGTGCTGGCTTGGCCAACGCCTCTTGCTTGGCGCGACAATTGAGCAGATGCGTGGAGAGTGCAGCTCTGCGCTCAAACGACTTCTCGCAGTAGATGCACAGCGACATGATCTTGCGCTGCTCCCCATTTGCATCAGTGCGCTCTGTCGCCTGACCGACAACATCGTCGGACAGCTGCAGACGTTTCAACTCGCGGCTTGGTCCCTTGGGATGAACATCGCCCTGTTGCATGCGACGCTTCAAAATTGTGTTGCGCATCATGCGAATGCGACGCGTTGGTTTCCTATTGCGCGAAAACCCCCCCAATTCAAGATTAATCAATGTTTTATTGGAGTGCAGTCCCTGGCGAAACTCACTTGTGATCCTTGGAGAGATGACGTATGACGGCTGCTGCCTGCAGAAAGGTGAGTGAGCAAGCGGGACACTGAAACACAAATGCTGACGACGAATGATTCTTCTGTATGTGCAGCTCCAACGTTTTCTGTGTCTGGAACGTCAAATTGCCTAAAATATAAAAAGCAAAACGAAGGTCAGTTCAGGGCCTACTAAAATCAGTGAAATTACAGTTCTTGCTTGCAAATTAGATAGACAAGTTCTTGTTAAGCTTAAGTCATCGATACAAGCATAAAAAATTCATCATTTAATGATTGCTATTAGGCGAGAAACTGTTTGTATTTTGGCTGGGTATTTTACATATTTCACAGAAGATGCTCGTTTCCGTTTCGTCGCAGATGGATTGCTCTGGGGTCTCAGCGGAATCGCTGCCACCGCTGGGCCGCTCGTACTGATGCGTGGTGACTGCCTTGCCATCGGGTCCAAGGATCGTCTGCGTCGAGTTGAGCATGTGATGCACCTCGTTCACCTCCGTTTTGATGCTGTCATCGTGCTCGATTTTGATCGTCTGATACATGGCCTGACTGGATGTCGGCACCGATTCCAGCTGCAGCACGGGTGAGATCGGTGTCACAACTGCCGGCGTCTTCTTGCGACGCAATCGTTCAATGACGCCACTCAAATCACGCATGCTGCCACGCATTGGACGACCCTCGCGCGGCACTGGCGAACATCCTGTGCTGCGACTGCGCAGCATGTTTTCCATGTCCTGTGCGCCTGCAGCCTGTATTATCATCGTGGAATTCTGATCCTGCAAGCGAAGTGCGTTTAATAAAAACGTGAAACGTAATCGAACAATTTGGAAATTGTACGCTTGGCTTTACGGCTCACTCACTGTGTATCCGGCATTGTGGCCCGTGGTGCGTGCACTGATGCAGCAGAAGACGCGCTTGTGGCTGATGAAATTGGCAAAACTGCGAAACATATTGCGGCAGACGTTGCACTCATAGATCAGGCTGCACTCATCCGTCAACAAATGGCGCACCTGTGAAAATCAATTGAACGCCAAATTGAAAGTAGTTTTAAAAGCGCCAAAACGGCAATCATCGTTAAGTGGAAATGCGAAACTTGTTGACTCTTTTTGCGTTGCCACTGATTACATCTTCTTCAGTTATCAAATTGATCACAATAAATCAGGCGAGTTCATAGATAAATTAAGAAAAATCTGACGTCTCGTTCAGCTTGAGTTAAAAACTATGACCTGAACTGCACTGATTATAAATATTATATTATAAATATACAAATATAATTTCAAGAAACATTTTATTTCACTCGAAGATAGATTTGGAAAAGAATAAGCTTTGCTTAAGACCTGTCATACGCAGGACATTATGCTGTGCATGTCACAGATGTGGCAGCAAGACGTAGTTGCAACATTTGGCATGTTTCAGCATGTTTCCGATTACGCCATTCTTGGACGCAGCTTGGTCACGTACGCCGTAAGCATGCGTCGCTCGTGGACAGCTTACCTCACTGGTGCCGTTCTCGTAGGCGCGACGGGCCTCCTCGAATCCCGTGTGTGCCGTGTGCAGCGGTCGCTGCAACAGGCTCAGATCGCTGCTGGCGCCATCGCCAGCGCTGATGGCATCCATCTGTTGTGTGTCCGAATTGCAGCGCAAGTTACGTTTTTTCATTGCGCTGCTGCTGCTGTTTCTTTTATTAATTTGTTGCTATTGCGTGAGAAGGCACGCGACCTATGCGTTTGTCTTGCTGGATATATATCTTGCGTGTACGCACGCATGTGCGTATTGTGCACCTATTTAAATTGTTTCTTTAATTAATTGAAATCGGTTTTACCCATACGAATTTAGGCCTGCATATTGCACATTTTTTTTTATTGCACTTTTCGCTTCTGTTCTGTTCTCGCTGTTTAGTAAGAGAATTTCTCTCGCTTCATTCTGTTCTCGCTGTACATTATTTTTGCACAGCTAGCCAACACTGTTTGGCTTGGCAGCATGTTGCCCCACAGCGGGTAATGTTGCTGACACATTACGCTCACGGCTGCAACTCTGCTGTGCTTGCGCGCGCTTCAGTGTTGGATAAGCAACATTTTCAAAAAATATATTTAATTTATTAAAAACGTTTGTTGTTTTTTGTGTGTATATTTTAGGGGATTTATTCGCTCAAGCTTGTTGTTGGTTGACATAATGTTTTCTAATACATTTTATATTTGAATTCTTGAACTAATGCTAGACAAAATTAGTATCTTTTGTTTTATTCACGAATACATAGTTAATATGAGTTGTATTTATTGTAAAAAGCGCTTGTCATAAAATATTATTATTCGTTTGCACTGCTGTTGACCGTAGCTTAAGGTTGGTATATATGTATGTACGTGTGTCGGTATGTATGTATATTATTGTTATTTAAATGTACTGTTTTTGTTGTTGCTTAACGCTCGTTTCGGAAACTCAATTACTAAATACATATTACATATATGTATATATATGCATACATCTTTTTGGAGACATACATATATATATGTTTTATTTTTACCACACTGGACATTTATTATTATCCATTATTAAACATACATAAATAGTTTATTGGTATTTAATTGAATTGCTGAAAAAATATGCATTTATTGATCCGTCTCTTTTTTGGTGTAAATAGCATGTGGCTTAATAATAAGTATATCATTTAATTGTGTACATTTATAAGCAGAAATGGCTATGTATGTATTTAATGTAAATATAATCTCTTATTTTCGTAATGTTTATACGTAATTTACGCGGCAGAAGAACATGACTTGACTTGATTCGCTAGCGATAAACGTTTTTGCCATTTTGCACTTTCCATTAGCTGTTGTGTATTTGGTTTAGTTTTGTTTTGTTTAGTTTAGTTTCATGATGAGTAAATTTGTATAAGGGTTAAGGTAATGCGTTTATCTTTAGTAAGGCACTAGTTACACGATAATTATTGAATAACGTGTAACTACTGACTACGACATACAAATCCCTCCTCCATATTCCGATCGAATCCTTAAAGCTTACGGGTACAATTTCATTTAGCGTATTCTTTTCATTTTAGTTTTCATATTCATTTGCATTTTCAATATTTATTTAGCTAATGCAGCGCTGCAACTAAAACTAAACTGATTACAAAACAAGCAACGATGCTGCAACGACCACGCCGCCTACTAAAGATAAATTGAATTAGGATTAGGCTCAATCAATGAAGATCAATCAATCAATCGATCGATCGACCGATCAATCGATCTGTCGATATGGAGTACCGCAATATTGGCCACTACACAATTTCGCTACAATTTATATAAATGTGTGTGTGTGGTTTTTGGGGATTGACTGGTAGGTTGATTTGTTGGTTGGTTGCATGTACGTTCAGGCTGATACTTTACTGCATTTCTTTCGATTTTCGTTTTATTCTTTTTTTTTGATAACACATGTGTTACATATATATATATATATATATATTTATTTATATATATATATATATATATATATATATGAGTAGTAGCAGATTTTGTGTCGCGCTGATCTTGTGGTAGTGATCGCACACACACACACACGCTAGTTACAATATCTAACCTATAATTATGTGTAGCATTGTAGGGGGGTGGAAGAGAGAAAAATAGAAAGAGAGTTTGTATAGTTAGCGCTCGGGTATTTTCTTATTGTTTTGTTTTTTTTTTTTTCTAAGTTTCTTAGTACAATTCGTGATACTTATTTGTTTTATATAAAACTAGGTTTAAGTTTAGCATGACTGTTACCATACGTTAAGTTGAAAATGCAACTGCAGTTGGGAAGATTGCATTGTATGCGCAAGCAAACTATGCTAAAAATGTTGTATCAAAATCCATTGTAATATGTTGTTATAGATGTGTGTGTAAGTGTATCTGTGTGTGTGTGTCTGTTATGCACAATGCATTTCAAAATTTAATTTACATCTGGTTTGCATGCGGCTTACGCATGTTTACTGGCAGTTTTTAAAGTTGCTTTTCAGCAAACTAACTTTGATTGCAATTGCCATTCTCAATAGCTGCTCATTGTGTGGGTGTGTGTGTGTGGCTGTGTATGGGTGTTTATGTGTGTTGGGCGGCACATGCATAGCAGGAGCAGGACTAACAACTACGTACATAAGTGCAGGAGATGGCTTCTACTCTATACTTGTATGGTATTCTCTCATATCTAGTTTATTTGTTGTGGGCATACAATTTAACCTAGATTAACATATGGATGCTTGTTTGCTTACAATTAAAGATCTTGGTTTTTTTTTCATTTTTTTTTTAATCATAATTAAATTAAATTAAAAATTCTTTTTAGGTTTATTATAAAATTTCACATAGTTTAAAAGATTACCATGATTTTCGTTTTTGTTTCTTTTTTGTGTTTGTTACATGTTATTTGATGTATGTATGTAATGTATTTATATAGTGTATGTTTGCTGTTGTTTTTCGCGTGTGATGAGTGAGAGAATGTGTGTACAATGAGATTCGCATTCTACTTACATAGTTTAACTCATTTTACAAATCATAAATTAGGCATTAAACTAAAACAAACAATTGTCAATAAAAATGTACACTTAAAATCAAATAAAATAACACGAAAAACGTTTCACTTAGCGAGCGAAATGAGACTTTAAAAATGAACTTAAATGATAAAACATATACATGTGTATGTAAGTATGTATGTCGAACATAAGCATAGAAAGTAATTAAGAATATTTATATATTTCATATAATACATAAGGCCTTTTGACGGGGGAATCGTGTTCAATCGTGTTTCTTAAAATGTACATATAGTGTTCATATAACGCTCTGCCAATCCGGTGATGAGTGTTTTATGTTTGTGATTGTTTCTGAGTGAAGATGGGGCTGGTGAGCGGCGTGCCCTTGAGTAATGAGGCGTGTTCCTTGTGACACATATAATACAGTTTATCATATTATGTATGTAAATGTAATTCTGCATTTATGTATATATGTATACGCAAGTAAAACAACATGTGCTAAACATATGCAATATTATCATATTAGTTTGGTATCATTTTAGTTATCGAATTGTCTTTGTGTTCTTGTTTTTGTTGATGTTGTTGTTGTTGCTGTTTGTTTTGTTCTGTTTTGTTGAATTATTCTGTAGACGACTGTTTTGTTTCATATATTCGATTTGTTTTTATACATTGTGAATAATGCGTTTAGTTTAAGAACTTTGCTACTGTTATCATTATGAGGTTGGCCAACATGATGCAAATGCTTGATTCTTGCAAATAGCTACCTCCGCTGACAACAATGTCTTTCTCCTCCAGCAGCGGATAGTCGATAACATGTATAATGCCATTGGTGCACTCCACATCCGGCCGGTAGACATTGATCTTCTTGTAATTCCACAACAGCACATATCCTGCAATTAGAGAATTCAATTAATTTGACTTGCCTACGGTCTCGGTATAGTTACATAAATCATGTCTAAAGTGATTTTTCTAATGAGCACATAGTGAGAGAGTTGAATGTTATGCATGGATATAGGCCGCTTTTGATGGCTATGGTGAGTTTGGTTTGTGCAGTGGGTTGACATACGGCGGCAGCACTCACCAGTCCATTCGTGACTAGCATACTCATCATGTAGATCTTTTATATATTATGTTGTTTTGGTTAAATACAAAGCATGGCATTTTTGGTAAAGTTATAGAGAAACAGCATATGTTAGTACAGATCATGGGGCCCAATAGAATTTAATCGAATTGATATTGAAAGCATTTTTGAGTGCCCAAATTGGCTGCAGTTAAACTATTACTTACGTCCAGCCTCCTCCTCGACCCTCACTTTGAGTGAGTCACGGAATGTGGGCAGCACAACATTGTCGGTGGTGAGCGACATTTGCGCCAGATCCTTCATGGTGAACACATGATCAGCAATTACCAGATGACGCTCCAAAAGGTTCTTGGACTGTTATTACAGCAGAAAGGGGGAAGAAATATAAGTAAATGTGATTTTAGCGGAATGGATAGCGACTCACATGATAGGAAAAGTCACGCATGAAGAGCTTCTTGTGCGCCGAGGGGTAATCCACTTCAGTCTTCTGCCAGCCCTTGTCGCGGGGCACGAAGAAGGTGTATCGTCGCTGAGTATTATTCAGCTGAGCGTTAAAGTTCGAGAATTCGCCCATTTTATATGTGTCGCTGTCGATTTCAGAAAAAAATTAGCAACTTGAAAAGTAAACCCTTTGTATTGAGTTGTTACCTCATCATTGGATCGGTCTCCAGCTTTCCCAGCACAGTAGTATGTGGCACGCCCAGAACACGGTCAATGATATGCACAAATCCATTGGTTTGGGCAACATCAGCCTGCAGCACAGTGGCATTAACCCCACCACCTTCAACAGTAACGACTGCGTCGGTGCCCTCGCCTTTGACATTGAAGTACAGGAATGTTCTATTATTTACCGTCGGCACCTGAGCGATCTGACAGTGAAGAAGTGAATTTTAGGGCACTGATTGATGCGATTCTTACGGTGAAGTCTTACCATATTTGCATTCTTTTCTCTGATCTTCTCGACGTTCAAGCGATCCTTGATGATGTGCATATTTAGAATATCAGTCATCCTCTTGCGATCCCTGAGGTTAACAATCGAACTTTAGATTTGAGTTTTGTTCATTTTTAGAGGACATAGTATCAATTTACCTAATAATATTGTCAATAGACGAAATGTTCCATGCCTCGTTGCTGGGCGCCAAAATGGTCACCTCCGACAGATTGTTAATGCCTTCCAGCACTGCGCCACCGGCGTCCATAATAACCTCGTAGAACTTGCGCAGTGCCCCATTCTCCCCGTTATCCTTCAAAATAGAAGTGAAAGTTTTTCAATCAAGTCTAAAAACTAAAACTTACAAAATCAAATAGTTATTGTTTTTTTCTGGGGGGAGGTCGCTCAAGCTAAATGTGTTTTAAGTTAAGTAGCGTGTGTTTTTCTTCTTTTTTTTGGGGAGTGTACAGACATTAAACAGCGATTGTATTTTAAAAAACATTCACAACATTTATAATGTTAAAAAAACTGTTAACCAAAGAAGTGAGTCAGCCAATTGGTATACAAAAATCAGATATAAAATGGATAACGGATAAGTTTCACATTATTTATGATGATCCTCTGACAATCTGAGCGATATTTAGGCCGATGAATTTCTACATAATGAAATTAAGATGTGAAGTTCAATGGTCTCATCTGGCCATGACAAATGAGAAACAAAGTGGTTAAGTGAGATGTGGAGCCAGCGATGGCGGATGGCGGATGGTGCGTTCAGTGATTGGAGGTGGTCCATGGGGAAAAACTGATGAATGTTGTGTTTGAATTGGTTGTGGAATACAATTACTTACGTTCAGAAACTAAATCGGTACAATCGGTGTACAACGGGTGAAGAAGTAGTAGTTGTAGTAGTAGTAAAGGTCGTTAAAAAGTTCGTTTTTGGTTTGAAATTGGGCAATGTTATTATAAGATTTGTATGTGGTAAACGTATTCATTATTATTATTCAGGTTCCGCGCAGTGTGCAAGTTCCGCCACAGAGTTGGATAAATGTTTGAAATAAATCGTTAGGGAATATATAGTTTATTTTTCTTTGTTTCTTGAGCGCAGTTAACGAGTATTATATGACGATTATTTATATATTGCAATTTCAATTTGTCAAGCAGAGCCTTTGATTTAATTACACGTTTCACGTTATGCAAAACAATTTCTCAATTTATATTTCTATGCACGTGCATGATAAGAAACAAAAGCATAAACTTTACACGATCTATCTATAAATTATGCAGTAATAAGAAATAAAATATATATAAGTAGCTCGAACCATGCAGTCTCATTGAAAATATCGAATGAAAACAAGACGTTGTGATGATCTAATCGAGATCTGTCAGTGATCGGGACAATTGAATCTATATCAATAATACCAAATGAAGCTTGTTCTGCTGTTCTTTATTATTAAAGTGAAATAAATTGGTGTTTCGAGAAGTACATCAATCTAGTATGTAGAACATGCTGCGAGATAAGTTCTAGTTAACATGCGGACACTCAATATTACTGAAAATTGGAAGGTTAACTCAACTTTACAAGATACAATAGGTGTAAGTATAGCTATCAAAAAGTATTGTTTACCTTGAACGACTGTTTTATTAATTGTTTAGTCAATTGTCGATACCAATTTTCATTTTGCGAGCGATATGGGATTATTGTTTTTGTTGGCATGTACGAGAAACAGAATATAGAACAACCGGTCAGTAAAACGAATATGACAAATGAGCGAAGTGACAACAAAATGCTAAACAAACATAAATGTACACAACTAAACATTTAGATGAGCCAACTTGGCGCTGATATCGAATGTACAACAATGTATATAATGTTTGTAGAAAAAAGCCTACGATCTGATCCTGACATGATCGAGATGCGTTTTCTACATTAACGGATAAAACGATCAAAGCATGCCGACGACTGTGAGCTGAAGCTGAGATGACAAGCTATGAATGAAGGAAAGCTTTTGGCCAATTATGATTACATTGCACAAGGACTGGGAGTGGTTCGACCAATGCACTCGATGAACAAAAATGGGCATGTTGTGAATGAAGTTTTTGATTATCGTATGATAACTAGTTTTGTTGACATGGGACAGTCCAAGCAATGCTATCATAATTTAAATTGCATTTAGAATTTGTGTTATTTTTTTGCTTTAACCAATTTGACGTCAATATTAAGCGATTTGCTTGCAGAGTCGAGTATGCGGTTTGAGCTGCAGTTTGAAAGCAAAGCATTTGAGAAATAAAATCAATTTGATAGCCGTTGTGCCAATTAGCGCCTTGGAAATTGCAGCTCATGATAGATTGAGATAGAAAATTGAAATTTGGTTCATAAGATAAATTGTACATTAAATACATTGCTTTTCATCGTTTTTTTTTTTTTTTTTTTTTTTGGTTGAATTTGGCAATACTTACATTACACCCAAAATTTTTTTAAAATAAAATTTGTATTTTAAAAAATTATTTTAAAATAAAATTTTGCTTTTGATTTTACATGGAACCGAACTAGTTCATATGTCAAGAGCAAAGTTAGTAGCGCTATGACGCCAGCAAATCTTGCACCAATCTTCAGATCCCGAAAGAGATCCAAACAATTCAGTTCTATGTGAAATCAGACTTGGGTTTCAAAATATATATGTTCTTTTCTTTTTTTTGGCAGTGTAGCTATTGAGTATTTGAGATCAAACGTCGCATTATGATCTACATACATACGCAATTGTATTTGTATGTGTCTGTGTAACAATATATATTGTCAATGTCAATGTCAAAGTCAGATTATATTGCGCTATTCGACACTTTTGGCTTGGACTTTGCATATAGACGAACTCTGGAATTCTTGGGCTAGGCCATCAAGCAGACGCGAGCCTCTTATTGCTGCTCAGCTAAATGCAAAGCTGTATGTGTGTGTTGAGTGTGTATGTGTGTGTGATTCTTATATGTGTATGTGTAAGCGTTTGCTGGGGCAGCCAGGCGGCAGCCCAGCATTCCAGTTTAGCGTGCCGAGCCAATCAAAATGACAAGCCTTATCGCCAGCCACGGCCAGTCTCTATTTATTTGCTATCTGTGTGTGTGTGTGTGTGTGTGGGTGTGAGAGTCTCTCTGTTTTGTACAATCAGACCGGGTGCTACGCCCACCTACCTGTAAAAACTGTGTGACTGTCGTATCGATGATCATCAGCGGACGATGGATCAGATGGACGACACCGTTCTTCACGGGTATATTGGCCCGGACAATCTCGGCGAGGACGACGCCCTGTGGATGCTTGGCATCACCAATGATTGTATTCGATTTCACATACACTGCAAGAATAAGACGATTTACAGATAGTAGTAATAGTGTAAGTGTGTGCGATGAATACTAAACTAAATTCTTGTCTCACTTTTTCCGTCCTTTTGCTTGAAGAAGCTCACTGTGACCTTGAGTTGATCCTCAAAGGCAGCGGAAGTCTTGGGTTCATCGTGCTGCGAGGCGGCAGTAAAAATGACAGTGTTCGGTATCACATGACCGTCGATGACCTTGCCATCGACTAAGCTGCTGCGCGTCGAGAGCTGCAAATGTGCAAAATGATATTGATATAATTCAGAAATCTAAATTAAACTAAGTACACTAGAGACTATATAGATCTGAGTTGCTTTGGTGTCTATACAAATTGACGTGTCGCTTAGATTTTTTGGTTCGTACAGACCTTGAAACCCTCATCGACGGGCAAGAGGAAGGTGTGCGCTCCGGGCGCCTGATACAGCGTTTCCTTCTTCATTAGCGTGATCTGAGAGCGATAAGTGCGCAATTTGTTATCGCCCAAGTTAAGTTGATCGGCCTTCTGTATGAATTGCAGTGCATCCAAATTGTTAATCTCGGCCTTGGCACTGGGCAGTGCAGTCAGCGGCTCCAGCACCTCGTCGATAATGTGCATGACCTGTTCAATGTACACATAGCTCAGATAACGCTCATTGTATATATGGGTATAACAATAATAGGCCACCGACCTGTCGCTTGCCCTCGCGATTGGTCAGCTCGACGCTGAGCGAGGGAATGATGCGTGCATTGTTCACATAGATGTCACCATTGCGATTCTTTGTGATGTACAGCGGCGGATTGCCATCCATGTCCGATGACACGGCCTTTTCCAGTTGGTCTTTGCTGAACGCAGCGGTCGCTAAACGATTGATTCATTTGAATATGATTCACATGAGTTGGTGTTCAAATTATACTCACTGATGTGGTAGAGGACATGCGTGGGACCCTTGTGGCGCTGGAAAGCTTCGTTAGTCGGCACAAAGATCGTGCAGGAGCGCAGCGATAGCGTCGAATTGGCAACCGGATTCTGCTCGAGCAGACTATAGAACTGTAAGCATAGATCATTGAACCATTGGTGTGTGTAAGTAAATGCGTTGCTGTTCAGGAATGCAAGACACGAAATATCGAACCAAACAAAACCATGCGATGTGCTCAAGGAGGAGGATGGGGTGCGGGTGTGTCTTCAACTTTTGGCAAACTACTACCTAAAGGGCCAATTCCATGGCAACGTCACAAACAGCTAATAGTAAAACTGAGCAACGGCTGTGCAGGCAGTAAAAAAAAGAAAGGAAAGAGGTTTATTGAACCAATTACGTAAGCAACCACGGACAACCAGGCATCGAGCGCGTTTTTTATTTTTTTGTTTTTATTTGCCGTGGGCCCATTTCAATAATTCCTCAATTGTGAGCGGGTGATGTTTATCAGGACATTTGGCTATGGCGTTGGGAAATGCATTTGCCAGCCGCTGCTACCCTACATTAGAGACGCTGACCCTTTCGGCTGGCGGCCACCACCTGCCTGGCAACACGGCAAATGCGACCGCGCACTTTGCGGCTTCCCAACGCTGTGGCGACACGCCCTGCTGCACATTCTCAACCAATCAGCTTTATGACGAAGCTCACTCTTTTTCAAATTGACCGTCTCTTCATGTTGTTGTGTGTGTGTGTTTATCCAATGTCCTGCACCTTTTCCTTTTTTTTTTGTTCGTTGCTCGGTCTGACCGTGTTTTGGATTTCTCTTGTCCTGTCGCCGCAGTGAGTCACGTCAATTTTACTTTATAGACCACACCGTCTGCCGGTTGCCCCTTACCACATCTGAGTTTTGCTGCACTGCAACGTGCTCTTTTTGGTAATTTGAGAAGCCAGTTGTGAGTGTCTTTATCGTCCTGCTTTGATATCGTCGCTATTTTGTGTTTGCTTGGTTTCCATTTCGCTTTCTAAATGCTTTCGTTTATCAGACTGCTTTTAGGTAAATGAACTGTGAACGCTCGAGACTGAGTTTATTGAGTGTAAAAACGTTTCGACTTTGTACAAAGTGTAGTTTTTCGGTAGTTGCCAAAAATCGGCTGTGCATCTTAGGTATAACTCTAGTTCAGTTTGCCAATAGAATAGTTAGTGTCATCAAACAACAAACCGCTTCTAGTAATTCTATCGCATTTTTAATAATAATTTCCGAAGTTAACTTCTTTTCAAGCTCCAAATATATCGGAGTATATAAAAAAATAAAAGAACCCTTGACGAGGATTCAAAAGTAATTTCTCTCAGCAAAATATCAACTAAGGTTTGTAATAAAGTATTTGCTCATTTCTGAGCGAGCAAAACAAGAAATATTATTTCTAAGTAAATTGGAGCAAATATGAATGAATAACTCAGAATTTATGAACATCTCTGATAACAGACCCTTCTGTGACTAATGGTTCGATTCTTTTGCAATTACTTATTTGCATAAGTTTGAGCCCAGGCAGATCAATCTTAATGCATTTCATTGCGATAATCCTATCAGCTGAGCTGTCAGCGTCCAGTAATTGCTCCCTTGGGGATAGGGGACTTTGCATAAGTTCAAACTGTCGTCTGAAATTTATTAGAACATCCACTCCCATTGACAGGCAATTTCAAGTGCAAACGTAGTGCTTACATTTCTGTGTATTTAGGGGATAGAATCTACGCTGTTTTCAAATGCATTTGATTTTCGAGCACAGTGCCATTGAACTCTGTTCGGGCCAAAAGGGAACAGATAGAGCTGACGACTGCCGCTGCTGTTGGTTGGGTGCAAACACCACCCAATCGTCCCCCCCGCTGCCTGCGTTAGAGTCAAGGGCAGACGTGAGTCAGGGCACAGACGGCGGTGCAAACAAATTCGGCTAATGCCGCCCTGGTCAATTGCCAACCCTCTAAGGCAGTTGTGGGGGTGGGCGGACACGCCCACTCAGAGAGGCAGACGCACACACACACATCCCTTATTTAAAATGTTACTAACGAAATTAAGGCAAAAAACATGTAACGCTTTTGTTTTTGTTGTAGTGAGTGTTGTTGTGGTTGTTGTTATTGTTGCAGCTTACCCTAACTGGCATAAGGCGCCTGAAGGATTTGGCAGTGCTCTGAAAGAGAGAGAGAGAAAGAAAGAAAGAGAACCGCTAACAGTTCAAATTTTGTTTGCAACTCACATGTTTCTGTGTTTTTTTATTTAATGTCTGTATGGAGTTTTAGCCAAATTTTATTTAATTTGTCCTAGTCAGGGTACCAAAAAATGCTACAATTACAGGGGACTGTTTGTGTGCAAGTGGGTGGGTGTGTGTGTGTTGTTATTCTTGTGGGCGTGGCACTAGAGGAAACTCAATGCAGCAGCTAATTGTTACAACAAAAAAAAAAAACACCAGCCGGCAAAATGATCAGCCCGGCCAGTTTCGTGAACAGCATTCGATCATCAAGATGAAGAACAGCTATAACTGTACACTCAGAAAAAAATCATATTTTTTGAGCCAAGGGAAACTCAGTTTATTATTCAGAAAGTATATAGCTAGAACGGAATGTTCTTTCTTTCTATTAATGAGAAATACTTTTCTGGGATCTAGAAATTATATACAAGAACCAGAATTTTTTCTTCTTATTTTCGGGACGTTTTTTTTCTGAGTGTATGTCTGCATTCCCTAGTGAGTGTACTCTCAAAATTTAATTGATACAAATTATTCGTGTATGGTAAAGTTTTTGGTTTAGTAATTGCAGCAACCCCCTCGAGTTGCCTTAATTGCTGCAGAACAGCAGACATTGAGTAGGGGGGTAGGGGGTGGGGCGGCAGCAGGAGGCACGATCGCATGTCACTGGATCTCTAATGCATCTCGCCTTAGCCTTAAGTATCTGTACACACATCTATGTATGTAGATATATATAATCATTGCCGTATAAGCTCCATTAAGGTCACTTGCTCATTCACGTTTCATTCAACGCCTCAGAATAGTTTTATTTGTGTTCGTGCCACACAAGAAACTATAAAACGCGTCTCGGCATCGCTTGTGCGCCAAGAGTATTGTAAGCTTAAATTAAATTTAATTGAATCCGATGCTATTGCTCTGATGCTCGAGTTGAAGAGTGTGTGTGCCTAGCTCGAGCCGCCTACAAATGGCCGCAGCAGCGTTGCAACTGTCGCCAGTCAAAGGTTAAAGAATAAAATTAAAATCATAAATACAAATGCAAGGCCTGAGCTAAAGATGTTGATGCAACGTCACAAGCTGCACGCACGACAGGAAGTGTAGGGTCAGCGCAGGAGGTCAACCGTGCAACGCCCGCACATTGTCATCATATATATATATATATGTATATATGTATGTATATATGTACATATATATATATGCATGTCTCTGAAGGGGAAATTCTGATCGCACAGCTCTCGCTCGCTTATGTAAATGAGTTTTTATTGAAATCTGACTCGAGTCTGTTGCACTTTTTCTTCGGGCTTCTTCTTCCAGGAAAATAACATAATTATAATAATTATTTTAGCCCAATACGGTTTATAGATGTGTTGTCATATTGCTTGAAGGGGGCACCAGAATTTGTGAGTGTGTAAAAAATGAGCAAGAAACTGTGATAGGCTGTCAAACTGAATGGAATAAATTGTTGTAGCCTTTGCATCTTTCTTATAAATATTTATTTGTGAGCGGACAGTCAAATTTTTTGAGCAAAGGCCATTTCTTACCAATGCTATCTATATAAGCCATCACATAGTAATAAGCTTTGAGATTTGAGCATACTCGTAATAAGCACATTTGATCGCTATTTGAAATTTCTTATGCATATATTGCAAGCATTTTCGCATTAATGCAAGAAAAATGCAGCTTATGCCTCAGAAAGGCACTTTTGTGCTGAGTACAATTTTCATGTCACAATAATAAATGTTGATAGGGGAATCAGGCAATAGTTCGATTCAATACAGGTTATACTATAGAGGAAGTGCAAAATACACACATCTTTTACCACTCGTTCCTCTGCCTGCCAGTTCCATTCTATTGCACTTTTTCAGGGCGTAAAAATAAAAAAATATATCCACTATATGTTGCGTATTCGACATAGTAAAGTGATGGGTAAATAAAAGATTCCAAAAAGTGCAGATTATGCAGTAGAATCAAAAGCATTACACAAATTATAATTATTTCGCAAATACGCACACAGAGATTCTTGGGTGCTTGAGATATTATTTTATGGATTAACAACAGAACCTTCTTTTGAATGCTGCTTCTCATTTCGCAACAAAAAGATGTTAATAATGAGCACGCTCTGGTTGGTTGGTAGCTATGCCACAAGCTGCACTAGCTCATTCCACATGTACATAGAGCAAAAGAGGAGGCCATAGGTAATACATAGTTTGCGAGATTGTAGC
Source organism: Drosophila basisetae (assembly GCA_035041595.1). Classification (NCBI taxonomy): domain Eukaryota; kingdom Metazoa; phylum Arthropoda; class Insecta; order Diptera; family Drosophilidae; genus Drosophila; species Drosophila basisetae. The sequence continues at coordinate 1,110,543 of JAWNLB010000147.1, read as the reverse complement.
GACAATTACAGGTGAGGAGTCAGCTGGCAGCCAGTTCGCAGTTCGCAGCTCGCAGCTCGCAGCTCGCACGCTTTCTTTTCAAATGTGAAATTATTTTTTCTTGGTTTTGAAAATGCTCGCTGGCTAACAGCAACTATTTTTGGGCATTCAATGTTTAACAGACTAGAACGACAGAGAAAAACGTGAGTCGTTGTTGTTGTAGCTGTTGTTTTAGTTGCTGCTCTTGCCGGTTGTTAGTTGGTTGTAGTTTCAGGCTGACAACCTTTAATGGTTTCTGACTTTTTTACACTTTTATGTGCTGGCCATATGTCGGTGTTTGTTCAAGTGTGTGTGGTTGTCTGTGTCTGTGTGTGTGTGTGTGTTTGTTTCGGGTGTGTGAAGGTGTAAAAAAGGCAAACGCAAATAGGTAGAAAACTGTTATGCTCAGTCGACGGCAACGGCCGGCAACTTTTGTGGGCAGTTGGTTGGTTGGTTGGTTGTTATCATTGTTTTTGCTTTTACATAATTTTTTGGCTTTTACATAATGGACTCATCATGCATACCAAATGTGGCTGGCTGAGCTGAGCGCTGCAGACTCTGGACGTTGGACCGCTAACACGGCTAACAAGGCGCATCGATTTTTCAATAGACAAGAACAACAAGTGCAAATGGCAAAGGTCAAGGACGTGTTGTAACAACGAACAGGCAGCTGCGACGCCTCATGACTACCTGTGCGGGTGCCCCTCCCTCTCTCTCAATCTCTCTCTCTCTCTCTCTAAGCATCACGCTTACTCTCACTTCTTTTTCCTCTTTTTAAGGACTTTCTGCACAAGGATTTTCGCTTCAAGGGCATTTGCCGCCAGGCTTGACTAAAATGTGTCAACATTCGTCTACCATTTGTAGGTATTTGTGTGTTGGCCAAAAATTACTTTTACAGTCGGCACTCGAAAAATAGAACGCTTTGAATTGCAAATATTTCCAATATAATTTTCTACATAACAATATAAATTGCTTAACGCTTTCTAAATTTGTACATTTAGAAGTGCTTACAAGCGGCTAATTTAAAATTTAATAATTTTAGATTTAAAAATAATAATAATAAAAATAAAATAATTTTAGATTTAAACCCTTATTCGTTTTTTATGTTTAAATGATTGTTACTATTTTGATTGTTGTTTTATTGTTAAGCAAATAAACCAAGCAACTTTAATTCCTCAACAATAGAAATTTCAGTTTGTTCTTTTTTCGGAGCGAACACTGTACGGTGTATGAGTGTGTACACGTGTATGTGTCTGTGTGTGTATTTGTTAACAACTCTAAGTACGAGCGAAAAAAAAAGAAGAAGAGAATAAACCAGCTGGCCAATCAGCTACATGTGTTTTCTAATATTGTGGCTGTGGAAATTTAGTTGCATCTAGTTTTGTGACTCACCTGAGAAAGTTCCGAATCATCGCGCAATTTGTCCGCCAAATCGGCAGCAGCTGCAAACGAGCAGCAGCAGCATAGCAGCACCAGCGCAGCTAATGCGCTCAAACCGCTGCGTGCGAACATTATTTTATTTTTCACACAAACACACTTGTTTTTGCAGCAGCAGCGACAACGACGACGGCAACGACTTCGACGGCGACTTCCGAGGGTTGGCAGTATTTGTTACTGTGTGTGAGTGGCGAGCGCGCGACTTTTCTACGATAAATATCTGAAATTTAAAGGCGAAAAAACAGACACACACACATACAGGCATAAATAACATTACATATTCATCCACCAACAAGCAAAGCACCCACAACCCGAACCCCCTTAGGAAATTTGCTGTTTGAAATCTGTGAGCGTCTGCACAAAACAAGGCGGCTTTAAAAAGTGCACAAACACACACTCTCATGCAACCAAATACCGTTATGTCACAAAAAAAAGCACAAGAAGCAAATCACAAGAAAAACAAGAGCAAACGCTAAGCTGGTCTTCTTATTGTATATTGTTTTTAGTTATTCCTTTGCCTTGTTTCTTTTGCTTGTTTGTGTTAAATTATTTTGCACATTCCGATTAAATATGGTCATTTGCTTTGCGATGTATGCTTTCTGCTGTTATTCGCGGTTCAAATAGAGTGAAGCAGCCGTTCTCTGTCTCTCTTTCGTTCTTATTCTAATAAATAATTCAAGGAAAAGTGATTTTGAAAAAAGCCAAGTCAACCCAAGCCGAACTAAACTAAATTATGCAATGCGCCTTCGGGGAACTATTTATTGCCTGGCCGCGTAACACTTATGCTGCCTGTTGGCGAGCCTTCTTTTTGTTTCTTGTTGCATTGGCAATCAATAGCGAATTAGCCATTTCGCTGTTACGTTGCTTACACTTAGTTTGTACTTTTATAATCGGAGCAGAAAATCTATACTAAGCGCAGCAGCGAGCGACCCACGGTTTTTTTTTTTGAGCAGAGCCCGAGTCCCATACACAGTGAAGCCACTACAGCAGTTAGTTCACCCAAACAATACCGAGACGACACTATCGTACGCCACGCTTCAACGTTTTCTTGCAACTGACTTAAGCCGAGAACAGGTTTTCCACAGAGAGCGCGCGCACACATATACAGTTATAAAATGATGGCTGCTGCATATTCTGTTCTGTTATTCCACTGTTATACTCATTGTCAACTGTTATCTGTGCTTGTAAATTTAAACGATATTGAGCGACTATCGATATTTCCTCGTTATTTGTTTGAATAAGTCTTATACAAATAAGAGAAGCAGAAAAAGGCTTATTGGTCTAATAGAATCCAATTCTCATAACTTTAAAGAATTGAAAGCTAAAAATGAAAAACAAACAATAAGTACGTAAGCACACATAAGTGTAATAATCCACATGCCCACTAGATTTTCAGAGTTCCAATCGCTACTTCGCTTGGAAAACCAACTATTCATTCATTCACATTTAAATAGGCAAAGTAAGTTAACGAAAGTAACTAAAAACTGCGTTTCAATTATTAAAGAATTTAATTGCAATCTTATTTGGAACTTTTAAACTCATAACTCTGAAAACTGATTTTATTTGGCGGCCGCATACCAGGGATGGGCTAAAATATAAAAAAATGCTCATCTAGAAAAATACTAGAAAGGCTCATTAGTTAACATGAACGAATGAGTTAACATGAGTAGTTATCAGTTTCACTTAAGCTTAACAGTGGTCATTAAATTAAATTACTTGACTTAAAAACAAAATGAATTTTTTTATTTTTATATAATATATGTCAACAACAACCGTTGTCTTTTGAAAAGCGCAATGGAAGGAAAATCAAAAACCAACACGAAACTGTTCAACACTGAATGAAAACTCAGCTGTTTGTTAGGCTGACAGAACCAGCTGTGAGCTGCGAGTTGTATAACTTCTCTGAACCTATTCGCTTCGGAATGGAATGCGCTCGTAAATTTGTACGCATTTTCCAAACTCATCCTCAATTTTTTACGCGCAGTTTTGCCATGAGTTCCTCTAGTCGGGCCAAGGAGGCTGTCGAACAGCTAAAAGATGACAATCCCTTCTACTCCAAGTATGCTGACAAAATAGCTAAAATGCAACAAACTTCAGCCGAGGAATTCTTGGATCGCATTGAGCGCGTTGTAAATCCCATTAAGGACGGCAAAAGTCAAGCCAGGTTAGTCCAAGTTAATAAGCGTATTTAAATTACTTGCCCATTCAACTTGTACTGCTTTTAGATCATACTCAGAGCTATTGAATCCGAAGCAAAAGCTAGCCACTGAAGAGGCTGAACTGCCCCATAAAAAGCTTGCCGACATTATGAAGCTGGAGCTGATTGCCGACAAGGACGCCGAGGAGATTTCGCAAATCTGGATCGAATACCACAAGACCAAGGACGTGCTGGCTGCCACGCTGACCACAGCCCAGTATGAGACACTAATGGCACGCGCCAAGGAGCATCCAATCTTTTTATTACCCCTTCCACGCAGTGAAGGCTTCGAGTTCATCATGCTGCAGTTCTCCGCGAACACTGTGCACTTCACGCCACTGTTGGCCTACCAGGTGCATAAGGAGAATGCGCCCGAGTGCCTCACAGTGGTGCATTACACGGAAAAACAGGACAAGGGACTTGTGCTAATGCGCGGCGAGTACGACACAAAGGTGCTAACGGCACAGGAGGCTCAGTGCCTGGCCAATGAGCTGCAGATGTTCTACTACAAGACAGACGAGGCTAAGCTTAAGCTGCTGGAGACGTTCACCAAGCGTCCAGATGAATTCAAGCACATGGACCTTATAAGGGAGGTGGAAAACATTCAACTCGCTTAGGCATTGAGGTTATTCGAATATCGAAATTAAAAATAAAACCAAACTGAAATCAAATATAAGTAAAAAAGTTATGATTTAGTGGATCTTTCGATCGATGCAATCGAAGATATTTGTTAAAGAAGTGTTACGCTTGTAAATGATTAGTTTGCTGAAGGTATTTCTTTTCTAAAACAATTATTCGTGTGTGATCTTTATTATTAGTTGGCTGATGTCAATAAATTGGTGTTCAACTGTTGTGAACATAATGAAACTCGTAATTCGAGCATTGAAAGCAGATACCGATATATCTGTATAATATAGAAAAGGCTGGACTTTCCCATGCCGAGGATAATACATTAAATTTCCACTATACACATTTCACTTTCAGTTTCTTGAATTGATTCACTTTGTATGAAAATATATTTAAACGACGATGCAGATCTCAACTTAAGTTTAGAACCGATCGAAAGTGCAATAAACTTCTGCCCATCTATTCTCCCCCAGAGATAGGTGAGCATTCGGAAAACGTGAGTAATGTTATTTGAGCAACAAAACGCATGAATGCAATTTTGAGGTCTGCCACATGCCGTATTTGTACACAAATATTGATGCAGCTTCGGCTCATCGCACTTTTTATCGCTGTTTTCTAATAGTGTGCATTTTTTGAATGGTTTTTTTTATAAGGAATATGCTAATTCAGACTACTCTGGAAAAATTGACAGGTGTATTCGTATTGCAAATTGAAAATTAACTTATTTAGTAGCAGACTGGCGAAATAATAAACTGTTTCCTGATAGCTGACAGCATTTGCAAGCCCCTTTCCCGTTGAATTAACCAACAATATTATTTGTATACCCTTGTAGAGGGTATATCAATTTTGTTTCCAAGCTTGCAACGCTTTGAAAGTTTCTGTGCCATAAAGTATATACGATATATATATAGTTTTGATCAGAGTCACTCATCGAATAGCCATTTCCGTCTCTCCGTTTGAAAAAAGTATATTAAAAGAACAGATCCTATGAATATTTTCTCAAAGACGCATTTTTTCGCACACTCTGTTCATGAACCATTTTTAACGACAGAGTGTCAGGAATTTACCATTTATTCATGGGTATTTTGCAATGAACATTTAACTGTTTTTAACATTCATATGTTTAAGTATTCTTTGGTATTAACAAGAATTGTATGCATATAAACTGTTGCTCCAAAATTGTGCAACAAGATCTTAAACCTTAATATGTTTGCCTCTTCTTTGATTTAGCATTGGCATCATGACTAAAACATGTCGTCCTCGCCGGCGCCATGCAACTGCAACAGACACATTTACGTAAATGCATTCATAATAATAATAACAATAATAAAAATAATTTTAGGGATATTCACTTACCAAAACACCGCCGTTGTTTTCATTAAAATTATCGTTGTTGTTGCTGTTGAGGCCACTTTCAAGCATTCGATTGTGTAACGCCTGAATTGTGGAGGCCCGCTTTCCAAATCTCACACGTGCTCGATCGCCATAGTAAACATCGAGATCCTGCAGATATTTCAGTGCATCCGCCATGTTGCTGATTTCATTGTTGCGCGGCGGTCGTGCCTTGGATGCCTCCACGTTGCAGCCAGCGGCAAACAGAGCGAGTGCCACACACACAACCAGAGTGCAGCGCATTGTATTCGACATCGTTTTGCTGGTTTGCTGCTAGATAAATATAAATTAGCTAAACTTTTAAATCTAATTGACAGTCGAACAATGGTCACTCTCATATTAGAACGCATTGATTCGAGATCATTATTTTCTATAAACCAATTTCATTGGGTTTATTTAATTGAATATTGATTAATTCGTTTCTAAATAAAAAAAAAATATTTTTTATCTGAGGAAAAACCAATTGTGATCTCTTTTTATGAAAGCTGCAGTACCCCGCGCTAATAACAGGTGAAGGCTTGCACTCGAATTAAAGTGAATTACTGCTTGTTATTATAGCGATTTGAATACCCAACTAGCAGCACATGCTAATTTGCGAATGGCGTGCTATCGTCCCTTTGGTTATGAAGATCACAAGGGGTTACAGCTAGTTATTGTTAAATGTACTACAGTCAGCAGCAGTCAACGAATTTATAATTGCCTAAAGAAAGCTAAAGTTCAATTAACAAATCTGTTGTTATAGTTAGCGAATTTCCGTATTATTTTCTGGTACACCGAGCACGAAGAACTTTTGAAATACTCGTGGAAAACAAAAATCCATTGTTTTGCCTTGGACCAACATTGCTGGGTGCAAATGAACAACAACTTTAAAATAATCAGTTGGATTTCTGTTTTAAATTTCCGCTGTTCTGTGAGCGAATTCAGAATTTGTTTTCTTTTTTTTTGGTTTGTTGTTTGACGACCTCTTTTTATAATTAAATTTATTTTTCAATTATGTTAATTATATATTTTTTTAATTTAATAATGTTTTTCGCAGGTTCTAAGACAAGTATTTTTTTATATAGCATATTTAAAGCTCTAATAAATTGCAAATTCAGTCGGGAATCACGGATGAAGAGATTTATTTAATATTGACCTGGGCCAGCGAAAAACATATTTAAAAATTCAATTATATTGAGTAAAATTGTTGTTATGTTTTTTTAATCGTTACTTCCTTACTTAATTGTTGAGTATTGACAAGTGAATAACACAACTGGTATTCCTATGTTGCATGCAACTCTCGTCGAGTGGCGCAACAATTACCTGACTACTCCAATGCAGAGTAATAAATGATAGCCGAGCAGAGGTCGTCGCCGATTTATTGTTCGAGAACAAATGCCGAGTTGCAGAGCCAATCAATAGGCAGCGGGTGGATCTAACGACCGAATGTAAATGGTAACCGAGTGAGCAAAGCAACAGGCATTTATACTCGAGCACCTCGGGTTGGCACCATGTCCCAGATAAGGCTGAAGGATTTGCAAGTCCCCCATCTCCACTTAGCTGCAGTAGTCGCTTAGTAGCGAGGCGAAGCCTCAAAAATGTATATTTTCATATGCAAGCTAATTATGTTTGGAAAAGTTTTTAGGCAGCAGCTGGAACAGAAAGAGTCACAACAGCAACAGCAACGCCAACGCCAACGCCAGCGCCATCGAAGCTAACGAATGCTGACAGTTGTCTAACGAGATATGGTGAAATGCTGCTGGAGATATTAATGATAAAATGCGATGCGAAGGATTAGCGCCTGATGGCCCACCTGAATTTGTTGTGCTCCTGGTTGGATATGCAAATGGCAGTTGCTATCTGGACACTATCATTAATTAGAATTATTTGATTATTTTTTAATTGCTGGCGGCTTTAACGGATGTCGTTTGAGATTGAGTGACGTCGTTACTGGCACTAGGAAAAACAAATAAGCATATTTATATCTATTTAAAACACTGTAAATTGCATTCTAATTTGGGGTCATGAGTGCCGTAATCTCAATATCAAGTGGAATTCAATAATCCATAACTTCTGGTTATGTGCGAATACTTAATCTTGTAGTACGTATACGCAACATGTGCATAACATCCGTCATAACCAAGATGAGTTCTCTAAATGCCGCGAATTAATACTGTAATTTTAGCTACTTAAAATGACCTGGTCAATGGTTAAGAAGTACATATATAGTACAACCATTAATTTTGTGTGTGTGTGTGTGTTTTTTTTTAATGCTTTTGCTAACGTTGTTATTAAATACAAATGTGTATAAATACTGCTGTTAAAGTATAACATATGCAATTAAGCTAGTTAAATATTCATTAGAACTGGCTGGCAACATATCATATTTAAATTTAATTGGCAATCGACTTTGTTGGTTCCTTATTGAACGATTTAGAATCTAATGCAATTGAATATTAATTTGATCAACAACAGAACAGCTCTAAGGCTTGACTCACCTTTACTCGAATGCAGCACATGCCTTGCAACTGCACCGCAGGAAGTAACTAACTTGAACCCATTAAGGGGGCTTACACTGTAATTACTGACACAGTAATACTGCAAATTTTACATAGCTCAAAAACTCAACTTATTTACACAGTGCCAATAATGGAATATTCTATGCATATACGGTTTGTTTGTTGTCTTTTAAACCCAATTCACAAGTTGAGCAAGTTGATGCCAGGGGAAATTCCCAATTTAAAGTGCTTCTCACCTTGGCCAAGTCTTGTCTTGGGTCGCAACAGTTCAAGGACATTTTTTATGTTTGTTGGCCTTTATTTGGTTTTGTAAAGTTGATTGTTTTGGATGGGTTTCTCACCTTTTAAGTGTGAAAACATCCATGCCCAAGCTGCTAATAAGGCCAGCAGAAAAGCATCGATTGCAATCAAGTTTGGGTAACCCGTAATTGGAAAACAATGCATATGCACTATGTATTCACAGTTATAATTGAAAGATGCATGCAAATGGGGCTTCCCGTATCATCCGGAAACAAAACGCATGCATCGCGTGATTGTTCAACCGGATAAAAAGTACAAACTTTAACTGTATGGAATCTTTATAGATATATTTTGGGATATCAATTAAGGGCCTGACACGGAAGTGTATTATATTCGAATTAATATAAATGTGCACACACGACTATTCAATAAGCTTACGTTCAAGTACATTTTCTTTTAGTTCATTTTCATTTAGTTACGTGATTCACTTGATTTTTTAGACCTCTAATTTGACTGAAAAAAAATGCACAAAACGTTTAATTTTAAAAGTGAGAATGGTATGGCTGCCAACGTCCATCCAATAACCATTTTTGCTACAACCAGAGTAACACCAAGCATTAAGTAAGGATTTTGAAATAAGGATTTGACGTATCAAAAATAGCGTAAATCTATCGCATTGCGATAGTTTTGGTCCACCAACATTTGACATTCAGTGCAGACAAGGAAGTCAAACTAAAATGTATTAAAAAAATATATATTTAGACTATCCATCAACATTTTTAGATATAAAAATGTTACTTTCAAGTTTATTGTATTATTATATATATTATATATTATAAGATATATTTTAGATTATAGCATTTATGACACCATGGACATGGAATGCAGCTTCCAATTTCACAAGCCGTCTTTAAATTATTTAAATAATAACCATGAATGTTTTAAAAAGTAATTAAATTTATATTATTTTTAAATTGTTAGTTGCACTGTACCCCCAGTTACCAACAACAGCATATTTACTCAGCATACCATTTTGAAGCAGTGCTTCAAATCTCTAAAAACATTTCATGCGTTCCGCTTGCTGCCTGTCTATAGTAATAATTTAACCATTTGTATGCATTTCAATTGACTATTAGATAAAATTACACTCCTTTGGGGTACTAAATATTACCAATATAACATGTATAATTATCTACGTTGAAAAGTCGAAAATGTCTAGTGTTTCTAAGAATGAGCTAACGCTCACTTAAAGAGAAACCATTTACAATTTTCTAATTTAAATATAATTTACAAGGGGATACACACAAAGTTTATTGCAGTTACCAGAGTATTCCACTTAGCTGTTTATAATGTTTATAATGCTAGGGACATTCCTCAGAGCATAGCTATGCTTTCAATACGCCCTGGCTGTATGGACATACATATGTAGGTGCCTCACATCCTGGACTTAAACGTAACGGAAAGCTTTCAGGCTTATGGAATGCGTCGAAACTTTCCAAAGCATTTTTTAAAGCACTTCGCAGTTCGAGCAAAAAGTTTTAAATATGCCATAATTATGGTGTGACTTGCTATAAACAACAATTAACAGATTACAACATGACAACCGCTAGTTAGTGCGACTCAATGGCTGTACATTTAGGTTTTTAGCTGAATTTCGCGTGCGCTCGAGCTAAGTCTAAAATGGCAGACGGATTAATTTTGTACGCCAGAACATAAGACAATGGTAATAAAAAACACGCGCCGTCTAATGTGCCCATTAATAATTAAGTACACAAAAAAATGGGAGCATTAAGAGCATGCGATCTTTACGTGGAATCTGCGTTTAGATTTAGGGTTCAGTCTACGCTGAAGGCTCTTAATGTCTAATGGACCGCCCTGCGCCAAGCTGTTGCCAACTAGTTTGTGGACAGACAACTTTGTTGCTGCTAACTTTGTTCAGCGAGCACGTTGCACACGTGAGCTGGGCTAATGTAAACGATCTGGATCAATCAGATCGATCATTATCCACAGGGCTCTTAAGCGTTATTAAATGTTAACTACCAGTACCCAGCCGAGCGACAAATTAGAGGTATATGTGATTACTTAATGAATATTCATAAACATTTTCAAATGCGGTGGTTCACGGGTGCGTGCTCATTAGGGATCAAATAGAGTCATTTGCGTTATTAAATGTAAAACAATGATAAACCCTCTAAGTGATCTTTAAAATGTACATACAACCACAACGACAACAACGAGGGAATAACAACAACCACAAAAACAAAACAAATTGGCGAACTTAATAACCCCCTCAGAGAGTGGATATAGTATATCCAGATCCACTGCCGATCCACTCAACGTTCTAAAGAGGTTTGGGAGCAACCAGCGCACTCAGACAGTATTTTTAACAAACTACCTAGTTGCAAGTACTTGACGTATATTAAACTTTTGCCAACCATATTCGTGAGTGTTGTTTGTGTCTGCTATTGACACCCAGGGACCGGCGTTGACGCAGCGTCAGCATCGTCATCGTTGTCGTTGTCGTTGTCGTTGTAGTCGTCGTTGTTGTCGTCGTTGTTGTCGTCGGCATCGTTAACAGAGGCTTGAAAGTGGACCGGTTCATGAAAAGATTTTCGCGCTTCGACGCTAGATGCTTGAGCGCAGCTCGGTCTACGTCTCGATCTGAGCTTGGTCGCAGTTTACGTCTCAGTCGGAGCTCAGCTGCCCGGCCCAAGAGTCCATATAAAGGTACCTTCTGGCGTTCAACTCGGCATTAAGTTGTCAAATATCGTGAGAATAGGAAGTGCGTGTCAGTCGATTCGAAAATAGTTAGAACAATATCTAAAACGATAACAACAACTACAGCAACGATCGCAAAATATCAAAAGTGCATCTAAATCAGTACAAAATATTTACACATATGTCTCAACAATAATTGGATATTTGAGAACAATGAACAATTCGGAGAATTTCTGATTCTAAATTCAAATTAACCGCAAGCAAATTGACTAAAAATCCTATTATTTGGATATGTTAATTGTTTCATTGTTTTATTATTTAGTAATCAACTAATAAACACAAAAATACGTAATTATATTCATAAAAACAAGCAGCAGCTGTAAATATCGGTTAATTGGTTGCCACACGGCTTTAAATAGTTGCGAAAAGTGCGATAAAAGACAAAAGCAGTTTCGACTCTTAAAATGAAACTGTTCACAAGCAAAACTCAGCGCAATGCAAGTGAGTAAATTAAAGTGCAACTCTTAATTAAGACATTCCGCTTATTATCTACTTTAACCAAATTCATAGCCCCATAAAAGATCATTCGGAAAGGGAACCTCCCCAAATGATCGTTACAAAAATTTGACACTTGCAAAACTGGTTGTTAAATTCGTTTTGCAACCTGTGGTGGGTCTTGTGTGAATGTTATAAAGCAGGATTTGGCAGAATGTCAAAAACTTGACGAATATCTGCTTAAAAAGCTCGTTAAAACTATGTTGCAATATCCAGGAACTTGACAGATTTATAACATTTAATCTATATTAGCTAAGAAGTTGCGTAAAAATCTATGAATAAAATTGGTTTTAATTGAATTTTGACGTCAAAAGTGGCTTTTTATTATTATCCTTTTCTAAATTGTACGCTATTTTTGAAAAGTATTCAGTATAACTGAAAATGCATTTAAATGCAATAACAAAGAATTGTTTTTATTAATTTGTAGACCAAAATAGTTTGTTACAATTAAAGAATTCTTTTATTTCTTCAAAGTCATGAAAGATATTTTTATTTTGCTTAGCGGAGTTTAGTTGGGAGCTTGGTGTATTGCCAAAAATTAATGTAAAGCAATAAATGATTGTTGTGTAACACTTCAGCTTTGATTTGAATAATTTGGAATGCTACGTTTTATCTCATATGACACATTATTTGATTTTACAAAAAACAACGTCATAAATTAACATTTAACTATTTATATTGATTTGAGGGGCGTACAAACAGACCTGCGCTTTGCTCCGGCACAAATGAGCTGATTATAAGTAAGTTTAAGTAATTGTTGTCGCACTTATCGTTAGATCGTTTCGACAAAGTCATTGAATTAAAACTAATTCCAAAATTTAGTGACTACACACATATATATATATATATAAATAGATAAATACGTGTGTATTAACGGAACTCAGTTGTAATTAAGCTTGAATAAATTAAGATTTGAAGCTGTAGCGATTGTGGCTGTAACGTCACGTACTACTTTACCATGAAGTCCGATTTGATGAAGATTTGAATCAACAAAATGGTTTTAAATTGAAGGCGAACTTTAAGCAATGTGCAGCATTGGCCTCAAACATGAATTGGGTGTGATTAGGCACATATATACACAAATTTGAAATGAAGAAGCGCACTCTTTCCAAATCTCCATTTATTGACCAATGACCCACATTCGTGTGAAATTTTCAGCTTTCTTTAGAAGTGTAAATGTGTGTTAGAGGTAAATAAATTGAATGCACAAACTTAGCGGGCGCTAAACAATGCACATGGAATTGCTATGACAATAATAGCAACAATGAAACAATCAAACAAAAGCCTATCAGGTTCAAAGTCAACTGCCGAACGGAACTGAGAACGGACTGGTTCTGATGAGCCTGTTTGTATTTCCTTGTTGGCATGCCTTCTAATTGTTAGCGAGACTTTGACTGCGACTATTTAAGGGTTTTTTTGGGTTTTTGTTTTTGCTGATGACAAACAACATAAGCAACAACAAAAACGAACCAACTACACATGTAAGATTAATCATTAGTTAAACACAAACAAAGCGGCTGGCAAACAAATATTTTGACAAAGCGGCAAGTGCAAATTAACTTCAACTGCTGTGCGAGCTTATCTTTTAGCTGTAGTTACAAAGCTCAAAACTCGCTGACCGGGTGACCGGCTGACTAACTGATTAACTCACTAACTGGCTGACTAGCTGGCTGGCTGGCTGGCTGGCTGGCTGGCTGGCTGGCTGATTAGTCTATGTATATACTTAATTTATTGTCATTTGACGGAAGTCACACATACGCACTCAGTTTTGAAGGTGCTGATACAACAAAACAACAAAAAATTCATTCTTGACTTTTAGTGGGTCAGCGTCGGCACGGCGCCGCTCATACTTCGCTGCTGACTGTTGAAATATTTCTGACTGTGTGCATTTTGAAGCACATTTTGTTTTTGTATTTTTTATTTTTATATAAAACTCTTTTAATGCTATGCCAAATTGCAGCGAACTTGAACTTCAAACTGCTGCAGATAGCCGTCAACTGTCAACCTCATGAACGCGAGAGATATAAATGTGTCTCTTGGTTGCATATCGTTTCACCGCTAATATAGTGCCCCATTGGGTTAATTTGTGTTGGCCCCAAAACGGGTTCACAGCTCAACGGAATCAGCTGACGACAAGCGCCAAGCGTTACTCGCTCAATTCTGCTAATTTGAACGGCTTTTGGTTGCTGACTGTTGGCTTTTGGCTTTTGGAACGATAAGTCTCAGTCGCGTTTACAAACTTTGGCAATGCAGTTGCATAATTTACCAAACACTCCGCGGTGGATTGATTTTTATTTTTTTGTATTTTTTTTTTGCTTTGGCTGAGTTGCGTTGCAGCAGAATAATTTGAGCGCTTTGTTTGGAATTTAATTTATGGTAGTTGTTGTGACTTGTGGAAGCTATCGATGTCTTTGACTGGTGGTCCATGTGGCTTAACGATACTCGGCGCTTCAAGGCAAGGATTAACAGTCAGACATACCTATATAGTACTGGTGCATAGTTTCTTTTTGTTATCATCGATGGTTTTCTTGAATTTTGTTTTGATTTTGAAATCTTGAACTTTACTTTTTGGCATCACAACAAAACGCCGACAAAACTGTTAATGAGTTTATGCTGTTTTGTTTTTACTTTATTATTTGGTTGTTTGCTGTTGTGGGTGATTCAAAGATTTGACTTAGGGGCTTGGTAACGGGTTCATTGATCCGGGCGTGCTCTTAGTGGGTTTCTTGGTCTGATATTTAATTGTTTGATATTGAACTTGCGCTTTTGTCATTTGTTTTATTTGTCGGATTTCTCTGATAAATGGGTTAAAACTTTTTTACTTTTTACTCGTAGTCTGTGCTATACAGTTGAGGTGTGGCATGCACGACCATGATCTCTAAAAATCGGTCAACTTTGCTTGTAATCATTTCCAGTTCACATCCGCTACAAAATGTCTTCAATGATAACAGACTTGGTGGAAGGTGAGCATCTTGTGTGATTAGTGTGTAGCTCTAAATTGAAACAAAACTAGTTTTTACAATCAATAAATGATTAAGCATAAAGAATTTTTGACAACATTGGAATATTCAATGTTTTTAATATTTTGTGGTCTTTTCTTTTTATTCATATTCAAAGAATATTAATCTTATCGATCATTAATATCGTTTCCAAGCGAGGTCAGCTTTAGATGGCAAAATGCAGCATAAGAACCTTAACATAAATCGGTGAGGCCGTAGATCGAGGATTGGGAAGTGATGCAACAAGTTTATGATTTTGTTGGCATCATAAATGTTGCCCCAGTGCCTGTCTCACCTTCCCATTGTTTGATGAACGTTCAGTGAACTCAGTGCGTGACATATGTATGTATGTATGTGCCTTGCCATCGACATCAATTCCTTTTCTTTTGCTTTTTTTTTATTGGGGGTTTTTTTTGTTCGTTTTGGACAAGTTTCGGTTCCTGCTCCTGCCATTGAGGTAGGTCGCAGATCTTTGCACTGAATTGCCGGCGACAACAACAACAACAACAACAACAGCAACAACAACAACAGCAATAGCATCGACATCGACAACAAAAACAATAATAATAATAAATTGCGAAGGTCAATAACATGGCAGGCGCACGCCAACCACAAGCTGTCAGTGATTTTGCAAACCTGTTGAACTTCGACTGCTTGCAACATTCGCGAGTGTGACACAGACTCGAGATCTACTTAATTGCATAACTCACCTCGCACTCCTATTTATTTCGCAGGGCTATTACAATGTGCGGCACTTGGCATGACATTTGTGTTCTTTGGAGCGGCCATCTTGATGACAGATCCCGTCACACTAATCGTAGACTGGGTTAGTAAAATTCAAAATCTTAGCGATCTTCCCGACTAATTCTCTCC
Organism: Drosophila basisetae; assembly: GCA_035041595.1. NCBI lineage: Eukaryota > Metazoa > Arthropoda > Insecta > Diptera > Drosophilidae > Drosophila > Drosophila basisetae. The sequence goes on along the minus strand of JAWNLB010000147.1, from coordinate 1,094,989 downwards.
CTCTCTCTCTCTCTCTTTCTCTGTCTCTGGTTTTAGCAATTAAGTTTGAAACCGTACACGCTTTTGCGCAAACTGTATGAGCTGCCACCAGTGGATGTTTATATAACTGTGTACATGTTTAATTATACAAATTCGGATGCGTTTATCGCCGGCACTGACACCAAAATAAAGATCGAGGAAATTGGCCCCTATGCCTACAAGGAGGTGCTGTCCAATCACAATGTTACCTTGCATGAGGCCAATAACACCATCACCTATACGCCGCGTCGTGAATATATATTCTCGCCGGAACGTTCGGTGGGTGACCCGAAGGTCGATCGCATTCGGGCACCCAATATGCCCTATATGGGTATCGCCAGCCAGGCATCCGACATATCCATGTTCGCGTCTCTGGGCTTGACCGCACTGACCAGGCGGCTGAATTCCCAGCCCATACTGGATATCAGCGTTCACGACTACATGTGGGGCTACGAGGATCATCTGGTGGCTTTGGCATCCAAGGTTATGCCCAGCGTGATCGATTTCTCCACCTTTGGCATTATGGAGAAGGTGAGTACTATTCCCCGTCCCTATGTATTTTGGCTTACACATTTTTTCGACTCAACTATGGTGCAGCTGTTTCGCGAGGGCAATCAGAGTAACGTGTTCAATATGCATCTGCCTGAGAGGAAAGATGCATTTGGTGTTAAGCTGCCCAACTCGCCACGCGGCTATTCAATTCATTCCGTTAATGGGGAGCATGGATTTAAACACTGGGGGTATGATGATTCCACCAAGTAAGTGTTGGCATGACAATTGCTTACCCAGAAACAATTGCTTACCCCGAGATCACTCTCGCTTTCCTTCTTGTAGTGGCACCAATTGCAATCGCATTTCGGGCAGTCATGATGCCACACTCTTTCCTCGCGACATGAACAAGAACGACTCATTTTTAATCTTTCGGAAAACGTTCTGTCGCCGTTTGCCACTGACATTCAATAGAACGCTGACTTTTGATGGACTCGATGCATTTGAGTTCACTTTGGCTCCGCATATCTTTGACGAGGATCTGCAGAATGAGAACACCTCGTGCTTCTGCAAGAATCACTGCTTGAAGAAGGGCTTGGGCAATGCCTCTCCCTGCTATTACAGTAAGCGAAAAATGGATTCACCTCTCACTTCAACTTTTACTACAGAACTTTTTGTTTTTTTCCTTTAAGATATGCCCTTGGCTGTAAGCTATCCACATTTCTTGTATGCCGATCCCAGCTTGCTGGCACCTTTCGAAGGGCTCAGTCCAAGTATAGAACGCCATGGGTCGAAATTCTTGTTGCAACCGGTGAGTGCTTAGCATATAGAATATCTATCTTCTCTTGAAATCTAACCAGACGTAATATTTACAGCAACTGGGTGTGCCTTTGCATGCTCATATGCGTCTACAGGCCAACCAGGTGGTGAGCAATATCAAGTTTAATAGTCTGATGGAACCCTTTAAGAATTTAGTGTTGCCACTGCTCTGGATAGATTTTACCATTGACAATCTATCCATGAGCCTGCACATACTTAGCCACCTAATCAAAACTGGCTTCCCAATGATGCAGCTGATCCTTGCACTGTGTCTGATTTTCGTCGGTGTTTACCAGCTGAGCAAAGCGTTCCATCTTTGCTTTTGGTCACTGCCAACAGCCAAGCACAAGTCCGATCATGGCGAGAAGGAGGCGAACGCGTTGGGTGGCTACAGCATAGACGCATCGCTACAAAGCTCTTTACCGGCGGAGTGTGTGAAACAGGAGGCACAGCGATTGCTGGACGATGAACTCAAATTGGGAGAGGTCTAATGACTACCTCGACGCCAAATGGACTGCTCCTTAGAGCTGTCCATGTTCTGTGATATTAAGATCTAAGCTAACAACGATATTTAGTTTAGCTTATATTCTGCTCAACGGAAACAAACTTAGGGAACATTCTATGCTTATGTAAGATATAAGGTTGATGGTAATTTCAATTTGTAGTCGTCTAGAATGTACAGCTGAGCCTTAACTCAATAAATACAAACAGCAGTAAACTGTAATCAAGTTTCGTTTGTCCTTTCGAATGGATCTGGCCTTAATGTGAGGCTATTGTGTCTTCAATCCAATTTAGGTAATACGAGATCCGTAAGTAAACATCCGGGAAATTCTCAAGTGCACAGCCCGAACCGAAAGACGTGACTCCGGCCAATATCCAGGGTCCATCCCGTGAGAGACGACACTGCAGTGGTCCACCCGAATCACCCACACAGGTGCCGCCCTCTCCATTGAGCTGCCCCGCGCACAAATGGCCATCATGGATATTCACAAAGCTGCCGTAGGCATCTCTGCATCTGTAAGCAAGGCACATCAATTATTAATCAATATATATATACTTTTCGAGGAAACTGAATCTAACTTGGTAAATCCAAGACAATGATTCTACACAATAAACGAACTTCAATGAAGTTCATCAGCTCTTCCAAGTTCCTGCTCAATACTCTTTTGGTATCATTTACCCAACCAATCTCCAACTAATACATCAACTCAACAGTATCCAATCACTTTCTCAACTGTAACGTTAATATCAATTCTTCAAAATTGAAGTATTTTCACCTTACATCACCTTCAAAGCGTATTCCATACAACCGATTTAGATTCACATATTGCATAAGGCCAAAACATATTTCTTCACTTTTGCGAACACCTAATACGGAGTTTGGTTTTGTGCAAGACTGGCTTAAATGCAATACCTATTTCAGAATACGTTGTTAACAAGCATTTGGACGGTCTGCTCCCATTGAAAACTAACTGCTGGCAAGCTTACCTGTGATTTTGATGCAGCGGCACCTGTGTTTTGAGAAGCTGATTGGACAAATCACCGCTGATGTTTGCCTTACCCCATCCGGTGGCCACACAGTCAAAAAAGGGCATCTCGTGCGTCTCCTGCGCTTCGCTCCTGCTGCCAAACTGAGTTTCCCTATCCGAATCCAGCTTCAGCTTCATCAGTTTGTCATTGCGTCGACGCGTGCGTTTGAGACTACGCGGGGATCGCGGAGATTGTCTTAGAGCCTGACGCAATCTGCTCAATATCTTCATGTTCATCAGCTCTCGCATGGACATGTTTATGGAGGTGGGTGCAGTCACATTGCGATACCGCCTGCGACTCTGTACACTGCGCAGAAAGTTGTCAATCTTCTCGGGCACATCGTCCAGTTCCAGCTGCTGGCTGAGAATATCTTCCGATGCTGGTGGCGCTGAGTCCTGTTGCTTCCTTAGCATGAATGGCAGGCAAATGCGACGAATGTGAGAGGTGCGTGAGAGATCCGCTGGCTTGGACAGCTTCATGAGCACCACATCATGTCGGAAGTTGTGATAGTGATGATGTAGCACAATTTTGTCAACGGAAATACGCTGCTCATTGCCCGTTTCCACGTTGCGATCATGCTCGCCCAGCACCACCGTCCACAGCGGTGGTATGGGCAGGTTAAAGAGATCACTGCACATGGATTATTCAATTAGCTGTTGTTTCTGTTACTGCGGATTTTGCACGCTTTGTTTGGTACTTACTTATGCACACAGTGGGCTGCGGAGAGTATCCAGTACTGGTGAATAAGAACAGCACCACACCAGTGGCCCAGAAATCCCAGCGACGGATGTAGCAGCTCCAGTGATGCCTGCCACGGAAATTGTCCCTCGAGTGTGGTGGACCCAGCGATGATACGTGCCTCCCGCCCCCTACCCGGACGACAGCCGCAGTCTAAAGACATACATAAGAATGATGCCGGTTTCTTGATTGTTTCTTGGTTTTTCAAACGCTCACCTGTCTCAAACTGCGCAGAATTGGGCACCAGCAGTAGCAAACAGATCCAGCGCAAGGCCTGTGTCTGTGTGTGCTTTGTTTGCTGTTGTTGTTGTCGTCGCTGCTGTCGCTTTTGTTGTTGTTGTTGTTGTTGTTGTCGTGGTGGTGGTGCTGACGATAGCTTCATCATGTTGTCGCTGCTCGGACAGCAACTCCACGGCCTCAGCGGCTCATCGCGCGCATGACTGACCCAGAGCCAGACCCAGACCCAGACTCAGCTCTTGCACAGTACCAGATGTCTGTCGTTAGCGGTATCCTGCTACTGCTGTTGTTGTTGCAGATGGTTTTAACTATTGTTACTGATGTTACGGTTGCTTTTCACTTTCACGCTGGCAGTCAAGTTAGCCAGTCAGTTAGCTGAGCTGGAGCTGCCAACTTAAACTCTTGCCCTGGCAAACTCTTTTAATAATAATACGCATTCACGTCTCGAGACCTTAATTTCTTGTACAATGCCTTAAATATGGTTATTTACGAGATTTCCCAGCTTCACTTTACTTTTCTTTCCACGAGCTGCGCATTAATTAGCCAACGGCGGGCGTCACCGACGACGACGCTAAAACCGTACAAAGCAGAATAACTTCAATGTCCAAACCGTAAACGGGGGGCTCGTGCCCACTGGTTATATAACTTCGCTAATGCTGGGTGGCCTGGGGCGGGCAATATGAACGGTTTCGTTTTCTACAATAGCGCATGCGGCGTGTTTGCTGTCGATCAAAGTTTTTGGGAAATTTGGTTTTTTGTTTTTTGTTTTTTGTTTTTTCCGCTTTTGGTTTTGAAGTTCCGCTCGATGTTGGTTAATGCGGCACATGCGAATCGTTTGCGACGAGCGCCAAAATGCAACTGTGCGGTGGCAAGGTTTGCTAACAAACATTTACCGTTTCGGTTACAGCGATGCTGCGCAGTCAGCGTCGACATTTGACTGTGGATAGTGTTGCATGCCCCGCAACAACAACATCACCGCACTAGTAGTAGCAGCAGCAGCAGCACCACCACCACCAGCAGCAGCAACAACAATAATAATAACAAAGCGATGCCAACGAAAGTGAAAAGACAGCGCGAGGCAGGCAAAAGAGCAACTAACAGCTAACAACAACATCATCAAACAGCAACAACAGTAACATCAAACAACTACATCCACATTGATGACTGACTGACGATGACGCTTGACGGTTGGAATTGCAGAAGAAGTACTCGTATACACATAAGAAATCAAATATAATAAAAAGGGTAAGTTAGGCTTGCGTTAACATCAACTAATCATTCACCTGCAAATTATTCTAAATAAATGCGAAAACCAAAGTAAAATTGATCGCTTGTGAAATTATGATAATCGTTTAACTGACAGCCATATTTACCTATTGAAATATGGTTTAATTATTTAAATGTGATCTGCTGCTATAATTATATACAACTATCGATATGGCTTAATGTCTAGTTTTCAACACTGCCGACTTAGGAATTATTAATACTCGTATGTAAATAATATTTGTTGTTGAGAGAGAAGCCTGAGCACTACTTACAATATATGTATATGTGTGATACTAAACATTAAAAAATATCATTGAATATGATCTAACTGTAAGCAATATAAGAAATATCTCAAGTGCACTTTAAATAATCTGATTGATAACAGCATAAATCAGTCCGATTATAAATAGATGTAAATAATTGGCAATACATTGTGAACTTGATTTAGATTTCTCTAATTGACATATAATGTGAACTGTGATCTATACGGAACACGTTATTGTTACTAAAACTTCCATTATTGTCGCTCATGTATCGCTGCAAACACAAGGGGTACATTTGCTAAAGTGGCATGTTTAAGCACAAATTAGCAAGATGCAAACATCTTAATTGCTGCATTTAAGTGCATTTACTGAATAGATTTTATAGACAATTTATAAGCAAGCATTTGCTTAGTTATTTAAGTTAGAAGTCAAGTGATATTTACAATAATTATTCATAGATCGAACAAATTAATTGGAGCAACGTGATTGATCTGTCTAAGTGCTGTCGGCCCAACAATCCAAACAGAGTGAATGGGAGTGAGTGACTGTGCTGCGAGTGCAACTGGGTGTTAGTGCGAGTTACTTTCGTTTTCATTACACACACAGCATCAGCAGCAATAGCAGCAACAGCAGCAACAGCAGCAGCAACAGCAGCAACAGCAGCAGCAACAGCAGCAACAGTGGCAGCAGCTGACTCTGCAGGGTACACGTCCGCCCGGGCTGGCATCCGGACCCGCGCCCGACTTGAATTCCGCATTCATGCACAAACCCATAAGTCATTTTGCTGTTGCAGCAGCAAAGCCAATGGGGAAGTTGTTAATGCAACAGCAACAGCAACAGCAACATCAAAAACAGCAGCAGCAACAGCCGCACCAGCAACAACAATAACAACAACATTGGCTTGTTTACGCAGCCAATTGATCATTTAAGCCATGTTAAGTTGCTGCTGAGCTGCCAGCTTGTCAATTTGTTGTTGTGGGCGTTGTCATTGCTGCTGCTGCTGCTGCATGAAATGTGTCTGGAACTGTTGCAGTTGTTTTTGTGGCGAGGTTGCTGTCGCCATTGTACAATTAAGAGGCGCCTTGAGGTTCAGCAATTTGTTGATATTTGCTTGTTTGTTTGTTTGCCGCTTACCGTTGACGAACGTTAATCAAAATCAGTAAATCGTTGCTTGCACAATCGACGAACATATTTATGGTGAAAAGTTCGAGACCCCAGTTAGGCTTAATATTGGGGCTATGTAGTAAGTCAAACATTGTAAGCTTTCTCAGCGTTGCAAAAAAAAAAAAAACAAAAACAAAAAAAAAAAACAACAACCAAAATTAACAAAAAAACAAAAAAATTGTTTAAATTTAATGGAAACCACAAAAAATTAAATGAATTTATAAGCATACACCGTGCGGCGACAATCAACGGAAGCGTTGCGGGTCACTTGGACTCAGCCGCAGCGGCAACAAAACAAAGCAACAACAGCAGCCAAATTAGTCAAGCTAAGCCAAGTGAGCACGTAAATCTTTGCGTTGGCGTTGGCGTTGGGAGAAATCGTGGTTCGAGACCTTGAATGCAGCAATAGCGAGCCATCAGTGGTGCATTGGGCGGCAATTTCACTGCGCCGTTGCGGCTGCTGTTATTCAATTGCAATTGCATCATAGCAACATGTGGCCAGGCCAGCTGATCGCCAGCCAGCAACGGATGCGGCGAGAGTTTTTTAAACCCGACAAGATCGAATAAAATAGCGAAACGGGCGTCGACAGCAGCACACACAGCGCCACAGCTGATCGACATTAGGCAGCGACCAGGCCCGCATTTGCATGCCACGCAGCAACCGCAACAACTGCAGCAGCAACCACAACAACATCAGCAACAGCAGCACCAGCTTCAGTTAATATCGAAGCGTATCTTCATGATGCGCGCATTGCATTACCAAATGGCATCGGGCGCTTTCCATGCGGCTGACGCGCAGACTTTGCCATTGCCTCACATGAAAACGAAAGTGCTTCAAGTGGTTAACCAGATGCTGTTGTTGTTGTTGTTGTTGTCGTTATTATTGCTGTTATTGTTATTGTTGCCTGCTTTATACTATTTGCTGGCGTTCACGATTAAATGTTGCCATCTCTGTCTTTTAGTTGTTGCTGCCGTGTTTCCTGTATCTCCATGTTGCTAGTGTGTTTCTGTTTGAATCGTTGCTGCTGTTGTTGCTGTTGCAGTTGCAGCGACTGCTGGCGCTGACAGTGGCAATGGCAATGGTAATGGGAATGGGAATGGGAATGCCAACGTCGCATGCCACATGCGCCGCGTGCAGACCGGCGCGAAATATTTTGTTAAGCTTACAAAAAATATTTGTACACAATTGCAAGTCAACAAAAAACCATTCAGAGTTTGTAGCTGCAGTTGCAGCTGTGTGCAAAATAATATTAATGAAAGCTGTTTGGTTTCAATTTAATAAAATTCCTATCAAACGGAATATATTCAAAAAATGCTAGACAAAAATAATAAAATAAATATATGTTTGTGCTTAAATATTTATATAAGCTGTTTGCAGAGCTCAGAAAAGCTTTGAAAAATCCAAAAATATGTGCATGAACAGGAATATCTTAAGTTAATTTTATTTACTTTTAGTATTAGTAATTCGGTTTACGTTTTTTGTTTTTTAAATAAATTATTAATAATATTGAAGAACACGTTCAGAGTATTCAAACTTCGACGCACTGCATAAATTAATAAATGCGAATTTCTTTTTTGTTTGCTGATGTTTAACACATACTCGAATACATTCGTATTTGTTTATACTCTGCGCGTGTTTAGTTACAACCAACCACAATGTTTATTAGTTACATGAAATGAGATAAATTTGTCTTTAACTATTGGTATTTCAAGTCGGCATTTGGTATTTGCAGCGCATTTTGTTTTCATTTGATTTTTGTTATTCGCGAACAGTTTAGTTTGCTGAAAGTTTAAACAGAGACTTGAAAATTAATGATGGGATGAGCGAAAAGGCCGTTCTTGGCTAAAGAGATGTGTGCGTGTCGATTGCTCAGCCCTGAACAACTTCAGGCAACTTTGCCTGGCACTGATTTTGCAGGTGGCGACCACACGAAAGACTCTATTTTTACATATACATCCGATTTCAGCTTCGTGAGCTGAACAGCGTTTCATATTAATATCAATTAGCGTTAACTAAATTGCCGGGAGAGTGTGGTGCATGTTGTTTTTTTTTTTTTTTATGTATCTTGTATTTTTCCGTTTTATATGTATTTTTTTCACATGATGGCCTGGGAAACTGCTTAACAATGCAAGAGCACCTATGCATTCATGTACCCACTACACCCTAGACTGGTTTGTTTATAGTGTGTGTTTTGCTTGTGGTGTATGCTTTTGCTTTTGTTTCCGTTTAATAGATATGCAATTTAAATGCTTCGAACTCGATTGAACCCGCTTGCAGCAATAAAAACGCTGACAAAACTTGTCAGCCAAATAGCTATAAACAGGTGATAGTTTAGCCCCTCGCTGTGATTGTCTAATCAAAGTCAAGTAAAAACTAAGTGGCTAAATTATGTCATGCAGCGCAGAGAGTTATTGTTGTTTGTGCTTTTAACGTCTTTTGTTTGCCGCACTGCAGGCAAAATAAAATGAGATAGAAAAATAATAATTTGCCCGCCATGCCCCTCGCAATTGTTTCTGTATACAACTTCGAGCTTAAATAAATAAAGAAGCGAAAGAAACTGCCATCAAGATGCGTTGCTGTCAAAGCACTAAATAAATATACATTTTAACACAGATTTGCACATTAGCTTTTCAGAGAAGTTTTATTGCACACATATTCATCGTGCAAATATAAGACTTGCATGTGTACCTAAAATACAATTTAACAAAACAAATATATTAAATTATTTCCTTTGTTTTTTACTACATTTTTTAAAAACAAAATACCTCAAATAGAGTTGGAAACAATGTTATTATTTTTTTTTTGCGCAATATATGAAATTTGTGGGTAATAAAAACTCAAATTTAACACAATTAAATTGCTCAAAATACATTTTTGGCTTACCACATCCGTTAAGGTGTTATAATTGAAGTGGCTCATATTTTCACTTTATTATATTAATAAAAATTATATTTTTGTTTTATATACTCAGACTTACTTTTATTTAAAATTTTCCATTGTTCATTTGTAACAGCATATTACAATGGTATAAGAAAGTTTGATGTATCGCAAAGTTCAGCTCCGAATAAGAATGGTCGACCTACCCAAAAGTTTGGCCTAGTTTGCACTACAATTGACTTTTTCTCTGAGTGTATGCAAATAGATGAGTTGGATTGCGACCCAGTAAACGTCGTTGTAGATGCATAATTACAAATTGCATATGAATTGTGCTTGATTTGACTTGTGAAAATGATTTCAGTTCGTATAAAAGGTCAGCCAAATGTCAGCTTTAAATTAAATACAATTTGTTTCCTTATTAAATTATAAATCGCTTGCGTTTTAGTTGAGCAGCCGCCGGCTTTGACGATGACAGTCGTGGCTGGCTGACGTCTTTGTTTGATAAGAGTGTTTGTGTTATATCAGTTGACTATCATGAAAAAATCGTGGCTGGGGTCTTTTTTAGGTTTTGGCAAACATTTTGTCTGGGCGCTGCTTATCAGAAGAGCATTTGCAAAAGTGGCGCAGTTTCCCAGTTTCGTATCTGTGTATCTGTAAGATACAAATGCGGCAATTCTAAATCGGCAACATCAGGCGTTGTTCTGTTTTTCTTCTTTTTAAGCAAAAATTGTGCACATGGTATTTTGTGTGTCATAACCTTCGCCTAGACCCCACACAAAAACACAAATGCTCACTACTTGAAGTGTCCACAGAGCCCATGTCTGCGTGCTGGGGCTCAAAGAGGTCGGCTAGGAGATAAATTAGCCTGACAAGCAGGCTTGCAAGCTGTCTGGACTGACCCAGTCTTTGCCATTTGGGCCATTGCGGGCGGCCGACGGCCGACTGCCGACCGCCGGCTGCTGAAGTTGCCTTGCCTTTTTCATGGCTTCCGTTGTCGTTGTCGTTGCCTTTGCCAAAATCAATGGAAATTTTTCGGCTTCCGCTGTCATTTCAGCCACCCGCCTCAGGCCCTATCTCTAACCCCGGGCCCTCGCTGCGGCAAGTGCCTGCCAAATAGGGCCGGCAGCGCAATAATTGTTATGATGCCGTCCGTTAGTCTAATATTTATTTTGCATATGTGTTGCATGTTTGGCCTCTATTTAGCAAATGCCCCAAGCTTGTTAATACTCTTAAATGCATGCAGTATATATTGGCCAACTTTGCTTACAGTTTCTGTTTGATACGTTCAATTTGTGTTATCTTAACATGTAATATATAAATTGATCTATCATATCCCTGAACATATACTTAAAAATGAATAAATCTATATCTCTATTATGCATCTATGACTTTAAGCACTACAGTATTAGTTATATATTTTAGGGCATTACCAGCTTCGGTCTGGCATTGATTTGCTTACATAGGCTTAGATTTTCGGTTGCAATTTTGGATGCCAACGCTATGTTGTATGAACGTGAAGGTCAGTTCCGGTGAGTGAGCGTGGGTGGAGGTGGAGGTGTTGCGGCTGCAAAAACTGCAAATTAAAATTCGTTTATTGTGCCAAATGTTATGCAAGTTTTGCACACATCCATTGGATTTGTCTGGCCTCTAATCTTATAATTCCGATACACCACTGCAAGCCCGTGAAAATAATTGCACAAGCTCATGGGTCAGATGGAAAAATTAATTTAAGTGCAATTTCGTTGAGTAGCCCAAATCTCGACTCATCTACTCGTGTGATTAAAGCGGCACAAGCCATTTATTTGGTTTGAGCATAAATTAAGCAGCGCACAAGCCGGTAAACGCAGCCCGAAAGATACATATGTAGACACATACATACAAAGATACATAGTTAAACAGACAAACAGTAGCAGTGACATGCTGAGAACATTTGCAGGACATGTGTAATTTCTCACGTGATTCAGCAATGAAATCGAGATGATTTTATCGGTATCTCGACTACGCTGTACTCTACACGAGATAAAACAGAATTCAATGATTTCTGACAATATTATTAAAGCCCAAACATAGATACTACTTTTGGCAGCAGAGCGATGAGTGAAGTACTTGGAATGAAAATGAAAGCCCTAAAACTGTAGAGTTCTCTCTATAAAAATAATATGTATACATATATAAATAGTTGAAGTTAAGCTTGAAAACAATTCATGGACTACCCTTTAACTATTTATCGTAAACCGCATAGTTCGAACATCACGCTTAGGGGGAATTCCCAAAAAAAAAAAATAAATAAAAGGGAAAAAAGAAGAAAATACATCCAAGCGAACAAACAAAAATTTCCAAATGAAACAAACAATACGATTGTGAGCTATCTGGCTGCTCTCATTGTTGTTTGCTGGCATCAGCGCACAAAAGAAAAGCGCTTAAAAAATAACAGTAAATTATACACACACGAGCGCCACGCCCCCATCGCCGCCTTTCGCAGCGATGCATGACGAGCTTGCATTCTTTAAGGGACAGCTGATTTAATTCCGCGCCAAAGGATGCAAGGCGGGCCACAAATACACAAATACATCCAGTGTTGAAGCGCATCCGCGCCATGAGATGCAAGCTAAGCAAAGTGGGCGGAGCAGAGTTTGCACAACCGCTGTTCCCACCGCTGCTGTACCTGTACTAACACTCAAGCTTAGCACGCAGACCCCGACCAGAAGGATGCGGATTCTGTCGTGGATTCGCCGTTATATCATGAATTTCTATGAGTGGAATTTTGTTGTAACACAAGTGTGTTCCAAATGGTTTTTCGGGCAGGGAAAAGGTGCAGTAAAAAATGCTTGCACATTTTGTACTTTGTTTGCCAACTGTGCCTAATATGTTGTTCAAATGTAATGTGTAACTTACTAAATACATTTACTAAATAATATTATATTACGACATTACTAATATTAATTGATCTTGAGCATATCCCAATTAATTCACAATTTAAATTCTTTCCTCTTCAACCAGCTGGTGCCAGCTTATTGAGATCATTAAAGAAAGTCACAAGTAAAACAAAACTATTAAATTTAAAGCTGAATATTCGATGAGAATCGCATATTGAATGCATAGTTTTCAGGAGAAGGCATATTTAATTGTCATAATTTATTTATTGTATTTTAGTCATTCAGCATGAAAAACAAGAGTTTATAATGTGGTTCCGTGAAAGTATTTAACAGTCAGTAGGAATATATGCGAATTTTTCCTGCAAAACTAGTATACCAATTTAGACAAGGAATCTAGGCAAAATAATTGAAGTACTAATTTAAGTCGTTTAAGGCTTATGTTAGGTTTATACTTGTGTTTAGTAAAAGCATTCAAGAATACTTTTTTTTTCAATAATGCTGATCTTGCATCTTTCGACGATCTATTGTATATCCTTTTAAAGGAGTTCGGCATCTTTCACTGCTTTAGCTGCGTAGTTTGTCTATATGATTTTAATTTTTGGCCACTACAAGAGCATTTCATGACATTGGATTTTCTTGGACTATTCTATTGTATTTAGCTCTCATGCAGTGCTTGTTATTGTTTTGTGTGTTCCTTGCCATTGTTATTGTTGTTGTTGCAGTTGTTCTTGTTTGTTGTTGTTGTTGGAGAGGTGATGCTGTAGAAACACTAAACAATACAGCGAAATTACTTAATTTCATGTTGGTCTAATCAAGTTACCATTGCCGAGCGCCACAAGCAAGTGTGTGGCTGGCACGGAAGTCCACACAAAAACGTGCAACGGGAATGGCACGGAAAAGTGTGTGCAGCTGCAGACTGCCAGCAAATAACGTGCTGTTGCCGTGTCAAGCTCACATGTCTGTGTGTGTGTGTGTGTGTGTGTGTGCGTGTGTGTATCAGTGAGTGTACACATTTCCCTGCCCAATCTGTGCTTTGCTGTGAATACGTTTTAAGACCCCGAAGTGACCTGACTGCTGCCATATCTTTTATGGTTTTTCGTGTTTCTGTTTGGGTGGGTACCGTTTAGTGGCCGCTCATTCATGCTTAGCAGCAGCAGCAGCAGTAAGGCAACAACAACCCGAAATAGGTGGACAGTTAAACGGTGGCAACAACAGCACACAAAAACAACAACAACAAGAGCATCAAGCAAAACGAAAGCAAAAACTATACAAGGCTTGCAAGCATTTAACATTTGTCTGGGGACTGGGCCTGTGCTGGGCCCCGGCCCATGTTAATCTGAAAGTGTGTCAATGTCGACATCCGTTTCCTTTTTGCCAAGGCAAACGTCTGCTTGAACAGAGGCGGAGGCGTGGGCGGAGGCAAAGCCAGAAGCAGTTGCAGGTGCACTCATATGGCCACTTGAGATGCAAACAGGTAAAAGGGCCTCAAATTTAAACATTTGTCTACTCCAACACGCACCGTCGCACACACACACACACAGACACATCCACACACTCCCCCAATCACACACACACACACACACACACACTCAGAGATATGCTCAGCGACACATGTCATGGAAACGAAACGAAACTTGGCGAACATTGGTAAAATGGTCATCCGCAACAGCAGCCAGGAACGTTTTGGCAATGGAACATGAAGAAGGCGCTCTTGATTTTTGTGGATTTTAAGCTCAGGCTGACAGCACAGCGGGCGGTCCATTCTGTTGGCCACTTTTTCACTGTGATAAATTGGCAGCGACATTTCAGCAGGAGTTAACAATTACCAGCGCATATATAAACTCATCTACTGCACATATACACAGTTGTGTCCATCTGTCTGTGGGTGTGTGTGTCCCGTGTGTAATTAAAACCAAGAAGACCAGGCATGAAATTGTTTTGCTTAAATGACTTTGGCCGGTGGTCCACATTTGGATATGATCGAATGGGAATGCGCCACCACTTTCATAATGCTGCCAACTAGCACCACTGTGGTTGTGTGTGTTTGTAGTTGTGGGTTTGTGTCAAGGCTATGCTTAAACATTTTCCAGAACAATTGCTCATATTTTTGATTTGTTTTATTTGTGGCCCTTGCACTGTACAAAATATGCAGCCATAAACTGTGCTATAAAAAAATAATGACGGTTGAGTTGGATTAGAAAATTTATGTTATGTTGAAAGTTTGACACTACTTTTCTGAAATGAAGTAATTATATTTTTGTTTATGCACTGAATGAAAAATAACTTATTATATTATTAGAATAATATATAAAAAAATAATCAGAGTTAACACAGCTGCAGACAACAGAAATTGTATTTGGCAAAACTCGACAAAAAATACATTTAGAAAAAAATGCAATTAAATTAGCTCATCCTTATAATAGTCCCAACATAACACGATAATCATTTCTGGAAAAGAATCTTTCATAGTTTTCATAATTATATTCTAAACTTATGCCTAAAATACATTACAGCTAGAGCAATATATTAAATATAATGTATACGACTGTTGTGTAAATAAAAATGATCTATAATTAGTTAAATAATTAACCCGTAGCTGGAAACTCTTTTTAGCAAGTTTTACTCAAATATGTCAATCAAACCGCTTATTTAATCTCTTTTTGGGCACCTAAGCAGAATGGTAAATAATGCTGCGATTAGATTAGGATCAGATAAAGTACAATTTAAGCATTTTTGTTATCTGATTCCATACGTTCTGTTGCAAATTGCTTAATGATTGCCTTTCGCAAAAAAAAAACAAAACTTAGTTTGCACTTTAGTCAAATAATAAATGGAAAATTCCCAATAATTAAAATACAATTAAATTAATTTAACAATTTCTGCAAGTGTTAAATCTCCAAAAATCAAGCGGACACAGAAAATGCCGCATGCTGTCCTGTAACGCAGCACGTGGTAGCCGAAATATTAACTGCACACTGTCACACACACACTGGCGCAATAACACCGTTGCAGCCAGTAGCGACAAGTGCAGAGCTGCGTCGACAGCGACGCAGACGCAGCGATAAGATAAAACGTATGATGACAAAAAGCACCCAAAGCGAAGCACGACGACGACGACGGCAACAACGAAGGCAACGACGAAGGCAACGACGACCATGTCGACAACAATGACGACGGACGCCGAAGTTCTGCAACGAGGCAACTGCGACTGCGACGCATCTCTGCTGAAGCCGACGCTGACGCCGACGTCGTTGCCTTTGCTGTTGCCATTGCCATTGCTGGCTGTTGGTTGGTGCTGGCTGCTTATAAAAGGCGCTGCCTCGCCACGAGTGAACATCACAAAACATCGAGGCGCCTTGCCGAGCACACAAGCCCTAAGTGGACGCCATTTAGATATCCATATTAGCAGCGACATCTACAGTCAGTGTCAAAGTCAGAGTCAGAGCTAACCAACGGTAAAGTGAAACACTACCTTTTCGTGTGTGTTTGTATATGTGTGTGTGTGTGCGTGTGCGTGTAAGTGCGAGTGAGACTGTGAGTGCATTTGTATTTGTGTTAAGAGTTTCCGTTACAAAAATAAAGCAACTATTTTGAAAACACAATTCAAAAAGCGACAAAAGAACAAGAACAAACGGCAAATAACGAGCACAAGTTCCTCATAATATTATGAAGAACCAGCGAGCAGAAGGGTGAGAGACATGCAAATGCCAGCGTTGTCAAGTGGGCTGCTGGCTGGTTGTCAGTTTTTGTAAGGAACTTCGCCCACCTGACCCTTGGTAAAAGCAGATCCGTCTCGTTATCATCAACATTGTGAAGACCGAAAACTTAACTCGTTCAATGTAATGAATTCATTCAAAGAGATGGCGGCCAAAGTTTTTCAAACTTTTTTTTTTTGCAACAAAAATAATACAAATCGTGAAAAATATGCAAATAGTTCTGCTCAAGGATCCTCGTCCTGTCACGGTTTGTTTGGCCAACCACTGTGGCCAAGCGTCGTGTGCGCCGTAGGCCTAAGCCAGCGCCACTGACTCCCACTTTATCTCCCTCGTTATTTCTGTCTCTTCCTCTTTCTCTCTTTTGTGTGTGTTGTTGGTCACCAAATTAAATGTAAATTAATGCAAATTACACAAAATTACTGCACGACACACAATGCAACAATGCAACAGTAGCAGCAGAACACAGCTCGCAGTTTGCAACAGCAGTATCTGCCCCCAACCAATGGGCTGCATCGCCAGATAAAAGACTGTCGCATTCTCTATTATTTTAAATTGGCTGGGCAAATTTGCGGCATCGCAAAAGTAATTAGTGACCATTGTAAACTGTGTCACATATAAGCAAGTCGAACCAGAATCTGAAACAGCAAAGAAGCAGCTGCCTCTACAGAAGAGACTGATAAGAGAGAGAGAGAGAGAGAGAGAGAGAGAGAGACTAAAGGCATTTTCACTCAAGAAGTAAAATGTAATCTCTGATTTCACAAGAAATCGAATAATTTTGATAAAAGACATCTTTCGTCAATAGGCTCAAAAAAAAAAGAGGAATTGTGTCAGGAGAATAATGTCGGGGGCTGATATTTTCTGATATTTCACATATAATGTCTTTTCTTGAAAACTAGATTCTTCAAAGTACGTCTATCGATTGCGATTAAAGTTATAATAATACTCCTTCTAAGCTCAGAGTCAATTTAAAATTAGCATTTTATTTTTGAATTGATGGTTGATCAGCATCAAACAATTAAAATAAAGCTTATTCTAAAGCATCTTGATTTGGTAAAAGTTGCGTTATTTTCATTTAACCAAGCGACCTTAAAGCAATCAATAATTCAATAAGAAAACTCATCAGATTTTTATGGAAGTCTTGGCCAACTTTCATTCGTGAAGCCAAAAATTACAAAAGTCCAAGCCTTACAAAATTTGAATAAGCAAGTAAAATGGTGTTTTTGCTGCAATAGCAAAAGGTATCAAACTTATGAAACTCGATGCAAATTTAAGTTGATTGTTTCAAGGCAATTGTGTGGAAGGCCCATGACGATATTTAATGGTGTTCAGAAATGCGCAGTAAAGTCAAAGCTTTGCTAAAATGTCAATTATAAATTGATGGCTTCGTATTTGGCTAATAATTATAACGGCAATGATAAATGTTAATAGGCAGTGCGCCATAAAAAACTCAACCAAAAATGTGGCATTGCTATTTGGTATAAGGCGCAGAGACTGGGTCTAATTATCGAGCATGACTGTTATTCACTGGGCTGCTGCCATAACCACAGCCAAAGCCATTTTGTGGTTTGGCATGCGTGGTTTTTATGCACTGGCGTATTAGTATTGATATTGGTAATTAATGCGGGACTTGACACACAGATACAAACATAATGAGCGGATGACGAACGGGATATGGTTAAAGAGCCTGGCAACAGGAAGTGAAAATAGAAGCGGAAATGGGTTAACGTTCATTTAACCTATTCGAATTTGCAAAACATTAGCAAAACAAATTAGAGCGCAATGCTTTATTTCGGCATTATGTCGGATTGTCGACCACACCACGTGGCGTATGCATAATGCCATAATATGTCGCAAAAAAGCTGGAATTCAATTGCGCGCTTATTTAATTATTAATTTCAGGAGTCGTGTGTGTACTATTGAAAGGTTTACAATTTCATTTTCAATTTAAGACCAGTATGTAAATGAAAGCCAATTGCATAGTTGACATATTTTCCTTAATTCTATCTCTGTGAGTGGCTTACAGTATGCATGCGTCGTGGCAAATGAATGAGCAAAACATTAAAAAAAATAAAACAACAAACTTTTTGCTGCTCGTTACAAATGAAAATGAAAAGGTCTTTAAATTGAATTACATTTTGCTTTTTATATTTTTGCATACTTTGCGTAAACTGAACCGACGTTTACATTTTATATTCTTGTATTTCCGGCCATACTTAATAATTTCCAGGTGCGTTGACAGTTAATAACCCATGGCAAGGCAGGCTTGTGTGTATTTGGGTGTGTGTGGTTAATGTGCTCACATTCCAATTGACAATCTGATATTAAAATGAATATTTAAGCACATTTCTTAATGTATTTATTCAATTAAACAAATGTTGCAAAATTTGGCATATTTGCATAATTAGCAACACTTATTTGAATTTATTTTTGCTTCTATTTTGTAATTTAGTTCTTTTTTTAATTGTGGATAAATGCTCAGTTATATTTAGAATCATTTTTTGCTTCAATCCCGTCCTGATTCATCTTCAGATACAGATTCACGGATTCCATCAGCTTTCAAGTTTAAAATATACTTGAACTGTAGCCAGCGGGGCAGTTAAAATTGCTGAAGGTGTTTTTGAATTGCATTTCTTATCTTACCATAAAATCAGTAGTATTAGCTTTGGCAATGAACACACCGTCTTGACAAGATCGCAATTTCAAATAGTATTGAGAGCATTATAAAAATGTTTATTGTTATTAATCAGGCAGCTGACGTAAAGAAATATGAGAATTTTTTTTTTTTTTTTCAAAGTGTCTTATTATAAAGGAAAATGGCTTTTCCCTCTCAAAGTCGTTTAGCTTTACGGCCAGCCAGCCATCCAGCCATCCAGCCAGCTCATCAAGCAGCCGTAAAGCCATTGGCATCAGCTCAACAGCTGAATCCGCATCAGCATTCGCATCCGCATCCGCATCTGGTGTGTTGTCGTTGCCATCGTCATCAGTTTCATTGCATTGCGCTTTCCACTTGACATCCTGGCTGCAATTTCCTTGTTCAAAAAATATGCTTTGCCTTTGCTGCAATGCGAGGAGAAGATAAATAAAACAGCAGATTGCTGCAAGGTGATTCGGTAGCTTGGCCACAGTAAACTAAAAGTAAACAGTGCTTGAATGACGCCCATGGCCACACCCACTTTACGCACATGGCAACAATGACAACAACCACCCACACCGGTTAACGGCTGTGCAGCCTAAGCGAAATGCGGCATGTTTAAGGCTGACAATGACCATGCCCATGTGTGATGAATGGGCGGCGTTGTGGTTTATATGTCATGCTCTGATTTAGCGAACCACTTTTGGCCTCGTTGGCTGTTTGCTTTTGATTGAAGGTTAAATGAGCCATGCCACGCAATGCTGACACAGAAACAGGCACAAACACAGACACAGATGCCCCTTATCGGCTTGCCCCTCTCCGTTTCGCAGTTGCGAGCTCGTCGTACTTCTGCATTTGCATAGCGTGCATCCCTTGTGCATCCTTAGACATTTTTATTTTATTTCCTTTTGCTGAATTAGCTGGCATCAAGCTTATACCATCTAAGGCAAAGCGTTGCATTTTCAGCGCCATTCCATTTTACGAGTCATCAGCGGGCCAAGATTTCGTTGCCTAACACGCTCCTAATTGAGTACTCCTCAAAACTGCAGATATTTCTCGGTCTCAGCGCAATTTATTTGGTATTTTTTTACTATTCTCTTTCTCTTTTATGTGATACTACTGTTGTTTCATTACAGCTATCGACGTGCAACTACTAAACAACGGAGACCCAAAGCTTAAAGTAAAACAGAAAAAAAACGTTTATATACTTCTATAAAAATGTCCATCTCCGATTTTCGCAAAAAGAAGCTGCTGTTCCTGTTCAATGTCTTCTTTGGTGAGTAACAGCAGAACTCCTCTGCCTAATAGAAACTACAGAACAAATTATTGCCTGGAATTAAACTGAATATGTGAGATGTGTGTTAAAAGTCTAGATGTGTATCAACAGACAGCTTCATCGAACCTGCCATTCGAGTTCAAGCACTTAAAGCACAAACTTAGTTTCATTCAATTTATTCAATTCAATTCTTCAACACGCGCTGTGCACATTGCGTGTACTTGTTTGTGTGCTGGCATTATGCACTCCATATGCTGGCCCTTATGCAGGAGTTGTGCCCTTTAAACGATTGACTTGCAAATTTTTATTGTGCGCTGAAAAGCAGGCAAGACATTTTGTTGCTTTCGTAAGCGAACATATGCCACAGTTGTGCAACGGAGGTTGAGTGCTATTCGATGATGACTAATTGCCAGGTAGGAAGCAGCAGATAGTCGGGTCCCTTTGGCCCGTTGCCATTCAGCAGCAGCACCACCACCACCACCTGCACTTGCCACCATAAAATACAGGCGCTAAAAACTTGACACTGAAATTGGAAGTGTCCATTTGCACACGACTGTTGCAGTCGTACCACCAATGCCTATGACATGCCCACTTTGAATGCAGACGCCCCGCCAAGCCACTTGCCAAAAAAAAAGAAACCAAGGAACTCACAAGAATAAGTTGGCAATGGCAAACAAATCTGATGGGCACTCTGACAATTTGTGGAAGTACAACTTTGTGCTAGCAGCGCCGCTTGAGTGGCTTTAAGATTCAGTCGTTCATTGATTTATTGCTTTTGGTTTTTTTTTGGAATCACAAACAACCGACTTGCAACTGGATGAAAATATGCAAACAATGCAACTCATGCGGAATTGGGCAAAATACCAACGCGACCAAAACAGATGTGAACCAAAGCGGCGAAATTGATGTGAAGGACTTCGAGCTGGCCATCGAGGTAAGTCAACCAAAAGCAAAATAGAAGCCATTCAAATCGGCCAAAACAAATGTGGAAAAATTAGAATTTCTGCTGATGAATATGCAATAGCTGAATGTATAAAATAAAAAACAGCTCAACTTAATACAAAAATGTGCATACTAAAAAGTATTTTGGCGATTTTTTGTTGGTCCCCTGCTGATTTTACATGCCATTTTCATTGGCTGTTTTTTGTTTGGTTTTCGGCAATAGAGTTTTTTTTTTGTTTATTCAGCTCGTAACTGATAACTCAATTTATGCTGAAATTTGTTGGTGTTATTGTTGTTGTTTGCAGCGTGTGTGCAAACTGCGCGGCTGGGCAAAGGACACACCAAAGAACAAGGAGACTTACGATGTCATGATGGAAATTTGGACTGGTCTGCGATCGAAGGCTGACAAGGATAACGATGGCCAGGTGAGTCCACAACCAGTCAGATTGAATATCACACTGTGTGAGTGTTGTTGTCCGTGTGCAACAATAAAGAAAAAGGCAACTGCATGTCAAGTGATTCGTTTTGGGTTTACTGCTTGGCATTTTGAATGGCTCCATTGTCGGTAGTGAAAGTGTGAAATCTATGGCCTGTACTCGATGCCATTGTCAGTTGTTGTGAAGTGGTTCTCGCCACATCACACATACCCCCCCCACACACCCGCACACCCACACACACACACACACACACACACACACATAGATAATATGTTTGCAAACGTGTAACTGCAAAAATGACAATGTCTGTCGCATTCCGCACGGAGAGGAAAGAAAAAAACTGTTCATAAATTTTCTTTTTATTGCTGTGGAGGGGCTGGTTGTTGGCGGGTGGCTGTGTGCCAGTAAGCAAATTCCACATCTACAACAATGGACGGAAATTGAATTGTGAATTATTTGAGTAATGCAGTTGCAGTTCCGGGCCACGACTTCAGTTTAGTTTTCCAGGCCGCTGCTCATTACAATGACAAACTTTATAGCCGCTGGGCTCAGTTTGGGATCGGTTCCGCCACAAAGATGTATTCCGTGCACATTCCTTAATCAAACTGCGTTTGCACAAATTAAATTATGGCGCAAGCCGTGCTTCAAAATACTTACTTATTCGTAGAATGAAAGTGCAGTTCGCAGGCAGGTGCTTCTGGTCTGTTTTGTCCCCGCTGCTTGATGTGGTTCGGCAGCAGTTTGCCGCACTTTGATTGTGGCACAGATAGCCGCAAAGTTTTTGGCACATAGCCAGCAACTTGACAAAGTTCGCTGCAAATAAGCCGAAGTCAACTATTTGCGGCCTTTGTGCAGTCTTTGGGCTTTGCGCTGCCCATATTTGGATTTATAGTTGCAGCCTTAACTCATTTTAAACAGTACAAAGCAGAAAAAGGAAGCGGCAACCATACATAAACAACAACTGGAACAGCTAAAGCCAGCCAGAGACACGGCCAAGGATATGTCTATGTGTGTGTGTGTGTGTGTTTGTATGGCCCTTTTGGCATTTCAATTTGGCAACGCGCACCATTTAGATGCAATAAACATTAAAAATATGCAGTTAGTTCAACTTGAGGGCGGTTGTGGGACTTAGGGCAGGGAGGGCCGATTCGGGTTTGTCAATTCACCCTGCAATTGATGGCGCTGACCGCACATTGTCTGGTGTTTTGCTTATTTATGGCCACATTAAAACATGACCATCCACCTCTGCTATGACCAAATTTACCGTTTGCTCCACTATAAACAGCAGCACGTAGTCAAAGTTCGTTAGCCGGGTGGGTCAAGAAGCAGCAACTTCTTCAATTTGGTCAAGGCGTCGATTGCTGATGTTGCGGTAATTGCTATTGTTTGCCAGAACAACAGCAAAAAGAATCGCTGATAAACGGTGGGGCATAATGCGCAGATCGCATAAATTACAGCCCGCATGAAGTCGGACCCCAACCCGCACACCGACCATTATGATGTTTTATGAGCGACTGACACGCCCACCTGCGGCAAGATGCTTTATGTGCTTTTCAGCGCGATTGGAGCGTTACACATAAATTGATGCCTTTCAAATAGTCTTCATCTCTCTCTCTCTCTCTCTCTCTCTCTCTCTCTCTCTCTCTCACTCACTCACTCACTCACTCACACTCTCTCTGTCTATCATTGTGCTGCAGGTCAGCGTGGACGAGTGGTGCAACATGTGGGACGCATACGCCAAGGATCCCAGCAGCGTAATGGACTGGCAGAATGCGTATATGAACTTTATGTTCGATTTGGAGGATGCCTCACATGATGGCGGCATCGATGTTAAGGAGTTTACGCTGGTCTGCTCCAGTTATGGGCTGGACAAGAAGGAGTGCGAGGAGGCATTCAGCAAAATGGCCCAGGGTCAGGACGATGTGACTCGCGAGCAGTTCGCCAAATTGTGGAAGGAGTATTTTGCTGCCGAGGATGCGAACGCCCCCGGCAACTTCATCTTTGGCAAGACCACATTCTAACTGCAGTCCGGAGATGCCTGATCGATTTGGCCTTTGTCACTGTTAGTAAATGCAAATAGTAAAATATCAAATTTCAATTCTAATTTAATGCTGAGTCAACAGGCAACCTCAAGTTCCATTTCAATTTTGACAACTTATAGTCCAGTTACCAGTTAGCAGTTAGCAGTTAGCAGTTAGCACTCCCAAATGCTCGGACGTTTTTTAATTAAATGTTCTTGCCAACTCAACTCTTGCTCAATTCAATGTTCTAATTTAGTAGCCCAATTTGTTAAATCAAAAACTAATTAAATTGAAAATCTCTATTTATGTACATTTTATATACTACTAATATCTAACTATGTATGACTAATTGTTGGATGTGCGAACTCAATATGAAATTTACATATATCCCAATGCTCAATTAGAACAGGATTCGTGTTATCTTGTGAATGCTGTTAATGCGTAAATTAAACAAATTAAACTGTCAAATTGTTTTGTGTGTGTAGTCGTAGTTTATCGTCCCAATCTCTGATGTTTAAATATAAATATAAATGTAAAGTGTTCCAACAAATTACAAACAATAAATGCTAAACATCTACAGCAAAAACTATTACTTGTTGCGGTTCCACTGGGCGTCGGGTGGCGCCCCAATTTGGAGTCCTCGTCGTCGCCGCCGCATGTTATGGAAACCGATAAAATCAGCAATTGGGTGGCAATTTATGAAAATTATAATTTTACTTGGGGCAACAAATAACCTTCGGTTCAGCTACGTTGTCTAGCTTGTGTGCACTTCGCAGCGGTTTACCATCCCACGGGGGGGGCTACGTAATTTATGCAACTGCATGTGTGTATAACTCACTTGCTAGGCGCATACATAGCCACAAAAGTGTGGCTTTCCGAGTGCAACGCACACAGATGCTCCAAAAGCTTTCCGGTTGCACGATTTTATAAATGTCTGCAGTTTGAATTCGTGTTTCATTCGCATTTCAAAAGTAACGTCGAAAGCTCGTTTGGCGAAAGCTGTGCGTTAACTTTTTGTAGCGGCGAGCTTTTGTAAGTCGTTCCGTTGGCCTTGCCTGACTTTGAGAATAACTTTGACGACAAGTGGCAGCGCAGTTGAGAGCATTTTATTTTCTGCAAAAATTCACTTCGACTCGCCGCGCATCAAGAGCCCGTTTTAGTTTTGAAACGTGCGCCGTGATTCTTAAGAGATTCATTACTGTTTAATAGTGTGAGCTCCCTAGGAGTAATGCTCAATAAAATTATCATTATAAGATCTCTAAGGGAAATAGCGTACGCGCTTAATTATCTGTTTAGTATACATAAAAGCTTCAATTTTAATTAGGAATAATTTAAGATTGTTGACTAGATATTTAAAGACCAACTATGTTTTTGGTTAGCTATTCGGAAGTTAAAGTACACATTGGTTAAGGTTAAGTTATAGGTTAAGTTTTATTTTAGGATACGTTTTATTAAGGTTAAGAATACATGGAAGACATCGATTTTTAGTGGCCCCAATTTTGTTTTAACCAGGGCTATGTATAAGGAAACAATAGCGAATCGTCCTTGTTTCTGAAAAAAATGCTCATATTCCAAGCCATTTCTCCTCGCTCTGTGAGTGAAATGTTGTTCCAGTTTGTGTGTTATTAGAAGACCCCATAATCCAAGAATGCATCTTGATAGAGGTAGCCCTTGTCACTTTGGCGGACCCTCGCATGAGTGCCCCTAAAAGTATGTCACCCTTCTATTGCTTGAGAGTAATTTAGTCAATGCATCAGCATCTTGTCGCTGGTGCGTGCATTTGGTATCTTAAACAACAACCTACAAAGTCAATGATATAGAATTACGATCATATCTTCTCCTGACAGACCAAAAACCGTAATTCGTATTTCACAAAGTGTGTACTTAACTTGAAATATTATATCTTAATTGTAATCACAAAATACTATTTACTGATTACCTTAAATTAATAGAGCAGCGTGTCGTTTTTGATAAAGGTAAAATACGCGTTTCCTTATCAAACTGAACACACAATTATTTGAATATAAATATATATAACAAATGGTCGTATATCGATATTGAACATCCTCATCCTAAAGCAAAATACCACAATTAGCAGCCAGAGTCTTCCAATGTGAGAATAAGGTTCCTATTAAGAACTTATAAGCCTGAAAAAATGTGCTTGAATAAGTTTTCAGAAAAATGTAAAAGGCGAAAGATTTATTCGATTTATTGGAAATCGATTTCCGAAAAAACAATAATAATACTTGTAAACAAAAGTTAAAAAAGATAGATAAAAAGATACAAATCTATAATCAGCTGACCCCGGAAATGCCGAGGAGCGACATCACAACTGAGAAGCTTTATTTACCATTCCCAATAATACAAAGAAAAAATATCAACAAATATAAAAAAAAATGTAAATAACAAAAGTAAACATAAACAATAATAATACTTGTAAACAAAAGTTAAAAAAGACAGATAAAAAGACAAAAAGATAGACCCGTATTGCCCTGCTCGAAGCCAGAACCATTTGGGAATTACTTCAATGAGTACGTTGAAAAAAGCACCACAAAATATGCAACACTTTTTTCTATAAATTGTCATTCCGTCTGGCAATGCAAATTTCAAATGTAATTTTATTTTATCGATAACTTTGCACGTTCTGCGAATGGAAATCGATTTCCGAAAAAAACAATAATAATACTTGTAAACAAAAGTTAAAAAAGACAGATAAAAAGACAAGAAGATAGACACGTAAGAATCATGGATTCAATTTGTGGAAGGCAACGCGTTGTGTCAAGCGGCAGCCACTCAGGCGGATCCCCATTATGCGACCTGACAACACTTGGTGTCGATCGGATGCAGATATTGCATCGGCGTTTGCGGACGAGCTGCAAAGTCGCTTCACGCCCTTTGCACTAGCATCGCCCAGCCAGGTGCAGGACACTGAAGCATTTTTAAATGCAGATCTAGATCCTGTACAACCGATCACCCCTATCGCCCCTACTTAGGTCCGCTTACAGATTCGCAGGCTTAAGTCCACTAAGGCCCCAGGCTATGATGGCGTTGACGGCAGAGTTGCTAAGGCCCTCCCAGAGAAGGGAGTATTGTTCTTGGTGCTACTTTTTAACTCCATGGTTCGCATCCACCACTCCGTGGAAGTGCGCTGTGATAGCGATGATTCCGAAACCTGGCAAGCCGGATAATGCTGACCACTTTCTCCAAAATATTTGAAAAAATATTTCTTGGAAGATTGTCGGCAGTTAGTGGCTTTCAGAGGGCCATTCCTGATCATCAGTTTGGCTTCAGGCATCACCACGGTACACCAGAGCAAGTTCATCGAGTAGTACAGCACGTCCTCGATGGCCTGCTTTTTAAGCTTAAGTCTCTGCTACCATCGGCGCAGTATTTACTGCTCAGGTCATACCTGCTTGGCCGTTCTTTTATGGTTGCAGTTAGGGGCGAGCGATCAAACATGGAGCTGGTGTACCGCAGGGTAGTGTCCTTGGACCTGCCTTGTTCACATTGTACACCGCGGACTTGCCGATACCAGTAGCCAGAAACACGCTGCTTGCCACATACGCGGATGACACTGTGTTCCTTGCTAACTCCACCACTGCTTGTCTCAGCACTGCACGTTCGCGCTCAGGAATAGTAATTGTCCAACTGTCCGACTCAACAACACGGTCATACCTCAGGAGAACCATGTTCGCTACCTGGGTATGTTTTTGGACAGGAAACTTACCTGGCGCAAACACATCTAGATCACTGCAGCTGCGTGTAGATCCAAAAAAACGAAACTCAACTGGTTGCTGAAGCCATCAAGCAAACTCAGCTTGAGCAACAAGCTGCTGGTGTACAGGAGCATCATCATGCCTACATGGACATATGGAATTCCATTCTGGGGCACAGCCGCAAAATCCTGGATTAATCAAATTCAAGTTTTGCAGAACAAGGTGCTCAGAGACATCTCTGGTGCTCCACCATATGTGAGCAACAGAACTCTGCACAACGACTTCGCATTACCGACAGTCAGTCAACAAATCAACAGACATACAAGTCGGTATAATGACCGTTTGCACAACCACGCCAACCCTTTGGCCTGCACACTTGGCACTTAATGTGCCACAAATGTAATATTTGATGTTATTTATTAACTGCTAAAACCTGTTCTATGTTTATGTTATAGATTGTAATTCACTGCTATTATTCATTCTGTTCCAAATCAATGTTTTATAGCCTTTGAATAGGCTGATTAATGTTTAATATATAACTGTTATATAAAAAAAAAAAAAAAAATGTAATTTATTTATGGAGTATAGAAATAAAATAAAACGATGTTTTCCTTTTTACTTTGTATGTATATTTAAATATTTTAATTTTTTCAAATATTTCCTTTTATGATACGCTGCTTATAGTAGTAGAAAAAGTAGTAAAGATATCAGTAGTAGTAGATACAACGTTTACAATTTATATATATATATATATATATATAGAATTATAGATATATGTTTGTTGGTATGCATGTAAATTAAGAGTACAAATAAATGTTAATTTTGCAAAATGCCTAGAACTGGAGTCTGCTGCGATTCGCAAAGATTTTGGCACATATTATGGATGTACATATATAGAGTATGTAGTGATAGTCTGTGTTTTTTTGTTGTTTTTTTTGATGGTTGATAGCAAAGCTTGGTTCGATTTCTACATTAACAATAACAAATTACTAAAATTAAAACCAAAGTGCTAAGGTTCAACTGGATATTGCTGAGCTACGCCCCCACGACCAATTCTGGGGGCTGGGCTGGAACGCGTTTGCAGCTGAGGCAATTAGTTTCTTGTTTTCGTGTGCTGCAGCGCGTTCAGTTCGTCCTTCAGCCATGTCTGCCAGTTCTCCTGCGATGGGCGAAACAGAATGTTATACCAAGAGTGGCCAAATGTTGATACCAAAAACAAAGCGATTTGTATGTTCAGCTCAAAGTTCCAACACCAAGCCAAGCCAGCGAGTGTACAAAATGTAGATGGAAATGTAGAGTGTAGGTGGGGTGTGTGTGTGTGTGTGTGTGTGTGTGTGTGCATGTGCGTTGTGTGTGCGAAGTGTGCGTATGCTAATAGAATCGACTATAGTTAGCGGCCATAAGGGGTAGGAGCCACTCGGCATCGGTTAGCGCTAATTGCATGTGTCAACAGAGTGCGAAATGGAGCCAAGTTCGCTGGTAAAATCGGAAATGCTTAACTAGTCGCTTGTGCGTGTCTGTCTCTGTCTCTTTGTCTGTCCCTACTTATGTATGCATGTGTGCGTATGTGTGTGTGTGTGCGTGTGTGTGTGTGTGAGAGTGAGTGTGTAGGAAATCTATTTGCTTTGGCTGTGTTTCAGTGTCTGAGTTTGTGTTTGCTCTTTTGTCGTTGTGCGTGTGGCCATTTCCGTTTTAGTCATTGTTATGCAAATTTTCCTGATATTCATCATATTCGTTTTCATTATCCTCCGGCTGTTCGTCCTCCTCGTCCTCCTCTTGCTCATAATCGCTGGCATTGCTCTCCGGCTGTGTTACATCCGGCAAATAGTCCCTGTGCATGGGCGTTGAGATGATGGGCTCCTGTGCCATTGCATATGTGTTTAAGTGTGTGTGTGTGTGTGTGTGTGTGTGTGTGTGTATTAGTGTATGGAAGCAAAAGTTAGTTAACCGAGTTAGTCAACAACAACAACAACAATAATAAGAACAACAACAACAAACAGATATGCATAGAGCAATTTGGTTGTGGCGCATGCAAAGTTCAACGTTGTATTAGTTTTAGCCAATTAGAAAGTGAAATATTTTCGCATGCTAACCTTTGGCGGCCGCCAGCCGCAGCCCGGCAATGGCAGCCCGTCAACGCCCAGCGGACAGGGCGCGTCCAGTCCGGGCACACCCTGTTCGCCCTTGTCGCCGCGATCTCCTTTGCGTCCCCGCTTACCAGGTGGCCCAGCATCGCCGCGTGAGCCCTGCTCGCCGCGAGGACCCTCCTGGCCGGGTATGCCATCGGTGCCCTTTTTTTTTATTTATGTATTTTTTTTTAGGAATGTTTGGCATGTGTGTGTTTTGTCAGTGTGTATATGTGTGCGTGTGTATGTGTATGTGGGTCAAAAGGGTTGAGAGATGTGAACGTGTAGGGGTTTCGCATAGATTGAAAACAGAGTGCGGCGCCAAAAAGGAGAAAGAGAGAATTGCATGCATACGTATAAAAAAAAACAATATAAAGAGAAGAAACACAAATTATTCAAATTAGTAAACCACATAAGGTAGAGAGACACATATGTGTGTGGGAGTGTGTGTGTGTGTGTGCGTATATGTAAATAAATACTTGTATAAATACATATGTAATACATCACATCATCGTTGTGTATCGGGGAATAATGTTTAAGGTTCTGCTTACCGGTAGACCCGGATCGCCGCGCTCTCCCTTGTGACCCGTCTCGCCCTGTGCACCCTGTGGGAAAGCAAAGATTTTGGTTAGACAATAGCCAAAATCGAAGCCGACAAAACCGGGTTAATATACCTTCATGCCATCCAAGCCAGGCGGACCCTGTAGCAATTAAGAATGAAAGTGGAAAAAGCGTCAACAAATGCTTGCAACAAAAAAAAAAACCAAAATTATGGCCTAACCAGCAGTCGAATTCATGTTGGGATTATTTTTGGTTTTTGGTTGGTTTTGCTTGTGGTTACTTTTGTTTTTTGATGTATTTATGTACAAATGAGTATGCTGAATTTCTTTGTTTTTGTTTTAGTAAAAAACCATCACTTTATTGAAAATGCATAATTAATATGAAAATGATATTGATTTCATTAGCCGCCTTACAATTTGTTTGTTGTTGCCTGTGAAGGCGTTGCCTTTTTGAGATTAGCGTAATTCATTGTAATTTTCATAATATTTATACGTAAATTGACATACATACACAATTCATATATGTATAGACATTAATACACACAAATACATATGCATATGCATATACATATACACATACATATACATATACATATACATATACATATACATATGCATATGCATATACATATACACATACATATACATATACACATACATATACATATACAATACGTAATTGCATAACGTAATTTAGTACGTAATTAACAAATGTACACTTACAAGTTACGTTAGCAGCTTATGAAGTTTATTTTCAAATCGAATTTAAATATAATTTTGGATTTAATGCTAATTTTTAAGTTAAATGTAATGCGCACTTGCCGATAGAACATATTACAAGAGACTGCACAATTCATTATTCTAGCCTATGGATCTCGGGTTACATTGAGTGAGTGAGTTAGTTAGTTAGTTAGTTAGTTAGACAAAAGGTTCGAGGGGTTCAACGTTTAGAAGATTAAAGTGTGAAAATTGGAGTGAAACGCAATCAGAGCAATAAGAGAGCTATATGAAGCTTATTGCATAGCTGATCAATAGAGCGCTCAATAAATATCATATCTTATGGCTAGTTGACATATTATATACACCTTGAGGTTGGTTAAATTAAAATTGACATGCGAAATGGGCTGCGAATGTTGTTCATTTTCTTTTATAATTCCATATTGTCTGGAACGATACATCTAATTGAAAATAAATTGACATACATATATATATATATATTTTATAATTTCCAATACTCTTATGCAAAAGGCCTTTTAGGCTTTGTTTTATAGAAATGCATATACACATTGATGGGTGTTGTGTTATGCAAATGCTGAGCTTTATAATTGCGATACATGTTATTGATTTCATTTGCATTTGCCATTGCCATTGTTATTATTATTATTATTTTTATTATTGTTTGTTTTTGCTTGCGCATTTTATTTATTAAATTCAAATTCCTTTTTGATTTTGCATTTTCTGCACTCTATTCGTTATTTCGAAAGGTAGATTTGCTCTAATTTATTTGAGACGCTAATTGAAACCAATAGGATACATGATAAGATTATGTATTTATTGTTGAAGATATTCTCAATGAATTCGCATACAAAGAAAGCGAATTGTAAACATTTTTAATTGGATACTCGTTCGGATAGCGATGTTGTAATTAAAGGAGAATAAAAAGGGTATTCTGAGGCCGCTTTGTTGTTCACCGGCCAGCCGATGTTATTGCCAATGCTTTATTGTGTTTTCGTTTTATTCATAGTTTGTATGACGTTCCAAATTTCGTATAGACTATTTGGTATATTTAAACTTTAGCCTAACTAATTTATGTTTCAACGCGTTTTGTATTGAAGTTAGATATAACACTGAAAAATATGCACAATTGGAAGATAGCTCTTTGTTGTTATCGCATGATATTACAATTATTTACGAGTATTTTTTGGATGCGTTATCAATTTGTATTTTATGTGTATTCAATTTGTATAGTAAACAGTTTTCTTTTTTGTTTTTTTTTGTTTTTTTTTTTTTGTAGACATTAAAAACATCAAACATTGAGACAAATCTTTAAAGATATTATTTTACACGTTTCACTTATTTGTGGATATTTGCTGAAATTTGTTAATCATCTACTACGATATATATTTCTATATATATGTATACATATATATATATATATATTTATTATTATTGCTGTTTCCTTTTGTCAAGCACTGAAGCTTTGGCATCCTTGAATTTGAATATACGACAAAGCCTCTGGACGGCACCTAAGTTAATGCAACAGCAGCAAGGGAAGCAGCAGCACTTCAAATATACATTTATATTGACTTTGTGGCTGGCAATATAATTTATGGGTCAATCAGGAAAGTAACTAACGGATCGATTGAATAACACCGTTGCTATATATGCAAGATATTTAAGCCAAATTGTAGCCACAATGTGATTTTCTCCGAAGCAAGCAGAGTGTGTTCGATTTATGCAATGATGTCTGATGCCACTGCTGCTGTTGCTGTTGCTGCTGTTGCATTGCTTTTACTTGAATGTACTACTCGGAAATGCGACGAGCGCAGCGGCAAATGAAATGCAATTAAAACATTTGCATTGCATATTTGTTAGCATATTTGAGAGCTTGTTTGTTTGTTTGTTTTCTTATTTGCTTTCGGTGTTTGCATATTTGCTTATAGCCCCACCCCCCCACTGTCTGAATATGTATATACAGACTTATATATACTCAATTTAGTCGTAGTTGATACAATTGATTGATGTAAATATGTGCGATCGCATGTTTCTTTCGAAATAATTATGTTTGTCACTATTTCGATTTGTTTGTATACATAAATACTCATTTGGGCTCTGGTTAACCACAAATTGTGCTATGGCTCTGTTATGTTTAATTTGATATGAATGCATTATCATTAATTTGTATTCATTTGTATTTTGTTTAGCTCGCGGGTTAGTCGCATGCAGGGGTTTTTGCACTGGGGGTCTCATCAATTATCAACGTAGATATGAATCGATGTTCAACTGGCATGCGGCTGA
Organism: Drosophila basisetae; assembly: GCA_035041595.1. Taxonomy (NCBI): domain Eukaryota; kingdom Metazoa; phylum Arthropoda; class Insecta; order Diptera; family Drosophilidae; genus Drosophila; species Drosophila basisetae. Next base: position 1,062,267 of record JAWNLB010000147.1, on the reverse strand, counting down.
TTATCTTGGATTATTGGATTTCGCTTGTATGTACAACTTGATATACATACATACATACATACATACATACATACATATACACAGAGATCTATTTACGCTATGTACGACTAAATAGATAGACGATAAAACTGAGTGGGGTCAGCGCTTTAACATTTCCTATGCCTATTTCATATTTTATTTTCTCTTATTTTGTAATCTTTCTTATCCGCAGGGTTCAGCCTCCTGTGCGTATGTGTGTATGTGTGTGCTTTTTTATGGTATTCGTTTGTGTGTGTGTGTGTGTGTTTGTGAAGTGAGTGTGTAAGTGTGTGTGTAATCTCTTTTTTTATCGCATTTCAATTGTCTTTTGGCGCAATGTGTTTGTTATTTATAATTAAACTGCACTTGTTTGTAAGTTGGATTAGTAGTCGCCCCACACCTGTTCCAGGTTGAAGAAAGAGAGAGAGAGAGAGAGAGATACAAGAACATATAACAGGTTAAACAATTTTTAGTCACATCAACGATTATAACGATTCGCAGTTTACGATTTACCAAAGCAACGACAATTTTGTAGCAACAGAAAAGCCAAACAATCAATTTTTTTAGTAAGCTCATAAAAATAAAAGTGCCCCATCAATTGTCACTTACCGGAACGCCAGCTTTGCCCACCGGACCGGATGGACCGGAGTCGCCACGCATGCCCATTGGACCCTAAAGGTATACCACAAAAGATACAATTATTAACGGTTTTGGGAATAATATGTTCAGCTATTTACCGGTAAGCCCATGGGTCCCTGGTCGCCCTTGTGACCCTTTTCACCCTGAACAGAAAGTAGCATTAATTTCGTGTTGGATAAATGTTTCTCTTGCACTTACAGAATCACCCTTGCGACCATCCAACCCGCGTTCGCCTTGAGAACCGGTGTGTCCAGGCGGGCCCATCGGACCAGGTGGACCGGGTGGACCATAAAGCTTTTGTTTGTTAACAGAAATGACACATCTATTTGTACTGCTTGAGGGAGAAGGGTAGTTGTAATGACTTACATATTCAATGGTGGGCATATGTGGTGCATCCGACATGCCATCGTCCTGTCGACGTCGCATCTTACGGTACTGCGATTAAATCAATTATTAGTTATCGACAATCACAAAAGGGATGTCTGACTCACCGAATCACCTCGATCGCCCTTGTCGCCCTTGACGCCCGGATAGCCCGGTGGTCCTGGTAAGCCCGGAGGTCCCATTAGGCCAGGTGGACCAATATCTCCGCGATCGCCTTTTTCACCTGGTGGTCCTTGATAGCCCGGCAGGCCAGGTGGTCCCTCAATTCCCGGCTCGCCCGGTAAACCATCCAAGCCGCGTGGGCCCAAGGAACCCGGCTCTCCAGGCTCGCCCGCATCACCCTTACTGCCATCACGTCCGTCTCGTCCGTCCTTGCCAGCCGTGCCTGGTGGGCCGGGTGGGCCACGCAACAGTGTAACGGGCGGATCCTCGTAGTCATCTTCCAGTTTGGTGCCGCCAGGCCCAAATAGCTGCTCAAAGCGAACGCGAACGCAAATGCGAATGCGAATGCAAATGCGTTCCGAAATTGGTGGATGGAAGAGAGATACGATGGATGGCAAATTTAGTGAGAAGATTAATTTATGCCACGTGGCGCCGCCTGAGGCGTTGCACGCGCTTGTTCCACACACGAACAGACGCTTTGATGGCGTAACAAAAGCGGCGCGTAATTCGCTGGCAAGAAAAAACCTTGGCCTCCCCCACAGTGGTGGTGGTGGTGGTGGTGGTGGTGGTGATGTTGATGACGGTGCTCGTGGGTGGGTGGCTGTGCTGGTTGGGGCGAGCTTTTGGTGGCTGCTGCGACGCAGTGAAAGTCTTTTGTGTGCGTCGAAATTGTGTTAAGTGCAAGTTGGTGCCAGTTCCAAAAGCGCTCGACTCCCACAAAACTTAGACAATGTTCGCATAGAATACCTTTAAAACTCAGCTCTTGGGGTCACCAAAGGGTAGGTGGGGGGCGGTGGAATGGGTTTTGCGAGTACGAGTCGAAAATAAAGTCAAGCAGCGACGTGCCTCAAGTGCGGTGTGCGAGTGTGTGCCTGGCTGCTGGGCTCTTGCCATTAAGTGTGGGTGTGTGTATGTGTGTGCCACTGTATGCATACATATATATATTTTTGTGTGTGTGTGTGTAGTGAGTGCCAAAGTGAAAGATAATGAATTGGTTTTTGTGTGCTTCTCGAGAACTTCGAGGCAAAATTTCAAGTAGTCAGCGACAAAACCAGCAAAACTCGCAAATGCATCGATGCAACTACAACAGCAATACACACAAATACTCACCCAAACAGACACATATATGCAGCATACAGCCAGTTGCATTTAGATCCCATTTGGGACATTGCATTTACGAAAAGGCGCTTGGGCGCTAGAGTTGATCGAGCTGCAACACGCCCAGAGGCAGCAGTAAAGTGTATTACACAAATGTTGGGGTTCATAAAAACCAAGAACACGCCAAATGCTAAAGAAAATTGAAACCGTTTACACACGTGGCTTATGCGAAACGGCAATTAACTGTTGACTGAAGCGTGCGTAAATGGAATTCCAGCAATTGTCAAGTTTAAAACAAATATTCTCACAATAATAACAAACATAAGAGAAGTTCGAAGTTGAATAGACAAGACACTTATGCATTTATTTGCATCTATCAGAATGGCAAAAATGCGAATTAGAACGAGTTTCACTTTGAAAACTTAATGCTCTACCGATAATATTCTCTATAGTGACGCTGGCACACGTCAGACAATTAAGCTTTGTGGCAATTCTTGGAGAAGATATTAAATTCAACAGCAAACACAATGAGATAGCATAACAATGCAAAGCGTTTAACATAGATGTGCACACACCTACACACACGCACACACACACACAAATACACTCACCTACACACACACACACACACTGATACACTGTGGGCACATCTGGATGCAACTACTTGAAGCTGCGCATATGCCTAAGTGACACACCGAAATGGCGGCCGTTCTTGCTTAAATGCACAAAAACAAAAGGAATGCCAGAGTAAAGAAAAGAGCGGAAACGAAAAAGCAGAAAGTAAAATAAGAAGACAACGAGAGGAACGGCGAGCAGGAGAACTTAAACGCAACTTGGCCCATCGCTGGTCATAAGGAGTGGAGCAGGAGCAACGACCATGACGCCGTCGTGGCTTGCCGCAAATGCAGTTGCCACAGCGCACGAGTAACTTTTGCCCCTTTATGCATACTCATTCAATGCGCAGCTCATCTGCATTACATACGAGTATTTGTGTGCGCCTGTGTGTGAGTGTGTGAATGTGTGAGTGTGTTTGTATGTAGGAGCACAGCTGGCGCTTTTTGTTGCAAGCTCTACACAATGTTGCAAGGACTCAGGGGATATGGGTGTGGGCAGGCGGTATTCGCTTTTGGCTCTGTGAATTTCCGCTTCCGCTTTGCGTGCGCGTCATTGTTGAGCTTTGGTGATTAGTCGTCCATTTGTTGAGCAATTAAAGCGCTTTAAATTAAAGCGAACGCTTAACGTTTGCTCTGCGTGTGGCATTGGCGATAATTAAGGCACATTCAGCGGGATTAAGGGCGCCCTCATCTCCATTCGTAATTCAGTCAGTCCGTCCGTCTGTCAGTCTGTCAGTCAGTCAGTCAGCCAGCCGATAAACAAATGCCAGTGACAAATCAACGACTGTCAGCGCGGAACAGCAGCAACAGCAGCTACAACTACAACAACAACAACAACAACAGCAAAAAAGGTACGGGCGAAGGATTTAAAAGCTTTAAGGCGAACGCAGCCAGCGGCAGTTGCGATAAATAACATAAATAAAAGATAGGGAGCCAAGTGATATTTGGGCCAATGTTTGTTAGCCATTCGCAAGGACGATTCTGTTGACGCAGCTGCCTAACTACGATAAAAACTTCTTGTCTGCCTCTTGCGACAGCCTCTCTCTATCTCTCTGTGTGTGTGTGTGTGTGTGTGTGTGTGTGGGCGTTAGCTGATGAGTGTGTGTAAATGTGTGTCTGAGTATGTGAAATCCATTAGAATGTATCAATATTTGTGCGAGCGCCTCGGGTTGATTTTAATTTGCAAAGTATTCAGGCGTACACAAACACTTTCATACATTTTGCTTTACAGATGTACGAGTATACAAAAAAAAAAAATAAAAAGAATTTCTTTAATTTATGCGTAAATTTGTTTTTTATTTGCACAAACGCTTTTCAATTTCAACTTCGACTTGACGAAACTCGCAGCATACTTTCAGGCACCTTTCATATTAAAATTGTGAAAATGTTTGTAATTGTAAAGTAATTGCCTGCCGACGCCCAACGCCCAACGCCCCTCGATCGGACTCCGGTCAAGCGTAGCGCCGGATATTGAAGTGTGTTTTTTTTTTTTTTTTAGCATAAATACCGCTTCAGGTGCAGACAAATGGCCGCACGTAAACGCGTTAAATTGAAAATCATTTTGATCTCGGGGCGACCTTTTCTGTGACACCGGTTGCCTCAGGAAGGGCATGACATGACTCCATCTCCGCCATCGTTCCTTTTCCCATCCATGTTCGTGTTCAAGTGCAGCATATGCCGCAGTCCCGTGCTGTACATATTGCGTCCTTCTGTCCGTCCGTCTGTCCGTCTGTCTGTCTGTCTGTCCTTTTGTGTGCGTGCGCGCATATTTTTCCCATTTTTTATAGCGGGTTTCCTTTTGGAATTTCATATTTTTCTGAGTCACAGCAGGAGTAACAGTAACAGCAACAACAACAACAGCAGCAACGTGCAGTTGAGCACCGCTCGAGGTGAAAGTTTTGTAGCTCGTTTCCGGCTCACACACAGTTTCCGCGGCCCCGGCCACCACGTCCGCCTCGTTGGCCCAGCCATGTAATGCGTTTCACATCGTTCGCTTGCCGCAAAAGTTTACAAGAATCACACAATGGCGGGGAAGTTCTTCGTAAGTACGCGGCCACATTTAATGCGTAATATGTTCCGTTTCGCATCGACATCGTTGACAATGGACTCAAAAGACTAATCTGTGGTCTTAAACAACTAAGCTTTCTGTCTGCACAAATCGTCAGTATATGGCTTAAGATTGAAAGATTAGCTTAAAGTCTTTCAAATACTTCAAATATATATCGGATTGGTATCAGCTTAAAACATGTTACTGTACAAAACAGTGGCGAAAATACATATTCAAGAATTTAGAATTTCGATGTATAAATTAGGTTACTTTATTTTTCCCCAATGAATTGTCAGTCATGCCCATAGTATTTGGCAGTCAGCCGCAGGAAAAAGTCAAGACGCGTTGTAAAAATTTCGCGTGATTTCATTTTTCCGCTAACATTGTTGCTGATGATGTTGCTGTACTGATATTGTAATATGCCGGAAATTTGGCAGTATTTAGGGAAATCGTTGCTAAAGATTTTGCCTTTTGCTGCCACAGCCGCAACAATGCCAGCAATGCCTTCTCCCACTCCGTTCTTTTGCAGTAGGAGTTACGGATTGGCGAAAACTCGTAACCCAACTTACATACGCAACATTATGGCAGCTTTGGAGCTCCAGCCCCCCCATTGGATTGAATGGAAACCGAACTCAACCCCACATCGGTGGCAAAGTCGTGCCTATAAATTGCCATGAGTTTTGGGTGGGCGGCGCCATTCATTTGGTGTCGCTAACTTGAGATTTTTATTTGCCAGCATACGTAACGAAAAAGTAACGAAACATTGCTTATGCCTGTTGTACCGGCTGGATTTCTTTATTCAATCGTTTTTGTTGCTCCCAAAGCGCCCTCATCATCCGTGCCCATAAAATAAAAGTTACGCACACCCCAGGGGCAACATTACAAGCCACACACGCACACGCACGCACACACACACACACACACACCTACACATGCATATATAAATTCGGATTGCGTGGTGGCAAGCATGGCATGCTTGACCGATTTTACTGGGCTTCACATTCAATATGGGAAGACATATGAGCACTGACCACAAATAATTGCCTTAGTGGCAAAATAGAAAATTGCGCATATACAAAGAATAAAAAAATGAAAAGGAAAATTTGCATGCTGCGCAGTTTTCAATGAACAATGACGTCACATTCACACACAAAATATAGCAGTTGACACAGCATTGCTGGGGCTTATCAAATCGAGCTATAAACCAACACAACCCAACTCAACTCAAGTCGAGCAGAAGCAATGAAAATTCAGCCTGAGATTTTCCTTGGCTGGTGGAAAGTGCTAAGCTTATTGCGTCGTTTAAGCAACACCCGAAACGAATTGTCGGCGAAAAGACGCCAACAAATGTGAACCCTTTGAGTGGCAGACATGAAGATATAAGCACACACACACCCCAACAACAACAACAACAACAAAAAGACACACACATGACTGTTGTTTAGTTCTTTCACGTAAGCAACTTTAAGAAAAGTGTGCCATGTATGGCAGGCTTCAAAGGGGCACAAACTGTCGCCGGCGGTCATCGTCGTCGGCGGTGTGCCGCATGCGAGTGACTTTTTGGCCAACAGTTTTGGGGCATGACTTGGCTCACATTACCCAGCTACTGGTTTTGAGGGCGGTGTTATATAACGTGTAACGAATCTGCAAGTCTTTTTTCCTTTTGTTTTTGCGGCAACGGCAATTTTTATGACTCTATTTACCAATGGCACAAACATACAGGAAGGAACTTGCCCAATGCTGTTGTTGATAAGAAATGCGAGCAGGGAGCTAAGAGCTGCCTCGGAAATTTATGCAGATTTTGAGCCTCAAAAGACAACACACACGCTGATGTGACATGGGGCACGGGGTGAGACCGAAACGACGATTGTAAAATATATTAACATAAATTTGACATAAATGCTTCAAGAACAGTTTTTACAACAACGCTTCAGGCCGAGCTTGTCTAGGCAACACCGCTGCCGCATTAGTGTGTCTGTGTGTGTGTGTGGGTGTGTTTGAAATATTGTTTCAACTTTATTAAAAAAAAAAATGGCAATGCAAATCTAACACAGCAAAAGCTAAAGCGATGTCAGTGCGCATAATAAATAGCAAATCTCTCTGCATTCACCGCCCGCTGTCTAAGTTGGACAGTCATTGGATATTCATCATACGCCCCAGTTGCCAGTCGCAGCAGTGCCACTCGTCAAAAAGTTTGAAATTAATTTAAATTTTTAATATGTTGCCCGATCGTAAATTGCGTATTAGACGTATAACTCGGCAATTGTGAGGGCGTTGAAATATGCAAAAGAAATATTTTCGTGCGATAAATGAAAGCACAATTTATTCTGAAGAGTCCATTTGCAAATGCCTGTGCATATATCAATATTGGACATTTGTTTGAGGGTAAACGAGAATTGCGATATAAGGATATCCGTCTTGAAAAATACAATTAATTCGTCGAATTCGATATGATATTTCAGAGTAGGTAGTTGCCTGTTTATCTCTATAAATCTCAAATGGTTCACTGTCACTGTCACTGATCGGTAATTGTGCCTATTATTTTTCCAAATGACGTTATTGTCGCATTTTCTCTTTAGAAACACATCAATATCTCATTTAAAGATCTTAACTTAATTTTAGTATGTCGCATAACACATCTGTCGCAATGCCCTGACTTTGGGTAGAACATTATTCCATCACATCACAACTCATTCCAGTCCAGTTCCAGCCAAATTCATTTCATATGCCAACCAGTCGCCGACGACGTCTTCCCTTTGCTCCCTCAAATGACGCAATATTCTCACATGAGCATTTTATTCTGACGAGGCGACGAAAATAACATGTCAAATTTATAATACCTACAATTGCGTTTTTTATGGCCGTAGCTGGCGCGACATCATCTGGAGGGAAAAGGCTGAGCAGATGTCTCTGGTATGCCGAATGTTTTATACTCTTAAAGTTATCAAAATTTAATATTTTAATTTTGTGAAAAGAGCAGTTAAACACAAGAAGATATGCGATTTTTATCACAATTCTGGAAGCTACGCATATGTAAATTATATACAACTTAAGCAATTGAGTTCAATCAAAAGAAAAAAGATTTTCATTAAACTTTGCAGCACTTTTAGTGTATTAAGGCGAGTAATTTAAGTGGCTGATGTTTTTGGCTTAAGCAAAACGTCGGTTGAGGCGTGACATTATGGCGCTGAACGGATAAATGTTTATGAAAAACAGAACATGAGCAATTGGAATTTTTTAAGACTTGTCGAACTAATTACAAGAATTTTGAATGCTGGCAACGCTGGTAATATATTTTTAAAAAGCTGAAACTGAAATGTGGCACACAAGGCACGAGTGCCAAGCATCATTTTTCATCGTTTCGCATCCTCATCGTCATCATCAGATACATTCACGTTCACATTCCCATTCTGATTCTCATTCACATTTTCATTCATCCTAATGCCCGTGTTTGGACTTGAAGGCTTTCCTCGGAAAATCAAAGCCGCTGATAGTCGAATTGAAAAATCGAAGTGTCGGTGCTGCCGTAACCGTTGCTGCCGGGAGCCGTCACGTTTCAGCTGATTTGCTCGGCAGCAGCCCAACCCAGCCCAGCGTACGTCGAAGATGATGGCAATTGTTGCAAATAATTTTTTATGCTCAACATTGCCTTGCTGCGGCTTGAATTGAGCCCAGAGTCTGGGTCTGAGCGGGTGAACGCGAACTTTTGTTTGTTGCCAAAAGTTTTGTTTGTTTGCCAAAGGCAGACAGGGAGCTGAAGACTGCCTGCCGTTTCTTATGACTTTCATTTGTTTTGACATCACGTCGCTGTAGCGCCTGTACAACACATAGAGCCGTGGCAGAGCCAGTGGTGGGGCGCTGTAATCGGCACATTCGAGCACCATGGCACGAGTGCGCATAGCATTGAAAACACTGTGGCAGGAGGCGTGGCATGCAACACCCGCAGCTGAAGACTATAGAGAGGTTGACGCGAAAAGTTGTTGCAGTGAGAAGTGAAAAGTTTGATTCATTTTAGACACATTTCTTTTTCCAAACGTTCAAATTTTGATTGGTCTCTGTGCTTCTGAAGGAAATTCTAACAAATATTTAAGAAAATTCTTTTACCATAAATTAATAAAATAAATATTTAGATGGCGTAAAAGCAAAATGAAAGCGAAGACGATAGAAAAAATACTGCGTGTTTTGAAAATTTGATAGGTATTTGTGCGTATTTGTGTGCATTCATATATTATATTTTTATGATAATGCTTTTTATTTTCATTTTATTTTATTGATGCACAATTTTTAATTTTAATTTGTTGGTACAACATCTTTAAATGGTATTCTCAATTATTTCAGAATTACAATTTTCTTTGGACAACTCTCGGCTAACCCAAAGTGTATCAAAGCGAAAATCATAAATGTGAAGCTGCACGTTGCCAGTTGCCGTTTGGTGTTGTTATTTTGGTGCTTGATTCTGGCTGTATTGGAACTCTGTTGGAGTTGCCGCTATTGTGCTATAACGCGTTATCACAGCAACAACAAAAAAAGAGAACAAATGCAAAAAACAACAGTAAGCGCAAAAGCAATGACCATGCCAATGACTTGGGCAACAGCAGTTCGCCAAAGGCGTGTTTCATGACGCTCTCAGCCGCATGTGTTTATGTATATTTATATATATATATATATATATATATATATGTATGTGTGTGTGTGTATGTCTAATGTACAATAATCAGACTGTTTTAGGAAAATTGGCAAAACGCGCAAATATTTGTGGATTGGCGAAAGTAGAAACAGAAAACTCCTATCGAGCACCAAGCGCACCCATCGCCGTTTGCCAGCGGCGGTTATGCATGTTTCATAACGTAAACAAACACGTGCTGGATACATATTCATATTCCCCGCCAGTTCACTTCTGCATATATCAAAAGTGTTTCGCAAAATATGAGAATCCGTAGAGGTTCTCTTGCATCCATCAGCACGTCACGGGGTGGCAACAGCTGCCGACTCACCAAGTGCCAATAAAAATGTTAAGTATCTTTGCACTGTTGACATTCCAGAGAAGAGCACATAACACACAGCAAATGCCTAGATAAATGCTGCAGATACACTCTATGGCCGTACAGGGGGCATATAAATTAAGACCAAGATTTAAGCTCCAAAACATTTTTCACAATTTCGATGAGGCGCCAAGTGCGTCGACATAGTTTTGCACCACGAGGCCCACACCCAAAAAAAAAGATGTGAAACGTATGCCAGCAGATTGGGGAATTTATATTAAGCGCGAACACCCTCATCTAGTGTGCGTATCTGCCAGATACTTTAAAGCTTAATCAAAGGCATTACATCAAGGTATCTCTCTCGTCGCTCTGACAGTGCCTGTAATGAGTTTAGGTGAGCGGTGAGCTTTGGTTCTTTGGGGATGACATTTGAACATGCTCATTACCTAGTCAAGGACATACACATATCACTCATAAATGTATATATGAACATATACATACATATATATGTATATATATATGTATGTTGAGTTATACATATTTAACATGCAAGGTATTAAACACCTGCTTTGTCGGATCATGCGAAAGGATGCAGATGCGCCCTAATTATGTACAGCTTATGTAGTAGCTCTGCTACTACACAAATATTTACAGATTCATTTAACGAGTATGTAAATGAATGTTACGCTTCTACGCATTTTTACAAAGATTTACAAACCAATTTACATATTCATAAATTTTCTTCATTATTATTATTTTTTGGTTGTTGAGTAATTTTTATTTTTTTTTTTGTCACTGTTTTCTAATTAAAATTGACTGCAAAGCGAGTTTTCGCATTGGTTATTCAGTTGGTTTTCACACTCACCCGTTTGCCCCGCTTGCCGCGCGGTCCTTTCTCGCCAGGCGGTCCAGCCGGTCCAATGGGTCCCACCTCACCGGGTTCACCGCGCTCCCCGGGCGGACCTGTGAATGTTCATATTTGACATTTATGGCGAATCATTTTAATATACGAATAGCAATATGCAAAAGCACACTCACACACACACAGACAGTCTATGACATAGATACAGATACACTTGCAGAAAAATCCATGTATTTGAATACTCAGTTTTAAAATGTTTTTTATTTTATCTTAAAAATATACTTAAAAATTAAATTATATTGGATTTTAATATAGTACATTTTTTACGGAATTTAATATGAAAGGTTTTCACACAACTCTTGGATTTGGAAATAGATATATATATATATATTTTTGGAGTATAAAACACCGTCACAGCTACGCGGTGCGACAAGTGTGGTGCAAACAAGAGGCGTGGCATTGATGCTGCTTTGTAATTATACACATTATTATCGCAGCTGAATGGACTGTCACCAACCATCTGTCAGTCAACAAGCGTTTGTCTGGTTTTCGGTCAGCAATTTGTTCAGCTGCTGATGATGCTGGCAACGGTAAGCGACTGTTGCTGTCGCTGTTGCCTTTTATAGGGTTTTGGGGTTTTAGTTTAAAATGCAAATTGTTTATTTGGCCAAAAATAATATGCCCAATGCAAACAGTAGCTCACAGCTAGCTCGTTGTATGCTAATGAAGAGGGCCTCTTTAGAAAGACTTGTGCTATTCACCGAAAGTGATTCCAGGCAACTGATTCTTTAAGCAGCAGTTATGCAACAATTCGCGTTAAAGAATACGCAACTAATTTTTAGGTTGAATTATTTCAAGAACTAAAATATAAAACTTTTTCACTAGAAAATTTAATTTGTACATGCATTGGACTGTGGACGTTGTACTTTTCGAAAATCTGTCAGCATAAAACTAGCTTTGCCCCACTGTGGCGCTACTAAAAAGCATCGACAACGAGACAAAAACAACAACAAAAACAAAATCAGCAGTGCCAACAACAACGATGTGACGACCTGTTTAGTTAAAATAATGAGAAACTGTTTTTTGGGCTTGCTGTTGGCTGGTCCATTAAATGCGACCATTTAAATAACCCACACACACACACACACACACACACACACACACACACATACACAGACATGCGGATGAGGAGACAGAACACACAAAGGCACACGAGTGCACAGAATTCATGTCATAGATAAATCCAATTGTGCGACTTGTCAAAATGTGTGCCTGTGCATGAGCTCGAGCTGTGTGTGTGTGAAAAGATATAGAAAATTTATTAAGTTCGTAAAATTGAGTTTAGGGCGGGATATGGGTCGTTGCCAGTTGCCAGGACTCCTCGTCGGCTTCTCTTGGCCAGTGCGCATAAATTTGCGTGCCTTGCCTGGCATTTGGTTTATGGGTCCTGTGCCTCTGTCTCTGTCTCTGTCGTCTGCCGTTTATTTATAAAGTATTTTGTTGTCCCCTCTTTGTTTTGGTCTCGCACTCGGACTCGGTAAGTATTTATGGTGGCATAATTTACCGTTAAGCATTTTAGGCGACAATTCCAGCCACAATCAAAACTATTGCCAGCAGCGGACAAGAACTTGACCACTGGGACCGCGGGGCCTGATGTGGATTTATATAGTCAGGATATTGGATATTGTTGGTCCACTTGGGCATTTCCCTCTTCATCATGCTTTTCACATCGTATTCTGTTTGTGTTTAGCAAAAAAGGCAATGCAGATGAAGTGAAAATGATAAGTTTTAATTTCGTACACAAGGCAATGGACAAATGCCAAGGAGTAGAGCAAACCAGAGGAAAACAGACAAAATCTACCCGGATGAAATGCAATCACAATATAACTGAAATGAAATTCAAATAAATCAGAAAATAAATTGAAATTTTCGACATTACAACTGGGACTGAAGCAACTGCCATAGTACACAAATTTCCTCTGGGCTGTTCTGCTCTGCTCCATTCTTCAGACGCAAAATACAAATGACACATTAAATTGCCAAGACATCTCCCAGGTCCAGCTCAGTGACTACCCACACATAAAGCACAAGTCAGCTTAACTAATTACGACAACGATAAGATAAGCAGTCGACAGAGTGAGAGAAACTGAGGAACAGAGACGTGGCCACCAGATGAAAGAATTCCAAATACAAATGACATTCAATTTATTCAAATCAAGCCTAAATGACTCAAGTCGAAGCTCAGATCTGTAAGCAGACGCAAACGCAGACGCAGACGCATTTCCCATGAGCTGGCGACTCAAACCCGACGCTGATTTCGGAAAATAAATTGCAATTTCATGTCCATCAACGCATAGCATTGCCCAGCATAGCCAAAGGAGAGTCCCCCTAGGAGACGAGGTGGGGGCCCTGAACAAGGGAATGCCTTTGCTATTGCGTCGGACGCTTGGCAACGGTCGACAACTGTGTCTATCGAAACAGTAGATCTTGTTTGAAACAAACAACAAATTTAAGAACAATGCGCACAACATTAACGCAACTGCAATTTCCCACAAGAACGACAACATCGACAACATCAACAAATTTAACAACATCGACAACAACTGCAGGGCTCTGATGCACTGATAAGACAAGTGGGAGGTTACGCGATGCGGGCTTGTAGCAAGCGCTTAATTGATAGCGGTGTGCATTGATTATATGCATTAGGGGCATTCACTTAGCTTTAGGCAACTCTAAACAGGGGTTCCGGTTTTGATGCTCACACTTATTGTATACTTACCTATAATGTTCAATGTACAAGTCTGTTCCATGACCAAAGTAGGATCTATTTTGTATTCAGTTTTAGGAATTATTAACTTGTCAACGTAAAATATAATAAAAATAATTATATTTATACAATCCAGTGAATTCGAAGAATCAGCTTACAGTAATAAAAATAAAACATTTATACAAACTCAGGACTTAAGAGAATTAGCTGACAAAGGTTTTATTCCAAAGTACTTTATTTCCCGAAATAAAAAGAAGATTATATTGCCTCCGATTTCAAAATCCCACTCCACTGACATTTATGACTTGTGTCTGTACATGTTTATGCTGTCTTAAGAATTGTTTATTTACTACGCACACTGAAGACCTCCAATAAAACAATTGGTCAGAGTGCATCCGACCAGAGTCATAGGTAATAACATAGTCTACATACATATACACATTTACCGCATAAGGCATGTTGCACGGGCTGCGCTGTGAGTAGATCGTGGAACGAGTAGCGATGCTAATGAGCCGCTAAAAGCAACATAAATGACATAAAGTTGCGTTTTTATGACTGCGGTAAGTGTTTCAAGCTGCCCGGGTCTACAAATTTTTATGACAAGCGCCGGATTCGGATTCGAATTCGTATTTGGATTCCGGTGCGTTTCAGCTATTTCAGCCGTGCGCTTGGGTTATTTTCGTTTATTAAAATCGCATAAAGTGCAGAAATATGTTCGGTCAGATCGTAAAACTAGCGGGAAAGTGGAAATTGCTCTAGATATTGTGGGCGTGGACGTATGCCGGTAGGGCTGTGGACCGGGCAGCGGTCCGGGCGGGCGAGCGGGCGAGTGGGCGGCTGCTGCCAGCGAATTATGGGGTATTTAATTGACGACGACGTCAAACATTGTGGTATGCGGCAGCACACAAAACACAAAGGTCGTAAATGTTATCGCAAAATGTGGCAGGCAAACAAATTTCCAAATGTGGATGAAAAAAAAACATTCCTAAAAATACGAAAAAAAAAGAACTTAAATGTATTCGAGAATATTTCCAAAATATGCGCTGCAACAGCAACGGAAATGCATTTGGCTGCTATGCATTTCGTATTTGATTTGCATTTTAACGAGCTGCTTTTCACACCAAAAGGCCACATCAAATTCAAAAATGTGCTCTAATGGGACAGCGTTACTCAATGACTCAATTAGGGCCGCAGGCCAGAGTCAGGGCCGGGGCCAGGGGCAGTGGAATACTATTCCCAGAGTCCGCTGGCAATAAATTAAACAACCCGCAGATGAGCAACCAAATCCAGCCGCGTGGCACCACTTGAAAAATATACACATCGAACGATCGATTCACAAACATCAATAAGCTGCGGTTTTTATAGTTTACGACTAGTTTCAATGTATCTGTATCTGCATTTGTGCTGAGAGTTAAGTGGCTGTTGAATGAAAGCAAACTGAGAGGCAGCTGCCAACTCCAAGAGACACTTACCAGGTGGTCCAGCCGGTCCCGGCGGACCCTCGATGATGCCCGTTGGGAACTCGTCACCCTTGATGGTTGTGGTGAGTCCGCGATCACCTCGATCCCCCTTGTCACCCTGTAAAGCAGAGAAGCAGATGAAAATGAGTCACAGGTCTGAATCTGTATTGATATCTGTCTGTTGGAAAATTAAGTGGAAATGCCAAGGACAGAGGCATAAAGGTGACACATACACACGAGAGAGGTTAAGAGAAAGAGAGTGGCAGAGAGAGGGGCGCTTAATACATAAATAAACGATAAATAATGTGGAAAACCAGGAAAAAAGACAATGGGAACATAAGAAAAACAATAGCAGACAGCACACAAACACATAATACACACGGATACACAGTAATACACACATACACACACGCACACCCAGTCACACATACACACAATTTCGGTACGACGACGAATTCGTAGTCACTTAAAATGTCACAATGTTTATCCAACAGATACAAATAGTGCATTAATCCTTGTGACATCTTTGTTTTACTTATGAATCGGTTTCAATCCTTGTCGGGCTCTTCTTTATCCACCGCCCCTTCTCACTCTCTGTCTGTGTATCGCTATTTGTATTTCGGGTTTTTCTTTGGTTTTTGTTTTACTGCTTCATTGTCTGTGAATCACTCACCTTTGTGCCAGGTGCGCCCGCAACGCCAGGAGGTCCAATCGGTCCTACCAGACCGGCCTCGCCCTGCATTCCCTGCTGTCCAGTTTCGCCGGGTGGTCCACGTTCGCCTGGCACGCCCGGATTGCCAGGTTCGCCTGGGGGTCCCGGCGGTCCAGGTTCACCTGGCTCACCCTAGATTATTGAAAAATATGTCTATTAGCATTAAGAACCCACACGATTTCTGCTTAAATGGAGAGGCACGTGCACCAAACAAAGATTAAGCTACTTAGGAGGCATGCAATCGAATACAATGTACACAAAGTGGAGAATACCAAAACCCGAGAACTTACCTTTAGCTGTATGACAGTTGAAGCGGATACGTTAACGCCCGCTTCTTGCAAGTCCTTACAACAAACACAAATAGAAATTGATAAAAAAAAACATTGCATAAAAAATTAAATTGGTTAATGAAAATATAATAAAATGTGTATTAGAATATAAAAAAAAAAATAGCTGCTGCAAAGCAAAATTTAGTTTCAAAATTAATAAAGACGAGAAAAGAATAAAATTATTAAAAAGGAAAAGTACCAAATTAGGGATTAACATATCTTATTTAAAGAAGATAATCGACACTAATACGAAGTATAGAAATTGCTTAAGAAATTCTGACTTATACATGATAGGAGGAAATATTAAAAGCAGATTGGTAAGAAATTAAACTACAAAAATGTAATATATATCAGCCGCGTCAGTTTAGGCATATTGTTCTTAAACTTAATCTTTTTGGTTGTAAGGTAGGTATTAAACTAATACTTTCAATATATTATGTAATATTTCGACTTTTATCAGTTTATTAAACTTTACTTTAAAATAATTTAAAATATTTACTTTGATAATTTGATTTGGTTAGACAAATTATTTATATAATCGAATACCTTACAATAGTTAGACTAGTCTGCAAAACGCTTACTCAAATCACTTGTCGTTGAAACAAGTAAAATATTAGCTTACATACATACGTATACGAGTATGTATAAGCTGCCATAAGCTACATCAGATACCATTAAGGTAATGATAAAATGACCATAGCAAATATTCAAATGACAATAGGATGAGCAGCTACTATGAATCGGGTGGTCTCCAATGAAACAAAATGACTAAGCAGAAACTATGCAAAAGTAGCAAAAATTTATGGTACAGCTTAAACCAAAGAGCTGATTCAAGTTAAAAGCATTACGAACAACAATGTGCAGGATAATAAACAAGTACAAATACCAAGTACAGATACAACAACAACACCAACAAAAACTACATGTGCAAATAGAACGAAGGACAAGTCCAGAGGACAACAAGTTGCAAATATTTGCAGTTTTCTGTCCAACTGTATTTTGCCTTGAAAAATGACAATGACCATGCTCCACAGAATCCAGGGTTGAATTGGGTTGGATGCTGGGATATGGGCTACAGGCTGTCATGTCTAGTGTCTACGGCAGCTGAAACAGATTTATGGATGAAATACCTTAACAGCAACTATTTCCGCATAACCAAGTGTGCCGCCATGCAGCGTAGTCACCGATCTCTTGAGGCCCTACGAGAATGCAGAAAGCAGAGCAGCATTGTGTTAGAGATTTTTAAAAAATGTCGATTAGTCGTATTCAATTTCGATTTTCCAATTTCGAATGCAGTCTTGCAGAAGCAGCAGCATTGAGGAACGCCTTGCGACTTACCTTGACGGTTTGGAAGACATCCACGCCCGGATGGCCGGTGTCGCCTTTTTGGCCCTTATCACCGGGCTTACCAGCCGAGCCCTTCTCGCCACTGATGCCAATAAGGCCCTGGGTACAGTAAATTAAAGTATCATATAAGAATTTCTACTTGTTCATTCCGCACTGAGAAACATACCGCTTCGCCCTTATCTCCTGCATCGCCCTTCTTACCGCGCTTCCCTCGCTTGCCGGGTGGACCGGGTGGACCTGGTGGACCTGCAATTGAAATGAAATTTTAACATTTTTTACGCAGAATTGGTAAAGTTGTTTACTAAGTAAATAGCAGAGCAAAAAGTCAGACTTGGGTCTTAAGGACAACTGATTCCGGCTCATTAGATGTGCGTGTTGAACTTTGCTACTGACCGCAGTTTGTGTCAAGTGACGCAGCAAATTCGAGGATGGCCACCCCTTTCTTCCCCCTTATCAAGTAGCATCACTTTCCAAGTTCGCTTTTTTGGGCGACTTTTGCGCATTTTTCCCGCAACTTGTGCAAATTCATTTAGCTGAAAAATGACTTTCGCTGCAGCACGAAGAAAAGGACAAAAGGGGCCAGAGGGCAACGGAAACTGTGCACAAAATATTTATAACCACTTTGGCTGCTATTATTTTAGCGCTGTGGAAAACTTTATCTGCTGCCAGTTAGAAGATGCAGCAGCCAGCAGCAGCACAAACAGGACAAAAAGACGCGACTCGTTGCTATTCAATTATTTCGTATGCAATTTTACGGCGCATAAAATTTCAGACAACGTGCCTTATATCTAGTCTTGGCAATTATTCTTATTATAGCCGACGCTTACAATACTAGTTAATTTTGTTGCTATTGCAAATGACTGGCCTTTGTTGTTGCCTGGAGACAGGAAATTAACACCTACATAACGCCCAACACGACGACGATGGCAAGGAAATAAATGCCTGCCCGCGTTCTTGGCTCCCAAGCTCAAATGAAGTAGGTGTGAAAATATTTAATTAAAATAACAGCCAGCAACAAACATGATAACAAAATACAACAACAGAAAAATCAACAAAATGAGAAGGCAAACAAAAAAATACAACAAAAGCAACAGGAAACACGCGCTGTTTTTACCTTTCCCTTTATGTTTTTTTTTTTTGTACTCCCGAAGAATACGCAGACCCTACGGCTGCTGTTTAATAATTGTTGTAATTAAGTAATTCCGTTTTTAGCTCTCGAAAAAGGTGCAAGTGAATCCAAAGAAAAGACCAAAGGCAGAGGAAGCTGCCTTTAATGCAGGAAACGCCAGCAAACAATTTAAATTCATTTCGCGCCAAAATGGCGCCACAAACTACCAAAGTGAAAAAGGGCCAACCCGGCCCAGCACGGCACGCGTCTCTTTCTAAATGTGGGCGGCCTTATGGGGGTGTGTGTATAGGTGCGATGTGAGCAAACGTACATGAGCCAGCTAGCCAGGCAGCCAGTCAGTCAGCCAGCCAGCATGACTCCAGCGGAGCAACACCCCTGAAATGCAGGCAGCTCATTTAATTAAAAAAAGATTTCCTTGCCTCGTCACATTGGGTACAAAGCAGAGCAAGCAAAAAATAATATATATATATATGAGGCAATTTCGAACTTTATTATTGGAGTTTTGAGTCGAAGATCGAAAATTCTTAGTGCTAGCTACAGGAAAATATCAAAAAGGTGCAGAGTGATCTTTCCTCGCACTTCATTTTTTCTAATAGCTGCTAGAAAAATTTCAAACAGATCCAATTGCATACCGACCCTTGGAAATATATTTCTAAATATTTGGTGTTTAGAATCTGACTTATCCAAATTTTATCATTATATGCTAACAAGTAGGTTGTATAGAAGATAAAATAATAACAGATTTTCGTTTTTCGTGAGCCTTTGAGACAGTTAACAATGAGCTACTGGGCTTCAAGGGCAATAATATTGTAAGATCTTAGATAAATGGTACTTAAATAAATGATTAGTTAGTCATTGTTTTGAACTCTAATTTTCCCGATAATTTTTGAAAATTTAAAGTAGGTTTTGTACATTTCTGAACCACTGTGCAGTGTGGTAGCAAAGTAAAAATTATGCGCTCACTGTACAGCACTTTACAAGTAATAAAAGCCAACCAATTAAGCGTGGCTAAGACGCGGGCACAGCTTGAAACAATGGACGGCGTTTGCCTGGTTGCTTAGCCAAGCAGCGCTTGGGGGGCCGTTCCTTGGCTAACTTGGTAACTTGGCCAACTGGGGCATCAAGTGTCGTAAGCCAAAGCCAAACGGAAGTGCCACAGCACCAAAAGAGTCGACTTAACACAATGCCATCGGAAGCAAGCCGAACAAAGGCAAATGGGACAATGAACAAGAACAAGCAGCAGATGCAGTAGAAATGGAGGCGGAAAAAAAAGTTAAAATTGCGCTTAATCTAATAACAACATAATAATAATCATAATCATAATATCGTTTGCCTTCACATGCGTTTCGCTCCTTTTTTCTCCCCAGTTGTGTTCCCATTAACGCCGCATTTCTCGGATTATTTTCTCGTTGATGGCGTCAACGGTTGCCGCCATTTTGGCTAACAGTTTGTTGCGTCTTAATGGAATTTTGTTATTGTTGCTATTGTCGTTGCCTAATGCGCTAAGAAATCCCATTGACAGAGAGAGAAAGATGGTGTGGAATGGGCAAAAATAAGTGCGCGCTCTGCAGATAAAGTTGTTAAGTCAAAACTTGTTTTTTATTTTTTTTTTGTCGCACTCGATAATGATCTAACACTGCTGATGCTGATAACGATGATGGCAATCCAACGTTCTCAATGAGCGCGTGATGCAAGTCGCACACACGACGACCATAAATCCATATCGAGATGTCCTCCTGTTAGTTGTGTAGTAAAGTGGCATTAACTGCAAAGCCGTAGCTGCTGCCACAGTGTCAACATTAGTTCAACAGAAGCAGTTGCTCATCCCTATCGTTTTGCTTGGCGGATGAGTCTTGCCTCTCGCTGGGGAGTCTCACCAATGGCTTAACTGGTAGAGCGGAAAAAAGGAATTATGTCAAGTTGTGCGCGTAATAAATACTCGGAATCGTTTACGTGCGTACAACACCACATTGACACGTACAACAAACAAGCGCCAAACAAGCCAACAAACAGACAGATAGACAGATAGACAGACAGACAGACAGACAGACAGAGAGTTGAGTGGAGGCAATTGACTCTCGACAAGGCGAGGCTGTGAGCAGCCATCGAGTAACTAAGGTGGCTGCTTACCCACCGATCTGCGCATACAGGAAAAGCTAATGCAATGAACATTTTCCGAGTGCTTGCTAATATTAACAAACTTTGCCGCCACATTTGGGATACGGCGGAATCTCTATGGAGACTTGGGTAATTGGAAAACTTGCTCAAAATATTTCGTCTGACTAGAAGCCAACAGAGACTCTTCCAGGCAATATACGTACCATATGAAAGTTTTGGTTTATTAAGTACTTTCGACTTCAAAATAGCCCAGCATTGTAGAGATGCTTCGCCTACCTTTGAATATACTATGGAATTATATAAATGAAGATTTATGTAGTCGCATGTGCTTTTTATCAATTCAATTTCGGTCGTGCGTCAAATGGCAGACAGCGAGTTGAGTTGAGCATTGTCTTTTTTGGCTGGGTATCGGTTGGCATTCCCAAATTGGCAGCCATGTTATTTGTAAGCTGCCAGCTTGATTGCTGTAATTCAATGAGTGTGTGTTTGTGTGTGAGGATGTGTGTGTTTGATGATGTGTGTGGGTGTTTCTGCTTGCATGTGCGTAAATAACGCTGATCTTTGACTTATGGCCAAAGTTTTGAGTCAGTGAAGCACAACTTTGTTTAAGTAGGTGACTGCTTAGTGAGTTTAAGCTTCAGCTGCTCAGGATTTTCATTAGCCCACACTAAAAAGTGACATACTTATATAAGCACACACACTTTTACCTGTATATGTGTGTCTGCATCTATTTAAATCAACTGCTGCCCCAGCTGCGTGTGCATTTGCCAGCCAAACGGCATCCTGTGAAGGACGTCTCCGTGCAAAATGTACTCGAAATGCAAACACTGTAGGTAAACTTTTAAACTTCTTCCGTGTCGTCTGCTGCGATCACATCCTTTTCATCCCCTGCACTCCACTTTTCGCAGCACAACTCAGACGAAAGGAATCAAAAAAAAAAAAAAAACAAATCAGATGGCAAGCATTCAGATATGCTCAAATGCTTTGTTCTAGTCACTGTCAATGTTACGAATATGACTGCGAAAACTTTCTTGTTATAGTCTGATGTGTAACTCCAAGCTTGGATATGAAAGTGAACTTCCACGTACAACTCATACAGCAAGGCCACTTGATTTAGTCTTGCAGTATTTGGAAGCTGTTGCTATTTCGCTGGCAAGCTGGCGCTGTGTGACTTTAATAAATGCATTTGCGTATGTCAAGGACATGCGGAGTTTCTGTGTATATGTATAACAAAGTATTGCGACTACAGCTGCACCACTGAGTTGCTGTGTGGCAAAACGTCTGCATCGCGAAATGGCAGAACTGTTCAGATCCCTATCCTTGCTCATGTCTTTATCGGTGGCTTCTTGTCTCAGTTGCTTCCTTGATATACGATACTTTTCGTACAAAATAATTCTTGTCGTTTGCTTGAATAAAGCCAACGGTATTTTGTTCGAGTCATGCCTCAAGTTTCTGCTACTGTTTCGCTGCCCAAACAGATGCTACACACACGCATACACAAACACACAGACTCACGAATATGTGAGGTAAATGTCGAGGCATCTCTGTTGCTACCAGAGAATCTATGTTTATGCATATGTTGGCTGTGTTGCAGTGAAACAAGCAACAGCTGCCCGAACAGGTTAAGGTTCGTTCCAAACTGATTTATGAGAGCTCATTAAAAAATAAACTTGTTTTTTGCTACAGAGACTAAAACAAGGTGAGATAATACAGGAACCATTAATCAGTAATCAGGTATTTGTGCCATGTCTATTGGCTAATTAAAAGAACGTCAAGTTAATTGAATTATTTTTTTGCCTAGATATCTTAAGTGTAGTGTTCAATATTCTTGCGACAAGTCGTTCAATATAGTAAGCTCTCTTTATCATTATCATTCAGCTGTATGCTCGATTTTGATTGCCAAATTATTCTACGTAAATGAAGACAATGGAGTCTTAATTGAGTTATGGTCAAGAAGATGACCGTATCAGTGGGCAATGCAGTAATAACAGCATTGTTTGCTGTTGCCATTGGCTCTATTCTGATTGTGTTTGGCTTGTTGGTATCTTGCGGTATAAGTATACAGAGTAATGGTGTACTTTTAATTGGCAAGCGATATCAATGGAGCAACAATTACTTAACACACACAGGATGCTTCGTCTCCTTAGCTTATAGTTGTCGGGCAGCATGCACATTAACTTAAGCTCTTGATAACAGTATGTGTGTGTGTGTGTGTGTGTGTGTGTGTGCCGCACATGCGTCGCCAGGCAACAAATGACGGCCAAATCTGTAGCAGTAGAGATGCCGCACACCAATTAATCGGGTGAATGCTGCCTTTGCATGCAGCATCATTGCCATTGGCCCAATTAAATGCTAGCCATAAATTTAATGCGCCAGCCTATCAGCTGGGACAGAGAGTAGCTGCTGAGCTCCCACCTGTGTTGCTATTTGTTGGCATAGTGTAAAATTTGTTTAGGCCATAATCTATGCATGTAGGTGCTTGTTTGTGTGTGTGTGTTGACAGCTTGAGCACAGAGATTTTTTAAATAAAACTAAAATGGAAACATAGATTGGATGGTGGCATAAGGTTGCATGCAACGCATTTGCTGTGTCGTACAACATTGTCAACAGGTCGACTTGACAGACAATATTGTGTTTTTGTTGTAAATGTTCCTGTTGCAGCTTGTTGCAATTAATTAACATTTCTTATGTAAATATAAACAATGTATTCAGGGAACGTTTGACAAATGCTTGCGGTTCGCCCATAAATATTAAAGGTAATTGCCAAGCAATTCAAGAATACATCGGTTAATTGCAAAATGCGAGCGATGCGTTTACTCAGTTCGATTAATTTCGAATTGATTGACGGCAGTTGCCTCCAACACAACCAGTCGGTTGTGGTGAGCTATTGAACGTCCCACTACCCCACCACCCCACCTCCCACTTGCCTCTCACTTGCAATGACGCCCTTGACGAGTGCCTACTGTTGGGTGTTGGCGGCTGTCAGTTTGGTTTGTCAAATGGCAAACTGACAAATTAGCTTTACATTTATTTGACATTTGGCGTTTTTATTTTTTACGACTTTAATTTGTGTTGTGTGAAAAGCATTCTCATATTTGTTTGGTATTTTGCATTTACATTTCATTTATTATTATTCAATTCATGGTACTTAATGCAAATGTAATAATTTATTGCAGTTTACGATTTGATTTATTCATTTTCCGACAGAGTGCGTAATTATTGTTTTTACCTATATTTTTTCTCATATTTTATATTATATTTAATGATGCGTAATGTAGTTTTGATTTGCAAAATACTTAAGCTAGTAATAAAATGCGGTTTGAAGATTTAATCTCAATTTTCCAGCAAAACATCAAAAAGCGCTTGAAAAGCCTATAATATGCCGTCACTGTCACTGTGACTTATTTTGGCCAAAGCCAACTAAGTTATTGTTAGCCAATTTGTTTTAATTCTACCAACTGACAGCTTGACAAAAAAGAGACAAAGTCAGCTTTGAATTGAAATAAATAATCAATTGTTTCTCGATAGATCAGCAGAGAGCTGCACGCATACAATACCCAGCTAAAGGCTACCAGTCTAAGCTTATCACATTACAAACTCTAAAGCTGCTTATACTTTACCTTAAATAGCTAAAATTGTCGAGTTGTCAAGTGAATAACTTACTTGGCAGTCTGTTTGCCTGAACTTTGCAACGCTTAAAATGCACACAATTTTGCTTACTCGAGCACTGCCGAACTTAACTTAATGTTTATGTCAACACCTAACTAAGAAAAAAAAAATCCCAAACGATCAACTAAAGAGCACATCCCTTGGCAGGGACATGGAAAAAAAGGAAAACTTGCAGCCGGAAAAATACTTGTAAATCCCCCGACGTTGCTTATGTTTAAGTAATTGGCAAAAGGCTTAAGCTGCTTTGCCTGCCACTCTAGCAACCTTCATGCCCCGAACCTTTTCGACTCTTTGCGCTTGGGTTGTTCAAAACTTTTCGCTGTCGTTTTTGTGTCTTTATAATACCCTGGGATTACGTCACTCTTGCAAATATGAGTGCTAAACTGAGATACACGAAAAGTGCCCCCCTGATAAAAACATTGACGAGTCTAAGCATCTCATATACTAAATATGCTCTCGAAATGATTATCCTGTAGGGTATTTTTTATCGATGAGCTTGTGTATCTGCAGAAATGTATAGTAAATCTAGGGAAAATGTTAAGTCCCATCGATAATCCTATGGAAATTAAAGAAAAACAAGAAGAGCAATTGTTGAAGAGAAACAAATGCGTTGAATTGACAAGCTGCTGGAATAATAAAGGCACAGAGGCAAGGAACGGTATAATCCAAACCAATAACATCAACAATATATAAAAGAGAAAAAAAATATTCCCATGAATAAAAAAAAAAACAGAAATAAATACGTGGCTAGGTAGTCGAGGAGCGGGTAGACGTCTCTCAACAATAGAAAGTGTTTGACGCATCTAAGTGAACAAGAATTTAATACGCTTTTTTCTCTGACGTGTCGCTGATGGATGACTGCTTTTCCCAATCGTTTGGTATTAGCATATTCACTTATTTTCAATACGTTTCCACGCAACTGCATCGCATCTGGGAACAAAATTAAGCTAAAGACCGCAGTTATGCCGAACTACAGAAGGGGACGAGGGGGCACAAGAGGAGTCAATGCCAACGGCAACGACAACAGCAACGGCAACGGCAAAGAACAAAGCATCCTCCAGCACCTAGCGTAAAGTTTTTTTTTTTTTTTTACTTATTTGCGTGGTGCATATGGTACATTTATATATAAATATAAATATATAAATATATATATGTATATATATGTACATATTAGCTGGGGTAAATCAAGAAATTAATCCCTTCAACAGCTGCGACAGCAGCAAACAAATAATGAAATATATTTGTGCGCCTTATGAACTCAACAATGGATGGAAATCAAGCTGATGAAAAATGATATAATAATAATAACAGCAGCAGCAACAGCAACTGAGGCAACTGAGGCGAGGGATTCTGCTTGCGGATGAGCCATAAAAAATAAAATCACAGCCACGGCGGTAACAGCATCGGCAACAACAACAGCAACAACAGCAAAGGGCAATAATAATAAAAAAGTGACAAGTGATACAAAGTAAATTCATGCGAATATGAAACAAGACGAGGGCAAGCAGTGCTGCAATAAATGGAAATATGTAGCTATAAATGTAAATGTAAATGTATCAGTATATCTGTATCCATACATTTTTGGCTCGTTGCCCTGCAGACAGCAGAGCAGTGTCCAATTGAGAATGCACTCCACTATCCAACCCCAGTTCCACACCCAGACCCAATCACAATCCCAAACGCAATGAGCTGCTCCTTCACTCATTGTTGTTACTGCCGTCATTTTCTGCTGGCATGTCGCTGCCTGTTAACTCTTGTGTGTGGCATTTTTGCGCATGCTGCTATAAGCCTCATTTCTTCTTTTTTATTCGTACACACATATGTCTATCCGGCTGAGTGGGTAGCATAATGGTTTGTAACCAAGCCGAAATTGCACCACATAACCAATCTGAATAAGCGGCGAGTTATGGCTTAATTGTGGCGTTAGTTGAGGCACAGATTGGTTGCGCATCAGCTGCAGGCCGGTTGAAAGCGACAGACCCATAAATCCTATATGCCTAGAAGCGCACATTTATGTTTGACATGTAAATAACAAGAAACATGTATTTGAAGCTTGGCTTTTGAAAAATTCACATATTATGCAGAGCATGTTTTGTGTGTGTGTGTGTGTGTGTCGAACTTTGGTAATACGAGAGGAAGACTATGTAATTACCTACACACTTCTGTAAAACTGTATACACTTCTTAACTCATTCAACCATGCAAGCCAATGCACATCCCATATGATAAGCAAGCAGACGAGCGCTTGCCAGCCAACACAGATCACGCAGAGCACATTGCCAGCCGCTTCATACAGCGACAACGTGTCATACGTGGCGTATGTGAAATATTTCTGAGTTAAAAGAGCCGCGGGGGAATGGAAGGGAATGGGTGATGTGGTATTGTGTGGTGTATTTGGAGCCAGTTGTGCAACGTTCGCAAACATGGCGTGGATGAGATGAAGTGACACTTACACAATGACAATGATGTCAATATGCGCGATATTTCGAGCCATCACTCATCTCACTCCCTGCGCCTTTCCTGACGCCTGACATTCCCGGTGGCTTCGCTGATGATATGAATGAATTATGTGGGTAGCTGGGCAGCTGGATCAGTGAGAGGCGATGGGATGCGTTGGAATTGGATGCGATGGCATGGGAATGGCAATGAGAACGAGAATGAAAATGTGAAGAGAATGGGTAGTGTGGCAGCCAGTGTCGACATGCGTTAAACTTGCGGCAATTTTGTAACATGGCAGACGACAACAATAAAAACAACAACAAAGAAAATGAAAGACCGACAACGTTGCGAGCAAGCAGCCAGACGGCAATCTGCAGCTGTTGCTGATGTTGATGTTGGTGCTACTGCTTCTGCTGCTGATAATGCTGCTGCTGTGCGGCAAGCGCTTTTGTGGCATTGTTCATGTGGTGTAATTTAAATAATTGAAAGTCTTACGCTTGCGCTATGCGCGCGATGACACAATTACAACAACAACAACAACAGCAACAGCTAAGGACCGGATAAGCATAGGCTATATGCATTCACGTGCAGCTTGAAGCCTGTGTCCTCTTACATCCTGCATCCGCCGTCAACTGTTGCTGGCATTTAATTAGAGCATGCGAATTAAATTATCCAATTTTAATGTAGCACATTTGGTAAACAAATTTTCCCTAGAACAAATTCAAATGAGCAGCGACTAAAACATAAAAGGAGTTTTCTTCTTTTGACTGGTTAATGTTGTGGCCGTCGTTGCCCCGGGCAACCGCAGCAGCGAATTACAATTAAATGATCAGATAGCTGAGAGTAGACAAATGCGATATTTTTGCCCGTTGGCGTTATACATGCTACGGCAACCAGCTCCTTTGCCCCGACTCTAGTTCGAGCACATTGGGTTCCATCCACACTGACTATAGCGCCAAACTCTTTTGTCTGGCCCGACTACGTGAGTGCAAACTGCTTACGTTCATATCATACAAATCATGTACCAGTCATAAATTTCAAATTGCCAGCCATTTTATACACACATACACAGGCAGATAGAAAGAGGAGCGGAGGATGCAACATGAGACAGATATAGATGTAGACATTGGGACAGTTGCTGATGCTGCTGTTGCTGTTGTTGCTGGTGCTGTTGGTGTTGGTGTTGCTGCTGATGCTGTTGCTTCTGCTGTTGTTGCAAGTGGCGATTGGCCAGCGGGCGAAGGTTGACTGATAAAAACGATGATGCTGCTGCCGGGGTCACAACTAGAGTTAGTTTAATCGGACAGCCACAACAGCAACAGCAACGAAAACAACAACAACCACAGCGGCAACTACTCCAACAAATATCGCCTGCAGGCGAGGGTTCTCTAAATTGTGGGCGAGCTGTAATGAAACTTGACATGTTATTTGTTCATTGAGTGAACGTGCGATTGAGTGTGTGTGTGTGTGTGTGTGTGTGTGTATTATACACACTTTATGTGTGCAGTTGCAGTTGTTGGCTAGTCTGTAACCATAAATATTGCAGATGCCTGCAGCAAGTGCACAAATGTCGACATCGCTGCTGACATGGCTAAAAAACTTTGTACGAAAATGAGAAAAACTGAGCGCCATCCATGTGAAAATGAGAATAATGCAGAATAGCCACGCCCAGACTTAGACATCCTCTGAAAACCAGACATGGTAAAGAATTAAAATACTATACGACTAAGCAACATCACATAATACAATGAAAAATTTGTTATCTTTCAAAACATTCAACATGTTTTAAAGTTGTTAAAATTCCAAAATTAAGCACAGGGTATCTTAAGTTCACAACCGCGATACTTTGAATATATTAGTTCAGTTTTGTTGCGCTGCTTCGCTGGGATGTTGGGGCCACTGTGAAGCAGTGACTGAAAGTTACGCTTTGTAAACAAATTGAGTGCCAGTGCCATGATAAATACATAAAAACACATTCATACACACACAGTCACACACAGTCTAGTTGCGCGTATGCAAAGTCGATTTAAGGGCCAAAATATGCAGCAGACGCAGCAGCTTGCTATTATTTTAGCTTCTCCTTTTTTTTTTTTGTCGAGTCGCGTTGCCATTTATATAGCACACTCCGCTTTTTGTATTGTTATTGTTGCTCTCCAGCTCTCATTATTTTTATTGAATTTTTGCGAAACGAGACAGTGAATGCTTCAGCTGAGGTTCGGAACTCTCCACCATTGTACTATGTCTGCAGTTTGTAAGATATGATAATGCGTTTGCCTGTGGGTTCAATAGAACCGTTTGCCAAGCCAAACCAAGCCAAGACAAGGATTCGCCATTCAATCCAATGCTTAATCCCGGGCATCATTTGGTCCCCTTGAATATTCTACTCAGTGCACAGCACCCACACACTCGAACCGCAACTGCAGTTGATTCTAAGTGCCCATCGCGCTCATTCGGTACTTAGATGCAGCTCCAGACGAGGCGCACTCTGTCATATTGAGCGGCCGCATCGATTGGAATGCTTATATTGGCATAATACACATACGCCCCGTGGCGTTCTGTCTAATAAATACAAATTTTGGACAGCATGAATTGCCAGCGGAACTTTGTCCTGGTTAAGCGAAAAGGGTTCACAAAGTGATTCGTATGCATTTCAAAAGACGAACATGTACACGAACTCGACATCTAATATTTATTGGCACTCATTGCGAAGGCGGACATTTGGCTGACTGCATGACGTGTCTAACAGGCTCATTAGGCACAAGTGGCAATGCGCTAATTATGCACAGATATCGCACATGGGTTAACCGGACAGCAGCTGCATAAATCTGCTGCGGCATTGCCAATTATGCACAAACATAAATCTAAGTCCCATCCCAACCACAATGCCGTGACCGGGGTCATGTCATGAGACCAAGTCCAAGGCGCATTATGACAACGCTCGCATTACTACACAGATAGTAACGAGAAATAACGAGAAAAATACGATTAAGCTGACTGAGCTCAACGAAAAGTTACCCAATGCCAGGGGATAATAAAAGGATAATACGAGTTGAGGTGGATGGACAGGCAGGCGGATACGTATAGTTCAATATGGCTGTTAATTGTGCTCAAGAGATTTAAACTATGCCAACTTTCTTCATGTCTTCTTGTGGCAAGTTTGATTTCGCTTTTCAAAGCATGCTGCCCGTTATCAAAAATATCACGAGTACAGGGTATTAATAATAGAACCAAAGATAAAAAAAAAATAAAGTCGTAAGCGCTGGTCCCAGCTGTGACCTGCTTGTGCACTTTTAAAACACATTTAGTTTGTTGAATTTATCGCAGAAAGTTGCTACATTAGAACGCTTTGTAGTTAAGCATATGGTAAAATAGTTAATAATAGTGCTTAAAATTTCTGAAGCATGGAAGCAGAAAGCAATTTCGTTTAAATGTAATTATTTTTTAAGTCGAATGGTATATATAAAAATTTGCAGAAAATTCAATGTGCCGAATCAACACGTTATATAATGTTTCTGGCCAACGTTGAGTGGCCAAATTTCAAATTAAAATTAACATTATGCTAATTTTGTCTATTGCCGCTTCTGCGGCTGTTGCTGATGCTTACTGCTGCTGCTACTGTTTTGCTGCTGCCTCAGCTGCCGTTTCGGCATCGTTGCGGGTCGCTGACTACCAAACAATCAGCCCACCCACGAACATGGCCTTAACTTTTGCGTCAGCGCTGCTCGCGTTGGCCCCGTGGCACTGCCAACTTTGGGGCTGTCACCTACTTACCCCAATAGCAGATGAATGTATGTGAGTGAATGTGTGTGTGTGTGTGTGTGTCGGTATGTAGCTGGGGGTAGTCGGGAGATGGCAAACTTTTTATGCAAATTAAATGTCTGCGCTTGACGCGCGTGCGTTTTGTTTGCTTTAAGGCAGTCAGTCAGTCATTGCCATTCTCTGCTGTTGGCCTGCCACATGACTGCTGCCTGCCATTTGCCGCTTTGCGCTTGTCAAAATGCAGCTCTGACAACACGTCGAAGCTGAAGTCGAAGGCATCGCGATTTTAGTCGCATGGGTAATGTAAACAAAGCGAATGCCTAGTTGCTCGGCTATCAAATACCCCAACCTATTTAAAAAAAATCTTGTTTACCTATTTCAAGGCATGTGCAAGTATTTATTAAATGAAAGAAGCGGAAAGTGTTCTAAGTATTTTGAAAGCCCCAAAACAAACATTTACTGAGCTGGCGCTCAAAAATCATAAGTTATTCAACCCTATAAATAACACATTATTTTTATAAGAAAAAAACTTATTTTGACATGAGTTGCATGCCCCTCGAAATCAATGGGATCAGGTACATAAAAAAACTTGATTTTAATGAGTTTTTAGCTGCAGCGGTGGGCGTTTTGTGTGTTTGCTTAATTAAACTGTGTTGGTGTATGTGTGGCTATGCAACTACCGCTGCTGCTGCTGCTGTTTAGTTTACTTTCAACACGCTGCGCTTCATCATCATTAAAAGAAAAAAAAATGCATGCTGCTATTTTTACCAAAATACAAAAACAAATAATTTATAAAAAAAAAAACAGCCAAGTAAAAAATCAAAACAAATATGCTAAGTAACAACAAAATGCACGACAGCAGAACGCTACTGCCAGCAACTAAGGGGAAACAGTGGGTGGTGGGGCGGAACTGTTAGCTGAAGACTGAGCGTTGTTGCTACATGTGGCAGTCGTTTCTTTGAGGTTGTTAGCAGTAGGACGAGCAGCCAATTTTGGCGTTGCAGCATCAGAAACAGCAACAAATTATAATTTTTCAACCCACTTTTCGCTCTATTAAAAGTTATTCTAGTTTTTTGTTGTTGTTGCTTCTGTTGCTGTTGCCTGATAAATTTATGCGCCCTGCTTTTAAGTTTTGTTGTTATTATTTGCCTGCTTCCGCTGGGGCTGCAACAAAAATAATAAATAAAAATAAAAAAACAACTACTACATCAACAACAATAGCAGCAGCAACCAAGTTGCGACACGCTGTGCCAAGCAACAGGCTGTGCCACAGGCAAGTTCAATGTAGGCGTATTGTTGTTGTTGCTGCTGCTGCTGTGAGTTACTTGGCCTGGCTAGCGCCAGCTATGCTGCGCCTCAAAGTCCGCAAATTTTCAAAGTTCTGTAATTGTTGTTGATGTTGCTGCTGCTGCTGCTGATGTTGTTGTTGCACTAGAGTGCACTAGCGATTGTTGCCACTCTTTGCAGTTGCTGTTTGCTGGCAGTTGAAGTGGCTGCCACTTCAGCAGTTTCCTCGTCGTTGCCTACACTTTTGTTTGTGCTGCATTTAATTTGATTGCTTTTGATTTATCTTTCATATATTAGTTCTTGCCTAAGCCCAAAACCTATCTATATACCATAGTCCTTATATTTCGGCCTTAAGAGAGGCGCCGCCACTTGCTGCAAATTAATTTCACTTGATACACAATTTTTATCGGGCTACAGATACATTTGGTTGCAGTTGCTGTTGCATGTGGTTTGTGTTTTGTGTTTTGAGTTTGGCTTCCCAACTTGATGAAGTGCCAATTTATTAGTCATTCATGGTCTGGCCGCTGCTTTCAACGCTCCCCAGAAATATTTTTTATTCACTTCTGCTGTTGCATTTCAGTTGTTGCTTTGCTATCGTTTGGGGGACTGTGGCGCTGCAACAAAGTAAAAAAAAAAATAACTATGCCACTCATGAATCGCTCTATGATTTCTGAGCAACTTCATTAGCTTTTTTTTCTTGTGCTGCCGCTGGAAGCTATTTGCAGTAAAGCGCAGACTTATTAGCCCGCTCGCAATGGCTCATAGAATTTCTAGTTGTGTTTCAATTGATTTACTACACAGCCAAATGGGTGCCTGCGCACTTGTTATTTTGTATATACAAGTGCTTGAAACTATTTTATGAGCTCTTTAAATAATGGGCAATGCTTTTGAAAAAAAAAATAAAAATAAATTATGAAAAGTGCCGGGTCGAAAATTTTTCAATTCTGCGCACTGAATTGCATTTCATGCCTTAACAACTTTAACCAAATGTGTTCGTTTTTAAATACCTTGAAAATGGGATAAAATGTTCCAGCAAAATGAACTCAATGAATTAAATAAAATAAAGCAATGGTATCTTATTTAGTAATCTCTTCCATAGCACAAAAATCCATTTCGTGCTTATGAATTTCTACACAAATTCTTTTATACAGGATTTATTAAGTGTGTATAAATTACATAGGCAGAACAAAACATTGGTCGAGAATTAAGCAGCTTTTAGTAAAAGTTGTTTTCATTAAGACTCCCAAAAAAAGAACTATAATCGATTCTTGGCATTTTAAAAGCGTGTCATTCATATCATTCAATTATTTTTGCCTGTTACATTGCGCAGGGATATCTCTTTGTTAACTAAGATACAATCCATATTTTAATTAAATATCAAACTCGAGTCAAACAAACTTGAGAATTGCGTAAGACCAACAAAGTACAGAAAATTTAATTCAAAGTTTCATTTGGCCAAAATTTCTGTTGACTCCTTTTTTCCAAAGAATCAAATCAGATCGGAGAAGTTGAATTGCAGCCAAAGAGGGAGTCAAAGCAGTACAAAAAACAGTTGGTAATAGTTAATAACATGACAAACACAGCAACAGAAATAAACAAAGCAAACAACAAAAAAGTAATAGGAAACAGCTCGCAATAAGTAGAGCTCTTCTGGGCCAAGTCCTTGGAAGCGGCAAGATTTATTTCCGACCGACCAGGCTTGATGCTTAGCACACACTCTGAAAATGCAGCAGCGTCACGCATATTGGACAGCAGACTAATTGCAGCTGTCGCTGCAGTCTGGAGTGGGGAGGGGTGCATATGATTGGAGCGATGGCGGATGGAGGATGGGGGCAGGAGCTGGGGTAGGGGCACGGACCGGCGTCAAAATCAATTAAACGGGCAACAGGCGAACGGTAATTGCAGCTAAAAATCGACACAGACCCCGCACTCATAAAGAGTGCCACGAAGCACTTTGCGCTAATTGCACGCAGTTTCAAAGAACCAACCAGAGAGATGGGAAAAGAAGTGGCGGGAGCTGAGTGGCATTGGCCACGCTGAGTGGCAAGCCAAGGCGAGTGGCAAATAAAAACAGGAATTAAACAAAGTAAATAGAAATTCATCAACGTCATTGATGGCGGCTACAGCTACAGCCTCAATAAAATCCACAAACAATCGTCAAAGTCGTCGACGTCGTCGCTGGTTTGTTATTCTTACGCTGAAATATCGCTTACATCTACCCGAATCCACCTCTTCGCCCTACAGAGTCTGAGTCATTGGCACTGGCACTGCCTCCGTAGCTGCTTTTGCGATGCAGACATTAAAACAAACAAAACAATTGCAACCACGGGCGGGCAGGTCAGTCGGATAGCTATACAGTTGGATAGCTGGACACACGGAACAGACAACCAACAACCAACAGTCCGCAACCGACAACCGATGCAGTCGCCGCAGTTGTGCCTCATTTTTAGTGTGCAATAAAATGCGATCGACCGACCATCTGTGTGCGGCTTATTCAATTGATTGGAAATTATACTCGCAATCTTTTTTTTTGGGGTCAGCATTAGCTTTTTCTCCTCCTCCTTCTTCTCTGTACGCTGGCTTTGAAGCCACATGGCGCGCATAATATGCTGCACCTCAAGACCCCCTAAAATGCCAAAAACCGCTTTGATGTACGCTTTGACAGGGCATCCCCTTCTTCTTCTCTCTTGAATCCACCCCAACCACGTCGCCTGTCTCTTTTGATTTGGTTCTGGTATGCAGTTCTCGAATCATTTGCATCCATTAATCAATTTCTAGTTGCGTCTGCATTGTTTCGTCTCTGCGTCTCTCTCGCTGTTCGCTCTCTTTTCAGCTTTTCTCTCCTTTACCTTTCGCTGCTTGTGGCATTGTGTTTCTTAAGTGGACAACCAAGTAGTTTTGGTTTCCATCTATTGCCATCGGCCAAATGCCCAATGCAGCAAGCTTATCTCGTGCCACACAGCCCGCCACTTTGCCACACGGTATCCCCATCCACCCAGTCTCTCCACCCACCAACGGTCATTTGCCCTCTTGACCATTAGCTGCTTTGTAACGTCATTTTCCCATATTTATTTTCTTTTTGCCTCCCTGAGGGCACAGCGGACCCTTTTGTCTGGGCCCCCACCCTCCCCGTCCAGCTCGCAGCTCGTGCACTGAGCGCAAAATTTGTCGGTAGGTCGCCACTCGTTTAGTCAGTTTACTGTGGCTACAAGTTTAACATAGTTCATTGTCTTGTTGTTCATCAACTTTTTCTATAGCTGCCGCTGGGGACGCAACAGCCTCCTCCCCTCGTCCCACTCCACTGCAACAATGGTAGCTATCCAAGCGAGGGCATTCAGTATTTGTTGCTTTTTTTTGGGATGTTGCAAAATAATTTGAACGTGTTTTCTGTTGTGTTGTGGTGTTTACTCTATAAAATATGGGCTGATAGTGTGAGCGATTTAGTTGCTAACAGCCTATGTAACATTATGGAAACTATTAGTAACAATTATCTTAGGCATTATTCCAACAAGCCTAAGACTAAGCTTAACACAATTGATAGTAGCTCTTAGAATATTTATTTGCATATTTATATAAATGTCGAAATAGTTTATAGTCGCTTACAACGTATTATTGCTTAATAGAGCACATCAATAAATCAAAATATGAACAAAAAAAGCCAGAAATTTTTCACTTAAAATCCACTTTACGATGGCTATTTTTTTTACATAAAAATTTAATTTAAGTAAAGTGTGGTGTGAAAAATAAATAAAATAATAAAATATAAAATGGCAAAAATCACAAAATTGACTTTCATTTATAATGTTTTTTTTTTCAATTTGATTGTCGAGCTGGGTATTCAAGTGTCGCATACTTCACATAATATGCCTGTTGTTTCCTCTTTGGAATTCCACGGCCGTAATTTGCTGTACTGTAGCTATTTTTGTGTACACAAACACACCCACCCCCCCACACACACACACACACACAAAAACATACACATAGGCACTGATTACAGTGAGTGGTAATTAAACTTTCGAACTCTCTACGGAGCTGCCATTGACGTGTCATCCGCGACAGGCTGCGGCTTTGGCCCAGCAAAGCCGCCCTGCGGTTCCTGCCGCGTAATCAGATAAGTAACAAGGAGCGCACAATGAATGGACACGCCTACAAACGCCTCACAATGAGATTCATGACAGGCATAGACAAAGTTAAGGAATATTTCGACAGTGGCTAAAGGGCAGTCCGGCAACTTGGCCGGGCCACTTAATTGTATACGAAATGAGCCACAACAAAAAGAAAGAAGAAAAAAACAACACTGAAAAGATCTGCGGCCATGCCCCACAAACGCTGATTCTATGACTTGGGCGTTAATTACTTTTTATTATTTTCAGTTTGGGATGGCGCAAATGGAACGCCCGGCAAAACGCCATCCATGCAAACCACAGAACCAAAACCAAAGTCGCTTTCAATACGAATTCGAAAATTTGGGCTGGCTAAATTAATGATGCCATTGACGGCAGACCAAAAGTCAATTGAGTGAGTCCGTGATTGGGCCACGAGGGCGGAACCACCACAGAACTTGAGCCACAGTCGCTGCATTATCTGCTTAATTTTTCATTATGCCACTAGATGTTGTTGCTTAGGTTGCAGGTCACGTGATGCTGTTAATTGCATGTCCATGGCCGCAACTTGGCGCTCTCTTGGCCAAGTCGTCTACGACCAAGTCACTTGACTACCTTTCCTAATTGAAAAATGCTTGTTGTCGTTGTCTGCCTGTCTGTTGCCGTCTGTTGCTGTCTGCAGCCTTTCTGCCCGAGCCAAGTGCCAGCGCATTTGCAACTAATTGAGTTTCCTCAGCCATCCAGGTAGAGAGCAGCCACGAATTGGTCCCTCACCTTGTAACTGAATACACAATTGAAAATTCAAAAACTTTCACACGACGGCGCCGCTCATATTCATCTTCATCTCCACCTTCATCTCGATTCATCTTCATCGGCATAAGCATCGCCCATCGGTCTCTTCATCTTCATCAGCATTCATTGGGCGCCCATCAGTCAAAGTAGCCTATCATGCATCTTGCCGGGCTCTTTTGTGAACTGCCAGCCCGACACTTGAATCTCTGCACTGGGCCAATGTAAACTCGACCGCCTCATGATTATTATTACAGTTATTATTGTTGTTGTTGTGGTTGTTTAGACTCTTTCAAAAAAAAAAAAGAAAACGTAAAAATCATTAGCAATTCATCTTCGAGGCAGTTCTTCTGGCTCTGCTTGCAATTAATGGCACACACACAGAGTCAACCTGAGTTCATTGCAGTTGCTACGGGCAAATTGGACAGCTGCTGTAAGCGCCCCCGTTGAGGGCAAGGCAAGTCAACTTCCTTAACACTTTGACAGCAATTTGCGAAATATGTTGCCGGCAATCAGCAGGAAGTGAGAAAAGAACAACAGCAACAATAGCAACAGCGCCCAAGGACCAACTTACAAGTCGCATAAACAGCAGCGTGCACAAAAGTATGCTACAAGCTGACAACCCAACACACACACACACACACACACAAGCACACACTGGCACACTCCTTTACTGTTTGTGTGCGTGTGTGTGTTTTCAGGCTTTTGTGAACAATCTTACTGACTTCCTTCCGGTCTGACGGCATGCTCGCCCCGCTTAAACTCTGTAGGCCGGCCACAAGTGTTTGGCCTGGCCCATTTTTTGCCAGCCTCGCATTTTGGCAATTAATTAAAAAAAGACATACAGCCGGGGCAGTCCCCCACCCCACCCGTCAACCCTTGGTGTTGTCCTGGTGTGTGGCATGGCTGAAGCATTTTCAACAATTTGTGTAACATTGTTGCTGTTGCTCTTGCTGCTGCTGCTGTTGTTGTT
This sequence comes from Drosophila basisetae, assembly GCA_035041595.1. NCBI lineage: Eukaryota > Metazoa > Arthropoda > Insecta > Diptera > Drosophilidae > Drosophila > Drosophila basisetae. The sequence goes on along the minus strand of JAWNLB010000147.1, from coordinate 1,024,581 downwards.
GCTGTTGTTGGTGCTATGTTTGCTTTATGTTTGTCTAGCTGCGATAGCTGTCCAATTTCTCAGTCTGTTGCCGGGAGTGGCAAAAAGTTTTTGGTTCGGACCCAAATAAAACCTGCAGGCGCAGCAGTTCGTCTGTCGTCTCGACTCAACAACGTCGACAAGTAGCCCCAATAAAAGGGAGCCAACTTGTCATTTGTGATGCTTCCGGAATTTGGCACTTACTACCTTTCATCAAGGAGGCTTAAGGGGTAAGCATTTTTGATTTAGATCTTACAAAATATGACTCGTAATACAAATATTTCCATCTACTGTTGCACATCGGAAACGTTTTGCAATATATTTTCCCTATTTGTTTTTATCAATTACGAACTTTTGCTTAGTATATATTTTAGGGTAACTACTAGTCGACTACAGAAATCGTGTTTTTATCATATATATATATATATTTATATATAAATTTGTTATATATATATTTTTATATATTTTTTTTGTGGTACTTGGATTTGTTGTTGTGAGCAACGTTTCTTGTTATTTATGGTTTAGGTTCTATTTCCTTTGGTGTTACTACGCCTGGTTGCCATTGCCGGGCTACATTTGTGCCACAAGAACAGCACCAAGAAAAAACAACACTACAGCCACCACTGAAAACGAGCTGCAAGCAAATTGAACAGCAAATCAATAAAAAAAAGTGGTTTCTCTTTCGTTTCTTTTTTTTGTGTACGGAATTGGAGTTCGACTTTTTGTGTTGACTCCTTTCGGTTACCGTGAATATCTAACTAGTTTTCAATTTTTGGCTGCCACGTGGTTTTTTGCTGGTCACATTGTTGTCGTTGTTGAGGTTTTTGTTATTGTGCTTTTCAGCAAATATTTCTGTTTACTGCAATTTGTTCCTCTGCAAAAGTTTAAGTCGCGAACCAATTTAGCCATGTGTTCAGCATATTTGTCCTGTGCCTTTAATTTTTTTCTTTGTTCTTTAAATATCTAAACTTTTGGTAGGTTTGCTTACTTTTAGTTTTTCGGTGTTTACTGCTTTAACTACAAGGCAATTATGACCTCGTTGTATATTAGATTATAACAATTTGTTCGGCGAACAAACAGCGTTGCGACATAAATAAACAAATCAACATCTAAAGAGCAAAAGCCGTTGAACCTTCTTTGAAAGTAATTTATCGTTAATCATTAGGGTCCTATCAATCAATTAATAAGAAAAAAATCAATCAACAACAGTTCGCCTCATCTATCAAACAAAGCGCAAAAATGTTCAGTTCATTCATCAGATTTCAGATTCTGAATATATGTATATGTATATATATAAAAAATTTATCTCTTCCACCGTATGCACTCTGTATTATCAAATTAGCAAAGCTGAGTGAAAGAAAAGCTAAAGGGACATCTCATTGCACTGTGATTAAATCGTGGCAAAAAATAACTTTGTTGGTTTTTCTTTTTGTTAGGCAAAATAAGTTAGAAAAGCAGAGGTTGAATTACACACATGTTGGCAACTTTGGGGTATAAATGAGGTGGGCGGTTAAAATTTGTGTTTGTTTGCAGCGTGTTACCTTTAATTAGAGAGTTGGTCATTGTTGCTCGCAGCAGTCACTAATCAGCAAACAATGTTCAACTTTTAGCAGCTGGAAAAACTTGCTAATTAACAATACTCAACATGTATGTATGTAAGAGGAAACTCTAGCAAACTCGTAGAGATGCAGCTTGAATGCTGCTGCATGTTTGATGGACTGTTTACATACGTGTGTCTATATATGTAAGGGTGTTAGTACTCTGATTATGTATTGGTATTGGTTTTGTTGAGCTCATGACTCAGTTAAGGAGCGGTAGAGGGCTGCACGCCTAATTAAACTCAATGGGGTTTTTATGTCAGACGAGCGCAACTAAAGCGAATGCTGTGAAAATTAGTAGAAATATACAAGAGATGTTGCCGGTTTGACAGGAAAGGGGCGTTGGAAAACTGACACCTCCAGCCGGCAAAACACACTTCTCTATTTTCCATAGAGACGGAAACGCTGCGTCCCAAAACACTCTCGAGCTGCACTCGATGTTCGGCTGAACGCGCTAATGGACAATCAACAACGAGCAAATGCAAATGGCAAATTACCGGCCAAGTGCAACGGCTGTTGCATGCCAGCCGTTAGGCAAATGGCCAACGAGACTAACGTTAACTGGGATGGTGACGTTATTGTGACAGCATCACAATAAAAGAGCTCTTCCAGGAACACGAAAAGAAAGTAGCAAAAAAAAAAAAAGTAAAAATATCTAAAATAAGTTTTAAGTCTCTTTATATGTATATACATAATTGTGTTACGATTGAGGTGAATTACAAAGATATTATACGAGTATATATCTTTTATAACAAACCATAAAATGCTTTGTTCATTTTTCCATATTTGCAAATAAAGTAGACTATTGATTGATACACTCCAACAACAATGGTTATCAGCTTTTTTTTTGTATAAGTACTATGTAAATTATAGCTCTCGACAAGTTATGTGGCCAGTTTTTAAAAATGAAACCAAACTGAATATCTCTAGGAGCAATATGGAATAAAGGTCTAACAAGCCGCACAAGAAAATCGCAACGCTCTCGCTATGTGAGTGAAAAGCGTTGCATGAGGCAAACGTTTGTGAATGCGAGGCGGTCTTCGTAAGGCGCACAACAATGCAGCTTAAAAATACAATAAATGCAATCAAAATAACAATAAAACATGCAACATTTGCCACAAATGGTAGCTAGCGCTGCCGCCGTGGCAATAACAGCCAGGCGACGTCAAAGCTGACGTCGACGCTGCAGCAAGCGCTGAGCTGAGCTGAGTTAAGCTGTACTGAACTGAACTGAGCTGTTTAAACAAAACCTGCAAAGAGGCAGCCCAGTGGTTGTGTGTGTGTTTGTGTGCAAGTGCAGAAATTATGACAATATGCAAACGAGTTTTGCAAGCAGCAGAGCAAGCTAAACAAGCGATGAAGATACAGAATCGCACACAAAGGCGAACAACGAGGCGGTAGACAGGCTGGCAAGAGCAGGGCGAACAGGGCGAGTCCGGGTAGGCGGTGCAGGATGGGACAGGGCAGGAAGTAATGGTCTAGGCAGAGGCAAAGGCGGAGGCTGCGGCTGCGGCTGTCGCTATCGCTCAGCGACTGCAGAGGCGTCTCCCAACTTAAGCCCGTTGACATGCAAAGAGAGCACCAAACAAAGACCTAAAAGGAATTGAGAAAAATGGCAAGGTAAGCCCAAAGCCGATGCTGATGCTCATGCTGCTGATGTTGGTGCGTGTGTGTGGCAAGTTAAGAGGCATGTAAACAGAGTTACCGCTGCACAAAAGCCACTGCCACAGAAATTGAACGAGTCGGTAGTAAAGACCATGCTTATATGCTTGCAACAAACGGCAATTAACGAAGGGTGATGCAATGTCAAAAAGGCCATCGAATACAACAATATTTACACGTGAGATTATTGATGAGCATTTACTGCAAAGATTGACGGCTGAGGGGTGTCCCAGTTGCACGCAGCTGCTGCAACTGTAACCATCAACTGCTTCATTAACTTTCCTCCATCATAGCAAATATTTGAGAGCTGGCTTTTCAGTTCGGTGCGTGTTTGACAAATTTATACAAATTAAATAGTAGCTGTGAGCAGTGCACAGAGCATTCTATGGAAAGTAGTAAGCCCAAATAGATGGAAAGACATATTGTCTATTAAGTTTTTATTTATTTGTTGGAATTCAGATACTAAGTTTCTGGAACTTTCATTAATATCTTAAATTGTCATTCGTAAAACTGTATCTACATCTGTCAAAAATGAAATTCGGTAACTTTTAAATTTTTACATCCAGATATCCTGTCATATATTCAAGTTGTGCTTTTGCTGCTCCTAATCACAAGCAGCCCACGCATGAACAATCTCCAAATCCAAGCTTAGCTGCATTGACTTGGCTTGTGCTACTTGTTGCTGCCGCCTAGACACTAGACTCGCAAAGTATCTGAAGTTTGAGTGGGTTTGACGACTAAGAGCAGATGTAGATGCTTCAATGCTGCTGCAACCAAATGCCCCCGATGCAGCTCGACCAAAAATGGTGTGAGTTTTATGGGGAAACCGTTTTGTTAACAGCTGCCTGCCACAAAAAAAAAATACAAAATACAGCACAGCACAACGCGTGAATAGCAACAACAAAATTACAATAAATTATATAAAGTGTTAAATGTGCTCAAAAAGGCAGACGTTATGGCTGTGCCGAGAGCAGCGCACTCTCTCAGATACAATAGCCCAGATACAGATACAAAACGCGCTGCCGTTGAACTCGCTGTTGCCTCTGGAGTTTAGAACGCATACATACGAAAAATATCTCGCATTCGTTTTGTTTAACAAAATGTTTGAAAAGAGATTTCGTTTGTTATGCGCAGCTGGTGCGAGAAGACCCTTTTCTAGTCTAGTTACAAATGTATCTCAAGCTTTGGCTGGCGACCCTGAAGATTTATGGCGCTTAATCAAGCAGCGAACCCCCGAAACCTATTCCTATTCCTATGCCAAGCATAACTAATTTGTAGTGACAACTATAAGCTGCATCCCAAGCGCCATAAAAAAAAATAACAAAAACAAAAACAAAAATGCTATACACATAGTATATATACTCGTCTTTATATATCTGTATCTTTATATAGCTATATCTGTGCCTGTATCTCGAACTCGGCATATGCAGCGGTGCTGAAGGTGTCGGAACGTTGACGCCATTTGGGTTTGTTAAACATAATAAATGTTGTTCTCAGCAGTTTGTTTGTCAGGTTCTTTCGAGGCGATGCGGGCAACGTTTTTGTTGCTGTTGTTGATAAGACGGCGACCCTGGTTGCCATAGAGATATATCCATTATTGTTATTGTTAACGTTGTTGTTGTAAAGTTGACTTTAATTGACAACTCTTTGGTGTTGGTCCAGACACAACATCTCAAGCTTATAAATGACGCTACCCCTTCGACAGGCAGCTGTTGCACCGTGGGACGGACATTTACTATTTTAGAATTGGGCTCTATGCGTTCTTCTATTTATGTTGTATGTTTAAAGCTGCCTGTTTACTTGGCCGATGTTTGTTATTACTGTTGTCGTTGTTGTTTATTTAAGCATTTCACTTGCGCTTAAGTGCACATACGAAATGCATTTGTGATGCTTAATATGTTTAACTATGTAAATGTTGCACTGCTTATGTGCGATGCGTTCACCGAGAGTGTGTGTAAGACACTTGAAAGATGCTAAAACGTTTTACACCCAAAAAGGCCAAAATATAAATAAATATGAGCAGCAGCAACAAAGTCAAAAACAACAAAAACAAAAAAAAAAACAACGGCATAAGCATCACATAAGCGCCACACATGAGTGCTTCCAAGAGGTGTTAAGTGAGAGAACAGCGAGGGCACCGAAATGCAAATGTTTAATTTCCAGCACACAGCACTTTGCATAATACAATTTTCAACAAGGCTCGCATCACTGTGCAGATGCTCCAGAATGTAGCGATGTCTTGCATACGAAATGTTAACTTACTGATATCAAAAGCGCTACATAGTTATGAATGGAACGATGAACCGTACAGAGGGCGGGGCAACATATTACATGCAACAAAGTCTTCAACAAGTGGTGCATAGAAAAGGCAAACAAACAAGCGGGATCGGCAACGGAAGCGGGTGGGCAACTGTCCAAAGATGTCGCTTAAAGCTGATTAAATTTGTAAGCTGTGCTTGCGACAACTTGACAAACTGGTCAGTCTTCGTCGCCTGGCTGGCCAAGGGGGCATGGGTGTAACATGTTGCAACAGGGGCAGACACTGTCCGCTGACACAAGCCCAACAACTGCGCATGCGTTCCGTCTGCTGTTGCAGTTGTTGTTAACCAAAATGCAATTCCATTGAAATTGACGTGACAACCACGACGAAGATGAGTGTGACAAAAGCCAAAGTAACTGGCCCAGTCTGCTGTGAACAAACCGCAAAACCTCAACACAGTCAAAATCAAGTCAAAGTCAGGGAGAGAAAAGCAGAGTCAGACGCAGTGGAATCAGACTATGAACGATGGCTCTGTACACTGCCAACACTTTAATGCTCTTACATTAAAGTATTTGGCAGACAAATCACCATGTCTTCGACAAGGCGGCTATAATCAAAAACAACTTAGGCTAGTAATAGCCGTGGCATTGTAAACTAAGAACTCATTCAAATAGGTATAGTTAATAGTGAACTCTGCCGTTTTTTGATATTGAGATAGAAAGCATATTATAGGAGATTGCGTCTCTTCAGCCGACAAGGATACTCGCATTTGTGCAGGAATTATGGTTGATAGAAGAGATTTAGGCTCAGAAGAGGACACAATAGATCTAACTGGTTGCAGTGAATGTCGCTGCTCAATAACAATAATACGATGCCATCCAATAATAATCATATTTCTCTATTTTGAACCTTTAGCAGCACAGTTATTATTTCTACCGATTATACGATGTCCGGTTCACAACAGGTTGATTTCAAGAGTCAAGTTTCATAGGTATGATTAATTAATAAAAATCATATGTTTAGATTTCATAGAACTAAAATTTAATAACCTATTAATGCAACCCTCAATTGCAAGGGTATTGCGGACGACATACAAAACTGGCAACAGAGGCAACGAACATGTCAAAAGGTGTTGCATGCCATGCACTTGAAAAACTTGTCGCCTGCTATTGCAGTTGTTATTGGTGTTGGTAATTTGAATGGCGAAATGACGGCCGAACTGTCTGCGTTGTGTGAACAATGCGGCCAAGAGCTGCTCTACACACTGCTTCATTGAACGTTGAATGTAGCCCGCGTGCGAAAGAAAGGCGGCAACAACGGTTCGGCAGCAGCAGCAACAACATTGGCGGCTGTTGAAGAGGCGACAACTACAACGACTACTACAACAAGTTGAACAGCAAACGCGACAAAACCGACGACACATTCGCATTTTGATTAGATTTAACCAACGCTTTAACGCTCCAATTGTGTAAAGAGACCGCAGTCATAGGCAAAGGAGAGGGCTGCGGAGGGGATGGTGACGTGAATGCGGAGTGCGCAGTGGCCGCATCGTAAAAGTCGCGGTCGTCGTCGATGTCGTCTCTAACGACGTTGCATGTCTGACAATGCGTTTCGGCAGAATGCAAATGCAAATGAAATGCCACGCAAAGCCAGAGACAAGGCGCGCCCACAAAAAGGAAAAACCCACAAAGCAAAGCGCAACTTAATTGCACGTCAGTGGCGCGCCTAAGCAAATGGAAAGGGGGTAGGGGGAGTTAGGGGAGTAAAACACATATCTATGTGGACGGCCATTGACAAACAGGCGACAATTTTGATTGAGTTTTAGCACGCAGCAGCGTACAAGGAGCCAAAGGATGGCCAAGCGTAGTAGGTACTCAATCGGATGAATCAGACAGCCACACCAATGGAAGGTAATTTCAGGCAGTTTTTTCTCTATATATACCTATACTCGTATGCTATGTGTCTAACAACCTATAAAAGGGTGTCATGTGAGACGCGAATGCGGATCGGATTGAAGGGAAGACTCAAGTTTATGTCGCCAACACATGCATGAAAATTCCCATGACTAACTGATTGTAGGTTTCCAGCAATATTTTGAAGCACTAACGACTTTCACCAAGAACCAGCTATGAGCCAATCAGAATTAGTTTACCTTTTGAATTTAAAGAGCCCAACTCATATTTCGGTAGTTTCAAATGATTTGTTCAATTATAACGCCAACTAACCGTGAAATTCTAGATTTGAAGATTGTAATCTTATAGTTTACACAAATTATGGCACTCGGAATTTAAAAGACAATGGCTTTGATAAATGTCCAAATACAGACATACACATACACATACATATTCCCATAATTGTAAATTCTCGGACATACTCTGGAATCTCATATTACACATCGGGCATAATTTATCAGCATTAAGGCAAAAAACCAGTTCGCCTCAACCGTCACCCTGCTGCTGCTGCTGTGGCCCCTCCTCTTCTTTTGTTCATATACCATCTTCAAACCTTCAACCTAGCTAACAGGCACAATAACGGTTGCAGTGCACCACGCACCACACACCACAGTGGCAACTGAATTCAGAAGCGCGTTAACTGCCCCATTTTGAGGGTCGATATGCCATGCTGCGCTGCTCAAGATTTTATTGAATTTTCTGGGAAAAGTACGTAAAAACTAAATTTAATTTTAAGCAACGCGTTAACATATTTCTTAAAAAGTTGTTTCCCTTCTTTTTCTTTTACTTAACGCTTATTATATTTTTTATATATATATATATATATATTTTTTTTTTTTGTTGTTCGACAATGATCGATTGTGATTTTTAAGAATGTCGCTGACATCGTTCAAACAATACCTTGACCTGAGAATGAAATACGTGAAATGGATATGGGCAAAGCTAGAGATTGATTTTGATTTCGATTTTGATGGGAATTTTGATGCAGCTGATGTTGACTTTCGCTGTGTGTTAAAAAGGCTGTCTGGCATCTGTGACTGTCTGGCAGACTGTGTGTTCTGTGGTTGGGGTTCATAACAAGCAGATTGTGTTGCCAGATTGTAAAAATGGTTGGAAATGACCAACAGGGCCAATATGGAGACGAAGACAAGCTAACCCTGTGACATTGATGGGGGTTTTGATTTTCATTTTTCATTGATTGAAACATAAAAAACAATACAGACTGACAAACTGACGGACGGTGTTGTCTGTCAAGCTGCGACACAGTATAAATCATCGGGCTTTTTGTGGACTAATGAGCCATGCTGGGGCTATCGCAACGGGGCGTATGAGTGATATTTTTGCGCTTTTATGGATTGCGCATAAATCCATGCATATTAAAATAATGATGATATTTTCAACTTTTATGCATATTTACTGTTAATTTGCATAAATAGTCGAAAATTGAAAATGAATCGATGTGGCCCGCACCGAAGGCAATGGCTGTGACAGTGTCTGGGAATATTATGCATAAAATACTCGAAATTTTGTATCAGCCATAAAATCGACAGCCTCCAATGGGCAGTGGCCGCATAAAAGCCTTGTCTATTATATTTGGTTGGCATATTCAAGTTTTAAATGATGCAATAAACTCCATGTTAGCCAGCAAAGCAGTGAATAATTCTCAATTTTGGCAGCACAATTGAAACAGCGCTTAACGTTTTTGCAGCTGATTTTCTGGCGATTTAATGCACAGATTGGCGAAACCAAAGCCAAACCGATGATAAATTGCTGGAATTTCTATTTAAAACGTAATTGCTAATCCTACCTGAAAACATAATCCACCCACTTGGCAACGCGCGAAACGACACGACGGCAATACATCATCTCTTTATCTTGTGACCAGTTCTGCCCCCAAAAAACAATGCCAATGACAGAGCGCCGCTAGGCGGAAGCAATATCCTCTCAAAACTTGGGGCACGGGCAGCGGCAGCGCCAGGGGTGATGGCACGGGCACATAAACAAAAGAGGCGGGATTGGAAATTGCGGGCAGAGACGAGCCAAAGCAAATGAAAACAAAACCAGACTATTTGTCAACGCGAATGAAGCCATTTATTATCCATCATAAAACTTGTATTTATCGCTAAATGTGAACAGGCGACGAGAATGGGTGCCAAGCGTTGCACTAACACTAGCAAATCCCATGAGTAGCGTTAGCAGCAGCAGTAGCTGAATGACTACAAATCCTGGCTGACGACGAGGAGTAGTTTTGTGTGTGTCTGTCAAACAAACAATGCGTTGGTAAAAATAAACGCCGGCCAGCCATCCAGCCAGCCAGCCAGCCAGCCATTGGAGTTGTGGATAGGCTAGAGGGTAGGCGGCTGGGAGTGTGGTTGTAGCTGTGGCTGTGGCTGTGTCTGTGTCTGTGCAACGTAGCAGCGGGCGAGTGCGGGGCATGGTAAGCAGAGGCTGTGCACAGAGCACGCAGTGTCAAGGCAATAAATCATAAAGCAGCCGCTGCTGCTGCTGCTGCTGTTGGCGCTGCTGCTGCTGCTGCTGAAGCTGAAGCTGCGCTGCTATTGGAGCGCTGCTGTGTACGTGAGCGTGGCATGAAATTGGAGCATGTGCGTCGTTCAACAACGATATCGCTGTACTTGCTGAATTGTCGCTGAAAATCACGTAAAAGTATAAAAATGAATTCTGTTTACAGGCAATGCACGCCCAGTGCTTGTACCAGCAGTCTCAGCAGTACCCTCCCCACTCACCTAACCCCTCCCTCTCCAATTTCTTGTTGCCAGTCCCATGTTTTCTGCAGCAGATCCAGCAGGCAATGGGAACTGTATCGCTGGCTGACGCTTGTCAAATGTCGCAGTTGCGGCCCAAAACGAGCCGGCGAGTCGAATAAATTTCAGTTTGGCGCTGAAATATTTACGCAGCAGTCAACGCTCTCAATTTCCAGGAACATGCAATAAGGCGTAACCGCAGAAAAAGCTAAAGCCAAAGCTATGGCAAAAGCAAAGTGAGCCAAACCAAGCCCAGCCCATAAGCAAGCGTAAGCCTCATATGTGAACTGGAAACCGAAAAAAAAATATCCGCACATATGCGGCTAATAAACTAACCAAACATCCCAGACAGTTGCAGTTGCGGTCACAGCTGCACACACACACGCACACACATATCATACACAATGTATACTCATTCTATATCTAAGCCATCAACATGATTTGTCTGGTGGTGCTCTTCAACTTGAGGCATATACAGCACGCGTGAGCAATGAGCAAAGAATTGAGTTAATTTCCAAGTTTTTGTGGCAAAGACAACACTTAACAAGCATCCAAGTACACACGCATAAGCATTAAAAGCAACATAAGTAATTAAACAAATATGAGAACTTGAAATAGTGTTTGGCAATGTGGAGGCACTTTTCGCACTGAATACTGTTCATTTATTAATCAATAATGAAGAGTTGGGCATGGAATTGGCAGTTTGATTTATGAAATTTTTTGTAAATGAATCCGTGTATTTATATATTTATATTTATGAATTAAGGCACTTCACATTTGGTTCGAAATGTTAGTCTTTATTGTACGAGTATTTCATTGAGGAGACTGCTCACCGGCCGAAGATAAAAATGTTGGCTCTGATGATAAACAGAAACACGAACTAAATTGAGAGATGTGATATACTCGTAAGCGCGCAGTGAAATCGAAATCGAAATCGAAATCTCTCTGAGAAATTAAATGAAATTTATGGAATTTTTGCATTAATTCATTTATTTTATTGCTGCCAATAAATTAATTTTATTTTCTCATGTTGTTTGTTACTGGCGCTGCCTCTGTATTCTTTTTCAGCATCATTTTCCAGTGGCCTGTGTGTTTTTCTGACTGACTCGCTTTTGTGTGTTATTTTTAATAGCATTTTTCCCCATCAAGGAATTTCGACGCACAAGCGATGAGAAGCTGAAACCGCAAATAAAACCAAATGATGGAGCCTCGGGGCGGGCAAGGGCAAAGGCTGGGAAAGGGAGCAAACATGGCAACATGGAAAATAAATAAATTTGTCAACAAATGTGGCATCCGATGTCGCGTCGTGTGTGGGTGAGTCGGCATACCATCTTTGAGGATGGGGAGACACGAATATACGGCGACAGTTGAGCATTAATTTTGTTTCCCTAATTATTAATTTGTAGCTGCCGTTGTCCGCCTGCCCTGATATATGTAATTGTTGTTGTTCCCGTTGTTTGCTGTCTGCTGCGAATCGAAATGTTTTATTGGCCTATTAGCGAGGCATTTAAATAGTAATCAAGGCGTGTTCAGATGTCCAGGTAAACCAGAAGTCACGCAAAGTCACAAATGAAAGTCCGAATAACAGCAACAGCCGTAACTTTGCCAGCGAACAGTGCAAACAACTCTCCAAGTCGCATAAACCAAATGCCCAGCATGGAACTGGCAACAGGGAGCAGACCAAATTGAAAACGAAAAGGAAACCAATTGATATGTAGCGACAATCGATATGCCGAGGTGTGGTATCCTCTGATCCGCTTTGGGATGGCATGGTCGGCCAGCATTCGATTCGATTTTTGTGTTCCACTCTGAATGGTCACGAGAAACCCAAGCGTCTGTGGGCACGCTCGAAGTGGCAAGAATAGCAGCGGGGGATATGAAGACAGTTAGCCGTTCTGCTTTGGCACGCCCTTAAACCGCACAGCCAAAGCAACAAGGAATATGACTTTGGGGTTGGCATTGGGTGCGTTGGCCTCTCGCACCACCTCGAAACCATGCCAGCATTGGCTGGTACCTGATGGCAGCCCCAGCGATGGCAACATATGCAGAGAGACGCAGCCTAGCATAGTCGGCAGACGTATGAGTATATCCACTTCGGTGTTATCCTGACAACGTGATTGAAATTTATGACTGGCAAAAATATACACAGCCAACAGCAACAACAGCATCAGAAGCTGTGAAATACACAAAAAAAAACACACACACACACAAAAAAAGCAATGAAGCAGAGGTTGGTAGGTGAAGGGTGTGAGGAGGTCTCTGTGATAGACACGTGAATTGAATGTGTGTGGAGTGCGAGGTTAACTGAGAAAGCTGGGCATTTCTGACTGCTTTGTGACGTTATCTGTGAGAAATTGCACTGAATAAAAAGCACTTGTACGCATTAAAACCTAATTGGGAATTTCCATAGTTCATATGCCATTTTCTCTAACTGTCCTCATGCGTGCAACTGTATAAATGCGTGTGTTATGTGTGTGTGTGTGTGTGTGTGTGTGTGAGTGTTGTGTGTTTGTGTTTGTGCTGCTCTCTGTGGCTTGTTCTACATATTTTGGCTTGCAAAATGTCACACGCAGCCAACGATGTCCGTTGAGCATCAAGCTCCTCTCTCCAGTGATTGCTGTTGCTGTTGTTGTTGTTGTTGTTGCTAAGTGGATTTTACGCTTGGCTATGATAAATTGAGGGACTGGCAGAAGGCAATAGCAGCAGAGACAGCAGAGGCAGCAGCGTATGGTCAACATTAGAGTGATTCTGAAAAACTCCATACAGAGCACTCGCCAAGGTTCAACTACAGACTCTATGGCTGCAACGGATGAGAGATGAGTGTGTGTGTGTGTATGTGTGCGGGTGGGTGTGTCAGTGTGTGTGATGTGATGTAAGAGAGGGATGAGCATAGACTGAATGAGAAGTGGCCAAATGTCATTTGCAGTTTGACAAGATCCGAAATAGGGGTTGACTATGGGACTAAACATGCGTTTTATATATATTTTCAAAATATTTATCAAAATTTATTGCTGAGAATATGAAAATTAATTATGTGAACTTAATTTGTTTGCTTAATTATATTTGTTAGGACTTAAGCATTTGTCTCCTTTACCCACAGTACATGGCGTACTTTTTTTCAGTCCTTTCAGCCAATGCGGTGCATGTCATAGAAATTTTATCAATTTGAACTTTAAAACGACCAATTGACAAATCCAAACTAATCGACTTAACCGTACCGTTTTCAAACTTGAGCATCCTTTTGAGCATCCCTTGGCTGCAATGTCCTTGCTGCGCTGCGCTACGCTATGCTGCACTACACATGCGGACAGCTCTGGTGATGGCTATGAGGACCATTGCCGTAGTCGCTCTGAGATAAGCAAACGACAAACGTCTGCTCTCCTCTCTGCTCTCTTCGCCGATGGCTTTGATTTATTGCGTGCGGCTCAAAGTTGTGAAAAGGCTGAATTTCTTGGCAAAGATGGCAGCAGCCATGAGGCGGTAACGTTCGCCAGGCACGCGCTTATCAAAGCCGTCGGGAGTGGAGCGAAGACCAAAATATATTTATTTGCAGTGACTTTGAAAAGAAACTTCGACCATTGGCGCTGGCGAGCAGAAACTTTCGACCTGCGTGCGCATCGATTAGAAAACTTTTCGTCGTATCTTGTCTCCGGGACTTAAACAGGGGGAGGGCGACGTCGAAAACGAATTGGCCAAGTTGTTAAATAATTGCTTTGAGCATTTAGTTGCCGTGGCACAGTTGGGGCCCCCTGGCACATGCAGCGAATGCTTCATATGCTGTCCAAGGACAACAGCCAGCTGTCGACTGCAGACTGTGGGGCTTTTGATGTGCTGCATACATGGCCTGGATTATCTACAATGTTTGCCAGCAGCTTAGTTGCAGTCGAGTGGATGAGTTAATTGTGCGAATGTCAAGACAAATTGCGTTAATGCGCCAAGCGCTAAACAAGAGGCGACACAAGCGACTACATTTATGTCCTCACTAAATCCCATAAGCAAAGGTCAGGAGGCATTGGGGGAGTTGATGTGATTGCGATAGCGTTGTGTGCGTTGTGTATGTGAGTGTCGTAAAAGTTTTTAAAAAGTATTTTCAGCGAAATTTATGCAAACCACAAGGCAAGCTTGGCAGCCAGACACCAAGGCAGCCCGCCAGCCAGCCAGGCACAGCACACAAAGGACATGGCTAATCCCCGAGTAATCAAAGTTTTAGCCAATGCCAAGCGAAACGAGCAGCACAAGAAGCTGCATGCTAAAAGCCAAACCAAGTACAAAAGACGACTGACACAAGTCCAGGCAAATTGCATACACACACGCACAGAGCATGAGGGGGCTTAGGCATTGGCGGGACTTGGAGGTGTCAATGTTGTGTGAAGAGAGCGAAACAGAAGAAAGAAAACAAAAAAAAAAAAACACTTTTCCAATTAATGAAATCTCCAAGCTGCCATAAATTAGCCCAGACGCAAATAATTAAATTGCGTCGGCTTCCAGGCTGGCACACGCATAAACACAATAACTAGACTTGTTGACTTATGTGCTCTTGTGGCTGTGGTACGAGCCAATGACTGACATGTCTGACCAATTGTGCATTAACCATGCCCCGTTCGCAGACCACGAACAAAGGCAGTTGCTGGTCAGCACGTTAGCCTTGAAAACGTTGAAAGTGTCGCCAGCAGACGTCGGACTCGACGAGGGTTGATTCAAAAAGCCAGGGTATGAAACAACTAAAGGGATGCCTTCGATTAAAGTTGATTTAGGAAATACATAAATGTTCATACACAAACAGTTCTATGGTATTTAGAGCTGAAAATTGGTAAAGATATTTTTGAAAAAGCACAGAAACACTTCTTAGTGTAGTTGTAGCTTCAGGTATTTATTGTAAATATGAAAAATTAGATTGGTTGGCTTACCTGGCTGACACTGGCATTCGCCATTGACTGCAAGGCTGCCACTTAGATTTGCTGCCGCTGCCGCTGCAGCTGCCTCAGCTGCTTGCCGTCGCTGCTGGCGCCGCGTCAACTGCAGGTGGGAAACATCGCGACGCAGGCGATGCAGTTCACGACGCACATGCAGCGCCAAGTGTGGCGATGAACCGTTCTCGTTGTTGGCACTGTCACCAGGACTGCTCGAGCTCTCTATGATATGGACCTGTTCGGCGGGCCAGTGCATCAGCTGCTGCTGCTCGAGACGCAGCTCCAATTCGACGATGCGAGCATCTAGATGCTGCAGTCGCTGTAATCGCTGCTCGATGCGCGTCTGTCGCACATTCGCGTACAATGCGAAACTGAAAGCGCACAGGCAGAGCACATAGCTGGCTATTTGCAGCAAGGACATTAGCTGGACTCGATACCTCGGTCGCTCCTTGCTGCTGGCTGCTGTTAATGTTGCCGCTGCTGCTGCTGGCGCTGCAAGGCGACTAGTTGTGCTTGTTGTAGCAGCAGCTGTTTTTGCTGTTGCTGCTGCTGTTGCTGGTGTAGTGACATCGATGGCCGCATGGCCGAGCAACATGCGCTGCTGCTCCATTTCGAGTGTGGCAGCTGATGTTGTTGCAGCTGCAGGTGCTGCTGTTGTTGACGCGCTTGCTGCACTTATATCGCTGTGCCCTATTTGCATTGTCCTGGGCATCGGATTGGGACTGATTGGGTGGCCGCTGGGCGGCGCTTTGTGTTTGCGCATGCTGCGATTGACGACTTTCTACTGACTGTTTTAAGCTAATGCTTTAGATGTTGTTTCCGCTGCAGCCGCTGCTTGTGTGTTTAAGTGTGTTGGCGGCACTTGAAGTGTCCTTGGCTCATCACAAAAACACATGTGTTGCAGTGCCAGCTGCTCGTTTTTGGCCAATGCTCGCGTCCTTGTTGATTCTCAACTATTTCGTTTGCTGCTGACGTTCCGTTGCGGTATTTGTCCAGCACATATTGTGCCTGTAGAGCTGCTATTGTTCACAGGATTCACGGTCCTGTTGCTGTTGTAGTGGTTGATGTTCCTGTTGTTGCCAGGCCATGGCATGCGAGCCGCATACAAAAGCTACGCGGCCATGGATTGCAGCCTTAACTTCGACTGCGTTTGCTGCTGTGGGGCTGCTTTTTTGGAAAAGTCTGAGTGGAAAAACTAGCTGCGTGCTTTTGGGCGTTGCTGCAACCGCTGCTGCTGCCAGTTGTGCCACTTGTCAAACTCTTGCAAGCGTGGCTTTTGTTTTTATCTTGTCAATCGCCACAGCAGCTGGTTCTTGGGGAGCTGCTCCTGAGCTCCTCGACAAGTTTTCTGACAGTTTCCACTGAGTTTGTCCTCTCAACCTTTTATTTCTCTCTCTCTCTCTCTCTCTCTCTCTCTTTCTCTCTCTCTCTCTCTCAATCCTTCAGTCTGCTGGCTAGCCTGCTAGCGTTTTCACTTGTCCCACAAGCGCTCTTCACATTGCAACTTATTTAGTTCTTGAGCTCTTTTCACTGCAACGAAACGGAGAGAAAAGTGAAAAAGTCAAAAACAGAAAAAACAGAAAAAAAGTAAAGCACACAAAAAAATATATACGTATTGGGGTGGATAAAGTTTACAAAAGTTGTCAGCAGAATCGACGCAGGCGTTTGCCGCATTGGCCATGCTTGAGTTATGGCAACTGGACCCAGTCGACACATTTTCAATAATCAACCGGGCACCGTTCTCAGGACGACATCGTTGCAGTGACGGCGCTAACTTCGTTTTAAGTCCAACCAGCCGTGTTTAGCGGCTTCCAACAAGTGCCTCAACGTTGCCTTGCCCCAAAACTCAACTTTTTCATAAACTTTTTCGCAGCTCGGCAAGAACTGAAAAACAAAAACAACAACAACAACCTCAACAGCAGCAACAACAACAACAAGAACAAACAGCTGCCATTGAGGGGCACTAAAAGTATTTGACCCACAGACTTGGCGTGTCAAAAACATTTGCTGCCTACAGTTGCTGAATGACATGGATGGGGGTAACTTGAGATTTTCAGCGGGAAAGCCACTTGAGGTCTAACAAAACAACAGACAATATAAAACCCATAAAATAGAATAATTGTCATGTTGAAAAAATTAAAGAGGAACGCAACTGAAATGTGCTTTATGAAAGTTGTTCAAGAATGAATCATGGATTTAAGTACATCTATAAAGAGTTTTTATGCACAATCTAGCAAGTACCCTTTTGTGAGCTGAATCGTAATAAATGCTTGTAGGCTTGATAGGCCCATAACTGTACTGAAATAATAGTAAAGCTTTACTTTGTCTCAAACTTCACGAAAATACGAGCATTGCAAATATATTCAGTTGCATAACAAAGAGTTTTAAAGTCAAGTTAAGAAAGAAAATAAATTTAATTTTATTCTGAAAGTTTTTTTTTTGTTATAATTACTTAAGTATTATGAAAGCATCAGAGTGGATTATGCAAGCTGATCACTTAATGCGTGTATGCGTGTGTGTGTGTGTGTGTATTCTTGGAGCATATCTTGCGCAATCATGCGGCAACTACAACGTAGGAGTACGACGGAGAGAATCGCGTATAAAACTTAAAAACAATCATATGAAATGCGAGCAACAGTGCGCGCCACAGCAAACCACAATACAAAAATTGAACATAAAAGTCAAAAGGCCAATTTCGATGAGCCGAGCAGCGTCGAGTGTAGTCAACAATAATAACAAAGAACCGAGTTGAGCTTACTGGGTGAGGCAGCGGGTGCAAGTCAATGGAATGTTTGGTACACCCTAATAAAACTAATTGAAAGTCTTGTGCGCTGTGAGGCCAATAATAATGCCAATAACAACGGATAGCAACAACAACAGCAACAGCAACGGCAACAGCAGCTGCTATGCAATGAAGCTTTTAATTTAACAAATAAGAGCGAGCTTAACCGAAAAGCAGAGTCTGAGAGGCAGACAGTCACACAGACAGACAGTCATTCAGCGTAAAGTCAGCGTTGACCTGAATGAGCATTGCTTTCTGCGCTGACTTTGCAGCTGGACACTCGTGTTATATATATAGATATATATATATATATATATATATATATATATATATAAGGGACTCTTTGCCAGCTAAAGGTTAATGCTTTTTGATGCTAACTCAATATAAATAAATTGATTTGAAATTTCAACAGCTTGGCGCGCAGCTTTTGTCCATTACATGGATCTGAAGCACCCCAAAGGGAGGACGGGCCACGGGCGATGGGCCCCAAAAAGCATGCTATGAATTTTTGTGCGCACAAATTCAATTATGTGTGTCGGTCATGAGTGAGTGTGTGTGTGTGTGAGTGAATGAGTGTGTGATTGCGAGTGTGTGTGGGTTTTAGCAGACGCTACTTAGTAAACACACTCACTCGCATACAAAAGTACATACCACATCTATGTATGTATGTATTCAAGGGTATTCTATAGCATACAATGTGTGTGTCCAGCTGGCAATTGAAAAATTTGATTTCGAATTGAAATGCAAATCAAGCAAAATAGAATGGCATTAGCCAGGACGAGGACTGCTGGACAAACCAATTGTGCCCAAGAGCCAGGCTCATCCAACTGGGCACACAATGTTAAGTTAAGTGCTGCACGTAAGTGAATGTGTTTTATGTGTGTGCGTGTAAACCTACAAGCGGAAACCGATTGTGGAGGCAAAGGGAAAGCCAATGGCTGTAAAAAGCTCAATTGCAATGCATTCAAAAGGATTATTGTCCTTATTTATTTTGCTAAATTTATTCGTTACGCACAAATGCGCAACACCAATACACACACAATAGCACAATCCACACATATGCACACAAAACAGATCCGTACATACATATGTACATATATATATGTATATAAGCAAGGAAAATGAAAACATGAAAGAGAACAGCACCACATAACACGAGGGCAAAATCAAAGCAAATAAACAATAAAAATAATCGGGCCGTTAGTAACACATGCGCATTCTTCATCATCATCATCGTCGCTAGGAGCGCCAGGAGCAGCAGGAGTTGACGCCTCAACAGCCACCGGTCACATCACATCTACACTCAACTTTATTGTTGCGACTACCCAACAACAACAACAGAAACATCGAGCAGCAACGCTCAATATCTTCGGGCTGCAAAGCCGTCCATGTCTTGGGCTTCAGGGGCTGTGTCGGGGTAATAAATAGTTGTCGTGTCATATGAAAAATGCAAGCAGTGTTTAAGTTTTTCTTGGCAGCCAGTTACGGAAGCATTCTCTCTCCATCCCGCTGCCCATATACCCACAGGCCCACTGGGTGGTGTAGGGCAATGGATATGCCATTTCCATTGGCCGACCCACATATTTTTTTGCTGCTTCATCGCCGAAATTGAAAAAGCGTTGGCCCAAGCCAAAGAAGTGGAATGTTAATGTTCGACAGGCCGAATCGAGCGAAACCAACACGAAACCTCTTACCCAATATCATTTACAGTTTCTATAGAAACCAGAAAGGTTTCCACGTTGGTAACATGAAGTTAAGTCAAAAAATTTAATAATTTTTAATTGTAATAAAAACTAAATTTGTTGTTTTTTTAAATTCTGCCTTTCGGTTATAGTAGGAAAAAATGCAGAAAAACTAATGTGGCATCAAGTTTATCTAATAGATTACTAATAGATTCATTTCCGGTAAAACATAATATTTTTGCTAAAAATACTAAATATAATAAAACAATAAAATATAAAAAACTGAACAAGTTTATACAAGCAACTTCATTTTGAATGTGGTCTAGCATAATACTACCTAATAAAAAGGTACCCGCAAAAAATCTAAGCCAAAAATCACAATATTAAACTTAAGAATATTCAATTTATAGCCTCTTAACACCAAATGAATTTCTTTTAAGTCTTTCGCCAAGGATTACCATTCTAAAATGATGAAACGCTAATCCTACAGCTCAGTAGAAAATATTTCCATATTTCTCTAGCCAAAAGCTCGTAGATACTTTTGATACCTCATCGGTTTATGGGTAAATGATGTGCTGACTTCAGACCGTCTAGTTTTATCTTTCGTGCAGCATGTTTAACACACTGTGGCTGTTGTTGTTTATGTTCTAGCCATTTCCTTATAATTTGTACAGCTTGTTTTGCTGCGGCTGCTGAAGATGCTGTGTGTATGCTTCGGATGCTGCCACTTCTCAGGGGTATTCTTTATGTGCCGACTACATGCATACACAGAGAGTACAAACTATTAGTACTATTCATTGTTGTTGCCGTCTATGTCGTCTTTGTAGTTTTATGTGCGTTGTTTTACAACACTGTGGCACGCCCACTCCTCAAATGGTACTGCCGCACCTCCACCCAACTTGCCCTTGGGAGAAATTACTTAATTTCGAAATTTCAATTTAGCTCTTAAGACCCCAAAAACATTGCCATCCCGGCAAAAATGACGAGCAGGCGATATAACACCTATGTACAGAGTTACATATGTACATATGTATGTATGTATGTAAGTATGTACGTGCATAAGCTACAACAATAGAGAGTGTTTTCTAGGGTTGTGTGTGTGTGTGTGTAAAAATCTTGCTTACACATGTTGGGACTTTTAAAAATGTACGGAATTTTTGGCACGCAATGCTTGCTTTTGTTTACTGGCTAGCAACTGGATGCCTGTCTTGCATCCAGTCACCAACTCAGACGCCTCGGTTCCATTGGTTTGCTCATTTCACAGGCAGCGAGGTCGGAAGCAAGACAAGAGGTAAGAGCATAGTGTGTATATGTTGCTCGGTGGCTGTTGCAACTGCAACAACTGCTTACACAAGCTTAAGTACCAGTTTTCTCTAGCACTGAGGCAGAACTTTGTCATCGATATAAACTGGGATGCAAATAGCCAAATACTCGTACATATGTAAAGTGTGTATACCAAATATATTTGTATGTGTTATTTTGTTGGTATATAAACATATATATGCAAATGGGGACTGAAATGTCGCTAAGCACGAAAACGCATTTTTTTTTAAACTAATGGTTGTAGTGAAATAGAAATCATACATATAAATATTCCTTTTAGAACTATTTAAACTTGGTTTGTAGTGGCACTAAAGCGCCAGATAATAAATTATTAATTCGAAGCACACGCAAAAAAAAAAAATTCCTTACTGCAAAAATTCAGATGAGAAACTAAGGCATTCTTTGGCAAATGATGCAGTAACCCACTTGGATATCTACTGGTTCCCAATTCGCACATTTCATGGCAAAAGTTTTTAGAGCATAGTCTTCCTGAACTCACATATATGTTGAAAGTATTTTCTGTAAGTGCCGATTTTAGTTCTAACAACTACTCAAAGAAGTTTTCATATTCATTAGATCATGCAGTATTAGCGGAAGCTAAACGAAAACTCATGATAATTAACCGTACATATGTAGCAGCTATCGGCGACACGCCCACACACTTGGAGGCGGGCAATGTTGGCGGAAGGCAGTTAAACTGTAATAAAAGCAAACACGATGGACTGGGAGAGTGATGGGTGGACTGAAGAGAAAGAAAGTTGTGGCTGAGTATATATTTTCAGCATTATCCTTACTGTTTGCTTGGCTAGTATATTTGCACCTGGCACACAAGACACACACGACACACACACACACATGACACACACGGCGCATGGTGCAACAAACACTTAGGCAAAGGTGGCCAGTGCCACCGTGCGGTAAGTGAGTTTGTTTAACAGTGTAAAGTTACACGCAACTAAGCACTTAACTGCACAAAAGCTCTACCAACGGGTGCGGCAGCATTGAAGCCGAATGCCGCAGAGTGAGAGGGAGTGAGGCATGAAATAAACTACATAAAACTTGTAACCGCAGGCGTCGGCGGCGAGACATGCAACCTTGCACTTGGAATGGTTGCTCAGCCCGGACAGTTGGACAACCGGACAGCCGGACAGCTGGGCAACGACACTGGCCAAAGTCGGATTGCATGCGCTTTTATGAATGAGTCTGGCAGGCGCAACAAATGTTAATCCGCGACCCCGTTGAAGGGTCGTCCACGGGCTGCACGCCACTGCCCAGGGACCACCAACGAGCGAGGGTGTGCGAAAGAGATAGAGCGAGGGAGAAAGAGAGGGAAAGGGAGAGAGAGTGTGGCAGTTGGTCAGCTCGTCTGTCAGTGCTTAGGCGTAAATTGAAGCGCAGGCACAGAGCGGACATTGGCGAACGCTGTCTCTCTGCGCAATCCTCTGGCATTTGCTGGCACACTCAGAAAAAAGACGCCTAGTTATGTCTAAATAAACGAAACAAATTTCCTTGAGTTGGAAACAACAAAAATAATTATTTAACGTCGTAATCTTGATATCTTTTGTACATTTAGAATGTAGATAATCAAAATTGTAAGGTGTATCTTTTTTGGAGTGTAGCCTTAAGTCCATCCAGTATGTGTACTGTTCTTGTTGTTGTTTTTGGCTGCCACTTACAGGGATATGCTGCAAAAAGAACAAGTAATGCAAACCAACGCAGCAGCACATTGACAAGGGGCAGGACCTGGGCCGACCCCTGTCGGTTGGTTGGGTTACTGCCTGGGTTGGTCCTACTCCCGGCCAGACTGTGTGCGGTGCTGTTGTGTGGTCGGTTTTCCAGCATTGAAAGCATCGAAAGCCCTTAAGCTGAACCTTGAAAGCATTGCAGCTGTAGTTAGGGACAAACGAAGCTAAAAGTTCTCAGAGACATGGAGAATAAGTCTATTATTATCTGTAACACAAACAGCAGGTCAGTACGATCCTAATGTGGGCAGTATAGTAAGCTGTTCCATCTGAATTTTATATGAATGATAGACATAAAAGCATGCTAAATAAACCACACACAAATAAACAAAAAGAAACATATAAATATATGTACATAAAACAACCTCAAACTTCAACAGGTATTTTTAATTTCTCAGTTAACAATGCTTGCTTCGAATTGAATATTTGATTTGTTTTCTATATGGATTTTGCATCTTAAATTATTCAATTTGTGAAAATCCATATTATTCATTTTGATACTTTTTAAATAAGCAATGTCGATGTGATATTTTGAATGGATTATGGAAATGCAAATCTATCTAGGAAAAACTATAAAAAATTGTCTGTCAAAACATTATTTCATGCACATTCAAAAGTTGAAACTCCATAACATAGCCAAATGCATATACGTGCAAGTTTAGAATTCAATTATTCGAATTGAAAATACACGGCTCAAAAATATTCTCTTGCATAATCATGCCACAACAAACAATGTGCTTTGCTCACTTTAAGCTGACTACAAAAGCCATGCAGGTAATTGGCAATGGGTGGTTGAAGGGCTCACTAATCAGGGACACGCATCAATGCACCCTAACCCGGCCAATGCAACCCCAGGGAGTTACGGTGCATGTTGCATGACCAGCCAGTGCAACAACAGCAGTCAATAGCAACAATCAGCCGCCAAAGTTCACTACACTCTAAAAAAAAAACATAAAAATGGCTTTGCATTGAAGTTTCTCCATTAAAATCAATGATTTTTTTTTTTGTTGAAAAAGCTTAAAATAAATTACTTAAAAACAGAAAGGATAGTCTTTAATCGACAGAGCCAATAATAAATTATATGTTGAAAAAGTTGCTAGTAAATTCAATCAAATCCATGATAGCTGTTCCAACAATCAACAATCATGTTTTGGAATTTTAGACTTCTAGAATTGAAAGTGCTGATTTGAAATATTTGAAAGTTTCTTAAAAATAAAATAACATAAACTTATTCTGATTATTTTCATTTACGAATTTCTCGGATTTGTTAGTTTAGAAATTAGTTTTGATCTTCAAAGTGATAAGGCATGTTGTTTCCACAGTGTAGCAAATGGGCGGCGGCTTGAGAGCTGTTTAAGGTTTGGCTGTTGGTAGAAAATTTAAAATTGTCTTTAAGTAATTTGCTGGCATCAAGCTGCCGGCTACTGCTGTCTACTCCTAGCACCTCTACCTACTTACTGACTGCAATTTTTCAGCAACTGACATGATGTCGCCTGAGCTGCCTAAGCTGCCAGCCAGCCTGCCTGCTGGTCTGTGCTGCTGCATAATTGCTTTGTGGCTTGAGGATTGCATATACACCCATTTGTTTTATTTTCTTTCTTCTTTTTTTTTGCCCAAGTCTCGTCGCCAGCCTCGTCTGTCTGCCTGCTTCCAGCTGACTCACCCAAGACAGCGAAGCTGTGCGGCTCACTAAGCTGTCGGCTTGGGCTGATTTGCGGTAAAGCGACAGTGGCGGCTTTTAAGCCTTTAAATGCATTCAGCTCGTTTAATTTGCAATGTGCCGCAAAAAAAAAACCAAGCAAACCAGCAGCAGCAGCTGCTATCTCTTTCTCGCTGTCTCGTACATTATATAATTAAGTTAAAGTGAACGGCGGCGGCTGGCAATTTGTGGGCTGTTCCCAAGCTCCCAGCTGTCTCTCCCCATTCTGGCTGCACGCTAATTTCTTAATTTTCACCTTCCGCTCTTGCGGTGGCAAGTAACACCACACATTGGCTCGTCTACGCATCGAGAACCGTAACCATACTCGTGCACCAGTCCCAATAACTAGAGACAGAGACAGACAACCAGTGCCAGAACCAGAACCAGACCCGCAGCCATACGCTGGTAATTCTATCCATAGCCGTGTGAAGCACAACCCCTTTTTTGATGGCTGCCCAAAAATCATTTCCGTATTTCGATGTCTACTATTATTATTATGACTTTTATTGTTATGCTCGAAACGATGCCTGTTTGTGCTGCTGCTGCTGCTGTTGCTGCTGCTGCTGCTGCCCGCAACAATGGCACGACGACCCCAACGGCCAAACTCCAGGCATAGGAACTAGCTGCCCAGCCACCTCCAATCTCCAGCCACCAGTCTCCAACCCTGCTTTGGATGATTGCTGTCGCTGGTTCATTCGCGCGTTAAATGCGCGGTCGGTTGTAGGTGTTGGGGGAGGGGATGTGATGGAAGAGCTGGAAGAGCTTGGGGAGCTGCTTTTGTAAATGAAACCCTCTCGATTCGATTGAAACTACGATGGGTTTATGCTTTGGCACTGCTCTTTGCCTCGATGGCCGTTTCGTGTTCAATTTAGCGTCATAATTTCGTTTATAGCATGGACTCTGCTCACTTTTGCCCCTCAACTCTGCTCATAGCCCTCCACCATCCACCCTCCGCACCCCTCACACATTGCCCACTTTGGCCCTGTCAGCGTTGCTGTCAAGTGTTTTGTTAAGTTCATCTAAATTGTCGCCGACTGAGGCTGCTACTGCTGCTGCTGTTGCTGCCACTTAACGCAATTTTCAGTCGCGTCTACTTGACTGTCATTCATGCACTCATTGGAGGCAGCAATGCTGAGCATTCATTCATTTCATTCATTCACTCACACTCACTCACTCTTTCACTTCATTCAAGCGTTTCACGCCATTTACAGTTACAATTAATGTTTGTTTGCTGCACACCCTGCACACCCCACACACACACACACACACACACACACACACACACAGAAACACACACACAACATCAAAGCAGTCCCAAGGAGCAACCTTAGCTGCTCTCCTTCTCGCGCCCACATCTCTTATCAAAGCAGCTAAAAGCCTGAATATTTCATAAAAGCCAAGTTCATAAAAAAAGACAACAACAAGCAACGAGGCCCAGCCAATTGCCCCCGGGGAGCAGCAAAGGGTCGCTGTGTGGCAAAAAAAAAGCGCAACCTTTGCACCAAGCCGTTGAACATTCAACATTTCAACATAAATAAATATTGTTGCTACATATAGTCATAGTAGACTCTACACCAAGTCTCGCTCTGTCTGCCTCTGGGATGCCCACCTGTACACCAAAGCAACCCAATACAACCCACATTTACTCCCCTGGCCACTTGACTGCTTGGGATGCTTCTGGTCAGCTAGGGACTGTCATAAAGTATGTTAAATATTTGTTGAGCGAGGTGCGTTCAGTAATTTAAAAGGCCAGTGACGGGGTTCATTAGAACTCTCTCTGCCCTAACTCAATTTGCTAACAGTTGGCAAGAAGTGGAAATTTGAGTTAAAGAATGAAAAGAAGAGGAAGCAACAACGCTCAATGCGCAGCAGCTGGTCACAGCTACTTGTTTTCGACAGCTACTTGTTGTTGGTGTTGTGAATATGAAAGTTGGCAGAATTTTAAAAGCTTTACATATGATTTATTCAATTTTTTTCTATTATTGCTTTTTATTTATTTTTAATTTTTACAAAAAAAGCAGTTAGGAAAAATGTAAACTTTTAGAAGCAACTTGTTGTTGTTGTTGCCGCTGCGATGTCGGCCGAATTTTAATGGTTTCACATATGATGATGATGTTGTTTTCTTATTTTCTTTTGGTTTGTTTGTGTTTTCCACACTTTTTATTTGTGGGGCCAATCGCCTAAAAGCGTGCAGCCATTTTTTTGTTAGCTTCTTTTTTTTTTGTTTTTTCGTTAGAGCTGCTTTTGATTTGATTTCGCTTATGCAGTGGGTTATTTGCTCCTTTTGTCATTTGGCCCAACCACCACCCTAATTTGTTGTCGCACACGTTTTGCATACAAAGCAAACACACACACACACACAGAGACTAACACACACACACATGTGTAGGGAGAAGGGTTAACCAGCTCATTATGTGCAAACACACATGCATACATAGAGGAGAATGTTTGTTTGTGTGTGTTGTTGTTGTTGTTTTTTTTTAGGCTGCAACTCTTTTACATACTTTTCGTTTCCACCTTGGAGTTTCATTTCACTTATGTTGCTGTTGCTGCTGCTGTTGCAGTTGTTGTTGTTGTTGTTGTTGCTGCTGCTGCGTCGAACGATTTATGCACTTAACATCTTTTCATTTTCCAAAAAAAATACCGCAACAAACAACAATTTTGGACTATAGCACTTGGCACACAGACACTTCTTGGTTGTTGTTGTTTTTTTTTGTTGTTACAGCTTTGTTTGGTTTGGTTTGCTTTCCTTTTACTTTTCTTTAATTTGTTGCTGCTGTTGTTGTTGTTGTTGGGAGGCCTTTAATCAAAGAGCAGCAACAATGAAATGAAAACAAGCAGCTCTCGCGCGGAGCTGAAAGGCAGCCACAGCTCCCAAAATTGCTTGGACGAAACGGTTGCTGCAGGCGAATTATTCGCGAGACACTCACACTTACACTCACAAACACTCAACTGAAACAATTCGACGCCTGTTTGTGTTTTCTGTTTTGTACGACAGTCGTTTCACATCCGCACCGTTTCACAACACATCCACTCGCAATGCAAGTCGTCGCGCAACTGAAAACTGGAAATGAAACCAAGTTGTTGCTGTTGCTCTTGCTGCTGCGGGCGCTGCTGGCGCCGCACAGTGGTACATGTTATGTACATACACTGACGAGCACTCAACAACCAATTGGAATATGAAACAAATCTGTTTGTACAGCTATTAAAATGGATAATTTTTGAACATGGGTTGCAAATTAAATTTGAACTTGTAAATTTTTCTAGAATTGTTTTCACAGAACAAATTTCTGTTTTCACATGTTTTTTTTTCTTTTGCAAATTTCTTATAACAAAACATTTACTTATATAAATAAAGAATATAAGTAAATGTGTTGTATAAATTAATCCGAAGTGTTTTAAAATATTTTTTAGTTTTATCCCATTTCCAAAAATGGGCTCCACTGTGCGATGGTCGATGTCGCTGGTAATACTATTGCTGTTGCCACTGCTTTTCGTGTAGTGTTTATGTTCTCTTCATGGCATCGCTGATGCTGCTGATTTGTGCTGTTCTCTGCAATGCAATCTCGCACTGGCAATCTCAATCGAATCGAATCGAATCGGTTGACGTTTGATTTTTTTTTGTCTGCGGTCGCATAAAAACAAAGCATCGTCAAACGAAGCGGTAATGATGGCAAATGCATAATTGCTTCAATTGAATTAAAGTGGATTTAATGCAGACATGCACTCAAATTTTGAAACATAATTAAATATTTATTGAGGTAATTTGACATGACGAATGCTAATCAAATTTATCAAGCGCTCATTAATGTGATAATGATATCAGATTGAAAACAAGTTAATTAATAGCATTACTACCAGAAATTTCATTATTAATTTTGTGAATAAATTTGGCATAAGCGATAAACAAGAAATAAGTTTTTATATAAATAGAGTTGCTTTGCGCCAATGAAAACATTTCATGGCTCATCTTTAGCTGGATTAATTAGCCGAAATAGTTGTTATTGTCGTTGTTGTTGTGCCAGGTCTGCAACAATGTTTCGTTTACCACACGTTCCGCACACACACAGCAACGTCTCTCTTTACCGGCATTCGCTCTCTTAGGCGCCCACGCAACGCGCTCTCTGTCTCTCTCTCTCTCTCTCTCTAACGGTACACGGACCATGGGATGCTGCCTGCGTACTTTGTACGCTTTTTTCCACACACACTCGCAGCCAAAATGGTAGAATACCCTTAGAGGCGAAACACTCGGCTACTACTCTTTGGATGCCATACTCATTTCCGGTTTCCGTTGCTTTGTGTGCGTGTCAAATTTGAATTGCGCTGCGAACTTTTGGCGCGCTGTGACTTTGTTGAGCTCTGCTTTTCTGCGTATTGCAATTTATAGAAAACACATTAATAGCCGGGCAGAAGGACGACGACGACGACGATGATGACGACGATTTTGGCGGATGTTTGTAATTTCCACAAGCAATGACAACAGCCGCCCCTCAACATGGGCGTGGGCGTGTTTCGTTATACAAATCAAATTGTCTCGTCTCAACAGAAAATCCATTTTATTAGCTGCCAATTGCCGGCAATAAAGAGAACTTCCCCTGCAGCAGGCTAATCAACGTCTAGGCCAAAACAAAAGAGTTGGGCACAGGTAGGAAGAGAGCGAGAGCTTTGAAGACCCCCAAACTAATAAGCGAAAAAAGCGAGGCATTGATAAGATTAGACCAGCTGGGCGCTGTTAGCTTTTGGGAGCGGGAGCACAGAACAAAAGCTTCGAAGCCCTATGAAATGCATGAAATTAGTCACGATTTGGTTGGCAAGAAAGACGGTCATGGATACCACAGATCTGTCGTTTTCATTTGGCAAGAAGAACAAGCACAAGAAAGATAAAGCGGATGCAACGCTCGAGGCCAAAACGCCCACATCTGAGGCAGATCTCAAGCGTACAATTATCTCCCGGCCAACCAGGGATGACATCTACGAGAATTGTGCTCGCATCGGCATCGCCATAATACTCAATCACAAGGATGTGAAGGGGCAGAAACAGCGCGCGGGCACCGAACGGGATCGCGATGATATTCAGAAATCACTGCTCGGTTACGGGTTCGATGTGCGTCCCTACAACGATCTGACCTTTGCCGAAATAACCGATATGCTCAAGGAGGGTGAGTAATGCCCAAAAACAGTGAATTGTCAGCGAGACCAATGCATAACTGGTTAAAACATGCGCTTTTTCTTCTGTCTTTTAATTTGTTGTTCATTTTTATTTATGGTGAAATATTTTATTCTTTTCTTTTCTATTTTATTTGATTTTTTTTTTTTTTTTTTGTTTCAGTGGCTCGCGAGGATCACAGTCAAAATGACTGCTTTGTGCTTGTTCTCATGTCGCATGGCGCCGAGGGCAAGGTCTATGCCAAGGTATGTCCTCCACGCATTATCTCAAATCATATTATCTTATGTGAATAAAGTAACATGGTTATTTTAAGGACATGGCGTATCCTGTGGAGCGCCTGTGGAATCCCTTTCTGGGCGACAGCTGCAAAACGCTGGTGAACAAACCGAAGCTGTTCTTCTTGCAAGCTTGTCGCGGCGAGTTGTTGGAGAAAGCCGTAGAGTTTACCACCTTTGCGGTCATGACCAGAGAACTGGAGCCACCAGCTCCATCAGTCGCACAGCCTGTGACCTATGCCATACCCAGCACCGCGGACATACTCGTCTTTTACTCCACCTTCGACAGTAAGTAACGAATAGAGATCTGTAGGAATTCTCATGAAATTCCAACCAATTTCAGAGTACTTCTCGTTTCGCAATGTGGAGGAAGGCTCCTGGTTCATACAGAGCCTGTGTCGGGTGCTCGATTCAACGGCCAAGCTTGCGGCACTGCAGTCCGAAGGCGTTGATCTGTTGCGAATGCTGACCGAGGTCAATCGGAGGGTGGCCTACGAGTATCAGTCGAATACGAAAAACGAGGCACTCAACCAGATGAAGGAAATGCCCAACTTTATGTCCACCCTAACGAAAACATTTCAATTGCGCGTGAAGCGAAACCCCTAAATGACAATTATTGAGTCAGCCAGCAAAGTGTGCAGGGCAACAATTATACATTCCATATACAGATATATGTATATATATATAAGCGATTTGTGTTAATAATAATGTTTGGCGTTTGTTCGACACATTCATGGGTATATGTATTTATTTTCCGTATTTGTATATGTAGCTGTGCATGTATCTGTATCCGTATCTGTATCTATCGATCGTGGTACGCAGTACTTATCTGGAATTGCTCTAATTCCGCTGGGGCTGCGATAACGAGCGATTGTTAAAAATACACAGTAAAAGAAAAAGGTAAATAAATAAATGTAACTTAAAATTAATTGGCATACAGTAGTGCTGCTTGTTGATTATTATTATTTTTTATTTATTTTTATATTTAGAACTCTGCTCAGCCTTTGTCGGCTTTTGTGTTGACTTTGTTGCATGTCATAAACACTGCATCCTTGTTACTTTTCCTGCTGACATTTCATAAGGCACCACCCAAGCACCCAACACTGAGGCTTTTATTGTTGTTGTTTCAACAACCATACTCCAAGTCAAAACTGCTTTTTATGCCCGCGGCAGATTGGCCTTTAAAGGATAAACACGAAAAACTTACAAAGGAAAATTAATTATTTAATGATTTGCTTATTTCAAATTCAGGCAATAGTCGCTTTTGCAAATTGCAAACTACACGATTTGTCCTCAGTTGAATGCTGAAAGTACAAATATGGATTTTTTATTTACTCTCAAATAAATATTGGTTTATTATAGGTCTTATCAGGCATCGATACCGTGTTGCGTGTTGAGCAATGAAGGCAGGAAATAGTTTAAGATTAAGAGAGAAGTAACTTTTTTACAGCCTTTTACAGCCTGGCTGTCCAATAAACTCAAGTACAATTAATTAAAGGTTTAATTGAATAGCTGAAATAAGATTCACATTACTTTCACCAGACTATAAAAATGCAAGTTAAATAAAATTTAATTACAATTATAATTAAATCAATGCAATACTTTCAACGAGTTTGTCTCAGATTTATATCTCAAATTTCGCATAATGTGAATACTGTTTTTTGCTGCGAATTGACTACGGCTTACCAAGCTCATCAATGTTTTTTTCCAGTGTAAACATAGTCGCATAACTGCAGTTAGATGGCTAACAAATGGTCAGGCTCTGACTGAAGCTAGCTGGAGTCTCTGGGTTCCATTAGTCAGTTGCATTAAACATGCCACGTTTGCCGCACTTGGGTGCGCTGTGTCTGCTGCTGCGCCTGTGGCAAGCACTTGGCCTGGCGCCTCTCAACTTCAGCAGTGGGCGTGGCGCCCGCTGCAGCCGCCTAGTCACAACCAGTGCCGCATTGCATTGGGTGGGCCTGTTGGCCCTGTCGCCGCTGCTGCTGCGCCAGAGTGTGGCCATCTACGAGACGACAAATGTGCAGCATTCGCAGCTTTTCAGGCACATCGCACTGGGCACCATGGCTGGCGATGTGGGCATCTCGCTGGCCATTCTCGGCGCGCACATCTGGCAGCGACGCCGGCTGGCGATGCTGTTGAGCGGACTGGAGCGACTGCATCGCCGGGTCCAATTGAGTTGGGGAGCAACGGTGCTGCTGTGGGGCAAGCTGCTAATCTCGCTGTACGAGTTGCTCTGCAATGTGCCCTTCCTGCAGCAGAATGCCGCCAAGCTGCCCTGGCTCCAGTTGCTCGCCTACAGCGTTCAACTCTATGTACAACATGTGAGCAGCGTGTTTGGCAACGGCGTCTTTGGCGGCCTGCTGTTGATCCTGGCCAGCATTCAGCAACTGGAGCTGCAGTGGGAACAGTTCGCCAGCGATAAGTCGCAGCAGGAGCGTTTGTTGCGACGCGAGCGTCGTTTGCTGCAGGTGTGCCTAAATTTCATTGGCGTCTTTCAGCTGGGCATCTTTCTGCTGGTGATTGGCAACTTCATTAACATACTGGCCAACATGTACGCCTACATGTCGTACTTTGTGCAGCAGCACGGCATCCCGCTGACCATCTCCAACTACTGTGTGATTGTCGCCATTCAGCTGTACGCCATCGTTCTGGCCACTCATCTCTGCCAGATGCGACACACCAGATTGCGTCGCCGTTGCCTCCAACTCTGCTATGTGCCACCGCAACTGACCAACGAACAGGTGTGCAAAAAAAAGGGAGTCCTTTATTATGTACAGTGTTCGCTCGCTAACTAGAACCTCCTCTTTCATGACTCATTCACTTCATACATACTTGTATAGAACATGCAACGGCTATAACAATTGTAATAATAATAGTTTAAGTAATATATATTTATATATATTCATATATTTATTTAAATGCCATTTAACAGTGTTTTTAAAGCACCTAACTTGATTTTTAACCTAATTTTTAATTTTAAGGAATCAATTAGAAATGGTACAGATGATATTCGGAATGTTGACTTATCTACTCCGAAAGTGTTAAAACGTATTATTTCCATTTAATGGGAACCATTAGATTAGATAAGATATTAGTTGTGAAACACAAGTTTTAGTGACATCGAACACGATATATTTGAATCAAACGACAACTACTTCAAAATGATTACATTCTACGTTCTAAAGCTGCGGTCAAAATAATAATAGTGGAAATTTAAAATAGTACTTAAAATACTTGTAAAAAAAATGGTGAATACTGAAGCTAAGTAAACATTAAATGTTAGCATAGCTATAAATCTAAATTCAAGTGCTCAAAGTTAATCATTTTTATATTTGTATTATATTAATTTTTTATTAAATTATTTAAATTTAAATTTATCATTGTTATAGTAGTCAAAAATAGTAAAGTGTTCTCAGCAGATATGATGGGTTTTATATTGTAAGCATACTAAAATAATTAGAAAATAATTGTCACAGGTTTATTAAATGCTTTGAGAAGCAGCTCTACTATTATTTTGACTGTATGTGTATCTAAAATTAGCCAAGTAGAAAGTTGTATTACTTCCATAACCAAAGCATTCTTAACTATTTAGCGCGTAGTGTGAAAATGTATTTGACTTAATCCATTTCTTTTTACAGGCCATGCTGCCCACCCCGCTGGTGTTCTGGCCCTTGGATAGTCTGGAGTTCTCCGTTTTGGGCCTGTTCACGTTGGACAACGCCTTCTGGCTGTTCCTCGTCTCGTATGCGGTGAATTTCATCGTCATCATTTTGCAGTTTACTGTGACGCATATGAAACATGTAAAAGCTTTTTAGGTGCGGTTTGTGCCTTTGCTTAGCCATGCTAGTAACCATGCGCTGCGAGCGCCATCTATGTGTCATAGTTTAACCAGCACGCGCACATTTTGCACTCGAGTTTTGAATTTAATCTTTTATTGCGTCTTTAGTCAAATGATAAACTGGATAAGAAAGTAGCCAAAAAATCAAGTGGCGCAACATTAATGAAAACAAATGGCAGTGAATAAGACCAACTGCTTTTTGGTCTAACTACTCGAAATAATCGCAATATTTTAACTATTTAATATGAATTATTTATTTGAATGCTTTGCTTTGCTTTGTAAGCAATAAATATTTTAATATCTTAATGTTAATCGGCAAAGCCACAGATATATATATATATATATATATTTATATATAAAGAATATTTAAATAATTGTATCAGGCAAACCTGCTTTATTTCAATAAACTTAACCTTCTCTTCATAACAAACTCACAGCAAGAGAATCATAGAAGTTGCTGAGAAATTTGACTGATTGATTCGAAATTCATCAGACACAAGCGAAATTCAAATAATGCAAACAGATTCGTTTTCTAAAGAACACAATGTCTTTATTTCTCTCTCTAATCACATCAAATTCGATGCACTTTCCACAGTGGCGTTTATCGAAAAAAAATAACTTGGCCAAAACACGTTTTTAAGCTAATAGCGCTTTTAGGCCAACAAATCGTGTGGAATGAGCACGTGTTGCAACATTTTTGAGCAATTTGCAGCAATCACAAGTTGAGCATTAATTTTTGTTATGATTTTGGCAACTCGCAGTTTGCATAGTCAAATTAGTTAAAGTTGACTGAGTTAACGCTACTCTTCTTCCTCCTTTCACTTCTACAGCAGAACTGGTCGAGCAGCCCTCGGATTTGGGCCACTTTTGCAACTTAGCCACAAGCCTCAGGAGTCTCTGCTGGTCTTCGCACGCGCCAATTTTCCAAGCCGCTGGGCGGACAATGACTGCCTACCTCCCCCTCCAACCCCGCCAACACCCCTCACCATCGGCAGTGGCTTCGATTTGAGCCTAAAGACATCAGCTCCAGTCAGGTGTTATGCAAAAGTCTATTAGCCACAAATGCTTGCAACTTGTTCAGTCTGCTCTTGACTTGATTACGTTGTTATGTGCTCGCTTTGCTGTTGTTGTTGCTGTTGTTGTTGGCCATGTTCGTTGCTTGTGTATTCTTTGAGCACCGTTAAGAGACGCCTTTGCACTCGCTGCGTCTTCTGTTAACCAAGTCCATTCATCTGATGGGTCGATGGCAGCTTATAACATTATTGTTAGCCATTGTCGGAGATTTGTATTGTTGCTGATTTTTTTCTTGATTTTATTTATTTTTTGTATTTTTTGTTGTTGTTCATAGTTGCAGCTGCGCTTGGCTGCATCGTTGGCCCCCTGCTAACCAACTGGCCAACATGCCTTCGCTGCCACTATGAAAGGAGGCGTGTTAATGGCCAACTCTACTCACACCGATGCTAACACCACATTTCATTGGGGCGCAACAAGCTAATGCTCTATTTTTACGCTACACTCAGAAAAAAAGTGCACTACATTTTACTAAAATCAAGGATAAAACTCACCCACAATGCGAGTATGTTTCTTTCGAAAAAAGCCATGCTTTTCTTTGAACTTTTCTTTTCTTGAACTCTAACGTTTTTCTAAAACTTGCAGAAAGTATTATTTCTAAAAATTTGGATGACCTTTAAAAAAAAATTATAATTATAAAACATTTGACTTGAAGCCAGCGAAAGACATATTTAAAAAGCATTTCTAATCTTAAGAAATTATTTTTTCATACATTTAAAAGCTTTTCCAAATATACGAAAAAGCTTTCTAGTTTTTAAGGAGAGCGATTCGTTTCTCTGAGTGTACGCTTCTTAATTTTCTTCTTACAAGTTGACTGCGTGTTTATATTATGGTAATAAGTTTGGTTGTTTATTGTTTTTATTATTACAAAGCGGCGAAGTCAATTGCTATTTCAATGCTGTTGTTGTTGTTGCTGTTGTTGTTGTTGTTGCTGCTGTTGTAGTAGTTGTTGGCCGCTGGGATCGTCTTCCTTATTGCTTTACTTCCATTTACCTTTTCTTTTCACTTGATTTCTTTGCTGCCTACCCAAAACCCGATCGCATTTCAAAAACAAAGCAGCAACGGTTTTTCAAAATATCTTTCCCTCTCTCTCTCTCTCTCTCTCTCTCTCTCTCTGTCTGTCTGTCTGACTTGTTTTTTATTTGTCTGTGAGCTGCTCTTGACCAGCATCCATAAGGAGCATGAATAGGCTTAACTGCTGCTCATTCTTTTGACCCAGACTGAGATGCTCCCACCAGCGACAGCAAGATTTTCATTTTCCTGCATTTCCACTTGTCGCTGGAAAAACAAGTCGCATCATATGCTCAAATAGTAGACCACACTACTATTACCACCACCACCACCACCACTACTACTACTACTACTATTAACTTGGCTAGCTCGACTGTGAGCTGGCGACTTGGGCACATCATTCAGTTGCTTGTGAGGTGTTTGCGTCGTCGGTTGTACGCGATGTGAGTGTGTTCGGGCCACAATCGATTCGAATCCGCAGCTAACGCTTTTTTTTTTAAAGCCCAAAACTAAGGCACCAAAGGATATTTCAGTGTCGTCAACATGCAAAAGGATATGTTTTTGAGCGTCGCTTATATAAGCTGCCTGTTTGCCTTCCTGGTGGCCGTGGGAATGGAAGCGGCTGAAACGGGAATAGTGCAAGGCAAGTTTTTGGCCAAAATGTCGTTTTAGCCTTGTTCGCCAGTGAGTGTTCCTATGCGTATGTGTGTGTGTTGTCTGTGTGTGTGTGTGTGTGTGTGTGTTAGAGAGTTGTGCGTGCAACTGCGAGCCGATTTGTCAAGTCTGACGTCTTTCGCCTTTCGTCTTTCGTCTATCGCATTGTTGTTGCTTCAATGCATTAACCAACTTGTTTGTCTCGTTGGGGCTATTGGTGAACCGTTAAATAACCCGGATTCAAATCAAAAATCAGTCAATTTACATATATATAGAGGTGACAGTTAAATGAAGCAGCATCGTTGCAGTGTGCCTATTGTTTAATTTGTGGTCACTTTGCTGATGCAACTTGTGGCACAGCCAACAACCTGCTCACCCATTTCCTAACCTGCTCCTGCATTGCTCGGCTACACCTTTAACACCGTCAGAGATCGCCCCAAAATGATGGGTAAACAAGTCGCAAGGCGACTCGCAAAACTAGTCATGAAGAACTGGCGGCACTTAAAGAGTTCCGCAATGTTCTCATTAAATTTTAATTTATGTGTGTGTGCGTGTGTGTGTGTGTGTGTGTGTGTGTGTGTGTGTGTTACCTGGAAAAATAAAAACACTGGCCGCTTGAACTTAATTCTTAAGTGTCCCAGACAAGTGAATGAGATGCGAGTGTTTAGCATAAACGAATCCAAATTAAATATAATTCATGTTTAATGGGAGCAATGACAGTGAATGTGTGATAAGCTGTGGAAAATTAAAATTAAAAACACAACACCACAAGCACTATGTGAACTGGATTCTCTCTAACAACTATGACATATGATCATAAAGTGTGACAGATTTACATAAACTAATTCAATGCGATCATCAAATAAATCAGAAAGCAATTATTGATGTCATATGCAAGTGGCTGCCAGTTGTAAATTGCACAAACGAATAAAATCATAAAACTAATAATGAAAATATTAACTTAAAATTTCAAAGAGTAAAACTAAATTTGACACCAGTTGTACGCTGAGTCAAAAACGATTTAATCCCAGGAAAAACAACTTTCCTTTGAATCCATCAATCAAATATATTTTGTGCCACACGAGAGATCATTAAAAAATGTATAATAAGCGTAAAATATTAATAAAATCGAACCGACTAATTTTTGGATTAAACTTTGCGCCTGTTGTGAACAACATTTTCGACTACTTCTCAATCGCCTTATTTATAATGACAAATGAGTGCAACGACTTTGATATGAATTGAGAAAAATCATTTGAATAATTGAAAGAAGCCGTAATGAACATTAACAATTTGAAATGTATTCTAGTTTTATTCATTCATCATTTCTTTGCATGTATGAATTTGATATCTTAAGTTTTTGTGTGAAAATTGAGTTTCAAATTCGAATCGGAGCCAAAATCTCGGCCCAGGCAACTGCCCCAAAAGGTTGCCTTCTCTGCACTTCCGGCGCAATCAAGCTTTGTGGCACAATTGCGAAGCAACATTTTCATATGAAATGCATATATAAATATATATATATAGATATGTACATTTATATTTATTTGTGTGCCTGGCAAATAGTCTGAATTCACACCGAAACAAGCTAGAAACTGCAAGTAAATAGAAACTGCAACTCAAATTGCAGTCTCTGGCATCAGCAACCGCATAGTATACAAATATATACATATATATAGATGTATAGAAAAAAACATGAAATAAGACTAACAATAAAGAAGTAAAGCCTAAGAAAAGACTGTGAAGATTTCACTCATGCAATAACAAGCAGCAGCAACAACAATAAGCAGCAAGACAAAAAGACAAAAAGACAACTCAAATAATAGTTTCTCGCCGTGTACTAGATGTTCCGAAAAAATGTCAGAAAGTCAGCCACTGAGGCAGTAAGTCAGTGAAGACAAGACAAGGCACAAGACAAGGCACAAGACACCCAAACCCAGGCTGGCAACCCAACAGCAACTGCGACAGCTCGTCACTCGAAGCACATTTGGTGGCTGCTGCAGCGCTGCACTTGCAACAACAACAAAACTGAAACATGTCTAATTATGTCATGAGGGTGGGAACTGAATTGCGAGCCTTAACGCAAAAATAATTCGCTGATTGCAGTCGGGCGTCCCAAGATGAGGGATGGCAACAGCGGCAGTTGAATGTTGAATGCATGTTGGAAAAGTGTTGCAACTGCTCATGAAAATCACAGCAGCTGAACGGAGAACGGGACGGGGAGCGATGGTGGTGGGGGGTGTGACTTGCAGCAGGTAGGCGTGTCCACGCCCAGCCACGCGACAAACGTAGAAAGTTTTGGCTAGTCGTTACTAGCAGTTACTCCAACAACCAACAACCAACAACAACAATTGGCCCAAAGATTCGCTTCGCACGTTGCCTTATGGAGATTTTCAATTGTTTTTCTTTTCCGTTTTCGGTTCTCAGCGCTCAATTAGCATGCCAAATAAAAGAGAAACAGTGTAGATAATTTGTCATCGTATTTTTTTCTTTTTTGGTTTTTGTTTTTGGTCGGTCTCTAATATTTAACTATTATCTATAACTGCTCCACTTTAGCCAGCTCGGCCAGCTGCGCCTTCCACTCGCTAGATGGCGTTGCGGCGGAAAGTGAAGGTGTTCGCTTCATACGGCTCCGTGAGGATGCCCAGGTGGGCAAGGAAATCCTTAGACTGCAGGCCTATCCACGCTCTACTGTCGCCCTCAAGGGCGCCGATGCCAGCGGCGATCACAAGTACTTCAATCTAACGGAACACAATGCCACAACTCTCGTGGTTAGCCTGGCGCGTTCTCTGGAGCGTCTCGTGGATCGGGATGTGCCCAGGAATCTGCTCAAGTTTCGCATACTCTGCGCCGGCAAGCACGAGAAGCTTGAAGAGGTGCGCCTAATTTGGTTTCTTTGCAGATTAGATTAACTTCCCTCAGAATTAAATCAATTTCCAATACGTGTATATTCTTTTTTTTTAACTTGCTCAACAATTTTTATACTCTCCCCAATAAAAATTATAGCCAAATTGTAGCTTGTGATGATATATCTTTCTCAATATTGATTACGCCGTCATTGTCTTTCTTTCTCTCTCTCTCTCTCTCTCGCTGTCTATCTTTCTCAATATGTCACTACTTCCCTCGACTTCAATTCTCATCGAAAATGACCAAGTTAT
This sequence comes from Drosophila basisetae, assembly GCA_035041595.1. NCBI lineage: Eukaryota > Metazoa > Arthropoda > Insecta > Diptera > Drosophilidae > Drosophila > Drosophila basisetae. The sequence goes on along the minus strand of JAWNLB010000147.1, from coordinate 985,017 downwards.
CTGAAAAGTTTTCCACCTTTTCTACTCATAGGGCAGCTATCTTTCCATCACTGTCTACATAGAGGATGTCAACGATAATGCGCCCGAGTTTCTCAATGTGCCCTATGTGGTTGATGTGGATGAGAATACATCGGTTGATACCATCATCTTTGATGGCGTGCAAGCATTTGATCGCGATAAGCCCAATACGCCCAACTCGGAGGTGCAATTCACCATGTCCACAGTACCAGAGCAGCTATCTGCAGATGGTAGACCATATTTTATACTAAAAAGTCCGCATCGACCGTTGCTTATACTTAAGCGAGAGCTGGACTTTGATAATGGCATACGTCAGTTCAAGTTGCCCATCATCGTATGGGATCGTGGGACGCCCGCCAACCAGGCGAACACCACGATAACCATTAATGTTCGGGATGTGGATGATCTGCCGCCCAAGTTTACTGAGGGTGTCTATCGCACCAGGATCAACGAGTTCTATCCGATGACAGGAATGCCCGTACGTATTCCGCTCTACTTTGCGCCGCCGATAATGGCATTCGATCAGGATTCACTTAATGCCACACTCGTGTATGACATCATTTCGGGGAATGAACGGCAGCTGTTTCGGGTTAATGCCCACAATGGGGTTATGTACCTGCAGAAAGAGATCGATTTGGAGGAGGAGAGTCTGCCGGGCAACACTTTTGTGGTTCAACTAGAGGCTAGGCAGAAGGATAATCCACTGAAGAAAGCCCTAGCACGGTGAATATTGCTATTCATATGCAATTATCTAACTATATACTTAATACTGATTGAAATTTCATTCCCCAGCATCGAAGTGGAGGTGCTCGATTTGAACGACAATGTGCCCGAATTCGAGGCGGATTTCTACAATATATCCATTGTGGAGAACCTACCCACTGGCTTCAGTGTATTACAGGTGAATGCCATTGATCGAGATCAGGGTGAAAACTCCGAGTTCGTCTACAATCTTGTGGAGAACCAAACAGCTTCGGGTGCATTTCGTATTGACTCGCGCACCGGTTGGATTACAGTGCGCGATGATCGGTTGCTCGATCGGGAGCAACGCAGATCCATACAGCTGAGAGTAGAGGCACTGGAACGTAATCCCTCCTATCTCGACGATAAGCATCTGAAGACACCGGGTCCCAGTATGGTGCGAGTGGACATCACACTGCTCGACAGCAACGACAACAATCCCAAGTTTGATCATGGTAATTTATTCGAGTTCAAAGTGCCTATCACAGCAGCAGTGGGCTCGAAAATTGGTCGGGTGGTCGCCCATGATCCGGACGACGGACCCAATGGTCAGCTACTGTATGAGTTACAGCGGCCCAAGGGCAGCGGCTATATACCCTTTCGATTGGACAACAAAAATGGCACTATCTATGTGGCCGGACCTTTGCGACGCGGTCGCATTGCGGTATTTGTGGAGGCCAGTGATCAGCCAACGAATCCCTCAGAGCGTCGCTTCTCCTTGGCTGTGATCACCATTGAGGTGTATGCAACCATCGATGATCAGGCCATTGATTTTGTGGGCGCACCCTATCAGTTTTGGGTGGGAGCAAATACACCGCTGGGCACATCGGTGGGTCAGGTGCGCACCACACTGATATACGATGGCGAGGATGAGATAATGTACGATCTTTTGCACACATATTCGGAGGGTGTGCCATTTGCCATCGAGGAGAGATCCGGCATTATCACAGTCATCCGCGAGTTATCCGAATTCAAAAGGCAAATCTATAATTTTGAAGCCGTGGCCAACTATGTGAGTAGCAACCAGAAGTGTGAATTGTATTTATGAACTGAAGTGGTTTCAATTGCAGCTCTTTGCTAATTCATCGCAGCCGCTGATCGTGTCACGCAGCTCACCTCCGCTGACAACAGCAGCCTCCCCAGAGCTCAACGATGAGGGTGTCCTCATAACGAACCTGACCATACACATAGTAAACAAGCCAGCGCCAGACAAAATTCCACTGCGACCAGTCATTGAGTGAGTATAAATTTGAGTTGACATTTTTATAATCAACTTGTTGTCGGCTTAAATGTTATTAGCCATCTCAAAAATATTTGTTATCAATCAGAACTAACTTGGATAGAATTAATTTATCTGGGCTTAATATTTGACTTGCAGAGAAATCAATATGAATATCATCAACTTCCATGTGGAGGAGAACCTGGTGGGTGGCATTATTGGACAACTGCTCTACAAGAATGCCCTGAATGTGGCCAACAATGAGTTGGGCAGCTTTCGCGAACTCTCCGCAGCTGTGGGCAGTGCCAATCTCACCACGGGCAGTCGCTATCGGAGTCGCAATCGCAGTCGTAGTTCGAAGTCGAAGCGGCGATTGCCGCGTCGCCTGGCGGGAGACACAAATCTGAAGCTGCGCTACATTATAGCCAACCAGCAGGAGGTGATCAATAAGATAACCATCACCGAAGATGGTACACTACTGACCCTGATTGGTTTGGATCGGGAGCAGCAGGCCAGCTATGAGTTGACAGTGATTGTGGAGTATAGCACGGGTCTGGTGAGCGGAGCTGGCATCTATCAGGTCAATATCAAGGTGGACGATGTCAACGATAATGCACCCAAATTTAATGCACTCACCTACGTCGGCCTAATCAATGAGAACTGCGCTCTGGGCACCGAGCTCTCCATGAATCAGGCCATCCAGATCAACGACGCCGACGAGGGTCCCAATGCTGAGTTTCGCGTCCAACTGCAGGGTGACTACAGCGATCAGTTTAGCATTGAGTATGTTAATTCAAGCACTGGGAGTAATAGTAGCCAGCACAAGCTGCCACCCAGCACGGGTGCCTTCAACATATTCAATCTGACCGATCAGTGGAATGATGAGTTCAAATACCAGGAACTGCACACCTCGTTCATGCAGTCAAATTTCAAGCTCAGCACTGCTCCCTATTTTCGTATCAGCTATTCGGGCAAGCGGGGCCTGGATAGGGAGAAACAACAGCTCTACAATCTGAAGATTGTGGCCGCGGACATTGGGGGACTGTCGGGCTATGCGCATCTCACCATTCTCGTGGCGGATGTCAACGATAATGGACCCATATTTGAGCGCATTTCGGTGTTCAAGGATTCTCGCTTGGAGATACGCGAATACAATACGGATATGGAGATCTACTTTGTGGAGAGCTCAAATGGCATGGTGCTGCCGCCAGCTGGTGCAGCTTCCATGATGATGGCGCCACCAGCTTACCACATACCCGGCTCGCCGAGATTACACACGGAGAGGGAGAAGGCTCGCAGCGTTGGCGTCGGCGTTGTTGGTCGAGCCAAATCACGACGTCGGATGGCACGCGGCATCCCCATAAAATGCCCCTTGTTCGCCATATATGAGGACACGCCGGTGGGGGCCAAGCTGCTGCAGCTGAGTGCCACCGATGAGGATTTCGGTCGAAATGCACAGCTCCACTATGAGCTGCTGGGCGAGCAGGTGGAGCGATCACCTGGTATGCCAATGATCAAGCTGCATACCGTACGCCACTTTGCCATTGACAAGTTGAGTGGCGAGGTAACCGTTAACTATCCCTTGGCAGCTAACATTGAGATCTGGCTGAATCTAAGCGTAACCGATATAGATGGCTTAAGGGATTCCACCTGCGTGCGCTTCACAGTCATCGATGTGAACAACCATGTGCCGGCCTTCAAGAAGTCCTGGTACAGTTTCGACACAGCCGAGGGTGACTACAAGGACAGCGTGCTGGGCCAGGTGCTGGCTATTGATATGGACTATGGTGAGAATGCGAATATAACGTATTCGCTGGGTGATCAGCAGCTGCCTTTTACTGTGAAGCCCACCTCGGGTGTGCTCAAGATAAACGGGCAGCTGGATCGAGAGCTGCGGGCCAAGTACAATTTCCACGTGATCGCCAGCGATAATGCGGAGCCCATGCATCGTCTGTCGAGCAGCGTGGATGTGGAGGTGAATGTGCTGGACGTCAACGACAATCGGCCCGAGTTCATTGGCTACGATGACCAGACCAAGGCGGTCAAATTTATAGCCGACCTGGCGGATCGCACAATGATGGTGCCCGTCTATAAGGCGTATCTGGATCGCAGCACGCTGCCGGGCATGTTTGTCAAGCAGGTGACTGCTATTGACAAGGATTATGTGGGCAATGGCAACGGACTGGTGCTGTACTCCATACTGCATCAGGAGCTGCATGCGCCCGTCTTTCAGATAGACTCCCGCGACGGCACCATTACCACGGTGTCCAACATTCGTGGCTACAATGACTATGAGCACATGAATGTGTCTGTTATAGCCTCGGATCTTGGCAGTCCAGCGCTTTCCGCCACAGCAGTGGTGCTCATCAATCTGCAAGGTCAGGCAGTGACGGAGCCAACGGCGGCACCCAAGCCCGAAATTCCGATCAATGTGACCATCTTCCAGCACTCCTACTACGATGTCCAGCTGACGGAGAACAATGAGGCGCCTATCGAGGTAATGCGTCTCAATCTGACAGCCGGCCTGAATGCCGAAAACTATCGTTGGTCGCTTTGGCTGGAGGAGGGTCTCGACGAGTCGGACGCCCATCCACCCTTCGAATACGATGCCAAGAATATGCTGCTCTACGCCCTCAAACCCTTCGACCGGGAGCATATCGCACGCTATCAGCTGCGGGTTCGAGCTGATCGCATTAGTCGCGAGGCCCGCAACTATGCCAGAGTCTCCTATCCGGTGGTGGATGAGCGCGTCGAGGGACTCTCGCTCAGCGAGTGCCGCATCCTGGTGCGCATCGCAGATGAAAATGATAATTCACCCAAGTTCCGCGGCAATGGCCAGCCAATTGTGGCTGTGCTGCCACGCAGTGCTAGCTTTGGGTATCATGTAACCCGTGTCGGTGCCCAGGATGCAGACGAGGGACTCAATGCGGAGATACGCTATAGTCTGTTGAATGAACCCACTCGCCTGTTTGGCGTCGATGATCTCACTGGGAACATTCGCCTACTGGGCGATCTACCGCTGGACGAGCGCATCTACGGTTTCGATGTGAAGGCCACCGATCGCATGGGTGCCGACGATGGACGCAGCGGCATTGTCAATGTCTTCGTCTACATCATAGACGAGGCCAAGCAGGTGCGTCTCGTCGTGGCCGGCAAGCCGGTGGATGTTGAGCGGCGCATTGATAGCCTAATGGAAGCTCTAAGCGGCGCTATTGGAAAAGATGTCCGAGTCCGTCTGCTGGAACCGAATTCAAGCGGAACCGAAGTGGCGTAAGTTTAAAGCAAATTTTTAAAGCAAATGTATTTGGAATCGATGTAGACTTCAACACATATTAAGAACGCAAAAATTGTTTACTGAGATCGTCGCAAGGCTCCAAACTGAAAACATCTAATTCAGTCCCCTTTTAAGTGATAAATGAAACATTTTGGTGCCCTTGCTCAAAATCAAATTTGTGTAGATTAAATAATTAAGCAGATACAAAAAAATGCAATCTATTAGAATATATATTTAATTATATTTCGTATAAAGAGATTAGGCATATATAGTGAAAAATGCTAGATGTACGAGTTAATCGTGATTGGGGTTGTGTAATCCACCTGAATGTCTAATAACGTTCTGCATTCTGATCTTGTATTTCTCTGTTGGACAGCACTAATGCTTACATCTATGCCGTGGATCCACACACCAATTCAATTGTGGAAATGGAGCAGCTGCAAGAGTAAGCAATTCGAATGATCCACCAAAGGCGATATGTGGAAATGACTTGTATAATATTCTGTTTGCAGATCCTTGGCCGGCTTACAGTTGGATGCCTTGCAGCTGCAGCAGCAGCATGTGGACAGCAGTATGGCTATGCCGCGAATCATCGAATTGGCCGAGTTTGGGCAGGCACCGCGACCCACGCACGCCTCCAATGCCAGCTATGTGGGCGGCCTGGAATTTGTGACTCTGGTGCTGCTGGCGCTGATCAGTCTGGGTGCCATTATAGCCGCCTGTTGCTATCTATGCCTGCGACAAAAACGGTAAATGAAGTGAATACACAACACACAACACACACACTGCTGTACTGAAAGACTGTAGCTCAACGATACTTTTAAATATATGCAAAAACACGTAATGTAAAACATATACTTAATCTAAGGCCGTCAAATAAATCCTGAAGATCGAATGCTTTCGCTGTTGTTGTTGCTGTTGTTGTTGGTTGGTTGGTTGGTTGTCTAGTGGTGCAGTGAATAACCGGCTACTGTTACTGCTCACCTGCCCGCTGGAAATCTAACTGTAAAAAAAAAATATACTTACCAGCCAAGAACAACAACAACAACAATAGCAACAGCAACCAGAGCCATCAAATCAGCTGGCAATTAAGCTTAGCTCTCCGAATGCGTTGACAACTGCAACTCAAATGCGAATTCGGAATGTGAATGTGAATTGTGAATGTCGTCAAAGCCAGTCAATAAACCATTTATATTTACTCAACAGCCAGCTGTGGTCACAGCGCGACTTTGCCGCCTCCGAAGCGGGTCTCACCTATACCATAGCCGGCATCAACCAGTCTCGCTCGCAGCAGCGACGCCAGCGCCAGCTACGGCACACTCAGCGCTGCAGCAAGGGCGGCAGCAGCAGCAACGGGCAGCGTCCGACAAGCGCCTTCATGCCCGAATCGGTGTGCTCCTCGGCGCAGACTCAGTCGACGGCAACGGCAACGGAGAAACTGGAACAGCAGCTGCACCAGCATCATCAGCAACAGGCGATGGTCACACAGCAACAGCATCATCAGTACCTGAACGAGTGAGTAGATCGAGCTGATGTCGCTGCCTTGCAGAACTGGTTCAAATGACAGTGATTCTCTAATCCCAGGCAGCAGCAGTGCCAGCGGGAATATATAGATGTGCCACTGCCCAAGTCCATTGCCAAGGCGGCAGCGGCAGCAGCAGCAGCAGCAACTACTGCCGATGGCAATGCTCCATTTGTGCTCAAATACAATTCCTGTCAACCAGTGAACAACCTGTGAGTATGACTTGGAAAGATATTGAAAAAAAAAGCCAACAATACACTGTATGCTCTAGAAATAAGAAGAGAACATCATCAGCATCGCTAGCCGAGTCGATGTAGCCATGTTCGTTTTCTATGCAAACCAGTCGCCAATACATATATTGGAGCTGGTCAGATCGGATCACCATATCACATAGCTTTCATAGGAACAATCGTTTAATTTCTCTAATTTATAGGGATGTTTAAACGTCGGCAATTTAACTCCGTTCTTTCTTATAACACCAAAAGCCGATTAATCTGTTTGTCCCTTTATCATTTGTAATCCTCAAATACTTCGCCGATATTATGTTCATATTGTATATGCATATTATGTTCATACTTCATACTTTAAAGCTTTTGTTTAAAATCTTTCGACTTACCTACTAGAAATTCAGAGCAAGTTTTTATTTACTGTTTGACTATGGAAGCTGTTTAGGAATCGATTAAGAGTACAGGGTATATGGCAGTGAGGGACACTCGACTTGAGCACTAAGCACTTCATTAATTGAATCATTTTAGTAACAATTATGAAACGTCGCTTTTCTCGCTGCACTCCACTGGCCAGGATTCGGGCGTGGAGTTTCTCAGTAGCCGTGAGCTGTATGAGACATCGCCTGACTCCTTTCAGCACGGCAACTCCAAGCGTGCCAGCAATGCGGAGCTGCTCTGTCCCAGGCATGCCAAAGCGCACATGGAGCTGCGCCAGAATCCACACACGGACAGCAGGTTGATGTTAAAGATTACTTATTGATCATACATGCTAACAATTTTGTTTGTTCTTGCCGCAGTGACACCTACGAGGACTCACTGAAAACGGATGAGCCGCTGGTGACGCACAACTGCCGCACTGGCAGCTGTGAGCATCGTACACATCACCAGCATCAGCATCCGCATCCGCATTATCAGAACACCAAGTTCGAGAAGCGCTCCTCCTGTGTGCGCCATTCGTTTTCGGGCGTCAAGGACGATTTAATGCAACATTCGCCGCAAATATCACTACGTCCACGGGGGCATGCGCTGCGCAACTCGATGAATGATTTGGAGGAGCGGTTACATAACCTGGAGCAGTCGTTTCGACGTCCGCTCGAGTTTAGCAAATCGAACTCATTGTTTTAGTTACTAAGTAAACCAAGTGCAATTTTTAGTGTGTAGTTAAAGAATCAAGTGCAATAAAATAAGCTTTCTTTATTAGAAACAGCATTCATATTTGTCGCTTAGTTGTCAAAATACTTGCGAAACTCGAGGCAACCCGACCAGTTGTAATCCCAGCCGGAAGATACTTGCTTGGTCAAATCGTACCATCTGGCCACATTGGCAGAACGCCTGTAGTCATAACCTGCCACATCGAAGGAGGAAACAGAGGCAAGCAGGGAAATATCAGCCAGGGTTAAGCTATCGCCAGCAGCATAGCGTTGACCCTCCAGAAATGTCAAAGGCAACCACAATTTTCTGGTAGTGCTGCTCATTTGGCGGCTGCTTCAGAAAGATCTGCGGATAGTAGTAATCAAAGCTCTTGTATAATGTGCCCATATCAAATTATAAGCGTCGTCCTTGGCATGCGTCTCCACCAAGCATGCCATTATGGCACGCGATTCCCACAGTGAGCAGCCATTGTGGGTATAGTGTTTTGTGGATTCAACTTCAAGTGCTCCGGCTTCAACTGGTCACCGGCCCGCGTGTTGATGAAAATCAGCTTATCAAATTCAACACCAATTGCCTTGGCCGTCATAATGACCGCTCGACAGGGCGCAGATCCGGGTCGATAATAGAAGTCCATTTGCCCACTGTTAGAGGCTCGTTAAAAACAACCAACAAAAAAAAAAGAAAAGCATTTTGCTTCAATCAAAAGCTGTCACAAAGCGACTAAATATAATCAAACAAACAGACAAAGAAATCCAGCCAAGCATAGCCATCATTTCGAGATAATCACTTTCTTTGGATGACATAATAAATGTCAGAAACAAAAATGCTTATACAACTTGTAAATGTGGTAATAGTATTACCTGTTTTCGGGTTTCTCGTTGAGCTGTTTTTCTAATAAATAGCCGCAAGCTACTCAGTCAATGTCGGAGCTTATATGAACATATATACTACAAAGGGAACAAATAATGACTTGGGCAAGGTGATAATTGACAAAAGACAGACTGCAATTCGACTCTACATAATGTGTTCGGTGCATAAAGCGTTTTTTATGCAAACATGAAACTTCAGATCTGGGCGGTGTTTAAACTATTTAATTTAGAAACTTTTCTGGCTTGCTTGAATCTCCAATTCGGACTCTTTGATAGTGATAACTATCGATATTTACCAAAATTACAACTAAGGGTTTACATAGGTGAATAAGATTTAACAGAGTTATGTTAAGTAGCGATAAATTAACAAATTAACAGCTGAACATTCATTGTCAGTTGTATTTAAATTAGTTTGACCAAACATAATGTGTCAATCAGTTTAGCACTCTTTAAACTGTAAATCAATGCTCGAAAAAAGCGATTCATTTTTTGTCTGTTTCATTGTTATATTTCAAAAGGCAGGTAATCGCTGCAGTTGAGTAGTTGTTGTCAACTACATGATGCTATCAGCACCCTACATAAACACTTATAAACTCAGTCCGCAAATTACCCAATGACTTTTGTAATACTGATTAGATAAAGTGATACGAGTCGTTGACTATATGAACCTTTATATAATGTATATTGTGATAACAAGTACCTAAGATTCTATAGATAGTTCAAATCATTCAATCAAGCGTCTCACGTGTTCATATTTTTAAGCAACTGTGAATATCAATAATAAATATAGCTCACCAGATAAAGCACTATGATTATGATACTTGATACTCACAAAGCAACATCACATATACAACAGTAAAAACATTGCCTATTATAAATTTCCAAATGAAATAATTGACTTTTAATCTAAATTTGATGTAGCCGACTATAAAATTCATTTTTATTTTTATACATTCATAAACATTTTACTTTCGCTTCAGGTTTTTAAGCTTCCGATTAATAATCGTATTTATTCCGCTTACAGTTATATGTTAATTTGTTGCAAGTCTACGAGTGCGTCCCTATCAGTATTACACTGCTGACTTATATACATAAATATACTATAAAATAAGTCATTTTCGTTACATTTTATTTGCAATCGCAAACTTCCTGTTTACCGCCTTTACTCATGACAAGTAATTTGAAATATACCGGCCGGCATTCGCCGAGAGAGACATACAGACAGAGACATATATAGACAGAGAGAGAGAGAGAGAGAGAGAGAGACTGAGAAAAAGGCAATGTACAGCACTCAACAGAGCAAGTATTTTTTTCCTTTTTTAAAACGACAGATAGCTGTAAATACAGAGAGAGAAAGTGCACAGATTCGTATGTGCGTGTGTCATGTGCATTTGTATGCGGAGACACTCAATATAAATTTAAGAGCACGCTCGAACACAATCGAATTGAATGCGATTGTCGTCAGCTCTCTCTTTTTCCCCCACACATATTTTACAATTTATGGCAAACTCAGATTGTTCAAGTTGCAAACACAAATACAGTTAGTTGTCGTGCCCATAGACTAGTCAATTAAAGCCATAAATATAATCTTTTATATCGTACTCAATAAAAATGAATACACATTTATTATAAGGAAAAAGTTGAGTTTGCATATTAGCAAACTGACGCACAACATTTGACGATTTCAAATCTTCATTTAATGTCATTTCGTGATAAAGTATGAATAAATTATTATATCAAATATAATACTTCAAGGAATAAGGCTTATTCGAAATATTTCTTGAACTCCAAGCATCCAGTCCAGTTCTCATCCCAGCCGGGAGTCACTTTCTTGGCATTCTCGTACCACTTGCTCACATTGGCGTACTTGCTGATGTCGAAGCCAGCCACCTCGAATGTGGACACGGTGGCGATCAAGGCGATGTCGGCAATTGTCAGTGAATCACCAGCAACATAGGTCTGACCCTCCAAGAAGATGTTGAGGAACTCGAAGGCAGCCTCGATTTTTTTGAAGGCCTCCGGATCGGCGGGCGCCTTGGCGAACACCTGTGGATAGTAGTAGTTGGCGAAGCTCTGATACAGAGTGCCCATGTCGAAGTACAGTCGCTGGTTGATGAGGGCCCGCTTCTTGGCGCACTTGGGGTACAGAGAGTCGGTCTTGCCGTACTTCTCCACGAGATAGACGAGGATGGCACGCGACTCCCACAGAGCGAATCCATTGTCGACCAGGGTGGGAATGGTGTGCTGAGGATTAATCTTCACAAATTCGGGCTTCAGATGCTCGCCGGCCTGCAGATTGAGCAACTTCTTGTTCAAATCAACACCGACGGCCTTGGCGGCCATGATGACGGAGCGGCAGGGCGCGGAGCCGGGCAAATAGTAGAAGTCAGCCATTTTACTATAATTAGAAAAGCACAAAAAAAACAACTGACGATTAGACGACACGGTCCCTAATTTCAGCCAAAACGAACAGAGCAAAACATGTATTTTTTTTTTCTCTTTGACAATTTAATGACTATTGTTTTTAACTTTATGCTTTTTTATTCGTTTCTTTACAAGTTCTTTGCCACACACAAACACAAGACCACTATTAAATAGATATATATATATATATATACACATATATTTATTTTACACATAGACACTTACTTTTTGGATTGTAGTTGGGACGCGACGCACTGAACCAAGTATCAAGCAACACTGTTGGGTTTCTGGAGAGGCGGTGAACTTTTATAGACGTCGGCTGTATCAGAATCGCGAGCGCACGAGCGAGCAGCCAGCCCGAAATGTTAATGCCATAAAGACGGCAAACAAACTTGTCGGAATTTGTGGATCGTGGGGAGCATGTATCACACACATACATACACGCATACCCATATATATATATATCTATATATATATATATATATATGTACATTAGTGAGATTAAATACAAAGCAAGCGACCATAAAGAGCGACTACAAACAGCATTAGTTCATTTCGCGTGTTTGCCGCTGCTGTCGGTTGTGTTTGTATGTATGTTTGAACATAGCTTTGTCTTTATGCACACATAAATATAATATACATGGATTATGTATATACATATGTATATATATATATATATATATATATATATATATCAAATTTATAAAGTCTGAGCTGTGAGGCTGGCGAACGAATATAATCAAAATTGTAGCCAACAACAAACACCTAAACAGTAGTAGTAGTATACCCTTCACTTGTGGTGCCACAGAAATCCGCTACTTTCTAATGAACTCGTTGCACCACATTGTGAATCGGCACAATATCAGAAAAGTCATTTTGCCGCTCAGCGCTCTCATCTCATTTTTCGCATTTACTAATTTATTCACATACAGTTGTATTTTTTTTGGCATTCATTTCTGTTTGCTGTACGTGCTCAAATTTTGTTTAGAATTCCCTTTTATCCCCACTCGATACGTACATCTGTATGCAGTTATTCATGTATTGCTATACACATATTACAAATAATACAATATTCTATTACGTACATTATAAACATTTTTGCTCTCTGCTTTTGTGTGAATTCTTTGGTAATTTTGCAGCTGTCGATTCGAAGTTGAAGCACTTGACTACAGATTTGAAAATATTCAGGCAGCTGTTTGTTGGAACCAGCACAATAACTTGCAAATACAGTCATACATTTTGCATCTGTATCTGTGATTATTTATGTATATACTCTGGGCAGAAATGTATGTAATTACTTACCACATTTTAAGATTGCTGCGATTAATAACATAATAAATGTAGACTTATGGTTAATGTACCAATAACCTTCAGCAGTTATATTATATATGTATATGTATGTATATATATTTATATCAAGCTACCATGATCGATTGAGAGTAAAAGCGTTCCCGCAAAGGCATGTAAAATATATATACATATGTACATACAAACATATATACCAAGTACATTTGTTCAAGCTTTGCGCGAATACATACATATTCACATATTTACTTGTGCATATATCTCACTCTCTATTCACGTTTTTAATTATTGGTTTGCTATTAAGGGTGACCAAAGCGGTAAGTCAGCAATGAGTGAGTTGAACCACAACAGAAATGTCCCCTTGCTAGAAACTACAAATATTCGTGTTGCCTATTTACGAAGTGAATTCACGCAAAATGTCCTGAAATTGTAATAAAAGCAAACATCTCTCGTCATTGACAAATTTCGTGATTAGAATGCATCCATTATTTTATTGTCTTGTAATTATTTGAATGACCACCGAAATGCCAAAGAGACTAATCAAATACACAAAAATAAACCTTAATATATTCAATATTGTTTAAAATTTGATACCATCATAAATAAGCATGTGTATGCTGTAGAAAGTAAGTCAATGATGAAATACATAAGTTGTTAAACACTCAAAAGTAAGTGACTTGCACCTTATTTGTAAATAACACTCGAATGTTCTATGAACATCACGATGTACTCACAAACATTTTGTAGTTATTATCAGTTTTGCAGTTTGTAAAGTTTATTATCAGCATGACGATGCAAATATACTTAATTATAAACAACTCAAGCATTTCGCTGCTCTCTTTGGTACACGTCAGTGCTGAAACGATGCGTCAGTTTAAAAGAGCAAACAACTTACCAATTTAGCATGCCATCAGTTGAGAGCGCTCAGCTTAGTCACTCTCGGAAAGACGAGATCATTCGAAGCATTGAGGCAACACCAAACCACTCTATAACAGAGTAATACATCACTGCAGCTTACGCATTAGGACATCACTTCACAATTCGAGGAAGATATAAACATAAGTTTCAAATATAACTAGTGGTTTGGGATTTTACGCATTGATGTCTGACGAAGAGCATGAAACATGGGAAAATGTCGCTGGGTCTACGTGATAAAAACTATTCAGATGACTGGGGAACCAGTTTGCCTACATAGACGACGCACGTCTCGAATTGAAAATACCCTGCACCTTAATCTGTCATAAATCTTACAATTTTGCGTTTACTTGGTTGCTTTGTTTTACAAATTTTTTGAGAAACGGGGAGACATACATCGAATAGTTGCAAGCAAGCGGGAATGGGTAGATTGAATCGCCTTTGATACTGATCATGTCAAAAATGCATTTTACTACTGCCCATTACTGAAGAAAGATATATCTCGATAGTGCGTACATCTCAATGATTCATAATATGCTATTTGCTTATCGCGTGCAGGGTACAATAAGAATGAAAATCAACAGCAAAGCAAAGAGATTTGAGAAGTAAAGAGCGACTGGAAACGAAGAGATCTTGCTAAGAGAAGCGCAAAGAGATCTTCAACTTATTTTACCTAGTACTCTGTAACTATAAAAGTGCAAAGATAAGGTATATACAACTGATGTTTATATTTTAGTAGACAAAAAATAAATTTAGCGCCTAACATATGCATATTATATTATATATTATATATTATACAACATTTATTAGCAATTAAAGACACAGGCAAAAAGACATTTAACTGAAAAGAGTATATATCTGGATTTCTCGATATTTGTGTTTCCACATGATCTTGGTGTACTACTACCGCTACTACTTTTATTGAAAGATGCATTTATTAAATGCCTTAAAAACTATTGCACAATGGAAGCAGAGATAACAAGCGATATACACCCAAGTTGTGGAGGGTATTATAAATTTGTAGTGAAGTCTGCTACGAATTAAGGAAGACATCCCCGACCACTTATATATATATATATTATTATTGTTAAGCATCCTCGCTACCTAGATGAAACTTGGAATATATTTGTCCATGTGCTGAAGGCAGTATAAATATCTGTCTATCGTTTTCCGATAGCCATAAGAGACTCAAATGATGTATAAAATACCCAGACTTATTATTGATTAGCTATAAAAATGTCATCAAAATGATCATCCTATTACATCCTTGTGATTGTCGCAAACAGAGGATTTTGGTTTCAGTTTCGTGCTTGTTGTAAACCTGTGCTTAAGAGAATTAATATATTTATAATATGTATTCAAAGTATCTCCTTATTAAGCGTTCTCAACTGGAATATTCTTACTTATCATTAAATACATCACACGTGAGAGACAATGACAAAGCAATCTGCCAAACCAACCGGCATATAATGAGTGAAAGTGATAGAGCGATAACAACCAATTTTGTTTATTTGTTTTTGGCTGGGTACGCCAGGTCCGGGTGAATATAATAGCTGGGTCAACTGGCAAGAGAATTCAGTTCACTCTTACACTCTGAAAGCGTTTGACACGAGCGATAATTAGAAATGGACTTTTATTATACACCTGGTTCTCCGCCGTGCAGTGCCGTCCTTATGACGGCTGCCGCATTGGGTGTCAAACTGAATAAGAAGTTAGTCAATAATATGAACCAAGAGCACTTAACGCCTGAGTTCTTAAAAATCAACCCACAACATACGATTCCAACGCTCGTGGACAATGGATTCGGATTGTGGGAGTCCCGTGCTATTATCGTATATCTGGTTGAAAAGTACGGCAAGGACGACTCGCTCTATCCCAAGGATCCGCAGCAGCGTGCGCTAGTGAATCAGCGACTTTATTTCGATATGGGCGTGTTGTACCAGTCATTCATCGAATATTACTATCCGCAATTCCGATTAAATAAGCCAGCAGATCCTGAGATGTACAAGAAGGTAGAATCTGCCTTCTCTTTCCTGAACACATTCCTGGAAGGACAGCAATACGTGGCCGGCAGTAAACTGACGGTCGCAGATATTTCCATCGCGGCCTCCCTTTCAACTGTTATAATGATGGGCTTCCCCCTCAGCAACTATCCGAACGTGGCCAAGTGGTACGCCAATGCCGAAAAGGTGGTTCCCGGCTGGAGTGAGAACCAAGAGGGTTTGAATAAACTGAAAGAGCGCATTGAAGAAATGCGCAAGAAATAAATTCTATGCTGAAATATGTATTTTAGATCAAAGTATAATAAAAAGAAGTTGCTTGCATACACACGTAAACTTTTTCTATCCACAGTCATTTATTTTATTAACAATTTGAATAGTAGGTACAGTACAGCTCAAAATAATAGTATTACTGTTGAACAACTTTTAAATGGTCAAAAAACTTATGAATTCTTATTCGTATGCTCCTTTTCCAACAAAACTTAATCCCAAAATTGCAAATATATTAGACAAGTGTAGTTAAAAAACAATTCAAATAACTAGTCTCCAAAAAATGGTCGCTCAAAATAATAGTAATAGTAGCCGAACAATGTGAGAGATTTATATATGTGTTTAAATATATGCTCTCTATTTCTCTGTGGATTTTGGGTGTTTGAGTATAGCAAACTCTCGCGAGAGTTTAGTAGAGCTAACAAGTTCCGAAGAGTCAGTCGAGTAAATTCGTTCAACGTTATTTACGATCTTGTGTGTACTCGTTTATTTGACTACCTCGATTGTGACGGAAAATTGAAAACCCTTGCACAAATTTTCTTTAAATTCTTGTCAAAGCCTAATTATGCTATGTAATTAACGAAATCTATATGCATTTTCACTGACATGTAATATATGACGCTGAAGCGAAACCGTTTATTATTGCAGCTTTAACAGTAGCAAGAAACCATAGAAAAGTAGAAAATGTACATTTTTCACTATGTATTTTCGTGTTATCGATCAGTATTAACGATAGATAAAGATAAAGTTAAATAAAGCGCTGGCGGAAACACGCGAGAAACCAAAAGTAATAATGACAAACATATTTATATTACCAAACCAAAAACAAATAAAGATTATATTTGATTATATTTATATATAAAGGTGTACAGTATATTTGGTATAAAACCCATAGGTTCTACTCGCGCTCCGTCAGTTGGCATTCATAGTTACAAAGCGAAAGCAGTTAATTTCAACATGGACTTCTACTATATTCCTGGATCGGCACCCTGCGCATCAGTGATAATGACGGCGAAGGCTCTGGGAGTTGAGCTCAACAAGAAATTGATGAACCTAATGGAAGGCGAAAATCTGAAACCGGAGTTCGTGAAGATCAATCCACAGCACACAATTCCAACGCTCGTGGACAACGGTCTGGCTTTGTGGGAATCTCGTGCCATTCTCATCTACCTGGTTGAGAAGTACGGCAAGGACGACTGTCTCTATCCCAAGGACCCAAAGGAACAAGCTTTAATCAATCAGCGACTGTACTTCGATATGGGTGTTTTGTACAAGTCATTTATGGACTATTACTACCCACAAATTCGTGAAGGCAAGCCCGCTAATCCCGAAGACTACAAAAAGATTGAAACTGCTTTTGATTTCCTGGACACATTCCTGCAAGGTCAGCAATATGTTGCTAACGGTCAGCTGACAATCGCTGACATTTCGATCCTGTCCTCCGTTTCGGTATTGGTCGTAATGGGCTTCGATCTAAGCAAGTATCCCAGCGTTGCCAAGTGGTACGAGAATGCCAAGAAGGAGGTCCCCGCATGGAATGAAGTCTGGGAGAGCTTTCAGAAGACAAAGGAGTGGATGGAATCCAAGATGAAGGCAGTGAGTGCCTAAATTATATTCTATAATAATTAATTGAATATTCAATTAAATAAATGTAATTGTACATAGTGAACAAAGAGGTTACTTCATTTTATCTATTACGTTTAGATATGAATATATATTTGTACATATTTGCAATCAGCTGTCTGAGGAGTGACTCAACTTGTCTACTAACTACACTTAGAATAATTCAAGCAAATTATGATTCAGTTCGATGATTACGCTAATTTTATATGTGGATTTGAACAATCTTGTAAATAGCCAGATATATAATTTATCGCACTGATGATTAAAATAAGTAGACGCCCGCCTTTAATTTCAAGTCGCCTGAATAAAAAACACAATAATTGTAATGACTACAATTAAAAGTATATATTTCAGTTATTCATGTTTACAGGCAAATTGTTACAATTAACACAAAACCTCATCACGTTAACCATTTAGTGGTTACTCTCGGAGCCTTCTTTTGTATTTCTTCTCCTACTCGACGAGCGTCTGCAGCTGGCGATACTTGTGAATGGCATTGCGCACAAATTCTGTGGTTCGCCTCACACGCTCCGGCGTAATTTCCTCAGCTATCATACGGCCCACATCCTGTGCCCCGCCAGAGCGTAGATAGTCGGCGGCTTTGCCAGGAATCTCGCAGATGGGCGTCAGCCGGCAAAGAGCATTGGTAATGGCGCCTCCAAAGAGAATGACGCCCACGGCGGATAACACAACGGCTGCAATGCGAAACAGCGTGGACATCAGTATGCTGGGCAGCAATCTGGACACAAATGCAATTAGGGGATTTAAGCCGGGCGTAGGAGCTGTTGCTGCTACGGTTGTGCTCGCATCTGAAACACTTCCGGAGCCAGCTGGGTTCGCCGGCACCAAGAAGCCCTCATAGCCAGACTGCACCATTATGGGACCCGGATAGGGATAGATGCCGGGCGCGCCTGTTATTGGCGCCGGATAGGCGGCTGCAAGCGGTGCCAAACCCGCTGCACCACCATACTGAGTCAAGTACTGCTGAAAGGCCTCGGGGGTTATCAGTCCGCCAGCATAGACGGACATTGGCTCGTTGCTGCTCGCACTGGCCACATTATCACCAGGCTATGAGAAGATTAGTTGAGGCAACTGTATTATTTTATTTCAGTGTTGTTATTTGCACTTACCACTGCAGATTCCTGCGCTTCAGTGGTGCCTGATCCTGTTTGGCTGGTTGTATTGACAGCTGTTAAGACTGGCTCATTTAATGAATTCGAATCGATGTTGGTGTCTGGTAACTTATCCACCTCTTCTAAGCTGTTGACGTTTGTTGCACCCGATGCAGTTTCCAGTGCCGGCTGCGTGCGTGCCTCGTTCAATATGGCGAGCAGGAGCGTTAGACGAAGCAACAAGTTGAATTGACTAAGAAAACTCATATTGAGGCACTTGCTTCACTTCAGTTGCACAGACAACTGATTACGCGACGTGCACTGCCGTCCTGCTTTATAGTCCTCTTATGCCACGGCCATTTGTTTTGCCAGTTGTCCTTGCGTTCTTCGCTGTCCCTTTTGCAATTAATGTCAATTCTTTCCAGGAATTCAATAGCTAATTGTCTTTGGAATTTTCAATAATTTTCCAAAAATACCCATTGTCATTGGCTTACCTGCACAAATAGCCGTAAGCAGGTAGCCAAATAAGTGGCCATGACAATCGTTGGATTACAGTGCTGGTGAAAATATTGTGCATGGCTGTATTATTCTCAGCTTGACTTCTCATTTCGAGCTGCTAATAATTCAAGACACCTTATGGTCGATTTGGGTTGGCCAATAAAGTGGCAAAAGTTGTCTCCACTGCTAATTCTCCTTCAGCTTCGAGCTTTTAAGTGTTCTGCTGTTCGCCCCTGTCAAGTTTTTGGTGCACTCAATTGGAAAGACTTACATCAATCAATAACAAATAAATTATGTAGTCGCTTAATTTTAGAAACAAAATACGAACACGAATTCCTGACCGAGTTTTGGCGGCCGCCCCCAATCAAGCAGCGGCAGCTATTGTTCTACAGCGCCCCCCTCAAGCTCAACTCAGGTGAACACACATTGGTCGAGGCGACGCGCTGGTCGTCCAGGTAACGTTCGCTATGAAAACTAAACGAAAATAGCAAAACAAAACAAACATAAAACAAAGCGCCAAGCACCCACCGATGGCAAGAATATACTGAAAACTCAAACAGACAGGCAGGCGGATACAACGACGGACAGCCCAGTCGAAAAGTTAAAACAACGAGATTACATCATCAGCGCAGCAGCAGCACCAGCAGAACCACAGCCAGCAAGGACCACAACTGTTCAGCTCCGTTGCGACAACAGCAGAGCTCAACACTCTCAGGCACACTGGGGAACTGCATTGACATCGACTCTGTGGCCACAGTGCAACACAAACTGGTGCACAGGATTGTGTGAGTATGCAGCTTGTGGGGCAATTCCCTTACCCGTATCAATAATGGATAAATAAGTAAGGCAAAGTGTTTGCAATTAACATGTCGCCGATAATCTACGTTATGGTATCGGATTGGACATTTGCATACCCTATAAATATGAGTATTTGCCAGACATTTGCCTTTCAAATATTTGCCGAAGCTTTTTATTTTTGTTTAAATTCAATTAGTAAAGTTTATGTAAAATAATCACAATTAGTAATAAATAACAAGCAAACAACCAACTGGAAAATACTTTATTATCGTTTCTCCAACTCAATCCAATTATTTTTCTGCTTTTGCTATTAGGATGAAAACCAAGAAAAAAGTGAACAGATGCCAATGAAAGATATATTTAAATTATGAAAGAAGTTTAACAATTTACATAATGTGTATCATAAAAAATATTATATTTAAGTTGACGTTTTCCTCTTGATATAAATTGTGATTTTTTTTTTTTAATTTGAAAACAAACTTCTTGACTCAACGTAACTTTTAGTTTTTTATAATTCTTAATTAATAGTTGGGTTCGTCCACTTGAAATAATAGTTGTAATTAATTATTTAAAAATAACCGCCAATGTAAATTTGACCTTTATTCGTCGTCCCTATTATAGGCTAGAATAAAAAGTACCTAACAATTTGCGTTAATAAAACATATTAAAATCAATGCATTGATTTTCTGTAGAGCAACTCAGCTCTGGTCCCCATTTTGCTGGCCAATTTTGAGCAGTTTCTTTCAGTCGTAACTAATGAATCAAACCGAACAGATTGTAACCGAATTTGTCTACTGCCTACTTATCAGAGGTGGGAAAATGTCCACACCAGTGTTTTACTATTTGCCACCCAGTCCGCCCTGTCGCAGTATTCTACTTTTGGCTAAAATGCTCGGGCTGGAGTTTGAACTGAAGATCGTCAACATAATGGAGGGTGAGCAACTCAAGCCCGATTTTGTGGCCATGAATCCACAACACTGTGTGCCCACAATCAACGATCAGGGACTGGTGCTATGGGAAAGGTAACTCCGCGATTTTTGGCATTGATTAAAGTTGATTACCCTTTCGATTTGAATATCTTGACAGTCGCGCCATTCTCTCATATTTGGTGGCTGCTTATGGAAAAACAGACGAGCTTTATCCCTCGGATATACGGGTGCGTGCAATGGTGGATCAGCGGCTACACTTCGACCTAGGCACACTGTACATGCGACTAACCGACTACTATGTGAGTAGCTGCTAGACTTCCCAATCAAAGACTTGCTCACATCATGGTCTCTCCTGATGCATTGTAGTATCCCACAATGTTCATTGGTGCCCCACTGGATGAGGGCAAACGAGCCAAGTTATCCGAAGCCGTTGGCTGGCTAAATGCAATTCTGGAGGGTAGAAAATACGCTGCCGCCGAGCATTTTACCATTGCGGATCTGGCACTGCTCGTTACCGTCTCCCAACTGGAAGCCCTTGACTTTGAACTGAAGCCGTACAGGCATGTCAAGCAATGGCTGGAGCGCTGCAAGGAGCACATGGCTCCCTACGACTACGAGGAACTGAATGGCAGCAAGGCTGTAATGTTGGCGGACACGTTCAGGAGCAAGATGAATCAAACAGGTGGCTCCTAATTATACATATCTATACGAGTATATCTAAATATCCATAAACCATATACAAATACTCATGCTTGTGTAAATGTTGTATTTAATAAATTGTATTTGGCGTTTAGCTTTCAATGTTGAGTTAGACAAACTTTTTTAAAGTGTTAAGTTTTAAGTCTATATTTGTATATCGAATTTTATTTGTATCTAAATATTACCTCATATTTAATAAGTTATTATTAAATTATCACCAATTAGTTTATTTTTTTAATAATTATTATTATTATTTTATTTAATTTGGAACTGGTTTTAGTGCACATTAAATAAATAAAATAAAATATTTTTAAATATATGGAGAGCTGTACCACTGTCAACTTGTGTGTTTATATATTTTACTTAAAATTTAATTTTTTTTTTTAGATGAGTAACGATTCTAGTTAGTCAAACACAGCTATTCAATGTGCTATTAAGTCCTAAAATTATATCAATAGGAAAAACTCGCATCGTCACCAATTCGTAGCTTCGCGCCCCGAGCGCTTCTAACAGTCAATCATTGTGAGATGAAATCCACTTAAAAATAGCTTATCAAAGTCAGAGCTTGTTTTACTTAGTGGCGCCACCAACACAAACAAGGGCAAATGATGGAAACTAACGGTTGGCGATGGCGACACCTGCCGCAGTGGGGGCAGCTCCATAAAAACCGCAACTTAAATTTAATAATTCGTGAAACTGTTGAAGTTAACTGGACCCCCTGAAAGGAGGTGGCACATGTCTATTTTTAAAGCACACAAACCGGCGCAGGAGAGACGGAAAGTGGCAGGATAACATCGCGATGCTTAACACCTCGCAGCGCAGTCTCATTTTGGCCGCTGGAGATGGCGGCCGCTTGCTTAACTTTGCTCTGTGCACTGATTTTGGCCAGTGGCTGTCGAGTGGCTGGCAATAGTCAGAAACAGCCACAGCTGTGGCTTGGTAAGTTCGTGGCTGCTGAGTTCGCGAAGAATTTTGAATGCATAATTAATGAGAGTGCAATTTGACTGCGTTTAGACTGCTCGTGCCTGCATGCCAACGAGCGCAATGCGACACAATGGGGCAGCCTGAGCATAAATGCCAGCCATGTGCTGGGCGCCAAAAACAACTGCCTGATGATCTTCATTGGCGGCATGGCCGACGAGCTTGTGGCCTTTCAGCCGCAGCAGCTGCAACTACGCCCCGGGTGAGTAGCAACGCTTCCGGCCATGGCAAGCCAGCCGTACAATTACAGACAGCCACCCGCTGCCAGCCGAATCCAAATCCGAATCGATCCGAGATCTGGATCAGTTGGCGGCTGGCAGCTGCGCGACAGCCATCAAAAGTGCAGCAGCGGCCATCGAGGAAATTACGAATGCAATGTAATTAAAATACCTTGTGAAGGCCAATATGGCCGTTCATGTGGGGGGTCCGTGAAGCCGTGCCCAGCACGCCTGGTTATTTATATAAATATATGAATGGTATTTGCAACAGCAAATTTGTGTCAATTTGCGTGCAAAGCTGCCAGCAATTTTCGCAGCATTAAAATAATGTGCAACAACAACAACACCAAAAAAAAACTGCAATTTCAAAATCGATTTGTCAATAAAATTGGTGAGCAGCTACGCCACAGATTTCAGTGGAACCTGGGCAGAGCGTTGGGCACAACGTTGGCCGTTGCCGTGGTGACAAGTTCTTTGCTGTTTAAAAAAGTAAAAAATCTTAGGTGATAAAACGCTTGCAAGTCGCGTGTGAAATTATATTGCTCAAAATGTCGATGGATCCTTCGGTTTCGCTGGAAGATCTGGAACGCGTGAGTGAAAACTTGGCTAAAGCCATGCATTTTAGTTAAGCCCCTCTGTCTGCCCGTCCAGCGGCGTCGTCGTGCCAGTGCAGCGCGCAAAGGCTCCACCATACAGCAATCACACTCGACCACCGATTCGGAGGCAATGGCCGTCATCAATGAGATTTTCAATCCCACACTAAAGCTGCCGGAGAGCACGGGTCATTATACGTTGCCGGAACAGCTAAGCGCCGATGATCAGGTGGCGCCACAAGATCTGGACATTGCCAAGCTGGCGGAGTTGAAGGAAGTAAGTGTTTGAGTTGAGGACTGCCACAAATGCTGTTGATTGTGGCTGCTTTACAAAAAGGTGTTCACGCTCTTCGACACGGACTGTGATGGACTAATATCGAGAGATGACCTGCGGTTCACCTATACGGCACTGGGCTATGAGCCCAACGATCAGTTGCTGGAGCAAATGATGCAGGAGGCCCAAGAACCTTTGAACTATGATGCCTTTGTACAGTTGATGTGCCGTCGCACCCAAGAGCTGGATCCAGAGGAAGTGCTGCTTGAAGCCTGGAGCAAGTGGGATGATCATGGCACGGGAATGATCGATGAAAGAAAGTGGGTGCAGTGTACAAAGTATATTCTCAGTCGGCCTTAATAGTAATCGCTCTTCAACACAATAGAATTTACGAGGAATTGACCAACTATGGCGACAAAATGAGCATTAGCGAGGCAAAGGAAGCGCTCAGTCATGCCCCAATGGCAAAGCCCAAAACATTGGAGGAACCGCCCATGATTGATTACCCAGCATTCTGTCGCATGTTGGGTGGAATGCGTAAACGCAAAAACTGATAACATCAGAAAGTGCAAGTTCAATTTGAATAGAAAACAAAAGCAACAAAAAAGCAAAGCAAAACAATTAACTTAAATAGCAAAGTCACAAACATATAAAATTTGTCAACTTTCTATAGCATAGTTTTTTTTTATTGCCTCGAGCCTAGTTGAACCAATTTAAATTTCTCTTCGATACTTTTTCGATTCGATTTATATTATACATTACTTTAATACACTTTTCGTTAATATTTAATGTGCTATTCATTTTTCTGAAACGATTTAAACATCCGAATTCCTAACAATGCGTATATTCTTGCTTTCGATCCTGTAGAAAACCATTCAGAATAATCATTAGTTTTGGTTTTAAAACACTTTCCTAGTTTGCATCCGCACAAGTTGCATTGTCTCGCCTTGGGTACTCAATAAAACACTTTTTGGATTTTTTGATTTGAATATCAATTAATTTAACGATTTATTTAATTTTATATAATTATTTGTGTTTATACTTATTATTATGACCATCTCTGTCGGCATCTAGCGTGAGATTTGTGTGCTAACCTTAACGCCAACGTTTGTTATACTTTTTATCAAAATAAATGATGAAGAACCAAACCAAATCGGAATGCAACATTTTATTTAATGGCAGCTCGCTGGCCATTCGGTTATTTATAGGCTGCCCAACGAGCCGGCCAAGCGGCTAGCCTCAAAAAGTATCGGCCAATAAATTTTTGACATCATTACGCTTTGGTCATACTATTGCCATATGATTACCACTAAGATGCATTTTTTTCATTTAAAAAAAAATTGTTTTTTTTGGTATTTTGTGACAGCTGCTTGGATGCCGTGGAGGTGTTTCCGTATCTGCGGGAGCCCGTCATCGAGAACTCAACGCTGCCGGCGTACACTTGGTGCCAGCAC
The DNA here is from genome assembly GCA_035041595.1 of Drosophila basisetae. NCBI lineage: Eukaryota > Metazoa > Arthropoda > Insecta > Diptera > Drosophilidae > Drosophila > Drosophila basisetae. The sequence goes on along the minus strand of JAWNLB010000147.1, from coordinate 959,902 downwards.
AGCGCTCGAAATGCCACGCCTATTTATAGCGCTGGGAGGCTGCTGGGATTGCGGCTAAGGTTTCAGCAGCCACCCACAAAGTTGGCCAGCTGGCCTTTAAATCTGACGGCGGCCTATCGATTCCTGAAGCAAGGTGAGCAAATGTGAAACCCACAAATATTGAAAATTCAATTCATTTTTTTGCTCTCCATGCAGAGAATTTCAAGACAAATGGCCGCCTGGTGCCGAACAGCTTTTGCGACTTTTACTTCTTTGCCAGCACCGGACATGATGGGAATTTGGGACAGGGTTACTTTCACTCACCACGCTTTCCGGCCCACTATCCGGCACACATTAAGTGCGCCTACAAGTTCATCGGGCGTCCCGATAGCCGTGTGGAGCTGCTATTTGAGGAGCTCCAGCTGCCGCCAGTGGCCACCGGTGGCTGTCAACTAGATGCACTGACCATTTTCGATGCTGAGTCGGCGCATATGAATGCCGTGATTGATGTCCTATGTAGTCCGCGTCCCACGCGTCGCATTCTGAGTAGCGGGCCAGATCTGCTACTGGAGTTTAATGCCAGCTCCAATCGCACGGCCAAAGGATTTCGCGGCAAATACAAGTTTGTGCCTAATGAGCAATCGTCCCTAGTGGCGCCAGTTTTGGAGGCAGCCAGCATAGCCAGCATATCCGTGAAACAGCCTCCCGTCAGGGCGAACAGTTTACAGGAGGAGGCAAAGGATGTTCGGCCGGGACGTACAAATCGTAAGTTGGCGCCCAATAAATTAGTTATAGATTCTGACTCATACCCAAGGATTCAATCGAATTATGCTAATCGGCACCAAATGGCGGCAAACTTCTTCTACTATGGCGTCGCAATTGCCGCCATCGCTGCCTGGCAGCTTCCATCTGCGACTGCCGGAAAACAACGTCCCCACACAAGAAGCGGATGTGGCCAATTGACTTGGTCTGTGGGTGGTTTGGGGATTTGAGAGTGGTTCAGTTTATTTAACTATCAATGCTTAGTCTGCTTTGAGTTGTCGCCTAGTTCAAATGATGTGCTCTGCGTTGTTACTTGTGCTCTATTTGAAAGCCGCCCTTTGGCCAACGTTGATATCCCTATCCTGTGCAGGACTTTCCACTGGCAGTGCGTATTTTTTATTTGTGTTATTTAACTTAACCTTTGGCCAACTTTTTATTGAATTAGTTTTAGTGTACTCTTAAACAATTTAAGAATCTGTAATCAAAAAAAGAGCTTAATCAACATCCACAAAATGGCAGCAACTCCACTCCAAAGAACAAACTTCAAGAGCCGGTGAAGAATGTGATATCTGTGATAATAAAAATAGTTTAAGAAGTGGTTAAGTGTCGTGTTTAAAGGACAACGAAATATTAATAGAAGTTATTGCAAAAACTTTAAAAAGTTTTAAATAATAGATTTAATAAATATATTTGCTAGTTCAATGAATTCTCACTTAAATCCAGTGAGTTTATAGTTATTTAAGATTTGAATGGTACGCAGATGTTGATTTTAATTTATAAAATCGTAAATTCCTCAGTGAAAGATATTTTGGAATTGAAAATACAAAATAATTTTGTGTTTCTTTTATAAAAAAGAAAAGATTTTGATCAAATAAAAAGTACGATGCGAGTATCACAACAATAGTAGGTTGTAGCGAAATGAGAAATTTGTTGTCAATTTGAATTCAGGAAATTGAAGGAGCCCATACCTTGCCATTATTTTCCTACCCCGCTTAAAGTTCTCCTCAGTGTTAACTTCCTTGCCGAGATAAATACGCAAGCCTCCAAGGGAGCGATATAAGTAATCGCTCCAGTCGACACTACCCATATCGAATTCGAAGAGTTGTTGATCCTGTGGCGACAAGCTCTTCCACAGCTTGTCCGTGTTGTGCGTCGCAAAGTGAAAGGATTGGGTAACAAACGGCCTTACGATATTAATATTTTCATGTATTTTCTGATAGGTCTCAATCATACGTGGCTTCTGACCTCGCAGGCGCAACAATATGTCGATAAGGTACCCGGGTACAATGTGAACGAAAAATGTGATCAGGTTGAAAATCCATGATGTGGAGACGATATACACACATGGCAGCCACATCATTTTTGACAGTGGATATGTATCGACCAATTTTAGTGAACATTCAATGAAATCTCCCCAGGTAAATTTGTTCTTATCGTTGAGCACATAGTTGTAAATCACTGGCAACTGCGGCGACGCTCCCGAACTTGTGGCAATCGCATTTTTATTGCGTGTGGCATGATCTCTGGCTGTACGGCCAGCGGTGGCCAGCATAATGTTGACACAATAGTCAACTGGCACAACATGGGCGAGCGCCAACCTATCAATGAAAAGAACTCGCACAACTCCAAGTGCGCAACCGACTATTAGCCCCATGGGACCATAGAGATTGTCAACCCAGCCCGGGACGGGGTCCTTGTAGCTGCCAACAACTGAAATTTTGCTAAGACTGAGAACATCTTCTTACTGATCTTAATAATTCGGGGAACTTACTGATACCCGGCCGAAAGATGCATACGGGCAAGTCTCCGGCCTCCGTCTGCACCACATCCTCAGCCAGCGCCTTTGTGAAGGTATATGTATTGGGATATTTGCCAATCAGCGCCGGTTTCATGTTGTCGATCAGCTCGTCGCTCAGCTGCTCCCTCAGCGCCAGAATCGTTTCGGCGGTGCAGGTCAAGTTCTCCGGATAGAAGCGCTCGTTGATATGCTCAATGACACAATTTGAGTATGCCGTAGACACATGAACAAATGCCTCCAATCGAGGCATCTGCTTGGCTAGTTGCAGCATTAAGCGAGTGGAGCGCGTATTGATATCCACTGCCAAGTGCAGGGGCTCTACGAAGCGTACACTTGCCGCACTGTGCACAACCACCTGCACCTCATCTATCAGCAGCTGCATATCCGCCTGACTGATGCCAAGATTTGCTTCCAGACAGTCGCCGTTTATCGGCGATATGCGATTAAAGCAACTAGCATCGGATTGGAGCAGCAAACTAAATATCTTGTTGTGTACTTATGGCAATTAGCTTCATTGCGAGACTCCCAAATAACTTGCGGTTTACTTACGGCATGGTTCTTCCAGTCAGCAATCCGTTGCTGCCCATCTTTGCCACGCTTACATCTAATTAAGACATAGATGCGTTTCACAGTTGTTGAGCGCAACAGTTTCTCAATGACCACTAAAATTCACAAAATATTGTACTTATTGTACAAAACAGTTTCACAACTAGCATATATAAAATTCAATTGACTTTAAACTATACCAGCACTTAACAAATATTCATAACGAATTCTCCTGCGATTCTTTTTTAGAATTTAAAAATGTATAAAGCCTCTCGTTTTAAATCTTTATAAAGTTAAGACTACTTTGTCGCAAGTCACGCTGCCATTAAAACTGGTTAGAGATTAAAGCATATAATTAGCTTATTGTTGAACAAAGAAGATAGTAATCAACTTGATAATTATTGTGCTTACTTGAAGTAAGATCTCAAATTTAAATCTATTTTTATATTTATTTATTTTAAAGTATGTAACGGGCAGATGAAAACATTTCTGATCTAATGAAATACATTTTTTCTTGTTCATCATCAATAGCCGAGCCGATTGAGCCGTGTCAGTCTATATAAATAATATATTATTGATCAGCAGAAAAAAAAGGCACCCAGGTCTAATAGAAATCTACACGTTCTTTGTAAAACCGTATTTGCATATATTGCATTTAACAAATTACACATGCAAGAATATATGTAAAAATGTTGCTTGCAGTTGTTGATTTAAATTTGTGGTTTGAAAAGTTCATTTGTTTTTTTAATTTGACCCTACACGACATGCGGCGGACAGAAAAAAAGTAGTGCATTTGCATTATAAACTGCATTTGAGTGCGCTTAGAAACAGTGTCGTAATGGATTCAATGTATTTAACACTTGAGTGCAGAGTATCTCCAAGTCAAGCAATTTTCAATAAACCATTCTTATAAACCAAAGCAGTTGATCTACTTTTTTATGTCAAGGTTTCTTTTATTTTTTATAGAGCCCAAAGTTGAATGTATTTCAAACTGCATTTCAGGGTAGCACAGAAATATAGTAGAAATGTATTATTATTACTGTGACACATTTAGCAAATATTGCTGACAATTTTTTTCCTGATTACAGATGCATTGGCAGCAACGTAGATTTTTTACGTATTTATACTTTTGTCAACACATCGAGAAAAATATTATTTTTTATTGTATATTTTTAAATAAACCTTTCCAAGCTACCGATCAAATAATTCTTGCGGATGAAATATATTTTCTATAGTTGTGGAAAAACTAAATTAGTTAATTCGGATTGTAGAACATTGGCTTAATTAAGCATTCCGCTTTTTAAGATCCAAATGACATGCTTTTTTTTTGCAAGATATATGTACAGAGTAGAAAAATATTTTATACTCTTAAAAACTAATATTAAGAGTAAAACTCTTATGTTAATTTGTTGAAATATTTATCCGATTGAGGAATATTTTTGATGGTGTAATTACGTATGCCACTTGTGGAAAGCAATTATAAGATCAGAGCGGAAAATATTTCCAGAGTAATTTCAAGTAAACTGACATTATTTTCATAAATAGAATTAATTATCTTTTTTGAAAATGGAATATTTACTGATTGTCAAAATATTTTCGTATATTTAATTTAGTTTGCGATCTTGAATCACTGAAGCGATGTGTTTAAATGTGAATAATTTGGGTTATTTGCCATTTTCAAAGGTGTTGCATTTCAATCCATTTACCGCATCTGACAACTCTTGTAAATTCACTCGAATTTTATTATACCTTTTCCAAGGAAACCGCTGCCGCCTGTTATAAAAATTGTCTTGTCTTTGTAAAATGTTTGTATTTCAGATTCCGCAACGCTTCCAACACCCATTTTTTTTGTTTAACACCACAAGCTACAAATCCAACACTCCGATGCAAATAGTATTATACAGAAAGTATATAACTCGGCTGCGGCTGTCGATTGAATGAGAGCTGCAAAGAACTTGCTGACTTTATTTATTCGAGGCGCAATTGTTCAGTATCAAGCGTTTAACCAATCACTCGTATTCGAACTGTGTGATATAAAAGAAAGAACCACGAGTTTCACATAACGATCGTTACTATCGTCACTTGCACTTACTCTCTTCCCAAATCCGAAAACTTGACACTTTGGGCTAAATAAAACTAAAAAAAAAAAAGATATTCATTTTACATATTTGATTGAAAAGGGCATGGTTTTAGACGGCAACTCACGACGGATTGTCTTGCATCTGCATCTGCAATTAAATCTTGTTAGAAGATATTCTTAGATCTACAACTCTAATTTGTTATATATTATTTTCATAGAATTAGATACAATGTACACTATTATTCAAATGAATTCACCTGATTGATAACCATTGTTGCACATTGAGCCCCAACTGCGAGTAGGAAATGCAATGTGATTGGTATATAGTATAAGCAAATTGAAATGGTGGCTTCATGTATATTTTGCGTATATTGCAGGGCTGAATCCACGTAGATACGGACATAATTAATTGTCCCAACTGTGTGCTGCTGACAACGAAAAAGGTGATTTCATCCTCATGATAGACAGACTTAAATAAAAGCAATAATATAATTTAAAAAATATTGCTGCAATACATTGCATTTAATAATTATTAGCGTTCAACAAAAATGTACATTCTTATTTATAAGTTGGAAGAGAATCGCTGCAGGCAGGTTATCAAAAACATTGAACCACTAATCATATATAATTTTGGCTACGATTTCAATATCAAGGCATAGAGTGGATAAGGCTGCAAAGTCTTGGCCCGTATTGATGTTTCCAGCCATTTTACACTGAGATGACGACAGCTGCGATGGTAGAGGGGCCTGCAAAATACAGTTTACATTCATTATATTATACTACCAAAAGTAATTGCCAAGTATTTTCTAAGCACCTCAGCTGCGTTAAATCCACACTTCTGGTAACATCATGAAATACCAAGGAAGCCTTTTGTGTATTCATTGTCAATGTGCCACCATGACGCACAAACTCATCCATGTATTTGCTCTGGGCTGCATCAACAGAAAAGTTTGCCACAAGACCACCAAACAATTTACTACTCTCGCTTTTAAGTAGCTCCAGAGATTTGCTGGAATCGGATGTGGGCTCATTTTTTACTTCCGTTTTTATCGCTTTGGGCTTGAAGAAATCTTTCAGATTTACTTGGGATGCGGACGACGATGTCTCTAGCTTAGACATTTTTCGTCCGCTACGCAATTTTGAAGGCGCTGCTTCTTCATCATCAGTGTCATTTTTGGATCTCTTTGCCTTTTTGCTGCTGCTTGTTAGTGATGCTTTAATTGTTTTGCTCTTTGTCGGCGTCTTCTCTTCCTTAAGTTTCTTTTCCAAAGCATCATTACTATCCGGCTCACTGTTAGCCAATAGCAGATCCACATTCACGTTTTGCTTGGAGGCGGCATAAAGTTGTTCCAGGTGCTCCAAATCATTTGCTTGCATTGCACTTTTATCGCTACGCAGTCGGGTGATGCGTGGAAAGCGTATGGAGATGCCAGCTGCTGTGTGTGCCTCGGATTGCGTGAATTCGGCGCCCGTGATCTCCCACACGGGCATTTTCTCTGGCACCTTGGCCAGTACATCGGGTACGAGTGCTTTCTTGCAAAGTAACCAGCTGGGAATCTTGTTGGCATCGGCGCGATCTGTAAGCTTCATCAGTGTTTCGTGTACATCATCGTTGGTGACATCATCGAGGCCAGAGTGCACCTTGGTAACCGTCTTCCAGAGATGATCGCGTGCATCAAAGCAGCCCATCAGAAAAATACTGAGCACACCGCCCTTTTTCCCAGAGCCATACCACGCACCCAACACAACCAGATCCGCCGTGTCGGCCATTTTGCCACCAAAAAGATAATCTTTTTTCACTTTAAGCCAATTGCGTTTCCCTGGCTGATAGGTGCCAGCGGGATTCTTAAGTACAACACCCTCCAGATTGGCTTGCAGCACCTTGGCCGTCATCAGGGCCAACTCCTTCTTGGTCTTTAGAAACTCCGATTCGGACAACTGTACATGAGATTTGATTGGCTCAATGTTTTTCTCCAGAATCTCGCGACGCTTTCGAAATTCACTAAAATTATAAGCATTAGCATAGAAGTATTTGTATTAAAGTGGTTTCCTACTCACACCTGTGTCAGATCATCGCCATCGTAGAGCAAGCAGTCGAAGACAAAGAGACACACCGAGGCATTCTCAAATGTGTGCTTCTTGTGCGCGCCAAGCGTGCCAAAGGGAAGCAAGCTTCCTGTCTCGGTGTCCACCAGAATGATTTCTGAGTCGAGTATCATATCGTCGGCACCGGGAAAGGCGCGCGGTATATAATCCTTGAGATCTTTGATTTTGTGATCCATCACAGGTTTGAGATTGCGACTGAAGAACTTGAATTCATCGCCCTGCTTGTGTATTTGCACTCTTTCTCCATCGTATTTAATTTCGCTGTACAATCCGCCGGGATTCTTCTTGAACGCCTCCTCCACAGACTTGCAGGCATTGGCCAGCATGGGTGAAACAGGCGTCATTACTTGAATACCACTAGATGCCACCTTCGTCTTCTTACCTCCGGCTGCCTTTGCAGGATTTTTGGCAGCCGTGGATGTATCCTGGCTGCCAGCAAAGTTCTGCACAATGGCCGTTAGATCGCGAGAGGATTGATACGCTGGATAGGCCTGCGGCCCAAATGCGTCCAGTATGTGCCTGGCTCGTGCATTAATGCGCAGATCCTGTTTAATGAGCCGGATGAACGTGCGCAAGTCCAGATCTGTTGCCTGCTTACACAACGCGTGCAGCACCTCCGTTTGCTCATCTTCCTTGGTACGCTGCTCCAGCTGACAGAGAAGTGTTTCCACTTCATGCAAGTAGAGCTTGCTTTGTGTCTGCGGCTTCAGTTTGCTCGAGCCGGCAAAGTGTTTGCGTAGCGTCTCCGAAATATCACCATCTGCAGGAGCAAAGTACGTGTTAAGAGTGGCTCCAATGTGGAAATTTTTATGCAGCTTACCCTGCTCCAGGTCCAGATTCATTTGCTGTTGATCAACGTGCAGAATGCGAGCAAATAACTTTAGCAGCGCTTTGTTTTGTAAATTGTAGACGCGTTGCGTAGCGCCCGGTATAAGGAACTGCACCCATTGCAGAGTGTCGCCCTGGAAGCCCGAGCCGCTGCTACCCTTCTTGAAGAAGTGTTCCAGTTTCTCAACTTTTCGCAAATAACTCGACTCTCCCGCAATTTCATCGCAAATGTGGCGAAATGTGTCTAGTTTGTTGTCCTCATTCTGCGCCTGTTTGCTGCCCATGGTTCTGCTCCAGTTGCCAGCTAAGCGCCACAAACGACGCTTGTTCAATTTAAGCATAAATTATTTCAAACAATGATGAAACCCTTCTTCTTCTCCCTTGCAGAGCACTGCCGGCAAACGTATAATTCTCGCGTCAACAAGTCCGGCACCTTCGAGTCCAATCAGCTGTTGGGCTCATCTATCGGCACAGCGATAAATAAGAATATCGACTCTGCAGTTGTTGTGCAATGCCGTTACGAATTTGAATCTGAGAAACCGGAACGCATACAAATTAAATTTCACGACTTTAATATACCAACGGATCGGGAGAACTCCAGTAGCTGTCTGGATGAGGATGCACTGCATGTCCTTGGAGAGGTGCGCGGAAAGTACCAGACTCAAGAACTGTTGTGCGGCGCCTTTTTGCCCAAGCCGCTTATGTCCAGCGGCCAAAAGCTTCATCTGCAGTTTGTGGGCAAATATCCGCCGAAAATGACCAACAAAGTGCAGTATTACGGATTTCGTGCCGAGTATCGGTTTCTCACAAGTGAGTCGAGTATAATAATAACACTATTTGAAGAACATTAAAAGCGACAATTTCTGATTTAGATTTTGGCATAACGTCGGGAGTACAACAGGGAAATGAGTGCAACTTTGCCTACAACAGCAGCGAACGGATTACGGGTCTATTTCACTCACCGAATTTCCCCGGCTACTATCCCGAGGATGTTGTCTGCAATTATTACTTCTACGGAGTCGATGAGCGGATTGTCCTGCGCTTCACGTACTTTGATGTCGAAGGCATTAGCACGTAGGTTCAGTAACAATCTATCCCGAAGTGAAATACTTTATCTGATTGTTTTCAGATGTGAGCACCAAACTGCCAGCGATTATGTGGAATTCTCCAATTTCATGACCACAGATCGCAAGTTCACCAGACACTGTGGCAAATTACCCGACTTTGAAGTCCGTTCCGATGGACGTTTCTTTCGCGTATCCTTTCATTCCAATGATCGGTTTGTAGCCAATGGCTTCCGCGCTCTGTATACATTTGAATCTTTGATTGGGAAAAGTTCCCTGGACATCTCGGATAGCACTGGCTCTATGCAAAGTTATGTCTCCAGTGGAATGCATCAATTACTTAGTAGTCTTAGCGTAATAATACCTATTGTAATCTCAATTTATACTATTTAAAAATATAAATTGAATTAATATTATTAAAAATCATGCTTTAAGTTTTATTTGAAACATATATATATATATATATATATATATATTAAATTAATCATTTCTGAGAATATAGTTATTTTTAAATATCGATATTTGCCGAAAGACCACAAATAATTAAGAATGTTAGCAATTTTTTTTAAATTCGCGTTAAATAAAGTATATACGTTTAGTATATTTTTTTAATTTAGCATTTTTCAGAATATCGTTATTTGTAAATATCGATATATATATCGGCACACGAAACAATTAAGTGTAACAGCACTGTAGATTATATTCGCATTCATCAACACTGTTTTCAATCACTGCCGCGCAAGTTTCCACTTGTTCGCTTTGTCGTCTGCTCCGACATTCGTTCATCATTCGCCGACAGCTTCGCGAGGTGTTTATTGCCCGCGCCGCGTTGAATACTCAGTGCTCAGTTTTGTCTGTTGGGCATCCTTAAGGGTGGTGGGCTCGTCACTGTCGTGTCGTGTGTTCGTACTCTGAAAGCAATTCAAAGCGGACAAAAAGCATAACAGAAAGTATTAATACCTAGTAATAAGTGTCAAACAATAAGCAAGCTGCAAAAGCATAGCACACCAATAGTTAACACATCAAAAAGCAATTCTACGAACATAAGCTCAAAATGTTCTCACGACCCAGGTAAGGTTTCAATTCAGCTGGCAAACGTTGTCCTTGCCAAATAAATTTTTGCATACTTGCAAATATTTTTGTGTATTATGCAATTTCCGACCGACTGTTCCACATCCATATCCCAGCTGTTGTTCGTCAGTGCGTCTTATTCGCCGCAGACGAGTGTGCGCCAAGGCAGGCGAATCTCCTCTCCCTCTCCCTCAGCCTTGCTCGTTGCAAGAACTGCGCAGCTTTCGTTTTCATTGGCACTAACTATGCCAACCAAATACACACACACACGCACACACACACTCAAAGTTTTGCTCACGTTTTGGCATTGACCTAACTTTTCGGTTTTTCGCTTGTCTCCCAGTTTCTGCTGCAACAGCTGCTCAGCTGCAAAAACAAGTAAAAAAAAAAAAACAAAAGACGACTTTTTCTCATCCCCTTTTGAATGTTTTTCCTCATTGCGTAAGAATTGACAACTCATGTGCGCAAAAAGAAAAAATTATATTGTACTAGAACTAAATTTCATAATAATAGCTGCAATTACACACACAAAACAAATCAGCTGAACGAAAATCAATAAACAAACACACATAATACGCTTGTGTGTATGTATGTATGTATGTGTGTCTGCCTCCAAAATGTATACACCTAATTTGTTGTATGACTAAAGAAGACACCTTCACCTTCACGTTCATGGACATGGACATACTGTCTATTATATTATGCAAAAATATATACACATATATAAATTATATATATGTACATATATATTTTTTCTACTTATGCCAAATTCTAAATTTGTATACATTTCAGACAATACATACACAAATATTTGCGATATTATTATTTTTTTTTTAATTTTGTAATTTGTGCTTTTTTCCCTGCTTTCGTTGCCAAGTTCAAACAATTTGTGTTGCTGCGCAGCTTCATGAGCTATCTCGCTCACTCTGCTGCTCTCTTTTATTTTTTATCTTTGGCATTCACATGCCAAGTTGTAGATATCATGGCGAAACACATTTGAGTCCATTGACTCCTTTTTGGATATGCCACCAAGCTAAAATGTTCTTACTTTTGGACTTATATATTTACATGCCTACAAATGTATCTGTGTGTATGTCTGCTTCTATGTAATTATTTGGCGAAGTCAGCGTTCTGCGTTAGCGTTTCATTATTTATACACACACACATACATGCAGCAAGTTTACACCGCGATATTATCGCGTGATGTGCGTCGTAATATTATGTCATAATATTTATATTCCTATTGCTTGAATTCATTTCAGTTCGTTGTGATAATAACTAAAAGGTTTCTATAACATCTACTACTTTGTGGGAAAATTGTAATTTTAATTGCACATTTGAATTAGCTTAGCATTTGTGTATTCATTTTGTTATTCGTACGATCTGCTTAAAATTGGTCTAAATTGGAGCAGGAAACTTTGAAACTTACTGGGAAAAAACGAATACGTGACTTTTTAATAAAAAAAAAACGCCACTTGTGAATTTTAGGAAAATGCTCCCGATATTGGCATGGGAATAACGCAATCTAAAATATTGAGCATTAGTTGTTTATCTATAAGCATTGGCAAATTGCGAAAATGTTTATGACAAGCATTTACAGTCGTGTGCGTGATTAGATATAACAAGTCTAAATGCACACACATACTTACATAAATTATAAATCCTTATATATATACAGTTGTGAAAAAAATAACTGCACTACTACGAAATTTTCTCCTTCAAACCTTACAAATTTTGATTTTTAATATATTGCTTAGTATTAAAGTGCTGCTCCTGAGTTCTTTTCGATATATACACATATATACATATTTTTTCCATATTCAGGGAAAGTGCCGAAAGTAATGAAGAAAATAATAGCACACCTTACTCAGTTTATAGAAATCGCTTATTTATATCTAGTTTTCATAATTATAAATGCACTTTTGACAAATATTCCAATTATTTGCGTCAGTTACCATTAAATTTAATTTAAACCGATGAATAAAATGTTTTTTTAATCTCTCACTTCCTTTTAAAAGTCTTCTTCCAATTCGAAAAACGAAAAACGAATGCGAAACATTTGAAAACATTTCTTGTGAGAGTGGTACGATTACTTTTTCTCTCTACTGTATATGTAAGTAAGTGTATTATGATGGATATGCGAAATTGCTCAACACTCGGCACTCATGTGAGCCCCGCATCTGGCATTAGCTGTACAAATATCAACAAAATGACGCCTGATGATAATGATACGTTGCTCATACTTTACCTTTACCCTTACCCTTTACCTTACACTCTACCGATAATTAGCAATCAGGAATGTTTGTCTACGGCGACGACGTATGTGGGACAGGTGGATAGTTGGATACCACGTCATAAGCTCGTGGGGGATCCATAGAATCATCAATTATGTGTTTTTCCAGCTGTGAAAGCAGAGCTAACATAATATAATCCCAATGCTTCTGCCATCAATAGACCAAAATTATGGTCACAATGGAGAGGAACACTAAATTGGCCAAAATCGCATAATAACACTTGCAAAAACCACCTGTTGTCGTCATGCTGGCTTTTGGAATCTTATCGCGCCTCCAATGCGGCTTAGTTTAGCGTCAATGTGATAAACAGCAATCGAGATTGCGCTAGTGGCTGACTTACAAATTACCTGTATGCCAACAATATCGACTACAATTTCACTTAGTTGTAATTAAAGCTTATGTTTTTATTTAACGTTTGTTTGCAACATTTTATTTAGCTGTAATCAAAACGTAGTACCAATTTATCGTAGTAAGCTCCAGTCAAAGCTTTTGCTTTTAAAATGCGAATTTCAATATTTCCCTTCAGTTCGTTTCAATATCCTAGGTATTATACAGGGTATACAAAACCTATATATCATATACCAAAGTTGTTATCTTAACAAATTTGTATCAAATGTTGTGTGTCTTACATGCCAAACGAGTTTTGGCACTTTAAAGTTTATCAAAAAAAAACAAAATAAAAAAATATAAATAAAATTAAGGAAAACATAAACAGCTGACTTTGACCTTGTACTTGGACTTGGGCTGTTTTGAATGCCAATGAGTATCGCTGGCAGCAACAATTGTCCCAATTAATGTATATTTAAGTCACTTTTATTTTATTTTATTACTTTTTGTTGCAGCTTGTGCGGAAATCTCGGCAAATTGTGCCGCAGCGGCACTGCAGCAGTAACAGCGACACCAACAACAGCAGCAGCAGCAGCAACAACATTGCCGTCATCATCGGCGCTGGCGCTGTACGATGCCCGTGGTTATCATGAGGTTGTCGGCGACATCATCTGCCCCTCGCAGGTGCGCGGCATTGATCACATTCGCGATCCGCGCTTGAATAAGGTAAGTGCGCTTGCAAATTGCGACTCAGCTGGGGCTGGGCTGTATTCGTATTTGTAAAACGATGAGACACACACTGATTGCTTCCATTGCGCAGGGTTTGGCCTTTACGCTGGAGGAGCGACAGGTGCTGGGTATTCATGGGCTGCAGCCGGCGCGTTTCAAGACGCAGGAGGAACAGCTGCAGTTGTGCAAGATTGCCGTCAATCGGTATACGGAACCATTGAATAAGTATCTGTACCTGAGCGATCTACACGATCGCAATGAGCGTCTCTTCTTTCGTTTCCTGTCCGAGAACATTGAGGATCTGATGCCGATTGTGTACACGCCCACAGTGGGTTTGGCATGCCAGCGCTTCGGCCTGATCTACAGACGTCCGCACGGCCTCTTTGTCACATTCAATGATCGCGGTCACATCTTCGATGTGATGAAGAATTGGCCGGAGCCAAATGTCCGTGCCATTTGTGTAACGGACGGTGAGCGCATCCTGGGCCTGGGTGATCTTGGCGCCTGCGGTATGGGCATCCCAGTGGGCAAACTGGCGCTGTACACGGCTCTGGCGGGCATCAAGCCGCATCAGTGTCTGCCCATTGTTGTGGATGTGGGCACCAATAACATCGATCTGCTGGAGGATCCGCTGTACGTTGGCCTACGACAGAAGCGCGTCGTCGGACGTGAATATGATGACTTCATTGATGAGTTCATGGAGGCGGTCGTCAAGCGCTATGGCCAGAACACTCTTATCCAGTTTGAGGACTTTGGCAACCACAATGCATTTAGATTCTTAGACAAGTACCGCAACACATACTGCACCTTTAACGATGATATTCAGGGCACAGCTTCTGTGGCCGTGGCCGGTTTGTATGCCTCCAAGCGTATCACGGGCAAGTCCTTCAAGGATTACACCTTCCTATTCGCTGGCGCCGGCGAGGCAGCCATTGGCATTGCCGATCTTGTGGTCAAGGGCATGGTCGCCGAAGGCGTGCCCATCGAAGAGGCATACAGCAGAATTTATATGGTGGACATCGATGGTCTGTTAACCAAATCGCGCAAGGTGGGCAACTTAGATGGCCACAAGATCAACTATGCAAAAGACGTGGAACCCATGTCCGATCTCGAGCAAATTGTGACGGCAATTAAACCAAGTGTGAGTGTTGTAGCTATATGAAATGCACCATTTCTGAGTCCTCCTTTTAAATACATCCCATTGAATAGGTTTTAATTGGCGCTTCGGCTTGTGCCGGTCTCTTCACGCCAAAGATTCTGCGCACCATGGCGGACAACAATGAGAGGCCCATCATATTTGCTCTCTCAAATCCAACCAGCAAGGCGGAATGCACAGCTGAGGAGGCCTACAAAAATACGGATGTGAGTTGTTGCCTCACAGTTATTGTACTGGGTAATAAGTTGTGTTTGTTTTATTTTTAGGCACGTGTCATCTTCTCATCGGGCTCGCCCTTCCCACCGGTTACCTTCGGCGACAAAACTTACTATCCCGGCCAGGGTAACAATGCCTACATCTTTCCTGGCGTGGGTCTGGGCGTCATTTGCACGGGCACCCACCACATACCCGATGATATGTTCCTGATTGCCGCCCAGGAGCTGGCCAACTTTGTGGAGCCCAGTGACATTGAGCGTGGCTCGTTGTATCCGCCTCTGGCGAGCATTCGTGATGTCTCCATGAATATTGCAATTGGGGTGACCAAGTGTGCTTATGACAACGGTACGCTTTCCATGTTGTTCATGTGATCGGATGCATACGCTAATGAATGTTTGATCTGTTTAGGTTTGGCATCGACATACCCAGAGCCGCAGGACAAGCGCAAGTGGCTGGAGGATCAATTGTACAACTTTAACTATGAGTGCTCGATGCCGGTGACCTGGACCTGGCCACGCATGCCCTACATCAAGACTCGTGAATTAGTGCCCACCAAACTCTATGGAAAAAAAAGTGATTAACATTTGTTCTTTTTCTTTCTATTTTCTACTTTAGGCGCAGAGAGTCCGCTAATTGCCGCTATTAAATAAGAAAATCGTTCAGTTCTCTTGGTTGATCGTTTGATGGCACCTTCTGTATTGCATTATAATCCACTCTTCGTACTGCTATTACTACTACTACTACTTTCGAGTGACCACCATCAGCACCAAAAAAAATAAAAAAAAAACTAACCAAAAGTAGGCCTAGATAATTTCTGCAATGGCTCACACAATCTTCATATATGTTATTATATGATTAAATTACTCGCCACGTTGCTTGTTCCAAGTTAAAGAGCAGCCGGCGTTATGGGCTGCGTGCTCCTCAGCTCTCATTGGTGACTAAAACGCAAGCGAATTTCAACAGTGTACTTTAACTTACTCATTATAATTGTTAGCCATAGATCCGAGCTGTGTTGTTGATAACCAAACGACGTGTGCGATAGAAAATTTTATGTATTTTGGATATGTTAATAGTATTATATATGTATTTTGTATATAATGTTTTTATTTGTATAATGTTATCAAGTTAATTTGTATGTGATCGACAATGAGAATGCAACGATGTGTGCGATCCAATTACTATTACTATTTACTTACTAACTGCTTTGCTTATGCCTTGTTTTTCTTTCACCTGACATTAAGTTTAATTGGCTTGTTGGCTTTTTTTCCCTCTGGCTATCTATCTCTTGCTTTAACTTTCTTTCTGTCTCTTCATAACTAACCTCTTTATTTCTCCAACTCTAAAGCAAAATGAACATTTCAAGAATTGATTGATATTGATCTATTGCTATTTTCATCTCCTTGATATACAGAGACCGAAGAAATCATGTAAATTATCCAATCCACACCGACCGCAAAGAACCATTGGCAAATATAGACAGCAGAACGTTGAGATACTTCTGCCCATCCATAAATGAAAGCAAAAAAAGAGCAGCCGTTGACTTCTTATAATTAACTCTTAATATAAAAGTTAACAATTTAAGTAAAAAGTTTTAATTTAATAACCAATATAGCGTATATAGAAATATATATGTATGACTATAGAAATGATTATTATTTTTTGTTGTTGATCCATGTCTGATATTTATTAAATAGCCATTAAATAGCCTTGTTATAATTTATTGTTATAAAAGTACATTTTTAATTTACCCAACTAAATACCTACAAAAATCGTGGAGTAATCTGCAATCAATTGTACAACTGACCAGCTGACGTGCGATGAACAATAAAATACAGAAAAAATGGTTATCTCAAGTATCTCTGTGTGTATTTATATACGATATGTGTGTGTGCTATCTGTAAAATATTGCTGGCTTTAACTATTGACACTATGCGGAGAGAGAGGCTTTAAATCGACAAAAAAGTGCATCAGGTTTTATGTTAGCCTTTGGCCACAATTGTACCCAGACGACAACGCGTCGAATATTTTGCAGGTGTCGGCGTGTCGGCAGGCACAAATATGCACATGCATACAGATATAGCTAGATATATAGATTAACTAGCGCAAATCTTAAAAGTCGATTGACGCCTCTATGTATTGTCTGCTTAGTGCAATAAGTTAAATGTTTGTTAAATGCTCTTGTTGATAGAGTTTCCCATATTTTCCAGTTGCTGGGAAAAAATATTTTTTAATTATTGGCGAAATTGAATTTGTGGTTGTTATACTGATATTTTGAAAGCTCTTGTTATCATAATTCTTCATCAAGTGCTTGATGAAATGTGTATGATTAGTAAGAATACTACATGCTTATGAGCAATTCTAATATTTCTCCGCGAATATTACTTTTCCAATATTTATGATAATAAAAGGGAGCATAATTCAATAGGCTTGAGCGTGTCTAAAAATATATTTTACAGAATTATATTGTATTCATTCGTCGGTTCTGTCGTGTTTTGTACAGTGAAAGCAATGCTTTAACGTTCTGGTTGATTGAAGAAGAGAGCATCCAGCCAAGCTGATAGTTACCACTTGATAAGCTCGAAAAACAGCTCTCTAAATATTAACGTACGCATTTGAATATGAACTGATTACGATTGGTTTATCAGTTGATTGTTTATAAATAAAAGTAAACGTAATATTTATTAAATGTATTGAAATATTATTAACAAATACAAATCGGTTTAAATAAATAGTAAGTATTTGTGCTACTAAAACAAATGCAACTACAGTTTGATACATTGAAAAGAAAGTCGAACACAGGCAAAGACTCATAGATAGTTTGTGTTTGAGGGGGGAAAAACCAAATCACACGACGAGTGTTCATTGAGAACTCCGAGAGATGACATGAGCTGAGCTGAGATTTCAAGCTGGCTGAGCGAGCGAGCAATCTTAAGCAGTTTATTCGTATAAAATAATGTGTTTTGAGCGCAGCGCTCGCAGTAACACTTGGAGCGCCTATTGAGTGTGTTGATAAAAGTCAAAAAGCTGTGCTTGATCAGTGTTCAGTCTTAGCATTGGCAATAAGATGATGTTTCGTTGCTGTTTCCTCGTCGCCGTCGCCTGCCTGTTTGCCGCTCGATCCGCACGAGCAGGTGAGAAAGAAAATTTCCCATGACTCGACTCGTTTGGCTTGTTAACTAATTATTTGTGTACATATCTATATATATATATATACTTTTTTTTATATACATATATATATATATATATATACATGTGTATAGCATACGCCGACGAATGTCAAACCTTGAATGGAGAGCGAGGCCAATGCATGCCATTTTCCTCCTGCAGGGACATCGAGCAGCGTCTCTTGGCCTCCCAAAAAACTGGGGAACAGGTAACACCGGAATTTGCCAACTTTTTGCAAAAGGCATCCTGCGGTGAATTCGATGGAGTGGTAATTAGCAAAATGAAATTCAATTGAAACTGAATTTAATCAAATAACAAATCGTGTAGCGCCACTTTTGCTGTCCGTTGCCTCAAGTCCAGCACAACTCCAAGGTTATGGAGGTGTTTACGAGTCCCAATTTCAGCTGCGGCTCCATTCTCAATCAGCGCGTGGCCAATGGCCATGAGGTTAAGCTCTCCTCCAGGCCCTGGATGGCCTTGCTCAACTACAAGACCTTTGACCAATATCATTTCCTTTGCGGCGGCACTCTCATCTCGAACCGTGAGTTTATTTTTTTCATCGATGTGGATTCATTACTAATGCGGATTCATTACATTATCACACTTAGGTTACATTCTAACCGCCGCTCATTGCGTACATGGATATGAGGATTCGCTGTGAGTAAGAGCTATAAGCAACATTAAATATCCTTGCTGGATTATTTTCGAAAAGTTTCAACTTAAATTTGGTAACTGTATTTAGAAAAACTTGAAAAAAACACGGATTAATGTTGATAGTTACTTGTTAAAACTAAAATACTGAATTTCAAGCATTATTTGCATTCTTGTGATCTTTTGATGGTTGCAATATCTTGAATTTGTGTTACGCAGAATCCGACAAAATTACGATTCCAGATAGGAAGAGAATATATTGCTCAGCTTCGACAGACAATCGATTATTTGAGTTCACTTACATTGATAAATTTCATTATATCGTTGTTTCAGCCATGAAGTTCGTTTAGGCGAACATCGCATTTCCACGGAGAAGGACTGCCGAAGGCTGGGACGCAGGGAGAAGTGCGCACCGCCAGTGGTGGATGTGGGCATAGAAAAGGTGATTCTGCATGAGAAATACGACACCAGGCGCATTACCAATGACATTGCCCTGCTGCGTCTGAATAAAACCGTTGAATTCCAGAGTAAGTTCAAGCAACAGCATTATTCTTGTCCATTATTAAGGAGAAATCTTCTTATAGAGCACGTTAGGCCCATTTGTCTGCCGATCAACGATGAATTGAAGCGACAATCCGAATCCATGCCCAACTACTTTGTCACCGGCTGGGGCACCACCGAGAAAGGCTCCGCCTCGGATGTGCTGCTGCAGGCGAGTGTGCCCATCCAGAGCCGTTCTACGTGCTCGCAGGCCTATCGCCGCGAGGTCCTCCACAGTCAACTGTGTGTGGGCGGCGGAGATCTGCAGGACTCGTGCAAGGGTGACTCTGGCGGGCCCCTACAGGCACCCGCTCTCTACCTGGACGAGTATAAGCTGCGCATGGTCGTGTTCGGCATTGTCAGTCAGGGTGTCAAATCGTGCGGCCAGATCAGCCTTCCAGGCCTTTATACTAATGTGGCTGACTATGTGCAGTGGATAACGGACACCATGGCCAGAAATGGACTCCAGTAACTCGTACGGAGTCTTGCGATTACACCTCATTCATCACACATACATACATAAGTGTTGCCTGTAAGGGAGCACCTGTTAATAGAAACAATTCGTAATAACAAAATTCACTGTTTCTAGAAAACTTAAATACGCAAATATATTCTTTATATTCTTTATTAACACTTTGTGCACCACTACGATTCTTGTCTCGGGTGGGAAATTTGCCGTACTAGTATGAGCTCGCAATCGTGACACAAATTAGGTTGCGATATTGGCTAAATTTCCCTTGAGCAAATCAATCTGGGTATCGAATTCAACCGTTGTGTTGTTTCGCGTTTGTGTGCGAACAGTTGTGTAACATGTGTTGATTTTCGATATTCAACAGATGGTGAAAGGTCACTAAAGGCTGCTCTTTGAAATTGAAGCGGAACCCTTAAATGTTGATTCAAAACATTAATATACATTCATTATATTTTATTATTTACGCTGTGCAAATACAGTCTACTTCTGCTTATCCTTGTATACCAGATATTTTCAAGATATACGCAGAGGTAATTTCTTATTTGCAAATGAAACTGAAGCACAAAGTCACTCTTAACCTGTATTCTTATTTGTTTAAGTAACATGTTCATATTAAAAATGCGTAAGCACAAACGTTTTTATGAAACTATTCTTACTTATTTAAAAAATTATTGTACAGAAATTAACCAGCAACAATAACAAAATAATTTGATTAAAAAGTTGCAACTATTTCATATATAAATTCATATACAAATCGGATCGAATATTTATATGAGAAATTGTTATACATTTCAAGCAATTTTCCTTTTAGCTGTTAAAAACATTTATTATAATATGGAAAGTTTCCTTTTCGAGCAATACGCAAGTCATGGGAATTGCTCTTTTCACCTATTGACACATTTATTAGAGCAACAAATCAACGCACTATACATTTAAACAATTTTTTTTTCAGCTCGACTGTGGATTCTGAACAAAAATTGATATTCTGCTTCTTATCAATGGAAACAGGGTGTCATAAGTGGTACTAAACATGTCGTGTATTTAAACGAATTAAATGTAAACACTTGGTACATTTTCACATTGTCAAAACATTAGTGGCTAAACACACAGACGGATGAGTTTGCCTGACTGTAATATCAGTTAGTATATACATACATATAAATGTGCAATGTCAAATTAAACACAATATCAATCATTGCCAAAACTAACAAGAATCAGCAGAAGTCATGCCTCCAATCTTAAGTTTTACTCTGTTGAGAAAAAAAAAACAAATTTTCAATAGGTAATCATATTTTCTATTTAAATGCAAAAGCAAATAGATTTAAAACTTTTTTCTTCGCAACTTGTCTGAAGTTTTCTTGTTGTATGTTAAAACATAATTTACACACAACACAACATAAGTAGAAGTGCATAAATTACTTTTGAAAATGTTTGTTAAAGTTCCATGTTTCTGATTTTAATCTCGCTAAGCTGATTGACATATAAAAAGCTTTTTGCGAAAAAAAGTGACTTTTTGATTCTTATAAAACATACTTTATTTGATTGTCAGGCATTCAAATTCATCTGCGTTTTTTTGCCCAAGCTACCGCACACACAAACTGAAGTTGTCGACAAGTCGTCAAGTGTGCTTTGTCAGAAGAAAGTTTTTGAGGTTATCTTATCATCGCACTAATTGCAGAAGAATGCAAGGAGGCGTAAACGATTTGGTTGGCTTGGCAAGCAGCTGCCTGCTGCCTACTGCCTGCTGCCTGCTGCCTGCAACTGACTCGCTGCACTCATTGGCGGCGTTAATTAAAAGCATCTCAAGGCACAGAAACTAATAAAAGCCAAACAGTTTTGGTTTCACGAGTTTCTGCTTTGCGCTCCTCGATTTCTTCGCTTTAACAAATCCATGTGGCGCTGGCATTGCCGATTTTTTGTGTTGCAAATAACAAAAAGAAAACAAAAAAAAAAAAAAAAATAGAATGAGAGAACGGCGGTCGCGGTTTTGCCACGCCGCAGTTCTCTTTGGTTTAGCAGCCTCTTGTTTTTTTTTGTTGCTGTCCAGGACGCAGCATGTGGTGGTTGGTGGACTAGTGAGAAGTGGTCGTCGCGTAGTCGTTGTCTATGGAGATGGCTCGTTTCGTTGTTAGCTTGATTGCCTGCTCCTGCTGAGTACTGAGGGTACTACAATTTTGTCGTGAAGCTTGTAACGTATTGAAGGAGACGTATTTGACCCCGGAAGATGTCTCAAGCATTACTAGCCGAGTCGATATACCCCTGTCCGTCTGTCTGTCAACTAGACTCGCAGACTGGTAGATACAGATAGTCCAAAGATCATTACACAAATCACCCTTTTTACGAAGCGTAACTCACCTTATAATTCAGAAAATATATTTTGAAATGGTTGAGTTCTTTTCAATATTATTTTCTAAATTTCAGATGTGTTTTTTTGTAAATAAATATTTGCATTTCGTCTCTTTATAAATATTGTCTATTATTAAGAAATATCTACAAAATAGAAAAGAAATGCACTTTCTAATTTTGTATATTTAGAAATTATTTCTTGAACCAAAAGATTTTTTAGGGCGATTTTCATTTTAGGGGGTTTTTAAAATTTCAATGTGATTCTCTTTCTTGAAAAACGTTTGCTTAACAATAATAAACATCGAACGACTAATTCAATCAATTTAAGTTTCAAAGAAACAATCGGTAGGTTTTCATAAATTATAGTGAAATTTAGTTGTCGGCAAAGTGACTATGGCCTGCAAGGGTATGCAATGTTTGGCTTGACTTAGCCGTCCTTTCTTGTTGTTTTTATTATTGTTTTTCATGTTGTTTTCACTTGCAGCTGAACGGGCAAGACTCCCCAATATTTGTGTTTGTTTTCCATTACAACATATTGTTGCTGCCGTGCACTTACATTGGGGGCTGGAAGGAGTATTGCAACAGCCGTCGCCAAAATATTGACACTGCCGAATTGTTTTTGTGTCCTCTGCTTGCCAAACTGTAAGCCAGACTAGGCGTAAAATTAATGAAACTTAAAGCTGACAACAAGCACAGCAAGTGTCCAATACGAATAAACCAACAGTCGCCCACCAAATGAATGCCATTTATCATATGCACTTCATACCCTTATACGGATTACAACTACCGCCAGTAAATTGGCACATCAGCGATGCAATTACTCATTTGCACAACCATACGAAAACTGATTGATGCTGGTCGTATCAGACACATACAAATTCCATACACTCTGGTAACGATACCATATTGAAAATTGCTCGTATTGGTAAATTATTTCATTTTAAAATTCTTGTTAACATTTTGTTTGGAAGGAAATTCTATATGTATTTTTGAAGCCATTAACTATTTTTGATTTAATATGTATGTCATATCCTGTAAATGAATGTTATGTGACTCATGGGCAACTCTTTCTTGATTCTTTTGGATATTTTGGTTAGCATCAAAAATCACTTACAGGACTTACTGTAAAAGTGCAATAAAGATCCCATTGCATGCACCTAATATACGATTGGAATAAATAATGACTTAAATGAATTATTTCTAGGCTTCAGTAATTTCCAGACATTGGAAGAAAGATGGACTGGCAATGAACTCAGAAGGTCTCCTTTGCAGTTGCTTGCGTTACGTTCATATTTTGCGAGGAGCTCTTTGCTTAAATTGCTTATTGAAACTTTTTGGCTTTTAATTTATTTCCGAATGCAATGGCTGGGCAGGATAAAACATTTTCCATCAGTGCGTTGACATTTCTCTCTCTCTCTCCCTCTCTCTCTCTCTCTCTCTCTCTCTCTCTCTCTCTCTCTATGTAAGTATGTAAGTATGTACATATGTATGTGTGTGTCGCTTTGAACATTTGCATACAGAATTTAAATTATATTGTCCGATTCATGCTTTGACACTTATGAGACAAAATGAAATAAAAGATGACTCCAGCTACAACAAAAGGACCGTAGTAACAGGAATGTACTAAGGATGCGAAACACGCCCTCACAAATACACACACACACACACACACACACACTCAACAAGGACGACAAATAAATAAACATCAGCTTCAACTTACACGACTGGTAGCTGTATTGGTGATGCGAAATGTCGCAACCACTGACTAACACATTCAACCACTCACACACATGCATACACACACACACACACACACACTCGCACTCATTGAATGCGCTTTAATATTTCAAAAGCTTTAATGAAATCGCTTTGCTTTTCTCAACTGTCGTTTGCCTTTTCAATTTGCTCCTCCAAACGAGGCGGCTGCTCACGACTGTCGCCTTTATATGTACCCATATACTATATATACATATACATTTGGCATATATAAAAGGAGCAAGAACATCCTTTAGAATGCTGTAAGTGTATATAAACACACACACATATATACTTTGCAAGCACACATGAGCAGGTGACTGTAAACTTTATGAAATGAATAAAAATTGTCGCATTCTGTAAACTGTCAAATTGAGTCCAAAATTAGTTTCAAGGGGGATCTTCGGAACTTTCACATTGCGATTGCATAAAAATGTAAAACTTAAGCACACTCTTTCAAAGGTGGAGTTTGTTCAATAACAAGCACCTTGGGAAATTTATAAAAAAAAAAACGTATTCATGTATTTTTACAGCTGAAAACATTGCAATACTGTAAAATCTAAAAGGAAAGGTGTATAATTTTATAAACATTTCATGTGTGCATATCAAAATAACCTATACCTCATAGAAGTTCAAAGTTAATTTTATATACGTATCTGGTAACCAAACGACCGAAACAAGTTTAAAGATTATTTTTCAGTCGAATGCATTTAAAAACCCCAAAGACCAAAAATAAATACGATTACCGCAACGGAACCACCAACCACCACCAACAATGCCACCATCAAGCAGCAGGTTACAGATAACCCACCCCCTCCAAACCACCCCCCTTGCCAAACTGGTTGTTGGTTCATCGGATTCTTGTTAGAGAGGCTGTTTGTCTATCTATTTGGGCCATTGTTGCGTTGACATGCCGCAGGCTTCTGGTCATTTTGTCCCCGATTTACGTTTTGAAAAACAATTTTCTCTCCTAATGATGAGGCGGTCGCTTCCGATTCGCTTACGAGCTCGTTTTCAGTAGACTTTCGTATTTCTTATGCCACTTTTATAGCGACAGTACCAAAAGGCAATTTAATCCTTAGCTCAGCCCTTGCTCAGCATTTGTATGCCCTCTGCCGATAAAATGTATATGAAAGGGTATAATACTTATGAGGACAAGTGTTGAACTTACCGAATATGATAACTATCGGACACAGATGTATGCTATTGAGATGTGATTATTTTGTTAACTATTGATGACTTTTTTCTCTTCTTTTCCCTCTAAACATAAATAGTATTAAGTCATTTTTAGGTCAGAAAATTAATGTCAAAATGTTTGTGTAATTTTTTGCAAGAGTATCTGCCAGCCCAATAAATTTTGTTTAATTTCAAATTTTTGTCTTTACTTTTATGGAACATCACATAAGCTCATTTTGTTGTTTGTTTGTATACCAATTACTATATTGTCTGTGGCCATGTGTGTGTGCTTGTGGATATTTGTGGGTGTGTCGACCATTTCCATTTCAATTCAGAGAACGGACTATTATTGTTCAACCAAACATAACTGATTTAATATTGGATATGACAGCGGAATGGCCAAGCCAAATGGCAACTTGATTTCTATAACAAATTAGTTCATTTTGTTATTACGCTCGGAAGCAACATTATTTTTGTGCTCAATCTTCCAAATTTATGCAGGCTGCGTCTCACTTGGGAAGCGGCTTTCAAATTGAGCTCTTGTGGCATCGGCGTCAAAGTCTATTAATTTCGCGGTGGCGCCACACCATTCCCTGCCTTGCCTTGCTCTGCCAACGAATCGGAATCCGTGCATAATTCGAGTTGTAGCTTCTGCTGCTTCAAGTTAATTATCGCATGAGACTATTCGTTCCATATCCATTTCAGAACATGCTGTAATTACCGATGGATGAGTATATATATACATTCTGCACATGGATGTGGATGCGATCAAATATGTACATTAACACATTATTCCATTTCAAGCTGGATACATGCGCAACATGTAAACGAATAGGCTATGAATGATTAATTAATCAAGTTGGAAATATCTTATCAAACTTGTAATTGCAGTTTACCGTAGGGCATTTCATTTCACATATTTAAACAGAAATGAGTTAACTATGAATAACGAATTAATGCGATGCTTGTGCTTGTGCTTGTGCTTATTAAACCAATTGTGTTCTGAAATTAATACAGCCATTACATGATACTTTACCTATGTTAATGCTGCTAACTGCTAATTAGCTCTTACTTTTGTGTAAAGTATTTTCTCTGGCTAAAGTTGAAGTTGGGAATTGCGTTTGCACCGTTTGGATGTGTGCAAATATTTTGCCGAGCAAATGAGAAAAGGCACAACATCAATTAGCATGTCCACCGTGCAGTTGAGTCTAGCGCATCGGCCTCGCATTCCAAGTTTGCCAAGTTTCTGTTGCACGCCCGAAAATGCGTATCGTATGCGTTCGTTCCACATTCATCGTCATTGGATGCCGGTGCAGCCTTTGCATACCAAACACAACAAGGCTGTTAAGAACAAAATTTATTTGCATTTGGCTCAAATAGGTCGCAAATCCAGTCCTAGGTGGCAGTGAGAGATAGTACTCGGTATTTATGCATGACACAACACAGAAATGGAGATGGAGATCAAGGCAAAGTGCGTATTCTTAGAGACTTTGTATCATTAAAATGATGCGTGCGTCCTTGCCACACAAAGACCTATGATTAAAATACAGACCACTGCCTCGCTTGTGATGCTCAAACAAAGCTATATAAAGATTCACACTGAGAACTCAGCGCGAATTCAAATGCATAAAGCAAAAGAAACACAAGCAATAATTTATTCAATATGTATGTGGCACCAAAGTACATTGTAAGGGGAAATACAGTATGTGTGCGAACATATTACTAAAAAACTTTACATATACCATTTTATAATAATCCGATACGGCACAGTGCTTAAGTGCACTTAAAGTAGTTGGTTTTCATGAACATGTTTTTCAAATCATGCAACTTATGATATTTCATGATTTTATGGCTTGGTTTTAGTTTGACTAATCAGAATTTCAATCAGATGTTCCTTTTCTCAATGATTAACAGCCTGATTCCAATATCAGCATTTCCTACATTCATGAATGTCTACAGCTTATTAACTAAGCATGCTGTTATCTTGACTGCTTAGCATATAAAAAAGAAAATGTTTCTTTAAATTTGAATTTAAATTCTATACGGTATCCGCACACTCACACATTTTCCATCACTGTAGACCATAGGCCATTACGGTTTAAAGACATTTTCGCACATTGTCACGTGACTCTGCAATCCCAAATCTGTCATTAACTGAATACCTGCGTAAGGCCTATACATATCCACAGACATATAGATAGCTCTGTTTTATATACAAGTCACGTACGATGAGATCTAAAATTTAATTTTCTCTGTTTATATATATTTTTCAATCTATGTGTGTGTCTCAATGAAATGCAAACGTTCTGATACTTGGCCAATAGACGACGTTTGTAGCATACAGTGTTTTAACACAAATTCAAAATGCATTTAGAACTTATCAGCATTATTTATATGTTTTGACAAATGCATAAATAAGTGAGTCGAATGCAACCATTCGATGTTATTTTGCACAATGTGAGTGTGTTGCATTTACAGCCAGCTAGTCACCTATTCACATCTTAAAATTTATCTTGGAATAACATACATAGAATCGTTGCCTATCTACACACATAGAGAGCCACACCTCCGCCCGCAATTTCATTGTAATTTTCTTGTGCTTGTGTGTAAGTTTGTTGAGGCGTCTCAGACTTGTTCGGTGTCCACAATCAAGTTGGCATTGCAGTTCCTTGCTGGGTAGCTGAAGCGACCCAAACGATAATCGAAAATCGATTGTCCCTATAAGTTGAAATGCCGGGGACTTTGAGGCACCTGTGTTTGTATCTTCAATTTAGATGCAAACATACTTTGCATACACGTCCGACTCACCCGGTGCAAGTTTCCGCATTTCGGGGTTGCAAACGTGTGAACTTGTTTTGCATTATGCATTACGTTGCACAGCAAGCCATCGTGTCTTTCACATTTTTAATCTAATTTTGTGTGTGTTCTCAAATGCTCACTACTCCATTGATTGACGTTAAATGTGATTGGGGTAAATTAACTGAATTTAGAAGAAGATTTATGCTTTATGTCTCCCAACCAATTACAAATCTGTGAATGCTTCAACTTTCAATTATCGAAGTCCAATTAGCAATTGAACTATTATTTATGCAAATTGCTTTATATTTCTAATGATGCAAAGAGATATGTCAGTTTGTGGACTGACCGAAAATGGGTAATTATAATAATAAAGCAGAAAAGCAGTGACAATAGAATTAATACGACAGCGGGATTCATTTGCAATTGAAAATGTACTTACTTTGCACACTGCTCCGAAATGGGCAAGCAGCACAGCTCTGACTCTGAACCAAAGCAAAGTTGGGAAATTGTAATACGGACAACGCAAGACTCTGCTCACCCTCAGAGTCAGACACAACGTTGTGGCACAGACAATTATGTTTCCGCAAATATGTAAATGTGCATATAAATGTGGGTGGCGGGGGGAGTGTGTGCAGCTCGTTAAATGTGTGCGGGACGCAAGTACCTTTTATGCGAAAAGTTTGCTCTTTTATATGAAATTCACTTAAAAGTTATCGCAGATACGGGACAAAATTAACATTTCGACATTCAAATGATAAGACTTCTAAAAAACACTCAGAAGTTTTTACCCCAACAATTGCAGCCATAACAGCAATAAGTAAAGATACCACACGGTTTATTCATATAATTAAGTGGTATTTGTTTTCTTACATATTGAGAATAAAACAAGCTTTCAAATATATTATAATTTTATTGGCAAATTTCTCTTTAACATGTTTTGCACCCAAATGTGAGCAGATCTGCAAGTGCACTCATTTGCTTTTAGCTTATGTATACATATATATATAGACATATTTATTATTATTATTATTATTCTGTATGCCGAGAGTATGGCTTTGACATTCTTAATAAAGAAGTGATATTGTTGCATACTAATTAACCATTTTAAAATGGTCTCACTTAATGGATCTGTTGTCATCGCGCTGGAGTATCAAGGCAAAAGTGAAATAATAGAATTTGAAGCACCTAACCTGCTTATAATACACACAGCCTACTCCTTTATGACGCACTCTGCCATAAACACTTTAACCCAAATTGGATGCTTCTGTGTTTCCGTGTGGTTTTATAATGCGTGTATGTCTCAGTGTGTGTGTGTGTTATTACGCTTGTGCGTGTGTTCAAATTCATTTGCTCCTTTACGTTAGTGTGCGTTTTGGTTAATTAAAAATGTGCTGCGCATTAACATAATTGCTTTGGGCGCACAATTGAATGATTAATAATAGCGCAGTGATTAAACAAAAAAGCGTTGCCTTATAGACCACCTTCGTCATTGTGATTGTCGGCGGCACAGGCAAGGCATTCAGCATTAACCGGCCAACCCGTCCCTGTGCCATTAACTTCAGGATAAAGTTAATAAATGCCATGACAAAAAAAATGCAGATGAAAAAAAAGAAGCAAAAAAATTAAAAGCGTATTATCACATTATAAAACCTTTTTTATTTTTAATAATATTTTGAAAAAAAAGAGAAAGTCAATAAGGCTGGATCGACTCGCATTTTTCTAGCTGACATAGAATTTCAATAGTTCATGAAGTGGCAAATAATGTTCATATAAATTAGAAATGTTTCTAATTTTATAAGATTTTCCTATCCATTAAACTGCAGCTTGATAAATGACTTCAACTATATTTACATGTACACATGTGGATGCAAACACGATTTTATTTAATAATCCGTAATTGTACCCGAAATTACAAAACGTTGCCTAATAGAGAAATTGACCATTAAATTGATTCGATTGCATTTCAAATATAAATATATATATATATATATAATTATATATATGTGTGTGTGTGGGATTGTATGGCTCAGCTGCATGACTCTGCAGTGGTTTTTCACATCGATTTTCGGTTGCGTAGTGCCAAAGGATTAAATTGTCACGTATCAAAAGTAATTAAGTGCTGGTGTATCTGTGACCAAAAACCCAAAGGCTTCTCGTGGCGGATAGCGGCGGAAATGTGGTGGGTCTGTTGGGTCTGGTGGCTGGTGTTTAAGCCAATTTGGTTTGGCTTTGGCTTAATTTAATTACGCCACCCTCGACCACAATGTGAAATATATCTGAGAATGAAGATAACTTTGATTGCAGCCGCTTTCGAGCAGCTTCCTATTGCCCGGATGTCATTATAGTCAAGTGCATTCTCTTTTTGCTTTCGTGATTTAAATGTACGCACTGAGCCTGCGAATCCGATACTCACAATTCAGCTCTCATATCTGTGCTAGATGGAGATAGGCTCAAATTTTGGCTTTCACTGGGTCAAAATGGCATGCTGTATTCCGTTCTTTTTCCTGCATTTTCTTTTTATTTTATTTTATTTTGACTTTTGCTCTCGATGGCTAAACGACACTTTTGTTTCGATTTATGGCACCGTAAAAGCCAAAAGTGTCGCAGTTGTAATTTTACGACCTTGCGCAATACTGTACAGGGATTGCGAATAGGGACAGTGATGGGAATGAGGCTGGCGTTGGGAATAGTATGGAATGGGAAACGTATGCACAACTTGGCAACGGATGTGCCAGAGAAGAGCACATTTTTGATTTAGCTTTACCTTACTTGTATACATACCTCCGAAAGCTTTTCAACCTTGTATATGTGAGTAGACAACACAACAATAAGAACAACAATGTGAAAGCTATTTACAAAAACATCATCAGTTTAATTCGCTCGTTGTAAAAATCGCATATCCACTTTCCAATTTCTCAATCCTGTTTTTATATATTTTTTTTTCACATCTTTGAGACAGCCAACAAGTTGTTTAAACAATTTTATACAGCGTTTTGGCCCAATATTTTCCATGTGACTGAACGCTACTTAAATGCACGTCCGAAAAAGTTATTGGCTCGTTTTGATTTATTGTGCACGCAAATGTTTGTTCACTGCTTCATCCAGCGTCCTTCATCCGCTATCCTGTTGCGCTTCCGACGAATTTCAATGACGCCATCATTACCGAATTGCGAATCATTCCAATATTGTCTGTCAGGATTCACAGTATGCCTCTGTATGCCAAATACACACGTATTATATTGTAAAAGTGTCCAGCACTGAGTGAGTATATGCATTTGAGTGTGCTTTATGTCTGCATTATACGGTGGAGTATGTAATTAAAATTTAATTGATTGTTTGTAATTAATCCATGTGTTGGCGTTTATCGGTGTATGCTCAAGTGTATTTTGGTTGAATTATTTTTACATTATTGAATTCTAAATTCTCATCACTTGACAAACAGAAGACATCTTCTTGTTGGTTGACATCGGTCTACAAGTTCATTTAATCTGCGGCGTGCCAACGATAAATTTTCTTTTGTAGTTGCAAATAAATATAGTAAAAATAATAGTTTTTTTTTCCGACTATGAATGCGAATTTATATTAATTCATTTGAGCGCATTCATAAGCATACACTTATATACACTTATATAGGTGCTACAAAACATATGTTATGATTTGGAAATTATTTTAATTTATTTTCAATCATAATAAAAACAAATTAGTAAAAACAAATGAAATGCATTTCAAAGTTGACAAAAAGTTTCTATGTATAATGTATTTATGTATTTTCCATTGTAAATGGAAGTCAAAGAAACGTTTTAAATTTTTTGGCATCTCTCTTGTGATTATAAGTCATGTCGCAGCCAGAAATTAAACCAGTGAAGTGCGTACGTCTGTTGCAAATAAATGGTTTTGCCAATTGTTTTCCGTATGCAAACGGAGAACATAACAATCCACTCGGCTGAAATGTATCCAAAGGAATCGGTTGAGTTTCAGCTGCAGGCCGAATATGGATTGGGATGTGATCTGCAGAGTTTAAAATAAAGTTTTCATTTATAAATTTCTTTGGGTGGCAAACAAATTTCCGGCGGATGCCTGTTAAAAATATGCGAGTTTTTAAATCCTTTCGTTTCGTTCTCTCAGGCAGTCACAGCCAGCTGAACAGCAACAGCAACAGCAACAGCAAAACCAACAGCAACAACATAACCGATATGAAGGAGTTAATCGGATTCGGGGCATTGTAAATGCCGTGAACAATGCAAAGTAAAACGCAGCGAGCCAGCAACCAAATTCAATTGTGAATATTGAATTTGGTTCAATTAATCAGTCATACGAAATGCGATGATGAAGTTGATAAAAAAAATCCACAACCGAAATGATACGAGTCCCGCAAGACAAGTCAAATGGAAGCTGTCAGTGGCCAAGGACCGGGGACTGTGATGGCAAGTGAAACTTGGTTTGGTTCTGTTTTTGGCTCTGCTCCTGTGTCGCACGTTTTGCTGAAAACTCATGGCTGCATTTACGTTATTAATGAATAAAGCATTTATGTCAGTGCTTTTTGCTTTGATTTATATGATTTGTTTAAGAACGACTTCAGTGACAGAAAGCGAAGCGCTCGCCACTGATATATGTGGGACCCCCATGAAATATGAGCAGCTAAGCTTCGTTTGGAATACATTAGACTCTTGGGATCAAATGCAAAGTCAAATAATGAAGTTGGCTCCGGTTCTGTTGCACAATTGTAAATCATTCATTACCAAATAGAAACTCTAAGAGTTGGATGCCAAACAAATCGCAGGAAAGATTAAAGTGAATACGCATTCAACGTCAATTATGTATGCGCACACGTGCTTAATGTCCCCGGGTGTTTGATTTCACATAAGGGGTTCCTTCAATCATTATTCGGCGCCTTTACCCCAGTTTACCTCACCTCACATAACTTCTACTCATGTTATTTCAACATGGCAAAGCTCAGATCAGGTCTTTGTCTGTTATTGACATAATCATGCTTTTTGGTGTCCTTAGCAATCTCTCTGTTGTTTGCTTTTACACAAATTAATAGCAAAAAAATGTGCCTTCGTGTTGGCTCACACAGTTGCCAAAGCTCCTTTGCACTGTGTACCTCGAAGGAATTGGTTCTAAGGAAAACGACTGCAAACAGTTGGCACACATCAGTTCGTCATTAATTCCCAACATTGGCCCCTGGCATGGCGCAAATATGTTTGTCTAGGCTCAAAAGAACTGCAACCGTTCAATAATCGTATGTGAATCAGTATGTATGTATTTATGTACAGCTGCGAATTAGCATTAGTCAGTTGAGCTCAATATTTGCTCTCAACATACAGAAATATGGGTGTTAAATTCATTTCGAATGCATTGCTTTTTGCTTTTGCTTTTAATTGCTAAATACATATTTTGACGATATAGATGTCAGAGTTGTCTTTGAAACAATTTTGACAAATGCCACTCTTTGGCATTTTAGCAATGATTAGTTCAATACCAAATGAACTACTTTTATTATCAATGTTCGTTTTCTAGTTAGTGAGCTGATTTCTGATAGAATCGTATATTATTAGAAAGCATTTACTACTGCTACTGGAGTGCAGTGCTTGAAAATGTAGAGAAAAGGCAGCCGAACGTATTTTTTATACATACATATATGGGGAGGCGGATGTTTGGGGCTCTGACAGAACTTGGCGGAGAATCGCATTTTACTGTGAATGCGCGTGAAGCTGTCAAATGAGCTTACAAACGGATTATGTACGCCACGTAAAAAAATAATCGCATTAATTTGTCCGACAAGCAATTACAATGAATGTCTGAAATGCAGTGTCAGCACAGCATTCGCGGATGGAGTGAGGGGCAAAATGGTGGTAGTCACACTGATGGGACTTAAAGGAAAACAAAACAA
Source organism: Drosophila basisetae (assembly GCA_035041595.1). NCBI lineage: Eukaryota > Metazoa > Arthropoda > Insecta > Diptera > Drosophilidae > Drosophila > Drosophila basisetae. Next base: position 926,149 of record JAWNLB010000147.1, on the reverse strand, counting down.
ACCTTAAAAGACCCAATAAGTATGTTTGTAAAGCACAACAAAAAATCCCCTCATTACAAGCCACCATCTTTTCTTATACGCTGCTGCACAGCAATTACCCGCAAATAAACTTCGAAATTGAAGCTGAATAATGAAGATGGCGCAAGAGAGACGGCAAATGGCAATAGACAAAATACACACAATGCACACAATCACAATGGAGCCGGACGGTGAATAAGCAATGAATGCCGGTCTGGGAGTACTCAAGACGGTGTGGTTAACGGAGCTTGCAAGGCGGATATCAAAAGCCACTTTCCTGTAATTGCGCTTGCAACCGTAGCACGCTGGAGACTACCCAAGCGAGTCTGCCGCTGTGAGGCGTTAATTAAATGCAAACGAACGCACACACACACACACAAACACAAAGATAAAGAGAGAGACAAAGAGAGAGATAAAGAGAGAGAGAGAGATCACGAGATACCAAGATATTCACGAAAACCCAACCATGACCAATATGAATACACAGGTTGACAGAGATAAGTTATAAGGAAATTGAAAATGAGCTTTGCTTTGTGTCTGTCTGAAAGGAGTTTTGTGGTCCAGCAGTTAGCATGACAACAAAAATGATTTCGACAATCATCAGGGGACACTGCAGCTTTAAAAGTCCACTGCTGCTTAATAAGCCTTTAATTCCACTAATATCTTAATTCCTCACACTTCGATTCGCACAGCATACTCGTACAGCATACAGCGTTCAACGGAGTACAAAGCGGCGTATGTGTATTTATTGTCATTGTCGGGCACACATTTTACGATTTGTGGCTGATTAAGACAAAGCCTAGACACTCGACTGAAAACCGCAGCAGAGCGTATAAAATGTAGGAGCATGTGAAAAAGTCCCATAAAGTAAAGTGAATGTTTTTCTTTTTTGTGGGGAAGTCTCCTGCGGCGACATCGACTCAAGAACTGGGCGAAAGCTTAGTTCTCGGAACTGGATAATCATTTGCACAAATTTACAGAAATGGCTGATTTAACTTGTGCTTTGCTTAATTTACTACAAAATTAAATTGTACAAAGCGGAATCCCGTTCGTTGGCCATTTAAGTGCGAATTGCTTGCTTGCTGCTGCCATAGGCGTGGTCAGTGGGCATCAGCCACCACATTTCATGTGCCCCCTTAACCTATGGTCCTGTCGCCTTGTCAGCTACTTCAGCGTCCGGAATTGGATTGGTCGCCTCTTGTTCATTTTCCGCCTCGTAAGTCTCACTGAGCTCAAACACTTGCGGCATCTAAATGAGAACTATTGTTAACAGCGACGGGGCGAGCTCAAGCATTTTTATTCAACAGTATAATTTTTAATTCTCGTTCACTGCACATTGTAGAAACTTTAATTTGGATTCCAAGTCTTTTCTGATCCCTGGGCCAGCACTCCTAGCTTCTTTTAAGTTAGCCTTTTTCTGGCACAGTCCAGTGCAAGCTGCCTGTCTGCTTTTTCTTTGTTTGTTCTCCTTACTGACTTTTGGCTAACCAATATTTGTTAGCCAACACGTGACGCGCCAGTTGCTGCTAATTGGATGCAGCACGTTGAAGCGAATATAAAAGGTAACGATTTGGCTTATAGATTTAGTTATGCAAAATATAGCTCAACTTATGTTTCTTTCTTTTGACACAAAGTTGAGTTTAATTTTGTGTTGTCTTCTATGACCCAGATCTTTTAAATATATCTGGCGAAACGGTTCCGGTCAGCGATGATTGCCAATGGACGCGCTTTTTTGGCTAATAAAGTTTAAGTCGAGTTACAAATTGGACAACTTACAAATCCGTGAACTTTTCTTGACCCCTACTCGAGGTCCTTGTACGAGTGGGTTTTGTCTTTTTTTTAATGTTTGTATTCTGTTGGACTGTTGTCAGCTTAGGTAAAGATGTTGTGCCATTATGGGTATTTTCTCCTTACTAATCTACTTAACGGTATCTCAGAATAAGTTTGACAAACTTTTGAACAAGTTGTCACAATTGAAAATGTTAGGGTTCATTAGAATATATTTTGATAAGAATCATATTAAAAGTTTGCGCTTCAATTTCTTATCGTATCGGTCTCTTTATAGACTCATGTTTTTTTTCGGTCTGGACCCTTCTAATTAACCCTTCAATAAATCAATAAACTAATTTATTATTTCGTTTGTCGCTTCCAGGCACCGTTTCACCCATATGGACTGACTAAATTAGCTTTTAAATGGTCGGTATCTGTACTTGTAGAACAGGGCGAAAACCTTTTTGGCAAGCAAAGCGAACCGAAGCGTTAACAGCTGTCAGAGCTTTAAACCTAATTTGGCTGTTAAAATACAGCACTTGGCATAAATAAATCACCCGCAAGTTGACCCTTTGATCTCAAAGCAGATGTCTGCTTGCAAAACGGTTGAAAAATTCCACAGACGTCGCGATGGCTGCCTGATGAGCCGCAGAATTCTGGAAGGTGGTACACCTTGTAAACCCATCGACTTCGCCGACCCTGCTGACCTTGTATGAGGCACGTGAGGCACGTTCAAAATGTTGAAGGCTTTGAACTTTAAGCACGAAATAAATGATTCCATATCCCTTGTCTTGGCTGGCGCTTTCAATGCGTTTTTCCATAGTCCACAATCCACCACAGTCCACAGAGTGTTAAACAGGTATTTTGACAGTACTTAATACAAAAATGCTTGCTGTAATCATAAGATAAACTTAAGCTTCCATTATTCTGCTTATTTTATGCATCGTTTTGCTGTGCTGTGCTTTTGTATTTTTAATTTTTTGCTTAAAGCGTTGCATGCATCAAAGTTGTAAGCATTTATAGTACACATATTATAGTTTGTATATAGTTTTTTAAAGTTTATATGTAGTACAGTTTTATTACTTCGACCTGCATTTGCATGGGCGTCCACTGCTGAGCATAATGCTCTTGTACTTTGCAATTGGGTTTTGATTATAAAAACTTTATAATTTGTTGATGCATGGCTTACACTTGCTTCACAAGCATACAAGTATATTCATATGAATGTGAGTGTAACATATGATACACAGGGAGCAGTTTCATGCATCCACAATTCACGAATTTTCTTAAAAATTCCTTAAAGCACAGTAGTCGATTGTGACACACAACGAGCATTTAATTACACTGAATTGACTTCTCATTCAAAATGGTAAACTGTACTCACAAAATCTTGAACAATAGTCTGACATTTTCTGTTAGCAAACTTTTCGCACGCGCAAAGCGCGCTTTGGTGTGGGCGGGTGGCTTCTGTTCATGTTGAAAACAGTTTTTGCATGTGTACCTCCGCATGTTTGCCGTAGCACAGGAATTGCCAAAAAGCCGAACACTAAACATCTGCTCGATTGACTTTTGCAAAGTTGACTTAAGGACTTTCTAAGGACGAAATTTGTTGGACTTATTTTGGGTGTGTGGTCCATTTGTACTCAGTACTTTGGGCAGAATCCTATTCATCAATTGTCGGCAAAGACACTGACAAAATAGACACTGCAGTGAAAGCATAACAGACGCACTCACTGCCTAAAAGAAAAATCATCACATGACAGCTTACGGTGAACATAAGTTCAGTTTTAAATAGTGAATAAAAAAATGGTTACTTTTAGTACATAAAAAGGCAATCCACAATTTAAACAGTTAATACACCATATTGAACAGTTAAACAATATTTGGAGGTGATAATGAATATTAATTTTTAATGGCATTAAGTGAAATGTAGTATTTAAAAAACAGTTTTTTGTTTGTTTTTATTTATGTGGCTGTTGTCAGACTTATTGATGAGTATTTATGGAATTCATGTGGACACCACAATTATCTGATTTATTTATACTATGAAAACATTGAGAAATTATAAAAAGGGTATACTGAAGTTATGCAAAAGTGTCTAACAGGCAGCAGGAAGCGACCCCATAAAGTATAAACATTCTTCATCATGTTCAACAGCCAAGTCAAATTGTGTGCGCAAATTCTCCTTAAGGAAAACAGGGCAATAAAACTAGAAATTGTTTGAAATGAATATAATTTTAACAGCTGGGTTCAGGGTAATGACAAGTCGATCACATAAAGCTAGAGCGTTCTACTTGTACTTGTTTTTATTTGTTGAACTTAAAGTGAGTATAAGCGTTTAATGTTAATGTACAACAATATTGACAACGGGTGGCAGCATAAAGCGGATAATAAATACTTTAAACTTTTACAGCACTAACAATGACAAATAGACACATGTGAACAGATTTATACATATATATTTATATTTATATATATAATATATATAATAGGGACAAAATAAGGACGGTGCCCTTGTTGATGTCGTGGCTTAACAAAGGCATTCGACCAAATTTCCGACACAGTTTCCAATGTTGGATGGTCTACGTCTGTTTTTTTTTTTGTATGTCATCTGCCTCGCTTTATTATATTTAATTGCTCATACGCACAGTTCTTCGTTTTGCTTTCGCCTTTGCCTTTGGCTCTGATAACCTCCCTCCTCGCTCTCCCTCTCTCTCTGTCTCTCTCTGTCTCTGTCCAAAAATGCTGACAATGGAGCTTTGAACGCTTCGGCTAGCATCGCTGTTAAGTCCAGCACACGACTACGAGAGTCGAGCGATGCGATGAACACTCTACGCAATTTGTGTTGCTGGCAGAAACGGCTCAGTGTGTTTTTCTGTCTGTGTGTTCAAGAGTTTCTTTATAGCTCCCTGTTGTTTGCTTTAATTACGACTGTTTTCTTACTGGCATTCACTTGGCTACGGTTCATAGTCGGAATTACATGTTTGATAAATTGCTGTTGCAGCAAATCATCGTCAATACTGTCATATTCTTATCAATGCTGTAATTGTCTGCTTCCTAGTTGCCTTCTGGTCTTTCATTTGAGATCTTGAATAGCATTCAAGCTAACACAGTGTAAAAACAACTACAATAAAAATGCCTGTTGGAGAATGTGCATCAGGATATATTCCAAAATTGTAAGCATACACAGACAGAGAGCTTAAGCTGATCAAGAACGTATTTGTAAAGTTGAAGGTGTCTACTTCCCATTTCTCTAATACATGCCGATTATATGAGTGTTTACAGCACTTCTGGGAGCGATTACTGCGAAATATGAGTGACAGGAAATGAAACAAAAAACAAATAGGAAAATTCACGAAGAGACTCTTATAATTCCACGGCTAAATAATTAAGCAATCTTTAAAGCGGAGAACGTGTGGCTCCTACAGTGCGTCTCGAGTCGTAGGCATTCCAAAATTCATTAAAAATTCTCATTGTTTGGTCGCGCACTTGGCAAGTGCGCTTAACGTAAATTAATGTTGCTTTAATGGTGAACACGCGTAAATATCTAAACGTTGTCTGCCAGCTTTCATCCTTATAGTGAGCCATGCGAAACGGCGGTCCTTTAATTGAAACAGCGCCACGCCATTTTCACTCACTCTCTCAGAAGACCAAGTCCACTATTGAAGAAAACTCGCCTTATACAAATTAACCAAGGTGATGAAAGCACCGCAACTCGCATCCGGTAACCGACAACCGGCAACACGGAATATTAGCTAGTTATATTGGCATGTCAGCAGCTCAGCAAAAGCAGTCAGTTGTGTGCTCGTGAGTAGGTATAGTTGGCTTCAAGCTGGCCACGAATAGTGCTCCATTTCTGGCTGCCTTCGCAATGAATTAATTATGTTTAGCTTCGCCACGCTTGTTTAAAGTTAATTGCTATTTCAAAATGCATGCAACGATTCTCCAGTTCGCAATGAACTAAAACTAATTTTTATTACCGAATTGGATAGCGTTCGGCAAGGTGAAATTGAGTCGACCCTCTTAAATTTCTTAATCCCAAAAGCAGTATATCTTGCTATTGAGTAAATTTAAGAACCTTAGCAGACTAATTTAATATTTCTTTTTCATTGTACATGAATGTTTCCATATAAGAATGATTTTAATTCCAAAATCAATAAAAGTGATTTGACTATAAATTCAATACAGTATCCTGTGGCAACAAACATCTTGACTTTTTCTCTTCGTAGAAAAACCACATCAAGCTAATATTATAAACAAATGTTGTGTGTGTACTCTCATGTGCGTGTGTGTGCGTGTTTGATGGCAATTTATTCAACTTTTGTCAAGCTGAATATTTCAGAAAATGTATTGACCAAATTTGATCAAGGGATGAACCTTGCAGTTAAAGTTAGGATATTAAATTTAGCTATCGAACAGCATTTGTATGCTGTCGCCCGGCAAATATCAAAGCGAAGGGAAGGCAAGTAAGGAGAGGGCATTGTGTCGGTTGCTCAGGTTGCCCACCTGCTCCCTGCTAAGGTTGTGCTGTGCGCTGCACCATTATCCTCTAATAAATATTGATTTTGGTGTAATAAAAGAACATGACAGAAGCTAACAGCATCCTCGATGGCATTAACGGCCCTGTCGCTCATCGGTCACAGCGAGCGTTCCAGACCTTTTGGGTGTGAACTCCCAATAAATATGCTGATTAAACAATTGCTCCCGAACAAAATATATACCCGATTTACGAAATAAATCGATGTAAATTATTTGCAACAAAGCTTGAGATTATTCAAAATTAAATATAAGTACCAAGCTCGAATTATGCAAATTTTTTCTCATTTCAAAATGGAGTTCACCTTTTTGCTGTTGTCCCCCTCCGTTTGACTGTAATTTTTCTCAACGTGCCATGCTACCCACAAGCCGGGTTGCAGAGCTGAAGCCGGCGAGTATTTCGTGCAGATGTGCTGGGTCGGTGGGAAGCTGAGTAACGTCGCCTCATGGAAATAAATATGGAAATGTCATGTTTACAAGTTCTGGCAATAAAAGCCACCCATGAAGCTTATAAAATGCAAATGATTCCCTCTAAATTTCCTTTTTGTACAACTGCCACTCACAGATTTCAGCTAACAGCACAAATTTCCCAAAAGAGAAAATATCCTTTATGGTAAATTCCTCACTTTATCCGGTTATTTTGTGGTCCAAGCAACAATACCCACACTTAAGGCAAACCACAATCAGCGCAACATTCACAAAGACTGTGTGAATTTGTATTCGAAATAAATAAATAATTTATATATGTTCTTTTTATATCTTCTTTTATGACTTAAAAAACCAAAAACCTGAAATGAAAAAATTTGCAATTTTTATGGCCGCATTCTCAATCAGTTAGAGAATATCTTCTGCTCTAAATTTATAAAATGCGACTCCTCCAGGATTGATGTGAGTTGTAAACTTATCCTTTGGCTTAAACAATCCCAAATGCTGACTGCTATCAAACAAATCCTGCAATATTTTTTGAAGAAAAATATTTAAATTATTTACATATAAACGCATTTCTTTCTTACATAGACCGCATAACCCATATTATTGTTAAGTCCCAAGTGCTCTAAGTCAATGACATGTGCTTGAGGGCACAGTGGGCATGGTTCGTAGCCACCAAGGAAGACAAACGCTACAGCATAGGAAAATAAGCCTACGTTGTTTTGTGGCGAAACGGGGCGCAGCCAAACCTAGATAGTCAGATGTGTTTGAGTGCATTAGGTGAATAAAGGATTTGTATATACACTGATCTGTCTAGATCGAGATCTAAATGCACAATGGCCCGGTATGCCCAGTGGATCCTGATCGACCTCAATTATATCTCTGTATTTGTAAAGTATTTATCAGTGTCTATTTAAATTGATCCATTAAGAAACTGACCGGTTTTGTAATAACTTTTTTATTTCAAGACGCACGGATTGCAGGTCATTCGTCATTATAAGAGGAGCAGCAACCACTGCCCAAATAGCCAATTGTAAGCGACTCGCTTCATAGCTCAGGCGATAGTTCCCAAGCACCAGCTGATAATGAACGATAAAAAAATGTATATGCTAGAGATGTCAAGTCATATATCACATATTAATCACCTACCATATCCGGATCATTCCAGTGACCTGGTCCGGCACTTCTTTGCAATGCATTTTGTTGCTTGTAATAATTGTATATGATGCTGGTCACACTATCGTCTGAGTCTTTGACATCCTCTGAGAATCGCCAAAGATTACAGTGGCCTTTGATCAATTCGTAGTTAGGCTGAAATTTTAAGGTTTTGAATCAATACACGTTATACAGACAGATATAACAAACGTGTTTTTGATAGTACGGCCAACTACAAGAATAAACCATCGGCCGACCCGTCTTATTTAGGGCCTTTCCAAAAGCTGGGTAGGCGATGTCCAGATCAATGCCTCCTGTATAACATCCATCTAATTTCACATAATCCACCTTCCAACTGGCAAAGGTATCAGCATCGATCGCATAATATCCCCTCGCACCGGGTCCTCCATGCATGCAAGTTTTCGCACCGATATCATGATATATGCCAAAATGTAGACCTTTTGAATGTATCTGGTAAGTTGTATATTAATTATTTATACAATATCGAAGTGAATTAGACATACGTAATCTGAAAGAAACTTCATACCGCGGGGAAAGCGCTCTCGATGGGCAATTAGCTGCCCTGTGTTTTCGTCGCGTTGTTTTTCCATCCAGCAATCATCGATTATTAAATATTCATAGCCAATCGCCGCATATCCTTCACTTACCAAAAGGTCTGCCATGCGCATGAAAAGCAACTCACTGTTAACAAGGAAACCAAATTTAATTGCTTCACATATAACAAAGAATGTTGATTTCACTCTCAAACAATAACATTTAACTACTATTTATATTCATTGAAAAAATGTTTGTTGATCAACACCTTTTTAAAACATAACATAACTAATTATACTTGAATTTTCTTTTAGAGTATATAAAATCGGCTTTATATAAACAACAAGCAATTTCGGTCTAAATATTAAGAAAGTTAATTTTGATTAGAGAAAATTTAGCTATTATTTGTAATAAAAAAATAGAAAATTTTGACCTGCACTTTGTTTAACATATTTATATCGGTTTTTAATTATTTATTTATTTCCCTCATTTGTACTTTCACCTGATGCAGTCCCTGGGGAACTTGACACAATCAGTAAGGCAGCGGAACCGTTCATATGGCATCCAGCCCATTGGCGGCGTCCTTGCCAGTCCATTATCAAGTCCGACAATGCTGCTCAGAGGGAGACAACTCACAATTAGCAGCAGCAGCATGTCTTATGGCAGAACGTTTTGACTTCAACGTATTGCAACAGCAAAACATCAGCACCGCTTCTCAGCAGCTAAATTTATTTTTCGGAATGGGCCTTTTAACTACACAGTTGACAACCACAAAAAAAAAAAAATTATAAATGGCATATTTTACATGCGAATCATATTGTTTGTCAACTTGGCCAACTTTGTTTTTGCAGTATATGTGTATATATATGGATGGCTTAGCGATATACCTTGGTATGTTTGTGCTTATTGATATTGAAGTCGAACTTCTACATAAGTGTCCTTCATGCGTCTCTCTTCCACCGCCGGTTGCAACCGAACTGCTTGTTGTTTGTTGATCTGCTATGCGAAATGCCACATATATATTTCATAGAAGTCTGTATTCATTAAATACATGTATACCCAATACAATTCGCTTCAGTATAAAGTAAGTTTACACACTCCTTTCTCGTAACTTAATTTTGTATATAACCAGTATAATTTGCGGTAATACTGACTGTTATTGTTAATGAAAATTGTAATTGCTTTGCCTAGTTGAATTTACGTATTTTTACTTGATAACTCGAATTCTATAGTTCTTCCGCCCACCCTAACCATCGCGACGAGAATACACTTGGGTGTGGCCATTGCAAGTTTGCCGAAAGTTTAGTCTACACGCCCCTGGGCTCTTAACTTTTGAGTGCAGCGCTTGGAATAATTTAACAGCCAGGCGCCTATTTGGGTTACTTTGTGCCACGTAGACTCTTCAGCCCACTCAAGCGACGTTTTAGTGTATGCTCTTAATTTAGAAGTGTTGGGAACGTTTTGCGGAAAACTCCAAGAGCACTTGACTGATGAGTTTTATAAGTTGGCGCCACCGCACGATGCTAAAAAAAGACCACCAACTCAGTCCGGATGATATAAAGTATAAAATGTAATATTCTCAGAATAAATAAAATTAACTTGTGTTAATTGTAAGTGGATAAATTTCGAATTATGCAAAAGCCATACTCAAATTTAACTTTGCCATATTTGGCAAATATTTAGGTCGTTATATACATATGCATAATGGACCTGAGACGCAATAATGACTATGGATTGGCCGACTTATATGTATAGATGCCAGTGCCAGTGTCGTACAAATAAAACAGAAGTGCATTAGATGCAGACCACAGATGCATTTGCATCTGACAAATATGTGTATACTATTATCTATGGCCGGGAGGCGGATACGAGTTGCGTTTGCTAGAAGTAAATAAACAAACAGTCGGCACGTTATGCCAATTAAAGGCATCCCCTAGCCGAGTGGAATGTTAATGTTAAATTTATGCAAATTAAATGATTTGTAATATGCTGCGACTCCTCCTCGGAAATGCAGATGTTGCCAACCTGATGTTGACATCCTCGACCCAAGCAGGCACACCCCTTGCCATGCCTTGTTGTGCCTTGTTGGCTAATTAGTTAGAAGGAAGTTCGCTTGTTGATTTAACTTCACATCATGCTACTGGGCGCTTTTGTTACCCCATTTGAGCAATTTGAAATTGGCCGAGTGCGCAAAGTGCACGCGGAGTGCGGAATAAAGCATTTACTATAGCATCCGTCGCATCTGATGTTTCGTTGTTGCTCTCAGAATCTTTGCCAACTAATTAATTTGTACTTTAGCTTCTTACCCCGACTGTGGCCATGGCACAGACACGAGCGCCGGAACCAGCACCGGCACCGGCAAGGCTACGACCCTAACGCGTGTGCACGTGCTCTGTGTGTGTCTAGGTGTGTGTGTGTGTGTGTGTGTGTGTGTGTTGGTTGTGTAGTTTTCTCAGTTAATGCCTCGAATATGTTAACAAGATACTTTACAATATACCATAAAAAAGGCAAGCCTGGCGGCAAGACATGGTAAGAGGGCGGAAGCCAAAGTCAAAACAGTCAGCGGATTTCTGTGTTCTGTTTACATAGGTTTTCACCAGCGAATCATGGCAAACCTACCTACTTCCCAGATTTGCTCCTTTCCGGTACTGAAATGGCTGACAACACACATGTTGCACCCACACATACACACACACACACACCAACACAACATACACTCAGATCTAGACCCTGATGAGTGAGTGCGTGTCTACTCAGATGTGTTGTAAAATTATGCATTAGTTTTATGTCATTTTGTGGGATATTAAAATCTCCTTAATTACGAAATGTAATCAACAAAGCTTTGCTGCACACTTTTCCTCCATGCTTTTGGCTTTGGCTTTTGGCTTAAAGCGCTTTTCGTGATCCCTCATGCTCTGTTTTTGTTTACATTTTTTGTTGTTTGTTGTTTTATTTTTATTTTTGGCTGCAGCCAAGTACGTGACAACCAGCAGAGGCTAGAAAAGTCTTAGTAAACGAAATCCTAGTCCAACTTTTTTTTACTTCGCCTAATGTTTGTTTGGCCCCAATATGTGCCATGTACCAAGGAGTGGAAAATTTCTCATCCATTAAATAAATGTGCAAACAAGGTTTGTGTATATATACCGACTAGTATCTATGCATCTATTTATGTATGAACAATCGCACGCACACCTTTACATATCCACATATTCAATTAAAATGACACATTCATAATTGAGAATAAAAACCTTTTTATTCTGATAATGACTTTACGCATGCTTCAATTATAATTTAATCATATTTTGTGTTACGTAAAAAATGTAGAAATATGTATTTTTGGTAAGCTGCACTAATGACATAAAAGCTACAATTAAATTTTTTGATATTTCAAATTGCTGTTTAAAATATGAAGCTGCAATTTAAGTGTGGCGTACACAAGTAGTTTGGAAAAATAAATATACAAACATATACAACTAAATATCGTGAATACCAATAACTGTCTGTTATTGCTGAAATATATGCATGTTGATTTCTGTGCACATTTATTAAAGGAAACCAATGTTTTTCAAGCTACGGTACTTGTAGTAAAATCGAGTACTCTCGACAAGAGCACTAAAGTTGTATAACCTTGTGGAGTATATTAAATTTTTCTCATGATATACAACTCTTTAAAGGCACCGTGTGTTTGATCCATAAATTATATATGTTCTTGGTAAGCATCAGTAGCTAAATTTGAGTTGTTGGTTTGTGGAAGCAAAACTAAATAAAATATGTTGAAAAATTACGCAAATATAATAAGATTTCAAATTCCGGACTAAAATTCACATGTGAACAGTTTTACTTAACTTAACTAGAAGAGTATTTAGTCTTCGGTTTGTCTAAAATAGACTTTATTTCTTTTTATATGGCTGTGTAAATTGTTTTGCCACAAATTCAATGCTCATTAAACATTCATCTCAACACAAGTGTCGTGCAGCTAATTGAATCAATTATAATTTTGTGCTGCTTCAAAGTGTGGAATTCAGCAGAGTTTCACAAAAGCCACTTGCAAAATGGAATTATTAATGTTTGTCTTTTTGTAACCAAGTAACGAGATGGGTAGATGAGTTGTGAGTTGAGAGCCTAATTGAAGTGCAATAATAAATGTCAATAACAGAAGAACTCAGAACTCGTGCTAAAATGCAGCTGGCAAACAAAAAATAATTACAAATGCTCAATAATTGGTTGATAATTACTTGTTATTAACTCAATCCGTTCTCTATCTCTCTCTCTCTCTCTCTCTGTCTGTCTCATTTCCATGGTCTGCATAAATTTGATATAAGCCTAATTTTCAATCGAAAAAGGGGAAAATAGCGGGCGATAAACGAGTACATTCTTATATATATGCACATATGGATAAAGTCGCCTGAATCCATACATAAATTTGCTCATTCACTGGATAACGGCCTCGTCGTGCTTACGACCCTTTAATTGCCTCGAATTGTCTGGGCTAAGTACGTTTTTGTGTTATCAGCACCATTAACAATAAACACAATATGGCAGCTGCTACGTCGTCGTGCATTCATAAAAAATATTAAAAAAAAATATATATATATAAATTGAGCTGAATGAAGTCAACGCTAAAAAGTGCATTATTTATACAATTATGTGTGAAGATAATACCTCTTTTATGACGCCAAGTGGAGCTCCATCTCGAGCATGGGCGTAGGCACACTCTTTATTAGTAGGGGCTAGGATGGGGGTGGTGGTGCGCGGTTAGAATAGATGCACAGGTAAAGGGCTGGCGTTGAGGCATAACGCTGTCTGTTGGCTGTTGGTAGTTGGCAACAGCAACAAAAGCCTATTATTCTGCACGTAATAAACATAAAGTTGGCGCAATTTGTAACATAAATTTAAAGGGCTAACGTAAATCTTAGCGGCAATTATGTGTTCGGCGAACGCGGCGAATACGCAACGCGACGCGAAGCTGCTCCAGGTTCATAACTCATGCGCTTCATTTCCAGGCTGGCACGCCAGGTCTTACTACTACAAACGCAAAAACCAGCAACAATAACAGCAGTAACAACTGCAACAACAACAACAGCAACAGCAACAACAATAACAACAACAGCAATAATAAAGAAGACGACGCCAGCGAAAGGAATTCAAATAGCCATAATTTATCACGTTGAGATTGCAGCATCGCGACGCACACAGATGAGCCGTAGATGAGTCGCCGCGTTTGTATTTTGGCTGTTGGCCGCCCAGGGGTTCACATTCCCGTTCACGCTCGGGTTCGTGCTCGGATTGGGATACGGGCCACAACACCCAGCCAAACCCTTTTTGGTATGCCAACGGATTACCATGCTATTGTCCCTGCCGCATGCCTCCTTTACCAAGGATAGCAGTGCCAAAGGCTGAGCGCTAAACGCAATTAGGCATGCGACAAGACCGCGGACGTCGACGTTGCTCTCGGCGGCTGCTATATTGGGATTTATGGTATTATTTTTAATCAAATTTATCTTAATGTCTGCGATAAAGGTGAAATAAATTGCGGAGATTTATTAGCGCTAATTTACGCAGGTGACTATGAATGGCAATTGTATAATAAGCACATTAAAATACAGCCCAAAACGGCTAAATCCATTCATCATAGTTGAACTATATTTCATTCACGTGACCCAGTCAATGGGTAAGCAACAGTTGTTCAAATTTAAAGTAAAGTATAAGTTTCGTCAAGTTCTTGATTTAATTGGCATTTAACTTGTATTAATTTTTCAAATTTTTATTCATTTGGAATTTGTTATTTACTTCTCTGACACATATATAACACAAATAGTTTGCAACTTATTTTACTTATTTCTGAGCAAGCTGAAATGCCTATACGCTTGAAGTGCAGAGTGTTAAAAAAATAAATCCGCCCACGGCTGTAACAGTTCCTGTTGCTTGACATTTAGCGTTGACAGGAGCAGCGACAAACAAAGTGCTCGCAGCATTCGCGTCAGTGTTAGCGTCAGTTTCAGGAAGAACAACAGAGAAAAGGAGAGCAAACCCAACAACTTAAGAGCAATTCCTAACAAATAACATTCGCAACAATGTGAAGGCACCACGCAGCAGGGGCCAGGCCAAACAGTCCATGGCATTGCCGAACTCTAATCTCCGAGCGGGACAATAAAAGGCAGCTCGGGCAAACTTTAGCTATGGTCTTAGTTCATATTTTATTTAGTCGCTGTATCCGGCCAAAAGTTTTGCCTGTTCCTTTGGCTTTAGCTGGAATCTCATGGAATATTTCAATTTTTTTTCTATAACGGCAGGCGGTATCTTTGCTTAGCTGTTGTGCTGCTTTTCTGCAACTTCACTCATTTATGTGTAGCAAACTAAGCGCTTCTTTTCCCTTTGCTGTGATTCTAGTGCCATAAAAACGAATAAACTGAGACAGAAACCGAAATAGCAGAAAATGCAAATCATTGTCCTGCGACTTGTTTCTCGTGGCTGGCTATCCAATCCCAGTGCTCGCAAAAAAGCGGCAAAGCCGCAAGACGGAGTAGTTGCTGCGCTGCCTTGACTGCTACTCTCCTTAAGAACAATTGCTTTGCGGTTTCAGCGCTCTCCCTGTCCTTGCCCCTGTCTGTTTGCCTGCTGTCCGGGTCCGTGTTCGTGTCCATGTCCATTTTCATGTCCATGCCCACAGCAACCTGTGATAATCGTCTTGTGGGCAGTTGCGCTGCATCCTCTATCTTCTTGGGGCTTTTTTTCTTGTCATTTTCCCCAACAACTATACCGTCCAACTAACAGAGCTCGCACCGGAACGATACTGGCCGCATTTTTTGCTAAATCATTTATCATTTGATTACAATTTGACGGTCAATGTGACTTCCCATAGAGCCGGTTGCGAGGAGAATGGTTGTAGCTGGGAGAGGGTAGTGGAGGTGATAGGGAACTGACTGGAAAATTAAATGTATTGTTGCCGCTGTTGATTGTAATAATGATTTTGTTGTTTCAGTTGAGTTGTTTACTTATGGAAAATGGCGTTCGTCTTGTGCAGCCGCAATGAATAAAATTTACTTTTGAACAATTGTTTACATTTTACTTGGCAGCATCTAAATATTAAATGTTATGAGAGAGTTGTCGGTCCCCTGTTTATATTTTACAAGATGGAAAATTAAATTACGACCATTTGCGTATGGGCAACAGAACATTCTATATGTGGGTTGTTTTCAAATTTCGAGCAACCTGAAAGTCAGCAAAAGTTGACAGTTGTTTATTATGTACCTTTATACTTGTTACCTGGCGGTATTACATTTCTTCTTCTTGACATAGTCAAAATGTGTTGTTTTTACGATTCATAATTTACAGCAAGCTCATAATCTTTTAAGTAGGTGTATTGTGATATTAAATTTCTTCAATTCATCCAGACTTTCCTCATTTGACACTTGCGATAGCCGCTTAATGCAATCGTTAACTTAGAATAGGCGTTCGCCGCAATTTTCGAGTATATCCACTCCCATTCGCACAAACGACCAAGTTTTATTTGTGGTGTGGGTTTGTTTAAGTACGTTGGTCACTTTGCGCAGGCATAGTCAAATATTGCAGCTCAAGGTATAGTATTTAATGCGAACTACATGTTTGCGTCGAGGTGGTTTTCACAGTGCTTTTGTTTTGTTATCGTAAAATTTTTACTTGCTGCCAAAGTGCGTAATAACACGGTAGAACTGCCCACTACTTAGCTGGCTCAACTAAGTGCTAAATGTCAGTTTGTGAGAAAGCTTAGCAAAAAATGTTAAAAGTAATTTCTACAAATCTACGTAGTTTCTGAGTAAGAGTGAGTACAGTTGACTGTAAGCCCTAATAAAATCAGAACTGGATAGAAACGGAAGCTAAAAACAAACACAGCAGCAAAAAATAAATCAAAATAACTTAACCCATATGGTACATAATCATATTTCATTATATATAGTATGCACATATTTATTCAGCTATGTACATAGGTAGTGGTCGAAACCGCAGCTTTGAGCAGTGCAAGCCAAAATTATACAGTTCGAAAAGAACTCAAGCTCATTTCGAAAAAGATGCGCATAGACAGGGAAGCAATTCATGCACGAATAAAATTGATGAAGGTCAAACTCTGGTTGACTTTGCTGTGATAAATGAGCGGTCAACCTAGAGAAAAGCACCAATACGTACAACCAAAAGCCACACACACACACACAGATATACATACACAGACTGACAGGGGAGGCAGCGATGAGCTGAGCCTTCAAGCTATCCTCCAAAGTAAGCAGAAGTCCTGAGCTATGGTAGGGTATGATAGGCGCATAGTGCCGAACAAGCAAACTTCTGCACCTACTCGTATCTAGTTATTGTTCTTGTTTGTTATTGTTGTTGTGGTTGTGTCGGTGTGTCTGCTTTAAGCACGCATACTTGAAGATATAGTCGTGCACGGAATACGTAAGGCATTATCGGGACACGCTCGAGTGGCTCGTCGACTGAACGTTATGCTCGGTGAGTTGGGCATAAATAGTCCAACTGTGTACTCGATATGGTCTGCATCGAAACAAAATATTAGCAAATCTTGTTTGGAGTGTTTGGGAAATTTATTGCGCTCGTGTCTGTTAATACGCGCAAACATATTGCCAACAAGCTGAATTTGAGTTTGATTTGCACATATGTACGCATGTGTGTAATGCCTGAACAGGCAGACACACACAGACATAAAGCAAACGTGATCTGACCCAATTCTGGGCACCAAAAAGAGTTTTCAGCCCAAGGGGAAATTTCTTATCTTATGCTCTTAAAGTTCCATTATACTGAACTCAGAATTGTTTTCGGCCCAGAAATTATGTTGCCATTGTTATAAATCAATGTGGCTTTGTTTTTGAAATATTTATGGGTAGACATATAGTTGGATTTTGGTACCAAGGCGACGCAATAGATTGTAGATAAGATGTTAAAAGACCACATGTTTCGAACAAAATCATCAAATTGGGATATAAATATATATTTAAAAAAAATTAGGTTGAATGCTAATGCGAATAAATTGATGGACTAGAGGCCATTAATAATTGTTGGCACGTAAATTGTCTTTTGCCTGTTCGTAATTTATTTCAAACTTGTTGATTTATGAAAATTGGATTTGACTGATATCTGAAAGCTGTGGCGCAACTACGATGCATAACTTATTTCTTTCAGCGCTATCCCAGCAGCTGTTTGTATACATGAATGAGTTCATTTTTTACTATCCTACTAGCTTTTTTTTGTAGTATTACGTAAACTTAGCAGCAACCAACTGAGTCAGAGGACTCGCGCACAGCTCAGTTCAGCTGAATCCAGCTGTGTGCCACAAGCTCTGCCCTCAATCCTCAGTCGTCAGTCCTCAGCTATAGCTATTGACTTTGCATCACGTGCAGCAGATGAACTTAACTTATCCAATGAGCCGACGCGTCGTGTTAAGTAGATGTGAATTGATGCGTCTGACCAGTGACTCGTCCAATCTCAACTACAGGCTCACGTAGCGCCCTGCTGCATCAAATGAACGTGTTGGCGCTGTCAGTTTTGAAGTCAAGTTGTACTATGTACTATTGATTGCCGCAACCCCCACCTATGCCCCATCTCGTCCAT
The DNA here is from genome assembly GCA_035041595.1 of Drosophila basisetae. Taxonomy (NCBI): domain Eukaryota; kingdom Metazoa; phylum Arthropoda; class Insecta; order Diptera; family Drosophilidae; genus Drosophila; species Drosophila basisetae. Next base: position 908,089 of record JAWNLB010000147.1, on the reverse strand, counting down.
CTCGTCCTGCTCAGTGTTCATTCGAACGTTATCGACATATTCTGTGTTTATCTTAGCTTAAGTTTATATTTTTCATTATGTTTATGTTTTCGCATCGTTTACACGTCGTCCTTAGTGGTAGCATTTCTTGTTTTTTCTTACTTTTTCTTTTTCATTTTCATTTTTCTTTTTCTCTTTTCTTTTTGTTTGCTTGAGTATATTTTATACTTTGAGTTCGCTTTTAGAGTTTTAATTTAAAAATAAAAGAACGAAACCCGAAAGTAAGAAGAAATAAAAAAAAACCTATACTTATCGCTGGAGGGAGGATCCCTTTAAACTTTTTGTGTTTCAGTTTTGTTTTTCGTTTGCTTTCGTGTGGTGGCTGGCTCAATGAATGGTTCGAGTTGATGGCAGCGGATCCAAGGGGAGCTACACCAAAATTCAATAAAAGTCTATAGAAAGTTGTGCTTGTCCGTTTTTGTTTCACATGAAAACGTATGAACAATATCCATAAAATTAGCATTTCGCTCAAAACATTTTATTTAACATCTAAGATTAGATAAAATTGAGGCCTAACAGACATCCTACCATTCGCAAATGGATTGAGTTAGATTTCTGCCCAATATACATAAATATATATATATATATATTTTTTATTATTTTTGTTTTTGGTATATATGTAAACAAGTTAATTTAATTTATGTATACGTTTTGCACACTATTAGATTTTATCACATTTCTAAAGATTACTTGCATTATTATACTTCAAATTTGAATATAAAATCTCGGAATATCTGGAGTTCTTTTGAAAGTTTCTGGGAATCGGCACTCAAAAACTACAATAGATGCTTCTTCCTTTACAATGAACCCAATGGTTTAGATTTAACACAACGATATACATAAATAATTGGCATACGTTATGTAAATTTTGCAAACTTATTGAAATAAGCAAGTTGTGCTTACACATCTACCATGAATATCTACTGAGGGAATATAATAACCAATTCATTTAGACGTTGTAGCAACTGTTTGCAAGCACTCAATGAATGTAATCCAAGTATTAATTAGAACGCACCTCATCGGTATTCGAGAGCCAGATGGATGTGGCATTTCAATTAATGAACGCACAATTACCTTCGAAGCTCTGCTGGGTTGCTCAATTTCGGGCTGGACTGGGCAAGGCAACACTTGTGCAGTACTTGACTGTCCTTCGATTATGGACCATAAATTGATTTTTATTAAAAGCCTTTTAATATTGTATCTTCATGGCAATGGGCGAGCATCTTGGGGATTTCATTCAAGCGCAAATAAATTGCAGAAATATGCAATGCGCCAATTCACTGACCAACGAGCACCAAATCCGGCTCCTTCACCAGCACCAGCACCAGCACCAGCACCAGCAGCAGCATCAGCATCAACTAAAGAATAAGCGAACGGATATTGTTCTTCGAAATTATTTCTTTACGAGCGACCTGCTTCGAGCTCGTGGACTTGCTTTGCAGCACTCACATCCAAGGCAGAGTCCCCGTGCCCTGTGCGTTCTGCTGCAGTTTCCTTTCGCTTAATTTTTCGCCCATCGCGCACACAAAGTGAAATTACCCATGAGAGCTCTTGAGCTGACAGCAATGTTCCAATGGAATCATGATGACCGGCAACAGTACGAAGAAACGCATAAAACTGTTTGTGGAACTTTCCAAAAACAAAAAAACCGAAAAAAAAACAAAAATGGAGGACTCGGCATAAGCATACATATTTGAAACCAATGGTAAGTCTTTCGACTTTTGTCAGACCAGGAATTTTAATTAGTTTGCAATTTGCAAATCACGGCATTTGACTGGCTTCTAATTATGAAGGAATTCCAATAGATCAAAATTCAAACCGTGTCTGGTTGGGGTGCAAAAATTTGCAAAGGCGAGGCCAGCATAACACAACATAATTAATTTCATATTTCAAGGCATTTTTTAATCATCATCGTTTTCTAATCAGCAAAGACGCGCACAACTCAAAGCGGGAGGCGACGGGGGTGCGTGCGCTTAGCATATGGTCCTGGCATCTGAGCCTCCAGCCAGGTGCGGACGAATTGAAATTCAAATGAGGCGTCAAGCAATGTACCGAGCCTCGTCAAGTCTTTGAAGTTATTAGAGTCAAGTGAGTCGATACTTTTTTTTTTCTTTTGTAGAGTGAGTCGATGTTCTTGAGGTAAAATTATTTCAGTCACATACTTAAGCAAATGATAAATGCATGTGGGGTATACATGTTATGTAAATGCAGTGAAGTTCGTATCGTTATAATTTGCTTAATACGCATAAAGATTAAGTCAATATACTAACAAAGAATCATTTGTAGATGAAAATATTTACGTAATTTCTTGCATCTTATTGGCAATCCATTTGCTCGTTTGCCAGTTGCTGCCACTCCCACTCCCACTCCCACTTTGCCATGCACATGCCGCCTACACATGTGTGTGTCTGAATATGTCTATTTTTACGGCATCGCCCAATGTAAAGGCTTACCACCAAGCAAATACATAAATCTTTATCGATGTGCGCCCAAATCCATGGACCGAAATTTCATTTCCGATTTGCTATTGTCTGGCTCTGTCTTTTTTGTCTGTGCGCTTGTTTTTTGCTTTGTTTTTTTTATATGCTAAAACAACGAGTACTGCCAGGCAGGCTACCGAATTGTTTTCGGCATTCTTGGCTCTGACACGGTATCAACAATGCCGAGAAGTATCCTCACCAAGCTCCTGGTATATTTTGTGTATGTGTGCCAGAAATGTATTTTTGCAAGGCGTATAAATTAATTTCAATTTTTGTCGACGTGTGAAATTGCCAAAGACAAGTCTTCTAGTATTTCGTTAGCATGTGCATATGTATTACGCATATTCACGTCAGTGTTCTATATGTACTCTGGTATGCATATAGCTGAAAGTCATTGGAATTACCAAACCAACATTACAATGCTCAATACATTTTGTGATGCCTATATATAACTTAAATAGGATTTGCATGACATTAATTGAGTGCTAGAATGCATTTCGATTATTATGTTTGAAATTAAATTTGTATGGCATGTTATAACGTTTTGTTTTATTTGAAGCAAATCATTCGAAAGCTGTGTAGTTGTATTGTTTGACTTCTATGCGGGAGCTAAAGTGGTTAACATAAATGCATAATTGGTTTCAAGCAGCTTTTCTTATTTTTCCTGAGTACTTATTTTAATTGAAGAACAATGCTGTTTACAAGTTATAAATGAATATTCTTCCCTGCCACATTTTTATGGCACTTGAACAATATGTATAAATGCTATTTTGTGAAATTGCTGAAGACCAAATTAAACCATTTGTGTAAAGATTGCATTGTGTACAATGAGTTAAACTCTTCTAGTGCATAGTGCTGGGGATCCTTTTCTCGAAAGTTGGCATAGGGGTGCAACCAAATAATCAATTCCACAAAGGAATATGTTGACTAACAAAAGTAGCTTCAAGTATTGCAATAATTGTGTTTAATTTCCAAGCATTATTACAGATTTAAGATAACTTGGTGTATACCTGCATTGTTTCACAACTACATCTGCCACTTTGCTGCTGGATGCAATCACACATCAAAATGTAATTAGGAGTAATTACAGCTAATTGGCATTTAAAACTTGAAGCGCAGTATTGCAATTAAAGTGGCTCCCGGTCGGAACTGAAGTGCTGACCCGCTTGCGCATTCATTGTAGACGTCTAAACAGTATCGCATTAATGTCAAACTGGGACTGGGGAAATCTGGATTATCAGCGGCGGTATACGGGGCTGCTTAATAAAACCGTTAACTATTAAATTAACTTGGCTGCGCTGCTGCATCAGATGTTAATATTGAGTTCCGGCACCAAGCCTCAGGAATTGAATCAATTTAGCCAATGAATGCGACCTCATTGGATTTAATACGTGCTCCTGGACGAATGCCAGTTCACGCGGCAGCCAGAATACAAGCTAGCAAATCGCTTAGTTCTTCATCTGATTATTATGCAGGAGCAAACACGACCTCGTTTAGAACCAGCGAGATTCTCTGTCTCGTTCACCAACTCGCTCTCGCTCTCGCTCTAACTCTCCCTTTCACCTATGCGCCTCGCATTGAATATAGAGTTGAGTTGGCCCTTACGCCGATTGTGCTATTATTGGAGCCACCTAATTAGTTTATTATGTTTGTTACTGACGGCAGTCAACTGCTTAGTCAACGTCCTTGAAGCTGTTACACCTGAACACTCTCAAGCTGCTTACTAGGCAATGACTATAAGGATTTGGTGGTATGAGCAACACCATATGTGCAATGTGTACATAAATATGCGCTTATTCATGCCAATAAATGTATTTACTCTCAGGCAGTTTCCATGAGGAGCAACTAAGTGAATGGGGGCAACAACATGTGTTTAAGTCAATGACCAGAAATGTCAGATCAAATTATGGCCAATACATATTAATAAGGCTGTCAGTAGGTAATCGGTTTATTTAATTGATTCATAAATCATGACATAAAAACTAACTCCGAGTAGTAACAAAAAAGAAAAGAACATAATAATATACAATACAATAAATTATATTGTCTACTTTGTGTCTACTCCTAGCTACGCATTACTTCCTTTTGTTAATTTTTAATGTAAAATACAAAAGCGTTGCAAGATATAGAAAAATTTGGCAAGCTTGGCTAGTCAAATGTAGGCAAATGCTTCGTAAGCAATTTTGTTTAATAATAAATAAAAACATATATTCGGAATACATATTTCAGCAAATAAATAAATACCGAGAACTATAAAAGAAACTACGATTCTGTCTATTGGCTTAACCAATGAAGCAGGTGGGTGGCACCACAGACGTTGGCAACTGAAGGAGATAAAGCTTGTTGCCACAAACTGTTACAACTGCTCGTGGATATCAATACTGAAGTCATCGCATTCTGTGGCCGGTTAACAGGGCAAATTCCAACTGAAATTGGTTGACGGTTATTCGTTGAGGCGAAGCTCATCGCGTTTTTGGTTTGGGTTATGGTTATGTCAATCATTATGTTGATGGTAACGGTTATGAGGCACTCGATTACCGTCAAGATGAGTTGCCATATTATGCCCATTCGCCGTAATGGAAATTCAAACGGCTTGAGACCATGCCAACTATTCGTAGTCCTTAACCTCAAAAGTATATGTATAAGATGTAAATGCGTCTCTTGGATTTGGCGCTGGTCACACGGCCACCTAATGGCTTTCATACGTGATAAAATCTTTCACACATTTTCAGTGGGATTTTCTCGTGGGCTGCCATGGATTCGATTTGAGACGACAGCTTTTGACATTGGAGCGGCAGCCCTTTTTTTTTTTGATGCATGAGATATGAGATGGAATACTGACACCGTGTGCACTACTGCCATTTTTATTTGAGGAAATGGGAAATGCGAAAAATTGGCAGGTTTTAAATTAATCGTACCCTTCAGGTTGTCGAATGGCTCTCGATTAAATTAAACGAAACGAGATGTCGGAAGCACCAGTAAATAAATACCTGCCTGTCTGTCTGTCTGTCCGTCCGTCTATTTATGTGTCTGTCCTACTGACACTGACACTGACTCGTTGACTGACAGAAAACGCAAACAACTGTCAGAGTTTTGCAAATTCATTCCAGATGTAAACATTCCCATAGGAAGCCATTTCACCCAAGTTTCATGTCTGTTTGCTCAGAATTGCAGCAACTGGTACCGACATCCACATGTGCAGGAGTGAGTGTATGAGTGTATGTATAGCCGAAGGTGTTTGTGTGCACTTCCTAAAGCCATGTACAGGCATGGCCAGAGGAGATGAAGAAGAGAATTGTGCTCGCGTGCTTTGGTTGCCCTTCTACAGCCGTCAATAGCAGGAACCGGAGCAGGGGCAGACCAACTTTTGACTTTCTCGCTCCAGCGACCAAATATGTAAAATCACTTCAGGTCGCCCTAGCTCTAAGCACCGAGAAATATATACCTTTTCAAAAGTTAAAAAAATAAATTTTATTCTCTTTATTAGATTTCGATTGCCATTTAAGGATTTCCATAGCTTTGGGACTATTGTAAAAAATATATCTATCAGTAGTCGAAAAATGAAATACTTAAAATCTAGTAACAAATATAAACTGCGGACATATCATTAATTTTGTAGACCCATGTATTTGTTACAAAAAAGTGTACGTCACTTATGTCGCTGAACGAAAAAGTTCAGAGGCTAAAAACAATCGAATCGAACATAATCCCGAACTCGGTACAATCTGCACCCTGAGGCCATTCACGTTATTTTCATTGATTATGTCAGGCAAATAAGTTTACTTTGGAACATTATTGGTCCCATTCGTGGCAACAAAAAGGCAACTTGTCAAAATGTTCGAAAGCACTTAAAAGTTTTACGCACTTTGTTGTTTTCTTGCTTGTAGTTGGCACATTATGGCATTTTTCCACTAAATCTACATTCACAAGGACAATGGCTCAACCGAAGCAGCCCGCCATCAAGAGAAAGTCTCAGTCCTAGTCCTAGACTTAGCCCGTTCATAGGTCTGTCGCATAGTGCGCCAATTTCGCACTTTCCTTTTCGCAGCAGGCAGGCCAGCAAAAAACAGCATTGGATATTAAAAAGAAAAAAAATAAAAGAATACTTGAAACGCTCTCATTGAACTAAAAGGGGGCAGTTAGTGCCTCAAGCACTTGTGTCGCTGCCAGACGCACTCCTGATAACTATACTGCCAACTGGCCATGACGCTGCGTTGTCCTGGCTTGGCTTGGCATGGAATAGAATCCTAACAAGGCAATTCAAAGGCACTTCTAATAAGTACGCAGCCATAGACGACTCCGAAAAGGAGTACTTAAAATTGCAAGAACAGCTTGGCCACTTTTACATTACGGGCTTTGCTAAATTGTAGCATAATTTCATTTTCGATCTGTCAAGTTTGAGCGAGCCTCCCCCTCCAAAGTAGTTTTCGGATAATCTTTGTTTACTGCTCAATTCGTACATGGTGCAAGAACGTAGACCTTGGTGATTGTCAGTTAGTTCAGATGTGCTTTGAATTGGTTTCTATTTGAGTTTATTTGTTTAAGTAAAATATACGGGTGGTCATTGGCTGACCGATTATTTTAATTGAGTATCTGGAAATCGTATTACTTTTGGTTCAGGTTTTAACATGTTGATATCTCGGCCAAATCTAATTTATTTCAAAGTTACTAAAATGGAGAATATCTTGTTTACAAATATAAAGTTTTTGTAAGAGACAATTTACTAAGCAAAATAATTTGAAAACTTGGGAAAACCAGTATTCGATCTACCGCAGATGAATCATTAGTATTAGCCAGAGTTCCCACTTTTGTGTATTTCCGCATTTGACCGAGATTTGTTTTTAAATTAATGAAATCAGTGTGAAGCGACTCCAAATGATGTGAGTGAAAAAAGGCTTTGCATACGCATATTTTGCAATGATTCTAACGAAAGAATCCTCGTTTTCCGTAAACCAAGCCCAATGCCAACTGTTGGGCAGTTCGTTCATACCATGAAAGTTCGATAAATTATGGCAAACATTTTTTTGATGCTGCGTCGCTCAACCGAGTATAACCCTTGTTTGAGGTTGAGCAATAAAATGAAATATTTATGGGTTAACATTAAGGGATTTGGTTTTTGCTCGGCGCAAATGCCTATGCTTATGCACACTATATATTTCTACGTGCATACGTACATATGTGTGTACATATATCTGAACATTATAGGTATATAACATGCAGCACGTAACACTCTGACTTGGCCCGAGCTCTGCTTTGGGCTGTCAGCCTTGTTGCGGGAGAGTTTCGGTTAACTTCTGGCCACACCGGATTATTTATTGCATGCGGAGGCGTTAACACGAAAGCATTTGGCGGAAATGGAAACTAAATAGTCGTGGTTAAATTATTAAATGCCCCATCTCGCTGCCTCAGCACCAAAGGCGGTTGTGGCCATCGTTTTTCTTTACGATCCAAAGTGTTGCCTATAAAAATTTACTGTTACACAGAGTGTTTGTCCATGTTTGTTTGCATAAATGAATGCAAACATATAATTCCTGCGTCGTTCAGCAAGAGCCAACCAATAAATACATGCATACACACAGAGACACACATACATATTATATAAGTACATATTTTAAGCAGACCCCTTCACGTTCTCGAATGGCTGTAGTTGCAAAACTGTTTGGCAATGCTTTAAATATTTTATGAGCACTACCACTCTCGGATAGCCAAATAGAGCAAGCGGAAGCATCGACAGAGAGATTGAAACTCGGTGACAGAGGGAGTGTGTGAGAATGTGAGAGAGTGACAGAGAAATAGAGATTATGATGTAACGATTTATGGTCAGCTCAACGGGATGAGCACACATGCAAACAATCGACTGTCATAAAGTTGAAAAAGTACACTTTATGTGTACGTATTATGAGTCTATAGTGGAAGTACTTATACCATTGCTTGAAAAAACTGAATTGAAAGGGAGTGGCTTTTCTCTATGATTCCAATGTGGCTATCATTGGTCTAGTCGAAATGCTAATCATTATGTGTCTTAATACAAGATTTAACAAAGCTATTTGTACACTTATTATCAGCTTTAACATATAATATTTCGCCATTCACTGAAATACTTCTATAACAGTAGTATGAAAAATATAATCTTTTAAGATTATGCAGATTTTAATGCTATAAATAGAAAATACATTGATTAGTAGTTGAAGTGCTTAAATATTAAAGATTATCCACACTCTACACGAATGATGAGATGTTTGAATAAAGAGGGCAACTCAAATAAAAAATGATATACATTTCAGCTCAAGCATGCTACCAAAATTTACTTGCTATGCAAAATTTGAGCTACAAATTGTGCTGAGTCAGCACAACAAACCAAATTAGAAGAATGCGTGCCGCTTCTGACGATGCATACAGGAAGGCCAAATATAAAGCAAAATACTCAAAATCAAATGTGCTCAGATACGATTAAGCGACATTTGCATGCTCTTAGTTATCGTTATTAAATTATAAGAACGGAATCATTTCACACTATCCGAGTGCTGACTTCCCACTCACTACATATCCACTAAACCGAGGCTTCACTCAGGGGCATTAGAATTCGCATTATATTTGTCAGCCACTTGAGCGCCATACAGAAAGTGTCTAAAGCAAATCACACATTGATCATAAACTAACCAAACACAAAAAACCAACAAATACTCATAGTTCGGCTGACACTGAGTATAAAAGTGAGTGGCGACTTGCGGTGGCCGGTTAGTTATAAAGTGGACGCTGTCATCATCATTATGCTGAGAACAATTCCAATTTGGGCGCTGCTCATTTGTAGTGTGGTTATCGTTTCGGATGCCAAGCCGATATTCATTAAGGTTTTTGCACCGATTGGTGGTAAATTGATGAGAATATCAAACAGTGAGAGTAAAGAGAGTAACGCTCAGCTTAAAACATATTATTTAATATTTCTATAGGTACTTCTAGTGCTGTCTCCAGTGGAACAGTTCGATCCACAGCAACGTCATCACCAGTCAATTCTCAGTTAATCTCCAATCTGATTTCGCAGAAGTTTCAATTACTGAATAGTTTTCTGCAGGCCAAATCATCCTTTGGCATCCAAAAAAATATCTCATTTTTGGGCTCGACGACGACGACGACGACGTCGACCACGGATAGTCCAGTGACGCAGCACACCACAGAGGTAAACACAGATTTTATACCGGAAGTTAGCTCCAGCACTCAATCTGTGTACACAACAACAACAGACGGAGACATTGCGACGCCGAAGCCTACAGTACATCCCCTCAAGCCGATTACAACGTCTACGCCAGTGATTCCCACGAAGAGCACCACAGAAAGCACACTGGACTCAACAACGACGAGAACCACCAGTGGATATACGTATCAGCCATCTATAACCACCACTCAGGGATATACGTATCAGCCACCCCTACCTACAGCGACACCCACCACCCACGGATACACGTATCAGACTCCAACACCAGCAACCTCTTACTTGCCAGCTTCTCAATCATAAATATGACACTATATTTGAATTCTACAGACTCGCACTTGTGTAGGTATACACATTAAGTACACTTATCGAATGTTTATCAAATGTTTAATTGATACTCAAGTTATATCGTTTCACTGTCGATAATTAGAATACATTTGAAATCTTTAAGAATAGTTTGTAGTTTACTTTGTGCGGAAGTGATTTGATACTAGTCCGCATAGTTTTCTTATTGACAATGGGTTGTTCTGTGCGATCAATTAGCATAGAAACCTGTTTTTAGAGGCAGACGACAGACTCAAACAGACATCACAAACAAATTCGATTCAAATCTTCGCTTTGAAAATTTACTTTGACGTGTTGATTGATTCTTTTGTCGAAGTTATGACACTGAAAATACTTAGATCGAATACACTTCTTAAATTACCATACGATTTAAGAGTAAGTTTGAATCTTAATATTTCAGTGTCCTCGTACATCTTCATGGAAACTCGTAAAAGTAAGGAAATATATGGGTGACTTATATTCTTGAATATAGTTTAGAGCGTTCAAGCGTTTCTGTATTCTATAAATGTTAATTATATAATTCAAGGCAACAAACCGGCTGAACCACTCTGAGTCAAATCTACAATCATCAAATACATTTATTTTCGTTGATTCTAACCAGACCTTGTGTTAATTTAATACCGATCATGGAAATGTTTTATCTTATATAAGAAAATATTTAAATCACAAGTTGCGTAAAAGTTTCTTCACTTTGGTCTGACAAATTGGGTAGCAACCGGTTGTTGGATATTTTAAAATTACCTTCGACTAATTATTTAAAATTTTACTTAGCAATTCACTGAAATATTATCATTTTCCGCATGCATGTGTGACGGGCTTTTAATTACATTTTATGGTTGGGTTAAACAATCAACCCGACTTGACTATCGGCATAGACAATTTTTTAAAATCGATTCCAATCGTAATCTGTAATCTGTGGCCATAAAAATTAATATGTTATCACAGTTGCCCATTAAATATTTGGATGGCTCGATACCTAAGGTTAAGATGTGGCCATGTGTTTTTATGACGGTACAATCAACTTCACAAAAATATAGCAGCCATTACAACATTAGAAGATTAGACACAATCTCGACTAAGGTTGTTTGCCTGACATTGCACGTGCTGGGTAATTGAGCACTTTCTTTTTTTTTAAGTTCAACGGCGCACGGGGAAAAATGTCCTTGGAAGTGGTATGTCCTTGAGTAGCATAAACTGTCTGTCTTCACAGAATGAGTTGGATTCAACAACCGCACGCAGAGCTTGACTTCGCTGCCCAGTCCATTAAGGCTGCTCTTCAGAATTCGATTAAATGTGTTTCGGTGTAAGTATTTTATGCCCACTCAATTTATGAGGACCGTAAACTAAGTAGAATTGCAGACGCGCCCGGAGGGAAGCATAAATATTTTATGATTTAAAATGGGGCCATCTTGCCGGATGAGAGCTTACTATTGAGAGTAATTCTCTCTCTCAAAGCTAAATGTATTCTATTACAAAAGCAGTTGAGGAGTGTTCTCTAGTCGAGGAGTGTTGAGATCATATATTTTCCTTTCGGGAAGGTACGCGTTTTTCCCGTTCCTTAAGAGCTATCTGATTTATGCTAAAATCCACTTTACGCTAATAAATCTCTTTAATGTTGTACATCACCTAAGATTCACAGTACTGGGGCATATGCTATACACTTACTTAGCATACATGCTTTATTCTATTTGTTGCTTAACATGTTTTTTTAGGCCATGGTGAAAACATGCAGCTTGGGGCCTTATTCTCTTGTCGAATTGTTTAGCAGTACACAAAAAATTATACAAAAATACTAAATACTTATAATTCAATTTTATGATCCCTTTGTATTCGTTTCTCCTCTCAATCTCAATAATTTAATAAAACTAGTTGGGTATCAGTGTTTTGGTTCGAATACTTGTAAAATTATTGGCTTATTGCACTTGAACATGCCTTGCAATGAAATAATGGTGGGCCAGGTGGCATCATGTGTCAAAAGCTATTTGTAATACACAGTGTCGGCCCCAGCCACTCCTCGAATATTGTGAGTTGTATATATGCAGATGAGCCTGAAACCTGTGCCGGAAATGCCAGGGGATCTGAAGTGCTTGCAAATAAAGTAGGGGAAATATTTTTACTGGTTGCCTGCCGGACTGGTGAAATGTAAAATTTTGAAAAGATATGCAGCAGCACGTATCCACATAAATATGTTTGCATAAGCAGCTTTCTGGGGGAATATTGTGCCTGTGCACTTACCCACACAAACACAAAAAACATATACACACACATACGTGCATTCAATAGTAAGATTGTGTGTGGGAAAGCAAAGACAAATGTAAACGTAAACAAAAGCTGCCACAAGAGAGCAACAAGAGTTGAGACAACAAGGCGCAAGTATACCACTCACGACAGACATACGCACACACAATCACGCACGCACACTGAAATACCACACTGCGTGGTTCATTAGTTTCATGAAATATTATAGCCAACGTGGCGTATGAGCGACGTTATTCTCGTATGCAAAATGGCATCAGCGTCGGAAATGTTGTCGTCATCTTCGCGTACGCCTTTGTCGCTCTCGTTGCAACGGTGTTGCCTATTGGAAATAAGAACGCACATCGGGAGGAAGATACAAAGACATCGGAAGTGGTCACAACTGTCGTGTGGGAAAAAACATTTCGCCGGGACATGGAATTGCCGGATTGGCGTTGTTGTTGTTCCTTTGTCATAAAGCTGGCATAAAATGCGTCAGAATGGTGATCGACTGTGAGATATGCTCTTTTTTAAGAAATTTGGTGCTCAAAATGCTTTATAGTACATTTTATTATTATTTTATTTTAATATTACATATAATATTTAACAAATGATCGTTATGCCTCTAATCAAATTAATAATATTGAAATAAATTATATATTACTTAAATTGAAAACTGTAAATTATTAGCTTTTGTCAATGGCATAGGGTATCAAAACTTAAATACTTAAATTTGACTTTTATATTATGGTTTGGCATTACTGTGGAAATTTTGTTTTCGGTGTCATTGTTTGTTTGGCAGGCATAACCGCCCAGAGCCCGCTGTGACTTGGAAATTTGCGTTGGAATTGCAAATAAACCCATTGTGTGGGTGCTCTTATTGAAGAGGAGGCTTACGCCTCCTTTGCCTTGAGTTAGATATTAAATTACAATATATATAAAGTAGTACATACTAATGCTGCACAACATGCACTTGGGTTCATATTCAGCGAAATGTAGAGATCTAAAAACCATTTGCGGAAAAGGGGATGAGTGTCATATAAAGTGTGGTATATTCATTGTAGCAAGCCTAGGAGTTGTTCACCGACAGACGAGAGCAGAATATTAAGTTTGTAAATTAGATTGTTGGGTACACTCTCTCTCTCTCTCTCTCTCTCTCTCTCTCTCTCTCTCTATGTGGTCACCTGAGATATTTGCACCAGTCTACGTCTCATTGTTTGTGCTAGCTTGTAGATCTTTATCGGATTGTTTACAAATTAATGTTTCGTCTACAAGAGACATAACAATTATCATTTCAATTGTATTGGATTGCGTTTGTTTTACAACTTTTCAACAGATACCCAGCCCTGCGATCTCCCAGGCCAGCACTATTTTCGGTTCAACAATAACAGCGAAGCCCAGTAAATCCCCTTAGACTTGGACAGTACCATTCCCTTAACAGCTATCTAGAAAGTTTGCACTCAGCATTGTTAAAGTTATTTTCTGAACTAACTTTGGAAACTTTTTGTTGCATATTTAAAACGGGTTTACGCGCAACTCGTGCAACTGAGGAGAATGAAATGAGATAACTTTGCAAATATGTATATTCAATTATACTCCCTTCCTCCAGAGACACAATGCTACGAAGTTTGATACTCGCAGAAGCATTTATCATTATCTCAAGGATACGTTCACCTGCTAAACATATATGCTAAAACCCATTGAAAGTCATACATTTCGAATGCGACCCGAAATCAAACCGCGTTCCCTTGGCAGACATATTTATGTGGGGTTTTCGTGGCGAGCTGTCATGGGCCTGACAATTACAATTTGCTCAAATGGAATCTCTGCTGTCGTCTTTATTACCTAAATGGAAGCTTAGGTCGACGTCTGACTTTGAAAAATAAATTGGCACCACAGCGTCTGGTGTTAATGTGACGCAAAACGCACTACCGCAAATCCCCAAGAGACCAAGGCTCTGCTCTATTTGATATCAATCAATGGCATCAATCCACACAACTCTCCACCTCCTACGCTGACTAACAATCCAACTACCCCAATCAATTGAGTGTTGAAGCAGAAAGTCAACAAGCGCCCGTTGACTTGTGGCTTACATAGCTCGATGAGGTCTGAGTAATAACTAGAATCCAAGCTGTTATCTAGCTAATGACAATATAGCAACAACAACAAGAAATACTTTCGAGTTCACACAATCCCGTGAAATAGTTTGTTGCACTGAATTGTCAGTTTGACAATAAAGAAATAATATATTGATTACTAATGCCTAGCTTAACATTAATTACTTAAAGTCCCCACTCACAACGGATTTAACTTTCGAAAGAAAACTCACACTTTCCGCAATTGAATTGGGGAACTGCTGGGGCCAAACGGATGGAGACAAAGTTAAATATGTGCGGCTATGTGGGAATTGGCGATAAACCGGATATGCATTCCAGTTTCTAATGAGGCAATTTTAGAAATAAGCTGAACGTGCCCCCCATCGATGTTGAGTCAAGTATTTTGCTTGTTCTATGTAAGGGTCGCAGTAACAGCAATAGCACTGGTTAAGCTTAAGCTGAAACGAATGCTTAAGCCGAAGCACAAAGTAAAAGTAAAGGTAAATGTAAATGTAGAGTAAGAGGTAACTGCTCACGACTGTGGCGAGATAAAAGTTTTTTATGTTATTACCTGAACGTGTTTGTATAACAGTTTCACAAGTTTTTTGCAACCGGAAAAATGCATAAACATGCTTTCATTACAAATCATTTTCACAGTGAACACAACATTAAAGTAAGCTTCTTAAACGGTGCCAAAAAGCAGGATTTGAGCATGTTGAACATCATCCGCAACGTACTTCTATCGGGTAGAGCTTGCGGCTTTGGAACTTTAACTGCCCAGACATTTTATACAATCCACTAAACTTAATGCACTTGAAAACCAATTGCGGATGGTTTGGCCATTGGCAGACAGGCGTTGCAATAAATTCGTAGTCGAACATTAACCATTTCAATTTTACCCACACAGAGTCAACCACATAAGCCCCAGAGAGCTTAACTCTTATTTAGACTTCCCTTGACAGTCCATAAGCTAATTAACCATCGAGCAGATAACAACAATGGGCAGAAAATAACAACATGTAAATTTTGAGATATAGAACATTTATAAGAGGCGTTACTTGCAGTAGAGATATTCTTGATGACACTCTAACGTAGAAACTTAGTAGTCATAGATAAACTCTTATTTGGAAATTAGACTTTTAGCCCATTGTTGGTTGGCTGGTTGGTTTTGTGGTCCTAATACATTGTTGCTAAATCTTGAAAAACAATACACTTAGCTAACGAAATCGCCCCTTAGCTATTCTTGCCAATGAAAACATCAACCCAAATATGTCTAACGCCTTTTGGCTCCGAGAAATGGCTGGCTGGAGTCCAAGTGTGTCTGTATCTACATTCTGCATCCCTTAATCTAGATTAGGTGCCCTTCGAAAATTCAATGCGAATTGAAAATAATAGGAACATTGCTGGGCATGTTCAATTCTGTAATGCTTTGAGTGTGTGTGTGTGTAAGTCTGTGTATGTGTGTGTGTGTGTGTGTGTGTGTGTGTGTGTGTGTTTTCGAAAACCTGGCGATTGCCATGTCAGCCGCGAGAGGAGCCGCGGCGGCTGGGCCGCAGATTTGGCTTAGCGGTGGCCATTTTGATATTTTCCATTTATTCGTTGGTGTTTTGTTTGGATTTGGTAGTTGGTTTTGGGTTTTGCTTGAAGACATAACCGTTTACTGCTGATACCCGCAGCACCGCAACTTTCAATAAAAATAAACTTTACGTTTACGCCTTGCAAAGACCCTACGAGCATTGTCGGCGCCGCCGACCCATTTTTTTTTTGTCATGTATTCTCTTGTGGCAAACATTTTGGGCATTAGATTTTTATGTCATCCAATTTAAAGTTGAATTTAATTAAAGCTTGTATTGCACACTTGACACGGCTCTAAGGATCCAAATTATGTACAATAAATACATATGTACAGTCTCCAAAAATGATATCACTGTTGTCTTTTATCAGATATAAGAAAAGTTCAGTTGGGCAACCGAGGCATAAGTTTTCTTTCAAATAATCATGTTTTGCGCATACCAGATAGCCGGACAAATTCGAGTTAAAAATGCATTTAACAAAACAATTTAAATTTTATTTTAGCAAGTAGTTTGCATTGTTATGATTCAAAAAGGTAAAATCAAATCGTGTATGTATATGTACACATATGTGTGCGAATCGGTTTCATTACTCACATTTGTGTGAGTGTATGTTTGTATATAGAGATTATCGTGGAATGCGCTAAGATGCGCCATAGGTAAGTACTTAGAGAGTCCCCGCCCAGTGATAAGACTGCTTACTCCACTGTGACAGACTTGGCCAAGTTCCGCGGACAGTCGACGTCGCAGCCGCGCAGTACAGCAATGTGGTAGGAGAGCAGCTGCATGGGTATAACGGTAAGGATGCCCTGAAGACAGTCGACAGTGCGGGGAATTTCAAGATGGCGCGAAGAGAAGGCCTTTGTCTCCTCATCACCTTCCTCGCAGATGATCACTGGACAACCCTTGCGCGAGGTGACCTGCTGCAGGGCATTCATGCACTTGACATAAACTGGATCACGCAGAACAATCATCAGCACAGGCATCGAATCGTCCACGAGAGCCAACGGACCGTGTTTCAGTTCACCAGCCATTATGCCCTCACTGTGCATATAAGTCAGTTCCTTTACTTTCTATCGAAGTGACAAACAATTTTGATTATAGTTTCAGTCGAGTTGTGCGAAAGTAAAAGGGTTCGTCTTACCAGAGCACCCTCTAGACAAGTGGCGAAATTGTAGCCGCGACCCATGATTAGCAGCGACTTGTGCTGGTAGAGATCCTTGGCAAGCTCCTGTACCTTCGAGTCGAGCTTGAGCACCTCGCGAATCTGATCAGCAAGCTTGGACAGTGCCTGTAGAATCTCAAGGCGACGCTGCTGCAGCGACAGACGATCCTCCGACATGACCAGCGCAAACATGACCAGCGATATGAACTGGGATGTATATGCCTTGGTGGAGGCGACACCAATCTCGGGACCGGCATTGATGTGCACACCGCAGTGCGACTCGCGACATATGCTGCTGCCCACAGTGTTGGTGATGCCAACGATCAGGGCTCCACGCTGCTTGCAGTACCGCAAAGCCATCAGAGTGTCAGCGGTTTCACCCGATTGCGAGATAAAGAAGCAGACGTCGTCACGGAAAATGGGCGTGTTGCGGTCAAGGAAGTCGGAGGCCAGTTCGACCATAACGGGCAGCTCGGTCAGCTCCTCCAGCAACTGTCGTGTAGCCACGGCACTGTGGTAGGATGTTCCGCATCCGATCAGCATTAGGCGACGACAGCGTTTGATCTCCGGAATGTAGTCCTTAATGCCGCCCAGCACGATGGTGGTGCCATCGAAACGGACGCGACCGCGCATTGTGTTCACCACCGACTCGGGCTGCTCAAAGATCTCCTTCTGCATGAAGTAGTCGTAGTTGCCCTTCATGATCTGCTGTATTTCCATTTTCAGTGTGGTAATCTCACGGGCATGCGGATCGTCCAGGCTCTTCTTCAGACGATGGATGCTCAGTGTGCCATCCCTCACAGCAGCCACATCATCGTCCTTCAAGGAGTATTCGAGCTTTAAGTATTTTTCAATTGAATATTTTGAAATGTTCGACACTCACCTCCAAGTAGATGACACGGTTAGTGTGCTCAATGACAGCAGAGGCATCCGATGCAAAGAAATATTCCACCTCCTTCTCCTCGAGCGGCATGAACTCCGCGGTGCTATCCGAACGTGGCAACACTGGTAATTCACGAGTTTGTCCATGCGGGCGCAACTCTGTTCAGTTAGTTTAACATTTTGATAGTGTTGACGTTGGCGATTTAATGGCGTTGCACGTTTAATGGCATTAACCGTTGTATTTGTATTTGCATTTGCAGTTGCAAGAAAAGGTGTTGCAATGGCGATTGCAGTTGCGATTTCGATGTCGATAGCGTTGCATTTTGACCGAATTGACAAGCGCAATGCGGTCAGGACAGTACCGAGGCATTTGACGGTGATGCAAGCGTTAGCAATTATACATATATTTAAATATGTGAGTAGTGTTGTTGTTGTTGTTGTTGTGTTTGTGTGTGTGCGTTTGTGTTTTACCCAGTGGAGGGGGTAATGCAAATCAGAAACGAAAATAAATAGAATAGTCAACATCAGCACTGTGACAACAAAAACAATAACAAAGCTTATTGCCAAACATTTCACAGGACAGCCACAAAATAATTACCACCACAAATGAGAATTATAGGAAATGATTTTTATAATAATATATGTGAGAACCAATTAAATGAAATATATGACATACAAAATAAACGATAATTTAGGCAACTTAGTATAGTTATGTACATAACTGTGTCCATTCCGCTATTCGCTTACAATTAAATAATATTTACAGAGATCAGAGTTTCGTGAACACAACCTTGCAGATGCCATTCAAAATTAGTGAGTTCATTCTTTATTGTCCAAATTAGTCTGAAATGGTATCTAGTAATTGATGTGCCGAAAATTGCTATTTTTCAGTATGCGATTCAAGCGTAAAGTGATGTGAATTTGCTTAGAATTACAAAATTTTCTATTGATTTAGAATGCATGCTGTAAATTAAGAAGTGAGTGCAATTAATTTTGCGGTTGGCTTTGAATAAAGAAAAATTTCACAAGCTCAAAGAGTGAACAGAAAATCCATTATTAAATTTGATGCCTTTTTTAAAAAAAAACGTGCTGAAAAAATGTGGTATCTATACAGTTGACCGTATGCATGCTGATAGGCATATTTGTTATAAAAAATATTGCAACTTTTAATTACCTACGGCCTTACCAGAGTCGGCATCTATACACGGGAAAGAGAAAAATATCAATTGCTAAGTAAAATGCTTAGAAACAATTTGAACTTAGTTATGCTTAAGATAGAGGATTAGTACAGGATTAAAAGAGTTAGTCTATTTGGGAGTGAAGCAAAAAGTCATTAGTTTGGTACTGTGCGACATACCGATACCCAGCCACCGTCGAAAAGCAGAGTTTAATAGAATTTGGGGTAGACTAGTTGACTACCTTGATCGGAGCTCTGCTTCTTGTCATCTACACGTTGCAAGTAACACAGTGGGGCAGCAGTGAAACGAGGAGGAAGGGGCGCCAAAGAATGCAGTGGGGCGATAGTGTTGAAGAATTTCAGAGAGGCGGCAGGGAACGACAATTGGTTATTTGGAAAACATAGTATGACACAGACAGATACGAGAACGTACATACATTAAGATAAGAAACAAGAGAATTGTTATATGAATAGAATGAAAGAGAGTAGAGCCTACTAGTAGATGTCTCCCTTCAGGATATCTTTCTTCCGTCACTTACCTTTGCCGTAAAGGATGGGAATGTGATCACCAGCCAGACGGGTCCTTGTCTTAATTGCGACCAGCAGAGGGGAGCTACGTCTCGAGGCAACGCACTCGCCGGGGAAATGCTTCGACTTGACAGCAATGGCAAATGCGCCCTCCTACAAAGCATCAATAAGGTCATGCCATCAATAAGAGTTTGTCCATAATAAGGTTAGGTTTTCAATTAACTTACCACTTGTTGTATGGCCTGCTCGACCAGTTCGCGGAACGAGTAGTTGGGATGCTTTTTCCAGAGGTGATGCACCAGCTTGGCAAACACTTCTGTGTCCGTGTCCGACTCGAATTCGTAGCCCTTCTTCGCCAGGAAGGTCTTCACGTCATTGTAGTTGGTGATGATTCCATTGTGAACCACAACAAAGCTGTTGCCATCGTCAGAGCGTTGTGGATGAGAGTTCCGTTCGCAGGGAACTCCGTGGGTGGCCCAGCGAGTGTGTGCGATGCCCACGTGGTTGAGCACCGGCTCGTTGTAATCATCCCCGCTAAAGTCTGCAACAATGAAAAACTAATCGCTTAGCAACATATCGTTGTGTATTTCAGCTGCATCATACGCTCTTGAATGGCATCCTCCAGCACTTTGACCTTGCCAGTGCGCTTAACCATTATAATATCCTTGTTGTCCAGTGAGTCTATGGCTACGCCAGTGGAGTCATAGCCACGATATTCTAGTCGCTTCAATCCTGTCACCAGCAAATCCAACACCTCCTGTCGCGACTTTGGTGTTAGGTAATTCAAATAAGCGAATATTCCTGGTGGGCAAAAAACAACCATTTTATCAATAAGTGTCCACTTCATAACTAATTCGCATTACTTAATACGCTCAGTACAGCTTGGCTATAATATTGAGTAATTCAGGTTTCAATCACAGACAGTTTATTATTAATATACCTACACATATACAAGAAACAAATAATGAAAAAAATATATATGCAACAAACATATTTTGCAAGAGCTAAGCCCAGCCCAAAACATGACCAGTTATGAGGAAATCTGCATCTGAGGCAAAAACCAGTTTGGGTTTGGGCTTTACAACTAAGTGCACCACTTGGATAAGTGGCTCAGCCAGGTTGTGGGCGTTCAGTAGAAGTTATTTTCGAAGTCGAGTGCGGTGAAAGGCCAACGACGCCAACGAATTTAATCGAATATATAAATACCAAGCGAATTGTGTAATTGGAATTCATAAATCTTTAGTTACATATTTCCTTACAATGCACTGAACGCCCTCTTACAATGGTAAACATTTAAGAACAAAATTGACTTCAAGTACCAAAAATAAATGGATATAAAATTATACTTAGTATAAAAAGTATTTAAGCCCCATATGAAAATATAATAATGCTTATAAGAGGAGTAACAAACTAATTATCAATTTTAATTGTTCATTCAATTTATCACCGACATTATTTAGGCATAAATAAGAAATTAATCTACTTAGTAAATTATATTCTTTCATCCATAAGTATGTTGTTGACTTTGGAATTACTTACCACACATTTTATTGTTTGATCAATTTAACGATATTGCTAAAGATTTTGCGTTTACGTAAATACCTGAAAAAATAAATAAGCAGATTTAAATTAGAGTTTGTTTTTGAAAAGAAGAATGTAATCATTTGGTATATTTAATTAATAATTTATAAAATTAATGAGTTCAACGTATTTACTCCATTGATAATGTTATGATTATTAATATGATTAATATTATCGTGAAACGTTGAAAACTGGTCTCGGCATGGAAAAAGCAAGTACATAGTTTTAAATTACGGGTACGGATTTAGATTACGGGTATTTGTAGAACCCCTCTGCCATTAAGCATTTTGCATACGAGTGTGTATGCCCATGAGAATCTGTATAAGAAAAAGCGCATGGGAGTTCTTATCAACTTGTCAACTCTTCTGAATCTTTCTTTCCGCTGCGGCTACCGGTCCACTTAGTTATATATAGTTCTAGTTCGAGGTCCCGTCCTCGTTCCCGATGCTGCTTGGTAAACATGATTTCTCAGTTCTAAATCAAATGGAAATTTCTTGTATTCAGCATTCTTGTTTTGGTTTTGCGTGTTGCATACCCTGTTTTTATGAAAACTAATTTAAGCGGATGCTATGATTCAAATAAAGTAGTTAAATTGTTATTAAGCATTTATAGCCAAGTCGATCTCTCCGTTTTCTGTAAAATTAGTTATCGTATCTTTTTGACAAAAACAAGTTAAAGCCGTATTTTAATATTTTAGTTTGGTATTTTGAAATAAGTATTTTTTTTATATATTTATATGCTGTTTCATAACATTGTTAAGCGGGTTCAGACTTGTATTCAGGGTATCGCCCAGTTGGGCAGTCTCAACTAGAGTATTCTGAGTGGAATTGCCTTACAGCTACTACTTTGTTGTTGTTTTTATCTAGTTATATACGTCGTATAAAGTCGTAAGAAGTGTGTGTCTATATACATATATATATATATATATATATATATATGTATATATATACATATGTATATGTATGTTGCCACATGCGTACAACTGGGACCGACTCCAGATCCGGGTCTCAATTTTAAGTGAGACTGCGACACACATATTAACATGTGTGTTTGTATGTACAATATATGATTCAGTCTAGGTATATATCATTTATGTATGTTGATTTGAGTTGGAATCACCAGTAAACGCACATGCTGGAGCATAATTTCCTCTGAATGGTCATAGTAAATTGGAATTTTTATCATTTAGCACAAAACGTGTTTACTGCTCTCTGGTCTATGTGTGTATTTAAGTGTACACCTTGTTCCAAAGTTTTGCAGTCAGTGGAACAAGGAGTAGGGGCCATTTCAGGTGCAACACGTACTCGACTCTAACTCGGTCTTCGTCGCCGTCGCCGTCGTAACCCCCATTCTCGTTCTGATGTTAGTGATTGTGACAGAATTCTCAAAAGCTTTGATATTAACCCTTGCCACGTCTTTCATTGTTTCTTCAGTGGCCATCATCAACAGTTAGCGCACACACACACACACAAAAATACTCTTCAGTCACGCTTCTTGGCTGTGATTGGCATTTTTAATTTGCCACTGGTGCCTGACGGCTGCCCGAACTCAGACCTGCAAATGAAGCATACTCCACTGTTGTAATTAAAACGATTCACTTTTGCAGAACTCATCCATGGATCTTATCGGCACCTACAATTCTGCTTGGTGAATGGTTAACTCTTGTAAACAGAGTCTGGGGAAGATTTCCACTAATGAAACACTTGCAACTTACAAAGACCCTAAAGAGAGGCAGAATAGTTGCCACACGCGGCAACGTCTTCTTTAGCACACCCTCCAAGTCTAATAGCATGGATTGTAAATTGCTGCACGTTTAATCAATGGGGGGAATCGTAAAAAGTGGAAGAACGTTGAGAAAGCAAAGCTAATAAAAGTTATAGTGCCCCCAAGTTGAATAAATCCCAGATGGGCAGTGATATGCTGACGGCTTATTGGAGCTTATGCGACAGGCCAATTATTAATATATTTGCCAACCTTCTTGAGTGCGATTGCTCAAATGTTTAACCGTAAATTAAAGTTTAACATTGTTTTTAATCTATAAATTACACTTTCGTGTTACGCTATTTCCGTTCATAGCACATGCGAGTTTCCCAAAATAACGGAAAGCTGTCCGGCAGTTATCAACTCATTAATTGCAGAGCAATCCGATAACGATAACTGATAAGCCAGAATATAATAGAACATTGTATCGACACCTCAAATAGTATATTAGTTGTGGATCTCAAATTGACTTTTCAACCAGCTGAGTAAACTCTAGCGACACATATTTTTAGTTAGCTTTTCTTTTTTGTATACAAATTGTAGGGTATTTAAAATGGTCCACACATTTTTAGTTTTCGCGAACGCCCTCATCGTGGCACTTGCAACTTTTTATGGCCTTTGTTGTGTTTTTTTTTTGTTTTTTTTTTCTGCTGCATGGAACTGGCGTGGACTACGTGTGCACGTTTGTGAGTGTGTAGCATGGGTGCGGGTGTGTGTGTGTGTGTATTTGCGGTCTGAAACGGCAATCACCAGCGCTGCAAACAGCGAACAGGTATTTTATATAAGACGAGACAACGAATTTTGACCGCAATGCTGGGTATAAAGCGAGTTTTGTTGCCCCATAACATTTTCGTGTTGTTTTGCCGTTATTAAATAATTCAATTAGAGTTTGTTGTGCAGGCAGCACCACAACTCCGCAACACGCACTGAACTATCAGCAAATCTGATTACTATTTTGATATCGAAAATAAATTGCGCGAATCGAACCTTCGAACCGTTTGGACAGTTGCATTTTTTTCGTGGTGGTTGAGGGAGAATGATCAACGAGATGCACACTAAAACACTTGATTCCACACTCACACGGTATTCGCAGCTGGGGTTGGTTTATTTAATTAGTCGTGTTGTGCAGTTTTTGACTTTGACGTGGTAACAGGTTGGTTTGGGTCTGGAAACGAACTCGCTACTGGCCAACACCGCTGTGAAATTAACACTGAGCTCACTTCGAAAAGCAACGCCAACTAAATGCGCTGCTTTTATAGGCGAGCGACGGTACCGACGCCAGCGTCGACGCCCCAATCCACAGAAGCTCTGCGATCGTTAATGCCAAAGAGTCACAGTCAGAGTCAGAGCCAGCGGCATAGCCGGAGCACCCAACACACACACACTCGCACATACACACACACATACACACTTGTACTCATGCTCATGCTCACATTTATATCAACAGCAACAGTCACAGAGAGCAAAGCAAATGTCTTGCTCGAAATGCCAGCGTCAAGCAAAAAGATAGTTATGCTTATCGCGAGCATTAAAGAGTACGATCCATAAAGAGCAACGACTCTCATCAGTACTGCAACTAGCACAAAATAAAAATTATTAACAATACATTATTTAAAAAAAAATGACGTATTAATGGAATTGGTAGAAAAAGAAGTTTGTGCCATGCACATCGAAATATATACAATTTAAAAATGTTTTTCGCTATTTCCAAATGTCAAGTGTATCTCTTATTTTTTAAATACTTGGATTCATTTTGATTCTTGCCGGAATTCACAGCATTCATTCAGTGAGATGGGAAATTAGATTGATTTCGTGTATCAAATTCAAAGTAGTGCAATATAAGCACAATTGTTTTTTATATTTCTACAAAAAGCGAATTTAATTGAACTGTGGTATTTCGTATGCTCAGCATACGCAAATCGGTGCATTTACTTTGAGCACTCATCTGGAGCAGATTAATTAGCATAATATATGAAATTCGTGCGTTAGCTTTCGCATCAAATGGAAGCCATTAAATTAATATGCATTGTGCCCACATTATAGAGGGGCTTTTCAAATTAAATTTCAATTAATTATTTTGTAAATTAACATAAGAAGTCAACATAAATGCAAACTTTTGAATACATTTAGGTAACGTTCCATAAAAGCTTCACATTAATTTATTTTTAAAAACAATTTTATTTTTTATACGAAACTCCAGGCCTTTGCTGCGAATGTATGCGTAGGGAAAACTGCGTCAATTGATATATCAATATTTTACATTTCATAATAAATCAAGTTCCACTGATGCTGCATATTTTTTCATCGCCGTGAAACATTCAATACGCATTAAATCATAAAGCGGCAACTCCAGCCATGAAAAAATATATATCTAGTACAATAGCGTGTTAGGAGTTGATAGACAGATGTACAAAATACTAAATGATAAAAAATAATAAGCAGAGACAGATGTAGAAAATACTAAACGGTAAATAATAATAAGCAGACTGTTGCCAAATCCCCTAACCGGTTTAATACGAAAATTATGCGCTAATACATTATTGTTTCTTCTTTATTGCTGCTTTACCACCAACACCACCGGTTTTTTTTTTTTTGTACATCAACCAGCTAAACCTTATAATATAAATATTTATGATTTCTTTTTTTTTCTAACCTTACCGTCATCAGTGATGTCCTAACTGAGTTTATGTTTTTTTTTTTGGTTTCTGTTATCGTATTTCTATTGTTTTTGTGTAAATACGACCTTGACTTCCATTCAAAAGGAAAAGTGATGCTCCCCAGCTGCCGACTTAAATTCAAAACCTGTCTGCCGATCGTCGCAGACTTACAACAACGCAGAAAAAGCTATGGCTATATCTTTTCCTAAGCCTAAATATGTAGTTGGGATAACAAGAATTCACTAACTCTTACATATTGTTACATTTTACGGAGTTTATGTAGTAGAATTTAAATAAAGTATGCGAAATTTATTTTATTTCCACATGCTCTGCTATCTCTCTCAACGGTATTCCTTACCTTTAAATGGTAAATGTTAAGAGGTATACGGTAATGTTAAAAACGAGTTTTGAGTGGATTGGTTAATGCGGTCTGGCTCATGTGGCTACCAGAAGTGCCGATACCAAATCGCAGCAGCAGTAAAGACAGCCCAGCTGACCTTGCATTTAAAAGTCTTGCTCTACCGGCAGACCTCTTACTTCCATGATATTAATCATAGCATACGAGTACTGGCGGGTGCTTGTGGCTGTTGCAACTATCAGCTACAATTAGCGAGTTTATTTGTTAATTTCATAGGGCAATAGTTGATACACCCTCGAATTTGTGCACAAATCGATTTGGCCGGGGTCGTCTATTGATTTTAGAACCAATGCGGAAAACACACATAGCTTTTACTTGCCAAACAAGTTTTACAACCACATGACATATAGCAAGGTACGGCAATTTCTCATCAAAACAAGAATGTTTTGTGCTTATCAATACGTTGATAAGTAGACACACAAGATAAATATATATACATTTTACTAATAATATAATGGAAAGGTGCTTCGCACTTTCACCTGACTGCTATTTATAATTATAATTATATTTTATATTTATATTTTTATAGCATAGCTACCAAGTTGTATATGTCATTTGGAGTCATGTTAAACAAACTCTACATGCCTTAAGAAAGTAATTGTATTTAAGTACAACCACTTTTGGACGAGCTTCACCGGAAATGTTGTAGATACAGTGTCGCAGCACTGCACGTCAAGTGCGTCTCCAATTTCCGAATTAAAATTAAATGTAAATACGTACATACAAGTAGGTCTATCAACAGCTCTCCCGGTAGAAAAGAGCTTGTCAAAAAAATTACTACTAGCATTTATTTCACAAATAGGTGCAGAAACTCATCCACCAAGCTCTCCGGCAACAACAACTATTTTCAACTTGGAAGCTGGGGCTTTTAACGTTTGTTGCCCCCTCGGGAGCCTCTTCGATGTCGCCAGCCTAAAGTCTAGACATACTTCTTGGGAGCCATAAAAATTCTAAATACAAATACTTATCCAGCAGTGATAGCTTTAATGTATTTTATCGTCGCGACGGTATGCTTAGATTGGCTTTGAGTCTTGTTCAAAAATCAGAAGTTCAAAGTTTAGTTGCAAGTGTATAAAATTGTTTAATTGGTGTTAGTCAAACAGCAATTTTAAACTTGAAATGGTATTTTATATATTTTTATTTAATAATTTGCCAATTAGTTACTTACTATAAATCCTTGAAATACTTCAACGAGCTAAACTCTTTGAACTGAAAACGCTTCAGTTATAAAAAAAATAAAACACTTTTTACTGAGAAGCAAATCTTTCCATTTATTACTTTCAAAAGGATGCTGACATCCTGACATAAGCGTGCTTGTTTATTGTCTCAAATTGGATTTCTCTTTTTCACTCCTGGATATTTATGTTATGGTGTGCGAGGTCTAATGCCAGCCGACACTTTGTTGTTTGAATAAAAATTTTACAATAATATAAAACAACTGAACTAACGGCAAATTCACAGCGACCATTAATTAAATTTATGCACAACAATTGCCGTCAAGCAAGGACTGGGACCGAGTCGAGAGAAACATCAGGCGGAAGATCTAACAACACGGCAGTTGGCGATTGCGGTACGAACAATGGTTCTGGCGATTGTGACAATGGTGGTGCCGTCGATGTCGGTCGGTCGTTATTGCAAGAAGCTATTTTCTGCTCAGCCACAAAAAGAGTAAAAAACCCCTTTAAAAGTATGAAAAACACGAACGGCAACCAAAATATTCGTATATAAAAGGGAAAATATTTCAAATAATTCGCTTGCCTGCTCCTGTGCAAGTTTATGTGGGTGGTTGTGCTGCGAGCAAGACGCAGTCTGGCTGCTTGTGGCGGCACCAATTATGGAAGTAAAATTTATTATTTTTTATTGTTGCTGTGAAGTAAATCGAGTGTTTGTAGTTATCGTGTGCCTGTGTGTGTATATGTGGTCGTTGTTTATTTGTGTGTGTGTGTTCATATTTTCCTATGACTATGCGGCCGTTGTGCACAATGCGATGCTGTTTCTGTCGTCGGGTTTTTGCTTTATTTGTAGTGTTTTGAGAGCTTGGGTCAGTTGTTTTCGGTGTCACTTAGTTTATAAACTATTTATGCCTTCCACTGCAGTAAATTCTTATTTTGGTATTTTCGCTTTTGTTGTTGTGAATGGCACATGTGTGTGGGTACAAATAAAATAAAATTAAATCCCCGAACGATAAATACACTTACACACACAGTTACATCAATACACATGTTAAAAAGTACAAAATATAAAAGCGAAGCCAGTTAAGTGAACGAAAATTTATTTCAAAGTTTTGGCTTGTGGTTAAGACAGCACAGCATCACCAATTGTCCACCTATATATACATATATATATATAAGCTGTCTCAACCGACTGTACAACTTTTGATTTATTGCTGAATTTATTGAGCAACAATCTACAATCGACTGCAACTCCTCCTATACTAAAATAAATTATAACAAAACAAAATGTGTTTCACATTCAATTTGAAATGCCAAATGCTATCAGCGATCGAAATGAATAAGTTAATTCAAATTAAAAAGTAAAATAAAAATAAAGAGAAACTTTCAAATAATCGGAATAACTTAATTAATGTCTGTACATCAGAGTATGGCCCGAATAAGAGACCGAATTCATGCACATTATATAAACATTTCAATTCTAGCAACTTTGAACATCCGAGTCGAGAGAGCATCACGCTGTTAAATAGATCAATTTTTATAAGCACAGATTGAAGAATAATAATTCAACAAACCTAGTTGCTAGTCATTTATTCAATATGAATTAAGTATTATTAGATACTTCACTAAACCCCTTTCCCATTTGGATGCATTGTATACAAAGTGTAGTAAATGTAAGCATACTTTTAGGCTTCAGTGTTAAATAAATTAAAATTAATGAGATTTTGAAAAAACTTGAAGTATAACAAAATTTTAAAGAATACAAGATATACCTTTCAAAGTTACTACAGCAAAGTATTTTTGTATACAATTAATTTTTAATAGAGTATGCTATTTGTTAAAGTGACTTCTTAAATGATTAATTATTCGAAGAATGCCCTTAGAATACACTTACACTGTGCACACTTTGGCTACGGTTTTAATGCCCATAACAACTGCCATCACATCCAGCTAAAGGCTATGAAATGTGTAAAATGCGGCACAGAACAAAGACACTATTCGCAGCTAATTTAGCATTAAAAGGCTATGAATGGTAGCGAGGTGATAAGAGCTGAAGCGATAAGCGACAGTCACTTGCAATGAGCAGTTCTCGTAAGACAATTGCGAAGACGGTGATGGCAACAATAACGTCGCATTCATTTGGTTGCTTTAATAAAAGTTAATGTGAATTTTAAATGAAACTCGTAAATCGGCGTCGTCAAAGCGGAGCATATGACGCCTCATTGTTGTAGTTGGGCAACTTTGGCAGTAGGGGTCGTGCTCCCCCATCGGAGGGGGTTAAGCAAAATCCGTGTCGCGCGCCATTGTCATAAAAGTTAAGCGAATAACAAATGTGACGACGACGGCTGCCCTGACGCGTCATTTTGGATGGGGGGAGCGAAACTCGTAAATAATTTAAATGTAATCGTCAACATCCGCAATGACATTTAAGCACGTGCCCACAATCGACAACTGCCACAGGACTCAAAACCCACCCAACCACTCACCCAACCACCGACTGCTTCGGCCCTTGCTCGCCTGTAAAATCTCTCGTAAATTATAAATTAAATATTTACACCAGATTGTGAACACTTTGCGTTTATTAATATCCAGTGGCTTAGGTGCGGCAGTTTCCCAGACAACCATCCTCCCATCCGCCTAGCCAAGCTGCATTCATCCTGCCAAGCACTGCCTATGCGTGCGCTTGTGTGGAGTAATTAAATCTCGGAAATAATTTGACATACGGAGTCAACGTTCTTCATCAACGGCTGGCGCTTTAATTCCATTTTAATATTGGAGATTTTAATTAAATTCCTAATTTCAGGCAGGCACATGCACATCCTGTCTACATTATTTAAAGTATATTATGACAAGTATACCACTACGTGGAACCTTAACTTGCGGCTTGGCCATTTCTTGCAGTGTTTGGAAATAGCCCAATAAAAGGTTTTCCATTACTATTTCTTCATATACTTCCCAGTCCATTTATTCGGTCAAAACTTAATTTATTTCCATGCAGAATGAGATTATTTTCTCGGTTTCCGCTTTGAGTATTGAGTACAGTGACCAATTTATTGTGTTTGGCCATTTCAAGGCACAAATATGTATTTTGAAATTCCGATTTTATAATAATTATTGAAAAAAAGTTAAAAATTTCTAAATTTTAAGTCTCTACTCCAATTCCTTGGTCACATGATAAATCTGAATTATTTTAAAAAGTAACCACATATTAGATAAAATGCTTTAAGCTGTAAACGGTAAACAAATAACTGCAGAGTGGTCTACAAATTTGAATAACAATTTTTAAAGCAAACAGACCACATAACCAAACCAGTTGTAATTATTGACAAATTACAAAATCAACAAACCACCGATCCGTAAACCAGCATCAACAAATTAAAATGTCGGTCTGGATAAAACAACATTTATTATTCACAATAAGACTCAACAATGATGAATGAATAACAAAGCCCGACCAGCACCCACCACATGGCGAAGGAGTAAACCAAAAATTTACTTGCGACCGACTGAGGATTATATGCAGATTACCACAGCGGCGGTTGTTCCTTTAAGCTGTCTCGATTGTTTGCTAATGCAAGGAACCATTATAGTTCAATACCTTTTCCGAGTATGCCATACTTTAATTAAAACACATAGCACTCATTTAAGAATATGCTGCGAGCCCAAAAGGTCAACATTTAGTTACACATCTTTGTTAATGATTCAATGTTATTATTTGTCTACTTTTAAATTGGCTTTAAATGCAGGAAAAGTAAAATATATGTATTTTATTTATTATTATATACCCATCAAATATGTGTATTTTATTTACTTTTATATATCCATCAAATATATGTATTTTATTTATTATTATATATCCATAAATTCTACTTGTACAAATTGTCTGCCCACAGGTTATTGTTATTTAGAAACTGAAACTCTACAGATGATTATAGATTAAATTTAAGAAATTGATAATGATACGTTGTAAAACACTGCAGACATTGCAGATTTAATGAACATAATTCATTTAATTAGTATTTCGAAGCGCTTTACTTTACCGAACATCCCATAAATGGATTTCAATGATTGGAGAGAGTGTCTGAATCAGAACTTGAAAGGGATACAAGAAATGGCTGACAGATAGGTAGGAGTATAATAAATTTTCATGAGTTTTTACTAGAAACAATAGATGGTATTTACTTTGTGATTTATTTGGTTAAGTGGTTGCCAGAATTCTCTCGTTCCATACGCTTTGTTCTGTTTCTTGTTATTGTTCACTTTGTGCATTTTATTTTCGCTCCATAGCTAACCATACTCGTTGTTAAAAGGAAAAGCAATAGCGGCTGCCATTAATATTCGTGCAGCCTGTTTCGGGTGGGTTCTTGGAGCAGCATGTCAACATTTGCCACAACCGGCATAAGCCTTGAACTTTCGTATCATGCTGTATACTCGCATTTATATATGGGTTTATGTGGGTATGGGTACATGGTTTGGTTTACAATAATATTTATGTATTTATGTATACGTTTCTATACACAGTGCTCATGTTCAAAAGATTTTGAGCGGAAAAGTCGAGTTTATTTCCGATGTATCTTTCATAGCGGCAACTTCTACAAGAGTAAACATACATGCATTCAACTAACTACAATCAAGCATCTGCTATGAACATGTATACACATATGAGTTATATCTCTATAGGCTCTTGGTATAACGATTTACAGATTTATCGACGACTTCATACCACAATTAAAAATTGAGCGGAAATACATTTATTTAATTTAAAAATATGTCGTGCAAAGACCATTTCATTGTTATTTACAATTTTCAACACTGTTAAATACGAATTGGTTTCCTATTTCTGAAAACTAAATTAGCAGCTTTAAGCCAAATAATTTGCAATTTGTAGTTTTACCTGCAGCGCATTGTGCAAATTTATTCCATAAACAGCATTTGTAAATGCAATTGAATCAATAGGGCAAGGGTCACTGCGTATGCTAAGCCACTTTCAATTTAAAAGCTGTCAACAAAACTAAATAATGTAGCGGAATAACATCAGTTTCGATGAAGCGATAATCTGCAAGCAAACGACTCTTTTTCGCGGATGCGTTCCTCTTTCAACAGTGTAATCTAGACAAGACTTTATGGTCATGCCTTTTGATTCCACCGAGGACAAGAGAAACGCTCGACATTTGCTTGTTTAGGGGTCGGGTCCATTCCACTGTCAACGCCAGCACACTTAATGGATAAAGGATGGCACGGGAGATAACCAGAGGAAGGATTGGACAAAGCTCTGCTTGTATAAGGTAATTTTGCGTTGCTCAGCATCATTTTTAATACAATTATTTTAGCTGTCCACGCAGGTGGTGGAATTTGCATTATCGCAAAGCATGAAGAAATATTTGATCTGGATAAAGGGAGAAAAATAATTAAAGGTCACAAAAGGTATGTGCTAAACATTCTCATAATTGCTGGAACGTGCTCTTAATTTACTGAATTATGAATCCACTCAACAGATTAAAATAAATACAACTGTTTTCACGAAGAATATGTAATTAATATATTACATATAGAATATTATGCATTCATACAACCTTATTGAACTATTTTTTATGCATAAGATGTATAAAAACAATCAACAGGTTTTATTCACGCAAACCACGAAAATATAATACAATTTTGCACGGAAATACATGGTGCGAAAGTATACATAATTTTCAGCCGCGCTGTCTCATTGAAGTTTGGTAAAAGTTTCACCGTAGAGAAACTAATCCGCAGACATTTCTGATAGTCGATGGTTGGCAGCGATGTTCTAATGCTTCTGTGGGAAGTTTTCTGCACACCAATTTTGGAAAACTCATTAAGTCACCGCTTAGCAAGGCACTGTCCCAATAAATTTGAAAACTTTACCAGCTACACAAAACAGAGTTGAAAGCTCGGGAAATATACAATTTTATGCAAGGGCTACGGCATAAGCATAAGAAATAATCAATGGTGCAACAATATAGAATGAGAAAAAATATTTAATTTTGTTTGTTTATTGAGTATTGTTTTCATATTAAATAACTTACTTAAGCAGACATGACCATTCAATACAACAATACTAGCTTAGCGTAGGAGCAGAAATGTGTTTGTTGAACATTGAACATAAATGCTGCATACCCAGACGAACCCACAGCAACACTTAAATATGCAGGCACATAGAGACAAAATAACCACACACACACAAACACACGCACATGCCAAGGCGTATCAGAGTGCACGAGAATATTGGAATAGAAGCCGTTCGTGTCAATATGTGTGTCTGTTGGCATCTTATGGTCTGCGTCGCAGTTATTGGCATCGTTAAAGAAGCATTAAACGGTTTGCAAATATTTACGACTGTTACAATGCAAAAGCTCTCTTAAACTTTGAATACAATTGTGTGGCACGTTGAGAGAGAGAGAGCGAGAGAGAGAGAGAGAGCGTGTGGCAACTCCGTGCCAGTGTGCATATCTCCTGGTTATTTGAGCAAATAGTGAAAAGTACTCGTTTTCATTTTAATTGTGGTATTGCACACGCACACTGCAACTACTTTTACTGCACACATGGCGCAACCTGCCAGTGCATTCATCTAATATATAAATTAAGGAGCTCTGAATATGGTAATCCAATAAGCCACCATGTTAGATGCCTGGCCCAGCAAGTTGCATTTGAAACTGAAGAAGTTTATATGCGGGCTTATGAGCCTCAGCTGACTTTGGTAGATACTTTCGAAACGCCTCTGTGGCCGTATTATGTTATATAATTGAGTTCACGCTCAGGACTCGTTGATGCTTAAATTGAATGGGCGAGGATAGCAGTAAAGTGCAGCACTCAACTGCATTCAGTTGCCCAACTCGTATCTAACGAGCCGTCCATCCAACTGATGAATGAACGGTATTAATATGGCAGAGCCGAAATGACGAGGACAGTATGAAAAGCAACACAATTCAGGCAAATACAAACGAACGCTTTCAACGTTGTCAGGACGCATTATAAGGCTGCTCGCTAAAAAGGTGGTTCAATTTAACCAACTATAACACATCTAAAGTCAAGCCAAACTGTGGCTGATGGGGTACTCAAATGTATATGTAAGACTTACGCAAATCTTCTGCATATGAACGAAGATTAAATTTGGATTAAATATTCCATGGCTATTCATTCAGTTGATATACGCACTCGATTTCTTATTCGCTGCCATTTCTTTGGAGCTTGGCAGGGTGCCACGGGTGCTTCTAGGACGGTTATGTGTCACAAGCGCTATCAACTGCTAATGCAAATCCCAATTGCCAACCAAGGCAGTGATGCGATTGGTGTAAGCTCCGTCCTGGCTACGCTTCGCTTTCTATGTAAACAAAGAAACAAAAACAAACCGCAAAGATTCGCATATAAATAGACTTGCTTGGAACATTTCGCTTTCGCTGTTGGTTATGGACTTTGGTAGGCGTTTGAACAATAACAGGGGCTAGTGTATAATTAGATCGACTTTGTAATGGCGGCCGACATGGCGCTAAAAATGTCTGGCACAGCACTTTATCGCACCAGCTGCCTGCCCCTTCCACTTCATCGTATACTTCTTATTCTGGGCCGCAGGACACCAGACACCCCCAATTTAGTTTGCTTGTTTGTTTTTCTGGAGCGCTTTCGGTACTCGTGCGAAAATAAATGCCAAAAGCAAACTCAAAGAATTAATGTGGGTTTCAGCATGTTGCTGTTGTTGTTCTGGTTGTTGTGGTTGTTCTTCCTTCTTGTCCTGTCCCGAATAATCGGCCAGAGTCCTGCACTGGCGCCTCACAATAACCAAAATAATTGCGGTTGCTCAGCTCGCCTGGGGACAGATGAATCGCGCACAGGCAGACGACAGCCGGAAGTTTGTTTAATCAAAGCATAACTACAACAGCTTGATCAAATTTTCACATTTTAATGCGCACATTTTAATGCATTTAGCGATGGGCGGAACTGCAGGCAAGCAAGAGTTTTATTCACCTTCACCAGAAGCAGCACAAGCACCCACAGTAGCTCCAACACCAGCACTGTCGCTATCATCGGAACTGCATGCAGCTCATTTCCCGAGCGCACATGCTGTGCAAATATTGTGCCATCTGTTCAACTTCCCTTCTTACACGCAGCATCGTGGTGGTAGCACCCCATCCAAACCCACCCAGCAACAGTGCAGATTGGTGTGCATTAGGAGAAAGAGTGCGGAAACGGATACGAGTCCCACTCACGATAAGTGCCTTTTGTACATAAGTGCAGTCCGTTGCAGCCCGGAGCATTGCAGCATTCGGAATCGGAGCTGGAGCAGGAACAGAGGAGGCAGGAGGCAGGAGGCAGGAGGCATCAGGAGTCAAATGTGAAATTAATTTTCAACAATTGTTCGACACAGCGAACAAGAATCACAAAGAACTGCAGGAGCCGCGCATCGGCTGGAGCAGCATGGAAACACTCGGCGGCGCAGAATGGCAAACAGCTGGCTGTGCAAAATTGTTACCAGTAATTTGTCTTTGCCACTGCTCAACTGTACTCTGCTCGGCTGTACTATGGTGTGGTGTGAGCGTGAGTGGTGGGGAGATTGTGGGGATATAAGATGCGATGTGTCCAAGAGTGAAGTTTATTGCTATAGAAATAATGAACTGAAGGTTTAATAATTTATGAAGGCAATTGCAAAATGAAATTCCATTTGTTCCATTCGATTCTTTTGGAAGCCATGAACTTTTGAATGAAAGAATTCCTTTTTTTTCCTGTGTTTCGTTGATTGTCTCCATCCGTATTGTCCATAATTTATTAAATTAAATGCCCTTGCAAAGTTTGGAACCTTTGTTTTGTGAGTGTGACATCAAGAGCGACACAATTTAAGGTACGCTATAGATACGCTTTTTGCCACAACCTTATTGTGTTGGAACAAAGGTTTCCGTCCAGATGCACAGTCACTGCAACATTCGCACAGTAGCGAATCATTTAGGGAGACTACACAGAAAACGAGACCACTACTGAGTTGAAGAGAATTGCCACTTCTTGGTGGTATGGTAATGCCACCCAGTCTGGCGGTGAGTACTGTAAACGACTGCAAATGCGAAGTTAGGTGGCGCGATTATACGTTGAAGTTGCGTAACAGTTGCCAGAAGGCAGGGCTCGAGTTAGATAAGCACGTCCTCTTTGTGCTCAGCTAGGACGGGAGAGGGACTCTGGTTTTTGTTGGCGGTCTGCGTTCATGGTTCGTGACTGCTGCATTTCTCACGCTGAGCCTATCGTATATCTGTGTAGGGTTTTTATGCCCATTAACGCCTCGCAAATACGACTGAAAAGGAAGCATTAAAAGAGCTTTATATGTTTAAGGAAATGCAGCGCCACGTGGTTGGTGATGACAACTAAGCGACAAGGACAACTACAACTACAACTGCAACTACAACTATAACCACGACAACGACAATAACAACACAATCGCCCAAACCTTCAGTGTTGCGGTAATCAGACGACTAGCGAACTTGGCCAAGTGTGGGTATAGCTGCGACCGTCTGTTCTGTGCGCACATACCCCGACAGCTCCTTATACACCCTCCCAAAAAGACATACGGACTGACAGACCGCACTGAATGCACATTTTGTGCCTTGAACGCCTTCAAGAATTATGAGAGCGCGCATTCTGTATGCGTCTCCTTGCCTCATTGTATGGCGCCTTTGAATACTGCATGCACCTCATACTTCTCAGGCTCTTGTGCCATACTTGCCAACGCTTGACATCACGTCAAGAACTTCAAGCTTGTAGCTCCCTCCGCCCGACACACCGATTTTTAATATTATTGTGTGCAGTCCGGGACTTGGGGTGGTTGCTGTCTGGTAATGTCTGGTCTCACCAGTCCACATGCCAGCAATTTATTTGAGGTTGCTGAAGAATGTTGAAATAATTATTATTATTTTTGTTATTGAAATGGCGATACTTAATAATTTCAACGACATTTTGGTTTATTATTACATTTAAGTACTAAAATATGCAATTAGAGTACTTTGATTAATAAATATTAAATATTTTTTAAGACATATTCTTAATAGGGAAATGTATATTAATTGAAGAAATTTGAATATTCTTGGTGAATAGCCATAAGGATCAAATTAAATATGGCTGCAGCAAACAACGTCTCGACACTTTAGTGTGCTTGACAGGAGCAACATCAAATTCAACACTCTGTATTTCAAAAACGTTATTTACAACAATCAGGATATCATACGGAAGGG
Source organism: Drosophila basisetae (assembly GCA_035041595.1). Taxonomy (NCBI): domain Eukaryota; kingdom Metazoa; phylum Arthropoda; class Insecta; order Diptera; family Drosophilidae; genus Drosophila; species Drosophila basisetae. The sequence continues at coordinate 870,540 of JAWNLB010000147.1, read as the reverse complement.
GCTTTATTAAGTCGCAGCGCTGCCACGCGTTGCCTGCAGCTGCAACAAATGGGCTATGGGGCTGCCAGGTCACTGACAGCCAGTCACTCAGCAAGATGTCATCAGGCATCATCGTTTGCAGCATGCTGCTGCTTTGCTGATGAACCAGCTGCAGTTGCCACTGTCGAAGCAACAACAGCATTGATTCAATCAAATTTATGTTCAGACTTTTGATTAAATTTTACCTACCTATGATTGAGATGAAGTCATTTTTGATACTTGAAATGACGGCTTAAGCGATTTAAGTTCAAACGCCGTGCGATAACTTATTTGTGACAGTGCTGTTAGTTGCTGTTAGTGCGCACGCTGCTAATTTCCATGTCTGAGATATACGCACCTAGTGCCAAACGTCAGTTTCAGCGAAACTCAACGATGTGAACATAACCTTCGGATGCTAGCACGGGCATCACAAAAAAAAAACTGCGTCAGGGTCGGAGCAGTCCTTCGAAAATGTTTTTTCTTGCATATGCAAGCAAAAAATTGTTTTATAGTAGCTTTCAGCCGTTGCAACGGTGCAAACTTGGTCCGTCACTTCTTTACTTTCCTTGTTTGGATTTTATGCTCATCGGTGTGAAAACTTCAGCATGTAAATTACAATTTTTTGACTCAGGCGAATGGGGAGCAGAATGCCCAAAAGATAAAAATACTCACATTCCTCAACACTCTGGAATGCACATACAATTTTTAATTTATATAAATTTCTTGTTGCCTTCCTACTTTGAGACACCGAAGTGGGAGCACATACATACTGAAGTGTGGAGAAGTATTGGCCAGTCTTAGAGCCCGACAGCCATGAAAAGAACCTCCAACGGGGCAGGTGGGATGCATATGAAGCTCAAACGGCCACTTCATAAAAAGGTGTTGCTATAGCTATTCAAGTGAAAGGCGAGCAAATCATTTCTTTTCTGCAAACAATGTGCAACAAGTGTCTGCTACAAAATACACCGACGGTAAACGGTTCCAAACAATTCAGAACAATAGATACGGATTTGCTTGTGCGCAATTAAGTTGCATTTCGAGTTTTTGATTCTGAGACGTTATAGGTTCAAATAACCTTGGTACAGTTTTTCCATCGCAACAAGCAGGCACATAGCCTTCGAAAATCCTATAATATTGCACGAAAGTCTATCGGATTTTATTCAAAACTGAATTTTTGTTTAACATTGCGGATATATTTTCATCAAAATCGACTTCAAGTGCATTTTACAGCAACACTTAAATTATATTCAGAAGCTTTATGGCTGGATACGGCTCGAGGCATGACCAGGTTTAAAAATTAATTATGCCCAAACTCTAATTGAATTATTGCGTATACGGCATGTTGCTTTTAATGTCGTACCACGCGCCCATAAAAATCACCGTGAGCACGGCGTCGGGGAATCGGAGGCATGGTTATTGATTTAATTTGGTGCTGTCGCCAAGAGAGGCACGCACCTTGATGAAACATCTCGGGATACTTTTTATGACAATTTTATATTCGCTTTTATTGACATTGACATATTCCTTATCGTAAACCAAATAAAACCAAAAATGATTTCCGTCGCAAAAAATATTTATTTTCCAGCGAAATTTGCTGCGGATATGGTCAGACAGGTTTCGTGATTTCTGGTGTGGTCAGAAATCTGGTATTTACCAGACAGAAACTTGTTCTATACGCTTGTCATTTGCATTTCCATGAATTTGTATGAGTTTAAAAGAAAACCAAATTATTTTTTTGCTATCAAAAGACACACATTGCCTGATCAATGCTTTATGTCTAGTAGAAAAAATGTTATATTGAAAAATCGATTTTATTAAAATAAAAAAACATAGTAGACACACATTGGAGAGATGAAGGCTCGAGTTGTATTGTCAATTTAATTTATTCCAGAAGAGTTGCCGCTGCCTGCCTCAGAGGCATGTGACAAATGAGAGCTGCAGGATTCCCGGGTAATAACTGAAAATGTGATATACAAAATATGCAAGTACAGAAACAATCATCGCCATTCCCATGCCTGACAAAAGTATTTTTAATACTCCATACCGTACAGTTAAAGAATCTAACCATCTACCACATATGTAAATAACATTGGCATTATATAAATATATATTATATTTTTAGGACCAAACAAAATATTTATACGCTAACCGTATTAAATATCTAGCATCTGCAGAGAAGTCGATATATACGGATTTCACTATACATTTATATATGTACATATATACATTTTAATATGTTCACTACATATGAATTTATTCACAGTGCCTGCGTCCCGCTTTTGTTATGCTAAACTACTGTTGCATATCTTCAAGTCTTTATTAGAATCGAGTGGCCTCAATGCACTCCAAGCCAGAAACTTGGACTAACCACTGTCCAGTTCGGCCTTTCATTTGACAGGCTTGCAATGCTACTAGTAAATCTAGCTAAAAGTGAGATTTGGAAAATTTAAGGCTACCACACAGTCAAAAAATATATTAGTATGGCTTAAGGATTTTTTCATATGCATATAAAAGTAGCTTTGCCGTATGCGTTGCCGAGATGTAGTTTTCGGCGAGGCATAAATGTGAAAGATATATTAAGCAATTAACTCAAAGTCTACAAAGTTTGACAGCATCCGCATAATAATTCGTATAACTTAAGGGCATTGGTCAACTATTTACTATTAAGCAATTAATTCTAAGTCAACACTATTTAATCGCGCGTTTCATAATGCTTATAACTTAAGGACACTGTTCAAGAAAAAGTGTAATATAGTGCTTAATGATGATATTAAACTATTAACTAACACTGCTCAACTGCCATAAAAATAATATTCGAATATTCTTTAAATCATTAAATTTTATTTCGGTATATGCACATACTTATTTATATATACTACACATACCACGCGCATCATCGCCACAAGCCATCCATCAAATTGGCCCTAGCCCAAAAAATCTGTGAAAAGTTCTGCGCAAGGCGGTAAGCAGCTTGTCCCTTGGGCGATAGATGGGTTCTAATCAGCCGGGTTTTGGCCCGTCCATCAACTTGGCAGCGTGAGCAATTCAAGCGGGTTTTTTTTTTTTGATAAAGTTTGGCAACAGTTCCAGTTCCATGTTAATTTAATTTCATATTCTTGTAGATTTACCACAAATTTGTCACTTTATCGGGCTTTCGATGTCCAGAAAACTCGTTGGAAAACTTGCCCCACAGCAAAAGTTTGTGCGGTCACACATTATCGGAACATTCATTCGTCCATGCAACGATTTAATAAGAGGCGTGTGAGTGGCTTGTGAGTGGTTTGTGAATGCTACAAGATAGTCAAGACATGTCAATTTAATTACGTCTCGAAATTACTTGAATTTAATTGTCATGGTAGCACTTAGAATTGTATAAGAGGGGTCCGTATAATATTTCCACATAATAAGGTTGTCTGCGCTTGTCTGCAGGAAATAAAGTCCTTTTTAAACACATAGACTGAAGTGCTTAATTTAATGTTGTGTGAGAGACATGCTTAAGAACAAGCAAGCAACTTAATGTAATACGATGAAATTCATCTCTTTGTTGATTAGCTATCATTAAAAAATATATTTACTTGTTCAGTTTGGCTATATATATTTTAAAGCTGTAAAGTACAAATTTGCAAGTAATATTTGAAGCTTATAAATTTAATCTCGTTTATTGTGTGCCCCAATGTGTGCTGTGAATTAAATTACCTCACTCGAAGTGGATTCATTTTAAATACACAGTAGAGTAACATGTTTTTAGTCTTACCAGAAATGTGACAGTCTTGGTCTCATAATAAGTAAAATGAGATGAATTATTCTGCTGGAAGCAGACAGAAAATGTATTCTATGACATGAGCCACAACCTGACAAAAGAACCCCTTTATAAGAGCGTAATCAACCGCCACCCAACAGCTACGTGAGTAAACTACATGCACACCCACACACACACATACACACAAACACCCCAACCACACACGTCAAACACACACCCATCGCGTCTCACAGTCGACACAACACAACCTCAATGTGCATAGTCGTGTAACGGGACAGCTAAGCTACAAATCAAACTTTCATTTGCTGCATCAGCAAGTTTTAGTGAAAATTTCGGAATGCAAATTACATGTGGCATTCTAGCATTTTGGCAAAACTACAAAAACATACTCACACGGCAGCTGCATGCTGCATCATCTGCAGCAAAATCTTAATTGCTTTGACTCTGCGAAAAGACGACAATGAGAATGAATCCCTGGTTTTGGGCTGACACAACACATCCAAGTCCTCAAGGATCCTTATATGTATCTGTTACTGCACTACAGCAATGCACGTACTGTAAATGAGTCTGCTCGTATTCTTTATCGTATACAAACTCATGTAATAATTAAATTCGTTGGCTTTTGCAAAGTTTCCCGTTTGGTTTGCGATGCATGGCGTAACTCCCACAGGAGTCGTACTGCTTGATTTTCTCGATGAGTACTGGCTACAAATGCGTCGCCATAAGGTGCTTAAGCATAATTTTGACCGCTTTGACCTTCAAGTCAGCCTACTGGGCGCCTTGGTTAATGTGCGTACTCTGCATTGCAGACATAAATGAGAGCAAAAAAAAAAAAGCAAAAAAACGAAGAAAATCCAATAAAATGTAAACAAAAACACTAATAAAAGCAAAATGATATGACCTCTTTCCTGGGTCAGAGGCACACATTTGGCAACCGTGAGGAGTATGAAATGAACATTTTTTATTGTAGAATTTCAAAAGAGATTTTTACAGTTAGGCCCGCTTGTAGCGCCTCAACACGCCAAAGTTCTGGCCATGATGCTGCTGCAACATGTCGTGTACGCAATTTTGTGTTTATTGCCTTGTAGCACTTTTATGTGTGCACATGTGTGTGTATGTGTATGTGTTTGTGTATGTACTTGCCACATTACACTCAGCCTGGTCTCAGTCGTTAGTCATAACTCGCTGAGCATTTGTTGCTTCTCGCGACGTGCGGCAGGCGACGTGCGGCGATATACGAAATCAATGGACATGAGTGCCAAGAGTGGCGCAACTCAATCCAGTTTCTTTTAGCCAACAGCATCGCAAATTTGATTGATGACTTTGACTGGCTGCCATCATGACAGAGTCTCTACTCCGTACTTAGCTCCTGTCTGTTCTGTGGTCAACCAATGATTAACTCAATCTGCTTTTGCTCGGAGCTAATTTCAAGTGAATTGCCGAATGTGAGTCCTTTGTGTTGTCCTTGTCACGACAATGGTAACGACACATTATCATCGACGATGCTATCCAGTTGTTAGTTCATGAATAATGCACCCACACACACAGTGTGTGCCACAAGCGAATATTCGGATACCAGGTCACGACTGGGTTATTAATTAAGCTAAAGACAGACGGCAGCCCAGCATGGAACTTATTGTGTTATTTGAAGTAATTATCTGAGGTTAAGCTGCAACCACTGTTTGGACGTGATCTGTGCGTCGTCGCAGCCAATCGGAAGCGAAAACGTGATATAAGAAATGGATACGTTGCCAGCTTGCAGCTATAAGACGCTCCGGACATTTGGAGGCAGCACGTGCAACTAATATCTTCATATGGAGAAGTTTGCGCAGTTATAGTGACAAAACAATTTTGAAACACATGCAGCAGCCAAAAGATGCGACCTTATGCCAATGTGCCCCGGAAAATGCTGCACTTTATAATTATATTAAAGTAGCAAATTGCAGTGTATCTATATAACTTGCTTGCAGTGCCATATGTGCACGCAGTGCTACAAAAGTTTGTGTTGACTGGCAATCCATTTTCCAACTATTTCATTCGCGGTTTCATACTCTGAACCCATTAAAAATTTGTAAAGAGGGTATGATAGAATTGTGGAAGAGCATGTCACAGGCAGAAGGAAGCATCTCTGGTTCCTTAGGCCAGCCGAATCGATATAGCCCGGTCCGTCTGTATGAACAGAAGGCTCTCTAGGACTATAAAAGCTAAGGACTTCGATTTCTTTTAACATCTTTTATCGATAACAGCTATAGTTTTATTGGTGATTTCAGTTCGGGCTTACAAATAAAACAAGAGCTGCTGCGATTTTAGACAAGAGCTTTATAATGAGAAATTTGGCACTATAATCAGATGTACTTTAATCGAATTAATATATTTAGCAAGGATATCTCATAGTCAAGCATTCATAGAGCATTCTCAGTTGTTCTTGGCAAGAGAACAATGTTCAGCCAGTCTTTGACAACTTACAATAGGCCAAATTACGCACTACTCAGCGCATTTCTGCAGGCCAAGAGTCTTTCAGCCTGAAACTCAATCTTAAGCGATAACGACCAAGCACTCGGCATCACGAAACTTTCCTAATTGCCTTTGGCAGCTAAAATCGAGTGCTCGACGACAAAGCGTTTGAAAACTGAACTCGTCCAAACTAGGAAGGACAAGTGCTTAGCTAATGGGTTCGAAAATGTAGACCATGTAGGATGAAGTTCTTTTGAGACGGGCCACTCTGAATGAAAGTTCACTTCATTTTTTTTATTTTTTTTTTTATATAAGAGTTATATTTTAAACATTAATGAACCTATTTAAAGGCTATAAAACATTGATTTGGAACAGAATGAATAATAGCAGTGAATTACAATCTATAACATAAACATAGAACAGGTTTTAGCAGTTAATAAATAACATCAAATATTACATTTGTGGCACATTAATTTAACGCCCTACAGTCCAGAGGTCGCTTCAACCTCCTGCGAGTTGTATTTGACCCAAGTGTGCAGGCCAAAGGGTTGACGTGGTTGTGCAAACGGTCATTATACCGACTTGTATGTCTGTTGATTTGTTGACTGACTGTCGGTAATGCGAAGTCGTTGTGCAGAGTTCTGTTGCTCACATATGGTGGAGCACCAGAGATGTCTCTGAGCACCTTGTTCCTCTATCCGATTTTCGTCGGCGAAGCGCCGAATGATATTAGTCGCAGTTGATGTGAATATCCGATCTGGACGTGTTCCAGGACGAGATTCCGTTGTTCAATGGTAGTCCTCTTGCCCATAGTCCTTGTTGGCTGGTTGCACCCGAGATGCAGGATATAACTAAACTGACTACGAAGGATTGGTCTATTTAGACAGAAAATAATCAACCTGGCGTAAAAAATCCGGGTTTTATGGCACCCAGGTGTCTATAACGCCATTGTTCCGAATAATATGTGACCATAAATTACGGTACTTTTTTACATAACCCGGCCTAGCCGGTGGGAAAACCCCAGTTTATTGGGATCATATACTCATTATGGTGGTTAATATATGTACCTGCCATCGGCCTTTGGACTTTTTGAAAAATATTGGATAATTAGTTTATGGCAGGCAATTAAACTTTTTGCTAGGCGCTGTGCCATTTGAACTGTGAGACACTGTATATCGACTATATCGACTTGGCTAGTGTTGCTGTAAATAACAAAAGTAAATATAAACAATAATAATACTTGTAAACAAAAGTTAAAAAAAATAGATAAAAAGATACAAATCTATAATCAGCTGACCCCGAAATGCCGAGGAGCGACATCACAACTGAGAAGCTTTATTTAGCATTTCCAATAATAGAAAGAAAAAATATCAACAAATATAAAAAAAAATGTAAATAACAAAAGTAAACATAAACAATAATAATACTTGCAAACAAAAGTTAAAAAAGACAGATAAAAAGACAAAAAGATAGACCCGTATTACCTGCTCGAAGCCAGAACCATTTGGGAATTACTTCAATGAGTACGTTGAACAAAGCACCACAAAATCTGCAACACTTTTTTCTATAAATTGACATTCCGTCTGGCAATGCAAATTTCAAATGTAATTTTATTTTATTTTATTTTATTATATCGATAAGTGTTGTCAGGTCGCATAATGGGGATCCGCCTGAGTGGCTGCCGCTTGACACAACGCGTTGCCTTCCACAAATTGAATCCATGATTCTTAGTGGGATCAGCATTGCGGAGCATATCTTGGAAATAATTGCTCTTAGTGACAAACAGCAGTTTTCGCAGCTCGTACGCAGCCCGCCTAAAGTCCCTTAGATCCAACGGATTGCGTGAATGAATACTCCATGCTTGGCCAACTACCTTGTTCGCCTCCCAGTCCAGCCCAGCCTCGTTTAAAGTTCACTTCATGAAACACAAAATAGTCAGTTTCATTGTCTTTGAGGAAACAGAAAAAAGTAACCGACTGGGAAACAATCGTTAAAATTGGTTATGCACCATGAAATTAAAGCTTCCGAAACTATAAAAAAAAAACAAACAAACTCGAAGCATAAATTTTCTTATTACTAAGATTATTCAAAGACGTTGTCTTTCATATAAAATGATAAGCTAAGAAAGACCAAATGAAATGTATTTAATTCAAGTACCGAACAAAACATGTAAACATGTGAACATGCAAAGAACTATTGATTTGCTCCCATGAAAAACTTTATAAATGCCAAAGCTTTTTCATTTAAACAGCTCTCGTGGGACCCTTGTCAAATGCCAACAAAAGCGACTGGCAAATTGATCACGACCTTGACAGGATAGATAATAAACGTAAGATGCTTATTCAAAAGACAAACATTATTAGCATCGTAAAGTTAATGCTATGACACGCGCGAATACCGATGACATTGAAAGGCAAAAAATCATATTTTTGCCATTTAAATTTCTGAACAAATTAAAAATAAAGCTTGTCATTTTTCATTTTATAAACTTTGCAGAACTTGTCGATTCACGTGTCAAACAGTTATTTATAAAATTTTCTTAAGACTTCAGATTGTAAGATGACGATATATTCCTTGTATGTAGTTGCCTAGACTAAGTCCATGCCTCTAAAAAAAAAACAGCAGAACAAGTTTGAGTTTAGTTTCTCTTTGTAGCTTCAGAACATTTTTTATCCTCAGCTACAACGTGTCAAAAAAAAAAAACAAAAACGGCCAAAGATAAAAAGTGCTTTTAATGTACAAAGTGTTTATTTGTTTTGTAATTCGAATGTCTTTGCGATTTTTGGATTATGGTTTTGATTTGATTTTAGTATTATGGTATCATTATCAAAAATTTCTTCACCATGGCTATGGCTTTTGGCTTGTACGCCATATGGCATATGTATTAATGAGAATTTGTTGTTAATTACGGGCCAATAATGTTATGTAAATATTTGAGGCGACATAAAATTGGACAGTTCATAGACAGTCACAGTTGTTATCGTTTGTGCATAACACTTATTGATGAATTGCAGACAGACACTTAAAGTCATACTTACTTACTTGCATATTATATATAAAGTACTTTACATATTTTAGTGATATTCATAGGTCTGTAGGAAACTTAGGTTCATGTGACTATGTGATATAAATTACCCAAAATAATAACACAAAACAGAAGAGCACATCAAACTGATGCTAACTGCTGACTCGTTACTAAGTTCACGGGGAACTGTATGGGAGGAATGTTGGCCAGAGTGTACTAAAAAAATTAGATAAATTATTTGAGCGGCATTCAATTTGTGGCAAAGTGCGGCGCACATCAAATGTAAAAGGAAGCGTAAGCACACAAAATTTCGACCCACAAAAAATTCAATTGCAGTGCTGCGAGCCAGAAGCTGGTTGGCAGGAAAAGAACATGCAGAACTTTGCCTTCAACTCATATTTTATTCAGCTGTGCCGAAGGACAACAGAAGTTAGTACTTCGGCTCGTCTTTGGATATATATATATACGAAAGTCTCCATCTAAAGAACTTCTGCAGATGAGCTTTTCCCATTTTTCTTGCGTTTTTTCGCTTAGATTGTTCCACTATACTTGTGAAGTGAAAAAATGATGAGAATTAAGTGCAAGTCTACAGACAGCCGGCTGTGTTACTCTCAGTTTTTCCTTTTTTTTACCTTAATTTGCATATCCTTCAGAATGGGCACTAACTCAGAAACCGGCTTATGAGGGTAACTTGTGTTCTTAATTAATGTAAAAGCTTTTAATATCTGCTTTAATTGCAAGACTTAATGCAGTATTAACAAGCCATTTTCACTATACTGGAAAATTCACCTGCTGTTGAATAATACACCATATAATATAAAAGCAATATGGAAAACAAAAAATAAAATAGAACTTCAAGCAAACTAGTTGTTGTATTATTGTTCAATACAACTCTTGTAAAGAACTAAACTTTTTGTTGGCCTTAATCTTTTCCTTGTGAGATCAATTTAAAACGTATTTGAAACCATTTCGGTCACTCTTTTCATAGAATCCGGTGCTGCACTATAAGAATATTTTACTATTTAGCTTATCAATGACCAAAAATACGTACTTGTATTTCACTGAAGAGGTGCAATCTTAATCGCCTTAAGAAGGTCACACCAAAAAATATTATATTTAATGGTGCGGTCATGCGAAAAATGGAAAGTGTCTCTACTATGCTTCCGGTAATACAAAGCCTGCTCGACTTGTCTTTTTTTTTATTATTCACAAATTTGACAAAGGAAAGGAAATTATCAGAAGTTTCGATAGACTTTCGGGTGGGACGGTCGTTTTAAAAGTACTTATGCGAGCACATACAAACACACACACAGACACACACACACACAGACACATATATTAAGTGCATGTGAGCCAGAAAGTGTTTTATGAATTATCGATTTTCATTTCAAAACAAATTAAAGTACACACTGAGAGATCAAGAGACAATGGGCTCAACAACTACAAAGCTATCTTGACTGTTGACATAATCAAATTCCAGCTAGCTATTTTGTCTTTGTCTTTCATTTTGCCTTTGGGCATATCTTCCCAATGATTGTCAGTCAACAACGAATTTAGAAGGAGCCTGTGGCCCAGCTCATATTACTGAACGCACGGCTGGGCGCAAAGAGACACAAGTTAAAGGTCAACATGGCATTAATGTACTTAACACAGTTTGTGGCAGGCAAATTTGTGGTGAAACTACATACATCGTCAAGAACGCGTGGTCAGAAACACTTGTCATGATGAGCTCTCCACTTTGCAGACACTTTATGTTAGTCTGTTAGTCAGAAGCTAATGTTTCCTGGCACTGACATGCAACAGTTTCACTGTTTCGCGGATTTCGACCGACTCCTCCAACAAGTTTATAGATTGCTAGCTACTTTTTGGCCAAAACACTTAGGATGACATCACGTAATGGCGGTCGCCATCAGGGGTACAATCAGAGCACATACAACGCAAAGTAATTACAGACCCATGTGGCACGCAGGTGGCTTCCAAACTTTGCCAAAATGGGAAAACATAGCCAAACAGTTGCGAACTTGGCTAATGGAGTGCGGAGAGCAGAGCGTGGCCGAGCATATTTCTTGATTGCCACAAATTAATTAATAATGCTTGTAACATTATCTTTAATTAGATTGCTGCAAGTACTTATATATTAGCAGAGAGCGACTAGTTTACGGTCTTGCGTGCTGCGGCGCTTGTAGGCACACACATAGACTATCGTAGTAGGTGAAGTTCGCACGGAAGAATCCAATCTATTAAAGCTAAGTCAACATTATAAATGAATTAAAATAAGTCACACCAGCTTGCCTTTCATTTTTTTCGTGAGTTAATCTAGGATAATAAGGATTCATGTTGTGGACGATAACAATGAGCAACGCACACGCAACGCATATCAGTTTAAATTTATTACAGATGTAGCTAAATATCTACTTTTGCCAAAGAATTGCTCAGGATTGGGTTTTTATGCTTTTGAGCAAAACATAATTCCCAAGTTACACATTTATACATTTATTATTCTCATTACGTATATAGCCTCAAGGATCTTATTTTTTCAAAATAATGTTGTAAGATATCATTGTAAACATATTTTGCAGTCTGCAAATTAATATTATTATTTAGAAACTCTGTTTTCAACCTCAATAAGAATTAGCAATTAGATTATTTATAGAAACTCAACCCAAAGTTATAAGTATAGAACCATTGTGAAATGCAAAGCTTTCTGCCTAGTGTAAGTTTTAAATGTTGCTGGTACGCGCATTAAAATGATAAAATACCTCAATAGCTAAAGTTAAGCCATCTCAATTGAGCGATGCGCTACACATACATATATATTTGCATACTTCAGTTATCCGCACAGCCACCTTGTCAGCTTGTTACCACCCAATACTGATAGTCAGTTTTTCCACTTTGTTGTTGGCGCGCAATAAATATTGATTACGATGGTGTTTGAAATTGTTGTGGGCTTATTTGGTTGAGATGGCTGGCTTAATGTTCCGTTGAAATTCTAATTTATAAACCAATTAGCAGCCAAAGCTCATGGGGCTCCCATAAATTTTCGCTGGCAACAAATTTAATCAAACTGTTCACTCGTTTCACTCAGCTTCTTACTCTTCTCGCATCTCGAACGGATTTCGCAATAGTTCCAGAGATACGTTTGGCCGAGCTGTGTTGTCTTTGCCCCTGGAGGGCGTGTACTTAGTCCCAAGTTGATTTCATTCACGCTTCGTTAATTCGAATCCGTTCCAAAATCGACTAATCGTACAAGATTCCTCTAGCATACTTAGTTTGTCTTCTTAACATAGATACATGTGAGTACTTAGTATGATTATCTAAAAGTAAGCAATAAACGAAACCAAACATTTTAGGGGATTAATTTTGCTTAAGGAACTAAATTAGACAGTACAATTTCCATAAGCTCATCTAAAATTAAGACAGATAATTAGATTAAGTTACTTTCTTACCTACCCAAAATATTCGTTCGGAAAAATTTATGTTTGCGTTGTTTTTTTTATTATATTTTTTTAGTATGTATTTTATTTATGAACTATAAATTTATTTAAAATGAAACATATAAAAGATACAATATAGAAGTGAAAATTAACTATAACAAAATTATATTCACAGTTTAGCTTAAGTTCAAACTTAGTACTATGCATTGGTTTTTATTAACATTTTCCATATAATTTATCGAACATTTTGTATTTATTCCGATCAGTACCTAGGCGTACAATTTCAATTACAGAATGCATTTGAGATTTTAATTAATTTGCCTGTATGTGTTTGTAGTGATTTTATTTTACGAATAGTTGCCATTATATCTAATTCATAATGCATTTAGGGGAGGTCATTGTCTAAAATTTAGCGTAATACGAATATTTTATGTACATTTAATGAATAACCTCTCTATTGTGACCATGCGTTTTTAGTTATTTATTAATTGAGCCACTCGAATCCTATTATATGCTATTCACGAATCGGAAAGACTGCAAAATATAGCTGACCACGAAACGAAAAAATAAACACATAATAACAATTTGCTTGTGAATTGAGTTTTTATTTACGTTTGGGTCCATTTTTCATGCAACTGCACAATAATTGCTATCAGCTATCCATTCTTTTTTGTTTGCCTAATTTTGCTCAATATTCTGTATTCTGTTTCCTAAACATTGTATTTACACTTTGGCTAATTGGGGAGTGGGGCGCCGGTGGCTATTTTGAAACGTGAATCGTATTACTGTTGTATGAATTTGGGTTAAATATGCCATTATATGTACATACTAATTGGATACAGCCCAACCTTGTGAAACTATACACTTAAATTCTAATTAGGAAGGCACTTGACATTTGAAACTATAACGTCAACTTTAACAAAGAGATGAGAGACGATTAGACCAACAAAAAACTTGAAACACACACACAAATAGTATAATAGTATTTACATAGTATACTCGTATATGGATCTGCCCATAAAAAGACACGAGACTATGACTATTTACTAGAATGTTGTCTGCAGTAGCATCCCCACGCTCACACACATACATTCACACGGGCTTAAATATTTACATACATAAATAGATGTATGTAAGTAGATATGGAGGCACAGGTATCATCAACCTACTCACCTTGGCACACAGGAGCAATCCATTAACTCGCAGGCCAACAGCTTTCTATGGCCCAGCCAAAGGCATTTGGGTCCGGATATTAATTGCGATCATCCATTTGTAGCGCATTATTTCCAAATACCTACCAATGAACTATGATTACACGCGAAATCACTCATACGACAAGTTGTACGCAGCGCTTGAGTTATGATTTTGCCTCGTTATACATTTGACCTTTGTTTGTTTTGTTGTGGTTATCCTTCCGATGTAGCGTTTATGAAACTCGGCCCACACGTACAGACTCACACACACATTCACACGCAGACACACACTGTGAACTTAAGCTTGCCTTCCCATTTACGCACTCACCCACACATCTGTCGCACTCGCATTCACATAGGTGCGGACAATTATGAAGATTCGTTTTAATAGAAAAAGGGAGTATAGTAAAATTTATGGGGGATGCATGTACGCACACAAATATGTGTGTACAATTTTGGGACTCATGTAGCAGAACAACAACAACATTGCTCGGCACTGGCAAGCCATTAGTCTTCCCCCTGCTGTCCAACCTTGGGCATTTTGTTTCTGGTTTGCTTCCTTGATGATGTATGTGTGTGCTCGTGGTTGTTCTTCTTAGAGGTTGTTGCCGTTTATTCATAGGATCTGTGTTTATATTTATGAGTGCGTTTACATTATTAATAACATAAAATGAGCTCCACGCAATTTGTTTTTATTTGTAACTTTCAACCGTATAATTTTGTGAAGCTGCTTGGCGCTTGGTTATTGTCTGCATAATTGGAGCGTCACCGAAGCATATTACATACATTTTTAACGATTTCACGTTACTATGATAACAATTGTGGTATTACATTTTGGTGAGTCAAGGATTGCATGAAACAAATATTTAATGGTATCGGATTCATCACTCATTCAGTTGGAGTATTCTGCTCACACAAACAACATTTCAAAGCTTAATCGATAGATTTTTCTAGCGTAACTTTGCTTGTTGGCGCCCGACTCGGAACCGACCTACTACATACTGAATAGGTATGCGTATATGCCATTCACTACTTAATTTACAGTTAAAGGAAGCTCGTCCATTTAAGTATAGTTATGCATACATACAAATATATATATATATATATATATATTTTTTTCTTTTCTAAAAACAGACTCCAGCTAATTTTTTCCAGACTAGCTGAGTAAGCCATTTATTCTTTACAGACCTGTTGTTGTTCTTGTTCTTGTTATTAGAGCTGTTTCCGGTTATGACTGTCGGTCTCTGGGGTTAGTTCATCGCCCTCTGGATTTGTATTGTCTTTTATGCTAGGAGTACTCAATGGCACCGCTACTCCATTGTAGGAGCCATGTGGCTAGGGCCTCGTTGGTGCCGACACATGAGCGGCATTTGGACCGGAGACAGTCGGCGGCTCTGCCTGGGAGCCTGTCGCATTCTGCCTAGCATAACTATGGACGTTCGGGGAGGTCACGCTGATGGCTGTGGTGTAAACGTGCGGCTCACAGTCCCCCATGCTTGGTCATCCGTAATAAAACTGTGAGCTTACGGGTAAGCCAGTTGAGAGAGTACGTGGAGCCGTGCCATCATACGAGAGCTGTGAATGAAGCATTGCCGTCGTATTCGGCTTTGTGCGGCGCAACGTTGATGTGCCCGGGGCTGGAACATGACTTAGCGTTGTCATGGCCAGCGGCGATGTGGTCGACGTCTGTTGGGTCTGCGGATGTGCCGGAGATCCGCTGGCTAAAGAGGAAGGCGGCGTCGGTGAGTTACTAGGCCGCTGGAGTACACCCATCCCATCGGCGTTTAAAATGTAGCCACCGCGAATGGTGGGCGCCGTTGTGTATTGAGTGAGGGACGTAAGCGGAACCATGGTGTCTGCAAAGCAAAGCAAAACAAGCGAAACAGTTGACGAAACTCGCTTCACAATTCGAATTAATCGGCTCGGAATTGAGGCTGAAAGAGATACTTACTTATGCCACTGCTGCAGGCCAAAGCTCCACCAGGACCGTTTGCACCAATAACAATCGCTGGTGCCAGAATGCTCGTCATGGGGGCCTGGCCAGAAGTGGCATTGCCGGCACTGCTCGTCGCCACATAACTGCTCGGGCTGATGCCAATTAGATCCGGAGACTGACGTGCACCCATCAGCAGGGGATTTGTAATTAGGCCGGGTGTCGTACATGATCCGCCAACTGTAGCCAACTGACTGGGCGCTAGACCAGCGTATAAGCTGCTGGCTGGCGCGTAGGTAATGTAGTTCTGCAGTGGCAGATGATAGATGGGATTGACTGATGAATAGAGATGAGCAGGGCTACCCACCTCGTTCTTGGATACACTCGGCACTGGTATGGAAGTGGTAAGATCAATGTCAGCGTCTATTTCCGAAATGGTGTCGTTGAATCCGCTTGGAATGGTTGTCTCGTCGGCCAATACACCGTTCCCGCCACCCTTGGTCGAAGAGTTGGAATGCGTATCAGTGGCCATCCGGCGCTTCTGAAGCACCAGTCGCGTGGCAACAATAACAATGGAGAACAGCACCCCAACCGATCCAACAATTAACAAATACAAATAGAGGCGCTGCTGGTCGTCTGTGGAGCACAATTGTGGAATGCCGTGGAGAAGGAAAATGTGTTTTTATAAAAGAAAATTGTATTTGAGCCTAGGATTTGCCTAATAAGGGCACCATAAGCCCGGTCGTGTCTTATTTCGAATTGAATTTAAGTCGAATTTAAAGCTGTTTGTTTGCAAACAAGATTTGACATTCGTAAAAAGTCTGCGACTTCCATTGTGACAATGAGTCCTTTTGGAATTATGCCAACGATTCGAGAGTGTTTCACACCGCCCCCCGGTTGCCAAAATTCCGGAAAACGTGACACTGGCAGTGGACTGGCGCTGACTTGTTTTGTATACCCTTGCAGAGGGCAAAGTATTTTGGTCGTTAACTTTGTATGCTAAACAATTGGACGAAAGCTGAGTTCTTGTACCAAACAACTTTTTTGTTTACCGACCTGCTAATACCCAAATCAATAGTTTAATTTTGCTTCCCACATTTTGGGGAAAAATCATCAACATCAGACCACTATGTATCTTATAGCTCCCATTGGAGCAATCGGTCAGCAAGGGTATGTAATTCGGCGGGCCTATGAAAGCCATCTTGTCTTGTTTCTATTGCTGTAAATGTAACCTAACGTTTATGTCGTGTCAAATTGGACTTACCCTCTAAACTTAAGTCGGCGCTATGTGTCATCACCGGATTGACGCCGCTACCATCCGCATCTGTGTCCAGTGAGCTGTTTGCCGCGGGGCGAATGCCATCTGGATTTGCGTTGGCCACGACTCCGGTGCCGCTGGTTCCATTGCCTTGCGCTGTTTTAGTTGTATTACTGTACAATTTGGGTATGGCCTCTGACTCCTTGTAGATGAGATCATCGTCGTACAGGTCGTTGATGTCGCCCTCAAAGTCCTCCGTCTCGTCAGCCTCCACATCTGACTCGTTGCTCTCCTTTAGCACTTGCTTCGGCACTATAGAACAAAGACATAGAGCACCCAAACGAGCAACATAAATCATGTGGCCAAGTCACCGGTAACGGAGGGTCGGACGCCAAGCACCAGACATCAATCTTGCGCTCTGACGCGCGATGCCATGCGATGCGATGCGATGCAAAGCGCCAACAAAGGCGAGCTCTAAATCATTCTGAGTGGCAGGACCAAACGCCCCTCGACTTTTCCCACGTTCTACTTACCGCATGTGTAAACAACTTTCAAATACATTCGCGAGTTTGGCTGGCATGGCGTGCCAAAGGTATTCGCATCGGCAGCCAAGTTGCAGCGCCTTCGTCCATGGCAAATTTGCATCACCGTCTCCGTTGCGAACGAGGCTAGACATGCTATTAAGGGAAAGTTGTAGAACAGAGGTTAACCATCGGCTTAATTGATGCACCCCACATAAAAAATCAAAACTTACTCTCCTCGCGGACACCCTGCGGCTGCGGACACTGAATGCTTTCATATTCGGTACGTCCAAAGCTGGCACTGTAAAGAGCTATCCGCGAATACGGATTGCATTCCAGCTGTGCGACATCATTATGACAGGCAACCTTGCTCCGGAACTCATCTGCAACAGCCGAGACGCAAAAGATAAAATTATCTGTAGATGCTTTGCGTTTGATTTTTGCTTCGTGTATCTCTGATTATCCTTATCTCAGAATAGAAACACGCGAACTTTGCTACATCTTTGTTCTCCACAAATTAATGATTAAGATAATCAACGATAATTGAAAGGCCTGAAAGTTGTTCGTTTAGTTCATTATGTGCGCATCATTAGGGTTACTTGAGATTCAACAACAAATATTCCAAATATTCCGTCGGAAATGACGCAGCACATGCACTGCAGTTGTGAAGCCCTCTATGGCCCCGATGACTGTTTGGGGCTATGCGCCGTACGCTGCGCGAAAACTTAATTTTCCATCGTCGACGGTGTTGTTTTTTTTTTCAAGTTACACAGGCACGTGCAAAATGCTATTGGACTGGCAATGGGCTGTAGGGCGCAGTTGCCGTTGGCATTGCTACGCCAGTTCGAATTCGATATGCTTGCCTGCCTCCTGGCTACTGGGATACACCCGACCCTCGACTGCTGTTTAGTGCTAACGGACTAGTCGATACTCGCCCGAGAGCCGTTGCTTTCATTCCACCTGAGTGCATTTTTGGAACACACAACTGCCCCGCTAAACTTGTTGTCTGGGTGCCTGTGTGGCTGGGTGGGCCTTTGAGCGTCTGTGCCAACCGTTCTTGTTTCCTACACCACCCAGTCGAAAAACCTAAAAGTCTGGATAAAGCCAACTCTCGTCCAACTCATTCGGCTGGACGCTTGTGTGTCGATTCCGGCAGCTGAGATTGTTCAGCTCAGTTTGCGCAACCGTTGTGCTTGTACTCGTATACAGAATTGTTTGGCCGGTTTACGTGTACTTTTGCACGCCCAATAAATTCAACCAAATTAAACAAAATTTGCGCTGCAACTGTGCTACTTACATGGACGACATTTGTAGGCGACCTCGACAATTTTTCTGTGCTTGGGGCAAGGGTCGTTGCTGATTGCATTGGAGCTGGCCGTGCTGCTGTGATAGCTGCTGGTGCCGGATGCATCGCCCACACCGCTGGCGCCCAATCCGTAAAACTGCGGGGAGCCGTGAAACTTGCAGTGCTTCTTCTTCTGGCAGGCCTCCACAACAGTCTGCAGCAGTGAGTACTGTAAGCGGGGAGAAGAGAACAAAGGTACGAGAACGGGCGAAAAATCAGTTACAGTTTAGTTTTCCAATTTCTTTCTTCTTTTACTTGGTACTCTGTCGTATTAGTGTACAAACAGAAGAAGCGGAAAAGTGAACGAGTTCAGGAACTGAGCGGAAATTGTAAACTTTTCAAATTGAAATAAAATATTTGCATTAAAAATGTAATTGATGTGTTCCGAGTTGTATTTGAGCTTCTTTTCAATATTTCTTTGTGCTTTAGTTGATGATTTGATCAAACTTTGTCCAATAAAATATGTCATATAAGGTTAATAAGCCAATAATGTCCGTTCAGTCCGAGTGCTGGCAACAACTAACCAGCTGGATACTCACGAGTACTATAAACATCTATCGCAGTGGATTGATTGAAAGAAATCACAAAATTTCACAATGTTAACGTTTTTTTTGTCTTTGTTTGTTTCAGAGAATTCGTGACAATAACATATTTTGTTGCCTGCCCGAAATTCAACGGTCCAATGAACATTGACAGGTGGCCATTGGTTTAAAAGTGTGTAAGTATCCACTTCGATACACACTGTTAGGTACTCACATAGCCAGCTTCAGGTTAGTACCCACTCGTAGATATTCAGTGCGGTTTCACGTACAAGTTTATATGTTGCTTTTGGAAACCATCATTCTTAATTGAAATAAACCTAGACTAGCGTATGGCAGCCATACACTTTGTATTCATTTGTTATACAACATGTTGTAGTTCATCAAATGGTTGGCATCTATTCAATCAAGAGCCATATTGTTGCTAACGATCTGCATTTTGCAGGGAATTAAATTAGGATTTCTGTTTTGTTTACCGTTCTATTTAATGCTGCAGACAGCAGACAGACACGTCCAGTTCCTGGCCAGCACAAAAAGACCGCGGATATCACGACTGTTGTTGTTGTCGTAATTTGCAGAGCGAGTATGAACTGTTTATTTTCAAGTTATTTTTCACTATCTTGCGTTGACAGCACTGGTCGTTGGGGACAGCCAGACGGAGGGACGAACAGACAGCGCACAGGCTTAGTAAAAGCAGGTTGAGATTTGCTTGGCACTGTCAGCCGTTGGACGAGTCGTCACAAAATTTAATAACAACGACAGCGACAGTGACAACAGCAACACCCTGCAGGGCATCGAAGCAATGGAGAGGGAAAAAGAAGCGTTCACAGCGAACAACGAACAACGTGCAACAACAAAAAAGAAACAAAAAATAATCAAAAAATAAACAAAAAAGAAACAAAAAATCGAGTGATGAACAACGAAAACAGCCCGTTGAACAATGGCGGAAATGAAAGAAAAAAAAAACTATGCGAGAAATTATGTGCTGCGGTAGCCATTTTAAGCGCCATGTTGGCGCTGTTCATCTGAAACTTTTGGGATCGCTGCTCGGCCTAATGATACCCCATGGGACGTGAAGGCATCTTGGCCAACACAGCGGGTAGGCCGGCATGCCAGACAACGCATTGACTTTGACACAAAGGCAACATTTGGCCTTCGTCAATGTTATTTGCGCTACGCATGCTGTTCATTTGGGTCCTATACTTATGGATGTATGTGTGTATGTATGTATCTGTGTCTGTATGTGTATGTGTATGTATGCTTTGTATGTAGTAGCTCCTACTGTCAATGTTAACGAACATGAAGACCGAAACGAATTCAGCTGTCCCGTATTGTTTTCTACGTTTCTTGAATTTGCTGCAAATTTAAATTCATTTTCATTTGCTGTCAACGACTTTGGGTTCAAAGGATGCGTTCAGATGTCGGAAAAGGCAACTGAAATGCTTAATGAATTGGAAGCGTTATTCTGGAATTTCTACTGAACGCATTTCCCTTATCCTTTTGAAGGCTACTGGATTTTAAACGACATTTAGGCAACTGCAAAATGTGAGCTTAAGCACACCCAAAGGAATTCTGACATGTTGCAATTACTCAGTTTCTACAAAGTGACACAATTCGAATAAATTTGCAGTAATACAATCTTCGTTTCAGTAGTGCTACGATAATATTTATTGCATACAGTGGAAGCACAAAAATCTAAACATTTTTGCATTTATCTCTTTTCGTATTATTTTAGGTTTGGGTTGCTTCAACATTCCTTATCATCTTGCAGTTTTCTTTGCGACAGCCATCCAAAATTGGATTATCTCTCAGTTTGTTTTATTTTTTAGTTACCTTAAACCATTTTTTTTTCTTTTTTGTAATTTTTAATTCACTTCGTTCAGCGCTTTATAAAACACACAGTAAACGCTGCTGACTTACCTGAAGAGCATTTGGCCACATACAACTTTCGGAAGAGTTTTCGCTCTTCTGAGCATCGTCTGCTGAAGATTCGGTGTTGGTTGCACTTAGATTACTGGTACTGGTGGGAACTTCCATGGCCATTGCCCCTAATCCGTAGCCACCATTCATGTAGCGATTGGCGGGCACCTTTTGCGAAGTGGAGCCAAAGATAGAACCACGCAGCAAATACTTTGCCTTGCCACGAATCTCAGGTCTAACGGTGCCGGTGATGGGGCATAACTCCTCAATGCTGTAGCCATCTGAACAAGTGAAATAAACATAAAGCACGAAATTGCAGACGTGTTGCGAATAAATAGCCCAAGGATGGCTCTCTCGGGATATAGATAGAGAGAAAGAGCGCGCGCGGGGCAGAGAGAGAGGGAGAGAGAGAGAGAGAGTGATAGAGGGGGGGTGAAGAGCACTTACCTTTCGCCACGAACTTATTGTACTGGGCAAATTCAATTGAAATGCTTGTGCCGCGCGGGCATGCAATTACCACCTGATCCGTATCGCAGGCCGCTTTCTGATATGTGCGCAGTGTGGCCGATAAAAGAGCTGTTCACGGCACGTGGCATGGATGCATAGCGATGTTCCATTTATTTACCCATCAAACGATCCGTTGGCATTCAGGAGGAGGACAAGAGGAGGACAAATTGAAATCCATAATTAATTTAATTCTTTATTTTTTAATCATTTAAAACCATAAATGGCAATACATATGTTTATAATCTGACGATGATAAAAGTAATGAGCTTATTTAATCTACACGCAAACGAATTATCGATATCCTACTAGTGGTCAGATTTAAACGCAAACTAATTAAGAAATTAATTGAAAATGACAGGATGCTGTCATTGAGTTTTTCTCATTCCCTTTAATAAGAGAACTCAACTCTGTGGCTACATGGGGCGATTAAAGTGGAGGCGGTGTGGCGAACACCAAGCCAGCCACTCATCCACCTGAGCAATCAAGAGGCAACGTTGGTGAAACATTGAAGGCTCTGCGCTGTTCCAAAATGAAGCAACTCACCCAATGAAGTTGTGGCAAAGGCACTCTGCAAAATGCCGTCAAGTAGCTCAGTCGCAGTTAGGCTTAAGCTTGGGTGTGGCAAGGTGGAAGTCTCTGAGGGGAACGGTAGAGATGCGCTTCCGCACCTCGAACAAGGCGCGAAGTGCACATTTTTAGCGCGCCAGTGCTCGAGTTCCCTTGGGTGCTCTGCTCTGCGAGCAAAATTATACGAAATTCTTGGAGAATATTTTGGTTTTCCTCTTTTGTACTTTAGTACTTTAGACCACAGCTCTACTCGAGGGTATGCTGCTGTAAAGTACGCTATCTAAGAGCAAAGTATGCTGATGGTTAAATATTTATATACACACATATATATATATATATATATATATATACATATATATATAATTTTCATTGATTCGTATGATTAATTAGATGCTGTAATAAAACCACTTTCAGCAATATCACATAAACTACCCAAAACTAAAAAAATGGAAAAACCCATCTATCAGTTGAGCAATTTCAACAGCGAAACAGTTGCGGATGCGGTATATATATGTATATATATATTATATATGTATATACTCGTACAGTATAGTACATGGCTGAAATTGGGGCATGGAATATAATTTAGCCGTTACCGCTTATTTCTCGGTCGGCATTTTATCTCTAATGAGTTTGGGGAGCTGCGCGTGCGAATTGGTTTTGTTTTTGATGACTGCCCATGGTAGGGGCGTGTCAGCCAGCGTCGTCGATGTGGATGTGGGTGTGAGTGGATGAAAAAGACACTGAGATTGAGGATACTGCAGCCCAGTGCTGGCTGACTGGCGACGGGCGACTGATTTATATTGCAAGCCATAAATTATATTTAAATGGTGCGATTTCGCTACTGGCAACACACACAACGCTGGCCGTAATTATTTCCACAAATACATATTCTATATACCATATACATATATATATGTAAATACTATAATCAGGAGAGAAACCGTTGCCTGGGCCATGGCCAAACAGTTAAAGGGCCAAATGGCAGGGTGACGCCCACTGACAATAAATTTCAAGTCGCGCATATCGGTCCTGCCCATCACTCAGATGCAAGTGGACCACAAGGACAGGCCAAATTAGTGCTTGAACCTAGTGTCCGAGTAGATTAATAGTGGAAACAATTCATTGGTTCTCTGCCCTGACATATTATTAATATGCACAGATACATTTAATATTCAATTCATAAAGCTCTAAATTATTATAATTATTATTATACATACTGGTAATGTAACGGGTTGAAGGCTTGTACCTCTTCCGAGCTTACGACATGTTTTCCTAATATACACAATTTTCTCCTAAGGCTAAGGCAACACAATCGGACAATCTGATATGATGTGCTTTGAGAATTCATCATCTTTGTCACAAAATCAGCATATTCCGCTACTAACTTCTTAGTCTACAGTCCTGTCCTGTCGAGAGACCGGCGAGTATTTTAAGTCTGCTCTTACTGAAAGCTTATTAAATTTCTGTATTTCTAAGTTATTCGCATATGCGAACTTGGTTTTGCTGTATACTTGAAGCACTCGCCCCGATGTTCATATCTCTGTTATTGTACACTTGCGACAGCTGGCGGTACATGAAATTAATTGTTATGACTTTGCAGCCGGGTTGCTGGTCTAGGGGAAACTTTCGAATGGTTCCGTTGGTCCTTGACTGAATGTGCTAACCGTTGCCGGTCGGAAGCGAAAGTCTCTGAAGTTTTTATTGGTGCCATTTGACTTTGGCAATCGAATCACTTTGCCATGGAGTGAATCCAAATAAAAGTTCGCTTTGCGCCGGGCTATAAAATTCGGTATCGCCTGCCCTGCTCTCAACTCCAAAACCAAAGAATCCCCCAATCCATATGCAGCAGACTCGAAAAAGTTTACCTTTTAAAGTGAAAGTGTTTTTTCAGCGGGTTGCTTAAATTGAAAACACAATAACAAAAAAAAAAAAATAACCAAAGTCCCTTTGACCTTGCGGCTTGCCCCCAAAACAGACAAAAGTATATAAGTAGGTGATATATATGTACTTATATAGTATACTTTTCCATATATACTCGTGTCTCCACCGACTGGCCACTAGTTGGATGATGGCGCACTTTTGAGGCGCTTGCATGAAACTTTTCATTTGATTTGGAATTGAAAGCGTTCCAGACAGTTGCCGGTGGCAGGCTCTCTCTCTCCCTTAAAGGCCGCCCGTTTACGAGCCTTCCGGGTGACAGGAGCTGTCGGGAAGGGTGTCAGGACAGCAAACTGCCGAGCATGAAATTTGTTTTGAGCGTTTCTCAACTTCTGAGGTCCAAGTGTGTGTGTGTGTGTGTGTGTGTGGGTGCGTGGGTATGGGTGTGCGTTTTCGACATGTGCACCACATCGCTTTACATACTTTTGAATAATTTAAATATATATGGGCTGCGTGCTCACTCCGCAACGTAATGATACAGTGCTGGCATCTGAGCGTTTGCTCCAAAGCAGATAACGATTGAATATTTATATGTACACATACTATATACATATGTATGTATGTGTGTATGGGATTATGTCAGCGCATTGAATGAAATCTATTATAAAATGCCTTTCACAGCAGATGCAGGTACCCCTTGCGAAATGTATTTTTGTGGCCAATGAAATTGAAAACCTGCGTGGTTTGTATTTGCTGAAAATCTTAGCTTCGGGGGTCTTTCAATTATCTAGGTCACCTTTTCACATTCTATCTTTCTCTCTCTCCTTCTCTCTAATCGATTATTGAAACGGCAAGCTGAGCTAACAGTTGTCAAATATTTGATATTTCGGGGCAACAGAGTAAGTGTAAGAGAAATATACAAAAACAAAACCGATTTCTTCTTCAGTAAGCACAAACATTTTTTTTTCATATTATTTTGTTATATTTTTCTCTATGCATATTGTTGGCACAGAGGCTGGCTTGTCCGACAAACCCATGCAAAGACATAAAAAGGTAGAAAGAAAAAGGTATTTCTCCTCTTGAGCCCTCTTATTTTCTTGAAGTATTTTGACAACAGTAAATAAGTATTGATGAACCCTCTTCAGTCGATGAGCAACTGATAATCTCAAATTCAAGCGATTAAAGTGATTCTTTCACCAATCGCAAAGTCAAACTAGTTGAGTGGAAAATATTTCAGTTATTAATCATCGACGAAGCTTGCGAAACAACTGCGTTTGCCGGCGACATGAAAAGCACAATTTATGACACACCAAGCAGGATTGGAGCTCGCTTCTGTTTCCCGACTGCAGCGCAAGCGTGTGATGTGGATTCAAGAAAATTGTCAGAGTTTTGATATACGGATGCATTCAGATATGAATTTATTCCATCGCATGTATTGCGTAATGGGCAATATTTCTCTGTGTTCGCTCATCGACAATTTGTTTTAGTTTTTCGGCTCGCCGAATCTCAGTGGAGATCCGCAGGACCTGGCATCAACTGTGTTCTCTTAGCCCCGATTTAGCTGTTACTACTATTTGCTGGCTGTGCTGCCCGCCCGCATCCGCATCAAGAGGGACCTGCTACCCGTCCCCTGGTTATACACTGTCAACAGCCAAGACGAAGCTTAGGGACAGCCAATTCTCGATTGAATGCCCAACTCTGCCAACAGGATTCAATGTGGAGCAACAACAAGGAAAGCAACTGTCATCGGGAGTTTGCCGAGTCAATGGCGCAGAAGAAATTGATTTGTTTTGATTTATTCTCATGTATCTGCCCGGGGCAGGGGTGTGGTCTCCCCACATAGCTCCGTCCGGGTTTCGCACTTGCCGCTTTGATGTTGCGGCTGTCCTGTTTGCCTCTTTCCGAATCTCATGCAAAATTTTGTTAGTTTCTTTTTGTTGGTCTGGTTTTTGTGCTGCCCATTCCAGTGGTAGATTCCATATTTTATTGTCCCATTTGACTTGCTTAATAAATGGGAATTTGCCACTGTTGATACTGTTCTTGAACGATGCTCGGGGCCAAATTGGCGTTCCGACATTCTTGCCCTGCGGTCCCAAACTAATAAAACATGATATGTATCTGTTGTGCCCAGCACCCACTCAATTGTGTATACTGTACAAATAAGTCTAATTAAATGAAATTTAATATTTGGCAACTGTGTTTGGCCGAGCCAAATAGTATCGATTATGGAACAGTTTCGGGCCATAAAATAATAATACTAAGTCGTAGTCATCACAAGAAAATTAAATTAAGACCACAATTAATATTTTTTTATAGTTTTTAGTTTTTTTTCTTTCTCTTTCTTTATATATAATTGGACTGATCCACTGAAAGGAGTGCTTGTAAATTTGGTTTTCCGTGGCAATGAGTCATTGTTAAGGTGCAGCGACAAAAATAACAATGAATAAAAAAGTGAATTGTAAAATTTAGTCATAATATTTTCAGTTCTTGCCGGCAGTTGCTTTGTTTCCAGCTCGGGTTTTGTAGTGGACTCCGGTCTAATCCAGAGGAAACAAAAGTTTTATGACATTTTACGAGCTTTTTTAATACTTTGTGAAAACTTTGCACATTTCCATCCGTCCGCAGTTTATCCGTCTTTAAGCACAACAGCCGCACGGCGCAAACAAAAACAAACTTTATGAACATGTTTGTCATATATGGATGGCTGGGCGACTGACAGGCTCGCCGAGCATTTGGCTGCGGTCGGTAGACATGGAATCAGGAGTGGAAGAGTGGCTCACATATGCATATCTGTATACTGTATGTATAGATGTATGTACACCTGCACACATTTATACTTTTAGCTTTTCTGTCACATCCGCCAAACCAAAAATTTACCGTAGTACAACAGATTCCACTCATGACATAAGGGAAAAGGGCGCTTGTGGCGTATGTGTGTGTGTGTGTGTGTGTGTGTGTGTGTGTGGTACAAACTCAACATTTGGACGCACTGCGACTCGTTGTTAAAAGTATTTTTTGTTCATCACTTCAGCGACAAGTGATGAAATGTCGAAGTCGTTACGAAAAAAAAAAATCTGAAGACAAACATTACTTTGCGTAATTGAGAGTATTAAATTCATGAGCTCGCGCAGAGAGTTTGCTTTAACTGATGGGCTATGAAATATACTCGTATTTGCTCAAACGAGGCAGATGTATGCGCATTAGATAAGACCGGGCGCCGGAATAGAATTACCTACAGGATTCGTAAATCTCTGGCCTTAAATATGCGAGACAGTTGAAATCTTGTGGATATTCTGATAAACTCGCATAAAAGTATCTTGAGAATTTACATTTAGTTGTCATGTACTTATGCCGGCGTATGTAAATGAATAGATTTAAGGACCACGGGGGCATGACAGTTATATTTGTGGCATAAGCATAAGCAAACGACTAAGCCAGCGGGAGAGCTGTAAATAGGACCGGAAATTGCCACATGTCATCCATATACCCGGGTTGTTAGGCATTTTGTGAAATTTTATTAGCGTGCTAAATGGAATTTGATGCCGATCTATTTAATCATTTCGCTCACGTTATTCTCGTCCAATTTGGTCGTCTCTATGCATGAGTAATGGGGGCTATAACATTGGCATAAGGATGCTTAATTAACA
This sequence comes from Drosophila basisetae, assembly GCA_035041595.1. Taxonomy (NCBI): domain Eukaryota; kingdom Metazoa; phylum Arthropoda; class Insecta; order Diptera; family Drosophilidae; genus Drosophila; species Drosophila basisetae. The sequence continues at coordinate 842,538 of JAWNLB010000147.1, read as the reverse complement.
TATGATTGCCGTTTATCTGCGTTGCCATTAACAAGATATTTGCTTACCCAAAGGATCAATGCGAAATATAATTTCGCCCTCGGCGCTGGCCGCACTCAGTGCGCACAGAAAGGACAACATTAAACACTTTGCCCTCGTTTTATCCATTTTCCTGTGAGTTGATCAAATGCTCCAAATGCTGCCGCCGGCTGGCCTCGCTTGGGTTACTGTGCGATGTGCTTTAACCAGCATCGGCTTGCGGCATTACAGACACTTTTGGCACTGTGCCGGCTCGGCCAAGCAGCAACCACAAGCGCACCACCAGCACCACTGACGGAAACTTGAACAGTTGCAATTTCGCATGGAGTTTTCTATTTGGGGCTTTATATACGCCAATGCGATCGACAGTTGCATAAATTTTACAATATTGATTTTCGTATTTTTGTTTTCGTTTTCGTTTTCGCTTGCGCACTTTTTCCGAACGGATGCCAGTTTGTTTCAATTTGACTCGCCGCGAGCGTTTTCCTGGTTGTTCTTGGCACTCGATTTTTTTGTATTATTTTTATTTATTTTGTTGTTGTTATTTTGTCTGGTTTGTTAGCAGTCGATTGTCACATTTGTTGCTTGCGTCGCAGGAAGTGCGCGAATTTCACAATTTTCTGTTACGGCGCAGGAAAAAAAAGAAACACAACACAATTCCGCATTTATTATCAATCTGGATTGGAATGCGAGCTTGCCCCAAAATGTCGTTCAATAATGCACACAGACTCGCAGAGAAAACTAGCAACCAATTCGCCGGCACCGACGGCGATTCCACTGCAGGTAATCAAATTGTAGTGCCATCGTCATGGGAAGTGAACATCCCCACCACCACCCAATGCACCCTCCTTTCACGCACAATTGCTGCAGGCAATCGTAGCCAGCACCATGACAGACGATCCTGTAAACGAATTAATTTGGGGCAGTTGACAATTCAATTGATAATAACAGGACAAACTCCCCAACGTGGCCACACAGTGCGTTTGACCACGCCCAATGAATCCCATTAAAATGCGTTTGTACTAACTGCACAAATTATCGCTGCGGCTGTGTAAGTGTAAGTGCCCCCCACACCCACACCCACACACACACACACACACATACTTGTACATATGCATATGGATATGCAATTGGGTACAACAGCAGGAGGCAAGCGGAATTCACAGTTGCCTAGCGCGATAAACGTGTCTTTTGTTTTTTGTCATTGCCATTTATATTTCATGTGATTTCTTTTGCAATTCACAGTGCACAAAGGCAACATTGATTGGCCCCAATTTAGCGCTGTTGTTTTTTATTTTGCATATCGGAACAATGTGTTGTCATTGCATGATGGCACGAAAGAAGCAACAAAATATTTGGTAACACGCCAAATAACAATCCGATTGCTGGACACATGTCCAACTAACACATCATTTGAACAAATACATGCCCTGGTTGGTGGTGGGTGGTGGAGTGGCGGGAATGTGGAGCGGGCATCCGTCATTGGCGGCACATCTGCATGCCTTCCAGCAATTAATTGTAATTCCGTTGGCAGCAAAAACTTTTAATTAAAATGCTATTTGACTGGCACAGTGAAGTTGCCGCCGCGCTGACTTAGATGAGAATCAAAGTTGCAAACAAACACACTTGTAGATTTCTCTGTGTGTGTGTGTGTGTGTGTTTGGGATTGAGCATACATCATGTTCGCCAACATGCTTGCTGACATTCGAAATATGCATGTATTTCAGTTGATTTCAGTGGATTTCAATTGCGTATAGTTGCCAACGGAAGAGTCTCATTTGTGTCAAGTGGCAAGCCTTATCCAATCCCCCCTCCATACATGCCACAGAGCAATAGAGTTAATTGATTTGCAAACATACAGAAATATGACAGGCGATTCGTTAATCAAGTCTGCTGCTCGAAGCTATATTGAAGGATTCGCGTATCTATCTACGAGATACAAACGGTAAGCTTCATCAATTCTGAAGTGTTTCAAATGACAACAAAAGTGTGTGCACTATGCAAATCGGCAAGTGTGTGTGTGTGTGTGTGTGTGTGTGTGTGCGTTTGTGTGTATGACATTCATGCTCATTAGTGAGTGACATTTAGTTGACGGAATGACATCCTGCCCAAGGACTCAGCTGGAATCAGTGTGTCAGCCTTCGCCTCGGCTGCGTCTTCACATTGGCCAACTGACAAAGTTGATGGCAGGTTTATTGGATTAGCATGCGCACAACTGGTAAGAAATCCTTGAATGTACATATGTGTGTGTATGTGTGTGTGTGTGTGTATGTGTGTGTATGTGTGTTTCTTTTTTTGGGCATTTGTTATATTCTCTTATTCAATTATTATATTTGGACAGCACTCTGACAGGAGGAGAGCGCAGAACGCAAAGAGGAGGTGAGGGAGGGTAACTGAAAAAACTTGAGCACTGCCAGAGCACTCGACACTTGATTAATGATGCGAGCCATGCCAAGCAAAGTTTTTCTGCTCCACTTCAAAGTTTCTGTGCGTGTTTCGGAGTCTGTGTCTGTGTGTGTGCGTGTGTGTCTGTGTGTTTGTCGGGGTGGCTGCTGAGATAAGCTGCACACTCGCATATACATGTGTGTGTGTGTATCTGCATATGTATGTTTAAATTGTTCATATTTCATTTAGCACAATGGCAAATGAGCACAAAGTGGCCCCGTTGTCCGTGCTCTGTGAGGTCAGAGGAATGGCTTTATTTCAGCTAAGGCTGGCGACAAAATTGAAATGAAGCGACACAAACGACGCAAAAAATAAGCGAAGCGGCAAACCGCCAAGCACACACACACACCCCCACACACGCCCACACACACACAAAGGGGGAGGGGCATTTGTGCCACGCGAGTGGGAGTCGAGTGGAGGTGCTCGAAGGGCCGGCTTAACGTTTGCTCGGCTAATCGCAGCACCTGACAGTTTCTTGTTAATTTCGCATATTTGCGGAGCAGTTTTCCAGCTTCATGTTGCCCGTTGGGTTGCTGGCTGGTTGCTGGCCGGTTGCTGGCTGCTTGTGTGCGTTTTGAGTGATTCACTTCGTTGAGTTTTAAGCATTCCTTTTGGCTGTTGCAGCTATTTTGTTTTTATTTTTATTTTTATTTTTTATTTGTATTATTTTCTTAATGCTCATTTAAATTTTTGCCGTTGGCCGCAAAAATACGAAACACTCGCGCACTCAAAGGAATAGCTTCCCACATTTGAATCACACCACGTTCAAAGCACGTGCAACTTTTTTGGCCGTGCATGCTCACGCCCCCACCTACCACGCTTGCCGCTGTGGCTACGTAACCAAAAACGTAATTTAGGCAAAAACTACGGAATGTGGCAGCTGTGGGCCAGTTACCGTTTTGCAGTCAGGCGGCACGCGCGTCACACGTCCGATGCGTTTGAGTGTCGACGAGGAACTAACTGGGCTTCATTCATCCATCGTTCAGCCGAGCGAAACCAAGCTTCGTTTAGCGGCTGTCACGAGCCGAGGGGAAATACTCTCTTCGAGTTAGGTCGGGATAACGAGTAGACCAGCAGAGACAGAGAGACGATGATGTTGACGATGGCGATGGCGATGGCGATGGCGATGACGATGACGATGACGATAGGTATGCTGTGTGTGAGGCTGTCGAACTATGGAACTGGGTCACTGTGCTCACCCAACACCCACCCCCTTCCACCCAGCGTCTCTTAACAGAGCCGTGTGCCTGTGCCAAGTGGTGCCGCCGCCAAGAGTTTTTGGTCTGCAAGCCGCATTTAATCGAATGTACCGTTTACAGTCAACTTAACACATTGATTTAGCCTATCGTAGATAATTTAGTGGCCAACTGCCAGGGCATGTCTGTGTGCTTGTGTGTGTGTGTGTATGTGTGTGTATCGATGTGAGTGTGCGTGAATTGGAATAAGCGACGCTTGTGGTGTGTGCGTGTGTGCCTCGGTGATTAGATTGACTTCATAATTCGCCTGCGTATCGCTTTTATCATTCACACCATCACTCATACATATCACACACATACATCACTCACACATGTACACAATATATATGTTTGTGTGCGTGCTGGCAGATAAGTAGGCTGTGAATATACCTTTGATTGGACAAGGACAAGGACAAGGACACGTGAAGGCGATACGCAAGACGCAAGGCGCAAGACACAAGACGACTTGTTGCTGGCACTTTCGTGTAAGTCTCAAACTGTCGTTGCCAATGGCTAAAAGCACACACACACACACACACACACAAGCTCACAGTCAACTTGACGTGTGCCAGGTGAATATTATATTTCCATTACATGCAAAAGTAATATGTTACGCATTGATTGAGGCAGCTGCAATGTCTCAAGATCGACACATCTTTATTTGAAACTTGAGTGGAAAATGAGGAAATTTGGCGTTGAGTTCAGCTCGATGAAGCTTCGTTGAGCGATTCTGCTGGCGAGCAAAGCAATAGGCTTAACTAGCTGAGTCGACTGTGAATTGCATGCAATAACACAAATAACGATGAAGCATTAAATTAATCCTAATAAGTTTTATTGCATGAAGCTTGTATTTAAATTGCATAAACTGGTAAACGCTTTGAGGAGAATAAATATTATAAACACAATACTAGAAACACAATATGTAGTGACTTATATAAATAGCTTAATCTTTAATCTTCAACGTACCATTCAAATGTATTAATAAACTTTGCAAGTGCTTAAAGCGTCTCAAGAGAGCAATTAAGAAGATATTTATTATATTTAATAACAAATATTTGCAATGCACTGCGACACTCATATTTTATTTTATTTATACAGAAAGTGTCCTTCACTCAACACACTGACTCAATGACATCTTTGCTGTTTATTTGTCTGTGGACGTGCTGGAACATGATAATTTTATATTCTTGAAGGCACTGCAAAGCTGTAAATATGAGCTTAACAAATCAATCAAAAGCTGGCAGATAATTTGATTGTGCTATTATGTAAGTAATTTTATTGAGTGTCAATAACAAATCAAACACCTGACTAACGTAATGGGCCAACAACAGTTGGCCTCGTATCAGCAATGCGCACACATTTGTATCGACCTGCGGTTGAACATATTTGATTTATTGTGGATTGTTCAAACATTGTGTTTAAATATTCTGCATCTAATATTTGTTATCTCTACATTTTAGTCAGGCTCAATAATCAATGTGATTGCTTCCACACAAATTTTAAAAACAAAACAAAAACAAGCCAAAGTGCTGTAGTCGAGCGAGCTCGCTTACGATATACCCTGAACCCAGCTTTAAAAAAATACAAACACAATACGAGTGTATATATATATATACATAGACATACATACATAAATAAATATATACACGGAATCGTAGTTAATGGAGCTCTGAGAGCGATGAGAGCAATATGAGAATATATTTTCGACTATCACTCGGGTTTTTCTTATCCAAACTTGATGACATTTGGGCAGTTGATCATTAGTATGCATATCATGTATTAATTAGAAGATTCTGACTTTAAAATCATAGCATTTATTGCTATGGAAAATCTAAATGGATCGGTATTCGATAAAGGCAGTTATCGATCAAATAAAGCAAACTTGATTTGCGCCGGGCTTACGATAGCCTATATTCCAAATTTGTCTCTAGCTCTTATAGTCTCTGAGATTCATATAGACAGACGGACGGACGAACATGACTATATCGACGCGACTGTTGACCCTGGTCAAGAATATATATACTTTATGGGGTCGAAGATGCTTCCTTCTTGCCTGTTACACACCTCTTAAATGGGTTCAGGGTATAAACATTTATGTAGCCATTGTGATGAAAATCTGGGCTATGTCGGAAAATGCAGAAAATTCTGGAATAGTCCTGAAAAATGCCTAACATTTTCTACAAATCCAATAAATTGTTGGATTCCAAAAGGAACTTCTCAGCTCTGCACAGAATTGCCTTTATAAATCCTGAACCGCATATTTATATATACATATATATATATATATATATATATATATACATATATATATATATACTTAAATCAAAGAGAATTTCCACTTTTGATAAGCTTTCGGTACATGGGTTTTCATTCACTCCTTTGTTAAAAAAAATAACGAGAAAGTGGAAAGCTGAATGCAGTTGTTTGGAAAAAAACAAACTTTTTATATGTGTTGAGCTTTGATGGATCACTGACTCCGCAACGTAGGAGCGTGTGATTTATATATATACATATTTGTTTTTGTCAGCTGCTTTTTTGACAGCCATTATTTGTCCCCTGACCCAAATAAAAACCAAACGAAGTAATGAATTTTCAAACCACGTCTACTTTGCAGGGCAAGTGATATAAAAAAGGACCATAATTTAAGAGAATCAGCGTTAGATTGAAGCAAATAACAAAGCCAATCTTCGCTGGAAAAAATTACTTTTTTTGTCAGTGCACTTTATTGTCTTTTTTTTTTAAATGAGATGAAACATTATTTGGTGAGTTTCCCCATAGATCAGCTCTGATCCGAGAGACTATTAATTTTATTATTTAAATCAGAGAAATTTTCATGAATATTTTTTTTATTATTAAGTCAAAGAAATATTATTGAAGCTGTGATTAAAATTTAAGCTCTGCTCGCATAAGGCAATAAATTTAAAAATATCCGAAAAGGATCATAATAAATCAAAAATACATAAGAATAAGACAGCGAGCTCATCTGGGACTAGTAGCTAGTAGTTTTTATAAGTGTATCGACCAAGATTTGTTGCAATAGAAAGATACAAATAAAGTGCAATAAATAAAGTAGCAATTTCTGTATTTATATGTTAAGCTATATACAAAGTTATATATACGTATGTTGGTCGATGATGGATCGGATGAGGGGTAGGCTTGGAAATAGGGCTTTTCTGATACTTTCTAATTTTAGTTTTAGTTGATAGTTGGGGAGATTCAGCGAGTATTTTGGCAGTGAGTGGGTCTGTTGACTGTTGGCCCACTCACTTTGAAATGCCACCAGCAGCGTTCTTTCCAAGCCAATTTATAGTCTAAAATATTGGTATTTTCAGCACAAGCCTGCTTACCTGGACGAGTTGTATGGTCACTTCGTGGATTAAAATTCTAGTGGCTCAGATAAGTGCACAGTAACAGTGTTCAAGTGGCAGAGTGACACGGAGAGAGAGAGAGGGGAAGAGAGAGAGCCATCGGTGAGGCTGCAAGTTGGCAAACGAACTGTTGCCTGTTAGCTGTTGGCCCTGACGTTAACCATGCCAGAAATCGCTTAGGAATGTGCGGCGGTTCGCCGCACGAGGACGAGTCCGCGAACGAGGACACTCCTGCAACTGCCACGCATATTTAAGCTGTCATCTGTCCAGTTCTCCAGCACCACCCCCATGGGGACAGATCACAGGTGGACTCCGCAAGCCGAGGACGGCAACAGACCAGCCAACCCTTTCCGCCAAGATGTGTGTGTGTGTGAATTATGCATTGCCACAGGACTTGACCCCCCCTCCCCACACACACACACACACTCCCCCCCACTCGCAAATCCTTCTTTGACTTTCATCTGGTTGGCCGGGAAAGCTGTGGCTACAGTTACCAAACGCGGATTCAATTATCGAGACGTCAGTTTCATGATTTTAATTAGCGCGACTCGAAGCCGTGTGAAATGCGCCGAAATGTTTGGAAATTCCCAAACATTCAGATACAGAAGAGACTGATTGCGCATATATATTTCCACCGAATATCGTGTATCGTGTAGTGTAAATATATTATTTTTTTGCCGAAATAAAATCGGGAAAAATTTGGCAAAATTCAGAGAAGAGTTTTTAGAAGCCTTAGGAAACTTTCCGAGTATTTCATTACAGTGTTTAAAACGTGATTCAGTTTACGTTGAGAACAATGCTAGAAAAGATTACAAGTGAATCCTTCCCCCTTCCTCGCTTTATTCATAATAATAAGAATTATTATTATTTTGCGCACCCAAATACAAATATAAGCAGTTGTACTGCTTGCTTGAACTATTCACAACTAAAAATTAATGTTTAACATTTCTTATCATAGAATCCACAAGTAGAGCTTATTTGCAAGGAGTGCAGCAATAACAGCGAACTGCTTGTCCCAAGCGTAACAGCGTACGTTCAGAGTGGAGCACTTTCGGTTGTGTGTAGCAACTATAAAGATATGGTTGTTGTATTGGAAAACACTGAGTTATACAAACTTATATACAATAATGGGAATAGTATACAGTTTCTCTGTTATACATCAGGAATGCAGCATTTTACAGCACTAGGTACAATGGTTGGTGACCCAAATAATATGTATTATATACATATACCAGTCAATACATTTTTTGTTATACATAGCTCAAGTGGTATACTGCAGATTTATGCAGAAGAGTGTTATGTGCAACCAAGCTGTAATACGTATTTGGTACGCATATGTGTTATACTGCGCTATTTGAAAACAATATTTCCGACATTTGTATTAAAGCAATGATATATGTGGTAATGTTATACCTGATTGTCACATTGTGCTAACTAGAAAACAATGTTTTAGACAATTGTACTAAAAGCAATATATTTGTTATACAAGTTGTAGACTGATGGAATTTGTCAATGCTATAAAATATGCAAGAACTATACCGAAATATATAGAAACAGCAGCAAGCAATGATTTCTGTTATATGCATATGAACTAATGGTATATAACTAAATTGGAAAATAGACAAATGTCTTATAAACTTGATATAAAGCAGTTTAAAGCAGTTCACACTGTCCCAAATGTAAGGCAAGCAGTACTGTAACGAGCTTAACAGAATTGTAACAGAAACAATGTTAGGCATTCATTTAAATTTAGTTTGTTGCAAGGACAATTGAAGCCTATTCAAATTAGATATTTAATAAAGTGTTCTTAGCCTTGATTTAAGCTCAGTTAATTCCTTATATAGCCGTATACATTATTAGAGTGGTGTGTGACTGACATTCACTCGTTTTGTTCCCACAACTTGTTGTCTGTCGCAGTTTTTGACAGTGATTTGTTTTATTATTTATATAAATTCGCTCGCTTAGCTGTTCTGAAAACAGCCTTTGGGGCAGAATGCGTTCATAAAGTGTGGCATCATCAGCCTCCGCTGCCCGTCAATCCCTTCGCATCGGCATTGGAGAAGTTATTACTGCAGCCAGGCGGAAAATTGGTTCTTTCTTCGCGTGCGAATTGTTTACACACTGCCACAAACAACGAGTTCTTTGTCGTACACAGACACACCCTCACCCACACACACACACACACGGCGTGGCACATGCATCAGTTGGATTCACCTGGCACGGAGAAAAGTCGGAGCCCGCATTGTGCGCGAATTTTGGTGCCTGATTGCCGCTAATGAGCGTCAAATTGAAATTCCCGCTTTGGCGGCGGCTTCTCTCCTCTGCTGCCACAAATACAACAGCATCAACATCGAACAGCTAGCAATGACTACCTGCCAAGAGGTATCATCGATTTCACACCAATGCTCACACACACAGCCTGTTTGCCTAGTGTATAAAATTTGACGTTGGCCCATCATAATCCTGTTGACTGCTTAAAATTCCGCATGCAACTCATTCTGTGCCGCCTTAAAGATCCCCCCAATCCTCCATTCCCACTCCCTATTTCAAATGCTGCGACTCGTGCCGTATCCATTAAAATGCAAGACAGCAGTTTGCAGAGAGCTGCTCCTGCACACCGGAAATCCCTCAACCACACACACACACACACACACATGCACTCGCTGGTTGGTGAAAATGCGAGACAAGACAAACTTCAACTAAATCAGGTAAGCATGTTGTCTGTAGTCGCGTGAGCTCGACTCCGAGATACCCTGAACCTTATTGGCAAATTGCCTTTAACAAGTTTTCCATACCCAAATGTAAGTTGGCCTGGAAGTGCTCTCATTTCTGATGGCAGTCACAGACACTGAAGAGTAAAAAAAAGGATCAATATAAGAATATGTTTTCGACTATACTCGTAAACTGGGTGCTTATCGCACATTCAAATGTATCGATAATCGAGAAACGTAGGCAGTCATCGACATAATGAAGCAAATTTGATCTCCCTTGCTCAGAGTAGCAATACGCGTGATTCTAGAGACGCACATAGCTCTATCGCCTTGGCTGCTGATCCTGATCAAGAATATATATATGTATATATACCTCACGGGGTCCCGGATGCTTCTTTCTGCCTGTCACATTCATTTGCACGAAACCATTATACCGTTTCTTAGCCATTTTCTGAACACATTCTGGCTATTAACACTCAAAATTTGTTGATACATTGGAAAAGTTTTGCTGGGCAGCGTTTATTATGAGAATAAGCAGCGACTTCTGTGCTAGCTGCTCGCTTAACCGGCTAGCAGCGATGGGGAACGCTGAGGGGGGGGAGGTACCAGAATGGTTTTGTTAGAGTTGCGTTCAAGTGCTTTGTGTGTGCGTCAATAAGGCCGACAGGATGTGTCAAACGGGACTCACTCAGTGTCAGCAGCTGCTCAAACTATATGAGTCCCGGAGGGAGTCGGAAACTTTTGCGAAATTTGTTTGTTCAACTGGTGACGCAGGAGCTGTTGCAAGTCGCCGCAAATTATTGTAAAAACTGACGTGATGGCTTGCCACACAGACAAGAGACTAAAATAAGCAAATTTCACTTTTTGGCAAAGCTATTGAATTTAGTTCATTTATCTCAATCGAAACTTTAAGGAAACTTTCTATAAACTATCGTGGCCAGGCCGATATTCTGATTTCACTCGCGAAACTCTACCACAATAACGCTTGGGGCAATGTTTTCCAGTTAGTTCCTTTGGTCGGATGTCGAAGAGGTCCGAATTGTCTGTCAATTTTAGAGGAAGTGCTGAACCGATTATTCTGCTTCTTCACCATGGCAGCTTTTGCAGAAACCGCCGTGAGCAACGAGCAATCTGGTTGCATGCAACCAGTGTCCCGTAATGACTGGTTTCACTGAAGTAAAGTACACTTCAAAGAGAGATTTCTTGTTTATTAACAAGGTCGAAGTTTGGCAGGTAGTTATTGATTTCCACTTCCTGTTGTGCTGCTGCTCAAAGTATTATCAAAAGTGTCAGTATTATCAGGTATCCAACTCACTGTCCCCATCCCCTCCCATATGAATTAAATGTTATATTTCGGGAAATCTTTTAGCGTGCTTAATTAAAACTAATAACTTTTCGTATAGATCGACGGTCATTCCATAAATAAATTATGGTTTACATCATTTTACAGAACAAAGAACTATTTATATGCATATGGCTGCGATCGATTTTCAAATATTTATCAGTCACTTGGAGACACTCAACATGGATCATTTGAGCATTCGACCCCAATATGTAAAGTTATAGTGGAGCATTCCAAGGCAGTTCTCCGGATCAAATGTGTTGTTCCGAGTTGATTCATTGCAAGGGGCCTGTCAAAATTTTCTGTAATTGCGGCAGGGAAACATTTGTTTATTTTTACTTCGGGTCGTTTTCCATTTTGAAACTAATATTTTAATGTTGCATGGAGATGACAATAAAAATGCTAAGCGTGTTGCGGCGAGTAGCAAGAGAACATCACAAGCCACTTCCAAAAATACCTAAAGGTCGTTGAGAGCCGTTGGCGCTAGAGGGCAAAAAACAATTTCGTTTATAAATAGAGTTTTGTGAATGGAAACGTGGCACTTCGGTTTAAATCGCTGTGTTAAGTGGAACAGGTGCGCGGCTTAGGCCCAACATCAAGGGGCATTGCTGTATTGGTGTCCACAAATAGCGGGGGCAACAAACACATAAATCAGAATGGGATGACACACCCAGCTCGATACTGACCGGATTATCTAAGCTAATCGGCTGTGTACGAGTATATAACCGACAATTGGTGACCACAAACAAGCCCACAACTTTGGCCAGCAAATGCAATTCGGTCTTTTCCCTTTTACGCACATTGCAACTCCATGATTTGTAGTCGCACAACCACTAAAAATCATACTCAGCAAAAAGTCCCATTTATTTTAGAATATCGAACTGAACATTAGAAAGTCTGTCTTGTTTTTTTTTAACAACTTTTATTAGAAATCTTCTGTTTTCTGTTTTACAGAAATGTATTTTTCTGAGTGCACTTTTAAACATTTGTGAGCTGAGGAAGGCTTTGCTCATTAGTTGCCATTGCAGTCCCATGCAAATTATACCCAAGTTATTTGACGCTTAAATGGATAATTAAGAAGCGCAGTACATTCTGGGTGAGCCTCCCAGTCAGGCGGCATGCTACGAGAGTATGCACCCCACCCCTCCCCACCGCCGGGCACCAGATGGGGCTGGAACACAATACTTGACATTCCTCGCACGTTTGGGTGCGCCAAATAAATTTGAAATGTTTCATCAAACCAGCAACAACATCAAAATAAGTCAACAGCAATTAAATCAACTTAAGTTCGCGTCTGCTTCTGAAGTTGGGTAATTAACACAAAGTCAGTTAAATTTTACACTGTCTAACATATAAATTGTTGAATCTTGGCGACACACAATGCGGGGAACCGCACGTGGTCGGGGTGGTTGTTGTTGGACTCCTACTCTTATTACGACACTTGAGCACTTAATGCGCCAAGGATCAACTATAAATTGTTACACTCAGGAAAAGACTCATACTGAATTTTACTTTGGCAAGGCTAACTGACGTTATTATTGAGAAACTATGTTTCTGAAACGGAACGTTGTCTCTTAACAAAAACCAGGCTCTTTCTTTTCTTAAATCCAGGATACACTTTTTTTAAATTAAGCGAAATCCTGTTGTATACTTTTCTCTTACATTAGGCTTTGATAATTTATATTTAATATGAAACATTTGTATTTAATTATTTCACATATGCAAACATTTTAAATAATCTATAATAATTTAGAATTTAATTTGGAAAAACCGAGAGCGGTTTACTCTTACTTATTATTTTATTCTGAATTTTATAAAAAACAATGATTTGTTTTTATACTTTTCAAAAATTCCCTTCATAATTTTTAAAAACATTTCCGGTTTTATAATTTTCAGAACGATTTTAATTTTAGACCAATTATTTATACGTCAGTGCGATATTTCTGACTGTTTTAAGAACTACGCTCGAAAAAGTAGAAGTCATATAAAAAAAATCTGGAATTTACTTATAAATGTTTATTTAAGTCATCCACAATATAAAATGACAAGCACGCCCAACAAAATGATTGCAGACGGTTCTTGTAACCAGTTTGTGGTGTGCTTTTAATAGACATTTTTTATATTATTACCGAGGGCAGCTCGCAATAAATCCGAATTTTTGCCTGCTATAACTTACAACTTTTTGATAGGCCCTCGAACGTTAAGATTACCTCCAGGCCTTATTAAATACCATCACGTTAAGTCCCTCATTATTTTTAAGCTGTCAAACAAATTGTGCCCAGCCAGAAGCCGAAATAATCATTGGTTGAAAAATTCCCTCTGTCAAACATATAAATATGTGTATTTGTATGTGTATGTGTATGTGTATGTGAGTAGGTATGTGTATTTCGACATACATGTATGTTCAGGAGCCAGAGCAAACTTGAATATTTTCCGGCTGACGTGTGATCCATGAGAATTTTGATATGCGCCCGAGCCCAAGTATTAGGAATCTACCCATGCATACACTTGGAGCTGCTCTTCTGAGTCGTTTCGCTTCAGCTTGACATCAACAACATCCATATCCCAAATAATTTGAGGCGACGCCGTTGACTTTGTCGTCAGTTTTTATTGCCGCGAATATTGTCGCTCATAACTTTTTAACGCGGACGTTTGCCCTTTACAAGCAAGTTCAAAAAAAAAAACAACAACTTTTTCTCTTATTGCCAAAAAAGATCCCCACTCACACATAAATACACACATACATATGTGAGTGAGTGTGTGTGTGTGTGTGTGTGCACATACACATACAAACGCACAAGTAGCATGCGAAAGCGTATTTATTCACTGGATTCATGTTAAGTATTCACTTCGCCTCGCTTTCTGACTCATTGTAATGTACGCACATTTTACACGCACTTGCATGTGTGTCTATGTGTGTGTCTATGTGTGTGTCTATGTGTGTGTGTGTGTGTTTAAAGTGTTATTGTACCTGTGTGTGAGTGTGTGTATGTGTGACTGTCTGCAAGTACTGCCGACTCGATACTGCCGAGCTTATCTTTCGTAAGCGCCCCCACAAGCAGCAATCAAAAACGCATTTTGGCTCCGCGAATTGCGAGTGTCACGTTCATTATTTTATATTAAATCACAACGTTTACTTAAGTACAAATACTTATATTCCGTATGTATGTCTATATACATTTTTATAAGCATATACAATGCATTGGAGTGTGTGCATGTCAAATAAGACACATCGCTAATTCAAAACCCATTAATGCTCTGCACATCACCAATTAATTTCATTATTATGAGCATATTTGCATAAGGGAACACCAACTGAAGTTTAAATTAAAAAACAAACCCCAAACAACTGGAAATTTCATTATTGTGTAAATATTTATTATGCCCTTGAATCCATAATAAATTTCGAGAGCCAGTAATATAAAGTAATTCAAAAGTATGTCGTAGAGAAAAGGAGGCCAGATATATATGTACATATGTAAATCCCTTTGTTCAGCACCGTGAGCCGAATCACTTTAGCAATGTGCGTATGTATTGAAAACTTGAGAAAAAAACTTCCAATAAAATGAACACTAGACAACTTTTCTACATTTCATAATTAATAAACAATACGCAAAACGAATTTCATAAATTTGGAAAGCCTTTTTTAAATTTCTCAGAAATATATTTGTTAACAAAAGAAAACACTTCTAAAAAGTAGTAATGAAAACCTTTATTTTTTGAAACAATCTAAATTGTAAATAAAAGGTTGCCGGGAACAACTTTCTGAACAATAATATACGTCATTCGATACTTTTAGTTGTGAGCCGAGTTCGTCAAGAGCAATTATATTCACGTATGAAAACAATTCAGCAGATAAAATTTGTATATTGCGCACTTTTCAACCATCTATTTTTAAAAAGGTCAGTTTATAAATTAGCTTTGTGCCGGACTTTGATCTTATTAATGTGAGAAATGCAATGCACTTATATTATTGAATGAAAATATATCGGAGTGATGATCCCAATTTTTGCTAGCAAATTTGAAGAAGCTCTGAAAGTGACTTTCTTCACATATCTTTTTGCTTGCGAAAACTCTCATGCTGCTGTAATATGCACTCGCATCACTCAAACTACGCCTTATATACGTATTGGATTGTAGGGGTCCTCTTCTACTCAACTCTAGCATTAGTCTGCCATTTCTTTTTTGATCGGTGAATTGAGTAAGAAATCAAATTCCGCAAAACAAATTATGAGCAGATGTCACGGCGTCGCTAACCACAAATAATTTCAGGATTTGCATATTGCGATTATCTGAAAGGAAGCTGCGCCTCCTGTTGCTCAGTTTGTGCTTCCTTTCATGCTTGAATAAGCCAAACAGACATTTTATTTTTTTTTACTTTCTTTCACGGCATTAACAGAAACAAAGGAACCAGCAGCACACGCGGCACGTAGTTCGTGTCAAAAACCGTTTTGGAAGCCATCAATCTCAAGAAGGAACAACGACATATGACAATCAACGTGTAGCGAGGTAAAAAAAAAACAACATACACACAAACATGTACATCGAGGCAACGTCTCCAATTGATTATCGCATCAAATTGTTGGCATGTCAGCGAGGGAGCACCAAAGTTTCCCCTCGATGACATGTGATGCTAGACACACACATGTTAAGTCCCAACTTTGAGAAGCGCAATTCCCGGAGGACCACATTTAATGCGTTCCACATAAAACTGGTCTGTTATACTAAAAACAGATGGAGCATAAAAACAGTAACATTGGCTTAGTCAGTGGGACTAGTCGGGAAGATCGTCTATAGCGCTCAACAATTCCATACAATATTTGTAGATGGCATTTCATTTGTAGCTGTAACTTTGTTATAAAACTGAAATATTGAACGCACATCTACGCTTAGCGACATTAGTTGTCGTACATCCAATCAGAGGGACTAAAATTACAATATATTGCACAAAATGGGGGGTTAACAATTTAGCTTCAATAAACTATCTCATACATCCCCCTTCTTACATACGAGTATATTCTGTGTACAGGGTATAGAGAACTTATTTTATTGAGAACAATGCTAATACTCTTAGCAGAATGATGCAATCGGATTCGAAAGCACCTTGACTTCAGAAAAAATGAAGGAAAAGATGAATAAGGCAAGGCGCAACCCGCTTAAAAGCGTTCACTTGGAATACAATTAAAAAATAAAACCCTGATACTGGCAGATTGTTCAGATGGGCGTAATATCTTTGTGGTAAGAAAGGACGCATTCCCAGCGGGGCTTAGAAATAAATGCTGATGGGTATTTTTGAGTGTAAAGTTTTCGCATTTTTCATCGACTTAAGCGAGCGAATGTAAATAAGAATAGAAAGTCAGTGCCTTAATGAACTTGCGTGGCAGCTCTAAGCGAATCAACGGCACAGAAAAATGTCAAATAACAACTCAAATAAATAACAGATAAGAGACACGAGCGGCGCTGAGAAACAAAGGACATTGTAGGAGGGTGCATTGTTGCCGTTGTTGCTGTGCTGTTGTTGCTGATTTTATTTTCGCCATCCACGATTCAGGGAGGCAGTGATGTGAGCCGAGCTGTAAATAAGAAAAACGATAAAGCCACTTACCCAATTTCTCGCCGCACAGAACACAGTCAAAGGACTGCGTCAATATCAAGACCAGTAGTGCGAATCCTAGACTCTGGCATCTGGTCTGGGTCCGGGTCCGGGTCTGCGTCAGGGTTCGGGTTCGGGTTGTGTTCCGCCTCTTATTGGGACGTGGTTCCATCTCGAAACCTTCGCCGATGGGCGGAGCTTCGGCCAGTTAGGGAAAGACAAAGTATTTCTCTATTAAGTTAGATGTTCTTTGACAGGTCTACGCACAATTCGTTTTTGGTTCTCGCAGCGGCAACCCTCATCTGCAATTAGAGTTGACTCGCGTCGTTCTGCGCCTTCTTCTTTTACACTTTTATACACTGCCGACACTTTAAATGGAATTCCTTCCGCTTCGATTGGCAACCTCAGCCAACAGCTGCATCAAGTCATATGGTAATAGTCACTATGGTTCGCAGCCTGCTTCTTTTGGCTGTTTGACTACAAATTGTTGTGGAAATATCACATTGGTATTGGGAAGTTAATTCGGATGTTACTTTCTTATCTGGCCCTAGTTTGTGTGCCGTATTCTTCAACTCAATTTAGCAGCACATCAGTATCGGAGGAAAAATATGAAACCGACCCGATTTCCAAATTTAGTGAACTCTTTTCTTTTATATGCGATTTGAGTGTCATTTTTATGCAGTTGAATTATATCTGCAAAAAAAAATAAGAATAAAACGCATAATCATTACATTATTCTGCTTGATTATTTGCTCATTTTATTTAAGTAAATCCACCAAATGTGGCACAATTTAAAGTGTACGATGTATTGATCAAAATTGTTTTAAAATTCGCTTCGAAAGCTCAACACAATAAATTTGTCGAAATCTCAAAGGTATACAAAAATTCGCTGTAATCAAAATTAAAAACTGCTAATTACCGTGATCCTGAAATATTTGTTGACAGTGCAAGCTATATGCATAGAAGTCATAGAGTTTTCTATTTCTTTACGTTCAGTTCAAAAATCACCAAAATCCTAGCATTAATACAGATTTATTTTACAAAAAAATACTCACCGTTCTTGTGTTTATTTGGTAATCCAATTGGAATTCAGCTTGTGTTGTCTATAAATGCAATCCGCCATTCAATCAAAGTCAAACTAAGCTCGTGTTAGTTGCGCCTATTTGATGGCTGGAATTTGGCTTATTATTTTGTTGCTTTCGTGTGTTTATATCACTGTCACAATGTCGCCTTTAAAAGGATGATTTCAAAATAACACAAAACACTTCTTGCACAACTTTGTCAGGCAGGCAGCTTGGCCTTGTCGGAAATATTTCAAATCTTGCTTCTGAATATTCACAGATACTACCATTCAAAGATTTATAGAAACACAGTTATTATTTGTTTATTATTATTTGTCAGTAACGTTGATTTTGCTTCTGTTTGTTTCGTTAAATCGAATTGTATTAGTATCGAAAGGCCTTTGTTATGCTAGTTCCGTTAACAACATATTTCACTCTTGGGAGGATATTAATTTGCTAAGTCGGGAATTTGTAGCAATTCAAATTTGGTTCAACGCTGATTTTCGGTTGACTCCCTTCAATCGCAAAATTATGGCAAAACGATTTCCACAATTCTATCCACATGTATATGTGTTATTTTCACAATGGGAGACAAACAAGACCATTTCGTGCACAAGTTTCATTAAAAACAACTACATAAGTTGAGTCACAATAACAACACTTTAGCTTTCCACAAAATTGTTACACTTATTCTCAGCATAACATATTTGGATTCTTTAAGTTTGAGATTTTATACGCACATTCACTTTTTATATTGTTATTTTAGTTTTTTCGAACGCTGACAAATTCGTTTCCCTTTTTTCCAGCAATAACTTTACAGCTTCGAGTATTTGATTTAAATATTAAAAGAATTTTAAAAGCAAATCCGTATGCTAATTCAATTGAACTTAACGGACTAGCTAGAATCAAGTTATGCTCGGCGTCTTCGAATACTGCGTAAAGTTCGCGGGAAATGTGAGAAATCGCCAGACTCGGCGTGGACTTTGATGGCTTGCGTCCGATACTCTGAGATTTGCTCTGAATTTGGTGCGAAACGAGGCAGGACTGACTAGCAGCTCTTGGCATAGAAACGGGCCAAGTACTTGAGTGGAACACGAGCAAAGATAAGGATGCTTTCCGACTGCCTCCGCAGAGATGCGAGATGCTGCTGCTCCCAAATTTAAGAGAACCGCAAACCATCCACGAGAGCTTTGAAATTTGCAGACTTTGACCTACAGTCATACTGCTCGCACAGCATTCCTATGGCTTATTGTGTGTGTGAGTGGTTACACTAGCTTCGTCCTGTGAGAGCACATCAGGCTGCAAAAGCTTTCTGTGCCCCAGCTTGTGTCATAGTTTGACTTACGTTCAAGTATTGCCACACAGTCTGGAATAAACAATGAGGGAATGTCCACTGTTACCTTTGTGTAGGCAAAACCAACTCAATTTACCGACATTTTTCTTATGAATTATATGACAGTCAACATACTGTCATATATGTATGTAAGTAGCGCAATTCCCAATAGATCACAAATCGAAGTAAAGATATATTAAATTCGGGCAATTGCATAGTTAATACATGTATAACTTCAATTTGCGCATAATAAATACGAATGCCGTAACTTTGAGAGACAATTAAAATTAGGAATGCGAGTCACAGTAATCCTATCAGCTGCCTTAACTATGTGATTAGGCACAGAATATATGTGGGAAAAGTTTTAAATGCTACAGCATCCACAACTCATAACACACCTAGTCCTTATGGGGGGAATCCAAGGTCTAAAGCCAGGCAACGATATCATTATAATTCTGAGACGAGATGCTGATTGAGTCTTAAAGTGATTTAAGTCATTAGCCGTCTAAAGTTTTATTGGTCACGAGCGTGCAGCCAGTGTAACTTTTGCGGGACAACTTTGTGTTTTACGTTTGCCTGAACCTTCTTTATCTTTATCTAAACGTATCTATTTGCTTAATGCCCGTTTAATAGCATAAATGTCTTTGCCGATGCGTTGCTCGAGCTCGGTGTGGGTAAATCTCTAATAAGTTTAACTGCCCAGAAGTTTCGGGAGCCCACACTTCCCTTGTGACCCTATGCTGCTCTTAGATTTGTATTGAAGCCACAACGGTAATGTCTTTATGAGAGAATGTCGCATTTCATGAAGATTTCTTGGGAGCACGCAACGTTAGTAAACAGCAATGACCAAATTATATATCCTTGTTGTGGCGGGTCTCAATAGGCAGGGAGCGAGAGAGACAGAGTGGCCCCATTAAAACAGGTGTTTATTCGGCTATTAAATTTGGAAATTATATTCAATACACAAAAACAAACATTCATTGATTGAGCAACATGAAAGCAAATTTCGATTGTGGTTGCAAAATATTCAAAACGAATGAGAATTATGTATATACACTGAATTGATTCTAATTTTGCATATGATTAACAAGAATAAATAAAAAAAAAATTGAACAAGTGGTTCACGCATTTCCCAATATTCAGTTATCCGCGTATTGTGACCAATTCCAAAAATCAACAAAAAAACAGCGTAGTTTTTGATTGTGAGCCTCTCCTTCGCTGGTTGCATGCCGAGAGGCGTGATGAAATTCATGGGGCACTCCTGGGAGTAGAATTAAACTTTAAATTGTGGATGTTCGCCACAGATGAAAGCTGAAGAAAACCTATTAAATAGTTTCTAAACAAAATACGGACAACCCAAGTCCCAGAAAGTTTCAGTTTCGTCGGAGGCATTGGACCTGCGTGTGTTGTCACCTAATATGGGGCGAAGGAAACTTTGCGATATTTTGTGATTGTTTCCCGTTAAATAAAATACCGTCGACGATATTTTGTGGCCGTTTCGCGTCTGGTTTACTCTATTAATCCCCAGTTGGCATTTAACCAATGTTTGCGAATATTTATTTTTTTTTTGTTGCTGTATACTTTCGCTTGTTTGCATTTAGTGTGATGCGCCCAATTTACAAAATTGAATTTTTTAACTGCGGGAGGACTATATATGGTAGGCTCTTGAAGTGAATGTCTGTCTGGGTTTGCCCAACAACTTATTTCCTAAGGAACTCAATGTATTAAAGTCGAAACGAAACTCAACATATCTCGTACTTGGTAAAGTTAAAGCTAAAGCCATTCTGCAAAACACAACAAATATGGGACCTTAATAGTGTAGCAAAGTTTTAAAGTCAACAGAAGCTCCTCTTAAGCGATCTAAATTTACTTTGAAGTTTAAAAACGTAATATGATTTTAATTTTCGAATTATGTCAATATATCTGTAATTTACGTTTTCAGGTAAAAGTCAATTTGCTTTCACAGAAAATTGAAATCAAAGTCAATATTTAACCAAATTGCGTCACTAAGCGTATCAAATGTAATCGAGCTAAAAATTATATTAGTTGACAGATTTGTACTAGAATTGACGGTTGTTGTTTGAAATGCGCACTTAAATGGTATTGATTGCAAATAATTGTGTGTTAATTTGTTTGTGTTTGCATAAGGGGATTTCAGGAGAATTTGTAACAACACAATTGAAACAGCTGTTGAGCAGCACAGCCGGTGGTCGTTAACTTGTCAAGTTTTCGCTTGCTCATTGAAGAGTCATCATGCCAAAGGCTCGGCAGCCTTGGTAATTCAATTTGCACGGCTTATAGGCATTTGGCCAAACAATGCCGCCATATGAATGCCAGCAATTGACAACAACATACCTACGCATTCGTGTTCGCATTCGCACTCGCATTCACTTTCGCATTCACATTCATTTTGTAAATGTAAATGAGTGTTCAATTGTCTCTGGCAATCATCAACAAGGGACGCAGAACAAGAGCGGGCCCGATAACTACCGCTGCCACCGAGTAATTGTCAGTTTTATTTTGCTTTGTCATTTTAACGAAGTTCCAGCATCTTTAGGAGCCAAACGAGCGGAAACCGATGTTGGATACCATAATTTCCCTTTGTGTACTTAAATTCAGGCAAATTAATAAAATAAATTGCGAGTAAGCACACATGCATTCTATTTATTATATATATAGATAATGGAGATATTTGTACGCATATCCACAAATGTGTTATTAAAGTGTACTTCATTCGCGTCGTAAGAAATACTGGCTCCATAAATCTAACAATTTTTGGCATCAATATCCTTGTGTAAGCTTAACAATAGCATAAGAAGGTGGCTAAATAATATTATCTATGATATTATCTTTTAGTTTTAAGGCATGTAAGCCAGAGTGATGGCACTTTGGGACTTCCTTGAG
The DNA here is from genome assembly GCA_035041595.1 of Drosophila basisetae. NCBI lineage: Eukaryota > Metazoa > Arthropoda > Insecta > Diptera > Drosophilidae > Drosophila > Drosophila basisetae. The sequence goes on along the minus strand of JAWNLB010000147.1, from coordinate 820,528 downwards.
ATAAACTCTAATAACACTGGTAAACAGGACTTAGAACAAAAGATATATTTTACGCATATTTACAAAATTTGTTTTTAAATTGTACTCTTTTTATTAATTTTATGTTTACGCTTCGACGTAAAGAATACTCGTTCATATAAAAATAACAATTCAATATCTTTGTGTACGCTTTACTTTAGAATAAAGAGGTGGTTATCTAAACGTGGTCTTCACTATAAAACACTGCGTAAAACACACTTGATTGTTATATTTAGTTTTATGCCATAGAAGCTAGAATAAACGTCCTGTGGGACCTCCCAGCGATAAGCTTTAATAATATTGGTAAACGGTTAAAAAAGATTTGCTTGTTAGTCGCTGTGCTTAAAAAACAACCACATTGCTGCACCTTTTCCTGTCCAACAATGCGGTAGCTTCGTCGCAAATCAACGTCGGGCTAGACCTACCCTTTGAGGCAAAGCCACGTAGCCTTTGATAGATACGGAGCCAAGCCAAGCCAAGCCCATGAAGCATATAGAAGAGCTCATGTGTACACACATTACCATAGTTTTGTGGGCCTTTAGTTGTTGTTTCTTTTGGAATTGTCTAGACAGGCGAATCATGGGGGTAAGTGTCTTTTCACATATATGCGGACACTAGACGTCGGACATCGGACATCGATGCATGTGCTGGCACGCACACAAACAGAATGCTGGTTATCCTTTGAGCACACACAGTTGCAGTTTCTGCCCGATGCAGTTGCTCATTTCTTTAATAATCGTCACCCGGAGCAGACCTTGTTTCGCAGCAGCTCTTCTTAGCCAGTTTTTTGCTTTAAAGTTAAGTGATTCGTAATGTGGAATACAGTGATTTCAGTAATGTATTTTATTACACTGTGGATTGTCGCTGGAGCTATATCAGTGCACACATTTGAAAATCAAATAAGCCCTCACAATGAAGGTTAGATTTCTACATTTTATTGGATTGCCTAATAATAAAAAAAATAAAAATAAAAATAAAAAAGGCATAAAAACAACAGCAAATTTTATTGGTTCAATCAGAGAGCGTGTCAAAAACACAGAATATATTAATCCAGTGAAACAATTTGTTACGTTAAGTTACTATATGTGTATGTGAAATTGTTTCAAAACAGTTGACTTGATTATCGACCGAGAAAAAATTAGACTTACTCGTATGTATGTGTAATATAGAATTAAAAGCAATTTATTACCGAAATTACCGGAGAGCTATTTTCGCAGATAAAACAAAGATTATATTAAGTTACCCATAAAAACTCGTTTTAATTTGATTTACTGATCCACTTTCATAGTCACAAAATGGCCGGCAAACGGCTGAATGATTTTTTTTTCATTTGGTGGCAAACTCATTATCAACTGCTACGACAAAATCATCACAATGAGTGGTTGAGAGGGACTTCAGGAGGTATGAGCGCAATTTTAATGCCTTTCACAAATTTTAATGCGAAAAACAATTGTTTCGGACACAGCCAAATAGTAAAAGTTCATTGCCTATTTAAATGTGATTTGGTGGCGAACTTCGCTTTCGTTATAAATCAACGCAACCAGGAGCACCCTGTGCAAGTTTTGGAGGTCAAAATGTTTGCCAAAGCTCTGAAAAGCTTTTGAGGATTCAGAAGCCTTTGGGATGTAGTCCAAGGAACACGTGCTTTTGACACTCAAATTTCACCGAAAATCAAGTTAATCTGATTTTAACCACAATTGTCAAGTTATTTATAATTGCAGCATTGAGAAAACATTCTGTGAAAAGGATTGACAACATGACACAACACAATTGATTGAATATGTAAATCATGAAAAGCCATGATTAAGACATATATGCACAGATAGATTAATTAAATAATAGTATAGAAACTTAAAAGTAATATGGCAGTTTGATAATTCAACAGATTCATTTTTCAACTTTGGGTTGACAAAATAAGCAAGCAAATACGTTATTGACAGCAATCTCTGACTACTGTATTGGATTCTGATATAAACGTCAGACTGACATACACATTATATATTCCGGCGCCTTACACTCTGCGGAGCGCATTAAAACAATGACGAAATATTCGACACATTCTCTGTTGCAGCTACATCAAACAACGACCACAACCGTCGGCATTGTCAAAGCCGCAGTATTTAGATAACTTAACATGTACGTAAATATATATTTTGAACATACCCAAATATGTACGTGTGCATAAACAAATGTACAAATATGCTTATGCGTCCCGACTCATCGTGCTATTCCCTTACATTTGAGATAGTTCGCTTTATATTCTGTGCGCGCTTCATTTTCAAATAATTCTAACTCAGCAGGCAAACAAGAAGAGGGCGCCTAAGTGTCATAAAAACAAATATTCCAGGAAGCTTCAAACAATGCCGGAGGAAGTCATGGCAAGCGACCGTCAATGACAATCTACTTACAAGTCACATAAAATCAATCAGAGTTGCAGTTGCGCTGCGCAGCAGTTGCATATGGATATATATGTATATGTGTAAATGCATGTGTGTATAATTCGGGGTGCCACTAATAGGGAATGCTTGCAGCAATTAGTGACGCACGAGTAGAGTAAACAGATGTTAATTTCATAGTTTGGCGTAAATCAGCTCCATAAATTGATGCATATACATTTATTGCACAGACACTTAACTTAGTGGGAGTAGAGCATATAGCAAATAAAATAAATCTGCGAGAGCAACAAAATTCAATTCACCTCGATTTTGAATGTTCTTTGCAAGTATCAAACGCTCTGCACATTGGGCACCTTACTAGGCAAACACTGTGCTTGCCACATTTTATGATTTAGTTGTGCAAACAAATTATCGTATCCATCACATTGATTTGATAACTAAATATTTAATCGTTTTATTTAATTGGGTTAGCAATTCCACACTTCCTTAAATGCATATGAACTGTAAAGAATAATGTTAATAATTCTTGTATGATGAGCTTTTCAATAATTTCGTTGTTTCAGCAAATATAATGTTTCAGTGCAGTGAACAAACTTCAAGCAATATGCAAATTGTATTAAGCTCATCAAACAGATAAACACACGCACATCCCGCAATTCAAAGGTAGATATGCAAATGGATTATTATAGCAATCCATGGACATGGATGAAGTGACACAGCATTGACACACTTAATGGGAATCACTTTTCGCAGTTCGAAGAGCGGCACTTTAAGTTGGACAACTTTATTCGCAGACTTCCCCGTTTTGCCCCCGTTTGCAGACACACTCGACTGAAAAACTGTTGTTGATATTGCTGTTGTTGTTGTTGTTGACGTTGATGTTGCTGCTGTTGTTGCTGTTACTGTTGTGTCGTTGCTGTTGTTGCCGGACGGATGGCATAGAAACAGAGAGGACAAATACATCTCCATTGATGTAGGACGACTAGTGTGGAGTCTGGTTCGTTGGTTGGTCGTATAGCTGCCTGGTGATTGTCCCTTTGCGGGTTGTCGGATATTCAACTAAGTAAATTATGCAAATTCTTATGCTTGAAATGCCTACTTGGCAGTTTACATTTGAAATGCCGCCAAGCGCTGAGTAGAACGAAACGAACTAGAAATCGGACACGGACTTTTGGGCAACAAGCAGACAAGCAGACAAGCAGACAGGCAGGCATTCAAGGACGACACTCAGATGGTGGGGGGCGGGCAGTGACAGGCAGACACTTTTGACTGGCAGCCACACACTGATTGCTGTAAACGATCCAACTAATATATTCAAACGTTGGCATTTATGCATGCAAACATATTCACATGCACATGAACAGAAGCATTTGCCATTTGCGTAAGTTCATTTATGGGTACATTGATAAAAAGTAAACAAGGACCCAATTTTGTATAGCACTTGACAGATGTTTGATTGTGTTGCTACTCAAATTATATATTACACCAGCAGCAGTAGCAGCAACAGTAGCAACAGCAGTAACAACAACAATTTATTTAACATCATACAGCATCGTTTAGGGCCTGCATCAATTGTGGCCCATTCCCGTCCCACACCCTCCTCGTCCAGTTGTACAGATACAGTCTCAAAGGGATGACAATCTCGAAACAGTCTCTGTTGGCCAACTACAAATGAATACAACGAATCTGGCACACCCACTGCCTACAAACACATGTATGACTGTACATACATACGTACATACATATATAGGCATGCATTTTCCATTCTCAATGACATCCCCCAGGCCCAACGTGTCCCATGCTCGGCACTCGCATCGAGTATTACCGGCCTCAAATTCGACACAAGCAACATTTATAGGCGGCTTATAGGGGGTGGAGGTGGGACGAGCGGCGAGGGGCGATGGGTACATGTGTGGCAGTTAAATTGAATTGAAAGCTTTGTTATCGTACTGACAGAATTATGATGCGATAATGCTCCTAATGACCTGTTTTCGTTGTCAACTTCGTTTAAAAATAAACTAAAACTGTGAAATTTAATTAAGGTGCCCAACGCCTGGTAAAAGCCGGAAAATCATTTTGGTCAAGCGATAAATTCAATTTAACACCCATTGTGTGAAAAACAAAAATAGCTCACAATCAGCTCGCACCCTCAGGCAGGTAACGGAACACATACCATAATACCCTCCTCCTCCTCCTCCAGCCCATCACTTTCCCCTCCCAACCAAAAAATATTGAACTCATCAGTGAGACTTTCACGTGTGTATTACCAGACCAGCCTCAGGGGTTGCAAACATTTACATCAGGACAATTTTGTGTTATTTTTGAATGGTCTCACTTTTTGAATGAAATCACTTTAAAGCAACTTTAACATTATGAATCGTTTAGTTATTATCGACAAATAATCTGTCTGAAACAAAATTATAAATCGGAATTCGAATCCGTATTCATTTCGCCTTGCTGTTCGTTGGCTCGAACATTGATTCAGCTGCCAAGGATGCCACACAAGGATGACACACAGCAAGGATGACACACAGCAAGGATGACACACAGCACACTGAACTTGATCAATACTCGTATGTAAACAATTTCAAAAGTATTTCCATTATTTTCAAAAATTTGAAAATACCATCAACTAATAATCAGGCACCGCTGATTACTATCAGCTGCAGCCGCTTGCTTTTATGTGAAAATTATTCCATCCTGTGGCACTAATGACGCGTACCTAGAGCTAATACAGTGCTCGTGTATACACATATGTGAGTGTGCACTGTACATATGTGCCCATGTTCTTATGAGCCATTAAGGCCGCCTTGTACACAACTTCGGAAAGTGCTCGGCATGACACTCTGTCTGTGTGATGGCAAATGAAGAGCAAAAGATGTGGCTCAAAGTGTTGTGGGTGTGTTTTTGGGGGCTAGCCACCGGAACACAGCTGTGAAACACAACGCAACCAAATTCAACGACTATTAGCAACAGCAGTAACAGCAGCAACAGCTACGAGGTGTGTGGATAGACCTACGACAAGCCGCAGTCGCAGTCATCGAATTCGCACTATGAGCGAAGAGCCTCGCAGTGCTTTCCATGAGCAAACAAAGAGCAATGACAACGATGACGGCGCAAACAAAGGCGAGTATGCGTGTGTGTTTGTGGGTGTGTGTGTGTGAGTGTGTGTTTGTGGGTGTGGGTGTGGGTGTGTGTTACGTCGATGCCAATTGTCGTAGCTTGCCAAGCCCAGGGCCGTCATTATTGCAAACAAGCAAAGAGAGGTTAGGTCTGCAGGTAACCCAATATGTGTGCGTGAGCATGTGTGTGAATATGCGCAGTTTGCCACAACAGTCGCTGGCTAGTTGACTATTGGACATGATCAACAACTGCTGTCAAGTCGAAATGATTATGTGAACTTGATATGTGCAATTCCCCATTGTTGCAATTACAGTTTTCAACATTAAAAATTAACTGTTGCAATTTCCACAAAATCAATCGATTAATATTTTGTGGTATACAAAATACAAATAACATTTTTAAATACATTTTTGTACAAAAACACATAAATCATGCAAAGGCATTTAAATTTCAAAAATAATTTGCATGTATTTCTGCCTTTTCTGTTCAATTTATAAACTTGTTAATCAACTTAATCAAAACACATCGTTTTGGAAACATGTAGACATTTCGACCTTAAAAAACTTGATGCACTTTTGTATACACATAGTCTCCTACTTTACTCAGTTTGGTGGTGTTATATTGTATGTCCTATCAAATCAAATCTAAACCAATCTGTTCCACCCAATGAGCGCCACCGCATTTGTTGGTGCGACAAAGGAACCGCGCTTAACATCGCCATTGCCCCACACGCTTACCACACGAACGCATGCATACACACACGCACACACGCGCACACACACGCACACACACACACGCACGCTAGCAGAAGACATGGCAAACCAAAGTAGAAAATTGTGCTGAGAGAGACGGGGGCAGGGCATGTTTGCGCCATGGCGAGAGCAACTGAAAACTAACCACAGCTGCACGTGTGAGGCAGGCGAGACGATGGAAGCGGAAAGTTTGCCGCACGTGGTTCAAGCGGAAAACGGAAGGGAAGCACGCCAACAAGACGCTCCTCACTGCCTGCCGTTCATCGTAATAACTTCAGCGAAGCAAGCGAAACATGTGGAAAAAAGTCAGCAGACAAGCCCAGCACAAGCACTGTATTCGTTGAATGTGTGTGGTGTCGCATTGTAGTGAAAGTGTCCCGCACTCACACATGCTAGCACAAGCACTGCCACACCCGCACATACACATACGCACACACACACACACGCACACAGGCACACACACTAACGCAAATGAATGGTTTTGTGGGTGTCGGTTGTTTCGAAAGAAAAACTACATGACATGTTTCAACGTCAAGCGTTCGCTGGGGGGCCGTCTATTCCTCAGCCTTATCAACAGGCGGCAGGGCAGAAAAAACGAAGCGAACGGAAGCAGTAGCGCAGACAGGCACAGAAATCTGAATTAGGCGGCAAGCGATGTTTGCGGCGTGTCTCTGGCGGCACACCACACTCTCCAGCCTCTGTCTTCCAGTGTCCCTGTCGTGTCTGTCGTGTCTGTCGTGTGTTATTACCCTTCACGTCGATCGCCAGGATTCTGGGCAAGTCGTCCCAGGCTATATATACAAATATATGTATATATATATATATATATATATATATATATATATATATATATATTGTATGTATAAAAATGTGCTCGTTTGTTACTCCGTGAGCCGGCTGGCGGTGTTGGTGTCGCCCTGCACAACGTAATTTATTTTTGGCGCAATTGCCAAAGAGAAGGCTATGTCAGCCACGCCGCTCTCATGTTATACCCATCAGGACATTGGCTGCAGCCAAGCTCATGGTCCTCGCACTCTTTGTGGCAGCATGTGAGGGCATTAAGTGTATTCCACATGAGTGGATTTGCCGAGATTCGCGATTCACATCGTGTTAGGTGTTTAACGTGGATCAAAGAGAAATCGCTTGCAGCATTTTTATCCAACCCGCCAGCATCTAACAGCAACCAACTAAATCGACTCGAAACGTCAGTCTCGGCACATTAATGTTGCCGTCAGCTTAGATCGTAGCATGTCTCTTGATTAATTGCCTGTACGCATTTAATACAATAAATACTACACTCGATATAATTAAATTTAATGGGAAGCTAAATTTGGCAGAAAAGTGCGTCAGGTGTACATAAAACAGATAATAATTGATTAATTAAATAAGCCTGTCTACAAGAGCAGCTACAATTGCTTTATCAAAGAGTACCTCTTATAAAAATATTAAAATACCATAATTGATCAAATTAAAGCAGTTTCAGCCTCATGATCATATCATATTATGCTAAGCAGCGAATAATCAGTTGAGATTGCAATCACGTCGTTTCGTTTTTGCCAATACGTCAAGAATAAACCTAAGAACGAAGCTATTTAAAATGTATATGTAATATGCATGTATTAAGACCGAGCCAAAAACCGAACATAGACAGCTTAGCAAGCGCTTATACATAAGCGTTTTCATTTTTTCGAGTGCTTAGCAGTGTTGTATGTATGGAATATGTTATTAGCCATATGCGTAAGCGAGTCAATGCATGTAAATTGTAAAATATTTACCCACTCTGTTAGCCATGTCGATTTGTGTGTGTTGGGACTTATCGTTAAAAATTCATATGACTCGTACATGAACACGAACAATGTTCACATTATTTACTTTATTGGTGCAAATTGTAAAAAGGTTAAGTAAACATAATTTATTTGTCGATTACGTCACGGTGTACCAGGTACAGCAAGAGCAGCCTTTTTCTCTTTTCCACACGTTCTGAATTGTCTTTTTTCGGACTTTATGCACAATGGCTAAATACATTTATTTATTTTTCAGGACAACGTGCGACCATTTCAGAAGAAACTTTTTATACACTGAACCCATTTAAAATGGCTAAGAAGGGGGCTTAATAATTTTGTGAAAGGGCAGATGGAAGCAACTGTGAGGTATATGCATATATTCTATATCTGGATCAACAGCCGAGTCTATAAATCTCAGGGTCTATATGGGCTGGACACTTCAAATTTGTAACACAATATCTCGAATACCCCGCACAGACCAAGTATTGTTAATTTTATCGGTAGCTGTCGGAGTTTCACTAATATCGATGCACATCAACTTCCGATAACAATAAAGGCAGAGGCATACAATTTACATATTATATGCATTGACATATTATTGATCAAGAGGACAAATTTCATCCAGATTCGGTAAGAAAAACCCTACCAAAGCCTATTCTCAAATTGAATGTGAGGTAAATAGCATAGTAGCACTAAGCAAACAATAAATTTTCAGCTTAGTTATAATAGTCAAAGTTGGCTAAAATATGTGTCTTTACTCTGCAGCGTCCCGTTATCGTATATACATATATATATATACATATATATTTATACGTGCAAATTAGTTGAAAGTCGGTGATTTCAGTTCGGGCTTGTGAATCAACCTATGCGCTGCCTTAATTTTTTTTGTTTCACTCTTCACTATCTGTGCCTGCGGTAAGAAATGTGACAACACTTTTAACTAGAGTATATTTAACAGCGGGGTTCAGAGTATCTCGTCGTCGAGCTCACTCGAATTTAACATTTTTACTGGCTTTGTTTTTGCCAGTTGGAGCGAGTTGCCTGTTAGTGTCGGTCATACTCAGACTCAGTTCGTAGACTAAGCCCAATTGCATGCCGCGCTTGTCACTGTGCAGTATCGTATTACACAGCCATAGGTGCAAATGTAGATGGGGCTGTGGCGCTGTCAACTCGGATGCCGACGGCGGGTATCATTATCATTGCCAACGACATTGCGCCATTAAGCGAGTTGCTCAACAACCGGAAAGTCAAATGTCCTTGCGATTCAATGGCCCGATCGCAATCGGTTTTCTCAATTTGCTGTAGGCACATTCACACAATCACACATCCAATATGTAGGTAAAAACGTTTGTATAGTAAACATGCAACGTTTTGTTGCAGCCACTGAAACAGGCAAATAAGTCCTACCTGTGATTTCAGTTGGATAAACGATTCGATATGCACTCGACTATATTTATCACAAGTTCAGGGCATAAGTTCAGATGTGGAGCTTCAGGCTGGTTTATCGAGCCACACTTTTGCCGCCACTTTCACTGGGCAGCCGCAAGGACCACAACATTGCCGCCTGGCGACTGAACTGTAAATTTATGGCTTGCATTTGTTTTGCACTCTCAATTTGATTAATGTTGTGACAGCTTTACAAGTGTCGCGCCCCGAGCAGTCTGCGAGGCCAAAGTTCGTGTGGGGATTCATCATTTACGCAACGACCAACAGAACAACAGTTGTCTGAATGCTGTGAACTATACATATACATACATATATATGTATATACATATGTATATGTAGACAGGGTACACTAAAAGCACTTGGCATTATGAAATTGTAGTTTGAGAATAAACTTTTGATATACGCTCAATTTAAGTTGAAAGTTAATGGAAATCGAATGACATATAGGGGAATTACAAACATAAGATGATGTATGAAAAGACATCATAAATCTTTGTCATTCAAAACAGTTCTTGTGCCATTTCATAGATATGTGCAGCTTTAAGAAATGAAATAAGTCTTACCACATTTGGTATACGATCTTTCACATATCTTTCTCACTGTGTAAATCGTTTATTTAGCCGTTTGTCAGTTGGCTAGGGAGGTGTTGCCATGACTTCTTGTCGCGGGTCTGTTATGCCAGAATGATTGAGGCGTTTATATAATCCGTTTGTCATGGCCTCTGACTAAAGCTAATTGTCGCTAGTGTTGGGTCTGTGTGGGCATGTGTCCATGTGTCCATGTGCCCATGTCCATACCAAAAGGAATCGCAAATGGTTTTATTGTGACATTTCATTTTTACGCCCTCTGAATGCAGATGGTCTTGATTAATTATCGCCAAACTGTCGACCTGACTCTGACACTGCTGCTCTAGCAAAGAGTTGACTGCCTGATTTTGTCGTCCTCTGACAGTAGACAGCAAATGTTGTGCGCAATTTGGGTTACCCATGCCAATGCCGACAGTCACACTCACTCACTCACCCACTCACTCAATCTCACACCGACAACGTTACACCATCAGACCATCACGCATTCAAGCTATGCTTGCAACTTATTGTAACGAGAGCACGAGCTCACGGCTTGTCAGCGATAATCAGTTGGCAACAAAGTTTTAAGCGTGAACTCAACCGCAATTTCCGCATCACCAAGATAAGCGTCGCGTCCTCAACGGCAACGGTGGCGCCACAGATAGCCGAGTGCGGCTTGCTGGAATGTGCTGAATTGAACAACGTGTACGGCCCACGTACAATTGTTTACCAAACATAATTTATTCAAAATGGGCATTTAAGTAGGTACCTGGTGTGGAATATTCATTTGCATTTAAACATTTGAAATCATTCGATGCAATTGAGTACGATTGAGTACTCAAAGTGTTCCATTTCGATTCACTTATCCCACAGTTGCCTTCGATTACAGAGGCACACATCTACTTAACTGGGTCACGTTGTGCCGTTTGACCTTCACTAGCATGCATACATAAATATTAAAGTACATTTGAGGAGCAAATAAATACATTTCATTAAAATTGCATCCAATCTGGACAACATATGGTCAAATCAATGGTCAATCGCAATTAAAATCGGACGCTCAGACTTTACGGAACCAGTATTGCTGGTCATTCCGATATTCCGAAGAGTGAAATTTCAATCAGAGATAGCACAGCATCGATTTACTGATGCTCATCGAGCCAACGACACAAACAAATAGACTGCGGACTCTGCCCTCAGGTTCAACATATTTATATATGTATTTATATATATATATAACGTGTGGACGTACGTCGAATACCGTACACCGTACGCTGTACGCCGGACGAGAATGTTAACCTTTAACCGGTCGATCTGCGTCTGACACTGTCCGTCTGCATGTGGAATTTATTTATCTTGGTTTTATGCAAATGCCCGGGAGCGTTTGATTGTCATGAGAATCTGCTGCTTAGACATGCTTTCATTTCATTTTCTCAAGTCTTCTCGCCTCGACTCGTCCCGTCCGCACTTAACATATTCACTTACATTACACACACTCACACACACATATCTATATATATTTATATACTTGACGTCGGTGACCTGAGTGTGCGTAAGTAGTCCTCTCTGGTATGCAATCATTTTTAAACAAAGACTAATATCATTTATATTGACTGGTCCGAACTTCAGAGCCTTAGGACATGTTTGATATTGAATCATCCCATTCATACATGTGTATCTTAAAAATGTATGCCTAATCTTATCTCAATAATATGTATCTACTTATTTAGGATGGCTTTAAACCTATGATGCTATATAAGCTATAAGCATTGTATTTTCTCTTCCCCTTATAATTTTTTAGTAAATATTAAGAAGACATAAATTAAATGGTTCTTTCTTCGCTCTTAGGCAACATTTATCATCAACAGTGTTTGTATAACCACAATGAATGGGAGCAAATACTCGTATGCATATATACAACAGAAAACGACAAACACCTTTTGTTTGCTGGATTTCAATTTGCAGGTTGCGTTGAAGGTAACTTTTGCAAATCCAGCTTAAGCTCTGAAATTGACTATTTATGCATATGACGAACTAAAAGGAAAACAATTGACGCAAGCATAAAACAGTCATAAGGACTTCAAGTAGGTCCTCTATTGTTGACAATACATAGTTACATAAATTAGAATCAAATTAGGTCCACAAAGCAACGGTAACAGTGTGTGGCTTGCGAGAATGACCGTTAACGCATGTGTTGCGCATTTTTGTATAAGAGTTCTCTCACTGTCGCCTCTGACGTTCGCTCTTTCACATTTCTCAGCAATTGCTTGTAGCAACATGTTGCTAGCAACATTTACTGCTGTCGAGGGCGCTGACATTCAACAACCAAATGTAAACATACATGTGGCACTAGTAAAATATTTTACATAGTATAAGTTAGATATAGGAGCGCGATCCGAATTACACATTTGTTTTATGTAATTAATGCAACGTTATCTATGTGCATACATTCTCTGCGTATTATATCTAAAATTTATGGTTTTTTTTTTTATATAAATATGCGTGTCTTTGTATTTGTATATTATATTGCACAAATAATCACAAAATTTCCAATTAAAAACGATATGAAACTCAGAAACATTGTGATTTTCTAGGTTTCAGATGGCCAGCAACCTTTTACTTTAACAATAAAACTGTCTGTCGATGAACTTTGGTATTTAGTTACAAATCGTCTCGTCTTTTGTTGCTTAATGCTTATCAGTTGGTTGATCTCTTATTTTCACTCCTGGATCACAAGAAACTCTTTCAACATGTTGTCGCTGCTTTTATTGTGGTTATTGTTGCTGTTGCTGAGGGTTGAAAGTACTTTACTCTCGACGCAGAGAGAGTGATAGAGAGAGAGAGAGCGCTCAGCTGGTACTCTGCTGCTATTCTCGTGCGCTTGATGGCGCCTGTTCGGCCGTCGAGCGCGCCAGTCTAACGGGACCAGTGGATACGTAAACATCGACACACGCGCCTGCTGAACTCCTCTTTTAACGCGCTCAGAATGGGCGCACAACATCACCCCCACCGCAATTTGTTCGCTCAGTAAGTGTCAGTGTCGTCTGGTGCTGCTTCTGCTTCTGCCTTTTCTTATATTTCTGCTGCTCTGCTGATGTTGACTGTTGGCGTGACATCAGCATCAGCATCAGCATCAGCATCGGCATCAACATAGCCACAGATGCTGTTGACACGTTCGAAGGCCATCGCCAATGGCTGCCATCGTGCCGGGGATGCCAAAGCTCGTGAATGTTCGGCGCATTTGGCAGAATAACGCGTTGCGGTCGCGGTTCCAAAAAGTGGAGCGCCAAAATGCCGTAAGAGCCCGTCTCTGTCTCTGTCTTTGTCTCCGTATCCGTATCCGTGCCTATCGCTGCGCCCCGTGTACCCCCCGCCAGAGCCGTCTCAAAATGCTGCCAATAATCGCATTGCGGCAACTGCCACTGCCACTAAATCCATGTGCGCCTCCTTTGCCGTGTTATTTGTGCAATGCGTATAAAATATATGCTACCCGGCCCAGTGGAAACGTGCTAATTATAATATGTTAATGTGTATGCCAACAACGGCAGCACGAGTGCAACTTGTGAAATTGGCCAAAAACTGCGCGACCAAACTCTGACTGACTGAGACGGCAACACAGCTAGTGTTGCTGGCTGGCTATTGCTGGCTGCTGGCTGGCCTGATGGCTGCCACGGTGGGGAACGATGTGTAAATATTTGGCACACGCCGAGCATCGAGGCATCGAGGCACTGATGCTGTCCCCAGCACCCAGCACATAGCACCCAGCAACGAGCATCGAGCATCGAGCATCATAATGCCAAAGCCGACCAAAGCGAAAGCAACAAAAGCAATTATGCAAATATTGCAAAAATAACGGCAACAGAATGGTTCACTGTTAACGCGCACGAGAGTGCGTGTGTGTGTTTTTGAATGTGTGTTAGCCAACTCGAATTGATTAGCATAAGCGGATGCGGCATTGGTCCTGCGAATTTTGCCCCTTTGCCTACGCACTTTAACAAATTTGTTACATACATATATGCAATTCCACACACACACACACACACTTTAGTGCGTGTTGTTTGTGTGTGTGCGTGTGTGTGTGTGTGTGTGTGTATGTGTGTGCGCGATTGCGATGTGCACAATTAGCGCCAAAGTCCACAAAATCGACTAATCAAACAAAGGCAACGGCAACGGCGGAAAACTCAAATTAAATTGGGGGGAATTCTTCACGCCTCTGCTGACGTCGCTGGCTACGACGACGACGACGGCGCCGCAGGCGTTTACATCGAATTTTGCTTCTGCTTCTGCTTCTTCTTTCGCATTACCCTGCCCGGCCGCATCATTCGCAAAATACGCGCGTAATCTATTTTCATCGCTCGACTTATTTTAATCTAGATTCGGCCCTCTACACTGTAGCAGATAGCTGATAGCAAATAGCTGGCTAAGTCAATTGGGTAAATGGTTAGCTGGATGGCTCCTCTGTCTCTGTGGCTCTGTGGCTCTCTCAATCTCAGTCTCACTGTGCACAGTGCAGCAGGACGAGGACTGCCTGTCGTCTGGCTGTGGCATCAATTCGAGGCTTTGCATTCTTGGTTGCGAAATTAAAAGTAATTTTTAAGGATTTATCACGGATTTGCAGTATCATCGTCGGCATACTGACTGTGCAATTTTTATATCTTTTATTTTCTTTTTTTCGGTTCGGTTTTTGGATTGGGATTATAAATTGATATTAATACGCGTAATTTACATTGCTGCCACTTACCACAGTCCAGTCGCTCTGGCACTGCCACTCGAGGCACTCTCAGTCATGTCTCTGTCACTGTCACTGTCACAGTATCCAATCTCCAACACAGTACATCCCCCTGCTTGATTTTATCGCAGTCAGCATCAGTTTCGAGTTGCGCGTGTAATTAAATTATCGCAAGTTTATCGCAGAAGAGGAGAGAGTATCCAGCAGCAAATTTGAGGATGGTTGCTAAACCAAAAATATCTGGTTATCGGAGAAATTTTATCTCTGGTTAATTACGTGGTTAGATTTTCAGCAACTTTAACTTAATTATAAATAGCTTCCTCTCAAATCTTTTACCGAATAGAAGACAAGCAATCTGCAGGTAAATTGCAACTTGCAACTAAAAAAAAATCAGCTTGTATTCAAGGTTTCATGAATAATCTTACGAGTTGTTTTTAACTAGCACATATCACAGAAAGCAGTTAATAATCGCTCAACCGGATTAACCAGTTCGGGTACGCTTTTGATCCGATTTGTGAGAAGCAAGGCGATTAGAAAAAAGTTGACATCCGGGCAGCCAATATCTCTAAGAGCATTGAAGCTTTAATGTAAATCCTTGGATACCTTTGAGTGATTATGTAAACAGTTTAAGTCAGTACTCAAATGGAATAATTAAAATGCCTTCACATCAGGATGCGAGGACACCAAAACGAATACGAGTATGACGAAGCATTACCCCGAAAGGAAATTATGGTTGATATTTATTTTTTAAATTCCAAATTTAATTTTTTTTAACTGAGTTGATAATTGGTATATTATCTTTTATTTCATAAAAATACATAATTTAATGAATACTCGACAGTATAGTCCATAAAATTTATTTTAATCTTAATTTAATTTTCTACAGTTGCTGTACATGTTGAAAATGAAAAACTAAAGTTGGACATTTTTTTTGTAACTGGCCGAGGGAGATAACTTATATGCCTACATTAAGCGCAGGATCAAAGCCGAGGCGATCCAGAGATTTACAATGATTGAAATTTATATACAAAAAAATGTATATATAAATAAAATCAAACATAAGCCAACCTATCCTACATGTCGAAAGCCTGTCTGCACTCTCAACGATATGTGGTAGAAAATATAGCAGAGTCGAATGGTTTGATTGACAGATCTGTCACTGATACTGCGTTTATTGGGTTACATTCACTTCCTTTTTATGTCAGCATAATTTATTATAACATTTTAAAATTTAAAACTGATACCAATTTCTTTTTTGTTTGTGTTTTTTTCGACGTATTATTCAACTGCAGACAGTGTTTATGCATGTATATGTGACTTTTATATACAAGTATTTTTATACCCTGCAATCATAAAAGAACAAGTAATGGAATAAGACGTATTAAATACATAAAGAAATTTATGTATGCCCCTTAAAGTCGAGTTGATCCATCCAGATTCACTTATCTCTCAGCATCGTAAGGATTGTTAACAAGGAAAATTAAATAATATAATATTATATTTAATTCGCTTTGGATTTCAAATTAGAGAAAATTCAAAATGTAAGAATACCGGTACTTCTTTTCTCTCTCCTTCTCTCCAGTTATAGCATATGATAATTTGACTAAAAATGTGTATTTCAATCTTTAATTTTAAAGTAATTATTATTTGGCCACACGTTATCTCAACTTTAATTACGTTCAACAGATTCGCACTTGTATTATTACAATGTTTCTCCTTCTGTATTATTTTTCTTTCATTGTGCATCTCTGAATGAGTTTATTTACATTATTTTCATGAATTTTCTTTTTTCATTATTATACAGCTTATACGTTAAGGGTAAAAAAAGTCAACTTCGATGTCTGGCGGGCATTTATACATTTATCCGGTTTTCTCTTGCCTTGCACTTTTGCGCGTTGCTCGCTTGTTGTTTCCCATTTTGTCTCCTTTATTATTATTAAACAAAAATAAATTTTTCGATTGTTTGCTCAACAGAGTGTTACTTTTTAAAGGCCTCCTGTGTTCGATGGCAGCCGCCTACAGTCTCTCGCAAAACAGTTTATTGGCAAAAAGGGCATAGAAATATGATGTTCCCGATTCGAAGCGGCATCGAACACATGTTATACATTCTTTTTGTTTTCGTAAGCATTTTCTTGCCCTTTACCATTTGTATGGCTCCAGTCCTGGCCCACACCCTGTCTCTGTCGCTATCCCCGTTCCCGTCCCCGACCCTGTCCCGTCTCTTAACAATCACAATCAGACCTTGCCGTCGCGACGTTTTGTTTGTTTGTTTGCACATTCTTAACTGGCAATCAGGACCAGCCATGCCCCCCAAATTGTGAGCCTATGAGCATGGGGGCGGTTGAGTGTATGTGCGTGTGTGTGTGTGTGTGTGCTTGTGTGTGTGTGTGTGTGTGTGTGTATGATTGTTGTGGAACTTTCCTCATTTTGCTAATTCACCATTATTTACTTGTTGTTTGTTTGGAAAGAGCCTCAAGAATATTCTCTGCATAATTGAAGAATATGTCATAGGGAAATATGCAACATCCATACGAATATTCGAATATTCAAAGCAGAATAACATATTAGATGTTGATTGGCTTGCAAATCAATTTCGAAATTGCCACAAATAGATTATCTGACCGCAGTTTCTTGTTAGACCGATTTTAAGCTGCAATCAAATAGAATCAATTCCACTTGACTTTTGTCCGCGACTGCGGATTGGTTGCAGTAATCAGTTATTTATTTTTGGAGCGCTCCTAATATTTTATTAACGCCTCATGCGGTCGGTCTGTGGGCATCCGCACAGACATCTCAGCGGCTTCGTATCTGCTTGTTCGTGTAAATTCAGCGTGTGTTTGCTTGTTTGTACGTCTGTTTGTGTGTCTGTGTGTGTGGACTTAACTAGGTCAGGGGATTAACTTTGTTAATAATAAAACACATAATATTGCTCCTGAAGCTGCCGTGCACGAAATCCTTACTTAAAGTAGCAGCTGGCTTTAAAATATTTGCTAAGCGATGCAGAAGAAGGTGGACACTTATTGGTGGCGGGGGTTTTGTAGTTGAAGTGATAAGCAAAGACGGAGGGGAGGGAGTGACGCAGGCGGGTTATTTGCCGGTCGCTCTGATTTCGCTCGCAACGCACAGTTTTTGACTCTGGCGTTCTTTGCTCGCAAGGAATCTCTTGAATTATTTATGACAATTAAGTTGTAATTTCATTTTATTGCCTTCAACAGAGCCAACATTTCACCGTCCGCGTACACTTGCCACATCTCACACCCCGCAATCCCAACATCTTCTATATCGCCAGCCCCGCCAGCATCCCACATCGCTTACTCGGCCACGGCTCGTACACGAATATGTAGTTCGGCTCCTCCAACTTTCGACTCCACTGGCCTTTCTTTGTTCTTTCGTCATTTGGCGCAGCTGCGCAGCATCTCCATGACCATCGTCTCACGCCATTCTTTGGCCATTCAGAGCCCCTTTCATTTTACTTTCGCCAAATGCCATCGTAAAGCGGAAAATGTATGTTTTTGCCCTTGATACCACGAACCATTTTTTGTTTGGTTTTACTCGTGGTTTTTTTCTTTTCTTTTCTTTTTCATTTTTATTTATTTTTATTTTGCGGCACACGCACTTTATTATATGTTCGCGTATATTTTCATATAAGTGCTCCAAATGCTTTACCTTTTGGAAAATTCCCGGAACAGGTGTTTTCCCCTTGTTGGGCATGAAAAGCATTTGCTGCTCGTGAATTGTTGAGTTTTCAGATTAAAGAACAATATTCAATAGCTACGTTCAATTACATATCTGAAATTAGTTTAATTCAATTAAAATAACAAATTGAACATCAAATGTTCATTTTTGTGTAGCATTTTTTGGGTTCTTGTTACTTACTTACTTAGCTATGTACGAGTATATTGAATTTATCTTTGAAGGATGTGTTCATTTCGTTGCACGATATATTAAAGCTGAGCCTATGATTAAAAATAATGCTGGGCAAGTAATAAAGGACAAGCGCAATTGTGGTCACTATGACTCCCTGACTTGACTGGCCTAACTATGCCCTCATCAAGCATGAGCCAGGACTGCTAGACCAAATTTAATATGCGGCATATTTAACACAGCACAGATGCTCCGAGATTTGCACGAACCCTGATCAATTATTTACTGAATAAAGACACCATTCTCAGCAACTGCCACAGTCTCTGCCACTGGCATTGCCTTTACCTCTGTCTTTGTCTCTGTCACTGCTCGGATGTCTTCGCCTTCATCATTGCCTTGTTTGCCGCTGTGTCGTGGCTGTGTCACGTGGCTGTTTTGTGATTTTTGGTTAGGTAGCTGCTCATGTACTAGACATTATTTAATAACATATTCTAGTTACCAATGAAAGTTGTACGCGACCCGCTAACCAAATTAGTCAGTGTCTTAACTTTGCCATTCGAACTGTGCCGGGGCACAGCGGTGTTTGCCAGGTTCACTGTGTGTTCTGTGAGATTTAATAGGCCGACAGCTGGGGTCCCCCAAATGCAGCTGCTGACTTCTTGAGGAGGCGAGAAGCTATTGCAATGTCAAAAGTTTTTGACACGTACAACGACTAAACTTTTCAGCGGTAGCCACGACATAAATAAACACGCCCTTGTTGTTGCACAGGACGACGGGATTGCGATCTGTAGAGGGACCGGAACGTGACCAGCAGCCGACCAGCGGTTGCTCACGTGGCCAATTGCCTGGGCCTGTTTTGTCCGATTTGTCCTTTGATGCTGCTGTGCTCGTAAATTTTTCAACAAGTTTTTATTATGGTTGCGTGTCCTTGCAAAAAAAACACTGGCTCCCCGAACTCACACGCACACACACACTCGCACAGGCACTCGTATGTATTGTACACACACACAAGCACACCCATACTTTCATTTTCGTGATTGCGTCGGGCTTTTTTATTCTGTATTTATTTTATATAATTTAGGAATACGGCTGGAAATAATTTATAGCTCTGGAATTTGCACATTAATCCTGCAAAATGTTGCCAAATTATTGAGCCAATAAATATTTACCTTGCTCACTGCCCAAAAGCCCCTTGCAATTCGCTCGCTTTACGCAGCTAGCAAAACTTTCCAATCCCTGTTGGCAGAGCTCTGACGCTAAGCCATAATTTTGATTTAGACCTCTGAAAGCTGCTTGGGATTCCTTAAGCATGCATTTATCTTTTTCGAACACTGGTGTCGACAACCGACAAGGCAAGGGTTCTACGAAAATTACCATATTCAAGATCCTCTTTGCCGTGGCTATCAATCACTGCATGTGAATATGAGTTCTGTATTTTGAGACAATTGGGCCAGTTGAAGATTTATGGCCGCATTGTATACAATCTATGTATTCAATTTAGAATGCCTGACATCCCCCAAGTTAGGTGGATCTGGCTTAATCTAAACTCGTTCGTTTGTTCCCTTGGGCTGACACTTGCACAATTCACACGAAATTGGGTGTAATTTTTAGTCCAATTTTGATTATCCAATTGTTCTCGAACGTTTGGTTTACGGCTGTGCGAAGCAATCGTTCTTCAATTGACTGACTATAAATATGAATATACAGTTTTATCGAACGAATCAAGAAATTTAGCAAATTATTGAGTTGACAGATATAAAGCGTATTTTCATCTGATTGCGACCAAAACCACTGATGAATTTGGTGACTGCCGCTGTGTTTTCCTGTTTTGCGGTGGACACGATGTGTTGAAAACGCCATTGATTTTATTTGGCTATTTGAGCGAGTCGCAAAAACTGGCTGTTTGATATTTGCATGGAGTTTGGGTGGTCGCGGATAAGTTCGCTGACCGACCAATTTCAATATGAATTCAATTTTCCGCTAAATTGAACTGAGCACAAAAGATGAGAAAATGCGAGCGCAACTTTCCGCTTAAATAAATTCTAATAAATAACTGTACGCAACTCAACTTGTTAGTGCCAAGCAACTAACATCCAACCGCTATGTATGTAGTTGTGTCCAACCACCCAACATCCAGTCTAAGCCAAACGTCCAACCCTATGTAAAATTTTTGCTTAAGGCAACGGATGCTGGCCAAGATGAAAGTTGAAATATTTATATAAATATATAAATATATATATATATATATATATATATATATATATATATATATATTAGTTTTGAAAAAGAAAAACATCGAAAAGCCATAAACCAAAGTTCGCCAGAAAGTTCATCATGATGAGTGGTGGCTGCAACAACCTTTACAAAACCTTCAACAAGCAGCCAAAGCCAAAGCAAAACTAAAATGCCTTCGACGGCACGTCAGATATCCAACAGATTCAGATACAGATACAAAGGCAATTCAAGACAAGCACAAACGTCGATGTCGAAGTTGACGTTGCCGTTAACGCTGGCCGCTGCTGCTGTTGCTGCTGCTGCTGTTGCTGTTGCTGTTGCTGCTACTGCTGCTATTGCCTTTGCATCTGCATCCCCCAGAAGCATATGGAATGGTGTCACTAGTAGGACCATAGGCAGTAGAAGGTTTATGGTGTCGGTTATGTGGTGTTTGCGAGAGCGGGTGCGGGTGCGGGTGCGGGTGCGGGTACGGGTGCGGGTACGGGTTGAGCAGGACAAGCACTTTCCGCTCAGCTTGCAAAATATGAAGTTTGCTTTTGAAACTTTGCGGTTTTTGGGTTTCTCGCAGGCGAACAATAACGAAGAAAACGCCGAGAAATACATTAAGCCAACATAAAGAAGCATTTTTTAGCCAAGCATAGCAGCTAAACATATGCAGGCTTGTGTGTGTGAGCTTCTCGAGTGTTTCTGTTTGTGCATGTGTTTGCGTGTATGTGCTTCCATGTTTGCCTGTTTGTGTGCTTGTGTGGTGTGTGCTTGAAACTGACGTACTTACTCATAGCTCTCAGGATAACAAGGGATTTGTTTGGTCCCTACACGCTTAATACTCAACCCGATACGAAAGTTGCTTCCCCTTTCGTTGGGGTTTAGCTTTCATCATTTTGTGTTCATCCGTCACTCCAGCGGACACAACAGAAGCAACATTCGGCTACGGCCTTGTTAGACCAGCCGCCCGAAAGTGTCAGTTAATGAATGTTTTGTCATACTACAACTCGCATCTTTCACCGACTTTACAAAAACCTCAGCTTGCAGCATCCTGAAACATCCCACACAGCAAATACACCATTCATGTATTTTGTTAATGCGTGTGTGTGTTTTTGTAAATTTGGGGCGTTTGGGTGTGTGTGCTTGTTTTTGTCTGTCTGTGTGTGTTTGTGTGTGTGTGTGTGTGTAAGTGTGTATGTATGTAAGTTGCCCATTACTCATCTCGTACGGGTTGCTTTTGCTGGCTTGCCGCACATCAATGTTAGAATTTCATGGATAAATGAACACAATTGATACCTTTTGTGTACTTTTAATCTAGCCAGAACGCCCTCAACTCACTTGTTGTTCCAAACTATGGAAGCCGATAACTATAGAAAACTACCCTGGGTGGGGAATCAGAGAAAAAGAGATAGTCAGAGTTTCATATGGTTCTATCTAAAATTGACAGCTGCCAAAATAGCAAATTCCATTCTGCATCCATTATTATTTTGTGTAATTTTTTTCAAACGTAAAAATAATACATTTTCAAAACTATAAGTAAAAATATTCACTACTTTTCACAAAAACAGGCATTCATGTAGCTTTATGCTTATAATATATAGTTACTCAAAAATCGTATGTAATTACAAAAATTTGATCAGGAGATCAGAAATTCCGTGGAATAAACTGCCGCCTTGTATATTTCAAATTTTGAGCATTTTGTCAAGTTTGACAAAAAGTACATTTTTACTAACAACAGTAAAACCAAATATTCCTATTAGCATAAATAAAATATTTAATTCCTGTATTAAATCGTTAAATTGATTTTAAACAACACAATTAGGAATACAGGCTTAAAAATTGAACATGCAATTTACAATTTAATGAGAATATTAGCTCGAGGCTAATGAAAACAATGTGCCAAAAACAAAGGATATTTTACCGCTAATCCTGCCGTATTCGCAATTGCTACAGACAGTTGAATTTATTTTAGATTCGCTTTTGGGTGTCGTTAAAACAAGAAGCTTACAAACTGTTAACCAAACTAATTAATTGTGATTAATTTCAGTAGCGAATTTTAATTTAAAATTAATTTGGAATTCGATAAACAACCTCAAACTCAACAGAAAAAAGGCGCGAAAATGGAAAAGACCATAATTTAATAAATTTTATTGAGCAAATATTAAATGTTCAAAGCGAATGTTGGTCCTTTTTTTCATTAAGCAATCAATGTTTACGTAACAAGTAATGAAATTGTGTTTTAAATACAGAATCTACATAATGCAGTTATAAATTGATAAAATAAATAAAACAAAGAAAATCGCAAAAAAAAAACGCCAACGCTAACAGCGTGTGAAATTAAATTAATTGAATTTCTTGTGCAGCACAAAAACTAACAAGCCAGACACAATTCAAATCATAAAAAAAGTGACATAAAGAAATCAAAATATTTTGCGTAATACCAGCTATAAAACAAGTGCAGAATTTAGTATGATGAAGCGCAAATAAAAAGTGTACAAAACAAAATTATATATTGATTCATACTTCCCATTAAAGCAGATGATAGTATCGATGCGACGATGCCAATGCCATGAATACGAAAATGAATACCAATATGAATATGAATATGAACATGAACACAAATGCGAGTATATTGACCAGTCGTATGAGGCATTACAACCGACGCCGCTGATGATAACAATAAATATAAAAATTCAAAAAATTCAAATCACCAAATCTGGGGGCATGCAATAAAATCGACCATAAAGAACATCAAATCAACAGCAGCCGCTAAACAACGATAACATTGGCCAACACAGAGACTGAGCCGACGACAGCAGCAACGGCAACAACAACAACAACAACATCAACATCAATTCCGGGCGTTGGCAATGGCCGAACCGGAGCCCAATCCCGCACGGCATCTGCAACGGCAGCACTGGCAATGCCATGCCACATGCCTACCGCAGCCCCAATCTAGCAAATGTCGGCACGTGCACTACCAGCGCTCCTGGGGCCGTAGCTGGAGCAGAATCGCCTGGTTGCTGACTGTTGTGTGTCTGCTGACGCGGCCCGTCATGCCGGAAGTTATTTATCGAGTTGATCCTTTGGGTAAATGTTTTGTTTTACTTTTTTTCCATTTGGCATTTCAGATACTTGTACTGCCACATCTACATATAGAAATTCGCGTCGGTTTCCGTTTTATCTGCAGCAATAATCGTCCCCTGTTGTTGCTGCCATCCCACGACTGGGGTCCTGTGACGCTTTTTAGCTAATGCCTGATGCCGAATGCAGGCGCCAACTCCTGCTTCACATTTTTATGCCAGTCCCAAGAACTGAATTGGCGTTTTTATCCGCCTCGTTGCCCTCTGTAAAATATATATTTATGTATTTGTATATACATATACTCGTATATTCATATATTTTTATGTACTTATGTATAAATCATAATTAAGCACAAATACACACTCAAAGTGGCTGTTTATGGCTTTTGTGTATTTTCCGTTGTCCAGTTTCAGTTCAAGGCAACGAAACTGCTTTCTACGGACAAAGTTTCGCAAATGATCTGAAAAGCGAGAGCGACCAAATATTTATGTTCGTCATTAATGATTAATAGGGTAGCCAAAGCAAACATTCATAAATTAAACCACATTAATTAACTGCCCGTCACAGTAGATACTCGAAAAGAGATGCTGCCAATCCACGCTTCATTGTCATAAATATTGAATCATGACCATGAACCACTTTGAGCTACTTCTAACTGTTCCAATACCACTGCATATCCAAACACGCAAAATTGTACTCATTACATACAATACACGTACATACACATCTTTTGTAGACCAAATAAAATCCACGACGGATTTTGGTATGGTTTCGTTTCTATTTATAGTTGTATATAAATAATATAAATATGTGCATATACATGTGCTATGAAATATTTACGAAGTATAATGACTCTTTCCAAAGAAGAATTCCTATATAGACATATATTTGAATTTTCTGTCACCAGCTCTTAATGTTCGATGGACTTACCAATTGAATCAATCATCAGATTGGATATACTGGCAAAAATTAATTGCCATATTTGCCGCAGCACAAATATAAATGATTCTGCTTTAATGATGTGCAAAAAGATATCCACTTTGAAAGACAAATGAATCTTTTCATTTACCAAATTTTCAATCTGGTAATTAAATGGATAAATTCGATGAGTGCTAAATTGCATGTCTCACAAGTGCATGTCAATGCTCTCTTATACAATTACCGAAGTATTTATAAGAGAATAAGCACCACTTTCAAGTGCCCCTTAAGAGTATCAACATATTTTACGCTCATCTGCACACATCTATTAACAGGGCTATAAGTGCAATTAAATATTTTTTCAAACTTTCTTTTCAAGTGCGTAACGGTCTGGGTCATTAATTTCAAGGGCATTGCTTTACCAACTTCGTCTAAACTTTCAATTTATGTGTTGTCGCAAAAGCAGCAACAACTCAGGCAACAAACTGTTCGTCACTTGCTATTACTCGTGCGTCTCATGCTAGCCATAAATATTCAATCGTTGGAGCTGTGTGTATACCCTCAAAAGGGTATAATAAAATTGCGGCAATGTATGTAGTACCCCCCCACAATTTTAAGCATACAGCTTTCTCATTTGCCATAAGCTTTTTATATATTCTTATATATTCAGTATGAAAGAGGATCTCAGAGGTAATAAGAGTTGCAGACTTTTGAGTGTAATAATTTATATAATAACTAAAAGTTAACGAGGACCTATATAAATAACGCCACAATTTTAATGATTTCGTAAAAATTAAGAACGATTAAGAAACAGCAAGACTTGGGCTTCGGGTATCTCATAGTCGAGCTATATCGAATAAGGCATTCTTGCTACTTTTTTATTTTTTAAATTGGTAGAATAGATATCGCACACAAAAAAACACAACAGTGTGGTACATATGGTTTACTCCGACCCCCCTAATCAAGGAGACATCTGAAGGGCACTGTCTTGGCATTGTGTGTGTACTTAGACCGCGTACTGGCGCCTCGGGTCGCGCTGATAACGGAAACTTTCACGGCCTATGCGCTTCTTTTACATTTCCCACAGTCGGTTCACTTTAAGATGTGCTTTAATCTCCCATCTTTGCTTGCCTGGTGAAGGACAACCATGGGGGACGGGTGAGGAATGTCGTCCTTGTGCCATTGTCATATGCGATGCCTTTTAGTGTCGTGCTTGAGCTGTAAAATTTAACTGGAGGCGACAGGATCCTGAGCACTCGCACACGAGTGCCTCAGCAGGCTCCCACACCTCGTCGTCCTCACCTCTGAGTAGATGCTTCAACAACTCTGCGGCCATATACTTACAATACATGCCGCAGGGTCGTTAATATTCTTGTTTTTCTATTTTTTCCTACTCTGAACACAACAGCAATGTCAAATGATATAACTTTTAAAAGAAATGATGCAGAATGTTTTGGTATTTTTTCAACCTAATGCCGAATTGAGATAAGACAAATATACTCACTCAATATACATACATACATATTTGTACAAATCAGACGGCCTAGTGCGATTACAGGGTATTCCATAATCGTTTACACCTCCAATCTTCATTTGCTTACTCTATAAATATTAACACTTGTGTTTGTGTGGTCGGCGTGGTGGTCTGCATTTGCTTAACTAAACAGCCGGGTAAATGCTTACCAAAATTATGAAAAGTGAAAGAGTTATTATCATTTTATGTAGCATAAATTTGCATGAAACGTCCACCTGGAGTGCTTGGTGTATCTGAAGCCGGAGACCCAGCCATCGCGGTCGTAAACTGTCAGGAAGACGCCGCCTGATTTAGGGGGATATAAATGTGCACACGTGTTACACTTACTTTGGGGATGGCTAGTACTACCACCTAAGGGATGTTGCTGTTGTCGTTACCAGCCATCTCTCTAATAGCCTACCTCTTTGCGATTACAATTATTAAGATGCTCGAAACGGTTTTTTGTCCTGAACATTTTAGCTATTTACTAATTCTGCAAATTAAATATTCACAGTCAGCCAGGCAAAGGAATCTGCTAGTCATAATTGAGATAATTTTGCATACCCGACACATGTCAAGAAAGTAATAATATTTACTCAAATTATTACTTGATTACTACCAGCGTATATCCTTTCATGTTGTAGAATGAATTTTTTCCAACTGCCAACTATTGTAATTGCTAATTGCTTTTGTAGTTTTTTATGTGTGCAACTGACTTTTGCACAAACTACAAACAATCTATCATAGCGGAATTCACGGCGAAAACTGGCTTTCAATAATACAAAAATAACATGAATATGTTTGTCTATACATGTGTATACATGTGTAACACACACGCACACACGCATTGCTCTAGTTCCCATCATTTTATGCTCGTAACACACATTCTGCCACGGATCCCCCTTTGTCAGCTATTGTAAGGCATTTGTTTTGTAGTGTAAACACTTATTCATGCATGCACACATTTTCACACACATTCTCACACACACAAACTAACACACGTAAACAATTTGGGTAATGAAGTCAGTGGCTCAGAGGATGCCCCATCACCGTCGTCGCCTCTCTAAAGTGGATAAGAGAAATGTACAATAAACAGAAACAAATGGCGCACCATTTTTTCCGCTGCCAAAATGCTACGAAAAAAAATGTTGGGGAATAATTTCACATGAAATTGAATGTCTGAGTTTGCTTAGGTGTCAAGTGTCAGTTAAGTTGAAGACTGAACGATTGCATAATGGAAATTCAATTTACTTTCTTGTACTTCAAGACCATTTTTCCGTTAGACACTGTGTGAATACCTGCTACAGTTCAGTACACATCAATTCAATTCCGCTTAAAGTTTATTATAAATACAATTAATTTTCTCTTTTACTCTTATTTAGCCACAGATAAAGTTAAGAATTGATACGAATTTCCGACATGACATTTCAATTGATTAAACAAATTCCAACGTATATACTGTGCACAGAAAAATAAAATTGAATTCTATTCTCGGCATATAGGAGATTATTTTCCCTTCTGTGACACAGATAACACTTTTGATCAAAATGATAATAAATACGTATCCTGAACAGGAATTTTACCAAATGTTTGGTATGTCAAAATTTAATTTTTGCAAAAATCTCTCTTGTATGCTCGGACGCCTAGATACCTTTGATGCATATTATCTTATTTTATGGGGTAGACGTAATAACATTGATTTATTTGAATTTCACTTAAGTAGAATTCTGGAGCGCAACCACTGTTGTTAGTGTCTACACTGTATTTTGTTGTCTGTTTGCATTTGCTGTGCGTTATATATACATATATATTCATATATATGTTATTCTTTTCCCTTTGTTCTTTATAACTATACATATATTAATGCATCCCGATTTTGGCGTTGTTTGCTTTCAGCTCTGCTCGCCGCCACCTTGCGGACGTACCAGCGTGCCGGATGCGATTCAGAACAGCTGTCACTCAGCTGTCCACGTGGCACTAGCATTTCCATAGAACTGGCCCAGTACGGGCGAGCGGGTGGTAAGTTCCATTGTCACGTTCGAGGAAGAGTGAAGTGGAAGTGGAATTCGAATTGGAATTGGAATTGTAGATGGCTGCGTATATGGCTGTGGAATGGAAGGAACATGAGGGCCAAGGGCATCAAGTGGACTGAACAGCGAATGGTCGGGCTCTTGCACTGAAGCGAATGCCAATATCGCAATTGATTGATTGTTGCCTAAAGTTTGTCCGTTACACGCGTCGATTGTACGCATTGTATTTTACTTATTTGTGTGTGCACGTGGGTATGTTGTGCCACTCAGTGTACTTTCCAACGCCCACATGAGTAGTGGTGGTGCGCAGTCAAACAGGCAGTCTGACAGACAGACAAGCACAATGAAAGCAAATGAGGAGTGAACCGTGCTCCGCATACGCCCATATCAAGTATACTGTCTGTGTGCCCGACCCTACATGGTGGCGAATTTGGAGTAGTCGGAGATGCTCACAGATTGAAATGCTTTTGCATTGAATGCTGTTTCTACTTGGCACTCGACCCCGATAACCACTCCATGCTACGCCGCTCCACTCTACACTCTAGTCCACTTCAGTCCACCTCACTTCGCACCACTTCAGCGTACTTCGAAAATCGACGACGACAACGACACGTTCACAAAAAAATTGCCCTCTCGTCCACTTGAACAGATTTATCCGACCACAGCTTGTGTCCGCCAGAGTCGCAAGAGGACCTCACCACGACCGGAAGTGCTGGCGATGCTGTCATCCACAGCGGCACTGAAATTGAAGTCAAACCGCCGGAAACGTGTACCGTAAGCGGATTACAGGTAAGCTGAATCAGTATAATTGCAATTCCATCATCGTCGCACTCATCATCGAAAAGAAGGCTCAGCCACATTGAGAGCACTGCTGAACACCCACACACTCATACTCGTATACTTAGCCTCACATAGTATATGTTATTCATACATATATATATAAATATATATATATAAATATACGACTAGTACAGTGTATCCTTCTACATATTGCAGCGACATCAGCCTGCTCGAACAACTCAGGCAGTACTTTGGCTTACCTTTTTCGACTAAATGTATTTTTTCCATTTTCCGCACGATTCCACAGTCTGCATTTAAAGATGAGGCCATACATACAAACGCGATAAAATAGCTGCCTTTTGGTCAAATACACACTCCCTCACATATAACACTATAGAGAAAAGCAGGCAGTTCAAATAAATCAGTGAAGCAGAACGATGCCATAAAAACAGCAATAATTCATAATGAAAATCGATTCGATTCACTTTGGCCAAGCAAAAGGCATAAATCATAAAATTTTTAGTTACTTAAATCCAGTCAAAGCTTAAACCGACCAAATAAGGCATATATATAAATAAACACATATATGTATATATACTTATACATGTACTTATTTATATATATGCGATTCAATAGTCAAGCGGGTGTAATCGTTGCCATCAAAGCTCTCTGGCTGTGACATCAATAGTCCGTAATATTTTTTTGTCTTTTGATATGTGCTTTAATGTTTACTGCAATGGCGAATATTAGTATTTGGGGATAAATATAGACAACTGCAATCAAAATATCAAGGCTGTTTGACTGCGACTGTCATTAATATCGTTGTAGTGATTTAGGGTATCTACCCAACATATCCTATTAAAAATTCGAAATCAAATTGAACTTCAGTTCCAAATAATTTAGTGCTGTGAAAGTGGTTTGCCCTCACATTTGAATGTTTGTATATATACGCCACAATTTGTCACATTTATGAGGTCGTTTGGTATTCGCAATCGGCAATATTGTGTAGCTGTATGGGAGGAACCTGTATAGTAGTTAATTTTTCATTGAACCATATCCTTCAAAAACGGTTTGTGACGAAGCTTTCCCCATTTCGTTTGATGGAGCACATCAATTTAAAGTAAGACGATGACTTCATGTGCGGTGTGTGACATAACCGCATCGGGTACACGGCCAGGGACAGGATACTCACGCTTCATTTCCGGTGGCTCCTTAAAACGGAACTCAATTGCGCCCGGCCGCAAGTTTGACTCTTGACTTATGGGGCTGGGCACATTGCAGTAACGCCACAGTTACCCCATACTGCAGAATCCCAATGCCAGTTGCGAGTTGTGAGTTGTGAGTGACCCGTAAGCCAGTGTGAGAGAGGCAAGTGTATGCTCGAACGACACCAGAAACGAGGGTAAACAAATTATGACGAGACGAATCACAAGCAGCAGTCGTGCGTGCCATACGCATGCAGAGGAGCTTCGTAGTAACCTCAAAATGCAATTATGGTTTGTGTCCTTTTGTGTGTGAGACACAAAGTGCGGTTCTAAAATCTGACTATTTAATAACGAATCAAATTATTTGGCTTTAACTGACCTTAGTTGTA
Organism: Drosophila basisetae; assembly: GCA_035041595.1. NCBI lineage: Eukaryota > Metazoa > Arthropoda > Insecta > Diptera > Drosophilidae > Drosophila > Drosophila basisetae. Next base: position 789,711 of record JAWNLB010000147.1, on the reverse strand, counting down.
GTTTAAATTGCACACAACAAGTAAGAATTCAGATTATATTTGATCTACAAATACAATACAAATACACCATAAAATAATTAAATAAATTTAGTTAACTTAAAATTAAAATGAAAGAAATCGAAAACATCTTCTTAAATGCTGTGCGGTATATACTCGTAATTCGATTAAAGTTGAATTTTTCATCCACAAATTCTTGGGCGCTTATCGCGCCCAAAGTCATTTTACAAATTCGAACAAAATAATAATTATTCACCTATTCATACTTGCCAGTTTAACTGGCTGGCTAACAACTGTTCTGCGGAATTTTAAGCACTGACTACAGCTTCCGTACGTACACAGACGCAATATATGTAGTCCGACTAGCATATGCAGCATTACATATGCAACATCTGAGTGCTGTTTGCCGCTTTTTGCGCCTGTGGAATTGTTAAGGCATATGAAATGCATTCATAGCTTAATCTTGTAGGCAGACAGAGATTTACGACTCTGCAGCTGAGGTGACGCCATGCTAGCGCCAACCAGCATCCATTGTTGGCCGCTGTTCGTTGTTGTTCCTTTGCCGCCACCAAATTCAAGGATGTGGCTGCAGTTGCCATCTGCGCCCAACAATCTATCAATAGCACCCTCATCGAACCCGCTCACTTACTCTACCAATGTCATATACACATGCACAGAGCCTACATATAGCCACTATATCTTGCTTTTTGTATCTGTATTTTCTTATAGTATGCTCTGCTGCAGACTGTGGTGGATGCCTGCCAAAAGAAGAGGCACTGCAAGTTCGCTGCGAATTCCAAAACGCACACCACTGGGGATCCTTGCTCGGGCATACGAAAATTCGTCGAGATTGCCTACAAATGCCGTCCATGTAAGTATGCCAGGCCTTTACGAGGTCAGCCAACCGGTACTTTTGTCCGTACACAAACACTTGCATGCACTTTAAAAAATATAATCGATGCGGATTCCGCCGAGTCTAGAGTTGTAGAGCATTCCAGGTTATCTGCCTCTCGGTTTTGTCGTTGCCACGTGTACCATGATATATATTTTATTTGCTCAGTGGCAAAATGAATATTTGCCAGATGCTAAAGTGCCAAACATCAATTTAAGTTCTGTAGCAAACAAACAAATTTATTTTTACTAAAAGAAATAAGCAATCATTTATTCAAGCATCGTTCAGATGAATTTAATGCCAATAAAGTACAAATGCTCCAGTTTTGTGTTATAGTATATTTTTCAATATCCAGTTAGTCTATAGAATCTATAAATTTTCCACAGGTAAACGGTATATGCAGCCTACAGTTATTTATAGTCAAAAATCAGTGGCCCATTTACAAAGAACAGTCACAAGAATCAATCGAGTAGCTTCTGTATTAATATTATAACTGATATCTTGTCCAACGATTTTTTTGTAGTTTGTTATCGCTTAACTAAGTACAATTTGAAAAATCCAGATATTCAAAACAGATATTATATAATAATATCCAGAGTCCCTCCTAAAAATAATTAAGTGAAATGGCATCCACGTAAAGCATAAAAAGTGTTATCATAATAATTATCAAAAGGCGCAAAAGTAAAATAAATGAGAACTTCAATTAAATAGAACTTCGTAGTGATAAGAGTGACTGGTACAGGGCAATGCTTGGCTTGTGCTGCAAATTCAGCTAGGAGCATAATGAAAAATGCAGCTGCGCTTTTGCATTTGCTTTTTTCAGCATTAAAATAGTTGAATAAACTTTTTGCTGAGTTATTTGCATAGTTTTTCCCTGCGCATTTTTTCACAGCACTCCGCCTCCTTCACACTCCGTTTGAACTGTGCCAATAGTGATTGGGCTAATGGCACTCGATTATTTACGATCCGCTTAGCAATTCATGTTTAATCGTAATCACTCGGTAAACTAAAGCCGATAAACGAACAGATGAAGCCACCTAAGAGGAGCCTTTCCAGCCATTCCATTGAATCATTTTGCCTTTGAGGCGTTGGCATTTTTGCCATTGGATGACAATCGTTAAACGAGTTCTTAATGCCCCCAGCAGACAGTTCAATTGGACTGTATTCAGATTCGAGCTGCCAGAGCCGAAAGATCTCTTCATTCTATGTAATTCTTTGGTAATTTGCGTCAGCCCTTTAGCCATTCGCAGCCATTCTCAGCACTTTCCAACTTTGCCGGAAATATTATTTTCTTTTTTTTTTACGGAATTTTTGTTGTATTTTTTTGTGACAAGTGACGCAGATGTTATCTTGTTAAAAAGCACACAAACAAACCGAAGCAGTGAAACAAACAGGAGCGAGACAAAAGAGCAGCGCAGCATTCAAATTAGAAAAGGGAAATGCACAGCGGGTTGAAAAAGGGCAGTTTGCTTGTACTTGGTCCGCATAGCTCAGTACTTGGCTAGCACGTTGTCGGGGAAACCAAGGGGCACTGCAGGGGCCTTGGTGAGGTAATATAATTAAGGAGAGCCGTTTTTTTTTTTCTAAATTGTCTGTTATCTTTTGCTCATTATGGACACCAGCGACAAGTAATAAAACTGCAAAGTACGAGTGGAAAACGTTGAAAAATTACGGCCTGGTTATGTGCGTGTAAGCGCAAGCAACCCCAAGCCCAACTCCGGAGCTCGAGGCGAACATTGCATAGCAGTCACAGACAGAGTCAGAGCCACAATCATAGCCACCGCTGGCAATGACTGAAAGACTGAGTGGTGGAGGAGCATTCACCGTGCCAGACGGCACATTGTGGTCATAAAAATATGGCAATTTTCAACTTTTCTCACGTCTCTCAATAATAAAACGTGCACTCGCACTCTCAAACGGAGCTGGGAATCTCAGCACCCAATAGGACGACCGTGCACGTACCATGTGGGAGTGGCATCCAAGGGCCGGGGCTATGCAGTCATTGCCAAAGGCCCAGGCCTGTAAACATGCTATGCAAATATTTACTAAACTTATTAAAGTTCATCTCGGACCGTACTCTTACTACAGAATTTCCTGTTAGTATTCATCAAATTATGTATATAAGTAGAGATGTATATATTATAAATATATGTAGGTCCACATACATACATGCATACATATAGTACATAGCATTTAAAGGTGCCTGTAAAAGTGCAAAGCAAGAAAAAGAGCGCCAGCAGCACAGTTTATAATTGCTTAAGCTTGGACCCTTTCCGGGCCACTTTGATCAAAGCAAGCAAAAGTAGACGAAAATGTTGAAAATCGTTCTTGACTGTACTTTGACAATTGCAAATCTCAGTTTGGCTGACTTCCAACAGATTGCTTTGTAAGACGTATACATCATATGTACACATACCATGTGCAATAGAGAGAAATGCACTTAAACATTTGCAATACATAGCTAAACAAAAAGTAATTGGATAATTTATTTTACTTTGATCTTCTTGTAGCGCAGTGTCGTAGAACTCATTTATCAAATTAAGTTAAAAGCAACATGGCGTATGATTAATTAATGCAACATTGATACTTACAAAAGTATACAATATGGGCTTAACTGTAAAATATACACTAATGAATATGCATTGGCAAGTGCTTATTTAAATTTATTTTGACGTTTGAATGGATAGGTGCATAATTTATTTTAATACATTTTTTCGTATAGTCATTATTGATTTTAATTAAAAGAGTGTGACTTTCTGATAAAGTTTGTAGAAAAGCAAACATTTTCATAACATTTATGTATGAAATGAAATATGTATGACATATCCAATGGAATGTTTTTATTAGCTAATTGTAATGTGTGCACTCGCCTAATTTAACTTTATAAATCGTTTTTAATATGAAATGACAACTCAAAAGTTAATCGCAACAAGGCGTATGAGTGATTCGATTTAAAAAGTCTTGTGCTTTTAATTATGCAACATGTTGTTAATTAATTTTGGCAACATAGCATATGAATTCATATTATTATACAATAATTCAATCAAATCGACTTTACTGTGAATTATCTCAGGAAAAAGATTACAAAGAAAAAATCTGACCACTTTTGCATACATGTATGCATGCCCTTATTTATTTATGCTCTGGTCGTATGGTAATGATCCTGAAAACTCCAATCGGCGCAATTAAAACATATTTTAACTGATGCATATTTTTTAAACGTACTTTTATGACATAATTCCAATCATTTTGTGTATGCCTGTTCTCGGTAACAGACGAATTCCGTAGCAAGCTGGCCTGCGAAAACGACAATATGCCGTTGATGTGCAATCCGTACTCTCGCATTGCCATTTACAGTGCTTCCTTTGGTCACACGGAGCGGGAGAGTGTCCAGTGCGGTGGCCAGGGCGGGCCATCAGGTAGTGTCCAGATTAACCGAGAGGACACCGGCCAACCCAGTAAGCAAACAAATATACCTACATATGTTACTAAGTGCCTTCCTATCTCAAAGTATATTCGTTTTTTATTAGCCTGCCTTGTCTCCTACGCCACAGAGACTGTGATGCAAATCTGTCATGGACGACGGCGCTGCTCGGTAACAGCAGATGCCGGCACCTTTGGTCGGCCCTGCAAGACTGATGTGCGAATGTATCTGAAAGTCGTTTATACCTGCAGTAAGTATTAATTTCACTTGCATTCAAATTGATTTCTGCTGTAATCAAGTGAGCTTGTTCAATTTAAGTACCCCGCAAGGTGCTCAAAGATCGCTATGAGACAGCTGCTGAATCGGATGAACCACAACAAACCGATCTAGACTTGGACCAAGATGAGCTTTACGACGAGGATCAGTTCTACAAAGAGTCCGAGGCCATACCGCCGGCCCCAAAGCTACAAGGTGCCAATGTGGGTCGCTCCTTTGACTTTGATACCAATGTTGCCGGAGAAGAAGCAACGAGCACACTCCTTCCCCCTCTGCTGTCACGCAACGATGGCACCCTGGAAGGTAAGCTCTACTCTTGCATATCTTTATGTAAAATTCGTTTAAACTTGGTAAGTTTATTGTGCTGTTGAGTTTTTTATTGTAGTCGTCAGTCACGTGCTTAGAAACTAGCGAAGACTACGCAGATTGATGCTGTGGCACAACAATAGATTTATAATTTAGTGTTGCAGAGTGTTGCGTGTTCGTACGAGCTTTTAAAAGTGTATGCCGTGGCGGCATGCTCGATGTCTTTCGCTTACTACAAAGGCACTGCGTATTGTACACAAATATTTTAAGAGCACGCCATCCGTCTTCATTAGCCAGCTGGGTGGCTTGTGTTTGAGCCATGTTCGCTACGCATTCAACCAAGCTTTGCGTTTTCGAGTAACGTTAACTTGCGTCAGATAATGTATGCTGTCGTCGTAGCGTCTGCTGGCAATATTTGCGTTTGCCTTTGATGGATGTTAGGTCGTCTCAGAATATTTAGGTCTTAACGCAAAAAAAAATGCTCGCACATTGCCATTTTTCGCAGAGCGATTACAGTCATCTATGCGGCTCCTAAACCGCATAAAAGAGTCATTCACCCATCAATCGGTAGCATCAACTACATTGGTCAATGAACAAATTATCACAACGACCGATGCTACTCGAAATGAAGTTAATGTGGAAAATGATATTGAGCTGGAGAGAGAAGGCTCTGATATGGTTGCTAATGCTGATGATGAGATCAGTAAAGGAGCTTATTTAGTGAAGGCAAATTTCTTCTATCGCCGCAAGTGCCAGATGGTTGATGATTGGGGGCCAATCGGTCTGAACTGCACCGAAGAGGACATCGTCACTGAACGTGTCGAAGTGGTTGGTTTCTTGGCAAATTGGCTGAACACCTATCTGTACATCCGAAGTGAGTTGAGAGATCCCCACGTTCTGTTTCCCTTTGGCATGTAATTCGTACAGTTAAGGCTTTCATGTGTAACTAATCGAAGTTTTTATTCACACACACACATGCAGAGGTATACAAACACACACTTTCTATGCAACACACAACTTGGGTGAAGACGGGAACGGCAAGAACAACATGAACTAATACCATCAGCCATGTCACGTTTCGAAACACTGCAGACGATGTTAAAAGAAAAAAAATCATCTTCCCATTTTCCCGTTTCCATGCCTCAAAAGTAACTCACGGCTGTCAGCCTCAGCGAATGTCATCAACAGAGCATGAAGGCTAGTAGGGGTGGAGAGAAAATGTTGACAATGCGGCCACCCACACAAAGTTGCATGTGCTGCACGTTGCATCCTGCTCGTTGCTCACCACATGGTAAACTTTTTGATTTCGTTTTAGTCATAAACAAAGTCGCCCGATTAAAACTTTAACTCACAACGCTCCTGCCACACAAATGCAGACAATCCGTTGACGAGTACACTGTCAGTGAAGATCAACCAACTGTAAAACTCATCATGCTGCTCCGTCAGGCTTAAACTAACTACTTGTTACTTGTTGTTGCCATTAGGAAAATAAGGAATACATTCGCAGAGCCCCTGACTTATATGCAGTATTTCTTGTACTTTGACTTACTTTCGCATGCAGAGCACCAGGAACAGTTCTACCTGTATCTAATCATATCGGTGACTGCCGGCGTTCTACTCTGTCTGACGCTTGTCATCGGTCGTCTCACCCTTCAGCGACGTGGCGGACGTTTGAAAAGGAGCTCCAGTGTCAGCGGCGTTGCCAAGAACTTTGCAGATACACCAATGGATGGAGCAGCGGGAACTGGAGGTTCAGGTGTCGGTGCAGGTGCTGCCAGCAATTTCCAACAGCTGGCAACAGGTGAAGCCCACCTGGCAGACACATTTGGCGACGACATTTCCGAAATTGATGTTGACGTGGACTTAACCGCCCCCATGCCATTGTCCAGCCTATCATCACGGAACGAGGTGAGTTCGAACTAAAATTGTTTATCGAGTCTGTTCTGTGTGTGAGTATGGAGTTTGGATATGCTGTTCTATTCATGGTTAGTTTTGAATGTTAGAGCTCAGTTATGTCGACTAGTTATGTAGTTATCGGAACAATTATGATGAAATGCCAAAATGCTGTAATTAGTAAAATCACCTTCCAATAGCTGTAATGACTACTGGCCCCTTGTGCCTTAGTGATTATGTGCTAAACAAGTGGCTCGGCCATTACCTGTAGTCATTACCTTAGGTAAATAAACATTTCCAAATATGGAAATTTCATTGTTCTTGCCCAAGCTGACAATAGACAACGGGGGCGCATCAAAAGCAACGGACTGGTTGTGGTTCTGTTGAAAGGAAATGAGAGGAAACTGGGCGCCAGGGAAGTTCCCTTGCCATTTAACCCATTTTAGACAAACAAAAGCAAGGAGTCCTTAAATCGGCCCGTTGCCATCCTCGGCTCCTCCACGGCCATTGGGAAAATTGTACTAGCCTTGCTCCAAATGCTCGTTGCAACAATTTTTGTATTTCTCGTTGTATATTTCAAGGGGTCTGAGCATGAGGAAAACGACCGACAACAAAACCCATAACAGCCTTATACAAGAATAACTATATATATACATATATATATATATATATATAAATGCATGAATGTAAAAGATGGTTTGTTGGGCATTGTTGAAAGGTTGAAATGAAAATTACTGCACCTGTACCGCACAGACAAGCGCCTAAGGTATTTGACGCATGAAAGACGAGAAAAAATAAATACAAAACTGTTTACAGCAAACTCGGGCTGCTGAATCTCTTAAGCCCCTTCAGATTATTTTGAGTAGCTTACAGTTTGATTGGGAGACTCTCGATAATTATTTGATCTGAAAAGCAAAAATTAGAAATGTTGTTTACCAACTGATTTTATACACATACATTTAAAATATGGGTAATGTTAATAAATTAACTATATGCGTCAAAAATGATATCGGTCCAGATTATAAACTGGTTAACTCATTATAATTGAATGGATTAAAAGTATTATGAAAATGCAGCAAAGGAGTTAACGCGTCCTTGTAACAGATATGAGGGAGCCAGATCTTGTTCATTTCGAATTGCAAGAATAAATGAGCACCAGCTTAACTCTGCTTTACTTTGCTCTGCCTTTTCATATCCTTTGTCGTCGCCGTCATCCTGAACGTCAACAACTCGGCATCATCTGCATGCGCCGTAAAATGGCATTGCCAACTGTTGGGTTATGTCCAAACAAACAAAAGACCTACATGACATACGCACCGACGCCCAACTGTAACTACGCTGGCTTAACGGGCGCCCAACCCCACCACCCCTCGTCCACAGCACCCAGTGTAATGATGGCACCACACTCACAGCCCACCATATACACAAGCATGGGCCATCCAGTCGTCAGTGGAGCTATGACTATAGGTAAGTAACGCACCACTATTAAAACATATAAGTAAAGTGGGCATGAACAATATTTTTGTAATTCATGTAAACTAAATTTAAGAGCTGGTTCGCTTATTAATAGCCCACTAAAGGTATTTAAATATCGTCCCGACAAGCAACTGGCTCTGCTTTTTTTATGTTACACATTCGTAGCATATGGAAAAGAAAACCAGAACATGAAAACGATGGCCACCGGTTATATATATGTATTGCTATACCCTACCCTCTTGTCGCACCACAGGTCCACACATGCTGGGACCGTCGGGCTTGAGTGGCATTCCGCCCACTTATTTAAGTGGCACAATAATGGTGCCTGGACATCAGCATACGCATGCTGGCACCTTACGGCGTACTCTAATCCCAACAAGCATGGGCCTGATGAGCTCACCATCACCACCGCCGGCGATATTGGGAACAGGAACCGGCATGCCTATGCCGCCCCACTCAATGGCATCGACCGGCGGCAGTGGGGTCTACTATGACAGCACGGTGCCGCGTAGTCTGGCACGTGGATTGTCGACGGAGAGCAGTGGGCAGTATTACTATGGATGACACTCACTTAACCGCAAACCATCAATGCCAATCGCAATTGCGGTGCGACCGCAGCCGCACTTGAACTTCAACATGCTCCCGATGTCGGCTACTATTGGTTTGGGATCGCCAACAGTTGCCGAAGCAAATGGTAGCCGTGCGGGTACACCCACCAATGGTAACAAGTCGGATATACCAGCGATCACAGTGACTGCCTCGCCAGGACCAGCATCCATTCTACTGTCAATGAAGCCTACAAACTCGGCCAGTGACACTCGCCAGGCAATGACCACGCCCACCTCTGGCAGCGGCTTGCCAATGTCTACATCTGGGCGCAGCCAGTGCTTCTAGGATCAGTTTCATAGCCCAGCGAATATTTTCCACTTTCTTTCCGAAACTACCAAAAGCCAAGAGGCAATGGACGAAGAGCTATTCTACTTGTAAATACTGTAAGACTCAAACGCACAGAATCGTTTATCTAATCAAGTTAGTAAAATTTGCAATTGAAATTTATGCATATTTCTACGGTTAATCGTAAAAGGGCAATTTAGAGGCTATCCTGTAACCAAACCCAAATCAAATTACCTTTTTAGGGTAAGCAAAGGGTCTCGAGTCGAGAATTTAAAATTGTTTTAATGCATCTAGCGAAATCAATGTACTTAGTATAAATTTTAATGCCAACAACAAAATGTATGATGAAGGTCCTCAGCTACATTGGTATATTTACTTAATATAATATACAGTTTATATATAGAACTCATATTTCATGAATTTCTAGATGTAAGTAAGAGCATGGAGTTTAGAAAATATATTTAAAATATGTATGTATATCGCGGTTAGTCGTATCCATTGGGAGCATAACTTGAGAGTTTTATTTGCCTTAAAAACCAACAATGATAACTTATTAAAATTATTGAAAGTTTATATATCTAAAATACTCAAAGTTACAAACGTATTAGGAAACCATAAAGTTAGATACGAAATCTGTAAGGTCACCAATGCAGTCTTAAATAGTTAAGTTGAGCGCCATAAATGAGAATTATTCACTCATTTCAGTGGAACTACATTCAGTACAAGAGCAAAATACTTTATAAGCATGTTTGTTTTTACATATGTGCATATTGTACTTGTGAATATCCAAGCAGAAACTGTTTTAAAGTCTAACAAAATATGTAATTTGGTTCACTACTTTTACAGATTAAAATGGCTATAAAAAAGATGTCAGATAGCCTAAAAGGGACAAGTACGATATTTCATATTTGACGGCAGGTTTCAAAGACCCAGTGCTGTTCTTCTAGATATGTACGTGCTTGAATACATTAAGTACACAATAAATACATCAATTATTAAATACCATTCACATATTAAATGTGCTAACTATATACTCGTTCATAGTGAAAGAAAACGAATCATACATACTACAAGAATAGTTGAAAAACTTTAGAGATTGTTAAACACAAACAGAGAGCCAGCCAAATAATCGCAAATAGATGCGTTTGTCTGCATTAGCGATTTAAGTGTTTCTTCTAATTCAAAAACATTTCAGTAATTGTTTATTTCCGAATCAAATATAATATGCTGCCATTGCAAAAATGTTCGGTAATGAACTCAACGGGAGACCAGAACAAATTGGATGAGATTATTCAGTTTCAACAGAAACCAAATCAAAAACATATGTAAACATTTTGTTATTAATTATTTATAATTTTTGGGGCTTAATCATGAAACAGGGTAATAAACGAATATACGTATTATTATAATTGAATTAATTTATTGTGTTATCGATGTGGTAAGTATACAGCAATATCGCCTTTGAAGTATACATTGAAATCAAATTACGGAAGTTGTCGATTCCAGAGCTGATGAAAGAACAGCTGATATGAACAACCTTTCCGTAAATAGCAATAAACATTCAAATTAAATAGGAAAACTTAGTGAGCAAAGGTCTAAAAAAAACTCAAGAAAGTTCGCCTTTCTTACCTATGCTAAAAAAATACATACCCTTGTGGAATTGGAGTCGTCATCTTCAATGTGTTACAAAATTCACGACTATGGTATAATACTGCCAGAATTAAGCTGAGAAATTGTCTTTAATGTTCTCACATTTCTTCTATCGTCAAAATCTTATTATGAATACATAAATTGGCATCTTTTTAAGAATGGTTTCTTACTAACTAATTTACAATCGCATTTTGCTTACCAACGTTAATAGAGAACACAACAGAAAGAAAATTACTGTGCAGTATGGATATTCTCTCTGGATATGCCCTGTATCCAAACTGTACTGTAATATTCAAGAGTTGGCTTGTTTCATTATGGTTGTTTTCTGCAGCCAACTGCAAAGTCTAATGGACTGCAATTGATTACGTCTGTCAATAATGATGGAGCAGCTCTTACAATAAACAATAAGTAGAGTGAGTGACTGACTGTCTCTCATTATGAAAATTTATTCACGAGCGTTTCCTTTGTCGGCAGCGGCATGACCGGAGTTAAGCGTAATAGATGCAGAGCCACCCAATCGCGCAACCACCCAGCGATCCAATGGCAATAAGTTGTTAATGGGCCTGTGTAGCAAGTGGGCACCTCTGGTTAGCATGCTGAGGCAAAACTTCTTCATTTGCACCACTAGCACAGGGCTAATTATGATAAGTGGCTGCAAGTAGTTGTCGCTGACAGCCACAGCAACTTAGACAACGGTTACCAGCAGTGACCAACCGACGTATCTGCTCAGTTCTACAAATCAGAAGCAGAAGCTAGGCAGAAGACCTGGGGAGTCTGGCTCTTAGTTCGACAACAAAAACAAAACTTTTTCAATTAAAAACGTTAAATAGCCACAAGCACTTTGCAATAAATTTCTACTGCAAATGAGTCGGGCACAATATTACACCTAATGAAATGCCACAGCCAAAGCAACAAACAATAAGATAATAAAGCAAAATTGAAAATTCTAAAAGCATTTATATATAAGTCTTTTAAATTGCTTGCTATCTTTGATTAAACGCGATAATTGGCGTTTGCTAATTTTTTTCCAAGCTTTCGTATATAATATAAATTAGAAATAGGGAAAAAGTTTACATACATATGTAGTATATGCAGTTACAAAATATATGTGCATTGATTTGTGTTTGTTTCACTGGCAGAAGGGCGTACTCCACTTTTTTGTAGGAATTTAATGAATTCGCTGTTTAAATGCTGCCAAAACCATAAAACAATGTTAAAATGGCCAGCAATACCAGCATCAGCAACAATAACAGATACATACAACTGTATGCACAAGCATTTACAGATATAGTCTATATGGTCGTAGATACATTCAGTGGCGTAGACAGGGATTAAAACCACAAAAAAAATATATATATATTTAATTTTGCATCGAAAGCGTATTGATTGCATATGGATGTGACTTTGTTCTGCAAATATTCAATGTTGCATATATTTACCTAATAATTGTTTTTATTATTATATTTTAAAGTTTTTACGAATCTACCGAAGTCCCATGGCCTGCATTCAAATCTGGTTTTTCTGTTAGCTATTTATTCGTTAGCAGCGGCAGCTTAAACAATAAATATTGTACATGATCAACTGAATTTTGCCACAAGTAACACAGACAATGAAAAATAAAGGCTACGCTCCTGCAAATATGTATACACATGCACACATAAAAATATATTTACGTAGCATTCCAGTTTAACACAGCACACTGGGTGGTCTTACCCATTGGTCATTTACCATGATTTGCCGAAATGTTTTTCGTTCGTTTCGTAAAATCAGTAAGCGAAACACAAAATAAAAACGTTAAAGCACTTGGGTTTTAAGTTGTTTTTGCAATTCAATACACATTCACAGATACCCATATCTATATGCATTGTCTAAGTACTAGAACGTTCAGAACGTTTATTCGTCTACTTACTTTACATGTACATAAATGTGTAACCAAAAATTATTGTTCGCAACAATCATATAATACGAATATATTTAGTTTCTAAATCATGCGTGCTATTAAGTGTACAATGCACAAAGCATAAGTGTAAGGTATGAAAAGATACCCAAAATATTATATCAGAAATGCGCTTACATTATTTTCAATGCTGACGTCTTGAATTATGTTCAGTCCATGTCAGCCAAAATTGTCAGTTATGCATTAAACATTTTTGCAACTTAGACTAGGGACTGACAACTTTCAACTTGTCCACAAAAAACTCTATAATCAGACCAGAATAAATAATGCAATGTGTGGAGCTTAAGTCAATATAAGGTCACCCGACTCATGACCTTTACTGCCATGGAAATACATTTAACCACATTCACATATAAGTAATTTAGTTGGCACTGCCTTATTTTTGGTCTGCAGCTACAAATGAAAGGCTAGCAAAATTGTGAGTGGCTTGCTGGCTAGTTAATTCATTTACAGCTCAGCAATATGTATTAAAACTATGTGACGTTGTTTGCAACATTATGAATTTAAAATTGAGCGAAAGTACTTGTTGACAAATGGGCGGCTAAGAGAAGCAATCAAAATGCCTTCATCATCTTTAAAAGAAGGAAGAAACAATTTACGAACTTTAAATTTTGTTTCCGTTCTGATAGTTTTAATTAATCAGCCTGCGAAGGGTATATCATCATCGGTGTGTTATAATTTATTTAATTTCAAGCATCCTGCACGTTCCCTTAGATATCCACAGCCTTTTTACAAATTGTTTTTAGATTCTCTGCACGTTCGGCAAGCGACGCTTTTCAGCTTCAGCACCACCACGTTGCATGCTGTGCTGCAATAGCAAATGCGCAAACTCCCCACCTGAGCCCGAATTCATTTGGAAGCAAGCTTCAGCCACACTCACGTCTGCATCCTCCAGCCCGAGTAATTGGTGAAGTCATTGTCCCTGCTCACGCCCACGTCGCGGCGTAGCCCCAGAATGGAGGCGAAACACCAAAAACGCTGATTCAGGTCATTGTATGTAAAAATTAATGGAACATTTTCCTGCAACGAGAATTTCATCTTTTCTTTCACGTATTTGTACACGGCAGCTTGTCCGTCTTTCTGTTCAGCTCCTGTTCGCCAATCAGTCCGGGCTGCCATCAGTTTTTGCTTCCAATTTGTGTTAGTTCGCTTGGAAAGCTTCATTTATTTCATTTGTAAGTCGGAGTTTTACACAAATGCAGTAAAGTCAACCCGATAAAATGTTGTTGGAAATGTATTGAATATGCATTCCCTCAATTTAACGGATTAATAACTTTTCATAAAAGTATTATTTTTGGTAGAGGCATGCTACAAAATTCAGATTTTTTGTGGTTCCATAATTTTTGCCAAAACTGAAGAGATTTCTATGGGGAATATGATTTTGTCCTAGCCTAACCTCAAGATCAAAAGCACATAAGTCGAGAGTGTCGAAAAATTTCATTTTGATTTCATAATCGATTGTTAATAACAAAATACACCTGGTTTTCTTTATAAAAAACAAAATTATCTGATAATTACGCTTTGGAGACTTGAAATTCACATACTTCCTTATAGATTTTTGGAATCAACGTTAATTTTGAAAAATGTATTGAAAACAATATATGCCTCTCGAAAACTGAAATGAAAGCAGTTACGAACAATCGCATATACATATGCAAGCCATTTAAGCCCTCATTAAGTCAGTAAAAGTTCTTCAAATATTTCAACTATTTTACAGCGCCTAAGCACCGGCACAAGCACCGGCACCGCAATCGACGCATAGGCAGAGTGGGAGACGAGGTGGGAGCGGGTGGCTGTGGAAGTTGACGGTGTCCTTATGGAATTTATGCAGGCCGTGATGGCCTTATGCTGAAACTTTCTCCATTGCGTTAGTCATGCCACCACCTCACCAGAGATCGGGTAATGTTGTAATGGGTAAGTGGTTAGAGTGAAGATGGGAATTGCCTGCCGTGTCTGTTGGTAAATGCTCTTTAAGTTATTATAGCCGCAGCTGGCTGACGTCGTTATGCCAATCATTTCAATTCCGGATTCCGGACTGCGTTCTCAGCCGCCAAAGATTAAGTGGTTTATGCTACCAGCCCTTAAGCCACAACCTGAAAGCTCATTTAAGTTATTGCTAATAACCATATGACAACATTTCAGTAAAATTTGCGATTTTCAATCGCTAACAACATTGTCTATGGTGCGAAGCTATTAAGCTTGCAGCGAGTTAAATTTTCTTAAGATGCTGAATACTAATAATCGTTAAAATTAAATCGAAAACTGAACCACACTATCGCCTTTGTATTTGATGCCTCTGTGCTAAGAGTGATAATGGGAATTTTATTTAAGTGCTTTCCCGAAGAAGAAGCTGACATTCCAATGGCATTAAAAGAGCATTCCCAAGCCAAGCGCAGCCAAGCCAAACTCGTTTTACATCCGCTACCAACGACCAATGCGCGCCTGTGCCCTTTAAGCCCCAGCTACTCCAATAGTAAAGGCGCCTTTAAAATTCCATGACCCTAATTTTTTCGGAAGCAACTGCAACATTTGAAAAACTGCAATTAGGCTGTAACATGTCGTTGGAGGGTCGGTGTCTGGTGGCAATGTGACTGGGTGGCATGTTAGCGTGTGGCATTTCGGGTGCGGTGTGTGGCGTGTGGCGTTTGGTGATAGGGTGCGTCTGCTTTTGGGTTAAGCACATGTTATGTTACAGTTATACAGTGACTCAGTCACCTTATACTTCGCACACTGCACGGTTAACGAGCAGCGAACAGTCCGAGGAGACGGACGCACACAACGGACCGAAATGAGACCCGGCTTGGTGGCACCAGCTGCATCCAGATGCTGCAATTCAAATGCAGGTGCGGGCGGTGCCATCGTCACCATTTCAGCCATCTCCGGCGTTTTGCTTATGTGTATGTGTCTCTATGTGTGAGCGTGCGTGTGTGTGTGTGTATGTGTGTGTGTGCTTTGCTTTGCTGGCTACCCGCACATGCAGCGCATGCACGACAAATATAATTGCAACACTTTGTGGGTGGTTTTCAAGTGAGAAGAATTTTTGACACCATTTCAGGCTTAGGATGCGTCTCCTTGCTTCTTTAACTTAATTTGCCGCTGTCGGAATTCTTAATTAAAGTCACATTCTTTTCCATTTGTATTTTATGGTTGCATTCAAGTCTTAAAATAACAATGGTTACTGCAAGTACTTTAATTTAAGTGCACCCTTTGAGTTTTTCCATAGCCGAGTTACTGCTCCTTAAACTTTCTCAACGTAATCAAAAGAAAAAAAACCACTCATTACTAAATACTACAACTAGCTGAAGTATACTCGCTGGGCTTGTGAGTTGTATGCATTGTCGGTATTTATTATTAATCATTATCATATAAATAATAAAATATAAATGCAATCCAATTTAGGGTGTATATGTATTAGTACCGAAGCCATTGGCCAGCATTTGCTGGTCGATCCAATCACGAGCGACGCCAACATTAGCGTAGGCAGCTGGCACTGGTTGATTGCATCCAATACCCCAGGCCACAATGCCATTCTGCTGGTATCGGTTGTCAGATGGTAATCCAATTGGACATACAAGCGGTGCGCCGCCATCGCCTTGACAGGTATCCACATCTGGCTGTCCGCCAGCGCACATGAAAGACCGATCCAAAACGAATTTAGGTCCAAGTCGCGTATTACGCAGCTGTGCCTGGCAACTATTAAATTCAACCACTGGCAACGGCGTTCGTTTCATTATAACACTGAATTTGCCAGCAACGCCAAAGACATCCTTGCCCCAGCCGGTGGAGAAGCAGGTAGTCTGCGGTACAGGATTGGTGCCCTGTTCGGGTAGGCAAACCGCTCTGATGTGATCGTTCAGTGTGAATTCTTCAGAAAGTATAACGAGTGCAAAGTCATTGGCTACGTTCCTGCTGTTGAATCGAGGATGTGTTATGATTCGCTGTGCCGTTCGCTCTTGATATGGTAGACGCTCCCTTGTCGTTTGTGTATCCCACTCACCAGCTCGTACCATGAAAGTACCCGGTGCATGTATTGTTAAACAGTGCACAGCAGTCAGCACCACCTGGGGATGGATGAGTGAACCGGTACAGAAGTAGCTAAAATTGCCGGTGTGCAACAAGGCCACAGTCCAAGGAAACTCGCCAAAACCGGCTTCATTCTGTGTGGCGCCACTTAGCTCGAAGTCCAGTCCACCAACATTTCGAATTCCACAGCCTTGCGGCTGGTTCGGTCTCTTCTCCAGGGGCGTTGGGTTCAATACCACATCGCGTGTGCGATTGCCTTCACAGCAAACGTCTATAGATGAGGGGCAAATGGGGTCGTTGTCGCCGAAGCGAATATCAATCTTTCCAAACCCATCAAACGCCTCGTCTTCAGTAATGCTATTCGTCGAGGGATCGCACATGTAGTAGGGCACACAATTGCAAGTTGGCGTATTGCCACTGACTGATTTGAAATCAATCACCGGACTCGAAGGATCTATGGGAACGGGTGTGACCACCGCAGCGAACCCGTTCTGGCGTTGCGACTGATTTGGTATGTTTGGACTTGTGTTAAAGATATCCATAATGTTTTTATCCACATTTGAAGCTCCCTGGGGAAGAGCATAGACACATGAAAGTAAAACCAGGCCTAAAACAGCCAATTCGAGATGTTTATCCATATTGATCTGCAAAATAAATAGCGTAATTAGTTTGGCTATAAACATTTTTAACAGGGACCATATTCAAAATAAAGTAAATAATAAAATAAGTTTAATTTATTCAAATTAATGATCTCAAACAACTTAAAAGTTGCTAATTAATTTAAACAATGCCAACAACAAAATTGTCCGACCTCGCTAATTTAAGTGCAATATTTGGAAAGTTTCGTACCAGTTTTATATCGATTCTTCTTATGTGATATGAGTAATATATATTCTACGATTAAAGTATGCATTTATAAATGTATATATGTATAGTAATTTGACTCATTTTAGTTCTCAACAACAATGAAACAAAAAAAAAACCCAGTAAATATATTGTTAAATCGAGTTTTCACAAGCACACTTAAAAATGATAACAATAAATATAACTGACCTATTATTCAAAATTCCAAATAAACAATGACGTCAAATGAAATTTGCAAATGCGTTCATGGGGCTTTTCCAATATAACACAACAATTAGCCAAATATAGAAATTTTAACAAACCTCGGCTTCTGAAGTTGTGATAACCTTGACTTTCGGTCAAAAAGCCACGCTACGGTTGATTAGCGCTTTTTAAATCTTTCGTACGGATGCCAGACAGACTTGTCAGCCAGTATTGCTAGCTGCTCAAACCAGCTATTCAAGTGCTGTGAACGCGACCGAATTTCATTTAAGACTACCGCTGAGAAGCTTGGAGCTAATAAGATACACTGGACGAACTCGTAGAAATGCCCATCATTGAGCTTTAGATTAAAAGCTTCACAGCGTACTGGTAGCTTTCCTTCTCTGACTCTATCTCTCTCTCTCTCTCTCTCTCTCTCTCTCTCTCTCTCTCTGGCTCACTCTCTCTCTCTCTATTCCTCTACGTAAATTTGTGTCTCGATGTGATAAGGCAGAGAGATAATCTTGAACTTACGATGATTGCGCGTAGAAATCGACTCAGATGAGTTTCACAATACTCAGACGTCATTAAAACAATCCGGCTTTTGATCACCTCATTAAAAAAAAACCTGTTTATGGGATTTGCATTGCAGATACAGGTTTCCTATTGTATCTTCCCCAATTGTATTGCGGTCCATCAATGCGTAAAGTGCAATTTGCTCACTTAATAAATATACATATATATAAATATATATTTGTTTAGTAAAATAAATAAATCATTTAATATAAATAAATGACGTATGCCACTGCAATCATACATAGTTATATTGTTAAAAGTTGTAAGTATGTATGTCAAAAGTTTGCTGTAATTATTTAGTAAATTTATACAACAAACAATTACAGATAAGCAAAAACATACGCAACAAATTTAAATTGTTGACTTTTAATATTTGACCACTTTATTGAGTGTAAGAACTGTCAAGTTCAAAACACTCGAATTGATTACTACACTTATCCTTGGATAAGAATACAAATACACGTATTTGAGCCTAATGTGTCTAGTTGAGAGTGGGATCCTGGGTAAAGCTTGAAGGCTCAAATTTTAGTTTGTGTATTTGCATTCCTAACAACGAGCTTATAAAAAAAATATTTGATTTAACACTGTCGGCCAGAATGTTCACCCTCTGGCCAAATGATGAAATATGCGCACACGAATCACACACTTGCATATGTATGAAAAGGTATGAAAAATCTAAAACGATTGATTGCCATTGATTGTGGAAGACCCTTGGGGCATTTCCTGGCCGCAATCAAGCCACTTTTGCAAATTATTAGCAACAATCATTGCCAGTCGCTTGCTCCATGGTCTGATACAAATTTAACATTTTTCATTTTTCTTTTTTAAAGATATGCATCATAGATTTAGGTAAATTGTTATGCGCACTTGCATACATTACATACACATTTATAAATATTTAACAAAACAGCATATTTTGAGATATAATAATGTTTGCAGTTTGTGCATGCAAATTACATTCAAAAATACATAAAAGTCTCAGATTTTATTTACAGGGCTAACAAATGTAAGTATAATGGTAATGGTTACAAAATTGAATTAGTTTTATTATTTATTTTATTCAATTGGAAAATTGATCTATGCCAATGCACGCTTTGGATATTGTAGACACAATAACAATTTTTGTGATTATTACGAAATAAACTATTTCTGTATTTCAGCCTTTAAATACAACATGTGATGGTATATCCATATATATGCATGTATGCATTCTATTAGGTAAGTTCAACGATCGAAGAATTAATTTGCATTTTGCCGGTTGTCACCGATTGTTCAAGTTCATTAACTTTTTAAGTAAAAAAAAAAAAAAAAAATGTACGTATAGTTCATTGAAACAAATTTGATTTGTTCCCTTGCCAATTGTTTTCAATAACGCACTACAATTGTTGGAAATACTAAATAAAATAAAGTTAATTGCGTATTTTTGGGATTGTTTAACTGTACCATAATTTGTTGAAGCTACAAAAATGAATCTTTTAATTTGTAGGAAATGCTTGCTAATGACTTAAGTTAATGATATAATATTTAATTCGACGCAAAATAGAATTTTTAGGTTAATAGACTTGTGTACAAAATTACCTTAGGAACTCCAAAGATTGCGCTCCTTGAAAGTAATATTAAACCTTGTAATTATAGAATTAAAGTTAATAGAGCTTATAAGAATTCTGTATATGGAAAAAGAGGCATTGGTAATTGATAATTTTTATAACGAAACTTATATGAATACATTAAGTCAATTACAAGTACTATATGCATATACAGTGCCTCACAGCTCAAAATGGTCTGCAAAAAAATTTAAGTGCTATAAAGTTTAAACAAAGAAACAAACGCAAAATGTTTAAATGCCAATTTCTTTCATGTTATATCACGTTTCAAAAATAAACATTAGTTTTGATTAAGATATTAATTAATTAATTAAAATTAGTCAAAAACTGAAAACATATCCAAAATACAAGTCAAAGCTTTTTTGACCCAGTCTTAGAAAAGTAACATATTAGGCGTATAAGAACTTAAGTAAGGATGTTAATACTTAGTATGATATCCTTTAGCCTTAATAACTTCCCTTAACCTATTATTCATGTAAAGTACCAGCATCCTGGTAGTTTCTGGACTGTTTTTGCTCCACTCATCCAGCAGAGCATTTTTGAGATCGGATCTGTGATTCCGGAAGTTATTTTCCAGCAGAGGCCCCAAATTTTAAATAACTTTTAAATCTGGAGACATTTAAATCCACACTGCACTTTTTCCCCATTTCATCTTCCACCTGTTGAGTCAGTTTTGGAGCCGATAGTTTGGGATTTGCCCTTATTTTCCTGATGATCCTCCACTCCTCCTGTTCGGTGAAAATCTTGTTTGGTGCCTTTCTGCCCTTGTCCTCTATCCGATTTTCGTCGACGAAGCGCCGAATGATGATAGTCACAGTTGATTTGTTTAGATTTACCATTTCAGCTATTTGGCGATGTGAATATCCGCTCCTGAAGTGTTCCAGGACGAGATTCCGACGTTCAAAGGTGGTCCGCTTGCCCATAGTCCTTGTTGGCGGGTCGCACCCGAGATGAAGGATATAAATAAACTGACTACGAAAGATTGGTCTATTTATACCGAAAATAATCAATCTGACGTAAAATATCCGGGTTTTATGGCACCCAGGTGTCCATAACGCCCCTGGGCAAAATATGATGTGACCATAAAATCAGGGACTTTTTTACATAACCCGACCTAGCCGTTGGGGAAACCCCAGTTTATTGGGATCATATATTCATTATGGTGGTTAATATATGTACCTGTCATCGGAATTGGAATTTTTGAAAAATATTGGATAATTAGTTTATGGCAGGAAATTAAATTTTTTTGCAGACACTCGACCATTTTGAGCTATGACACACTATATTTATATCGATGCCCACTTTTTTGTACTTGAAATGTAAAAGCGATTGACATCACAGTGCATGGCGAAATCAATTGCTTAATTAATTTGGAATTCGTTGACTTTGTTGCTAGAAAGTATGTGGTCAAAGTATTCACCACTTTTATTCCTTTTTGGACTTTGTGATATGCCCTTCGTAATAAGTGTATAAAAGCAGCTAGTGGGTAAGGTATGGGTTTAATTGCTGTTTGTCTGGCAATTCGTTCGCTTTATCTCGCTGGATTACATTTCGGAACGAAACGCAAACTTTAACCATATTGTGATATATATCTTAGTGTACAAGTGAAATCAAGCCTGTCGAAGGACATTTAATAAATTATAACATTACCCCTATTATAATTCAAGTGTTTAAAACTCAAAGATATGGCTTCTGACATGTTGGTGAAAAAGCATAAAAAATACTCTAGATCGCTTCCTGATACTGATGGCGATGATATTGTTATTTCTGGAATGGCCGGGAAATTTCCCAATTCCAAAAATATCTCCGAATACGAGTACAATCTTTACAACAAGGTTTGCAATCGCACAATCGATTTAAATAAAAATGCTTATGTGGAATTTCTCAATTCAAAAAATTACAACACAAGTTCGAAATGGAAACAAGTTATATTTATTACATCAATCAACAGTTAACACTTAATTCAACAATATACGCGATATTCGTTAAATAATATTTCAATACGGAATTAACTGATAATAACAATGATTTGTGTAGTTCATAATTATCTGGAATAATAGCTATTTATTAATCAATTCAAGTGACTAACAATTTATAAATATTTACAACATTTTCATTAAGTTGTTACCAGATAATAAAATATATAAAATTCATAAATTAAATATTATAATTTACTAAATTCCACAATCTAGGAGACTTTCATTTTATAATATTTGTATATTTTTAATTTATGTAGAAATATAATATATATTTCATGAACAATTCTAGTTAATACAAATATTTAGTTAATACAAATATTTACAATTTAGAATGATCAAAACATTAATCCTTATTCAACAATCTTATAAACTACTCGAATAATTACATAATTGACTATTCTGATTCACGATAAAATTATTTCATCAGATTGACATGGTAGATGACGATGAGCGTCGTTGGCGTCATTTTAATCCTGAGATTCCCAAGCGCTCTGGTAAAATCAGCAATCTGGAAAAGTTCGATGCAACATTCTTTGGGGTACACTTCAAGCAAGCGCATACTTTGGATCCACAAACACGAATTTTGATAGAGACAGCGTACGAAGCTGTCATTGATGCGGGTATCAATCCGAAAAGTCTGCGTGGTACGAAAACTGGCGTCTATATCGGATCTTGTATATCTGAGTCAGAGAAAACTTGGTTCTATGAGAAGGTTTCGTCGGGTGGTTTTGGCATCACCGGCTGCAGTCGAGCAATGCTGGCCAATAGGATTTCGTACATCTTGGGCTTAGAGGGTCCGTCCTTTTTGCTTGACACGGCTTGCTCCAGTTCAATGTATGCCTTGGATAATGCATTTAGCGCAATTCGAAATGGTGAAATCGACGCTGCAATTATTGGCGGTTCCAATTTGTTGTTGCACCCCTTTGTGACCCTTCAATTTGCTCGGTAAGCAGCTCTTCGCTTGTCATCACTTTTGCTTTTGTAAAATACTCATATATTCCATGTTTCAGACTCGGTGTTTTGTCGCAGGACGGTTACTGTCGCCCATTTGACAAAGATGCAAGCGGATACACTCGCTCTGAGACAATTAACTGCCTATTCCTTCAGAAGAAAAGAGATGCGAAACGCGTCTACGCAAGTGTTGTTTATTCGAAAACCAACTGTGATGGATACAAGCCGGAGGGTATTACCTATCCATCGGGAAATGTTCAAGAAAAACTACTCTTGGAATTCTACAAGGAAATTGATCTGACACCAAATGACTTGGGTTACCTGGAAGCTCATAGCACTGGCACCGTTGTGGGTGATCCCGAAGAGTGCAAGGCGATTGATAGTGTGCTGTGTAGCCAGCGTCAGGAGCCACTTCTTGTGGGCTCTGTCAAATCAAATATTGGACATTCGGAACCTGCCTCTGGTATCTGTTCACTGGTGAAAGCGTGCTTTGCTTTCGAAACTGGCCTAATATCACCCAATATTAACTTTACCGAGGTGAAACCAACAATAACGGCACTGGCGGAGGGACGTTTAGTTGTGGTTAAAGATGTCACTCCTCTGCCAAAGCCATATATCGGAGTTAATTCGTTCGGGTTTGGTGGCGCCAATGCACATGCCATTCTTAAAGCACATCCGAAGTCAAAGGTAAACTATGGTATACCTGAGGATAATCTGCCCAGGATTGTCACATGGGCTGGCAGAACGGAGGATGCTGTCAATGAGATTTTCAATGGGATTGAGAATAAGCCGTTGGATGCCGAGTTTATTGGACTGTTGCAGAATATACAAGAGGAAGAAGTATCCGGCATGGTATTTCGAGGATATGGCATATTCGGCAATAACGGCAACCAACCAACAAAATCTTTGGTGAGGAATGTCCAGCATTACACTGGCCTTAAGCGGCCCATTGTCTGGGTATTCAGCGGGATGGGTTCACAGTGGAACGAAATGGGAGCATCATTGATGATGATTCCACGGTTCCGGCAGTCCATTGAAATCTCCCACAACACATTAGTCCCGAAGGGCCTCGACCTCATTAATATCCTCACTTCGAACGATCCTGCAATTTACGAGAACATTTTGCACTCTTTTGTCGGCATAGCCTCTGTACAAATTGGTCTGACTGATGTTCTCCGCTCACTAAACTTGGAACCCGATTTAATTATTGGACATTCCGTTGGAGAATTGGGTTGCGCCTACGCAGATGGCGGACTAACGGCTGAACAAATGTTACTATCTGCTTATTACCGTGGTCGAGTCAGTGTGGATTCTGAGAAAATCAGAGGTGCTATGGCAGCTGTGGGCATTGGCTATAAGGTAATTAAGAACATGCTGCCGGAAGCCATTGAAGTCGCCTGCCACAATAGTGCCGACTCCTGCACCATCTCGGGACCCATTGATGAAGTTGGTCGATTCGTCGCAGAACTAAAATCAAAAAATATCTTTGCAAAGGAAGTGCCATGCTCGAATATTGCATATCATTCAAGATATATTGCATCTATGGGACCTCCATTGTTGAAATATATGAAGGAGATAATCACACAGCCAAAGACTAGGACAGCCAAGTGGCTGAGTACCAGTGTGCCGAAGAGTGAATGGGAACAAACTGAAAATAAATTGTGCTCTGCCGAATACCATACCAATAATCTGCTGCACAGTGTACTCTTCGAGGAGACTTTTGCCGAACTACCCAAGAATGCATTGACTATTGAGATTGCTCCACATGGTTTATTGGGCGCCATCCTAAAGCGATCTATGCCTAATGGTGTTTATATACCACTGACCCATCGAGGAAACCAAAACAATGCGCTCTTCTTTATGACCGCTCTTGGCAAGTAAGTAACGTGTTCAAATATTGAATACGAGTATAAAGATAAATGTATTAACTTGTAATCATTTTATTGCAGATTATATGAAAATGGTGTTATGGTGCCGGTGGCTAACTTATATCCCAAAGTTGAATTCCCTGTTTCACGATCAACTCCGGGCATTAGTTCACTCGTCCGTTGGGATCACAGTGAAGATTGGTTTGTGACCAAGTATGAGAATATGAAGACGAAAGCCAGCGGAGAGCGCGTTTTCCCTGTTAACTTAGCCAGTGATAATGAAGATTATCTGGTTGGACACATTATTGATGGTAAAATTCTCGTACCCGCTACTAGCTATTTACAATACGTTTGGGAGACGTTCTCTCTAATGTATCATGGACCAAGTTACATGGATGTTCCAGTCGAATTTGAGGAGGTGCAATTCCTGAGAGCCACAAATATGTCAGTTAATGGAGAAGTTGAGCTGAATGTTATGATTAACTATGGCAGCGGCCACTTTGAGGTAGACTAAATGGGTTTTTCCTATGCAACTCTTAATGCATCTGAGTATATAAATATATTGATTTCAGATAACTGAAGCGGGTAACTTGGTAGTTACAGGTAAAATAAGAGAGATTGAGAAGCCACTCGCACCGGAAGTATATAATTTCCAGAAGGAATCGAAATTCCCGATGGTAGCCAAAAAAGATTTCTACAAGGAACTAAGACTACGTGGATACCACTATAATGGAGCGTTCCGAGCCGTTCGTAGCGCCCGATCGGATGGATTATATGGAACGGTTGAATGGGACTATAACTGGGTGACATTTATGGATGCAATGCTACAAATTCAGATATTGGGCACAGATTCGCGCTCCCTCTTGCTCCCAACGAAAATTCGTAAGCTTCGTATAAATGGAATTCATCATTTCGATGTGATAAACAAAATGGATCCGGAGAACCGAATTATTGATGTTTATGTGGATCATAAGAATAATCGCATTGTAGCCGGTGGCATTGAAGTGATTGGACTTCATGCCAGTCCGGTTCAAAGGCGCAAACCTCCCGGCATTCCAGTATTGGAACAGTACGAATTTTTGCCCTATTTGCCAGCACCAGAAATGACTCTATCAAATGCAGCACGAATATGCGTCCAACTTGCCTTGGAAAACATGTCAATATCGAAGGTAAAGCTCGTGGAAGCTGACACCGATGGAAGAGACACCGTTTTGACCAAGTTTATCGATGCTATTGAGGACTTACCGATTGTTACTGGAGAGTACATGTATTTGACCGACAGAAAGGTTGATGAAATCCCTGGCATACATATCGAAAATGGGAAGGTGGAAAATCTATCCAATTACCATTTTATTGTAGCCGGTGGAATTTGCGGAGATCTCAACGAAAATGTGATTATGAATGCCCAAAAGGTTCTGGTAGATAATGGCTACTTATTGCTTAGAGAACGACCCACGACAAACATAAGCAACTTAAAACTGCCCGAACAATTCCACTTGATCACGGTCATTCCAATAGACAACAATGAGGAAGTCTTCGTACTACTCCAGAATATCTCCAAGAAATTGCAATTGCAGCCGACTGTCGTTAAAGTTTCCGATAGCGACATGAAGTTCGAGTGGATAAGTCAGGTGCAGTCTGCCATTAGTATGAAGAGTGCTGTTGTTGCCTACGCTTTCAATGAGAAGCTCAATGGTCTGGTTGGATTAGTGAATTGCTTGCGAAAGGAGCCCGACGGCAACCTGGTCACCTGTTTCTATATTGATGATCCGAAAGCACCCGAGTTTAACTTAGCTGATCCATTTTATTCCAGCCAATTTGCACTGGGCCAGGCTTTCAACATATATCGCCATGTAAGTATAAATATATATATATGAACTTAAATATTTCATAATTGCCCGACAACTTGTGTAGGGAACTTGGGGAAGTCTCAGGCATCTGAATCTGCCCGTTAATGATGAGGTTAAACCCAGACTAGATCACATTTATGGAAATGTGATGCAGCGCGGAGATTTGTCGTCATTGCGCTGGTTTGAGGGACCTCTTGATCCCGAAGACTGTATCATAAAAGTTGCGTACTCATCGCTCAACTTCAGAGACGTAATGCTGGCAACTGGTCGATTGGCAACTGAATTATACGGTTCTAACCGAATCGATCAAAGTTGTGTGCTTGGATTTGAATACTCCGGCATCAATATGCAAACCGGTCGAAGAATTATGAGCATGGTTGAGAAGGGTGGTGTCGCTTCATATGTGGATAAGCCATCGAAGCTTATTTGGAACATTCCCGACGACTGGTCGCTGCAGGACGCTGCTACTGTGCCAGTGGTTTATATAACCGTATATTATGCATTCTTTATGGCAACCGACATTCGCAAAGGAAAGAGCATACTTATACACGCCGGAACAGGAGGAGTTGGCCTGGCAGCAATTCGCGTGGCATTGGCCTACAATTTGGATGTGTATACCACATGCAGTACTCCACTGAAGAAGAAATTCCTCTTGGACACCTTCCCACAGCTGAAAGGTATGTAAGCTGTGTCACATATTGGTTTAGTGTTGAAAAGTAAAAGAGATTTCCCGTTTTAGAATCGCACATTGGCAATTCTCGAGACACGTCCTTTGAGCAAATGATACAGCGTGAAACCGATGGAAAGGGTGTTGACTTTGTGCTGAATTCACTCTCAGAAGACAAGCTACTGGCTTCTGTGCGCTGTCTTGGGCAGTCGGGCCACTTCCTCGAGATTGGCAAATTCGATATGGCCAACGATACCAAACTCGGCTTGGGCTGTTTCCTCAAAGAGCTCACCTTCCATGCGGTGCTGGCGGATAGTCTGTTGGTAGCACCCGATGATGATATTTGGGTAATTATTTTTTGTAAAATTTTGTTACTCCGATTTATTGACAATCTAATAAAATCTCATTTTGCTTGTAGCACTTGAAGAAACTGATTGACATGGATATTGCCAGTGGCATAATACAACCATTGCCAGTCACAGTGTTTCCGGCTAATGAGATTGAGCAGGCCTTCAGGCATTTGATTGGTGGCAAGCATATTGGCAAGGTCATAATTAAAGTGCGTGATACCCCGGAAGCAGCCGAAACTCTGCCAGTACGTGTCCAAAGCCAAATCTACTTTAAGCCCCATATGACTTATGTCATTCCGGGTGGTTTGGGTGGTTTCGGCTTGGAATTAGCCGATTGGATGTGCTTGCGTGGTGCCCGCAAGCTAGTACTCAGCTCAAGCCGTGGCATTACCAAGGACTATCAGTCCTTTCGAATTACGTATGTATTTGCTTATTACAATTGGATTAACTCTAAACATCTTAATAATTTTGCGGTTGCTCTCTCTAACTCGCAGACTTTGGAAGAATTACGGCTGTGAAGTTGTAGTCAACACAGCAGATATATCAACAGTTGAGGGATGTCGCAATCTCTTGGTGGAGGCTGCTAAACTGGGTCCAATTGGCGGTATTTTCAATCTAGCAGTTGCCCTACGAGACGGGATCTTTGCCAATCAAAATATGGAGCAATTTGTGCAAAGCTTCTCGCCAAAAGCGGTTGCCACCAAGCATTTGGATGCATTATCCCGCACCATGTGCCCAGAGCTGGACCATTTCGTAGTATTCTCAAGTGTGTCCTGTGGTCGTGGAAATGCTGGACAAACCAATTATGGCATGGCCAATTCTGTCATGGAGCGTATCATCGAGGGCCGCAGCCGGGATGGTCTGCCAGCCAAGGCCATTCAATGGGGTGCTGTGGGCGAGGTGGGATTAGTCGCCGATATGGCCGAAGATAAAATTGACATGGAAATCGGTGGAACGCTGCAGCAAAGAATCTCATCATGCCTACAGGAACTGGACACACTACTAAGTGCAAAATCGGCCGTTGTGGCCAGTATGGTTGTTGCCGAAAAGCGCTCAGGTCGTTCCGGAAATGAAAGTATTATCGATACGGTGATGCACATAATGGGTATACGCGACTTAAAGTCTGTCTCGCTGGGCACAACACTGTCCGAAATGGGCATGGACTCACTCATGGCCGTTGAAATCAAGCAAACGCTTGAACGTGACTTTGAACTCGTATTGACTCCTCAGGATCTGCGATCACTCACCTTCCAAAAGCTTCAAGAATTTATGGAGGCGAGGGAAAAGGATAACACGGATGACGTGAAAATGGTCTTAGCATCCGAAGGAAAGTTAATGGGTATAGAACTTTTACTGCGTAACTTGGGTGATGAAGCTCATTCCGATCAGATAATGTATTCCCTCAAAACGCATACTACACTGGCAAAACAAAGTTTTCCACCTAGCATCATAATACCTGGCATAGAAGGAACAGCTGGCCAGGCATGGTATAATATTGGAACCAAGTTGAACAGCAGGGCGAATGTATTACAACTCCATCAGTTTGCACAGCTGGAAACTATCAATGATATTGGTCAACAGACATTGGAGGTTAGTAGATTACAGATTTCGATTTTTCGAATATATTTATGAATAAATCTTCAAAAAATAATCATCACTCTCTTGTTGTAGCATGTAAAAGCGCTGCTGAAGCCCACACATCCATTCTACCTTATTGGATATTCTTATGGATCGTATGTGGCTCTTCAACTGGCCGCACTGCTGGAGCAATTGGGTTACCGTGGACATGTTCTCTTGATAGATGGTGCACCGCATTTTATAACGAAACTTGCGAACTTACATCTGGGAGAAAATTTCACAGATAACTCCCTGTATGACTTGATCCTCTCGAGTATTGTCAATCAAATATTCCCCGAGGAAACTAAGGACAGCGCATCTGCCGTTTTCCACAAGCTCGACACTCTCAAGGAGAAAATGGATTTATTCATGAAATATGTGGACAAACAGAATATCTACAGCAAAAACTACTCCAAAGTGATGATCGAGGCCTTATTCCGAAGGATTAAAATCGCAGCGAAGTTTGATCTGAACAGCATAAGGGACTTGAAGTCTCCCATCATGTTAGTTCGTCCCGCAGAGGTTGCCATACAGGATATCGAAGAAGATTATTGTGTTTCCCAGCTAACTTCTGGTAAAGTAACCCTAAAGGTAATCGAGGGCAATCACACTACCATGTTGGATAATCCAGTCCTATCTCAGATTATTAACGATTTTGATCCTGGATTATTAGATGACAAGAACTTTGAAGAGTATATTCGAGATGGTAAGCCAGTAGCCGTGGCCTAATATTCCCATTAAATAGTCTCTACTTTTTCTTTTTCACTTTATCGCATTAAGGCTTGCATCAAATATTCTCATTGTAACGAAAATAAACAAAAAAAAAACATGTTTTCTCACAAATTTCAATTTTATATATGATTTCTTAGACAGTTGTTTTTATTATCTATTTGCTTAAACATCGATTCGGGTGAATGATTTGAAATTTATGAACGCTCTTAACTGATTAGCAAATGGCACAGACCGTATATTTATTTTACGACGACAGATCGTTGAACTTTGTCAACTCAAGTTGTAGTTTTCAATCTGTCTTTTATAAGGAATTCCCTAGAATATAAAATTCCTTCTTTAAATACAACCTATTAGAAAGCCTCTGGTTCACAGCGGCGGTCGGGACCCTGTTAATTACAGTTAGTATTATTAGAGGGGAGATGCTTATACCTACTTTACTGTCCTAAAATTAGCGGTATCTGAGCTGGTGATCGATCCTCGCTGTCTACGAGTATAACCACCATGAATCTCTGAATGCGAGTTAAAAGAGATTCCCTAAAAATAAACCTATTGCCTATTCTGAAATTTATTTGCTAGGATGCCTCTTGTTTATCTTGTTTTCTAGAGTGGATATAATAATATGTAATATAAACTGGCAACGTAATCATTCATTTAATCCAATTATATTTTTTTTTGTATATGACTAAAACAATTTTATTTGTTTATTAACTCTTTAACTTTTTGGAGTGCACTGTTCAATGTTCATGTCAACAGTGAATGTTTTTATACAGTATAGATTTGGTTCTGATTTTATTTATATTGTATTACATAGTAAGGCTGGGCTTTTGTTGGTTTCTTGTTATTTTTTAATAAAAAACAGTTTTAACCTAATTGAATCAGATTGACAAAGTTCAAAAACATATATATTAGAAAATAACATATAAGTGTTAATTGCCTTTGATTATTGTTTATAATTTTTTTATGGTGTGCTAATATTGAATTTATGCAGTTATTATATTTTGTATATTATTTTTTGATTATTTTTTTTTTTTATTATTTTTGTAGATATTTACTTCCATTTTCAATTTTTCATTAAAAAAAATTCGCATTTGCATTAAAAAGTGTTCAGAAGTTCGCATGGTGCGCATTTTCTTGCCACCTATCCGAATTGAATTACAAGTTAAGGCCAAAGCTTGCTGTCGGCGCCATTTCGAAATAAGCTGAATTTTTAGCTTGGGCTTAAGCTGAAAGCTACGCTCAGCATAGCTTTCGATCAGCTTCAAGCTAAAGTCGGACAAAACTACAAGCTTGCCCTTATAAAACTGCCAAAAAATATATTAAAAAGGAATTTTATGTCTCATATACATTTTGATGCGCTGAAAGGAGTTCCTACGCTGAAATTTCTTCTTGGTTTTTAAATGTGTTGCTTTTATTTCTATTTCACTGAAACTTAATTCATTATTCTACAATGGAAAAATAATTATGTGTATTTTTCTGGTATATGTTTTGTTTTTTTTGTGATGCTTATTAATGTATTTTTGGTTGGTTTATTTTTTTACCTATATACATAAATATCTGTTGTATGTATTATTAAAAAAAAAAAGATTTTTGTAACTGGTATTTTAGGACTTTTAGTACGATATGCTATTAATATGTATGTCTTTTAATGTATTTATATTTTTTTATAGGCTTTTAATATTATTTCTTTTAAGGGCTTTCAATATTAAACATTTTTAAGTGCTCCGCCTCCAAAATTCCCGCATTTAAGAGCTACAGTTACCAAACATCGAAGGTAGATTACTAATATCGTCCTCCAACATCTCTTTTGCCACGCCCAAAGTTCTCAAAAGCCCATATCTCCCGGAATTAAAGAATTACATATACCAAACTTGTAAGGAAGATTACTAGGAACCATCTCGGTATTTTTTGGCTACGCCCACCCTGCTCCTTGCTTCCGGTTATCAGCTGGTATTAGTTATGTTATCAAAGTATTTCTCAGTCGGTTACACCTGACTGCAACGTTCTCCGTTGTTCTTATTTTATACATTTGTGTGGTTTCTATACTTTTTTGTTTTTGCTTTCGATTTGTCTAAATGGTGTCTTATTTTCGATACAGTTGCCACGTTATTTTAATCATAAAAGAATTCTGGCAGACCTACATTTTTTTCTCCAACTAGTACTTTTCAAAAACTTAAAGAAGCGTTTTGCTGGGATTGACTTTTATAATCTCTTTCGGTGCAGCTCCAGCTGCCGGAAGCCAAGTGTAGACAACCAAGTTGGCTGCGTTATAAAAGCTCGCTTAAACGATCTATCGCCGGTAGGGCCTTCAGTATGAAGGTTCGCGCTAAAGCTTTTTTCTCAAAGCACAGCTTTTTACACGCTTAGATGCACTGCTTTGTTGATGTATCGGCCGTTACAGCTCAGGCGACAAATTGATCGGAATCGGTTAGCGCTGCAACTGTATATTTTCTTATGTTGCCTACTGACCATTACAAGGTGTCATCTGATAGAGAATATATAAAGATTGACGAACTTGATCCAAGTCATCAAATTTATCTCGAGTTAATATTTAAACAATACTCGGTAAATAAGTGTAAAGACAATCAAAATTATTACTACTTATTCGAATAACCAAACACATTCGAGCCTTAAAAATTTGAGTAAAGGTTGGAAAATTACGAAATGTGGCCAACTATTATCATTCAATTTGGAACCAGTTACAGAATATTAAAAAGTGTAGAAATGAAATGTTAAACGAGTTTAATCAACACAAATTACAATCCATATTTAGAAAATACTTAAATGTCGCTGGCATTTAACGGGGAGTTTTTAGCGCCTGCTGCACCATCTGCTGGAGCAACTGCATCTTATGGTAGCTGGCAACGTTATTAAATGTGTTGAGGAGCGTTTCAATCTCCTTGCCACTGATTAGGGGTACAAAATTGCCAGCACAGGTGCAGAACTCGGCGAGGTTTTCGCGTTTGATTTCGTTGCAGCGCACACAGCGCAGGTCCTGGAGCACTTTGCGCTGCAGCACATCAATCATGCGCATCTCTATCTCCTCATTGTCGTAGGCTACATAGCACTGGGCGCACAGCCAAACAGGACTGCAACCAAATCAAATAGCATTTATAAGTTGATATTTAAGTATGAGAAAAGTCTGCACCGCTCACATGCCATCCTTCAGGGCGCGCTGTTTGTCCTTGCAGAGATCCAGGTCGCGACAATGATTGCACGCCTTGCAGATGACCTCGTTGATGATGTGCGTATCACACGGGTCTGTCCAGTCAGCCAGATCGGAGAACTCACCCACGCCCACCAGGCGCAACATGTTGCGACGCAGCTCATTGATCTGCTCTGCCAAACCCTTGTCCACGCTCAACACCTTGACCATCGTTCGTATGAGTTCAAGGCCCGGACTGGGCTTGCCCTTGCCATAGTTCTTGTGCAGCTTGAGCACAAAGTCGAAGGCACAATGCGATATATCCTTTATTGCCTGCTCGGTGCTCTTGCGCTCCGCCAGCGATTGCATGAAGAGCGTCAGCAGTGATTCGAATTTCTCGCGACACTCATTCTCATCCGGCAGCTGCTCACCAATAGTCCAGTTAAGCTCTAAGGCAAGCTCCTCTTCCTCCTCCTCGTCCGCGTGCTGTTCGTCGGTGGCTGCTTCAAGTGCTTGCACATCATCATCATCATCATTATCGTCGTTGTCATCCAGCTGCTCACTCCTCGCATGACTCTGACGCAACGCTGTGTTGCCTGCCACAATTGAGGTGACTGTGTCATCAATGCCCTTGGGCAATCTGCCTCGAATGCCGGAGAAATTGGACTGATCCAGCCATAGCATAAAATTCCAACACTGCTCAAAGCTCAGCTGTATGGAATGGAACATTTCCTTGTTGCGCAAACTCTGCACAACATAATCGACATAGCCCAGCGCATCCGACACCGTCTTCTTGCCCGAGCTGAGTATAATCCGATTGAAGTCCACATAGACAATGGGGGCGCCAGACGCTTGAACTCGGCAATGACGCGTAGAAACATCAGATTGTTGAGGGATCTGCGCAACGCCGGATCGTAGAGCAGGGCGTTACTGGAGCGGACCCAGCGATAGAAGTGCACGATTTGGAAATCGGAGAAGATGTTCTGATTGATGGACACCTCACGCAGCCAGCCATTCACCATGGAGCGCATCACGCGAAACGCTGCCGAGCAGAGAGCAGTCTCATCATAGCTGGGCAATGTTGCCGCCGGCACAGTTCCGATCATTTCCTCGAGCGATGCCTGCGGCATCACATCGAACGTTATTGCCGAGGAGGCTCCCTCCATTTCCTGGATCTTATTCGATTGGAGCAGTGCACTCACCGCCAGACTGTCCAGTGCCAGTTCGACGCACACATCCGGATAAAAACCGGCACGATTCTGAACGACCGTAATGCTCTCCTCGAACTCGGCCAGCAGACGACTGTCGTCTGCCTCGCGTCCACCCAAATCGGGCCGTGTGCTTGCCGACCACCAGAGCACAAAGTTGTGCTTTTGCAGCAGGCGGGCAAAAAAGAGATCCGCACCAAAGAGCACTGTATCTGGCGGCATGTTGCCAATGGGCACATGGAAATATCGACATTGATCCAACATCAATTCCAGCACATTGTTCAAATTGAGGAAATGACGCACCACAGCCCGAGCACCCTGTCGCTGCCAGTCGAGCCCCGACAGCAGACTGGCATCGTCCGAGATGTGGATCTGGGCCTGCGGAAATTCGAGCAGCACGGGCATCGCAGCGCTCAGCTTGCGGGCCTCGATTGCCGTCTGCAGGCAGAACATGGTGGGTCCCGGCTGCTCCTGCTTGTACGCGGCCAGGGCACGTTGAATGTGCCTGTAGATCTGCTTCACATCCACCTCGATGAGCAGCTCAAAGCTGAAATCTTCCGGAGGCAGTTTTTCCGCCTGTGCCTGCTGCTGCAAACTCTTGATCAGGGCCAAACGCTCCGCTGTGTAGAGCTGTTTCATGTTGGGCATTTGATTAGCACGCACCGTGTCCAAGGCGAAGACCAATGCCTTCTTGCTGGGCAGCAGGAACAGTGCCCACATCTCCTTCTTGGCCGTGGGTATATTGTGCTGATACAGATAAATCTTGCGCAGCTTTGTGTCGGCCTGCTGCAGATATCGGATGTGTGTCTGCGGTCGCTGCTCCAGCTGCTCAATGCTGAAGCTCTCCAGCTCGCGTGTGGACAACAGCGCCAGACGACGCGCCTCCTCGCGCTGCACCCCGCAAATGCAGCCCATGTCCATCAGGGCACGAAACTCCAGAGTCATTTGCGTCTCGTAGATGCCCTCGATGTCGGGCGTGGCCAAATCCGCCAGCATGCCCAGGCAATTGTCCCGGAACAGCTGCTCGGGCACACTGTACCGATACAGATTGAAAACGGGCCGTGAACGCGGCAACACCCGATTCACCTTGCGCCACAGCTGACCCTCCTCGGGTGGCGCCGCACTGCGTTGATTCACATAGAAAATCCGTGGCACTGTCAGCCGGATGCGATGCAGTTCGTCGCCGATGAGCGCCCACACGGTAAATTGGCCCAAATCGTTAACCGGCACCAGTTGCAGTATCTGCCACGGCTGATCCAGCAGCGTACGCTGTGCGCGACGCAGGAAGCCACCCAATGTGGCCGTGGCTGTGGTTGCCCTAGTGGCTGCCTGTGCCGAAGCAGCACCCGTTGCTGAATTATCGCCACCACGCTGACGTTTGTTTTGTTGGCGGCAATGTTGACGCTTCTCGTGTTGCCAGGCCCATTTGCGCTTCTGGAAGCGCACCCATTCCACGATCGTCTTCCGGGTTTCGCCTATGGCGGGTGGTGCACCCAGCGCCTGGCGCCAGGTCTTTGGCTGTAGTGATGACTCTGCTGCATTGCTCTCATTATCATCGTCATCGAGTTGGACACGTTTGCGCTTGGTCACCATTGGTCTGCCGGAAGTGCTGGCTTCCGAGTCCTGCTTGCCCGCCAAATCCTCCATGTCGCCCAGTTCCAATTCCAATTGCTTATCCTCGGTGCCCAGTGCGGGTTTGGGTCGTGGCCTGCTGGTGAACATCTCGTTGATGCGTCGCTGCTTCAGCACATCGTTCTTCTCTAGCATCTTCTTGTGCAGCCAATCCGGATGACGTACCCGCGGCACAGGATTAGCCAAGCCCTGCAACGCAGCCGGTATGGTGATAATCTTTTGAATGGTGCCGCCCAAGCGTTCAATATAATAGTTCCAGTCGAGCACATCTCGTATGTCCGCATCGCCCATGGTGTTGTCCTTGAGCCAGCGTCGCAAGTGATGGCGCCGCACACTCGGCTCCGACTGGAAGATGGCCAGCGGCACAGCACGCTCCGTCACAGGTGCGCCTTCCGGTTTTTTGGATATGATGTATTTGCAGGCCAGGCCCGCATCCTTCACCATTTGCTCGCCCAAGAACTCGGCCAGACGCTTGGCCGTCGATATGGAGGTGCTCTTCTGGGCGCCATATTCCTCGAGTTTCTTCGACATCGACTTATTCTCGGCGATCAGCTCGAAGAGCTCCGAGTCGGGCAGATTGGAGCCGCGGCTATAAAGCACATCCAGCCAATAATCGGCCACTTTGGCCACAGAGGCGTAGCACTCCTCCAACGTACTCCCAGCGAGAAACGCCTCGAAAACGGAGCTCTGAAAATTCTTGATCAGCTGCAGTTCGCCACGTCGCTTCACCTCGAAACCCTTCAGCTCGGCCAGGGAGCCATCGAAATTGAAGACCGCATAGCGTTTCTTGAGCTTCTTGCCCTCCTCCTTGGCTGCGGGTAGCACCATGGCCAGATACGGACCGTCCACCTCGAAGAATATTGAATTCTCATCACGTACATCGTAGCTGGGCGGCTGTCCGGGCGCCTCCGGCTGGCGCAGTTCATGGTACTGATCGTTGGTGAAGTGATC
This sequence comes from Drosophila basisetae, assembly GCA_035041595.1. NCBI lineage: Eukaryota > Metazoa > Arthropoda > Insecta > Diptera > Drosophilidae > Drosophila > Drosophila basisetae. Next base: position 752,752 of record JAWNLB010000147.1, on the reverse strand, counting down.
CTTGACCATTGTGTTGAGCACCGCATTCGGATACGATATGTTAATCTTCTGCTTCTTTGCGTGCGTTGTGTGCACCGTGAACTCCTGGGGAAATGAGCCTGGCAGGATGCACCAGATACCATCCGTATCTAGCTCCAAAGGGCGACCAACACGCTCGATAATCTCACGAGCCTTGGTGATGATATTGGACCCCGTCAAGCAAACAATGCCCGCCATGGGCATGGAATGCCAACGGGCGCCGCGACGCATTACATAACCGTAGAAGGAGTTGAGGATGCACTTGTGCGCCAACTGCAGCGAATCGTAGAGCACCTCACGTCCCTTGGCCGCCTTTATCTCAGCAGCATCGCCCGAGGCGATGGCAGCATTAACCGATGCCTTGGCCGTCTTGGTCAGACCCTTGTATTCGTAGCGACGATCGCGAAAGGCGCGCACTGTGTCCACATAGAAGCTGTTCTCCTTTTGGCAGATGGTCGAGTTGCGTGTCTCCAGTTTGGTGATCTTTGTCTTCTTGTACGCCTTGCGACAGTAGTCGGAGAGTCGTTTCTTCTCGTACGCCGCCTGATCCTCCTTGGAAAGCTCGTGGAAGGCCCGCGTCGGTCCGCCGGGGAAGAGCGATGGAAACTTTTCCGTTTCCAGCTGCTGCTGTATGCGCTGGAATTCGTTGCGCGAGGCGGGCAACATTTCACCACGCCACAACCAATCCATGGAACGCTTGCAACGCACGCCGGGCTTATTAAAATCGCAGGCGGCACAATCCATGTCACTGACCATTGCCGACGGTTGCAGGCGATTCGTGAGAATGATGTTCGGGTACATGGCACCCACATCCAGGTGATAGATGACCGGCTGCTCCAGCCGATTGGGTATGTCGTGGAGTCCCTGCAGTGCCTGCACAATCTCCTGCTTCACCTCGGCCAAATTGCTGACCAGCTCAAGGGGTATGCCCTCCTCCACCTCGATGGCATGCTTGAGCACCGCGTCCACCTGCTCCATCAACTGGCTGACCATATGCGGATCGAGGCGAAAGCGACAGGGGATGTCGGCACGAAAGACACCCGACTCCAGCGCCTCGACGTGACCGCCCACATAGGTCTCGGAGTCGAGGACGTGGCCCTCGTTGGAGAGCTTGTTTAGCTCGCTCTGCTGCTTGTTGGGGAATACAATGTTCGCATGATATGCCTGAACCATGAGCAGTGTTTCGCACAGTGTGCCCGATCCCTTGCGCAATACCTCATCGGGTTCCATGGGGATAATGGTATTCAAAGCGAATATAAATGGATGCACATATTTCATATAAAGATAATAGGTGGCAACCGCATCGGAAACGGAGTAATTGGACAGCACCTGTGGCTGTTCCACGGCCATGCGACACATATCCTCCGGATCGAGTTCGACGGGATCGTAGCGCAACTTGGCCTTGGCCACCGCTTTCAGGCCCTGCGAGCCAACGGGCAAATAGGAATCGCGCTTCACCCAGCAGAGGCAGTCCATGTGAATCGCTGGTCGACTCAAGTAGACGCCGTCGCGCATCTTGGAGAAGCCAATCTCCTGCTTCATATCCAGATCGTAGACAGCCGCGCGCGTCTCCACAAAAGGCCAGTCGAAGAAGTCGCCGTTGTACGTGACCACAATGTGCGGACGCACCTCCATAATCTGATCGAAGAATCTCTGCAGCAGCTGCATCTCGTTCTCCTCGTTGAAAATGATGAAGTGGCCCTCAAACTCCGGCTTCGGCGTATACTCAAAGTCATCCACGTTGGATGAGATAATCTCACGATTCGTTATCAAATAGCCCTGTCCATCGATCATATACGAGATCATCATAATCTGATCCGTTTGGGCATCGGGAAATTTCAGCGGCAGCTTCGTTGTCTCTATGTCAAAGGCCAGCACCACCGGCTCCGGTCTGTCCAATATATCCGGCCGACAAGTGATGAGGGGCAACTCGTCGCCGCTACGACAACGTATATTGTACCACTGGCCACAAAAGATGCGCAAATCGATGGAGACACGCACATGATACGGCACATCGTGCTCCCGTATATCCATAATGCAATCCATATAATCCTGCTGGCGCTTGCCGCCGCCATCATCAACGCTGCCAGCGGACTTGGCCAGGGAATTGGCCAACATTTGCATATAATATGTATTGGATTTCTCACGTTCCGTGTTGCGACGCACTGCAGCCATTAGTTCGCGACGCACCTTCGTCATGGCCGTCTGATTGAGGAACGAGAGCTTAAGATAGTGCTGCTGCAGCCCCGTCAAATGATTGGCCAAATCGAGATCTTCCTTGCTGATGTGTTCCAAACTGGCCAACTGCCCCGAATATTTGCGGCCGAGGAAACGTGCCACCTCCAGCTGCATGTTCGCCTCGGGACGTATCAGCAAATACGGCTTATATGCCACAGTGCACTTGAACCGCGAACCATCCATCTGAATGAAGAACAAATCCAGAGCGGCAACCAGGCGACGATCATCATCGAGAATCTCATTCTGCGAATGGCGAGGGGCAATTTAATAATTGCTTTTCTCCAAGTGACAACTCACCGTGTGCATGTTGATGAGGTAGCCGGTGCGCTCCTGGCTATCCTTGACGCGGTCAAATCCATATTTGGAGTCGATTTTATCATTTTCGCGCGACTGGCGATAACCGGCCTCATTAAAGAAATCGTCGCTGGTCGAATTAAAAATAACAACAACAACTTTCGATTTGCCACTTCAACTACACTTTAGCTGCACTTACCCCTCGGCACGCGTTTCACTCACGAATTTGACCGTATTTTGCAATACTTTTGCTTTGCCAAAGTCAGCCATTGTTTTATTTTATTTACGTTGCATTTATTATTTATTTATCTCACACAAAACAGCAGGCTTCATTTGGCGCCATTTGTTGCAGCTAGTGATGTGTTGAGTACTAAAACTATCGACTCATCATTGCGTTTCGCGTGCGGCCTACTTCACGTGAGCAAAGAATATGCGTAACGTAAAGTTGGCTGCGGCCAATTTGAAATTTAACGAAACTGTCTGCTCACTTAACGAAACTCGCATTTGAAATTTGAAAAGCTGAAACGTAACACGAAAATTTGTCTAAAAATGACTAAATACTTTACGCATAACAGTATTGCAAAAACACTGTAGTAGTCATAAATAGTACTTTAGTAAATTCATGTCGATTATCGTAGTTAATTTATAAAAACTATAAAAATGTAAGAAATAAATGTATTAATTAATTACAATAGCTATGTGAGAAATATTGCTAGTTATAACTCGACAGTAAGAATAAATCAAATTGTGCCCTGAAATTAAACCAACTTCCGACTGTTGTCGCAGTTATGTTTTTTTTTTTTGCCACTTGAATTGCTAAACCTACACTTATACACACACATACATATATAAATATATATACATATGCGCTTATGCATGTGTGTATTTCAGCCTGTTTTGTTCACCGTTCATTTTCCATTATGTGTCTGCTTACATTGTGCATATTTTCATCGTCAAATCAAATTACACACGCACACAACCAAATTCATTCATAAAAATCCGGCTCACCTACACGCGTAGTAAAAATGCAGTCGTCAAGCAACGCATACAAACACACATACATTTTTAAATATGCATGCGCAGCACACACACACACACACACCAGAGAGCTGCGCGCAAGCGCTCTCTCTTTATCTCTCTTTCGCTGTCTCTCCCAGTGAGTGTGGCAACTCTCTTTCGTTGAGTTCGTCCTGCTGCTGCGCCGTGCACTTGTCGCTTGAGGGCAATTAAATGTCCGCCCTTGCGCCAAGTTGACAATCGCTTTGCTATCGCTGCCAGTCAACCAAATTTGTTACATGTGTTCGTTATGCAAGGCTGCCACTGGAACACGCAAAATGCAACAGGGAGCAGGAGCCGTTAAATCTTATTCGCCTTATGCACAGTGATGAACTAATGCAAATGTAGTTAAGTACACGCACATACAAGCTGTATAAATATATGTGTAACTTATGCGAAAAGCGTTGCCAGAATATAAATATATATGTGCATGCGTGTGTGTGTCTCTCTGGCTGTATGTGCGTGTGTGTGTTTTTGTATGTTTGTAAACCTGTTTGCAGCCTTTATGGGAGCGTTTCATATGCACAGTGGGCACAATTGAATAGTTAATTTGTGGTTCTGTGTCACTGTGCGTCGCTTGCTAAAAATTATTGCTGCACACACACAAGCACGCTTACTCAAACTCAGCTACCTAACATACACACACACACTTGTATCGTTCTGACCACGCAGAGTTTTTTTTTATCGTTGTTGTTGTTGTTGTTCGTTTCGTACAAACACTTTGTTTTTGTTGTTTGGGTTATTCTGATTTTCTTTTCGCTCACACTGCATATCGCTATATGCTCATGTGTGTGTGTGTGTGTGTGCTCTTTTAGCTTGCGGAAAATCGTAATTTTTGTTCTCTTTGTTGATCTTCAATGCGTGCATTTGACATTTATATTTGTATATATACAAATACGAGTAGCGATTATTTTATGATTATATGACTATATATAATAATTTATTCTTTATTTCGTCTTTTTATGTGATTTTGCGCACACACCCAAACACACACGCACAAATACATACACACACTATCCAAATAGAGACTTGCCCACATGAGTAGCGCAAAAAGATACTCTCGCTTTTTTGGCGTTATCAGTTGCCGCACTCTCGAGCTCCACCACGTTCGTCGCTCTCCTCTCTCCGTTCATCACTTTCCGTTCTTCGCTTTAGCGCTCCTTCTTCTTGTGTTCTGCTTTTTGTGCTTCTGATTCAGCAGGCACTTGCTCCGCTCGCTCAATTCCCTCACACATGAGCAGCGCGTCGGCGTCGGCGGTTTGCTGCTGCCGCTGCTGCTGCTGCGCTGCCTGCCTCAGTTTGTTGTCGACTCTCTTTGCGTTTGGACGCGATATATTGTGTGTGCTGCTTTTCTCTCGCATTGGCTAACGGTTATCTGCTTTGAATATTTAAATGCTGCTTAACTCTATACGCAATACAAAACAAACAACAAACAGCAATCGAAAAAAAATAACGCACAAGCCAACACAATTTAATTAGCAAGAATTGTATTCGCTGCTCTGCTTCGCTCTGATCGCGAGTGCGTCGTCGTCTGTCTGTCGTCTGTCGTCTGTCGGTTGGTGCCAAAGAAATAACGAAACGCAAATCGATAGGCAAATCTTGTGTTCTCAATTGTTGTTATTGTTGTTGTTGTGTCATCGAAATGAGTGCAATACAAAATTGAATAAAAAAGGAAAAAAATTAATAATAAATTATTGTTGCTGTCTAAACAAACTTCAAGTGGCGGTGCAAATATTGAATGAGCCGAAAATAGCAATAGAGCTGCTTCAAGAAAGGCTAAAACGCTAAACCTTTTTGCTGTCTGTGTGTGTTAAGAGCCACAAAGCAGGGCAGCCAACGATTCAAAAAATAAAATACAAAAATCTGTCTACAAAACCACAAAATCGCTTAAAAGATCGTCTGTGCGTGCGCGTATCTGTGTGTGTGTAGTCGCATCTGTGTTTGTGTTTGAGTTTGTGTGGGTCGCGCACTGATCCGTCGTCGTTCGATCTCTGTCGCCGTCGCCGTCAGCGTCAGCGTTGCGTCTTATAAGCCGAACTAAAGCCAAGACGCGATCCGTTGCCCGATCCCAGTTCTGAGCGGTTTCCTTTCGTGTGCTTTGTTTCAGGCACGTACGTAATCTCTCTCGTTTGCCGGCCATAATCAACCTGCCTGCTGATCTATCCACGCGATATCAACACAGAGGGTTACACAGATACCACAACAACAAACAGATACATACACAAAACTGTTCCAGACTTCGTGCCAAGTGTGTGCAACAAGAAAGAGGGAGAGAGTGAGAGAGCGAGAGAGCGAGAGGAGGGACAGAGCTGGAATATCCAAAAGCTGTCGGCAGCTCCTGCTTTCTGGGCTATGTTCCCCGATCAAGATTGTGCGCCTAATTTGAAGTTGTAATTAATTTGGATACCCTAATAAAAACCAGAATAAAGACTCTTGAGCCGAATACATAACGCAAAAGGAAAGATACAAAACAAAATATACAAGCGGCTACCTCGTCTTACATTTGAGGCGCGTTGCACGCGTCTCCATTTTATTGCCCCACCGGTGAGTGAAGTGTTGAAAACAGTAGTTGAAATATTTTTTTTTTATTCAACTTTAGCTACCAGCTAGAAACCCTTTTGATATGTGCCCACACCAATGCGTGTGTGTGTGTGTTGCCTGTTTTCTTGAATGAATCTAGGAAAAACTGGTTTGAATCAAGTTGCTACCGCGGCCTTAACTAACTATCACAGCAATTCAGCTTTGTGGCCAGGATTGGTGGCGATCTTTCAGATTGTTGCATTTGTTGGGAAGGGAACGGGTTGGTGAGAGGGGGGGATTGGCCATTTTATGTTGCTGCCTCTCAACCCTTGAACATCAGTGAAATTACTACTGTTACAGTTTCCGGTGTTACCTCTGATTGCATTTCTTCTTTTTTTTTTTTTGGTTCCCTATTCTCACTTTTATAGCCATTGATTCCCATTACGTTAATGGGAATGTGTTAATGTTTCTGGTTTTGTGTTTTTTAGTTTTGTTTTTTTTTTTGGTACCATGCAATCGGTTTTTAAAGTGCTACTGTTGGTTTGTGGGTTTTTAAATGCGTCCAGAATGTGGATCAATGAACGCGTAAGAACATTAACAAACATTGATAAAATGGAGCAAACAAATGCTGAGAGTCTCGATCGGGCTTAATGCTCCTTAAACGGAAAGACAAAACTAAACTAAATAAGTTGACAATAGTATTTTGGAGATATTCATATGTTAAGGATAAGAAGTAATAATTAAGAAATAACATAACTCGATTTACATTTAATTGAAATTCCTCATGAGAGAAAGTTATTCATAATAGTTTTTGCTAGTTCACAAAAATTAATTATTACCCAGCCAACCAAAACCCACTTTAAATAAAATAAATAATTGACTAAAAAAGGCAAAGATGACTTGGATAAAATATGATTTAAGACTACATACCTCCAAATAAATTCACAAATTTTTGTGTAGACAATTTCTTTGTTCACTCCGCACACACTTGCGACCGATTTGACCGATTTCAAAAATCCATGTGCCTCACTTACAGTTCACTGCATTTTGTAGCTGGTTCGTTGCCCCATGCTACGTTTAATGTCGTTACTCGTTGGTCCTTTCTTTTTCGGGATATCAACCTGCCGCAGACAGACCGAGTTCAAGATCGATACCACAATCACAGACACACTCACACACACACCGATTCAGATAGCGAGTAGGAGTAGGGGCGGACGCCGGGACAGACAGTCAACACATGTGCGCAGTCGCAGACGAGCAGAAGATCACTGAAGATCCCTTTTCCAAAAAAAGAACCGCCTCAGCCACAGTAACAGCAACTAAAATATATTCTACCGTTACGTGTACGTTGAAAATTGCACCCCTATTGTTGCATGCTACGCTGTCGCTGTCGCCATCGTCATCGTCTGGGCCTCGACTTGGGTCCGGCTGTGGCTGTGGCTGTGACTCTGGCTGTGGCTCTGATTCGGAGTCTGTGCAAGGAGTGTGCACCATATCGAAATATCATATTCGTTTACAATATGTTTCTTGAGCATCTGCTGCCCGTTGTCCCGCACACAGTTGGCCTCATCATTTTTTCTTCTTTTTTTTTACCAGCTCTCTTTATATGTTGTCGCTGTGTGCGTGTGTGTGATGCATCTGTGTCTGTGTCTGGTTGTGCAGGGCTACCAATCCGAAATATGGCCCATGCATATTACTCGCACTTTTCTACGGAAAACATATGCTCCGATTTTGAATTCTGGCTTCGTAGAAAGTGGCAATCGCTTATTGCCTGCTTCTTTCTGCGTTTTGGGCTTCTCCTTCTTATCTGAGCTCCTTGGCTCAGCTGTCAGATAAGTTCGTTTTGCTAAGATTCCGGTATCTTGTGTGGATCGTGGGCACAACAATTACATAGTTTGTTTGGTTTTCTACTCCGTACGTCAGGCACATGTTCCCAATGGGTTATGTGAAGTCTCAGCAATCAAACAACTACCACATAAAAGGTATTTTGTAGACAATCTTTGGGTAGATAAGTGTAGGCTTACTAAAGTGCTAGTGAAGATCACTCACTGCCAGATGAAAGTTTGTCAACAGCATTTAATTGTTGAATTAGAGCAACAGATTCGAATCTTGTGGCTATTCTGGTGCTAGCATAGAAACGAATTGCTTTAAGCTATGTCAGATTGATAATTTTGTGTTTTAATATGTATTAAGTTTAAGCCAGTTTTCGATCTTTGAAAATTGTGTTTCATATCATAAGCCCCAGTCTAAATACCAAGCAAAAAAATAAATGAAAAAATATATATACGAGTATAACGTGTTCCTTATTCGAAATGGTCAAGTGTCTCCAATTCCGGCTAATTAATTGATAATAAGCTCTTTGGCTAACAGATTGAAGTGTCTGCTACTTGTCTTACTTGCTGATAATTGCTACCATTGTTAACTGGCACTTGACCAACTTGACAGCATGATGATTCTTAAAGCAACCATATTGAATAAAATTATACATATTATTTTTACACTATTAAATCCCACAATTCACTTGTAAGTCGAATTATATCGCAGAACTGTTCAGCGGACACGTAAAATCAATCGGAATATTCGTTTGCTTATTATTTTTGCCACTTTTATGCGTCAATAAATTATTTTCGTTTATGAAGTGAGCTAAGTACATACGTACGTATGGCGAATAAACTTAGATCGTATATAAAAATAAATAAGTATGTTTATCTATATATCCATATATATATATATATATATATATATATATATATATATATATATATATATATGCTAAAAATGTATGCACATAGAAAATCGCACTAAATGCACTATTGCGCTGTCAAATCAATTAGATGCATATGCATATACCATATTTATCATATATATACTGATATACGAGTATATATGTATGTATGCCATATTATTGCTGTTTTTGTAGTAGTTTTTGCTGTTTCTGCATTGATTTTGATTGCACTGAAAATTTAATGCCGTTGTTGACTGCACACTGCGATTTTATTATCCATTTAAATGTTGATTAACTTAAATTCGTTTTTACTGCACTCAATCACACTTGATCTGTGACAGTTTCTCTCTCTGTGTGTGTAATTGTGTCTGTATGCGTGTATGTGTGTGCGTGTGGGTGTAATTGGGGTTAGCCAGTTGGCCAGATCTGTACAACTAACGGCCATCAAATCAGCAAATCAAATGAAAATTGATTTCACAACAATTTATGCAGTTAGATCAATGCGAATCTGAATCTCAACACTTAACATTTACATATTTGTATGTAAATAGGTCTATACATATATATATATATATATATATATATGTATATATATATATACAGATATAGATATGTGTGTATATGCAGATGTCAGATAACGAGCGAGATAACTGTTTGCCATACAATACAGACGACACTTCCAAGCGACAACGTCATCGTCACGAATCCCAAACTTTATTTGCATAACGTATCTAATTAGGCAGACACTGCCACAATCAGATTCAGATTCGGATTCAGAAACCGCTGGTCAATGCATAACATACAAGCTATCCATACCTGAATACATATTTACAATATACACTTAGTAGAATCACGTTTTTGGCGGGATTATCTTTACTTCGTTCCAGGCGATATTTTTCTACAAACAAATCTAGGAAAGTATGTCCAGGGTGTTTTTTTTTTAATTTTAAAAGAAAATTACGATTTTATGTCGATTTAAAACCGAGAACGCGAGTTGAAATACTCCCCACTAAACTCGAAGACAGAGTAAATTTCACTATTTTCAGAATTTCAGTAATGATTTTCTCAAAAAACAACGGTTTGCATCTCTACTTTTAAGAAATATTTTCTATTATTATTATATAATTATATATTATTTTTATTCATCGTATGTTCAGAAATTATATATAATTTTAGTGTGACTTTGTAAAGGGTAGATTTTTTTCAAGTGTATGTACGAGGTGTGTTCAAAAAGTATCGCGAATTTTGAATTTTCGCGGGTTACGTATAATCGAATTTCGATTTTTTTGTAGCGTTATGTTGGTACTCATGTCTCTCACTTATGCCGACAAGCTCGGCCATTTTGAATGTTCACTTAATTGTTGACAGCTGCTTTGCTTGCACGTGTTTTGGAAGGTAGCTTCTCCGTATTATACGTAACCCGCGAAAATTCAAAATTCGCGATACTTTTTGAACACACCTCGTATCAGAGAATTGTGCGGCGACTTTTCGTTGCTTATCACATCCACAATTCATGTAAATATAATTTAAAATGCGTAATTGCTAAATTGAATTTATCTTGGAGTTGTATTAATTATAGTTGCCTCAAAACAACAGCTACTGTAGTGGCTATATATATAATATATTTTCTGCTCGTGGAATTTAGCTTTTTTCTATTTTATTCATTTCTTTTTAAGTACTAAGAAACACTTCCGTTTGATAAAAAATGCAATTGTTTTATTTCTTTTGTAAGTTTTCGGTAGCTCATTGGAATAGAAGATTATGCTTAGCGATCTCGGTCAGCTTATCAGCGAATTCGCTCTTTGGCAGCTTGATAATAACCCTACCGGAAGCTATTGTCGCACTTCTTGTTTATATATTTGTATCTATATATATATAAATACATATCTTAATTGTATTCTGGATGTCACTCAAAATGTTTGGAATATAACATGGGAACATCATTCCATATTTTATGCATTCAAAAAGTGATCTGCATCTACGCTGATTACAAGAATATTTGTCGATCCCCAAAAATCTGTGTTCAAAATCAATTTCAAGAAACTAACCCAATTTCTGAGAGTGTGTCTTCTGTCTTATGAGGCAATATGCAACATCAAAGCAACTTTAACAACAAGCCGATTCTGTGAAAGCAACACTTTAACATCGGCGTCATTCCTTGTGGGTTTGGCAAATATTGAAGAACTCCAGCCACAAATATAAATCCATTAGAAATATATATTTAGAAAATCGTACAAATATCAAACCCCTTTAGCTCAAAATAAAAAAAAATACAAACTATATGATGGATGCTGTATAAACAAAACCGTCTTTTATATGCAAACCGAAGCGGCTCCTTTTGTTGTGGCCTTGTCGCCGTCGAGCTGCTCAAAATGGGGCGGACAACACTTTGATCTTTGTGTGTCTCGTGTCGCGAGCAATTTTAAAACGCACCGATCGCTGTTACTGTGTACACACTGTGTACTTACTTACCAATGTATATACTATGCCCAGACGTGTGTTGAGTCGCACCAGAGTGTCATAATTTCTAGAGTCAACAACGCATCCCTGGCTCAAATTGAGCAGAAAGGTGCTAACAGCGGCCATAGTTGAAGGTGTGAACGAGGTCCATAAAGCCCACTGAGCCGGCCTGGCTGCTAACTAATAGGCCCAATACTACTCTAAATAACGTGGCCAATTGAGCCTTTCGAAGCGCCGTTGCAATGGTCATGTGGAGCAAGGGCAACAATACGTTAATTTGATTGATTATTTATCCAATTATTTTGTTTGTTTTCTTACCATTCTAGATGAGTGCACAATATGGAACTGGCGATTTGTAAGACAGATCTGTCTGCAACCAAATTTATGCTGCCTCCCGTGCTGCCAACCGCAGCGGCAATTGCAACAACAACGGCAACGGCAACTGCAACACACTCCTTCCTTGATAGGGCGGTGAATATCAACAACCTCTTTGGCTTCAACGCGGGACAACATTTATTTAAGACCAACTACAATTCCACCAACTCTATATTAAACAACAGCACCAACAACAACAACAACAGCATCAGCAGCAACATGCGGCTTAAAAAGAATCGAAAAGTCACATTTCTATCCAGCCTGGTTGAGGTAAGCTCGTAAAACTCATTTAATTGAAATTATCTGTCCCAAAGTTCTCAAAAATTCGGAATGAAAATCTTGTGTCAAAACCTTACTTTGGTTCTCTCCGATTTGAAGAAGATAAAAATCAAATCTTCATGTTTTTGTATTTTTAGGTAACTCTTAGTAAATTAATTAATATAAATGTTGATCATGATAATTTATTAGCTGCCGATTGTCTGGATTCTCTGGGAATATTTTCCGCATAAATAAGTTGACACCACTCATAGATTAAACTTTTAATCAGTTGTCGATTGCCCTGACGTACTCTGTATAAATTGTTCATAAATAAATTGTATGCACCTGTAATACTGGAGAGCGATCATAGCTAGATTTGACTGTAAATCAGTTGGCTGATCGATCAGGTGTGCATATTTTCGATGCCAGTTTGGCAGGCTTCACATTTGATCAGCTCCAGCAATGACAGGTTGACGCGATCTTGAGGCAATTTTGATATGCATAGCACGTCGATTGATTCTAGATTTGGCTGACCAAACAAAACGCAATTATTTCGAATTGTTCTTTTGTGTCTTAACACCCTACAATCCGAAAGTCCGGCAAGCTCAATTTAAAAGACACAAATCGAAAAATAAAAAAATGATCAGCAACTAAATTGAAGTCTATATGAATTATTCGTTGTCCACTTTATATTTTATTTTGATGAACAAGAGCCAAGCACAACTAAAAGTAGTGTAAATCATTGTCGTTGAGCGCTGTTTGCCTAAAATCTTTTGTTTATTAACTATGAAAGTGTTAGGTGTGCCACCTAATTTACAACATAAATAGTAAGTCCAGAGACTTGCCAGAAATGTGGACAATCAATAAAATACGCAAGTCTTCCGAAAATAGCAGACAATGGCGAGGATACAATGCAGTCAATATGTGGCATTTATAAGGCTTCTCCCTGTCGCCTCATTATAACAGACAATAGCCCGATCAGATGCTCAACTCATGATGATCAGATTTTCGAATATTCCATACACTCGCAAAGGTATATTCATTTTTAGATGAAGTTTGTCATACATGGTAGGAATGATTTTTAAGATCACATTTCTTTATAAGCGAAAGAAATTAAGTCCATATATCGACCACTGGATCTCAGAGTCTATAAGTGCGAGAGACAACAAATAAAAGTTCATGTATATCCAGTGCAGGTCAAATTGTATCGAAAATTCCGAAACGTTTCGCGAATAACGATTAAAAATCGATATTCGATAGCAATTCCAATTCCAATTGAAATACAATCTTTAACAGCTGTGTTCAGGATATCTCGACGTCGAACATTTTCAGTTGGTTTTTTAAGCTTGTGAAGGTATTTAAGTTAATGTATGTCGTTGGCATAGTTTGCGGTAAACATATCCGTTGGACTGACCACTTTCATCCGGTTGCTCGGTCAACAGCCTGACGAGCCAGCCAGAGTCAAAGGACCTGCTTTGAACCTGGACGCATGCGCATTCGTGTGGAAAATGCTGTCAAGTAATTTAATCTATAGTCTGAACAAAAGTCGTGTCTTAAGTTTCGGCTTTGTATATATATTTTTTTTGTGTGTGTGTTGGGCGGTAGGGTCTCAAAGCTAACCACATAACAGAAGCTAAACTTTTTTGAGAGACTGTTAAGACTCTTGAGCGTCGAATCAAATTCCAATTCGAGATTGAAATTGAATTGTCTGCTTGGCGTCAATTGATTACGATATTTATGAAACATTTCGTTTGACTATTTTGACCTCCATTATCATAAACGGCAATAAACGACAGAACAGCAGCCACAGACACACATCACAAATAATCCCCCCCATCTCCACTGATCATCGTCGTTGTGTGTGTGAGTATGTGTGGAAGTCAAATGTACAATTTAATTTATTAGAACGCGTTTGCCATGATCAAGCCCATGGGACCGACTCGGCAATTTGGACAACAGCCTCCTCCCACCTCCTCGACAGACAATTGGCGGCAATCTATTCCATTTTGTAGTGTCTACTGTTTTGATTGCGCCCCCGATTTTTTAGGGGGCCTCACTCAAATTCACTAACTGGCCAAAAGTGGCCACGCTCAAAATACTACATTTAAGTCTAACTACCCTAATGCTGCGACCAGCTGACATCATTCATTATGTGGGTCAGATCTACTAAGGCAACAATAATTATCTGATGCCAGCTCAACTTTGGAAAAAACTAAGATTTGAAATCTGAAAAGTTTTTAAAAACAATGGCGTCTCAGCTTTAACAAAGTGTGGCCTGAATTTTAATAATTTGTTTATATTTTCAATTTGTATCGCGTAGAAGGAGACCTCATTAAGTATATGTATTATAGATCAGCATCGCTACTCGAGTGTCAGTCCGTTTTGTCTGTTTGTCTGTCTATTTCCAAGTAAACTAGCAATAGTTTTAAAGCTATCTTAATGCAGTTTTTGATAACTTCCATTCATTTGATGCAGTCAGTTAATATGTACATTGATTGGAGCCAGACTGAGCGGATCACTATGTCATCTAGCAGCTGTTGAAATGATTCTTGTCATATAGAAAATGAAAAAGAATCAGAAAATGAATCGCCCCAATTTTAGAAAATGACCATACCTTTGGCGACAGAAACTATATTTCTAAAACGAAAGGTTGTCTTTCTAAAAATTATGTTTTTCTTTCTTAATTCCAGTGATTATTTTTCTAAGCTTTATAATATATATAATAAATTATCAATGCCTTCGAAATCATGATTTGGCTCTTAACTTAATACTGCCTTCAAGTTTGGAAACACAAAATTCGCTATCTCATTTGTCTGTCTGTCTAGAGAAGGAAACTTTCAAGACTAATAGATAAAAAGGCAGACGGAGCAAACTGGCTATATTTTAGTTCTGGCGAAAATAATACAAAAATCAATAACAATAACAATATTTTTTCTGCATTTATTTTACAGTCCACAGCAAAATATATTAAAGAGGAACCAATTAGTGACTGCAAGGACTTGCCTGTGTGCAGATTATCGGATATTTCAGATCATGAGGCCTCTCTGGGTAAGTGTAAAGCGCACACAACTGTTTTTATAAATCTAAGAATCGCTTTTAAATCAAATTTGATTAAACTGGTGGCTTCCAATGGGACTCCCAAAAATAAAAGGAAATAGTTTTTGCCTCGTATTTCCAAATTCCAATGTACCCAATAAGAATGTCGCAGCAGTTAACTCTATTTTGATACGGGAGCTAATGTTGCAGACATTTGCAGATAACAAACACATTTCTTGGAAATAGAAATAATTAAATGGCAATATGTTGTGCGAATGCTTCGTTTCTTCTTTTACGATTGTATAAGAGTCTTGTGCGCTATCTTGGCACACACACACACACACACACACACACACAGATGGTCTTGTGTGCATCTGTGTGGGTATTCATGTGTATGTATCTATACTCAAATTGGGAGAGCTTCGCAGAGACTGTGTATGCACATATATTATTAATATTATACACACACTCAGACACCCACATGCATACACACACACGCGCATCATCAGTCATGTTCAGACTCTTTGGCTTTCTGATTTGTTTTTGCAAGTTTATTCTTCGCATTTGCTTTTTGCACGGAGCGATAAAAAAATACCAAATACAAATTGTTTGCGATAAGATAAGCCACAGACGCACTGCCATATACAAATTGTGATTGTTGTTCGCTGTTGAAAACAATGCGAACAAAAGATATTTTGGAGGCAATTTGTTGCATTGATCGTATAGATCTAATAAGTGTACATGTATTTAAAATATGATGCAAGCATATACATACATTGTTGGTTGGTGTTTGTTGAAAGTCACGTCGTTTATTTCCGGTGTCCATTCAGTGGCACAGGCAACACACACACACACGCACAACTAGTCACCGCGCCCCAAAACGCCGGCAAAGTGCCAAGCGAACTTACAGATTCATTCATTCTTTCATTCACTCATTCGCCCCAAGTCAAGTCATTCAATTCGAACAGCAAAACACTCACACACACAGTCAAACACACATTTGCATTTGGAATACATGAAATAAATATCTTAAATGTGCACTCAGTGTGTGCTCCCTTACGTTCCTGATCACCTCAGTGCCTCAGTGCCTCCTGCCTGTTGCTGCTGTCAATCAGGCAATACGACCGTCACTCACTCTTTCAACATACCTTACGTATACGTTATGTGACAAAAAGTCGTCGTCGTCGTCGTCGTTCGTTTGGCATGTGTCTTCTATACTCTTGTCCGCCTCTGTGCGCCTGCATGCTGCCACTTATGTCTGATTCTATTGCACACACACACACATAAACATATGTAGTTAAATACTATGTGTTTTTTATGTATTAATGAATCTGGCAGCTTTATGGTAATTTGTATGCATCTCTGCTGTGTGAATGTTGATGAAAATCTCCCAGTTTGAGGTACAATGATGGGAAACTCGTAGAAAGAACAAAGCGTTTTCAACACCCTAAAGTATAATAAAAAGAAGCTGTATTAAAGTAAGGTTGACTTAAGCCTGTCTAGTATTAAAGTTTATTCTGCTTATTGTGACTGTGATCATTTTTTTTTTATTTTTTATTATCACCCAATTAAATAAATTTAAAAGTTTATTAGTTTCTTGTAAAATTTGTAGGTTTTCTTTATATATTGAATACATATAAATTATATTTTTGAATTCAGCTTAAGGTACCGAATTCGGTTGACACTCAAGCGACATATTATTGTGAACCGATTCAAAGAGGAATGGTTCGCTTCGAACCGGTTTGCAAAGACTGAATTCTTTAATATTAACACATTTAATGGGTATTATTGTCAATCGTATTTGTTAACAACTTTAAGCCTTTTTCTTATGAGAGCATAGATGTGTATCTTACAGATACTTCATGAATTTGTGGGTATGCAAAGTAAAATTTGAACAATGCACTGGCAGTTCGCATTTAATGTTGTTTATAAAAGCAAATCACATATTGAGATATTTTTGGCTTCGGACACATCACACACACACACACACACAACCACATAAATGCGACTCGCAGATATACAAAAATATGTGTGCCTTATCGCTGCGTAAAAATCAACAAAAAGTAAAACCAAAACAGTTTCAATGTCAACGCGACGCGAACGTACGACAAAAGTCAGTGGCCAACTATACCATTCGAATTTTGTTGTTGTTGTTGTTTTTGTTGTATGGGCCCCAGTCAAAGTCACAGCAACAGCCCCATGTTCCATTCGCATTCCCTGTTCCCTGCTCCTTACTCATCATGTTCGTAGCTGGGCATGAACTTATCTTTTGCCGCTAGAAGATCGGCCATAAAAGTGGCAACAAAAAACATGCAAAACGGCGACAAATACGCAGATGCTGGGCACCCAAATCAAAGGGAGCAAAAATAATAATAATAATAAATAGGGGGAAAAGGCAACGGAGCACGTAAATTTACTTTACTATATATACATACGAGTACATATCTACAAATGGAAAGACAGATACACACAGACACATATATATTTATATATGCATACAAACATACATATAAATGTATCCAGTCTGCCCTTATTAAAATTATTTACATTTGGATATGTACATATATATATATATATGTGTGTTTTTACCATGTATATTTATTTGCGCGCCTTTAATCAGCGCAAATTAATCATAAACTTTGAAGAAAAGCAAAAAAAAAAGCCGCAAGAGCGACAAGAAAACCGTAGAACAAATATAATTTTTTAATATGCTATGATTCGTATGAAATTGTTACATGCTCCGCGTGTATTGGTGCAAAGAGAAGCAAACTGAGCATTGGGCAGAGGCCGCGACTGCAGAAGAGAGCGCCACAACTTTCATTCATTTTGGACGCTCGCTCGTTCTCTCACTCGCTCACTGTGACGTTCGTTTCCATTCATTCATGTTGCTCTCGCGACGCTCTTGACAAAAAAAAATTTAAAAAAAAAACACGTTCGTTTTCATTCATACTTACGGTGCGAGTAGAAAAGTCTCTGGTTCTGCTGCTGCTGCTGCTTGATCGCCTCGCGGCGTTGAAATGCAGTTGATGAATGGGGAATACGAAGAGCAACAGCAACAGCAGAAGCAACATTCGCTCGCTTTGACTGGGGGCTAGCTGGCTGCGTTTTTTTTCTTTTTCTTTTTTTTTTTGGATGGCCATTGAGGGGAATTTTCGTTGTTTTTGTTATTTTTTCGATTCGCTGCTTTGTTGAAGTTCTCTACTTGTGCTCGCCCTCTCTCTCTCTCTCTCTCTCTCTCTCTCTCTCTTTGTCCGTTCTTCTTTTTGATTCATGGTGTGTGTGTGTGTGTGTAGTTTTCGCTTTGGCTCGATGATGCTTGATGCCTGTTTCCTTCCTTTTTTGCGTGTGCCCCCAGCACTGTTCCTGCAAACCGGCTTCGTTTTCGTTTTCGTCTCCGTCTTCGGCTTTGGCTTTGGCTTTGACTTTTTCGTCGACGTGGGCGCGTCTCCCAATTCAGCTTGGACTGTTGTTTTGTGTTTGTATCTTTTGGCTGTATTTATTTTGACTTTAGCTGCCTTTGGCTCCCTGCCTGGTTTTATTTATTCATAATTTGGACTCCCCAACTGCTGCCTAACGCACATTTGTGGACAGCTGCTACGGCTGCTGCTTTCAACCAAATCAAACCAAACCAGTTGCTTGGGTTTATTGAGGCTCAGGTTGGGGCTGCTGCTTGTGTTGTGGCTCTCTCAGCACTTGCTCCGTGTTTCTTATTTAAGTTTTGTTTTAATTTAAGTTTTTACCTTTCAAACTTCTTGTTCACAGATTTCTTGCTGTTGTTGTTGTCTTTTGTTTTTTGTTTCGTTTTTTCGTGGAACTGCTGCGTTAACAACTTTTTTCATTCATTCATATAAATGTTTGTTGTTGCGGTTGCCACATGAATGTGTGTAGTGTGTATGTATGTGTGCATTTGTGAGAATTGTTGTTGTAGTTGTCTTGCCTGTTTTACACATACACATACATATTCATATGTATGTGTGTATGTGTGTATGTATTTGAATATGTTTGCTTTTTATTACGGCTCGTTCATTCATTCATAAATTCTACTTGAGTTCTTTTGTGTTTTACTGCCCATAGTAATCAATGTATTACACTATAATCTTTCACAATTCTTAAAATCTCGCAACGCTTTGCCATTTGAATAAATGCTATGCATTTTTGTATTGCCCAGTTTTTAAGCATTTCGCATTAATTTGCTTAATTTGCTTGGTACCAGTGAATGTCACGAAATTAATTCTAAATGTTGCATATTCTATTCCAGCTTACTTGCTCTAGAATTTATTGCTAAATCTTTGCTTAGAACTACACTTCAAATTGCTTAAGCACGTACGCGATCTAAAACTGGAATTTTTATTAAAAATTCGTTATCTAATCACGCTTGGACTGCAATAACTTTCAATTCATTCATAAAGTCATAAAAAAAAAAAAAATAATACCCTAAACGTAGATAAATTTGTTTATTTGGCTTTTTGCTGATGTTGTCTTTCTTTCACATTTCGTATTTGTAATCATGAAAACGGAAATGACTAAATTGATGCATCCCCATAATTTGCGCAGTTTTTACGGCAGCTCCGCAAAGCCCGGGGCATGGCTAATCAGCACGCACCAAGCGGCCGAGAGGTGACGACAGATCGGGGGCGATGTTGTTGCTTCTTTAAAACTGACCCAGCACAATGGCAGAATGTCACCGGAGCGTTGAAGGTGCACAGAGATGGGTTGAAAGTTGAGGCCTCCAAATCGAGTATCGGATGTGGTTACATATTGACTAAATATAGAGAGATGTAGTTGGGCAAAATTGAAAACTTGTGTAAATGTCGCACGCGTAAACGTTTCGCACTCCCTTCCTCCCCCTCCCCAAACTTACAACCCGCTCCCGACGAAACCATTGACAAGAAACGACCTTCAAGTTGGTGAACTGGTAATTCTTTTCACTTGTGGTGCAAAACAGAAGAAACCACGTTCAGACATTTACGGGTATTTCTGATAAGAGCCTTATCAGCCCTTCAATATTTTAATGCAAGTACCTGCAAACACCTATTGCCATCAATTTAAAATCGATTGAAGCCAAAAAACAAGTGCTTTTTCGTCTGTTATTCACTGTGTTCTTTGTTTGTTCAATTTTATTTCAAAAATATTCCCACATACCACATACATACTTAAATATATATATAATTAGAAATTTCTATTTATTCCGCTGGCAAAATTTCAATTTAGCATTCATTTCTGTGGTGTGTGTCTTCGCTAGAGGCTTTGCTGGTTTGAGAATGAAAGCATACTTTTGGGCCCACAATGAAAATGAATGCTAATAATATCTTGCATACTTTGCAGATGCTTCCAAATAACATTTCGAAAGTAACTTGACATAAGAACCGGTTTAAAATGTGTTGATATTTTACATATACGAGTAGGTATATAATATAAATACAAAAGGAAACTCGCCCATTGTGAAAATGGGTATATTTTGTAATTGATAAATTGCCAGTACGATAGAAGTTATTTATTCCATTCAGTACCAGCAAGAAGAAAAATATTTAATAAAGTAGATAAATTAAGTGTTTTTATATTAAATGATTATTGTGCTTAAGATCATTTGGTGAACTAAAAGTAATCTTGAATTTTAATGGAACGAGTAATTAGTCTTTGAAAATATTCTGAATATATCTATTTTTACATTGAAAAATTATATTATAAATTCATCTACAGCCATTTCTTGAATAACATGTGGAGCCTGAGCATTGCCTGTATTGTATATTTGCAGAAAAGTGTGCTTTGATTGATCGAAATCGGCAGTTCGTCAAGTTTTGATATTACCAGTATTAGTTGTATGAAATACATTTAAATCCAAAACTATTCATTTTCATTCAATTAAAACGGAAATACCAATCAAAATGTCATTATGATAATCATTTGTATTATCTTTTGATAATTAAAATAATTAATGGCCATCTTGAGCAAAATTCAATTAATCAATAACACCAAATTTGGTGGCCTATTAAAAGCATATTCCATAAGGCAACCGGAATGCTATTAAAACAACTGTGAGATCTCGTCACAAATATGAATCAATTAGTTTGTGTGGCAAAAGGCAAAAATGTCCACATCCAGATGCATGTGCCAATCGCCAATCGTCAATCGCCATAAAGGCAGCAACAACAGATTGCAGATAGAAACTCGTTCTTTGGGGCAGCATCAATTGGCCAAGTGATTATATGCCGGGCGGACGGTCGTCGGGCGCCGTCAGCATGGCCAATTGATAATGCAATGGCCAACGGTCAATTGACAAACGAAAATCGATTTGAAATCGTATGTGGAGCATGTGTCTAAGCCGTATAGATGCCGCGTATCTAAATATCAGTCATGAGGAAATATGAGACACCTGCAACACATTCGCATTATGATTGGGAATCAACTGCACAATTTTCCAGTTGCCTGCACGTCAAGCGCGAACATGTCGGTGGGGGAAGGGGAACTTTCCAGTTTATAGCTTATAGTTTATAGTTTACCTACCAGGAGCTAATGGACAATTGAAGCGTGTCCGCCTGGGCCCAACGAGTTTGACTAGCCAGCATAGCCCATAAGCCCTTTGGGCCAATTTAACGCTGCTGACCAGCCGTGGCCCTACCCTTTTGCTCATTTCGCTTTAAGCCCAATTGATAATTTAACGCTTCAATTGGCCCAAAAAGAAATTAACTTACGTATGTACCCAATTCTTTGGCCCAGTGCGCAGGCGTCGCATCGTCAGTATTTTTTTGTTGTTGCCTTTTCCATTATTTTATTGTTCTTATTTGTTTCAGCCTTGTCATAATTTGTAACACATTGTGTGGAGCGCTAAAGCAGCCGTGGCAAATGCCTTTTGTTAGTTTTAATTGTCATTGAAATTAAAAGCCATTTCGTCGTGGCACTTTCTTAGGGAAGCTTTCTCAGCATTGCATTAGGGCGTTTGAGACTCTAGAGTCGGATATACTTCCGTGCACTTACGGTGTTTAAGTAAGTTTTCATTATGGGCCAAGCCACTTTGTGTGCTCACAGATCTTCAAAGATATTTACTTAATGTTTATTGCATATACCTTTGCAAATCTATATTAATCTAATTATCTGCAATAGAGTGTGAATAGATTGATAATAACATTTTTTTTAAGTCTTAGAAGAATTCCAAATATCAAATGGTCATCAAATATTGAATAATTTATTCTTTAGTTCTTAATTATAAAAATGTTTCTATTGTTCGTAGAAATCTATAAAATATTCGGCTATCTAATTACGGGTGGCCGTTTTTATTTCAAACTCTTATGTTCAGCAATTCTCACTTACTTCATAATACTAAAATATATCTCAATATTGAGATTTTAAGATGTAAGACTTAAATCTGACCTCTACTGTATTTCTAACCGAAATTTCAAATTATGATCGAATATTCATAATACTCGTCGCTGATACCTCATCGGTTTTTGTCAATCAATCAATCCAGCGTTCAATGAAAATGCCTACAACTACCTTATTTACAGCCTTTATTTTTACCAATGATCATTTAGTGAAACATATCTAAATACTGATTTTTCAGATGAAAAACTTTAATAAATCCTTGATATCGCTCAAAAGTAATTTTCATCAGTCACTCTTGTAGTATTTGGCTAATGTAAATGTAAATGTAATTAACCAATTTGCCTGGCATTCACTTTACGCATTTGGCTCATTGTCGGCTTTGCTGGCGCTTTTGTGTCTATGCCAAGTTAAACTGATTTTCTGTTATATGCTCTAAATGAAAACAATCGATAAATTTTCATGGCAGATTGCAAGTGGCTGCTGTTCCGGGTGATGGCTGCTTTAATTGTTGTTGTTGTTGTTGGCTGTGGCTGTGGCTGTTGCTCGTGGAGCAACGAAGCGCCATCGACACAGTGGGTTGCCTTTTGGTTTGCCTTTGATGCTTGGCGCAATTTATCAACGAATTTTATTGAGTGTTTTTGTTGCTCGCCTGCATTTTTAATTGTTGCCGCCTGATGCTGACCATAACACCAGCCGATTGCCGTGAAAATAAAGGCAAATCGTAAGGGAGTATTACTCGCTTGTGACTCTGGGCATAAATTTGTATACATTCCATAGTAGATCGGAAGTTAATTTATGCTATCCATGGTGTGTATATACTTGTACTGTACTCACTGGATTCTATTGTATCATTTAGTTTTGTTTATTTGAGCCAAAAGATTTGTTGCTGGGCGCATAAATTAGTTTGTCATTGATCGCATTGGCGTCTTGTTGAAAACAATTTTTTCGGGGGCCCAAGTAATTGTGTCTGTTTCTTTGCCACTTTCATTCTGCTGTTGTCTTGTTTAGGTAGTAGCAAACAGTTCGCTAGCTAGCCACCGGAAAGGTGGTGGTGCAACAAATGCATTGCTTGATGCAAGTTGTGAATCTCAGTGCCTTGTCGAGCTGTGCCAACAAACACTTCAGCACGCAAGCTGCAAAATCTCAACTAGGAGCAGGTGAAACTTGCGTCCAGCTCTGAGCTGGACAGACCACTTTTGTGGCAGCTTACTGGCGGCAAACTGGTCTCTCAGTCTCTCTATTAAAAATAGTCTAATGATCAATGTGCACCACTCCCCTCCACCTCCCCACCTGGCATATGCAAATGCTGGGCCAAGAGAGAGGGTGCGGAGGCATAAACGCTAAGTTGTGGAATTGAATGCAATGCAACGAAGACGCACAATTCAAGTGCAGCTTCCAGTTTGATATCGGGCTAGGGCAAAACGCCAGGTGTTATGCTGTAGATGCTCCACATAGCACGCCATCCAACTGGACACCAGTTGATAGTCCAGTTGGTGTTGTTGTTGTTGTTGCTGCTGCAGTTGCTGATGCGATTGCTGTTGCTGTTGCTATTGCCGCGTTCTGCTTGCCTCGCGTGGGCTTATTACGGAACTCAAATTGCATCTTCATGTGGAATTATGTTGTGTGCACTGCAAAATAAGCGATTACAGCTGCCCACTATCAATTTGTTGTACGGAAATTAAACTGATTTCGTTTGGGGCAACTTAACGCTTAGTGCTGCCTACATGCTGCCGCAGGCGCCACTCGACTAAAATCTTATTTAAAAACAATTAATAATGCTTTTGTTGTCTGAATGTTTGTTTTTTATTCTTCTCTTTTTTTTTTTTTTTGGTTTTGTATTTTTTTCCTTATCGGTGCGCGACCGCTCGGCGGTTTTTTAAAATGTTTTCCGTCACACTTTTTAAGGCATGATGATCATCAGCATTCGAGACGGCAACGGCTTCATCTTAATTGTTATCAACTAATGGCTATAGATTTGTCAAATAAACCAAACGGCACCAATTCGAAAACATCGATGTAGCCATAAAGCAAACAAAATGCTTTACTCTTAAAGATACATTTCATTTTGGGTGTCTTAATTTATGCAACGCCGTTTCCAAATGGTTGTAAAATGCCGCCATTGCGACTATAATGGCTAATCGTTTATATTATTGCTTTTTTTAAGTGTGTGAAAGCTATTATTAGCCGATGAGTCGATTAGTGGGATTTACTCAGTTGAATACATTGAAAATGTAAATGATAAACAAATTGTCTCGCAGCAAACAAATTGTAAAGCAGCACTAGAAAAATACACTATTTTCTAAAAACGTATATGTCAAATTTAGCGAAAAAATCAATGACGATTCAGTTTTGGAGTGTTGCAAGTCTGACACATGGATAGAGAGTTAATTTATTGCTAACCTCGTGGTGAAGTCATGGACATGTGAACCAAAGTCTACATATTATCACGAAAATTTGTGTTGATCGCTGTTGTAAAAGACAAGTTTCAATCAAGCAACAAGTTGTTGATGAAGTGCCTTTGTCACAACTATTAGCTTGACTCCAGTCCAGCTCTGACCGGCCACTAATGAATAATTATTGCTAATTGATGTTGATAAAAATGAATTTATGAATGTGTTATGTGTGGTGTGTGGTGTGTTGAGGTCTCTAATTGATAGAACTACCAATTAAATTGGCCTCATGAATGAATAAACAAGTCGATTTGTAACTTGATTGGCAAACTTGACTGCGAACAGAGGCGGAAGTAGCATTAAAGTTATCCATAAATCTATCTATCTGTTAAGTAAACAGTTAGATTTGAAGATACGGCAGAGAATCGCACGATTTGCGACTTAAAAGAGAGATATTCGAGATAGAGAAGGCCTTATCTAAATATTCATTCATAATTTTTGCTGTGGCGCTATATATGCATATATATGTATATATATATATTTAAGCTATTATCTACGTATCTATGAAGTACAACGCTCAGTTCACAAACAAAAGATATACAACGTAACTGCTTATATGCGAGCTTGCATACATTTACATATATATACATATATATATATATACATACATGAAGCATATTTAATTTGAGGCAAACTAGCAATGATTAGGAACATCCGGTTTACTAACCGAAAAACCAACCGAACGACCAACAACCAACGAACGAACAACGAACAACGTAGCATCCACAGTCATTGAACAGTAGCAGCAACGACGACACTCGAGTTGATTCGTTTTTGGTTCTTATGTCTACGACGTCTTCGTCATCATCATCATCGTCTTCGTCACCATAATGATTATGATCATCAATGATGATGGTCGCTGAGTGGGGTGCCACAGCCAGCTGAAGCGCCAGGCATTGCTTGCTTGCAACTTGAACATAAAGCAGAGATAATAATGTTGTAGCTTTTGTTGTTGTTGTTGTTGCTGTTGTTGTTGCTGCTGTTACAGCTGCTGCCGCTGATGATGCTGCTGCTGCTGCTGTTGTTCGGTGTGGATGCTGTGAAGTTTCTGTTTGGAGTTGGAATTGTGTGTAATTTGTTTGCCGGCTACTGCTGCGGCTACTGTATTTTAGATGCTTGGCCCTCTGGACAGGCAGGCCAGGCATCTCCACACGATCGAATCGTCGCCGTTGTTGTCGTTGTCGCTGTTGTTGCTGTCGTTGTTGTCGTTGTTTGTTGTAGCCGCTACTTGAAGTAACATCGGCAGCTGATACGCGATCAGCATCCCAGTGAGTTTATCTTGCGCTTTTAAAATGCGGCCTCCTTATCCATGGCTCTCGCTTCTCTCATTTGGCAAAGCCGCTTCCTTTCGCTGCCTCATTAAGTTTTAGCTTTGTCTATGACTCAAGTTTTTTTAAGTTTCCTTTTGCATATAGTTGATTTACCTTGACAATTTATGGCTTCTTGTTTGTTGAACTCTCTGTTAAATTTAAATATGTCTTTCGATGGCTCAAGTAATTTTTTTTTTTATTTAATTTTATTACTGCTTGCCTCACAAGAATTTCAATTGAATTGATTTTTAGCGCGTTTTTTGTTTGTTCATAAAACACTTATCCTTAGAATGGCCAGCAAAATATTTAAACGTTTTCCAAACATCATTTTTGTTTGTTAAATACTCTTTCCATTTTCAGAGCAGCAATTTATTGTTGATAGTAATTTATTTCGCTCGTTTGCACTTCTTGAATTCACTTCCACTCCTTTCTGTATAACATTTTCAAATGTGGAGACAAATACGTAGGTGACTGACCGCGTTTCTAATTTCTAAATCACAATTCAATCCCATGCGCCATTTCCCATTGCATAAATTACAGTATTAATTGTGATGAAAGATCTTGTGAAAATATTAAAGCGCTCTTCTCGAAACAATTAAAAACCTATTAACACAAATTAAAGTTCTAAGAACTTGCTGCTATTCCAGCACCTTCGCCTACCGTTGTATGCAAATGATATTCATCGGTTGAAAATAATAAATTGATAATTAATAACTTTGATGGCTTGTCGATAGCATGGGCAAAGGAAAACTATAAAAAGAGACTAAACCAATCCAAAAACTTGTTTGCCACGGAAACATATCCTGTGTGCATTAACTGTTTTACACATGCTTCGGCAACTTCCGTAGATAGAGGGGGGAGCTGAATGAAAAGCAACGATTTTTCCAGTTTACTTGGCGGTATATATATATATATTTTTTTTTTGCTACTCGTAGCTTTATGGCTGCTTCCTTTACGGTTGCGGATGCTGAAATAGGTTGACTTGGGCTGGTCACTTGTTTGCAGTTTTCCAAAGCTGATTTGAATGCCAGATACAATCCCGAGCAGCAGCTTTCGCATTTCATTTGGCGCTGCGAGCTGTTGCCTGTGAGTGAACAGCACCCCACATCATTTATCGCAAGGCACGGCACGGCATTGGTTTAGCTCAATATCAGGCTAAATGATCTGCGTCAGCTTGGAGTGCAGCTCTGAAAAGAAAAAGTTGCATGCGTTTCTTTCGTGCAACTTGGCGTTGTCTATTTTTGCAGTGTGCAGTGTGCTGTTGTGTATTTTTTCTCACATTGACCGGATGAGCAGCTGCTGCGGATCAGGTGAGGATGAATATAATAACATAAACCCCAATATCAACAACAGCAACACCAACAACAACTTCTAGCAACAAGCATCGGCAGCCGCAACGGCAGCAATCGGACTGACGAAACCAGTTTCATTGAGAAAACGGAGAATCGCTGGGGGCCCGTGTGGTTGGTTGTTGGTTGGGGCCGATACTGGGCACTGGATACCGTGTATACCGGTGACGGAGCCGAGAGAGACCACTACATGAATTAATCACTTCGTTTGCTGCAGACCGATCGAGCAGGCGGGTGGTTGGTACTAACCCAGCGTGTGCGGATGTGTGCGAGTTTCCAGATCACCCGAGCTGTGTGAATGAATTGCTACTGAGCGTTGTGTGTTTCTGAGTGCGTGTGTGTGTGTGTGTGGAGCGGGGCTCCCTCATGCCGTGCTATGCACATTTTATGAATGAAATGATCGACAGCTGAATTGCGAAATTGTTAAACAACAACAAATCTCGGCAACAGGCCGAAACAACTTGTATTGTTGTTTATGCAGCCTCGGTTGCTGCGGTTGATGCTGCGGTGGCTGCTGCTGCGTCTGCTGCTAGTCCATTGATCCAACAGGTCGAACATTCGACGGCGTCGTCAACGTCAACGTAGCGCCGGTGGAAACATAATTTCTCTTAATTATATTGCCGGCGATCTTGTAGAGTTAATGAGTGTTGTTTAAAATTTTGTTATGCTCATGCCATTTTTTATCGACATCTTTACATATATATATTACATATATATATATATATATAGATATATATAGAGTGAGGGGATATCCTACTCCATCATTGAAGCGGCTCGTTGCTAGCCTTTTGTTTATATGAAATTTGTATTGTTTCACACTGAAATGTTGATTAAATTAACGAACTGATAGATCAGCCCAATTAGATGATCAATCAATTTCGTTACACTTTTCGATTTCTGCACATTTTGTATGATTTATGTATTCATTGAAATTTATGATGCATTATGATTGAAAATAACTATATATCAAATTTGTACATAATAAATACTTCAAATTTAAAATAAATGATTGGTTTTGACAAATATTTGGTGTAGTAATATTTTCTTTCATACAGTTCATTTTCTTTCATACAGCTGCATTTTATATGATTTTTAATACTAGAAAATACCTGTATATATCAAATTTCCATTGGGAATAGTTTTTATCGACACTTGAAATTAAAAAATATTTACAATTACAATTTTCAAGATTCGAAAATGAAGTAAGGATGTAACTTTGTAATGCTATAAGCAACTCACACCGAAGCACATCGACACTTCCTTTCACAAAGTTTATAGCCGAATTTTGGAACATCTATTTATGCCCATAAACGCCGATGTGTTATGTGTATGTAATCATAATCTCGATGACTGCACTTCAAACAGTTGCCAAAGTGTCTGTTTGATATCAGACACTCGGTTGCTTTCCGTTTGCCAGTTTCTTCACACCTTATGCATACCCGATGTATATGCAGTACTCGTTTCTAGGTCCTCAACTCCCACCCCCGCCCAGTTTACCGGCCCAGACGCACTGCAGCCACAACAAGTGCAATGGCAACAAACATGAAAGTAAATGCTTTGATCTATCGACTGCAATAACACCTCATTGTGCGAGCCCCAACGTCCCTACCCGCCCCTATCCAGCCCTGAAACTCGCTCAGAACTTACCAATTGTGGTGCGTTTTACCACTCATAATTGTATGTTAAAATGATTTTGGCTTTTAATATGCGGCACAGGAAGGAGCTGGGGTAGCCAATGAACAAAATATAACAAATCGTTTTTCGAAACATAAAAATGCGTTTTTGTTAGCTTTCGATTTTTTGCGCTGCTAGATTTCCGTTTAGCTTTTTGTCGTTTGATGTTTGTACAACTGCTGGAGGAAAATTGTTTCGAAAATAAACAATGCGTTTTTTCGGATGCGACTTAGCATGAATTTATTGTGCACCAATTTACTGGTCAAATATATTGCCACATATTGTTATATACTCGTATATATACAACTATACTAAATATATATCAAATTTTGGTACATTTTTCCTGAATTTTAGCATAATGTGTACCGTAGTTGGGCATTGTTTGTAAACATGACTAGTTCCGCCGAAGACTGCACGCAAATTCATTGAAACAAAAACGCCGCGCAGTCTGTTTGTGTTCTTTAATGCTGTTGTTGTGCTTGTTGTGATTGTTGTGTTTGTTGTTGCTGAAACAATATACCCATAAAGATGGGCTGTACAAATATGAAAAACCATAATGTGTTGTCTGTGGCGTTTTTGTTTTCTTCTGTTTTCTTCTGCCATTGGAACATACATATTAAAAATGAATTTATTCGCTTTTAGCGAGAACCAAAATCGTACCAAATATTAGACGATTGATCTCAGTTCCGTTCACGTTGCCCCGATTCTCGCTCATTGCCAATGCATTCACGGCACAAAATGTGAGAGTTTTCGTTTGATCATCAATTTTATTACATGTACGGCTTGAGGCTGTGTTGTTGCTCTCGTATACCCTACAATGATGCTACCAATGTGCATATATACATTCAGATTGTGCCCCCTTTTAATCACAATACCAATTCAATTTTTAGTCTACTTTAATTTTACAACAGACACACTTTATATTCAAGACATTTGTAAAATATACTTTTATTAAGATCCATTTTACTCTAGCGCTCTTAAGAAATTTTTATAAGAACGGTATCTCAAAGTTCTATCATCGCACCTCGAACAAAGTAGTCTCAATTGTTCTTGTTGGGGATTTCCAGTCTCTATAAACACACACACTTTCACACCGCCTATTTATCGATTGACTTTGGCTTGTCTACATAAATTGTATTTTGTGTTGATCGTTTGCTAAATAAACATTTGTTGTTGCTTTTATTGTATTTGTTATTCCTGTGAGTATTTTGTTCGTTAACATTTGTACCATTGTGCCACAAAACCCAGTGCTTAAAATAAGTGAATTAACTTAGAATATTGTAGTCATATAATGCAGTACAGTCTCAGTTAATAAATGGATGATTATAATTGAATGATTCATTCAGTGATTTATTCACTTAACTTGGCTTATTTCAAGTTTCACAAACACATCTTTTTATGTACATCATTTTCTATTCAATGCCAATGTTAAGGCTTCGGAAAATGCATTTCAGCTTTTATATATAAAGGCTGATTGCTCTCAGAGAACTTCAACTTTAGAGTTTATTTAACTCCCCCTAAAGATGACATGCAGCACAAACTTTTATGACTCTGACCAAATGCAATTAGACATATTATTCGTACCGCCCACCCTTAATTAATTCTCTCTGAATGAGGTACTGACGAACTGACTGTCGGACTGACTGATGAACTGACTAACAACGCACAATTAAAGCTGCGAACGCAATGCGCACGCGTACAGCTCATTCTGTAGGTTTTTGTCAGATTTCCATAGGCTAATTGAATGAAATTAAAATTGAAAGACAACAATTAAAGCAGCAGCTGGCAGACAAGAAGAATGTCGCTTGAAGATTCTCCCCCTCAAAATTGGAGCTAAATGCCTGACCATTGTGATTGTGGTTTAGTTTACACACGACGGGACGACAGGGCGCAGACAGCGCGCTATTTGGACTTGTTTCGATAACAAGAATGATTCACTGATTTACACGTAGTTCTGGGAAATGCTTCTTGCTATCGCTACACTCAGAAAAAGAAAATCACCCTGCATTTTAGAAAATCGACCTGAAAACTTGAAAGTTTTCCTTGCTCTCGACTGCTATATTACATTTTAGTTTAGTTTTAGTCTCTTCAAATTAAATTTCATGAATTATAAACTATGTATAAAAAATGGTAAATGCTAAGTATTTAAAGGTCGAGCTAATTTCAGAGTTCTGGTTTTCCCTGGGTCTCTGGTACGCAAAACCTTCCGTTTTAGAAATATACTTTCTCAATAATAAGCTGAGTTGCCCTTCAGCCCGATTATTTTTCTAAATGTATAATTATCTCCACATTTATTGCGTATATGGTAGTTACGACCCTAGGATTATGTTTGGGTTCTTCGCAAAAGTAATGCGGCTGCCATTTGGCGGAGTGGGCAGACCTTGAGCGGTTTTATTATCAGCTATCGTTGGGACCGGCTACCGTAACTGCTAACCATTGACTTGGCCAGTTCGAGCGGCTACCTGGTCGGGCGACTAAGCAGTTGGCTGGCGACTCTTTTCAAGTTTGTTTCGGACAGCCTTAGTGGGAGTAGCGCAAAAGGAGTTGAGTAAAAAATTAAATGAAATGAAATCAGTGCTTAAAGATTGAGGGGAGACAAGAGCCCCAGCAGCAGCAGCAGCAGCAGCTTGAGAATTTAGCCCAAAAATACCAAAAAAGGCACACAAAAAAGGAAACCAAGAAATATTCGTATTCCCACGACTCATGGAGCCAGACGCCAACGCGACGAGTCCTTGATCGAGGCATTGAAATGTACGAGTACCTCGGTAAGTGATAGTTGCTCTCAGATTAAATCGTCTGCATTCGCAATGATTCGCACATTGGCCAGCAAGTCGAGCATACCGCAAAGCGGCATGCAGGGTATTCACCTCTTCGACAATTCGCTCAGTCTCTTAAAGAGCCCTTTTCTTTTTGGGGGGATTAGCAGGTAAAAGCTGAAAGGCAGCCTCATTGTGTACCGCTCACAGGATCCGAAGAGACGACGAGTGTGTCTTTGTAATTCGAGTCGAACCATTCATTTTTTTGGGTTTTTATTTCATCTTTGCCTAAAACAAATATGACCATTTATATTAAAACACAGATGTATGTAAAATGCTCGCCAAAAAGAATTTCAAGTTCAAGTGCGTGGGAATTTTGTGTTCTGCGAATTTTCATGGCCTGTAGAATATTATAATGTGGATTGATGGTCAATTGTACGTCTATTAATGTATAATATTAAATTGAATTTAAATTTCATGATACCTTCACAACATTTTCTTATTGAATTAAATATAAAAATAAATCCCTTGAGCGTAATTAATTTGATGTGTATATAAAAGGACAATTATCACACGGCTCAGGTGCAGCATTTTTCATTTTTCGTTTCTCGGTGGCTGCTACCCTCATCAAAATGGCAATTAATTATATCATTTTTTTTGAACGATTGTCTTCTACTCCAAATATTCGAAACGTTCGTATTGGGATCGATCGTTTTGCACCCTGTTTGCGGGGCACGCACGGGCGATTCTCTCCGAATCTTGCAGCATGCAACATGTGAGAAACAAACACACAATCGCACACACACACACATACACATACGCACACACAGGTTCGCCAAGGCGGGCATACACAATTTAAGTGTTGAGTGTGTAATTTTATATTTCCGGTGTAGTAAGTTTCATACGACAACTCAGCTCTTTGCCTGGGCCACATCTCTCACTGGTTTTCTCTGTCTTTTGCTGCTGCTGCTGCTTTTGCTGCTCCTCCTGTTGCTGCCGCTGCTGCTGCTGCTGCACTGTTCTTTGCACTTGCGCGCTGCTTTTGCTGTTTCAGCTGCAAAAGTGCAGCAGCAAGAGCCATCAGCCAACGGCCCACAGCCAACAACAGCAACAACTACAAGTATCTGTCCGGTGGTTTGGCGCTGCTTGTCAGGCAAACGACGTCAGCGTTGTCTCACACAATTCCTGCAATTATTTTTATATCGAAAAAAATAAAAAATAAACCAAGAAACACCCCACCACAGCCACTATCGACTCCAGCCAGAGACAGACACCGAGACAGCCTGTCATGCATACATATTTATTTTTACGCCACTATATGCTTTGTCGTAATTTGGATGCACATTATTTGATTTATTCGCTTTCAATATAATTTTGAAGTTCTTCGTTTTATCCAGAACTGAAGTTGAATGTCTGTTGCTATTGTATTTCTTGTATAACATTAATTAAATTAAACTGCATAAGGCTTTTCGTAGAAATGAAAACGGCAAAAAACACAAATACTAAACATATTTATATTTTTGCCATATAAATTATAAATACTCTCTACTTAAAAAATGTTTATACTTTTTATTAGCTTATACATTTTTTTGTCTTGAAACAATTACAATAGTAGTAATAATAGGCAAATTTAATATTTAGATACTTTAATACTGAAGCCACTGATATATTTGCATTTGTAAGAGCGTTCATATAGTCGCCCATACACTTTTCAAATTTATTTTTAATGTTCACAACTTTTCCAAGAACTTGTCACATTTTGCCTCAGTTTGACTTCGTATTTACATAAACTTTTTTATGTCGCCCCATTATTGACATAATTTACGATTTAAGCACTAAATGCACAACATTCGATTGTCAGCGACTATTCTTGGTTCGACTTATTAAGCTAAAAAGCTGTTGCCATCAACTTCAATCGAAGTTGAATCAAATTAGTTGAAAAATCCACAAAGTTGCCTTGTTTAGCCCGAAGCCAAAGTCATTTCTAGCTGAAGCTGGATTGCAAAGGACATTGAAGATAAAAAGAAGGAACATTATTTGCCATGTGGGCAAGGTGTAAAAAATAGACGAAGACCGAAGACAGTGCAGTAGCTGTCAAGGGAAATTGAGTTAAGAGTAGCATTTCAATTATATATATATGTATAACACTACCTGAATACAGTTTGTAATCGAACTATATTTAAACAATTTAATTCCTATCGAACTTGCACCCAGCCTGGGAACAGACACCAACTATATTTGCAATTTAATAGAATTAAGCTCTTTGACTTTTGGTTTTCTGTGCAAACAGAAGCCCCAACTTCTGCTTCATCTCCGACCCCATGAAGTTGGTAATGAAATATCTAACGACCGGAAGTCAATAGCAAATACTTAATAATGATGTTGCCTTCTATGAGCTGCGTCGCTTTGTGGTTGGTTGTTTTGTTGTTTGGTTGTTCGCCTTTGGCTGCCATTTGCCGTTGCTAATTTTATCTGGCTGGAATCAAATTGTGAGTAGTTAGTTGCACGCCCTCCAACCTGTCGGGTGGACACCCATTAAAGATGTGCGAGACAATGTTTTAATTGATATGACAGATTAAAAATTATGCCAGCAAATTAAATAAATATTAGTAGTTATGATAACAAAATAGTTTTGATAATATATAATACACTTACTTCCAGTTATGGTTAGATTAGGTTACGTTGGGCAGTTTTTAGGGGGAGAAACCCCCATCGACCGACTTGAGTCTTATTGGCAGTTTTCCTACTCCGGCAATAAACGTCAGATTTGAGATTCCATCCATTCATGTAGTTTGAACTGGTTTGTTGCCTTGGAAGGATATCGGAGAGTTGCAATATGTCTGCGAGGAAGTGAGAACCAAGAAGTTTTAGTCTTGGCAATATCAGAAGAAGTATTCTAATTACATTATTTTTTATGTATTTTTTTTCCTTATATATGTATTGGTTGCGCTTTATTTTGTAAAATATATTTTCTATTGAAGTTCTCTCTTTGTCTGAAAGAAAATACTCTGGTTGCAGGATTTATAGAGTATTTACTGTACATGAATTGATTTCAGATATTTCTCAGGCAATAACCAAAATAAATTTATAAATAACGAATTAAATGATCTTAAACTTTCACATGCTCCATTAAAAGTTTGAAATTAATCTTTTCCTGTTTCTGGGGGATTTTTTATTTGTATACTTATAATATGCACATACTTATGTATTTAATTCTCTACAATTTTAATCGGGCGCTCTCTATCTTTTTATTTGGCTGAGTGCAACGTTCAAATGATAAAAAAATGCCAATCACGTTTAATGAGTTCCCAATCTGCCGTTATGTTCGATAACGATCACATTTGCGTTATAAAACCGGGAGTTAAATTGTTCACACGCGTGCCAAAAAACAACCGACTGAAATGTTCCCACATATGTTTATGCACACTCACATTTCACATTAATCGGAGAAACGCATACATATATGTACGAGTATATGTAAATAAATAAATGTACATACAG
Organism: Drosophila basisetae; assembly: GCA_035041595.1. Classification (NCBI taxonomy): domain Eukaryota; kingdom Metazoa; phylum Arthropoda; class Insecta; order Diptera; family Drosophilidae; genus Drosophila; species Drosophila basisetae. Next base: position 717,412 of record JAWNLB010000147.1, on the reverse strand, counting down.
GCTGTGATTACATCTGGATCTCAGATTATAGTGGAGTTCTTGGCGTGGCCTAATTATAACTATGTTTCGGAAATGTACTCGGAACTGCGCTCGATAGTATACCGTGTCAGTGGCCTTATCAACTTGATAAGTTATCGCAAAAAAAAACCTTACTGAACAATTTTTTGCGAGTGCTTGCACGATTTTCTTTATGGCCACTTTGAAACATATTGCTGCCTCTGTGCGTCTTCTTGGAAATTTGATAAGCGGCATAGGCGTAAATTGCGCATTTATATATATACAAAAAAAAATATAATAACTAAAGATTAGAACTCAAATGCTGTGAATCACCGAGAGTAGTACAGACCTTTTGCATAAGGAGAGTTGTGTAACGAGATGTTTTAAACATGGACTACGTGACATTTGTAGTATAGACCAAACTTAGTAAGTGACTAAAATAATCAAATATCAATTATATTTATTTCTTACATAAATTGCTGCGATGCTCGGACTATAGCCTCGGTGAGAAAAATAAGTAAATTTGTATTAATAATTTACAAAGTCATTTAAACTCAAGTGCCTCTTAATGCTTTTGAGAACTGGTACACTCGAAGATTGAAATTGAAAGCCAGTTTTAGCCATGTCAAGAGTATCCAAAGATTTGCAAATTCTGAATTTCCCGTTTTGGTTTTACTTTAAGTTTCCGTTAGCGCGCAAATTTCAATCATATTCGGATTAAGTCTTCAGATTTTCAATGATCGTGCGGCATGTAATGACTTTATTGACCCAGTTCAGCGTCAAGAACAAACAATGAACACCTCATAAGCATAGTTATTTGTGTATGTGTGTGTGTGTTAGTGTGTGAGCTAGTGATCACCAACCGCATCAGATCGCATGCAAGCGAAGGTCCAAGAAGTATCGACTAGGAATGTAGCCTAGTCATTAACACCCAAGTTGTTTGTCGTTTTGGTGTGTGTGGCCCACCAACGGAACTCCATCAAGATTCGTACAGGCAAAGCTGGCCGGGGCACATAATGAATTTCAGACACGCACAGACGTTTTGTAATTTCATGTTGTAACTACTTGTGTTTTAAAGAGCTTTTCCCTTTTGGCCAACCAACTGCTGGTCATGAGGCATCGGCATCACACATATCATACATAAACATAAACATGTGCAATGTCAAACAGTTGTAGTCACTTGCGATTAGCGACATAGCAATTTGCTTGACACGCAGATGCGCCCACCTCGAAGACGGGCACATTGTATCAGATGCCGATACGATACATTCATCCATATGTATTGTGTAGATAGATTTTTAAATGCATATTTATGTGTTTGCTGATGTGGCAGGGCTACTTCGACTTCGCCTTTGCCGTTTGTCGCCAATCATATGCGGTTTTGGGATAATGATGACCAAATGATCTGAACGACGTCGCGTCGCTGCTTGCGTCGTCGCCGCACGTAATTTCAATTCATTCATAGAGTCGCAGAAACTCGACGCCGCATTCATCGTTCGTTTGTTTCATTCATAAATTTACCTGGTCGCGTTGTCATAATAGCTTTATCTGTTGGCCTTTTGCCGTTTTTATCTGACGTTTCTAAATTCTCGCACACTCACAGATACACACATACATACGTATATAGCACTTATAATTTGTGCACGAGTCTCTGCGCTTCGGTCTGCGTCTTGGCTCTTGGCTCTCCTGCTTTATCACATTCACATACTCGTACACCACGGGACTTGTTGTGTTCGTTCGATACCGATACGAATGCGAAGCAAAGCGAACGGAAGCAGCGGAAGTGGCGACGCCGACGTCGATCATTGTTGTTTGTGCTGCTGCTGCTGTTGTTGTTGTTGTTTTTGTTGTTATATATATAGTTTTGATGTAAAGAAAACGAGCCGACGACGAGTCGCTTCTTCTTCTTCGTCTTTGTCTTCTCCTTTTTCTTCTACAACTTCTTGCTGCTGTCTCATTGTCTGTTGCTGGAGTTTTCGAGAGAGAATGCACGTGTAAGGCAACATAAGAAATTCATTCATAAATACGCTGCTGTTGTTTTTGTTGTTGTTTGCCTGCTGCACACAAGAAGGAAACTTGAGTAGATTTGCCATATGTGAGTTACACAGGCATTAATACGTTCCTTTTTTCTTTAGTAAAAAAAAATTGTAGCTGCTACTTTATTGCCGTTGGTCACTTGATCTTGATTATTCAACTTGTTGTTGCAAGTTATTTTTTTCACTGCCAGAGAACCAGAGACAGAGAGAGAGAGAGAAAGAGAGAGAGAGAGAGCGATAGAGAGAGCTTTTGAACTTTGTACACCTGTTACACCCTGTACGCAGTGTCACCTGTTGTGCCAGCCTTTGCCGCTTTGCCTGCCTGCTTTTATTTGTTGTTTGCTTTAGCTTTCGTTTCGTGCACATTTTTTTCTCAGTGCTAAACAAACAGCTTGTTGCTGTTGTTGTTGTGTTGTTTCACTAGGTGTAGCTGTTGCTCTGCTGTTGTTGTCGGTACGATGTGATGGCCGTTTCCGTTCCACAGACACACACACACTCGCACACACTCATACACACGTATGCATATATAAACACAGATTCTCTCCCACTTATTACGCTCAAACCGTTTCGTTTGTGAATGAATTCCATTTTGTTTCGCTCGCTCCGAGATTTATGAGGCGAGCATTTCAATTCCACTTGTTGCGCACTCATATCTCTCGCTCTCTGGGCGCTCTCTGCGCTTGTATTGGTGTCTCTCTGGCTCGTTTCTTCTCGTTGTTTAGGATACCCAACGGACGAAGCGATCGTTTCGTTTCAGTTTGGCTTCACAAATCCAGCAATCCAATAGATACACAGAGAACCACAGACCAGTTACAAAAATTATTTCAGTGCTGTTTTTTTTTATTGTGCATTGTGCAACGTAAATTTAACTAAAATAAATTTAAATAAATCTTATCGCACTTTGCTTCTATACGCTGCTGTGCTGTGTGTGTGTGTGTGTATGTGTGTATGTGCGCGTGTCTGTGTATATTAAAAAAAATAAAATTATCAAAATTAAAGAACGCGACTGATAAAACCAACACTCGCTGCCAAGACAATAATGACAACTTATCAGTTAATAATAGTGCTGTGATGAGTTATTACTAATTAGCGTGTTCTGCCATCAATTTAAATTATTGTGCGCTGCAAATCACAAACACACAAGGCAATCAGACAGCGCCCCAAGTAAAGCAAGTAACTGAGCGAACCAAGCACTGCGAGATCAAACGGCGTGTTTGTTGAAGAAAGGGTCGCGACTTTCACTGACATTTCGGGTTAATTTTTGTTGATGCTTTGATTTTCACGCCAATAAATTGAAAGCAATTGAATCCAACTATTCCAACGTTGGCTGCCCACCCTTGAGTGAGTGCGTCGTGAATGATCGGAGTCATCTTAAATTGTTTTGACTTTTGACACCCAAGAGCACAATACTACTTAACCCACCACAACATACTCATTGGCCAGCTGAGATACGAGTTGTAACCCGCAAAATTATGACAAATGAATGGATCGATTGGAATGATAGTCGCATGTTGCCGCCATTGCGCTCAGCGAACTACAATACAAACAACAACAGCAACAACTGCAACAATCACAATACCAATAGCATCAGCAACAACAACTACAGCAATACCAATAGTCAAGCATTCCTTAGCAATAATTGTCAATGCTTAACGGGTAAATTTCATCTGAAAGCGCACAAGTTGCAACAGCTGCACACTGGCAATGTCAAGTTGCGAGGTAATTAATCAGATACAGATATTTAGGACTAGAGTAAACCCCTTTTAATATACATGACTTAACTCAATGTGCAACAAATAATAATTTTTGCTTTCATTTCTTTCGACTCATTTTGCAGATGGGCCCACAACAATGCCACCCCTCACACCTGGCACGAATCGCAAGGTGAACGAGGTGCTGAAAGCCTCGTTTGCCTCCTGGGAAAAGGAGGTGCAGAACTTTAATATAACCAAAGGTAAGGATAGCAACAGCTAGTAGAAAAGAAAAAAAAAAACAAAAAAACAACAACAACTTTCCCAAGTGGCAAACACAATTCAACTCTTACGCACTTGTCGAATTTTCAATTGGTCGCATTGGCAACGCCAATAAAATAATAATTTACAAACAGTCCCATACAAAGACGTGATCATAAATGAATATTAATCGTTTCCCACAGCAATAGACTTTAAATAGAAACGAAATTTGGTTTACAGCGCTCCCACGCACAATAACAACAATAACATCAACAACATCAACAACAGCAATAATAAGAATACGTATAATAACAATTAATTAGGCAACCAATGAACGTGGCATTCGAAAAAGTAATTAATTTAATTATGTATTTTATTTGCTTGCCACACTTCTTTGTAGATCCCCGCGATTGGACGGAGGAGCATGTCATCTATTGGCTCAACTGGGCCAAAAATGAGTTCTCACTGCTCTCCATGGTGCCATTCTGCAAAATGACCGGCCGTGAAATGGTCGAGCTGGGCAAAGAGAAATTCTTGGCCATAACGCCGCCATTCACAGGCGATATTCTCTGGGAGCATTTGGATATACTACAAAAAGGTGAGCACGTGACCAGCATAGAGCAGCAGATATTGGCGCCACTCGGACATTAATTCAATCAGTCTGTCACTCTGTCAAGGCAATCGGCAATAAACCACAAAGCCAAATGACTCCCCTATAGTTCCACATAATTTAAGATTAATTTTATATATTTACAGTTGGAATTTTTAGGAAATATCTGAATATCCTACAAGCAAATCAATGTTGAAGTCATGAGGGCTATATAAACTACAAAGATTATTGAATATTCAGACACTTGTATCAACATTAATTTGTCAGATATAAGTTGATAGTAGATTTATTAATAATTGGTATCGTTCTTACCGTAATTGATTCGTTATTTCCTTATTTAGAAACATATATAAAAAATATATTTATTAACAAATTTTGTCCTTTTTAAAACATTATTTGCGAATCTTGCGCATGCCTTAATTCAATGAAGACCCTTTCAAAAGCAGTAGTAATGCAATACCAAACCAAATTTACCTGTTCTTCAGCTAGAATGGAAATTGGCAACTGTATTGGCGGAAGTCTACTGGCCAGCCGAGCGAACGCTAACGAAATCAAGGACTAAAGTTGTTTGAGGGTTGGGTGGAGGGTGTGGGGTCTTTTGTTAGAGAGTTACTAGTGAACGGGTTCTATGAACTGTTGCCTGTTGCTTCCTTTCCGGTCTGGGACCGGTCGCAATTTGATTTAGCTGACGTTTGAACCTCACATAATAAGCGAGTGTAACAATTTTTAACAATTTATTGACGTTACAAAGCGCAGCAAAAAAAAGAAAGAATGCTTTTAGTTTGGGTCGATTCTATTTAAAATAATGAAAATATTGTTTAACTAATTGAATTTCCGTTGGCAGATTGTGAAAAGCCAAATGAGGATATTGTGCATGGCAATTCCTATGAATCGACCACCACCGCCTCGGTCTGTGGATCAGACCATCAGGTTGCCAATTACCCAGCAGCAACACCAGCCACGACGCCCGTGTCCAACAACAATAGCAACAACAGCATTGCTAGTCGCCTGTCCATGGAATATGGGACATCAACAGCGAGCAGTGATAAGAACAACAGCTACCACAACCCAACACCCGCCATGCCACACAGCGGTAAGCAAACACTATCCATAAGATACAAAGATTCACCACCTGCCTGTTCATATCCATAAATACTAATACACAAATACATATCGGATTAGTCGTGTAATTAGTGTTGAATCAATGACAAACGATGTTGGCCATTGCTCATGAAGATCTGCCCATTAAGCCATCAAAGTTGTTTATGGCACATCCTCTCATCGAATTTTAGGCGATACAAGTTTCTTTATATCTTTGTATCTGGTAGATACATGGATTGGCATATGTTTTGTGCATCCGGCGGAATGTTATTTCGGCAATAATTTGCTTGAAAGACAATCAAAGCACCTACGATTACGATTACGGCCCCGATCAACAATTACGATTATGTATGGCAGCGATATCTGTCTTGCCCGTAATGGCCAGATCCAGATCTTTATTAATCGCTAATGTGGAATGCAATCCATTGAGTGTGGAGTGCGATCGTTGTTATATATATATATTTTTTTGTATTCGTGTTCATTTGGATTGGCTTTTAATTTATTTATGTGAAATTGAAATTGAAACGGAAATTAAATTTTAAAACAAATAGCTAAATGTGTCTGTGGTGCGCATGGCGCCAGCGTAGGCTGCCGGAGAACCGCGACGACAGCATATCTAAATATCTATTTAAATTGTTTACATATATGGCATTCTCCCTCAGCACAGCTTGAGATACATTTATTTAATGCGACGCCGTACAAATTGGAGCGACAGCGACGCATCATTAATACATTGTATCTTTTGCATTGTATCTGCATCGGTATCTGCATCGGTATCCGTAGCCGTAGCTATATCTATATGGCTGCATCTGCTGAGCTACTCTTTGCGTTGCTGCCACAGTGTTAACATGATGTAGCATGCGCCACACAAATTTATTAATAATCGTAGCCTCTGCCCACAACATGCTGAAGCTGCAGTTACTGTTAGGCTGAGACCGATGTCGTCTGCTCTCTCACAATATTATGGCCCAGTCGCTGTTGCTGCTGTTCACAATTACTATAAATTATTGAAATTTATGGTCTTTGACACATTATGACCATAAAAGTTAAGGAAATTTTCATATTCGAAGCCATAAGTGTCCGATGTTAATTAGATAATCAACAAGTTTGACAAAAAAAAAAAACTAATTTTTCTAATCTTTAAAAGGAGCACAACGAATTGGACAGACGCTACCTTGGGTTGTGCTCGATGATAATGAAAATCATGTTATAAATTATAATGCAGTTTTTTGTGTCTATGTACACAATTTCATAGATCGATAAAGTTTAGCATTTACAGGAGTTTTAATTAACCAATGTGTTAGAATTCAATTCGGGAGCAACAACATTTCAAACAGTTTTAACGTTGAAATCTTCTAATTATACATTTTATTGCATTGTGGCAAACTTTCTCATGCAGCTGTGCAGCTTCTATTTGTAGTGAGCGACACAAGACCAAAGAGTGATCAGCCACAAAATCTAGACTAAAATCTACATTAATGCTTAATCGTAAATCGTCGTCAGTGCTCGGTTCTTTTAGTTTGTGCGGCTCGGCGTCTTCAATTTGATTCAATAATTTCTATATTCTAAATGAACTCAGAGACCCTGTGACAGTGTTGGTTTCTTTTCTTTTTTTTATTCATCTTGCGGATCGGATCGGACCGCTGCCCGTTGCCCGCATACAAATTATATGAGTCGGCCTGTCATCGTGCGGTGTTTGGATCTGGTACCCTCCTGCTGGCTTTGTAGGTTGTTTGCTTAATTCGTTTCGATTGTCTTTTTGTCAGTCATTAATTTGCTGCATTTACATATTATTGATGTTTTAGCTAACTTCCAGCAATCCCCTTTGCTGCTCTCCCTCTCTCCACTCTGTCTCTCTGCTTGCCCATTTGCATACATGAATTTATGTACATGTATCCGTGGAGCTTTGGGATTGTGTGAAAATTGTTGGGATTGCTGGCTATCTTGGCTGGAGTGCATGACATGTTGACACTTTGACTGGCTCTCAGGTCTGTGTCCTTAAGTGCAATGGCAGTTATGCAAATTAACTTTGGATATTTATATCATCCAGGTGTTCGTCTGGCGAATTTGTGTCTACTAGTTTGCAATGCGGCATTAAGAGCGACTTAATAACCAAGCAACCATCAAAACTAAAACAAATTATGATTAATTGTGGCCATTAAAATAGAGTTTATGCCTTGCAAAGGTTTTCCAAATTTAACAGTCGAAGAGCCAAGAAACAGTGTCATGAACGCTCAGCTACTAACTTGAATTTATTTTTATGGTCGTTTCTTCTTTTGGGGTGTATGTGTGTATGTGTGTGAGTGTCTGTGTGTATTCTTTTGTAAAGTTTGTTTTAATTTGAGCTGTCTCTGCCCTCACCTACAAATTCGAAGCTCCATCCACCAAATACAACACCTACTACAAGCGAAGTCAACGAAGCGCAAAAAAGTTGAAAATGCTTTGAGTTTCGTCATCGGGCAGCGATTTCTGAGCCACATGCCTACATATAATCCATAGTTAACCCGCTTCCACCCTCCCCCCCACACCATTTGAGTAAGTTGAGTGATTTACAACTGTGTTGCATTCTGGAACGCATTACATTTAGGTGTTATGTGGCGATTTGCTTGAGTTCATCACTTTCAATGTGCCTACTCTCATATTGTAAAGATTTTTTCTATTTCTTTTCGATTTTCATGAATCGATTTTTTTTTTTTTTTTGCAGCTAACGCTTACTCATCATTTGTACAAACGGCAAGATACAATAACTCACAGATAGCTCACATATGATTATGTCTTTGCGTGTGTGTTTGTGTGTGTGTGTGTGTGTTTGTGGACAGCCAGGGTCTTTGAGTGTTTTGGTTGAGAGCGCATCTAGGCTAGTGTATCTTAGATATTTGCACGCAAAATTGTTTTTATTATCGCTGGCTTTGCATTGTTCTCTCAGCTACAAGGCGATGCGATGCGTCTTCTTGAAATATGGTCAAATCGATATGCTCTCGGGTTTAATTGGAAGCCCCTTAACACCAATGTTGTAGATATATGGAAGAAAGGCCAACTACCTTTCAACACCAGACAAATGGATTCCATGGACTATTGTTGAACGTATATTTGCGAAAAATGTGTTCTATTTTCAGTTCTGTGTTTATTTTTTCTTCGTTTTGATTTTTGTTTTTAGTTTTTAGTTTTTTTTTTTTTTTTTGTAAATATATTTCTACACAATAAAATGCTTGATGCGTGAAATGTTTGTCCAAGCTTGAAGAGTTGCCATTGTTGCCGTTGTATGGCTGTTGATTCATGTTCATCATCATCATCAGTAACAGCAACAGCAACAGGCACAGCAACAACATCATGCTGATGTCGGCATATAACCTCAGCCCAGCCAACCAACCGATCAGACAGACCTGACAGACAGTCCGTCACTCCGTCAGTCCGTCAGTCCATCTGGCCGTCCGTCAGTTGGCCTGGTGAGTGCTTCACTCGCTTTTCAGTTCGCCTGGCCATGCAAGTTGCGTCTTTGCTCGTGCCGCGCGTAGGTTGTTGCCTCACAAAATGACACATTTAATGCATATTTGACTTGTAGATACATTTGAGTGCGCATGCAGACGCCCCTCTTCCACCTTCAAGCAACTCCACGCCGTGGGGTCACAGTCAGAACTAACGCCTCTCTTATCGCCATATTGCGTGTCACACACTCACAACAACACCACCTCACACACACACACACACACGCGCACACACACTCACATCTCTTGTAGCTTTCGCGAATACAAGTACAAGATTCATAAATGTATTTGTGACATTTGTGGACTCTTGAGTGTGTGCCAAGTGTTTAAGTTTAGTTACAGTTTGTTGATTTTGAAAGTGACAATGGGATTCTTAGCATACGGCACATCGCACGAGTACTGATATATTTACACACACAAGTGCATACATACATGTATGTGGTGCTTATTTGGAGGATAGGGTGATGACTAACAATATCAAATAGTCAAAATTATTTCAATTCCGAGAAGAAGGCATTTGAATAAAATAACAATTTTTGCGAATCTACGAAATGAATCGCTTAAATCAAGGAAGTGCTCTGAGTGTATTTGAATTTCAGATTATTAGAATTTAAAATTAATACAAAAAATATTCGAAGTCAGAAAGATCTAATCAAATTAGAGCGAAACATATTAAAGGATATGGTTGTATTACCATTTCATATACAGAAAAAAAAAATAGTCAAAACACAATGAAAACCTGTAATCATGTTTAAAATTTTTGGCATGAAGGGAGCACATATACAAACAGATATCGAATTCCTGTTGATTTGCATACAATGTAAGGCAAATAAAGTGTATAACTTTTAGAGCCTTCCGCCTATATTAATTACTCTAAATTCAGCCATTAACGCAATACAATTTTCACCTCCCACAAATTATGTGGCAACGAAGCAGAACACTGGGCCCGGTCAAAAGACACCATTCCCATTCATCACAATGAGTGGCTAAAGACGGCCAACTAATATTCAAATACGAACCACGCACCATGCCCCAACAGCAACAGCACATAAAACCCTTAAGTCATAACATCTACGACTAAAAATTATGTTGATTGCAAATTTGTTAAGGTCATAAAATTAAATTTCATTTTTAATTTTAACGCCATTGTTTTTGAGCAGGGGCAAAGAAAAATAAAAAGGGAAGAGAGATAGCGAGCGAGAGAGAGCGAGAGAGAGAAAGAGAGCGAGAGAGAGCGAGAGAGAGCGAATTGACTTCAAGTGAATCCAGAAGCTAGTAACTGGCCTAGGCATATTATTAAAGCATTTAGCGGAATTTAATGCGCCCACTTCAGGCCGTGGCAGAAGCTACACTTAGAATAGCATATTAATCATACTCAGAGCAACAATGGTTAGAGCCAACTCGGAGGCCTTCAAGCCAGAAATCACATTGTAGCTAATTAACATAGTCGAAATGGAGTTGGAGTTGGAGAGTTGAAGTTAAAGATTTGTACTGCGCGCCTGCGCGCTTCGTTGGTCAACTATTGGTGGTGCTTGTGGTTCTGGCGGTGGTGGTAGTGGTGATGGTAGTGGTGATGGTGGTGGTGGTGCTGGTGCGCCAAGCTGTGAAAAGTCAAGTCAACGGTTCGGTTTAATGGTATTTTCAGTTTTTAGCATGGTTCAAAAGCCGCACAAGTTAGAATTTGTATTGTGCTCGTATTGGGGGAGTTGCAGCCCTGCGGTTTCCCTTTTATTTTTATGTTTTTATTTTTGTGGTATCCACTATTGCCAGTTAGTTAGCTACTGCCACGTTGTAGCGTTCTCGGCAGATCTCGTTTAATTTATTACCATACTCAGCGGAATCTGACGCGCGCCAACGGCAACACCAGCAATGGCATTGGATCTAATAGTGCTCGGTGCACCCCTTGCCCCATAGGTTAGGAGAATGGAGAACTCAAATGGGTTTTAAGGCTGTTCGTTTCGAGCATGGTGGCAATATGTAGTCGCCTACCCGTTTATTCACTATATATATTTCTATATGTACACATATATTTATATATGTTTTTGTATACCCATTGTTGCTGTCGACGCCAGTGACGATGACGGCGTCTCCTCGATGTTGGGACTCGAACTGCCTTTTTTCAGTTTTTTTTTTTTTAGTTTTTTCAGTTTTTTGTGCTCGTTTTATTTCGTTACGTACGTAGATGTAAATTTACGCCATAGAAAAGCGTTACGGTCGAGTTAATTTAAAACAAAGAACATTCAAAAGAACAACATCAGCGGCAACTGTGAGTTGGACTTTTTGTTGTTGTTGATGTTATTGTTTTTGTTTTGTTTTCGACTCGGGGGAAAAAAATTAAACATTAAATTGTATAATGCGAAAGCCGCTAATAGCAACAGCAACAGCAACAGCAGCAACAACGACAACAACAGAGTCAGTCAATGCAATGAACGAAACGCAGAGACGAATTGCATTGGATAGTGAATACGAACGAATACATTCATAGTTAGATTCGTATGTAACCATAGCTACAACTGAATGAGCAACTAAAAGTGTTCGTATTTCATGTGAACTGCCCTGAACTTTGATTAGGGTATGTGATGGAAAGCAAGGCGAAAGTTTTGGTACTCGCAGATACAGTTAACATTTCATTTGCCAACACTATGTATTCAAAATATTTGAAATCGAAAATAGAATAGTATGGGAACAGACAGTAAATATTGTAAAATACAAATAAATACATGTTACCAAAAGTGTTGCAAATACACTTAAGAAAAAATTACCTGGACTTCGGAGAATAAGAAATGCATAACGTTTATTTAGAAATTATTTCCAAGTAGCCAATATTTTTTTTTTAGCGTTGTGGGGCTTGTTTGTCTCTGAGTGCACTGAACCAAACTACGCGCACTTAACGATATCCAACTCTTCGTTACTAAGCAATGCGAATCATTGAGTCGTGTCCATAATATTTTTCGTAAAGTTAACTTAAGTCATTAAGATCATTCATAATTGAATCAAATTGTTAATCGCTATAATGATATTAATTAATTGCGTAAGTGGTACTGCATTACGGGGGTCTTTTAAATTAAATGTTTTTTGTATTTGCATTTTAATATTCAATGATTTATTATCAACATGATATTATAATCATGCCTTTATTAACCTACGAGTATATAGATCACACGTAGTTAATTTATATTTTGCAGCTAGACGCATTTGGCATTGCAAAAACGAATTGAAAACCATATCGAAATCATGCATGATGGGGGCAGGTTAGCAATTAATTTGCAATCAACTTTCAAAATTTTGTTTGCTAAGCAACAATAACAGCAACAACAACAACAACAACAACACCAACAAAAGAAAACAACAACAGTAAAAGAGCGACAAGCAAAGCACTTTATGCATCATTAAGAATTAGGCAAACAAAAAAAGCAAACGACAAAATGGAGAAATATTTAGACATAGACACACGCACACAACTTGAGATATCTAAATGTGTCTATATCTATTTGTTGACCAGTTGGTTGGACATACAGCTGTGGCCCGAGTTGGCCAACATACGCCAATTTATAATTATTAACTCTGGCAAGCGAACAAATAAATAAAATCAAATTATGTTCGTGAGTGTGTTTAGTGAGGGAAATCGTCTTGGGCCAGAGATTGTGATTGAGACTGAGACTGAGGCTGAGGCTGAGACTGAGGCTGGAACTAAAACTGGGGCTGCCACTGCGACAGAGGCTGAGGCTAAGACTGAGGCCCTCTAAAGAACTACGGCAACATCCGCTGGCCGAGTCGATGAATGGGGCACCAAAAGCCGGTTCGTTGCTCGATTGAATGAATGAATGAAAATGAATGAACTGTAACTTGTTTTAGATTTGCGCCTAACTAAACAACGGACAATCTGCCTAGACTCCGACTGCCAACTCCGACTCCTCTCTACGGCTGTCCATATATCTCTTTTTCATATATATATGTGTGTATATATATATATATGTATATATTCGTGTATGGGTGTGTGTGGTTTTTTTTGTGCAAGAGCTTCGTGTAATTTGGTTTAGCTCTTTTTTTAATTTTTGCTTCTGCTGTTGCCTCAAAAGAGTTCACATGAAAGAGACGGCAACGGCGACAAAATGTTGACCGGATGTGAGGCTGCGCTTTTTTCAGCCATTGCTCCTGTATATGTGCGTGTGTGTGTGTGTGTTTGTGTATGTGTGACTATATGTGTTTTAATAATTATATTATTAATGCGAATTTCATGTCTAAAGCACACAAATTCATACATATTTTTTCTTATTTTCTTTTCTTTTTCATTTTTTTTTTTTTTGCAACCACAATTTGAAACTATTTTGGTGATTTTTTCAGTATTACCAATTCGATTCCATTTGTGAACTGAGCGCGGAACGTGTTAAAGACAACTTATTTCTATTCTGCTGGTAATAAAAGCTTTAAGCAAATAAAAGTATTGAACAATTTAACGTAATTTTTAAATCGCTTTTTTCCAACCTCACAGTTTAAGCCGCAATTTCCTGGGCAACTGCCAAAAATGTACAATCAGTCTATACAAATATCCGCCAGTTTGTGACCCGCCCCCTGAAGACGGTCGCCCATCATTCCGTCAGCATCTTCGCAATTTCCTTGCATATTTCCGCAGTTACAGTTTTCATCAGGCTTTTTGGCTTTTCCATTTGAAATGCATTTTTGTTTATTTGCCCGTGCGGCATTTGCAATTTTCATTAACGCAATTCTGCGGCCGCCAGCTAATTGAATTGTGTGAATTTTCCATTTGTCTTTGCCTTGTGTATCACATCGATTTACTTGAATAGGGAAAACGCTTTGATTGTAAGGATTCTTTTTACGATACTAGAGAACATTGAACGTATCTTAAAGACACAACTAGCTCCAGTTTTCAAATAAAACTACAAATATTACATCTAAAAAGTATACAAAGTAATTGAATAATCAAGAACTGGAAATATCAAAACACATCAAACAGATATCATACATGACCTTGCACCTGAAAACTACCCCATAGCTAATTGTGACCCAACACCCTTGGGAACAGAAAGCAAAACCAAAAACAACAACACTTGTCACTTGACAGACAAACAACAAAATTATATAGAAATGCTACAATAAAAAAAACTAGGAGGGAAATGCAACTCCAATGAGGGTGACTGAAGCTGAGGGCTGGCGGACTGTAGTCTTGTGAGGCTATGCGCCGTTGAGGGTGAGCGCCCCCAGCTAAATTCCAGCATTTTCGTATGCAAGTGCAGCATTTTTTGTTGCACTTGATGATGGCTATCAGTGAAAACAACCACTGGAAGGTCCTGCGCCGGCATGTCCTGCTCACAATTTGTTGCGTCGGCATTCAAATATGTTATAATTTGTAGCCAGTGGCTGGTGAAATAAGCCAGCACCTGACCGATTCAATTGCCAGTTCGAGTTGGCAGTTTGTGTTCTGGCTAACGTGGGAAAATTCTCATTCTTAAAGCTAATGCAATTTGGGCTGCGGGCTCGTAAATTCAGTGCAAAAGTTGTTCTCTTGATTTTTATCAGTTGCCGCCCTGCCAGTTACCTATTTTTATTTTATTTTGTACTCTTTCTCTCGCTGTCGCTGGCTTTTACATTTATTTTCACATCGTTATGCGTATTGTTGTTGGCGGCCTGCCTTCGTCTCATTTATTTGTCTACATTTTGTGTTTTTGTTATTTTTTGTTGGTTTTTTTTGTTGTTTTTTTGGGTGGTTTTATTTTTTCTCGCTCTCTTTGTTTTAAATGCGTCACAGTGTAAATAAATTTGAATTTTCAGCTTGTTTTAGCTTTTAATTTTTTCTTTCGTTCGTCTTGGCCTTTTGCAATTTCAACTCGGAGTCGAACTCGGACCCATCCCGTCCCGTCCCGTCCCATTCCGGATTTTTTGTGCTGTCGGCATTTATCTTTTGATGTGTGCGCTTGCGCAGCTGATTTGTTTTTGCCTTTGCCGTTAATGTTGTTGATGTTGTTTTCATATTGTTTCATTTTGCAGCTCTTGTTGTTGTTTACTTGTCATGTTTCTCCTGTTTGCCCAGACTCTAGTACGCGTACATATTGCCCAAGTTCTTCACCTCATTTGCATAGATAAGGCATCAAATATGAACAGTTTGCTTGCGGCTGCATTTAAACAAAAAAACCTCATTTTACTAAGGTCCTGCTGAAATTGTTGCATGGCAGCATCATTTAAAGTATCTTAAGTGCATACATCTATTGGGACTGAAATAAAATTACAATTCAATTAAGAAAAGATGTGATTGTAATTTATAAAGATAATATTTTAATAAATATTTGAGAGTATATGCACCCCACAGAAGTCACGTTGTTCACTTGTGTCTCCCACGCTACAATAGTATCCTTTGGCAGGACAAAACATTAGCAGGCAATGAGCTGGAACGTGAGTCTCGCCCGCGTTGTGTGTTGCACATTTGTCGTGTAATTTATCAAAATTGTGAACATTATAAAAATGTTGTTTTTAAGTTGTGCTACCACCAGCAGCCGTGGGAAAACATTGCGTCGAGTTCTGCGCAGAGTATGAGACCATAACTCAGGTGGGCTATTAAAAAGCCATTGCAGATATGCAATTAATGAGCGACAAAATGCAATTATTACTACCATACAACCGAATATACACATGCATATATCTGTTTAATTGTATGTGCATCTTGTTGCCAAAAAAAAAAAAATAAATAAACGGAGAAAAATAACGTTTATTATTGGTCATTTCATGCGAAAAGCGTGAAGAACAAGAGGCAGAAAACAAGAAGCAGCATGACAAATGAGCAAGGTTGTTGTGGGTCGGAGTGCACAAAAGCCGCAGGATATCTCGGTGAATCACAAAGAACAACAAGCAAATGAGAATACAACATCCGGTAATTTACTTCCTTTAGTTCCGTATCGATGCCTTGAATGTAGCCTAAAGGGCCCCGCAATGAACATTCAGCTCAGCTCAGTTCAGATCAGTTCAGTGCCTTTTGTTAGCATGCAAGTGGTAGAGATTTCAGTTTCAGCCTTATGAATGAACCACACACAAGTGCTGCCACATAGAAAGGGAAAGATTTTTGGCTGGCTGCATTGAAGGACAATGCGTCGGCGCAAGTAAATTAGGCAAGCCGAACTCAGCGCCAAAGTGGCCAGGCAGGTAGCAGCAACAGCGCCAGACACCGGGCAACGATGTGCGAGCCTTCGCCTGACATTCTAATATCCTATTCCCATATCGCCTGGCTGCATCTTGCGTGTGTATGTGTGTATTTGTGTGCGTGTGTGTGTGTGTGTGCGTGCGTCTGTATCAGCGTTTTGTCCAGGCAGCCAAACCGTTCTCACAGCGTTCACAACTCGGAACCAAAACTCGGAAATGTGTGGGCGATTGCATGCGTGTGTGCATGTGTGTGTGTGTGTGTGTGTGGCACACAATCTGGCCATGAATTACGTTGGAAAAAAAAGCGCAAACTCAGGCACACACAACAGTTGTCCGAGCCTCAGCCTGGGGTCGGTGTCTTTCTCGCACTCTTGTACACTCCGCAGGGCACACATGTTGTCCGAATTTAGTTGTTGTTGCTGTTGCTGTTGCAGTTGTTGTTGCTGTTGTTGCTGTTGTTGTTGTTGTTGTCGTAGTCATGGTGATAGTCGGACAGGTGCACAATTTGACGTTCAGCCAGCCGTTGGAGTTGCGTTCGTCGCAGGGTTCAGCTTCATTCGTTTATGCTTTGCGCTGTTGCTGTTTCTTTTTGTTGTTGTTGTTGTTGACCGCATGCCACCTTCTGTGCTCAGTGGGAAACGGTATTAAATGAGCCATTTAGCGAGTCACTCAAATTTTAGGACTTACCAACTGTCCACAGTTGACGGTCCGAGAGCAACGGCATTGGCAGACAAACCCAAGCAGATCCATAACTAACCAACTAGCTCTGATTGAAGATCAATTGATCATGTTAAGGTTACTTCCTGCTGCAGTTCCATATGTTATTAAAGAACAAGTTCTGTGAAATAACCATAGTAAATCAGTTGAAGATGATTATAGTATATGTATATGTCTGATCAATTAAGACCAGCATAGAGACCCACACTTAGCTTGTTGAGCTATGTCTATATATTTAAAAGAGCAAACTTATGTAATTAAAGTAGCGATTGTTACCCACAGTTCAGACCAAGCATACGATCCAGCGTGAAGATCTATGGTATTCAATAATCACTCGCTTTAATTTTAATGCAGGTCAAATCAATGCCCCACGACGTCTTCATTGTGGATTCATTCAAGATCCATGTCTGCTTCAGTGGCTCAGTAGCATTTGTGCCAAGATCAACAGTTTGCAGCAGCATTTTTAATCAAGCAAGCAGAAGTACCAGCAAATACCAATATCAATAATATTTATAGCCGAGCCTCATTTATGGCCAGATCATTACACTGTGCCTCATCAGAAGCTGAAGATCAACGATGCTGCTGCTGCTGGGCTGCTGCTGCGGCTGCTGCTGCTGCTGGAAGTTGCTGGAGAGCGTCTCCTTGCTAGAGCTCTCTATCAAAGTATCTGGTTTCATTTCCGCTCTACATGCGCGCCAAGGAGCTGCAAAGATAATGCAACTCGCTGCGATGCAGCCTTCTCATTCTCATGCCCATTCCCATCGACATTCTCATGCTCCTGTTGCTGCTGCTGCTGCTGCCGATGCTGCTGTTGCTCCTCCAGATTCAGGGCTGTTGTTTGTATCTTGTGTATATGCATATGTGTTGTTTACAAGTCTAACAATCAAAGCATATCTTCAGAGCTGCATCTGTTTATTTTGTTGTCAAAATGCAGGTACACAATCCAGCTCGAACTCTCGCACTCGTATCGTATGTGATGATGCTCTATATAGTTAAATTGCGGACCCATCTTGGCCAGCGTCAGTTTACGTGGAAAATTGATATTTTTCTTTGCCACCGCTGCACGGAAGCAGCAACAGGTGTGTGTGTGTGTGTGAGTGTGTGAGTGTATGTGTGTGTGTGTGGGGCGTTGGGTTGGTTGCAAGTGCAGCTGTAATTATGATTGTATGCGTGTCAAAACATCAACAACAAAAACAACATCTCGAGACTAACAACTACTACTGCTGTGTTTATGATTTCCTTCCGTTTTGCAGACTAACAGTTTATTTATTTATTTATTTTGCTTTGCTTCTAACAGCTAACAGGTTCTGTGTTGAAGTGGATTTTCCACACGATCGCGCTCTCTCTTTCGCACATTCTATATGTATTATTTTGTTGCGCGGTTGTTGATAATTTATATACACATCACGCTGCATTGACATCCGATTTACATTAGTGCCACAAGCCGCATACGCACGACAGCGAGAATGAGATAGATAGAGAGAGAGAGAGAGAGAGAGAGAGAGAGTTAGCCAGTAAGAGTAGGGGACACGTGTGGCAGGCAGCGGAAGTGCTTAGTCAGACACAAAAGCAAACCCAGACCTTGATTGCACTCCTCAGCAATTGCAGCAGTTTTGCACACGTGTGCCAGGGTATAGATCTAGCTTTAATTTGATATCAATTCAGACCTTTTCAGATCAGCTCAAGTGTCAGCGAGTGCCCTGCTTCTGCTCCTGCTCCTGCTCTTTCTCCTCGCTCCTGCTCCTGCTCCTGCTCCTACTCTGGCTCCCTTTTGGTATCTGAGCTCTCTTTCTCCGCCCTCGGCAGCTGTTGATGCGATTCCTTGTTCTACACGCTTGGCTATTCGGTAGGCGCTTCCTGCAACTCCCCTGAACCCAGTGCTCTGGCTACCAGTACCAGTACCAGTACCAGTTGTTCATCTTTTTTTTTTTTGTTGTTCACAACGCGTTATTGCATTAAATTGTAATCCCTTTTAGCACCAGGGTATTTACGCCATTGTGCGAAGGAACAAGTTTTTTAATTGAAATTCAACAAGATTTGCCACCGCCTGCTCCTGGGCAACGCCTCAATCCGTTTGGCACACACCATTCAGCATTCAACATTCACTATTCACTTGGTATTCAGTTTGGTATTCTGCCACTCGAAGACGACACACACGGATACGCACATAATTATTATGTTCGGCTCGGTTCGGCTCGTTTTGTCAAATTTTTGATTCAAATTTTCGAACGTGTGCGTTTTGGGCAAGTAGTTAGTAGGATAGGATCCGAGTGTTGTGTCGCCAGTGATTCCGATTGTGATTGGTGCGTTATGTTGCGGTGGTTGCTTTTCGGTGGTTCGGTGGCTCTGTGGCTCCGTGTCTCCGTGTCTCCTCTTTAGTGCGCACGTGCTTCAACCGGAAACGGCCGTAAGCGAGGCGCATCAACATCATCATCATCATCTCTCCTTTTCCCACTTGCACTCCAGGGCCATAGTCACAGCTGTCATTGCCTTGCTCAGTTTTGTTGTATGTTTTTTACATTTCTTTTTTTTGTTGTTGTTTTTTTTGTTTTGTGTGTATTTCCGCTGATGCTTCCATTGTTCTTCCACTTTACGCAGCAAATCAAAATATCACATATAAATATATATTTTTTACATTATTAGTTTTTGTTGTTGTTATTTGTCAGTTCTGTTAGGCGGAGGCGCGTGCGCTGCCAGAATTTGTAAGTGGCCAAAAATGAATATGATTTGTTGTATACATAAATCCATTTAGCAGTCCTTTTGTGGTTAGGTTCATTAAAGCCACCGCAAATGGTCAACAGCTGTTAAAGTTTACCAACGCTCAGCATTTTACCTTCATGTCGAAGAAGTTTCAGAAGCAACTATACTGCATTATCAGCACTTCTTTCTTCATGTGGATTAACGCACAAGGTGAACATTGAATGTACTTGCAACACATTTCCTGGTAAAACTTGAGCTGTTCCCCCTTGAGGCCATTGCTGTATCTTATTTTTTGCCATATCTATCGCTCAAGTAATCAATAAGCTCTAAAACTGATAACATGGCCGCCATAAGAATGATTACTGAATACAGCAACAATGTGACGGCTAACGACTTGCAAATATTTGAATGCTTATATTCCAATAGAGTTTATCAGAAGACATTTTTTAATTTGGTTGCATTTGAACGTGTCATTTCGTCTTACACGTAACTTGAGCTTAATTTTGTCATTGGCTGTTGCCACAAATGGCTCGACAACACGTTCCAAATGCCACCATTTTTCTTTTTACAGCAATTATACAACACACAAAAAATCTCTAAGATTTGTTTTTTCCCTTGTAGTTTTTTCATCTTTTTTTTTACCAACAAATTATGACAGCAAAAAAAAAACACGTACGCCTTCAATTTTAAAATATAAACAAAAAAAAAATAATAATAAAGACGGCAACTAATTTGGTATTGTTGAAGACTCGACAGCAGCTTTTCAACGCCACTGGGTTGTTGGCCGGCCCGTTGGTTATGATCTCATACGGTCGCAGTAGCCAATCCCAACTTTGTCTAATTATGTACGTGTGTGTGTGTGTGTGTGTGTGTGCTTGTGTGTATGTGTGCGTATCTATGAGATGCTTTTTATGTGGTCCATCAACAAAAAATCGTTGGCGTTTGTTCGCTGATGAGCTACTACCCACACACACTTACACACGCTAGCACACAGATACACATATACTCATAACACTGACAGTTCCAATCCGATTGCTGCTGACCGGTGTCTGGTGGGCTGCGGGTTGTTGCTGCTGGCCATTTTGATGGCCTAAAATGGTTAATATTGCTGCTCCTATGTGTTGGCGTTGCCATATTAATGATCTTTTTGGGCTAATTTGAAAGCTACATAATTAACAAATGTTGCAATACTATCTGGCGGCCATATTGCAGCAACAAGTGGTGCCCAATAGCACATGGAAGTTGATCTAAATACAATTTCGATATACTTAGTCGCAGACAAGCAAAACTAGAGTTTTTTTTGTATTTTTATTTTTTCTTTTACATACTCTTAACCCAGAGCCCGAGAGTATCTGTGAATAAGCGCTGTGCAAGTATGCCTTCCTCTTGATTATTATTATTGCCAATGGCACATTAGTGCGAGTGTATTGGTGTGTGTGTGAGTGTATGTGGCTCGTGTGGCTGTTGCCGAGCCGAGCGCACGACGACGAAACCAGCACACGAGGCGCTCCCACACAGAGGCAGACACTCACACACAAATAAATACGCTCACAGATACACGCGAGTGAGCGCTGCAGATACACACAGAAACACAGACGCACGCACACACACGCACACACACGCACACACACACACACACACATAAACGCAATGGTCTCGCTACACAGGCAACAACACGACGCACAACTTCAGCGCAACTTCAGTTCTTAAACGGATGTCGAAGGTAGAAGAGCTGCCGTCGCTCGAACGATCGCTCGCCAAGTAAATCGCACGAAGTTGATCAGTGATCAGTGATCAGTGGGTACAAGTGAAAAATCGCGTATACGCTAAGAAAACAACCAAACGATTACTAAAGAATACAAGGAAATCGAAAACCGAAAACAAATGGTGCAACATTTTGCCAACAGTAGTACATATATTTAAGGAAAGAAAGAAAAAAATAAAACAAGAAATATCAGAAA
Organism: Drosophila basisetae; assembly: GCA_035041595.1. Taxonomy (NCBI): domain Eukaryota; kingdom Metazoa; phylum Arthropoda; class Insecta; order Diptera; family Drosophilidae; genus Drosophila; species Drosophila basisetae. Next base: position 695,704 of record JAWNLB010000147.1, on the reverse strand, counting down.
ATGCAATATACGAAATATGCAAGATATGCGCCTTCATTTATCAAGTTGCTTTTGATGTATGTATTTATTCGAGATCGTGCTAGTGTTAGTGTGTATACAATGTAAAGCACCAGAGCTGTGGCGAGAGATTTTCTATACGAATTGCCTTCAATTAAATGCCATTAAATGCGCGAATTGCCCGCAAGTGTTATAATTTTATCTGAATTCAAAATGCGACGGAATTCTTAGTAAAAGATATTTCAAAAATCGCAACAACTATCAAACGAGAATTCTGAATTTAAAGGAATTCCAAAAAGTGCGATAACTGCGATACATTGAAAAAATGCTTAAGCAATTGCCCAAAATTATGTACAACAAATAATCAAAAGTAAGAAAAAAAAAAATATAAAAAAAAACTTTTATATTCGCAATCTCGAAAATTATAAAAAAAAAAGAAAAACACACACACGCACACACACATTTAGACACAATCAACCGAACGGCGCTACTTAAATAACTGAATACCAAAAGCAAAACTCAAACCACAAGTGCTATCGCCCACATGCCAGAGAATCTATGCATATCAGCCTACAGCATACAGCATACTTAAGCGTATGATCCATGTATTTATGAGAACCAAATCCAGAAGCAGCTCAATTGATTAGAGCCCGCATCCAGCAGCAGGGTCAGTGCAAAAATTAAAAATTCTCGTATATTACCGAAAAGTGAAATCAATTTTAATACAACTGCAAGTAGCACCAGCATAAGCGAGCTGAGCCACAGCGATCCACTTACAATTTATTCACGTTGTGTTTTGTGTGTAGCCAGGCCAAGCATTGTCAATTGAGTTGACAGTTGACAGTGGACCCCGCAGATTTGATTTTGTATAGAGTATATATAAACACGAATAACATTTGTGTGGACTATCCAAAAAGTCAATGACGTGCATTTTTAACATTCAGTTTTTGACAATTGATCAATTGGAAAACGCGAAGAAATGCCGCCCTCTGCTTTCCTAGTTAATGCCACCATAATCAGTGCAGCAAACGCGTCGGATAACGACAAAGCAACAACAGCATTAACGACAGCAGCGGCAACAGCATCTGAGCTTCAGCAGCAGTTCAGGAACTTGCAACATTATATAACGAACAGGAGCAACAACAGCAGCATCAACAATAATTGCCACACGGCGCCCAACTACAACTTTACAACGGCAGCAACAACGAAAAATATGGTGCTACAAAGTTATGATAACTATTCGAACTATCATTTGCCGCAGCAAACGGTGCATTTGCAGCATCAGCAACATGTCTTGCCAGCAGAGCTACAACAGCAGCAACAACATCTTCATCAGCCGCAGCAGCAGCAACATCATTCGCAGCAACATCCCCAACAGCAGCAGCAGCAGACGCACCAACAGCATCAGCAGCAGCAACCGCAACCACAGCAACATTCACATTACGTTTCACCCACGCAACAGCAGCAGCATCGCTTGTCCGGCGGCAGCACTGGCAGCAATACGGCCTCCTCATCCTCCGGCTCCAGTTCTAGTGCATCCTCGAATGCCTCGTCGCATAGCTTTGCGAGCACTGGCAGCGCCATTGGCATTGGCAGCCTGGCGGGTGCCTTAAGCAGCTCCACGGCGGCTTCATTTGGCCTGGGCTACTTTAATGATATGGCGCCTTTTGTGGGCGACTATTCGCCGCCGCCGCCGCATCATGCAACTGGCAATGCCTATTACACGGATTCAGATGTGAACTTCTTTAGCTCAGGTATAGCACAACGCTTGTCAAATATTTGCGGACATCAAATGCCGCACAATTTTAATTACAATTGTGAGGTGTTGGAGTGTAAAAAGTAGCTCAAAGATGTGCGCACAACCCTCAACGCGTAATTAAATTGTAATTCGTTTTCAAGTGTTTGTTTGTGTGACGCCCGCAAGCAACCACAGCAGCGGCAGCAGCAACAACAAACACGCAACAAGTTGAATGAAGGGGGAGGAGATTGAGCTGGTGATAAGTGCCTCAACACAGTTGTATGCTTTGTTCGCGCCTGAGTTGACTAACTATTAGATAGATAGATATATAAATAGATAGATAGACGGATAGATAGATGGTTGAAAGGATGGCCGGTAAAATACATAGATGCACTATTTGCAGATACATTTTTGGACTAAGATGCTGCGCCTCTGTATGAGGATAACCGTGGGAGGCACCCAGCTCTTTGTTGTAGAGCCGTCCGTTGGCTCAGCCAACGGGCAGCGTTTCGTATCTTTGTATCTGCGCAATACCGTCGCCGCGCGAGCGAATGGGAAAACGCGCTAAGCTTTTGCCCCGCTGCCAGCCAGCAAGCGAGCGAGCGAGATTGCACCAGTTGCTCATGTTGTAAGAGCGAGCGAGCGAGCCAGCGCGCATGTGTGAGTTTATATGTGTCTGTGTGTACGTGTGCAACAGGTTTTCGTATGCCACAGACACACATGCAGACACACACACACACACACACACACACACACATATGATGAAACGTGTTAAATTTCGACGTATTCGCAATTAATGTAGCGTGCTCTCACAAGCCACATTAGATTGAGAGAGGGTAGCTCAACTCGCTCGCATATATGTGCATCTGCATGTGTGTGTGTGTGTGTGTGTGTGTGTGTCTCTATAGCTGTTGATGTATGCGTGTGTATCTGTGTTTTGTATCTATTGCTCCGCTGGGCATTTGTGTTGGTGTGCGCTTCGAATTTTGATTGGCTTCCGAAGCGATTGCCCTCGAATTGTGTTCGTGTCAGAGACGCCCCCCAACTATTACTAAAAATATATTTGCAGCAAATCAAAGGATTTGATGAGATTATCGCGTTTGGCAGATATTTTTAATATGTCCATTTTTTGCTTTCCACAACATTAATAATAAATAATACGAAACTGTGCAAGAGAATCAGAATACATTTCTAAACAGATTTAAAATTTTAAATCCGTAATGGCAAACCAGAATATAATTTGTACAAATGCAATTTCTCTGCTAATTCCGATAAAGTAGAGGTATATTATATATTTCTCAAAAATTACGATCTGATCATTTTATATATTTTTTTCGCATTGTAAAAATTGAATTTTGTTTGTCCGTCCAATAAGTCAGGCTGTGTGTAATAATTACAGGAGGAATTCATTAATTGTAGTTGTGTAATAATTATGGTTTGCAAATGTATAAATAATATCTATAATTTTGGTAAATTCACTTCTACAACTTTCAAATTATAAGCCAAAGGCTAATCAATTTTGTATATTTTTTTTATTCTGCAGGCTACAACAACAACAGCAATGCACATGATCGCACCAACAGCAGCCCGCCACCGCAGCAATCGCAGCAACAGCATGTGAATGGCAACAGAAACAACACAAGCACCGGCAGCAGCAGCAACAATAGCAACATGCTGCCGCCTGGCGTGCAGCAGCAGCAGCAGCAGCAGCAAAATGCTTCCGATAACAACAATAGCAGCAGCAGTGGCAACGCCAGCAACAATAATGCTAATAACAATGTCAATGCGGGCAACAACAACAACAACAATAATAATAACAACAACAATAACAACAACAGCAACAATAATATGAACTACATGACAGCGCCTCTCTACCAACATCATCAGCTGAAAGAGGAGCCGGGCACACAGTCTGGAAACGGCAGCAGCTCGGCCTACGCATCGAATGCTCAAAACGATCCAACAGATCTCAGCAGCTATAATCTGCCCGCACATTTGGCCGCAACAGCAGCCGCTGGACACTATAGTGGTGGTGGAGGGGGCAACACGGCCAGTGGGGGCTCTGGTACTGTAGCAGCTGGCAGCGCTGATGAGAGCGACTATCACAGCACACTTTCCGCGCAGGAGCATCAAAACCAGGCCACCAATGCAGGCAATGGCAGCGGCAACGCCAACACCAATGGCTATATGGATGGCAGTCCTGATTTTTATCCTTCGTATAATCGGGCACGTTTCCACGAGGCTTTTCAGCCCGAGTTTACGCCATACGATGCACAGTTTCCAACGATGGGCGCCCAGCCGAACATGGATCAGTGGAACGCGCATGCCCATCAGCATCCGGCATACATGACCACATTGGGTCTGGATAAAACGCTGCTAGGCGGCTACACAACGCAGGGGGGCGTGCCCTGCTTTACGGGCTCAGGTCCCATTCAGTTGTGGCAATTCCTGCTGGAGCTGTTGCTGGACAAGACCTGTCAGAGTTTCATCTCATGGACGGGCGATGGTTGGGAGTTTAAGCTAACCGATCCCGATGAGGTAATTAATTTCATTTGTATTACCTCAAAACTTTACTAAAACTGTGATTATTGCATCTTCCGTCCGATAGGTGGCGCGTCGCTGGGGCATACGAAAAAACAAGCCCAAAATGAACTATGAGAAGCTGAGCCGCGGTCTGCGCTATTACTACGACAAGAACATCATACATAAGACGGCGGGCAAGCGCTATGTTTATCGCTTTGTCTGCGATCTGCAGAATCTGGTGGGGTACGTAATCAATTGCAAAAAGGCTGGTCGAAGGCACATTTAGCTAACTGAATTTGCATGCATTTATTACAGACACACCCCAGAGGAGCTAGTTGCCAAGTTCGATCTGAAGATCGAGAAGAAGGACATCGACTAGCAGTTGAGCGGAGTAGAGGCTGCTTGATGTGCTGCAGCTGAAGGGAACTGAGCTACAGTTCGATAGAAAGGCCACAAATTATAGTACTCAACGGGAAAAATATACTTTTGAGAATTATTGTTTCCAAGCGTGATGTTAAATTTTAAGCAGCAGCAATACCTGCGATCTTGCTACGAGATTAATGTGTTTGTTAGGGCGTCGTAATCACTTTGTAATTATTATATAAAGATTAGACTTTTGAATTAATTTGAAATTAATTGAAAATATGCTAGCGATTAGTTGTACCCACTATGATATATGACTAAGCCATTAGTGTGTAGCATTGAATTTCAATGAATCAAGCAAACCAGTTTCAATACGCATTATTAGAATGAAGCTAACATCCGGATTGAATGAAGCGAATTAAATTTTGAAAATTTATGTGCAATGCGATTGTTGTCGATTTAAAGTTCTATATGCTACCAATTGTATCCATCGTAAAAGAGGCCATAAGAGATCGAGTGCATGTCCCCAAAGTGATATTAAAAGCTACATTTTTGTTAAATCTTTACTTTTCATTTTGCAAACGGGGTCGCTTTTTTCTAGTTCTAAACCATTTCACAAACACTGAGCTGTCTGTGCGTGTATATAGATAATAATAAAAGCATAAAGCTATAATATAATATTATGAATAACTATAATAATTCTTATTAATAAGTCTATCATATTTATGTGTAACCTGTGCTACTGGTACAACTAAGTTATATACCTACAAACATACAAGCTAAATAATCCCTACTCCAATCTACATTCATTTTGTGCGCTTCCGTGCGAGTCCAAAACTTTAAACGTCAAACGGCACAACAGTTAATACATACATACATACACACAATACATACACATGCATATGCATTTGCAGTTGTGTCCCAATAAACTCTATATACATATAGGTATAATGCAACTCTACATAGGATACTCTTAGTTATGTTTTTAATTACTGGCTGCTTAGAGTTTTCCATGCGTTAAGAATTTACCATTCAAAATATGTTTATATTTGTGTATAGCTATAAAATATTTAAGCCTAGATCGTAGCCTGTAGCCACGTATTATGTAGAGCAATTTATACAATAAAAACAAAATCCAAAAATATTATAAAATCAACAATGAAACAACGGCAAAATTATTGAGTTCAAACGTTTCTTTACCTTTACAATAGAAATTCAAACATGAAATAATTCGAACATAATTAAAGCCTGTCAATTTGACTTCGGAACAATTTAAAAAAAGTTAAATTTGAATAATATTCGTCGTTTCGTCGCTTCACAAATCGAAATGAGATTAAGTCGGTTCCCACAAATAAGGATCCCGAGTTGGTCAAAGAGTATGGATCTCATTTCAAACACGTACGTTCCATTTCTACTATAAACTTGATAGGAATTGTGTGCACTTCGCAAAGGGTGAACTTCCCCATTGTAAGTAACGACATGAAATAGTCACTGAAGGGTGGTAAGTGGCAAGGTTCCGCAAACTGTTAGGCAACCTGAATAATCTAGTGAGTGCACTTAGGCATTCGATTCATTAGGCATTAGCAGCTATTATGACGTTCAAGTGTGCCGGTGTAGATCTCTTCAATGGTGGATCCAAAGGGAGTTTTGGAATCGATCATTACTAGTAATTTTTATCCACTTGATAATTACCAGTTTGAGTAGCAAAACAGTTTCTAGGCATACATTTCAAATTGCATCTATTCCTTGCTAGGACTTAAACTTTCTTAGGATCATATTTGCAACGAAATAAGCTTTGGCAGCGAGAGTATTTATTAAGAAAATGGTACACTTAAACTTTGTGTAAGATTCATGAAGTAACTTCTTAAACTTTACAGATATTAGCTTTGAAGTTTTACGTTATTTATCGTGACAAAATTCGAATAACATAGTTGTCTTTGGAATATTAAAATCAATCGTATTTATAGGCAACAGCACTTGCAGAGTCAAAAACAAAATTGTCTCATAAAATTGATTTAGTTTGGTTCAATTTGGAAAAACGAAAATGCTTCGTGGCATCAATAATATTCTGTTTTGTGGACGTTTCCAAACGTCACCACAACTGCAAAAGCGTAATGAGCACAAGATTCCCGAGAAACTGCAAAAGGTCGCCACGGATAAGGACCCTGAGCTCTCGGCAATGGTTATGTACTACTATCATAAGGCCGCCCAGATCATGGAAAAAGAGTTGGTCAAAGAAATGGATCAGTATCCACATTTGAAGCCAGAGGAGAAGCAGGCTCGCGTGAGTGCCATTTTAAATTTAATAGGAAACGTGAATACGACGCTGGAAGTGAACTTTCCCATTGCACGAAATGATGGCACATATGAGATTATAACTGGCTATCGAGCACATCATGTACGAAACCGGTTGCCCCTAAAGGGCGGTAAGTATCAATTGAAAGATGTCTAAGGCGGTCAGTTGATTTATCAATGCACCACCCTCAGGGATTCGCTTCGCCATGGATGTGGATGAGGCAGAGGTGAAGGCGTTAGCAGCTATTATGACATTCAAGTGCGCCTGTGTAAATCTCCCCTATGGTGGGTCCAAAGGCGGCATTCGGATAGATCCCAAAAAGTATTCGGTTATGGAATTACAAACGATTACACGGCGCTACACCATGGAGCTGCTGAAGCGCAATATGATTGGGCCTGGTATCGATGTACCAGCCCCAGATGTGAACACGAGTCCCCGCGAGATGAGCTGGCTATTGGATCAGTATACCAAGACGTTTGGCTACAAGGACATCAATGCGGCGGCGATTGTCACAGGGAAGCCTGTCCACATCGGCGGCATTAATGGAAGATTTCAGGCCACAGGCCGTGGTGTGTGGAAGACGGGAGATATGTTTTTGCAAGATAAGGAATGGATGGATCTAATTGGGTTTAAGACTGGTTGGCAAGATAAGAGGGTCATTGTCCAGGGATTTGGCAATGTTGGTTCGTTTGCCGCTAAATTTGTGCACGAGGCAGGCGCTAAAGTGATTGGCATCCAGGAGTTTGACTTTTCCCTGACCAACCAGGATGGTATTGATATTAACGTAAGTAGCAATCGCTAATCAAATGGTATACTTTGAAGAAACGCATTCTTCACAGGATGTTATTGCATTCAAAGCTGAAAAGAAAACCATCAAGGGGTATTCGAAGGGCAAGGAGTCCAAGGAAAGTCTGCTCACTGCGGATTGTGATATATTGATGCCCTGTGCCACACAGAAGGTTATTACTAGTGATAATGCAATGGACATCAAAGCTAAATTGATACTGGAGGGAGCCAATGGGCCTACGACACCAGCTGCTGAGAAAATTCTGCTAGAGAAGGGCGTCCTGATGGTTCCAGATATTTATTGCAATGCAGGCGGCGTCACCGTCTCCTATTTCGAATATTTGAAGAATATTAATCATGTGTCCTACGGAAAAATGAACTCAAAGATCACTTCACAGCTCATTCATGGGGTCATTAATTCCATAAATGAGTCGCTTAACCGCTGTGATGAGGGTGAATACGTAAGTTGCGAAACCTTCCATCAGATTCTGGGCGATATACATATATATATATATACTATACTATTTACAAACCACCAATTTTATTCGTAGCCCGAAATCATGCCGAATGAGCGCCTCCAACAAATTCGAGACTGCACCAGGGAGGCTGACATTGTGGATGCTGCTTTACAAACAGTTATGGAGTCATCTGGCATTGGAATCAAAAGTACAGCCAATAAGTTCGAGTTGTGCAACGATCTGCGCACTGCTGCCTATATTCATTCCATATTTAAGATATTCCGTGCCTTAGAGAGCTCTGGCATATCGCAACAATAGAATTTTCCCTTTTCATTGTACCTAATGTAAAATTTTCAAAATTTCCGTGTTACTGAGGAAATTAAGTGTGTTTATCATCAATTGTGAGTAATCAGCAATAGAATCATTATATTACTATAAGTGATAAGAATAAATGTAATTTAAGTAAAGTTGAAGCTACCGATTCTTGGTTAGGTATGTTGGTGCCTAAGTTCAAGCACTAAGCGTATTATAGAGCAATCTATGCTTGTATATATGTATTGAATGCTTCGTGCTACATTCCTCCATAAAAAATTAAATAATTTGATATAAATATATATAAAGTATATACACATTGTATTGTGTGGTGTGAAATGTTTGAAAGTGTTTGGCTTTTTAGGCGAGCTCCGCTTTTGTGCCTTTTAATTTGCATATTTTTGACAACAATTTAGCAGTTTGAATTTTAATTTTGATAAAAAAAGAAGTTTAAAACGTGAATTTTTCAACAGGCGCAAAATTCTAAAAGATCTATAGAGGTCAAGGATTGACCATACATGCATTATTTATGATTTTAAATTTGGCGGGTGCTAACGCCAACTTCAAGTTGAACTTGTGCAGCTTTGACGCCAACGTCAATTTGAACTGGTGCGGTTTCGACGCCAACTTCACGCTGTATGGTTATTACACTTGAAGTCGGTTGCGATACTGGTTCGGGCACCTCTATGTGTCGTTGCAAATATTTTAGCCTTGACATGAACCATTCACAATAATTAGGTGGCGCCATCTATTTTTTGTTGGCGGTCTGCTCCACACATAACGAATGTAGTCGCTGTCCGAATCTGGCTGATATGCAAAGAGTATTCTCAGCGTATCGTAGCAATTGGCTATTGACAGACAGCACTCTGGCGCTAAATTCAAATGATTTTTTGAAATGAAAATTTAACCTTGATATTAAATATGATATTATTAAATAAAACTTTAACGTTTTTGAATTTACCAGTGAGCACAATAATTAAAATGACAATTGATGATATGAACATTAAAAAGCACAAAAACAATATTATTATTATTATTATTTGATGATTTTTCTACAATATTATTATTATTATTATTTGATGATTTTTCTACGTGTGACATGTAGTTAAAGAACCTGTATATGGCGATAAGAACTCCACTAATATCAACAAAGGACATTGAATAGCAGTTGACCCTGAGAAGCGGTTACAACGGGACTACAACTGATGCAGAATCGGTTGAGCCTTCCAGTTGACACGTCACCACGCTAAATCTTACTTATTAATCTATATGCGAGGCATGCGTCAGTTGATTATGCGGCCTGTATTGGAGTACATTGTACAATTTAACTACCGGGTCACTTTCAAAATTCTTGTTTGCCCAAGCGATGCGGAGTTGTTGTTCGGGAAGCGGCACATTATTTTTTGTGTGCATATTTTCATAATTTACGCCAGAGTAAATATTTGTATAGAACAATGTGTTGACACACTTTCCACTCCGTATAATAGATATAGATAGAGACCAGAGAGCTGCGCACTGAATGCACAATTTGACTCGTATATACATAATAACGAAGGTTTGTTGTCCGAGTTGTGTACTTAGTCAAGTGCAGATGCTGTAGATACATAAAACGCAATAAGGTCACATGGGGCATGATGTGGAATATGAAAATTGATGCGTTGCCAAACTTGAAAATGTTTGTTAATGATGAGCAGCGTGTAGATTCAATTAATTACACAATGATGATTAGTGAAAACTTAAGCTTAATTACCTTTGCCATTTATCACTAATTCAAAACAACCAACAAAAATACTCTTATGATTACATTACAATGTAATTCATAGTTGTCATTTTGACATCATTTGTTGCAAGACTCAATTTGCAATGTCAAAGGTCTCCGCCCCTTTCCTGGACGTCTTTGGTCTGAACTAATGTTTTATCCTTGATCTCAAATAGTGACAAAATTTTCAGTCGCTCGTCGTTTCTCAGTGTCAACCACTTTTCCAGTGGTAGTAACTAATTGCACGTGTCTATAAATTAATGACTTGGCAGAGAGGCACAGAGTAAGCCAATCTTGGTCAAGAATATGGAGTCGTTAGCTGTTAGTATAGCTGCCTGCTTTGATTATTACAAATTACCAAACAGAAACACATCTCAAAAAAATAAAAAAATTTGCATAATTTATGCGTGGTTCGTTGTCGCCGAATTCAAAATTATTTTTGCAGCAACTCGAGTTATTCACATTGTGTCCAGAAGCAACAAAAATTAAGAAACGAAACACAAACCGTTTGCCTGCTAGGAGTTTGCCCATATTCTTCAACTCTTGCTCCGCCTCCGCATCCGTCTCCGTCTGCGTCTTCGTCTTGACTCTAGCGGCAGCTGAAAATGTGAACGACTCGAAGCGATGCGATATGGGAATGAAAAAAAGCAATTTGACGCTTAAGCGCACTGCTGGCCGGGCACAGACTCAGTTCAACGGCAACAGTCAAACGAGAAGCACGAAACATTTTTTTGGTACGCGACGAGACCAAATTGTTGCCATAGCATAAGCAGAAGAAGAAGAAGACGAGAAGCGCGCCACGCGCCATTCGAAACGAAAGACTTAGGCGACAAACTTGAACTTGTCTAGTGTGCAGTGCATTATTTGTGAATTACTAACAGTTACCTTATGTATGTATCAATCGGATAGGCAACCGGTAATCGATCATCGATAGTCGGTCTCGCGTTGCCCTGAAATTGACAATTGTCATTGACAACACGGAAAATGTTGCGCATTAATGTTCGCTGTTCGCCCGTTGAGTCACATTGCCCATATACTTACTTACCTACTGTGTATCTATGTCAAATTTATTTTGTTTGTCCGTCAGCTGGCACGCTGGCCCACTGTGATGTGCGGCTAGTTAGCTTTGTGCAAATGAAACATTGTACGTCAATACAAACAGTTCGCCAGTTGCGTCTTCGGGCTTGATCTTTGCCTTTGTCGTGCATAAATATCCCCTTAGTTGGCAAAGTATTCGCATTAGTTCCGTTATCTGTCTGCCGGCTTATGTAAGGGGTCAAGCGAAATTTGGTGTTAAGTTTCAATTTGCAAGCATGCATAAATGAAATGCCTCGCTAACTGCCTAAAAACAGATTTTAGTCACGTTATAATCGGAGCATCGGCTCATCTTTAATTCCGTCTTTCTCCCCAACACACCCCCTTCCTCTTTCACCGTCTCTATTTCTCTCCTTCATTGCCTCTTTGTCAATATCCACAATACTCACTCTCACTCAGTTCAGTGTGCATCAGCTTTTCAGAGATTACTTTTCTGCTGGTCCGCTCGCTCGTTGTGAGACGCCATCGACTCTTCAACATGTTTGACTTATTTATTTTTTTTATTTTTCTTCAATATTTACCTTGTTTGTTTTGATCGCCGCTTATGTAATGAGACGCATAGCCATATAGGTATGCGAAGCCAGCTCTCGTCGGGCACTCGCATTCGCATAAGTTCCAGCCAGTGTCCCCAATGCGTCTCAATCCAGGTGCCTGCTCTCCGCTTTGATATTCGCTGGCCTCTCTTAGCTTTTGATTTTTGTGGCTGGTCGGGCTTTGTTTCCCACCTGCTTTCTGTAGTTTATTTCTTGTTTCATTGCTCCTAATTGGAGTTTGGGCCAATAACTGTTGCTCTCTCCTTTTACAAATGCCAATTGCTAAATCAGCGCATTCTTTTGTTCGTCAACTCGTCCATTCGCTCGTTAATTTTGCTGTGTTACCAATTTAAATACAACATTGCCTAATGCTTGAGTGGAAGCTAATTTCCATACGAATCTGAAGACTACAAATACGTCTATAGATGGAAGCATGTATTTATGATTAGCTTATGAACCAATACATTCACCAATTCATTCACATGTGGCACAGCTGACTTAACTCAAGTATCTCTAACTCTCTCGCCATCATATATGCTGAAACTGTTTCACTCTCTTCATATTTGACTCTCTCTCTCTCTCACTATCTGCCTACTTGGAGTGCAACTGGCCAAACAACTTTCCATGAAAGTGCAAGTGTTTCCTTAGCATTGTTAGCTGGCAAACAGCGGACCCACAACAATAACGGCAATGTCGTCGTACTTGAGGCCGGCGCTCAGAGCTCTGCGCTCGACTCAAGTAGGAAGTGGAAGGTTAGTCGCTTAAGCGTTGTCTAGTTAACCCTACACCCCTACCCCTACCCCTACCCCTACCCCTACCCCTTCCGCTCGTCTCCCATATATGTTGTGCATTGTGCGATGAGGCACTGTTGTCATCGTCGGAGTGGGCGTGGCAGCCGCACACATTTTGTGCTAATATTACACGAGTATTTTCAAGTATAGTTGATGCCGCATCAAATTGTTTTATGTTCAACGACACCTCATCGCTGTCTAAGCCTGATCGATAACCGTAAACACGTTTGTTGCCAAAGCCACCGATTAGTTGGCAAATTCTGTCATTAGACAACTCAGACAATGACAACGCTATTCTTGATTTGCTCTGAGATGCCGCAGCATGATTGAGGAAGTGAAATAGCCCTTTAGCTGAATGCTAACAAGAAATTAGCACGCAGCTATAGATTAATTTGAACAGCTAGATGTCATTGTGTGCTATCGCGTAGGCTGTCTGTAATGCTTCCGGCTTGCCATATGCTCCCTATGTTTTTCCTCGGTCTGGTAATTAACCTTTGCTGTCATTGAACTATCCGCACCATAGGACATCTTACGTATATCTAATTTATAATTCGCCCAGTGAGCATGCAAATATTTAGTCGGTGCTTCATCGATGCTGCCAAATACGCGCAGTGACCTTTACAAACCGCACAAAGCAAAATTGAATAATGTCTGTATTCATTTAATAATAGCACCGAGTGCCAACGACAAAAACGAAACCGAAAACGACCTACCGCAACCGGCAAAAGTAAACAAATACGAAAATAATATCAGCCAATTAAATGCAAGACAATGCTGCGCTAGTCGCTGGAACACAGAGTCAAGTTGATCACTAGGTGTTGCTTAGCTCAGCTTAGTTCAGTTCAGTTCAGTTCAGTTCAGTTCAGTTAAGCTCAGCACAGCTGGTGTTTGGTGCTGCTATTGGTGTTACTGCTGCTGCTGGTGGTAAGCTGTTGACATTCGCAGCTTGTCCCTGACCAAGAAGTAGTCTGAGAAGCGTCGGTTCGGTGTTTGTGTGCGTTTCGCGTAGGCAAACACATTATCGCTGTAGACAATCGGCTAATGCATTATTCGTTTTCATTTGCTCAGTCGTTATCCGAGACCAAGACTAGTTCATCATGATACGCACAAGAAACGCGTGTCCTCTGCTGCTGCTACCGCTGCTGCTCGCCGCCCTGCTGCTGTTGTGCAATGAGTCAGCGTCCATTGCGATAGCGCCCTCAACATTTGGCACGGCTATAGCCAGAGCTGGAAAGATTTCCAATACGTTAAAGGTAAGTGTGATGCAAAAACACTTGTACTACTACTACTACTACTACACTAAGTGACTGGTGTGTGAGAGTGTGTGTGTATTTGAATGTGTGTGTATTTAAACAAAGAAGCAACCGCGAAGCGTGCCAGACCCCAAATTTGCTTATGCTGCGCTTTTCTGGCATTAAATCAAAGCCACTGAGTCTAGTGTGCGGCGAGTGACTTTGACATCGTGTCGCAAATTTGTTGCCGTTTCAAAAGTAATTCAACACTTGAGCAGCCGCCGCGGCTGCCTCTTGAGGCACAAGTAGCCGCAATGAACGTCAAGCTATTGTCTCATGCGGCATTTGTGAATTATCGCCTTTTCTGTCTGTCTCTGAAAAACACTGGAGACCGCATTTACAGGTGGCTGTTAATGGATTTTATGGACATGTGCACAAGTTATTACCCACAGCAGCCAACAACGATTCGCTGAAAGCTATTCTTAATACGCCATCGCTGTAAAACTTATATGTACTGTGCTTTATGAGGCGCATAAGCCAACAAACAAATATTTTCGGAGCTGTTCAATACGATTTGGCCATGGTTTTTAAGAATCTGTGGCCAACGAATGTTTAAATGGCACTTGAGTGCACATCTGGAATCCGATCTTCAATGCTATTGTATATGCACATTACATTGCCAATGCCATGATATCTATATCCACATCGTAAAGTATAATCACCAATATTATTTTATTTATTATATTAATATAACTGTGCTAATATTGTCAGAGTTATAATTGTCATCTTTTTTGAATAGTGTTCCTTCGCTACTCATTAAATTAACAAGTTAAAATGACTCATTATAATTATTTGATAGATTGAGCTACTTAAACGAGATACTTGTAAAATGTATTTTCAACAATACAATTCTTATAATTTTTCAATGTATTTCATTCAATTTTCGCTGCCTATTTTAGGTATATCAGTTTAGTATGGGGCAATATAATCTGCCCACCATCTGTCAAATGTTATGTATCATAATTGAAGATTTGAGTCAGGTGAGCAGAATGTGTAACTACTACTATATTGTATATGTATGTTTGTGTGTGTCTAACAAGCAATTAATTATGATTCACTTACAGCCAGCAGTTATAATCTGTTGGTGTCTGTACAAATGTGTGTAAATAAATATACAACGCTTGGTATAATAATTAAAATGAAACTAACACCTACAACAAGCCAAGAAACAATTAGTATTAGAATTATATCCAAAATTATAATTGTGATTAAATGAATACATTAATTACAAGTGCAACATTTCCGCTCGCTCTCAGATAACATTGAAAGATAAATGCTTATCAGCCGAAAGCAGCAACAAGCTAACAAGTACATCGGCGGCACAAGCAATGTCAGCGTCTGCACTCGACCATTGCGTGCTGCACATAACTTTGGCAATAAACAAAATACATATATATATATTACGAGCACTACACAAAATCAAAAATATATATTAGAAACGATAAATGCAGGTGGAGCGGAAAACAAAGACTCGCATTTCGCATTCAGTTGGTTGTGGTGCCGACTCAAAACTCAGTCGACAGTGGCCGCGAGTGCAACAATAACGGACGCAGATGCCGCAAAACTAGCTCGGTCCTAAAGTGTATAGCCCCAGTCGGTATTGTGTGCCAATAATAGCCGCAACTGAACACAAAGACAGCTCGTTTCCAATAAATCAAAGTTTAGTGTTTCGCATTACGACGCGTGCCGCTGCTGCAACTGCAACCGATTTCTGCCAAGCAATTGTCAACGGGTTGTGTTGTTGCATAAGGATAGTGCAGTCCGAAATGGCCTGTCGCCCCCATCTACCCTATGTGCTGGCCACTGTGGCCCTTCTACTGGCAACTGGTCTGATTCTATATGCCATTTTCATGGAGCGGGCCCGTGAGCCGAGCAATCAATTGAAATTCGAAAAAATTGCAAACCCTAAAGAGAATTTTTTCAGCGATGAAGCAGAGGTTGTGTTGCCCATTGATGGGGGATTGTCTGGTTTAGGTCCCAAAGTATTATTTTTGATTGGTACAACAACAACGACCACAACAACAATGTCGCCATCAGTAGTAACAACCGCAAAATCTTCTTCCGGGCCACCGTTCGATCTAAACAGAATGAAAATAGGGCATTCTACGACCACAACTGAGGTTTGTTTCCAATAAATTTGCAAAACCGTACAATATTTATGCAATCTGTTATATTGTTGCTATTATTGTTGCTGCCATTGTAACAGCAACTTTCTACATTGCTGCATGGTGCAGCGAATTCGCCAAGCTGAAATTGGCGATCTGCCGGACTGCAGTTATTTTCGTATTTATTTTCATTTTTCGAGCGTGTCGTGAAAGCGCCAAAATGTTGTTGTTTTTGTCTTTGCGATTACATAATGTTTACGCTTTATAAATGGCATCATTTCATTGAGTTCCTGTGTGCATTTTACGACGAGTTAATCAATTGTATTATCTGTTGTATCAAAAAAATAATAGTTGAAAGCGTTAAAATGCAGTAAAGGCTTGGTGACAACTCACAAGTTATTTACATAAATTTATTTGATCGTTTTTCTTAATATATCTAACAAGGCAGTTATCAAACATAGTGTGCTTGGGTCATTTTCAATTTAGTTGTGTTCGAGTATGCACAAATATCGATAAAAGCTTTTTAAATATGCATTAAGGATTTAATGCTGACCCACTTCTGATGCGCTTGAACTTAAGAGGCAAATGTGCGCATTTTAATGCATATCATATCACAATATCAACAATGCAGGCAATCCGTAAAACAATTATAAACATTATGTATTATGGCCACACAATCAAATTAAGCCAAAGCCAAGCCAAATCAATTTAAATAAAGCTTAATCGAAATTGTCTTATGACCGACCGGCTACACCCACATTTGCATAATGTTGTACCACAGATACTGATGCATGCCAAAGACTTAAAGAGACCCACGCACCTAGCGGGTCAAGTATTTACATACGCACACACACACACACACACACACACACACACACGCAAAGACAACAAAAAAGAAATTAGCATAAAATGCTTTACTCGTAAAATGTGAACTTGAAACTATGTGAATATTTTTGTATTTGGTCCAACTGTGTCATGATTCATTTCAAGATACAGATACATTTCAGCTGGGGACATACGCCGGCTAATGTGACAGCTGACAGACAGCGCACAATATGTATCAAGACTTACATATGCACATATGTATATATATTGTATATGCCTACATCTAACTATTAAGCGTTGGCTGCACGTGACTGTTGTTGCCATTGTTGTTGCCACTTAACTGTTTTTGGATTGTTGCCGCCTCTAACAAAGTTGTTGGTTTTTTTATTTAACTTTTTGTTTCTTTTGATATTATGCAAATGGCATTTCAATTAAACGAAATTTGCTTGGCCGCAAGGTTGCCCGTTAACATCATTAAAAGTGGGCAGCCTGAGCAGAAAACAAAAACAGAGAGAAAAATTGTCAACATTAATGCAACAGACCAGTAAACAGTGAACTTGAGAGCATCGTTTGCACAAGGCGCGGTGGCTTGTTTGCAAATTGCTGTTAATTCAATTTAAAATACAAGCGACCTTTGTAATTGCAGGAGACGATGGCCTGGAAAACGCTGACCTCGCATCCCAATTCGCTGGTGCACTTGCTGCCCTCGCGTGCAATGCGAGTGGTGCAGGAGGTGGTGCGATCTCTACGGGTAAGCCAAACATGATCCGCACAGATGACAACTCGACGACCTTGACGCACAAACGACAAAGCATGTGTAAATTATGCTCAACACATTTAGAGCCAATCAATTCTCAACTTGAACGTCAAGATTTTAAAGGCAGTGATAGATTTACTTGTTTGGACCGTGCACAGCTGCAGTTTGGATGAGGTCAAGTCTCCGCCAAAGAACAAAGAAAGAACAGCATGCAGCATGCCGCATTCGGCGCCACACAAATTCAATTATTTTATTCAGGCAAGAACTGGCTTTTTAGCCATTGGCCACTTGTGCAAGAATTGCACCATGACCTACTTGTACACGCCAGCGCTGTTCAAGATTAGTTCGAACTTCATGCAGAACTTGTGCAAGAATAACACACACGCTAAGTATCCAACAGATACTTGGTATTTTCACGCGCTGCCGAAATTGGCAAGGTGCAAAGCAACCAAAGCGCTCGAGTTGCGATCTGAAATTGATTTTTCGTATACACTTCAGATAGTAGAAGACGAAGAGTTCGCAAGCTTGGATTGTTGACTTGCTCAAAATATAATTATTTCTTACACTTTTGCATCTGTAGAAGGATCGCGAAATTGTGGCTAGCACCACCTTGGGCAAGGTGCGAGGCCGCTTTCAGAAGTACCGATCCGGTGAGAGAGGGGGCTACTACAGTTTCAAGGGCATGCGATATGGTGCAGCGCCCATTGGAGCCAGAAGGTGAGTCCTGAATAAGGTGAGTCCATTGAGAGATATATTCATATTGTATGCCCGCAGATTCCGCGCAGCAGAACCGGAGAAGCCGTGGTCTGGCGTGAGAGATGCTTCGAGAGAGGGTCAGAGTTGTCCGCACAAGAACATGATACTGGACACCTTCAAGGGCGATGAGGATTGCCTTTATGTAAATGTTTTCACCACTCGCATGCCCAAGGAGGATGAGTGAGCAAATGACTGTATGATTTATGTAATCAAATAGTTAATCAGCTTTATTTTAAGCCTGCAACCCAAGCTGCCTGTGATGGTGTGGCTGCATGGCGGTGGCTTTTCCTTTGGCTCTGGTAACTCATTTCTTTACGGACCTGACTACTTGGTTGCCGAGGACATCGTACTAGTCACTATGAACTATCGACTTGGCCCCTTGGGTTTTCTGACAGCCGGGCCCGATGCGCCAGGCAATCAAGGTCTTAAGGATCAGGTGCTGGCCCTTCAATGGGTGCGCGACAATATAGCCGCCTTTGGCGGTGACCCTGAGCAGGTGACAATCTTTGGCGAGTCGGCTGGGGCATCTTCAGTGCAGCTATTGCTGCTCTCGCCACTGGCCAAGGGTCTGTTCCATCGCGCCATCTCACAGAGCGGCTCTGCTTTAAATCCCTGGTCCATGGCAGCCAGTTCGGGACATAGAGCAGCGCGGCTGGCGGCCAATCTTGGCTATGTGGGTGCTAACGACACTGAGGAAATCTTAGACTTCTTGCGTCGAGTGCCAGCCATGAAGCTGGTGGAGGCAGCACCCACCACGATAACCGCGGAGGATCAGCGCAATAACATTGGCCTGCCATTTGTGCCTGTGGTGGAGGGCTATTGGAATCAGAATTCGCGAGAGGAGCAATTCCTTGAAGAACCCTTTCTCACCGAGCACCCAAGCGATATGTACAAAGAGCACAACTTCAACACTCAGATACCCTATTTGACGGGTTACAACACCCACGAGGCCATGCTCTTTATAAGAAGTGAGTAGCCACAATCACTAAGTGAAAATGATTATACAAGGTGTGCATTTATTTTTGTAGGACTACGCAAGAATCCACAGCTATTGAATATCATTGAGAATGACTTTGGACGTTTGGTTCCACAAGATCTGAACGTGACCCAAGTCCATGATAGAGTTACGCGTGAGATACGCTCCTTCTATCTGGGTAATAAGCATGTTGGGCTCGAGTCTGTGGATGAAATGATAGCGGTACGTATACGCAATCGGTTGTATCCATGCATAATTTAATAACTTCATTATTCCCCAGCTGCTAACTGATCTCATGTTCCTGCAAGGCATCCGGCGCACAGCTCGCAATCATGCCAAGTTTGGGAATGCTCCCGTTTACATGTATCGCTTCTCCTTCGATGGGGCCTTAGGTCTGTATAAGCGCATGCTGGGCATTCCCCGGCCAGGTGTTTGCCATGGCGACGAGATGGGCTACCTTTTCAAATTTGGATTCTTCAATTTGAGTCTGGACCCTAGGTCCATGGAAGTGCAAGTCAAGAATCGCATGGTGCGAATGTGGGCAAACTTTGCCAAATACGGGTAATAATGCATGATCCTCCAGATCCGTTGATAGAAACTGTATTGTGTTTTGGTTATAGTTCGCCCACCCCCAACATTGACGACCCTATACTGAGCACCAAGTGGGCCCCAATTGATGCCGCGAATGTTATGAACAGTCTCAACTATTTGGACATTTCAAGTGAACTAAATATGAGAACAAATCCTGAGTCGGAGCGTCAGCGATTCTGGGATGAAATGTATGAACATTACAATGGTGTTGCTATGTAATGCTTCAGGACTTGATCGACATATTTATGTATAGGCATCACCAGCACATTGCTCAGCTAAACACACCCACACCCACACACACACACACACACACACACACACACACAAACATATATACATAGACATACATAGATTTTGTACACATTTTGCCATTTTGTGAAAGAGTGAGCAGAAAAGAATATTTAATGCAAATATCATTTTAATATTATCGTAGTTTATAAAAGTTACTAGCTATATTTTTCTTAGCGTATAGTTTGTACATAAGTGTTGCAGCATTTATACATACATATTTACACAAACATATAGCCACATCCCAATACACATACAAATCCTTAGTATAAGAAATGTACTTTTAGCACACCCAAAGCCAACAAACTTTTCCTTACTTCATATGCAATATCAGGTGTACATAGTCAGAATTTAATCGAGCATATTCCATATCAAATGTTAATTCTTCCAACTTGTGTGTTATTCTGGACTATTCCTGAACACGTTTTGTATCGTATTTAAAATAAATCACATTAACTGTTAAACAATTTCGACTCAATTTATTATAGTTATGGAGAGAAATATTTTGTTAATAATTTAAGTCAAGTAAAGTCAGAATTTTGGGCTATTTTAATAGAGCGTCAGAAAGTATGCTACACGATTCTTAAATAATTAAACTTCCGTTTAATAAAAATGTTGCATACTCTTAAAACGCACATTTAATACTTCAAATAGTGGCGATAGATGGCTCCATAAAACTAACATACAACTCGTGGGGTATTAACAACAGCTCCTTATGTGTTCCATTTTCTAATGTGGGAAGTTATTAGGTAGCACTTAATCTTAAAATTGGAAAGCTTTTTGAAGTTTTTTTTTGAGAAAAATGATTTTTTACCTATTGGCCCTTTTTAATAGCTTCAGACTAATATAGGACTGTAAATTGTTTTGTCAAAAACAAAAATTCTTGTTAAAGGAATATAATATTTTAACAAAATAAATTAAATCTAATTAGGACTATAATTAAATATGTGAACCAAAAACGTGATTGACTTAATGTTAACAATAGATGCAATCGGGCGACATTCAGTGCATTAAAAACAAATTTGCACCCTCGCCCATCGTGTCTAGTTAATAAAGTAGCCAATGACTGTCTACAAATATGCACTTGTCGATCCACACACACGGAATACACAAAGTGATAAATTCAGGCATGCAATGCTTGCCTCAGCGTCAGTATCAGCATCAGTACATGGGAGCGGTAGGATGAGTGTACATGTCTTGGGGTCACTCACTGTCAAGCCGCGTAACTAAGCTGATTATTCAATTTTCACAGCTGCTTGGGTGCTCTTCATCAGTGTCAGCCGCTGCTGCCATTCACAATTTAGCGTGACATAATTCATGTAGTTGTTGATATCATTTGAAGCCCATTTATCTCTGCATCTATCATTCGAATAGCGGTGGAATATAGAAAGCGCACTGCCGCATAGAAACAGCTGCTGGTGCCAGACGTAACACGCATAGTTTATTTTATCTAGTGAATAGATCAATGATAATACACATACATTGACACTTCGTGAAGTAACAAAATATACTTCTTCTATAAACTGTGTAACACATAAAACGACCACATAATGGTGCGTAAATGACAGACAATCCAAGGAGCAATCGCCCTCTACAGCTCTGTGGCAATATAACGACAGATATGCAGATAACCAGGATATTGAGGATTTGAGTGTAATAGAATAAGTGGTATACCGTTTCTATTTGTTATGTAGCCGATGTTGTGGGCTACTGCTGCCAATACGCATTCTTCTTTCACGTGGAATACAATAAAAGCAAGGCCAAGGTGCGACTGCTGACATACCAGCGATAAAAAGTATCTCATTGCTATTCAGCCCGACCAACAACCTTACATTAAAATTACATTAGCGTGTATAGCAAGCGTTATATAAAAAAGTGTACAGAAAAAGTGGACAAAAGCCATTTACCTCACTACTTAATGAAGATGGACCTTTTGCGTCAACTGCCGCACAAAGATAGCATTATAGATCTGGCGCACACGGTACACAGGCCAACATCAATTTCTTCTGAAGTATTGCAAAGTCCTTGTAAGTATTGTATGATTAGCTGTCAGAAACTTTATATGTTCACTGTCTTTAAATTATTTTCTACACGCTGCAATTTAATTGGGAAAGTGTTTAATAAATTTATGATGTGTGACTTTGGCTTATTTAACTGGTTCGCCATTCTGTGTCTTCCGTCAACCGTGAGATTTATGATACTCAAATGGAACAAAAAAAAGCTACCCCAATAATTCATTTGCAGCATATAGTCACGTGAGCTTTTTGCAATCAACGACGCGTAGATAGTCCCAATTACGTATACGCAACGTACAGAAGCAGAAAGTGTTTACGATAAATCTCTTGTTTATTCTGGCACGTCAAGCATCTAGAGTCACTATTATTTCAGAGTGTAACGGTGCACATGAGTACAATGAGCAAGTGCTCAGTATAATTAATATTAAATATAAGCCACCCTTGTAATAAAACAGTGAGACGCAAGGTCGTGTCAGCTAATATTTTTAATTTCTTTTGTCCGTGTAAACATCAAATATAGATAAGCAAAACTTATCGCGCTTATCTTCCGCCTTATTTTCAATTTAAAAATCATTTCAATTGAACTTTTCTCGTATCAACACAACAATTTTATCTGCATGTGTGTGTTTGATTCGCTTTATGTATCTGTGCGCGTATCTGTATTTGTTGCTATATCTGTGAGAGCATCAATCTGCAGCACTGTCTGAGTGGGAACTGACACTGTGCATGTGTGCGTAACTGAGCTCATTTACAGCAAGTCGCCTTTTGTTCACAATTTTTGTTTAGTTTAATATTTTCTTGCTGTTGCTGTCGCGTTCGCAGTCGCCGTCGTTGTCAGTCGGCCGTCATTTAAACCGTTGGACAGACTTACGTAGTAGCTTCTGTAGCTTTGTCATCGCAGTGTCGCTTTGGATTTCCGTGCCTAGCTTAGCTTCGGCTACTGTTTTGTTTCTGCTCTGTGTGCAGTTGGTCCGAGATTTCTCTGCTCAATTCAGGTTCGGAGCTTGCATACAAAACGAAGCACAATTTAAGCGGTGTGCGTTTGGCGTACATTATAACACTAAATGCAAAGTGATAAAATTATTAAAGAGGTGCTAAAGTTTTTTTCAGCATGATAGAAAAACGTGTAATGCTCTTTTTAAATGTGTCAATTTATTGAAACTTGTGCGCGCTTAATAAGGTGCTAAAAATATTTAACCTCAAAAGTGCCGAAAAGAAGTTAATCACTTAAAGGTGTGTTTTAAGTGTTTTATTTTCTTTTCTAATGGGTTTTACATCTTAAAGTGCGTTAATCGAGTTAGATACGTTGTGTAAAGTTGTAAAACTAAACATGGTAGCATCCTATATACCTCGTGTAAAACAAAAAGATTGCTTATAAAATAATATAAGAAATATACCCGAAGGACTCTCTTTTGTAATCGTTTCATCACACAAATTTAAAATACTTTATCTAACAAGACAAACATATTCATCCCAATAAAACTTATACAATAGTACAAATTAAAATTGACGACTTTCATCAATTTTATGATTATTTGTGTTGCACTTTAATTGAATTTATATGTACATATAATATATGCACATTGAATACAACAAGTTGATGACAGGCAGTGCAAATAATATCGGGCTAGCGACCCTTTTGCAAATTGATAACAGCTTTATTGTTTTGCTCAAGTTCATGTTCTCATATTTTGTTGACGAATATAAATCAGTTGTACGAGTATGTGATATATTTCTCGCACTTCGACTCGCCGTCATCGCAAGTTTCTGCTTGCGTTCTTAAGGCAAATAAAATTGGTTGCCTGGCATCGTTTCAGTGCAAACAAATGCTTCACACACGAGTACCTAGCTACAATGTCATTTAAAGCGGACTTTTGAACTGCCATTCACAGATGCGTTTCAATTTTACAAGCCACTCCACAGCGACGACAACTTCAGCGTCAACTGCGGTGGCGACTGCAAAATCGAAAGAAAAATTAGTCAAGCCGGTCACGAGACCAGCGACCATCGAAGAGGATCCCGATTCGCTGGACAGTGTGATCAGCAATCCACAGTCGTATCCTATAACGATAGTACCAAATCGTCCAGCTAATTTCTATGGCCTCTCCACGAATGGCAAAGCATTCCAGCGACAGCCTAGTTGCAGGTAAGTGGGGGCAAATGTGTGGCAAGCCATTAAAGCGCTGTTTGCACTCGTTTTGGCAGGCATCTAAGTAGCAAAGTCAATAGGAGATTATTGGTTAGTACTTCTCTAATTTCCAAAGTAAACATTGTCAACTCAGCTGATCTTGATGTTGGCTTAAGATCAATTGCGACGATTGGAACTTTAGTCGAATTTTGTGCGCGGACAGGATTGGAGCGATCGTGTCCAAAATGCAGGTGCCTTTGTCCGATGTGCAGGTGCTACAGGATGCTGCTGATGTGGAGACCGTTACCGGTGACAAGGACGAAACGTTTGCGCAGATGAAGGAGTGGAAGCGGCAGTACATGAGAGGCATCTCCCACACTCCCTCCCAGGCAGGCGTTTACTACGAGGCGCTCAAAGGATCCAGCCACTCGCTGGCCAAGGGGTGCGCTATTCCATCAGTTGTATAACTACGCAAATATGTGCATTACATAGAGGTCCAAGTGTTTGGCATTCAACTTGAACTTGCTGCCAGCCAGCGGTATGACCAATCAATGCACGGCCAGTTATCGTGCTTGTGTGTGTGGTGGTGTGTGTATGTTTGTGTGTGTGTCAAGTAAGTCTTACATTACAATTTGCCTAGCTGATTAGCACTGCGACGTTTATTTGGTTTTAAGTGCTCCGTGCGCTGTTTGTGGTTGTAAATTATACAGCCGCCTACGCAGCAGCCTAGCTTGCTGCATTTTTACATGAGTTACGAGCATTATCTAAATGAGAAGTCGCTCGAGTGACTTTCTACATATTCAATGGTTGCGGACGTCGCCGACTCATTAGCCAGCCCATTCAAATATTGTCCACCGGCACATTATTCAACTGTCAAAGCCGAACGCCCCATAAATTACATTGATTTTCATTCTCACTTCTCTCACATTTTTCTCAGCCGTTAAACGATTCGATTTAAGCTATTAGCCCGGCTCTATCGCATTCACGATTTATCAATCAATTGAGTCCACAGCTTTCTCATTCGTGGGACATTATGAAATCATTTCCGCAGCCTCAGACAATGTGCTCCAGTGACTAGGGTTGGACCATCTTCGGCTGCGTTGGCGTTGGCAAACATTATTTTAAACGCAATGGAAGTAATTAACAGTTGAGTGAGTGCGGCATTTCTACAAAGCGCAATGAATCATTTTATTGCCCTGCCACAAGCGCGTTTATTCGTCCACATGTCGTACATATTTGGGGTAACTTGTGTATTAAATTCGATGAGCAGTTATTTATGAAACCGGCACAATGTCAATTAATCGGCCAAGATCAGAATGCCAACGGGGTTATAGTTAACTTAATTGTAACTGAGAATTGCGCTAAGCTGAGTGTGGGATGTGGTCATGTGGGAGCTTGGCTTAAATCGTGTAGTGACAATTTGTTGAATTTACTAACTGCGATTGATTCAACGCAAATTGAAATTAATTGAGTACACTTATCATGATTGCATATGGTCATTAATACCCTATGTTTGATATAGAAGACGTACCGCACCATGGAACCAGTTCAGTTGGTTGCCGTTGACATTGACAAATTTAGTGTCGCGTTAATTAGTTGCACGTAATTTCCATATCCAAAGGCTGGCGAATACTAAGTTGTTCAAGTGTTCATTTAGACAATATTAATTTAGACAATTAGCATATGCATAGTGGGTAACTGATGCAAGTCTGGCCAGCCGATTCAATTGCAGACAGACTGAATGACTTTGAAGTGCAGATGGCCTCTAAAAATATCTTCTCTGTATGAATGCAATTTATAATGGAAATACAAAAATTCAGCATTAAAATTCAGTATTCATTCAAACTGGTAGAAATATTGATAAATAATAAAATAAGAGTGGCATAAGGCTTTGTATTTGCAGGGAATCGCTTTATACTTTATTACTGAAAAACACCATCTACTAATATATACCAGTTATAATAATGTGGAAAATAGTATAACATATTTTCGGGCTGATTCCTTTAATTCGTTGCAATGTAGAAAGTTAGACGCTAGATTTCAACAAAATTTTGCAGATCTCGCAACTTTCGGCCGGGTAGCATGCGACGCGTGAGACGCCGTGCCGTCTTTAAAAATGGAGATTGCAATGTGGTGCAGAAGCATCTGCAGCGCAGGAGGGTGCGCTTCCTGCAGGATATGTACACAACAATGGTGGACTGGCAATGGCGCTGGACACTGCTCGCCTTTGCATTGAGCTTCATACTGTCGTGGCTGTTCTTCGCACTGATCTGGTGGCTCATCATGTACACTCATGGTGATTTGGAGGAGTTGCATATGCCGGACAATCAGGGTATGTGACCAAGTAGAATCATAAAGTCTTATCAAATCTTATCAATGTAAATTTCATGGCATAGAGGATTCTGGCTGGGCTCCATGCGTTTCCGCCATTGATGGTTTCACATCCTGCTTCCTGTTCTCCATTGAGACACAGCACACAATTGGCTACGGCGTGCGCACCACCTCGACCGAGTGCCCCGAGGCAATATTCATGATGTGCTTCCAGTCCATATATGGTGTGATGTCATCGGCGTTTATGGCTGGCATTGTTTTTGCCAAAATGACACGCGCCAAACAGCGTGCCCAGACTCTGCTTTTCTCCAAGAACGCGGTGATCTGCCAACGAGATGGCTGCCTCTCATTGATGTTCCGCGTTGGCGACATGCGAAAATCGCATATTATTGGAGCCGGTGTGCGGGCTCAGCTAATAAGGACGCGCAGTACGAGGGAAGGCGAGGTGATGACGCAGCACTTCACAGAGCTGCAGATAGGCACTGATGAGTCAGGTTCTGATTTGTTCTTCATTTGGCCCATGGTGATTGAGCACAGAATCGACGAGAGCTCACCTCTCTACAATATGAATGCCACAGATATGTTGCAGGACAAGTTCGAGATAGTTGTAATACTAGAGGGTACTGTGGAATCAACTGGCCAGTCCACGCAGGCCAGATCGAGTTACATAAACACCGAGATACTGTGGGGCCATCGATTCGATCCTGTGGTGCTATACAACAAGGACCTGCAGGCCTATGAGATTGACTATGCGCGCTTCAATGAGACAACACAGGTGGACACTCCTCTTTGCAGCGCCCGCGAGCTAAATGAAATCTACAAGATCCAGGAAGGCTTCCGCACACCAGGTATATAATCAAATCTCAATCTATGAATTTTCTAATCGTGTGTTCATTGTAACTGCAGAGACGACCTTCACCATGCGTCAGCTGTCCACCAATCATTCTGATCAGGCTTCATAGGCATCTGTGTCGTCCAAAATGTTGTCTTCCTATTTGTTGCTATATAAATATAGTTTGTTGTAGTTATAGTTGTTGCCCCTGTTTGTTATCCAGCCTGCTCTGTGTTCCCTTCCAAGTAAGTTAGCCCCGTTGCTGTTGAACACGTTGGCTATAATCGACAGATTACTTTTCTTTTAGCTCCCCTGGCGGCCGTTGGGCTGTGTTGCTCGCCCAATCCCTCAACGTCATCCACTCACTCCAACAGCTCCGGCTACAATTCCTGGTGTGGCACTCAGCAGCGTCGGCAACGCTGGCAGCTGTCGGTGCCTTTGAGGAGAGGCTATTCTATCGAAGTATAAAACTTACGAGAGTACTTGCTGACTTAATTCTTACGCAAATTAGTTAATAAATGCTTGTGCTTTTAGTTTACACTAATTATACATTCAGCGGCTTATATAAGTAAAACGTAAAACGGCAATTTTTTGCCCGGTTGCAATTGGCATTCGGCAATCGGAAATTGTATTATGCAGTTGCAGTTATATAGCTCTGCCCAACCCACTCATTAGGTATCATTAATAATCTGACTGTGGCCTTATCAATGCAAAGGTGCCACAAAAAACACAAAAAAAAAACAAAAAAGTGTGCAACCGTAACGAGTTTGGTGTTGAAGTCATTGCATATGTAGGCGACAGAATTGATGTGGCCTGGGAATGGCGCTAACGCAAAACATTCATATCCTTTTAATTGAAATTGAATCAATAACTCTTATTTGCGCAAACTAATCAACACTAAATTATAACACTCACAAACAACTCGAATATTTATTATCACATTTGTAACAGCGCCCAGCGAATGGAGCTAATGAAATGTGGGTGTGGGTCAGACATCTGTGTACTCTATGCCGCTGTCACACACTCACACACACACACACACACATATATATATATATATATATATATGTACATACATAAGCGAAAACCGTATTCTTGTACTATGCCCAATTTCAGCAACTCTATTACAATTATTACACGGAATATTCAAAACGAAAACAAAATGAACATTGGCTGCCAACGGCGAGGGGCGGCGACCGTTGATTGCTGTGCGTCCTTAACCCACATTTGGCAGCAGAACACGCCAGCGCCAGTCCAGGCTAAAACTACAACGGAGACCAAACAGTGACTGCGAGCTGAGACTGAGCTTTAAGAGTATGTTCAACGACTTGTTAAATGTTTGTCGTGCTTATCAGCGCTCATGTTGAAAAGCGCTAGCCGCAGGCCATTAGGCGATCAACCTTCAAGCTGCAACTGTATTGGCAGCTATTGGCAGTCGAGGCAGAAGCTGATGCTAAGGCTAAGGCTCATGGGATATGCGCCGCAGTTGGGGACATGTGGCAGTCTATCAAGTGATTGTCCCCGCTAAACATGCCCGTTTCTGCCAGTTGGCTACGTGGCCCGGCGTACCTGACTTACTGATGGCAAAATAAAATAAAATTAAAATATTATTGGCGCTTGAATTGATGCAGGCGACGCGAGCTGCATGTGGCACGAGCACGGACACGTTTCAAAGACAAAAGCGCCACCCAAATGGTCTGGTCTCTACCTGTGGCTTTGCACGCTGCAACTCATATTTCGTCGAAAACAAAATGCATGTGTATGTGTGTACATATATGTGTATGGTATAAGCTTGGAAAATAATTGCTCATGTCATTCTTAATGTGCCACATACAAAATCGGAAATTTGAAATATTTATGCATATTATGAAGCTTAGAAGCTGAAGAAACCGTGAGAGACATTTGGCTTCCAATGGCTCGGCTAAGTGCCCCGAACACGCCTTAAATTGAAGCTGTCAGCATATTCAGAGTCAAAACCCCAATTCAAAGTCACAGTCAGAGTCAGATTCGCTCACTAGCTGGCATTTTACTTGTGCAGGCGAACATATTCAAGTGGCTTGATATTTAGGCAACCATGTCGCGGGCAGCCTAATAAAGACATCAATTGGCCGATGACTCAAGCTCAGGCTGAATAAAGTTCAGGCTTGCGGGTAACTGCTGGCGAGTTCCTGCAAAACAAGCTTAAAATTAACTGCACTCGCAGAGCGAAAATGGCAACAGCAACAAAAGGTAGAACATACTACATAACTCATCCATAATCAACACTGTTTACATAAATTTCAAAAATTATTACATGGCAACAGATGAGAGAAGCAGCACTCAGAAGCAGCCAAGGGTCCCCGACGAGCCCGGACTGAGGCGGTGACTGCGACTGGTCCGCAGCTCGTGATGAATGCTTAAATAATGCGCTTAACCCTGTGCGAACATAATTTATGGTGTGCAGATATACATGAGTACCAATATGACTACGAGTACATGCATATGGTCCCGTGTACCATGCAACACACGCTGTTTTCATTGTTATTACACGGACATTGCCGTTGACCGAACGCCCTACTCCCAGGTCCCGCTGCTCCCACTTTGCTCAAATTGATTAATTACGGTCATTTTGGCCGCACTACAGCAGCAGCAGCCACAAACGCTGCATAAGTAGCATAAGTGCCATAAGAACTGGCAAGGTAGCCACATACAAGCATCAAGTCATTTGCCAGTAAGGACAAAGCCGCCAAAAATGAAATTTTTCAAGCGTAGCGAACGTGCCTCAGACTTGAAAGACTTCGAGTGAGACTCCAGTCCCAGGTTGCAGTTTCAGCTCCAACCGTTGACGCTTTTGCCGCTACATGCAGCAATTGATTTAACTTACTTCTAAAAACTAACTAAGAGAGGCAAAGAGAGAGAGAGAGAGAGAGAGAGAGAGAGAGAGAGAGAGAGAGAGACAGGGGGAGAGAAAGACACACAAAGAAAGAGATATATAGTATGACTATATATTTACGACATAGCACATAGCTACATGTATAATTATGTATATAATAATTGTAAAAAGCCTTTGGGCTTGCTGCATGTTCTGCTGGACGTAATAAGCATTTTATGCTGCATCCACAATCTTCAAAGCGCAAAGTTGGCAAAAAGGGTTAACTGCAATACTGCTTAACGTGGTGTTGTGGTTGACGTTGTCGTCGCCATTGACGGTGTCTTCTGTGTAGACGCGTCCAGTTGAGGATGCCTTGCGGCTGACTTGGCTTGCCTGAATAATATTGAAATTAATTAGTTTTGATGGAAATTATTAAGTAATTTTTCTGTTGCCAACAAATGAGCAGCTCTCGTTGCCTTTAAACGTTTATATTTTTCGTTTCGCTTCGTTTTGCTGTCTTGTTATTCATTAATTAAATTTATTAAATAACATAATAAATTAGCACTGCACTTGCTGCAATGCCTGCTCCAATTAAGGAAGTGCCACTCCAACAAAAAATAATAATAAAACAAAAATTATAATAATAATAAAAACAAAACAAGTCAAAAATTTAAAGAAACCCCATCAGCTCAGACCGAGACCCCGACCAAATTGCTTTTGGCCAACCGGTTTTTTATATTTCGTTGTTGATAACGCGCTTTAATTTAAGATCTGCATACATTTTTGGGCAGTTGCGTTTTGAAATGGCAGCCAGGCAGTCAGACAGCCCGTCATCCAAAACCCGCCAAAATCAAAATCACAATCAAGAGCGGAACAGTTCGCTTTTATGACAGATCTCACATTGGTTGGGACGTCCAAACTGTCAGGAATAACACTTGAGCAGTGTGGAGAAGCTGCAGCTTTATCATTTTTCTTTTTTTTCTTTATAATTTTTGGATATTGTGGATTTGCTTTTTTGGCGGTTTTTGATCTGAAGTGAAGTTAATTTAGCAAACTTCAACTGCCACAAAAGAAATTGCACAATAACATATATATATATATATATATGTATATACTCTATAAAAATTAGCCCTTAGCCAGAGAGGGCAACCATAAGCCATGATGAGCTTATGATTGATACGGTGTTTCACTTTGTAAGATTTTGTGTAAAGCGAATAACAGCAGCTGACATTAATCAGGCTGCAGCAAGATTTGCTAAGGTTTTAGTGGACAAGCTACTGGAGAACTTAACTTTTTGGCTCTTATGCACAAGCACTCAAACACAATGTAAATCAGATCTTGGTTTTCACATAAATCACTGATTTATTG
The DNA here is from genome assembly GCA_035041595.1 of Drosophila basisetae. Lineage (NCBI taxonomy): Eukaryota > Metazoa > Arthropoda > Insecta > Diptera > Drosophilidae > Drosophila > Drosophila basisetae. The sequence goes on along the minus strand of JAWNLB010000147.1, from coordinate 663,938 downwards.
CCTTTTGTTCCGTTTAGTTTTACATCTAAATTTTTCTTTGTATTCGATTCAAATCATTAGCAAAGATTTATTAATCGATATAAAATAATAAAACCAGCAGCCTTTTCAAATGCAAATCAAGTGACCCCCGCCCAAAAAGTGTAACTGATTTAAATTCCCACTTTTAGCTCCAAGAGGCCGTGAACCTTTCACATTTACACATAATTTTTGGAAAGTTATATGGTTATGAAAATGGTCTCTCATTTCATGGGATAATTTTTATCGAAGCTGAAGCAGTTCTTAAAGGCCATAAGCAATTTGCAAATGGCTGCAAATGTTCGTTGTTATTTGGTATATGAGCTGAGACTTTATCGGCTTAATGATGCATACAAAAATTATGCTGGCAGTCAGAAATCAATAACAGTCGTTGCCCCCTCAAGATGGAGAAAGTAATTATTGTTCGATCAAGTGGCCAGAAAGCATCAGACATCACAATGGCAAACTCTTTCCGATAAAAGAGACGCTGTGGATAACAGATCGGCATCGGCCTCAGATGAAAGTGTACGGGCGTGAGTTAGGCTGCGCCTGGAATCCATCCTATATGCGCTTTTGAACGGAACAGGCAAATGCAGAAGCAGTCAGCAAATCAACACCAGCCGAGGAAGATGAACGGCATTTAAGGGCAGCGTCAGGGACAGTAATCATAAACTGACCTACAGCAGCAGACATTGTCGGAGCAAGCTCCGAGTTTTATTGATGCAAATTGCATGCCTTGAGGCTTATAATCAGCTTTCAGCCGAGCAGTGTATGTAATTTGAGCGACAACTTGCCTCGGCTTCAACTCCAACTCAAACTCAAACCAACGTGATTTCGGTTTCCTACCACATGCTTTGTTCTCTATATCAACATGTTCTTCGGAGATGCGCAGATGCTTGATAGGAAATTGGGTCACAATTTGATGTGAAATTCACTTAATTCTGATGATCTGGTGAATATGTTATGACAGCTTTCCTTCCACTGGCGCCATCTATCGCCGCCAAACACTATTAAGATATTTATCACCAGCCAGACAGGTTGTTGCCGATTTTCCCATTATCGCTGCCCATCAATATGATGGGCAGGTGAATATTAACAGGAGCCAAAAGGGTAATACCTTGTCCTTGCTATTAAATAAGCCTTAAATAGCTTTAATTATAGCGCACTTCAACTGGACATGCATGGCATTGCATAATACCTCAGATGTTTTTCTCTCTATTCAACCGCATCGGCTTTACCAAATCAGACAGGCAGCAAGGCGCTGCAGAACTCATCAAGGAGGCGGATTTGCTACGGTCATAACAACGGCATGCCAGGAGGTCATGTCACAAAAATATCCATTAACACATCATAAAAATTTAAAATTAAGAAACCATACAATACAGCGGCAACTACTACTACTAAAAAAATACATGTATAAATAAAAGAAAAAAAGAAGAACAACAAGCGGAGGGTAATAAAAAACCGCAATTGCTGGAAAGAGGAGAGAAAATAATGAAAAAAAAAACAAATATAAAACGTCAAGAAATGCCATGATAATCACAGGCAGGCAAAAAGTGAAACCGGTAATTATGTATTATGTATGCACGCCACCAACGCGGCGGATTAAAATAAGCTACTGCTGTGAGGGAAGCCGCTAGCCAGGACAACCGAAGCCCAGCTTGGCGCAAGTGTGGCAGTGAGCCGCATGCGGGACAGGGATTCGGGGAGTGGAGTGGAAAGCTCTTAATATCGGCCCACGCAGCACGGTCCCTGCTGAGTGAGTAGGAAATATCTTTTTTGGCAATTTACGTGCCACGATGCGAGACGCGCAAACAAAAGACTTAAGCGACGAACTTGCAATGATATAAATTTCACTTAATTGCAAAAACAAAGGCAGGCAAACAGACTTAAAGCCTGGCAGACAGGCCAACTACAAAATGCATTAAATCGATAAAAACAGCACAAATAAATGAGTTCAACACGCAAACAAAATTTTAATGCAATCCAAGCCGAAAAATATGCAAAGCACATAAAGTTAAGCAAAATAATACAATTGCCTGTCCCCGGCGAGACCTGGCCAAGAACATTTATCTTTTAGTCTCTGGATTCCATTTAAATTGACTTGCAGGTTGCTGCCACGAGTCTTCCTGCTACTTTCCGACTCGTCAGCTGGAAATTTGTTTCCAGCACAGTAGCTTATTTCCAGTTGTTGTCGTTGTCGTTGCTCTTATTATTATTATTGGTAAAAGAAAACTTTTGTATACGAGTGCATTTTATGCGGCCACGCTGTCAAGCTTAATTTCTGCAGGGGATTTGCAGGCAATGACAGTGAATATGCCTCGTAACTTTTCGACGCTGTAAGTGTTAAAGTCAACAATCGTGAGAAAAGAATTTTATTGTTTTTTTTTCTTAGGCATGACGTTGTTGGCTGTGTGTGGGGCTGCACTTTTTGTGGCCACTGAAGGTCACTTTGCCTTGATCACAAGCTGTTGGTTTGCCTGAGTGGCTCCGATTTTATGTGCGCCTTGTTTTTGAATTTTGTTTTTGTATCTTTTTGGCTTTTTGGTTTTCTCGACTTTTGCGTTTGTCCATATATTTGCCTCATATGATGCCTGGCAGCGGCTGTTGGCAGGCTTTGCGCCGCTTTTATATTATTTTGATTACTGTTTTTGTTGTTGCTTTCCGTTTGAATGTGGCTTTGTTAAATTGTCCGCTTCATGTTTCTGTTTAAATGTCAGTTGTAATTTGTTGTATTAACCCATACCACATGAATTATGTTTAGTTCGAATGTAATTGATTTGAATGCAATTTGAATGAATCGAGTGACTCCAATATCAACAATGGCAACAGCAACGGGTGCAGTAGCGTCGTCGTAGTAGTCGGAAAAAAAGATTGAAAATTGCTATAAACTTTGACCAAGACTTAACGAATTTATTCAATATTCCCAGACAGCAGTTCTTAAGCAACAATAACCAACTGTATGTTTGCTTTGTTTTTGGCAATTTACCTTCGCTAAAAGGGTGTTATGGTAGTTGAGACCAATCAAAGATCATTGCAATATGCCAGTTAATTTCACCATTTTAAAAACTTCAATCAGGTGGTAAAAATATAATCAACTTACTTTTTGAGGCTGTACATTATTTTAGAGATATCTGAATACATTAACGGATTTGGTTTGTACCTAAGAGGTTTGCACTACAATGTATGAGCAATTAAAGCTGCCAATACTAGTTATTGTATGTGCAAATTCAAATGTATCTATTCGCTTGCTGTTAGCATCTGCAACTTTATAACCAAATTGTTAGCCACTTGCACGCCATCGATCAGAACTCGTATGTGCATGAGCTGCTAACTGGAGGGGCAACTTAATTAGAAGCTTAGCGTGGCTAATTGCCCGCGATCTAACCAGGCTAGACAAGGCAGATAATTGATAAGCCCCGGCTGCAGATGAACAGCTAATGATGGCAATTAACAACAGCAACAGCAGCAGTAGCACCAGCAACATTTTCAGTTGTCAGCCTTCCTTAAAAATGGTGCAAAAATGTTTATTAAATGTTCATGGCTGACCAGGGGCCAGGCCTAGCCCAGATCCATGGGCCAGCTGAGTTTTCATTTGTTTGTGGCTTTTTTGCGCGCCTAGTCTTTATCTCCACGAATCATTTTTGCTTTGCCATTTTGACAGCGTTTTGAGTCAACAACATGGCGCGCTCGTTGCCGCATGCAAAAGATACAAATCTAAGCTGAATATTATGCAATTGGCAATGCAATCGTGCGACTGCCCCACCGCCAACCATAACTATCTCATGGATTTGCGCAATTTGTCATCCATCCTGCAGGCAGCCGCAATCGCCCAAAGCCACAAAAAGACACAAAGTGCGTGTGAGGGCGTGGTCGCTGAACGGTTTTATTGATAACGCTTGCCAGTGTGCTTTGATATTGCATTTAGTTTGTCAATTATTAATGCCTGTTGTCGCCGGGTTGCGTGTAATTTGTGGCAGTTGCTGCTGCCGCTGAAATGCGATACTCTCAAATACAATGTTGGAATGCTCCTGCTCGGCCTCCATTTATGAATGTCTAACGATGCCTTCGTTTTGCGGTGGCAGCATCGTCATCATCTGATTTTACATGCCGGCAAACATTTTTATCGACGATTAGGCCCACCCGATAACCCCAATTGGCGGCCTGGCACACAGGTAGCTAATATGCGAGCTGCAGGCATAAGTGAACTAAAGCCACATAAATATATTTTTATATATCTGTGTATAAATACATTTAGCTGAATGTAGTTCCCATCGTTCTGCTGCGTTTTAGCTGCATTGAACGCATCTGTCAACATTTTGTGTGGAATACTTGTCTTTGGTATCGCAAGTCATTTGTCAAATTACTAAACTGACATTAAAGCTGCTTTTGGTGGGTCGATAAGCGCGCCGCCAATTTGACATTTCGCTTCGATGATCGATGCATATCCAGTGAGTGCAAGTTGGTGACATTTTTGCGCCAATTTCGGTCGCTGGGGCATCAGTTAAGCAACAGCAACAGCAACAGCAACAACAACAGCAACAGCAACAACTGGCGAGCTCTGTGCGCATTTTTCGCTTTCAGTTTGCATGCGTGGGAGTTGCACGAATTGTGTCGTTAAATAATGCGCCATGTCGGCAAATCCTGCATGAGAAGAGGATGGAGGCGAAGGCGGTGATAGTACAGAGAGACGGCGATGGGTGCAACCAGCAACTAAACTGGTTAGCTGCTCAGAGCGGAAGCGACAACGATGCCTGCCGTTGCCGATGCCGATATTGTGGCTCTTGCTATTACTGGTGCCGCAAAAGGCAACTGGCAACTGGAGCAGCGTTTTGGGTGGCCGCCATGCCGGCCTTGCATTTGATATTGCAGCAGCCGCTTTGTTTAATTGATAGACGACCCACGCCGGCGACAAAGCTGCGCCGGCCATGCGGCACGCGATTTAACTGTTTGCTTATGGCTCGTATTGTTGTTGTTGGTGTTGCTGTTGCCAACTTTGCCTTTGGCCAGGCCGCCAGTGGCACAAAACCCATCGAACTCAAACTGTGAGCACGCGCATGCAACAAACGCGACGGCGTTGACAGATTGATGCCCCCAACAGCAGCATGGGCATCGAGTCTGCCCCACTATCGGATGCCGTTGCCGAAGCCCCCGCTTCATTATTCAAATACTGGTGTGTTTGTGCGGAATTTATCAAAGTCGTTTGCGCAGACGACACGAGGTGAGACGAGACGAGACGAGACGAGATGGGACGTGGCCGGGCACCCATGGGGAGGGGAGGCAGCATGTGTGCCATTTGGTTTCAATTCGAGTCGCTGTTGCTCTGTCGTCGCGTGGGAGTCAAATGTTGCCTTTTTTTTACAAACAAAACTATCTGCAGGTCAGTTAAGATAAGTCGTCGCATGTCCAACAACTTTCCTTTTGGCTAAGGGCAGCTCTGAAGCTGAATTGCCAACAGCAACTGGGCGCGGCAGAAATTCTCATAAATCTTTGGCCTCAAAATGCAAACCAATCCAAAATATATGTACTTGGACATAATTACATATGTACATATGCACTGTTGTTCAGTTGTTGGAGTACTGAGTAATTAAAGCAGTTTAACATGTCTTTGGCTGTGAGTTGGCCCGAGCTGGCCAGTTTTTGGAGCTGTCACACAACACACACAACATCAACAAGCCTTCATTCATGCACCGCGACAGGCAGCCAGCTAGCCAGTTAGCCAGTTAGCAAAGTCAGTCAGTCAGTCAGTCATTCAAAAACCAGCCGAAATGTTGCCATAAATCAACTCATTTGAAATGCATCAACTGCAGCAATCAGAAACAGAAACAAACTTTAAAAAAAAATAAATAAATCCAAATATCGAAGTCAGTTACACAAATATTTTTACACGTTGCTGACGACGACTGCGATTTCCAATTGAAATTGAAAGAGTGACAAAGCGCGGGCGGGGCAAACATACTGCCAAACATATTCAGGCACACATACGGACATACCACATACACATGTAACGGGCTCTCTCTGTCCGGTTGTCCAACCGGGCGTGTTGCACAATGTGTGAAAACAGGATCAAAGTCCTGCCTAAGCATTTGTCCACGTTTTCAGCGTTTATGTAATCTACATTTTTGTGTATAGCATTTCGCAGCGGGCAGCGGGGTTGCTTTGCCAGCGGCCTGTCATGAATATGCGCCAATTAAGCATTTTGTCTGCATGCGGAGAACATGCATCAATCAAATGTCCACAGGATAACTTTGTCACAGTGAGTTGGTCCGTCAGTCAAATGGGCTTGTAGACTTTTGCAGAGGGTGACTCGACGCTCAGTCAGCATTTTATAAATATTGACTTTTCCTGGGCCTATCAAGCGGCTGCATTGGCAACAGTTGATTGAGCAACCCTCGCTTGAATGCAAATGCTTGTGTACAGTGGTCAGTCACAGTAGAGCCACTCAAATTTCATGTTGAATGACAGCCTCAGGTTGACGTTGGGGCGTGGCTGGGTTATTATTAGCATCGCATGGCAATTTCTTAATTGATTTCTGTGCTATTCATGTTAATTGAATGTTGAGAATCCGCTCGGATGTAACATGTCGATAGTCGCCTCAAACAAGTCAAGCCCACAGCACCAGCTACTAGTTGTCCAGTCAATTGTCAGTCACTCACTCAGTCAGTCATTCAGTCAGTCAGTCAGTTAGTAAGTTGGTTAGTAAGGCAAGCAACTAGTAAGACATTTGGCTTCTGCAATTGTAGCAGTTTCGGCTTTTGTGGACTCCAATGAGGCTGTAAGTTTCACTTACCAGCAAACAATTAAATGAATTTTGCTCGAGCTATAAATATGAATGTCAAGATGTCAAAATAAAGATCCAACTGGGTAGCAATATTCGTGTGCATTTTGACCCACATGGCAGGCCAGGAACTGCTAGATATTTTCCACCTAAAGGAAATTGTGAGCACCAGCATTTGTAGCATTTGCTGCTTACAGACAGACGATCGGCAATAATGGCAACAACAAAACGCGTCACGTCACTTATGCACAAATGGGAACTGAACCAAACTGAAATAAACAGAACTGATGTGCAGTGAAGTGTGGTGAGGTGTGGTATATAGTGAAGTGGAGGATGCGGTGGTTGTGGCGGTACCTTCCCACAATTTTACTCTGTTCCGCGCACAAAGTCAACAGCGTTTTCGTTATAATTTCTATTATTTTCCCTTTTGGCATAATTGCAGACAATTTACTTAACGATCAATAGCGGCAGGCAAACAGACAACAGTCGACGAAAAATTTATTAGCTCCCGCAGCTTTGGCTGGCAGCTCGCGCGCAAGGAGCGGGCTTCGTTGCTACCAACAACCATGTGTTGGCCCCACGCCAGATCCAATACTGATGGTCGACAGCAGCAACAGCAAAAGCAGCAGCAGCAGCATCAGTATCAACATCCGTGAGAGTCGCACATCGTGTTGCTGCTGCTGCCTGTTTCTATCCTTGAGCTAATACGAATAACTTTTTGCTTGCCACAAAACATTTATTTAAAATAGAGCACCGCTTTTTACCACAAGGAATGGAGCAGCGGACACCGATGCAGGCCATAGACAAATGCCAGGCCAACAGATGATCGCTGTTCATATTTTAATTACGCGACTTTATCACGTTAGTTCACGGTGGTTGTGGCACGATATGACAGCAGGGCGGCAATGAAACAGTTTCAAGACCTTGATAGAAAACGTTCGATTAATTTTCTTGTAGTTTGTACAAGCCTAATGCAGTAATTGGTGCTTAGAGCCTTAAAAGGGAAACATAACTGAATGCTATTCATTTTATAAATGTAACAATTGGTTTTTACAAAGCTTATTAAATTGTAAATAAAGTTTGACATAAAAATAAAACTTAAGCTTAGATGCGAACACATCTTGAATGATGTGAAAAGTGTAAAGATAACATCGGAAGACATTGGATGAGTATTTTTGGATGTTTAACTATTAATATTAGTTGGCTTTCAATGCAAATTAAGGCCAAGCCCATCAATCAGTCGAGTAGGTATACTGAAGTTTATAAATAGCAAAACTCAAATTCGATGTTTTGATTGTAATCATTATCTTTCAGTTATTCTAATTAAGATTCAACCTCCAGCAGTTGCACCAAAAAAAAAAACAATATATAATTAAGTATTCATCAAATCAACGCATCCAAATTTTCCACTCCAATACGTGGAGCTTACTAATTTGGCGTAATGTTGTGCAGACAGCCACCCGTTGATTGCCGATAATGTCGGGCTTAATGCACATATAACACACGATTTGTGGAGTCGGAAAGGCGGGGAGGCGCGACAATCCTAGGGCTATTTACCTGTCAAAGTCCAAAGTGTAAGAACTGCTTTGACTTTTAAGTCATAATAACAAATGAGCAATAAATTTTTGAATTTTCGCCAATAAACAAATGTAATGATCGTGTTGATGATCGTGCTAACCCGCCTGCCATCTCTCCCGCCCGTCTGTCAGCCCGCCCGTCGCAATTGTGGTTATTGCAACAAAATAGCTAAGCAGCCATGCCCATTCACCGCTGGACACCCACTGCTGATTATGTTCGTCTGGGGCAACGTCTCTGTATAGGCCATGGTGAAAATCGCTAGTGATCTTCGACCATCTGCGAAGATCAGCGGCGGCTGATCAATGCGGTGGTCAGCTATGTTGTTTATGTGCTGCTGATTATGAGCAGGCGTCACTGCCAAACACATAATCTACGCTGGGGCTGCAACTGCGGTTGCGCCTCTGCTTGCGAATGTTGCAGGTAGGGGTACTCGGTTCCGCGACTAGGATGGCGATGATGTTAGTTTTTTGATGTTTCAACAAAGTCGAACTTTGGGGTCATTGCAGCTCCGACGCATCGTAAATCATTCATAGAGGCAGCAGCAGCAGCAGCGCCGCATCAGCAGCATCAAAATCCACAGCAACAACGTGAAATTTGTTGTTTTGGCCGCACACAACAAATTGATTTTAGTCACGATACTGTCAATTAGCCAGCCACGGGTCAGCAGCGTTGCCGGCCAGGCTGCGACTCCTTCGAGCCGAGGTGTTGATACCGGCGAACTTTACCGGCTGCCTTGTGACCCGCCAATCGGCTCGCAGCTGCGCTTTAGTCTCGTAGACCCGACGTTTAGATGCGATTAAGGCTGCTAAATTATTGTTATAGTTGGCTGCCAGGGCTGCCAAAGTTGGCTTCTTTATTAAATCAAAGTATTTTCACATGATTATCACGTGAGTCGCATATTCCTCGTTGACCTCACACGCTGCCCAAGTTTATGACCAGTTTCTGGCCATTGTTTCGTATATTTTTTTTTCATGTTTTTGTCTTTAAATTTTTAATATGCACGTCAGGGTAGCATACAATTTATACTGCTCTTATGCCAGCAAGTTATTACCTCAGTTTGGCAGCCTTTCGCGGCTCGATCTAATTGAGTGATTTTCTGAATGCTGTGTGAATGGAAAAAAAAAACTAATTAACTTTTTTGTAATCCACAAGTATTTGAAATTTATTTGCTTAGTTGTTTGGGTGGAAATTGTTGAAATGCTTGGCGATAATTAAAGACAACAGTCTTAGACTCTGAGCTCCTTTTGGGGCTGCAGCATTGTCAGGCGTACCTGTTAAGAGATACTTTGAACCTGTTGTACAGTTAGAGTTACAATTTGCAACGGCGATGGAGTTCCTGGCTTGTTCTCATTGTATATCGATGGCGATGCACTTGAAAATCGTGATTTCACCTTTTGAAAATGGCAAGGCAAGGTAAGGCAAGCAAACTTCAACTGCCAACTGGCAGGCTACAGTAACACCACCACCACCACCATTAACATCAGCAACAACAACAACAGCAGAAATGCTTCTAAATGGCAAAGTAAACTGATTTATAATCAAAGGCAATGAAGCGCACAAAGAGTCGCAATGAGGTTTCAGTTGAGTTGAGTTCGGTTCGGTTCGGTTTAGTTCCGTTCAATTCGTTTGTTAGATCCCGTTGGCTTCTTCTCCCTTGGCACTGCCGCTGCCACTGCCATCAGCAGCGCAAAATCAATTGAAGTAATTACGAAATGAAGGCACGAACTAATAAACTTGGTCGTCGTCTTTGGCCCTCGATTTGGTCGTCTTAACGAGCTTGTTGCTTCGCCTCTCGATGGTTTGTTCACTGCTGTTGGGCCTGGCGAATGGCTATTGGTCTGCGGACGATGCCACCGCGCCCAATTTACAGTTAGTTTAAATTAATTAAACGAAATGCACTTAATTAGAAGGCAATTTCCAATGGACTGCACAGACTCCAACATCCGACTCTAACACAAACTAGAGTTCGGTTTCGAATTTGGATTTCGTTTTGGTTTTGATTTTAGTTTTGGACTTGGCAAGTGCATGACTTATGCTGCCCAACCCCAAAATGAAATCAGGTCAAGCCAGGCCAGGCCAGAGACGCCCAAGTCGGCAACAAATTTGCGCTGCAGCACCCGGACAGGCGCAATCGATCGCACGTCAAAAACTGGGGCCAGCATTAGAGAAATATGGTTTTTCATTTAAGTCAGGTCAAGCCGCCCAGAAAGGTGACCCCTGCCGACATCGCCGTCCCCGCCGAAAACGTAAACGAAAACGAAAACAAAATCAAAAAGCGCCATTTGTAAGGGCATCAAGCATTTTGACCAGGCCATCAACCGTTCGAGGTCCGAACCGTGGTTCAAAAGCTTGATCGTGGTGGTGCTGACAGACAATTTGCTTATAGGGTTTCATTGTTTTCCGACGCGCAAAGATCAAAACAAAAGAGAAAAAATAATCGTAAATACACGAAATAGGAGAAAAAGATGCGCCACACCCGCGTCGCAGCTCAAAATGAAACTACAAATGGACAGCCCAAAATTAAAGCCATTGTTTCGGCATTGGGTCAAGTGCTGACAGCAATGATGTCGATGTTGGCGCGTGTGCAACTTTTTGATGATTTAACGCCGTTTTTTTCGGGTTGGTCTACATGCTCAAACATGTTATAATCTTTTTAAAATAGTTCTGACTCTTCACATTATGAAGCTGGCAATTGAAATATATCTGATTATTACTTATTCTATCTCGCATTGATTGCTGAAACTTCAACCAAAATAGAAATGATCATTTATTTATTTATTAAAAAGTTGTAAGTACATTTGTTTAAGACTTTAAGGCTTATCATCTCTTAATTTAAGCGAAACAGTGCAAAATCTTACCCTAAACAACGCCTTCGAAATGGGTGAAAGTTTGACCAAAACGTGCGCTCATTTTGACACCCAGCATTTGCGCTCGCTTTGCAGCTACTAACGGAGTCCGAAAAACGGTTTCAATTAAAGTCGAAACCGTGCTGAAAATCAAATTAAATGCTACAAGGCACGCGGTAAAAATTTTGATTATTTGTAAAGCTCGAATTAGAAGGAAAGTCGCCAATGCAAGTACAAGTAATCAACCTCATCATCACCTTTTGAGGATGCAGCCTGACTCAGTGGCGTGCTGCCAAAGTAGGTTGACCAGCCAGCTGACAGTCCGGGTGGCTTTTTTTTTGCTGACCCAGAGCCACTGCCACTGCCACATCCACATCCACAAATGTTGCCAACCAGCTGCATTTGGCTGGCGTTGGATGCCAGCGAGATGAAAGCATGCCGAGTGGCTTTGAGTAAGTGCTCTCTTGTGACTGAGTGCCAAAGTAATTAGTATTCTAGCGAAAAAATTTGGGCAAGCTCGCAGTTCCGCATAGCTGCTTATTAGGCCTAAATGCCTAGCATGGCCCAAACAAATCGACTTAATTGATTAACAGTCAAAATGCTAGAGACTCAGATAAAAAAATGTTAAACGATTTTCAAATGCACTTGAACATGCTTCATCATCTCTATATGTATAGAGACTATTGGCCGCTTCATCAAAGCAAATAACAAAGAAATAAGCTAAAAATAAATCAAGCCAAATGGGTTGTTATTGTTGTTGCAGTTGTCGACGGCATCAATCAGAGTTGGAGATGAGATGAAGCTGATGGTGGAGGTGGAGCAAAGTCGGCGAGGCCAAAGGCACTTTACAGTTTCACCGTGTGGTCAAATCATATGAAGATGGATATAAATAAACAAACAGTCAAGTGAATAAGCCACATAAACAGCTGGCATCCCAAAATTAAGTTAATAATACCAAAAAAAGAAAAGGAAAACAAAAAATTATATTCGTTAAAAACAATATTTTTTTCTAAAAAAAAAGGCACAGTTGATTACCCCTTTCCACCATCAAACAGTGGGTAAAATAGTATTTTTAATTGAATATTGCTTTATGATTGGCACATCTTCAGCAGTAACAGCAGGTTTCTTCAAATTTGATTGCTTTGTACTTATGAGTTCGTATTTTTTTTATCGAGTGTAATTAAAAGCAACACGAGTATAAAGTGTGCCCATGCCCTGGTTGCATTGTACCTTAATTGAACACCTCAAAATGATGCGCACGTAATGCAGATTTACAGCGGCAATGAGGCAAAAAGACAATGGCAGTGTCGATTCCTCCTGGCATCCTTGTCGAACTTAATGAGGGCAGCTGCATGCAACGCTGCCGCTGCCGCTGCCCATTCGTAAAATGTAAGGCTTAACACGCCCCATCAAGTGGCTCGAAGTTTGCACAAGAAATTGAACTCGAACGATGCGAGCAGCTGAAGAAATAGCCATAAAGGCGAAATCAAGTCCCATGGCCGTGTATCAGTTGTGCATCTACTTGCCCTTAAGTAAAGTACAGTACATTGTTGTAACTTCATTTCGTGGCATGGCCCCAAATATTTTCGCATCGCTTCGGTTTGCATTACTTTTGGCGACCACAACATCAACATAACAGCAACATGCATGCTGCATATTTTGGTTTCGGCCTTGTTGTTGCTCATCGGACTGCTGCTCGGTCTGGGTCATTCCGGGCCTGAGCAGGGGACAGGCCGGTCTGAAATTATTTTCTCTCCCTCGTGCATGTTTCGCTTACGTTTTCTGGTTTGGGTGTTTTTATGTTCTTATAATGCGACTTATCAGATTTTGCGAAGCTACAATGGCCTAAAAGTGGCCCAGACCGGTGGCAACGGTCGCGAAGGTTACCGAAGAGGGAAAGGCAGGGGCCAACGCCGGCTCTGCTGCGGTTTTAATGCGTGCGACGTCGCCGCTGTCTACGCCGTGTGTTGTATTAAATTTGGTTTTCCCTTGGCAGCTCTGTAAAAACAAGATTCTCTTCTCAACTCTTGTCCGTCGCCCGCCACGCGCTTGATTTTTAACATGATATTTTTGATGATTTTCAATAAAATTAAATTGAAAATAAAAATAAAATAAAATTTTATGTTATTATTATGTTGACGCCGCTGTGACGATGCCATAAAAAAATTGAATCTGATAGTTCGTCAAAAATAAAAATAACATTGTATGTACCCGTTAGGATGTAATGGCTATATACGAACGGTTAACATGCATTGTAAGCAGAAAAGAAATAATATTGTATGTACAATTTAATGGAGGCTTTTGATTATAACTAATTGAGTTGTATATCCAGAGTCCATTAAAAATGAAAGTAGTCCGCCGACACCATAAGATATTTATATTCTAAATGAATATCCAAAGTCGAGACTGTTTGGTTTATTTAACTTCATTGATAACTTTATAGAGGTTCGTAAAAGCGATAAAAACCGAAGAAGACTTGATAATATTCATATTACAACTCTGCTGAGAAAAAGAGACACAGCTTTTTCAAAACTGAAAATATTTATGTTGCTTGAATTTCTCAGATGTGATAGAAAAAGTCTTGGGCTCAGGGTATCTTTCAGTCGAGCTCTCTCGATCAGAGAGTTCTTATTTGGTTGTAATGTATCATCCTACATGTGAATCACCTGAATCATCTACGTATGCATGCATGTCACAGCTACTTGAATTTTTCTGCCAGATCCAGTCGCCATTAATGATCGTTTATACTCCCAACTTGTTGACCAGCCGCACATCGGTTTTCGGTGCCGGTGTTTTGCGCTTGTCAAATATTTGCAAATCGCTTTGACATCTGGTTCGACAACTTGTTATCGTTTGTGTGGACCGTCGCCAGACTCGCACATATTTCGGTTTTAATAAATTGTAGCACAATTTGATATGGCAACGCCACGCCCGTCCCCGGCTACGGTTACAGTTTCAGATTCAGATTCAGCTTTGAGTTTAGCTTCAGGTTCGACTGTGGCAGTTATTGCAGCTGTCATAAGCGCAACGCAAAAAATGGTATTAAGTCTTTGATTAGGCGTCGAAAAATATTGTCGGAAAGGATTTTAATCGTTTTGATTAAAAGCCACCACGCCTAATTAGTTGGAAATTTTCAGGCAAACTGGTTCGTCAAGGAATGAAAATGGCGTTCCCGGCCGTTGCTTACCTTTTGGTTGGCCAGCAGACCTTTCGTCAATAGTTGCGCATGTGCGGGCAGCCAATTTAACAAATAATTCATAGATACATAAATCGCGATAGCGCCACGGCTGCCACATCGTCATGCCTGTCTGCGCATTGCGACGTTGACTGCGGCTATGACTGGCAGTTGTTGCCACAAATTGTTGCCAATTGTTTACCAAAACAAATACACAAAATGCTTCAAACGGGCACGCCCATTGTTGTAAATATTTTCTCGTTCTGTATTTTGTTCTAATTAATTTTTCTGCAGCGGCTGTGCACTCGCCGAGCATTCAACACATTTGGCGATAAGCATCGATCGAGCCAAGCTATGCGAATGAACAAACGACTTTGGTAAAAATGGTCGATTAGCAGTTAAGTCTAACGGGGGTAACACGTGCTCCACAGAAAACCACATGACTGACCGACTACAAATTCAGGCGTACAATATGTAACTGAAAACATAGCAGCCCATAATCGTGCAATAGGAAATTCTCATTAATTGTCTCGCTTATTTAAAGCCATATTATATGTGTATATCATAATAAATCTTATTTTGAGTACAATCATATTCATTAATTTACGAGCAACCCTCGCAAGTGTCGAGGAATACATAACAAAAACGTGCCTGTGCCCCAATGACTTGCGGAGCACGGCAACAGCAAATGCTTTTCAAATTGAAAATGCTGATTGAACTCAAGTTCGTAGCCCAAGTCTTTTCGTTCGACTACTTATTTAGCAAATGCAACAAACGACGCCACGTACCCGCCACCACCACCGCCGCTGGCGTCGCTCGTTGCATTTAAGCGTGACACCAAACTGTTGTAGTAATTAATAATAGCGGGCAGCAACAACAAATTATGTTTTTAATAACTGTAAATTTGTAGTTGTAAAAATTTACGATTTAATTGCCGAGCGTTTGAATTTATTATTAGTGCTAAGTTATTACATTATTTTCATACATCGTGCTTTAGTCTGTGCAACTGTATGTATGGGTCTGTGTCTGTGAAGTTATGTGTTTATATGTGGTCTGTTTTTCTAACTGAATTCGAACCCAAGATGAGCAAGGGACCACCCAAGCAGCTTTTGATTAAGCAACTATATCGCCGCCAACATTAACCTAAACATTGCAAAAAAAAAAAAATTGAATTAAAATAAAACTTGCCTATGTACGAGGTATATGGATTGCTAGGAATATTCTACCAGTGTGGTTACAGAAGTCTGGATCATTTACAATAATGTCAGCGTTGTCTCCATCTCCATCTTCATCTTCATATAAAAACTGCAACTGATCTGACTGCTTTTCAGCTTTCATAGGTGCTGCCGCTAATCCGCGTCCCAATCGCCAACTGCTTAGCATTTTTTACTGGCCATTTTGGCTCAATCGTGCTCGTCGTCTTCGAAGACGTCGTCACCGTAGTCATCGTCGTCGCCATGGCTATTGCCGTTTTGTTTAACTACAATTACTTATTTAATCATAATTTTGTTCGCGTTTCAACAATCATCAATCATCAAATGCAATGCCGACAGCGGCTGGCAGAATTCTGTGACTGGGCCAACTGTCAGGCTGACAGATTGGCCGCTTTCAGCGAGAGCAGTAAACCGGAGAAGGAGCTGGGGCAGCTGAAGCTGGCCAGGCCAAGTGGAATGCGCTGCATGCTTCAGCTATGCGGCAGAACAGCCTCCTCGGCTGGTTGCTCTCGCTGCTCCAGCTGTTTAGCGCAAAAAAAAGTAGCGTCAACGGCAGAACGCTACAATTATCTAGTCAGCAGTCAGTCAGTCAATCGGCTCGTTGAACTTGCAACCGGCGCTTCAGCTGTAGCTGTTGCAGTCACCGTCACCGCCGCTGCCGCTGTCCCCGCTGCGATCGCACAAATCAATCGATCACGTTTTATAATGCCGCAGCAAACTTGGTTTTGGAAAGAAAAAAATCGAATAAAAGTAGAGGAAAAACTGAAGCGCAACTGAATGAACTTTCCAAATGGGCAGCGCGAGGCTCGCGAAATGCTGTCGGCGTCAACTGAGCAGCTGCAGCCGGCGCAGCATCGGCAAGATGGATTGATTGATTGCCTGAAACAGTTAGCAGACATTGTCTAGCTTGGCTTATTGCTATTTATGATCTTGATCTATGGATCGAGGGCAAAAGCACATGCGGCGACGTCGTCATTGTCGGCCAGCCAGTGCACATGCTGATAATCAGCACGAAGCCAATGCCGATCGGCCGATTCCAATGCCGATGCCAAAACCGAAGCTGCGGCTGAAGCTGAAGCTGATAATGATGCCAATGCTGGCCTTGATTGCGGCTCTGGACGAGGTTGCTGTTTTTATTTTTACAATCATGTTTGAGTGCAGTGTGATGCAGTGCCGAGCAATCAACGCTCAGTATAAGCAGCATGCTGCAGTTACCGCCTAGTTTTTGATTGAAAATATTTTCGAAATTGTTACACAAAAACCTTAAAGGGTAACACTGCTCCAACTTGGACCGATCCAAAGCACAGGTTAAAGAGGTGCTTGGTGTTAAGTGCACGATAATCGATTCGACTCGTTGCAGACCAACCAATTTTGGTGTTGGCGTTAAGCGGCCAGCCGAAAATTGCCTATTTATGGGCTGAGGCATTTGCAGTTGCTGTGGTTGTTGCTATTACATCTGTTGTCGTATTCATATTATTTGTGTTGCTGCTAGTGTAGGCAGAAAACCATACATTTGCATATACACAGAAGGATAAAATGTTTGAGCAAACTTAAAAAATCAATAAGTAAGAAAACCCGAAAAAATGCATTACATCAGCTCGCATGGGACATGCAAATACTGAACTGTAACGTACGCAAAAAAAAAACAAATATAAAAAGCGCAAACAGCGGTAAGAAACAAGAAACTTCAGCTGGTTAACGCAATTCGCGAGTTTTTAAAGTGTTTTAATTATGCATGTGTCAAGAAGCCGGCGTTGTTGAAAGAATTTTTTGTTAATTTTTAATTTGTGGTGCTCGGCAGCAATCAATGAAAAGTCAATAAAAATCGCCAGACCGACATTCACAAGACAAGTCAGTCGCACACACGAGTCAAAGAGTTATCGTTACGGCTCAGTTTAACATGAGACTAAGGTGCCGACCAACAACAACGACGTGTTAAGTAGCATTTTATGAGATCATTTGAGATGGCGGTGAATGTGTGCGGCGGCGGAAACGGCAACTGCTGCATGTGCAGGTGCGCCAGACTTTGGTGTAAGTTGACCAAAAAGTCAACTCAATCGCCAGGCAGTTAGCATGCTAATTACACTCCAGCAACATGTCGCCAAGTGGCTGCTGTTGTTCTTGTTGCTGCTGCGGGACACAGTTGCAGCTCATACGAGTATATGGACTTGCTTATTTTGCGCACACGCGCTACAAAAGATTTTGTCAACGAACGTGCTTAAATCAAGCAGATGGCAACTCTAAGATCATATGCTAATTAACTGATTACCGTTCATACATTTAGAAAGGATTCTTAAGTATTCAATTAAGATTCATTTTAGAGAAGGGTTTTAGGATGCAGATGCTAATGATTTATTTAAAGCATAAAGTTAGCATTGAGGCTGCCCGACCCCGACCTTAACTGATTGGCCGGTGGGCAAACTGGGTGGGCGTCTCGGACTGAGCCGCACCCCGCGTGCGTGGCATTGGGAGCGACCCAGCCAAGTGACCCAACCCCACTCGTCTATCTTTGGCTGCGTATCTGCGCCTCTGGTGTAAAACGAAATCGACATTGAATCCGCTACCACAAAAATGTTGCAGAGTCTGGTTGCGGAGTTGCGGGGAAGTTGGCCATTTCCGTTCAATAGCGGCCAACATGATATCGCACATTTCAATCAATTTACTTATTATTACCCGACGTCGACGTCGATCGGCTCGCTTGCTCTCGGGGCATTCCCGTTAGTATAATAGACCATAAAGGTGCGCTCGAAAAATCGAAATATCAAAACAAAACAAAAATTTCACTGCCGCAACCTCAACAAATGTATGCCAAGTCTGTGGCCAAAGCGTGAGATGCGACCACATGCAAATTTATGCACAATGCGAGGATCTCAAATCCCACGAAGCGTTTGCCTGACTGACACTTGTCAACATTTTGGCGTTGCCATTTTGTTCTCGACTAAACTATGCAAATATGGGTCAGGCCCGAAGGCAATGGAAGAGTCATGTCAGCTTCTTGACAACAACGAATGAAGATCAAAGTTGGCTTATTTATTTTATATGCATCACATGAGTCTGCCTGAGTTGCAGCTTGAGTCTGAGTCGAGAAAAGCCGTTACGCCCCTGCAACTGCAACTGCAACATGTAAACCCAGTCGGCCCGATCACTTGGCAAACACTTGGCCCGGGAAACTTAATGCAACAGCTACAACAACAAAAGCATCATCGCCGGCAATGGCAACACATTTTTCGCGCCCAAAAGTGTTGGAGGCGTTTTGTTGTCCACTTTGAGACGAGGGGCTGTCGGTCTGTATGCCAGCAGCCGTCGTCTGGCAGGCAGCCACTAAGCGTCTTAGGCACACGTCAGACTGTCGCTTCTGTCGGTGGCGTGTGTTGCTGCAGTTGCAGTTATTGTTGTTGTTGTTTGTGTTGCCTTTTCGCGCCCGTTGCTGTTTTTGTTGGTGCGGTTGTTGCCATTGTTGTTGATTGTGGCATTTTGATTGATTTCTTTTGACTTTTGGCAGCAGTCTTAAATATTTGGTAATCCTACAATCCAGACAGACGACAAGACGCCTCATCAGCAATTTTAATGCATACGTTAGTATTTAACACCTTGGAATTGGCAATTGCATCGGCCGTTGACTATTTTTGGTATTTTAATGCTAGCTTAGTCAAACTTTCTACAAGACTTGAAATAAAAAAATATTTGCCATGGCTTCATCTGCACGCGTATGTCTGCGTGTGTGGTTTTTGTGTGTGTGTATGTGTTTGTGTGTGTAAGCGTATGCGAGTGTGAATGAACATTTTTAAAAAGTTGTTCAAGTAAATTGACCATAAACTTGATTTCTGTGCACATTCGACGACAATTTGTCAAAAATTCTGGCAGGCTTTTACAGCTCGAGTATTAAGGTCAACGTCGGTATTTAATTGAACACCTGGACGACCACGACAATGACGCGGTGGCCATGCCAACCAGGGCGGTCAACGTCTGACAGTGAGTCATACGATTGGTAGCAAGGCAAAGGCAAACCTTTTGCAATTCTCGTATTGCAAAGCATTAATAAATACCTGCATGAATTTGCATGCAAAATAACATTAAAAAAAGTATGCTATTTACATATGTATATTCAAAAACTGGTATAACTCCTACACAATAATGGTCCATTTTTATATAACATAATATTTCTATATTTTCTTTTTGTCAACTTCATGGGAACACCATTTGCTTTAAGGTGTTAGTGAGTTTCGCGCCTTAGTTTCGTTGTGCTTGTTGCCTAGATGTAATTATGCTACATCTTTTTTTGTGGTTGAGTCTCAATTCTGTGATTGAAATGACTCTTGTTGCACTTCGTCGTGACGTTGTGGTGATTTTCTATTTGCATTTGGGTTTATATTATATGCCACATACAATACAACAAGTTACAAGTTGTCCAGCCACACTTTGACGTAGAATCTCAGTAGCTCAACTACAAACACGATTAACGCTAGAAGTAATCCAGCACCACAGCAACGCCAGGCAAACTGTAATGTAACTTTGGCTGTAATCCTTGATGTACATACGACCTGCAGTTACCATGTCATTGAAACCACTCTTCAACCAATAAAACATTAGGTCTGACTGTCGTGCCCTCATCGCGAATAAATTCACAGCTTCCCTATAGATGGATTCCTCAGACACCACAATACTTAAGGGACTGTTTCCGAATAGGCACAGATCTGAGTAGCGAAAAACCGGCTTCTCAAAGTAATGCTGCTGAGTATCAATAACATGCCATTTCGTCTTTGGAATGATGTAGGCCCAACTGTTTTTAAAACTGTTTCGTAACTGGAACAGCTCGCTTATATTGCACTTGAGCCTAAAAGCCGCCGCATATCTGGCCTGAAAGCTCTTTTCTATCTTATTGAATTCTGGTCGGAAGGTAAAGATGCGTAAGTCCGACTCAATTAATGCATCAAAGCTGTTAATGGGCATTGGCAAAGGACGCGATATCAATAATGCAAGCAGCTGAGCTTCGCAAGCACATAAGACCAGTAGAGCTATTAATTTGGGAAATGTACTTAGACGGTCCCGACAGTATCGTATCCAGATCGGGAAATGCGTTCCTCCTATCCTGCACGACAGCCCAAAGCAGCCAAAAACCACCAGCAACAGTGCGAGAGCTGTAATTTCCAGGACGCATTTAAATAAAGCTTGTATCTCAATGGGACGTTCCCGAGGCAGTAAGATGCACAAAGTTCCATAGACTATCGGAAATTAGTACTGGTAATACCTATAATAAATTGATTAGTCAATCTATCTTTGACATTAATTAAAATTCAAATTCGGATAACTTGACATTTGGGGTCTCATAACTATGCAGTACAATTTAGAAAATATAATAAAATATTTAAATTAAGTGTAAGTTAGGAAATTTCGATTTTTTTCTTATAATTTTAATGAGATTTTAATTTAAGGGAGTTTTTGTAAATTGTAGAGCATAGTTTTATTCGAATGTATCCACCTACCTATTCGAAGGCTGGGGAATCGCAGGAACCAGGCCGAAATCTATGCTGCCGTTTCTTGTAAATTCCAGCATATACAATTCCTCCGTCCCCATGTTTGCCTTTTTCCATGTCGGATACGAGACACTTAGCCCCGCTCCAAGAGTTTTGGCAAAGGACTCAATGAAATGCCGCATGTATCCTGTGAAATGCGAATTTCCTTGTGCATCGCGATACATGATCGAATTTGGCTCAGACATATCTAGCATGACGCGTAGAGCATAGCCTCCAAAATGTTTTATCTGGTTAGGATACAGCTCATCACCTCGGGTTAGGCCCGAACTGGTAAAGAGTGTCTTAAGCAATTTAAAGTGTGGAAATGCCTTAAAGCTGTATAGAGTGAAAGCATGAGTCGTATGTTGAAAATACAGAGCTACATTGAGCATGCTGCTTTGCTTGCACAATGAAAGAATGTGAGTGGCCATTTCAAAGTTGAGTTTAGCATCGTTGCTACTGTTGTTTCCCAGCTCAATGAGCACAGGTACGTTCCTTAAATGATTTAGAATAGCCGGTAATGTCATCAGTTCCTTAATATTGAAGCTGCCAGATAGACAGGCAAAAACAAAGAGTTCGCTGTTCTGGTGCTCTCTCAGTGAATAGTATGGTGTTTGACTGTGCCAAGCCCACTGTGGCTGGTTGGTCAAATTGTATTGCTACAACCACTGCCAGTTGCATTCCATACCACTTGGATTATAATAGAAAAAAGCTTCTTGCTTTGACGACCTGCATTACCAACGCGTACAGTTGGTAAAGTCCGGAGTCAAAATTCTTAAAATCAATTTTTATCCACCTAACGAAGTATTTGAAAGCAGAGGAGATTTATTTAGTTCATAATTGCCTTGGAAGAAATCTTCTATAAACTTTATCTGAAAGAAGAAAAGAAGAAGTTCAGTTCATAATTGCCTGATAACAAACAAATCATAAAATAAATACTTGGATATTAAACAAACAAAAAAAGTGGTTATACATCTATTTATGAATTGCTTATATAGGTTAAAGCATACCAGATAAATGTTACCCGCTGGTCAGAAAGATAGATAGAAAGAAAACTTCTACCTAACCAATTATATATTGAAAGGAAAACTTCAGATAAAGATTCGATTTAAAAACATATGTAACTTGAATGCCGCATGCCAAAGTTCATACGGCGTTCTTTATGTGTATAATAAAACTTTATGAGCGTTTCAACTGATCCTTCGTGACAGCGACAACACCCGCGCATGCCTTTGGGTCAAGCAAGAAAAGAGAAAGTTATGTGACCCCTACTCAAAAAAGATGAAGATAATTTAAAAGTCCGCAAACAACATTTACCTTAATTCGTGTATTTTTTTAACGACCTTCGACGCAGCGATAATTTCTTGCAAGTTATGATCGTCAGGCCAGCGAAATAGTGTCAGCACTCATCAGTGACACCTATTGCACGATTACGTTTCCAAATTGTCTCACATGTCGTGCGGATAGAAGTTCGGCTGGGGCTACCATAGCTCCTTCAATGTATCCACAGGCAGCCCACGGTCACGGTCACATAATTTATGAATCGTGTTGTGAGAAATTTGTCAACAAATCGTGGCGCCATAAATTGTTTTTCCAATTTCTTTTCTGTGATACTTGTATGGCAATTGTCTAACGCAAGATCAAACCATAGAAATGTATGGGTTCGTTCAATATTCTAAGGATATGAGCACAAGCGGGTAATCGTTTATTATTTCAATTGATTTTTGAGACAATGAAATATCTCTATTTTAATGTCAAACATTATAAAAGACGGCTTTATACATGTACATTATTTAGATGATTTTCAGAACAAGTTCAATCATTTAAAATTTTTAACATACTTGAATGTTAAGTAAATTGATATCCATTGACCATATTGGAGTGGATTAATATGAATAGATATTAAATAATATTACGTAGTTAATCAGCTATTGTGATAATAAATTAGAAAATATAAATAAATAGTTGATTCATACAAATACTCAATAGTTGGAAAATATGTTGGCAGAGTAGGTTCGAACAATGTTTCAGGTGTTTGCTCTGCTGAAAAAATCGTGCATACAAATTTGTTCGACTACTATGTCTATTGCAGGCGTACAGTTCTCCGATTTATGCTAATGAAATGAACCCAAACAGACAGACTGCCTACCAAAGGGTAATGTAGCTTCAACTAGGCCAATATTGGTTAGCTGATGTTTGGGTTTCTGTCGCCAGAGTTGTTTTTACATAATTTTGTTGTTTTTTTGTGGTTTCCTTGGATGTACCTCATTTCGGAGGCTGAAATGAGTATTCGTGGCGTTCGTCGTGCCTCTGCGGTGGCTTTTTGGCAGGCGATTTGCAATTTTTTTTTATTTGTCAGAATTACAAAAAAGCAACAACGAAATATTCACTTACTAAAAACGACACCAGTCTGTTCGAATGCGCGAGTAACTCCAACAGGACAAAGGCAACTGAATAAAATAATTTCATCAAACTTCTCACTATTTATGGATTACACTTGTATACTATCGCTCAATATCGCTCGTCAGAGTAAACAAATTTAATTGTACTTAAATGGTCACAAGGGTAGACTGCCACTAAGCGTCAGGCCAGCAGGAATAACAATTATCAGTGCCTTATCCAGTGCTAAATTCTCCTTAATGTTTCGTGTAGCAGTGGGCCAGAAGTTTATGGTTTTTAATGGGGCTGCTTAAATTGTTGCGTCAGCATTTTTAAGGGCTGACTTGCAAAACTCTATTAATATGCAATTGTAAAACATTGTCCACAACAATTAGATAAACAACTCGCCAGCGTCGGAGTATGAAATCAAAAGTTTTGGCTGGAACAAATGTTGTGTGGACCTGACCTGTCGCTAGACTGGTCCAAAACAGTTACCGTCGCAGTTGTTGGCTGCTCACTTGGCACGCTGGGCTGGCACAAAACAAGCGTGTCGACAATGGTCAAATGTGCAGGCCAAAGTGAAGATGCAGCTGAGATCGTAGACCCCAAGCCACGACCACGAGACACTTGCATACAATGAATTGTTTGTCTTCGCTTTGTGCTCTCGCATAGACACACACACAAAGGTATACAAAAACACAAACACATATAAAGAGACACCCACATGCTTTGTGTGCACTTGCTATAGCTCGGGCTTAAGCTATGCCCCTGTGCAAGACAGGCAGCAATGTCTATGTCCGTGTCATCATCATCATCATCATCGTTGTCGTTGTCGTTGTCGTGGTTGTAGTCTCTTCGGGTGCAGCGTCCGTCAGTCTCGTTGTCTGCCTGGCACTTGTTTTATCGTCATTTTACAAGCATTTTTCATAAATTACAGTTTATTGTTGTTTGATAAACGGCCAACGGTGGGCGCTACTTGTATTTGTATTTTGTGTGT
Source organism: Drosophila basisetae (assembly GCA_035041595.1). Classification (NCBI taxonomy): domain Eukaryota; kingdom Metazoa; phylum Arthropoda; class Insecta; order Diptera; family Drosophilidae; genus Drosophila; species Drosophila basisetae. The sequence continues at coordinate 639,443 of JAWNLB010000147.1, read as the reverse complement.
CCAGCAACGACACGCAAATAAAACTCAAATAAGAAATTATTGTAGTTTTTATTGTATGAACGTCAGCATCGTTGGCGTCGTCTACAACCGCTTGCTTCACTTGCTTGATAAGTTAAGCGTTGACATCTTTATGTGCGTGTGTGGGCACTAAACAAGCACACAAACCCAGCGCCATCATCATCATCATTATCAGTATATGCCAGTTGGCATAGCTGACCACAATCGAAAAAGGAGCTAACATAAAAGGCAAATAAACAAATCCGTGTATAATTTTAAGCTTCCTCGAGTTGTGCGTTAATGACAATTAAAAATGCATGATGCGCTCGTTAACGATCACGAAAACTTATGTACATGATGCTGTAAATGTAACGCACTCACTCGAGTCGTTATCAATATCCATTAAATTTAATAGAAATGTAAAGCACATAAAGGAATAAAAATAAACATTAAAGAGCTTTAGTGAATGATTTAAACACATCATTTAAAGCTCTATAAATATCGAAGATAATACATCACTTTTCTCAATAATAGCCTACAACTTATAATAGATACTTTATCCAATTCTTATCAATGAATACAACTTTTAAAATAAATAACAATTTAAATATTCGTTACTTTAAAGCTTACTTCACTTTAAAAATAAAACGTATCTAAACAACGCTCCCTCACATAAGGCTGGCGCACTGGCGCCAAATGGTAAACAAATCCGAACTTGCCCAGTTTTGTGATTTACAATTTATGTAGTGGCCCCTCAGGGCGACGGCGTGCAAATTACCAGTGTAAAAATGCATGAAGCGAGTGAGTTTCGAGTGTGCGGCAACATTTGCATAATTTAATGGTCGCAAATTCCACTTAAACAACTTAATTAGATTTGAAAAAGTAAAAAGGCTTATTTGAATGCACTTAAATAAACAATATCGAAAATGGAGAGCATGTCCCTTCGGGCTGCTGCTGATTTATTGGACCGACGTTTACCAATCGCGCCATTTCGGTAACTGAGACTGAGTACTTTAGCTTAAAACTAGCAAAATGAGCGAATGACGTATCTGGTCAGGCAATAAACTGGCAAACTGGCGGCCAAATGCAACGCTCGCCGTTTAGTTTAACTGCCGACTGTTGCAGGCTAAAACGCGTTCGTCTTTAATGGCTGCTAATCTAGTTAACAGTATTTCAATTATAGACGATTTTGTGAAACTGATAATAAATGCGATAAAACATATTTGTGGCTAGCGCCAATGTTTTGTTGCCAAGCCCGATGCCAGTCGGCGATTACATCAGAGTCAACGGCAAACTCAACGACAACCACGACGGCGATGGCGACGGCGACAACATCGGGCTGTCGGGCGTATTGCGGTTGCAAATGTCAAAATAATTTGCTTTTGGCCTGGGCTTGTTATCTGCGCTTATTGGCTGCAGGCGTTAATTGATTTAGTAGCCTGATAGTTGCAAACAAATCGTTAAAGAAAAACATTATTAATGCTCCGATTGGGGCTGATATCATTAGAGGGCCGCCCTTTCATTATTAGATCTATAATTGGTATTTCTGCTAGTTAATTTCTGAGTAATTTCTCAATTCAATAAATAACAATAAAATTGCGTATTGAGAAATCGCCACATTATGACGCCTCAGGGCGGCAATGTGCTGCAAACAGTATTTTCTTTTGTTTTTGCAACAAATAAAATTAATGAGATCAGAGCTGAACGCGGACAGGCAAAAGAAAAATACGGGTAAAAAACCGCTGCACCGCTAACCCACTTCAAGTGGCTTGCAAATGTCAGTAAGGCAAGTTTTGATAAATGTGCCAACCGGTGACGTTTCTATGCCAAACGAAAATGAAAATGTTTATGTAGCCCCTCCCGAAAGGTTGCCGTCGCCGTCGCCGTCACCATAGCCGTTTTTGCTGCAGTCACAGCCACAGTCACATCATAATGATGCCCTCAATCCGTGCCAGTCAGCGGCAAAGACGGCCGCCGTCCTTAGCCAAGTCGTGCGCCGTCAACAAGGAATATGTCAGAGGCTGAGGCTGAGACCTCAACTCGAGTCTGTTCGGTGGCTCGACGTGTGCCTGTTTAGCAAACATTGTTGGCTGTTCCCCGCCACTTTTTGACGAGAAGTCAAAATGTTGCAAATGTGTTGCTGCTTTACATTTTGTTTTTCCTCTGCTGCTTTCCGACGTGACAGCTTTGGGCCATCAAATTGCAAACTAATGTTGAAAATTCAGCTCTAACTTGATTGTACAAAAGCGAAACCAAAGCCAAAGCCAAATCCAAGTCCAAATCGCACATGTCAGCGCCTGCGGTGCTTCTGCTGCGCCAAGTTTCACAACTGTACCCCAGAACTCGGCATTAATGGACCGTCGACTAGTAGTCAATAAAATTATAAATGTCGCTCGTTAAATTGAACTATTTTCGCATTTTCTGTTTTTAAAAAGGAGTTGTGGACGACTCCCCGCGGTGCATCAGTGATTCGGCTTGGTATCAGTTGCGTCTTGTATAATGGATCGCATTTAAAATTAATTATAATATTATGTTGAGTGCAGTGTGATTTTATGCAATTTAAATTAAATTAATTGCTATTGGCTGGCTCTATTCAGCCCAAAATTGCACAACTGGCTCATTTCCTGTTGTTTTTATTGCATGCAATGTAATGAACAGATTGATTTATAGGGTATTCTGTACGAAGCAGAAACTGAAAGAAATAAAATTAATCTATCGATTTATTGGTTTGATTTTAAGTCAACTGTCTTAAAGGTTGTGTACTGTCAGTCTTCTCAATATATTTAAAGCGTTGTTATTAATCCTTGCCGAATTAACAATGAAACGAGATATTCGATATTTGTTGCTTCAGGGAACTAGAACACAAGAAAAAATTAGTTTAGGTTAAATTTATAAAAGAGAAATTTAATTTTGCTATAAGGAAAACTAAACTAAAAGTGGTTGCTCCTTGTGCTTAGTACACGATTAGTGCCGCATGACCGCAATGTTTGTTTAAGGCCAGCTCATGATGCCCAACATGATGACAAGCGGCTGAAATGTATATGCCATGTACGATTACGAGTACAAGTACTTTCAAGCACTATCTTTACTATGCAACTTACGTACCTTTGAGTCGCCCGTTTAAATAACATAACCAGGAAGTCTATGACAATTATAAATCATCTTTGCCTTGGCAAATTTACAGCTGTCATGATGAGCACTTCGCTTGCCAGCTTCAGACAGCAATAAACAGTTGCTCATTACACAAACACCCACCCAAAAATGGAGTATGGGTAAGTCAAGCGTTAAGCTAAATGTGCACCAGCTCAGCACCTCAGCAGCAAAGTAAACACGAACACCAACATGATCATGAACACCAATACGAATAGCAACAACAACACCAACATCAACAGCAACAGCAACAGAGCCACAGACTCCGTGCAGGGCGTTACAAGTGCTATTTGCTTTGGGCAGAGGAAGCTAACTGGATTTAATTCCTGGACGCAAACATAAAACACAAAATAAAGATTTGTGCCCGCCCCCCGCAAACCGCTGTCAAATTTTTGGACATGCAGCAGCAAAGGTTCGTAGATTAGAAAAGCGTGTGCTTGTAATTTCTTTCGCTCAACAATTTTCACATGTTGCAGCGTCATAAAGCCTAGGTCCAGGTCGTCGTGTCGACTCGCTATTCATGTTGCTGTAGTAGTTGCTGTTTTTGTGGATGCTGCGTCTATTAAAATGCTATTTTGACTGGAGTAGTTTAGTTGAACAACGCGGCAGCATCGTCATCGCTTCGAGTGCGACTGCTGAAAAGCATTTTTATGTTCTCGTGGCGTCAAGTGCCGCTGCCGTCATGCACCGAGCAGCAAAGCGGTAGAAATTTTGCGCACCATACGGCCAAAACCCAAACAAGAACAATGTTGATGATAATAGTAACAACAACAGTCAACAGTCTACAAACAACTGCAACAGCAAAAGCAAGAACAACAAATCCAACTGGCAGACAACTGCGCGGCGTGCAAATAATGCAATTTGTGCAATGCGCCTGCGCAAACGTGGGAGTCAAAACTGTGTTGTCGGAGTCAGAGTTTGCGCCGCCATGGGGCTCACTCACACCGAGACTCTGACTCTGACTCAGACTCAGACTCAGACTAAAACTGCTGCTCATTTTAGTAGCTTCCCCACTGCGCAAGCAAGTCGCAGCTCCTAACTACTGTCAGTCAGTTAGTCGTCGACGCTGCCGCAGTTGCTGTCGTTGCCGCTGTGTGGCCGCTGTTGATTGCATTTTTGCGACTGCGACTGCGGCAGCATCACCAACTGCGGATGCGGATGCCACTGCCACAAAACAAATAAGTGCATTTAGTGTTTAACAAATGTTCGCTTTTGCGCTGATGGCGCTGTTGATAAGCGCGAGCAAAATGAATTAACAGCAATAAGCCAGAGACAACGATGACGCTGATGATGACAATCGCTGATTCTGTTTTGGCACTGGTGATTAACCTACTGCCCAGCTCTAGTCGACAGTTGTTTAAGATATTCGCATTCATTTTTCTAATTAAGAGAATTTTAGAATATGTTGTTAAATAATAATGACGCATTTAGACATCATAATTATCATAAGCATTAATAATTTATCACATAGCGAAACAGAGCGCATTAGGCCTATTCTGTTTTGGGACTTTTGTTTCTAGCTAAATTAAATGCCATTATCGAGTTATGTATATATTTTTTATTATTTAGTTTAATTGCAACTCACCTCAATTGAAGTGATTGGCTACAATGAGAATAGTTAAGGGAATTAGGAACAACAGGCAGATTCTGGCAGCAATTCAAATTGAAGGCTCAGCTTGATATCGAGTTACAGGTACATTTTAATGGGTTAATGACAGTGCCAGTTTTGCCATGTTTACCCGCCGGGAGACAGCAATTGAGGTGCATTGTGAACGACGGCCATAAAACCAAAAATATTGCAACGCCCACGTCAGCTCAAAATTTCACCTAGTAAACCCAAACACATTTGAAAAGTTGCAGCAACTGGACTGTCGACAGTCGACAGCCAAGTGGATGTGGAGCAAGATCCGCTTGCCCAGTCCAACTTGCAGTTAGAGCCGCTGCCGCTGGCAGATAAATGTGCAGCATGCGGCTACATCGCGCGGGTGTTTTAACCACAGTGAGTTTCATTTAAATTAAATTAGAGCCGCCAACTCTCTAACTGTAACAATGAGTGATGTACGCACTAAAAGCTGACAGGCAAATGGCCAATGGTCAATGGAATCTTCGCAATGGCAATGCGTGGGCATAAATTAGCCGGGCCATAGCAATTGCCATTGCCATCACCATTGCCATTGCCATTGCCAATGTCCTCGTTAAAGCAGCCAGCTTGCTCTGTCAGGCAATAGGCAATAGTAATTAGCAATGAGCCAGCTCCTGCTGCCGTTGTTCTTTTTTTTTGTTGTTAGTGCTTTCGATGCTTACCTGCTAATGACCGGCATAATCATTATAAATTGAGATTGCGGTATTCGGAATCAGAATCAGAATCACAATCGACATCGCTTTGGCGGACTATTGAGGACGCCCACACATCGTGTCACTGGTAATGTGATCTCATTTGTCTGTGTGTGTGATCTAGTACGTTCACGTGCCAATGTCAAGTAATTCATCATGGCAGTCAGACAGTCGTAGTTCAAGTATCGATGCCAGTCCGGCTTCAGTTCCGTTTGCATGCAAATTAGAACACGATGGAAAAACACACAGCTGACAGCACTGTCAAACGGATTTGGCGTGCACCTGTTTGTTGAACGGCGGCTGTGGCTGCTGCTGCTGCTGCCTATAAGCCTGACCCCAAACCTGACTTTCACAAGCTACCAGGCGGGATAGTCACTTTCAAGTTCAGAGACAAATGGGTGCGCATTCGATTCGATTTACTTTTAATTTATAATTTGGTAAACCTTTTGAACTCGACTGCATTGAGAAAAATGAAAATGTCGATGGCTCCGACTTGCAATTTGTGGTTGCAATTTCATTTCGAATTCAGTTCCGCATCATTGCCAGGCAGCGTGCATAGCGCGGCAAAGCTCAGCACAACACAGCACAGTATACAGTGAGAAATAAAAGTAAACTACTGCAAATAAAATCAGGTCAAATGGGGCACAATGGGCAGCACGTAGCGAGAGACCATTAGGCCAAATCTGGCTGCCATTTGAGGCACTCCTTTCTAGTCTGCAACCTGGCATTGACCCTGCCTGCATTTAAATCGCCGCTTAATTGACTTTTGTGCTGACATACTCTTTAGCTGCGTATCCCCACAGGCACATTATCAAACATCCAAAATGGCAATCAGATGAAGTCGCAGCCGCAGTCGACGTCGCAGTCAAAGTTTTAATCTGCGTCAAGTCGTGTGTCGTTGTCAAGGCAACGTGGACAAGACATCAATCATCACTAAATTAAAAAACATTTAAGATTCCTGCTTGGGGAAATGTTAGATGCTGAAACGTTTGCCTCGTCTCATAAATAATGCAGCAGTCAACAACATGCAGCTACGAAATGTCACATTAAACAGGCGATATTAAAGCTGAAAGGCAGATGACACCGAAATCATGTTAGGCGGCACTTGAATGAGTATCAAACGGCAGCTGCCATAAACACACAAACACGCCGTCAACGTGTCGACTATAGCTAAAAGGAGCAGACTAGATCATGCCAGGCCAGGCCAGGCCAGGCCAAGCCAAGCTGGTGTGCAGGAGGTAATTCTGATGCCGATGCTGGAGCATCGCCGGCATCGACTGTCGTTTTACACTTGTCGCCGGCATTGGCCAAAGTTGGCAATTGCCGCGCCACTTTTATGTGGCCTCCGCCTGGGGAGCTGCTGCAGCGGACGCATCAAAAACGTGGTAGGTGCAAACGCCGCACGTCAATTCCTGCATTAGATGGCAGTCTCAGTCCCAGTTCCAGCCACAGTCTCAGTCTCAGTCTCGATTCGAGCAGCGATCCCAATCCCAACTAGCGACCAAACAAGTTGTCACTGGCGCGTTATTTATGACAATGTTCAAGATGTTTCTGTTGCTGTTATTGTCTCCCTTGCCGAGCACGCTCCTCCTGCTGCCCAACAGTGTTTATGTTAATGTAAAGTTCGAAACGCTCTCCTTGCGCCCCCCACACTGACAGCAGTGCTGCATTCAAGTGTCCGTCAATTGGCATCGTTAATAGAGTTCGAGCTCGGACCCCGGCGGCAGGTTCCTGTGCTGTAGCTGCTGCTGCTGTTGCTGCAGCTGACCAAAAGCGGCGGGCGTGTGACAATTAAATTGTCAAGCGCAGGCCTTTGACATTGACGCGTGGCAAGTGTCAAAGTTGTTGTTGGTGTTGTTGTTGGTGTTGTTGTTGTTGTTGTTATTGCTGTTGCCACTCTGTATGCAAGCAAAGTGTGAGCAACAATATGGTTTTGGCAGCACTTCTATCGCCCCGTTGGCGGAAGGGGCGGTTTTCAATTATGATTTTAATCACAACAGTCAAGCGGTGGAAGCACCGGCAGAGCAGCAACAGCTTTATTTTATTTTTGTTCGATTTTTGTTTATTATTTTTTGTTTTGGCCGGCCACTTAGTTTCTCACCAGAAAATTGGCAATTTTTTTAATGTTCACTGATAAATGAGCCTTGATACGACTCAGCTCGAATTTGTCGAGAGGCGTTTTAAAGAATACCTGTAAAATTATGTCAAAAATAAAAACCAAAAGCAAAAAAAAACTGAATGTGTGTTGCTATTAAAGTTCATATAATTTTATTCAATTTCTTATCAACCAAATGGCCTCGGGGCCAAAAGTACGCTTAAGTCTAAGTTCTCTTAACGCCATGAAGCGTATTTCTTATTCTCTTCAATTCATGTGCTGTATACTTTGCTCACACACTCCAAGCGTCGCAGTCGCAGCGTCGCTTTCCAGTGACGTCGCCGAAACCTCTTTTTATTGGTCAAAAGCTGATCGGCAACTGATATCACAGCTGGGTTGGAAATAAACCGCTAGGTCAGCTAGCAGCCATCAGGCAGCAGAGCGATTGACTGGAAAATCACCAACAAATTCAACAACGCCAACTGAGAGAGCTGAGCTAAGCATTGAGCACTAAGCAACTGAGCTATAACTGAACCTGGAGCTGAAGCTAGAGAGCGACGTCGATCGGCGATAAACGAAGCAACGAACGACGCTGGCAGAGAGACCAAACGGCGGCCGTAGCCAGCTCAACAGGTTTTTTGCGTTTTAGCGGCTTTTTTGCCGTTGCTCCCAGGTTCGTATGTGAGCTCGGCTCCTCAATCGTAAGCCGCAGCCGCTGTCAGAGTCGCTGCGGCAGCCTGTTGCCTGTTTGGCTGTTGTTGTTACTGTTGATGTAGCTGTTGCTGGACTGTATTACTCGGTCAGTCGGTCTTTGAGAGGTTGTTGCTATTTTCCCACTTTTTTGCTTGGCGATTTTTGCTTGCTGCGCTTCGTTGGTGTTTTGCAACTTGTTGTTATTGTTATTGTTATGGTTGCCGCTGCTGCTGCTGTTGTTGCTGCTGCTGCACCGGCAACAGCAACGGCAATTGCACTCAATTGCTGCCGCGACTGCTGCTGCGCTGCACTAAGCGGTGACTTCGGCTGTGAGCTGGGAGCTCGAGCTGCCTGCAATTTTCATCCTCTTGCAGTTTCTGTGCGACTTTCTTGCGGGACTGTTTAAACTTTTTGCGTTTGCGCGCGTTGCAAAAAAGTTTTCTGAATTGTTCACGCGTTTTCGCAGTCGCGTGCGCTCGTTTTATTTGCGATTTTCGTGCATTTTGCATGCGATTTGTGTACGTCTGTTTTACTGTGGCCGTATGCAAGACTTGGCCAATGAACTGCATTCATAACGCATAGCAAATAATGATTGCAGCTGCATCGAAAGCTTAACATTTTTATTGTTTAGCCATCTGTGGCTGCTCTAAACCAAATCACTCTTAAAAGCAGCCGAACAAGCAACAGTAAAAAGCAATTCAGTGTTGCCATAAAACCAAATTAATACAACACATACGCACATACACATATGTTACGTGTGTGAATGTAAATAAACATGTGCATAGATATGCCCTTCGTCAAGCTACCAGATGTAGTATATACACACATAACTTATATACATATATACTACATAGTAGTATAATCAAAAATACAAACTTGTTTCCATCAACGGCATCGCTCAGTAACAAATATAAAACAAATTAAATTAAATTAATTTTAATTGCCGCCAAAAGATCACATAAAATGCGTGCAGTTAAAAGAAAAATATCAGCAAATTAATTATATTGTATATAGAAAAACATGAAGCGATAAAAAGTTTACGATTTAAAAAAAAAAATACTAAAAAAACATATACAAATATATAGTATAGGCGCAGCAACAGAAGCTATAACACAACTGTCGCTCTGCTAAACAAAAGACTTAGGCAACGAACTTGCTGCCGATTTCATTGCTCGCTTGCATTATGTGATTGGTATTGAGTGTCGAGAGCTACTACGAACCGTAAACTGTTAGCTGTGAGAGTTGCGCCAGATAACGGTGCTTCGGGTGATAGCAGCAAAAGTAAAAACAACAATAACAACGTCAACAACAACAACAACAGCAACAAAATGCAACAAGCAACAAACTAATTGACAAGTCAAATCCTGCCTGCCACAAACAAACAGCTGGCTACCAGCGGCGACCACTAACAAAACAACTAACAACACAAAAACAAACGCCGGACAGCTCGTCGACTGCCAGACTGGTGGCTTCAACTTTAATCAAATCGCAGCCCCAACGACAATTGCAAAGTGTGCCTCTTAATGTTTCCAAATGCATTTTACTGCCGCGAAAAAAAGCCAAATAAATTTACATAAATATTTCACGTGCTGCCTTTTGCAACTGTTGCATAGACGACGGTCACATCCGCGTTTTAAAGATTGAGATTTGCCGAGCTGGATACTTGCTAGTGTTTTGACTGTGTGCATTCTCTCTGTGTATGTGCCGTGGTTGTTTCTCGGAGAATCTCAATCGGCTAAAAGTCTGTGCCAGACAAATCGAAAAAAAATAATAATTTCAAATAATTCAAATAAAAAGCCAAAATATTTAACATTTTCTGTTAATTTGAATGGATCAGGAGACTTTGCCTGCGGTAAGTGTGAATGTTATCTACTCGTCTATAGTTATTATTTTGTCGAATTTGGTTTTATATGCCTTTAATTGCACTTTATGTGCAGCATCAGTAAACTAGATGTGAAGCATTCATTAAGTCGACTCCAAGTTGACTACCAGCTCGAATCTGAGCTGAACTAAGCCATGGATTTATCAATTAACAGACGGAATGATTTCAATTACAATTAACAGGCAAAACAGCTGCCGCATTCGATGTTGTTGGTGTTGATAATGCTGATGCTGTTGTGGCTGCCTCTGCTGATGATGGTGCGTTCGGCTATAAAACCGTTAGTTAAAAGTTTGCCACAACAATTAATTGCAGTGATTTGAGAGAAAACATCAGCTACAAGCGGGCCACTTGGCTTTTAAGACTTCAACTGATGCTTTCGTTGCCATATATTTCCTTATTTTATGTAAAAACCAAAGAGCAGCCGCTGTCCGACCAATAGCAACAGCAACAACTACAAAAAAAGAGTGCGCCATAATTACAAGTTCAGTTGAGCAATTTAAATAAAAACACTTCAACACTTTAACAATAGACGAATCAGCGCCGCAAGCAGCAGCTGTTTGTCTGACTTCGTCCGTCTAATTGTCTGTGTTAGTGGGATAGTTAAAGTCTGGTGATGCAATCTATTGGAAAAACGTTTTAATTGGCGTGTTTGATTGAAATTAAAATTTTAGTATTTACTTGCACAGCATGAATACATGAAAAATGTTTTATGATTTTAATGATGCAACAGTCACATACATAGAAAAATAATAGGCTTTTCCATAAAATTTCGTTTAAATAAATATTATTAGTTATTATTACAATTATTTTGTTCTGTTCTGTTGTGTTCATAAGGTATTCCGCATATCATTTTAACTTTGCATTTAACGTAGATTGCTTTTAACGCCCGACATAAACAATTATCAGACTATAATTAAAGCAAAATCACACAAAAACTTAATCAACAGTAAGGAAATTACATAAAAAGGCAACAGCCACTTGCAAATATGTGAGAAAAGAATTATTTAATTCTCACAATAGCGAAACGCAAGTCACGAGATTTCAGGTACAACTGGGCGTGTGCTAGAGGTTGCACATAAAGCGAATTAAATTAAATATATTGTCAGCAACAACAACAACAACAGCAACATTACAAGATGCATCAGTAACAGTAAGAATACTACAAAAGCGACATTAACCATAACAACAACAAGAAAAGCAATTGTTTAATTGCAAGCACTGACAAAGAAATTGAGTTCAAGAAATGATGACTGATAGTTTCTTGGTAGTTGCCTTGGTCTGAGTTGTTAATTGTGGGCCGCCGCCTGACTGATGAGTCAACAAGAAGTCTTCTTAATAGCGGTCTGGCTGCATTTTTTTGTTTCATCTATAACTGCTGAAATTATTACCGTAGCAAGTTTTTCTCGATATGCTTTTTTAATTAATTCTTTTTTTCTGCTGCCATGATTTATTAACTTTTTTTGCCACTGCAATTATTGTGACTGATTCCAAGCGGTGCTCGCCTGGGCTAGTAACGAGTTGCATTTGATTTGATTTACCTGTAATTGCGCTCATTATGCCGGCTGTTTTTTATGTTGTGGTTTTTGCACGGGCTCGCGTCATTACACATGTTGTCTAGGCGGCAGACAGACTGTCTGTCCGTCTGTCCGGATGAACGCCAGTCATTTGGTGATCGCTTGTACGTCCGTCAGTCAGTCTGTTAGTCAGTGGGGCTGTCAATCGTGCTGTCTGCCCATTTGGCTACTGCAGCTTGGCAACGAATGCTTTGATTTTCACCTAAACGCTTTTTGCCCTTTGTTTAAAATATCAATGACGCACTTGACTGACATTTGCTGCTGCCACTGATGTCATCGCCGTCATCAGCTGCCAATGCAATGCCAGCACTTTAAATGTCACGCACTTCTGAAAATTAAATGCGATTCAGTTTGCGATACGTCACAACTGTTTATTCTAAGCAGCTGTAGCGAGACTCAGTTTGTTGCCTAAGTCATTTGTTTCGTCATACGACGGAATTCCCGGAATACTTCGCTTACACTGCGCCCGCGTTGATTACGGCAACCAAACCAACTGTAATGAGCCATGCGCAAATATTTCGTCTATTACGCAACACAACAAGCTAACAAAACCAACAACAACTGCGGCAGAAATCGATGAGCTAGGCAGACGGTAGGAGGCGCCAACACAATATGCATACATTTTGGCTCTTTCGATCCTAAGCCAACTTCATGGCACAAATATGAAGAGTTTTCACTAATTTCGAGTTACTACGAAACAAAACACGCGAATTAAACAACAAAAACTCTAACGACAACAATAACAACAGCAACAAAGAGCAGACAATGAGCGCTGCTGCATAAATAAAAGTAAATTTAATGACAAGCAAAATATTTCTTGTCATGCCTATCAGATTACAAGATTTCTATATGAACTCGCAGATGACGCGCCTGTATGTCTGCATATAAGTACTAGTGTGAGTTTTTTATGGATGTGTATGCTTGTGTGTGTGTGTGTGTGAGTGAGTGTCGTTAAAACATGATTACTGGCGCTCACACTGCCAAACAGACAGTGAGACAGACAGAACCGTTAGTGTCATTTGAATGTGCTTGTTGCCTATATTACGAGTGTTATAATGCTTGGATGTATCCGAGTCCAGGTCCCATGCGTCGGCGACATTGTGGAAGCATTTGATAAAAACCACTTCAAAGAGCTTGCTACGCAAGTTGCGATCGCCTAGCAGATGTGCAAATTGCAATACGTAATGATACTTGAAAAGTTTTTCAGTGGAATGATCGCATGAGATCATTTATTACAATTTCTTGTGAGTTGGCCAAATAGCGGATAATAGATATATTCAATATGCCGACTACCGAGTTTAGTTCTTCCCAAACTTTAATAAAGAATTAACTAAGCTGGATAAATTGAGCGGGAAATCTCTTACCGCTTATAAGTCCGATTGCCAATTATAATCAATTTCACACATTACAAAATAAAAACGCCACAAACAACCAAAAAACGACGCATGAAATTGCTAATTGTAGCATTAGCCGTGCGGAAGGGCCCAACCCAATGGGCCTAGGCCTGGGATTGCCTCAAATGAGAGGCCTATTTCAGCGCCGTGGGCTGCTTCAGCACAAATCGACAATTAAAATCGTAGCGAATTCCCAAGCAACAAAGAAAATTTAATTACGCCGCATGTGGCAGCATCAGCGACCCTTGAAATCACAATCGAAAAGGGCAACAGTTTCGGGGCCTTGGTCTGTAATCAAGTGAGAAATTTGTGCGTTTTTAGTCGGTCTAATGAATTTTTCTACTCATTTAGGGCCAAACATTTTAGCTAGTAACCAGAAAATGGGCGTGATAATTTTTTATTGAAATTTAAATCAAAATCAAAATGGTTATATTGGCTATAATAAAAATCAAATCGTCATAACGATGCCACCACATGTTATTTGAAAGGTGGTCGCAGGCATAAGAGATAACCTAGATTAATAAATCAGTCTCTTTATTGTCTGGTTTATGGCTTACATAATTATCAATAAAACACTGATAAGATTTGGATGATTAATCGATTAGATTAATAGTTCGCTTTACAAATTTTCTTGCGTCAGTGGTTGCGACAGCACAAAATTGTCAGATGTGAAATAATCGCAAGCTGGCTTCTTTATGCTTATTGGCAGTTTCTGGCTTGAACTGGCGGCATGCTTAATTTTTTGCTGTTGTGTTGTTCTATGTTAAAACGAAAATATTTTGCATTCATAATTTGAATAACGTTTTGAAATTCAGCTATAAATTATTTATGTCGAATACTTACCATAAACGTATATTAATTTAATAAGCATCTTTGTAAATTGGTTGCTGGCCAATCGGAATTTTAAGCACGTATTTCCAAGTGCTAGCTGACTCGTGTGAAGCGCAATGCACATAAATCTTCATCTTCTTGTCACCAGCTTATTTTTGGTAACATTAATTAATTTGGCTTTAATGGGGTTGCAGCACAGAAAATAAAATGGAGAAAAAACAAGAAGAAAAATGCGAGTAGCTATCTAAATTCATGCATACAAATTTCAGCTACAATAGACAAAGGCAATAAAAATCAAATCAAAAATTAGTTTTCTTTTTGTTTGGCTCACTGATTTTTTTTTTGCAACGCTCGATTTGCATATTACTCGTAGGTGGTTCAATGAACTTGCTGCTACAGCGAAGCGAGTCTGGATTCGTTGGGGGCGTCACATGATGAAGCGACGGCGACGCAAGACGGCAACAGTAACACTTCCAGCTCTCGGATTGAATCGCCTACGCGTAATTTGACAAATTTGCAAGCATTTGCATAAAATGCGATATACAAAACAAAAGTAATTCAAATCAGCAACTACAAAAGCAATTAAGTGTACTTTAGTTAGTCGACTCATACCAAAATATTTAAATTTAAAAAATATCTTTAGTGTCTTTCTTTGCTCTAAAAGACTTCATTAATTGTATGCACTAATAAAAATACTTTTGAAATTGAATAAAATTTCGCTAGTATAATATTAATTTTGGCAACAGCCTTTTGGCTTGCTGACAATTCTATTAAAGCATTTTACGTTGCTAACGAGTCATATCATTGATAGTAGATGCCAATTGACTCGCTTTTCCTTGACTTTTAATAGCTGTTGAGTTTCAACATGAGCTGCGTGCATTTGTGCAATGTTTTGCAGGTAGCAGACATGGCAAGCATCGCATCTTCTTCTACAGTTGTAGTAGACCATTACTTCTGTATAACCGTGCCTAGTGCCACAGAGGCTAACCAGACTGGCTAGTTTACAAATAATTTGTGAATTTGTGGTCTTTGCTGGGTGGTTGACAAACGGGAAATACTTTGACAGCAGTGACTAATTAGCATAGTTAGTTCAGTCATAGTTAGCCGCTTATTATATTTATTTAAATGCACTTTAGCTGCAACCTTCAGTGTAACCTCATAAACTTATTTTTATAAGCAAAGTTTCGCTTTGCTCAATTCTTGCTACGCACTTGCCCCGAAGTAATTTAAAATGCTAATTAAGCTGCCGGCATTTTTGTTGTACGTGTTCTTGTTGCTGTTGCTGCTGTTGTTGTTATTAACGCATGCAAAACGTATGTTACGTATACGCACCAGTCGATCAATGAGGTTTTTGAGTTTAAATTCGAGTTCGGGCCGTGTTTCGTTGCGTTTAGTTGAGCTGCGTGCATTAATTAATAAATGTCGTGATGTCGCTTTTGAAGTGTCTGTCATTATGAGATCAATTAATAGGAAAAAATTCTAGATCAAGGCGAAAATGTACAAAAATGTCGCACACACGGGACAAGCGCGCGTTGTTGTTATTGATCGACACGTAGTAGATATTTTATTTTTCATTTTTTTTTGTCCTCTATACAAATATATTTCAAGCACTCTGTGTGTACCCGTCGACCCCTTGTAACCACACACTGCATTTGTATTTCGTTTCCATATAGTCTGACCATTCGCACATTTTATTTATTTGTTATTTTCCATTTATTTTAACTGCGTTACATCGTTTTCGATTTTATTTTTAATTGACGATCTGACAGTTTTTGACGTCAGCATAATAATTACATTATAAGAGGAGTAGAAATCATCAGATGCCAGAAAACAGGCGGTAGAAATAAATCATCAAAGCAATTGTGTTTTGCCAACGCATTAAGTTCAGTAGTCTAAACACAAACCAACAAAAACTCATACTCATGAACATAAAACTATTTTATTATTGAAAACAGAGGAAAAGTCCTGATAAAAAATTCAAATATACGATAAATATTAAGACAAAAAATATGTAGAAACAAAAATGTTGCATTATTATCTGTATGCAAGGAACTTTGTAATACTAACGGACTATATTATTTATTTCTTGCAGTGTAGTTGATATTTACAATTGAAAAAACTCATTATTTTATTTGGCTGGTGTTGTTGTTTGTGGTGTTAGTCATTTTGCATGGCTGTTATAATTAATGTTGTTGATACAAAATTCGCTTTTTGCTTCGGTTTCAGTTGCAGTGGCTTTTCGTGTTACAAAGTAGCCGAATGTAAGTTGTTTTGTGTTGGTTGTTGCACTTGTTTCTGGACGTTGCAGTTGTTATTATTGCAGGCGGTTTTATATTACACAAATATTTGCGCTATTGACAAAAACAGCAACAACTCGATGCCAGTTAAAAACTGTGCACAAATAAAATTTGCCTTGCAAATGAAGTCGCCACTAAAGCAACTTTATTTGAACTTGATTTTGGTGGCGGTATTACAAAAGTCAGGGGCTCCGCCAAGGGGGCGGTTTGGGTCGGGGACCGGGGTCAGCTCTAAACCTGACGCTGTCCGAATGCAGCTGTGTTCAACTGTTGTGCGTGAGAACCAGCTGGCCATTAACAACAACAACAACAACAGCATTCATAGTGTTGTTGCTGCTGCCTTATATATATCAAGATTTCAATTTTGCATTTGTGTACTTGAAAATTGACGCCGCACGGCACGCACGCATTTGTTGTTGCTGTTGATTTTGCTGTTGCATTTCAGCCTAGCTGGTTAATAAATTTTGAGATACTTATCAATTAGCATACGAATTACATGCCTTGCAATCATAAATAATGCGTAAATTTTGCGCTGTTTGTTTATGAAAATTAAAATTAAAAAATATACAAAAAAAGGAATTGATGCATTAATGTTGATTTCAAAGACTTAGTGGCTAGCAGGCCGCTATAAGCATTGTAATTTATATGCACTTCTACACACTTTGACTGTAGGTGCGTGTTTGATTTGTCTTTGATTAGAAGCAACAAATAAACAACAAATCATGCAGCACGAAACGTAAAAATATGGAGTTGAATTCAATTGAATTGAATCGAATGACTTAGGCAACGAAGTTGATGGCATGATCCAGAAATTACTGCCCCACCTGGGCAGCTCATTGTTATGCTTAACACTTTTCTGCTATATTTACAAATTGGGCCAATAAAACCAACACCAAGAGACCAACAGTAGGCAACGCGATAGCTGCACAGATACCAAAGCCGACAACAACATCGACACCGACACCGCCATCGACACCAACAGCAAGAGCAACATCTGAATTGTAAGACTATTAAAATCAAGCAAAACGGAAAACGGGCACATAACTAAAATCAACTCACAACTGCTGATGAATTTTTATGCATGTTTATATGGTGGTCATAAAAACTGACTGTCCGCCTGACTGCTTGTCTGACTAGAAGTCAATGATTGTTTAATGAAACAACGAACACTCTGTTGTCCAGACATTAAAATAGCCAGCAAATAAATCAAACGCGACTAGCGATCACATGAACAGCTAGCTACACTTGATTATAAGAGATTCGGCTTACAAATCTGCCAGCTTCGTTAGCTGCTAAGTCAACACCAGCAACACAACTCACTTGCTGTGCGTCGGCTTCAACCAAATATCTCAACAACAAAAGATATCAATAATCCCTGTGCTATAAATGTATCTGTTTGCCAAGGGATTAACGCTTTGCGAGGGATACCCATATAGATTGGTTGCTGAGGGTGCGTTAAGCTGACGGCGTGAGGCACGCGCTAAAACGTTTAGAAATTGTAAACGTTGATAAATCGTTGGAGGGACGGGAGAGCAGTGACATATAGACATCGACATCGACAATGACAAAAACAAGCGGTTTAAAGTGCGGGCGCAGACCAAATGAAAGAGACATGAAAACCAAACTCCGTTATTGGTCAACAACAATCCCCTTCCCCCTTTTTTATTTTGAAACACATTCTCCATCATACGTACATACATATATCTCCCACTCTCAGCTTGATTGTTTATTAAATACGAGTCATACTCGAACATATTTTATCCACTGCTCCAGATCTGAAACTGAAACTGAATCGGAATAGGAATCGGAATCTCGCACCCGATTTTGTGTCTCCGTTGTCAGCCCAGTGACACTTTGGGCCATGATTTATGCGTATACAATTTTGTTGGCAGGCATTTAACGTGCTGTGCGTAGTATCTCTTATTCGTCGAAATCTTTGGATAAATGTGTTGAGGCAATTACGCCCACTAGCTGACGCTAATACTGGCTATGTACATACATACACACGTTTTGGGGGATTTGTCATTTGGCGAACGGAATTTCCCATAATTTTGGCATCAACTTTAGCTGACTCAAAGAAATGTGTCAAAGCTTTTAATACGACGCCAATTAAAAGTCAATAAAACAGCAACAAAAAAAGTAACCAGTTAGCAACTCATCAGACAACACAATGACGCCTTTGGCTGCCACTATCTGTCCGTCTTTCTGTCATTCTGTTCGCTTGTCTGTTAGCTGTTAGCTGGCAGCGGTAAGTGCTCCTAATTGGCCCCCGGCTCGTCCTAAACATTTTTTCGTGAATTTGCGAAACTGACAAACGCTTAGCATCCGTCTATCCTTATCTGAGCGCTATCTTAGCGCTGGTCTCGTGGCTTTTATGATTTTTTAAATGTAAGTCACGCTTTTGGCAATTAAGTGCCCCCAACACCGACGCCAAACACCGAACCAAAACACCGCATCGACTGTGGCCTGCGGCCGCCCTCGACAGGTGGCCGCAACAGCAGCAGCCTCCTTTCTGGGCGCTGGGGGTGTTGGCTGTCTGATCCCAGTGTTATTTAGCTGGCTGCTCGATTGGCCTGCTATTTGGTCTTTCTTTGGGTGCTGCAACTACCTGCCAGCTTTCCTGGCTGCCTCTGTGCTACGTTTTGGCGACATGCGCCGCATTTGCAATTATTTTGCGGCTCATTAAACTTTTAAACACGTCGCTCACGTAGTGACGCGTCTGTCAGACGGCTGCCATGTAGCCAGGCAAAGGCAGCCGCATCCCCTCTCGCCCTCACATTGACTGCCTGCCTGTGAAAATGTCATAAAAATCTCTGGGGAGTTAGCAGTTGGTTTTGCTGCTAGCTGCTTTGATTTCTGTGGTTGCTTTTTCCCAACGTTTTTAGCTTGCGAAATCACAAAGATTTCTTTTTTCATCGCACAAGTTGCCGCTGCTTTTGTTGTTGTTGGGTCCGTTTGATTGTTGTCAGCTTTTTATTTTATGATTATTATATTTTTTAAAAATTGCTAGCATCTTGTCGCTCGGCCACCCCGTCATAGTCGACACAGTTGACACTCACACATGTGCACACACAAACAGATGCTGACAAAAGACTTAGGCAACAAACTTGGCGCAAATTTTATGTTTTTTTTTGTGTGTTGATATAAATTGCCTGCTGCTGCTGTCAAATACAATTAGTTGCAGCTTAATTGAAAAGCGGGCGAACGCCGAATGCCATTGCCCAAAAAATGAAAAACCGAAATTGAAAAATGCTTTTCTGCGCCACATTCCACGGGACATTTCAATTAATTTTACTACTCTGTCGCCACTTTTCTCTTTCCTTTACGCATTGTTCGCCTGTGTGCCACTTTCTGGCCGTGACAGGCAACGGCAACGGCAACAGGAACGGCAAAAACGACAACAATCAACAACAGGCAACGACAACGGCAACGGCAACGTTTCAATGTCGGCTTGCATTAAAGTGTCGTTGGTTTTCTGGTTCAAGTACGTTTGCCTCAAATAAGTCGCCATCGCCCGAACCAGGCAAACGAGCAGATTCCATTTCATGGTCATTTGCATGGAAATCGCTCAGCTGACGGTGCCGAGTCCATCGGTGTCCAAGCCGTTTGCCCCAGTCCTCGTCTTCCGTTGTCAATAACGATTTTCATCATCAGCGTCATCCTGCCTGGATTGTGGGACCTGGTTGCTCGCCAGCTCTTTTCATCTCAGCATCTTGTGTATTAAAAGTTAAACGTGAACCAGTTTGTAGTCAACAGCAGCAGTAGTAGCAGCGCCATCTAGCGTGAAGTTTTCGCCAATAGCATATTCGCTACTAATGAAATATATGCGAAAGCCAGAAGATGACCGGTATCAGAAAACAACTTCAGTTTCATCGTCTCGCGTTCTTTTATTATTGTAATTTTGTGCTGGTATTGCGGCAGTCGGAGTCGCAGTGGTCGCAACGGTTTCGTTTTGTCCACAACTATGCATAATTTATGAGAGTCGTTTGGGTTGCATCGTTTTATTATGCTAATGCCTGGGTAATTTGTACGTTTTGGGCCTGGCTGCTTGGGCTTAGTGTCACTATTAAGCGACTAATTAATTTGTTCGAGACGCTCGTGTGTTTCTTGCAGATATATGAATTTATTAGCATTAGAGAGCTAAGCATGAAGGTGCCAACAGTTCCATCAATCAATTAGCATGAATCCCCAAGACGAGTGCAAATCGAGCTCCTTAAAAAAATGCAATGATTTTGCAATAGTCAAAGACAAAACAGCAACAGCAACACCAACAGCAACAGCAGCATAAATGCAATGCATAAAGAGAGCAACGAGCTATAAAAAACAACTACGGCAACGACGACAACGACTTGCTCGAGATTATAACAATGTTGGCATGGGGCTGACCACGTCGCCGTGTCTGGTCTGGCAGCGTGTGTGCCCCCGCGAGAGGTCGTCCAGCCTCAGATCCGGCTTTGCGGTCGTTCTGGCTGTCTGTCGAACGATCGGTCGCTTACACTGTCGGTTTGTCGATTGGTCCGTCGGACTATCGGAGGCCTTTTAGTTATGAACGAGCGTCGCACGTTGCAAATACTTTAAAACGCTTAATAATATGCAGTTTATTATTGTTATTGGCATCGTTGTGGCACATAAAACTTGCAATTGGCATTATTAACGCCATAGGCTCTGGCCATTCAATATTTCGCTTTCCAGGCCGCCCCACATCTAACTATGGATTTTGGTTTTTGGCTTGGGCGTGTGTGGGAATGCTGCGATTGCAATATTTTGGCACTACAAATGACGCAGATTGATTATGCTCATAACAGAGTCCGGGCCAGCGCTTTGTGTCTGTTCACACCTGGCCAACAGATAAATGAACATTCAAATTAACTGCACTCTAATTAACCATATATACTATATGTTCACATTTCGCACGCAAAGCATTTGACGTCGCTGCTCAACTTCGAGACGACGTGCGGGGCAAAGCATTTTTGTATATTTTTTTTTTGTCAATGAACAAGCATTTGGTTCGCCAACTCATAAGCTAATTAAAAGCAAAGCATTGCTAATAAATATTTTTATATAATGGCTTTATAAAGTGCGTGCTGTGATCCAGCGGGGCGTGACTCGCATAATGAAATACATTGCGCTCTATACATACGATTACGAATACGAATTGGAATATAAATACGATTTACTAGTCAATTGAATGCACCAAAACACTTGCGTGACTTGCTACAGCTTTTTAAATGGACTTACCTCGATTACTTTGTAATGCACTTGTTTGGACAATTGGGCGTAGCCATAATAAAGCATATGAATAAACTAAATAAACAAGTTAAGTTCTGATTTTAAACTTAATTGTACTTCTGGCTTTAAGTATATAAGATTGCACTTAAAATTTGAGAAGTGTATTTTGTAGATAAGTTGCAAAAGTGACTTCTTGCTAAATACTCGTATTTATTTTAGTTGCCTCCCCCGCCGTCACACTCACTTTTAAAATCAAAAATCAAAATGGAAATGAGTTGTTATTGCCAGATGATGCCTGTATTCGATTTCCGCGTTGCCAGCCAAGCGTTCACTTTTAACTATGCCGCCAACGCCAATGCCGCCGCCAGCTATGGCTGACTTGGCTGACAACGCGGCGTATGCGCATTTTTAATTGCCACAGCATGTTGCAGCGAAGATTGGCAATATTTTCGACTGCTTTTTATCAAAGTGCTCGCGCAACGGCAAATTAAAGTTGACATTTCAAGCGACCGTCGCTTGTTGGCGCGTTAATTTCAGATTGCTCACCAAAAATGGTCGCGTTATGAATTATCAATATGGAGCCGCCCCTAGTGACATCGCCCGGTCACAGAATGCGAAACGTTTTTCGCAACGCAGGAAATTGTTTTCATTGATTGCCCAATGGACAGCGGCTGGTGCTCCATATACGGTCTAAGTATTTGCTAAATCACACGCGCTCTACAGACTAGCCACAGCACAGAGACACAAGACAATAACGTATCGTAGCGTCGAACTTAGTTATTGTTGTTGTGGTACTTGTTGTTGCTGTAGCTGGGAGCTCCAAACTTTTGCTCTGGCTGCTCTGGCTATGGCTGTGGTCACGATTTTAACATTTTTGCGCATGCGCAGCGAGCACCCAGAAATTTTCGGCGTTGCCCATTAATTTTCATTGAAAACGTTTTCATATTTTTGCCATAGTTGTAGCGCTTGCCGTTGTTGCCACATTTTCGTATAGCACAATATTTTCATTGTAGTGTTTTGGCATATATTTATGTGCCGTAAAAAATGCGATCAAGATTGGGCTAGGACTACAAACTGCTGCACACCAGACAAGGCGAGGTTCGCGACTTATTCCGACGCGGTATCGCTGCCATGGCAGCTGTAACTTCAAGTACACCACCAGCACCACCAACAACAACAGCCCGCAAGAGCTATACAGACTGCATTGTTGTTCAACTTTGCACTTCAATTGCAGTTGATGTTTTTGTTGTTGCAGTTGATGTTATTACGGTTTGGGGGCGCAGGCGAAAATTAATGGATTCATCGAACCAAGCCAAGCCAAGCCATAGCAAAGCCAAACCAATCCAAGACACAGCAAACCGAATTGAAGTTCAATGTTTGTGTTAACTACTTTGCACCTACATACATACATACATATCTACTACATACAGGCGACAGGCTCGCATTTAATTGAATATTCCATTTCATTTATCAATTAGAGAGTTTGCTTTTTAATTGAGGCATGTGGCGCAGGTTAAATGCTGGCCAAATTAGTGGCAACTAAGGTGGTCATATTATTATTGAGATGCCGAAACAAAAAGAACCCACAAATTGACTTGCCGTTTTCGGGGTGTGGACCTGGGCGAGTCCCGTACAGACTGACGGCCAGCGAGTTCGCAAAACAAATGCTAATTATATAGTTACTGAGTACGTCCGAAGCTCCCATTGATTCTCTCTGTTTACTGGGGCCTATGCAAGGTTATGATTTGGACAACACAAGAAGCCAAAGCTGAAGCTCTATCTGGCTGGCTGGAGCTAAACTTCTGTATGAATATCTTTCTCTCTCTATCTTTCTCTCTCTCTTTCTTTGTTGCTCTGCATCTGTGACTGTGTGGCAAAGCAACCACGCCCATTTAATTGCCACCTAGCATTTGAGTTAACTAACTGTTCATAAATAGTTATGGCATACACGGACAGCGGCTGCGCCCACAAAATTGCCACTGCAGCTCAGCTTAGACCCGGCCAGGCCAGGCCCTGCCTCATTCCCCAAGTCCGAGAACGACTCAAAGTCATAGTCCGAGTACAAGACCCAAGTCCCAACTAAAGCCAACACGGTAGTTTTCTATGTGCCATTGTTAGTGCAGTACATTTATTTTCCCACTCTTGGCTTGGCTTTGTTTTTGCAGTGCCAGCGACTGCTGATGTTGCTGCCATTGCCGTTGCTTAAAAACTTAGTTAATTTAGCGCATTTTGTTTAATTTTGGTGCTGTGACTGGCAATGCTACCAATTTGATTTGCAGGCCAGTCATTGATTGCTTTATTAAGCGTTAATTTCAACAGCGTCCTTGAGTGAGTTGGCAATGTTCCAAGAAATTTTCTTCCGCATGAAGCCGGACAAAATTTCAAATGGAATTAGCCCGTGTCTAAATGTCATATAATGAGTCAGACTAGCAGCTGAATATGCCAGCTTTGATTGACTCACCATATGA
Source organism: Drosophila basisetae (assembly GCA_035041595.1). Classification (NCBI taxonomy): domain Eukaryota; kingdom Metazoa; phylum Arthropoda; class Insecta; order Diptera; family Drosophilidae; genus Drosophila; species Drosophila basisetae. The sequence continues at coordinate 615,499 of JAWNLB010000147.1, read as the reverse complement.
TCAGATATTGTTACAGCAGATGAAGATCTGGTTCAGCACATAACTAATGGAAAACGGGCCTACAATATTTAAGAACTTTACAGTTTTGGTTCCCATCGTTGTTCAAATTACTTTATTAGAGATTGGCTCTAATTAAATTATGCGTTCACTTTTTTTTTAGGCTATTCATAATGTGTTTCCCACTTTAATAAATTCGATATGCAAAGAAACCCCAGTTTAGGCTCCCAGGCATAAATCACACAGAGACCCCACACTCAGGCAGAGAGAGCCCCACACTGAGAAACGCGTGTTGTTTTATTTTTCTGATTTCTTTGACGGTTTCATTCATGCGTGGTCCCAGCAGCTCATTCAGAGGTGTCGCTGCTTGGATCGCTTATGCAAATAATGCAACGTTTAACACAAAAGCCAACTACGCCCAACATGTCGCACACAGCAGTCAAAGCCGGAGTAAGAGTCAGTCAGAGCCAGTCGGGCAGTCAGTCAGAGGGCGTTCATATTCATACGTCTAATTGCCCGCATCGGGCCGTGAGATTCTATGGGGCATTCAAATGCAAAATGTTTTGGGCCGCTTATTGTTATGCAGAGTGCACACAAATAAAACATTTGGCTCACTTTGCGCGCACTTAACTGCAGCCACTCAACTGCTGAGCGATCTCTGGCGATCTCTTCAAGTGGCATTAGCATAAATTAAGCCACTTGTTGCTGCCGACCCGACCCGGCTCGTCTCAGCCATTCAGCAAGCAGCCCATGAAAGCCAATCAGGCGCTAGGCGCTCAGTGCTAGGGGCTTAGGCATCGCTTCAGCTATTCGTCAATTACTCGTCACTGGCAGTTACCCAATACTTATGAGGCAGCAATAACAACAACAATAACAAAATTGTTAACTACACATTACGCTAAATGCGCTGGACAATGACAGCTTTGGAGATGCGTTAGGCACATTTTCTCTAATACCAACTTCTTGTATCTACATCTACGTGTATTTATGGCCATTTGAGTGTTTGGTTTTATGAAATCATCACAACAAAAAGTGAATGGGTTTTATGCTGTACTTATCTACCTAATACGTCAATATACTGACAAGCTTTTCGTTCAATGGTATTTAGGTGTAGTCATAGCCACAGCAATAATGGGCCCAAATGTTTTTGGGTGGTTTATGAGTTACACCTCTCTCAACTCTTATGCGCATTTAATACCATGTCCAGCTGGCAAAGTGGCTTTGCCTCATTTTTTATGACAAATACACGCATTTACAATCGCATACGAAATTTGTATCTTATAAAAGGCGCATTAGCTTTTAAAAGTGTTGACACATTTTGGCTTTTCTATAAGCAGCATATCAATAAATGATCGTAAAACTATAATGGTCCAGCAACAGAACTTGGCAATGGGTGTGGCATTTCCGCTTGAAAGGAACTAACACGTTGACGTGTGAAGAGCACTAAAATGATGTGTTAGACTCTAAATCCATTAAGTCCCACACAAAGGAGCTGCTGTATAGATGTATTTTGTTTTGTTGCTGGCTTAAATGATTCAGGTGATTTCGCTTGTATAAGATTCCGGTTGGTTATTGTCCCATGATTCGCAATGAAATTAAGCCGTCTGTAGCCAAAGTGAAATCGTCCGTAAGCTTCTTGTTAATAAATTCACTCAAAAGCAAAATGTTTAAATTTTTAATAATAATTAAACGTTTTAAAAATACCAAATTTTTATATAGCCATAAATAGAATTTAAATTTAGCTTTTGCTTGACTAATTTGCATGTATAGAAATTAAGTAGTAGTATTGCATTAATTTCTGTTTTTATTATGCGTATGCAGTATTGAATACTGATGACTCGATTACCCTATAAGCACTATTTTAGCGATCCAAGTAAGAGCTCTTTGTAGATCCAAATTTAAAGTATTATCATACAAGTTTTAGTATGTGCATAGTCGATAAGTTTTGTACGATTTTACACGATTTATGATCTTTCACTTTTCAAAACCGCTCTCTCAACTGACAAGCATTAAATATTCTTTTCATGTGCGCTCCTCTTTGAGCACTTAACTTCGGATCAAAACCACCCCCAGCCACGTCGCCAAATGATACAAATTAAAAATTGCACTGAACTATGCTGCCGAGCTATGGTGCCGAGACCAACCCATTGGCAAACCAAAAACGATTTTGCCATTTTGGCAATTGGGTGCAATGCAAGTAACAAAAATGTTGAAATATTTAACAAAATGCGAAAAGAAACGCAACAATAAAAAAAATAAATAAATGAACGAGTGTTTTTATAGCTTTTCAATTGATTTTGTTGCTCGGCATGCGTTGCAATAAATAAAACAGCATGTAGCATATTATACAATATAATGAATCTTAAAGAGTGTGCTGGTACCAAAAACTAGCAAAAAGTGGGCGTGCTGCTCTTGATGTTGTTGTTGTTGCTGGTCTTTTTACTGCACTTTGCACATTAAAATGCCGCAAATGCGTGCCAAAGTGTTGCAAACGGCGCGCCGTGCCCAGTCCCCGTTGCAGGATGTGGGCAGCGTAAGTGAGACTGCGAGTTGAGCAATTCCCTCAACGACAAATTTTGGTCCATTGCTAGTACAGCCAACTAAGCCTCAATCGGAGTACACTAAGCAATCAGCTTAATTACTGCCCCACCTATCACCCGAGCTGACTGGCTCTTTTGAGGACTAAGAAACTCGATGTTGCACGCATAATTAAGATTCGATTTTTATTCATAATAAATTCTGTTTAAATGCATGTTTTCTCGCACATTAAAAGCGCATAAATTATAAATTAACACCCAAGTGCGGAGAGCCGGCTTCCTTCAGCCTGAGAGCAGTACAGCCACACTCAAACGAACACACGCACACGCACATACACGCACACACTCACACACAGACGCATGCCTATAGAGACCGGTGGCTGCATCATCACTCATACGCAATGAAGACATTTATATGGCAAAAATCGTTTAGCGCCAGCACCAGCGAAGCTTCTTTTTCGTCGTCGGGCTGACAAGTTAAAGCTGGAGTTGGCAGACAAGCGGACAGGCCCAAAGACAAATGGACATAGACAGCTAGTTATAGAGTAGTTTCAATAGCCTAATGCAGTGACATAGTGCGAAGAGGGGTCAAAGGGGCATGAAGCACCCAACTTTTAAGTGTAGTTACACATTATTTGATTCCCAACTTATATAATATAGCCATGTAAGGCAATGTATTTATCTTTGTCTTTTGTTATAGCCCCTACAAGCGCCACCTCTGCGGCTGCTTTTAACTTCTCACGCACTGGGCTGCCAGTTTCAGGCCAACTCTAGTCTTCGCTGCAGCCTTCTTCTCAGCTTGCAACTTATCGTCAAGTTTTTTTTTATTTTATAGCCGCCGCCTTTGGTCGCACGCAATGGGCGTTGCCAGGCACCTGTTGCTGTGGACGCAGTTATTGTTGTTGTTGCTATTGCTGCTGTTGTTGCAACTGTTGCTGTTGTCGCTGGCTGAAATCAGAGCAAGGCAAGGCTCATTGGTGCGTGTGTGCGTGTTTGTGTGAGTTTGTGTGTGTGTCTTGTGGCTAAGTATGATGACAGCATCTTGGGCAGCGGACTTGTGCGCATTGAGTTTTTGCTGTTGAACATGTTAATTCGCTGCAGTGCGTTGCATAAAAAGCAAAACGAGCGGACAAGCTGCCAAGCAGCCGTTACATGGCAGCCAGTTGCTAGCTGCTCCTTATTTTATGTAATTGGCAACTAAACACTTTCAGCCCCGATCGACGTCATCATCATCGCAGTTGTTGTGCGTATTTATGTCTAATTAAAATCGCTCTGCATGCTGGCCATACCAGAAACTGGGCTCCACTTTACGCTTTTATGCTTGTATCTGTGACTATTTATACATATGTATATATACGAGTATTTATATATATATATATGAATGTATGTTAAGTATGCTCTTTGTGTTAATTATAACGCTTTAATGTTTCGCTTTAAACGTTTTGCAGCTTATACGGCATTTCCTGCGTGCACATTCTTCCTGCTTGTATAGCAAATAAATCTATGCAAAACTTATTAAAAATCATATGACAAACTGTTGGCGGGGTGTTTAATTATTGGTTCGCCTTAGTGAACCATATCGAGCTCTGCCTATGAATGTTGCTGTTTGCTGCTGTTGATTTTGTTGTTGCTGTTATAATAACCTGCCACAATTTGACTTAATGCAGGGGCCACAGGGTCGTATGAGTAACATTTAATTGCGTGCTTATAGCTACAGTTAGAGCTCAACAAAGGGGCAACACTTGAAAGAATTTCAACTGAAATTGCTTATTAGGCGGCAATTAGCCAGAAGTACAACAACATTAACAGCCACCTACCAAAAATATTAACCAAATTAATAACAATAATAATAATTAAAAACCAATTTTTGAACCAACTAGCTGCATAATATAGCAACAAGAAACTGGGCTACAATCACACATGACTACACACACTTTTGTGTATGTAAGTGTGTATACTTATAGTTGGTTTTAAAATTTGCTTGGTCAAGCGGCAACAAGCGGTCCGCTGAATGGGCACAGCTATTTAGCTCACGGCTGTTAACTGCTACAAAAATGCACAACATATTTTTGTGATTAATAATTTGGCAATAAAACTAAAAACTTTACACTACAAAATTATAGCAAAAACATTTATTATTAATAATAATTAGGTGCAGCACTTAAGCAGATGCCAAAACACATTTTGTTTGGGGCTAAAGCTATGCCTGCAATTCTGGACACATTAACGTCGCAACGCTGCAACAACAACAACAGTTACAACTACAAAAATAAAGCTGCAACAGAAAAAAATGTTTTACCGCTGCTGCTGCTGCTGCCACTTCTGTTAAGCAACAATTAAGCAATTTTCATAATTATGAACAATGACCAATTTTTTGACACGCTCGCAAATCGCGCAAAATTTTTTAACCAGCGGCAATAGCGCTGTTGCTGGCGTCAACGTCGCTGCTGGTGCTGGAGCTGCAACAGCAGTGTTAAGTATAAACGTAGTTTTGTGCATTGCCTGTTGATGCATGCTTAATCCGAAATTCAAACATTGAATTAAATACAACGAGCAGCGAATTTGTGCATGCGAAATTTCAGGTCTTACCGCACTTTGCATACGCTTCTTGTTTTTATTTTTGGTTATTTTGGTTAAAATTTAATTTTATTATTTTAAATTTATTTTGATTAAAAATTTAACGTGTTTGGTGTAAAACAATTAAATTGGTAACGATCAAACTCCAATATTTATAATAAGATGCAATTTTTTTAATAGCTGTCTTTAACAGCTTAAGCCTAAATCGCTTGTGTGACCTACTGTTTGTAAAGTGATTGTGATAATAAATGAAATATTTCAATTTTTAAATATGTAAATTACTGTTACTTAATAGAAAAAGATTAATTAGTGTTAAATTGTTAAGATGGGGAAAGCTTGTTCATTTATTTTTTCTTCGACTTTAATTTTGTTTTTTAACTTGTCAAACTTTTAACAAGTATAGTGTATTTGCATATTTAGAGCTCGACTTCCGCCTGGCAATAATCACGTGTTGCATTGGCACCCTGCTCAGGCACACGGCACTAAATCCGCACCACAATTGACCAGAGGCTGTTATCGACGTGCAGTGGTCGTGCTCCGGCCGTATGGTAGTTGCCGATTTTGCTTACAATTTCTGCACCGATTTATATAATCAGCGGCGACACAAAACGTGGCAACATACTACATGTAATTTGCCATTGCTAGCTGCCTGCTTTGGGCAATCTAAAACAATTTGAATTTTGCTTTTCGGCAACAAAAATTGGTCAAATACTGTACCTGAAGCTGGGCTGCAGCAGATATATTTAGTGTTGCAATTGGTAGCACTGGCCAGACTTTCAGACTGTCAGAGCGCTAGACGCAAACGCAAACGCAGCACATGCAGATGCAGAGCTGAGCGACATCCGAGACATCCCACCCACAATTAATGTATTAATGTATAATAATTGCAAATTAAAACCAGTGAAACAAAAACCTGAGCGACTCGAATTGCAAAAGCCAAGCACAAAATGCGCCAAGTGTTGCAAATGCAAGCCGAATGCGGTTGGTTTTCGTGATTTTGTTTTTGTTTTTGGTATCATATTTGTTAAGAGTGGAGTCAAGATATTAAACAATAATTGTAACTGTAAAGTGAGCTTAACGTGAGTGCATCAAAGCATAATTTTCTTGCAACAGAGACGGCGGGCCAGCGCTCTGGTTCAGACTGTAACATTTCATTGAAGAAAAACACAGAGAGACAGAGAGGCTCTGTGACTGACAGACAGACAGACTGACGAACGGACGAACGGATAGAGAAGTCAAGAAACTTAGCTACTAGTACGTTAAACATACCGCCTTATAATTAGAGCAGAAATTCTGACGTTTCTATTTCAATTTTCCAACAAACGCCACGCAAAACTGCCACGCCAAGTGACGTTTTGATTGAGTGATTGGCAACAAGTCAGAGAGCCACAGCAACAGCTCCACTCTCCGCTCCTCAATCCCCACTAGACCAGGCAGACATAGTAGCCAACCAGGCAGCAAGTGTTGCCCACTGTGGTTGCTATTGCTGCGGTTACAAATATCTGCATACCAAGCGTTGGCATGGCAATAACTGAATGAAAATCATTTTTTTTTCATGTCTGTTGTTTTTTTCTTTTTCTTTTTTATTTCTTATTTCTTCTTACTTTGCTCCTCTTGTGAAAGAAGGTATAGAGTTACCTTAGGCTGCTTCACGTGCAGGTTACCATTGTCTTGTGCTTCAAATCCGGCAGGTAATTTAAGCGCTAGAGAAATTTCAGTGCACACAACAAAGACTAAGTGTGGTTTTGTCCACTTGTAACAACATTTATAATTATCAACACTGTTCGCAAAATGTTGCTAGTAGTAGGTACGATTACGTGCAGTTGCTGCTGCTGCTGCTGCTGTTGTTATTATTGAGGCGGCACACCCACTTTTATGCCATACAAGTTTCAAGTGGTAATTGCTCCAATTTTAATACATAATACAAATCGAATGAGCAACAAATCGATTAGCAATCTAACGCGCCCATTGTGTGGTCGGACTTAAACTCAGCCACTGTCGTCGTCGCCATCGCAGTCGCCGTCGCCGTCGCAATTTCAACCTCAGTCCGGTATTCATTCGGGCTATCTGTCTTTGCACGAGCCAGACGCCGAGACTTTTGTCTACCGGATCGATCGGTTTGCGGATACTGCTGTCCACAGCTACTGCTCTGACTGTGGCGGCGGCTGCTGCTGCTGCTGCTGCTGCGGTCGCTCAATGTGAAGGTCAGTAGGTGGCGGTCGGCAACTACAACAATCAATTAGACCCCCTGAAACGGTAAAACCAAGTGTAATATGTACAAACTTATTATTAGAGATTTCACATGACTCAGTACCGAAGAGAAAGGCGTGTTTCCATCGAACTAAATTGTTTTTACTAATTATATATTTATATATATAAGACGGGGTCGATCTGAATTTGGTCAGCGACAAGCTGCCATACTATGAAAACACAGTTGTCAGCCTGCTAAACAGCACAATTCTGAATTTTAAATTTATACATTTACGCTTAGCAGTTAAAATTAATATCAAACCATTTATATTTAATTGGTGACTGTGAAGTTGAGGGTAAGAAATGTCAGTTTAAAATCCAGTTTAACAAGAAAAAATAATGTAAACGAAGATTACATACAATTGCAATGCATGCCAGAGTTAATTTTGTAATTTAATTCATACAAAAGTTCTCCCATTTAGGGCAGTTGCTTATAATGAAGATAAAATAGATCTCTTGCATTTCTTAAAGCAAATAAATAAGATAATAAAGAATAATAACGATAATATTAATATTGGCATTTCATTTACTCTCCAATTTATTTCATCTCAAGCATCGTAGAGAAAGAAAAGTTTGCCATTGTAACTAGCTTTTTGCCAAGTGGATTCAATTTCAATTGCTGGATTAATGTCGTCTTAGCTAATGGCGCGCCCAAAAGTCAAATGCTTGCAATCAAGTTGTAATTGTAATTGGTAATTGCTTTCTTTTATAAACAAGTATGATGAGGCAGCAGCTGCTGTCTCTGGCTTTGACTCTGACATGGACACGCACCCACGCAAGCTGCTTCCAATGATTCGTTTGAGTCTGCTCCAATTTGATTTGTTGTGGTTGATCGCTGTGGCAAGCGATTCAATCGGCTCAGAGCTGACCAAAAATGTTTTGACAGTTTGCAGTTATTGTTTGATGTGCTGTCATGTGATGAGTTCATTAAGTGTACAATAATTGAGCGTTAAATGTAAAACTCAAAACTTATGAATGGGCGTGCATTTTGACAGACGGCGAATGAGTGGCCAAGACTGAGACCCAGATTGACTGACAGACCGACCGTTTGACGAACTACCTGACTAGCTGACCGACAGACTGACACTGATGAGCAATGCTAGCGCATTAGACGAGTGAAATTGATACAACGAAAGTAGGCGAAACCGAAACCGAGACCGAGACCGACAACGAGTCCGATACCTATCCCATATCCGAATCTGAAGTATTTCGGGCTGACAACTTCCTGCTTAGTTTCCAAGTTACGATTTAAGTGTATTGTATTTTATGCGACGCTATCTAATTAAAACTAAGGCTTGGCATAAGTATCCAACAACTGGCCTTGATAAGAACGATCGTTACTTACTGCCCAAAAGCTTTAACAGTGTAGCTGCGACATCGACGCTGCCGACGCCGACGCCGACGACAACTGATGCTGAGGTCGCTCCTTTTTAAGGCCGTTGGCAATCTAAAGTGGAGCGCATTTGTTGTATTGAATTGCCAAGTGAAATTACTGATATTTGATGCTATTAACACAAATCTCAAGTTGCAATGCAAAGTTGTTTTGATGCCGCCACGACTGGGTGTCGCTTATTGTTGTGGTAACAGTGGCCGCTTACAGTAGGTCCGCCACAGACGCTAAGTCCAACATTAGCAATACAAGCGAAACAGCATCTCTGACTTCGGAGTTAATATTGATTTTCATGTTTGTTATGTTGCGGCGCACGCGCGGCACATCGAATCGAGTCGATTCGAATCGAATCGAATTGAGTCGGGCAAGCAGCCAGATGAAATAGATCCGCTTTAATATCGGTAATTAGGACCACACCTATGCGATACTCAAAGTGATTTTTATTGCAAACTGTGCACCGTCTCGCCGCGTCGGTTTGTTCTGTTTTATAGCTGCCTTTAGCCAAAACTTGACTAGTTTCAATTTGTTGCTATTGTTATTGGTATGAATAGTATTGTTTTATATCGCTGTTGTGTTTTATTGTCTTGGCTTTGCATTTACGATTATATTTTATACAAATACAAGTATCCATGCTGCTTTATTGAACCGCAGCCTCAGTTTTAGTCTCAGTCTCAGCCCCTGCCGCAATTACATGAAATTTCAAACTAAGTCTCGGCCGCATATCACACGACGAACTGACCTTAAACTTGCAAGGCGGCTTTTGTTATGGCAAATAACAAATTCAAATAAACTATGCAGCGGTCAGTTTCTATGTGCAATTAGTTTTTACTATATAAGTCGTAGTTTTTTTTTTTTTCTATCTATCTCTTATTGTATTTATTTTTATTATGTTTTTTTTTTTTTTGTTTTATTTAGTTTTTCTTTTTTTGTAGGTTTCGCGTCGTGTGTTGAAAGTTTTTGATTTCGTAGCTAGGCGAGCGAGCAGCAGGTGGTCCCCTGTTGCACCGCCGCCAAAAGCTAATTGTGTTTTTCTCACATTTGCAGTTAGGCACCGTTGCTATCGGTATAGCTGGAGCTGTATCTGGGATATACATAGGAGCACATGTGCTCATATGTGCGCTTAAAACAAACACACAATAAATTGCATGTGCACAGCATGCGTCCTTAGTGGTACAGTAATACTGGGGTGTTGTGGTGCATTGGTTGTGGCAGTGCGGCAATGAGGCGGTTCTATTTCATTTTGCGCCTGGGCCGCATTTTGCATGTTGTAAATTAAAGCAAGTTAGCTAAATGTGTTTCGTTTTCACTCTGTGTCCGAGGCTTTCACTAGATAGAGGAATTCGTTAGGATGCCACTATTAAATGGATATAATTGCTTGTTAGCGTCTGTATATGCCAACATTCATGTACAAATTCAGAATGAAAGATCACATACACTGAATACAGAACCCTTTCGGCTCTTTTAATAGTATTAATTAGTACTACTTTGATTTTTAATTATCTTTTGCACCCTCCCAAAACAGCTCCACTTTAGATTGCCAATTACCAATTTATAACCCCCCTTGAATGCTAAACGTTCTGTTGACAAGCAGCCAACTACCTGTCTTTTGGTTGCTGTCAGCATATCCAGGCAGTTATCTTCCATATCCATATCAGAGCTTATCGCATTACGACAGCCATATATTAAATTATTAGCTCGGCAACCGGTTCGAATCTCTCTGTTGTGCATGACAACTTTAGCTTCATTAGACATACAATTTTTAACTGCCCCGAAACCCGGATGGAGACTGACAAATTAAAATGTAATAATATCAGAAACGCCCCACTACCAATGCAGAAATAGTGCTACGTGTGCGTTTGCGTTTTGTGCGTTTTCACTTTATATGCAAATTCTGCAAAACTAATGAAAGAAAAATTAATTTGCAACACAAAACTGAACCTATTGTGCCAACAGGTGCGCCACAGCCTCCACAGAATGGGAAGCTCTTCACGGCAAATAACGAAGCGCTGATGCAGATAAACAGTTAGGAAAACCATAGGAGTGCACCAGCAGGCATTTTCTTTGCCTTTGCCGGGCAAGTGGATCACATGTGGATCGAGATGACCGAGTTGCTGCAGTCAATGGGTCCGCAACTTCATATCAATTGCCTGCCGGCCGTTAGGAGGTGTCGTATCATTTGCCCAGTGGGGAACGGGCAGACAATTGAGCATGCAAGGGTACGGCACTGTCCCGCCTGTACATTGTACTTACACAAACACACACAAGCACATGTTGCTGTGTGCCGGACACGTGTAGGAATTTTGGTTGTCTTCGGGTCGTGGATTGGCTTCCGAGTCAATTGTTTGCCAGGCGCAAACAACTTACTGACTAGACGGCGACTCTGACTGCCACTGCGAGTGGAACTGAGACTGCCGCCAAGCAGTCTAGAGGCTGTGGACTGCTGTTGACTGTTTTCAACACCATATTGGTGGCAACAAGCTGAACGAGCAGCAAAAGTAAACGCTGCTGTCGCTCGTATTAGTTTTAAATGCCACATTGGCATTGAGCAAACACTTTGAACTCCGGCCATAGCTCAAGCTGAAAACAAATACAAATAGTATACGAGTTACATATGCAAGTCGACATTTGCACACACTCTGGCGAGTATTTGACGATAACATTGAGTTTATAACGATTTTATATATACACTTATATTAATGAAACAAATTAAAAAAATATACTACTTATTTATGTTCCGAGATTGGATTGAAATAGAATATAAAAATGAAAGCACAGAGTGAACGAAAGAGTCATTATACTCTACACAAGGACAGGAGATGCCCTTCCTCGTTTGTTGACTTGGACGGTCTAATGCGTAGTGCAAATATAGCCACCGTTTGCGACCACACACAAACACTGTAAGTGGGAGATTCAACCACCGTTAGACAATCGTAGCTATTGCACTCCTAATTGCGAAGACAGCAATGAATGAACGTCAGCTGCTTTCCACAAAGCGGCAGAGGTAAATCGCGGTATTAAATGATTTTTTGTTGCTAGAAATTCTCAAGCACTCATGAAGTTTTCACTTTTATGCTTAGGCGTGCGTCGTTCCAACAAGGAAATTATGCAAAACTTGTACAAAACAATGAAAAAACCATACGAAAATACAAAATTACAACAACAAGCAAACATTTGGATGCTCCACCATTTTTGGCCAAGTCAAATTGTGTGTCCAGTTGCTTTTATGGGCATTGCTTAAGAAAGTTGTAAATTAATATGCGAAAATAAATAGTTTTCCCAACTCTTCAACACACACACACACATACTACACAGCCACTCACATATACACTGCTGAATAACTTGGACAATCAGTAAACGCCCATTGCGGCCTTTCAGTCAAATGGCCGAAAATGGCTGCTGTAAATTGCCAATACATTTAATGCAAACTTTTTTCTAAGACTACGGCACTTACAAAACAATAAACATTTATTTTACTGTGCGACAGTGATTTGTTGCACTAACAGTTACAACTGTAACAGCGGCAGCTGACAATTGTAGCCTGAAATTTATGCAGTTGGAGCTGCAGTTGGAGTTGAAGTCGAGAACACTCTGCGGCAAACCCAAGACGACCAACTGGGCGCGACAATGCGATAGTCAATTTTAATTATGTGTCCAAAAATAATGACAACGTCAGGGGTTGCCCAAAAATGGCGCAGTCCGAGCGATTCCAGTTTTTTTGTTCTATTTTCTTTTTTTTTTGTGGCAGCCACCTAGTCAACTAGCCTGTCTGTCGTTTGCCGTTTGTCGTTTGTCAGTTGCCTTTAACAGACTGAAACCGAATCTGAATTTGAATCTGACTCTACAACTAAGACTGTGGAGCTGGATTGATTTTGTTTGTTTTCTTTTTCGGCCTGCACTTGCCTTGCATTTGCCTGACGCCCGCGCCCAGCCGGCCAACAGCAGGGGCAGGCAGCCATTTTAGCTTGTCGCTACATTTGGGTGGGAGTTGGATTCAACACTTTCGCCAACGCCACAGACACCGCCACCAATTGGCAATTGGGTTACGGACTGGCGCGGGCATCGCCGCAAATTGCATTGATTTGTGTGGGAATGTGGCGGTAATTTGATTTGATTAATCATAATGCTTGCACAGATTTCACCTCAGTCCCAGTGTTTTGCCTTAGCTTGCCTTCGAAAGCCTATGCCAATGGGTCGTGCCCAAGCGCTGACTTCATATGTATATATATATATATATACAATGTGTGTACGTATATTGCCAATAATTCACTCAGGCAGCCTAACGGTTTATTAGCATAAATAAAAATAAAATTGATATGTTTGAACTATTTCCTGCAGCAATGCGCGCTACAATTTTCGTACATGACAACCAACAAGCGACTGCAACAAGAACAACCTGTAGCCAAACGAGCTACAACTAATGCTAGCCTGCAACTACAGTCTAACTTAGTGTAACACAAACAGCACACGGCACAGCACCTTGTTGCCTGCCCATGCGGCAAGCGCACCAGCACCAGCAACGACAACAGCAACATCGACGACTCCAACTGCGGAATTGGTAGCCGGGCAACAAAATGTTGCGCTGTCAGCGTCGCATGCAAATGGCGTGGCCAGTCAGGAGATAAGAAACATACAGCGGCCAGGGGGAGACTGACAGTGAAGCAAGAGAAGGGTGTACACCATTGCAAGAAACAACCGTCGTGTCCAATGGTTTTATACATACTAACATTTGCCACTTATAGTTGTTAGTGCACTGGCCGTGCCATCGTTGCTGGCATTTAGGATCAGACGCTTATCCTGGTTCATATATTTTATATTGCTTTGTTTAAAGCACTATTTCAGAATTTTTAACAACAATAAAATCCATCTTTACATCTCTAAAATTCAGATATATCATTTATTGGATGTCCAGATCTATTAAAAAATTATATTTTACATATTTATAATAAAATCATTAAGATGCATAATAATAATCAACCAGTTTTTTTTTTTAAATCAACAAAAATTAAATGGTGGTTTGAGACAGAATATTTTGCCCCATGAATATCTGTACATTAAAATCCATAGTCAAACATAGTTTATAATCATTGCCCCGCCCAAAAAAACAAAACAAAACAAAACAAAAAAAACGTAAGTCGATCGTCTTAAACGAAGTCTCCACCAGTTGAGTGACAAATTAATTTAAAAAACCCACAGTCCGTGTAAGGAGTGAGACAACATGTAAAAACATACAACAGAAAATATGATACGACAAATGCATGTTCGCTAGTCGCACCACGCCTCCAGTTGATACGCAACTCTAGACGATTTCGATAAAGAAATCATTTATGCAAATGTTTTTCGACAGTTTTTCAAAACTTGTCTTGTAGTGCGTCAACGATTGCTGCCGCTTTGTTCTGTCTCACGAAGTGTTTTGAAGTCGTCAACTTTTGATTAAAGCACTTCCACTCAATGTGATACATATATAAAAATCAGATATCTTACGCATGCCATTTGCATAATCAGGTGAATTGATCACCATTAAGCACCAACGTCACTGCTACAGCCAACATCAGACTGAAGTAGGTTAAAATGCAGGCGTTAACTGAGCTAAACGGTACAGGTGGCAGTTGCTACTATATAGCTGTGAATGCTTTTCATATGCTAAAACCGAAACTGTTAATGGTTTACTAAACTAAGAGCTCCGTGGGTCTAATGCTAATAACACATCCAGCGTTTTGGGCCGGCGTGTGTGGCCCGTGCGCGCAAAGCAAACAGTAACTAATATGCAGTTAACCCACAAATGCCAGTGCAAAAACAACGTGTGCTATTATTAAAATTTTTCGAGAAGAAAAAAGAAGAAAAACAATCAAAGCTAACGGCTGTATATCGCAGCCTGTACAATGAGTGCGGGCCATAAGCCATTCAAAGTGTAATTGATGATGGAAAAAGAGATCGATCATATTATGCTATCGTATATCAATCATGGCCACGACAAACTATGGGCACTCACTCACATATTCACTCCCATTCTCGTGATACTCGTTTGAGCATTTCAACGGGCCAACACGGCGCATGCGTAACGTGTCGCAACGGAGGCATCACAGTTAACTAAGTGCCCCTAAGCTACAAAAGTCAACATAAATATTAGCGATAGTCGACAGCAGCGTCGGATCGGACATGACAAAGTCTCGGCAAATCTTTAACCTGCCCCACAGAGCGAACAGTGCGTATGAGTAATGTCTTGCTTCGACGAATCTGTAGCACTTTAATAAGGCCCGACATTCCATTGAAACTAGTTATTCATAATAATTGGCTTTTCATAGCTCAATATTTGTTGGTCTCGTTTTTTTTTTTTGGTCAATTGTTGCTGTGGGGGCTCGCTGGATTGTTCTACTTTCCAGACTTGAATCGACTCTGGAGCGTGTCGGCGACTGCTTCTAAAATTGACCGAAGATTACATTGCAAAACAGTTGACGCCCTTGCGTGACGTACAAAGGGCGAAAAGAGATAAGTAGCCTTGTATCTATTATTATTCATATATATATGTTGCTGGTCCACTCGTCGGTCATTCGAATTTGCAAATTAGCCTTGAGGCAAAAGCCATATTCTGCGCCATCTAGACCCAATTTCATGCCGTCTGTCTCGCGGCGTGGCAAGCTTTTTATTTGCTTTAAAATTTCTTTATTGCTAGATTAATTTTTTTGTGGGCCAGCCAAATAATTTTGGCTAGCTCATGATTGTGGTAACTCAAAGCTTCCGTTGTTAAGCGTTTTGATTTAAGACCGCTTTCTTGGCGAAGCGCAAGCAAAAAAGATTGGAGCCATATAATGTGTTGTCCAATCTGTTGGCATCGCTTGAGAAGGCGGAAATAAATAAAGCAACACGTTGAATCAGCTTTCTTTTGGTTTGGACTCGCTGTCTGCATGGCGCCACCAAAAGCATCAGATGATAAATATGCCAGTCTATGGAAATAAGAAGCTGAATGACTTTCAATCTGCATAGCTAATTCATTTAAATATCCAATAATAACAATAAAAAAATTATTTGTGAAATATACGAATAAGGGATTCTGTTTCGAAAACAATTTATATATAAGCAGCAGCATTTAAATAACTTGAGCAAGTGCTAGTCGAGCAAATCTGTACATCAAATATAGTAGAATTCATTTCGAAAAAACGCAATACCAAATATGTTACACATATGTCGAGCTAAAAATCTTAAGCAATAAATCGTTTTTGGCTATGTCATTTAATTGTGACCACAGCGTGCAGATCGCATTGAGGTATATTCGAATGTAGACGCTCCGACTATATAGAAAAACACTTGTTTTTACTGAAATTGATTTCTCTCTGTTTTTTGTCGGTGCAAATGCGACCTTTATTTCATCGAAGAGCTCAGCAATGTCTGCTCTTTGCCAACTGCATTTGCGGGAGAGAGCAAAGAACCAGTTGGCCACGTCTGAGCTCCCAGCCGGGCCTGTCATTGTCGGCCTTGTTGTTGTCGCAGTTGCCAAAGCAAAAATAGCAACAGCAACAGCAACAACAACAACCACAACAACAACAAACAAAAAAGCCGTTAAAGTTATTTTGCATCATTAGTATGATAGGTGCGCTTGTATTGGTGTAGATTTCTGTGCGCCGGCTGTGAGAATTACAAATGCTCACGTAAGTACACACATATGGATGTATTTATGGGTGTATGTTTGTAAGTACTTGCAGGCAAGCTCACATATTTTTCAACATTTAATATCCACCTTGACTTTGATAGGCCATAATGCCATAATGCCGCCATATGCACGCGGCAATCTAAAGCTGAAGCTGGATCTGTTGCCGGCATTGGCCGTTGCCTGGCACCGGTGCTGTAAATTATCCGCAGTTAGTGACCCGGCGTGGCTGCATTGGCATATTTCAACCGCTAAATGCATCATTAGGCAATTTGATTTACAACCACAGCCAAAGCAAAGAACACGTGTTCCTCGATGCCTCGATGAGAGTATGGGATATAGTAGTACACCTACTTACTATTTACATTTAAGATAGATAGTATATGCAAATGAAATTCAACATAAATTTATAACATGCGCACATATATAAGTTATAATTCAACTCGTTTTGTTCCGAGTGAGGCATACTATTTAATTAAATAGTTTCGCCACTAACAGAAAAATGTTATCAAAATGTATGGTCAATTTGCAGCGCCAGCTGGAGCAGCTGCAGTCAATTGGTTTTTGGCCAGCAGCTCTATTTTCGGTCAAAACGAGATTGCAGCAAGTGGCACGCAATGCGCTGCCGACAGCGTTTGCTGGCTACCTGATGCGTATCGAGCGGCATTTTAAATGAAGTGATTAAAATCGAACGCCTGCACAGTTACACATTTTGCCAGGCTCTCAGCGCGTTGGCTACCACCCCAAATCTCTTGCCTAAGGCTTCCAAATGTATCTTTTAATTCAATCATTTTTCTCACAGCTACTGCTGGCAAGCGCATGAATCATGTGAATTGAGTTACATGAGATCATATTCCGCATTGCTCAGAAACAAGATAGAGAGAGTGAAAGAAAGAGACAGAAAGAGCGAGAGAGAAAGACAGAGAGAGAGAGAGAGAGAGAGAGAGAGAGAGAGATTGTGTGTCGCTATGTTGCGCATACGCCGAGTGGGCCGCTGTGATAGTTCATTAGAATAAGCAAACATTCCGAAAATTCTATTGCTATAGCGTTCAACAAGCATTCAGTGCGTATGGAACACCCACAGCTTGGTAAACACTGACGCGTATCAATTAGAGCCAAGCAGACGACAAGTGATCAGACCCAGAGCTGAACCTGAAACTGAAGCTGTCGCTGTAGCCGTAGCTGTAACCGAATAAACAACGGCATACACTTAGATGGCAATGTAGCCATTGGCTGCGTTAGTTATTTATGCGATTGTTTGCCTTTTGAGACACTCGTCGATGGTCGATTGCCGATTGTCATTGATTTATGCCACTAATTGTTATTCATCACATCGTAGGTGGCCCCAACACTCGCACACTCGTCGCAATCTTGCATCGCGCCTGCACCTACTCCGAATCCTTCTAGCCTCTACATCAGCAACGTGCTCTTATCGCGTGCACCCGTCTCATAAATCAGCGGAAATCGCTGCCCGAAAATGAAATCAAATATCGAAAACAAGAACGAGCTGCCCAAAAATGCGCTTAATGATTTGTTTGTTTATGCCTTGGTAATGGGCTACCAATTCAGTGTTGACTCGCATCTTGAAGTTCGTTTCATTTTCACGTCATTGGGATTCGTTAGTTTTATGACCGCCTACACAAACTGTTGCTTTAAATTTGTCTCATGTCAGCATAAATTTGACTTAATTGATTTTAAATTTGAACATTTTTAATAGTTTGCAGCCCAATTTCCGACATGTTCAACAGCATATAAACTGAAACGAGAAATATATGTATACTATCTATATATATTTTATATTTTGGCTTAATGGAGCTGCATACCAAATAAGCTCGTGTTGAAGCTACGGTCTCCATCATTTTGATTGAGCATGAATATGCATGCTAAAAATGTTAATGTAAATTAAATTAACGAGCCCTTAATATTTTATATAATTTATTTTCCCAATATATGGTATTTATGCGGATTTATGTTAATTGGTTCATTTAATTGTTGCCTCATTCTCAATCATGTAAAATTTGACAAATGTTTTGCACTCAGCAAGAGTCCAAATGAAGACTAATTGGCTGTAACTATCAATGAGCACGGAATATACATATTATTTATGTAACCTTCTATGCTTCTGATATGGACTTTGATGAACATTGAAAGCACGATGATAAGATTATCGAGACAAGAAGACTAATCGAGCGTAGATAAGCAATCTGAACAAAGTAATTTAAATAAACTAAAAAAAACACATTAGAAACAGTTGAATCAAGCCAAACCCGAAATAAAAATATGGTTAGCGAATTATTTATTTTTAGTTATGTTATTTATTGACATTTATTAATGCTAAATTCATATTTATGTGTTCAAAGCACTGGGCACATTTTAAACAGCGAATTTTCGGCTGAATTGCACCATAAATAAACGAGCTAAAAATTCAAAATTATTAACAACAGCGCGAACAGCAACTCTATATAAATAATCAAACAATTTGAGATCACTTTTGGTGCAATTTTTAAGGCGACAAATGGAGCCGCCATACAGCGAACAGCAAGCAGATCGTCGCACGCTTAATGGCGCGAATTATTTACAGATTTTAATGTCAAGCCAATATTCGAAATATCATATCGTTTCGTATCGTATCGACAGACATTGCTGCGCCTTTGTGATTATGTGCTGCAATACTGTTAATACTTTTGCGGTGTGCGATTGCTTTTATTTAAAACAAATCGAAAATGTTTAAATGCCGCATAGTTTCGGTTCCGAAAGAAGCCGACTCGTCGGCGTGTGTACTCAGATATCACCGAGTCAGTCGGTTGCTCGACAGTGGCTATCAGTGGCACCCGTTGTTGTAGTGTTACTCTTTTTGAGGTGTGTCCCAGGCCGATTCGGCCAGACATTATGAAAATAAACAAAACAAAAAAAAAATAATAATAATAAATAAAACCATGTGTAGCATTGAATGCGTTCAATATTGAATGTGGAGCAGTTTGATTTGAAAAGCCAGTAAAGAAAACAACAATGAAATAACAAGCGCGGCCCAAAAAACCAACAATAATTTTTTTTTTTTTATGTGGCTGCTGGCACTGGCTACTTAAACAAACAGCTTGCTCGGATAATGAAAAATATAGCGGCATCGAGTTAAATAAAAAAATAAACTTCTTTGGGAGATATTTTAATCATAATAATAGACAACAGGCAGCAAAGCTGACAAAAGCCTTTGTTCAAATGTCAGAGTTAATAAAAGCGCAAAAATTTATTTTAAACGTTTTTTAATGACGTCGGTTTTATATTTATGACTATGTCTGTAAAAGATTGTTTGTGTGTGTGTATATGTGTGCTGATGTTTGTCTGTGCAAGAGTGTGATAATGCTTGACTTGAGCAATTTGAATAAGCCACGCATTTCATGTACCCCCAATGACGACCAACTTTGGCACAGTTACTTGCCCCATGCCAGCCTCTGCCATTGTTTTGACTGTTCTTTTTTTTTTGTCGGTTTGGTAGGTTTTTTAAATTGGACGCTGTAATGCCGAAGCCGACGATAAAGCTGAAGCTGAAGCCGAATTTGAAACCTAAAACCCAAGACCCAAAACCGACACCTACAACATGGCATCACGTACAAATTTCGTATGCACGATTTTGCACTATTTTGATATTTATCCAACACCTGCGCATAAAATGAAGATGGAGATGCACACTGAACACAGATCTGCATCTGGGTGAGATGAGACTAGGTTGCCATTGAATGATCACGCTGAACATGAAAAGCATGAAAGCCGTCGACAACAACGTTTATTTGTAACTCTTCTAGACATCATACTGTATTCAAATTTCCTGCCAGAATTGACATCGCCAGGCCAGCCAGCTGTGGGCCTGAGAAACTGTACACTCTAGACTCTAGGCTCTAGACTGACGGCCATACACGCATTCACAGGCTACAGCTGGGAGTCTAGCTTGAAGGCTTCTTGGATGCATACAGCACATTACAACAGTTGCATTGATATTTACGACTTGCAGCCGACTGGCAGTCAACATAAAACAGTTTAAAGCATTGCCAAAATAAATATGATGTAATAAATGAGCAACGGTTCACGGTAAGACTTTGAGTTAAGAAGGTGCCTGTCAGTTGCCGTTGCCATTGCCTAATGACATTTTTGAGGCCTTAAAATATGTGACTACTATTTGCTTATGCATTGAAATAGTCTTGCCACTTGAAACTAAACAAACGGACTACCAAAAAAAGAGCTAGTCGTAAAACATATTAAGCTAAATGCACAACATTTCCGTTTTAATCAACCACCCGCTACCAACAAAAAATAACTCAATCTACAAAGCGGCAAAATGGAAATAAACAGCAAACAAGGAGAAGACTGCGAGTCTGCAAAATGGAAATTGTGAGGATAGGCGAAAAATTAATACTCTTACTTATTAAATTCAAAATACCTTTCAGAAATTTGTTTCATTTCAATTGGCTTTTTAATAAGTACTCGTACTTACAACTGTAATTTTAAGATATATATAAATATAATTTGTAGACTTCATGTTCTTTGTAGAAGAGTACCCATACAAATTATTTATAGAAAACTGAATTTCATGGCTCAATGGCAATACCAGCTGAAGAACTAATAAACTTGGACTCCACGGACAGCTTAGAAACCACGCTACAATCAAAGCAACCACAACAGCTCAGAAATAAAGGCAAACTATGCTTTATAAGCATTTTGATTGCCTTCAATAAATTGCAAATAATTTCGACCTCATTTCGCTAGGCGTCGTCGTCATTGTTGGTCCGCCACACGGTCACGGACGGCATTCATATGCCACTAGCAACGCCCCCCACACTCCCCCCTCCCTGCTGTCGTATAATATCTCTGCGTGAAATAATTTTTGAGTTATAGGCAAGTCAAAGCGGTCCAATTTTTTAGCATTGGACCACGCACTGACAATTTTTGTGAACCGCAATAAATTTTCACTGCTTTTATTTGAATGTTCGACCACTATTTAATTAAAATACAATCAAATGTCAAGTTTACTGTTGCTCGGGCGCCAGCTGCATGTTGCAAGCTGAAAGCTGCAAACTGCAAGCTGAAAGCTGCAGCCTGCGTCCAAAGCAAACACTTGTCATCTTGACAGGCCGAACAAAGCGTGACTGACGTGCAGCAAGCATTCGGTGGGGCAGGCAGATAAACGGGCGAACTCACGCAGTAGGCCTAACGAGGGTCATTCAATGAGTTTAACTGCATTTGCATAGACCCCCACACGCACACTCAATCGCAGACCCAGTCGCAGACTCAGACTCAGACAAGCCACTCCACTTGCAATGTGGGCACATGTTTAGACTTGGACTCAACGGAATGGCTTCAAATGGAACCCGAGCTCCGATACATTTAAGTAAATGCACGCGTGCGTGGTGGCTAACAATTGAGAAACAGTGTAAGCTTTTGTCTGAGCCAACAATTTTTGAGTTTGGCTTTTGTTTTGCTGCTGGTGCTGCTGCTGTTGCTGTTGCTGTTGTGTCTGTTTGTCTCTTATGTGTTTGTTGATAATTTTGCGGCGATAAGCGCGACATGTCAGCGTCAGCGTGGCAGTGGCAACGCCAGCTTCAGATTCGAGCACAATATATTTTGTCAGCTCAAATGGTATACATAATAGCCAAGAGATAAGATAGTAATGGCCCCGTTAAGCGGCTCATAAATCATTGGCATGGAAATTGCTTTTCTATGATAGACAACTTGTTAGCGTTGTTAGCGGCCACTTCCGCAAGGCGAAACCTGCAAACTAAGCCATTTTAAGCAGTACTTTTCACTTTCCGCTAAACACTCGACATCCGCCCAAAGACCAACAGGCACCAGTAACTACAGTAACGACAACAACGACAACAACGCCAAAAACAACAAAAACAACGCCAACGGGAGCAAAATCGTAGCATGGGGAAAAGTTCATTTCCAAAGTAAACAAAACGAAAATAAACTTATTTTCATACTCACCAACGCTCAGTGTAATGAATGTGCAAGTTTTTTGTGGTATGCGCTTCCTGCGCTAATTTGTATACCAAAGTGCTTCGAAATATACTGTGAAAATTACAATTTAATGTTCCAAGAAGAAACATGTTAAATACATACTTACGTACAGATTTATATGTGTACATGATCATGTAGATGCGAATCAATGCGAATCGAATACCCTGCCTAAAGCGCCTGTGAATATTTGCTATACATATTTTATTTATGCATTCATCCTTCTGCGGAAAATAAAAAATTACTTTAATTAATTATATACATAGGTGTTATTCTACAAAAGCTTGTTATTATACATATGTTTTTTGTTGGTTTAAAGATTATATTTTTCTTCTGTCCGCATCATTTGCAACTCTCTCCGTAAAAGGTTCGCTCGATGAAATTTGAAAGTCACAATCGGTATATTGTAAGGGCATGAAAACTTCGGCAATAAAAGTTAAATTTCGTCTAATTTTTTTTTTATTGATACATTTTTGTACGGCGTTTTATGTGCGTCGTGCGGCAGCGGTATACAAATTTCCTACACTGTAATATGATTGATTGCCCCGTTGACCTGGAAACGAGCAAAGAGCGGCCGAACTAATAGTTACACTTAACAATGAGACAGAGAAGATTGGAGAACAGGAAAGCAATAGAGCAGCCGAGCAGCTAAGCAAAATGGGTCAAGCGGGGCGGCGGACCAGCCCAAAAAAAAAAGTTACTCGAGATCGGTGGCTGAGTGGGCGCTGCATGCCACAGATGGACTCGCAAGGGGCAAGTGTTTTCTAGCAGGCAACCAGTTGGTGAAGTTGCAGGGCAGTGGCCATGACGTGGCGCTATTTGGTATTTCGGCAGTCGCACAGTTGACGAAAGCGGCAAGTTAATGAGCTGCCTCCTTTATTATTCTTGTTATTATTACTAGAGTTTTTTTCAATTTCACTTTTCTACATACGAACAAGACAGCTTGTCATGGTTGCTGGCTGCAAAACAAAAGACCTGGCCAACAAAGTCGAGGAGCCGAACCAATGGGGCGCATAGGTAATTAAAAAACCGTTAATATTGGAAACGCTATTCGCTAGGTGTCAAATCAAACATAAGAGATATTATTAAGAATTCATAAAAAGTGCTCAAAATTGAAAAAAGGCTTCGCAGAGAAATGTGAGAAAGACGCAGCATGTCTCAACAGCTATCTAAATGCGCTGTAAAATGCAAATGAGCGGTTAGAGAGTAGGCATAGATGACCACAGATAGCCAGAGATATGACAACTAATAAGCAAGGTAATGGCAATTCCAAGCTGCAACACAATGAGCCCCCTTAAATGTAGCGTTAAGTGTGTTCAAAGCTCAACAAACGGCATTAAGTCATAAAACAGATATGGCCAAAACGAAAGAAATCTCAGCTCAATCCCAGCATCGAAACGGAAAATTGAGCTCAAATGCTTATTGATTGACGTTGAAATGTTATAAATGGAGCAAACTCTGAGAGCCAGGTGCAAGTGGATTTTGTTGTTGCTTTTGTTGCTTTTGCTGTTGATGTTGTAGCTAATAAGTGGAAGTGAAATGAATTAGTGAACGCTTATGGGGGTCGCGACGTCGCGGCCTGTTTACTGGAGTCCGAGTCAAAGGCTTTTAAAAGACCCCCGGTGCCAGTTCCAGTTCCAGATCAATGGACCATTGAAGCATCTCATCGGAACGAGTCAGATGAAAAACGTAAATTTGAAATCATTGACTAAAAGCTTTTAATAAATTATTCGAAAGAGACAGTCAGTTAGACAGCGAGTGTTGGAGCGAAAAAGAGGCAAGCTACTACAACATCAATGGACGCTAAATTGTATAAAATCGATCAATGGGGCAGCATAATTGTGTGAGAAAATAGCATCCATATTGGAAAGTTGAAGAGTAGGGCGTGTCTGCTATTCAGGCCTTTCCAAATTCTAGAGGTCAAAGGTATTTTTGGCCGAATCAAAATTTGCACAGCCCTTTATGGGTTTATTCATAAAAAAGCTTATCATAAATTGTTTAATTTATAGGGCGTATCGCAACAAAATGTTGACAGTTTTATAAATGTGCACATGTTCATACACATGTATGCGCTTCGATCTATGCAAATCCTCCACAAAAATAGTAACAATAGCATCTCCAAAAATAAACCTTAGTTTTTATACAACAATAATAACAATAAGTTTTGCAAATCAAAGAAAAGCTCACAATGAAAAATGCTACAACCCAAAATGATTTTGGCGCAAACAAAAGACTTTGGCATCGCACAAACATAAAAATAATTGACAAATATATTAAGAGCATAAATCAGAATAGCTAATAGAGCGCGAAGAGCGCACAGCGAACTCTTAACGCAAAAGCCCCCAAACAACATCGAGATCAACAATAAAGATCGAAATGTTTTCATTGATTTTTCGCTGTTAGCGTCGCCGACGTCTGCGGCGACCAGAAATAAAACCTAGGCAGCTTTTATTATCATTTACCGCTTGTCCGCCGTACAAAAACCAAAACCGAAAACTCAAAAAAAAAAAAACAACAACTTTTACGAGTAGGTCTCGCTCTTCCAGTATTGCCGTCATGCTCTCAGCAGCAGCACCAGCAACGACTTAGACTATAGACTGCGAAGCCAGCAGCGACCGCTGCTGCGGGCCAGCAACTTCTTGGACTTGCTGGCCCGGGTCCGAGCCCGGCCAGATTTAGTTCAGTTTCAAGTGTTTGTGCGTTGCGTGCGCCACGAAGCGGAGAGCGGAGATTTTGTAGTGTTTCGTTGTCGTTGTTTTCGGCATCGTCGAATCGACTTCCGTAAAGTTCATTTGCCGTCGGCCGCCGACCAGTGCCAAATTTCGATCACGATCGTTGTCGTGGGCGTCGCGATTCCTGTCGCCGAGTTAGGGTGCAAACACAAACACAAACGTAAACGCAACGGAAACCGAAAACGCCAACGGAAGTCGGGCGAGCGATAACGACCGACGATTATTGCAGTATTTTTAATTAACGAGGCTCGACGAGCAAAATTAGTTTTCCAGAATTTTTAATGAGCTGACACGCCGAATGGGAATGAAAAGTGCAAATTTATGAATGGCTGCAAGAATTATGTATTGTATGATAAGTTGATAATACAAGTATGATGATATGTGTGTGAGTGTGCCCAACAATTGAAAGTCGTAAATAATGCCCATAATGGGTTGAGTTGAAGCAATGTGAGAAACTAATGCAAAGTGAGAAGTTACAAACAACAGAGTTGCCTACCTTATCAATTTCTGCATCTACATTTATATATAAACAAAAATTAGCTGCTATCACCTCTATATGGATTTATTAAGCTATACAAATTGGATAAAAAATTCCGAACAACTTTAAGCTGGTGAGTGCAAGTTTTTTTCCAAGTTCGTTGCCCAAGTCTTTTGTTTAACGCAGGCAACAATAAAAAAGTCTATATATAACATAATATATTGAACAAGCAATTTCTCAGAACAAAACCTGTTTGAAATTTTCCATAGATCTAAGTAATAAAAATATAATTAAAAATATTTTATTCATAATAAAAACTTTATTACTTCAATACTGATACAAACATCACAAACCGTCAACTAATCTTCAACATACAATTCTATTTTATGATTATGTTTAAAGAACACCAGAATTTCATTCTGCATATCGAAGATGCTGATCTGTTTCATTAATTTAAAATACGGTTCTTCTTTATTTTAGTTATTTGTTTGCTCACTGAAAGCTTTTGTTCATTTTGTCAACCAAATCTAGAAAAACAAATTTAGGGCAGTAAATTCAAAGACTAAACTCTTTTAGAGAGTATTCTAGTGTAGTAGAAAAAATGCACAGATTGCATAGGATAATCGTTATATAATAATTGTGTAATGTTATTGTAAAGCACTTCTCTCAAGCTAATAATCAATGTATGTATGTCTTATACACAAAAATTGCAAACATTTTAGTTATTCACCACATCAATTTCAAATTCTGTCAAAACTACCTAGAGCAGGCCCTCATAGGAAAATATATTCACTCGCCAAGATCTCGCGCCTGGCTCACAATAATTATACATTAATTTAGCGTATAATTAGCTAATTAGAACTGCGCAGCAAAAGCTGCCAAGCCAAAACTGAAAATCCAACGCTTTAGTATCTTCCGGCTACACCTTTTGTGCAAAAATGCTTGCGAAAATAGAAAACAGCAAGCATGACTAAGCCCTTGACAAGCCGAAAAAGGCAATTAATCAAATCTGTTCGCTTATGTTCGAGTCCCAGTAAATAAGTATTAATGGCTTCATAATTAAAAATTGCAAATTGCTAAAAAAAATATATATATCAAATTTGAGTAGGCAAATTTCACTTAAAAATGCTTCTCAATCTAGGAGTATATCGCCTTAAAGTTAACCTTATGTGTGTCATTAAAGCATACCAATTTGAAAGGGTATTTTAGATGTTTATTATACTCAAATAAAATAATTTTATTTAACTAACTTCTTTTTAAAGAGTTCCCAATGAAACTCAAATTTTCAGTACCGCAAATTACAACCAGTTATGCTACTTGTGAATAGATAAATAGTTTAAATAATGTCAGTAACTGCCTCAAATGATTTTAATAGATGATCAATCAAACGAATTGCCACATTTTTGGCATTGCAGAAACCCACGTTCATAATATCTAAATAATAAACCCAAAAATTAATTAATATTGGGATGATCATCACTGGAAATAATAACATAAATTTATACATATCAAATTACGAAATTCGAACGGATAATGATGTTCCGCTTTTTTTTATTAAATACCTGGTTATTTTCAAATTTACACTTGTCAAATATGCTTTGAAAACTACTTTGTCAATTTTAATTTTCATGTATTAGAACCTTATAATGATTAGCACCTAATTTGCACATTAACTAAATAAATGGAACGATGTTACTCAAATTAAATCAAATAATCAACATACTTTATGCTTGAATTAAATGCCGATAATGTGGTGCTATGCATTTAGTTTTATGAAATCAAACTGATTAATTTGACTTTTATTGTTTTTTTGTAATATTTAATATTTATATTTAATAACTGACGGCTGTCTCGTGCAACATCGAAAATTAATACGTGCCAAAGCGCCAAAGGCGGCATATGCAAATTTCTATGTTGGTTCGGTGTCGATCATAATTTCCTAAGAAAAATGCAGCTGCTCTTAGTGTTGGTGTTTGGTGTTGGTATGTTGTTGTTTTCTCACATAAATTTGCCGCAGGCGCAAAATTTCACTCAAATGAAACCGGAAGCGCGGTCGTCAAGTGGTATGGACTTAAATTGTTGCTGGGTCGCTTGGTCGGTAGGTCGCTCAGTCGGTTTGCCCGACAATCAACTGAATGTTAGTCTATCAGTGTAGAAGCAGCAGCACCACAAAGCGAAATTTTAGCATTTGTATACAATGCACGCATCACATTTTGCACTCAACTTTTCTCACTTTCGCAGACTTACATCTCCTCATATGTGTGCGTGTGTGCGTTGTGTGTGTGTGTGTGTGTGTGTGTGTGTGTTTGTGGTTGTGACCTGTGTGTGCTTACTGCCTTTTTTCCACGCTCCTCATGTCAAACACTTAGTCAAAACAGCATTTGTTACGCTGCCAGTGCCAGCCACCAACGCACTGGACAACAACAACTACAACATGCCAACAATAACAACAACAATGGCAAGCAAAGTAATAACGAGCGTTATCCAAGCATCATCATTATCAACTTTTAACCATCGGTTAATGTTGTGTGCCACTGAAATGATTTAATTTTGACAGACCTTTTTCAAGTTTCTTTCTCGACTTTTATGTGTGGGAGTTTTTGCCTTTTAATTTAAATTTTTGTGTTTTTTTTTATTTGTCTATTTTGGTCATAATTTTTGTCGTCTTGCTGGCACGCATTGTTGTTGCTCCATTGCTGTTATTGGTGTTGCTCTTGTTGCTGTTGTTGTTGCTACAATTTTATTTGATATGCATTACCAGCTTGGCTTTCGTCTTTGTTTATTTCTTCTTCTACAACTTCTCCTTTTTGGCATTAAGTGCTTGTAAATTGGGTCAGTGGGAAGTTACACTTCAGTCGTCGACGATGTCGACGTGGACGCGTCGCTGTTCTTCTTGTGGTTGGTAGAGTAGCAATTGATGTTTATGCTGCTGTTGCTTGTACACAACATCGTCATGTGTCATAAATTATTTGTTGCTCTTGCTCTTGTCAGTTTGAGAACTTTGGCTCCGGCTGCTTTGGCTGTTTGATTTTCGTCGTTTTACCTATTTATTTATATACTTCAAGCCACATACTCGCTGATGCACTACAATACATTTTCTTTTTGCTCCCATGTGCCGTCTAACGCTGTTGTTGCCAGTTTGTTGATATTTTAAGTGCTATTGTTGCGGCATAATAAATTTCATGCAATGTCGCCTTAAAGCATTTATCTGACACTATCAAGCATACAATATAATTCTCGTATAGCTTCCTGACTGATGAACTACTTAAGTAGCATTTAATGTTTTGATTGCTAAGTTCCTTGCCAAAGTCAATTGTTATTTGTTGATGAGGGAGGTGAAATGTTGAACGTAGAAAATCTACTTATTTTTATTTTATTGAGAGTCCGAAATTTATATTAGAAACACATAATGCGTATTTGTCCACGAAATCGGAAACTAGTTCCCCACGAATCTTATATTAAAACAATACCAAAACTTTTTGTACGTTTTTCCTGATATTTGAAAATAACCAAGGTTTAATGCCGCAACTTCCACATCCACAGTCACCGTTCGTCCGTTACAGCCAGTCAGGAAGCAATGTGCAATCTGAAGTGACTTTGGCTGTCTGCTGTCTAGACATTCTTCGATTTTTCCTGCCAGCTGCAACAACATCCAACACCAGCAACTGCCAGCTGCCAACAAGAAAATGATCAGCAGCAAGCGCGATGAGTAGAACAAGTGCAACGGAGGTAGCTCTACACTGAAGATTATGTACAAACTTACGAGTACATCCATGAAAGCAATGCATTTCAGTGCCTTGCTTGATTTTTATTGACACAAGTCGTTAGCGGACTGCTCACTGCACGGCCTGGCACACATTTTGCATATTTTACGAGTTCGTGTCGTTGACGTTGTGGTTCTCGTTGTGGTTGTTGGTTGTGGATTTGGATGTTCCTAAACTATAGCCACTGGCGAAGACAAGCAGAAGCCTAAACCGTGTCTGAGCTTGAGCAAGGCAGGGTTGTTGGGGGGAGGTCTTTCTTGAAAATCTTTGCATAATTACTGTGGAACGTTTTGATTTGAATTCTATGTACTGCTGGCAGCTACTAAAGCTTGAAGATTGTTTTATGTGCGCGTTAAGTTGCCAGTGCTCGTCAATACCTGACCCAGGGGACAGGTGACCCACTTGTTGGCCCAGTGCTGCGGCTGTGCGCTTTATGTAATAAAATCATGCACACATAAATCAAGAACAGACACATTAATGTGTATATCTAGTCATGTCTATGTATCTGTGTATATATGTATATAGATAAATCATAAAGACCCCCTGCCAAATGAGTTTTCACATAAGTACACGTAGATTTCGCTTGTTAACATTAATAATAACTTGTAATTTGCAGTTGTTTCAAAGCCCCCGTTGTTGAAAATCACTCAGAGGGCACCGCATCAAAAGTACCAAGCTGAGGAGAGAAGAAAAAGCTAATTACAAAATTTTTCACATATGTAAACATTCATTCATAATATTAAACCACACAGGCTACCATAATGTAAACGACGAGAAACTAAGAAACCAAATATTCGAAAACTTACTTTGAAGATCTTCCGCGTAGCTGGCATAGCCGTTGGTTTCTCAGTGTGTTGTTAATTTTTGTTCATTAAGTCAGAAAATAGCCAAGTTTAATGCTTGACTGAGGCACAAAATTAATTAAACATTTATCAAAATTAAAGCCGTATCGCCAGGCACCAAGCCGCGCAGCTTTTAAGACCAAAGATGCTTGAGACCTGTTGACATTTCAGTATTTCCGAATACTTGCTATATTATAATTGTCATTGTTTTGAGTCGCTCTTTGTACTAGCAGTGGTTTACTTTGCGTCATTGTCATTGTCTTTGTGTTTATTGCCTTATTAACTCGGCTAGTCAAAGTGCGCAGTGCACTTTGAAACTGAAACTGAAAATGAGACGAATCCCGCATAAAGCTCCAAAAACCAAAACCGAACCAAAAGCGATTCACATACCAAAAATCTCGGACATCAAATATTCCAACTCTGCTGGCAATGGAAGTGGACATCGACATCAGTTTGGCTGTCGCTTTTAAATGAAAAATGCTCAAAACAAAATATAAGAAAAAAGAAGAAACACTTTGTGTCGTTCTTCTTTATGTATAGTGTTTTGGGGCCTTCGTTTTTGCCTGCCTGACTGCCTGAATGCCTGACGGCCTGCGAGATGAAGTTGGACTTGGACATTGGCGGACATATCGCTGACTTGGCCCAGCACTTGAACTGTGCTTGAGTGTTGTAAATATTTTTTAAAGCTGCCTTACTGTGTCAGGCGCTAAAGTTGAAACGAATATTTAATGCTCTGTGGCGATTTGCCCACCTTTATAATACATGAAGTCAGGTGAATGATAAGCAAAGCTTATTAATAGATGACGGCTGCTTTGAAGATATCACAAGATGTTCAAGTGAATGTCAAGGTGGTCCCAAAAACTCGTTTTGTAACATGTTGCTGTGATTGTGTTTTCATATTCATATCATACAATGAATATACTTTTAAACGGAGAGATTCCGTCTAATTTTTATGTTGAGGTTTAATTGTCATACGTGTTACATGCAATGTCAAGAAGTGACAATTTCTTTGTGGTGAAGAGCATCTCATACGAACATTTTGATTTTAAGTTCAACTTATTTCCAAGCTCTCTTCGTATTGCAGTTGTAGCTGCTCTTAGTGCTGTAAGTCTTATTTTTGGGGATATCTTTTTTTTTTTGTATTTTGGCAATTTGGGTTACATTGGCTGCTGTCTGAAAAATTATCTGGCACTTATATTCACGCTTAATTGGCATTTTTTATGAAACCCGAGCGTGCCGAAAACAAAAACAACAACATTGGGAGACATTCGTGCTTCTGGGTTCCCTGTTTCCAGTTTCTCCACTCTATAGTCGCAGGCAATGACACTCGCACTCAAAATCAGAGGAAAAATCAATTTAATGAGCAAAACATGCAATAAATTACATTGGCGCAAGGCGAAAACAATTCTGCAATAAATTTCTTTTGTTCCCTTTTTTCAATTTTTCTTAACAATTTGTAATAAAAATTAGGTCAGACCTGGGTAGGATTTAAGTTGAAACTGGTAGAAAACGAGTAATGTCAAGTAAATTTAATTTTATTACTTCAAATATTTATTCGACGTCAATGACGTCAAAAGCGATTTAAGAAATTTTAAGATTTGCAAAATGCGAAACCGGTTATTTTATTTAAAATTTGACCTTTTGTTCATTATTCCGACCCTTTGCTTAGCTGTTCTTAATATTTTTAATTATTTATTTATTTTTTTCAAAATACATTTATCTTTTTGTAATATGACTACTCTGTTTCTATATTTTATTCCAGTTAGACTCCTAAGCAAAATGTCAGAATGAGTAAATTAAACTGGATT
The DNA here is from genome assembly GCA_035041595.1 of Drosophila basisetae. Classification (NCBI taxonomy): domain Eukaryota; kingdom Metazoa; phylum Arthropoda; class Insecta; order Diptera; family Drosophilidae; genus Drosophila; species Drosophila basisetae. The sequence continues at coordinate 583,476 of JAWNLB010000147.1, read as the reverse complement.
AGCAACAAAAGTGCTCAGCAATAAACTGTAAGTTTATATTTATGCTTCAAGCACTCATTTCCATTTAAGCTTAGTCCAATTCATTTCATATCAATTAAAGGCAGAGCCACTAAAGTGTCAGAATCAAATTCCGGCTATAGTTTACGCTATCGAATTGATAGATGACACTGGCCTTTAAACTGGTTGACCTGCGCGGGGGTGTCTCTTCCTTTTTTTGTCCGTTAGCCGCATATAAAATGTTGAATAGATTTCAAATGCAAATCGATTTTAAACGCGCTACAAGCTCGTATATTTTAATTAGTCTAATGCTTTTGGCTGTCTGTTTGCTCTGCTTGTTTTTGTTTTCATTTTTTATTGATTTCTATTTTGATGATGCTGTGACCGCTGTGCCAAAAACCAGTTTCTATACGCATTTCTAACAAATCTTTCGAATGATATTAATGGATGAGTTCAGTCGCCGATCACTGCGTTATCGGAAATTATATACATAGTAAGTTTACGAATCTAAAAATGCACCATTGACAAATTGTTGAACCAAAGACCTTTGAAGTCATTCGTTTAAGTCTCAGATATGATAAATGACTTTGAATGTTACTTGGATTATGCTATGCGTACATCTGCTAAGAGTCAACACTTTAATGTGTACGAATCTCTTCCGTCATGCAATACTCAATGAATGAGTTAAGCAGAAAATAACATGCAGCATTTAGAAAAAAAAAAAAATGAATGAATGAATACCATACATGAACTTATCTTTGTGTTTTTTTTTAAAGATTCATAAGCTTAAGCGCTTAACTAATTCATAGCTTAAATTTGAAAATACCGTAAAAAACTAGAAGCTTAGAGTACCTGTTATTTTGGAACACATACCCCAATCGGGTTCGTCTTAATGCGTTGCCAATGCACAATAAATTTTCGAGAGTGGTACATAAAAATTTGTCTCATAAATTACAATTTGCATGGCTGTTGGCTGTTGACTGTCCAACAAAAAATATACTTGGATATAGCATACAGCTTGTGTGTTAAGCATTTTGCAATGGTCTTGCAAGAACCAGCGACTGGCACGACCCTAATTGCCATTGAGTGTTGTCCCGAACTAACTGCTGTCGAGCATTAATTGTGCGTACAACTCGGCAACTACAACAGCTCAATTTGCATTGCAGCCGGGAAGATGGCACATTGCTGCTGAGTGCTGCCCCACAGATCACCGTTAGAGAGCGCATTCTAGGCAATTAGCCTGGCAGCCAATTCAATTGGCAGCCTAACAAATTTACGAAATGGAGCGCGCGCATAAATGTCAGTTCCGATTAGGTGTGGGCAATTAAAAGACCAGGCAAGCGACAGCGAGGACTTTTTCTGACAGATTGACAGAGCTGCAGCTTTATTTACAGCTTAATCTGCTTTATGGCCATGACCGCAAGATGAATGACGCTGCAATTGCCTGTGGCGATAGGCGAGCTAAGATAAAAAGCCGAGGTAGAAAGTATTGTGAGTGACTTTCTTTTTGCCACATGTCAACAGGTTCCAAAAAAAAAATATATAAGTAAATAAAAAATACACCAAAAACACCAACATAAAAGAAAACACTCGGATGAGAATTCCAAAGTAGGCTTCGCAATCAATCCAATAATCTTTACACGCAAGATTAGGACACTATTTTTAGGATAATGGTCAAGATAAAAAAATTGGGAACTTAAGTCAATATCCTTGACATATCCTAATAAAAAGATAAATGATTATTATCTTAACGATATTTTGCGTGAATTTAAAACGCAGTATTATGTAAACTTAACTAAAGAATTGAGAATTTCAGACACATCTATATTATTCGATCTACTGTAGCTAGTTCGCTTCGTTCGACGTTTTGTTTTCCCCCATTGGCTTATTGATGGCACACAAAGGTTTCTTTCTTTGTCTTTAAGACAGAAATTATGCATATAATAACTAAGACATTAAGTCTTTTATTTTTGTTAACATTTATACAAAATTTATGCAAATTCACGTATCGATTTCCATTTGGCACGAGTTCAAAGTTTCATAATTAAAGTGCACGCTGAGCGGGAAAAGTTGCGGTCCGTTTCAGCTACCGCAAAAGATTATGCAAGACGAAACATAGTTAAAGATGCAAAACCCAAAACCAAAACAAAAACAATAACCAAAAACTCATTTTTGTGGATAGCGTAGACAATGTGGTTGTTGTTTTAAATGTTAGTCAAGCTGGTCAGCTATTGGTCCACTGAATGTTGGCTCATTAGCATGTTTGGCATACGCCCCTTTCCAACACACGCCTCTGTAGGCTTGTGCTTGGTTTTGGCTAAATTCAAATGATAATAGCCAACAGAGCTGAGCTTCGGACAACAACCACACCAACAACAACAACGATGGATTGAGTTATCTAGCTGAGATTGTAGGTACGCGTCGAGCTTTTATTCGTAGTCGGGTCGCTTTGGCAATAAATCAAAATTATTATCCACACATTTGACTTTTTAAGGCTACGTATGCTTTGCATCCATTTATGGCATATATACACAACTGTTCGGACCTGGGTTCCTGGTAAAATCCGTTAACGCTAGTGTTGGCTCTGGACAGCCATAGAAACGGCCTTTAAAAGAATGCCACAGTCACTAGCTTAGCCACTGTCGAAGAAACGGTGGCGCTGTATTATCTTGCGAACGCAATCTACAGACTCTTAGCCAGACTCCCGACATCAACTCCACATTTGAATATGACGCACGAGTGCGCCGCATGTCCAACTAGGGTGTGTGCCCGTGTCGGTGTCCGCGTCTATATCCAAGATTGCGACTGGGACTGCAACTGCGAGACTGCCGCCGGCAACATTCGGCTTTGACTTGTTGGGGCAAGCTTGATTTTCGATGTGCGATAAGAAATTTATAGTTTCGGTTTAAAAGACATTAGAGTGTAATATATTTAGAGTTTGGCTCAGCTCAATGTATTGTACGTAAAAGAGGCTCGTTTTGCCTCTTTGCTTTTGTTACTAAGGCAGCCAGTGGGTGTGTAAGCCAGGCACACGAGTACTAAAGATATGCAAATATTTGCATGCCAAGTGCTCGCTTTATAAACGACTTAGGCAGCGAACTCGCTCTGTTGACTTGACTCGACAAGTCATCGGCTTGTCATAAAGTTATGCGGCAAAGAATATTTTATAAAGTACTGCCAAGCGAAGTAATTAGTATGTAATTAAAATTGCAATCACATGAAAATGTAATGGAATTATTTAAATTCTTTTATATATATTTTTTTAATGATTATTTCAGTGGAATCAGATAACTTAATACACACAATTTATTTGTGACTAGAAACTTATAATTCATGCATCTGTCTTATATTTACACATTTGGGTTAATAAACTTATCATTGATTATGATTAGCATATTTATATATAAACAATAAATATGCAAATTTTAATTAGGTTACAGATTACGTATGACTAATATACATGTTTCATTTGAAAAGTTCCCAAGCATCCCGTTTGAGACTGAATACTGATAATCTTATTGCTTATTAATGAGATGCCAGATTTTGTTTGCTGTATGTACTATGTTTGTATATGCGGGTTTATTTAGTACGTATGCTCATAAGTAGTTTGGCGCAACAGCTCTTGCAAATTCATTTCTATGCAAATTTCTAGTTTCCATTTCGGTTCTCTCGAGTTTCACTTTCAGTTTGCGTTTTTGGGCTTTTGTCACATTTTTAGTGGCGGTGCTTTGTCTGACTCTGTCCCATATGCATCTGTAGGTTTTACTTTAGCATTTTTCGCTATTTTTTTCTTCTTTGTTTTCAGCTGAAATTGTATTTTATATGGCAAAATGCAATTTGTGCAACTTGCAAACGCGACAAACAGCAACAACAAAAAGCATCCTTTGCTATATACTGAAAGTGAAGTCTCTTAGCATATTTGTAGTTGTCGCTGTTTTTGTTGTTGCTTTACTCTGTTCAATTTGCATTTTTGTGCACAGCTGCTTTTTTGTTGTTTTCTTCACTTGCTGCTGCAATTGTTGTTGGTGTTTTTGCTGCTGTTGTTGTTTTCTTCTATTGCATTAATTTTGGCTTCTTGACGTCGTTGTCGTCGCTGTCATCGTCATCGTGGCTTATATGGCTGCTCGGATGCCGTTGCCTGCTGTCTCTTTGGTTATTGGTGTGTCTGCTGTTAGGTTTTGGGTTTATACTGTAGGCTCATGTACAGCATTTGTCGTTACCCGACAATGTTGCCACATTCTGCCATTCAGGCGCTTTGTAATTAATGGTTAATTAATTAAAACGAAGTAGCTGACAATCTTAATGATCCGTAATTTGTTATTATGGTAATTTATACAAGCAACAGCTAAGGCAACCAATGCCCACAACAACACCAACATCATGAGAGTTTCTTACTGTTGTTGCTACTGCTGCTGTTGCTGCTCTGCTGTTGTCTTGTAAGACATACACAAGTACAAATAAAAATTCATTAACTTCTGAGCCATGGCTGAGTTTGACGACAGCAACAATTGTCTAATTGTAGTCACGAGCAATTTATGTAGTTTGCTTAACCATTATTTATATATATGTTATGTGTTAAATGACCAAACAGGTAAATGTATTTGGTATTGGACTCCCACAGATGATATAAACCTAAAAGCCAGGCCAGTCCAATAAATTGCTCTTGGCACTCAGCTAAAATAATGTCAGAGTCAGTTTAAGATATACGCCAACAGACTGCCGTCTGGAATCAATCTGTCCCTCCTTCCTGGAAGATGCGCACGACTAGCAAACAACAGCAGTAGCAATAGAAATAACAACAGCAACAAAACAAACAGTCTGCGGCAAAAAAAAAAAATGTAAATGTAAAATTTGCATCTTGACGAATTTAATGATGAGGATGAAAAAGACGACACAAACATTTTGATCGACCCACAAGACGAGGCAGCCTCAAGGAGCGTATAGACTACACACGATATTGCTATAGAGGTTTTGGGTATGTGGGAGTGTTGCTGGTGATGCTGTTGCTGTTGCTGTTGGTTGTGTGTCTGTTTGCTGTTGGGTACAACGGCAACAGCATCAAATTTATGAAGATGCCATTTGGGTGGCATTGCGGAATGTTTGACGTTGCTGTCGCATGTCAAGTGTTGTGTGTGCGCAGTTTGATGGGCAAGTGAAAATATTTTCATTGCACTTTGACATGACAGCAAACAAATTGCTAGACACATACACAAGCACTAAAGCACTCTAACATACACACACACACACACACCCCGATAGAGAATCACACACCTACAATATAAACGGTTAAATGGCTTTAATGAATGGCAGCCTTCAGAGAGAATACATGGGATCGTCGTCGAGCGCCCACCCTTTTGCCTGAGTCTGAGTTTGAGCTTGAGTCGGAGTCGGAGTCGTAGTCGGATTTGGAGTTTGTGCTGATTAGCCAGAATTCCTGACGTGCTGTGCTCTGACCTGCTCTTTTGTTTTGCTGCCAAGTGGCGCCTGCAGCAATCACGTCACAGACACACCGCAGCACACAATGAAACAAATTTAAAGTCTTGGCTTATTGTTACTATTTGCTTTGACTGTTGGCCAAACTCACGATTTGGTTTCAATGTCTTTCAGCTCGTTTGCCAAAATCAATAAAGTTATCATGCTTCTTCTGGCAGACGCGGCTAAATCGTTTACCTTATTATATTTTCTATGTCTGCGTATCTATCTATTTTTACGTAAGTATGTATCTCATACTACTGACATTTGAAAGCAGCAAATTAACTTGCTGTCTAAGCAGCTGTCAAAATTGTGTCTTGGTGGGTTAACGCCCACCCAAAACTCAATTAGCATGTCACGTTTGGGCAATAAATGCACTTTTCGTTGCTCATTATTATGTCGCCAGTCAAAAGCAATTGAAAGTAAAACAGCAGCAACAACAACAAAAAAAAAAAAATATAACAACGATAACAACTAAAACAACAACAGATCTTAGCAACTTCGTGAGCTACCGTTTTGCAATACCTTAGAATAGCAAGAGCAACGACAGCAAGAAGGACACCAACAAAAAATTAACTTGTTAAAATGCAAATTTTTGACTTGAGGGGTTTCGGCCGCCTTAAAGACTTATTGCCGGTTGGCATTGAGACAGCTGCTTTATTGATTTTGATTAATGTCTGCCGATTTCTAAAGCCACGAATCAGGGGCTGGGTCTTAAAAAGTTCAACCTAACTGGCTTTAATTAATACATTAATCACAATGCTGCAAGCAGTATAAGCAATGTTGGTGCTGTGGCTGCTGTGAAAGCAGTCAGTCTTAGTTTTCACCTGGCCACAAATAAGTAGACTCTCCTGCGAGTGTGGGTAACCAAGATGGACATGTTCTGATACAAGTTTCATAGCAAATTCGAAATTTATCTGGGCATGTTGCCGCGGTGCATGGCACTCCAGCAACATCAACATCACTCACTGCAGCACCCACAAACAAAGCCAACAGTACCGGTAACATAGCATTCGTGTGGACTTATTTGGCGGGCAGTCTTTATGCAGATTTTTGTGTCAAATTGTGTGGGTGGCCAAAGCGACACTTTCTACTTTACAAATTGCACATTTGCATTTAATCAACTCAAACGAAAATGTTAGATAGTGTTTTATGATTGGCTGCAATTGATTGCCCTAATATCGGTCTCTTGGTTTAATGAACAAATTATTTTTAATTGTTTGTCATAAAAAATAACAGCGAATAACTAAGATGTTGCATCTACCACAGCAGGACCTGTTGTAGCCACAGTAACAGCAGCAGCTGTATTGGCAGTTGACAACAGCAGTGGACAACGGGCCAATCAGCAACATCTTCGTTTGTCGCTGCTGTCGCAGTTGCTTTTAAGGCTTTGTCATTAATCAAATGGAATTGAAATGCGCCGCGTGTACATCACACGGCGTTGATGTTGTTGTTGCTCTTCTTGTTGTCTGTGTTTGGCGCTTCCAACATGCAGCGCCCATTTGGAGTTTGCCATTTTTGCGCATTTTAATCATGCTTGTCTCGCCTGAAGTTATTTGGCTTTTTACGTTTTTACGTTTGGTTATGCCAAAGATCTGCGAGCTCTGATAAACCGCCGCCGACGCGTCTACAATCGTCTATGTTGCCACTGCCACTGGCTTTGCCACTGACGCAGTCGTAGTCGCAGTCACAGTCACCGTCACCGTCGCCAACGCCAACGCTGGCCAACAAGCAAACAGTGGTCGAAATGATTAATACATCTTGATGCTATTTGGTTTGTAACGCAGGCCAATAAAAACGTTTCTTTTGATTGACAATGCCAACCAAAGTTTGAGATGCTGTCCGGTGATTACTTCATTAGGTGGGTCTCAGTTCGAAAGTTGCTGGTATAGCTGAAAGACCATTTCATTCAATTATACATTTGCATGCAATTGAAACATAAGCCCGATGCAACTACTGCCAGCTGTGCCCCATCCGCTTATCAACCTGTCCGACAATTGGTCAACAGCTGCAACAACAGCAGCCGCAGCAACCTGGTTACATTTATAGCCGTTATGCGCATTTGGTAGCCTTTCAGTCGGTTGGTGGGCGATAATTATCTGGTGAAAAATGATTGACTGGCCTATAGCATGTTGCAGAGCGGTATCACTTCGTTAACGATGCACATTTGCATTCCAAAAAAAAAAATAGAAAACAATAAAAATGGGCACATTTGCAGCTGCGTTTTTACGATGCTATTTATGGGTCACTATATTATTATGTTTTTCTATATACAACAAAATATAGTTTAAAAACATAAATACTATCAATCACATAACGATGTGTAAGGTAATACGTTTTTCCACACTTTGAGATAATAAAATTTATGAATACCTTTGCCATGTTATTTAAGTGGCAGTCAAAATATTGTGGAAATAACCTCATTAAGGGCAAATAATGAAAAAAAAAAATCTTGCGCTTTCAGAGTGGAGATTATCTGCTCCTCTGACGAAATCATATGTATATATCCTTAAAACTTCTCATAACCAAATTATATTATTCTCTGCAAGGGTATAATAATTGAATATATCACTTATTTATTTATTTATCGTTGCAAACTGTCGGTCTTCCTCAGAGAAAAGCTTTAGAGCATATTTGGCAGACAAGTTATCTGGTTAATGATCTGAAAAGAAACAACCATATATGGCCGATATTTAACATATAGAAACCCCTTCTGAAGCTTGTGCACATTTATCTCTATTCAATGTATCAATAAATATTCTATTATCGACAAGTGAACATACAAATCCAAAGATATTTTCACTGATGGCTCCATTTTAGCCAATCGAAGTGCAATTTGATTGCGCTACGTGAGTCAACTTGCTGCTTGTTACGAATTCTCGTGGTTTGTCTGGATCTACAGGTTTTTCGCCGCATTGTCTTCTTTATCTTTTCTTTCGTTGGCAATTTCGCTACATTTGTTGAATTATTTTAATTGAATGAGCTGGGATTGGGGACTGGTTTTCATAGGAGCATGTCTGTAAATGGCATCTGTACGCATTTTACCATGGCTATTGCCTATTGGTAATTGAAACTTGTTAGTGAAGACATTAAAAAATCGTTTAGCACGGAATTTAGGTTAAAAATGCGTGGAAAATCGTGAAAAAAAATCAAAGTGGCCAACAAAAGCTCAAACAAATCCATTTGACAAGAAATCGCGACTAAAGCAAAGAAGCAGAAGAGCTGATGCGTGTGATTATAAAGGCAAGCTACTTTGAGCGACGGCCGAAAAGGGTAAGGAGCCGGACAATGTTGAGGAAAATTGTGTAACCACAATATAAAAATTCCTGCACATAAACTAATCTCGGCAACGGCGGTAGCTTTTGACTACCGCATTTTATTTTTGTTTTGGTTTTTTTTTTTCCTTTGTATTTGACGCCCGCTATGATGGGTTGCAAGATGTCGGGATGCTAATCATGCCCGATCATGCACACCAAAGAAATTGTGCCGAAATCTTCATAATTTTTGTAGTTGTTGTTGTTGTTGAGATGTGGAAATTTTCCTAAGCAATTTGCATGCCAAAGAAAGCCAGACCATGGCACAATATTTTTTCCAAGACCTGCGAGCAAAAAGTTAACTACGCACTATGCGGACTTGTATGTCTAAATAAATATGCCAAAAATTCGTTTAATTAAAAAAAATTATTGGCGCATTTTAATTTATTGCCCATAATCGAAAACCCCCTCCTCTGCAATTCAAAGCAACACAAACAAGTTGCAAAATCAAAATTTCAAAACACCGAACACGAGATACCTTTTGCAGCAGGTTATTTTTATAGCATATTGATGTTTTTGTAATTAGCGTTTTATTTTAATTATTTCTTGTGTCTTCTATTTCAATTAATCAGCTTTGAAATAAATAAATAAATTTAAAAAGAAAACGTCTGCTCGAAAAAAATAATCAATCGGCAGTTAAATTTGACTTTACGTAGATAAATTTGTCGTATACCAGTTTTCCAAATTCGCAGTAAAGCTAATGTACCCTTGAAAAGGTTAAGGAAACCTATCATGCTATCATGTTTTTTAAATGAAACCGCTGCAGGCTGTTTGCATTGGCCAAAATGCGCTAACAATTTCTACGATTACTATTGCAATTGCTATGCAACATAAAGAAATAAACTGCTATCGAAGTCGCAGTCGCAATCTTAGTCTGAGCCCCCATCTCAGTCTCAGCCTCAGCTAGAGTTGCGGCCACATGCATCTTCATCTTGACTCATGATGCATGTGCTGAGCACATGCACGTACATTATTGGCCGCCAGGCAGGCCGCCGATCGAGTTGTGTCTGGATGTGCTATATGTTTGTATGTATGTATGCATTTGCACGTTCCAGACGCGCGGCTGCCTGGCAATAAACTTTCTTTTTGTTTGGTCCGCAGCCAAATAACAATAATCGTGGCAAAATTAGTCAATATTTGCGCCCCAAAACGCTCAATCAAAATCTTATTATTTTATTTACTATTTTTTATATATTTAATTTTTTTTTTATTACCAAACAATTTTTACTTGTTATCCTCCACTCTCTCGCTCTCTGCATACCTCTCACACGTTCTCTTTCAACCATAAAATATGTATAAAGTAATTTTTGAATTTGAACATCATGATTAACTAAACTACCGAGCAGCAGCCAGGAAGGCAGGCAAATGACTACAAATGATTACGCATTTGACCAAAGCCGCAAGTTTTTTGGTGAAATTTAAGAGGCAGCCTTTTGCCTTCTATGGCCGGCCGGTCAGATGGAGGAGCGATAAGCCGATGGAAAACACTGAAAACGAGCTCACTTCAAGTGCTTAAAATGCAGATTGGCCGATCGTTCGGTCTCTGACTTGGCCAATGGCCTGCACTTGTTGTAGTTTCAGTTGTTTTTCCTGCTGCTGTTGTTATTGTTGCTGTAGTTGTTGTTGCTTTCATTCAGGCTCTAATGGGTCGTGTCTTGGTCTTCAGCTGCCGCACATTAATGTCTTTGGAGATCAGGTGTTGATGCTGCTCCTGCTGCTGCTGCCGCTGCTAATGCTGATGCTGCGGTCTCAACTAAGCATTTCAAAGACCTGGTTCCACATTGCAGTTGATTTCTGCGTAGATTGTTGCACTTAAATGTTCCTAGCATTAGCATTTGAAATATTTATACCATGGCATTTTTTCTTCGCATTGCCCTTATCTAAAGTATGCGCTAGAAGAATACTCCAAGCTCTTTGCTCTCTCTTTCTCTCTCTCTCTCTCTGTGTTGTATGCAAATTTGTTAAGTCATTTCTGTTTGTGGTTCTCACGCTGCCACACTAGACATTGAAATGGCGTACATTTTTCCTACATGCAAGCCCAAAAAATAAATATATAAAAAATATTCAAAATAAAAACCCAATATTACTAAAACCAAATCAATTGACAATTTGGACATTTAGTACTTGCTGCACGATTTTGACGGGGCAAGCCGACCACAAAAAAACACGTGAACAACAGATCAAAATCGTAATCGCTGCACGCAAACTGTCGATGTGATTTCCATTGTTGGCTGCCTCGATTACTCGATTCTATGTAAAACTGGCTAAATAGACTTCTAATCAAGACCACAATGGCACCACCCTCCAATTCCATGGGTAGTCAAAAGTTCGGACTCGTGGCGATATATTTTTGGCAGCAGCAGGTCGTTGTTGCCTGTTCTAAATGGCCAGCCGGCTTTTTATTCGGCTCGCAAGATCTATGCAAAATAAAACAAAAAAGCGTCAGGTATGTTTTTAGCCAAAGTCCAAGTGCGGCTTCAAGAGATTTACGAGCCAAGCGAGCCAAATGTGTTTACACTTTGTCACCCTTCTGTCAGTTTGATTTATTTGTTTGCAGATAGCCAGCAAAAAACTGAGAAGGCTAAAGTAGCTGGCCAAATTAAAATGCAAGTATTGCTGGAATGCATGTCCAAGCAAACTGAGCCCCGAGGCAAGGTGAGCCGAGTGCAAGGAATGGGCGAATGAATGACTGATTGACTTATGCAGCCAGTTGACAAGTGGCTTAAATAAATTAATGTATTTGTCCCCATAGAGTGCGAGGAAAACTGTTTACTAATCAAAGGCGTGGATGTTGATGAAAAAATCGGCTTTCAGAGCAAGTTTCGCTTTATTTATTTGTTTTTAATACTGGCACTACTTTTAGACGTATTGCAATTATTTCATAAAGATTGCAAATACATTGAATGCATTTCAAATTGTAAAAGAGATATTATTCTATTAACGGACGCATTCTAACTTTTTACCAGAAAAAAAACTTAATTACGTATAACAATTATTAACGTCCAATTAATAATACAATTTTCCTAACAATTTTCTTTTTCATTTAATTCTTTCACAGTTTATCAAGAAGAATTTCAGCTATTGCCCAGCACTAAAAACATATTTGCGAACTGGAAATACGCGCCCAACAAATGATAGGTACTGAGGATATGTCCACATCGACTGGCATGGATATAAGTGAATCCTTTCGTGCCGAGGATCTCTCCAAGACGGATTTCTTCGATTTTGTCACAGCGCCGGACATGGGCATTGGCATCGGTGTCGGTATGGATGTGGGCGTAGGCGTTAGCCTGCAGCAACAGCACAATCAGCAGCACGCACAACAGCACAGTCACAACCACAGCCAAGGTCATACGCCAACAACGTCACAAACGCCGCAGCAGGCTATTTGCGGCGGCGGTGCGAGAACCACCAGCAGTATGACACACGACGGTGTCGAAGGTGGAGGAGCAGTTATTGTTCCCGTTTGCAATCGCAATGGCAGCTCCAGCAATGGTGGCGATCCCACGTTACAGGGCTACGAGGTGAGCTTCCCAAGTCTCTACATCTTTCTTAAGTCTCTTTTGATAAAAATTAAATTTTAAACATATTTATTTTGTATTATTATATGTTTAAATCAAATAAAAATCAATACACATATTTCCTAATCTTAAAAATAATGCTTCTGAAATTTGCAATGAGAACTGGCATTTATTCTTTTCAACAACATTTTTTTAAAGTAAAAATGCAATTGATGGGAAAGCTTTTTACTTTAAATTTACGTTCGAAAGTATTCGTGCTCAAAATATTTAAATTTCGTGAATTTTATGGTTTTATCTTTCACAGTTCTGGCACCAGGACAAGGACAGCAGCCGCCTTGACTCCAGCTCCATATTTGAGGACCTCGATCGATATTGTTGGCAGCAGCAGCCGATCACAGCCAGCGCCACGACAACAGCCAATGCTGGCAATGTTCGATGTAGCAACCAACCCAGTCCCACATCACCACAGTCGCATTCACATCCACATCAGCAACAACAACAACAGCAACAACAACAACAACAGCAGCAACAACAACAGCAGCAACCTAATGCCAGCAGCTCTTCGAGTGCAGCGGGCAGCAGCAGTGACACCATCAGCAGCCTGGATACAACTGACGGCCAGATTTACACATTGACAGTATTAAATGGAGGCGAGCCATGGCTCAAGCGTGCCGAGACTGAGCAACTACCCAGCGCACTGGACTTGGACAGTTTGCTAGGCAGCTTTCCGGGCTACATCAAGTCGGAGTATCCATACGATGACAGCGGTTTCAGTACGGATGGCAAGGATGTAATTGTCAGTGGTGCAGATGCCAATGGCCTCAGCAGTATTTCCCAATCTCAACAGCATGGGCAGACGCTACCCTCGCTGGTCACAGCCATTTCCATAGCGGGCGGCGGTGTCAATGAGCTGGGCCAACAGTTGGCTCAATTCCAGAACAACAATAACGACTGGCACATGGCTGATCACAATGCGGAAGCGGAGCAAAATAGCGCGGAGTCCCTGCTGCGGAGTGCCCTTCAAGGCAAAGGATATGCCAAAGGGCTGCACATGCAGAACGGACTCACTCTACCCGTGGTCAAGGACGATGAAATGAGGAGATTACTCTTTACTCCCGACGATGCCGCGGATGCACTGGGCTTTGCGGACTCCACGTTAAATACCGCGCAAATGTTCGAGGATGCGCAAGCGATGAGTCATGCGGCTGGAGGCACACACATGTCCTCGTCGAATCACGGCCAGCACGGGGGCAATGCCAGTGGCATTATTGTGGATGACATGTTCCTGTCGCTGGAGAATGCCTTCAGTGATGACTTCGAGAAGATAAAGCGCATTGCCAACGAGGTGCAACAGTACTGCAGTGGCAGCACCGGCACACCCACACCCGGAGACTATACCAGCAGCGATGTGCTTATGCAAATCTCACCCAGCGCCACAACGACAACAGCAATAGCAACGACAGCTACACAGCTACAGCCCCTGGCCAATGCCCAGCAGCAGCAGCAACAACCACCGCCACCGCAACCTCTCAAGGCCGAGGTGTCCACATCGACAGCGGCCAGTGCTGTGGGCACAGGTAGTCGCATTGGTGGCATTAGCAAGCCCAAGAAGCAGTACAAGCGCAGCAACAGCAGCGCCAACAGCAGCAGCAGCAACAACAACAACAACAATAATCCTAACGTGGCCAACAACAACAATAACAACAACAACAGCAACAGCGGCAGCGTTCTAGGCGTGGTTATAGGCAACGGTGGCAGCTCCTCTTCGAGCGGGAGCGCCAGTAGCAGCAGCAATAGTCCGCCCGCCAATTGCAATGCCAGCGGAAGCACCGCTAGCGGAGGTGGCAGCGGTGGAGGTGGACAGCGGAAAGAGCGTTCACTGCACTATTGCTCCATTTGCTCGAAGGGGTTCAAGGACAAGTATTCTGTGAATGTGCACATACGCACGCATACGGGCGAGAAGCCGTTTGCATGCTCGCTGTGCGGCAAGAGCTTCCGACAGAAGGCACACCTGGCCAAGCACTATCAGACGCACATGACCCAGAAGAACAATGGCAATCTGATCAAAGGCGGTTCCGCCAAGCATCAGCGCGGCATCTCAAATGCAGCTAACTCCGGTGCGAGTCTTGGGCAACAACAACGACAGCTCAGCGCAGTGCCCACTGCTGTGGTGTCCAGTCCCAGTTTAATGAGTGCCGGCGTCGTGCTGAGTGGGCCAAATACACCACCTGGAGTATTACCGCCGGCCAACGGTCTGCTTACGAACCGGTAGTGGGGCAACCTTGGCTTTTATATGAATAGGCTATGTTTAACAAAAACACAAACCGCAAACTATTTCTTGTTCCTTACTTACAAAAAGAAAAACAAAAAAAAAAAAAGAATATTTATATAAGAGATTATTTCTCTAATACTCTTAGGAATGTATTTCCTAGCAAAAAGATCATTCCTGATCGAATTAATGTCATTGATGAATTCCTATCTTAGCTTTCTGTGCAATTCCTATATCACAAACACATCAAGACAAGTCCACATAACAACACACAAACTCACTAAATGCACTTCCAAATAAAATACTCAATGTTTTCTACACGTAATGCTAAAACACACTCAAATTAATTTTAAATGTGCCAAATTTAAAGCAAGTTAAAGTAAAATGCAATTTTAAATATTATTAATTAATTTTAAATGCGAAGAAAAATAGAATACAATTTTAAACGAAGCTAATAAGCAAATTTACGAGTGGTGATATCAAATGAGGCCAAACGCTTCCTTGCAAATACAAAATCTAACTATGAACTCATCCACATTTTTTTTCTATCATAAATAAATAAATTATGTATATTTATACAATAACTAAAATAGATTTTGAGAAGCGTTTTCTGTACATTAAAAGTATTTCATTTTAGTTGCTTTGCCCAAATTAGCATATCGTTCATCAATGTAAATACGACATATTTTAAGAGCCAGTAATCGGAATGATTTTGAACACTTCACTTAAAATTAATACAAACTATTTGTAAAAACTATATATTTGCAAATAAAAACAAAGCCCTTGAGCTGAATACTCAGCGTGAAACTTTACTTTAGATATTCGAATTTATAAAAACCATCAAGGTCTCTATTCAGGGATCTGTTTTATTCACAAGTAATTTCTTATCACTAAAATAATACTCACGTTTTCGTTAATCTGAGAAGTGTTCAAGTAATCCAATGCGCCACTACTTACAGATCATAAAATGCTTGATCGCATTGCACTTGCCATTATTTTTTGTATTTCATATAGAAATCGTTAATACTTAGGTACTTAAAATCAATTTATGTTTTCATAATCACCTTCTTACACTCGCCGCTGTGTGAATCGCAAATTGTATGTACTATAAAGAAAAGAGCTATAATTATATTAAGTCAAAGATAAGTAAAACCAATTTAATAACTACGAATAGTTCATGTTAATGTTTATGTTAATTAAACTGCCAATTATTATGTGATAGTTTTAATACAAGTTTATTTTCTGGTGTTTGGGTTACGTTACATTTATTGTTATATACATATACTTACTGTGAACTTTGCAATATTTTTTAATTTATTGAATTTAGTTTATGTACATAATAAAGTTATTATAATGCATTTGCCTAAGCCCTTGTTCATACACACGCACACTTGAATATAGATATATGTATATATATATATATATATTGTATGCATATATATATATATATATAGATATTTATATAAATATTACGCATAGTTTTAGGCCCAATGAAATTATATTTGTAGTTAAATGTTTGTTAGTTATTATTTATGCAAGCGAAACAAAAAAAAAAACAAAAAAAAATCAGCTACCCATTAGTAGTTAAGTCTTACATTAAAGATTTAAGTATTGCAAGCACTAAACATCAAAATAAAAAAGAATTACAAGTTTTATTGACAATTAAATGAAATATTTAACTCATGGCCATACCCAAAAGCGAAGACATCAAAGTCTTACACTCATTGTCAGTACCCAAGCATTGGCTTTGTGCTAATTAGTTTTAACGGCGACCGCCCATTACAGACTCCAGGCTGGACGAGGATCATCAGGGGTATATAATAAGTTTTCTCCAATAAAGGAAGCGCATGAAAGCGCACGCAGCTGTGCATGTCAACAACAGCAGCAGCAACCGCAACGGCTGCAACATTACACTGGCGGCACTTGTCAGTCAAAATCAAAGTGCGCAGCTACTGCTGCATTAACAGCATCATCAGCGAACTGTGCTGCAGCAGCGCGATGTGCTAGTCGGGTTTGGTGAGGGGGAGGGGAGTCAAATGCGTGCCGCATGCGCCAACAGCCCGCAAACATCAGTGCAGATTAGAGAAAACATTTTGCTCGAAGCATCTTGGCCAGATCTGGCACCGGGCCACAGCAAACGGCTGCTCCAACGAGTGGCGCAGTGAGCGGCAAGTCATTTGAGATCGAAACATGTCGATTAGGGAATTTCAAGAGGCGCCAGTTACTGGCGCAGGTGGCTCACAATATTCAAGTCGACGTCGTCGTGGCACCTTGGGGGACCGTCAGCCGTATCCCCAATGAACAAGCATCTTAATTGCATTTGATGAACTTTGAGCCAAAGTTTCCTGCCATTTAAACATTTACACAGCGATTCTCTGATCGCAGGGTGTAACCTGAATAACTTTCTGACAAATTAATATCTATAAGCTATTACTGTAGTTATTTGAAGCGCAAAACTAAGAAAATTTCAAACATTTTGAATTTACATTTATTAATGGCAATATTAATCTAAACCATCAAACTTAACTTGTAAGCAACACCATCGATCTAACATGTTTATAAATTGATACAGTAGCCTACAAACTCAAAGCCAGATCTTCGTTGTTAAGTGGGTCACTTAACCAACTAATAGAAGGTTGGGTGAATTTTGAAATCATTTGGACAGAATAGATATTTACAGAAGTTGATCAGAAATATAAAAGAAAATCAACAGAGCATAGATGAATGTCAACTGGAATAGAAAGTACACTTAAAAAAAGACACATCAAATATCTGTATTAGTTCGGTTAGTCTTGATTTCGATTATGCCTGCGCTGGTTTCGACGTGTTAGCCAATTTGTGAACAATTCAAGTAACCAAACAGATGAAGAAAACACCATCATGAAAGCGAATCCATACCAAACGTATTGCAGATCTTGCAACTGCATCGCGCGAAACTCTCTGCGTCCAGCTAAATCAAGGAACTTCATTTCACCTGCTTCAACGTGCTCCGAATATCCTTTTGACGTCCAATAAGAATACAAGCCCATTTCGTATAGTTCCAGAATGAGTTTTTGTAAGGGTTGCTTATATACGGAATTTTCACGCACTGGAAATCCAAGTGGTATATTTTTAAAGAAACAGAAATCATCGCGCATCCGAAATAGCGGCTTGCTAAATATATTCTGTTGCTCGTTAATGACAACCCACTTGATGGAGGTCATCACGTAGCCATATGAAGTATTTAATGAATCACGCATACTTATGAATTTATCAAAACTACTCACAATATGAAACATCCGTTCATATTTTCGCAAGTCCACCGCTCGTCCGATAAGTTCGTTATACTCCGATTCCCAAGCGACAACTTTTACATTGGAGGCCAAGATATCATCGTAACTCTGATAGGGCAGCTCCTTTGGCGAACTGGTCACATAAGCAGAGAAGTAAGAGTTGTACCAGACAGTGAGCAGAAAACCCATTATGCAGATCTGTATATAAATCGAGCGCACGTGAATCGATGCATAACGATGCTCATGGAAGGATTGTCCCAGAGCTCCTCTCAGGCAATTGTCATGTAATATAAACTCATACAGTTGCACATCATAGCCGTTGTGTTTTAGAAGCAATGAAAGAGTTATGGAAATTACCACCAAGACAGCGAGAGTCAGTAAAAATGAGTCCAGCTGGAAAACATTCAAATAATACATTGCAGGTGGTATATCTGGTTCGATAGGCAGCATCAAGCACCAATTCAATTGCTCATAAGGATATGTAAAGGTTCGCATGTTCAATAGATAGGGGAACGTAACGGCCATTGCTATATCCACGGTGCCATTGAGCACGGCAACCACCAGTTCCGTAGAAGGAACTAACACATTCGGCTTAGCTACTCTCGGCTGCGTAAAAGTGCAATTATATCTTTGTTGGAAGGCATCAATGAAGTGTCCTATTGTGCCTTTGTAAACGATACCACCTTGTTTATTGTAGTAGATTATAATGCGCGGGCTAGAGCCACCAATCATTACAGATACTCGATAGCCGTAAAGATTATTCAGACGATCGGGATAGATGGGCAAGCTTGGATTATATATGCGTTGCTCCAATTGAAATGTGGGAAATTGGTGATAGCTATAAAAGGTGTTGGTTGTCTAGGATAGAGAATATATTTAGTCAATAAATAATCATATTATTGCTGTGAGACCTTATCTTACCCAATAGTCCTCGAATAGGGCCAACACATTCAGCATCTGCATTTTCCAGCAATATGTGAACAATTTATATAGAAACGGCTCATTAGGTTCACTCCTTTGCACTATGAATACCACGCGTGAAGTCGTCATAAGTCGCAAATTGGCAACCAGTGCCTTTATTAGAATTTCGTTGTCGCTCAGGTCCGTTCCGACTAAGTAGACCACAGACAACACATGGCTGCTGTGATTCTCGTTCAGGAAATAAGCTGCACGCTCATCAAATTGCATAACGGGTGTCTGCAGATTGTCCATAAGGCTTTTGACGAATGAGCTATCCCCTGAGTCGGTTATTAATTTTTCTGAAGCATTGGAATTGTGATGTTTCATTAACAACAAATAGTTAAAATTATCTTGTTCTTTAATGTTTCTTAGTAGTTGCACCACAGCCGAACTATCTGTTTCAACGGTTGGCCTCATAGTCAATAGCAGAAGGAACAATATAAACCAAGAACTATGCTTGGTGGACACGGACGAATTACTGAATGGCACTGATTATTGTCACTGCGTTTTTAAAGGGTTGCTAATGAATCCCCTGTGAAGGTAATTAAAAAAATCAAATTAACGCTTTACAAGCATTGTACAAACAAAAAAGAGCAACACCCAAGAGATTACATGGACACTGTGTACTATCAATTATAACGAAATGCGCTGCAACTATGGTGTAGTAGCAGCGATGTGTAATAACGGCAAAAGTCACCCCAACAGTTAATTATATCGTATCACCATAATATAAAATGCCTTCCGTTATTATGTATCGCAGAAGTTTTCAAATAATGACAAAAACTCGTTTAAAAAAAATTAAGAAATTCACTAGGAGATATTTGAAAATATATTTTATTAAATTTAACTGTTCACAGAGCTGACCCAGCTAAGACCTCAACCGAGGTTGGGAGCACCTCACCAACCTGATACTTGTGGCGATTATTATATTCTTCACCGATTGCGCACAAATTCCGGTAAGTATCATCGCGTTTCTTACACAATCTGCCTGGCACGGCATGAATCTTATAAATGGGTTTATTTCGCATATTGTCGGTAGCAAAGGTGCAGGTCATGTGAAAGTTGTTGACAAAGCCACTCGCAAATCTCATTGCACTGCAGCCCACATGTGTATTGCGATCCGCCATTAGCAATACGGCTAGACGCACAGTTCTATGAAAGACTTCGGTTTCTCAGAAGACTAATAGACATAGTTATCTTTTGGTACTTACGGTCTGCGAAAATCGGTTGTCAAATGCAACAGCAATTGTCTCGTCACAAACCGTGCATCTTCAAACCAACCGTCCAGCAGCTCATCTGTGATTTCAGTAACCTTGTGTAAGTTCGGCTTCCCCGTGTAGCTCAGCCCATCGAAGATACTGCCAATGACCGTAAACTGTGGTGAGGCCATGCAGGGTCTCAAATCACTTGCACATTTCTTAATGTACATTTGCGCAAAGTTTTCCAGCTCTGCAGACCACACCATCCGTGCCATACGTCCGGCAGGAAATAAGGTACGTGTATAGCCAGCGGCAGCTTTATTACGAAATTTGTTAATTAAATGCAATAGGTGCGTTTTATGGGGAGCTAAGGATATCATTTTAGCGCCAGGCATGCACGAACTGCTCATATTCTATAAGAATAATCTAAATAAAAATTGCCTACGATTTAAGTTGATTCATATTTAATACATACTTTTTTATTCCCGCACGCTAAATTCCTTAATCCGCAGTGAGGGGTTTTGCAATAGACGCTTTCTACTCCCGAATCTCTCGCCAGGCAATACAAAAAAAGCAGCTGCAAAATTAATAAGTTCTTAATAATGCTTAAGGACATGGTCATTGAGCTTAAGCTCTACGCGTATAATACTTGAGAGTCTCATCCAGACTACCCATTTTTATAGATTTTTGTCCAGGCGTTGAGTCAGCTGCGTTGCTAAAAATAACAAATGCCAATCAGCAACAGCTGTGAAATCAAGTATTTAAAAAGCACTTGAAAAAATAATTTTCATTGGAAAGCAGACGATACAAATTATAGGAAAACAACAAGAACATTTATTTATATTTCATGGAATATTTAATGTATTAGTTTTGTAAGCTTAAATGCAAAAACAGATATTTTAACAACTGTTCCAATTCGGTATATTTTTCACGTCCAAAATTAAATAAAGTTTGTTGTCCAATATTTAGTGCTTACAGCAAGAGTCCACTTATTTAATTGAAAATTTCATAAGTTCAAGTTTTTGAAATGGAAATATGGATATAATCGTAATGAGCTGTCGCAAAGCCACTCAACAGACAAAACCAAAAGAAAAACTTAAATGAGGCAGAGATCTCGTTCATGTTTCATGTTTCATGTTTCAAGCTGCCTGACAGATGATCACTCTTAATGATGCTGCCAGCTACAGCAAGAGTAACAACAACAATAATAACAACAAAAACAAGCACAGAAACAACTCTCATTATTTTTCAAGCATTTTTTATTTTGGTTACTACAAGTTTTGGTGCACTTCACTCGATTTGGCAGATGCGTCAGCACTTGACCCGCGCTGGCTCCAGCCCCAGCTGAGACTCGAACTCGGACTCGAGCGCGGACTCCATCTTCGACTGTGTCCCATGCTTGTTAACCGCCAAATTAAGTTGACGTTGACGTAATGCTGCG
Organism: Drosophila basisetae; assembly: GCA_035041595.1. Classification (NCBI taxonomy): domain Eukaryota; kingdom Metazoa; phylum Arthropoda; class Insecta; order Diptera; family Drosophilidae; genus Drosophila; species Drosophila basisetae. The sequence continues at coordinate 562,031 of JAWNLB010000147.1, read as the reverse complement.
CCACTCGAGTAGGTCTCACTCTTTTGATGATGAAGTGCAGCATTTGAGGCCGCTGTTGTCGGTCAATTAGCTGCGCATATCAAAAAACCAGGCACAACACAAAAAACAGTGGCAGAATGGAAAGCCTACCATCACATGACCGTCCAACTTGGGCTGTGGGTCATATGGAGTCTTTAATTGGCATCGTTGTGTCTACCAAGACAATTTGTTGAATGCCTCACAGTCCACAAGTGCATTCTCAGTATGTTTTCTTTTTTGTTACTGTTGCACATAATATTGTCATTTTTTATGCACGGAATTTTGTTCTTAAGCGGTTAAGTTATTATTTCTCACCATCAATTTGTAATTACAACTCTTTTGAATAACGGACCATTATAAAAAGATTATTCCTGACGAAAATCAGTTTAGCTTCCATCAGTTATTATAAGCTCGGAAACTAATCAAGTTAAAAGTGTTTTCACCATTGACTGCAATTGTAAAAATTAAAGATGAACAAACTTCATTGAACTACAAATCGGTTGGGAAAATAAATAAATGTAGATTCCAAATCCAATCATATATGCCATATTCTTATTGGTATTTCTCATTGAATAATAAAGGTGTGGTAACAACTTTTGTTGCCTTAGATCTGAATACTGTGTATATCATAGACAAGCTCTGTTTTGACTAATGGCCACTCCTGAAAATGAAAACCATTCTCGCAGTTCTGCAAAGTATATTTAGTGTGACATATTTCAGTTTGTTAGTAGCTCAAATCTGGTATTTTGGTTGTCCAGTCATTGTCGCTGTTATTGTTAGAGGCTACGACACATGCACGGCCCAAATGGTGCACCACTCAAAGTTGGCACGCAGCTCGGTCAATGGATAAGTGGCGCAGAAACAACGGGTGCTACAAAACGGTAGCCTTTTTGGAGTAGTGGTATGTTCGTGGGCCTGACAACAATGGTATTGTTGTCGGGCTTCAGTTGTTGCCCGCATATTGAAAAGCGAAAGAAATGGTGAAAATAGCAAAAGCCCAAAAGCGGACTGACAAAATGTGTATATATCGGTCTCACTATAGTATGTATGATAAATGGCATAGTTTATAACAAGTCAAGCACTGGCGATTGTCCAGCACAATGTAAATTTCCATGGACTTTTTTGGAGTGTTTGGCCTTTAAGTAGTCCTTCGGTTGGCCACATCTTAAACCAAGTCAAAACCATAGATGCAGCCCATTTTGCTAGGTCGTTGTTGTGGCTGCAGCTGCCCCAGTGCTGGTTTATGAAAGGGTATCATAATTTACCACAAATATGGTCATAATTTTGGGCTTTTACTTTTCGGCTATTCAGCTGCTTTGACGTTAAAGGAGCAGCCCCAGCCATGAGACTGAAATCGAAAAAAAGAAGACAAAAAACGCCAAATCGATGCTAATTTAAGAGGCCGGCCGATGGCCACTTGTTGCTCGTTGGCATCACATCGCTGTGGCCATTGTTGCCATCATTTCCTAGCAATCTGCGGAAAAACGTGTCATTCCTAGTCTCGGCAGTCTGGCCAGGCTGTGCCCCTCTATAATCAACAATAACAACAACAACGCTTGCCAGCCAGCCAACCAGTCGCCTACAATGTGGAGCAACGTGAGCAATCACGTCCGGCTGCATCCTGAGCGGGCTGGCTGCTGAGGCCGCCGGCCTCAACGTTCAGCCACGCTTCAATAAATGTCACTCCTCGAGCTTTGCATCTAAAAATTGATGACAATAATTTGTTGCATTCGGCCGAGGGGGTGTGGCCAGCCAGCAAGCTAGCCAGGTAAGACTAGCCGGGTAACAAACAAATTGTCTTGGCAGACATTTGGCTCTATAGCTGTCCCTGCCAGCGTTGGCGTTCCACTTGGACGCGACGCGACGCGATGCCCGCTGCCGTTTTTCGACACAATTTATACAAAGTGTCGCAGTTTTTGGCGCTTTGCATTTGTTGCTGACAGCGAAGTAAGTCCCCCTGCAGCACCATACTGCAACATGCCACGCCCTAGTGCACAGCCTCTATTGGCGGCTGCACTTTGCAACTAAACAAAAATGAGCCATAAATTTCGTCATTTTGTCGCAAGTCGTTTGTATACCCTAACCGCGACAGGGTTAGGTGGGGCAAGTCGTTGATTGCAAAGCGCTATGCGAATTGTTTACCCAATTCCACGTAAAATCAACACTCAACATATGTATGTATGTACATTCATATATACGTATTTATTTATTTATTTATTTTGTAGCAGTTTTTGCTGAACTCGCTTTGCTTTGATTTCGATTGCACATTTTTCAATTTGATAAATTTATTGAGTTTCTTGCCACACTTTCTGAGCAAAAACAAATCACCTGCGATGCCAGCACTCGCGATAACACAAACGAAATTCAATACAAATTATAATGGATAATGCCATTGCCAGTGCCACTGTGGTTCCCCATGCAAGTAGTTACCTTTATGGCCATCGCCTTGTAAATGGCATCAATTGCGACCTTTTGCCATTCTTACGGAAACATTTCGCTAATGAAACCGATACCTCAAGTGTCATAGCCTGGACTAGACTGTGCTCCAATCTCAACTCCTGGTCGACACACTCTGCAAAAAATTTCAGATACTATTTAAGTCGGTCTAAATACAATCCTTCTAATCTCACAAAAAAAAATATAGTTGAGGCGCGAGTAAGAGAAGCTTATACATTTATACTTTACAGAAATCCCCTTTTGATGTTTTACATATTTTCTAGAATTTATCTACAATCTTAGAAAATAATAAAGCAAATATGATTTTGATATATCTTCTCTACATTTTAGGAGCAATCACACATATATATTGACAATTGAAAAGCTGTTATGTGTGTAAATTATAAAAATAGTATTTAAAAAATAATTAGCGCTGCTTTGGAAAAATATTTTGAAATTTTCTAATTTCAATACATATTTTTTTGTTAGTGCAGCCACTGGATACCGGCCTGTAGCAGACGCACAGCGGCTGGAGTCTGCCACATTTACCACATTCTAAGTCGACTTATGTTAGCCATAAAAATGTTAAGCTCACAACATTTGCCACATTGGCACCTTTATGCCAAGCAGTAGAAATGGAGCACGCACGTGGCACTCACTCCAGTCCTATGTAGATCCGAGCCATCCAGCGAAATAGGATGCCTCTTTAAAATCGTAGCATAAGACGTCGGCTGCCTGTACGAGTCGCAGCTGCAGCTGCAGCTCATTAAACGATAACTGAGCAATCATTTTTTTGAAGGCTCTCAAGTTATTAAAACTTTGCAGATCCATTAAGTAAGCAAGATATATTATTTTGTCAGCTGGGCTATTTTAATTTGATATTGTACTTAGTTTTGATGGTAAATGCGTCGACTAATAATTATCAAATTTAACTGATTGATTGTCCATTTAATTATTTAATTACAAAACACGCACATCACAAATAATAATAACAATAAAACAACAACAATAATAATAACGATTTGTGAACAACACACAAGGCACACACTTGAGTGTGCTATGGATGAGCTGTTGGATGCCAAAAAGACACGTCAAGACACATCATTCAAAGCTGTACCAATGGGCAATCACTGAACCTCTCTTTGTGCTCATACAATAGTCGAGTGTTTACGTGGGCGTGCAGCGAATGAATTACAACAACAATAAAAACAAACACAGACACAACATATTGAACATATAAACAACATGCGACGTGCGCTGGCCTGATGCCAATTTCGTGGATACCAAGCTGGGACCCCAAAGCGACCAATGCACACACAAATATAATTATATATATATATATATATATATATATATATATTTGCTCAGGTACATGTGAACGTGTTTAAACAAATACAATTTGCAATTATATGGCAAGCAAATCAAGTAGAAATCAGCATGCGATTTCCACCTGTGATCGGCGTCATAATTCGTGGCTGTGTTTTTGGTCATAAATCTAACGATTTACAATTATTATTTTTCTTTTTTTTTTGTGTTTTTGGCCATAGCTAGAGAGATGGATAGAGAGAGAGAAAGAGAGAGCGAGAAACAAAAGTTAAATGCATTTCGTGGCACAGCGGGCAGCTGCAATAACATGGACATGCAACGTATGCAGCAGAAACAGAAAACAGAAACAGCAACAAAAGGCAACAGACAAATGCATAGCCATAATGGCCATTATGGTCATTTCGTTATCAATGCACACGGCCGACAAAAAACAAGGAAGCGCCGATCGGTTACCATGTGCCCGTGCTGATCCAGCACCCGACGTGAGTTGTCATAAATTTCCATAGATTTTGCAATGAAAAACTGCTAAAATTATTTATGATGACGCTAACGAGCGACGACAGGTGACGCTGTCAGCAGCATCTATCCAAGCAACTCAATGCGTTGAACTCTCGCTCGCACACGCACTGATAACGCACTGCGTGGCAGCAAATTGATTTTGTGGCGCCGCCCGTGCTAAAAGCCGCAGGCGTCTCAGATCTCGCTGAAACTCATCCAGCTGCCATCGTCGCAGCTTGTCACGCATTATGCAAAAGACAAGTTAAAATGTATGTTAAGCGTCGACATCACCGATTTGCTTGTCATACATACGATACAAAGCGGCCGATATAGTACATATACATACATACATATATACATACATACATACATACATACATACATACGCACGTATGCTTGTGACTAGTAATAAATATTTAATTAAAAGTGAAATTATTTGGCCAAGTGGTCCTAACGAGTTAGCAACTCCAACTGCATTTCGTGATTGATGGATGAGTTTGAGTTTGTCATGCAAATTTCAACAGGCCGACGTTTTCTGCTGCTCGTTGCAAGTTGCACGTTGCACACTGATGATGTTGTCTTGGTCTCTCGAGCAGGCTAACGAGCGGCGCGTGGTCGTCGTTGTCGTTGCTGTTGATGTTGCCGTCGTTTGTCGATGTATTTAGTTTTTCTTTTGCCATATTCTGATATCATAAATATAAAGCTGTTTTTATTAAAAATTGCACACTAAGCCAAGACGGAATCGGGGCTGACTATGGCATGTGTGTGGCGTATAAATTGCAGCCCGTTGGAATTTTAATGACAGCCTTTGGAAATTAATCTAACGCGGCTGGCACTTGGCACTGGCGCACTGGGACTGCAACTAGCACTTGTCTTTGGCACTGGGTCCCCCAGCTTTTGCTCTGGGTTCGGCTCGAATCGATCTCCGCATAATATCGCTGTCAAACGAGTTTCAAAAGTGTCGCAGCTGTAGTTATGGGTGTTGTTTGCGTATATCGTTGTTGTTGTTGTTGTTGTTATTACTGTTGATTGTTAAGTGATTTGGCGTTTGCTGGGCTATCAGACCCAGCACATTGAAGATCACATCGATCGCAAAGAGTTTCTCAACTGTGCCAGCGATACTTATCAAGACAGTGCCATAAAAATAAAGATGCCACCGCTGTGGTGCATCAGCGGCTTTCACTGGTACGAATATCTCGCAGGAAAATGCCGCGCCAGTTTTGCGCAATTAATCGCATAGAAGAGTCCGATCTAAACACCGCCCCCAACCCGGCCCAGACGAGTTGCGACTCATTTGCATTTCGACTTAATTAAAACAGTGGGTGGCGGAAGCAAACGTGTTGGTGGTGCGGTGTGGTGCACTGGACGGTGCTGGCGTAGGCCGCTATCGGCTTGCGGCAGCAACAGCAGATGCATCGCTTTCTTTGCCAATTTCTCTGAGAGGCAGGTAAATTGAAATTTATGTGGAAATTCCATGGCACATCTGCCGTCTACCACTTTGATACTTTAAATTTAGTTGCTCATAATTTAGTTAAGAAAATCTATCGAGGCCAAAACGGTGGCAAGTGGGCGAGTCTACAGAATTTGTGGTCATGGGAAAAATGAAAAATAAAATGTAAACGTTCAGAACGAGGAGATTATGATAAACAATTAAGATACACAGCACATAAATTTCAGTTTTATTTACAATCATACAGTAGAAACATACAATTATTGAATATATGCAGTCTAATTAGCTGTGAAGTAATCTGACAGTGAGTTATGAGTCTGTATAATGAGGTACTCGAAATGTAATATTATGTCAAATGAAACGTAATAAATTGGCCATCTATAATGAGACAATTGGCATGCTTTCAATATTGAATTTGACCAGAACGAATCCAGTCGGTAAATTAGTGGAACCAGACGAAACTTCAACGGTTTCTTTTATGCGACAGCCACAAAAGTTGTCAATTGATTTTATGCACTATTTCAATTGACCTCAAGTTGTTGTAGCGATTGTTGTTGGAGTGCTGGAAGCAACGGTAGCTACAAGAGTTGATATCAGAGTCGCAGCCAGTGCAAAATGAAACGAATTAACAATTTGATGTAACTGTGATTTTTGGTGTGCTTTTTGGCCGCAACCGTCGCACACGCCCTCACAACAAAACGAATTCAAAAGAAATGCTTATCGTGCTTCACAGAAACCGAGCAACAACAGCAACAATAACAGCAACAACAAGAAAACATGAAATTGAAAATGCCAAACGCTAAAAGACAACTAGGCGGCCAGTCTCCCCCAGTCCTCTCCCCTTCGAGTACGTTCCGTTCAACAATGTAGCCATAGTAAAACTGTAACGAAACCCGATTGAACCCGCCATGGGTGGCTCGACTTGCCAGGGCCCAGAGCGGCGAGCGAGACGGCAACATTAGAGCAACAACAACAAAAACAACAACAGTGGACCAGGGACATGGACAATAACATGTACGAAAAATTTCATTGCTGGTGTGCTTTTTGCTCTATGGCAGGCCACGATTCGCCAAGCCAAAGTCAAGCCAAAAACCACAAGCAACAGCGCCAGAAATCTCTGCCAAAAAATCGCTGGCGGGCGTTTTGACCATGGCGCATGCAGCAGCTGCGGGCTTTGTGGCCAGGCCCAACTCCGGACATATCTTCAAGAGCAACAATAACAGCAACAACAACCACAACGACAGCAACGACAAAAGCCCGAAAAAATAATTAATATGCCTCAAAAAAGAAACCGGGCAGCCTTTTATGACAGGCGACAAGGGCAGGGTTCGAGGCAGCGTCGATCGGGATGCAGCTGCACTTGGACGCTGGCCGCTGGCAGTGGCAGCAGTTTAACTAACGGCTTCTGTGCTTGTTGTGCTGCCGTTTCCGCATCTCGGTGTCGCCTTAGAATGTGCACGATTTTCCTTCAGATTCAATTTCAAGTGCAGCAGCAGCAGCAGCAGGCGCAACAGCAGCCACAACAGCAGCCGCAACATCAGCAATAGCAACAGCAGTGCCAAGCGCCGCTATTAAGTCGACAACAACAACAAGCAATAGCCCTAACCAACTAAGCCGCCTGAGCTGCCTGAGCCCCCAGCGCCGTGTGCCTGTTTGCCACTGTCTGCCGCTTCTTGCCGAGATTTCTATCTTTGATCTCTTACTCCACATGCAGCAGCAGCAGCAGCAGCAACAGCAGCAGCAACAGCAGCAGCGGCGGCAGCGGCAGCTTCGAGCTCAACCACTGCTGTCTGCTTGTTAAATTGCTCATTTAAAGCATAACGAAACGACTGGCTGCTTGGTTGGGCATGGCAGAGCCAGGCGCAGCATGTGCCGCCGGCTGCACTTCCTAGAACTTCGATCAGGCACTTGTTTTGCTCTACTATTTGCTCCCTATACAAAACTCACTGCAATTTGCCCATTGGCAGTCATGCCATTGGCACTTTTAATTAGCATACAGCGGAAATTAGTTTGCCCACTTTATTTGACATCAAGCAGTGGCAGTGGCCACACCAGATCTCCCCCAATAGATTTGCCCCAACAATATTCAACTATTGGTCGCGACAAGGCGGCCCCATCAAATGCCATACCCGTAAGCGGCGTTCAAATAAATTATGATCTATGAAATTTATCGTTGACACTGCGAAAACGGCAGACAACGGCCAGACAATGCGACTGAGGACTGAGAACAGAGAATAGCCACAGTCTCTCCAGCAGAGAACGAGTGACATAGACAATTATATTTGATAGTTTTATGGCATTTTCTTGTGCGTTAAAGTTTTCTGTTGCTTTTCGCACTTGACAGGGATTGGTTGGCCAACTTATTTGACGCAAAAGAATTCAAATGCTTGAAAGCAGCGAGGGCGATCGTTAGAGTTTCAGCAAATATTAGAAATTTCTGAAAATAAACTTTTAAAATCAAAGTACTTTACTGAAAATCGGCCGATTCATTTGGTAAAACCTATTTATTCTCCTTTTTTAGGTGTACTCTTAAGATCATTATCTGTAGCGTGTTTCTTTGAAACTATATTTCAATTTATTATTTGAATTGTTGTTCGCTCAACTTGTCGATGAGCTGCTACTAAATTGTCGACTTAAACTTTTATTCACATTAAGAGAAAAATATGAGAAAATAAAATATTGAGTATATAAATAATGAATCATGCTACATTCAAGTTCCTTAAGTTTTCTTAGGTTTACATATTATTTTCTTCTTTTTTTTATTTCCCCAAATTATTATTTAAGCTAAAAAGCTAAGCTGAAAACCAATAATACACCATCTGAAAGTTGCAGATCTGTGAGTATTTGCATACAAGAAAGTTGCAAAGTTGGTCGCTGGTTTGGCCGGGAAACTCCAAATTGATGTCACAAAACCAAATCATAAATCACGCAAATTATAGTTATTATTGCAAACAATACAAATGAACATATAAAAGATATATGCTACAGACACACATACATACATATACCTATAAAGATATGTATAGACAACAGGTCGTAGAACAAGCGCCGTTGCCGAATCTTGGTAGGAAAAGACCATAAATCTTACCGATACTGTGGCCAGCAGCAATCGACGTCGACATTCTGCATCGGTACCAACATCGGTATAGACATCGGTATCAACATCGGCACAGGCATCGGCATCGTCCATGCTTGACTGGACAATCATAATAATCACAGTCACAACGGCTGGCCACTTGCAGCAGCAGCAGCAGCAGCAACAGCAACAGCAAGAATAACAACAACTGACAACAGGCAACAAAAGCTACTTACTATGTCTATGTCAAACCGATATGCGACTGATAAAAACCTGTGCCGCAAATAATCAGAGATGGATATACACTAATAATGAAAGGTAGCATGTTAAGCTGGAGTGAGTTTAACAATCAATTGAGCTTATAAGCTAAAAGTCGAAAAGTTAGATAAATATGAACCTATTTTTTCTCTTAATCATAACGAACATTATTAAACTATATGTCATGGTCTTTGCAAATTAAATTAAAGTGCATACAAACTTCGATGCCTCATGGACCTTTTTTCGCCTTGTTATTCATTGTTTTTTTGTTTTTGTTTTTGTGTCTCCGTATATTTCTGCTGCAGCAAGAAAGAAAATTGACAATTGCGCACCTGCTTCATTTTCTTCTTCTCTTAGAAAGCGGCACCACTGCAATAGCAAGAGCAACTGCAGCAACAACAATGCCACTGCCACAGCCAGAGCCAGAGCCGCAGCAGCAGCAGTAGTCGCCTGTTTAATGGCACTTAACGGTCAACATGCTTACTGTGTAGCAGTAAACTTTGTGCCTATAGCAAAACTTTCCAAACAAAAAAATGTACAAATAAAATAGTGGCGACCACATCTAATATCAAATACGAGTATACTTACTTAAATATATGCCTATATTTAGCAATGTACCTCATATTGTGATCCTGTATCAAAGGCACCAAGGTGCATTTGCATAAGCCAAAAATATTAACATATAAAATACCAAGAAATACACATGTCTATTAAATCTTCATGTGCATTTTTACGAATGCTTATTGCATTGCTCTAATTGTATGGTAATCGAAAGAGACCAAAATAAATCTGAGCCGCAGACAACAGTCCAAATGAATTATGAGTAGGATCTAAGGTTCGCCTTGTTGCAACAGCAGCAGCTGCCGTGTGCGGCATCTTTTGTGTGGTTTTCATTAAAAAGTGCTTTTAGGTCAAACCAAATGGCCAACAGTGGCCAATTAAGCGAGCCAAAAAATCAGGCAGACAAACACGGCCAGGAGATCAATAAGCTGCTGATGATGAAGTTGTTTTGATAAAGGCCCTGCCTTAGAAAACGTGCTCAATTTATCGAAATCGGTGCAGAGTACTACTATACTATACTATGAGTGCACTTTGCATGGCCTGTTGCCCAAGATAAACATCATAAATGCATTGAAATGTCATTGCCAACTGTTGCTATCTGTTGCCGTCTCTTCAATGAACTACCCAAAGAGAGCCAGCGATGGCGATAATAACGAGAAGTTAAGCTCGCCGATTGCTCTTGGGCTTGACTTGGCCAGCATCAGCAGGGCGCAGCATCAGTAGACACAGGAGCAGCAATTGCCGTTACTTCTTATGCAATTACGAGTACCTGCAATTGCCGAAGCTTAATTAGAAACACATAGAGGGCAAAAGAACTCTGGACTTGATGCACTCCGAAGACTTTGTGAGACTGCACTTGGACTCGTACACAGTCAGTTCTGCAGACTGATGATTATTTATCACCGTCGTGAGTCGTGCGACAATGATGAGACGGCCAATAATGATGGCTAGCAAGAAGCCTTGTGCACAGTGATTCATTCTAAAACAAATAAGAGAAGCTGCTCTACTTGTGACTACTCGTAAAATGTAAGGCAACCGTTTCTATAAAACAACGAACACGAAAACTAGCAGACTTAAATCAGAATTGCATTTCAGCAACATGAACACTTTTCTTTCAAATTTGGGGATAGCTACACTAAATTTAAAACACTTATATTTTATTTGCGAACAAATTTAAATTTAAATATCTTAGCTGGAAAGTGAGCTTTGAGTTGGGTTAAAACCACTGTGCATCGTTAGCAACATTTTGAATGCCAACATGTTGATCCTACCTGCCAACAAGGGGCACTCAATCTTCAGTGCCAATTGACTACAGAGCACCTCATTCAGGGAACGTCAAGTACACATCATCTGGGCAGCTGACGGAGTGTGAGAACAAAATTATATAAAATCAGCCAGGTAATATTAAGAAATATAAGCATCACAAAGCTACAGTTTGGTAACAGACCTAATTAAAGTTTCTTATACAATGAACACTTTTTCATTTTAAATAACTCAATCGGCACAAAACACATAGCTTATCAGGTTACGAGATTTAGTCAAACCAACTGAATTTAGTAGCCAATTACAACTAGAGCCATGCAGTTTGTTTCGTTGTGCATTTTGCTGAGTTCGATTTTGGGAGTTTCAGCGTTAAATGAATGGACAAGAGCTCCATTTGTAAAGGATGGTAAGTCTAGCATATCATTCTACAAGGAATATTAACGTAGCTGATCTCCCCAATATGTATTTGCAGAGAAGTGTTTGTTTCGTGTTAATCCAGGCCCATGTCATGGCAAATTTATAGTGTTCGGCTACGACCCATTTGCCCAAAAATGCTCCCATTTCATTTACAGTGGCTGTGGTGGAAATCCAAATCGGTTCGCATCGGAATTAGAATGTCGCCAGGCTTGCAAAACAGTTTCGACGAGTGATAATAATGATTATGACGAAAGTGTTCAGGAAGACTTTGAAGAAGATTATCTAGACCATGTGGATTATGTTGAGTATGATGGCGGAAACTCCAAAAATTCGGATAACGATGATTTGGAAAATATTGAGGAAAAGAAAAATAGTAAGGAAGCTGCTAATAGTGAAACAGATGATCTACAAAAGAATGAAAAGCATGAACTTGACAATGATGATAGAAAATATGTGGATATCACTAAAAGAGAAGAAAAAAAGGAAAATAATGAAAAGTAATAAGGAAAGCCGTAAATTGATTTAAGTGAAATAAAATAATGGAAAAGCTGGAAGCTAAAAGACATTTTGACGGAAATAAAAATGAAAATTGAGACAAAAAGAATGTGAATAAAACCAATTAGGGAGACTTCATAATTTCAGCATATTTAATATTTAAAAATGTGTATCGCAAGTCAATAACATAAAATATTCTAATATGTACTCGTATGTATGAATGTAATACTTAGTTTTCAATTATGTGAACTTTATAATCTCAGCAAATATAATATAAATAAATGTATTACTCAAGCCCAGATTACCATCACTCCAAATTACTTAGAATGTCAATTTTAGATTTGATCATAATAAATTATTGTGTCGTTTAGTGCGGAAGTTGTGTTAAGTGTGTACAGAGCCTGAAGCGACATCAAAAATAACAAAAACGAGACAAGCACAAGTTGCGTAGCCAATGCAGCGGAACTAAACAATTAACGCCTCGATCTGTGCGATCGAATGCCGACTTATGATCCAGAATCGTATCGCACATTCTAATGACTTTATTATGAGCAATGCAGGGCAACATTAATGTGTTGTTGGTGCTTTTGCTGCTGTTGTTGCTTGGCGCTGCTGCACCCACCAAAAAATTACGTCAGGGGTGTGCCATAGAAGTTGTCGTTGCCGTTGCCGTTGCCGTTGTCGTAGTCGTAGTCGGCTTGCAGCCTTTTAAGTGTGCCGTAAGCTGAAATAAACACGAGTACCCGGCCAGGGCAGGCCATGCTGGGCCAAACAGTGACTGTATATCAGTTGACTTTTCTGGCTTTGACAATTATTTATGGTAATAAATAGAACCGCTAGCTTGAAGCTGGGCACAGCTTAGCTGGATGTACAATGTACAATACGGTATGACGGTATCATAACTACTAAATCTAGCGAGCCCACATAATCCGCCTCTAATTGCCGCACTCTGCGAATGTGTTACAATTTCTATAAAATTTTACGACCTCAACGATTTGTGCATGCAAATGCAAATTTCGATTGGCAATTACCACTCAGCATATTAAAATGTTGCAAACGTCATTGAATGCAACACTGACAATATTAAGCATGCAATTTATTAAGCAAAAAAAGGCAAAGATCCGGCGTTCCAGGCGACCAATCGTCCACTCGTCCAGGCGTTCATTGTCAGGCTAACAAATGGCCAGTGTCTCATTAATGCCACACAATGGATGCAGCCAGCGGCATCGGCACCGACATCCCGCTGCGTCCAAAATATGCAACATTCATCAATCACACAGCAAACAGCGAGCACTGTTGGCCACAAATGAGAATGAGTTCACGCGCTGCACTTGGGGTCGAATTCAGTGCCAACTGTGGTCTGTGGACTCTAGCTGTGTCTGTTTTTGGCTGGGGCTTGGATTGATTTGCTTGCCGCATTTTCAAGTCAATTACACGTATTTGTGGCATTTGTGGCACTCAAATGTGAATACCCATGCGGTGGGTCGCATATTGTTGTAGGTGTTAGCCGTCTGTCTGTTTCGCTATGTTTCCCAGTACCTCTCGATTTTCGCTGTTTCTTTTCTTTTTTTTTTTGCTTCATTGTTGTTGATGTTTTGTGTTTTTTTGTGTGTGCGCGTGGCATGCCACAACAGAGCCGTATGTGTCCGCCCACAGCGGCGCTGGACAAACAACGCCACAAGTGAGTCACGTTGCAAGTCAAGCGAGCCATAATTCATGTCCAATACTGTTGCACAATAGGTACAACTGTGGCATTTGGAGGGCCATCTAAGGGTTAAACATCGACTCTTATCGAACAGCTGTTTTTCAGCAAAGCTTCATACGCCGCCCACAACATTTAAACGATGGCCCATAACTCAGTTGATAAGAAAGCTTTACGCTCACAGTTTTGTGGCCCTAAGCGGCGCATGTGCAATGAGCGAACTGACAGCGACACACAGAGTGAGAGTGAGAGTGAGAGAGAGAGAGAGACCATTTTTGGAGAGTGCAAGTGAGAGCGCGCGCGCATTGATAAGCCAACGAAAGCTCATCAGTGCCTGCCCTAGCAGCACAGATTGAAAACAATACAAATAACAATATAAGATACCTTTATCCGTATGGCAAGTGGCAACTTTATAATACCGTGTGTTAAAACTGCTCAAAATATATAAATTAATTAATAAGTTGCAAATAAATCTATAAAGGAATAGTAATAATTTATATAGGCAGCGAACGATGAAATATATTTAAATAATACCAAACGTGGGGAAGGCGGGCAAGGCCCTTTTATTATTGCAAATAATTAGTAATATAGCAAACATTGCGAAAAAATAAAAAAGATAACAATCTGTTAGACAAATTTACATTTATAGACATGTTTACATTTGTAAATCCCACAAATATACAAATGCAGCGCTAAGCGTATAGATACACATCAAAGGTGTATAGGAATAGACGCATGCATGATCGCATATCTATAGAATGCAGCTGTGTGGCAACAGAGGCGTTCTGCTTGCCACATTCTTTATGCCTGATGACAACTGAATAAGAAGCTTATACTATTTTTACGACAGTCATTGCCAAGCACTCTCAGCACACACACCCTCTCTGTCTCGCTCTCTCTCTCTCGCTCGCTCTCTCTCTCTCTCTGTGTTACTCTCCTGCGCTTTCTCTCCTACTCTCTCTCTCTCTCTCTCTCTCTGTTCCACAGCTTAATGCTCTATCTCTCTTTTTGTAGAGGGCTCTCTGAATGGCTCCGACTCTTTTGCAAATCAAAATACGTAAACAAAACCGTTCCATCGTGTAAATAAACAGAAACGAAATACATTTATTCATATAGCTCGACTCGCGCTCCGCTCAGCTCTGCTCAGCTCCGTGGCGCTCTTTGGCCCGCATGGAGCAGCGACTGCGGCGACAGCAGAAGCAAAACAATCAAGTGAAAGCGCTGAGCGAAGCATAGCATATCTAAAACTTATTGTATTGTATTGTATCTACAACTTTCATTGGCGCGACGCTGCCATCCCGCAGCAGATACAGATACTACAACGCGTGCATTGCACAAGAGCAAAGTGCACGGCGCATGGAGCCACACAGAGCACGGAGCTTGGAGCACACGGAGAGAGCGTGCTGTGTAAAAACTGTAGATGTAATTCTTACGGAACCCATAGAGACCCAGACCCAGACACTGACAGAGTCAGAATCACCATCAACGCCAGGCTGAGTTGTCGTTGCCGTTGCCGTTGTCGTTGTCGTCGTCGTCGTCGTCGTCGTCAGTGTCGTGAGTTCGCGGTCGAAGCCAAACGCGGGCGTAGCAAACTCATTTCGTAAATGGAAATGTGCTGGAGACGCAGACGGCGCGGCAAGCCAATGAAATGAAATTTATTAAATTAAAGACGACGTGAATATAGACACACATGCTCCAGCGAACGGAAGTGAAAAGTGACACATAGCATCTACATATAAGCATCGTGTAGACAACGAAATAAACTAATCGCAAAAGGTAGCTAAGTTGTTCCCTTGGTCATAGTGCAACCAGAAAATGTATCTGTGAAGTAGCCACAGATGTGTGTGTGTATGTGCGTGTGTCTGTGTCTGTGTGTGTGTGTGTGTGTGTTGCGTGTGTGTATATCCATATACTAGTCAAGTGCCTCAGTTAGTGTATGTGTGTGCGTGTACGTGTATGTGAAAGTACACGCCTTTTGAATGCAGCAGAAAAAAATGCCAATAACAAATTAACATTGAAGCTGCTTGTTTTCCACATTACACAGAAGCTGGTCTCAATTAATTGTGCAACTGAAATTTAACAAATGGTTGCGGAAACACAGGAAATGTGTCCCAGACAAACTCTCGTCTGGCAAATTTGAAACGATTTACCCAAATGCAGCACAATATTTGTCTGGCTATTTGCCAACTTTGACTTAGATCCAGTGGGTTGCGTACGGGTCAATATCCTTTGACCCAATTATGTTAGTCACTATAAATTCATAAGCGAACAGCCAATTGACATGATTGTTGTGCTCGTTGTTGTTGTTGTTGCTGTTGTTGTGGCTGTGTCAACTCTCTTATAATGGACTTCAATTTCCGTTGGCTTTGTATTTGGCTTTCTTTGCATGGAGTAACCGTACGCCCATCCCCTATTCCCCTATCGCCAAGCGACACATGGCACGCCTCAGAGCTTGCATGCAAAAAATGTCACAATTGCGTATGGAGTTGTAAGTGGGAGGGTGGAGTACGCCCCGTAAATGGTGGGCGCGGCAGGACCCACGTCAGAATCTGTGCAGGAAAGCTCTCTGGAATCGCGTACTCTCAAAAATACTCTCTTTCTAG
The DNA here is from genome assembly GCA_035041595.1 of Drosophila basisetae. NCBI lineage: Eukaryota > Metazoa > Arthropoda > Insecta > Diptera > Drosophilidae > Drosophila > Drosophila basisetae. The sequence goes on along the minus strand of JAWNLB010000147.1, from coordinate 545,928 downwards.
CATGGTTTTAATCTCGCTCTTGTTCCCGTTCTCTCTCTCTCTCTATCTCTCTCTCTCTCTCTCTCTCTCTCTCTCTCTCTATCTTGCTCTCGTGCTCGCGGTCCCTGTCGACAGGACGTGCCTAACCTACCTTGAGTTGAATTCCATAGTAGCATAATAAAAGTACGAGTGTGTGTGGGTGTGTAGTATAGTATGTGTGGGTGGTTGGGGGCTGTTGTGGGGAGTGTGTGTGTCCGTGTGTGAGTGGCAGCGCGTGTGTAAGCAGGTGATTATCTGTTGCAGTGTTGTATTTATCTCATTGAAGGCAAAGTGACAGACTGGCAGGCAGCATGCTTTCATTTTCAGGCTCCCCATTGTGCGATATCACAAGACAGACACCCAAATAGACAGTGACAATGGGCAAACTTCACACAAGTTCATCGAAATCAGAAACAAATACATATACAATAACAAATACGTACTCCATCACTGACTTGTTGGTAAAATTTGCCCGTTTTCACCATTGTGCCAAACGAAATCTCGGCAAAAAGAAATTGTTTATAGAGTTTAAATACTTTCCTCCATGTCGTAAAATAAACAAACTATATAAGAAAGCTGAAATGCTTTAAATCATTGCAAATGTTATGAATTTGAAGCACTGAAAAATCAAATAATAATAATAATAAAAAGCACGTATTCAATACTTTTTAAATTTAACGAATTTTAAGTACTGGACAATAAAAAAAAAACACGTATTTGACGACTCCTAAATTTTATTTTACTCGAGGAACACGAACGATGATGTAGTATTTAAAATGCTAAAAATGTTTTCTCAACAAGCAAAGGGAACATTTTGCATTTTTGCCCATTGTAGGCGCTTCCAAAGTGACGTATCAAAGATACTCAAAGATATTTCAACGCATGAAAAGCACTTCATCAGCCGTGAAGCTGGAGGCAGGCTCAGTGGCAGCAAGTTACACATGAGTGCTTCGGAGGTTTGACTGTGTGGTGCCTTATTGTGCTGTATTACTTTTGCCGTAATGCCAGTCATTCGATGGTGATTGGCGGGTTGAGGCGCCACTGAATTGAAAGGCGAAAAAAAGTCATTAGAGCTAAAAGGCGACCCAAGCTAAAAGCCACAAAGCCGGCAGCATTTTAATGAAGTACACTTCACAGTCATAATTCGTTTTCACTAAATCAACTCAGCACCGTTGACATCTGAAAGTCGTTGATTTCTGAAAGCGATTAAAATTACGTGCAACCACTCAAGAAAATCCATTAATGGACATTAACTTGCAGGCTACACGCAACACTAACGTACCAGCGAAATGGGTAAGGATCAGGAGTTTCTAGAGGCGGCCCGCAATGGCAACATTAGTCACATCGAAAAGGTCCTCTCCCAAAAGGGGAAACGAGCTGGGCCGCTGGCAAGCCTGCGACGCACTGGCGTCAATGTTCAGGACAGCAGCGGCTACTCAGCACTGCATCATGCCTGTCTCAATGGACACGAGGATATTGTGAGACTGCTGCTTGCCCACGAGGCGTCCACCAATCTGCCCGACACGCGAGGCTCGTCACCGCTGCACCTGTCCGCTTGGGCCGGAGAGACGGATATTGTGCGGCTGCTCCTGACGCAACCCTATCGACCTGCCAACTCCAATCTGCAGACCATTGAGCAGGAGACGCCGCTGCATTGTGCCGCCCAGCATGGACACACTGGCGCCCTGGCACTGCTGCTGTCACACGATGCGGATCCCAACATGCGCAACTCCCGTGGTGAGACACCACTAGATCTGGCTGCCCAATACGGTCGCCTGCAGGCAGTGCAAATGCTCATCCGTGCGCATCCTGAACTGATTTCGCTTCTGAGCACAGCGGCGGTGGAGACAGTCGCCGTCCCGTCGCCGTCATCGCCATCATCACCCATGCGTCACATATTTCCGCACACCTGCCTGCATCTGGCAAGTCGCAATGGCCACAAGAGCGTTGTCGACGTCCTCCTCTCTGCCGGCGTATGTGTGAATCTATTGACGCCCTCGGGCACAGCGCTGCACGAGGCAGCATTGTGTGGCAAGGAGAATGTGGTGCGAACACTGCTACGAGCCGGCATCGACTTGTCTGCCACTGATAATGAGCAACGCACTGCACTGGACATTTTGCGAGAATTTCCACCGCATGTGACTAAGCACATTATTGCAGTGATTAACAGTACGTATGCGTAATCTACATATTTAAACCGCTTTGCTTTTTTTTTTTTATATAACAGTTATATTTTAAACATTAATCAACCTATTTAAAGGCTATAAAACATTGATTTGGAACAGAATGAATAATAGCAGTGAATTACAATCTATAACATAAACATAGAACAGGTTTTAGCAGTTAATAAATAACATCAAATATTACATTTGTGGCACATTAATTTAACGCCCTACAGTCCAGAGGTCGCTGGTGTGGAGGCGCTTCAACCTTCTGCGAGTTGTATTTGACCCAAGTGTGCAGGCCAAAGGGTTGACGTGGTTGTGCAAACGGTCATTATACCGACTTGTATGTCTGTTGATTTGTTGACTGACTGTCGGTAATGCGAAGTCGTTGTGCAGAGTTCTGTTGCTCACATACTCGTATGGTGGAGCACCAGAGATGTCTCTGAGCACCTTGTTCTGCAAAACTTGCCCCAGAATGGAATTCCATATGTCCATGTAGGCATGATGATGCTCCTGTACACCAGCAGCTTGTTGCTCAAGCTGAGTTTGCTTGATGGCTTCAGCAACCAGTTGAGTTTCGTTTTTTTGGATCTACACGCAGCTGCAGTGATCTGGATGTGTTTGCGCCGATGCAATATCTGCATCCGATCGACACCAAGTGTTGTCAGGTCGCATAATGGGGATCCGCCTGAGTGGCTGCCGCTTGACACAACGCGTTGCCTTCCACAAATTGAATCCATGATTCTTACGTGTCTATCTTTTTGTCTTTTTATCTGTCTTTTTTAACTTTTGTTTACAAGTATTATTATTGTTTTTTTCGGAAATCGATTTCCATTCGCAGAACGTGCAAAGTTATCGATAAAATAAAATAAAATAAAATTACATTTGAAATTTGCATTGCCAGACGGAAGATGAATGACAATTTATAGAAAAAAGTGTTGCATATTTTGTGGTGCTCTCTTCAACGTACTCATTGAAGTAATTCCCAAATGGTTCTGGCTTCGAGCAGGGCAATACGGAACTATCTTTTTGTCTTGTTATCTGTCTACAAGTATTATTATTGTTTATGTATACTTTTGTTATTTACATTTTTTTTTTTGTATTTGTTGATATTTTTTCTTTCTATTATTGGAAATGCTAAATAAAGCTTCTCAGTTGTGATGTCGCTCCTCGGCATTTCCGGGGTCAGACGATTATAGATTTGTATCTTTTTATCTATTTTTTTTAACTTTTGTTTACAAGTATTATTATTGTTTTTTCGGAAATCGATTTCCATTCGCAGAACGTGCAAAGTTATCGATAAAATATAATAAAATAAAATTACATTTGAAATTTGCATTGCCAGACGGAATGACAATTTATAGAAGAGCGTGACATATACTGTTGTGTCGATATTTTCTCCTCGGACCTTGAAAATTTTTTTTCTCAACAGGCCGTACCAATATCCGCAGCTGGTCTCCAAGGTGAAGAGTCTCTAGTCGATAGAATAATGTAGGTAAGGGAAGTCGGCAAATTAGATCCGTAACTTCGGGATAAGGATTGGCTCTGAAGATTGATAATCTACATATTTAAACCGCTTTGCTGAGTATATTTCTGTAGAGTTTTGAGTTAAATAAAGATTCAAGATTTGAAGACATTTTGCTGTGCAATGAATCTTAACTTAATTGATACATAAATTATTATGCAAGTTTCCAGTCAAATGAATTTTCATGCGAATGACATGTTTCATAATCACCTGTTGAAAGTATAAAATTCATCTTCCAAACTCTATTGGGTTCGTCTATGCGGAAGTCATCATTCAGTCACTTACAATTTTCATTTATACATAAATGCACATTTACTAAGAATACATTTTACTCACAACTCTAATTGCTTCAGCAATATATTTATATAAATAAAGTATAATATTATATATTTATCGAAGTTAATACCAAACATTATTTTGCCTAGACTTTCGACATCAAATGGACACCGATGAGATCGACGAGGTTATTTACCGACAGCATGCACCGCAAACATCTGGGCGTGGCCAGAGTGCCAAACAGCCACTGCAGCAGCAGCAGCAGCAGCACAACAGCCATAACCACTATCATTTCAACTCGAACAACCATTTGCTTAACCACTCGCACTCCATGCAACAGCCCGGATATAGTAAACAGCGGCTAAGTGCCGGCAATGGCGGCCCATTCAATGGCGGCAAATCTTTGGATAGTGCGCTGCAGCCGGCAGAGGAAAGATTCTATCAAGATCTCAACGTCCACTCGCCGCTGCACATACAAAAGTGAGTTTCTTACATGAGCATTTTTCCCTTTACTTTTACATTTGCAAATTTTCCATAGCGACATGGGCGGTGGCTTTAGTGTTAGTCCTTCATCCTCGCTGAGTAGCTTTGAGCCGGCCTCTGTTTCGCCGCGTTCTCGCTGCTCCACGGGGGGTGGCACACAGCCGCTGCAAATGAGCACATTTGCCCCGAGCGGACCGCCAAAGAAGCCACCGCGACGCAATCTCTCCGTTTCGCCAACGCACGCTGGCCCAGGCCAGCAATTTAGTTATAGTTCACCATCTAGTCAAGGCCAGGGACAGCAGATGCGACGTCGCCCACCAGCTAATGACAGTCCCTATTCGCATCAGAGCCACGGCAGCGTTGGCGGCATGAGTTTCGATGAGACCCAACTACGGGAACGCCAGCGCAACGATCGACTCTACGCAAGTGCCAGGCAAAGCACCCGATCCGCCGTAGATGGCAACATGAGCCTCAGTTCCAGCAGTAAGTAAAATGTGGTATTCATTATAATATATTTTGATATATTTTCATTTTCTGCACTTAGATGACATGCTAGATCGACAGTGCAGCAGTTCCGAGCTCAATAGTGAGACAAGTGTGCCAAATTCAAGTGGAGAATCCCCAGCTCCGGCTTCCCATTCCACCAACTCAATGAAGCGGCCCATTCCAGCGCAACGCAGCGCTTCAACTAAACTGTCTAAGGAGCTGCTCAAGTCCTGTGAGAATGCCACCCTCAAATCGTACAACCCCAACCGAAAACTCAAACGTAATCGAAATAGCTGGTGAGAATATCATATTAGTCATTTAATCGTAGTTTTTAATGCATCAGAAATCTTAAATCTACACCTTTAATTTTTTACAAGTTGCTTACATTTTTGTGATTTCTTTTTATTTATTTTATGATTTGGTGTCAATAATAAATAAATAAATCAAAGAATCATTAACAATTAACTAATGCCAACACAAAACAATTTTTATTACTTCCTTTACAATTCTGTAATCAAAGCGTTTTAATTTCACAGCGACCACTATATTTAAATTCATTTAAAATATACCAGTCCATTTCACATTTAGTACTTCATTAAATTTTGTGAGAGAAAGTTTCGTTCATTCAATTATTAAGTTCGTCGAAATTGAAGATGTATTAAATTTATATAATCCTTTGGTGCAGCTCTCTCAATGTGGTAGAAAAGGCCGAAGGTGTTGAGCCAAACTGTGATACCAAGCAGCAAATCCCAAGCAGTCCCACACACTACAAGCAACCACCAACGCCGGATCATCCGCCACCGAGCTCAAGCCAGGCAGAGCGCACCATCCACGAGCGCATCCGTCCACTGAGCCAGGAGTACAAGAGGCGTTCAGCGCTGCTGCAGTTGCAGGCGGCGCAGCAGCTAATGATTGAGACGGGTTCATCGCCATCGAAGCTGCTGCCAACTATGGGTACACCAGGGTACGACTATGATGATACGGTGACGGTGGTGCCACGCTGTCCAGCACCATCGTCGGGCTCACTGAGCTCCAGCATTTCGTGCTCGGATCACAGTCTCTCTCATTCCACGGACTATGTGGAGGAGTTTGTCAGCGATGTGCCCTTTGCCGGGCTACTAAAGGGGGCCACACACCACAACGAGACCAAGGCCCAAACGGTGCAGGAGCTGCCTCAACGAGCGGCACGTGTGCGTCCGCCTATTGCAATGAAGCCCTTGGTGCCGGAGAGAAAGTTCGTGAAGCCGCCAACGACGCCCACCTCACAAAATGTTGTCGAAGTCAAGCTGGAAACAAATGGTAATGCCGAGGCAGAGACTGCCTCTCGTAAGATGGACAAGTCGCCTGCTAGGTCACCTGCGAAATCACCAGCAAAATCACCCGGCAAGTCGCCTTCAAAGTCTCCAGCTAAATCACCCGGCAGTGGCCATTCGATAGCTCGCAATTCGCTCAATCTATTGAGTCCCTTCAATGCCGAGGAGGCGCGCAAGAAAATCTCTGAAATCATTGAAAACTTTGGCAGTGGCATTCTCAATACGAACATAACGCCCACCCATGACATCGAACTGGACTTTGAGGATCTGGAAGTGCTGCCCGAGCGCCGCGAGCTGGCCGTAAGATTGCGCAATGCCGGACTGTTGCATCTGGAGCGGATTCTCTTTGAGAACGGCTACGATAACTATAAATTTGTGGTAAGCATATAAGATTAACCCACTAAAGCTGATAATTCATGAGCCGCTTGTCAGCGTAATGTGTTCGAGGAGCCAGATATTCCACTACTGCACATACCCGAACGAGATGCGACGAAGCTGCTGCGATTTGTGGAGACATTGCCGCAGTCGGAGTTTTTGCCACAGGTGCCATTCAAGACACAGCAGGAGAACAAACAGATGGGCGTGGCAAGCCTACAGCAATGGCTGCACAGCATCGCTCTGCCCGAATATCTGGAGTTCTTTAAGTGAGTGCTTGCATTGAGTCAACAATTCCAGTTGTATTTAATTAATGCCCAACATTAATTATGCAGCAAGCATCTGTACAACACCATTGAAAGCGTCTGTGGCGTTTGGGATGTGGAGCTGCAGACGGTGTTGGAGATTAATAAATTAGGCCACCGCAGACGCATTTTACAATCATTAGCATACATACGGCAGATGCGCGAATCCAAATCGCTGAAAACACCGCTTGGCGAAAACACGGAAACCAACAAAATTACATCGAATGGCAACAGGGAGACAACAGCGTCAACCAGTGCCACACAACCACCGGCACATGTTTTGCCGCATCGCAATTCCATTACGGGCTACCGCAAGAATCGGTATGTTTGATAAGCTAGTCAAAAATGAAGTTAAGTCAAATGTGTTTTATTTGACAGTCCGGCACCACCACCGCCCGCACCACCGGCACAGAAGGCAGCAGTCGCTACTGCTACACCACTGCAAATACGCGCACCTTCTGAGCTGCTGCTTGGCTTGCCTGTCAATCTGCGCACCACCCAATGGCGGCACTCGGCCCAAACTCTACTCAATGAGCACATTAAATACGAGGTTCAGGTAAGTCTACAGTTTTCAGTCATATGCCACATCTCTATTTAATGATTGGCTATGTTAGTACCTCGGATCAACGGTTGTGAAAGAACTACGTGGCACAGAGTCGACGAAGAAATCCATACAGAAACTGAAGGCGTCCGCCGGACAGACGCATGAGGAGATTCACAAGCAGGGCGCACCGCTATCACTGGCCATTTGTCATCGTGGCGTGGAGTTTATTGATGTGGCAAGCAAGGTGTGTGTTGATTTAATACTAACCCGAACTCAATAATACAATTGTCATTCATTTGTGTAGCGCATTATCTGTGAGCATGAAATACAGAACATCAACTGCGCCTGTCAGGACTCGGAAGATCTGCGTCACTTTGCCTACATAACCAAGGAACAGGATTTGCACTATTGTCATGTATTCCTTGTGCAAAGCACGGTTAGTAATATCAACTATTAGAGAAAAATACTATTCTAAATTTATGTACAACAAGTTTGTAAATAATATCGTGTTGGTTTTAACATTCGAACAAATTCCCAAAAAAAATTCAAAATCAATTACAAAATCTACTTTATTTAATTCAAAAAACGATGCACAAAACCTAATGCAAAATTTTCGTACTTAACGTAAGTGTGTTTTAGATGAAAATTTAAGAACTTTAATTCCCAATTCAAGTTCATCCATTTATTAAATGATGTCACTATTGACTAAGAACTTGAGTACCGAAAATAAGATTAACATAATTGGCTCGATTCCAAAAAATGTTCGAAAATAATTAAACCTCTATTTGCATTTCAGGATCTGGCTAGCGAGATTATCCTAACTCTGGGCCAAGCCTTCGAGGTCGCGTATCAGCTGGCGCTGCGCGATGGAATTGCCACAACGCCAGCGCTGCTCCTTGATAATGGCATGCTTCAGGGCGAGTATTGCGGCGGTGGCAGCAAATAGAGTCTGGAGTTGGCCACCGCCCAGGCCCAACAAAATCAGTCTTTGGCTAACAGATCGAATCGCAGTCACAGTCGCAGTCGCAGCCTCTGCGCCAAACTATTTTGCTTAACCAACTACGGTGCGCTGTTTAAGTTATAGATAGTTATCCGGGGGCAACTACTAAATTTGATCCTAGTAATTGCGCGTTTGACATTTAATTGGAATTATTCTGTTTTTGAATGGCCAACAGCAAGATGAACAACAACCAATACATTGAACAAAAAGACTTTTAACAAAAGGCACAAATTTTTTTAAAGAAAACCACTCATTAAACTCCAGCTTTTTTAAAGCGGCCATTTTTTGAGTATCATCAACTGAACGCACAAAATTCATTATATCAACGTAAATCATTTCAAACGAAAATGATGCATTTAAATCTTTTTAAAATCTATATAAAAGCAATTGCATTTAATTACATAATACTTACAGGCGTATAAAATGTTTTAGCAAATTTTAGCTATATCTATAACCATAAATCGAATATAAAGAAGTATAAATCTATTAACATATTATTGGCACTTGAATAAAATTTTATTAATGTTAAAAGCTGTATGAGAAACTATTAAAGCAGCGAATTGCTTACAAAAGCAATGACAATTCATATCCAGCAAACAAAAATACAAATTGGCTATATACAAGCGATAAATATGTATACATACACTATATATAACTAATCCCATCATTATTAAATGAGACAATGAGTGTTGTTATATAATTTTAAATGAATTCTTATTACAAACGTAAATCGAACGCTAAAACGTCAAATCTAATCAAAATAAATACAACGCACAAAGTTATAAGCAAATCTGCTTACAAAATACAAATATAAGAAAATTAAAACTATCAGCGAGTTATACGAAAGAGATAAATATAAAAAAAGGAAAATATTAATATATATATACTATATAATATTGGTGTAAAACAAGCGTTTGTATATTGATTACACAGTTTGAAAACTTCTAAGCTAGTCCTTTTGGTTGTTATCGGAGCGTCTACATACATATATAGGTTTGTTTAATTTAAAATTGATTTGAGGCAAAGCCTTGTTGTTATCATTTGTTTAATGATGTCTTTAGTTAATTATTATTTACGTACAATTATTCAAAGAAGCTCTAACCCCATTCTCGGTGTGTGCAATGCTTTAAATGTTAGCCTGCTTTACGGTACAACAATGTTCATAAGAAGTACCTATCCATAAAAATCATGTGAAAAATCAACTAATCAACAACAAATAATTGTGCATTTTTCTGTACGCAGTTTTACAAATTTGTTATGCCACTTGCACTACAAAATATACATAAAAACATACAATTCCAAGAACTATATACATACTTACATACATACAAACAAACGTACATACATGCATACAAACATACAGGCTAGCGCATAACTAATGAAATTTAATAGCGATCTATGCATAAATAAATATAGTAAACAAAAAATAACATGTTTGTCGAATAAAGCTAAATGGAAACCTGTAAACCTGATTTGTCTTCGTCAAATTGCATAAACTAGTTTACTAAACATACTAAACCCAAAAAAAAAATTTTAAAAAGAAATAAAAAACTTATTAAAATATTGAGCAAATACTCAGAAATGTGAGTGAGTGTGTGTGTGTGAGTGTGTGTGTGAGTGGCTGTGTGTGTGTGTGTGTGTGCGTGTGTAGATGCAAACATATGTACAACTAACAGACAAACCTTATACAAATCCGTACTAAATAAATGCATAAATATGTATGTAATTAAATGAATCCACAAGTTGTTTATCTATTTTTAGTATTTATCCTCGAGTCATTTGTGGCCGACTCGTGTCAATTAAGGCGCACTTTCCCACAGGCCTCTGCCACAAACACCGAACACCAATTTCAACCCCAACTCCATCGCCAGAACGGAGATCATTTACACAAGTTGAATGCGAGCCGGTTTTGTGAAACGTCTTGTTGGTTTTTATAAGGCTAAATGCGTTAAGCATTTGATCATACGAATATTAATTGGCAAACACCAAAGCGCAGCTCAGGCCCCGACACCGACTACATCTTCGACTCCAACTACAACTGCAACACTGACGCTGTAGTTGACTCTCGACTCCTCGACTCTCGACTCGGTGGCACACGCACACGCACGAATGTTGCCAGCAATAAGTTTGCGGCGTGCGTCAAATGCTGCCAAGCAATACACACGATAGCAATTGCCCCGGGCACGGTAATGGGAATGGTAATAGGAATGGGGGGACTGTCAGTTAGTTGGGTGCTGCGACTAGCCAGAATGACGACGACGACGACGCTGCTCGGCGCATCCATCGTGTGCTTGATGCAGCCGCCGCTTCATGCCGTCACTTCATGCGCTTAACGGTTTAAATTATTTCGCTAGCGTGCAATTTGTGGCGCACATCTTATCACAATTTCATTATTACAAGTATTATTATTACTATTACTATTACTATTGCCATAGTAAATTCACAATATGTGGAGAACAGCTGCCGCCGCCGCCAGTGCTATTCTGTGATGTGATGTGCTGCGCGTTTATTTGTAATTGAAATTGCGTGACTTTATTCTTCTCCTTTTCGCCATTTTCGTAATATCTGCGTACTTTTGCATTGCCATTGTTGCCATTCAAAGGAAAGAGCCAAACTTGCACATTTTGCAGTTTAATTGTATACACATACAAAAATACATACGTACATACGTACAAGGTGTATACGACAGAGACCTACATACATATGCACGTACAACTTTGGCGAGCTTTCGTTTTGATAGCGAGAATAGCGGCATTCAATACAACAACAGCTGCAGCAAAAACAAAAACAAAACAAAATGAAAAGCACGAAGCAAAAAGCAGACAGCTTACTCTCCGAGCTGGTCGCCTGTTTCAATGCGAGCAAGCAGCGCAATGTTTGCCCAGCCCTTGTCAAAACGAAATAACCCAGTGTGTGTGCGCATATGTGTGTGTGTGTGCGCATGTGTGTGTGTGCGCATGTGTGTGTGTGTGTATGTGTGTACACATTACCGCATGAAAAACACTTAAGCCAACTTTAAATTAACAAGGCACAGTTGAATGCCATTTTCATTTGCTGTGCGCCTGCTGAAAATTGTACCAAAAAATCGCCGTTCGTCACTGAAACGCGCATCTGGCGAGTACCCGAAACGCTAGCGATTCACGATTTCGCTCCCACAAGCAAACCCGATCCCAGTTGCGCTCTGTTTAACGAACCGATTTGCTCAACAAGCAGTTTTCTTTCTTTCAATCGATTTGAGCTCAAATGAGAACTTGTATAATAAATAATACTTTTATTATTATTGGGTATTTTAATTGAGCATCAGTTTCAACTAGAATCTTTCAAAATCACATTATTCCCATAAGTTGTGCCGTGGGACCAAACTAGCTTCATATGTTTCCGAGACAAATATTCAAGCAAAAATCTTCACGAAAGAACCTGTTGCGATTGCCGCCGCAGTTGGAGTAATCAAAAAGTTGTCAACTTGTCTCCTTTGCATACTGCATATTCCGGACGCTCTGTGCATATATGCCATACAAAGGCATAATATTGAATAGCAGTTTATGTTCAATTTAAAGTTCCGGTCACTAAGAGCTTTATTCTCCTTGAGACCTAACACATCAGTCTCCGCGTGGCAAGAGTATGCTAGATGGCCAAGACTAGTTTCACTGTGCAAATGTGATTTGAGCTGTTATTAAATACTATTACTATGAAGAATTTTTTAAGTATTTAGTTTTTTCACCTATTTTAGGGCTTAGGTACTTAATTTATTTGAAATCTGATTTTGTTATACATATGTAAAATATGAGGAGAAAAAGATTTTTATCGTCTGGGGCGAAGGGGAGATGCCAGATTCCAGCGCCTCGATTTCTCAGTACAAAAATGATCACAATCGTTTTTGGTAAAGAAATGATTACGATTTCCTCCGCAATTCGAATAGATAAAAGTTTCGCATTTATTTCTATATTTATTGTAATACCACAGCGGGCGTTTTCCCTTGCATTGGCCATAGTCGGGTTTCATACCGCAAATTACTGTAAATGACAAAATTATACACTGCCAAAATTATTGATTATTGAAATTAAAATACAACCTTTGCTAATTTTGTCCATGTGCAACTGTCGTTTGATATACTCAAAATTCATGCTATCAGAGAGTTGGCCCATTACGACCACTGTTAGTAACACAACAACAAATAGAGCAATAAAACGCGACATTCTGGGCCGCTGTTGTCCAATACAAAATGCTACTGAAGAAATTAAAAGAACCAACGACCATTTATAGGGGCAACAACTGATTGGAAAACACCGCAAGCTGTTTTACAAGTAAGCATTTATCATTGGAAAAGCTGTTGTAAGAAGTTCTTGTGAGCAATTCGAAAGCACTTCATAGATAAAACGTGACGTTCAGTGCAATTGCTCAATCAGTAATCAGTGGTCAAAAATTATTCGACCGGTTGGCCGGTTTGTTACCTAGCCAGCTAGCAAGCGACTTCAATTAAGTTTTTCAATAAATTATAAGTGCTAAGGCGCACGCGTTCCCACATGCATACTCGTGTAGCTCACGGCACGACGCTCAGCTCTGCTGCATACTTAGATGCATAAGACAGTAAACTGTGAACTGGTCCGACGCTTAAACCGGTACTTAGTACACGATGCGAGATTACGCAACCATCGCACATCACATACCATCACACATACGACGCGTTGTACACCACTCGCTCTATACATACAAATGCAGACAGCGTTCAGACATATCTCGATGGCATTTTTCTTTTCGTAAAACGACAACGAAAACGAAAACGAAAACATCGGAAAATCGAAATTCTAGATCAAGGCCAATACGCACACATAAGTGAATACACACATAGATACTCGTATCTGTGTATGTATATATGTTAACAAACGCAATGCATGCGTAAAAGAAAAAAAAAAAAAATAAGAAACTCCAAACTAGTTTTCCATTGGAGGAGGATGCTTGGTTAGGCAAGTTAGTCAAACGCACATAAACTGGGGCAAAAGGAAGCACTGCCAATGCATGCAATAAATTGCAATTGAAATGAATTTTGTCACTTGGCAATTTGCATTTGTAAATTACAAGACAAAACACTTAGCAGCACTTACGCGACTGACAGGGCCACAGGCTCCGAGGTCCGGGCGGCAACCCCAATTACGTTTCCAAATACATTATCACAGTTTACGATACTGACACATGTCATTGATCAGCAGTTTATTTAGAACTAACGCGAGTTGAAGGTTGGACAAATGAATATAAATCTGCATAATATAGAATTGAATACTGATAATATGTACAAAAAGTTAACAAATTATACCAATGCCTAATAGATATCTCAAAACTGCGATAAAAATTGTACATTCATTTTATGAAGTGTAATATTAAGTTTCACTTCAAAAAGCTAAAGTGCAAAGACTGCAATCATTGAAATCCGTTTAATAAAAATATATTAACTAAATTAAACAGTATTATTTTCAAAGTGCTTTGTATATGCTTAATTGAATTTGCATGGATTCCGATCGTGGCCGTGGGACCTGTTGGCTAGTTGAGCTATTAACGAAATTATTGCCCATAATTCTATTAATTTAAATATTACATTTAAATGTGCTTGCAAAACAATTTACAGGCTTTTTTGCGATTATGGTTATTAGATGGAAACACATTTAAGGTCGCCTTGGGGTCCAGTGCAATTGCCGATTATCGATTAGTATAGATTGTCTCTGGCCTCGTGGATCGTGCCAAGGCCAAGAAAGCCGCCATTGACTGACCAACTGCCGTTATTCGGTGATTGATGACAAATGAAATGAAAAAATTTGGCAGGCAGTAAACTAATGGTTTTATCTAAATATTTGACGCTTTTAGCCGGAGCACGCAAATGAACCACATGGAAAATTCTGCAATTATTGCTAATAAATATATTTATGGCCGCTGCTGATGCCCACTAGCCGATGACTTCTGCTCGGCAGATACGAATCATCATAAATCTAAGTGCGGTATAAATATTTATCGTGATTTTATAATCATGGCTGTCCAAAAATACCAAGAGGAAGACAACCGACTTGCCTTGCATGCTCAACATGCATGCGACAACAACCACATTTGGCATGCGTGAGAATTGCACGCAGAGCAACTAACCAATGCAATGGCCAATAGTCAATAGCCGCAACTGACCACATTTTTTTTTTTTCTTATGGCAGGCAAATTTTTGCACATGGCAGTACCGTGATTCGAATGGCGCAGATAAAAAAGGTCGCGCAGTCTTAGAAAGTGGGTTAATTAGCAGGCGAAACCCGATGTGTGTCCGTGCATGCATCCGCTTGGGGACCGCACAGTGTTCACAGTACACATTGCACATTGGTCCAATAAAACATAACGCATTGGAATGCCCAAAAGTTGACCCCAATGGCGCTGGTGGCGGTTCCAGTGGCGACTGTCCAACAAAGGAGGATGCTGATACTGATGCGGATGCGGATGCCGGTTGGGGAGGAGAACGAGGACGAGGACGCGGACGTACTGCTCGCGCACACGTCATTGTTAATTGGGCATTCAAATGTCAAGTTCAATTTTGGGCTACATTAGCGTTACCTATAAAAGGGCCGTTCTCTCTGCGCTGCATAAAATGAGATTTATTGTTGCATTTTGCTGCCGGCTGCTTGCTGCATAAATTTTTTGGCCCACTGGGGCTGCGCCCCCGACTGCGACTGCGATTGGTGGCAATGGTCCACTGATCTTCCGGCCAAACAATTGACCAAGGAGCCGTTGCTCGCCCAGAGCCCAGTCGTTTGGCTTTTAGCTTTTGAATAATTTGGCCAGCTCCACTTTCGTATATATTTGAATATCATTATTATATCTACTAAAGTCTAAGTCTAAAATAAATAATAATAAAAAAAATAAGGCGAACGCAAATTGCAACTGTGCCTAATGCATTTTATTAATGTTTTTTATGACATTGACGTGCTCCTTCCGATTTATTTCTTTATTATCCAAATCGAGCTCAAGCTAAACAGCTTTTTTCTTTGCAGACTTTGGCGAAAAAGAAAAACCTACAAATAGTTCAATTGACTGGTGCGATTTTTTTCCATATATAAGTATCAATTAAATGGCATAGCTTAAAAATGTTTTAAGTGCAGCAAAGTGTTTGGCAACGCGTTTCTGCTGTTGTTTTTGTTGCTTTGATATTTGGTGGCATAATTCAACGATAAGAAAATTAAAAGCCATAAATTTGCAATTAATTTTCAATTTGCGCAAATTGATTAACATCAGCATGCTGTAAGCGCCATACGAAAAATGTTTCCAAATAAATCAAATGCTAGTTTAAAATATTTGATAATGCATTGCTTGTCATGTAAACGAAAAAAAAAAAATGAGTTACCATTGAAAAAATGAAACTCCTCTGCTCTAATTGGCAAGCTTTCTGGGCGGCCCCCTTCAGGCATATCTCTAAAGCCAGTTCTGAAATTTAAGAGCAACACCCTGTCAAAAGTTGCATTGGGCGTCGCCTACTGCATGTTCTATCAAGATTTCCTATATACCATATTTGAGGTGTTGTTAGCTCGAAGAATATAAATGGCTTTTACTTGTGCTCGAATTGCTATAGATATGCATTTCCCATGATCAAAACATTGCTGTTTAATCATTTTTGCTGCAATGAACCCGTCAGCGATATCCACTAAACCAATTCGTCTTGCTAAAGACTTGGCCAACAGTCAACCGGTAACTGACACTTGGCACTGGGCAAGCCAAACAAAATGCCCCCGGCTACAACCTACGCAATGTGGCCAATAAATAAGCTGGTGAGTCCCAGCTAACAAAGTGTGAAGGTCTCGATCGGGCCAATCTCTCAGTGGCTGGCTGCGATGCCAACAAAAACAAAAAAAAAAGTAACCAATAACATAAGTCGAACTTTTGACCCTGCTGTTATTGTTGTTGTTGTTTCTGTTGTTGTTGCCAATGAACATTATAAGATGTGATTAATTATGCTGACATTAAATCGGCTAATAGAAATATATCTCATTGCGTTGGAAATATTGTTGACGTGATTGTAATTGAAGTTGTTGCTGTTTGCCGGTTGTTGTTTGAATCGCTGTTGCCTTTAACCCTGCGGAAAATTGCCTTTTCACCGAGTGCTGTGCAGTTTATTGCAAATTTGTTTGTTTGCGTTCACGATAACCGATGGGGAAAATTTGTGAAAAGCGCTTACGAAAACCCAATTTGACAGAGCATATTAATCACATTGATAATTGGCAACTGTTTTACTGTCGCTGTTGCTGTTGCTGATGCTGATGCTGTTGCTGTTGTTGTTATCGTTGTTGTTGTTGCTTGGCTTTCACGCCAGATAGTTGACTCAACCACTTTCCAGCGCGTTGGGAAAGTTCTGTACGCAAAGAATTGGCCAACAATTAAACAGAACTGTGCAACCAAATACATACACACACACACATACGATATATATATATATATATGTATAAAGTATAATTAACTGTTTCTCTAAGTTATTTGCCACGCATCGTCATTGTATTTAAATCAATTACAAAGACCAATTTTCCAGCCACGTTATTCCCGCCAGCGTCTCCTCTTTAATCAAGGCATGCGTTTGTATTACAGATAGATGACACTCACTGCCCATGGAGACGCCGAGATGGTAGTGTTAAGTAAGCGCGAATTAATGTCTTGCCCGAGTCACTACATCTTGGAAAGTCCTCTCTGCAGCGGTTGCCATTGCAGCTGTAGTTGTTGCTGTTGGTGTTGCTGTTGCTGTTGCTGTTGTTGCTAAATTGCGAGTCAAGACGAGTCAAGAATTTAACAGCCAAAGCGCCGCCTGCCAGCAACTCTGGCGCGTAATTTACGTCGATTTGATGTTTCCAACATAAATTTATAGCGCGCACATTTTTACCAGCGATTTGCTGCCAAACGACGCCTGCAACATGCTGAATTGATGATGCTGCTGTTGCTGCTGGCGTGCTTTGATTTCGCAGAGCAGCAGCAAACACAAAAATGTCGCAATAGCATAATAATGAAAAACCAAGGAAAATCATGTTGGCATGCGGCTGGTCGCACTGTTGCTGGTGTTGGGTGATGTTGCTGCTGCTGCTGCCGCTCTCGAGTTTTCGTAAGCAACATTTTTACCAACGATTTGGTTTTTATTGACTAAAGAGGCCGCCGCCACATTGAGGAGGTGGCATACGTGTTGCTTTTGAAGAGGCGCCTGCGTGTATGAAATATGGTGTTGCTGTTGCAGTGTTTGCTGCATCTTTGTTACTGTTGCCACGACATGACATGTTCGAGGAGCAGGAAGTCGTTTTGCGTTTGCCACATTTATGAGTTACGCTTTGACTTCGTGCTTCAAGCAACGCCACAAGCAAGTCGCCACTTATGGCCGCTGCTGTCGCTGCAGTTGCAATTGCTATCGTTTAAGATATTGCAATGTATGCAACTTTTTTTGGAGATCATATTAGCAACTGATGTCATTAGTATTAAATGGCCAGTGGCCGCCAGTGCAATGGTAAGAGACACTCACATTAAAATTAAGAAGTAGGCATTTGCCAACACTTAGCGCCAGAGCCTTGCAACATGCCACTGCCGTTGCATCGAAATTACAGCTGGCCCGCGGACAGCACGCCGATCTAATTGCAAATGGAGCAGCATGGAAAATTGTTTGGCAAACTCGATTTTTAATTTAACAACGGAACGCCCAAGGGCGTAAGCACGTTCAGTACGAAATATTGCAGAAGCCAGAAGTTGCTGCTATTACAGTTGTTGCTGCTGCTGCTGTTGCTGCTGATTGTTGCTGTTAGTGCTGTTGGTGGTGGGTGATGTTGATGTTGCCTAGCCCAATTATAAGGCAAGTGCAATTGACAATGCCGCCAAGTGGACGGCATGATTTATGCGGCGAGCCATTTAAAGTCCATGGCGGTTCCATAAACAAATTGTCGCCATACGCTCTAAATGGACTTCTGCCTGCCAGAGCCAAGAAATTGAGCTGTAATTGCATTGCGCTCAGGATACGAAATGTTTCAGCACAATCAATTCGTTTCGAATCGATTCGATTCAATTCGTTTCGAACTTTTTGGCCATCTTGCAATTTATTGCACCGCATTTCAATTTTCACAATTAAAACACAGCCCGTAGCCAAAGCCCGAGCCACAGCCACATCATTAGTTTTGGGCTAATCAAATATGGTCATTGTCTCACTGAGTGTGATGTGTGTGTGTGTGTGTGTGTCTGTGTGTGTGTCTGAGTATGTATTGTGTGTGTGTGTGTGTGTGTGTGTGCGTGTGTGTGTGTCATAGATATTGCCACATATCGCATGCAACTTGGTTACGATTTCAAGCGTTTAACATTTGCTTTAGTCAACAAGCACGCTGCATGTTTGCCCACCCCGAGGCTGTTTGTTGCCATGCTTGGTTGTTGATAATTTGTAAGCAGCAACTTTTGTTGCCAGTGTTGGCTTCTTGTTGCTGTCCAAATACTTAATGCAGCCACTGTGTATCTTAATCATTGTGACAGCAACGTCTACACAGATACTTAAGGCTGGGTGAAAAGTTTAACAAATATTTGGTATGCTGTGATACGTAAAATTAAGAAAACTGGCCGGATACATCTGGTATAATCAAGCAATCAGAATAGTCGATTTTGCCCAAATTGAAATCATTTCTGACTGTGATCAGTGATCGGTGATCAGGCTGCCTCCCGGCAATGGGTGCAGACATGACAGGCCCCAAGCAAAGCGAATATTATTGTCAAATGCACTTTTAATTGAAGTAGACAGCGTCCGTACATATTGGACAGCCAACTGGACACTCGAACCGGGTGCTCGACTACAGCTGACAAGCGCACATTAGCAATAAAACATCTAATTGGCGTCTCTTAAGCAACAACAACAATAATAGCTGTAGACCAACCCAACTATGGCCGAGAAATGAAATTTCATTGTACGATTCGTATTTGTTCGGTAGTCGAAAAGTAATCGAGACTTTTGCCTGTAGAATTGCTGTGGCAACTGTGTGTTGTGTGGCTTGTTACAATTTATAGTCTGTGATTTATGCCTGCAACTGAAATTTATTTCATTTTTAATGAGTAATTTACACAAAATTGCATTAATTTGCGCGCCCAAAGCGAAAACACATGCCGCAGCGACAGGCAACACGCCACGGCGACAAGTCATGGCAAATTTCTGACATTTCCTTGATTTATATTTCAAATTGAATTGAATTCTCAAAAAATACACAAGGTAAATGATCTTGACGTTTCAAATCAATGCAATTATTATTGGATTTGTTTTGTTTTTTTTTTTTTTTTTAAGTTTTTTGTGGATTTTTTTTTCCTTGATTTGGCTGTTAATTTGAATTTAATTTTCAAATAACGTCCATGCATTTCAAATGGCACAAAATGCCTTTTGGCCGAAAACCAGAGAAAACAAAATCGTTAGCAACATTGTTGAACAACGTGTTGCCAATTAAGCGGCACATGCAATGTGCGTGTGCTGCCTAGCAATGGTACAACGATTTCCATATGGGCAGCACTTGCTGGCCCCAAAATGGTTGGTGACAAACGTGGATCAAACGACGCCCTGGACTGAAATGGAGATGATTTAGTGTCGCCGCAGACCGTTGTCCATAAATGCAACGTTTAAATTAATATGTACCTGGGGCACTAATGAAGCTGCTGGCCACTGGCCACTAGCCCAAAGCACACAACCTGACCAACGTGGTGCGACGGTATTTTTGGAATTTTTACAACACTGCAGTCCGGTAAAAGGGGGGGCGGAACGGAGCGAAGCCGGGGTCTGTTCACCGGTCCACTTGCCATTTTCCATTAGTAATAAAATAAAAAAAAAATCCGAGTCGAAGACGAAGCGAAACGTTGAAGAATAATGCGAATGCGAGTAGTTTTAAAATATGGTAGAAACACCAAACACCAAAGCAGTGATTTATGGCTGTTGTAAATAAAGAAATTAAAATGCTTTTATGGTCAACAGGGGGGCATGCATCGGCTTCTGTTTTAGCGTGGCCAACTACTTGTTGCGACTTCAAATAAGAAGCCAAAACTAATTGCCTAAATGTTGATAAGACTATTGTATGCATGCACCGACCGGGTAAAAATTTGGCAACACATTGGCAACACCCCCGCCATTGTTGCTCTTGCCGACAAAGTGTCCTTAATTAAAATTTCTTGCATGTTAGCCACATTTTGCTATTTGCACATTTACAGCAAATTGTTGGTAATATTAATGTGGCTCTGTAATTGGTTTCTCAAGTCAAAGTCACGTTAAGTCTATTACAAGAAATACATTTTGGCAGCATGCACTTGCCAGTTGCATAACTTCATTTGTTGTTGTTGTTTTTGTTGCTGTTGTTTGCCAACAAGCAGGTTTAAGCAGTTCAAAACCACCACCACAAACCAAGCAGCAGCTAAAGCTCAACTGGTTGATTGGAAAGAAAGACGCCATTTGTATGTATTTCTAGTGTAATAAATTTACACCAAAAGCTCATCGCAATTGCCTGGCCCAATGTCCAGCGGGCATGCGACAAATTCATACACACACACACACACGCACACATATATATATATATATATATATACATGTGTATGTTTGTGCATAAAAGTGCAACTGTAATTGGCAACACAAAATTGCGTCTCGTCTCGTCGCGTCGCGTCGCGTCGCGTTGCTTCGTGGCCAACCGGCGCCGTCCGAATTTGGATGGTTTCTGCCACTAAAAGCTTAGAACAAGCTCGTTAAACGTTTTCAGTTCGCATTGCGCTATAAATTCTGACAAAAATGTTACTAATGATGTGTTATGAAAGGCACTCATAAATCGTCTGATTTCATTACAACATTTTGCCAAAGGGGCCGCTGGATTTGCAAGACATTTTACAAATATACAATCTAAGCCAAATATTGCTGTTCCTCGTTTCTAATATTTGAGTGTGTTGCAGGCATACGTTTTACATTCCTCAAAATAAGAGTAGCTTTTATTACGCTCGCCTATGCTTTCCAGTTCCATTGTTATATAGATTTGCCTTATAAATTTCTTTCGGAGCAAAAGTAAAAAGTCTGATCCGGGCACTGCATGGGATGACCCTGAGGTGGCAGCAACTCTTTCAGATCAGGCACGCTAAGATCACACACGAAAGCCGCTAACAAGTGTTGCATTTTCAGCAACGGAAAGAGGTGAGGCGCCATCGAAAAGGCGCTCGTGCCTGGCCAGAAGTTAACAATTGTGTCGGCCGACCTCAATGATCTGCTGCTGCTGTGACTGCAATACATGTACATATTAAAAACAAAATCACATTCTGAACTATAACTTACAGGAAATTATAGTTGCCAACACAGCATAGATGGCCACCAGTGGCGCCAGTGAAAACGCCTGCATTTCTTGGCTGAAAATCTGGCTCGAACATAGCCATAGGTGGTTAGAAGATGGCACATGGGATTAAGTGCTTAGGGCCTAATCATCCGCGGAGTGAAACAGTCCACCAGGCACCAGTGCACCTGCTTCTATTGCAGATGTTCCTTTCATTACGAAGATTGCGCCAAAGCGTTCCTGAGAATCGCATGTGATTTGGAGATAAGTTAAGTTGCCAAGGGTCAAAAGAAATGGGCACTTTGGACCTTCTGCTGTCGAACAACCCAATCCGCTAGAAACCCTGTAAAGCGAAGTAAAAGTGTAGCTGGGCCTCTCCACTCCAGTTGAACGGGTCAGGAGAGAACGGAAATTTGTTCAGTGCCACAAATGATCATGATTTTAGTTCAACATTCAGTTAGCAACTGCTGCAGCGGCAGCAGCAGCGGCAGCGGCAGCGGCATCTGATGATGATAAATGTGTCGTTTGCTCTGTGGCAGTTCACATGAAAAACACATTACGCGCCATCGTTTCTTAATGTTCAATAATGATGGAAAAATCATGACACAAACCTCACAATAATGTTGATAAATCAAAGCAAATATATATATATATATGTATATATGTGCACAGAGATCTATAGATATTTACGCTTACAGTTACGGCGCATTGTTGTTATACTCTAAGCGTGGGCCAATCAATTTGGTCATTCAATCTGTCCGATGGAGGAGCATCAACTCTCCTAGGAACACTTTAAATTTCCATAAAAACAGAACTTTAATAGAACTGTGGGAAATAATTGCGATAGGGCATTGAATGTTCGGCAAGCTTTGTTTTTCATCTTTTTTTTATCTTCTTAGTGTTGACATGGCCAGAACCGAAACAGGCAGTAAAGTTATGAACCTGCGACGCTAAATCAGCCATATGCATGAGGCACGTAGCAAATATACAAAAATGACTAGCAACACGTTGCCAGCCACCGCCGCAGACTTGTTGACGGCAGCTTTTGTCTTGTCTGGCTTATTATACCCAGCGCATTGCAGCAGTGGGGTATATTTGTTTAACCATCCATAAAAATAAAAATAAATGTTACTTTGCAGCTTTCTAAATTAAAAAGATTTTGATTTCATTGATTATGGAATATCGATTTAAAGTTTATATCTATAAAATAGTAGTGGACTTTCTAATGATCTCTTGACTTGTTCTCCATGAATTTATGAAGTTCTCAACTGTTATAGATGTTGATACAAACCGATAACACATCTATTGTTTTTTAACTAAATTTGTAAAAGAAAAAGTTTTAAAATTGATGATTGATTAAGTACTTGAAACAGTAAATATAGAGTATAGCCTAGTTTGGCATTCAAAATGCAGAATAAACGTTTGCCTCATTGGTGCTGTTGTTATTGCTGTTGCTGTTGCTGTTGCTGCTGCAGCTATTCGAGCCATTAAAATATATAGTTAGTGTTATTGCTGTCAATATGAGAGGTTGGCAATGGTTCGTGGCAGACAAAAAAAAAACAACAGCACATGTCAGAGAACTTGGCTTGTTAATAATGTTGCTGCTGGCTGACTGGCCAAGTTGCTGATGTGCATTCGTTGCTGATGATATTGATGTTACCATAATCACGATCTAATTTATTTACAAATTTGTGTTGAAATCATACGTTCGCAGAAGTCGTGTTTAAAAAGGTTCTTTATGATTTATGCGCACGTTGAAATACCAAAATGTTTGCAACAAAATTTCTCACAGTCCTCAAAGATAAGCTGTGTATTTTATTGATTGGCAGTGTCCAAAGGACACAGTTGATCCCATAGCCAGGCGCAGCTAGTCCACATGTATTCGTTTTTAGAGCCAGGTCCAGGAACCGTTCTTGAAGCGCTAATTTAGATTTATATTGCAAAATCGCAGCTGGCCTAATGCGTGATGTTGTTGCCGCTGCCCGGCCAGGCCGTGCCACATCTGCAACTAGCCACCCAGCATCACCACCACAAAAGCATGCAGCATGTGCTCCATTTGTCATGCAGTCGATCGTGTGCCGCTTTGCCGCAGCTGCGATTTTCACATTTTAAGTGTACACAGCCAACCAACCAGGTGAGATGCGCCTTGGGAAAAGCAAAGCAAAAGTTTCTGCATTAATCTCTCGCTCTCTCATTGCCGCCCGTAAAATGTTGATAAATCGCGTCGATTTCTTGCTTCATAAGATGTCACTGTGCCAAGGAGCACAGCAGTCACAGCAGAGAGAGGGAGATTGAACCCAAATAAACATATCAACATGATAAATATGCGACCTATAAGCAACTGCAGTTATCGGACAGTGTCCGGGGCTACACGCAAAGCGAAGGACAAGCGCATAAATCAGTTGACTTTTTTAATCGCTGATTTCCGCTTCACTGGAAATGAAAACAGAGACGACAGCTACATCGTTACAAACTGGTTTTTTGGGCCCGGCCATGTCACAAAACAATATCAATGACAGACACACAAGCTTTTGAGGCAGCCCTCGTTAAATTTTCTGATCGATCGGAAAGTGCAGAAAGTACTCAAATTTGAATGAAACAAAAAATAAAATCGTAATTTGAAATTAATTACACACCTGATCTAACATTCGTATTATGCACACTTTTGGAAAACCCCAAAAAAGCATTGAATTTAAGTTAGAGTACATCTGAACCATTTCTGGTGGCAAAGCGTTGTTCAGTAAAAAAAATCATTGAATTTTAATTAGAATACATTCGAACCATTTCTGGAAGCAAAAGCATTCGTCTAATTTACACTGCACAAAACTGCGACTCATATTTTAGGCTATACAGTTGAATGTTTACTAAAAATTACATTTGTTTATTAAATCCACACATTTGAATTAACTTCGGTTTTTCGATTTTTGTTTTGTTGTTATATTTAACGCAATCAATGCATACTTGCTGATGTTGTTGTGGTTGTAGTTGTTGATGCTCTTGTTAAACAGTAAAAACTTAAACTTTTACATAACCTTGGCCTCGGCGATGTCATCCAGAGGCTTGCTGGGTGGGGGAATCTTGTACTCCGTCTCTGGGGTCTCATAGATCTTCTCCTCCTTGGGCTCGACGACGGACACATTGTCGGGCAGCGGCTTCTTGGGTCCAATCTTGTTCTTGGGATCATAGGGCAACATGATCTTGACCTTAATGCCAAGCACACCCTGGCGCAGCAGGACGTGACGTGTGGCCGTCTCGACATAGTCGTTGCATGGATCACCAGAGTGAATCATGAGTCCATCGACGAACTTCATCGACTTGGCGCGCTGACCACGCAGCTTGCCAGAGACAACGACCTCACAGCCCTTGGCGCCCGACTCCATGATGAATCGCAGCACACCATAGCAGGCACGGCGCACAGCCAGACCTCCGGTCAGCTTGTAGCGCAGTGACTCCGCCTGGGCAATAGCGCAGAGGCCACGAGTGGCGACCTTCTCGGCGTACAGCTCGATGCGGCCCGTCTCGAAATTGAAACGCTTCTGCACCATGGCGGTCAGTTCACGGATGCGACGGCCCTTCTCGCCCAGCACTTGCTGCGTCTTTGTGGCCATGATGATGATCTCAGTGCGGGAGGGAGTTACACGCACCTCAACACCGGAGTAGCCATCCTCGGCGAGCTCGCGAGTCAGGAACTCGTTCAACTCCGCCTTGAAGATACCGTCGGAGACGAACTGCAAATGGTGCAACAAAAGAATAGCAAAATGTTAGTGATAACAGATTTCCCACAGCCACAACAAATTATCACTTGTCACGATTGATTCAGGATTGGTGATCCACGCCAATTGAAGACGCCCGCGATTTGAGGTTAAATTTGGGTTCGCATTGTTTTTTGCGGCAGCTTCACAGTTTGCTCACACAACTCGATGCACAAAATGTGAACACAATTCGGGTGCACTCTTTGTACTAATTTTGAAAGCAATTTTCGTTTAATTACCTTACGTTTCTTCGAAATGTTTAGGTTCATGTTCATTTCATACGACTCGCACGGAACGTGGTCAAAAAGAAAGAAAGACAGCGCCCTGCTTTACCGATAACATGGCCGTCGCTTACACTGCTTTGCCATCTCAGCGGGTTGCTCCAAATTAATATCGATGAATATGTTCAATACAATCGCAGCACTTATTTGTGTAATTCCACCAAAATACTCTTATCAGGCAATTCCGCATGAAGGGCCTAGAAGCAACCATCACTTATATCATGATTTGTTTCCAATATAACTTCAATATTTACATTTTCTACATAAGCGAGTACTTCTTTGACTATCGATTACTTCAAATCAACTCTCTGCACGAAAATTGCACTAAATATGGGCAAGTTCCCGGCTGGCGTTCAAATCATATTGTACCACAACGTATTATCGATTTATTGGTATCATCGATAATTTTACAGCTGGGAAACAAAGCAACCAATTGCGTCTCATTGTAAAAAAGCGAAAATAAATAACAAATCGAACAAAACGCAATTTCCAAAATGTCGGAAATAAAGGCGTTGGAGCACGCCACGCTAAAAGTGCCATACGAGATACTGAACAAACGCTTCCGCTCAGCCCAAAAGATAATCGACCGTGAAGTCGATCAAGTAATGAATGTGTCCCGTCAAGTGGAAAAGGCCTTGGACGCCCAGCAGCCTCCAATTCTATCAGACATGACCAAGCTAGTAGCCAATGTTGAGCAGAAATTGCAGGTGCTCAAGCGAAAGGCCGACGAGAGCATCAACGATGAGCTGAACGTCACACAAATCTGCAAGCGCAAGCTAGAGCACCTCAAGGGCATAATCCCACGCAGCAATGGTGAAGTTTGCATGGGTTCGGTTGATCAGTGGAAACGCATTCGACTCGATCGCTTGGTCATCGAGCATCTGTTGCGCATGGGCTACTACGAGACGGCCGAAGAGCTGGCCGCCCGCTCTGATGTGCGCCACCTGACCAATCTGGACATCTTTCAAACGTCACGCGAAGTGGAGGATGATCTGGCTAATCACAGCACAACGAAATGTGTGCTCTGGTGCATTGACAACAAGTCTAAGCTGCGCAAAATCAACTCAACCATTGAGTTCAGCCTGCGTGTGCAGGAATTTGTCGAGCTGGTGCGTCAAAATCAACGCTTTGAGGCTGTCAAGCATTCTCGTCGCTACTTTCCCGCTTACGAGAAGACCCAGTTGAATGAGATCTGTCACGTCATGGCCTTGCTGGCCTATCCGGCTGACACCAATATCGAGCATTACAAAAAATACACAGATCCAAAACGCTGGGAGCAGCTAGTTCTTGATTTTCGTCACGAGAACTATCGCCTCTTCCAGTTGTCGAACACATCAGTCTTCTCAGCAGCCGTACAGGCTGGGTTATCAGCATTGAAGACACCACAATGCTACTCGCAGACCTGCCGCAATCTCAACTGTCCCGTCTGTCAGGAGGATCTCAATCGGATTGCGCTCAAGTTGCCATATTCGCACTGTGTGCAGAGTCGACTCATTTGTCGCGTCACCGGCAAGCCACTTAACGAACACAATCACCCGATGATGTTGCCAAATGGCCAGATCTATGGTCGGTCCGCTCTGCAGAAGATAACCAAAGAAGACGGCACCATTACTTGCCCGGTTACAAATGTTAAGTTTACCAAACCCAAAATCGACAAAGTATTTATCATGTAAGCTGAGCACACAATGCCAGCTGCCTAGATGTTGTTAAAATCAAATCCTTCTTATACAGTAGTCGCTAGGAAACTTTATTATCGCTTAATTATCCTCAGTTTTCAAGCACTTTTCGGATATTACGATTCAATTAATCTTCCTTCAATTGAATTGCTGCAAAAGACTTGTCCAAATATCATTTGTAATGCAGCGGACTCAAAAATGTCATTTTCTTATGCTCTGATAAATAATGAATAGTTGACAACCCAATTTAAACTATTTAGAATCTTTAAGTTATGTGATTTGATGATCAAATATTATCGTCCTAATTTTCAAGCGATTACTGTACCATCATTATGTTAAGCAAAAGACTATATTTTGTATAACATATATATATATATATATACGTATTTATTAAGTAGCGCTTCAAATTTCAACAAGAACTGCGCATTTGAATTTCGATTACGACCAAATAATTCTTTCGTCCAGCATTTGCTTGGCGTCGCTGCGCCGTCGCAACTCTATTGATTTTTCCTGGCAGCGCTGTCGGTAACAGCAGCAGCAACAACAGCAGCAGCAGCAGCAGTATGTCGATGTTGATTCATGCTGTGTGCAACGCGGACGACGTTATTTAATTCCTCCTAAGTGAAAAAAAAACACTTCAAATATATCAAGATAAATACAGAAAAATAAATAAATATAAATAAGCAAAAAAACGTAAAGCGTTTTCTTCTCCAATTCCAAATTCCTTTTGGATTTGCGTTGCCAATTTCAATAGCTGTTCTTGTTTTTGGTTGTTGTCGCAGCTCAGCTGATAAAATGCCCAGGGAAAATGTGTGTAAATTAATAACAATTCGATGAACGCGCATCACAATATTTAACGCAGCATCAGCTTCTTGCAAAAACAGCTGCGTATTCAATACCCGTAATAATATCAAATAACAACAACAACACACAGATACATATAAACACGAAATACGTTGCAACCCCCACGGCCAAACTTCCACAACACAACCACCACCACCACCACGTCTATTGACACCACCAAAGAATAAAAAAAAATCAAAAAGAAAATAGAAAATAGAAAATAGAAAAGACAAGAAAAAACAATCCCATCTGTAATATAAAACCCGCTCGAGAGCATTTCGCAATATGGCATTGGATTTTGTGGCCACCTACAAAGTACTCGTGTTGGGTGACTCCAACGTGGGCAAAACATGCATTGTCCACAGATATTGCGATGAGAAATACTACGACACATACATCTCCACCATCGGTAAGCCAAGCGAGATGAGTAAGAAATATATGTAAATGTTGTGTGTGTGTGTGTGGCTATGTGTGTGTTTATCTTTTCTTCCTTTGCGCTCCCATTTAGGCATTGACTTCAAACAGAAGCTCATTAACCTAGATGGTGTGCCGATAAAGCTGCAAATCTGGGATACGGCCGGACAGGAACGTTTTCGCACACTAACCACAGCCTACTATCGCGGCGCCATGGGCATTCTGCTCATGTACGATGTGACCAATCTGGAGAGCTACAATAACTTGTCCTATTGGTTGCGCAACATACAGGAGAATGCCTCACCCGATGTAGTCAAGGTGCTGGCTGGCAACAAATGTGAATGCTCGACGACACAGCGGATGGTGGACAAGGATAGAGGTGAAAAGGTGCGTCACGGATTTGTAAAATACATACATGATTCTCGTTCCTGCAAGTATTTGTTGTCTACATAACAATTGTGAAATTTATGTTCTCAAAAATTCCATATTTAAATTGTTTACAAACAAAACAGAATGGCAAAATTTCATTTTCAAAAATAAGAATGTATAATTCAAGAATTTATAATTTCTGAACAATCATTGTATGTATATTTAAAAGCTTTCCATATGTGCACAATTAATTCATATTATTTTATAAATAGAATCTAAATTTGTAATGTAATGCGTCATTTTCAGATTGCCGAAAACTTTGAGATGCCATTCTTCGAGGTCTCTTGCAAATCCAACATAAACATCGAAGATGCATTTTTATCGCTAGCTCGTAAAATACGCGAACAGCGCGAGCGACGAGTAAGTTAAAAACAAAATCTAATTTCAATTGAAGTGTGTAACTTTTTAATGGCATTCTATTAATAGGGCGACAATTTCGACAATGACGAGAAGCAGGACAAGAAATCACCGGGTTCCAATGGTCTGGGCACCTTTAGTCTGGGCAGTCTATCCGGCGATAATCGCTGCACCTGCTAAGTCCTCGACAGCAATGCGTTCGTGTCGTCGCTGTAACCTGAATAAGTTGTCCAAAGTTTTGGAAGGCATTGTACAACTAGCAGCAGAAATTCATGTAGCCAAGTTTGTGCATGTTATTGCCAATAACAATAATAATTATGATGTGTAACGATGAAAACAAAACAAAGAAATATTTTAAATGCATCAAAGCAGAGCAAGGAGAACAGTCAAGCCTATGTAAAACGTACAGAATGTGCATTTTTAAGATAGTCCAAGAATAGCATAAAAATTTTAGCATATTCGTGCAGATACATAAATAATAATAGTCGATTATAGTCGCGTCATGAATTCTACATTAACTAACTCGTGTACTCGATAAGCTAAATAAGTCTATATATTAAATATATATATATATATATGTATGCAAATATATATATATTGTATAGAAATCGTAAATACATAGCTATAAAGTTCTACGCAAAATCTGAATGTAAGCCGCCTGTAACGATTACAGTTACAATTACAAACTTTTAAAGTAAAGCAAATTTAATGTCTCACTGGACTTTGGTTTGCTTTGGATCTGATCAATTATACATACATATACATACATATATATATACATACTTGCATACGAATTACAAAAACACAGAAAACCAACAAAAAAAACCCAATTGCTCAATTTTAATTTCATAATATTCATGATTTATGCATAGCAGCAGCGCTACTGCTGTCAATCACAATCAATCCAACTGTCAATTACCATTGATGGCCTCATGATATCCGGGGGCCCATCTGTATATGTGTGGCGCCTAGCAACCACAATTTGTCCACAACGAAGATGCGTGACAATGTATCTCTTAGAGGGTATATGAAAGAGATACCAGTTGTAGTTGGACTTTTGGGCTGCTTTGACAATCGTCGCGATTCACTTGGATGATATGAAAAAGTTTCGGAACAAGGCGAGCTCCTTGCCAATCTTCAATGGACGCATTACAGACGCAACCACATTGACAACAACATCGCTGCAGCTGCCACTGGTTGCTGCACAAAATAAGAATCCGCCCTCCTTTCGCAAACTTAGCTCCCGGGCCTTACCCACAGTTTTCACCATTACGGACGGCAACACAGGGGCACCCAGTACATCTCTGGCTGAGGCAATGTCCACAAGTCAAATGCCGCAATCCCCGGATCAACCGTTCCAACAATTGATGGTGCCTAAGGAGCAGGAGGAGGAGCAGGTGATTCACATAGCCGGCACCGAGCTGGCCAACTACGAAAAGGTGCGCGTTGTCGGTCAAGGTTCCTTTGGGATTGCCATCCTCTATAGGCGCAAATTTGATGGTCATCACATTGTGTTTAAGCAAATCAATTTGAGTGAATTGTCGCCGCCGGGTCGCGATTTAGCCATGAACGAGGTGGAGGTCTTCTCCAAACTGCATCATCCCAACATAGTCAGCTATCTGGGCAGCTTCATCAAGGATAACACGCTGCTCATCGAAATGGAGTATGCCGATGGCGGCACTCTGGCCCACATCATTGCCGAACGACAGGGCAAACAACCCTTTCCGGAACGCTACATTATTGCGGTCTTTGAGCAGATATCCAGCGCTATTAATTATATGCACTCTGAGAACATTTTACATCGGTACAAATAGTTTATATATATATCTATATAGAGCGTTATATTCAATTGTGTGATCTCCTTCTTAGCGATCTGAAGACAGCGAATGTGTTCCTCAACGGCCGAGGGATTGTGAAAATTGGTGACTTTGGCATATCCAAGATTATGAATGCAAAGATCCACGCACAGACAGTGCTTGGCACACCCTACTACTTCAGTCCCGAGATGGTAAGTGCCTTAAATCATATTTCTTTTGTATATTTTAAATTGTAAAAGAATATAGAACGAAAAATAGGTTTACAATAAATCTACCAAACTAAGGCTCCCAGAAGAGATGTATGTGCAACCTAGTAGAGCAACTTCTCAATCTGGAGGTGCAGAGTTAATCTATCGTATTATTGAGCTTGTTCAAATAACTATTATAATTAGTTTTATTAAATAAGTTTTATTGTCTCTTAACATTTCCAAGTGCGAGGGCAAGGAATACGATAATAAAAGCGACATTTGGGCCTTGGGCTGTATTTTGGGTGAACTGTGCTGCTTGAAGAAGACTTTTGCCGCCTCCAATCTATCGGAGCTGGTGACCAAAATCATGGCTGGTTCTTACACAGCGGTGCCACTCGGCTACACTTCGGGATTGCGCAGTCTGATGGCCAATCTACTGCAGGTGGATGCGCCAAGGCGACCCACTGCATCCGAGGTATTAGTCTATTGGATACCCTTAATATTTCGCAGCCTAGGCAAGAATAAAGGGTGAGTCGTGCAAATGCATTAATTGAGATTCTTAGCATCATCATGGACTCCACCGGTAGTTACACCTATGAGGATAATATAAGCAGCAATGGCTCTTTGTCAGCTGCACCAAATTCACTTTTTGCCAGCCGCAGTAATTTGGACATGGAGCTGCCCACCGCCCAAACAGAGACCAGGAAGCTGATGAGTGCCGAGACTGTTGCACCACATGAGGTTATCGAGAAGCGGTAAGCTGAATAATTTAATCCCAAATGAGATGACTACTAAAATCCTTTGTAGCTCTGTTCTGTACCAGTTGAAATCCTTTGGAAATAGCTTCAGTATGAGTCCCATACAACTGCCACCAAAGGCTTTCATCGTCTGTGTGGCGATGAGTGAGTCACATTTTGTGGTGATTAACGATGATGGATCAGCATATGCTTGGGGCGAGGGCACTCACGGCCAACTGGGTCTGACCTCGCTGGAGACCTGGAAGCATTATCCCGGTCTGGTGCAGAGTGTACGCAATTATCACATGGTCAGCGCTTGTGCCGGCGATGGCTTCACTGTATTCCTAACACAGTCTGGCAATCTGCTCAGCTGTGGCAACAATCTCAAGTTTGCTCTCGGCCAGGATGAACAAAGGGACTACTTCACGCCCAAGCTAATTGTAAAACTGGCAGATGTCCGCATCGAGCAGATTACGGCCGGAATGCACCACGTTATGGCCCTGAGTCGCGAAGGTGCCGTGTACGTGTGGGGTACAAGCTCCACGGGAGCACTGGGCCTGGGAAATTACCAACAACAACAGTAAGTAATTTCTAGGTTATAGAATTTCTACATACCCTAATTTGCTTAACATTCCAATTCCGTCTGCTCCAGAAAACATCCACAAAAGATACTGTTGTCGCATGTGAAGAGCAAACCCATGCAGATATTCTGCGGACCGGACACTTCAGCCGTACTCTTTACCAATGGCGAACTGCATGTGTGTGGCAGCAACGATTACAACAAACTGGGCTTCAATCGTACCGCCAGGATCACAGCTTTTGTGGGTGCCATCTAACTACAACTTACGAATACGCATTTGATTTCAAATATTGTATTTCAGAAGAAAATACAACTGCCTCGTAAGGTGCTAAAGGCATGTTTCTCGTCCACACATTCGGTGTTCCTAATTGAGGGTGGCTATGTCTACACGATGGGCCGCAACAAGGAAGGACAACGAGGCATCCGGCATTGCAATACTATGGAGCAGCCCACCCTGGTGGATGCAATACGTTCCCGTTACATTGTGGTTGGCAAACTTGCAGCACTTTCCAAATGCAAACCGACTATTCAAAGTAATTAACATCCTTCATTTGCAGAAAGCGAATTGCAATGATCAGTGCACCATAGTTGCCTCGGAGGATAATATTATCACTGTGTGGGGCACTCGTAATGGTTTACCGGAAATTGGGTCCAGCAGTAGTGCCTTAGGTCTGGAGGTCTGCAATCCGAATGCTGAAATGGAGCTGAGCAACAATACGGCTGCATTTACCAATTTCCTGGCATCGGTCTACAAATCCGAATTAATTATGGAACCAGTGGATATATTGGCGTAAGATGAGTCTTTTGAAACCATCTTTTAATATAATATTATATTATTATTATTATTATTCTTATTTTTGTCCTGCCTCAGGCTGTACTCATCTAAGGAGCAATGTGAACGTGGATACTATGTCCAGGTGAATGATGTGTTTCCTCTGGCACACAGCGTACTGGTGATGGTAGAAACCACCACACCACTCATATCCTCCTTTGAGGGATAACTTATAAAAGACTCGCCTTTTATCTTAGTTCTGTGTGTTATCTTTTATTAATAAAAATAATTGATAATATTTTGTGACATTTACTGGTAATAACCACGTTTACCCGCCTCCTCCACAATTGTTTGCACAGCTGCAAAGGCTTCACGGGCCGTTGGCTCAATTTCCTTGGCCGACAGGATGAATAGTTCCTCGCTTTCCGGAGGGCCACGCAGCTCAAACGTAAAAGTAACTGGCAACTTTAGCTGGCTGTGGGCCCAGTCTTTTGACCCGCCACTGGAGGGATATATAGTCTCAAAAATACTACCACTCTTATAGATGCGTCCAGTGAGGGATTTGATGCGCTCCGCTGCCATCTGGCCAATCGCCTTGAGATCCGCATAGTTCTCGACGCGCTCTGCCGTGTGCCCATAGGGGAACATGATGAGCTGGGAGTAGCTGTGCAGTGATAAATAGGTGCGAATACGTTCCGACTGGGCATGTGTCTCCAGGAACTGGATAATGCGTTGCGTTTCCACCTCACTGGCCGCGGACGGTCCAGAGAAATCATATTTACAGGGATTGCCACTGGCGCCCGTGGTGTTCCAGCTGAGTGGAAAGTTGCGATTCAGATCGACGCCGCGACAAATGCCAAAGAGATTGCGGTTCTTGCGCCACATGCGATCCCCCGTGAAGCTATAGCGATAACCATCCGGATTGACCGTGGGAAAGATCAGCCAGTTGTGGGCGCGGGCCAAGCTCTGCACCGAAGGATCAGTGGAGTGCAACAGTTGCTCAATGAAATATGTGGCAGTAGCTGGTGCAATCCACTCGCGTGCATGGATGCCACTCTCGATGAACACGGTAGTCTGATTCTTCTCACTAGCAAAGGCAATTTTCACCCCCTTGATGGGCAGTCCTTGAGTGCTCAATCCCATGTCCAGCATAGTTACCACCTGGGGCTCCTCGCGGGCCAGCTTCTCCAACCAGTCATAGATGTTGTCCAGATGAAAATAGCGCTTCCAATCAAACTGATCCGCCGGTGTGCTCTCTGGCGCCACCTCCCGATAGTTGGCGTCGATCAGCTCCTGGAAATTGTAGTTGAGTATACGATGGCTCACATTGTAGCTCTGCAGAAGATCATCGAAGTCGGCCACCTTAGGTGCGGCCACCATAATCGTGAGCTTCTGACCAGCGACACGCGCATGTCCCACAAAGCTGCATGAATCACTAGCCTCCTCCAGCGCCTGAAATATCTGCACATGTTTGGCAGTGGCCAATTCCACATTATAAATTCGCGTGTAATCGTAGCGTGCCTGCGCCGCAGGACTTCCCCCCAAAGCACATTGATCCGACCTGGTGCAGAAACTAGCAGCTCGAGTGCTTGAGCTGGCCAGAACCAGGCACAACACAAACCAGAGGAACAACATCTTCACTCTCGAGCAAGCGAAAAACAATTGGATGTTGCCTTATCAATATCACCTTTAAGAGCAGCTTTGATTAAGATTTCGCCTACACAAACACATGCATATTTTAATGCATGTGTGTGTGTGTGTGTGTGTGGTATACGAGTATATGAAGCAGAAGAATGACAAAGTAAGAATAACAAAAAGGGGCAGTGAGTAAAACATTCGAATTTGCTTCTTTTCTTTGACATCGAAAGAGACTTAAAATTTTGGAAATCTAATTTTCAATCCTTTACTACACAAATTATTTAATTAACACATTTTATTTTTCGAAATGAGGTAGAATAATTCAAGTAATTAGAATATTACATTTTTTTCTTATTTATAATTCAAAGCAATAATTCATAATTATTTTTTAAATATTTTTTTAACGATCAATCTGAGAGCTATTTCATTTGTATAGCGAATCCATCCCTGGTGTCAAATAGTTGGTCACACTGTCAGCTGCTTTTTAATAATAATAATTCTGATGGAATCACAATTTGATAATACAGAGTAAGTTCGCTGGAACCATCTCAATTCGGGCAGTTAAAATACTATTTATGGCAGCGAAAACTATTGGAACCGCTCCTCGAGCGCTGCCTTCAGCTTTGACGATGAAGACGACATCGATCTGGGAGATGTTGGCGCCAGAATTAGCTCAGGACCAGCGAACCAGAACGATAAATGGGACAATAATGCAATATTCAATGACGACACCATTTCGGAGGCCAGTTTCAATAACGGTGCTGCACTGGGAACCCTGAATCATCTCTCCATCAAGGCCATATTGAGCGATGAAGCGCTCAAGTTGGTGCTGCAGGAACAAGCGCTGGATGATCATGTCATGCCCAAGGGCGTTACGCCCGAGGAAGAACTGAAGCTGCTGCGACGTCAAATTCAGAGTACGCTGTACAGCCCCAATCTGGAGGCGACGGCTCAGAAACTGCTGCACGGCAAAGTAGCGCCGCTGGAATTGTTCAAATCACTGCTCGAGAAGCAACAATTGCTGGACACGCTGCTGTCTAATGGCGGCGATGCAGTAATTGGAGTGCTGTTGTTTCTCAAGCGCACGCTGAACACCACCCAGTTTCATAGTATACTACAGCAGCGACCCAAGGCGCTGGAGCACTATCTCAGCTATCTGAATCAGAGCGGTGACATAAGTCTTTATATTGAGATGCTGCAGCGTTTTGGGCGTCACCAGGAAGCGGCTCTCAGACAGTTTCAGGCTGCCCTGGCCTGCACGGAGGTTGTCACGCGTAAACAGCAGCTAAAGCGCCTCGTGGATGCTTATGCCACCGCCGGCGTGGGCATCATTCCACTTTACGAGCAGGTCTTTCATGCAGCACTCAAACTGCAGTTGGTCAAGGAAAAAGAAACCGTTACCAGTGGGCTAAGCCAACAGCTTGGCGACCAGCCGACGCCTATTGAACTGCTATATGTGTGCTGTGCCCAGAATAAGAACTGGAAGGAACAGGATATGCTCAAGCTCACCTCGCCCCAACGGTTTGCCGCCGATCAAGAAATCTCATCGGCCCAATACGAATGGACTGCGCTCAATGAGCGCGCACATGCCCAAGCCTACGGCGACTTGGAGTGCATCTTTGTGCGCGCACCCACATGGCACTCGCTCAAATCGAAGCAGTTTCACATCAGCTTCGATTTGGCGCTGGCCGTGCAGCGTCTGTTTGAGCTGCAGGCACCATCAACGGTGCTGCAATTGTTTCTGTCCAAGATGAGCAACAGCACCGAAAAGTTGGCACTGGCGCAACGTGTCAAATGCGTCAAGGCCGTCATCGATGCTATGGCGAGCATGAAACAGCAACAGGAACTGCACCAATTAAGGGAGACGCTGCCGGACAGATCCGAGGAGAAGTTCTATTGTGAAAAAGCGCTCAAATCGCTGCAGAGCAAACGCTGGACAACGGACAATATCAAACTGAAGCTTTAGCTAGCGACGCCACAAGACTTCTGTATATATGTATTGTTTTTATTATTTTGTTACTAATCATATGTATACACATATCATTATTACAATATTACTTTATGTATTAAATAATTGCAAATCACAAGCTGAATATCAATTGAAAAAGTTTGCCTACACACATCGGATTATGATTAAGGATTAGGATTAGGATTGGCATTAGGTTGTAAGGTGAACCCGCTTAGATCGAAATGATCTGTGAGCATCCCTTGTGGGGGGGTGTTTGTGTTGGTATTTTTGTATGTGTGTTCGATAAACATTTTTGTTATATTTTATTGAGTAAACAAAAAAGCGTGTAAAGCCAACAGCAAACAAAGTACTACAAAAATTAAATTCTTTAAACAATTTGTTTGCCTTAAATAGTTTCCTTAAATAACATCGCTATAAAAGCTATTCATATAAATATGCGCAGAAAACCGCAAACAACAATTATGTAATTAAGTATAAACACGTCTGGGCGGTTAATAGACAATAATATGCAATATTTACTTGTGTGTATGTGTGTGTGGTGTATGTGTGTGTGTATGTGATGATGTAGTGGATACAGCAAACAACGCCATTAATGATCTTTGGTTTCCTGCTCGAACTCACAACAAATCGTAAAAACTTTAAATTACAACCAAAAAAAAGAGGAAAAAAACAATCAACTTTCAACTTAAGCGAGTTGAATGAAAAAATAACTAAGAAAATTCAAAGCAAGAACCATAAGTCCTTTGACCAACACCATGGCCGATGGGCCCATTGCTAATTGCTGGCATTGGCATCGTGATCACAGTAGCTGAGCAGTCGCTGGCACAGGATCGTCTTGAACTTGACCGTGAAACTATCGAAAATGGCATCTGTGTCCTGCAGCGCACTCGCCGAGGACTGATCGCTATCCGCCGCTGCAATCAGCATCTTGAACTTCTGATTGAGATTCTGT
The DNA here is from genome assembly GCA_035041595.1 of Drosophila basisetae. Taxonomy (NCBI): domain Eukaryota; kingdom Metazoa; phylum Arthropoda; class Insecta; order Diptera; family Drosophilidae; genus Drosophila; species Drosophila basisetae. The sequence continues at coordinate 507,735 of JAWNLB010000147.1, read as the reverse complement.
TCAAGAGCCGAATTGTTGTTGTTAAAGTAAAATACATATGCTAGCTCCAGCAGATAGTAATCCAGATCTGCCATAAAGTAGCGCTCGCATTCGAGCATATCGAATTTGCGCTCCAAAAAGTGCACACACATGTGATAGATAAGATGCTTGAGATCTGAGCGATGCAGGGGCACATAGCCCGTGTCCTTGCTGAAGTACTCGAATAGCTTGAGGGTGCGTTGCGCAGTATCGCAGCTGTGCAGGCATAGCTGGAATGCCTCCACGAACCTGAAGTTGAGCATACAAATCCTTATCCGATACTCGTTACGCTGCGCACGAGAGCATTCGCCGATTTTATCCGGATTGTACAACCCATGAAAGGCGTATAGGCAGTAATGTATATAATGACGCAACGGCTGCAAAGCAGCATTTCCATCGGCGCCGTCCGAGCTGGGCGTACAGGTGCTGGCATCGTCTTCATCCCCGAGCAGAGCGACGGCATGGCTCGTGCCCGCCGTCACTGCCTGATTTGGCAACGGCACATAGCTCTGCTCCTCCGGCGAATAGTCCAGATCCAGCGAGCTGTTTGCATCGCCCAATTGCGGTGCATTGAATGAGTAGCTAGCATCGTTGTGGCTTAGATTCTCTAGGCTGCTCAGCATATCATCCGAATCTTGGCCAGTGGCCGCCTGCTCTGTGCTTGATTTATAGTTGAGAGTTGCCGGCGAGTAGCGATGCTCAAAGCTAATATTCGCCTGCTGCAAGAAGTGCGGCTGATAAGGCGGCATTACCTTCAAGTAGCGCACTGGCTCCTGATCAAATCGAATGCGTGGTCGTGGCAAATTGATCTCCACAGGCGCCTCAACACACTGTGTCTCGAAGCGCATTAGCCGTTTGGTGGTGGGCAGACATACGACGCGCTGTCGCATACGATCCAGGCTGGCGCCCAAATCGCGTCCACACTGTCCGTTCGAGTTGCCACCAAAGGCCTTGACAATGTGATCGGTGGTCATTACAAGTGTGAAATCAGCGCCGCAGTCCACATACATCGGCCTCTCGATGCTGTCGATGGGTGATGGCTTGAGCACGGCACGCCGATCCTTATCTTCGGTGCCCAGTTGATGCTCAAGATTCTTGCCCCAAGTATATAATGTGCACGTCGACGATATCAATGCGAAATGAAACAGTCCGCTGGAGATCTTTAAATGGTAAATGTTGGCAATTAAATAATCACAGAAGCTAGTATGTAGAGGGAGACTGCCTTACCTGGAGTATTTGTCCTGCCACTTCGCTGGTGTCTACTAGATGTGGCTGCATATGTTCGGTCGGATCTGGTTCGCTGGAGAGCTGTGCAGCTGAGACTGATGCTGCCGTTGCTGCTGTTGCTGTCGGCAGTGATTCTGTGTTCGTACTCATTGTAATATTTTCGGTAGCATCCGATTGCACAGCTTCATCTTGTGTGGACTCTTTGGTTGTTTCTGCAGTGGGTTTGGGTACAGCGCCAGCAACAACCGCGGCATACGAAGTAGTTGGCTCCACCAACACGCTGTTATTACTGGTCGCCGGCAGCAGTGTTTCCTCCAGCCGTCTGGTCAACATTTCACGCTGATGATTTTCCTCCAGCTTTTGCTTGGCGTTGGCACGTCGCTTAATTTGATTGGCCAGACGCAGTGCTTGCGGTGAGCTGCCCCAGGTGTACATGCGCTCCTCCTCATCTACAACTATCTATAAATGCAAGCGAATGAGTCAAATCTGAAGCGCATTGTACTGATTTTGCACGTACATTTGTAAAAAATTTCGTATGTATCAGTCTTAAACTGCAGTCACCAAATTTCAGGCGCAGCGGCAGACTCGACTTTCCCTCTGTCTGTGCCTGATCTGGCTCGCCAATGCCCAGCTGGCCAAAATGATTGGAGCCGAACACATAAAGCTCGTTGCAACTGCGATTAGCCTCTGCGTAGTTGTTGCTGCTGCATGTTGCCTGACAAAGCACCAAACTGTGCGCATGACCAAGCGATATTTGTAAAATTTTCTATACGTATACAACATACAATAAATGTCCAGTGAATTATTCAATATATATTAACTTAACACGCACCTTGTACTTAAAGAAACTGACTAGTGTTGGTGTTGCGAGGTTCTCGCAGTTACCATTGCCCAACTGACCATAGATGCCCCAACTATAAGAAGAACGCGATTCGATTATTTGCAAATAAAATGATATTCCCATTTCAATCATTCAACTCACCCCCACATATAGAGCTTGCCGTCTGCAACGGCTGCATTGTGATATTGACCCGCCTCCAGCATTGTTATATTCATGCCATCCAAAGCTGTCACGAGCATGGGTTGTAAAGCCATTTGCATGTGTTTTCCAACTCCCAGCTGACAAAGACTGTTGTTCCCAATCGCATACAGCTAGAGGAATGTTGCAAATTCAAATAACCACCTAGGGACAGTGCCACAAAGTACTTACGCCATTATTGGTCAGGATGAGCGTATGCTGACGTCCACACTTGAGCGCGTGCACTACCAAATTAAGTTGTGCAAGCAGGTCCAATGATTTCACAGCATGTGCAGGCTCCGGTGGTTCTGTGAGATATACATAATAATGAACATTACGAGGAGAAATTGAATGGAGCATAGTATGAAAGCTCACCTGTTGACTTCTGGGCACTGAAGCAGCAGGGCACGCCGCTGGAACCCCAGAAATATGCGACACCATCTACCACACAGGCGCAATAAGCGCAACCAGCTGAGATTGGCTTAAAGCGTGATGATTCAATGGCAAACTAAAGATCACACAATTATTCTTATTAGTTATTAGATTAGATTATTATTTGCTGATCTTCTGATCTGGCACTTGCCTGATTGTCCTCGTAGTTGATGCGAAAATTTGACAAAGCATTTACAATGGAATCGTGCTTGACGCGCTGAGACTCCATATGTATAAGCACGGCCAAATAGGTTTCGATTAGGCACTTGCAGAACTCAAATATGTGTTCATTATTGTCATCATTGATTGAGCTGCCGCTGCTGTGCGAAATAATTGGACGAAGTGCAGGTGCAAACGGATTAAGCTGCATTGAAAGACGCTGAAAAATTCCAAACACAATTTTGAATTTCCGATTAACAAATAGAAGTACGAGTATATCAAAAATTGTTTACCTGCAGCACACAGGGCCTGATATGCTCCAGCTTTTCCTGTATGAACGTAAAATAGTCCATTGACACAAGAGGCAAATATGTGATGGTCTCCATAAATATGGTTTCGCTAAGATTGTACAAACAGACGTTGAGCTCATTGTACCAGCCAAACTCCTGGGCAACAACGCTGACCAATGCATTAAAGGTGTCCAGACAAACACCACGCACTTTCGCCAATATGATAGCTGCTGAAAAGAGTCCACTCTGACAGAGGACAATGCTCGTCATATTGGTATGGTATTTGGTATTCGTCACCAAAAAGTTCCTGAAAGTCAATCAAAAGACATGTTTATATACGAATGGTTATAGAAGGCAAATCACATTAAACTTACCACAGTGGCAAATAATTTTTATCGTTGACAGCCTTCTCGGCCAGCGTTATTAACAGCAAATTGGCCAAATGAAACTGTGATGAGGGTGACATTTGCAGTGCACTAATTGATTCGTCGACCCCGTAGTGATAGTCGCTGCATGAGACTCCACTATTAACCATAACATCCAAATCTTTTACATTCATTGGCAAGATGTCGCGCACATCCTCCGAATGGCGATAGGTTATATCCGATTGGATGCTCTTCAGCAGAGGATGACACAAATAGCGCGATCGCAGCAAATACGATGATTTCAGGGCCATGGCACTCAACTGCATCAGGGCATAGGTGTGTCCATACATGGCCAGCTTGAGGGCAGTTCGTATTGGTTTCACTCGTGCCGCATTGTACGTGATCAACGCCTGAGTAATCTTCTTGCGACGTAACAAATAATCTCCGGCAAACTCAATGCAGTGCTCATACGAGAGATCGAACGTGTTGCAAAACTCCCGGCACTGATTCCATTCACTTATCAGCGCTGCGTCCAAAAACAGCTCAAATGGTTCTTTTCTGCAAAACAAAAAAAAAAAAGAGAAGAAAAACAGACAAAATTGTTAAATTATTAATTACAAGATTCACAAAATACGCACTTCAGCTGTATGGTGTAGACATTTTTGTTGGTTATGACATAGCATGGATCATAGTTGATTTTGGGAAACTCTGCCTGCATAATCTCCATTTGGCGTAACGAAAACTCATTACTAATATCAGTTGACTCATAGAACTGCACGTAGTCCATGGGTGTGTGTATGTCCTTGATCTCGAATGCCTTTGCCTTTTCCTCCTTGGTGAGTGTTTCGATATTGTTGTTGCCACCGAAACAGCGCACTTGTGCCATCTGATGCAAATGAAGGACAGTCTCCTGCTCGAAGCGAAATAACGCTAGCTGTGCCTGATGATTGAAGCGCTGCGTGCAAAATTGTCGTACACAATGAGTATCTACTTGGAAGTGGGTGACGGGTGGAGTTGTTTAACACTTACATCATCATCGGTACGCAATGAGGCCATGGCGCTGCTGATGACGCTTACCGCATTGATGGCATTGGTGGGCATTTCGCTTTGATCGATACTCGATGCGCTTGTGGTCGTTGCACTCGTCTCATCACTCTTGTTGCTAGTGTTTCCAGCCTCCGTCTGCTCCAACTTCTCAGTGTCTGCATCCAAGCTCTCTTTCTCAGTGTTCGCCACTAGCGGCTCCTCCAGCGATGATACCGCTGTCGAACTGGCTGAATCGCTGCGACTGTTTAGATCCACATATTGTATGCCATACAGAATGTTGGAGCTAATGAGTATTTCCACACAATGACTGGGTATTTTGTACAAAAACAAGGGCTTCAAATTAATATCGATGCTGTGCACCGTCAGGCTGCAACTGGTGCTGTGCAATGCGCTCAGCAGATAAGTGCTACGCAGGTTCTGTATGGTATAAAATGATCCGTTTGTATTGCCCAACGGCTCTGGCGTGACCGACGGCGAGTCCATTATAGCAAACGTGCCCATATTTGTCTCAGGCATAACTGCAAGTAAATAACAATCAATATTTTACAATATATCACTGATCTTAGCCGTAAAGGTATGTTTTTTTTATTTGACAACTAAGTTTAAGTACTTTAATTGGGACTAGTAATAGATAGCTGATATAGTAGTATACGAGGTGTGTTCAAAAAGTATCGCGAATTTTGAATTTTCGCGGGTTACGTACGAGGTGTGTTCAAAAAGTATCGCGAAAAAAATCGAAATTCGATTATACGTAACCCGCGAAAATTCAAAATTCGCGATACTTTTTGGACACAGCTACAAAGATATTTACGAGGTGTGTTCAAAAAGTATCGCGAATTTTGAATTTTCGCGGGTTACGTATAATCGAATTTCGATTTTTTTGTAGCGTTATGTTGGTACTCATGTCTCTCACTTATGCCGACAAGCTCGGCCATTTTGAATGTTCACTTAATTGTTGACAGCTGCTTTGCTTGCACGTGTTTTGGATCGTCTTCAATTTTTACCTATTCAAAAAAATGGATCAAAGAACCTGTATCAAATTTTGTGTGAAAAACGAAATTAAGTGCGCGGATGCATTCCAAATGTTGATTGTGGCATACGGAGAAGCTACCTTGGACCGAAGCAACGTTTATCGGTGGTACAAAATGTTCTCAGAAGGCCGAGAAGATGTGAACGACGAAGTGCGTGCCGGACGCCCGAGCACTTCAACAACAGACGAAAAAATTAATGGAGTGGAGAAAATGGTATTGGCCAATCGTCGAATCACCGTTAGAGAAGTTGCTGAGAAGCTAGACATATCGATTGGCTTATGCCATTCGATTTTTATCAATGATTTGGGCATGAGACGGGTCGCCGCGAAATTCGTACCAAAATTGCTCAATTGCGACCAAAAACAGCATCGCATGAACATTGCTAATGAGATGTTGGACTCTGTCCGCGACGACCCAAATTTGCTCCAGAGGGTCATAACTGGTGACGAATCGTGGGTTTATGGTTACGACGTGGAAACCAAAGCTCAATCATCTCAATGGAAGCTGCCGCACGAACCAAGACCGAAAAAAGCGCGCCAAGTTCGGTCGAATGTGAAAGTTTTGCTGACAGTTTTCTTCGATTGCAGGGGCGTGGTGCATCATGAGTTCTTGCCACAGGGTAGAACGGTCAATAAGGAATATTACCTGCAAGTTATGCGCAATTTGCGCGAAGCAATCCGCCAGAAACGCCCGGATTTGTGGAAGAACAAAAATTGGCTTTTGCACCACGATAACGCCCCTGCTCACACATCGTTGCTTGTGCGCGACTTTTTGGCCAAAAGCAACACACTAATGATGCCGCAGCCACCGTATTCCCCAGATCTGGCCCCCTGTGACTTTTTCTTGTTCCCTAAACTGAAGAGGCCCATGAAAGGACGATGTTACGCTACGCTTGACGAGATAAAGACGGGATCGAAGGAGGAGCTGAACAAGATAAAAAAAAAATGATTTTTTTAAGTGCTTCGAAGATTGTAAAAACCGTTGGCACAAGTGTATAATATTTCATGGGGATTACTTTGAAGGGGGCAAAATAGATATTCATGAATAAATAAATAATATCTGAAAAAAACACAAAATTCGCGATACTTTTTGAACACACCTCGTATAATATCTCATGGGGATTACTTTGAAGGGGACAAAATAGATATTCATGAATAAATAAATAATATCTGAAAAAACACAAAAATCGCGATACTTTTTGAACACACCTCGTATATCTTAATTCGTAAGTCTGATTGGGATATCTTGAAAATAAATAATATGGATTTAAGGCGTCATTTGAAATACCGTCAGACTGATGCGACAGTACAGATGCTGAGGCGCAGAGATGACTGATATGAATTAAATATAAAACATATATCAATTTATATTTTTGATATTTAGTTATATAAAATGGGGTCAATACATACATTCATCAATCTTTTGCCGCTGATCCGACAAACGCATTTTGATGGCCTGCAGCTTCTTGGAGCCGAGGCTTTTGAGCGAAGCGAGGCGTGCACGTGTCGCCGGCAAGATGCCATCGAAACTATTGACGGCCAGCTGCTGCTGCTGAAATCGGACTCCGGTACTTTCGCTGTAGGATGGCGGCGATGGCGGCATTGGCGCATTGTTGGCATCACTGGGTGTCGGCGCACGTGGCGGTGGTTCCGAGACTGCTGCCGAAACAGTCGTGGCAAGTGAAACAGTTTGTGTGCTTGGCGCAATTTCATCACTGGCTGGTGGGGCAAATACATCCTCCTCCAGCTGACTACTGTCCGAGGCCGGATCAGAGCTATTGCTTTGCCGTGCATCGTTCCCTGCTACGGTCTGGTGCTTTGAGTGCACGGACATGACAATTTGCCAGGCGCCCTCGCGTGTGGTGGGTGAGCTATCGCCAGGATACACATACATGATGGCCTTCTGCTCCAGCAATAACTTGTATTGTTCCTTTAGCGACGATGTAATCTGCAGATAGATAGAGTACACGAGATTTCAAAATAAGTGCACTTGGTTGTGGATAACTGGTTGGAGCTTACCAGCAACATGACTCCATCGAAGGTATTATCCTTGCAGATTGTCAATCGCACCACGGAACCATTCTGAATGGAAGTGCTGGCGATCATTGGGCAGTTGGGACTGAGACCCACAAAGCATATGGAGCCATCTGAGTAACCGATAATGGCACGATTTAAGCCATTATACGTCTTCCACCAAACCACAGACAGCGGATACGGACACGTCTTGGAGGCCATAAATGATGCAGCCATCACTTGACTGTTGCCCGTCGCATCGAAGGGAGCTGCTGGCTGTGGAGCGGACTGCTCGCCAACAGCTTCGGCCGATGGACCATTGGCCAACATATGCTCGGGCACCTCCTGACCCAACGGCTCCTCCTCCAAATTGTCAGCCTCCGCCTTGTCAAGCTTAACATGCTGCAGTTGTTCCGCCAATTGTTCCACATGTTCTTGCTGTTCGTATGCTCTTTCGTTGCGTGCCGTCGAATGATTGGGACATTTCTTTGAGTTGGGACATTCGTGTGGACCCACAAACGGTATTATGTAGGATGTCACCTGTGTGGTGCTGTACAGCGAACAGGCGGCCAAACTGTAGGTTTTGTCGACCAGCGCCAGAGCTGGCACAATATGCAGTGTGTTGTCGAAACCTGTTGATATATATATTTACACACATAGGAGGGGGTCCGAGTATGGCATGGTAAAGAAACAAACTGGGTTCAGTAACACTTGCCATCGCCCCTCTCCCAATTGCTGCTCAAAAGCAGCTGAATCAAAACAAAATAAGCTACAGAAAATCAATAATGTTAATCGCGCACACACACACAAACACTTACACATACAGGCCGCACACACGACAGCACTCAGCAGCAGCATCAAAGTAATTTAAGGCTTTACTATGTTGCCACCCAATCGCCAATGCCCCATCCACAAGCTTAACTCCCACGTACTGTCCAATAATGTACTTACAGAGGACTAGCAGCCAAATGCCAGCAGGATCGAAGCAGACGTCGTGAATGACACGATTGGTGCGCCGGAACCAGGTGATCATCTTGAGCACCTCCTGGCCGCCGCCAGCGCTGATATAGCGCAGCACAATCTCATTTTCCTCGCTGACCAGGCACAGAAATTGCTTTTCATCGAAAGGTGTGACGGTGACGGCGGATAGCTTACAGCTGAAGTTCGTAATCAGCGGACGAAGCTCAAAAATTTGCAAATCTTTGAGCTCGGCATGCACATGCACCGCCATCACTTAAGTGTGTTTGCACGCTGGTGGCTGCTCGGACCTGCTTATAGCGTTTCTTTTTTGTTGCACAAATCAAATTTTAATTTTTTTTACAATTGCCATGTTTCCATGGCAAACATTTTGTTATCGCATTTACAAAACTATCGGACATATGCGATAAACAGTGAAAGCATTTACTATCGAAGTTTTTGTTATTAAAAAACGAATCATTCATTTAAAAAAAAAAATGTATTCTAAGCTGATTTTGTTGGTAAAATAAAGACATATAATAAATGTCCACACCAAAATTCGAAGTCTTTTTTTTGTTATAATGTTTGAATTGTCATTTATATATTAATAGTTTCGGTGATAATAAAACTAAACAGATATTTAGCATGGATTTTAAAATTCTTATAGAATGAATTGAAAGAAAGTTATAATTTGCTTAAAGCAAAAATTCTTTCAAAACAGTGTTGAGAAACAAGAAAATTTTTTCAAAATTTTGACAACTCGGAACTATCGCTATTTTGTAATGCAGCCCTACAATCAAATATAACGGTGCGCGCAAAAATTTGGCGTCGCTTCATTTTACAGATCTTCAATTGATAATAGGAAATTAAAAAGAAATAAAAATTTGTTATGGAATCGCGTTTGCCAAAGCCTACGGGTCTGAAAAGGCCCACGCCAGCAATAAAGCCAATTTTACCAACTGATCGAATAAATAAAGCACGCGCCGCATCTCCAGAGGCATCGAATGCAATACAGAATCGCGTGAAATTGCGACGCAGTCGCTCGGCGAATGACATTAACGAATTACGGCGAAATAACAAGCGTCCAGCTGCACCCAAAATGCCAAGTATACCATGCAAATTCCAGCGATTTGGCAATAGTATCACAACATCAAGTACGAGTATGACTGCGTCAGCAACAGCATCAGTTGAAGTTACGCGTGTGGCAACTGTGCCAGTCAAACGTCCCCATCCAGGAGCTGCAAAAACAACAGCGCGTACATTGCTGCATTCGACTTCAACACAGTCGACCCAACCTAAAGCAGCTGCGGGTGCGGGAGCAGGCGCAACCGGGAGCAGTTCGACAGTTGCTGCACCAAAGCGCATTGCTCCATACGATTTTAAGGCGCGCTTTCACGATTTGCTGGACAAGCACAAAGTGCTAAAGGCGAAAAATGAGAAGCTACTGGACGACATGACCGACCTGGAAACGCTACCCTTGCAACTGGAAGAAACGCAGAATAAACTCATTGAGGCTCAAACAACGCTGAAGAACACACTGATCGATAAGGAGTGCCTGCAGCGTCAGGTCAATCAGCAAACCAGTAAAATTGAGATAATTACCAGCACACTAGGTCGCATCAATTGTGAACTAGATCTGCTAAAGACCACACATCAGGTAAGTCCAATCGGTTAGCTCAATATTAATTCCGTTAAACAATGCAAATCTATAATGCAGAAAATGAAAAGCCAACATGATTCGCTTTCCTCGGAGGTATTGGAGCAGCGCGATCAGATTGAAATGCTCATCCGCGAGAAAGAGCAGCTAACTGCCGAGAGAGACATATACAAGGAGCAGCTCTTCCAATCGAACATGGACCGAAAGGAGTTGCACAACACCGTCATGGATTTGCGTGGCAATATACGCGTCTTTTGCCGTGTTCGTCCGCCACTGGATTATGAGTTGTCTCGATTGTCCTGCACTTGGACGTATTACGACGAGGCTACAGTGGAGTTGCAGAGCTTGGATAGTCAGGCTAAGAACAAGATGGGTCAACAGATATTCACCTTCGATCAGGTGTTCCATCCAAATTCGCTGCAAGAGGATATATTCGCATCAGTTGCACCATTAATTCAATCCGCTTTAGATGGGTACAACATATGCATATTTGCCTATGGCCAGACGGGCAGCGGCAAGACATACACGATGGACGGTGTACAAGATAATGTGGGCGTTATTCCACGTACTGTCGATCTACTGTTTGAATCGATCTCAACCTATCGTAAAACTGGATGGAAATATGAGATTAAGGCGACATTTTTGGAAATCTACAATGAGGTACTTTACGATCTGCTGAGCAACGAACAAAAGGAGATGGAAATTCGAATGACCAAAGGTGCGAACAAGAATGACATCTATGTGTCCAATATAACTGAGGAAACTGTCACGGATCCCAATAATTTGCGCCGGCTCATGGACTTGGCCAAAGCGAATCGTGCCACGGCATCCACAGCGGGCAATGAGCGTTCGTCACGTTCGCATGCGGTCACCAAGTTGGAGCTTATCGGCTACCATGCAGAAAAGGACGAGATGTCGGTGGGCTCCATCAATCTGGTCGATTTGGCTGGCTCAGAGTCGCCAAAGACCAGCGTCCGGATGACCGAAACCAAGAACATAAATCGTTCCCTCTCGGAGCTAACAAATGTTATATTGGCACTGCTTCAAAAGCAGGATCACATACCATATCGTAACTCAAAGTTGACGCATTTGTTGATGCCATCGCTTGGCGGCAATTCCAAGACACTCATGTTCATCAATGTGTCGCCGTTTCAAGACTGTTTTCACGAATCGGTCAAATCACTGCGCTTCGCCGCATCCGTCAATTCGTGCAAAATGGCCAAGGCCAAGCGGAATCGTTACTTGAACAATGCCCCAGCGTCCAGCAACACCAGTTGCTAAAATTAGCCACTGGACAATTCACATTCACGATTTTAATGATGTCTGCTGACAGTTTTAACATGTATATTCCCTTTTTATAAATTCACAATCCGCACCTAAATTTTTTATGTTATCACGTAAATTATAAATGGAAACTAATAAACTTTAAACAAATATGGATAGGATTTTTTTTTAGTTATTACACGGTGCCCACTGCTTGACGCACTTCAATCGGAATCTTCTCCACCAACTCTGTGTGATTATCTCCTGAGCTGGCCAGAACTCCCCGGCGATTCACATGTTCCACATCAGCATTGTATTCATAGTGTTCGCCATTGATATTGGTTAAGGTGCCGCCGTTTGCTTCCAGCACCGCCTCCGGTGCACAGGTGTCCCACTTTTTGCAGCCTGGCGTGGCAAATACATAGGCATGTGCCTTGCCCTCTAGCAGTTGGAGCACCTTGAAGCCTGCGCCGCCCACCTTAAGTACTTTACTGGCATTGAACACATCGACTGCTCTTTGATGCAGCGCATTGGAATGTGAGCGTGTGGTAGTGATGATGAATTCATCAGCTGGCGGCATCATACTTGTAAATCCTCCAGTGCCCAGACCCTTAAGGCCCCAAATTGTGCGCCCGAGCTCACCGCTAGATTGCTTATAAAATGGCTGATGAATAATGCCGCCAACAGCCGAGTTCTTTATGGCGATACCAATGAGAACAGTGACATGTTCCACATGGCCTACATGAAATTGGTGATTAGTATTAATTTGTTTGAATGGGTCAATCACCCAAATGGGGCGTACCTTGTGTGTATTCGGCAGTGCCGTCTAAGGGATCCACCCAAATCACAAAATCTTCGGGCTGTGCATCTTGCCAGTCAGTTGGGCAGTTTTGTTTCAGGAATGCTTCATCCAATTCACGGACCAACCAATCAGCACACACATTCAAATCGGAGCCACCCTCCTCACCAATGATTTGAACGCTGGGAAACTTCTTCGCTAACGAGGCAATGATGCAACGTTGGGCAGAACGATCAGCCTCCGTTTGTGGATCATTCTTGCCTTTGTCCACAATGCCGAGATCTCCCTGTTTCAGAACGTCGCGTATGATGCCGCCCGCACGTTTGGCCGTGTTGATGGACAACGCCATGATGCGCATAATTAGTGGAGTGCTGCTGGCCATTTTATAGTCTTGACTCTTTCTAGATGTATGGAATGGACAGTTTTTCTATTCTACTTTCTATTCCCTTGTTTTCGTTGAAAGAACAGCTGTGGCCATCGCGGTTAAACTAAGTACGCAGCTCAATGTCTTTGCTAGCAAAATTATATAAGCAAAATTATAGCTAGCTAATAAAATGGATGCATCGGACATCCAAAAATCATAAATATTTGTCAATTGTTATCACCACTGAAACTTAAATAGTTACAATTTTCGCATAAAAACTTAATGCATTTATTAGCGACAATTTGGTTTTATGATCAGCATACTGTTCGCTAGCTCGTCTGGCCATATGGACCGAGGTCTGGCAACGCTGCGGCGCAGGCAACCTTTGGACCAGTCTCTTTAAGTTAGACAATATACGCTGCTGGGTCGGTCTAGAATTAAATCTTGCGATTAATACAAAATTATAAATATTTTTATATTATTGATTTTTCTCAAATTAGAAAATGGCTCGTGTTTTGGTTGGAGTAAAGCGTGTTATCGACTATGCCGTCAAGGTGAGCATATCACAGAGGTAGAGAAAGAATGAAGAATTGCCTGTTGCTTCTTCTTATCACTTGTTGAGCTTCGGTTTGCGTAATACATATTTTTTGTTTTATTACCAATTAAGTAATTTCTTATTTTGTTTCGTTAATTTAGGTGCGCGTTAAACCCGAGAAAAATGGTGTTGTCACCCAGGGCGTGAAACACTCAATGAATCCCTTTGACGAGATTGCCGTCGAGGAGGCCGTCAAGTTAAAGGAGAAGAAACTGGCCACCGAGGTCATTGCGGTGTCCGTGGGTCCCACTCAATCGCAGGAAGTTATACGTACTGCCCTGGCCATGGGCGCAGATCGCGGCGTTCACGTTGAGGTGTCGGCGGCCGAGTACGAGCTGCTGCAGCCGTTACATGTGTCCAAAATACTTGCCAAGCTGGCACTTGATGAGAAGGCAGATCTTGTGATACTGGGCAAACAGGCTATCGATGATGATGCCAACCAGACGGCCCAGATGACTGCCGCTGTGCTCGACTGGCCACAGGGCACCTTTTGCAACAAGATAGAGAAGACGAATGCGGGTCTGACCATTGTCCGGGAAGTCGACGGCGGTCTGGAGACGATCAAAACCAAAACACCAGCGGTTCTGAGCGCCGATTTACGCTTGAATACGCCGCGTTATGCAACATTGCCTAACATCATGAAGGCAAAGAAGAAGCCATTAAAGAAGGTGACTCCCAAAGACTTGGGCGTTGATACAACGCCACGCATTGAAATCGTCTCCGTTGAGGATCCGCCCGTGCGCCAAGCTGGCGCTGCTGTCGCCGACGTAGATGTTCTCGTTGCCAAGCTAAAAGCTGGCGGTCATATCTAAGACCTCAAATCAAATTGTGTAAGCGAAATTCTACGTTATGCAGTTGAAATAATAAGAAATGTGCATTTATCTAGCCTAGATTAATTGCTTATTTGATCGGCGAGTTTTCCCCCTAGCACTTTAAGTCAAATTAATTGTCTTATTTTGGTATCTGTCGTGTCCAGCCTTAACGAATAAATTGAAGTGATTGAAGTAAGCACGAGTCTGCCACAAGGTCAGCCATTGAACGATTCCGTCAATTCCTTTTCAGCAATCGTCGCTCAACTTGACGCACCAAAAATCAGCGCCTCTAATTTAGCTACTTTTTTGTGTTCTTGCTCCAACTTATATGGAATGAGCTAGTCAGAAGAGATTAGAGGTCAGATAAATGGCTTTCAGTTTGTCATACACTTTATTTTCATCAAATCAAACTAAGATTTCTTAAAATTACTTCGAGTAAATACGATCGATGGTCGCTCGATTTTACGAACTTTGAACAATTCGTTTTTCGTTTTTGAACTTTCTCTTCGTTGGTTTCTGTTCTCTTTTTTTTTTTAACAATCTCTGGTTTTTTTTAATTTGAATACTTAAAATCGTAAATTTTCGAGCGATCTATACACATATATATAATGTGTCTATTTTATATATAAATATATAGAAAAATATGATTTGCTGGTAAAACTTATAGAGCTGATACAAAAGTAATCTAATATATATGGTTATTATGGACAATGGACGCTTAATAGATATACGGACATGGCAGGAGTGGGCTATTTCAATGGAATAGTTTACAAAATTATGTAAGATTAGTATTTGTGAGAATTCACAGTGTTCTTCATTCTTCTTTTGGCTGTCGCATGTCTAACATTTTTATATATGTAATCACACTGCCCGCAGCTGCACCAGCACATAATGAGTTAGGCAGCTCACGTAGCTACTAATCTCCAGGTGAATCAGTTACGTCCAGCAGCCGGAACCTTTCCCTTATCACCGAAGAGCAATATGCGTGTCAGCATTGTGGTAATGCAAGGTATTTGCTTCTGCTGATGCATCTCAGGTGTGTCCGGAGTGCAGGACTCAAAGTCGACGGCGACACGTTGGCAAACGAAAGTGAGTAGGGTGAGAATGTCCAGACGTTTGCCATTGGCGGCCAGCTCGGCGCAGAGGCTCTGCATGAACCAACTGCCACGGGTGGTGTTGCGCCACGAGTAGAAGCCCGGTATGGTTGAGTAGGCAATGAGGAAGTCCGCATGGATGGGTATCTTATAGCTCATTGTGGAGTCGCCATCGGTTTCGGTGCGACCACGCTCCATTGTGACGCCCGTATCCAAGCGATCGCCCTGGCAAGCCTGTATGAAGAATAGCTTGGGTTTGCCCGCCAGCGAGGGACAATGATTGGCTGTAAAGTGACTCCAGATATTGTCGAGCTTATATTGCGTATCCTTCGCATAGATGTAGCCCATTTCGCCGTGCGAGAGAATGGCCACCAGAATGCAGTCGTTATCATCGTGTTTCTGTGCTGCCGCATTCTTCACGGTACTTAAGATCTCCTGATAGCGATAGTCCTTATACGCAGTGACATCGAAGTCCAGCTGCTTCAGCACGCGCGTCAGATTCTCACAGTCCACGTTGGTGCCTGCGCGGGACTTCAGAGTCGGCACCTCGAAGTGCTCGTGATTGAAAATGAGTGCCATACCTCGATGCTTGTGCCTCATGTTGTACTCGGCTGCATGCCGTTCGGTAACCATTTTGGCCACATTCTTCGGATAGTTGGATGAGGTGCTGTATCCGTTCAAGGCCAGCTGGCCGATGGCCCCAGTGCCATAGGTGGTTCTGTGATACGTCGAGGTCGATGCACTTGTGGTGGTGGTGGTGCTGCTGCTGCCAGTACCCAACGATCCAAAAGCATCGGTTGCGTCGTCCGTATTGGTGGCCATTTCGACTCTAATTCCCACCTGATCAACGGACTTGAGATCGTTGTTGCTGCTGCTGCTGTTGTTGTTGGCCGCCATTGTAAAATTTTTGATGAGTCACACAAGGCGTTCGATAATGTCCAGGCAAGTGTGTAAATGGCAAGATGCGAAAATTCTTGACTTATTTAATTTCTGTTCACAAGTTTGTTAAAAATGCGTACGTTGCGAGATCTCGTTGTTCTAACAAAGGAAAGCGACGTAAAACTGCAGTGCAGTGGCGTTGTTGCTGTTTGCTAGTTTTCTCTCTTTGTTTGTATTATGTTATGGTATTTGCAAGCAACAACTTAACATCGTGCTGCACTGTTATTAACAGCCTGCAGTATTTTTACTTACCGGCAAACTGCAGTTGACAACTTTACACTCTAAAAACATTAACATATCATGGTATACTACGAGAATGTGTTTGATTCAACGACCAAGTTTTTGAACACGTCGAACGACGCCGGTACTAAGATTTAAGATTTGCAAATTTTAAATAAGTTCATATTAGATGCTTTACAGAGTACAGCTATTTTTTTTTTGTGATTATGTTAATGTTCTGAGCAGAGATGAGCAGGAAAAGGAAATACCGTGACCGATTAACCGTGACTGGGTATCAGTTCGAAGTCCCAGATAATATACATAATTGTAAATATAAAATATATATGTGTTTTTGTTTATTGTTCACAGTATGAGGAATGAATATATATATACTATATAGTAAAATATTATATAGTACGAGTAAATACGAGGTGTGTTCAAAAAGTATCGCGAATTTTGGATTTTCGCGGGTTACGTAGCTTCTCCGTATGCCACAATCAACATTCGGAATGCATCCGCGCACTTAATTTCGTTTTTCACACAAAATTTGATACAGGTTCTTTGATCCATTTTTTTGAATAGGTAAAAATCGAAGACGATCCAAAACACGTGCAAGCAAAGCAGCTGTCAACAATTAAGTGAACATTCAAAATGGCCGAGCTTGTCGGCATAAGTGAGAGACATGAGTACCAACATAACGCTACAAAAAAATCGAAATTCGATTATACGTAACCCGCGAAAATTCAAAATTCGCGATACTTTTTGAACACACCTCGTATGTATATAAAATACTATATAGTAAAATATTATTATTTAAAATTTAAGAAACCGTAATCCAAACCGATTTTACTGTAGCTGTGAAGTGGATCAGCTAAATTAAGCAGGCGGTCATTTCAAATGCGTCACTATTGATATTATTTGGTATTCGTAACGAGTTAAAAACAGACTTTGGAAGCTTAAATATTATTTGACTTTAAAATTCTTGGTTTGGCTGTCGCATGGCTAAAGTTTCTATATCTCACAATGCTCGCAGATAATGATACTAATCCCCAGGACAATCAGTTAGCTGCAGATTCTGGCGTCTTTCTTATCGCTGAACATCAATATGCGCGTTAGCATTGTGTTAATGCAAGGTGTTTGCTTCTGCTGATCGAACTTAGGGTCTTTCAAATTCATTGACTCAAAGTCAACAGCGACACGCTGGCAAACTCTGGTAAGCAGGGTGAGTATGTCCAGACGTTTGCCATTGGAGTCCAGTTGGGCGCAGAGCCTCTGCATGAACCAACTGCCACGGGTGGTGTCGCGCCACGAGTAGAAGCCCGGTATGGTTGAGTAGGCAATGAGGAAGTCCGCATGGATGGGTATCTTATAGCTCATTGTGGAGTAGGCATCGGTTTCGGTGCGACCACGCTCCATTGTGACGCCCGTATCCAAGCGATCGCCCTGGCAAGCCTGTATGAAGAATAGCTTGGGTTTGCCCGCCAGCGAGGGACAATGATTGGCTGTAAAGTGACTCCAGATATTGTCGAGCTCATATTGCGTATCCTTCGCATAGATGTAGCCGTTTTTGCCGTGCGAGAAAATGGCCACCAGAATGCAGTCGTTATCATCGTGGTTCTGTGCTGACGCATTCTTCACGGTACTTAAGATCTCCTGATAGCGATAGTCCTTATACGCGGTGACATCGAAGTCCAGCTGCTTCAGCACGCGCGTCAGATTCTCACAGTCCACGTTGGTGCCTGCGCGGGACTTCAGTGTCTTCACCTCGAAGTGCTCCTGATTGAAAATGAGTGCCATGCCTCGATGCTTGTGCCTCATGTTGTACTCGGCTGCACGCCGTTCGGTAAGCATTTTGGCCATATACTTATCATAATCAGGTGTGGTGCTGTGTCTGTATAAGTCATTGTGATTTGTAGCGAACGATGATCTCGTATCGGTTGTGTCGCCCATGTGGGTGTCTTCGATTCTAGTCGCAACATGCTCGGTGGACTCGAGATCTTTGTTGCTGCTTCTTTTGTTTTTGGCCTCCATTGTGAAATTGACTGCTTACTTTTTGTTACAAAAAAGATGAAAAATGTTAAACTTGTGTTAAGCTTCTTATCTTTTTGTGGCTAGCAAACTTTTAAAAGTTCGCACTTAGCGACAACTAGTGGTGGACGAAACATCGATTTAACATCGATAATTCGATGTTTTTAAAATTATTTTTTGCCACTTTCTGATCACACTGATAAAACAATTCGCGGGAAAAATATAGTTGGAGTATTCCAATGATATGTGCGTTTCTTTATGAAGATTGCAAAAATTTGACCTCGATTGAGGTGGACACACGACCTGCGAAAGGAATCCCTAGTAAGCTGAAAAACATTGAACTTTCTTGATTCCAACAGACAATCTGAAAACAGGCTTGAAACTGTTAGAATATTGAAAGGTAATTCTACTCAGATACTAATTTTTATGACATGCTTCAGTACGTGTGTCAAACTCTCACAGTCCACGGCGATTCAGTTTGGACTCCACGAAGCCCCGATGCTCGTGCTGCAAATGAGAATACTCTTCACTTATATTTCTTATTTTTATTTTGTTATTTACAAAAGCTTTGTTAATTGGAAAGTTGCGATAACCAGTTGCTGTCACAAGGGAAAGCGACAGTCACAACAAATCATTGGGATCATGCTATACTATATCATACAGCTTTCATAGAAATATTTAGTCGGATTATAGCCAAATTTAGATGACAGCAATTTGACTCCTGCCTCCAATGATATGAAATCTTCGGTGTCCCTAAGGTAGATAGTATACATACGAGGTGTGTTCAAAAAGTATCGCGAATTTTGAATTTTCGCGGGTTACGTATAATCGAATTTCGATTTTTTTGTAGCGTTATGTTGGTACTCATGTCTCTCACTTATGCCGACAAGCTCGGCCATTTTGAATGTTCACTTAATTGTTGACAGCTGCTTTGCTTGCACGTGTTTTGGATCGTCTTCGATTTTTACCTATTCAAAAAAATGGATCAAAGAACCTGTATCAAATTTTGTGTGAAAAACGAAATTAAGTGCGCGGATGCATTCCGAATGTTGATTGTGGCATACGGAGAAAGAAACGCCCGGATTTGTGGAAGAACAAAAATTGGCTTTTGCACCACGATAACGCCCCTGCTCACACATCGTTGCTTGTGCGCGACTTTTTGGCCAAAAGCAACACACTAATGATGCCGCAGCCACCGTATTCCCCAGATCTGGCCCCCTGTGACTTTTTCTTGTTCCCTAAACTGAAGAGGCCCATGAAAGGACGATGTTACGCTACGCTTGACGAGATAAAGACGGGATCGAAGGAGGAGCTGAACAAGATAAAAAAAAATGATTTTTTGAAGTGCTTCGAAGATTGGAAAAACCGTTGGCACAAGTGTATAATATCTCATGGGGATTACTTTGAAGGGGACAAAATAGATATTCATGAATAAATAAATAATATCTGAAAAAAACACAAAATTCGCGATACTTTTTGAACACACCTCGTACATATGCAAATATTTGTTGTATTTAGTAACTATAATTTGTGATCCAATGAAGCAAAACACTCAGAATAGCTGGACGAAGACGAAATCTTTTTTTATATAACTTATGATAGTCATATGTTGAAGCATAAAGTATAGCAAAATATTCAAAATATTCATTGTTGGTAAAATGGGTTATTCGTAATCAAATGTCAAGCCACTGCCCCGGAAATGTTCGTCGCACCAAGAATCAAATCGTGTTGATATTTCATCGGTCATGTAATCCCGCCAGTCGCCAATTTTGCCCTTGCGTATAAATTTGATGTCGTGCTGGGGTAGCTGTTTCTCCAGATTGATGGCTTTATTGCTTTGCATGCTGTCAAATCGCAAATGCTCACAAATGCGTTGCAATTGGGCATTGTCAAGTTGTGTGGAGGCTTTCAGGAACTTGGCACAGCGCTTAACCACAGCGGGCAAATTGCGGGTCATGTCCTCGTATTTGATGAACAAGACGTTGTCATCGAAGCTGCGTTTCCAGAACGGCAGCACATGCCTCCAGTATGAGCCGATGGGTGTGTGACCCTCCAAAAACAGTTCCACAAATTGCTCAAAGTCACCATTGATGCCATGCAGCAGTTTGCAATAATGATAATAAGACACGCAAACATCTTTAGGATTACGAGCTGTGTATACAATCTTGGGCTTGATGGTTTCAAATTGCTCGGGAAGCAGTTGCCAGGATAGATGGGATCGGGCATAGCGTGGACGTGGCAAATTGCGCACCTGCTCAACTGTACTTCCATAAGAATCACTGTGAAACGGCAAATATCGATTTAGATTAAATCATAAGAAAAATATTGCACTTTTTACGTACGCCACCCACTGATGATGATCGGTGCTAAATAGCGCGGACAGCTCAATCAATGGCGAACGTATGCGTAGATCCTGCTTGGCAGCCTCATAGTCCAACTGATGGCCCAACAGCCAGACCATCTCTTGGGCCCATGTCGAGCCGGTGCGTGGATACGACACCATCCACACATCATCCTCGTAGACGGGCAGACTGCGGATGGATTCACCTACCTCGATATATTTGCGTGGAATGATCAGATGATCGGGCAACACTTCCACAAAGCAATTCTGCGCAGGAAATACGGCATTTGTGCGACGCACAATATCCGCATCCAGTTCCCGATAGATGAGCTGCATGGCAATTGGAGTTGCCACCGTTGGCGTTCAATCGCTGCAGTCTACTGACTTCCAACTCCAAACTTCAAGTGAAAACTGAGCCCAAGCGTGTGGTGAAAGTGACGTCGACGAGAATCCATCTAAGAGTTCCGCAACTTGAATGGGCTTGTGCCAAAACCGGCTCACTGCAATCTTTGTTGTTGTAAAGTGCATTAAATATCTACCCTATCAACGAAACAAGTAAGAATGCTGTAGTCGAGTAGGCTCGACTACCATATACCCTGTTAAATATATTGCAGTTTTATTGTCATATTTCCCTTTAAAAGGTTTTCCACCCAAATGTAAGCATGCTTGGAAGTGCACTCATTTCCTATGGCTGGCACTGGCACTGAAAAGTAAAATAAAAACAAAGGCAGCGCAGCGCCCGAGCTGACCCGAACTGACTGTCGACAAACGGGTGCATATACAGTATGTTAAGAAAGTCTTTGGACACCGGAAAAATTCATATTTTCTCATTTCTTTTGCAAAAAAAAAGAAGGATTTTAGCATTGAATTTGATTTATTTTCTTGTTGTCGGATTAGAGGTATTATTTAGAAACCTCTGCATTTAAAATTTGTGGCATTTATAACTAATGGAAACCAAAATATAAATAATTATCCGAGAAATGGAATCAGTTATCGATAAAATGCAGTAAATTATATTCCTATACAGACGGACATGGCTATATCAACTCAGCTAGTAGTCTAATATTGCAGATCTTTTTTCTGACGCATAAAACCATTAAGCCATTTTACTCATTTTCAATGGGTTCAGTGGATAAAAAGAGTGCTGCATTTTCCCAAAATTTTCCTCACTCAAACTATAAAGTGTTGCTCAGTTGGCTTTATTTACTGGACGTAGCGGAATAATTTACAATTATTATAATGGTACTTTTCTTCATTGTGCCCAACCGCCAAATCGACGTTAGCAAAGCGTAAAGTTGATTGTTTTGGTGGAAACAGTGAGGTGAAAATTGCTTGAAAAAGTTGATAGTAAATTGCAGACCCTTACAGACAATAATTAGTGTGAGTACCAACCAATCCTAATTTATAACGACCCATTTCAAAAGCGAAAAGTATATAAAGCCGCACATCGTTGTATCATGAAGTGCACATATGGGAAGGATTAGGTGAGAGTGGTATTATTAACTACCCATACGGAAAGGATTATATTATAACTTTGTCAAAGCGAAAACGATTTTCGAATGAATTTCCTTGGTTGTAGGGTTGTCGCTGGACGAATACTATATTTAAGCCTAGAACATAATTATTCATCTATTATTTACAAGTTCCTTGGACTTATAAATAGGACATGCAATTGTAATCACAATCGATTCCAAAATAAACGAATTTCAAATTAGGTTAGATTAGGCAAAGCGTTCTCTCTCTGGTTACTAAATACTTATGAATGAATTCGAGAAAGTTGTTTGATTTAATAAAGTTTCCTCCTAAATCATTCAAGGGCAGAAATTACCAATTAAATTAAAATTTATTGCGATCCGTAATACTATGTACACATGAAATCATTAAGTCAATTACAACTAATTCGTCCTAAGAAGCACTCTTAACAGTCCTGTTGGCAGTATCAGTTTAACTACAATTCGTTGTGTACGTATTCCGTGGTCACCTTGGCCTCGCCCTCATGGAACCCAATGCAGTCCACTGGATATTTCTCCTGTTTTCAATGAATTTCGAAAGAAAAGTAACGGTTACAATTCGAATGTTACTGGTTAAGCGGATGTGAATGTGACTATGACTATGACTGTGACTGTGATTGTGATTGTGGACTCACCTCGCAATTATATGGCGCATTGATTACACCGAATAGCGTCCAGAATGGTGTACCGGTTTCTGTGCTAATGAAGATCGCTGCACCCATGCTGCCGATCTTAACAATTTTCGGACTAACACCGGCCATGAGACCGGCAGCTGAAGAGTTAGCTGATATTTTCTTGGACTGTTGCTGCTCTTGTTGTTGCTTTTGCTGCTCCAAGGCAGCTGCATTTAGCTGGCAGAGCACATAGCGATCACATTGCGGCGACTTCGAGATGTATCTGTAGGCGCGATGGACTTTTAGCACCGGTTCGATAACCTGTTGGATGTTCAATGTTTGAATGTTTGTTTGTTGTTTGTCGATTTGTATTGTGGGTTGTTTGGTTGGTTCGTTGGTTGTTGGTTGTTGGGGATGGATGCGTGCGCCATGGAAAACAAAAGAGAAATTGTAGCGTAATTAATTTCATTTATGCTATCTGTTGGTTTGGTTTAGTTAAGTTTTTTTTTGTTGTTTTTGCTTTAGTTGCAGAGCAGCAAGTGGCGTGCTAATTGCTTAGGAATACAATTCTGTTAGCATGCTTACCTCCAGGTTGAGCGTGTCCGTTAATCTATCACTGATCTCGGTGGCATTGAACTGCAGCAGACCACGTGCTTGGCCCAGTTTCAGCAGCTCCTTGGCATAGCCGACTGCTGGCTTCACATATTGTCGCGAGTCGATTTTCACATTCAAATGATGCTTGGCCACATGGTTCAATAGGTTGGATATTGTTTCGCTGGGGCGTGCCGGATCGAAATAGGTTTGCTTGGGATAACCTTGAGACTTTAATAGGCCATTGAACATGATTTCCGCCGTCTGGAAATATCTGTGGAAAGTGGAATAAACAGAAGAATTTAACAATTGTGTTGATGAGTTGTTGTTTCTCGGCCATAATGACGCAGCATTGTCAAGTGAAAGGGCTGCTAGAAAGTGGAAGTTATTTGTTGTCGTTGTCTAATAATGATGAGGCGTACAAAATGCGAAAAATGCGAAAAATGCGAAAAATGTATATATGAATTTATTCATGTATGCATTTATATATAGATGTTTGTTTGCTGGCGTTTAAATCGCTTGACCCACATAGCCCAAACATTGGACTTGTACTTTGCCTTCGGCCCACTTCCTGATCAAACCGGTTCTCCCAACTACATTCTTACATCGCATTCACAATGAACCGTTCTGCTTGGCCGTAGCATGTTTTTTGTTTATTTGTATGTTTTAATGATGCCATCAACTTTGTATCTAAAGCACACACACACACACATAAACACCTCCAAAGCTAGAGCCAAATCCAACGCCAAAAAACCTGAACCCAGGAATTGAAGTTGGATTTTTATTTTTAATTTATTTATTTTTTTTTTTAGCTTCTTGTTGACCAGGCAGATTAACAGGCATGTTCTAAAAGCGTCAGCACCAAAAGTGTGTCAAAATGTAAGCAGCGCAAGAGAGCTTCAAACATGTTCGATGCCAAACAGGTTGCAGCAGTTAACGGTAACTCAACAACAACAACAACAAGTGGCAGCTGTTTGAGCCAATGTTGCTCGCATTTGTATTGCATTTAGACGTAACGCTCAGAATCCGAATCGTATCACAGTCAGGTGCTAAACAGCCGTAAACCGTTAAGAAAGCACAAGCTCAACGTGATTCACAATTCACGACTTTGCCACAACATGTCTAAGAATTTCAATAGATGTAAAAAGCTGCGACACACACTCACCTTAGATAATTTTCGGGATTGGCTAAATAGCTGGTCCAATCGGCCAAATATAATGTGGCCGACTTGATCCAGCGACGACGGAAGGATTGATTGTTTAGAGACTCGAACAGTTTGTCATAATCCACTTTACCATCGCGACCCTTGAAGCCCTATAAAATGACAAATATATAAAAGTTAAGTGAATCAATTAATTATTTCAATTGAAACTTTAAATAATTTTATTGATTTTTTTTTAGGTTTTCATACGTTTTTTTGGTAAATAATTCATGGTCTTTACCTTCATTATTTTATTAACGCCCGACTTCTCGTAGAGTGCATCGGCAAGCTCCGAGTTGGAGAAGTGATCCCACAGCACATGAATATGCTCCAGGAAGGGTGGCAACACCCAGGCATGATTCTTGTGGCGCTCCTGAGTACTCTGACCCTCGGGACCGGCAAATGAGCTAACTGCCTGCATTATCAGCGGCAACAGGTTCATAAAACCATTTTCCGCCTCCGGCTCCTCGGGCGAGGATCTCTTCTGTTGATGATGCTGATGGCTCTGCTTGGGCGGGGCCTCGCCACCGCCTTGGTTGCTCATGAAGGCGGATGCTACTTGTAGAATTGTGTCTAGGCCAATGCCAGATTCGGCGCCGCCGCCGTTGCCGTTGCTACGTTTCTGTGCAGTGCCTGAATCCTCGTCATCGCCTTGTGTGAACATTTCCAGGACATTGCCAATGATGGATGGATCGAAGCCACCGCCACCACCATTGCCGCCGCGTGCATTGTTGGCCAACATACTGCCCAGACTGGCAAGGATTTGCATGGCACCACCGCCGCCGGCGCCGCCACCAGCAGCGCCTTTTCCATTGGCCTGCATAAAGCTGCCAATGAGGGAGGCGACGCCTGCCAGTCCAGCAGCACCACCGCCACCGCCGCCACCAGCAGCAGCAGCACCACCGCCACCGCCATTCTGATTGGACAAAGCCTCCTGTATGAACATGGAGGCCATGTCCAGCAGCGGATTGGACTCATCCTCGCTGGCCAAATGGCCATAGGGCTGGACGCAGAGCAGCGCCAGCAGAAACACCGCTCGTTTCATGTACATTTTTGGGCAGGAACTTTCACAACCACACACTTGAGATACTTTTTTTTTCTTATATGTTGTTTTTAGCTCGCTTGCTTTGCTATTATTGCCTTGGTTGCTGGGCCAATTAAGCAACGCAGCGACGAAAACGGATACGATGACGACGACAGCGACGACAACAACAACAACAACAACAAAAGTAACGCGAACGACGCTTCACTGCGCAAAATAAAAACCGCTTGAAAATTGCAAGGCAAAGCGGCAAAATGCGCTGCTGTTCTTTTAACTGAGTGGGCTATAAAATAAAGCCGTAGCGCAGCGTGTAAGGCACAGCCAGCTCAGCCGAAAACTTTCTTTCTTCTGTGGCTCGGAGACAGTTTGTAACACTTCTTAAGTCGCCCGTCTATGAGCCAGGCCAACATGTTGCAACGATTTGTGTGTTTGCTCAGCTGTGATCGCTTTTTTGCGCTCCTCTCTCTCTCTTTCTCTCTCCTCATCTTTCTTTTGCGCACTCTCTCTCCATCTTGTCATTCTTTACGTCTGCACTTTGCGGGATGGCCACGTCAGTTTGCTGCCCGCATACAAATTTAATGTAAAATATGTACCTGAATCTACTACGTATGGGAATGTGTGTGCGTGTGTGTGTGTAACTGTATTCATGTGAAATGTTTTTGCGCTGTTCTATGGCACTGTTGTAGGATTACATTTTGTTTATGTTTTCTACCCACTTTCTTTTTAACACACACACTCATGTTGCGTGTAGTTTTGAAAAGCTCTTTGGGGGCATGGCGTGGTCAAAGTCAATGTTTTCCATCATCTTCAGCTTCATTGGTTCTTTGCGCGTGAATACAAACATATTCACGCAGAAAGTTATTATATTACGACAATACTAACAAGTCTAAATAAATATGAATAAAAGACTGGACCTTAACAAGTTACTCAGTTGCGGGCATTAATATTCTGTCAACTTGTTTGTAATACCACAATTTTAACTGATCATGAATTCAATTGTAGATTATTATCACAATTGATTTTATTTTATATTTATATATTGTTATTTCTTTTTACAAATATCACAGCTTCAATTTATAACGAGTTTCGATACGTAGTAATTAATCATGTTTGTTCTTCCGAAAAGTTCAAAGTGTATTTCACTTTCGTTGTGTCAAGTGGAGTTTCTCTTTAAAAATGCCTCAACTTTATTTTTTCTTTTCTGCTTTTATAGTTTTTGATGCAAATGTTTTAACTGAAGTTAAATGGATGAGGCACAATATATATTTCGTCTGGAATTCTCTCTTTCTTTCTCTCTCTCTCTCTCTATCTCTCTCGTTCTCTGTCTCTCTGGCTTATTTTGATGTGTGTCACGCCCCATTTGTAGAATACTATTCGACGTGCCAGTTACATAAATTAATTTAAGCTAGGAACAACTTATGTTGACTAGAAACTAGGGATTAAAAGTTTTCGAAATAAGCTTTTTGGCCGTGATTGTTTTAGTCTTGTGTATATCCAATTATTGATGAACTGGAGTGGGAAATGTGTAATTTGAAGATATATAGATAGATTCAGTTCCGAATTTCTTACTTACATCGATGCCTTCGTTTCCCAGCGCAGAGCACTCTTGTATGTGCCAGAGGCGACCCTCCAACTGTCTGAGGCCCAACAAGTCCGTTATTATGGCACTGGGCAGAGCACCCAGGGCATCCTGCTTGTTGGCCAATATCAGTAGTGGCACCTCGGACAGTCGCTCGTCCAGCAGCACATCGCACAGCTCACAGCGTGCCTCGGCCAAGCGGAACGCATCGGTGCTATCGACGACAAAGATCTGCGGAATATATTTGCTTAGGCTTTTTGGAACTGCTGACAAATTTTGGCTAATACCAGGACATTGGCCTCTTGGTAATAGGTATGCCACGTCTGACGCATCCTCCATTGACCACTCACGTCCCGCATGCAAACCTTTATCTTTTTAAATCTCAAATGCTTTTCGGTCTGATTGGTTGTGGGAGAAATGTGCCTTATCTTCGAAACGAAATCGCAAATCACTTTCGATAGATATTTTATAATTTTTATGTTCTTACTGCTTCCTCAGATTCTGAACCTATGCGGGCAGCCAGAGTTGTTTTACCGGCATTGTTAAGGCCCAAGATTAGCAGGTTGAATTCCTGCGCTGGCTTCTTTCGGAATAAGGCAAGGAGCGAACTGACCCTTTTGCTTAAATTGGACATTTATTGAATGTTTTGCTTACTTTTTAGTTGTGAGCCTTAAACGTGCTACTACTGAGTTTTGAAAACTGGTTATGCTTATACTTTTAGATCTGAAATGCTTACTTTACTTTTATTTTTATTTCACATAACTATGCATTGAGATGTGCACTAATCATTGGGTTCGTTCACAATATGCATATTTTGCATTAATTTCTACAGGCCGAAGGTATACGTTGATTGCATTAATCTTATAATTACAATTTTATTTTTTCATATTTTTGCAGACCCAGTCCATGCCCTCCTTGATGCCCGTGCCATCGACAGCAGTGCAGGCTCTGATTTCCCAATTGCGCTCCTCCAGTTGCACAAGACTCAGAGCCTCGGCCACTTCGGAGGCGGTCATCGCATTGGGCAAGTCCTGCTTGTTGGCAAAGACCAGCAGCGGCACTTTCTTCAATCGGTTGTCCATCAGCATCTCAAATAGTTCACTGCCCGTCTCCTTAAGACGTGAGCGATCCGTGCAGTCGATGACGTAGATCTTAAATTACAGAAATATTTTAATATTTCAATTGTTTATGGAAACTGGGAGAAATTTCTGGATTACCAAAACATCTGTATTGGCAAAGTAGTTCTTCCAATAGGGTCGTATCTTCCATTGACCGCCAATGTCCCACACGTTTAGCTTGAAGCCATCTGCTGCTACCGATTTAATGTTGAAGCCCGCAGTAGGCGTCACCTGTGAATTATTGCAACGACTATTAGGAAAGCAAAAGCGCATCTGGTCCATTATACTCACCGTTTCAATATCCTCAGAGGCCAGTTGTTTGAGAATTGTTGTCTTGCCGGCATTGTCCAATCCAAGCAGCAAAATACGCGCCTCCTTCTCAGGATTCGGGCGAAGTTTGCGCAACAGCGATAAAAGTCCCTAAAATTGCACATAAGAAAAACAAGAAAAATAATTGGATTTTAAAATGTTAGCAATTGGCGGGTAAACTTTAAATATCGATACTATTTTGAGTGCTGCTCAGCTGGTCACACTTTTTGTACTCAGCTGTTGTACATACAAAAGTTATCAATACCAGCAGCTGAACAAGTTTCCATGACAACAACAAATAATAAACAAATATTAAATTGGATAATAAGAAGCAATTTAAATATCTTAATTACGGTTATAGCCACATGTTAGATAATCAGCTTTAGTAGCTGGCAAAATTACCATTTCTTTAAAATAACAAAAAATAAATATGCAGCACGATCAGTTAAATATGAGCACTAATTTTAGCACTTGAATTTGAACACGATTCGAGTTGGAAATTTAGAAATCACCACCAAAGACAACATTACAGGTGCAATGCTAGCTAGCAACTAAACAACGGTCGACCAAACAATAGAGCAACAGCCGCAGGTAGAGGGGAACCCCTGCCCCCCACCACTCACTACTCGCCTGCCCGCTGTGCTCGTCGCTGCGCAACCGCTCTCTGGACAAGCGGAAGATGCGACAGTTTCTATTTACGGGCTTCAATGCATTTGGGCAGCATAATATCAACAAAAACAACAACACTTGTCGCACTTCCGGTCTCGTTGTTGCCTTAACCGGTTCGTAGTGCAAAACAGTTCGAATTTTCTACGCACACCTAATTCCTTCAATTTGCTTCTAGAAATATGCACTCCATGCGAGGGCAATGAGTACCCAATGATAATTGCTCCATGCTGGCGTTACACGGCTTATGCTGTGGGCCAAAGGCTATTTCTGCAAGGATTGTTCGACTCACAGCCGGGGGAATGCCTGGAAGTGGAGGCAGCTGTGAGGATTAAAGCACTGGCTGCCTGTGACAACCATTGCCTGGTGCTACTGCAGAATGGCGAGCTCTTCAAGCTGGCAGCCAATTCAAGGGCGCAACTGGTGCAGATCAAACTGGAAAATCCTGCAATTACAGCAGCAGCAACCAAGCGGACTATTTTTGGTGATGCAAAGAGAATTGCTTGTGGGTCGCCAGGTGAAATTACTCACATTGCCTGTGGCTCGCACATCAATGTGGCCATCAGTGCTGGGAATGCCATCTACAGCATACCCAGTTGCCTGCACCAGTTTCCGCTGCGTCAGTGGCGAGTGCAGCAGCTGGAATGTGGACATGAGCATGCCATCTTGCTCAACGGCAATGGAGATGTCTACAGCTGGGGCAACGGACTGTGAGTTGAGGACCCTTAAATATGATGGTAATTCTTATGCTGATTTTCTGATTTTCTTGCAGGCGCGGCCAACTGGGTCACGAGGCATTGGGCGTGCAAGAAACGCCTCGACTCGTCGACACGCTCGCCGGCATTAAGGTAAACAAAGCCAATTATTCGTCACTCTTTATCTATTGTCTACTTTTTTTTATGTAATCTATTAATCAACATTTCTTGTAGATAACACACATTGCCGCTGGTGGTTGGCATAGTGCGGCAATTTCAGCATTTGGCGATCTCTATACGTGGGGCTCCAATTGCAATGGTCAGTTGGGTATGCGCGTCCTGAAACCCGACGGCTTGCTAAAGGAGCCCACGGTTTATCCACTGCCTCAGCTGCATGATTTGCCTGAATGCTGTGAAGCTGGTCAAGATGCGGATGCCGATGCTGATGCTGATGCTGTTTGCTCACCCTTAAGGATATTTGCTGGTTCGCGGCACACGCTGCTGGTGCGCAGCTGTGGTCGGCTTTGGGGCAGTGGCTGGACAATCCATGGTCAGTTGGGCAAACAGCTCGAAAAACGGACATATTTGGACAAATTCGAAGCCATTTATGGTGCATCTGCAAATTGCGATTATAATGTGATTTGTGGTCCTTGGGCCACATTAATTATTTTGTCTAAGTAAATACATATTTTTTGTCTTAAAACCATTTTGTATTAATCTGTATTTTGATTGATTATTTCAATTTTCAAATGTGCATTGAATTTTGACTTTTCAAAATATTAACGCTTATATGTGTGCACATGCTAAAGCTAGCAGCTATGGCACGCACTTTGTATGTGTAGTCGTCTCATTCTAGCATTTGATGTATTTGCTAATACATTAGCCAAGACTCGAACCAGCTTTCGGTTTTCTTTTAAAAAAGCTAAAAATAAATCAAAATTAAAGATTTAAACAAAAAGTAAAACGTCTTAATTAGTGCCTTTTTCATTTAGAAGAAGTTTAGTGAAGACTATAAGCTTAAATTAAATATTTCAAAAGTCGGGCTTATTCCACGTTTGCAGAGACAGGCAAACATGGCTAAAATGCTAAAAAATAAAAATAAATTGTTTTTGAGATTTATCTTTAAATGTTATAAAGAATATTCCCAATTTGGAAATTTTCAAATTCCAAGCAAACTCTGTGTTCTCTGTATAAAAGCAGTCATATTTGACTAAAGCAGCGTACTCAATAAATTAATTACCAAAAAAAACGTAAGTGGGGAGATTGCAAGCCTGAGCCGATAATGGCGTAAGTCATTTGCCATTGAAGTTGCTGACCTTTGACATTCCATTTCACGTTTTATAGAACTTTCGCGCTCATGTGGCGCATTGGGATCTCCTTGCTCTATCCGGGCATCTACATCAACTGCATTCAGGATACGCTGGGCGATGAATACACCATGCTGTGGGTCAAAAGGGATCGAACATTTGTCGAGTTCGCCTTGCCGATCATCGCTTCGATTGGCATATTTCTTGCTTTATTGTGATAGGTCTGCCGATGCCGATGCCGATGCCGATGCCATTGCCTACGTCGTTGTCGCTTTCGTCGTCGTCGTCGTCATGTAATCAGTAATTTTATTTTTAAAACTGTTATTAAACAATATTTACTTTGGCATAAGTCAGACATGCAGTGCAATCAACTTTTCAGCACTTGAGGTTCAGATCGACGACTAAATCGCCAACTGACGCACCCACCGACTGACGACGGTTTGGTGGGACTTTCTTTGTTTGAAGTGTGTGCCTGTATGTGTATAGTGTGGGTGTGTGTGTGTGTGTGTGTATGTGTGTGCATAGTTCTAGGAAAGTAATGTGATAATTTCGTTATTATTGGAGTAGCTTAGGGGTTTAATGTGCTACTTTACAATATGCACACATATTTGTAGTTTTCTATTTTTTTTTTAATAAATAAAAACAATTCTAATTGAATACATTTGAAGTAAATCCAAAAACAAGCAAACAAATAATAAAAAAAAAAATGTGCCAGTGGAATGGGTTTCCAATATAATAAAGGAAATATTACAAATTAGTAAATTAATATAATTCTCATAAAAGTGTTTGGCATTTCTTAAATCTTAAGATTTTTTTCTGTATACTCAGTTAAACATGGGAAATCGCGCCAAGTGTAACTTCCCCAATTATTTAGGATGTATAATTCTTAAATGGACTGTTGTGTCTTTCTAATGCCACGAAATTTGTCTCCTTAATTCCATGCTTTATTTTTCTAAAATTAAGAGAAAATATAATAAAAAATAATAACATGTTAAAAGATAATATTATAAGTAAGAAAAAAGAGAAGCTCCGCAATTATTTCTAGTATTGAAAATAAGATGATGTCTAATGCGCTGTACACTTTCACTAATATTAGTTAATTAATTAATATTCAGAAACAATATTTTTAGTTTTAGGCATATTTCAAGTACATTCTTGGAAACATTTAGCCTGTTTAGACGGAACTCTCTCATTAAACTTGTTGTTAATTGAAATATTATTTTTAGCTATTTCATTTCATTTCATTTTGCAGCGATTATCATCATTTGATGGCGACTCTCTTCCGACCCTTTTTATTACAATCGTAGTGCTCTCAGTGCTCCCCTTGGCCCATCCATCTCTATCACCATGCGTATCTGTCTGCCGTGCAGTGGGTTCAACGATTTTATGTTATTTGCCAAATGAAAAAGTAAAAACGAATGTTTATCTTATAACGCACTCCGTGCGCATCGTTCTAGCAACCGGATCGGACAGAATGCGGTGCGCAAATAGGCTTTGCTTTTGGGCTTTACTTTTTATGATAGCGCCATTTTTCGAGCAAACTTTGTTATCAACAAAAAGAAGTGAAGAAAAAAAAAATACGCAGAAGCAAAGAAAAAGAAAATATACTAAGGCGGAAAGTGTCATTTTTAGGCCGCAAAACTATTTGCTACCCGGCCACTGACGCTGCAATACCACAGAGTGTGGGCGAAAGGGGAAAGTAGTAACGAAAAGGAGGGTGTGGAAGGGGGGGGGGGGGGGGGCGGTTGAGTTCAAGCGCCTGGCTCAAGGCGAATGTGGTTGAGTTTCCGTTTCTGCAGCTTATCAGAGCCACTTGAAATATCCGACCAGCCCAGCACAAAAAGTGCTAATTGTGGCACTCCCTGTGTTTATCTCTGTATATGTGTGTGCGTATGTGTGTGTGTGTAGGTGCATGTGGTTTTCGTTACTCGAAAATTGTAATTCATGCGTGCCCGCAGACGCCAAAGTTTCAACAGAAATCAGTCAATCATAACCAAAAAGTGCAGAAAAAGTACAAAAAAAAAAGAAGAAATGCTCAGCTCGGCTTGTTTGCTGCCCCCCTTCGACAGGCTGCAAGTGCGTGCTGTGCCTCATGCAACGTTGCACATAGCGCCCCAATAGCCTGCCCCCGAGACAAACAATGGCAGCTCCTTGGCTACTTGGCTACTTGGCTGCTACTCTCGCTGTTGGCAGTGCGCAAAGAAGCAGGGCTCAACACATTTACCAATAACCCATTACCCCAAACACTGACCTACCTTGGCGCCCAGCCTATTTACATTTGGGCGTAGTACATTGACCACTAACCACTAACCACTGACCACCCCTGGCCACCCCAACTAATCATCACTTTGGATTTGCGCTAATGACTTGCCCCACACACTCCCCTACCACCCCACCCCCAAACACACTTCTCTTTGCAGCGTGTGAGCCCACATTAAGTGTAAGGAAAAAGAAAGAGAAAAATAACAAAATATGAAACGTGTTCATAAAACGTTTTGGCATCCCAAATGTACACATGTAAAGAGTCGCTGCAAATCCCCACAGACGTGCCATAAAAATTATGCACGAATGTATTTGCTTTATTCATACATACTTGCACACATACACATACACACGCACACACACATACACATACACATACATATGCATATGCATTTATTTATGTGTGTGTGCAAAGCGCTTCTATTCAGATTGCTGCCCAAATAAAAAGTTGCCCTCGACTAGCCCGAAAATAAAAAAAACAAATCAAAATGTGTGAGCGAGAGCGAGAGAGAGAGGGAGAGGGAGAGGGAGAGAGAGAGAGAGAGAGAGAGTGTGTGAGAGAGAGAGAGAGGAACGAATGCAGCGTCACATTTTTACGGCTCCATTCATGTGACGACGGAAGTGTCAAGTGGCTGTTGGCAACTCGTCGACGACAACCAGCTCTCATCCTGCGCGTCCTTTTCGTCAACGTTGTCGTCGCTGCCGTCGCTGCCGTTGCTGCCGTTGCTGCTCTGCATCGTCGAAAATGCCGTTATTGTTACCAGTTGTCTACCTTGCCGCCTCCGCTCGCATATATCCCTGTTTGAATACATATACACCCCATCACCTATCAGTCCTCGCTCGCTAACACACACACACACACACACACGGCTCCTGTCTACGTGTGCCAAGTTGCATTCTGGGCTCTGCGTTGGCGTCTGCCGTTGAGTGGCAAACTTTTTTACGTATCCTCCTATCGTTTCGTACGGCTAAGTATGTTTTTCTTCTCATTTTTTTTTTCGTGTGTGTGTGTTTTTTACTCGTACCCGGCACCATTTTTATATGCCCTTCATTTGGGTGGCTTTGTTCTTTTTGGTACAGTTGTGTTTGTGGGGTTAAGTGACTGTGCAATGTACGAGTAAGCAGTTGAAATACGTTTACACGGCATGCAAATAGTCCCACTGCTCTTCTCAAAGCGGGTTGCCAGCATTCTTCGAGCGCAACAATTGCCATTTAGACTTTACAGTAACTTTCAATTTGGGCAGATTGTAATGAGCAAAATAAAAGGGAAACAAAAATACAATTGTAAATTGTAAAATTGTAAGTTAAAGTGTGTTTTGTTTTATAGAAAATAAGGAGAGCAAAATTGGCCCAACAATAACAGCATTTTTTGCAATTTAGATTTAGACGTAAATTTGCTAGAAATTTGTATTTAACGATAATATGGAACTTAAAATCTGAACTATTTAACAATAATACAAGTTCTTCGTATAAACAGGATGACAGAAATAGTAGCAACAACTAAAAGGTGTTTTACTAAGAAATAAACGAAAGAATGGGCCAAATAGTGAACAGCTAATTATTGTGCAGAACTATTCAACAATTAATTAAACAATAATTAAATAATAATTATTAATACTCGCCTATGAGACATTCTTCGTAACTGCCACTTTAAATACAGATCAACTCAATTGCAGTATTTTAAGCCTCATAAATCGATTAGCATTCTTTGCTGCTTAAAATGCCATGACAAGGACGCGCATTGCGTTGACAACTTGATTGTCCTGGCCCCACAAAAGCAATGCTTAATTGAAGTAAGTCACTTACATAACCAACAGCACCAACAGCACCAACAGCAGCAGCAACAGCAACAACAACTACAACAACCACAATGATAGAGACAAGATTATATGATTACCCGGCGGCTGGTCCCATGGCCCACGCACATCGTGCCACCGACAACAGCTTTCGCTTTCGCTTTTGGGCCAGTGAAACTCGGCCCTTGCCACATCCTCCACCAACAATTGCAACACCAACAACAGCAACG
The DNA here is from genome assembly GCA_035041595.1 of Drosophila basisetae. Lineage (NCBI taxonomy): Eukaryota > Metazoa > Arthropoda > Insecta > Diptera > Drosophilidae > Drosophila > Drosophila basisetae. The sequence goes on along the minus strand of JAWNLB010000147.1, from coordinate 472,147 downwards.
CAGCAACAGCAGCAGCAGCAGTTGTAGAGCCACTTAACAGCAACTGCTGCACATTTGCATTGCGTCTGTCTAATGAAATTCTGTGCTGTTTGGCTGTTGGCAGACTGCGTTTCGACCTTCGCCTTCGTTAGCTGCACTTTTTGGTCAAACAAAACGCCCAAAACCGTTGGCCATTCATGGTCACAGAGCCGGCTGCCCAGGCTGCCCTGGCTGCCCTGGCTGCCCCGGCTGCTCGTCTGGCTGCTTGTCTGGCGGTTGTTATTTTTGGCGCAAACGGGCCCAGGCCGGCATCGCAACTGTATATGTATATCTATGGCATTGGGGCGATGATGGCAACACGCACACAAACATATCACCACACACACACACACACACACACACACACACAAAAAGCGCAAAAGCGTCAGATTCGAAGTAGTTTTTTCCATCCTCTACGCTGTGGCATTGGCATTGGGTAAATGTGTGGCACCAGGCAGCCGGCACTCAGCCGGCTTTTCTTGTTGTTTTTGTTCTATTTTTGGCATGCCGTCTGCTGTTTCCTGTTTGGAAAATGGTGCCACGCTGCGTATACGTAACGCCCATACAACTCTATTTTTGTTTGTGCAATTCGGTGATTCATGTTGCCGTCGTTAATGCGCTTATGGGATCAAAAGCTATGGGCAGCTGCTGTAATCACTTCCAGGAAAGTTCACACTGCAAGCAGACGCTGCTTTAGTAAGCCTTGCCAGCTACTAATCACAGTTTCTTGTAGCTGCACTTCAATGTGGCATATTATTCTGAATAAAATAATCGAAAGATTTAGCTAATTTCGATTGAAATGTACAGTGAGTATTATTCCCCAGATTGGAAGGCTTTTTTTTTTTCAAATACTCTTTGAATGGACTGAAAACTATTCACAAACCTGAATTGAAAATGAGATCAATATGAAAATACAGTTTGGAGTATGACTTGGTTGTCTCTTGTCTGGAATTGATGAAGTTCTTCTAGTGTCTAGTGTACATTAAATGTCAATAAAAAAACAAAGAAATTATATTCGAATTATTCGTGTGTTCATACAGAGAGACAGACGGACATGGCTCTATCGACTCGGCAGTCGATTCTGGCCAAGAATATACATATAGGCTTCACACCTGCTGCAAGGGTGAGTTAGTTTTAAAATAACTAAACTATTATATATAATTATCTTAACGTTATACAAATTAAAGCTACTTACAGGCTTAGATATACTTCATGTATGATTCATATTTATGTTGGATAGCAACCCAATTGGATTTTACTTATGCCACTCATGCTTATGAGCTTTCAACTTAAGCACAAACCATTTTTTTTAAATCATCTGCTGCTCATTTTAATTTAAGTCTGCAGCATCCTTTTTAGCAACGACACACACACACACACACATATATTGACTCAGACACATACATGCCATTTTTTGCGTTGTCTGCCCAAAAATCCTTACAGCAAATTTCCCTTTCTTCAGCCCGCCTGTCCGCCTGTCCGCCTGTCCGCCTGTCCAAGTGTCTAGCTGTCTATCCCTCAGTCTATTCGATTGTCCGTAATGTAATATGCGTTTATGGCAAGCTGCTTCCCATGGCCAACTCCAAATGCCTGCACATTCGATTTATGTGCTTCGATACTTTTTGATTCTGTTGTTAGTCCTCTCCCTCTCTCGCGCTCTCTCTCTCACACACTCTCTCTGTCTCTCTCCCTCACTATCGCTAGAGTGTATTTTTCTACGTTTTATTATTTTGCCTTTTGCTTTTCGCTCGTTTGCATATTAAAATTTCATATGCATTTTTTTTGCTTTATTAATATCTAGCAGTTATTTTTGTTGGCCGCTGGTGCAACTTGCCTTGGATCAGTTCGATTGCTGGCTGGGTTAGCTGTGTTTCTGCTCCGCTTGCCCCATCAAACTGCACGTCGAAATTAAATTTCATTTCTGCGAGTGTACGTCCGTCTCTATCTGTGTGTGTGTGTGTGTGTCTGTTGATATGTGAAATGAAAGCGAGCTTGGCACTCGGGGCAAATGGGAAACTGCGATCCGGGAACTCGGATCTGACACTTGGAACTTGGTTTCGGCTCAAGCTAAGCGCGATTTATTGAATTATTTAGCGAGCAGCTGCTTAACTCGATTTACTTGACGCCAATGCACACATCAGCCACATCCTAACCGAATATGTACCCAATACGTATGTACCAGTATACATTTCTATATGAATGTTTGAACATCTCCACTTCTTGCTCATGGATAGCTTCACTAATTTGTTATTGCCTTGCTGCGTCGACGTCATTGAAAATTAGACAAATTGAAAGAGTCAAAAGTGGCAAAGCGACAAAAAATTAAATCGAATATGTATGTTATATGCTGCATGCTCAGTGTGCAAAAGAAGTGGAGAACCAATACAGTTGCACTATCAATTTGCACAAAGCACACACTCACGCACATATATTCACACACAAAAGCATGTCATTTAAGTAGCCCCCAACACACACACACACACGCACACACACACGCACACACACACGCACACACACATGCATTAAGAGACATTCTACGCTCTTTTTGGTTTCTGCCTGCTGCTTCTTTTTGTGCGCTTCGACGCGTCACCAACTCTCTGGCTATGTGTGCGTGCGTGTGTGTGTGTGTGTGTGCCTGTGTGTGTGTTTGCTTATGTTTGTGCGTTTGTGTGAGTGTGAAGTTTATTCAACTAAACGAGCGGTTCATTGAACTTGGCCGAATGGCGAATATTCGGTTGTCGTAGGTTAGGGCACCCATTGTGCATTCACCAAATGAAGTTGTGGCGAGTTAAGCAAACGCATACACAAACACATACACATGCACACACACACACATACGCTCGCACACATACACAGTCATAAAGAGAATCGCACAAAAGACTGAGTGGTCGACTGACTGACTGACAAACTGTCTGACTTAATAGCTGACAAACGAAATGAGTGACGAAAAGTGCAGTGGCAAATGCATTCACACACACACACACACACACACACTCACACACACACTCACACACACACTCACCAGTACGCACATCAAAAGTGCATAAAAAGCAATAAGTGAGCACTTTATGGCACTGAGGCAAGCGGCAATTCGCCGTTTCGGCAGCCTTACATGTGTCGTCTGGCCGAAACGTGGCAAGGTGGCGGTGCAGCGGTGCACAGGGGCTGGTAATGCACGTATAATAATCCCATTGATAACAGAGTAAAAGCAATCGGTAAATGAAATTTGCAGTTATCAATATGGATTGGTCTTTGAATATGCCATTTACATATGTTTCTTCTAATGAATGCAATAATAATAATGTTGTATGCTGCGCACTGAAAGGAGACAAAAACGTGTTACTTACTCTCAGATTTACGGAAAGCCATGTAGGTTTTTCGCCACACTCTATGGAATACTTAATAAAAGAAATTCACAGTTGGTTCACAACTGATCTGCTGCATTTATTGTACTTAAAAGCGTGAAAACCCGTTGGCAAAAAATGCCCATTATTTCAATTTCCGGTAAGCATCATTTCCATTTCAATTACACTTTAATTCATGTTTAATTCTTCTTCATAAAACTGAACTTATTTATAAAGAGCAGTCAATTAATTCCAGTACCTTAATGAAGATTTCCAATGACTTCAAGACGAGTTTGTTGCACATAAGCCGATTAAATCGCCGATCTGCGCCAAGCCTGCGTCTTGTTTCTAAAATTTGAACAATATTTCTCATTTTTTATAATTCTTTCGAGTAATTTTCTTAAATTGTTGTCAACTAATGCATTTTTCAGGCAGACATCGTAAGCGATTTTCAAGTGCATTTATCAAAATAATCGAAGTAGCTCGTCTTGCATGGTCTTTGAAATCGAACGCTTCGCTGCTTTTCTTTATTGCTTGTGCCCTTCAATTGTCTCCATCTAACACTCAAGTGTTGCCACAAACTTATGCACGTATATGTATATGCAATATAAAAAGTGGCAGCCAAGTCAACTTACCACAAAAAATTGCAAGTCTTCTGTCTGCCCAACGAGCGAACCCACTGGTCTGGGATTGGTGGCATCTTGAGGCAGAGCTTTCATAGACGAAATATGAGGCGCAACCGAAATGCAGCAAGCGCTGCGTCGCAAACAGCAGACCCTCCTATACTATGCACGCCTCCCCCCTCTGGCACCTCTCCGTTTGCATATGGGTAATTTGAGAACATTTGCGCTTTAACTGCAGGCGAAAATAAGAAAAAGTAGCAGCAGCAAAAAAAAGTACGTTTGTACTTACATATGAGCAGATGTGTCGCCTTCGCTTGTTATCTAGCTGCACACATACATACACATATGTACACATGTGTAAGTGTGTATGTAGTCGTATTGTATCCGTGTGCTTATGTTCGTATGGACTTTCAAAGGCCTAAACCGATGCGCCGCTGTTGCAGCTTGTTTTGTTGTAGTTCGTTTTTTTTCTAGCTGACTTTTGCTGTTGCTGTTGTTGTTGTTGTTGTTGACTTTGAGGGCTTCATCATCTGCTTTTGGCCAGTCGCTCGCTTGCTTGGCTTGGCTGCCGGGGCCGCCCGATGGCCGGACGGACGGACTATGAACGTTGGACGGCCGACGACAAAAACAGACAGCGACGAGCCATTGGAGTGGCTTAGGTTTTGGAGTATGCTTTGGCCAGCAGCTAGACAAAAGTGGCCACGCCAAGGGTAGGAGACAACTACAACAACAGCAATAACAACAACAACTACAAAAAAAAACTGGCGGCACATTTCAAGTTGACTTTATTTTCAACTGCATCGACTTTGGTGCCCAGCCTTTCGGTTTGCCTAGGACCGAAACTTGATGAATTGGGAATTAATGCCTCTGACAAGTTTTTCTATTATTTGCTTGCTGTCCATGTGGAAGTCAAAAACATGGCGTGTCATAAAAAATCTATAAGAAAAATAGCTTGGCTGCCAATCAAGCGATTATCTAGACACAGGCTTCTTTTATCCAGATCTTCTTATATCCTATAATTCAAATATGCCATCAACAATTTAGAGTGCTCTAGTTTAAAGAACGCGGGAGCGTTATGCATTTGAGCTAAGAATTATATACAAAAATTGATCACATGGTTAAAAAGAAAGAATATGATTTGACTGATTAGGCATGCTTCAGGATTAAAGGGGAGCTGGAGAAGTATTATTACATACAACATTTTGTGTCATTAGCTTTTATAGTCTGTTAGATTGCCAGATTAATTTGCATATATTTTAAATGAGTTAACAACTATAAAAATTCGCTCATCAGTTTTGCATTTTCAGAATGTAATTTATTAAATAAAAATATTTGTTTTTGCTGACCAATATTAATGAAAAAAGGAAGTTAATTACTTCTTGTAATTATATACAGGGTATCCTGCTGTCAATCAGCTGCACTTGCAGCATTCTTTTCTGTTGTGTGCTGGCATTTTGGGTATTTGATATCTTTTGTGGGTCTTTAGTCACACAGAAAATGTGTTGCAGTGGCGTTCTCATACTCTGCACACGCACACACACACACACACACACACAGAGCCGTGTGTGTCTTTTGCTACTCCTGCTCTCTGCTCCCTTGAGCGTTGAAAAGTTCATTGCACTTTTTGCGCAGAATTTGTTGCCTAACCAGCCGAAGAACAAACGCAACGGACGCATAGACGGACAATATACAATGTTTGTTGTTTGTTATTTGTTACTGTGGTTGTTGTTGTTGTTGCTGTTGCTGCTGCTGCTGTTACTCACCTACTCTTTGGCTTTTGGTTTCGCTGTGTTGTTGCCGTGCGCCTTTTTTCGTGTTTGGCGTCAACATTGGCAGCAGGTGTTTGACATTGCGTCAAAGCTATTGTTGCTGTTGTTGTTATTACTGTTGCTGTTGCTGTTGCCGCTGCTGCTGCTGTTGCTGCTGCTGTCGCTTCAGTTGCGACTGGTTGCCTGGCTGACAGCCTGCCACAGGAAGCCATAGAGCATTTGCCAAGTTGTTTTCATTGTTAACAAGCTTTCTGTTGTTGTAGGTCGCAAAGTGTGAGCACAAGAGCCTGATGCGAATGAGAATTGAGAATGCGAATGCGAATGAATCCCGTAATACGAAAAGCAAAAGCTCAAAATTCATACGCAGATGGATCATTTAATTAGATTTGGCATTCGAGTCGCTGTGCCAATTAGCCACTAAAAATCATGGCCCAAACCAGTTGTAAACTGATAGTAAAATAGTATTTTATTTTTTCCGATCCTCCACAGCCCTCAGAGCTTTATGTTCACGAAGACTCTAGAGATTATTAATAAATTAAAGTCTATTGATTGGCTTTGGAATAAGAATCAAAGTAACATTTTCTGAATGTTGGCAGTTCGCTTATCTCACCCCCAAAATCAAAACGCATTCCCTATTCAAATAGTCCAGACTATTGGCCATAGATATGCTTAGCGGAAAGCTCATTAGCTGCCTGTTGGTGTACTTCAAAGGCGTAATCATAAATTCACGCTCAAATAAATGCACAACTGACCAATGAAGCCAAACAAAGAGCCAGCAACTAAATCAAATAGAACTTCAGTTAAAACTGAAGCGTAAAGTGCTTTACAAGGCAAACAAAAAAAAAATAAATAAATAAAAAATACGAAACGTTTGGATGGATATTTTCTAAAATAAATATCTCTTTGGCTTGGTAGCCAAGTGCATGACCATTTTGTTACTTATTCCTGGCTATTTTCTCTAACCATTTGCAGCCGGCTGACAGCTGCAATTGGTGGCAAATATTGCGTATACGCCCCGGCCGTACTTATGCAATCGGTTCGCCTGCTGTTTGGCCTGTTTCTTTTTTTTCCGCAATTTTTCTAAACAGCAAATAGCTGCAGCAAAGTCTGAATTCTAAATATATATGTGTGCGTGTGTGAGTGTGTGTGTGTGTGTGTGTGTGTGTGTGCGCACGCATAAAAGGATATTGATCTGCCCCTTACCAGAAAGGCGACCATTACGCATCAGCCGGGAGGCGAAAGCCTGCCGCAAACTTTTTCCTTTTTTCCGTTTTTCCTGTTTTATTTTTTTTGCCATGAAAAGACCGAGACTTTGGAGGGGTGCTGCAAGAAAGCCAACCGTACAGAAAGGCCTCAAAATTGGCGCGAGCATTTCTGTATAATTTACCCTGTTTGCAATGTACTTAGTATTTACTAAAGACTACATTAAATGGATTTCAGTGGTAAAACTTATGCACTTTTCGTTGCCATGCTGTTTTTCTCCGTGCGTGAGGCAGGCCTAGAGCCAAGTGCCAAGTTTTTGCTGTTTATACATTATACATAATTATAAATTTTATATTTTTTTCCTCGCTTTGCGTAACTTTTGTTTGCTGCATTGCTATACGAGTACAGTGCTTATTTTAAATTTGATTTAAAAGAAGATTTTTCAGGCTGCCTTTTCAACTGGATAGCCCCAAGTGCTTCTCTTTTTTGGACAGCCTTTGGCCATTTCCTGTCGCCCAAAAACGTAAAGGGAAATTCATTTCCCATGCGCACGACAAAGCCATGTCTGGGCTCTTTGCATTTTCATTCTGTCCAAAACGAATTCTTAGAAAAAAAACGAAAACAAAAAGAAAAAGAAAAAAAAAGATAAAAAAAACAAAGGCCTTGCATTGATAATTAAGCAGAGCAGACAAAGACAGAGCTTAAGTGAAATGGCCAGGTACAGTTAGGTGTGTCTTTGACTATAATTACGTCTTTATAATTAAAGCTGAAAATTGTGAAATTCGATTAATTATCTCAGGGGGATTAAAAAAAAAGATTAATTTAAATAAATATTTTTTGAGATACATAAAAAATTATCGATTTCTATTTAAAATTAAATTTGTATCACACTTTTCAGTTAAATTTCTTTAAGCATTCCACCAAGTGTGTGTAAATTTCGGTGTGCCACTTTAAAAATATTTCGTTGAGCCATTTAGGTTGTAGCGTGTGACGAATTTTCAAATTATTTGTTTTGGTCGCTGGCTATAAATTTGAGCTCTTTTCGTGTTGGCCATTTTACTGCTTGTGTTTTAGCTTTTGCATATTTGACAAAAGCAGCAGCAACAGAGAAAAATGAAAAAAAAAGCTGCCTGGTCGCTCACCATCAACATCTAAACGGCCAACGACAAATTTATGATAATTTACAATGAAAAAAAAAAAATTACTCGTACCACTGATGTTCCCTTTGCCATGGAATGACATTTTAGTACATCGTCTATTATTGCCTCGAAACATGCTCTTTTGTTGTTTGTCGAAACATTCTCATGGCCCGCAGGCGCCACGCCCCTTTCCAGCATACTCACCATCGTCCGGCTGGCTGTTTGTTAAAAAATATGACCGCTAGCATATTGCAAATTATATTTAATTAACATTGCATTTAGACTACAGCCTGTCAAGCTCTGTTGTACCCATTTTTTTTTTGTTTTGTTTTCATGTTGTTTTTTTTTGTTGCTATTTTCCTTTCTTCCAACGAAATTCAATTGCATTTTTAATTAGGTGGCCATCAGTTTTGCTGTTCTTTTCTTTTTTTGTCAGATATCGTTTAGCTATTTTGGAATATTCATAGGGCTTGTCGCTATTCATTTGGCATGCAAACGATGCAGTTGCTATTTAAGCTGAAAATTTCAACAGTTGGCATGCAAAAATGTAATTATTTTTGCCTATGATAAAAATGTCAAAAATTTGATTTTGCAAATAAGTTGCTTTACAGAATATTGCTAAAAAGTTTTTAGAAAATAAGCGAATACGTTTTTTAAATAGTTTTTTTTTAATGGTTTCACTGATCCTAGACTTCAAACCTTAATATATAATTTGAATCGCCTTCATTATTCACTTACTGGGACCAGTTCACACCCACCGTATGCCAAACCACTTTTTACTGACCAGGTAACAGACTAACAGCCTCATTAGCACGAGTGCTTGGCAGTAGTCTGGTTTTTTTTTTCCCTAATCCCTACATGGACTTTAGGTGACTCCAATAAATTTCGGCTACCATTTGAACAGGCCAAAGGAAAAGAAATATTGAGAGCAAAATGTAAAAAACGTTGACTGGCATACTGACAAAAGGCAGTCAGTTTGTCGCACATATTTTAGCTAACTTTTAAAATATGTTGCCATTCGTTGGCCAAGCGGCCGCATGCAACAGGCGACAGCAGCTGCCGCTTAGACGTTGATGGCCATGCCAGTCAGAGGCAATTGAGTGGAGGCAATGTACAAACAAAAAAAGTGGTTTTCTATATATTTTTCTAAAATCAAAATGTCCAGTTTTTTGTTCATCAACGCCGCTGCCGCTGTCGCCGCTGCTGCTGCCTTTCTGCTTATTGGCCAAAGTTGTCTCTGGGTTTTTTTTTTGTGGTGCCGCTTGTGCCTGCAATGTCATTAACTTGGCCAGCCAGCCGCCGCCTGCTCCAGCTGCAGCTCCATCTCCAGCTCCATGTTTGCTGACTTTGCAACATGAAGCGATTTGAGCATTAATGTTCAGTCAGTTGCGACTTTTTCTGGCTTATGTTTGCTGCGGAAACGGGGGCTGCTGCTTCTGCTGCTTTTGCTGCTTTTGCTGCTTCTAATTTTGTCAAAGTGCAAAAAAGTGCGTGCGCAATTATAAAACGCATTTCATTGCTGCCCAGAGATGCAATGACTTTGATTTTGTGTCGCCAAATTGCTGAGCTGCTGCCCGAAAGGAAGAGGTTCATTAAAAGAGTATTTCAGCGCTGATTTTGCCACACATTTTTTGATTGCCCCCTAGCTGTAACAGCAACAGCAACAGCAACAGCAGCAATAGCAGCAGCATCTTGACTGTGGTCAGTGTACGAATCGATCGAAACATGTTGATGCTGTTGTAATGCGAGCCATGCAACAAAAAGTTGCTCAGCCAGCGCTGCTCCTCATCTTCAGGTTCATCATCATCATCATTACCCCTACAGCTACCACCGACTAAAGATGGGCTCGCCTTCTCTGATTGCTGTCAGATTTGTGGTTGGACTTCTCCAATTGCTCGCCAAGGCATTGAACCTGCCCACTGTTGCCCTGTGAGTTGGTCAAAAATTTTTGCTGCTTAACTGCGAAAATAACTCAACTGATTGACACTCAGGAAATGTCAGCAATTTGATTGGCTTTTATGCTCAGCCGCCTTTGAGTGTTAGACAAAAAACATTTGCATATTTTAGCCACTGTTGCGTTGGCCACGCGGACAATTAGAATTCATAGACATGTGCCAAATACAACAATAACAAAATAAACAACTTTATCGTCATACAAGCCTCGTCGGCTGACAAAGAGGGGTTCATTGACGCGTCCCGCAGAACAGGAATCAAAACGAAATACGCCAAAAATAGCTAAATACTGAAAAACCAGTTACGAAAAAATGCACCAAAGCAACGACGCACAACAACAGCCTAAGAAATTTTCATAATTTTTGCATTATAGAATATTCGAAAAAAAAAACCGAGAACAAAAAAGTATGTAAAATGTAAAATTGATACAGGCTGCTGATGACTAGTTAATACCCTGCATAAAAGTAAGCCATATTCAAGTGATATCGCCTTTACAAGTTGTTTCCCATTCTCGAATATTTCATAGAAATTAGTTATTATTGAGCACACAATCTATCCCATTTTTTCTGCTCTGTTGTAAATTCTGCTCAATTGGATAAATATATTTCGGAGCATATTATTTACAAATAGCTTTGTTTTCTATTTCTTCGCACATATCTCATATACCCATGTTGTTTTTGTTAAAGGGCATTAATCGTCTCTAGGTGCAACGGCCGCAATCAAGGCTATCACTTTGTAAAGTTCTTGTTGTTGTCTTCATCAGGAGCCGTGTTGCAAGTTTTAGCCACGGGCCGAAATATTTACTGTGCTCTTTTGGCTGCGTGTGCATATATATGTATGTACATATGTGTGTGTGTTTGTGTATTTGTGTATTTGTGTACGTGTGTGGGCTTTGCTAATTAGCCGCTAGCTTTGGCCAATGAAAGCGCATTTGATGCTGACACACATTCCATTCAATTTCATTGATATAATCACTGCTATTGCCGCCGATGCAAGCTTCATTCATGCCAAGATTCGTCCCTGTTACCGTCCACCATCTCCGTCTTCGGACCAGCTCTTGTTGTCTTCTGACCAGCCCATTGTGTGTCGGTAGCTGAGCGCGAGCATTTGGCTACTTCAGTTGCCAAGTTGCCAGTTTGGGACACACCTTCCACAACGCCACGCTAATCACGAGGAGGCAGTGCCGCCAGCGCGTGGATAAATCAAAATGCAGTCGAGAGACGCGAGTCACACAGGCACCGGCACAGGCACAGGCACAGGCACTGGCACAGCCTAGGTACCAGGCATTGAAACAGTTGCCCCAAAGTCTGCACATAATACACGGCACACACCAGAGCCGAAGAAAGTGCCGCGCACATGGGTCTCGAGAGTCTGAGCTGAATGGCTGCTTGCCTCTTTGGCTGCCTAACTGGCTGACTGGATGATCCTCGTGCCTAAGACAAACGAAACGTTGCCTCTTTAGTCATATCTTTCACTTTGATTGTGGGTCTGACGGTGGCTTGTGTGGCTTGTGTTATGCTTTTAGTGTTAGCCCAAGTCGTTTGCCTTGCGGCCGTAACGTGCCGCAGTTTTTGTTGTTGCTGCTGTTGTGTTTTTTGTTGTTGTTGTTTGGTGTAGCCAATTGGCTACTGTTTGTTTACACATGTATGTATAACTCAATCAGCGGCAACATCATTTGGCAAGTTGACCCATAACAAATTGCCGGCCTCGTCAGCTCTGCCACACTGCCATGAACCTCAGCTACATAGCATTCAAGGAATTCGCTAACAGAAAAAGAAACACTAAAAAATAAAAAAAGAAAAAAAACAGCAAAGCAAAGATGCTGGCAGTGTCCATAGTTGTGCGTAAGTTCTAATGAAAACCTAATTACAAAATCAGCCAATACTCTTAAGACTCGCACATAATTAAGGCGCACACTTGGCGTCGTCGTTGTCCCAGTCGCAGACCCAACCCCGGCGGTGCGTCTGCGTCTCTCTCTTCATGAAAAACGCATTTAAAAGCCACATTAATGACGAAGACGACGATGCCAACCACTTTGGTAAAATAGGAAATTGCTGGCTGCTTTCGTTTGAGCGTTTGGCTGCTTTTTTCGTTCATCAGCAGACGAGATCAACGCCAGTCGTTGGAGTTGCTGTCTTTGACTATTCGTCTTCAGCTTTGTGGATGTCGTTGTCGTTGTCATTGTCGTTGTCCACATCCACACTCACACTCACATTCACATTGACAACCACACAAAAACGAAGCGACGTCGACTGCGGCAGCGACTGCAAAAGCGTTTTCAGCATTTTTAGTTAATTTACCAGGAAAAACATTTGAAATTCTTAAAAAAGTAGCATCAAGTAGCTTCGTAGACTAGAAAAAGTTGCAAACGCATTGGCGGCTGCAGCACGCCTTTTATATGCCCTATGCCAAACAAATAATAATACAATAATAATTTGTAATATTAACAAAAATTTGTAATTCTTAAATTAGTTGACGAAAATCGTTGACATAAGAACATTAAGTAATTGATAAAATGTGATGTGATATCTATGATTGGAGAGCATTCAATTTTCGTTATTGCTTAGATTAGTTTTTCCTTGTTTTCCACATTGGTTTAAGTCGCCGCCACCGTCGCGACGCGTTGCTGCAGTTGCATAGACTAAAAATCGCATTCGATCATTTATGGGATTTTATTTGGCGCGTCAGCAAATGTTGCTAAGCAATTTATTTATGACATTTTTTGCTGGCATCGGCCGTTGGCCAACGCTTTGCTGCCGCTGTGGCAGATTCGTGCAGCAATTTCTGTGCTGCGCGGAGGCTGCAAGTTGGACAACGCATTGAAATAGTTATAAAGTCAAAGCCAAGTTCCATATTCATCAGTTGCGACACTCTTCGTTCTTGGTGTTGTTCCTTTTGCTTGTTCTGTGGCTTGTCTTGTAATTTTGTTTCGTTGTTGTTTGTCTCCTTGTTGTTGTTTTTCTATCGAAACCCAAACTAGATTTAGTCATATACGATTCTCTGACTCTCAGCGGACAAGCGTCGCATTTGCAGTTGGCTGCCACTGTGGCAGTTGCAATTGCAATTGCTGTTGATTTTACCATTGCATTTTAATTAAGTGCATTTTAATGAGGCATCATTGTCTGCAGCAGATGCTGCTACAGTTGTTTTGTTCATTACCAACGAGCGCATTTTAAATAGGCTCGACAGTTGGGAGAGTGCTGACAGTAACTAACATTAACCAATCCTTGAGCATGTTTAAATTAGTCTCCACATTTGTGGGTTTCGTTCTAATCAAATTACAAAATTGAAAAATAAATAAAATGCAAGTGAAATTGTCAGTCCAATTGGTTTCAAATCCTTGCCAGTTCATATTTACGACCCTCTCAATACTGCCAGCTGGCAATATGCGTAATTAAAGCGAAGGGGAAAGAGCAAAGCTTAGCGGGCGAAAAAGAGTTGTGCTAGTTGTGCCTTCACTGGCACCCCGGCTGTCATATTGCAGAACTGGTTACATTAGTTTATGGCTAACAGTTGATGGCTTTTATGATTGACTTTGGAAGTAGAAAAATATGCAAATTTAATCAGAAAATTATTTAAAACACTTATTCATATAATATAGCGAAACTCTTCTATGCTGCGAAAATATTCTAAAGCCATCAATTTCCATACTTTCAATGACTTTTGCGTTTCGTACAAGGTAAAACTTGAATTATCTATAAAGTATTAAAGGTCAAAGTTATTCAAATTAATATATTGCAGCGCATTTGCCGATTGCATTAAGCTGAAACATTTCACCTTTCTGTGCCATCCTGTTGAAAAACATTTTCCAGCGTCCATTTTATTTATTTTTTCATTTTTCAAATTGCGTAATTCTCATTAGTTGCTGCTTTTGCAGACAAATTAAGAGCTACTGTTGGCCCTCTCAATCCAACACGACTCCGTCACTCTCGTTGCCCACTCGGTCCCCTCTCCCTGCCGCGGTGCAGGAAGCCCCGCAGTCCAAAGTGCGTATCTGCAGGATACGCATGTAAATAAGCAAACCCTTGCGGGCTGTTGATGTAGTAAATGCATTTGTGTGGTTTTCAATTTTTTCTGTCTATGCACATGCATCTATGCTTTTATATATATGTGTGTATTTTTGTTTTGTTTTTTTTTTATTTTATACGCAAATAATTGTGAATCTCTTTTTTATTCGTATTTTTCGCTAGCTGCGGCAGGTTATTGTTTGGTTTGGTTTGGTTGGGATTTTTTTATTTTTAATTAAAAGCGGAAGTAAATGCTGGCAGGCCGAATACAGGGATGGCTGACTTGTCAAGTGCGTGCGTGAGGCTGATTTCTGAGTGAGTGTGTGTATTAGGCGTGTGTATAAATGCATTCCTACATCGGGCACTTTGGCCATATTGTAGTGTTTTGCTAACAATGCAATTTTCAGAGCATTGTTGCTGGTGCTCTTGCTACTGCTGCTGCTGCCTATACAAGACTCCCTTTTGACGGACGCACATCAAATCAAATCCTTAGCTGCGGCAGCGGTCGCAATTTCAGACAGTCGCCGTCGCCCGCCTGATGAAATGTCAAACGTGTTCCCGTTCAGAGTGTGCAAACACACAGTGTAAAGCTCAACGGATACGGATACACTGACTGCCGCTTAGAGATGCGTCCCCCACATGCCCGCCACGCACTAACTAAACCAAACTCAGCAACAATAAAAACATGGCAACAATTCAAAACTGAAGAGTTTTTCAAATAACGAAAAACACAAGCGGAAAAGGGAAAAGGCTTGCAAAAAAAAAAAAGGAAAAAAATGGGGAAAAAATCGAGAAAATTAAAACAAAACAAACAGCAAAACGCATCATCGTCGGCATCAGCAGCAGTGGCATCCTCATCAGCCTTTGGCTTTGCCTCTATGCACTGTGCCACGCATGAGGAGATTTTGGTTTGGCTTTTGATTGACGAACTTGGCTCGTTGTTGTTGCTGTTATTGTTGTTGCTGGCCAGCCTGCTGCCTCCTGACTACTCGACGATCCGCTTTTCACTCAAACTCATCAACGTCAACGACGCATTCAAATCGTTTTGATGGACTGCCGCAGTCCCATTGCCTTTATACAGCCGCCACCCCCAGCTTCCGTACGCAGCGCATCCTGGCACAAAAAAAAAGAAGCTTTGCACAATATTTGTATTTTACGCAATTTTTACTGGCTGCCATGTCGTTGACTGGTTGCTTGTTTGAATGTTTGCTGCTGCTACTGCCTGATTTGCGAGCCGATTTGCTACATTGTTCATGTCAGTCAGCGCATTGTTAATAATCATGATATGCGTTCGGAGTACGGTAAGGGATGAGCACTAAGTTCGAATTGATGATGGGCATATGTTTGCCCAGCCATTGTCTTTGGATGCTGATTGCAAGTTAGTGCGACAATTATTGTGGTATTAGAATTTATTTGAAAGCCATTGCACTAATTAAACGAAAAATGCACTTTCTGCACAATACTTCTCATAAGTCTTTCAACATTTAACTGGATAACTATATGCTTGATACTAAATTGCTAAAAGCACGAAAATATTGTGTATATATTATAAAAGCCAAACCACTTATATTACGCATACGCCCTGCTTCATTATTTTTAACCCAGCACTTTGGCACTCGTTTCCACGACTACAACGAACCGCATAAATCGCTTAAAAATTTCCACTGCAACGCCTTTTCGCAGTTAATTTGCCATAAAATATGCCAGCAACAACAGCCGCCAGCTGATGATGGAAATGAAACTCGTCTCGTTGTCGCAATTAAATTACCAAGCATCAACTTGCCGGCTCAGTATTGAGTCTGTGGAGATACGGGCTGAGGGGAGGGAAGGAGGGCACTTGGGCGCCCATAAACTGTTGCCAAAAAGTTTTAAGCTGCAGTTGAGTCCCCGCAAAACTTGCCTAACCGAGAACAGAGAGAATCTGTTTTCACACCAGAAACTTTTTGGAAACTTTTTGAGCAGTGGCTCTTGTTTGCTTTTTTGGTATATTTCCGCACATAATCTGGCATGTAAATGATATAACCACAAAGTTGAGCATACTTTGAATTTTGAATCTGCCACCAAAAACACTTATGGCCACTTGTTGCATCTGGCAACTTGTTGGTTTTGCTAAAATCTATCATGCCTGTAAATTCAAACGATAAATATGATTGTGTTCTAATTAATGAATTGTTCGACTTTTATTTGTGTTGAGTTCAGTTTTCAATGAATAGGTCGAAGTACATAATTGTGTGGGACTCATTAATAGAAACTTTTAAAATTGTATGTATTTTAATTATTGATGCCGCATTCAATAACTAATCATTTTTGCATTATAATATAAACAAGATGACTAAATGCAAGTTATTTTTTGTGGTTTGTATATTTTTGATGTGCTTACCAGAAAGTTTTCATCATTTTCTTTAGATGTATGTACATACAAGAATCAGTCTGATCGAACAGACATCACAGAACTTATTACAAATGAAAAGTGTCTACAATTGCTGTAACTCTTGTTATTGTTTGCCTCTTTCCTGTTGGCTGACGCATTTTAAAACAACCCAAGCAAAACGTGCGCTTTAATAACCCAAGTGCCTTGGAATCGCTCATCAGTTGCAGTTAAAAACTAAACCGGCAAGCATCTTCTAGAAGAGATTCGCTCAATGAAGTTGCACGCTCTTGTTGTTTTCTGGTTATTGTTGCTGTGTTGCTGTTTAGTGCCGACGAATGCGGCTCCTGCGACTGAGCCAAGTCTCTACGCTCCAGAGGACAATGTCAAAATATTGAACAACGAAACATTGGAAGTGGAACTCTACAGTTCGCATAAGTGCAAGCTTGTGCAGTTCATCAATTATTTCTGCGGCGACTGCAGACGCTTTGCAGCCACATTTAAGCAGCTGGCCTGGAAACTGTATGAATGGCGAAGAGTTCTATCGATCTTTGTGGTGGACTGTGCCCAGGAGAGAAATGTGCAAATTTGTCGCGACTTTGACATTCAGAAAACACCTACACTGCGTATTTTTCCACCCAATTTTCAACGGACTGAGAAGCAAGTTGGTTTCGACTTGGACACACTTGTGCCTGATGCTATTTATGCCAAGCTCGCCGAATATATATCGAAAGTTAAGTACACAATGCTGGGTCAACCAGATTTTGAACCAGTGGAAGCCACGGATATTATACAGACACTGCTTCAGAAGCTTGATTGCTTTGATTCGAGTGCTATAAACTTTACAGTGCTGGTCTATCAACCAGAGGGATCAACAATTGGCAGAGACACAATACTCGGCCTACTAATTTGGCCAACGGTCGTTGTGCGTATTCTAAGCGATCGACAGCTGTTTAGATACTTCGTCTTAAGCCCAACAAACAGCACGTTGGCCCTTATGGACTGCGTTGGAAATGCAAAAGCCTTACAGCCGTTGAATGACACCAGTGCATCCTATGTTGCCTGCGTGGGGAATTATCTTCATTCTTTAGGCTATGCCTTGCCGCTACTTCCAACAAAGCCCGCGCCAAACATTACCAACTATCTCATTGATGCGGAACAAGCCGCCATTCTTTCAACTGTCCTACAAGGAAGATCTAAAGTTTATCGCGCAGATTTGGAACAGGCGATCGACCAGCTTATTCACATCGAGTTGCCAAAGGTGCGAATTTTTAGGGGTGCTAACATGATGGCTTTGCGACAATTTCTTAATGTCCTGTGCCTGTTTAGTCCCTTAAATGCCAGCGGCAAATTGTTGTTACAACGCCTCTATGAATTTGTTAATGGCTTTACCAGTGGTGAACTGACTGGCATGGCCTTCCAGGCACAGGTGCAAATATTGGAGGGAATGCAGCCAAAGGTATTCAAGGCCAGGCGATATGTAGGCTGCATTGCATCGGGTCCTTTCCTGCGTGGCTTCACATGCTCGCTGTGGACACTCTTCCACTATTTCAGCGTACAGGCGTCCAAGTCTCTCGTTTTGCCGGCAGGTTTTGTTTTAGGCACCGTTCATGGTTTCGTTAAGCACTTCTTTGGCTGCAGGGATTGTGTGCAGCATTTTATGGGCATGTCTGAGCGGCGAAAGATTTTCTCAGTGGCTAGCCGAGACGAGGAGATACTTTGGCTATGGGAGGCACACAACGAGGTTAATCAACGATTGGAAGGCGATATTACCGAGGATCCCAAATTCCCAAAAGTACAGTTTCCCACTCTTAGTGTTTGCGACAATTGTCAATTTAATTCTCCCCATAACACAACTTGGCAACGGCCTCAGGTTTTGTCATTTCTAAAAGGACTTTACGATGTCCGAAACTTGAGCAACTATGGATTACCCACCACCAACGGATACAATTGAAGAATATCAAAAATAAGCTTATAACAAGATGGGCATGAATATAATAAGTTTACTTAATAAAATTAAATAAAATATCTGAAGATATACATCCATATTTACATTTCTTATTGATTGAGTTCATTGGCTTAAGCTTTTATTAGTACATTCTTGGAAATTACCGGGGCATATGTTTCTTGTCAACTAGTTTCTCATATAATTAATGCCTGTGTTGTCAATATCCATTAAAAAAGAAAGTACGAAAAGTGTATTATGAAGTTGAGCAAATTTGGTAAGTAGGTGAACCGTATTTTCCATCTAATGCTTTTTAACAAAGAATGAAACATGTCCAATGAACTTTGACAATTGTTGTATAATCTGGTTAATTTGTTATAAATGTATACGTGTCTAAATTCAGGGATTACGAACATTGTAGTATATTGAATGCAGTCTACTAACAATAATAGTATAAGTGACATAATCATACTAATATTGATCAACAGTCATTGATGATTGTGTGAAATTGCTAAATTAAGTGTTCAACTCAAATTAAGTGGCGCTCAAAGTGTGGCAATGTAAAACCTCCCACTACCATGACACTTATATCTGACACACGCACACACACACTCACATACACACCAACACACACACGTTGCAAGTTACATGAGAAAGTGCATTTGTAGGGTGAGTGTTGTGTAAAACACGTTTAACGGCACATCAATTATTTATAGAATATTTTTGCAAAATATCTACGCACTAATTTGCGTAAAGTAATCGATGTGGTGGAAAAATATTTTAACGCATGCACACATGGGGTGACCTAACGGTAAGTTGCAACGCATTGAGGCAGGGACACTGCCTGGGCCGGGTGCAGGCTAGTGGGTGTGGGTGTGGGTGTGGGCCTAGGTTCGAGTTTGAACCGGTGGCGTTGTTTAGTGCAACTTGGATTTGGGCATGAGAGAACAAAATGGCCCGTTCGGTATCTAAAAATTACTAGCTACCCCTACGTGGCGACACCCACAAGATATTCTGGTGCGTAAATTGGCGACCCGACCGCACAACTTTTGCCCTGGCAAGGGACTTCACACAAAAGTATATAATAGTGCTTATGTAATATATTTAATATGTAAAATATATATAAATATAAAATACAAGCAATCAAAAGAAGCAGGTGCTGTTATAGACGGGACTGTGTTTATTGATATTTTTCGCATACACAACCCCAACACCCACACACTCACACCATCGATTCGTGCAAAAAGTGTTGCATAAGCGAGCGGGGCAAAATGGCCGCTACATGACTTGAGCACAACTGTACGCATTTTTGTGCGTCGTACAATTGTACGCAACGTGCCCTCTGAAAATTGAAGGTTCTCGTTTTAGCGATGGCCGTAAATTTAGACCCACACGCACAGTTATCTGCAACAGGAAACAGGAAACCAGCGCCCATTTGTTGCAGTGCGGTTTATCTTTTTGTTACGTCCAAAATCTGGGCTGTGCGTAAAATTGCGTAAAATATAAACGAAAAATACGTTGCCATCGTCTTTGGCCCATTGTTGGTCGCTTCTAATAGCAAACGGATATTGTGGCTTTTGCCACATGAATTCAAAGATAGCCAAGGCTCTGGCACGCCCGGAAGCCAGCTAATTGGGCGCTTCACGTAGGGGGAATAGAAGTTAGAATTTCGTGCTGCCATTTGGATTTGCATAACGTAGGTTGGAATAATTGCTAGCGGCATACGGAGGCCGAGAGTTTTCACGTGCATCACTTGAGTTGATTTCCATCGCATGCATTAACCAAAAACAATAACCCTTCAAAAGAATAATGCTCAAATTATTGTTTAAGCATTTAAATTAAAATGAAAACAATAAAAGCAACGGCGGGAGCAGTCAGTGCACTGTTATAATTATGTAAAAACAGTCTAAAGATTGACTTGACTTCTATGCACCAGCCCACACTTACACACACATAGACACACATGCACACACTTACTTGGCTTGCCACAAGCGCATGCGAAGCAAACATAAATTTGCAACATGGAGACGAGGGCAGTGATAGAGTGAAAGAGAGTGCAATATAACAACCTAGTAATTATCAATGGCTCAGCGCTGGCAAAGCTAAGTTTTCAACATTGTCTGTCTTGACTACGTCGACCGCGCTTCTCCGCCACAAATCCCCAGCTTCGGCCCCAGCCTCCACTTGCCCTTAGCCCATCATCCGAAACGAGAACACACGCAAAAAATGTAAAGTGGAGAAAAATTTCGTGGCACTTGCTGATGAAAGGGTAGTGAGTGGTGCGGGTGCGGCTGCAGCTGCCTACACCTTCTGCTCCCTGCCCCACATATGCAAACCACACCAAACTTCAGCATTTTTCTATGTAGCTACAATTAAAAAAAAAAAATAATGAAAAATATTTTTATATGCATTATAAAAGCCAGGGTTGCACAGTTCATTATTTTGAGATTTAAAAAAAGTTATGTTTTATTTCTTTTATAAATTAATGTGAGCTTAGGTGTTATTGTAAAAACCTGTTTTATAGCTTTTGAAAAACTATTACAAAATAATAATTTGTATACTATAAAATAAATAAATAAATACATATTTTAATACGAACTGTGAACATAAAAAAATTGTCGTTGAGAGGATATATAATTATAATACCTGAAGAAAATACTCCCCAATTTGATTCATTTCAGCTAATTTCTCCTATTAAAAATGCACATTTATATATATCATTCTAGTTGCGTATTTTTCTTCTTCAGTCGCTTTTCAGCCCTATTAAGACCACTTAACTTTATAGCTAATGTGGGCAAAGCAAAGCTAACGCAATTTGGCAACAATTTTCCCAACAACAACTGCAACAATAATAATAAACTGCTCGACAGCCGGTTGCCTTGCCCCCTGAAACAACAATCCCACAATTTGCGGCAGCGCGTAATTAAAACAATTTAATTTTTGTACAAGTTCGCTGGCTAAACACTCAACCAAACCCAGCGTCAAAGCCAAAGCCTGGGCCAGAGCCAGAGCCAGAGCCAGAGCCAACCCTGGGACGTGTGCCTTCAAATAATAATTTGCTTAGTTTATGAAGTATATTCTATGCAAGTCTATATGTATATATATAATATATAAATATATGCATGTATGTGTGTGTGTGTGTGCTACATAAACAGAACATTCAGTTTTTTTTTGTTGCGCACAATTTACTCACTTGGTTGCATTTTAACATATTTTGTTACGTTTTCTGCAGGCCGTGTCGATTGTTGTTGTTATTTTTTCAGTTGGCTGCCGTGCTGTTGCTGTTCTTGGCCTTACCTGAAGTTTAATTTGTTTGAGTTTTCATGCAGCAGCTTCTGTTGTGAATTTCATGTGCATCTGCTCTTCGCTTCTTTCTCTCAAGTCGAAAAATATTTGTGCACGCAAAAAATGTTAATTACTGAAGTTGCAGCGCAAAAAAGCGAACCATCAATGCGGCTGGGGCATTAAAATATTTAGGTTGCCTTTTGCTGCCTGCCTGACTTCCCAGGCCGAGGCCTAGACCCCAGACCCCAGACCCAGACTCCGACTTACACCCTGGCTCAGGCTTAGGTTGAGGCCCTGCCCCGGCTACAAGTTGGCCGTTAATGCAACTGCAACTGTAACAAATTGCAATGTCGCACATCTGTCTTGGCTGGCGTTTGGTTTTTGCCTAAAAAAAAAAAAACTGAAGAGCAGGCTTTGGCACCGGCACCAAGCCCTTGACGCTGTCGAGCTCATATTTATTTTTGCAGCCGTTTTTTGCCCAGTTAAATGCAAAAAAAAAAAAAAAAATTGTCGTTGTTGTTGTTGCTGCTGCTGCTGCTGCTGCTTCTGCTGCATTGCCAATTACCGGCCGCCGGGAACCCTAGCAATTTGGCCATATCCGGCCCCCTGACTGCTGTTTGGCCAAGGTAAAATCTGGTTTTTCTTTCACTTGTTAACAATTCGTTTGCTTTAGATTTTCCTGTTTTTGGCTTGCTATCAATTTTGCCAAAGAGTTGAGTTTTCCACAGTTTATATTTTCGTGCATAGATGTGCAGCTGCTTGGTATCTCAGTGCCAGTTCCATTTCTCAAAAACTGCTCTGAAATGCATTTAAAATGCATCACGTAATTTTTTAATTTTAGCTCTAAGTTATCAATTTTTCTAAATATTTTATTAAAATGGTTATTACTGTCTTTGTCCTGTTTGAAGCCTAGACAACTTGTAGTCATTAGCACAAACCGTCAGCTGCATTTAGACGGTGCTCATAATGTGCTTCTAAATGGTTGTTGTTGTTGTTTGTGTTTGTGTTTGTGTTGTAGCCAATGAATATGGAACTTGACTTTGACTTTAACTGTGTGTTCATGTCCATGTTGCTATTGGATTTATACAACGTGGTTGTTGTTTTTGTTGTGCTGTTAGCTAGTGCCTCATTGCGCTTTTGGACGCGTCATGCGGCCAGTTTTTTGTTGCCACAGATTGCCGCACGATCCCAAGTCAGCAAATGTGTCGCTCAGCATTTAAACTACAGTGACAAATGCAACAGTAGCAGAAGCAGCAACGTCTACTAAACGATTGCAAAAAAATGTCATAAAAAAATTGCTTACAAACATTTGCTGACGCGCCAAATAAAATGCCATATGCGATCGAATACAAGATTTTTAGCCAGAGGCTCGTGACAGTTGCTGGTAGGAATTCCAAATGTTTTTCCCTGTAAATTAACTAAAAATGCTTAAAATCGCTGCGATGAGTTTGCTTATAGGGCTCATGCATTGCCATCCTCATGTTTGCAATCATCAAGGCATTCAACTGCGCCTCAAATGATCTATGTATATGTACTCGTATGCCCATTAGGAGTTCCTTTCTTCCCTTCCCAATACTTTGGAAATATGAAAACTTGTAAAAAAAAAAAATAGTAAATGCCCTAAGCCGACTCTGTAGTTCCCTTGTGCATATTCAATTTAACATCCTCAGTTCGTTTCTCTCTCTCACACCCCATCACAAATAGTGGCAACTAAGTTTCAGCTGCGCCCGAAATCCAAACCAACTGGCCTGCAGTTTATTTCAGCAGCTGCTTCTGCAGCAACACCTTTACTAATACCTGGCATAACAACTTAATTCACCTTGCTGCATGTCTGCTAACGAACAGACAACGCGGCAACAACAACAATAATAACAACAACAACTACAACTGTGCAATACAAGCCACAAGTTTGCCCATCTGCGCCCCAATCCTTGTGCCTGATGAGAGGCTCCCCAAACCGCAGCGGATGCCATTTTTTCGGAAAGGCAGCTCAAATCAAAGCGAGGGCAACAAACTGTATCAAAATGGCAAGTCCATTTGTTACGTTTCTTATATGCATGCGAAAGCGATGCGACTCGTTGCAAGATCAATAAATTTGGCATTTTAATCGGCTGCTTCAGATTTTTATCTTAATTGCAGCAATATACCCAGAGGCATTTGCTGCATTAAACTAACAAATTTTATGATGATTTTGGGCATAGTACTCGGCGCAGTGCAATGGGCAAACTAAAGTCTAAATATAAAATTGCACATGTAAACAAAAGAAAGAAAAAACAAAAAAGAAAAAGAAAACAGCAGCAGCAATGAAAGCGAGATCAAGTTCAACGCACATTTGTCCTTGATAATTGAAAACAACGCACACTCACGAGTGCCAACAAAGGGGAGGCCGAAAACAAAAAATTAAAATTACAGAGCAAAACAGAAAATATACAAAAATTATGGCAGTGGATCGGCAGACTTATTGCAGAGGCTGTCAAAGTCGCTCCCTCTCTTTCTGGCACACTCTCGCTCTCTCGCTGAAGAAACCGGCTGGGGCTGCCGAGAATGCACCCATAATAAACACAAGCACATGCACTAAATGTGCGTAGCGTATGCCGAAAATACGCCGGCCATTAAGTCAGCCCAATACCCATTCCACAAACCCCATTTTCCATTCCCCAATCCCCAATGATGCCCAATCCCCAGCACATGCCCACGCTGCCAAGTGCGATCTCCCAGCCGATCGTACGTGCCTCTTTCTTGCTCTGTTGCCTCTAAAAAAAAAAAAAAAATAAAAATAAAAATTTCCGAAAATTTGCAATTGACTGGCTGCAAACGACGGCGTCTCTCCATCGAGCGAGCACAAAAATGTTTATGCATTTTTTCTGGTCACTGACCGTACTCAAGGTTTTTCGTATTCTTCTGCTGCTGCTGCTGCTGCTGCTGCTGCCGCTGTGGCAGCAACTCCTTCGACGCTGCGTAAATTGCATGCGCACAAAAATTGACGAATATGCCAGGCGACGTACGGCAAGAGCTAAGTCGAACGTTGCAGGGGCATTCTTAAAGGGGAGAGCTGAGCGGAGCATCAGCAGCAACAGAAGCAGCAGCATCAAAATATTCACCCAAAAACAACATACACACAGAAAAGTGCTGCGAGCCTTGTGGCAAACTTGTTGTTTTCGAGCAACGAGGCAACTTTGGCTCCCCTGTGTATATATCGGATGCCCGGTTCTGGCTTGGGTTGTGTGCAATTTGGAGACGACGACGATGATATAATTTAGCACGAAAGTGAAGACTGTTTTGCAGCCGGCTCTGCCGTCCCGAATTTGCCAAAACGAAACCGAAATGTGCCGGGGCAAGAATTGCTTCTTGATCTGATCGTTCTTGCTGTTGATGTTACTGTTGCGGCTTTGACTGCTGCTGCTGCTGTTGCTGTTGCTATTGCCGCTGTTGTGGCAAGTGATAAATTGTTGTGCGTGGCATGGTCTTTGCTTTTTGGCGCACTGTCAGTTTGATTGCGGTAGGTTAACAGCGACTGTACCTGGCCGTTTGCTACACACAAGCACACAACTATTTTCCGCTACTACTCTACCCCTTTTCTCCACCCTGACCACCCGCAACAGTCGAGGCGCAAAAGCTCTCAAATTACCACGCCAAATGCCAAGTCAGTGACCGATTATTTTACCCAAAGCGTATGGGCGAAAGACAGGCGTCATTATAAAGCGTCGCTGTCGACGTCACTGTCGGCTCCATAAGCTGTTTTCTCTATGCGGCCTGTATGACACCGTCTCCGTAGCCCCATCTCCGTTTCCATCTCCGTTTCCAAATGCGTCTCAGTGCCTGTGCCACTAGGAGACTTTGCTGTTTTTCTTACAGCTGCTCCTTCGGCTCGCTTCTATTTGCTTTTGTTATGGCACATTAGTTGCTGTTGCTGTTGTTGTTGTTGTTGTTGCTGTTGTTGTTGTTGTTGTTATTCTTGATGTTGTGCGTGGCTTTGATGACTCTCTTTCTCCTGGACTGACCGCAAAAAAGGCGCTTCATCAAAGGCCGCACGATGACTGCGTAGGTTTTTCAGTTTTGATAAATGCGGGGTGTACGGAGAAAGAAGCGGTTTGCTGTTATTCTGAGGGAGAGGTGGTGGGGTACCCAATGACAATTATTTATTATTTAGCGGGCATCAGTTTGTTCTTATATGATTATTAGAGTAATCAAGGTACTAAGATCGCATTAAGCACATTGCGAATACGCCATGATGTGCATCAATTAGAGTTCAATTTATCAAGTGTAATTCAGACTTTTAATATTAACCTTGTAAATGGTAGAATACATTTGATGAAAATTGACTTTCTAATGAAATTAGACTTTCCAGAAATTATAACTGTCACAACTATCTAACTAATTAATTTCCCGAACTACCAAGTTAGTCTCTACTATGCAGCTCTTACAATTACTATTTTGACCACAAATGGTGTTTCCAACTTTGACTGACGTACTGATTTATGGGTCAGACCATTGTTAAAGAGTTTTAGTAATGGAAAATTTCGGCCCGTTCTTACAAGCAATATTTGAGAGTATAATGCCAAATCAAAACTAAAAATACTGCTGTCCAACAGTTAATTTTTTTTGTAAATCGCTAAAGTAATCTTAAAATCCAACAGTGTTTTTTTGTTTGTAATTCATTCAACTTGACAGTATATTTAACTGCATGTCAGTTTCGTCACACAATGAAGCCAAACAATTTTAGGGTAAAAAACCTAAAGAAAAATGTGAGAAATACTTCGTTAGTTTGGTATTAGACATGCTGTTATACTAGGAAAAAAGAAGATAAAATACCTGACGCTTCAACGTTGACGTAAGCGGCTTTAGTCTAGGTTAAGTTACAAGTGGCAGTTAGAAAACTGGCCAGAATTCTATCTCATCCTAGTATAAGCTCTGCCCCTTAACCAAATACCGAATTCCATTTCACATGCAATTACAATTCGTCATTGGTTGAAATGGCTTGGAAAATGGTTTAATTGCTGAGAGTTCGATTTGAACAGCTCTAATTGAGCATAAGCTTGTATGGTCGACCCAAAGCAGACCGGCCACGCAAACTACCCAGAGGGCGAATCGACTGAAAAAAATGCGTAGAAATTTTGCACGAAACTTATTCGGACACAGCCACAGAGCCACATTCAAATGGAAAAATGGTATGGAATCAAAAATGCAGCTACAATTTGTATAGAATACACACAATTTGATTGGCAGGCCAGTCAATAAGCGCCCCGAACTAGAGCCGGACCCGGGCAAAGTCTGAAGTGCTTTTGGGTAGGCCTTAATTACGTAATGTGTGCGCCCAGTTATGACTAAAGGAGTACTCCACGTGTATATATATGTGTGTGTGTGTGTGAGTGTGTGTGCGTGTGTGTGTGCTGCAAATGCGTAAAATTTTAATTTCGTTTTGAAAATTTCACTCGAAAAAAAACGAGGCCTGCCACAAAAGTTGCTTGCAGGCGCGACTCGGATGGTTGCCTTTATTGAGGCCAATGACCAGGCACGCACACACTCACACAACTCATACACACACACACACACACATACAGAAAGTAGTGCATATGTGTGTGTGCGTGTGCTGCTTCTTACGCACTTTTTGCATTTTCTAATTTGAAAGCATACACTTACACACAACACACATAAAGAGGAGCACAATTATTGGCCCGTTTGCTGGAAAGGCATATTGATCTGCCCTAACCCTCTAAGTTCTTATTATTATTATTAAACAACCCCATTAAGTGCAGAGCTCACCGTTTGTGTTTTTGTGCGCTCGCCCCTGTTTTGCTATGCGGTTCAGTTTGGTTATCTGCAAAAAATGAAAAAGAAAGAGAAGGAATTGCTTCAAAAGCCGATTCCAAACTGGGACCCACAGTGGGTCGTATACGATGGGATCTTAATTTTTGGTTGGTTTTTGTACGCATTGCATTGGGTTTTTTGTCGATGTTGGTTTTACGAATAGCATTTCCGTAGGGGAGTTTCCAGTTGGAACACATATTAGAATATATTCGAAACAGGCAGAACATTAAATGAACGTGACTAGCTTTCTTGTCACCCTTGCTAATGAGACCAACGATAAAATGCTAACAAAATCAGATCAAATATTAATCCATTAATAAGCTGCAACTTAAAATGTAGGCATTGCCACAGAACAAAGTACAAATATGTAGGATCTATGGAAATGTTAATGCACATTTTCCATAGTTGTTCACATCGATGACAATAGCTGCCCCAGCGCCACAATGCATGCAACATAAATAGAAATGTCAAGCTGCTGAAATCGCACATTTGGCGCAAATTGAGGCAAGTAAATAGATGGATCTCCATTGAAAGATACCTAGTTCAAAGTTCTATGGTATCGTTCCATATATATAAGCTTGTATAAATTAAATTTCAAGTACCAATTCAGTAGATGTAAGCTTAATACTTAAGTCTTATTGTTGCCATTGACTTGAATTGAATTTCACAGAATTAATCCTTCAAAATGCAAATATCTAATATACCAATTTAAAATTATTATGTTGAAATGGGGTATTATGCCTATACTATAATGCAATGGAATAAGTTCAAATGCGTTGGAGAATTGTCACAAAATAAAAAAAAAAGAATGAAAACTGAAAACCAATTGTGAAAAGCTTTAGAATGTTAAGAGTAGAATTAAAATACAATAAAGTGTGTAATTTTTCAAATTACATACGCTTATACCCTGCCAGCTTGCAATAAATATAAAGGAATACATGATTAATTCTTGATAGGTGAAACAAAAACATTTCTTTTAAAATTGAAAAATGAATGCGTTTCAAGCCAAAGTTCGTAGTGTCGTTAGAAGAGCATCAAACAATCGTTTATAACAAGATGTATTTATTTTCAGTGTGTGAGTTTATATGGGTGATTATTTTTTAATAACAATTTTAGCTGGAAGGCATAGGCTACGCACTTTGTTTAACAGCATGACACCGAGTAGACACTGACACTCACACCCACACACACACACACACACACACAGTTGCTTTTATACCAAAGCATTTGTTGTGCAGCAGCTTTTGTGATTTGTTGACGCTTTTTTGTTTTTTGTGTTTGTCGCTGGGGTTAAAATAGGTCTTACAGCTGCCATTGCCTCGGGCTGCCAACATACACGCATATCCAGCTATATTATAATACGAAAGTAATTTTGCGCACATTTTTAAGCTGGTGTCAACTGTCGCGCCTTGTAGTACCATGAGCCCACAAGCCACACATTTTCACATCCCAGCCCGTTGACAACATGCTCGGGGAGTGGGGTGCTTAGGTTGGTGCGTTTAATTTGTAAATAATAAATAATGCTATCATTGTCTGGCTGTGCACATCCGCTGGGTCTGGGCTTGGGCGCTGGCAACCTAACGCAGGCTAACCCAGCTAACTGCTTTAATGAGCCAGATACAATTTAACAGCAGCTTCCTGTTTGGTTCCTGTTGCGACGGCTTTTCAAATCAGTTTACTTCCTTGGCCAAGAGCAGACGCATTAGTTGAATTAGACCAAAACCGTAAATTTTGTGGGGCCGTCGCTCTGAGAACGGATGCGACCGACTCCAACCCGGCTCGAAAAGAGAGCGGGTCGCTTGCATCAATTGGCGCAAGAAGTTATCAACAGGATGCAGTTGTAGTTGCTTTTATTGTTATTGTAGTTGCGCTGATGCTGTGGCTGTGTGCCAGTGCGATGCTGCTGCTGTTGTTGTTGTTGTTGTTGTCATTTCTGTTTTTGTGCATATCAAATGTCAGGGCACCAAAAAACGCTTATCAAGGCAAGCCATTGGGACTCTGATTCCCTTACCTCTCTCCCCCCCCCCCCCCCCCCCCCACATCCATCCGAGTGCAATGCATGGTATGTAAATTGCATCTCCAAGATGCAGCCTGCTCGAATTTCGCAATGCATGCGGTCTTTGTTTTTGCATTTACCCTTTGGTTGCATTTCTTTGTACTTGTCGTTGTTGTGACTGCTGCTGCTGCTGCTGCTGCTGTTTCCACTGCTGTCGTCTTCCGTCTCTGCAGCATTGTTTGTGCCTTACATAAACTGCATTTTTTGTTGTGAATTATTTATTATTATTATTTTTGTTAAAAAGGGGTTGAATTCGGGTTTGCCTTTTGATAAATAACTCGTTTCTACTGTTAGAACAATGTGGTTAATCTTGTCGCCGTTACCTTTTTATCTTCCATAAATATGGCAATCAAATGCTTAAAGAACAAAGGTGTCAACTTTTTAACCCGTTCCTTTTTCTTTTGGGTTGTGCAAATTGCTTAGCGTACTGAAAACAGTTTCATGACAATTTTTTTAAATGTATATCTATATATATATATATATATATATATATTATTATAAATAATATAATTATTGAATATAATATTGTATGAATATTGTATGAAAAATGTTGTATTTATTTTGGTTAAATCATTTATTAAAATCGAAAACAATTACAATTACACATATCTATATGCAATTTTACTTATACGCGCATTGGAGTACTTACATTTGCAAGCGTATTAAGCAAATTGCATTGCCTTCGCCCTCGTCGTCGTCGTCGTCGTCGTCATCGTCGTCTCTGCTGAGAGCTCAAAGAGCACCAAGTTATTATTATGCTTCTTTTCCGTACACTTATTACAGGGACCAGGGGTTAACCAATACAAGAGTATTGGTGGCAGCAACTTGCTGCCGTGGTGAGTTTATGCACGTAAGAAACACTCAAGTTTGAGTGAGTCGCTGGCTGAGTGAGTTATTCACACAGGGGCAACTGGGAGTGTGTGTACTCGTATATGTGTGGAAGACTGTGTGTGTTTGGCACATTTTTTGAAAAGGCTCGACAGAATCGATGTTTTTTTTCGGTGGTTGCAGGTGGTGCTGTTGTCAGCCCAGCCTAATGACAATTTAATTGATTCTTCCATTATTATTGGAGAGTATTAGTTTTGTTTTTTCTATATTTTTATTGGGAACTTTAACCTCCAGCTAGGCCATGAAATTTGCGTAAGACAAATTCGACTTGCGGCCTTTCAACATCATCATAATCAGCATCAGCATCAGCATCAGTAGTAACAACAGCAGCAGTGTTCGTCTCACAATCGGTAACTAGTTGCATGCAAAATGACTGCAACAGGTGTGCGAACCAACAGCAGCTTAGACCCAGTCCCCCACCGCATAACCCAAGTTGCTTGGGCGCAATCTGCAACACAAATTCCCTGCAGCAATAAGGTTGCAGCCACTAACTGCGTGTCTGTGTGTGTGTGTGTGCATCTGCGTGTCTGTGTGTGTGATTGTGCCTTTGCCTGGCCCTGACTTTGCCCTTACCCCAACAAGTTGCCGTGGCTGAAGTTTTCAGCGCTTTCATGCCTCATATCTTTTAGAATGATAATAGTTCGCCTTCCGTTGGCTGCAGCAGCATATACTATTTTTTTCGATCCGTTGTTGTTGCAGCCTTTTGTGTAGTAGCACCAACCAACAACAGCAGCAGCAACAGCAACAGCAGCAAGAAGAGCTCTGGCTATTATAATGCCTGACTGCCGCCCCTTCTGTACCCCTTTCAATGAAATTGACTTGAGCTCGATGTGTTTTTGGCTTTCATTTGGCTTTGGCTTTGGCTTTGGCTTTGGCTCAGCTTGTGTTTTAGTTTAGTAATGTTTTCTCTGCTTTGAATACTCGCATAGATTTGTTTTTTATATGATATTTGCCTTGCTCGCACTCTACTGTTCTTTAATAGTTTTTTGCCGTTTTCTTAATGGTTGCACTGATTTTTCAATTAAATGTTTATGTATCGTCCATTGGCATTCATTTGCCAGCGATAGTTTAATTTTCTATAACGGTTTGCGATCTTAATTTACATTTTGCAACAAATGACAATCGCAAATGCCAACGCCTGTTTGCCTGCCCCAGTGGCCTGTGGCAATTTGTGACAGTTATTGTTGGCCAGAGCACAGTTTTGATTGACTTCTAGCTGAACTGTTGACAGATTGTTGTCAACTGCGGCTGAGTCGAGTGTCTTTATTATATCAATGATTGAAACTGTGATTAAAACTGTTGTTACCCAATGGCAAAACGGAAATGGAGCTAACATTGTTTAAGAGAAAAATAATCTAGAATTTGATATAAGACAAAACAAAGAATTCAATAACTTGAGAACTCTATTTTAAATAGTTTTTGCATGCATTTGTTGTTTAACTTAATCACTAAAACTTCAGACATTATACATTGCTAATGATAAAGATTCAAAATGAGAAAAAATCAATAAAAATTTCTTATGCCAACAATTTTGATTTTTTCATTCATTTTTATTTCATTTTTAAAAGCCACGACATAATCAATGCTTTCAAACGATGGCTTTTGAGTTTAAAGCTTCCTCTCAATAACCTCATCTCAACGTCGGACAGACAACATCAAAGTGCAGCAATCAATGCGCCACTTTGCGCACAACGATTTAGCCAAAACGAAGCCAATTTTTCGTATTTCAAATTTTTTTTAAAATTTGTTGTTGCTGTTGCCTTTATATTTGCTGTTGTTGTTCATTTTATTCAAGTACGTCAAGTTCGATTGCGTTCTTTACCTTGAAATCTTGTTTTCTATCCGTTGTTAAGTTTTTTGTTGCAGTTTGCTATTGCGTTTTCGTTTTTGTTGTTGCTGTTGTATTATCGCTTTTTTTTACTATTGTTGTTGCGATTGCTGTCGCATTGCAGCTGCAAAATCTTTTGCATGTTGCCCACCTAAATCGGCCCCTAGCCTCTACAGCTGATATCCCCTGGCCTCCTCCTTAATATTTTATATATGCATTTTCTTTATTTATTGAGCAACAAAAAGCAAAGCCATCATTTGTTTTTGTTGTTGTTATTATTATTGCTGCTGTGGGCTTTTCGCATTATTCTAAATACTCAATTTGCAT
This sequence comes from Drosophila basisetae, assembly GCA_035041595.1. Classification (NCBI taxonomy): domain Eukaryota; kingdom Metazoa; phylum Arthropoda; class Insecta; order Diptera; family Drosophilidae; genus Drosophila; species Drosophila basisetae. Next base: position 439,586 of record JAWNLB010000147.1, on the reverse strand, counting down.
ATACTTATACAACAGGCATTAATTTGTGTGCTTATAAATTCAATTAAAATGTTTTATCTACTTAGTTTGGTGTCTGATTTGTTGTTCTCGTTTTTGTTATTGCACCTTTAAATAAATTACTTTAATGTTTTATTAATTTTCTCAGTCGGTGGCGTTAAGTAAAATGCGGAAATTGTTGACGGCTTACGAAAGTACCAATCACATACATCTATAAATAATAAATTAGCAATGATTACAATCGATTCGTGAGTGTTGCATACTCAAATTTCGCCATACGTTAATGTAAGTAGAATGTGTAAGTGTGTGTGTGTGTGTTTGTCCTCTTTGCATATGGGTCTTCTCGTGTGTGTGTATGTGTGTTTGTGTAAATGTGTGTTGTTGTGTGCTTTGCATAAACCTTGACATCAAAACAATCGCAAAACACATGCAAAAATAACGTATACGCCGCGCTGTATATGCGACGGTCTGGCAACGCCGTGCCCTGGCCCCATAGCCCAAAATGCAACGCTTCGATGCATTTGAACACGAAAAACCAAAAACCAAAATCAAAAAAAAATCTGCCTCTGTCAGTTTGTTATTGCAATTTAGTTTTGGCTGAGCTTGGCCTCCATTTTGGCATGCATTCATAATGCAAGTCGAGGTTTTCATTGGTTTCCAATTTTGCTGTTTGCTATTTGAGCTGTCGATGCCGCCTGCATCGCCGCTTTGTGCCTAAAATTTATAGTTTGTTGTTGCTGTTTTTTGTTCGTTTTTGTTTTGTTTTGCTTTCTGCCATTCGTCGCAGCAACCTCGAACTTTAGATTTGTTTGCAGTGTTTATGAGAGCATAACATTTTGTTTATTGTAGTGTAGAGCTGGCAGTGAGTACGTGTCTTTTCGTACCTTTCGTCTGTAGGCTTACTTACCAAAGATATGTATACATATCATAACAAAAATAACATAGCCTTGAACATTAATTTGTAAACATTTATCTGAGAGGAGAGAATATAAAAGTACTGCTTGTTAACAAACTTCGCATAATTAAATATAACAATAGTAATAGTAATAGTAATAAATTGAAAACTATATATATATGACTCATAAATGTATTAAACTGTTAAGGTAAAGCCTAGCATTAACATTAGGCAATTACACTGACATCGACTACAGTACAAAAATAAAAAACGAATATATAGCGATGTAGGACAAGTGTCTTATTTGCAAGTAATTCAACGAGAAAAACATAAGTTCTAAGAGCAGTAAGAAGAAAATATTCGGATATGAAATAATCGAAAAAAAAAACAGGGAAACAACCAATTTAAGTTTTTATAATTATACACAACACATAACACTAAACTAAATTGAGATCAAATAAAATGAGATAAATTAGAAAATTCAGATTTCTGTCAGCGCAGTAAGAGCAATGTATTTGAACTATTATTGTTGCATGTATTGGCAACTTTAACTAACTGGCCTGTTGCGTCTTTGTGCCATTTAAATCTGCATGTGACCACGAACAGGAAGCGACGTCGCAGCGTCGCAGTTACAGTAACACACATTTTCCATTGCTGGTTGCCGGCCATCATTTCCATTTAGCGAAGCGGGTGCTGAGGTCGCGTGGCCAGAGGCACCAATAGAGCCACAGCCAGAGCACGAGCTGAAGCCAGAGTCAGAGTCAGAGCCAGGGTCCAATACAAGTTTTGTGGCGCTGGCGCTGACGCTGACGCTGACGTTGGCGCTAGCGTCGACTGTGAAGCATTCAACAAGCCGCACTTTACTGGTTTTTATTGCATTTTTACCAATGCACTTGCCCCTGGCTTTGAGTTGTTCAGCTGCCTAGTTAACTGGCTGGCACTCTTAAGCTTTTGGGCTTGATTAATCGCCGTTTTACGAACGCTGTCTTGCGCTTGACCCTAATGCATTGAATTCACAGCTGACAATCTCAGCGTTGCGAACATTATCAAATCGTCTGGTTTTACGTACCGCTTTATGGCCACACAACTGGCCAGTGGGCAACTGTGCTTTTTGGGACAAACTAAACCAGACCGGAAGCGACGCGCCAACTTCCACTTCCTCTAAGTTTCACACCCACAGACGAGGCACATGGAGTTGTTGCTGCTGCTGCTGTGGCTGTGGCTGCTTCTGTTGTGGCACGGACCTGGTGCAGGAAACGTAGATTTATCGTTGCGAAAGTTAACTGCCCTGCAGCCCAGCGGGCTCCCAACAGGAGCCAGCCTGCGACTGCAACGGGGAAATGATTTTTAAGATTTTGTGGTTCACTTGTTGCACGTCCAAGCGATAAAATTTATTTTATTTTTCGTGTCGACGGATATTCACTTAAATTGATACTTTACTAATATCCAGTTTAAGGCTGTGTATGTGCATGTGTATTTTTGCACTGCCAATTGATTTAAACAAAGCGCAGCAGCTAGACATATAAAATAAAATACCTGATACGTATAATAAATGGCTGGCAACTTACTATAAACTGGAAGTTACCCGAATAAAAATAATTAAATGACCGCACAAACAACCAGCACCAGACAACAGCAACAACAACAACAATAACAACAACAGTGGCAGCAGCAAGAACAACAATAAAGCAGCATCAAAATAATGCAACTATTTGCAGTTACAATAACTGGTTCCATTATTTAGATTTTTTTTTTTACATTTCGTATGTTGTTATTTTTCTACATGGCTGACTGTTTAGATCTGTTGCATTTTGTTTTGTTGCCTTTTTTGCGCAATAACCTTGAATAATTTGTATTTATATATTTTTTATTTGAAATTACAATATTTTGCTAATGTGAGAAAGAAACCAAAAAATGTCTAATTGATAACAAATTGATGTAAATATTTTTATGTAAATAGATACAGGCAAAATACCAGATATAAAAAGAGGTAATAACCCTTAGACTTAATTAACTGAGTAGATTCAACTGAAAAGTCATAGGTAACTGAGATACGAATTCTAATTTACATGAAAGCAATATTTATTTTGCAGACAGCTTATTTAAATTAACATAAAACACATAACTAGTCGATCAAGCTTGTTGTTGATTTTTAGCAGTAAAATATGCAGTTTCTTGGGCAAACTTGGTTTCTAATTAGAAGCTGGAATTGCCCATCATCAAATTTAGATAGATAAAACTATGTAAATATTTTGTTTTTTTTTTTTATTTTTTATTATTATTGTATGCTGCTTAATGCTGTTGAATAGTTATGATGCACTTACAATTTTGACGACGAAACATTAACACATTGGCCATAAAAAATGGCCTTTGCAAATTGCCTGAGTCACTGCACCCGCCTAAATTTGTTTTTATATCAGAAGTATTTGTGACCTTTGTCGACTGGGCCCAGGCAATGATCGGTCTAACTATGCACTCTCAATTATATTGGAGTTTGAGTTCTTGTTGTTATTGTTATTATTGTTGCAAGTGCTGCCGCTGCTGTCGCTGCTGCTGCGTGCAACTTGAGCAGCATTAGGAAAGGTCAGTGCCATCGCCACTGACGCTTGTGCCTCAAATGCATCAAAACGCGCTTTTTGTCGGTCTCTGCGTCGCTGCTGTCGTCATCATCGTAGCCGTTGTTGTCGTCAGCAGGGACGAGGGAAAGGAACTGGGGGCGAGGGACATGATCGGGAATGGAAACGGGGCTGGCGCTGGGCTTCGTTTCGCGCTTACTTGCCTTTAATTCTTGCATTGCGTTTCAAGTTGCAGGGCACTCAAACCAACACATACACGCAAACGCACACAAACATAGAGGCTGTCAGGCAGTTGTATATATAGTTTAATGCAGCTGCGGCAACAACTGCAACTGCAGCAGCAGCAGCGGCGGCAGCAGCAACACAAAAAACGCGCAACTCATTTAAAAATGCCAACGTCCATCAACGAGGATCGCCGAAGATGGCAGAATTTGTTGTCGTTTCGCTTTTTTGTCAAATTGTTTTGCTGAATTTTCTTGAGAACTTTTGCATTGTATTGCATTATATAGCCCCTTTGCTATTATTGCTGTTCTTCTTATTGTTGTTGCTGTTTTTTGATGTGTGGCTAGAGCGAGATGTCCGAGGAAGTGGTCACATGGAGACGACAATGGACTGTTTTGTTTTGTTTGGTTCGGTTCGGTTCGGTTTGGCTCAGTTCGGTCTTGTAGGCAGCATTTGTTTGGTAAGCAGCAGCATTTTGTTGGTTTGCTTAGTGCTTTGCCAAACAGCAGCATAAGTCCATTACTCATGTTTCCGCATTACGTAATCAACAGATAACCAAAAACAAAATATACAGTAGAATATATAATTAATTTTTCACTCAGCTTTTGAGCTGTCTAGAAGCCATTAAAATATAAATAAATTGTTGTTTTACAAATAAGAAAAGTTTACGTCGAAATGTCAAATTCTCTTCACATATAAAGTTGTATCTTCCTCGTAATATCTTGCATATTAATTACAGTAAAAATTTCTAAAGGTGTCAAAGAGTTTTCTGTAAAGAAATTTATGCCTCAAATAAGGGATAACTTTTTCTATACACCTTTTGGGGAAGGGCATGTAAATATCATAGAAACTTTACTTTGACATTTGCACTAATTGAAATGAGAAATGCAAAAAAATGAGAAAAGCAAAAAAAAAAAATTTAATTTTCATATTTTGTTTTAGCTGCCTGCAGTAAAGATGAATTCAATTTGCTGGAATCAAATGAAGAGCTTTGCAGTTTCAATTTTAATTAACTCGACTCCAACAGTTTGTAGTGTTAGCTCTCCGATGCCATGCAAAAGGCAACAAAAGTGAAAATTTAGTTTCTCTGGCAGAGATATTTAGTTGAAATATTCATACAATTTAAGTGGCAATTTGCTTGTGGCAAGTCAGGGCTTGATAATAGTATCACAAAGCACCTAAATTGCAGTTAAGTGTCAGGTCCTTTCCAAAAGGCACACACACAATTTTGTGGTCCTGTTCCACACACATGCTGCCTGCAGTTGTTTGATTCTCAGTGTGGGTGTGTATTTGCCACACAGAGGAAGGCATATTACCACTTTTGGGCGACACATACAAACACCCATTCATGCACATGTAACCATACTTAGGCACCGCAGCCACCTTTGAGGCACCTGTTGCACAAACCACCTGCCATTCTAATTTCATTATGTACAATAGGTTGACGACTAACCGCAGGCTGCAACAAAAACAACAACACTATTTGCTACTCTTAATAATGATGCCTAAATCGAAAATTGCATAGTACTTTCATTTTCACTAAATACACATCCACACGCACAGACACACACGCACACACACACACTTAAATGCGTACCGAGTGGGGTGAGAGATGCATTTTCCGGGCTAGCTCAGCCAACAAATGAATGTTCCAACATCAGGCCACACATACAGAGTCACATACACAACTGCACACACATGCATCACTCGGTGGCAATGCGTTCATGTTGTTGCTAGTGGCTGCCACCCACCTGTTGTTAGATGCAACCGACTGGATACTGGATTAGAGGTTGCCGCAGTTTCGTGCTGTCGTAAGCATTTTCATTCAAATATGCAACAACAGCAGCACCATCACCAGCATCAGCACCAGCACCAGCAGCAACAACAACAATCATCGCATATAGGCCTTCACACACACTCACACACTCACACACATGCACACACATACAAACAGACTTAAACACACAAACATAGACAGACAATTTAATTGAGTGGTTTGCAAATTCAGTTCAGGGTCAGTTATGTGGCTCGCTTTTGGCCTGTGCTTAGATGGCCAATTTGGGTTTGTGTTTTTTTGGGTGCATTTTGTTTGAGTGCTTGTGCAAAGTTTTTGGAATTTCGTTTATGATTTATGCACAACGCATACGCCATGTGGTGCGTATTATTATCAAGGCATGTTTAATTATATTTTGAATTAGATTTGTATATGGCATCGTATTCATTTAACTATAATAATTGATGAAGAGTATATTTTATTTAAGATTTTATTATTTTTAAACATTTTAATTATAGTGTATCTCAATTGTCTGTGTTGCTTTAGCTTTAGCGAAGTTGGTTCAGAGTGCCACTAGACAAAGAATAAGTTACATGCCGACGAATATTTGTGTTATTTTTTTGCTCTGGCTTATATGGTGTTCCATTTCTCATTAGAAAGACCATTTGCTGGTGTTGATGCTGCTGCACCTGCTGGTGCACCCCACACCCCGTCCAGTGCCGATTCAGGTGCTCGTTTAATTGTATGGCATAGCGCAGTATTCCCTGCGGCAAAACTTCTCTCTTGACTCCATCTTTCATTCCGTTCACTGCCAAAACAAATTGTGAGAAAAAACCCAACAACACAAAAACAGAACACAAAATGTGCGTGCTACATAAATTAAAACCTATGCTTCAGTGCTCCCCTAGAAAGAGTCAGAGCTCAAATGATGAGTGAGATGGCAATAGCATCAGACTTCACTCAAGTGTTCTTCTCGGCTCTGATCAGATCTGCACTCGGTCTATTCGAGTCGATTCCATATTTTATGTCAAGTCTCCGCTTTTTGCCTCAACATGTTTTGCATTGAATTCGGGTTTAAATTTCTGCTGCTGCTGCTGCTGCTGTGGCTGTTGCATCGCATATTCGTCAATTTTTTTTGTTGTTGCAAGCCGCTGCAAGTGGCTGCCATCTTGATTATGTTGTAGCTCCCGCTGATGTTGTTGTTGTCGTTGTTGTTGTTTTTGTGGTTGTTGCTGTTCTTATTATTATTACTGCTCCCCAGCAGCAACACCAACTGTGACTCCGACAACGACAACAACAGCAATAATGAAGATGATTATGATGAAGATGATGACGATGATTGTAATGGTGATGATGATGGCGTGTTTGCTGTAATTTGCGCTACGTAAAACGTTCAAAAATGCAACAACGAACTGCATCAGCAGCAGCAACAAACACAAACATAAACACAAACACAAAAAAAACGCTCTAAATGAAGGGAATTGAGCGCTGCGATCGTTGACGCTGCCAGCGTCTCAGTTCCTCTGCTGCGGCTGGCGCTGCCGGCGACGTCGCTGCTTCTGCAAAAAGGGCAAAATACGAAAAACCTTGAGGACGGTCAGTAACCGACAACCGCCAGCCCAGAAAAATTTGTATGAGCAGCAAACGAAAATTTTTGCTTAATATACCAATCCTTTGAGTACATCAACTTTGTAATTAAGAATGCTGCTATTTATAAGTTAAATTATATATGTTTGTTCAACAGTTTTCACAATTTCCCATTTTAAACGAAACGAATAAGCACAAAAGAGCGAAAATGATTTGATATTTTTGAAGGGATTTCAGCTAAAAAAATATTTATAATTTGTAGTTTATTTTTCTAGCAGTTTTTCAATTATTTTGAAAGGATAAAATTTGTACTTGTCGAGAAATGTTGCTTGATTTAGGGTATTGCCAGCATCGACGTGTCAGCCACATATTTTTTGTTTTGTTGGTTTTGCTTGTACATTTATTTTGGTTGCTCTTTTCTGTTGCGTTTTTATTCGCTTTTTCGTTTACTTTTTTCGTACAGTCAAATTGCGCATTTTTGGCTTTGGGGTGGAGCCTCTCCATGCGTTGTGCTGGTAGCGCTTCTGCCTTTTTTTGTTGTTGTTGCTGGTGCTGCTGCTGCTGCTTGTGCTGCTGCCCGGTTTTGGGTGAGGTCGTGGTCGTTGCCGGTTTTACTTTTTTTTGCGTCATCAGCAACGAGAACTGCACTTGAAAACTCAACTGGCGTGGTTGGTTGGCCGACGTCGGGACCGACATCAACGTCATCATTGTGGACTTAAAGTGGTTTTGGGTGTGCTTCTCTCGCATGCGTGTGTCTTTAGCTGTGTGTGTGTGTCTGTATGTGTGTGTCTGTGTGTGTGTGTGTGCGAATATATCTGGACCCCATGCGGTTAATTTATGCCCGCTTGCAATTTTGGCAGACAGTGAAAAAATATTTTTGGTCTTGTTGCAGCTCGGCTGCAGCCAGTTTCATTTTTAGAACTTTGGCGAACCGGTTTTTTGGACGCGGCTTTCGATTTTATTTGTTGTCGACGCATTAACTGGTTATTCTTATTTTCGTTATTGCTGTTTTTGTTGCTGGTGTTGTTGTTATCGTTGCTGTTGTTACGGTTGCTGTTTCTGTTAGTGCTGGCAGTTGTTGCAGTTGATAAATCTCGACGCGACGTTGTCATAAATTTGCATTGGGCCATGCCATTGGCCCTGACATTTCTAAGGCTTCCTTGCCAGCCAAGTTGTTGTTTTCCAAGTTGAAGTTACCAGCGGCAGCCAATGTAATTAATCACAGCCAAATGCACAGAACGAGCATGTGAAATGACAAACAGACTGACTGACTGACAGACAAGCGGACAGACAGGCAGACAAAGGAGAGCACAAAGGCAGACAGACAGACATACACTGATGCTGAAGTTGTAGCAATTCATTTTTTTTTTGCCAGCCAACTAATCCACAATTCGACATCGCCGACGATTCGATTCGATTCAGATCGATTCAATTCCATTGCATTACATTCATTTTCGCCACACACAAACACACATACACATAATGAGGGGGTTTTGGGAGGTATCTGTGTCTGTGGTAAGAATTTGGTTGACTCTATGCCAGGGCATATCATATTTAGTCGAGTTAACTCAAGCCAAGCAACCAACCTAGCAGGCAACCAAGCGAATCAGCCAGACTCAGCCAGAGTCCCAGATCTCTTGGTCCCAGTCTCAGCCTCCTTACCTATCACAAACTGATTATTTTTAACAGAATCATAATCGTCAATGGCAACCCAAGAGCATCTCAGCCAGACTATTACGAAGAGCTGGAAGAACCGGCCAAGCAGTTTCCCTATCTTGTTAATTAGACATTTACAATTCACCAAATAAGTTCAGATTAATTCTTAATTGAAATATTTTGCAAATCCAAATTTAGAATTATTCGCGGACTTCAAAAGAGATCAGAGAAATTAAGAAAGTCATATGGAATGATTTTACAATAAATAATATAAGATATGTATATATTTATACATATACTCGTAAATGACTATAAATTAAAATTGTAAGCCTTCAATTTGAATACTTTCATATCAATTTATAGAGTATCTAAGCTTTCGTTCATACTTTTCTTATTTTGCCATTGAATTTTTCCTGCCGTTCTCTTTGCGCCATGTAATTTGATTTTCTAAAAAGTTTCCGATTTCTAGTAAATTTTTCGCACTGAGAATCGACAGCTTGGGTTATTGTGGTTAATTTCTTTTAAATTATTTTTGCAGTTGCGTTTATAAGATAGACGCTTATCAAAAAGCAGCGACAGCTGCTGACTGTCATATACAATGTAAAAAGAAAACTGCATCGTTGTATACGTATGTATGTATGTATGTACAAATATTAATATCTATATGTATACATACATACATATGTATGAGTATGGGCGAGCTTAAGTACTCGTTGTCGTATCTTGCACTTTATGCATGACTCAAAATTGAAATTCAAAACGAACTTGACAAAATTAAAAGAAAGAAGCTTCATTCATGCACGCATACACAGACACTGAGTAAACAGCAAGCAACAACAGCGACAACAACAAAAACAACAGCAACAACAGCAACAACAGCAACAACATACGCATGACAGGCCAAATGGCTAGTCAGTCAGTCAGTCGGACAGGCGGCCAGACGGACAGCCAGCCAGCGCCCTCAATGCACGCTTTATGCAACGACGACGACGACAACGACGACAACGTCAAAGCAACAGCAACAGCAGCGAACGCAGCCAAAAAGTTCATTGAACCTGGCCCAGTGCGAATTCGGTTGTTGTAGGTTAGGGACGACCGACAGACCAACAGACCAACCAGGCGACGAACCGACCGACCAGGGGCCTGGACAGGGGGCATGACGTCGTCGACGCTGACGTTGACGCCAACGCTGGCTCTGTGCAAATACAAATACAAATACTCTGCCGCTGCCGCTGCCGCAGTCGCTGCCTTCACTGCTGCTGTTGTCGCTGCTGCTGCGGCTGCCAAGTGTGACGAAAAATATACAAAACAAAATACAAACAAAAAAAAAAAAAAAAGAGAAGAGAAGAAAAAAAGTGCAACAACAACATCAACAATAAGAGTAATAACAGCAACAAGAAGCGTATTCAAAATAATAATAAAAATCGGTTGTTGGTTCAGTTCATGGCATACCATATGGAGCAGGAGAAGCACCAAGTGGAGGAGGAGTGCCTGCCTGCCAGTGACCGTTGTTGTTGTCTCTGCTTTCGGGTTTCAGTTGTCTGTTGTGTTGGTCATGGACGCCATTTCACATTTGTTATTTTATTTTTATTTTTTTGTGAATCATTTGCGATAAAGAAATATACATATTGACAAAAATACTCATGTATGCGATCTGTATACAATCAATCCGCATGTGTGTGTGTGAACTGCGTAGACTTCGAATCATAAACCACAATATGCCTACATATTTACATACTTGTAGCTCTCTGCTGGTCTTTTGGTCATCACGAAAATATTAGCTTCCAATGAGTAATGAGGTTTTTGAACTTGACACATACCACTTCCCCCTCCTCTTTGCACACAGTCGATTGTGCAAGTGCAAGTGAATAGATTCAATGTAGTTATGAATTGTTACTGCTGCTGCAGTCAACCAACATTATGATCCACTATTGGCATAAGCTCTTCCGGCAGACAGCCATTGAAAGCAGGGCAGTAAACGTTTCCCCCAAATTGCTGTTATTTGCTCATATGCGTGCATTTTTCGTCGATGGTTAAACAGTGGGGTTAAAGTGAGAGAAATAGAGAGAGAAACAGAGAGAGAGAGAGAGAGAGCTGGAAGGGGCACTGCTGCTGGAGTTGATAATTGACTATCTCACAGGTCGTTAAGAAAAAATTAAATATCTCATTATAATCAAGCTTATATTAATTTGAGCCGACAACGTTCCAAACCGGAAATTTTCGAAAATTTCAACTGATTATCGCTCATAAAACAATCCATAATTTCATATCTTTAGTTTGCGGTCTGTCTCGAACTTTTGAGTTCGTCTGCTGTAAAAAATAAATAAGTGAATGATAAGTTTTGCCGATTGTGTGCTCGACCAGAAAAATGAAACCTTACCAAATGACAGCTTTTATTACTTTAGTATTTATCATTAATTGGAATATCTCAACTTAATACTTATACCAATATTATGGTACCTCTAATAAGCAGCTAAGTAAAGGCTGCATTTAATATTATCGGCAATCTTTAATGGTCTCTTAAAGTTTTGTTTCCTGTGTTCATGGCGCAATTTAAATAAATTGATCAATAATGGCTTTAAATCATAAGCCAATTTACTTACATGAAGGCCCATTAAATGTGCATTTAACTAAAAATACAATCTGCCACAAGTTCAGCGACCATACGCACAAACACACACATACACTGTGAATGCGGCGTATACGTAATATTAATTGAAACATAAATGGTCGGAAAACACTTTCGCTCTCGGCTTCATTGATATCTAAAACTAAACATCTAAAACTGGCAGCCCCCAAAATCGGCCCCGACTGCCCAGACAACAACAGCAATGTGTGAATTTGCAACACAAATTGTGTATGAGTGTGTACAAGCACGTGTTCGTGTGCTCATGTTTCTGTGTGTGTGTGTGTGTGCGTGTGTGTTTTGTGTGTGTTTTTGTGTGTGTGTTTTGTGTGTGTTTTTGTGCATGCCGCAGGCGCTTTGGCGTTGCATTCATCTGTTTTGTATTTGGCAGGCAGCCAAATAAAATTTCGAGATATGACCTTACACACAATGTGTTGCCGGCGTGCAGCAACACAGCAACAGCCCCAAGAGCAGCAATTGCAACAACAGCAACATACGGCCTAAACATTTAAACAGTTTCCGCGTGGATGCTGCGTCCATTAGAAAAGCATTTGTTGCTGATTTTGTTGTTGTTGTTGCTGCTGCTGCTGCAGATGTTGCTTGTTGACATTGACATTGGTTAAACGGCAATTTGTGCGTGTATATTTGGACATGTTTGCGTGCGTGTCTATTTGTGTGTGTGTGTGTGTGTGTGTGTGTGTGTGTGTGTGTGTGTGCATGTTGTGTGCATGTTGTGTGATTGTATACAATGCTAATGCAAATGTGTTTTTAACACATGCTGAAATCTGTTTCATTGGGCTAAGCTTCAAATGACATAATTTGTGATGCCCCTTGCTGGCTTTTACTGACCTACAATGCAACGTCCACAGGGCAACCTTTGTGGCTGGCTTATCAGGCAAACAGTTACTTCAATGTTTGTTGTTGTTGCCGTTCATTTTGTTTTTTATTGTGTTATTATTTTGTGCGTATCTTATCAATTGTTGAGTTAATCTATGTGATTCTTACACTTCACTTTCTTGTCGACTTTTCGCAACGAAAATTAAAACGTAATAGCACAGTGCTCAATGCAATGCAAAAATAAAAGACAAAAACAGAGCAAAACAGCAAAAACATTTAAAAATATTTATTGTATATGTACAATACACAGCACATACACATTACACATTACACATACATACATCTGTCCATAGTACATACATTTACAGTGTGCCTGACCAAGGCCAAGCAATTTTGTATTGCTCCCGAGTTCCTTGGCCTCAGCAATCTGTATGCTTTTTGTTGTCGCTGTGGTTGTTGTTGTTATTGTTGTTGCTGCTGCTGATTCTTGGTCATTGGCTTTGGCTGCTGCTCCTCAGTTGAGACTGCTTATTTGTTGATTTCATTTTGGTTTATTTGTTTTGCTTGTTTTCGTTTACTTTTACTTGAAACTGAAAATCACATTTAGCGTACTGCAGTTGAAATCATGAGGCTACATTAATTGCGAATGTGGGTGGAAAGAAATTTATTTAGTGCTGCAAATGTTCTACATTTATGAGAGTATTTAAGTAAGTAAACAGTCTACAGAAATATAATATTTTGAGTTTAAATTGATTAAGCTGTCAATAATGCGGGTCGTAAAACTCCGACCAACTTTGAATTTCCTAAAGCTGATTACAATTTGACAATTAATTTATCTGTTATGTCAGACTGTATTTTTTTGTGAATTAATACGAGAATGTTAAATATACATTTAGTTTAACATATACATATTCGATGATGAAAATGAAACAACGATTTATGTTTACAAGACAATTTGTTAATTAACGATTAATTGTGTATAAAAATAAACTAGATTATTAATCAGATTTCACAAAGCAATTGAGACGTTAAATTAACTCACAGCTATGCTGTAAATAACAATACAATTAAATGCTCAACATTTATTTTAAATGAAGTTTAAGTAGCGCCAATTATTACGGCGTAAGTTTGATTCTTATCTAATTGCGCGTTCAATTTTGCTCATTATTTATGGCGACCGTGGCCAGGTCTAGCGTCCAACAGTTTCCGTATGTCCATATGTCCGTGTCCACTTGAGAGAATCACTTGAGCTAATGCTTCCGCTTGCAGCATACAGTTGTGTTGCCAAATGGTGGCCCAGGCTCAGCTTAGAACGGATGCAACTCACTTCCTGCCTGGGCGCTCATTTGGGCCAATCAAACGCTGGACGACAATCTTATGCTTAAGGTGCCTGGGAAATGCGTAATTTCGCAATCTAATTGCAAAAATCGTTTCTTAATTATGCATTCCAAAATGTTGTTGTTGACATCAGACGTGCAGAAACTCACCCCATTAGCCCTTGTGCGTGCTCGTGTGTGTGCGTGTGTGCGCGTGCGTGTGTGTGTGTGTGCCTGTGTTTGTCTGCAAGATGCACAAAAATGCATTTCTTTCCTGTGCTTTGTGTTCGCTGTTGCAGTGGCGTGTTTTAATTGCACATGAGTGTGTGTGTGCGTGTGTATATATTAATTGTGTGTGTGTGTGTGTATTTTTGCCTTGCGCACCCCTTTGACTGTTTACATTTCGACAGACCGTCGCATTCTAATTTTAGAATATATTTTTGGGTCTGGATTTCACAGCTCGGCTTTCAATGTGCATGCATGCAATGCGTTCCATTATTTCTCTGTGTGTATATATATATATGTGTGTGTGCGTCTGTTTGCCTGCTGCATTTTTCATTATGCAAAAAATTGCATACCATTTTTTTGTGCATTCGCTTCGACTTTTTTTCGGTACTTTTTTTTTCGAAATGCATTCAACAAAATTGCACGTTTTGCTTCGTGCATCTTTTGTGTGCATTTGAAAAAAAATGCATTTGCCATAGGGTGGATTTTTATGGGTTTTGGGTTCTTTTTAACGCTTTTTCGGGGGTTCTCGTATTTGCTGACGTGGTTTTAATTTTAATTGCTTCTCATCAGATTTTTGTACACACTTATATATGTATATATATATATATATTTTTTATATTTAACATTTTTTTCGGTGCTTACGAGCATGTTGTCGCCGATTTTATCTTTTGTAAATACAGTAATTATGTATGTTCCTCTTTGGCGACATTACCCGTGTGTTTCAAGTGTTTTTTGTTTTTTGTTTTTTGCGACACGGAAGTGGTGCGGTTCAACAGCGATAGGACATGAATTGCAGACGATAAGGGTTTGGGATTCATTCGTCGTGGTTGCTGCGAATCTGGGCTGGCACATGCAAATGCAAGTGTACAAAAAACTCAGTATTTTTATGATTCATGTAAACCAATTTAAAGCCACACATCATATTATGTTTAAAATTGGAGCTACAATTATCTCAATTTGCAAAGTGCTTAAAATTATTCATAAAATTGTCCTTACGCATAAAAATTCACTCCCATTTTATGTTCTTGTAAGAGTTTAATAAAATGGTATATAAACTCAGCCAATAACTAACATATGTCGTTAACTTAATTAAACTTGTTCTGGCTAGCTGCGGATTTATTTCGTTGAATCGTAAATACAAATACAAATAAATTGCTTAATAGTTATTTAATATGTTCCTTATTACATTTGCAATGCAATGCCAGCTAGCCCAACTCAAGGCCAGCTTATGCTGAAAGCCTCGATTCAGCTAGTGTCATGTTCCACTCATGTTTACGCCTCAGTCACCTTCGCAAATTCAAATGCCAGTTCTTGACTATAGCCAGAGCCGAAGGCCAGAGAGTCGCCGTTAACTAATGTAAATGCAATTAAAATCAACAAATATTTCGCTTATTAGAAAAGCATTAAATGCAATTCCACAGTGTAAACAAAAACAAAACACAAAAAAAAAAAAAAAAAATTGTTAAACAATTACTATATTTATTATACACGAATTTTCGTTACAAGGCATGCAAAATACAAAAACAAAAAATGTACAACGAAATTTTCGCATTAATTGAGAGACCTTGAAACCAGTCACGACTAAATTCAGACAGAGACCCAACCCCAGCCCCAACCCCAGCCTCAGCCCCAGCCCCAGCCCCAGCCCCGTAAGACTCAAGCTCCGACTTACAGACCCTGTTCCAGCGCCTGTCCCTGTCCCCCTTGTCTTGCAGTTGCGCTGTCCATAATTCGATGCAGTCGTTGTGCCGAAAATTCTCAAAAAAACATTTTTCGTCTACAATGACATGCAATTGAGTCTCGCTGCAAGTCGAGTCGAATTGCATTGTCCGCCCGCCCCGTCCGACTCTGGCGAATTATAATAATTTCAGTTTGCTCTCGCGCGCTCGACATTCGCACAATAGCGGACCAAAACCGTTGCATACTCAAAAAAACAAAAAAAACAAAAAAAAAAGCGAAAACAACAAAAACAAAACAAAAAGTGCATGTGCAACGGGCGCGCGTTGTCAGAGTCGCCAGTTGCATTTCGAGCGGTGAGTGAGCGTCTCCGTCTTCGTCTCCAGCGCTAAACAAAGCGCTGTCGTCGTCGTTGTCGTCGTTGTTGTGTTGTCTCGGTCTCGGACTTGTTTTCGCTGCTTAAAACGCAACCGAAAAAGAATTGTTGAAAAATGTACAAAATGGAGAACAAAATGCACAAAATAAATTAACAAACAAAAAAAAATAAAGATAAATATATATAAAAAAGAGCGGAAAAAAAACTCAGAGCGAGTTCTGGGAGCGACTGCCACTGAGTGCATTTAGTTAGCTGAGCACTGAGTGCACTTGTGTGTATGTGTGTGTGCTTGTGAACCAATACCAATGCAAGAAAAGTGCAATTAAAAATACACTGACGTTGGCCTTCCCCGCCAGCGTAGCCTGCTGGCTCACTCAGAAGTTCCTCGCTCACTCACTCAGAGCCAACTGCGGCGACACATTTTACGCTCCGAGTCGGTTCTTGCCACCATTTTCTTTTTTTTTCGCTTGAATTTTTGCCTCTCGTTTTTTTTTTTTTTTTGTTAACCAATTTCGCTTTTAACGTTTTTTGCCGGCTGCCATGAATGAAGCGCACCAACACATTGAGACAGTGCTCGCCGGCAGCTACCTCCCACTTGGCAAGGGTCTCTCAATCTCTCACTCAGCACTGCAATTTTTTCTACACACATTTTTTCTACACACACACACACACACAAGAACACTCACTCACACAAATACAGAGACACAGAGACAGCTGTAAGTTGAGCGTTACGTTCTCAGTCAAGGCAAATGCATACAGGCAGCGAAACTTTTCTTAGACCTTTACAACGCCAGCATTGTGGCTGACTCTTTGTCGTATGCATGTGTGCAATTGTGCTTGAGTGTGTGTGTGTGTGTGAGTGTGAGAGTGTATGAAGAGCAATCTGCCGCTGCACTCATTCTGCCGCCGCTCAGTTTGGTCTCCGGCTCATAGTCACAGTGCCGGGCAGCTCAGCTGGATGGCAGCTTTATTGTCGGTCGTTTCGAACGGTTCGGTACGCTTTTGCCTTAGCTTCGGATTGTCGTTGTAAGCGCAGCGCAGCGGCAGCAGCAGCAGCAACAGCAGCAGCAGCAGCAGTTAGCAGCGACGCCATCGTCGCCGTCGACGTCGACGTCTTCGTCAAGTTAGTCGATTTTGTTGTTTACGTATTAGTAAAGTTGTCTGCGCTTGTTGTTAGTGTCGGTGTTTGTTTGTTGTTGACGTTGGTCGCGGTGCGAAATTTGTATTTATTTTCTGCTGCTGCTACCAACACACTCTATCACAAACTCACACACACACTACATACGCTAGTACTTGCGTATTAGTGTGCGTACACTCTTCTATGCCCGTGCATGTGTGCTTGTGTGTGTGTGTGTGTGTGAGTGCATTACATGTGCGTCCTCTTCAACAGCCCAAAGGCTAACAAACAGTTGAGGCGCGTTTCTCTTGTGATAACAAAATATTTGATTTCACTCGCGTAGCAAATCAGAGCCGAAAATCAAATTCATTTACAAAATTTGCTAAATATTTTTCGACAATCCTGGTGCTGTGAGAATATGAAACTAATCAAAATACAACTTTATCAATCACCAAATTCTATAGAGAAATGAAAATGTAAGCGAACTGTGTAAAAGCTACTTCATATTTGAGCGGCGAACTAAAAGTAAGTAAGATTTGCTTATTTTTATTTGTGTAAATAATAATAATAATCGTATTAAATGCACCGACGTGCGAGTAACGCTATATATTTTTGTCTGCTTGTATGCGTGTGTGTGTGTGAGTATTTCATATGCTTTGCACAGTGCACACATTTGCGATAGTGCTAAAAGGTCAAGAAGAACCACTACAATAAAAACAAACTGTAAATTATTTGAAATCACTTCAACTATACAATTTTTATAATAAGTACAATATTTTATTTTAATATTTATTGATTTGTATGAGCTTTACAAGGCACGGTCCTCTCTCTCTCTCTATCTCTCTCTCTCTCCCTCTCTCTCTCACACACACACACTCTCTTTGTCTCTCTCCATTTAACTCTCCCACCACAAATCTCTCTCCCTTTGTCATTTGCACTCAAAATGCAAAGAGTTTGTTTTTTATAAATTATTTCCCCGTTTTTTTCCTGCTCTGGTTTTTTGCATGAGCGAGTTGTGAAATTAGTTGAAAGGAGAAGGGGGCGTCGGCGCTTTGTGGAAACTATGGGGTGGGCAGTTGGTTAATAATCTCAGCGCTGCCAGAGGATGCACATCTGATGCTTTGTATTCATGAAATATGTGCATTAGATTATATCTGTAATAATTTCAAATTTCAGAGTTATAGTAAAATTCTAACTCAGATATGCTATTAATACTTATGTCTACATACCACTTTATAGCCATTTATAAATTAAGTTTCTATTCCTTATATGTAAAATGAGCTATGTGTAAAATATTGTAAGATTAATTTTGTGACGAAAATCCTAAAAAAAAATACCGCTGGCAACGTGGCAACTTTAACGTGGCAACTAATGTGCCACAATTTGCTATAATGTATTATTTGTTAATGTAGTGTTTGAGTTGCTTTTATTCATCGTTCCGGGCCAAATTAATGTATTGTAATGAGAAAGAAAATCCTAGTTTTCCGAAATTTGTTACTTAACCTCAAGCTCTAAGTGCATTGAAGCCAATGGAAATCTACGAAAATGCTACAAAATATTCCATAAGAGCTGGGGAAATAAATAGGTGATGAAGCCGAACAAATGCGCTGGCTTTGCGCGCCAAACGTGCCATATTTGCTTACACACACATGCATTAATGCGCACGCACCCACACACACACACACACCCACATATATATCTATCTATATATATTTATATATTGACAACAATGGGCATCAAATGCACAATCATCAATATGGACAGCTATTGATCAAAATGCCTTTGTTGTTGTTATTGCTACTCTTGAATGCGTCTCAATACTTAAATATACAAAAAAAACAAAAAAAAAATTCGCGGAAATCTTTATTTGTAATTTATGCACAAATGTCGCATCAAATTTATTGTTGAGTAAAAAAAAAATTAGAATAACAATAATTTCTAATTAATGCGCTTCTAATTTCACACCGCTGACAGACGGAAGCTTTTTCGAGAAGTGATTTTCTTTGTGCAAATGACATTTTGATTTCGAATAATTCATTTTATACAATTTATGACACTGACACAGCCAGTGGGAAGAAAACAAAACAATGATTCAGCCAAGTGGACGCCCACGCATAGCGATTTTCTTTTTATTATCCATATAACCATTTATTCTTTATATACAAACGTATTTTTTAATTTGTCGCCACGCGCGCATTCTCGTGTCCTTGTATTAGCTGAGATGTCCATTGTGATTGTTGTTGCTGAAAGTCTTGGGTGGCATTTCCTGAGTGGCCTGGAAATACTAACGACAAGTTATCAACTTTAATTGCGGCCACCGTCATCGAAATTTAATTTCATGTAACATTTATGCAATAGCAAATTGATTTGAGCAACCGCATGGTAGCCGCTTCGTAGACCATTAGAGCCATTAGTCATGCCATGATGCAAAAACCGGAGCCTCTGGCGTGCTTGAAAATCTACAAGGATTAACATTAGAGCTGCCGCACACCCAATAGTTGTTGGCAGAAGCTCTAGTAACAGCGGCAACAACAACAACAGCACCTTTTGCCAGCATGCAACATACAATCATCTGGCTGCCAGTTGTCGCTCGCTGTCTGTTTGTCTGTCTGTCTGTACATTTAAGTGTATGTGTGTGTGCATGCGGCACGTAAGAAAACGAGTTATTGGAACAGGTTCATGACCTTGACCATCAACAACACTGCGGCAAGGCAACACTTTTATAATGCCACGGCAATTGTAACGTCTGCGTTGCATATGGCTCTCAATGGCAGACAAAGGAAGTTGCAGCCGCGCTGCTGCAACTACTGCTGCTGCTTCTGCTGCTACTGCTGCTGCTGCTGTTGCATTTGCATTGCCATTGTTCAAGTGATTGGATTAGAAGCTTGCCACGAAAGCAGCAGCAACGCCGGCACACAGACAACAAGTCGCACAAGCTAACTGCAATTGCTATTGTTGCTTATGCAACAACTTGCTGCACAGGCAGCACCAGTCGTCCTATCACTGAGTCAGTGACTCACTAAGCCAAGGCTTTAGTCAATGTTTTGGCCAGAGTCAGCATATTAAATATGTATAGCAAACATTGGGCGTGATTCATTGTGTGGCTAGTGTGGAAATTGAACTGCGTCATTGGTTATGCTTCATTTAGCATATTCGAGCTGTTTGCAGTTCCTCGAATTAAGCGCGCCAATATTTATTTATTCAAATTATTTTCGAATTGCATTTAAAATCAACTGCTTCATTTAAATAGCCCGAGCTTCGGCTATATTCTCAAAGTCGAACCGAAATGCGAACAATAATTCAACTCCATCCCCTCGTCCATTTTCTGCTTTTCGTTTTTCTTTTTTCATAGAACGGCTAACTACAAAAGCAAAGCGCATAAAATAAACTGTTGCTGCACGGAGTTGGGTGGAAACTGGGTGGTTATATCGCATTTTTTCGTATTTTGTTTTTATTTTATTTCTTAAATTTTTTTCTTATATAAAAGGGGATGTTGGAAAGGCAGACCCAAGCTGGAAGCGTTCCAGGTATATAGGAAAATGCAACAGGCAGTTGTTGTTATAGTTGTTCTTACTGCCAGCCCATTTTTGTGGGTGGTAGTTTGGGCGGTGGGTGGTGAGCGGTGGTCTGTGTTCTGTGGTGTGTAGTGTGCAGTTGGGCGGCAAAAGTTTTCGCTGATATTTTTCTTTTCGCTGTGACAGAGCATTGGGTGTGAGTGGGAAGTATTGAGATAAATGGTTTTAATTTAACTTTGGCTATGTCACAGCAATGGCAAACCGTGAAGGAAATCGTACTTTGCATAAGAAAGACAATGAATTCTGATTCACGAGGCAAATTTTTGCAACAGGTGCAGTGGTAGACGTACAGATAAATTGTTAGCAAAAAAACGTGAACAACAAAAAATGATTATGTATACAATTACGTAACGTTTTGTGTAAATATCTGCGGCAATGCGGCGTATGAGCAACCTTTAAGAAACAGCAATAGTATTAATACAATTGCGACAGTTATTGTTAGCCCGCAGTTATTGTTGCCGAAATGCAAACTCGATATATGCCATGTGCACAAACACAATTGAATAAATAGTTGCAACACCAACAATGCCACACTTCTACATTGTCCTTAAGCTTATCAATTTTTGCACAGCAACGAAAAATTCAAAAACACACGACGCAGGCGGGCAAAAACTAGTCAAACATCAATAACAATTCACCTGTTGGCCAATGCAAACACAAAATACATTTAAAGCAAACTGTGAAAAATATGCAAAAAAAAAAAAAAATACTCACAAATTAAAAAAAAAGAAGAAACTTGCATATGGTAATAATTTTGTTTGTTTTTTTTTTTATAGTTTCATAACAGACATGAGTGTTTTCAATTTATATGCATTTATTTATTTATTGATTTCAGCGGCATTGAAAAGTTTTCACAAACAAACCTACTTCGTTTAAATTTGGTGTGAATATTTTCATTACTTTACGTATCACAATATATTTAATAAAACCGAAATCAGTTTGATTAACATACAACTAATAATATTCCATATTTTGAACATGACATGTAAGCCTATAACTAAAAAGATAAATAAAAGTAAAATTGCCAATTAAATGATTAGTTTTTAATAAATTGCAATAATTTCATTTTGTTATTGGCATCACAATGAGAGTGATTTCTCGATGTTCATGTAAGTGTTGAAATGTTATGCACGTCTACATACTTAATCCCAATTATTCTCTTAATTAATCGCTTGTCTACATTCAATTTTTTTCTTAAACACTTAAATTGAACATTTTAATACTTTGTTTAATTAATTTTGCTCAAAATTGAATATGCAATTTTAAAATGTGAAATTTTTTAAGAATCGTACTGAGTCATTCAGGTTATAAACTAAACTAAGATTGCCGTAATCCATACGAAATTAAGTATATTTTCCCCATACCCATCAAAGTGGATTTCCAGAAATGAGGGAAACAAATCATTTTCTCTATATCGTTCTCTATATCTATAAATATGCAAATGTTAGTTGTGGATATTATTAAGTACTAAGCTTTAGCTTACCCTTAACACCAAGCCAATTCGGTTTGCTTAAGAGGGCTCCAGCAGAAACATTTCTATATGCGATATTTTGAACGGCCGCCGCAGCAATTAAATGCATGCCACTCACTGAACGCCCCATCCAACCCCTTACAAATAGTTCCAATTGCGGCTGCATGTTTTTTGACGATACACAGTCTGGCACACACACACACACACACACACACACACATGTACACATTCATAGACATGGACACTTGTATTGACGTTTGGTTGGCGACAATTGATTTTTGTTACGTTTTCGTTTATTTTCATTAGTTGTTGTTGCTGCTGTTTTTTTTGTGGGCATTTTTTTTTTTTTTAGCAATTTAGTTCGTTTGCTTTCTGGCACTGACGCCAATGTCGTTCGCTGTTATTTAGACAACTGCTGAAAAATATTTTCATGCCCCTTTTGCCATTTCCCCCTTTTATTCCCATTCTACTGCTGAGGCGATCGGGCCAAACACGCGCTGCACTTTGTTGCCAGTTGTTGTTATTGTTATTCTTGCTTTTCATAATTTGTGTTATATGTGGTTCTTGTTGTTGCTGTCTCTTTTTTTTTTGTGAGTGCTTTTTCTTTTTGTATTTTTTTTCCAAACTGCTCGCGAAGTTTTTCTGGCTGCTTTGTCGGCTCGGGCTTGACTCAATTTCGTCTTATCTAATTTTTGTTGATATTTCTATTTCGTTTTTTTTACAACATTCGAGAAACTTTTCTGTTTCTGTCTTTTTTTTCGCTTGCAGTTTTAGTTTGGTATGTATCTCTGGTTTGGTTTATTTTCTTTTGCATTCTGCCTTTTTGCGTTTTTTTGTTTATTTTTTTTTTGTCGAAATCAGGGCAAATTCATCATCATCAACAACATCGTCGTGCCCGTTGCGTTTTTGTGTAACAAAGATAAGGTTTCGCCAGCGAATGAGTGGGTTCTGTTGTTGTTGTTGCTGTAAGTGTGGCTGTAGTGCTCGCTTTTATTCTTTATATAATTTGAAACGGGGGTCGGGGGGTTGGCAGTTTTTTATTTTTGTTTTTGCGTGTGCCGAGTTAATCATTTCGGTTGAAATTTGATAATTTGAAGGTGACCCCAATTTGTAAGGCGTTGCATGCACTAAAAAGCGCTTGCACATTTGGGCTGCTGATAAGCTGTAGAAGTAGCAGTAGCAGACGTAACAGCAGCAGCAACAACTGATGCCACACGGCGTATGCGCGATGTGTCAGCACATAAGCGATAATACTTATGCATATTGCCTGCTTACGTATTTATTAAAAAATGCTGCATTACATTTACGAAATTGCATGCGCCAGGAGAGAAACGAGCAGCCAGCAATTGCCAACACTCATATCTCAGGGCAGTTTTAATAAAACCCAAAACTGACATCATAAAACATAGCACATATGACAGCAGCCGGCATACAGGTCGTATACGTAACATGCGCTACGCTGCCACACCCTGCACTCCAGCACACCAGCACAAAGTGCACAGTGCACACAGACAAAGCAACAAGTCGTTGTACCCAAATATATAGCGCTGGCGAAACCAAAGAAAATGGAAAAAGGAACGAGGAAACTAAATAAATGAAAACGAAGCAAAAATACGAAGCAACACCCACAAAACCCCAAACCCAAACCCACAACCCTCAAATTCAACAGCAGCCCAAAAACAGCAAAACCAATACCAAAGCAAAAGCAAAAGCAAATTTCCTTTTGTCTTTTTTTTTCTATTTTTTTTCCTTCTATTTTTGAGTGGAGCGAGTATGTATTGGGTGCAATACTGCTGCTGCAGCGCTGTCAACCCCATCTCCATTTGCTGTTTCTGCTGCTGCATTGGTATTGGTGGCTGTTGCTGTTGCTGTGAGTGTGGCTGTGGCTGCCTCCTGTTGCGCATTGAGCTCAAAATAAAAGTTTCGTAACGTTGTTTTCACATTTCCTGCAACGCGTCACAAGCTGGGCTGCCAGTCAGCAGCCACTGCCTGCTACTGTTATAGAAAACGTAGCTGGTTTTGTTGCTGTTGTTGCCAAATTGCACACAAAACATGTCGAAAATGTGCCATATGCCAGCAGCAAATGAAATCGTTGTCTGCTCCTTCTGGCTGCATGCAACAGTTTTGCCAACACACACACACACACACACACACACCAAAACATAGAGACAGACAGCCAGTTCTATATATAGACAATGCTGTTAGCTCAATACTGCTCCAACAAATACAGACAACACATTTCGACATGGCACATTTAGCATCCTTGAGCGGCATTTAACTTCGTTTTGTGTAAAACACCCGCATTCTCATGCCACCCTTCTGTGCTGCAACAGAACATCCTTTGTTGTTGCCGTTGTTGCCTCATTTAATTTAAATTCGTGTTGACTTCGTTTTAGTAATCAACGTGAGCAGCAAGTCGAGCTCCGCATTTTGAGAATCGCTTAGGAAATCGAATTTTTGGGCTTATTGGCAGCGCAAGTTGTGTTTTGTTGTTATCTCAGTACATAGTTAGTAAGCGCCTGACAAATGCATTAGGGTCAAGAGCAATGGCCGGTGCATAAAAAAGCAAATGCTCAAAGCCAAAATGCATTTAAGCAAACAAGCACACACACACACATATATAGATATGTATATTTATTTGCTTGTACGTATGTATAATAAATCAGCCAATGGCCAAACAACCAATAAAACTCAAAGCCAAGAGCAAGTCCAATGGCACAAACAACAGCAACAACAACAACAATAACAACTACAGCTGCAACTGCAACGGCTAAACTTGTCTTTTTGGTTGTCGGTTTGTAGGTGAGCTGGGCCATGAACGAGCCGCGATCGACCGCCACTGCAAATGGCGACCTTACAGTCAGCCAGTCAACTAGTCAGCCAGGCAGCCAGTCAACCAGTCGCCCATTCAAGCAGCCACCAACACCAAGACCAACACTAGCTCAGTCTTAGTTGTGGTCGTGTTTGTCGTGGCTGTTGCAGATCGCAGATCAACGTTAGAAATGGAAATGCGCTTCGCTGCATACAATGGCAACAGCAACAGCAACAACAACAACAGCAACAGCAACAACTGAGCCGAATGTGTGTTACTGTAACTGAGCCAACCAGCCAGGCGGGCTGGCCAGTTAGTTAGCCAGTCAAGTCAGCCCAGCCAGCGGTGGCTTTGGTTTCGTTTTCGATCTTCCTGTCATTGTGTTGGTGTTGCCGTTGCCTGTTGGCGCGTGCTCATGTTGCTTCAGTTTGTTGCATGCTGCTGTTGGTTCACTTGTTGCATGCGCCCCCAGCAACAGGTGAGAGTTGTCATTGTTGCTGACCAGAGTCGTGCGCAGTAAAACGACAACAACAGCAACAACAATTGTAAATACTAATGGGCAATGATCTTTTATCGGAGGTGCCGCAGGGCCAATGCCGCTCGAAGGTGGCGAATTGTTATTGCTGAAACGGAAGAGTTCATCAAGACGAGGCTGTTGCTGTTGCAACGGAAATGACAACTGCTCATGTGTCAGTGTCAGCCAATATCTACAAATTACTTATATTTGAGTAAGAAAATGTTAAATATTTGGAGAAAAAGCTTCTAGCGCAATAAATATTGTAATGCTTTATAAATAATTAATATAGTTTCAAAAGAAAATAGTATTTAGCAGAGAGAAACTTTTTAAATAATTACTCAATTGTTATATTACTTGGTAAACAAGGAAATGAGCAAATAATAACATGAACTCAATCGTTTAATAAATCGCAAATGAATCATTATGAAAATTTTAATGAGCTTTAAGTATATATAGATTAAGAGCTGCCAAAGCCAAATGAGTAATAAGAAAACTATAAATAATGTGCGACTGTTTGTAAGTTTCTTAATATATTTGTAGCTCGTGTGTCATATTCGATTACTGTAAGATACATATGATAATTAATGCGGTTCATTTCATGTACTAGCAAAAAAATTGGGTTGGTAGCCAATGATAAGCTTCATCAAATAATTGAACGACTTATGTGAGTAATCACATTTTGAATTATTATTCACCCTTGATCTGTAATTCTTCTGTTCAATATATTTTGCATAGTTAGCTAATTGCAGTGTTTGAAATCACTTCATTTATTGCCATCATTAACTAACCGAAATACATCAAACTCAATTAACATGTTTAACTTAATGGAATACCATATAATTAGCACACATTAGTATGTGTGAAAACTAAAGACAACTAAAGGTCGCATCGGAGAAAAAACAAGTGAAACAATTTATAAACAAATTTCTAGAAAGTTAACAGGCAACAAAAAAGAGCGCACATAATTAATCAAAATTATGAGAACTGTGTGATCAAATAAATGTAATCGGTGATTTCCGCCTTTTGCCAAGAAAACTAAAAACAATTTATCGGCATATAATTGTAATTTTATTAATTCATCTATTGCAATAAATGAATATATGATAAATAGTTGCATAGCTCAAAACAGCAGCAGCACCAACAACAGCAACGCCAACATATAAATTAAATGCAAATGTGTATTTAGAATAACAAAAAAACTTAACTCGTACAACTCTCGTATATTGAGCAGCCAATTGGAACAATGCAAATTGTTGCAAATCGCAAAAAAAAAAAAAATAATTTCAAGGTTTAACATTGGCCACGATTCCAATTCTTATAATTAACAAAAATTTGGCTCGGGCCTTGAACACTTTGTGCACAAATTGCAGCAAACAAAAAAATTGAATTGAGAATTGAAACTGGTTAGCCGAAATGCACTTTGTGCCCAGAATTCTAGTATATAACATCTGACTGATATTAACTGATATTTTGCACACCAACTTGTTTTCAATAGCGAGCACTTAATTCTGTTCTATCTCATACCTTTGAAGCCAATAAATTGCGTTGTTGCTGCCATTTTGTAAATTTTTTTGTTTTGTTTTTGTGATAGGTTTTTTATTTTTTGCGACTGCACATGTTTGTATACTCGTATGTGTGCTCACATATATATACTATATGGCTTACAAGTTTCAAGCTGCAATCCGGCCTTGATATTTTGCAAAAATTTATTTATGAAATCAAATGCAGGCGAGCGAGAAACCGAGAAGCTGAGACAGAGACACATAGCGACAACCACAGATACTTGTTGCATTCATTATATCTACTATAGAGCGTTCGATTGAATGAGTTGTCTCAGCTTTTCTGTATCTGTAACACGTAGCCAGATTGCTATGCTTCTGACTTGAATCTCTATCTGTATCACTATCAGTATCTGTATCGGGCTTGGCACTGCCCTCAGCTTCTCTCCCATCCCCTTCCTCCATACGAACTGCTGTTGAAAAAGGCAGGAAGCGTCAGTACTCAAAATAAATAAGCGTTGAGTTTATGTTGGTGTGTGTGCGTGTGTGTCTTCCTCGCCTATATTTGGGCTGGCAAATACGCAGCAGCTGAAAAGCTGAAAGAAAGAATACTGCAATATAATTGCAAATTGTGTTTTCTATGTAAATAGCAAGTGGTTGGCTCGCTAAATTATAAAAATATTTAAAATAATACCAAAAAGGCGTTGGGCTGGCGCTGCGAATCGCTCAATCTATGGCCCAAGGAAGCAAGCAATTGCTGCCCGTTGCCTGTTGTTGCCGACTCGATGCGCTGCCAAGCAACGTCCATCATAATCAACGTCCATCATCAGCTGCTGCCGCGTGCTGCGTTGACACACCCACCAAGTACCAGTGGCTACTGCATGCAGCCAGGCCAAGCTGCACGCCAACTGCCAATTCCAATTCTTGTTGTTGCTCCCCTTACTTTTGGCATTACCCGCCTCTAGCGATGATGGCAGCAAGTAATTTTTCATCACCACAGTCAGAGAACCACAGCCGCAACACAGTCTGCGTCCATCTTCAAACTGTTGGCTACTAGTTTTTCAAGGGTCCACATCGCCAGTTGCCAGTTGCCAGTTGCCAGTTGCCAGTAGCCTTTGTATTAGCGCCCATGTACTCGTCGCATATCTGATATTAGAATCTCAATTAGTTTTTCCACTGTCTTTATGCGTATGCTTTGAACATGTTGGGAGTATTGTAATTTAGTTTTGGGGGCTGGCTAGGCAGGTTTTAGTGGCCAACAAGTGCTTGAAAAATGGTAGGGAAGTCAGTGTTGTAAGTGGCTTAAAATAAACTGAAAACGAAGAAGCACTTGAAGTTGCACGGAAGTTTAATAAATAATTTTTAAAAATACATGCAATTTTTATAAGCAATAAACTTTTAATTTCTAATGAAAAGTACCCTAAATATTTTTATTATATTTGTAAACCAATAAGTACTCATTGGGGGCATTCGTACACTCATTGCGAAAATCCAACACGTTTTACTATTTACGGCGCTATAATATTAAAAAATAAAATTAATGCAAACGCCAACGACGACGACAACAGCATTTGAATAAATTAGTGTAATAGACAGATTAAACAGCAGCGACAATAACCACAACAAAAAGCTGTACGGTTGTGTGTAACTAGGAAATATCAAAAACTGGTAGTTGCCCGAATAGTAAAAGCCCCACAATTACAATTCAAGCAATAAATATATATCTATATATTACAAAAAAGAAAAAAAACTACTACAACTTGCTGCTTGGCAAGAATGCAACTAAAACAACAGCAAAAATAAAAAACAACAACAAAAAAAACTTAAATATTTTCAGCATATGAAATAATAAAAATATAAAAAAAAATGCAACAGGTTTTGAGAGTGTGTGTTTTCGCGCTAACCTTGAAATAAAACTTGTTTAATCATTTCTCAGGCGACTCGAAAATGCTGTGAAAACAACAAAAGCGACGAGAAGAACAACAACAACAGCAGTCGACATATGAAGCGTTAAATGGCGCATTATATATTTAATAATTTCAACTGACTTGCATTGGAAAATTTTTGTGATAATCGCATTTAATTTTTTGTCTCTCTCTCTCTCTCTCTCTCTCGTTCTCTTTCTCTCATTCTCTTTCTCTCTATCCAATTTGCAGGTATAGTTGCGCCAAAGTAATTTCCGCATTAAGCCGTTACACACACACATACAAACATTCGTAAATACATAGCTATAAAATGGCCGACTGCTCATTTACCAGATGCCAGCAGGAGCGCCGTCTCATCAAGCGCGAGCTAATGAAGTGGTCCAAGGATATGCTGCACATTGTCGGTGAGTGGCCAAAATGATTCTCCTTACGCCCTTCACCCCCACGTGCTATTTAATTAGAAAAAATACAAGGAAAAATCGCTCCAAGCCTCTCGTTATAGAAGTGAATCTCAATAATTTGCTTGCTGCACGCCCACAATCACGTTTTCTTTCGCTTTTCGTTTGGACCAACATTTCCAGCGGCGACTGCGTCATCTTCCAGCAATTTCTTACTGCACATACAGGCAGCTTGCATTAGTTTTAGTGTAGGATTTTTATTGCCTAAGCCAGGGAGCTGCTATGTATATACATACGTGCATGCCACCTAAATTGAGCAATGGGGAAGTGCCAATGATGTTGGGGTAGGTGATCGTCTCTCATATTAAGGCCGCAAATGGGATTTGCTTTAAGCGGTAAATTAAATGTGTGGTGGCTAAAAAAGTTCGACATGGAAATTGACTTTAGCCCACCCTAATCAACATAAGTTGGGACAGGGCTCAGCTCACCATATGTTTCAGCTGTGAATACATAGCACGAAGGATATACGAAAGTAAAATAAACAAAATGCAAAGCTCTGCCAAAGCGCTCAGGCGTTCAGGCGCCATCATCACAATATACAGAAACAGTTGGACATACATACACACATACACACATACACACATACACATTGTGGATATAGATACCAGCACCAACAGCAACGACTTTCAGACTAAAGCAAACACCAAGAAAAATTAACATAAATTGCATTTTTTTTTAAATATTTCTTCTTCTTTTTTTTTGCTGCTGTGCTTATTGCATTTCTTGCTGGGCTCAGCAGCGTCTCTACCGGCCTTATCCTTCGTCCTCTGGAACACTCTCATTTCGGGTTTTGAGCACGTTTAGCACGTTGCCGGCAGAGTCTCCACTCCCAACCCTTAACCCTCAACGCCCCAAACGACCAGCAGCCACCTGCATTAAAATGTTAAATGCCTTTTGTTGTTGTTGTTGTTCTTGTCGTTGCCATGTATTTTTTCCATCCTTTTTTTTAAATATTTTTTTTCTCGTTGCGTCAACCCACTACCACCCAACGCCAGCCAGCTTTGGGGCTCGTCCTTGCCCGCGTCCGTGTCCCGTGCACTCAATTACTTCCTCAATGCGCTCCATAATGCTTATCGTCCTTGTTTCTAGTTGACATTCCCACACAGCCAGCCACACTTCCAATGCCGTCCTGCTACCCCTAACCCAAAAACCCCAAGCCCGTAGCACATTTTTCCAGCGACAATTTTTGTTGCCACTCGACGGGCAGTCGGGCGGCTAAGCGGGTGGGCCAGTAAATAGGATTGGGTGGGGTGGTTGCAGGTTTCGGCGTCGCTGTCGCACGAAGCAGCAAAAAATCGTTGTCTGGCTTTCAGCTGGTGCAGCTTTAGGGTTGGCTTTGGTTTGGGTTAGTTTTTAGCTGCATCATTTTATGTGTATGGGTGTGAGTCAGTCTCTCCCTCTCTCTCTCTCTCTTTCTCTCTATCTCTCTCTCTCTGTCTCTGAGTGTGTGTGCCGCCGTGTGTGTATGTGTGTCTGTGTGTGTGTGTGCCCAAAACGAAGTGCTATACGAGATAACGAAGCACACTTAAGCGCACGCACACAGCTCGAGGACGAGAACGAGGACGACGACGACGTATCCCTACGAAATATATTGCACAATATAAAAATGCAGACGACGACTGCCGAATGCGACGCAGCTCCTTGCCCATCCCGCAATCAACCAATGTTCGCCTAAACTGCAATCCCACCCCACGCCTGTTGCTGTGCCATAAGCCGAAAAGACATCTACTACACCCGAATGCTGGCACCGAAAGGCGAGCCAACGAGGAGCAAGCAATGCCATCGCCATCGCCAACGCCGTTATCAACGTCCTCGTCGGCTACATTGCTGGCGTTGCTGTTTTTGTGGCCGATTTTCGACGGCGTTGACGTCGCTGTCGCCAGCACCCAGCACCCATAGTCGCCATCACCAAAATGGGAGTTGGATTTCCAACGAGCGTCGAATTTGTTCTTTTTTTTTTCGCACAGACAACGACGTTCGGGTTTTTGGTAGATCGAAGAAGATGTCAGCGACAAGGCAGTTTGTGAACTGGGGTGGGTGGTTCTCGCCTGTTGCATCGGTGGGTTCAAACCGGCTGACTCTGTGCATGGCGTACCGTTGGCAATGGCTCAATCAGTGGTGGCGTTGTATTTGATTGTAATGGGATATACCACTTGTAGATTCAACACGTAAAAATTCAGTTGTGTGCTGAGGGGCGTTGTGCAAAATCTAGTTTTGTATAATGGGATGCGGTCTGTATTCGATTTGAGAATGAAATGCGGTTAATGATTTAGGTTGTAGCAAACTCAATAAATTAGCCAAATACATCCTACAGGAAATAGTTTTATATACAACATTTTTGAATAACATAATTAAAAATAAAATATAATTTAAATAACTAATTAAAAATAAGTTTTGTGTCTAATTCTAATCCTTTAATTAGTGGATACTGCAAATATTTGTATTAAATTAAAAGATTCTTTCTATAAAATAAAAGTTGAAATAATATTAAAAATAATTTTAAAACTTTCAACTTATTTTCAAAAGTCTTTGGAAGTGATAATTAATTTATATTTTTGAAAGTTGGGTTTTGGGCAATAATTTGATATACAAAATGAAATTATAATTTCCATTGGGATAGTTGATTCAACCCCCAGGACCACAGCCCATGAAAGCATTAAAAATAACCACAACTATCGCTTATATATTAAAAATAAATCCAAAAAGCAAACGAAAAAATACGGGCAAATGCAACAACAGGAATAACAACAAAATACAAAACACAAAAAAAATGTTTTCAACATCTACGCGGCTTTCGCGTTTGTGTAAGTGAGAGAGAAAAACAAATGCTCGTTAGAGAGCAGAGCGAAAGTGTCAGAGCATTGTGTTGTGCAGTGTATGTGTGCGTGTTTGTGTGCTAGTGTGTGTGTTTGTGTATGTGTATCAAGAAAAACGAATCAGCAGGTGCTGGGTAATATTGTGGGCCATACTCGACTCACACTAGTGCCAACACCATTTGGGTTCTCTTTATATAGTATACTTGTAGTTAGTGCGGCGTCCTCAGTATTCGTATATTGGGCGCAGTGTGAACGCATCTTTCGATTACAGCAACAACAAGAACAACAACAACAACGACAATAATAACGACGACAACAACAGCATTGGGAGGGAGCTTGGATGGAAATTCGTCCTCGTCCTCGTCCTCGTCCTCTACTTATTCCCGTACTATTTCGCATTCTTGTTGTCGTTGTAAGAAGGCATTTTTATGCGCTACGCCTGCAAGGAAGGATGCAACAAGCGACGAGGACACCAACAGGCAGGCAGGCAGCAAGTCAGCCAGCCAACAGCTGTGTGCGTGGGCGGGTGAGCGAGCTCGACCGCAGAGTTACCTCATGCTTTTGGTACGCCTGCTCCACATGCCAGCCAAATCCTACACAGGACTTTATGCACTACGCAATGGGTACTCTCTACCCACTTTCCAGCCAGTCACAGTGTTCCTTTTTTTATACATACATTTTTCCTTTCTTTTTTCCTGCCTCCTTGCATGCTGCATAGTTGTTGTTCTGGTTGGTGTTGTTGCTGTTGTTGTTGCGCGTAGCATTTTTTCAGGCGGTTTTTAGGTTACATTTTTACGAGTTTCACGCTTCCACTATACGAGTATTTCGCGCCGTTGTTGTTGCAATTGTTGTTATTCTGTGGCCACGACGAGCACGCTCAGAGTCACGAAGGAACCGCTGCCCGGAATCGGTCTTCGTGCGAGTCGACGGCGCCTGCATCAGCAAAGACGCAACCAAATTCATGCGCTCCTTAGTTAAAGTGTATCTGTATTACAGTGTATATGAGCGTGTGATGTGTGTGTGTGTGTGTATGGATGTGTTTGTGTATTTGTGTGGAAGCGCCACAAGTGGGTGGATGGGGCTGGGGATGAGGTTCTGGCCAGGCTGGCAGGTTAGTTTCGTGCATGCACTGAAATTGGAAAATAGATTTTTTGGTTGGTTGCCTTTGGCCGTTTTTTTTTTTTGCTCTTATATATCGTTTGGCATTTTTTCTTTTCGGTTTTGTTTTATTTTTTTTTTTTGTTTTTTGTGTGTTTTTTTTTTAATACGATGGAGTGGGCAGGTGTGTCGGTCAGACCGGCCGGCTGACCAGAAAAGGCCAGGCCAGGAAGTCAGCTTGACTTTGGGTAAATGGGTGGTGGTAATGGTGGCGATTCGCTGTGGTTTGGTGGGGCTTTGTGTGCATTTGCTTTGGCCCAAGGTAAGAGCCAGAACAATGTGCGCCTCAGGAAGCCAGCCAAACGAGGCTGGGACGATGTCCTCATCCAGAGACGTTGCCAACCTTTCTTTGGCATATTTGTTGCATTCTGTTTTTCTTCCATATATTTATTTTTATTTTATTTTTTTGCACTCTCCCAGTTTCGCCTTATTTTTTGGTGTGTGTGTGTGTGTGTGTGTGTTTGTGGGTGTGCGTATAGAAAAAATGAAGCGGAAGCACGAAAAAGCACAAAGTTAACGCGTTGGCTGTGGATTGGGTGGGTTGCGGGTGGCACAGTTAGGCGTTTGAGTGTCGTGAGTGTTTTGGGTGTTGGGTGTTTGGGCGTTTGGGCGTTTGGGTCTTTCGTCGTCTATAGACGACAAGGATCGAGCAATATGGCGCTAAGAACATTGGGCAAAATGCAGTGCAAGAAAAAAATGCACATTCTGTGCGTGTGTAAGGGTGGAGGGCAAATGTTTTAGCTATGTGTGGGTGATTGGATGTGCGAGTGTGCGGGTGTGCGGGTGTGCGGGTGTGTGTGTGTGTGTGTGTGTGTGTGCAAGTTAGTGGGTGAACGTGGTACAAGCAAACGGCAAAACACACAAAAACAAAATGGAGCAAAAAGGCCACTAAAAAAAATGCAGCACGTTGTATGGGTGGTTGGGCGTTTTGGGTTTGACTTCGTCGTAGCCGTCGCTGTCGCTGTCGCCGTTGCTGTTGCTGTCGCTGCCAACGTCGCTGCATTTTATTTTGTGCTGAAAAAGTTTCGTGTGCTCGAAAAAAGTTTCGTCGCTTCGTTGACGTCGTTGTTGGCGTCGTGCGCTTTTGGTAGTTTTTGCTGCAAGGGAAACGAATGGAGAACGCTCGGAGTGGTAAGGTGAGGGTTGTGTGTGTGGAAAGGGGGAGAAGGGGGGGAGAACTAACCCCATTCCGTTCAGTCGTGTGTGTGTGTGTGTGTGTGTGTGAGCAAGGCATTTGACTGGGTTTGAGTTTTGCAGCTACATTTGGCTGCATTCGGTTGGTTGGTTGTGCTCTGTGCCTGGACGTGGCGGGCGGGCCGGCGGTGGCAAGTTGGGCGGGTACGCCTTGTAGTTTGGTGGGTGTCTCCTGACATTTTTGTCGAATTTGCAGTAGTTGTAGTAGTAGTTGACTGCGATGCTGACGCCGACGGCACGCCAGCGTCAACGGCGACAGCATAACTATTTTTGTGCTGAGGCGTTTGGTGCGCATTGTGCAACAAGTGAGTTTGGCAGCAGCCACCAGCAGGACGACAACTAGTTTTCGGCAGCAATAGCCCAAAAATCCCAAAAAAAATAATAAAAGTAAAAATAAATACCAAACACTCGTCATTTTGTCCGTTTGCCAGTTAATTGTGTAAATTTGAATGGGCAACCAAAGTGGCAGCAATTGTGGCCTCAACTGAATCAAATCGTTTCAGCCAAGGAGGCTGAGCCAACAGCCAACAGCAGCCAGCTACCAGCTGCCTGTTGCCAGTTGTGTGGCATTGTGGCACGCTTATTCGAGTGTTGATTGAAGCAACAATTGGCGCCAACTGTTGCACCCAACTGTTTGACGTTTGACTTTCGCCGTGTCGCGTTACATTCAACAAAAGTGTTGTGTGCTTTTGTGCGCCGCACTTCCGCTTTCACCTCAAACCGCCATCAGTGTGTGTGTGTGTGTGTGTGCGTGTGTGCGTGTGTGCTTGTGCGTGTGTCTCTTTGTGTGTACTTCTGTGTAGATGAAAATTTAATTAAAGACGTTGTCGCAGCCACATTGCGATAATTTATGTGTAGGCATTTAATTAAAGCGATCACACACTCATTTACATAGACATCAGCAAACTAAGATAGAGACTTCGAGATAATTGTCTGCCGCTTGGCATATGTTGAACTTGACTTTGCACGAGCGTTGTAAATGCTTAATTGAATTGATTAGTTTACTAACTTAATTTTGGCTGCGATTCAATACAGGAAGCATGATGAGCGGGTGAGTGATATTTTCACTTACTAATTAAATTCAAGACTGTTGTGATTTCAAATCTTATCTTACTTAAAAACTTGAAAAGAAAAAGTTTAAATATTTTAGTTGAATTTGATTTAAAATTAATTTTATGTTTATTTATCGAAAGCAATTTAAATACTTAGAATACCTTAACACGCAACCTAAATGAATAATTTCACTATTTTTTTTACAAATATATTATTTTTTTCGCACTTAGGTTTTGTGTTTGTTTGGTGAGAATAAAAGTGCAGTAAATAATTGAATCTCTAATAACTTTAAGAATACTTTCAAATATGTACACAACCGATGAATGCATGACTGGTTAACTATAAAATGTGCTAAAAGTTAATAGTAGATCAATAACCCATATTTTATGGACAATTTTAAAACATTTCATTTACCAGTTCTTCGAATACCATAAATACGATGAATTTTGTATATATTTAAGTTATTTCAATTTTGGTGTCTATACAATTTTTTCCATGAAATAGTGTATATTTTTTTGATGGCTTGTTAAAATACTTTGCTAAATTCAAATGTTGACATAATGATCTCGAATAGAAA
Organism: Drosophila basisetae; assembly: GCA_035041595.1. Classification (NCBI taxonomy): domain Eukaryota; kingdom Metazoa; phylum Arthropoda; class Insecta; order Diptera; family Drosophilidae; genus Drosophila; species Drosophila basisetae. The sequence continues at coordinate 403,647 of JAWNLB010000147.1, read as the reverse complement.
GCAATTCGACCATTTGCTTATTTTTGCAGCGTTAGCATTTCCAAATACACAGTGACACCTTTCACTTCATTATGTAAGACCATAAGTTAAAAAGTTTAGGAGTCAAGCATGCCAAATTCATATTTTTGTCTATGCAAACTGTAAAAAGTAGCAACAAAATGTACACAACAATTACCCCTAATACCCGTAAGTCAAACAAAAATGGAACACTTTGCAAACTATTAAAGCCAAAAAGTCGAACAGCTCTGTTGACAGATTCCAAAACACTTGCACAAACTGCACGTTTACACTCATAAAATATATTGTATACAAGGGGCCCAAAACTCGACAACTACAGCAGTTATAACAACAAGAACAACAAGATCGCCCGACTCGCTTTCTCAGCTGCAAAAAGCTGAAAGGCAAAATGTGTAACAAGACTTTTATGCTTATATGAAAATTCTTTGAAGAAAACTTTTGCAAATAGACAACATAGCGAGCTACACATGAACTACAACACAAGTGAGGCAACAGGCAGGTGGCATGCAGCAGGCTGGCTGGCTGGCTGGCTGGCTGGCAGTAGCGTGAGGTAAACAACAAAAGCCAACAATACGCCAAAGGAGCAGCCGTATCAGACATTTGTCCTCCCGCAGCGAATGTGCCGCGCTTGCCCCCAACCTGCAGCGATGACGATGACGCTGACGATGGCAGCAACGATGTAGACGTTTGTATTTGACTTTGTAACATCGTTACATAATAACAATAACAACAGCAACAATAAGAAACTATTTCACTTGTTGCATAAGTCACCTACATACACTCACACACACTCACACACACACACACACACACACACACACATGCACACGTAGTGCGCCCAGCACCAACAAGTGGCAATGGCGACGCACAAAAGTATGCAAAGACTTGCGAATTCACACATTCTAACAACGCAGACGACAACGCCACCGACAACGTCGACGGCGACGGCGACGTCGACGCCACTGCCAACACCGACGGCAAACAGGATGCAGATGCTGTTGCTTGCTGCCTTCGCAGCACTTTCGGCGATTTTCGACGAACACGCTGCCTCGAGCTGCACATACATACACACATACAAACATACACGCAAACATACATATGCTTCCCCATTCCAGCAGCAACAGTTGTCAATTGTCGGCAACTTGTTGTTGTTTGCGGTTGGCAAAGTCATTGGGCTGACCGAGGGGTAGGGAGGGAAATGCAACACATGTATATTCCAATCACAGGTAACAAGCACATGGTGTTAACAAAGAAATCAATGTAGAATTCTTGCCGACGGCCACACCCAAAAACTCCATTAGCACCAGTCGCAACTGAAGTACCATCAAAATCAGTTCAAGTTGATATTGCTTTTAGCCAAACTACCTTTTCTGTCTGTCTACCAAAAAAAATGAAAATGAAAAAAAAATGCGAATCTAGCTAGTACTTTTTCTGCCTCTTTTAACAAAGTTCACAGCATTTTTTCCATTTTTTTTTTGGTTTTTGTTTTTGCTTTTGCTTTGTCGCTCGATTTGCTGGCGTTATGTTGGCTAGTTATTGCCTTTGTGTGGACAGTACAAACTGTACTTCCGTTTTTTCTGCAGCCTGGCAGCATCTTTGTTTCACAGCCGGAGCGCGGAGACGTTGACAGCCACAAGTACAACAGCAGCAACAGCAACAGCAACATCAGCAACAGCAACAACAATAATGTGGAAAGCGAATCGATAAATATTCAGCACACAGTTTGTAAAAATACATTGAAAATGCATTAGAAGCTGCATTGCGGCATGAATTTCAATAGTGGGTGTCTTATTCAGTTTTCTACTCAATTTGCTTCGTTACGTTATGTTTGGGCTTTTGTTTCATTGCTTGCGTTTTATATTTAAAATTATATTTTTTTTCTTCAATTAAAAGCGTGAAAAGTAGCTGCACTAATGCATTAATCGTGTGCTATAAATCTTAAAATGACCAAGTCTCCTGACAGGCAATCAAAGTGCACAATTTCTATACGCTTTCAAGGTTAACAATTCGAAATATAATTAAATCCAGTTAGTCGCTAGCAGCGCAGCAATCAAAACGCGCTCGACTCGCAATCGAGTCGACTCCGTTCGACTCGAGTCAATTGCCATTTGCCGGCCACTAATCAAACGTAACAAAATTACTTACAAGCATAAACATGCCTCAAATCAGACAGGTTCACCTTGAGAGCTGACCAAAATGGCGCTGCAACGGTAAAGCCGGCGGCTAACTGCTAAACAGCTAAACTTTTGCCACTAACTTGTTGCGCGACATTTACACGGAAGCAAAAAGTCAAAGCAGCACGTGTGTGCATGTGTATCTATGTGAATTTGTGTGTATCTCTCTGTGTCTGTATCTGTGTGTGTGCGTGTGTGTGTGTGTGTGCGCTTATGACTTCAGCTATGCGGCGTATACGTGATATGTCAAATGTTACGTACGCAGCGACATCTAATCATGGAGATCAGAGCAATGGAACTGTGAAAGCTAGCCAGCCAAAGTGTTATCTGAAAAAGTGCATGAGATAGTTAATTCTAAGGCGTTTAATGAGCAATATTAATAATCTGTTTGCAATTGTAAGCGCTTTACTTTGTAATCTACAATTCAAGAATGACATCAGCGAACTTGCGAAAATAACTTTCTAGCCAAAGATTGTTTCGGGTTAAGAATTTCTTCGTATTAGATAGATTCATTATATTTAATATACAAAGTATAAAAATGTTTTCTTTTGCTAAGGATTGACATATAATTTAAATGAGTTAGCAAATTTGCTTCCAATGTGTTCATTTAATCGCAATGCAATTTTGAAAATATTAGTGCGCATTTTGTCATGTATATATAAAGTAATTGTAGCTTGCAACAGCTCACAATGAGAGTCATATGGTATTGCATTAGTTAAGCTAGCAAGTTGCAACTTAAACCCGATAAGCAGCGTTCAGCAAATAGCAGTATCAAATTCTGAACGAATGCGCGTATGTTTTCAAGTGATTCCAATAAGAAAAAGCAAATAATACGAAATCGAGCAAAAGTTGATTAAAAACTTATCAGCAAAAAGAAAAGGAAGCACAAATTGATTTCGTAAGTCGATTATGTTTTGCAAATCGAATGTCTCAATAGCGATCCGATGTTGCAATACTAAATGTGTTCTCCTCGTCCCCTGCTGATAAGGGAATCAATCTGAGTCTACTTCCACAAGCGCAATCTGTGCGTGTGTGTGTGTGTGTGTGTGTGAGTGTGTGCCTATGTACACATATATTCTTATCGTTCACGAAGTATTTTTTTTTATCTGAGAACTTGTATTTTTTACATTTTTGTTTTATTGTTTATTACAACAATGATAAATCAATGAACATACAGAGACACAAATCTAAATCTCGAAGGGTGACAAAACGGCAACTGCGCTGCATTGTGGCTGTATTCACAACTGTTGCGCTTTGCTGCTGTTGTTGTTGCTATTGCTACTGCTACTGCTACTGCTACTGCTATTGTTGTTGTTGTTGTTGTTCTTGCTGTTGTTTTTATAGCGGCGAGCAAGGGCTCTTCACACATTCCTATGCATGTTTGCAATGCAAGTGTAAGTGAGTGTGTGTGTGCTGTGTGTGTGTTGTGTGTATGCATTTATGAGATAATACCTTGAACGTGCGTCAGTCAGGTCGTTGTCGTTGTCGTTTAACTGCCGCCAACGCCGCATAGCACATGGCTGTTGTTGTTGTTGCTGCTGTTATTATTATTGTTGTTACTGTGGCTGCTGTCAATGTTACTGTTACTGTTATTGATACTGCGATTATACTGAACTGCAGTTAACATGGAAAGTGGTGCAAGTGAAATTAAAGGTTGATTTAATATTCGTGATGACCAGCTCCAGATTATCTCTGTTTATCAGCATTAGTCACTTTCCATACGACATATTGTCTCTGTTTATCGTACAGAACACACAGAAGTTTTTTTTCTATAAAGAAACAATCGAGAAACTACCTAAATTTGTTCAGCACGTTTCACAATTTTATGAAGCCAACTGCGCAATTTAGGCGCTCATGAACAATTAATATGTGAATTTAAGTTTTCAATGCATTTATCAGTTGTCGTGCACTAGGCGACCCAAAGTCCAATATAAACACACAACTCAAACCCAAAACAAGACAAAGCCAAACAAAAAACAAAACAGAAAAAAAAAGTCGAAAGAGACACTCAAGCTCATTTACATGTTGCTTTGCTCAGTGCTTATGAGTGGATTTTACTGAGCAGAGTTCTCGAGTCAAGCGCACGAATTGAGTGACTGAATGTCTGGAGAAACGGGGCAACAACTCACCACGCATCGTCATTAATGAGCAGGAAATGCAGTTCTTGTATGTGTGTTGTGTGCTTGTGGAGAGCTGGTTAAGCGGCACTGGTGAATTCTCGCAGCACGCTCTCGTTAATCTGTGTATGAGTGAGCGAGTTTTTTTTGTTGTTCTTGGTTAATTTTTGAGCGTATTTTGTTGTTGTGAAAAGCCTGCATATCGCTCAAATTGACTCACACACATACGTCGACACATATTTATATATATATATATTTATACATGATATATGATTATATATATATACATATATATTTGGGACTTAACAAAGGTTGATTAGTGTTCTGTGTATAATAAAAAGTTGAGTGACAAGTTTGAAACATTTAAGAATTATTTATTGGGAATTCCCTAAATATAGTTGTCAGCTCTATTGGGAATTTCTTTATACAACTTAAATATTGATTATATTACGATTATGAAGCTACTTGATCATTTGGAAAATGTTTTGTGCTATAAATAATGTAAAAGTTAAGCGTAATAATAGTATACGCATATAAATCAAATATTTAAAACAAAAAACCAGCAAAAACTCAAGTGACACCCCCTCCCCCTTTGACCAAAAAAAAGGAAAAAAACGTCCAGCTAATTGCCATGACAGCGAAGCGACAGCGCAGCAGCTGCGATGCATTTTCTTTACAAGTGTTTGTGAATATACAGATACATATATAACTATGCATGCGTGTGTGTGTGAGTAGCTGCTTATTAGGCAGCTGTGTGCGTGTGCGAAATAAAAAAGCGACACAAAAAATGTGGTGAATACTAAAATTTGAGATGATGTGTGTGTGTGTGTGTGTGTGCTAGTCTCTCTATCTGTGTGTGTGTGTTTGCATTGTTTAAGTTTATTTTTGCAAAGTATTTGTGAGCGAATGGCCAACAAATTTGAGTGATTCTTTTTTGTTTTTTTTTTTGCTGCCAGGCCCTCAGTCGCAGCAGTAGTTGTGTGTGTGTGTGTGTGTGTGTGTGTGTGTGTTAATTGTAAGCTCGTTTCTTATAGCAATTGTCAACAATGTCCGGCCAGGGACAGCTGAGCGCTGAGTTGGACTCCACTTGGGACTGGCCAACTACTCAACTGACTCCGGCACCGGCTATTTTGGCAGCGCAGTGCGGCGCAGTCGGCTGGCTTTTTATCAACGCGCGCTGGCGTCGCAGTCGCAGCCGCAGCCGCAGCTTAGCATGCAGTTGTCGAGTTGTCGAGAATTGCATTACACTGCACTTGGCGCTCTCATTCGCTCTTGCTCTGTTGCTCTGTGCTCTGTGCTCTCTCTCTCTCGCTCATTCGGTCGCTCATTCTGGTCGAGTCGGCTTGATGTTCATCATGTCAGTGGCCTTTGAGTGTGTGTGTGCGTGTGTATGTGTGCGGCTTTACCCCGTTTGCTGTTACTACTAAAGTTCTCGCGTTTGCGCGCCTTTCCCACTCAATGACTCAACGTGCGCTCTTTCTCTCTTCTCTCTCTCCCTCTCTCTCCATCGCTCTCTCTCTCTCTTTCTCTCTCTCTCTCTCTGTGTCCCCGTCTCCGTCTCTCTCTGTCTCTCGCTCTCTTCCTGCAGTGCTGGTTGCCTGCTGTTGAGTTCTCTCTCTCTCTCTCTCAGCATTCTAGTTGTGTCGTTTTTTATTTTTTTGTTTCTGTTTTTTTTTTTGCAAGCATGAATGCGCTTGTATGCAATTTTGACGTCGCTGTCGTCGTCGTCAGCGCTGTCTTCGTGTTGTTGTGATATAATTTTGCAGTCGGCTTCGGCAGTCGCATAAACACAACGCATCCGATATGCAACGGAACGCATTTTCGGACGCGGCCCGAGTCGTTCCGAGGTGTAGCGTCCGACGATCGCGTATATCAATCGTAAAGCATTAAGCGCATTTCACATTTCCATCATTTCAATCACTCGCAGACAAATCCAAAAAGTTCTAAAAACCACAACCAGAAAACTGTCACAAAAAATTGAAAAAAGTGTCAAATAATTTCAAATTAATTACACTAATGTAAATAAAAAAAAAAAGGAAAAAACAAAGGCAATAACTATGAATAAATATGTAGGGTGAAGTGCAGTGTCTGTGAGATAATATTACATTAGATACCCTCAAACATATATGCACACACACGCACACACACACACACACACACATATACACACATGCATTTGATAGCATTTGGCAACATCAACAACAGTGGCAGCTGTGGCACATTGCGTATACGCAGCGTCTGCCCTTTGGGCAATGTACGCACTTGGCTTTCCACTGAGTAGTCGCCCGCACGTTGCTTTTATTTCGGTTGTTCTTGACTGACAAATGACAACAACAGCAATATCAACAGCAATAACAATAACAACAACAATAGCGAAGCTGCAGTCGCTGCCCGCTTCTGCGTGTGTGTGTGTGTGTGCGTGTTTCTGAGAGCGTACGTGTAAGTGTGTGTATGTGTGTTTATGTGTGCGTTTTAACTGCGGTCGCTGGCTGCTGCAGTCGCTGCAGCCGCAGTCGTCATTGCAGTCACCGTCGCAGTCGCCGCTGTCGCTGGCATGCAAAACGCGGAAAACTTTTTTTCGCGCACTCGCAAAAATTTTATAGAATGCATTTTTATTTCGGTCTTTTGGTTGAATAGTTGCACTGCCCCGTGGTGTGCGTGTGCCGCTGTGTGTGAGTGTGAGTGTGAGTGGTGCCACAAAATGTGCGTGCTTGTGCGCTAACGCATTAATTTTATTTTTAATAAAATTGTATAATTAATATCGCTAACGCAAATTTGACAAAAGTGCTGAACATGCCATTCAAAAGAATTGAGTTTTTAAATATTTATAAAAAGAAATCAAAATAAATAATTACAAATTATAACACAACAAATTAATATGAAATCAGTGCATATTATAAGAGAATAATTCAAGACGTACAAATGTTAAAATGCTCTTAATGAAATTATAAATGAACAAAACTTATTAAGCACTCATGTCCATAATAAATAAGTTCATTGCCAATTAAATACATCACGCACCGCATCTCATATTCGATGTCGCTACATTTTCACTGCACTTCTGTTACGTTCCAAAGAAAACAAAGCGCAAAAAATTCATTTGTCGTGCCAAATTTGTTAAACGAAAAAAAAAAATATTAAAAAAAAAACTACAAATAAAAAAATTGAAATTATCAAAGAAGAAAAAAGTACTTCAGCATACAAATGAACTGCAACAAACTTCAGCAGCAGCAGCAGCAGCAGCACTAAAACAAAACAAACAAAGCAGTCAAAAAAAAAAAAAAAAAAAAAAACTAAGTAGAAGTAACAGCAAGTGCCGTAATAAAGCGTGGTTGGGTGGCTGCCCAACGGGTGGCGAACTTTATGTGCAGGCAAAATGTAACAAATTTTTGTCAGTTTCAATTTTCGTCAGCCAGACAGACAGACAGACAGACGTGACAGACGAGACGCTACCAACTTAACCAGTCGCTCCAGCAACAGCAGCGCCCCAAACCTAAGCAGCTCTACACCATGACAATGGCGAGGTCTCTCCGGGTGCTCAGGCATTTACTTTGCCGTCGGGGTTTACAGAACAGCATAATGAACGAGAACCAAAATAAAAAAATAAATAAAACCAAAAAAAAAAAAAATGAGAAAAAAACGTACTCACAGATATATGCTAGAAAAAATGGCAAATTAAATAGCCGAAAAAAAATTGCTGGTTGGTCTGTCCGGTTAGCAGCGAATTGGCCATGCGCTGCAGCTGCGCAGCAATCGAAATGCCACGTTAGACCTTAACCCATGTGCGCCCCGCATAGATGAGATGCTGCAGTCGACCAGCTGGCCAAAACTGAAAGCAGCGCAGCACTTGATTTTCGCATTTCCTTGGCTTACCTTCCGTTCGTTGGCATTTACTTTATTTTTACGTGATATTTTTCTTTTTTAGTTTCTTCCATTTTTTTTGGCATATCCTTTTTGCCCAAAACTTAAATTACTATTTACAATGGTTTTTCAGTTGTTTTTTGTTGTTTTTGTTACCTTTTTTCCTCTTCCGCCCTGCTGAAACTTTGCTGGTGAATATTTTTGTGAACATTTTTCACAGCCCCCCTACTTGAATTTGCTCACTCCCCGAAAAATGTTCAGTTTATTGCGTTCTTTTTTCTTATTAAGTATATATTTTTTGTTTGTAGTAGCTTATTAGTAGTAGTGTAATTAATTGTGATAAAATATGAAAAAAATGCAAGCGGAGCCCCATCTTATCAGCAGTCCATTGAAAAAATTCTCTTCTGTGGCAAAACGTGAGCACCGAGTCAAATTATTAAACTGAAGTACATAAAACAGATTAAGCAAAAGGTGCGAATTTACTGGCATATTTTGTAGAATATTGATTAAAAGCATCGGAAAGATACAGATTGCAGTGATTATGATCGCGATTTTCACCACTTTTCACACGTATTCCAAAAGCCGTTGCTTAGCCATTTTACTTGCCATTCTAGAAAATAAACAGCAGCAACAACAACAACAACAATAACCACAAATACAACAGCAACAACAAAAACATTTTTGTTATTAAATTTATGTTGAGTTAAATACAAAACATATGCAAAAACGAAATAAAATAAGTAAAAGTGCAATCCATTAAAATAAACGTTAAACTAACAACAACAACAACAAAAACTAGCGAGAATAATTAAAAAAGTAACAATTACTTTTGAATTATTTTAAATGCTGCATAAATGTAAAATATTATGTTGAAACATATCACCAAATACAACAACAACAAAAATATATAATTATAATAACAAACAACAACAATTACAAACGGGCAACTGTCAAAATCCCAATAACTACAAAAAATATCACACAATTGCCGCTGTCTGTAAATTGAACATAAAGAGAAGATACAAATGCAAAAATAATAACAGCAACAACAACAACAACAACAAAAAGAAAATCGGAAACCGTTTCATTTTTACGGTGCATATTATTTACTTTGTGCGCCACATAATAAAAAAAGAAAAAACGAAGGCAAAATACCAACCAACCAGCAGTCCAAAAAATACATAGCATCAAAAAATCTCCAGCAACAACAACAACAATAACATTAATAATTGCCTGCATTTGGCCTTTTGTGCGCGCACCGAAAAAAAAAAAAGAATTTATAATGTATATAGGCACAACATATAAAAAATTATATGCTCATATATACACTATATAAATGTATTGTATGCGCAGCAACAACAACATCATCATCAACAGCAGCAGCAGCAGCAGCAGTAGCAGCAACAGCCGTCGAGGCACAATTACTGCAGAGCGCCCCAACAACTCCGACAACCCAACGCTGAGTTCCGTGCCACGTCCAGTGCGGCTGCAAATTTGTTTTTTTTTGCGCTTTTCACATCGACTGCGCAGTCAACGTGAGCAGCAGCGACAGCATCCACATCAATTTGGCTATTGGGCAAAAATATTTTAAGAAAAATATATGTGATGCTATGCACATCAGCAGCTATGAATTATGTACGTATCTCTTCGCTAAAACATACTTACAATTTATTTATGAATTTATTTACAATGTGATTTATAGCTAAGCTTCAAATTTTAGTATAATTTGTTGCGCCTCTTGCAGGTTGATGAAATACGCAATTCTTTGTTTACTTTCACCCTTCACTTTGTTTGTAATAAGAGTGCTTTAATTGAATTATCAATAACCTTGCGCAACTCCTTTCACTTCAGTCACTTTCTGACAGGGTTCTACGATCGCTTATCAATAAATTATACGAATTTCAGCAATGCCTCAACGACATTGTCCTTCAATGCAAGAAAAAAAAAAGTAATATATATATATATATATATATATATACATATGTATATACATAAATGAAATATGTCAACACAATGAAAGCGAAAAAAAAGAAGCGAAATGTGTAAACAAAGGTACACAATGAGACTGCAGATCAGATACACACACATGCGTTACTCTTACTTTATGCACATAAAGCGATGATCAGCGTGAACTGCACACAAAAAGATACGCGGGCTTAAGGACATGAGGTGAAGCAACTGGAAAAGTGCACTCGCCCAGCTATACACATACAGATACAGATACAGATACACACACAGATGCAGCTATAAATGCCAGACAGAACTACTTATATGGTATAACAACAGTATGATAAATATCGCCAGTTCATTCACAACACCTCAGCATAATCAATTTGCCAGAGCGGAAGCAACGTCAAATTGCCAGCTTAAGCCAGTTATCTAAAAGTGAACAACGCGAAATGCGAAATGCAGTAGCTGAGCAAAAGATAGTTTTAATTCACAATAAGCGCAATCTGCGAATGCTCAACACTCACACCAAATGCATCAGATACACTTACATGTGTGTGTGTGTGTGTGTGTGTGTGTGTGAAGTGTGCACGTTTCTTATCAGGTGGCCTGACGCAGCCGATTCTGACCCAAATTGCGAAAAAAAACGACAACTCTGACAACACAACAGGCCGAGGCGGAGGCCATTCTGGCTCGCCTCGCTGATACGGCAGCTACATGTGAAATCTCGACAAAAAAATTAAGCAACAAATTATTGAATAAAAAAAAAATGTTATTTCTGAGGCGTTGCTGTCTGATAATCGCGCAAGAAAATATGAAAAAATATATATACTTGCATATATGCACATCCAAAATTGATATATATAGGTTTATGTATTGCGAGCAGCAAACAAAAAGAAAAAAGAAAAGAAAACGCCCAAAGCGGAAATATTTTGCTCATTCTTATCTGGCGCAAAAAATTGATTTTATTTTGTTGCTAAAATGTTCGCTACGAGCGAAATTTATTTTTTTTTAATGTACTAATCTTGTTTACATAGCTGTTTTTTATGTAATAAATTTAGTATTTTATTTACGAAATTTGTGCAGCTGCAACTATAACGATCGCTTACAGTCCGCACTATTGTGCGAATTGACGCGCATAGTTCAAATTATCGCAATTAAATTTTTATTATATGTATATATATATATATATATATATATATATATATAATATATATATATTGGCCGCAAATACAACCGTATAATATTTCCACAAAAGCTATGCTGATAACAGCGAGCGCAAAAAAAAATGCTATACTTATATTTACACTATGCCATAAATATAATTATTTCTCAATAGTTCATTTTGATTTAGAAGCACACACAATGGCATTCATATAATCAAAATACAAATAGAGTTAAGAATTGTCGATGGAAAACTTTCTCTCCGGGTTACTTCTTAATTTATTATGGAACTTCAGTCACAGCAAAATCAAAACACAAAAACTACATATAAAACCATGACTCAACAATGCTGATGATTTATATGTTGTCATGTAATTGATTGGTTTATACGAGTATTTCTCGGAATTGCATTTATTTAAAACCACACAGCCGAAAAATCATCATTTTATTTCATTCGAATTTACGAGTAAGTGCGCATTCAAAGCAGCAACTATTAGTGTGCTTATTATTTAATTGAAATATGAAACGAAACAAATGTGTCAATAGTAATACTGATCGAATTTCGTTTTGTCGAATGGACTGCAGCTGTTTTCGCCATACGAAATAGATAACTCCCAAAGTGTTTACCATTTGGGACAAAAGATAAAATGCAGCGACAGCAAAATGTGTTAGCTGTAAATAAGTGCAATGTATGATAAACAAACTGAAACAACAACGTGACACTGTGTGAACATTAAATACATTAAAAAACAAATATAAAAAACCAAAAAACAGAGGGCTGCAAACAAAACTGGCTACAAAGCGGAATACTAACTGCAAACTGCTCACATGGCTTAAATGCTGGCTAGCAAATGCATGGCCTTTCCGCTGGCGCTGGCGCTGGCCACACACGACGACGACTGCTATAAGTAAATGTAATGTAATTAGCAAACAAGCCGAAATGCCAGACACTAAATGCCAGGCAAAATGTACGGGCCGAAACATCAATGTCTCGGCCGCTTGGTAATCGCTTGCCAATCATTGGGCTACCAAACATTTTACAAACGGAAACACCTGTCTCAGCCATGGCATGCAGATCAATGCCTTAGATGTTGAGGATAAGGGAGCTAGGAGCTAGATCGCTGGGAGCTGCAAGTGCAGCCTGTATGAGAACGTCAAGCAGCTGCCAAAAGGAAGCTGCTACCAAACACTCCTCGCGCTGTACTCTCCAAAATGCAGCCGGCTGTTTGGCTGGTCAAACTTGCAGCAAATTTAATGCTGGCAAGTTTTGAGTTTGCCACATGCGCCTGCTGCTGCTGCTGCTGCTGCTGCTACAGTTCTAGCCATAAAAGCAACATCAACAAAAACAAAATAGTTACAACTGACTGGGCTATGCAGAAAACTTGGCTAACGACTTTTTTCCGTTGGCGCTCTTGACTTTTGCATTGAAAATCGTGCAATTCACCTGCTGCCTGCTGCCTGCTGCCTACTACCTGGCAGTAACTACTAACAACAACAACAACAACAACAGCAGCAGCAGCAATGACGTTGAATGCATCTGCATCTCAGCAGCGCCGCCGTCGCCGTCGGTTGCATGTTAATGTTACAGCTGCACTTGCACTTGCAGCAAATGCCGCGTCGTCGTCATGAATGACGCGGCTTAGACCCACCATCTCCCATGCCCCTTTTTAGCCATTGAGCACTGTTCCCTTCCCTGCATCCACATGCAATTATTTTTCTAGGCTGCGGCCGCAAATTGCACGCCTGCATCTCTGCCTCTATTTGGTTGTGTTAGTGTGCACAGCTGAGTGTGTGTGTGTGTGTAAGCGGCTGCTTCTTGGCTGCCTTTTTGTGGATTTTACAAGGTGTGGAATGACTTTGGTAGCGCCTGCCGCTTCTGCTACCTCTGCTGCCTCTGCTGGTGCTGCAACATCGTCAAAACTTTGCGGCTTCATTTTGGCTAAGCTGAGTCCAACTACAAGTTGAGCTGTAGTTGATGCAGCTATGTTATTGTTGTTGTTGCTGCTGCTGTTGCTGCTGCTGTTGTTGCTGTTGTTCTCGGCTGGCACGTTTATGGTCGCGTTTTAATGTAATTGTTGTTGTATTACAGCAAATTGTGTACGCTTTGATTGTTGCTGTTGTTGCTACGCTAGCTACTTAACTGTTTGTAATTTGCCATTCATGTTGACGGCCCCGAGGTGGCGATTGCCGTTTGTTGCTGTTAGAAATCAGCTCAGTTAATGCCGATCAATTTGTTATGAAGGTGTTGCTGTCGTGTGCCAGTTGTTTCGATGGCTTGGCTGGATGCTGTGGCTGTGGCTGAAACACTACCTCGGCTTAAAGGAAACCGATCATTTGTGCGAGCACAAAAACAAGTAGCCAACTGCCAATTTACAGATATTAAACAGCCGATCAGCAGCAATCACGCCCCCAAGCATCGCCTCATAACAGTTACGTTCATGTTTCCACATTTTTAGCCGCCGCAGTTTGTCACAATTGCGACTAATTAACGGTATTGTGGCATTTAAAACCATTACGGCTTGAGTACTGGCGCTGTGGGAAGCATCCACAAATACAAAATTTATTATGACTTTGATGGAAAGGATGTGCAAAAGGTGCGCGCGCGCAGCAAGCGAATGACTCAAATGACTTAATAAACGACTAAACTTACTAACTAACTAACCAACTGGCTGACTGGCTGGCTGACTGACTGACTGACTGACTGACTGAGTGAGTGATGAGCAGATGACTGATGGCAAATAGAAAATAACGCATGGGAGTCATGGATATCGTTCTGTCCCTGTTATTAGTTAAATGGCGTATGATGGGTGAATAACTCGAAATATACAATGGTCGGTAACAAAATAGTCAACAAAACAATAAGTATTAACAACAACAACAACAGCAACAGCAACAACAACTGCAGCAATACCAACAACAACGAGAAAGACAGAAGCAATAGCAAAACGCGTGCTTTTGTGTTTGGTAAACTGTTAAACTGACTGACGTCGCAGAATAAGAAGAAGAAGACGACGACGACTGACTACAACAACGGCTGGGAGAAGCGTAGCAAACGAACCGGACCACACCTTAATAATTACTTAAAAGGAAAATAATTTACGAAATTGCATTCATAGTTCAGCTCTCGCTGCAAGCCGGACTGCAACAAAAGCCAGCCATAACAAACAACAATGCCAGCGAAAATAAAACAAACGACCAAGGCAAAAACAAAAACAAAATACAAATAATTTTGTGCAAAAATAGCAACAACCACACAAAAAAAAAAAAAAAAAAACAGAAGAAAGAACGGTTATCTTAAGTACACCGAAGATTGCATACTCATCTAAAGTTAGTTGAATTGTTAAAATAAATATTTTATATGATACTTGTTTCAGATCTGATTATTAACTGAATATATCAAACATATGTACATATGTATGTTGTATCAGAAAGGGTGTTACTTATGTTGTTGTGACAATTGAAATATATCAACCAATCTTTTTATGGTAGCTGTATAAAATTATGATCCTATGATGATAAATATTTTATTTACATTGCAGGAGCAGTTAAATATATTGAGAGTTTTGTCAGAATATCTTGGTAATAATATAATTTGTTTACCAGAACAAACCTCTTGACCGATTTTTCCTCTGATAGTGTATAATGGTACGATCCGATCGTCCTCGACGTAGTGAGTGACCGAAGCCAAAAGGCGAACAAGACAGCTTCAAAACTATTGGAGTTTTGCCCATATAAGACTAGACGAGACGAACATGGCCATATCGACTAGGCCAGTGATACATATCAAGAATAAACATACTTTATGGGTACGTAGGCGTCTCCGTCAATGTGTGGCAAACTTGAAAAGAAAATTACATTACCCTCCGTATATTTAACAAAACAGAGTAGAAGAAATATAACTCAAACGCAGCGCGTGGCCATTTTGTGGGGCAGATAGTACACACGAGCATATTGAGTTTCCCGTGGCGCGCATTGGTAAACATTTACCCAGAGCGCCGGCTACCAATAAGCAGCTGCAGACTGCGGACCTACCTGTGGCCCTGTTCACTGTAGCGTGGTCGCAGTGTACTTGCTCGCTTTTGGCGACTGGCTGGACTGGTGGCACTTTATTGTCATATTTTCGCTAAGCTGACTTGGATGATAAGCTAAGCGACGTTCGGCCATCTCAATAACTCTAATTGCTGACGCTTATCAAATGCTTCGCGTTGTTTAATTACACGAATTGCCACCCATTTTTTGAGAAATGCCATGGCATACGGGACGTATGAGTAATGGGTGAGCTGCTCAAAACGATTGCACTTGTAATGATATTTGTCGCGCTTACCGCAAAAACGCTCAAGCAAACAAATGAAATTGGCAACAACAAAAACTTTTGACACATTAACATGGTCAGGCCGGGCCAGCCAGGTTTGCAGGCAGGTCGGTGCCAAGTCCAGTCGATATAATCCAATCCAATCGATTCCATGCCGCTTTGCAAGCATTCGCGTAGAAAATGTGCTAAACCAACGCAAATGAATTTACATATTTAAACCCGAAGCGACAGCAACAATCAAATTGTGCATACAACTATGCGACAGCTATATAGAAAACACCCAAAAAATAAAAAAGAAGAAAAATTGAAGGCTATACTTCAGATTGAATTTCGTTACAAAAACAAAAAAAAAACACAAAAACACTTAGCACTTTTGTGTCAAACGAACGTTACACACAGCCACAGATAGTTTTAATATGTTTGTTTATTTAAATTGCATTGTTTGTTAAAAACTCAGCAATTTTTATATTTGGCTGCAATACAAAGATTATCTACGAGTATACAAGTCTTACATATAAAGAAATAATGTTTTGTTGTAAGTATATGAAAGGCACAAGGTTATTCGATCAAATTGGTCATAAGAATGTTTGATCAGCATTAACAGCCTTATCAACTTATCGGTCAATAGAACTTTACTGAGTTTAGTTTGAGCACCTACAGAAGAGTTCTTGTATGCCTTATACAGACGATGCATTTTCTTAAATATAGCTTTTATATTATTTAGACTATTTTACCTGCTTAAGTACTTCATAGTGATGGGTTCAAAAACACAGACACATTTTTAGAATCGATTTCCAGTCGGCGTATTGAGTCATGCTCCCCTGAGTCGTGCCAAGTATTTAACATAACTTAAACGTATTTGGAATATACAACTTTGCAACAGTGCAGCGTGAAGCAACAGCGGCTGCAAGTTTATGGGAACGCCTAAAAATCGCTGGTTTTACGTGAAAAGTTTTCATATTCAAAAAGTTGCCTAAGCTTACTTATTCTTACAATATATCATTTAATTTTCAGTTGCAATATTGTCTAGGTTAAATGTATTCACTGCTGCTATGCATACATCTATATTTGCTGCAGCAACAACAAATCCAGCCAGAACACAATCCATGCTGGAAGACATTTATTTGCACGCGCCTTGCAATATCCTGTCTCAGTTGCTTTCATCTTTGCGCATTACTTACGAGTATTCTCAATGGCATTTTGCTAATGGTGAGGAAAATGCCAGTCAGCCATTGCAATCCATAAGTTTTTGCCCACTTTCGAGCAGAAATGACGCACCACCGTGCACAGATATACATAGATAGGAATACTGATACAGATATAGATAGACCGGTCAGACAAACAGTTTAGTCCGTCACAGACGTCGTGTAACCTTCGACTGCTTGGCAACGGCAACAGCAACAGCAACAATAGCCATTGAAATGCGAGTATAACTAAGGAATAATAAAAGTAAATATGAGAAATTGCATATATTTTATTTGCGATTTCGATTGTCTGGCCAAGAAAGCCGCGTGCCGTGCCAGACAAAGTGGGGAAGTATTTAACTATTGCTCAATGACAAACTCAAAGAAAAAATTCTTCAAAATTGAAAATAATACTCAATCGGCAGCTGTAACTTTTGTGTCAGCTAGCATTTCGATAAGTTCTTGTTGTATCGTAAAGAAATCAACCATCGAATCTTTTTTTTTTATAAAATTCACTTATTTCATATTAAACCGGTTTTTTAGCTATACAACATTTGCATAATTTCCGTAAATCAAATAAATTCAAATGGTTTATATTGAAAACTACAAAATCAGTACCTAAGATCCAGCGTATGCGGGAGCGCCCAGATGCAACAACAATAACAACAACAAGAACCACAGTCGGCTAACAACAACAAGAACAACAGCCGTCAACAACAACTGGTGTCTAACAGCCGACGCCAGCAGAGATCAACTCTGAAGTTAGGTGCGCGGCCATCGCCTTGCCCCGCACACACACACACACACACACACACACACACACACACATACACACACACATCGTCAAGACGCTAAAAACCATGAACTGGAAAACCTTGAAAACTCAACAGCAATTATATTTTGTTGTGAATTTATTTTACGCCGCCGCTTGCTAAAACTTTTTGTATCTACTAGATAGACATTAGTATTTCTTACTTTTTTTTCATATACTCGTAATGTTGTCAATGCACTTGGAGTTCTTGTACTTTAATTCGAGTACCTCTCTAAAGTAAAATTAAAGCAATTTGTGGTAGTGCATTGTAAATTAATTTCATTTTAAAACGCGTCGACATAGACCAATTTACACAAAACATGGAAACCATGGTATGAATATAATTGCATCGCTTAATAGACAAGTGAATTTCATTATATATACACATATTCTCGCTGGCCCTATCTCCTTACCAGCTTGTTTCTCTGTCTCTCTGGCTGTCTCTCTGTCGGCCTGCCTGCCTGCCTGCCGGCCTAAGCGAGTTGGCTCTGCACAATCTGCTGGGCATCTTTGCTGTTTTAGCTGTTTATGCTTTGAGCTTCTTTAATATTTCTTTTTTACTGCGCACTCGCATATAATTATGTTACAGAGGCCTATATAGAGAGACCCATCTGCCGCAACACCGTCAAGCCACGCATGTTCCAACCGCATTATTATATCTTCTTGCCTTTAACATTGTTTTTTCATTTTCTTTTGTTTTGTTTTTTTTTTTATTTTTATTTATGTGCTGGTTTCTAGCTGTGCCATAGGTTAGTCAGTAAGTTATGAAGTTGGTTAGGGGTTGCAGGTAGGCTGCATTTGTTAAATAGGAAATTTGATTTGGTTAAGTGCGTTCATGTTCCGCAATTCTCTGCCTCTCTCGCTGTCAAGTGCTCTCTTTGGTCTTAGTTCTTATAAATTGATTCATTAGGGTCTAAGTGGCCATATGTTGAGCCTTGTTTGTAAGCTCTTTTTCTTTTTGGCTTATTGCATTGACATAAATTATGAAATGCCTCGACAATTGGCCTCTGCTTGTCAGGCTTTTTATTAATTAGGCATTTGCCTTTGACAGTTGGCAGCGTGATGCGATTGAAGACAACAACTAACTAATTGATTATAGCACTCCAAATTGCATTAACCTATCCAAATGGCAGCTGATGTCAACCCCTCTTCCTCATTTCGTCCATTACCATTACTCGTCCATTACTCGCCAACACTTCAAAGTTCCAAACTGAGACAGCGACACGAACGTGGGCGATTTTGGCGGCGCCAAATTTGGTATAACTAAATTTACAACAAATTACAATAATAAGTGAAATAAAATACAACGCACGCCTTAGTTTGAACAGTACAAAATCAACAACAATTTGTTTCTGTATCGCTGCTTAGCTGGCTAGCTGGCAAAGTGCAACACAATTAACACCCCAAATGCATACAAGTTTACATGTTTTTTTTTCGTTAACAGTAAAATTTGTTTGTTTAGCGAATTTTGCCACAGACATCATGCATCCATATACATAGATCCCTATACATAGAGAGTTACTGTTGTACAAAGTCTCATGCACACATAGAGGCTTGTTAATGAAAATAAGCAACAAAGCCAAGCGGTCGCAGACAGACAGACAGACTGGCTGACTGACTATCACTCAAGCTGGCAGGCGGCTTGACTGCATGCAAATGCACAAGCTGCTCAAAAAGTACAAAAACAAGTCTTGCAAAAAGAATTAGAGAATTTTCAGCATATACGAAAATGCGCAAAATACACTAAATAAGTAGAAACGTCAATAAGCAACGAAAAAAAAAGAAGGTTTACACACTTAACAAACAGACAAACAAACAAACATAGCAAATATGGAAGCAACGCGGAGGCTAAAAAACAACAGCAACAGCAACAGCGACTTAGTGAAAATCTGTCAAAAGAGGCGCATGTGTAATTAAATATGAGATTGTGGCTCAGAACAGGCCCTCTGGCTAAAAGGCCTAGTTGTCCGATATGGGGCTCCATAGAGAGGAGTAAAATTTAAATTTCCAAGGCAGTAATTACATGATTTAATTATTTGTTAATTGGAGAAATTACCTTTTCTCAAATTATAATTACTTTTGGACTTTAACGTGAACTTGAAACTGCAAATTATACCCAAATTGTTAATGCCATTTTTTGTTATACTTGCATTTACAAGCTACGCTTGCCGTTCGCACACCCAATTGACTTTCATGCATGCATAAGTCACACAAACAAATACACACACACAACCACAACCACCACACATACATTGATATGGCTGCAGCTATAACCGTAATACCAAATTACATTCATTGCGCTTTGCACTGCATTCGTTAATTTTCGTACTCATCATATGCATCTGATTTAGTTTTCCATAGAACGCCGCGATGAGTTCAAGATCAATGCAAGTCGAATTGCGAGGCATGACATAATCCAACCAAATATCAGTTGTGCTCCATGAAATATATAGTTTTACAACATCCACAATACATCTTGTATATGATATGTAAAATATATTATAAAAGTAGTTATTACATATTTTTGTGTTATTTTTCCTCAGTGTGATTTTTTAATCTGTCTGATAAATCGGTCAAAATAATTGATTAATTAAATTAATTACTAGGCGACACAGATGCAAACAAACTATAATTTGTGTTGCTCGAAAAGAAGACATTATTTGCCCAAGTCAAAGTATTAACTAAATAATGTATTAAAAGCACAGAAGGAGTGACTATAGCAAAATCGAAACTGGCAATTCATCAAAACCAGGAGTTGTTGTAGTGCATTAATATTTGAATCGATGTAAAACTAAGCTTAACTAATTGAGCATTGGTGGTTCATCGAAATTAGTGTACAATGATAAAGAGGGAACTTTTGCACACGCCAATTAGACATAAATTGATCGGTATTAATTAATAAGCACATTTGGTTAAAGCCCCAATGAGGAGACTCAATGAGCTGCAATTTGAATAAATATTGCTCGGTAATTATTATTTGTGCGAGTCGGAAAAGTAAATAAATGAAATATTTAGCTAGAAATTTATAAGTCGAATGCGACACGTTGCCAAGCCTAGCCCCGCACCCGAACACACCCAGGCCACGCCTGCACTGCGACCGCCCCAACACCCCTAGCCCCCCCGACGATTTCACCCAGCGTCCCGCCTCGTTTGACGTTTGCGGAATTAAGCACTGAAATTGTAACCAAATATGGCACAACAAGTTCAATTCTAATTCTAATTTACTGAGACGCTTTGTCGAACTGTCCGGTTTTTCTTGCTTGCATTTTACATTTCGTATCAATTGATTCAAGGTTTTGTGTAGCGGCTTTTGATTTGATTTTATTTCTCTTTCTACTTTTTGTAAAGTGACAGAGCTGTTTACACAACATGCTTCACTATATACAATATTCACGTATGTGAATCGTGCGCTTTCATTTAAAGCGACAAGAAATGCATTCTTAAGTAATTGAAAATTCTGGCGACATAAACTTCAACTGAATGCCAGCACACAAAATTCACTTTTGATCGATAGACACCAAATAGAAATTAATATATTTAATTGGTGTATTTTTAATGATTGATATTTTAATATTATTAAAGCTCAAAGATATTTTTCATAGTATAAAATATGAATTCTGTAAGACCAATATAAAATATTGATAGCTTTTTACGCCTCAAGCTTATAACTATATATTACTTGTTGTCGTTCACACATCCAATTTTATTATGATTAGCTACTGATTTCAAAGTGTCTTAAACTCAGTGCATTGTAATTAAAATCAGTTTATATTACAGCTTAAAACTGGTTTATCAACATCGTCAATTGCTAGGCTGCTTTACATATTTGCCTTATTTGCTTGCTGCATCATTTTGCATACTGATATTATTTTGAGAAAACAAAATAAAAAACAAAATTACAATTTATTTGAATAGATAAAAAAAAAACTCTCTCACACACACAGAATATGCTTAACATCCAATGTGGGATTTTCGAGTGATGTGTGTAAAATGCTTGACTCGATTTGATGTTGAGCGACAGAGCCAAAAATGCAAACATTTGACAGCTCCCAATTGTCTAGCTCCTTAACTCCGTGCATGGTGCTTCCACAAATCACAAGCAATCAGAGCAGCAGTCAGTTACTGAAACCCTCGACAAACGAGGAGAGCCACAAAAAGAAAAAAAACCGAAATCAAACAGGCAGCGTAAAAAAATGTAGGCAGAGCCGAGTGCCTGCCGTTTCAGGATAACACACTCACACACATGCTGCGAGGTGTTGCCGTATTGTGGCAGATGTGTGCAAACAGCAACCGCGAACAAATTGGCTGGTGCCTGTCCTTGCAAGCCCAGTTTTTATTGTTTTTTTTTTCTTTTGGTGTGTTGCCTCCAATGCAATCAAGTGGACGTTGCATTAAACGAGAAAAAACGCAGCCAACTCTGGTTGCTGGCTGTTTGCGCGTCGAGCCTGTGGAGCTGCAATGCTCAGGCAGATTGTGGTCCATGTCATGCCACGCCTAAAAGGATTAAGGCGATCTGCGCGCAATCCGCGCAATTATCCTTTCATCACATTGGGGCGGGAACCCGCTGTTGCTGCTGCTGGTACTGCTGCTGCTGCTGCTACTGTCGCCGTTCGCTGTAGGATGCCTCCAGCAATTAGTTGCATCACTCAACACTTTTTTGCTGGCGCCATTTTTTTTGGCCATTTGACTTTTGGTTATATGTGTCCAGGCCCAACAGCAACAGTGTCTGGTCTGCACTTGGCTTTTGTTGTGCTCATTGTTAACGCTGCGTATACGTAACGCTTGCTCCCCACTCATATGGAAATCATTTTTATGAAGTTTCTGTTTTTGTTGCAGCACTTTTTGGCTAAGAGCTGTGGGTGCTTGTGTGTGTGGGTGTGGGTGTCGGTGCGGGAAGCGCTACGTGTCCATTTGAAGTGCGCACTTAAGTGGCCCTAATTGGTTTCACACTCGCCCATCATCAAATGAAGCTGCCTGCCAGTTTTGGGTAACACAGTTGCTCAGTTTCGGTTTGTGCTGTGCTGTCAAAAACAAGGCAACTACTACTAACTGCCAATCAACTAACCAAACTGGCTACCAGTCTGCCCATCTGTCCAATGCGTCTCTAACTATATGTGTATGTGTGTATGTCTGTGTGTTTTCCTGTGGCTGCAGCTTCATTCACTCACTGACGACGGCCCCATTCATGTCCGTGTCGAGTGCACAACTGTTGAGTGTGCCAGACTATAACAACAACGGCAGCAGCAGCAGCAGCAGCAGCAACAACAACAACAACTCCTTAACTAGGGAGCAAGAAGCGGTTGCGGGGAGTGCGGCAAATTTAAATGTGCGCTCATGAAAAATAGTTTACTGCCACTTGTTGGCTTCCCTGAGCGCTGGTGCCAGCATTTAAATTGAAATACCAGCATTTGTTCTTGTTGTTGTGACTGTTGTTGTTGTTGTAAATATGTCATCATTTGCTCGTTGTTCGTGCCATTTGGCGTTTAGTGGCGCAGTGGCATACGGACTAAGCCAAAAACCCATTCATTGTAAATTCAACTAAATCCATGAATAAAATTTTGATGCCAGCATCGTTTGCCTTCCTTCCTTCCGCTGTGTGCTGGAGTTGTTCGGATTGCTCATCTGTTGCCATGGTTCGGTTTTATTGCAGCACTTTATGCAGCTAACAATCGTCAAATGCGCGTGCTCTCTCGCTCCATCTCTTTCGCTCGCATTTACTTGCTTCTCGCTCTAGCCAAATTGAATTTCCGAATTCAATGAATGAATGAGCGCACGAATTGGTTTAGGTTTTGTTTAGTTATTTAGTACTCGGCTGTGGCATGCTTTTCATGTTGCATACTTTCAGGCCGCCTGTTGCGTGCAGCTTCACTTTCCACTAGAAACCGAATATAGACTCTACGCGCGTGTGTGTGTGTGTTTGTTTTATACGCATTGTTTCACATATAGATATATGTATATATAAATGTCTGGATTTAAGGCGTCATGAACTGCCTGTTGCAGCTGCCAATTTAATGTCCTGTCGTGTCGCCATTTCGATGCCGCCGGCTCGTTCTTCTATTTGGGTTTTTGCTCTTGGCAATTGTCTACTTTTTTGCTTTTATTATTCGCTTTATTGCTTTGCTGCAGTTTGTGCTCCTGCGGAAATTGCATTTCTCTGAACTTTGCATTTCAATAAATTTTCAAGCTGCTCCTGCGTAGCTGTTTTATTTATACATATATATATTTTTTTTTGGTTGGCGTTTCGGTATGACTCTATTTACGATATTTAAAAGTGTTTTGGCCATTGTTGTTTTTTATTTATTTTTGGAGGAAATTTATTTAACTCTCTTGTTGGTTTATGGAGCCGTTAAATTGGGTGCCACTGAACTTCCATACTGTCCATGCAAAAAACCAGAGATGTGATGATGGTATTAAATTTGAATGAAGTTAAAGAAAAATAACTGAGCGGGGTATAAATAAATTAAATATCCGGCAACAATTCTCGGGATCAGTGAGCTGAAATAACAAATAAATAATGTAGTTATGAATATATTTTAATTGAAGCTTCCCAAGTCAAAATTCTCATGTTGGTGAATGAAATTAAACTTCACTCGTCAATGACCAAAAAATATAACTAAAAAATTTTCGATACATTTTTGATAAATTTGCCAGAGTATTTTGATCACTTTAACATAAGCTTTGATAAGAAAAATCGGTAGATACATAAACTATTGTATGAACTGCTTAGTTAGGCGTTAGTTTTAGTTACGCCTAAACCTAAATAGAATTTAGTTTCAAATTTGCAATCAGAAAACACAAGGCCCTCAGAAGCCCATAGAAAAATAGTAAAGCTGATATATAAATTATATTGTAAGTGGCAGCATAATAAAAAATCAAATATATTAGACTTATGTCAAGCTAAGTGCAATTATTAGAACATTGATTGGATAAGTATCACAGCTAAGTGTGTAGAATTTGTAAAGGCTAATTACCCATCAATCACCAATCTCACACTTGTAATTAATGCAGGACAGACTGTCGGTTAACTGCATACAATTTTAGAATAGGTGAGCATAACACACATCAATTACTGCTAGTTTAATTTTTGGCCCCGTTCACAGGTAACCAATTTCAAGCAATTTCCTATTGTAAACGAGTCGAGCACAGAACCCACCAATTGCAGCACAGTCACTTCAAGTGCTGAACAAACATGCAATCAAATGCAATCGAACAATAAGAATCAAAAAAAAAAAATGTTCAAATTTGGCCGAAATATGTATGGCCAGCCAATCAAATTGCATGCAGACCCAAAAGTGCATACGAAAGCGCATTAGAGTGAGACAACGATAGCACCGAAACATACATTTTCAAAACGAGGGGCTCCCACACCAAAAGCAACAAGAACAACAACAACAGCAGCAACAACAGCAGCAAAATGTCAGCCGAGCCGACGTCAGACGAGGCGAAGACGAAGCGCACCGAAGAGCAGGGCAATCGAATTTATTTGCTGCTTCTAATTTTCCATATGCCCACAACGGCAACAACGATGACGACGACAATTTCTATGCCAAAGTGACACACAAAAAGTGCTAAGCACAAAAAAAAAATACACACACACACGCACACACACTCGCATACACATCAGTGCATCTGTGTATGTGAGTGCCTGGGTATTGATGTTGTCAGTATGTAAATTGCCAAGTTTTTTTTAATTTGGGGTAGCTTTTAGTTTAGCAGCCGAAAGGGTGGCTTATGGGGTCCTTGGGGCCGCATACACTGACAGCACTGGAGGCATCCCAGTTGTTTTTGGGTGTGTGTGTATCTGTGTATCTATGTGTGTGTGAGTGTGTGTGTGTGTATTGCTCTACCTGCGTATGTCCTTGCATTTTGTGCAATTCATTTACATTTCAACGCTGGTGCTTTGCATTGCTCTATACAAGGTGCACAATTCGCCGAAAGCGTTTTACATACACACACACAAGCAAACTTGTCAAGTTCCCATACACACACACACACACACACACACTTACTTATTTGCACATGCATAAACACACACGCGCACACACACCTGAATTGATAGGGCCCAGTGCGGCAAGTCGCATGTCCTTTTCATTGCACAGTACATTTAACAAGCCCCTAAAAACGCACAAGCGAACCACGCGCCGTTCGCAGTTCACCGTTTTCCGCTCCTCGTTTGGTTGCTTTTGTACCGCTCCGTTCTTTTGGCCCAGTGTTTGTTGTAGTTGTTTTTCCTAGTTTAACGAAACTCATTTCTTTGCTTCACTTTCGGCTTTTCAAACTTGGCTGTTTTTTATTTTGTCGCTCTCTCCCCTTCTCTTTCTCGCTCTCTCTCTCGCTTCTCTATACATTCTAACCAATTTGTTGTTGCGGCAGGACATGTGACGCCAAACACAGCCACAACAACAACAACATAAGTGACTGAAAGCAGCGAACATTAAAAGAAACATGGCGGTGTCCTTTAACTAACTAACTACCGCCTCCGACTCAGTCCACCCACAAATGGAGTTGCAAGTACGTTGACATTACTCAAAATGCTATGCAAAATGCAATAGCGTGTGTTGAACCAACTGCAATAATGCACTCCAACTGTTTTTAATGTCGAGTTTTTAGTTTAATTATGACATTTTTATATTATATTTGTGAATACACAGAAAATA
The DNA here is from genome assembly GCA_035041595.1 of Drosophila basisetae. Taxonomy (NCBI): domain Eukaryota; kingdom Metazoa; phylum Arthropoda; class Insecta; order Diptera; family Drosophilidae; genus Drosophila; species Drosophila basisetae. The sequence continues at coordinate 377,402 of JAWNLB010000147.1, read as the reverse complement.
GCCTTAATATTAGCATTTCTTTCAAAAGTTGACCAGCCTGAAGTTCAATAGATATTTTTAGTGTTCTTACGAACAAATAATTGAGAAATAATTTGCAGCTAATGAGCTATAAAATTAAAATTGCTTATAAAACCATTATCATCATACTGAAAAATAAATATTTTTTTTCCATTTCCATTATATTCAGGTGAATTAATCATTTATTGATTCGCTTCAAGTTAATTAAGTGACTATAAATTAAATCTTAAGTCAATTCATTCAGTTTAATAACAATTTCAACAGTATTTCTTGTTAATGGCATTAGCAATTGGTTAATCTTCTTGCATTTTGTATATGTAAAAGAAACTGATCATATGGAGTTCATATTTTGTGCACGCGTTGCAGGTGTCGTCGGTTTCGTATTTAGTACTTTTGATACTCTATCCACTTGTCACTTGTACGCACGTGCTAAGAATTCAAGACTTTTGTGGCAGAATTAGATTTGAGTATGCGCCATGCAGCGTTTGCGTCATCATTCTACTTATGCATATACACTCTAATGTCTTGCAAGTCTGATAATCTATATCCGCCACCATTTGACATTTCATTACGGCACGCACTCTAGTTACCAAAACTACATCAGAAACCAGAGCAAATTCAGTGGAAAGCCAAAGCTAAAACCAAAATAGCGTAAGGGCCTTAAAAAAATGTCTGGTTTTCGTTGTTGTTGTTGTTGTTGTTGTTGTCGACATGTCAGCGTGGCTAAAAGTTGACGCTGTCCCCTAGGAGGCTTGTTGTGTGCCCGCACATTGGGGCACCTGGCACGTTGCATGCCACAAGAATAATGCACATGACGGCAGCAGCACCAAGAGACGAGCCATTTTGTATCGATGGGCATTACATTATATATAGATATATATATATATATATATCTATATAATTACTGAAATTTGCTTATATAACGTGCGTAAATGACATGAAAAAGCCCCAACACCCGAACCACAATGAAATTAAAAGATGAGCAAAAAAAAGTACAAAAAACAATGTGATTTTTTTGTTTTTGTTTTTTTTGCATGCGTATTACATTTATATATGCCTACTATACAGACGCGAAAAGGTAGCGACTATATATGTGCATATGATAAATGTAGATATGTATGTACATATTTAAATTATATACACGTACATAAGGGGTTATCTACCAAAGACATACAGACACATGTATATATGTGCATATGGATATATATGCGAGTATGAGCCATATAATGTGTACATTAATCGATAATTGCATTTTTTTCGTGTATTTCTTTTGCCTTTTTTCATGGGTTGACTGCTTGTCTCTCATGGCACATGGCATTTCCCTGTGTTCGTGTGTAAGTGTGTGTGTGTATGTTTATGTGTGTGTGTGTGTGTTGGTGTTCCGCTTTTTAAATGAGTTTGCGTGTTTAATTGGTTTTTTTTTATTTTTATTTTTTTAGTTGCTCTTCCCCAACTTGCCTCAAAAAACTGCATATTAATCATACGACCCGTTTAAAGGACAGCACAAGCAGGCATTTAAGTTTGCGTCCAACTGTGATAAAACGCACTTTCATTTTTGATACGCTGTTAGTTTTAGGGCGCCCACAAAGCAAGCCACCAAACAAACAGCCAGATAGACAGACAGACGACAGATTGACAAACAGAGGGCAGAAGGTAGTCAGTAGACCGGGCAGATGTCTGTCGACCCAGCTGACTTGTCGCCTTGCATGGATACTGTATGTGTGCGCATATGTATGTATTTATGTATATGTATGCCTATCGACAATGTCTGAAACTGACGACATGCACCTTTCTATGCGCAACTGAAAAATCTATTTAGCATACATTCAGGCGCTTGCTTGCCATAATCTAAGCAGACTACGACGAAGCAGCAGCAGCAGCAGCACCAGTATTGAAATCCCACCTTGTGGCCGACGTCGTCATAATACGCAATGTGTGTCGCTTTGCCACCCAAACACGCGCAACCACACACACACACACACACACACACACACAGCAATATATATATCCACATGCCTATGGCTAGGTAGACATTTTGTGCGTGCGTGCGTGCACCGCATTGTATGCAACCGCTGCGACAGCGACGCTGGCATAGAGCAACCCTCGGAATTTTACTTATATATATGCAAGTGTGCGTAATGTGTGTGTGTGTGTGTGTGTGTGTTTGTTTGTGTGTTTGTTGGCTGCACTTTAAAGTTGGAGTTTCGTAAGTCCCGCGCGTGCATTCACCTCGTTTTTTTTTTGACGTTTTTTTGTGCGTGCGACTTCAACGACAGCAACGGCAACATCAGCAACCCCCGAGGTAACAGCGGCCACGATGACGATGACGACGACGACCCTGTTTATTTGAGCGCCTCAAAAATGCAACGGGTAGAAAGAATAACAACACCAACAACAGCAACAACAACAGCGGCTGCAGCGACTGCAACCAACTGCAGTTGCAATACAATTTGAACGCTAAAAAGTTTTGCACATGGCGCTCCAGTTATGCGCTGGAATGAGCAGTAGCAGTAGTAGTCGTAGAAAAAAGCAGCTGCTGCCGCTGGCGCCTATGGCACACTTGAGGTGCCAGCTAACAGTAGCCAACGCACGCACCCCATACGAACCCCATACGCACTGCACGCACTTTTGCGCAATCAGGACACAGCAGCACACCGGCGAGGCATTCAGTGGCCACAGCTCATGGTTGACTTAGGGGGCGCGAAAATTTCGCCAAGCTTCCGCTTTAATAATAATAATACAAAAAAAAAAAAACACACACAAAATAATAATAACAATAAATATAGCAAATGTGTGTGGAGTTTTGTAAATTCAAATGCTGGCAACAAAGTGGCAACAAATTAATGTTACATTGCCACCAAATTCGCAGCTGTGCGAGTTGCTAGTCGCCTGGTGTGGCAGCACACTCTGTTTTCTAACTGCCTCGATATTTAAATCGCATTTCGTGTGAGTTGACGCGTAACCTTTTTTTTTGCCATATAAGCACAAAAGTTTTCGCTTTTGCGGCACGCATGCACGACAACTGGAGTGGCCTCAGTTGCCTTGTGCGGCCTATGCATTTTACATTAAATTGCATAACTTTTGTGGCAATTAGACGCGCCATTCGCAAGGAATCGCATGGAAATACAGTTCTCATATGCAAACACCGAGCTCAAATCTATCAATTTTCCGCTCGCAAGCCCAACCTACTCAGCCATATGCCTTGACTAGTGTACACCTAATAATAATACGCATACGCAGTGTGTGTGTGTGTTTACCATTGGCTTTTTTCTTTTTATTTCTTTTCTTTATTTGCATTTCAATTAAGCCATTTATGTCTGTACAAATTCCCAAGCTTGAAAATAAAAAAAATCGAATAAATACTACTATACGCAAATTATACAGAAATTAAAAAAGAAAAATAATTCAGCTTAATAACCCATTTCCCTTATGCATATTTGATATGGCACCTTCTTAAATTCTCATATACAATGAATTGCTTTTTTTCGATTGCTTCGTTTTAGGTCTAGAACGTGTCGCTGAGGAATTCATGGGTCGCAGGAAATGGAAACATTATCAAGATCAACTGACGTTCAACCCATTGAATATCGCCGAGCAACAGCCCATATCTACAACAGAAGACAGCATCTATCAGAAGCCACTGAACCACCGTTTAGCGCAGCCCAACGGCCAACATTGCAACAATAACAATAACAACGGCGCACTGCAATTTGAAAGAGATTTTGGTAAGTCCATTTCACACCGACCACAATCATTGAATCATAGCAGATTGGTTAGGGCTTTCAAATAAGTTTTCTATTTATCAGTTGAGTTCTGATATATTTCAGTCGATCACTCGAAGTATTTATAGTTTTTTTTTTCCAAGACCTATTTGCGAACAGTTCATTTAAGTCGCAGTGTCGTTATGATCTTTGTAAAATTTGTATTATATGTTTAAAAATTGGATAGGAAAGATTAAAGACTTGAGACCGAAATAGCCAATATAGTACGACAATCCGTGGCTCAGTTTAGTCGATCAGTTTGAAGTGATTATTTTAATCGAAAGTTGGGCTGAATTGTTTTCATGTGCTTATTGCAGAGAAGAACCACACATCACACGACCACGACTCAAGTGGAACATCACGTAGTAGCTCCGGCTCACCATCACCACCGTCAGAACCCAACGATTGGACACCGTTTGATAAGTGCAATTTCTGTGTTAACGGTCGCTTGTTAACGGTGAACGCCAAAGGCGAATTGGTGGTCGAAACAACGGCAACCGCGTCTAGCCTTAATTGTAGCAGCAACAACAACAACAACAACATCGGCACATCTGAGCAGCAGGTAACCTATCGATCTCTCTCTCTCTCTCTCTCTCTCGCTCTCTCCCTTTCCGTCTCTCACTATCTCTTTCATCCATACTCTCCTCCTATGTTATTCTATTTATATGACATTAAATTATCGTACATTTAACGCAACTTTTCCATGCAGCACGACAGCGACAGCAGCTCAAGCGCATCACTGCACAATAGTAGCAGAAATACCAACAACAACAACAACAACAAAAACAGTAACAGCAACAGTTGCAACAAGCATAGAGTACGCAACGCCGCTAACAACGCTACAACATCGTCATCAGCAAGTGCAATAGAACTTCAGAAGCTGCTCACCCAGCAAGCAGCAGAAATGACATCGATGGAATCAATGGCCGCGAAGCTGGCACAGTTCTCAATGATGGCCGATTTCAATCTGATGAGCACGCTGGCCAATCAACAACATGCTAACTCGGTAACACCAACTACCTGTGAAGTATCTGCCGCCGCCGCCAGTCCCGCACTCAAAGATACGCCCAGTCCCAGTGCGGATGCGCCCCTGGATCTAAGCAGCAAACCATCGCCAAATTCATCGATTAGCGGCGATATAAAGACAGCCAGGTAAGTTATTCCCAAAACCGCACCCACACACACACAGACACAACAACATAATTCTTATATACTTGTATTTTAATTGATGCATTCACTTGCATTTTTGTTGTACGAGTATATATGTATTTTTTTTAATTGATACACATTTAAATCTGGCAGTGCACAAACGCAAAAAAAAAGATAAATTATCAATGCACTATATAAAAATATATAAATGAAAAAATACAAATAAAATATGTTTAAGGATACGAACCTTAAATGCACTGCCATATGAAAATTGTATTTGAGATAATTAGTTTTGTATTTAAACACGATTTTTTTACTTTTATTTATTAAATTTTAATTCACCAATTTCGTGACAGTCTCATATAATTAAATATTTCAAAAGTTCGACTACGATATACCCTGAAGACAAACATTTACCTATTCCAATTCTAAGAAATAAACGATGCCTTTTTAATATTTTTAATCACAACAATACTGCATTTAAAATTGGAAATCCTTAGTATAATTATAAATGTGAGAATTTAACCTTAAATCGCATGTGGTCATGGGTTTAAATTTGGAAAGCCAAAACTCCTTGTGCATTACTCTACAGCCACATCGAAATAGTTTCCCTCTTACGAAACTTTTTAATAGTCTATATGCACACACTTGTGTAGGAAGCCTGTCAGATAGAACATTTATCAACCCACTAATTAGGGCTGTTGAGATTTGGTTAGACGAACAAACACCATAATAAATTCATGATGCCCAACTTTTACTAAAAAAAAAAAAAGATAGAAGAAAAATACAAAAAAATATATGGTGTTCCAGCAGACAATACATGAGATAATTGCACTTTAGGCACTGGCCCGCCTCTGACACTGCATTTATTGTAGCATACTTAACAGGGCTGGTCGACTGGGTGGTACTCGGGAAGCTTTATTGTTGTGAGCCTATGTAAAAATCGTGCAATTACACATGCACGTGTGTGTTCGTGTGTGTGTGGATGAATGTGTGCACATACGTGTGTGATGTGTGTGACTTTGTGTGTGTGTCTGTGTAGTATGGTGTGTGGTTTGAGTGCGGTTTATGAAACGATGCCGAAAATTACACATACGCCCCATAGCACGCAGTCAGCACTGCGTTGGCCACGCTTAATTACTGACGCTGGCAGGGGCGAGAACACTGCTGCCGCATAAATTTGCATCAATTTTGAGCAGCCGAAAAAGAGAAAAGAAAAACCCCATAGAGAAAGAAATAAAAGAAGAATGTAGAGAATATAAATTTTATGTATTTCATGCTGCATCTTAACTCCTTTATATTTTACTCGCTATTTTTTTAATTACTCTAAAATGTTCAGAGCCACCTAGCCTATTATTTATGTTTTATGTGTGTATGTGTATGTATGTGCCTGTATGTGTGTGCATGCACTTCAGACCACAGAGACAAACGTCAGGGGTGTCGACGACGTGTGCATAATTTTCCAACACTTCCACAATTTTCGTCATTACTTTTTTTGGTTATTTTTTTGTGGCAACTGTGGCAACGCCAGCAACGGCTGCTGCTGTTGGCTCTGCTACTGCGGCTGCCACTTGAGCCGCAAAGCACAAGTCCTTGTCTATTGTCTAAAGCATGGCCAAGTGTTTGTTAGCAGCAACTGCTGCATCTGCTGCTCCCAGTACTGCTGCTGCCTTGCATCATCGTACACCTATTTTAATTGTTGTAATAAAAAGCAACGAAAAATGTGTGAACAACACACAAAAACAGAACAAAAACAATAGCCGCAAAACAGCAGGAAGTAAGTTGGCAGGAACTGCAGCAGGCTAGAGGAGTTAAAAGCCGCAGATCGACAAGTGTTCAATGTGCTGTGCCAAACGTGTCCAGTGTCCGCTATACGAATGATAAGAGTCACAGCCACATATACAGACAAAGTTGGAAAACTGCATCTTCATGTCCTCCTCCCCAAGGACTCAGCCAAACACTTGAAGTACAATAGCTACTGACGCAGCAATTTTTGGCTTTTTTCGAGCGTTTATTATTACGGATTTTTTATGTACTGCTACTGCTACTGCTGCGGCTGCGCCTGCTGCTGCTGCTGCTGCTGCTACGGCTGTGGCTGTGGCTGATGATGAGGCGGCGACATCGCCACTCCAAGTCAAGCGTCGAGATGTCGACGCTGCAGCAGCGACAGCGCCGTTGCCGTCGTCGTCGTCAGTACCGGGCGCAGCAGACAGAAAATGAGTGCATCATATCGATCGCTTTTTTTCCCCACTGCGTTTTACATTTTTTACGCTTTTATTTTTTTATGTATTTTTTTTTTTTTGGTCTTTCTTCTTGCTACTTTTTTCTATGCAATGTGCCAAAGGGGTGCAGAAGGGGGTCAGGCGGCAGAGTGTTGTCGCTGTGTATATATGTATTCATTATTTTTCGTTTACGAAAAATTCTCCGTGTACACCCACACAATCGCAAACACACACACACACATAAATGCACCGAAAAAAGATTGCGAGCGTAATAACTGGCATAGACTGATGGCGTTGGCGTCTGCAGCGAGACGCTAGCAGCGACGGTGACTGCGACGGCGACAGCGACGTCGCTTTCCCCATTTGGCCCCAAAAAATACTACAACAAAAAACAAAAAAAAAAAAAAAGAAGCTTAATGCGTGCACTTGCTATTGTTGCAATCGTTGTTGTAGCTGGTATTAGTGTTGTTGTTGTTGTTGTCGCTGCAGGCCAGCAATTTTTTAACTGTTTTTTCGACGTAAGCCGCGTCGCCCCCTTGATTCCCCCTCGCTCGTTTTTGCCATATTTTTGTCATTTCAATGACCGTTGGATGGTCAGGTGGGTCGGCCTGGTTGGCTGCCAGCCTGATTGCCGTTATGTGCAGCTACTATGTGCGTGCGTGAATGAAATGTCGCTTAAATGAGCGAGATAGAAAAAAAAGTATAAAAAAAGCTGCAGCAGCTGCAACAGCAGCGCCGACGGCAACGTCGACAGCGCTGGCCGTAAAAACAAAAATGAGTGCATATCTTCCGAAAAAATGCAACTGCATATGCATGCAAGCGAATGTGTGTGTGTGTGTGTGTGTGTGTGTGTGTGTGTGTGTGTGCGTGTGTAGGTGGTTGTTTGCTGGCGGCGGTGGAGGGAGGGCAAGGTGGTTGGGGCGCCTGGATTGGCAACAAAAACAAACATGCAATTGCATTCATACACAAATACAAAACACATACTCTCACATTCACACACACACATACACGCACACATACACACAAACAAACACACACATGCAGACGCACACATGCACTTAATGCATTTTTTAACAAAATTGCATTCGGCGTCCTCAGTCACACAGATACGCACACACACACACACACATTATTATACAAAGAACGTCATGGAACGGGACATTGTTCACAGCATGCCACGCCTCCTTTCGCCCCTCAACGCCTCTGACAAATTTAGCGGCCACGATGCACGCAGCAAAATGAAAAGACAACAGAACAGAACAGGACAAAAAAAAATTAAATTAATTACATGAGCGCTTTAGTAACTACCTGAATAAAACAAAAAATATATTTTTAACTTGTACGGAATTCCAACGTTAATACTGCTCTTATACCCTATAAACATAAAACTATATTCAAAGTGTGTAATGCGCTTGAAACAACGGACAAATATATCGACCACAAAACACTCTTGGCAACGTGAATCATGTCATTGATTAAATTGAGTTACGAAGTACTATGAATCTATATAGAATCTATCCAATTAATTATATTGTTCTCACCTAGATTACATTTAATAGTAATACAGATATATAAATATTTATGTCATAAATAAGTACCCTTTGTTCAATCATAAATATCAACTATAAATTAAACAATTTGATAGTTAAATAGTCGGTGAACATATTTATTTGATCGATTCGAGATTGATTATAGATCGATTCTTAACGATTCTACACATTTATTTGTATTTTTAAAGCCTCAGAACTTTAATTTGTTTTCCAATATTTCAATCGGTTTCGGGTTGAAGTCCATTTTACTATTTTATCGTTCGTCGCATTAAGGCAGAGACTCAGCCGTAATTATATGTGTACTTAACTTTAACCCTCCCGCACCCGGTAAAACCAAAAATTATTACCAACGCATTGGTTGCATTGTGCATAACGTGTATTTAGGGGGGAGCTATGGGTGTGTGAGGTTGTGTGTGTGTGTGTGTGTAAATGTATGTGTGTATGGTTGTGTACACAAAAGGTGTGGGATGAACCGACAAAAATGCGATATGCGCATAAAAATGTCAGCAACAAAAACAACAATTGCAGCAGCAGTTGCCGATGCAATTGCAGTAAGCGTCAAAATTACAACAACAACAACGACGACGAAAAAATGCAACAAAAATAATGCAAAAAATCAACCCTTTTTTTGCATGGCTGTTGCCGTTGCTGCCACAAATTAAAACAAAATGTCAGAGAAACGAAAAAAGCGAAAATTGCGAGTAAAAAACAGAGAACGACATTAACAAACAACACACAAAAAAAAAACAAAAAAAAATTAAAAACGAAAAGAAAAAAAAACGGTTGCAGCGCAAATGAATCCTGGCTACATGCGTGCAACAAAAACAACAGGAACAGCAACAAAATTCATGGCACGACATCGCTGCCAACGTCGGCGCCAGCAGCGGCTGTTGCAACGGCAAATTGCAATTGAAGTGCAGCCAAAAGGTAAACGACACCAACAAAAATAACAAAAACAACAAAAATCAAAACGACATTGAAATGACATTTTTCATTTATTTTTCAGAAATCCTTTTTTCACGATTATTTTTTTTTGTTGCAGTCGCACCTCGGCAGCTGAAAATTGCATTGGCTCGGCTGGATCGCAGTTATGAACATTTTCATATTTTATATTTCGGTCACATTATGTTCATATATATATATGTAGATTTATATATGTACAGAAGCTTCAAAAAACTATCGCTGGTGGTAATGATGTCGGCCATTCCCGTTTCGGTTTTTTTTTCGGTCAGTCATTGCCACCTGCTGTTGCAGCAGCCGCACACTTTTGTTGTCTGCTCAATTTTCAGACATTTTCCAGACGCCCGCTCGGGCGATCTTTAAAAAAAAGGAAAAAAAAAACAACAGTTGCAACAACAACAACAACAGCAACATAAAAAAAGCGACAACTTTTCCGCCAACTTTCCTGAGTTGGCCCACAGCCCACAGCGAGGGCAAGAAGCTGTGCGTTTCCGCTGCCTGGCGACAGCCAGTGCAATGTACTGCAGCACAGCCGCGGACAGAGAGCCGCCCAACCACCCATTCATTCTAGCTTTTGCCCATACCACAGTGTTGCCAAAAGGGTCTTGGTCTCAACTCGTCTCGTCCTGTCCCCACCCGTCCCGTCCCGTTGCGTCGCGTCGCATCTCCTCTCGTCTCCTCTCGTCTCGAATCGCGTCTCCCTGCTGGCTGCGCATAAAGAAAAGAAATATTTCGTACGGTTTTCACTGATGTTGTTGCTACTGCTGGTGCTGCTGCTGCTACTGCAGTTGTGTTGTTGTTGTTGTTTTTTGTGTTACACAAAAGTTGCCTTTTGAAACGGGCCACCAAAAGTACGCTCCATCCCACGCTCCTCCTCGGCTTAGTAGAGTGGCTGGAGGCACCACCAAAGCGCCAAGTGGTGCGGCTTGGCTCGAGCTTGGCATTAAGTGAAAAATACTTTTTTTGAAATTCGTCTAATGAACTTCAAAAACATGTTTGTCCCTGGCTTGGCTGGCAGGCTGACATCTTCTTCGTCTCTTTCACCCTTCTCCCTTTGCTACTCGAGCATCACTCAACCCTGGCGTGTCATCTTTTGTCTCTGCAGCAACCAAAATCAAAAAAAGAAGCAACAAAAAAAAAACAGTCACAAATTTTTCTATGCTATATCCTTGCTATTGCCTTTGACAAGGACAACGTCGCCTTTTCCTGCTCCAGACATTTAAGAAGCGCTCATTGTCAGTACTTTCGAGTGTGTGTGTGCTTGGATGTGGATGTGGGTGTGTGAGTGCCCAATGCATGAGTACCGAAAAAATGTATGTTTGCTGGGCAAAAAGGAAGTGACAGGATTGAAAATAATATTTTGTCATCTTTCGTATTCCGCTTTGAACTGAAGTCAGTCATACAAAGTACCAAAAGAGTATGATGCGCTTGCAAAACTTTAAGGGAATAAAACCTGTTTGACTGGTCAATTACCCGTACAGTCAATACCCGATATCATATAAATTGAATTCGGTTACTTACGCTCAAATTTTTGTTCATATATATATCATTTTAGTAGCATATAAACTAAGTTTGGTCTAAAGTTCATTTTCACCAGCTTAAAACACATCTTGTATAGGTCCAAATTTAAATAGCACAACTGAAATTGTTCCAATAAATTAAATTTAAGTAAATGAATAATAAAACAAGTTTTAGTTTTGGCAAAGTAATAGAATGAAAGTTTTTGACTGTGCTATTTTCAGGAGTAAAAATGTTTACTACTTTAACTACAAAGCAATTAGATCTACAATACTCGTATAATGAAACATTTTTATCAGACAAATTTTATTTTACAATATTGTGTATGGATAACACAGCTTATACGCAAACTATTTAAAACTAAGATGACATGAAAAATATACGTTTTTGCCAAACATCGTACAGAAATAATAAAAAGTAATATACAATCAATGAGCTACTTGAGCACATTTAAAACCAACTCTTTTAAATCAATTAACAGAAACAATACTTACAAATTTCTTGCACTGATTATTTGCAGAGCTCTGTCTGACTGTGCCACGCCCATTTCAGCAGCACGACACAGCTACAGTCACGAGGATCTGAACAGTGCGCTGCAGGATGTGCTGGTCAATAAACTGGGTACCCGCAAAGCAGCCAAGGAGTATCATGTGCCGCGCTCCGCGCTGCGCAACAAGCTGTGCAAAATGTCCTTGGATGCGAAACGACCGAATGCGCAAGCGACGCCAGAGCTGCAGCAGCAGCAGCAGCAGCAGCAGCAGCGCTATCTGGACGAGCAGGACGAGTCCGAGGAGGAGGCTGGTGATGGTGATGGCGATAGCAATGCCTCAACGCCAGCGCTGGGCTATCAGGAAATTGCCCAACGTATTGCGTCCACCGAGCATCTGCACAAGCTGAGCACCATGTCCGAGCATAATGGCAGCGAACTGGGCGACGATCTCGATCCCGTTCTGTCGCCAAAGTCGTCGCGGACGCCACAGAGAGACGGCACTCCAACGGATATGCAAGCTGCAGCGGCATCAGCAGCAGCAGCAGCAACAGCCGGTGGTGGCACCAATGCCACCGGACTGCCAATGCCCATCGATCCCAATGTTCTGTTGAATACGCTGTTCCTGGCTGCCGGCTTTGGTGTTATACCCAAGCTGGACGAGACGCAGACGCTGGGTGATCTGCTCAAATCGCTGCTAATGGCCAAAAGTGGCGGCATGATTAATGAGGCGGTGGTTAATGCTGCTGCATCTGGACACGAGAGCAATGGCAGTGCCTCACTGCTCGATCAGTGCCGGCTGCAACAGCAGCAGCAACAACAGTTGCAGGATCTAAATGCAGTTGCCGCGTATCGCCGTCATCTACCAAAGTCTGAAACGCCTGAGACGAGCTCCTCGCTGGATGCCAATGAGGCGTGTGAGGATCCCATACTGAAGATTCCGTCCTTCAAGATCAGCGGCGCACCGAGCGTCTCACCCACGTTGCGCTGCAACAATAGCAGCAGCAGCAGCATGAACAACAACAACAACAATAACAACAACTCAACAACACACAGCAGCAGCAACCGCAACGGCGGCGGCGATCATAGTCCACATTCTGCCTCACCAATGCTGGCAGCAGCAGTTGCTGCCGCAGCGGCCAGCAACAGTTACAGGCAAAGCGGCAGCAGCAACAGCGGCAACAATCTGTTGTCGCCATCGCCGACATCAATACAGAAGATGATGGCCAACACCATTCAGCGCAAGATCAACGAGCAGAGTAGCCAGGATTGTCTGCGCAACAATGGCAACACCAGCGGCAGCGAATGCAGCAGCAGTGGAGGCGGTGGTAACAGCAGCGCGAGCAGGAAACCAAGCATATCGGTGGCCAAAATGATTGGCGGCACAGACACCTCACGCTTTGGCGCCTCACCTAATCTGCTCGCGCAGCAACATCACAGCCATCTGCCACCCGCACATCATGCCCACCAGCAGCAGCATACGCATACGCATCCGCATTCGCATTCACATCAGCATCAGCAGCTCAGTGCCCAGGATGCGGCGGCGTTGGCAGCTGGCAAGGGGACGCGACCGAAGCGTGGTAAGTACCGCAACTACGACAGGGACAGCCTGGTCGAGGCAGTCAAGGCCGTGCAGCGGGGTGAGATGTCTGTGCATCGTGCCGGTAGCTATTATGGTGTGCCGCACTCAACGCTGGAGTACAAAGTGAAGGAGCGACATTTGATGCGACCTCGCAAGCGGGAGCCCAAACCGCAACCGGATCTCGTGGGGCTGACGGGGGCAGCGAATAAGATTAGTTTGACTGCACTCAATAATCTAGACAAACTCAAGTCTGCCAGCAGCAATGCCACCAGCAGTTCGGGCTCCAAGCTAAGCAATGCACTAAAGAGCAGCAGTAGCAGTGCGGCAAGCGCAGCGGCGTCGGTGCCCAATGGCATTAAGCTGCCAATATATGATGCAGCACCGCAGCTGTCCTTTCAGCCGAACATGTTCTGGCCACAGACGAATGCCGGCGCCAACTATGCTCTGGACTTCAATCGCAATCCCGAATTCATCAAGTCACATCTGGCCGAGGTGATGCGCAATAGTCAACTGGGCGTGGCTAGCAATCATCATGGTCATGGTGGCGGGCATATGAAAAGTGCTCTGGATTTTGCCGAGAACATGTACGATGGCATTATCCGGAAGACGCTAAAGAACGATGGCGATTTGAGCACCAGCGGCAATGGCAATGCACTGCTGGATCAGCTGCTGGTAAAGAAGACGCCACTGCCGTTCACCAATAATCGCAGCAATGACTACCTCGGCGCCGCCTGTTCCACCTCCGAGAGCAATAAACGTGCCGGCAGTCCGATGGGCGCCTATACGGATATTAAGCGTGAGCGTCTCAGTCCCATGCGCAGTGCGGATAGTGCTAGCAGTGATGACGATCATGAGCATTCCAACAACAACAACAATAACAATAACAGCGACCTGGCGCACAACAAGAACAACAAGAGCAGCAGCAACAACAACAACAACGGCAGTAGCAGCAACAATGGAAATGGCCGCAGCCGGATGACATCACGCGACTCGGAAACGGACGCCAGTAGCCTGAAGAGCGAACATTCGCACACCTCCTCGGCGGCAGCACAACTCGCCAATGCAAGCAGCAACAAAAACAAAATGATGGATCTCAATGGCAGCAACAGTGTCAAATTCGAGTCGGAGCAGCAAGCAGCGCAGATCTCGCCCAGTAACTCCATATTGCACGAAAAGCTAGCGAAGATCAAGGCCGAGCAGTCCGAAGTGCATTCGGCCACCACCGAGGAGCAGTTATAGAGCCGGTGGCACATCGGCGACTGTCCGCAGCAGCAACAGCAACAGCAGCAGCAACAACAGCAGCAACAGCAACTGTTGGCACCAACATTTGTATGGCCACCGCTGGCCACACACTACTATAGCTTCTAGGTTGGGCAGTGGTTAAATGAGAACCGAGTCTAGTATAGTTGTATTTGTACAGATTGAGTATGTGTCTAGAAATCATATATAAGATGGAAGCAAACCAAATTTTTTAAGTATATATGATCTATGTATACATGTATGTATACATAACAAAAGTAAAGAGCCCAATTTGATTTATGCTGAGCGTCGTGGCTCTTGTTGTTAGTTAAGACGTAATTAACACAACATATTTCAAAATGTATGCACACATCTGAAATATACCAGAACAGCAACAAAACAACAACAACAACAACAAAACAAAACATACATAAATAACCGACGTATTTATGTATATTTATTGTTTAGTTTTTGACAATCGACAAATAGGCATTCTCTTGTACAAACTTTCTAAATAACAAACAAACAAACAAACAAAAAACCAAATAAAAAGAAAACCTTACAAATAAATATCAACAACATCAAGAATATAAGCGACAAAAATTTGTTAAGACCAAACTTAAAAAAAAAAAAAAACATTTAATTTGCATTAACAATTCCGTTTAGTAGCCAAAAAGAAAAAAATCTACAGCTAGAAAGTTGTTATATATAAAAATATATTTTTTAAATTAGAAAATTAATAAAACAACATCCCACAATGCAATAAAAATCAGCAAAGCAGTTACAAGCAATGAACAGCAAACCTATGCAGCATCTGCAAGCGAATTGTGTCCAAAATACATTAGAAAACTTTTCACATTCCAGACTTTTTTACTTCAATCTTTTCAACACTTGACTTCAGTACTTCAAATGTGATTCTTTATGGACTTTCGCAATCGCAATGCAGACGCCAGGTACAAAACTACTGAAAAATCCAACTACAATAACTACAGCAATGACCATAACTAGAAATACCAACAACAATAACAACAGCTACAATATCCGATCAATAAAAACAACATACTTAATAGCCAAAAAGCAATAATAACAATAACAATACAACACAATACAACAAAACATACAAAAACGAAATAGCAAAGCAAAATTCAAAAACTATTAACAAATTATCGTTTAATTCACTTATAAATTAATATTAACTTAACGATTCATTTGTAATTCCATTAATTTGAAACAAAAAAAAAAACTTAAAGAAACTTACAACCCAGAAACCTTAAAGAAAAAGAAGCATACAAAAAACGGAAATCAATAAACAAAGCTGCCTTCACATTTACAAATTAAATAAATTGATAAGAGAAACGAGAAACGTTATGTAGAAGCACACAAAATGATAATAACAATAAATTGAAATATACGCAGAACTAAATTTTCAACAACTAAAACCACCAACAAAATGCCCAAGCGACACCCATCAAATACACAAAACAAACCAAAATTAATTGCTTAAATATATCATTTGGTAATCAAAATTGATATTTGATCTTATCCAGCCACACATATTTATCAAAATTACATAAAAATATATATAGGAGAAAAAAAAGTTACTTTATACATATTAATATGTATAAAAGAAAAATTTGATGTTTCGGTGTTTAAATCAAATATAAATGTATAATGTACATGTGTTTAGGCATTAAATAAAAACAATACAAAAAAAAAATCAAAATTGGCTATTGAATAATTTGACAAATATTAAGGAGGCATGTAATAAAAATATTTCAAAACTTATATGCTGCCTAATAAAGACACAAAATGAAAATAAAATAACTCTATATCTATCTATATAAATATATATAAATATATATAAATATATATATTTATATATATAATGTATGTGTGTCTTCATCACTACGCGTATACCTCAAACAAAACACATGATCATTTTGAGCAACTATATATATTTAAATGTACTTATACACTCTATACACTCTTTACACAATATACAACAAACAAAAATGGAACGTCTAACATATTTACACCGTAAAAAGTAATAACCTCTCCTAACAGTACACACTTGTAACACCTTTTGGCCAACATTGAGTCACACACGCCCTTTTGATGTCTCTTGATTTGAGAAACATTTCAAAATTATTGATGGGTTACTAAATGTATGCGTAAATAAAAAATAAATAAAAAATATATTTAAATGTACCTAAAGAACATATTTTGTGTGCTAGCTAGTAAGTGTCAGAAAGATATAAACATATAAACAAAAAAAAAAAACCAAATAACAAAATTATATATACAACATATGTATTTTTAAAGTCGGTAAATATGTCGAAATGTTTAGTAAATTGTAATTAAAACACATATGACAAAAACAAATTAAATTCTATTCAAAAAATGATGTGGAAAAATATAAAGAAAATCATTTAAAAGCATTTAAAGTTAAACAAAAAAAAACATATTATTTAAGCATGGAAAGTTTAAGGGATATTTATTGGCTAATCTTTAAAAATACATTTGATGTGCATAAATGTTGTGGTTTAGTAAAAAATATCTGTATGAGAAAAATTTAAATTGAGGCATACTTATAAAAAAAAAAAAAACATGCATTTGGTGTATCAAAACAAAAAGAAAAAATGTAAAATTTAGTAAATTATTTGCATCACGGCATGCGAAATGTATGCGTATCAAACCAACAAAAAAAATTGTTTATTATACGAGAAGAAAAATCAAAACAAAAAAGTATTTATTGCTAATTTAATTATATTTGAAGTATACATAAATATTTATTATACATACATATATACATATATATTAGACACACTATCTGTGATTAATAATCCAAAATTTTGAAGAAACTTTTTCTGACTAATGTTGGTTAGGCATACATAAAAAAACACAATCTTAACGAAAAAAAAGTATAACAATGCAAATCTATTATAATATTGAAACATATAGAAAAAGCTATAAACAAATTGTAAATGGATCGGATACAAATAATTAACAACAATAACTTAACAGAGCACAAGCAAAACAATAAAGTTTGTGAAGCAAAGGGAATTCTTACTGTAGCCACAAGTTGGTTTTAACAACTGAATATAAGAGCAAAGTAGGACAACAGTATGAAAGCCTGATTACTTTTCAAATGGTTAAATAACAAGGCAACAACTACAGCACATCACTAAAAACAGACAGTTCAGAGCATATATAGTTGTACATATATTTTGGAAAATTTTTTACTCAAAACTTACACGAAATGCAGAAAAACAGTCTATAAACAAAATTATAAAATAAAAACAGCTTTGAAAAAATGAAGTGAAAACATTTTATAAAACAAAATTATACAAATCAAAACAAACAAAAAAATTATTTAAAAAAAATAAATAAAATAAATTACAATAAAAATATATGCAATTGCATTATATTTATTTTGTTTATGAAACGCAAACAAAAACAATTATATGTAAAAAGATGATAAACAAAAATCAAACTAAAAATAATGAGAAGTAAAAATAAAGTGCAATTATACGGTTTATATTAAGAAGCAAACGTTAAAAATTTACGAAATTTAGCAAATATTTCGATACATGTTCAGAGCAATTTCAAGGCCGGTTTGCTTAAGCAAACAATTATTTGATGTTTATTAAAAAAAAAATAATAAAAATACCAAACAAACATGCCAGCCTAGCCACCAGGGATGAGCTCGTTGTCTTGTGCTTTGTGTCTGAGTTAACCAGAAAACATTGCACAAGCCAAACGTACTATGAATCAAATTAAAATAAAAATTTAAAAGAAATACCCAACAATACACACAAACAATGGCATTCTTACGAGTATATACAATAGAAAACTGAAAACTGATAACAACCAAGCCGAATGTAAGGGCCTGAGATACTGAAATGTCAACCTAATGGTAGGTTTAAATGTCGAGTGTAATGAGTAACAGCTTGAGAATGTTGAATTGTATAGAAGTTTTGCATGCTTACCTCTGGCCGCTGCAATTCGCATGCCCAAAAGTTGACAACAACAATTTGGCCTTCCGGATATAGCCAAGGCTAGGCAGGTGAGCGTGCAAAAACGCTCAGGTACGTGTTTTATTTTTCGGAGAGAAAAAAGATTGATTACCCATACATTACTTATTCTTTGTTTACTACAAATTAATAGTTAATAATTGTATAAAAATTAAATCGATATACTTACTGATAATTATGTAATTGTTTAAAGACGAGTTTTTTAGTATGCTTAAAGAATTGCTCACCTTTGTGTATAAAGTATAATTTGTTCAACATGAATCAAAATTTGCTGAATATAAGTGCATATACTTAGTGTTTATTTTCTGTCTCTATAATTTATGTATGTTTATCTGAATTAGTGCATATATTATTACAATTATTCTAATTATCTGTACGCGCAGTCTACGCAAAATAGACAAATCAAAATTTTACTTATTATTAACTAAATATATTTTTCTTGTTTATAATTATTATAATTAATACATGCATACCCATGTTCATATATAGGTGTGAATGTATATTATTACCAGCGTGTAGCAGACTGGCGTGTTGCCACTGTTGTTAGCATTGATTTGTGTTTTGTATATATTAGACCACATTATAAGCTATTCTCTTTAATCGATTTTTATAATATTATTACGAACGGGCAACACATTTGACTTATAGTGCAATTGTTTCAAACAAACAAATAAACGACAAACAAATATATGTTAATAACAACTGATATAAGTATGTATATCTAAACAGCAACCATTATTATTTAACAAAGAAAAACCTTTAATTGAAAATCAAAAATCAAATATAAGTGCACATAACTTTTATAGACATTAAAAATATGCCTAGGTTCTCCAATTATATACGAGTACACGTAACTAAAGTCAAAGTCAGTTTTAATTTTGCTAGAAAAAAACTCTAAACAATTTGCAGTCATGAACCAAACATCACAGAAATTTATTGTTACCACAAAAGCAGTTATAAAAACGAGGAACCATTAAAAATAATTCAATGTTAAGTTGTGCCAACAAATCCAATTCAGAACACATTTTTTTTTTATATTTTACTTGAGCGGTAAGCGACCTACAACAAGAAAAAGCAAAGAACACGAGCAAATAACAAGAAACAATAGCCCAAAACAGCCCAGCAAAGACAACCAACAACAACAACGGATAAAAACAAACAACAATAGCCCAAAATAATTGAACTAAAAATTGAGAAATATTCAAGAACGATATACAATATCAAAATATTGTATACGAGTACATATTTGATGTACCATATAATAAATGAATCAGACAACAAAACACAAAGCCTGACGTCGATTGTACTTTTCTTTTTTCTACAAGCAATTATCGAACAATTTTATTAAACAATAGTACTACTCTCTTACTACAAACTAAAATAGCCACAGTAATAGAAATAGCCATAGCCACAAACAATTAACTTTAAATCCAACAACCGAAACGCAAAAAAAAACACACATCCAATTACACACAGTTACACACAAAAACACCCACACACATAAACCAGAAACAAATGATTTTTAAACAAACTTCAATTTATAGCAATAACCAATACAATAGCCACATAATTAACGATCATAGCCAAGCATACAATAGACAAGCAAGAGAAAAAAGAAGCAGAACAAGATCGAAGAGAGTGCTGAGCATTTTGCCGCATTACGTATACGCAGCATTGTGTGTTTGTCATAAGTAAATGAAACAATTTTTATTTCAATTATTGATTCAACCACTCACTCCACATAGATACAGTTAAAACAAAAACAATAGCCCTAGAAAGAAATACTTATCATATTAACCAATAAAAATACAAAATAAAAAAAACACAGCAATAGTTCTAAGTAATTGGCAAACAAATAAAAAGGCAACCATAAACAGAAAACCAAATCGTTTGCATCTCAAGCAAAAAGTAATACTCTTCTTATTGAACTGTTTGTTACAATTTGTATGCTACGATGTTAAGCCTTTTTAAAACACTAAAAAAAAACAGTTTCTCGTTTTTAGCAGCATACATTTAGATTATTTTTACTACAACAAAGATGACGCCCTAGATGCGTTTAAACTGATGCAAGTACAATACAAAAAAAGTACATTATAAAGCAAACAACAACACAGTAAACTGAGCAAAAGATTTTTTTTTTTTTGCATTTATCAATTACAGCAAATAATTTTATAAACTTTATATTGTGCAAAACAAAAACAAGAAGATAAAGAAATTGTTTCACAGCCAATAAGCATAACTACATATAAATGCATTATGATTAGCAATAGCCCATAAGTACATAAGTAACATATGTATTTAGCATTAAACCCAGGAAACATCAACAACAAAATAGCAAAGATAAAAACTTAAGCAAGAATTTCAAAAACCAATTATTTGAATGTCAAATTCCATAGAGGTAATACTTTGAAATTATTTCTTGATTATTTGATGTTTTCTTTACAGCGAAAATGTTATATCTATGTATATGAGTGTATATTATTTTTACAAAAGTAAATGGGAAAAGCAACTTTCTTAAATAAAAAAAAATCAAAAGAAATCATTTTCTTAAGTAATGCATAACAACAAAAATGCGTAATTTGGTTAAAAATATACGAAAAAAAAATAGGATGGACATAAGTTAAATGTAAACTTTTAATTAAATTTAAATTTAAATTTGTTCAGCGTGCATAATTGTTATATATACACTTATAATTATGATTAAGTTTATGATTTTCGTTATTCTTATTATTTACTTATTATGTTTTAAACACAAAAAAAAAAAGATTTATATATTTATATATATCATATATTTACGCTGAAAATGTTTATTAATAAAAACAAATATTTTAGTTAAACAACTGCAGTTTTAATTATTATTTCAATATTTTAAAACACACAGAGGCTTTTATTTTAATCTTTCACCAAACAGGAGAAACAGCTAAATGATTAAATGATATGCTACTGACATATCTACACACTTACAAATGCTAAAAGTATTATTATTAAATGCCATAGTAATCTATGAATAGTATAGTTATTATATACTAACCAATAGCCCAAAGTAAATATTGACCGTGATGGGGTTACCTGGAGCAAACAATATCCCAACACCGTCAATATTTGCTCCATTTTCACATTTTGCAAAATCAAATAGAATATAAAACAAAATGAAACAAATAAATTGGCAACATAAATAAAGGTAAAGGTGAACCGCATTTGATTAACCATTTAAAAAAAAAATTTGTCTTAATTAATTAACCTAATTTTTCTCAAAGTTTTTCAATATTTAATTTAGTTTAAAACACTAAACACTTTGAAAATAAGATACTTATGTACTAGTACAATGTTCTAGACCTGGTTATGAAGGCAAAACTATCATATACGAATAATGCTATCGTAAATCTAAACTCAACAGCTTCAGGGACCAAACAAAAAATTTAATGAATAACTGGTAATCATTTCAAAAAAAATATATATACATGTACATCAAAATTAAAGCAAAAATTTGACTCATATAGCATATTTAAGTATCGCAGATAATGACACCAATATGCCATAATTAAATATTCATTTGTAATCTACAAAATCAAGTCTAAGGAAAGTCTAGGGAAACATTTTGAATAAATAATACAAAAGTTTAAGTATGCATGTGAATGGAATTTAAAAAAAAATTGTATGTACGTGTGTACATATCAATCCCCTTTGGTAATAATAAAAAAAATATGTGAAAGACAAAAAAGATTTCATAAACGTCAGAACTGGATAATGAAAAATTATAAATGTAAGTAAATTTGTATACGATATGCAAGTAAACTAAATTATAAAATCATTTCATTAAGAATCTTAAAGTACTAAGAATTTGGCTGGAAATGTATGTTTAACAAAACAGAGGAGTTATAAAATTGCATAACTAAACACAATTTAGTTAAAAATAAAATTATTATTTGGTGTAATTTTGGTGTAAATAAATAAATTAAATAGCAGTCAAAAATGAAAAAATAAAACATAATGTCAAACAAATTTAAACAATTAAATTAGCAAAATTTATGTCAACTTAGTAAATGATAAATTCAAATTTATAGTATATATATTTGTGTATGTATGCTAAAATTCTATGTACGAAAAACCCATTATTATTATTATCATCATTATGGATATTAATTTACAAAAGCTCTTTTGTTCTTACTACAAATTGAATGCCAACCAAAAAATATTAACAACAAACCAACAAAAAATGGAAACAAAATCAATGTAAAAATGAAAAACCAAAATCGGAAAGACATAAAGATTAGATTTGTGTAAATGTATGTGAAAAATCAGAGGTATTATGGCAAAATCAACTAAAAAACATACATACTTACAACTGAGGAAAACACAACTATTAACTTGTAATGATGTGAACATGGAGCTCTCAGTATTTTGATGAATACTGTCAATAAAAATTTAATAAAATTTAAAAAAAAACCCCATCGTTTTTATTTCGTTTAGAAAATAAAATATATCTAATAATATGAGTAGTAGGCTTTGTAGGCGCCCATTTAATTTTAACATTAATTTAAAAAGCAGATGGCAGCAAATTCTTTGTGAAAAGTTAAAAAATAAAAATATAAAAAAAATGGCAATGAAACGATTAAAATGTGATCTTAGTCCAGAGCTTACAACCTGTTTAAGACTTGCCGACAGTGTCCGTCCCGATTGCTGTACCATTCGGGAGCGTATACCATACGATGCCGAATGTTTTCTCAGGGATATCTCCAAGGAGCTAAAGAATCTCTATCAACGGCATACGAAAAGTTTCACCAAGCGAATGCGTATTTTGCAATTGGCAGTACCCAGGAGGCCTATGTGCCGATTTTTACCAAAATGTGCCTGTCCCTTCACGAAAACAATTGAGATCATTCCAGCCCAAATGCCCATGCATACCCGGACCGAACAACTCGCTTTGCCAACGGTCCGACGGTTGCTCTGCCGTTTAAAGGAGGCAATTCGTATCGGTGATAAAATTGGCGAGAGTATTTTAAATCGATGGCTACGCAGCAGTTACCTTTCACTGTACAGTCGATTGGCCAACTTGCAGCCGTTACAGAAGCCGTAAGTTTCAAATTACAATTACAATTGTGCTTATGAGCTATTAAATTATTTCGAAGAACTCTAACAGGGTAGAAAAAAAGAAGCTTACCGATAAACAATTGAAGAAACACAATAAATATATCAAGAAACTGGCGAAGCCGAAAGTTCCCATCAAGCCACCAAAACCGGTAAGTAAGAAAGACATGCGCTCGTTAGCTGAATCCATAACTAAATGATAATTGAATAATGTCGAACAGGAACGGAAAGCGGGCGAGATAGATCAGCGCCGTCTCAAGAAACTCTCGAGTCCCAAGGTATACCTAGAGGACGTCAAGCCAGAGTGGGAGATCACACCAGGTATGCGTAAGTACAAGGCGACGGATCGTGTTAAGATCTTGGCCAAGCCAGTTGAACGCCCAAATGTGCACACTAATGTGAATCCGGAAAAGATCTCTCCCACTGCTCTGAAGTACAAACGTGAGTAAATTCAATATTAATCGATGCTGTGTGTCATCATTGAGCTGTCCACAGCGAGTGCGCGCATCAAGGAGATGTCACAGCCGCTGGCGAAGCACGAGGCCAATTTGGGGCCAGGCGATTTGAAGGACGATCCATTTTCCATATCACCAAACGCTCTCAAATACAAGACATCGCCGCGTATGAAGGAGCTGGCCGAGCCAAAGGATTTCGAAAATACTCATATACGCGAGAATCCTTTCGCCATCTCACCGGCGGCACTCAAGGCCAAAGCCTCACCGCGGCTTATAGAATTGGCCAAGCCCAAAGGCTCGACCTAAACATTATACATGTAGTTGACTTGTTTGGTATTACGTATTTTGGTCCCTTGCTCTCTCTCACTTTATAAAATAAAATGTGAAATGTATTCCAACAGTTTTTACAGTCTCCCAAACTCTGTTAGGATAGCTGAAACTACAATTCTCAAAACAATTCACATGGCTTTGATAATTTAGTTATTTTTTATTTTTTCCATTACAGTTCTCGCTACACTTTGAGTTGGTTTACAGTAATTGATTTTTCTTATTGTTTTTGTTTTGCACTTCCTTGTCATTAACTTAAAGTTGGTGGCAAAATTCGAATGCAATTTGAATTTTGCACAAAAAAATAATAATGATAATCATAAAATAATAAACAATACGGCCAATTCGTAAAACTAAAATTTGTTTTTTTTTTAGGTTGCGGGGCGAGGTATTTGCACTAAACTTAAATATTCGCCAGAAATAATACTCAAAGATTGCATTAAAATATGGGGCGGAAATCATACTGAAAGATGAAAGGCAAACTAAAGATGTGAAGCGTATTTAACAATTCAATTTTGGTAGGCAATAACAACAGTAAATTGTCTAAGTAAGCATAAACCCTGGGCAGCTATTCTTGTGTCCATTTCAGCTGCTGAATTCGATTCTTTGGCCTAGTGCAGATTGGCAATGACGGCACGCGTAAAGTCCTGCGTGGTGGATTGGCCACCTAAATCCTTGGTGCGCACCTTGCCGTCCTTAAGCACCTGATTAATGGCGTTTTGTATAACCTCACTGTACGTAGGCAAATTGATGTGGCGCAGCAACTTTGTGCCGCACAATAGCATGGCCGTTGGATTAGCAAGATTCTTGCCGACAGCCTGAGCGAAGGTATGACGTGCACCCTAAAAAAAAACAAAGATCACAATAGTATATGAATGCTTATGCAAAAGATCACAAATGCAAGTGATTACCGGTTCAAACACAACTGCATCTGCCGAGTAAGAAGCTCCTGCAACGACGCCAGCGCCGCCGACCAAGCCAGAGGCCAGATTATCGACAATGGCACCATACAGATTGGGTGTGACCATCACATCGAATTGATTTGGATTGGATACCATTTGCATGGTCGTGTTGTCCACAATCATTTTATCAAACTCAATGCGGGGATACAACTTGGAAATTTCCTCGCACGACCTCAGAAACAGGCCATCGCCCAGTTTCATGATATTAGCCTTGTGCACCGCTGTGACCTTCTTGCGGTTATTTTTGGTGGCATAATCGAAGGCGAACTTGGCAATACGCATCGACTTCTTGGCAGTGACGATCTTTAGGCACTCGACAATACCAGGCACCGACTCATGCTCCAGAGCAGAGTATTCACCTTCGGTTTGTTCACGAATGATGACCGTATCAATGTTGGTGTGGCGCGTCTTAACACCAGGCAAACTGCGCACATGCACCACGTTCGCATACAAATCCAGCTCATTGCGGAGTTTCATGTTAAGCGTTTGCAGTTCACCCTCATTACTATAATCAGGTGTGGCCAAAATGCCCTGTTTAAGTAAGCAAAATACAGAAGTTATTACGTATGTCAATGAAGAAGTTGCCATGTTTATAAATCATATCAAAGTTGTCTTTACCTTAATGCAAACTTTGTTCTTTTGGATGGAAGCCACGACATCCTCCAGCTTGGCGCTCAACACTTGATTGATTTCCGACAAAAAGTATGCTTCAAAGTCAACGGGCACGTTCGCTGCCTAAACGTATTTGAATTTGCATATATCAGCTAAATAATATATGTTGGCAAATAGATAGCTCACCTTGAAAACCTCCTGAAGCGAATAGACCAGCTCGGGGCCGACACCATCGCCGGGTATCAGAGTACAGGTGGTTCTATTAGCATTATAGGCGCCCTAAAATCAGCAATGTGTCATATAAATATTTGCACTCATATATTTTAAACTAAATACACACCTCAGCGTTAAGTGCTGCCGAGAGATGAAGTTGGCGCACTGCGGCCGCCTGCTGTTAATGGAGAAATGCATAATTAGTATTTTCTTGCGAGGATGTTAACCTCAAAAACATTTCATCTGTGCTGGTTTTGGCCACAAGTGCGACGACAGCGGCTGCTGCACAGAACTTGTGAGACGTTTATGTAAGCACTGTGCCATTTGTGTCTCGTGTCGTTTACCTGCAAAAGGCTGCGTCCCAGGGTTCTAGCCAGCATCGACATGTTGATCCTACGTTAGACTATATTATTTATTAATGAAAATCAAAGAGACCTTAAATGTATAAGCGTTTAAATTTCCAATTTTACTTTTGCGAAATTTTAATCGGGAACCAACAGTAACAGCTGACTAGGGTTGTTGTCAACTTATCGAGTTGAACAATGTCTCCAGTTCCGATAACAGAGCAAAATAGTTATTGTTTCAAATTATATTTTGCTGTATTATAACGAACGAAATGTTTGTCAAAAATTCTCATGAATTCGTTTATTATCATTAATAGCTGAAAACAGAATTTGTTCCTATATATCAATAGCTATCGATATACTAACAGTCAGTCTGAGAATCGATATATCCAATGCGACCGCCAACAATCAAATCTGCAAAAGCTTAATTTTTTGATAACACAACGTTGATTTAAATTTCAATACATAGAATGTTTAGAAATAATTTTGGCAGGCAATATACCAGAAAGTGTGAATTCAAAATTTTCATTTTACAAAGTTTGCGCAATTTTAATTTCAAAATTTAAGACACATTACATGAAACCAAATAATGAGAGCGGCAGTATCTTTGCTGCGTAACCGCTTCGGATCTGCGCGAATGCATGCGAAAGCTTTACCGTGGGATCAGTTGAAAATCAATGCTTCGGAATCAATTATCACATCCGGCCTGGACGAATTCGATATTCCAAAAGGCCGCTTTATACAGTACATGCGGTCGGGCAATGCCACCAAACGTCTTGGTATGGTCTCGGAGAACGGTTCCAAAATGATTGAACTGTCGAGTAAAACCTGTGCCTCTCCTGATATGGTCCAGTTTATACAGCAAAGGTACTGCATGAGTAGTCTGCTCGACAGCATTCAGTTTATGGATGTGGACAATGTGAGCCCGGATTTAATACTACTACCTCCAATACATTCGCCGGGCAAGATTATTGGTGTCAGTTGCAATTACTATGACAGCTGTTCGGAGCGACGCGAATGTGTACCCAAGGAGCCCGTTTTCTTTGTCAAATTTAATACTGCCATCACAGGTGCTATGGATAATATACGTGCCCATCAAATAGCCAAGGTAACCACCACGAATCCAATATCTTATAATTATATATGTATGTATATATATATATCTATATATATCTGTATGTATACACATGGGCAGCGCATTGATTACGGCTGCGAGTTGGCCGTGGTAATTGGCAAGAAATGTCGCCACGTCTCTCGGGAAGCGGCTATGAGCTGTGTGTTTGGTTATATGATTGCTCAGGATATTACCGCGCGCGACTGGAATGTGCTGCTCGGCGGGCAGACTTTATTGGGAAAGTCTCTGGATACGTTCTGTCCTTTAGGACCGGTCCTTGTACACAAATGCCATGTGCCAGATGTGGATAACTTGTGGATTACTACGACCGTTAATGGTGAAGAGCGCCAAAGCGGCAACACAGAAAATATGATCTTCAAAATAGACTACTTAATAAATCGACTCTCTCAGTAAGTGTATTGCATAGCTACAATTTTCAATCTCATTTAACGATCAAATATTTAAAACAGATTCATGACTCTTTGCCCGGGAGATATAATTTTAACTGGAACTCCAGCTGGCACTGGCGCCTATCGCCATCCATCAAGTTATCTTAAGCCCGGCGATCTTGTCGAAAGTGAAATACAAAAATTAGGCAAGTTGAGAAATAAAGTCGTAAATGCTTATGCGTAAAAGTACTTTCATTGCCGTTTCAGACCTCTATATTTGTAATTTGTATAATTGCTTCTAAAACAAAATTTCACAATCAATGCCCTTTTTTAAGTAAGTTCTCGTGATTGACGCTCATCGGGTAAAATCAAAAACAAACTGTTGAAAACTAAACCGGGGACACAATGGGAGACATAATTTACAAATACATTAAGCCGCTAGCTGCGGCATGAGCCATCAGCGTGTTGGCCGCCTGTTGTGTCTCCAGCATGAGACGAGCCTCCTTCATCCAGTCGCTGGCAACTTCACGAGGCGCACCTTGTAGTAGGTTTAAGTATTTTAGCGCTTGGAGGAAATCAGCACGATCCACATGGTACCTGACAAAAATCAAAACCAAAATCCCGTCTTGAATACACAAATTTCATATAATAACTGCTCAGTGCGCGTACCTGGCTCTATTCAAAATATCATAGGTGTCCAATTTGCTATAGTCGAAAGGCTTGTTTTCTAGTTCATCCTTGGAGACGGGACTATCCGGTCGCAAGATGAAAATCGATTGCAGAAATGAAAGGAAATAAATGGGCAGGCTGCCACCATTTTCGGGTACCATCGCCAAACGACGAGCAATGCGCTCCACATTCAAAAAGCGTTCACGCAACGCATCCTCAGGAAACACACCACGCTCTTGGGCCTCTTTGGGCATATTTTCCAAGACCGCGATAACCAGTTCGTCACCCTCTATGCAAAACAATCACAAATATTAGCATTAATTAAACACACTATAAATTTCAGTTGCAACTCACCAGCAACCTTAGCGATGGCTTTTATCTCGTTCTTGAGGGGTCGCAACTTATCCTTGTAGTGTACACCAGGCGTGGCTGTGCGCACCGATGCCCAAAGAGCCTGGCAGGCAGCCCACAAGGCCTGTGCCTGGTTGGCCGTGCGCTCCGTTTCGGCCCGCTCTATAAAGGGTTAAACAAAATATGGGTTAAATAACATTTAAACGATGCTTGAACAGAGTATTAAAAGCTCGGGTTATACCTTGAAACTTGTCCTCTATTTCTAAGCAAGCAGCATAGGAAAGCAATTTGGATGTTTATAATATTTAAATACTAGCCAGAGTGCTATGTATCTATTTTTATAGCTGGAAAACTATCGGTGCCCTTCAAATGTTAAAATGCTATTCCATTTTAAATATAGAAATGTGTCAGTTTTACAAATTGTTTTAATTATAAGTAAAATTACTGCGAACGATTTGTGTATAGTAATCGGAATCATAGAAAATCTGAGACTTTAAGCAATCCAATATTATTAATAAACATTAAAAGATTCTACTGATAGTTTTCCAGCCACTCGTCGTTGTCAACTAAATACAACTGAATTAAATACAAAATGTGATTCACTTACCAGCCAGGGCAGCATCCATGCCGCGCAGCTTGCCGAGCATAGCAGCCAGCTGAAGTTTGTAGTTGGCCTTCTCGGCGGCCAACTTGTCGTCCAACTCGCGCTTGAAGGAGCGCGTCAGTTCCGTTTCCCGCTGAGCCACAACATCCTTGATGTGGTCGACGTGAGCTTCGGCCTGCTTTTTCAGCTGCAAGCGCAATTGCTTATCGGCTTCGGCATGGATTTGGAATATCCTTTTCTGATTTTCCACGGCTAGCTTGCGCTTCTCCGCCTCCAAATGAAAGTCGAGCTGGGCGCGCAGCGCTTCGGAGCTATTGTCGCCACGCAATGAATCGATGGCACGCTTCAGACGCAGCTCGCCGTCGGTTTGCAGGCGCTGCAGCTCCTTTTGGTAGGCGACAACGTGCGAGTAGGCGTGCAGTATGAACAAATCCAGATCGTCTTTGGATAGGTTCAATTTCTTTTCAGAAAGATTGATGCCAGGAAAGATGGACTCGATTTCATCGATGAAATAGTTGCGTGCCTGTTCAACACTGCGCCAATATTTATCGGATACACTCGCCGTATCTTTATGTCTATACAGATCATCCTTGACTTGGCTAATATGCGACACCATCTTCTTAATTTTGTTGCGCAACTCCTCCACCTGTTCATGGTTTTTCGCTGTGGCCGCTTTGCTCAAGGCAACTTCACACCGCTCTGCAATCAAAATTTATGGATTGGCATGGTCAATGGTTCAAAGGAATGATGATCTCTGATGCAGTGGACTAACCGATCTTCTCCTGTGCTTCAAGTGCGGCACGCTCTGCCATCGCAACGGCTGAGTCGCGTGCACTCGCCCGATTCTTCAGCGTTGCCCAGAGCGAGTTCTCGCCATGCTCGACAGCCTTGTCCACAACTCGTCGCACATCCTCATTAAAACTGTATTATGAAAGGTGTGTGTAAATATCGAAATATTGCTGGAATACGAGGTGTGTTCAAAAAGTATCGCGAATTTTGAATTTTCGCGGGTTACGTATAATCGAATTTCGATTTTTTTGTAGCGTTATGTTGGTACTCATGTCTCTCACTTATGCCGACAAGCTCGGCCATTTTGAATGTTCACTTAATTGTTGACAGCTGCTTTGCTTGCACGTGTTTTGGATCGTCTTCGATTTTTACCTATTCAAAAAAATGGATCAAAGAACCTGTATCAAATTTTGTGTGAAAAACGAAATTAAGTGCGCGGATGCATTCCGAATGTTGATTGTGGCATACGGAGAAGCTACCTTGGACCGAAGCAACGTTTATCGGTGGTACAAAATGTTCTCAGAAGGCCGAGAAGATGTGAACGACGAAGATCGTGCCGGACGCCCAAGCACTTCAACAACAGACGAACAAATTAATGGAGTGGAGAAAATGGTATTGGCCAATCGTCGAATCACCGTTAGAGAAGTTGCTGAGGAGCTAGACATATCGATTGGCTCATGCCATCAATTTGCGCGAAGCAATCCGCCAGAAACGCCCGGATTTGTGGAAGAACAAAAATTGGCTTTTGCACCACGATAACGCCCCTGCTCACACATCGTTGCTTGTGCGCGACTTTTTGGCCAAAAACAACACACTAATGATGCCGCAGCGACCGTATTCCCCAGATCTGGCCCCCTGTGACTTTTTCTTGTTCCCTAAACTGAAGAGGCCCATGAAAGGACGATGTTACGCTACGCTTGACGAGATAAAGACGGGATCGAAGGAGGAGCTGAACAAGATAAAAAAAAAAGATTTTTTGAAGTGCTTCGAAGATTGGAAAAACCGTTGGCACAAGTGTATAATATCTCATGGGGATTACTTTGAAGGGGACAAAATAGATATTCATGAATAAATAAATAATATCTAAAAAAACACAAAATTCGCGATACTTTTTGAACACACCTCGTATTATTACGCACCCCTTTAAAATGGCAATAGCTGAATTGTATTCCTTGATGGCCAGCTGCGCCGACAACTCTATTGCCTTCTCAAGGTCGACAACCTCCTTTGGCAATGGTTCCACCTTCTGTGGTGGTTTTGGTGCCGCCGACGCTGCTGTGGCCAATTTGGTGGCAGTTTTTTGTTCACTCTTCGCAACGGTGGCAGTAGTGGGTTTGGTCTTAGCGGCTTCCGATTGTTTGGGTTCCTTGACTTCGATAGGTTTCGCTGCACCCGAGGGTTTTACATCGGGCGCACTGTTGCCGCCGAAGAAGCCCGTCACTGTGCTGGTGACGGAGCTCACCGAGTCGGAAACGCTGTTGAATGTCGATTTGACTTTGTCGAATTGATCGTTCACATTTTTTGTTATACCCTGGAAAGGTGCCTCCTCCTGCAGTGCAACCTTAATGATCGATTCAGCGCCGGGCACATTCTTCTCAACCATTTGACGGAAATCTTTGTTGTATCTGCAAATCGAAGCAAAATATATACAAGAAGGAAATAGATAATTGGCAGCTACATAAAATAGTGGGCGCCTATGATTCTGGCCAGAAGTGTGAAGAACTTCAACTGCCTGACAGTGACTTACTTGGAATAGGTAATAACGCCGCCGACTGCAACCAGTGGTGTCAGCAGGACCACCACTTTGCCAAAGCCAGCTTCTCGCATGTTCGGCGGTGGAGGCAGGCTACCTTTTTGCCAATTTTGTTCTCGTTGTTGTTTTCCACCATTTCCGTTGCCGTTGCTTCTGTTGTTATTGTTACTGCTGCTGTACTGTCTGCTGCTCGTTGGAGGCAGTGTGCGCTAGAAAGAGACAATCGGAAGAATTCGAATTGGAAATGGGAAGACATTCCCAGTGTCTGACTGGAATTTTGGATCATTTTTTTGCTTATTAACTGCATTTGCTAGATGACATAACACACAAGCGCTCTGTTTTTTGCACTAGGTTTGCGAGCGACGTCACCGACACACAATTGATTTTCACGCGACGATTGCCGCACACACGTTTCGTATTTAATACCTGCATCGCACTTTTGCACTCAAAAGCTGCTAGCCGATACATGATGTAGCCACAGAATTTTGATAATTTAATTTGATGGTGCCTGCTGCAGACTAGAACCGGCGGCGAGAATAGTTTTCCTGCCCAATTTCTCTCCAACGACAAATACTGGCTGCTGTTTGCTCGTCGCTGTCCGTCGACGTTATTTGTACGTTTACAAATGAATGGCAATCGATTGCTGGCAGCTTCTCCCATTCGTGCAGTAAGTGGTTAAGGCAGATAAATAAAATGTGTGCTTGGTATTAAATCAACATAAATTTCCAACATTTATTTGAGACAATTTTATAATATTTACAAATCTAGTGGTGAAAATAAAAATACATGAAGCTTACAAATTTTTAAAATGTGCGCACACTGTCGCCGTAAACTGTGAATGGCAACTCAGAGCATGTGTTAATGTCAAACAGCTGATTTCCGCTGTTACGCGACTGAGTAAAAATTTTGACATCATTTTGGATCATTAAACGTAATAATAATAACATGCTGCGTACGATAGTGAACAATGGTAAGCCTTAAATACCTATGTAAATATATAATATTTATATAAACGGATTTTTGACAGCGGTACGCAGTGTGTGCCGCGTGCAGCCGGCATTCACCGTACAACAAACTCAACGGGCATTTTTTGGCCATTTGATTTCCGCATCTGCTCCTGCCCAGCGCCAGATAAATCTTTTACCCGCCAACAGTCTGACGCCTATGCCGACACCGAAACTCTTACAGCTACCAGGTGCAACAGCATTGTGCTCCGCTCGCAGCGTCACCAAGTTCTCGCTAATCAAAGGCAAACGCAAATCTGTTAAAGCGGTGCTGAAGCGTTTCAAGCGCCTGGATTGGGGCGCCTGGATTCGCACACATTCAGGTCGGCAGAAAAAACTGTTTAAGAAGTCCGCCGAGTTGCGCCGCCGTCTGCGTCAACACGTCTTCACAAATGCCACACAGAGCTGGCTGCTGGACAAGATGGTCACCAGCTACTGGCGTCGGCCCAAGCACTATATCGATGATCCCTATGCTCCCTACCACAAACGCGACGAGTACTTTGCCACCAAGTCGAAGACGTTCAAAGTCTAATTAAATGCGAAACGTTTTTGCGTTTATTTCAAAAATAACATGGGTAACAATTTTTTGAATGCATTGCTTAGGGAGCAACAACATTGTTGGTCATTGTGCCCAGGCCAACAATCTCCGTCTTTATCACATCACCGGGCTTCAGAAACTCGGGCGGACTGCGATGCATGCCCACGCCCTTGGGTGTGCCCGTCAAGATGATGTCGCCCGGCAGCAGAGTGATTGTCCTGAAAATGAAGATGAAGATAGAACCAAATGTAAAATTTACGTTGGATTTGAAACTCACTCTGTCAGCCTGTTGATGACATCATCAATTTTGTAGATCATATTGCTCGTATTGCCATTTTGCTTCTCAACGCCATTGATCCATGTCTTGAGCGGCAGATCGTAGATATCCTTGATCAGGCTCTTGTGCACTACAGCTGGGCCAAGTGGACAAAAGGTGTCCATTGATTTGCCCAGCAAGAATTGGCCACCATTGCGCTCCTTTTGCCAGTCGCGTGCCGAAATGTCCTGGGCAACGCTGTAACCAAAGACATAGTCAAACGCCTCCTCCTTGCTCACATGGCGAGCAACCTTGCCAATAACCACAACCAATTCTACCTCCCAGTCGAGTTTCTAAAGAGAGACGAGAATTGGTTCTTGATCTCTGTGTATAATGTATTTAGCTGAGTCATACCTTGGTGGCCTTGTGGGCTATCACATTGTCGTGGGGACCGACCAAAGTATTGTTGTACTTGCTGAAGAACATGGGCTCTTTGGGCGCCGGCTTGTTCTGCTCGTCGCAGTGATCCTGATAGTTGAGGCCGATGCAAATGATCTTGCCCGGTTCGCTGAGTGGAGGCAGCAGTGTGACGTCATTGTTCAAGGCCAGCTTCGGCTGCTTTTGAGCCTTTTGCGCAAGCTCCTCCAAATTGGGATTCTGCGCTATCAAAGTTTTCAAGTCACTGGGCACACCCTCGACACCGCTCAGCTCAACCACGGACTTCTGATCGTCGACCAGCAGGCCGAGACGCTTGGCAAGATCGCCCTTACGCAAATATTGCACGAAACGCATTCTTGCAGCCAACATTTATAACTGATCGATCGGCAAACTGCTCCACTTGAGGCTTTTGCGTTATTGTCAGTGATGATGTTACGTGACGTAAAGCGCCAATAAATGGAGACAAAATCTGACCAACACTGGTCGTCACATTACAGTTTGGCACTCTTTGAATGGAATTTTTCTCCAGAGGGGCAATCACGTTAGAGATGGACACATTTCGCGCTTGACACGCGGTGTGCGCCCTTTTGAAATTTGAATTTGTTTCAAGAAAAAACTACAACACTTTGCTGAACTGTAGTGTTAAAATATATTTAATATTATTTGTTTGTGCATTGTGTGTATGTATGCGAATTAAAAACAATTACAGATCTGTTCAATAAGTGGAGGCACGAAATTTGCTAGGGATTATCAGCGGCACCTTAACGAGTTCCAGTGGCAATCAAACGCTTGACCAGTGTTTTTCTCACGTAGAATTATGAAAAGCAACTGAGAATTTGATCATTAAATAGGAGTAATCCCAGACATGGCCCAAACTGAGCAGCATGAGTCTTTAATAAATAAACAGCATTCATCATTAATTTTAATTTAAACACGAAATAATGTGTTAATTGCAGCACTTTAATGGCAACAGTGCGACTCAAACTGTATATCTTTGTTTTGTCGGTTTCGATAATTACTTAAAACAGATTTTGTACAATGGCCGATAGAAGTGCTATTCGCTGCCAGCAGTTACTTTGCTGTTGACGCCCAGCTTCTCTGTTATTTCGAATCTCCAGCGCATATACGCGACTCGCATACGATCCCAAACATTGTCCACAGAATCCATAGCTGGACGCACATCCAGCAACGCAAATCGGTAATCCTTGTCAATAACGCCGCCGTCGTAGTAGTCGATCACATAGCGCACATCCTTGCCACAGCGATCCACAATCCAGTCGTGTCTGTCGAAGGGCAGCTCATAGCTGCAAAAATGAAATAAGAATTAATATTATATTATATTATAAACAGCAATTGTTTGGAAAATAAAATGTTCAAATTATTTTTATATTAAAATTGTAGAATGTTTATATAAATGTATATATTTTAAAATATTAAAGGTCTATAAAAAGGTTTACTAAAAATAATTTTAATTTCTTAAAGATCCCACATTCTTAAATAAATATTTTTTCATATTTAAAAGATCAAGAGGGAATTGTAAATTTCGACTTTCAGCACGTGACAAAATATTCAATCTATTAATAATCGTTAACAAAATAATCAATAATAATTAAAAAACAATTTACAAATTAAAAAATATGCGATTTAAGACGATCCAATAGATATACGAGATGTGTTCAAAAAGTATCGCGAATTTTGAATTTTCGCGGGTTACGTATAATCGAATTTCGATTTTTTTGTAGCGTTATGTTGGTACTCATGTCTCTCACTTATGCCGACAAGCTCGGCCATTTTGAATGTTCACTTAATTGTTGACACAAAAAATGGATCAAAGAACCTGTATCAAATTTTGTGTGAAAAACGAAATTAAGTGCGCGGATGCACTCCGAATTTTGATTGTGGCATACGGAGAAGCTACCTTGGACCGAAGCAACGTTTATCGGTGGTACAAAATGTCCTCAGAAGGCCGAGAAGATGTGAACGACGAAGAGCGTGCCGGACGCCCAAGCACTTCAACAACAGACGAAAAAATTAATGGAGTGGAGAAAATGGTATTGGCCAATCGTCGAATCACCGTTAGAGAAGTTGCTGAGGAGCTAGACATATCGATTGGCTCATGCCATTCGATTTTTATCGGGTCGCCGCGAAATTCGTACCAAAATTGCTCAATTGCGACCAAAAACAGCATCGCATGAACATTGCTAATGAGATGTTGGACTCTGTCCGCGACGACCCAAATTTGCTCCAGAGGGTCATAACTGGTGACGAATCGTGGGTTTATGGTTACGACGTGGAAACCAAAGCTCAATCATCTCAATGGAAGCTGCCGCACGAACCAAGACCGAAAAAAGCGCGCCAAGTTCGGTCGAATGTGAAAGTTTTGCTGACAGTTTTCTTCGATTGCAGGGGCGTGGTGCATCATGAGTTCTTGCCACAGGGTAGAACGGTCAATAAGGAATATTACCTGCAAGTTATGCGCAATTTGCGCGAAGCAATCCGCCAGAAACGCCCGGATTTGTGGAAGAACAAAAATTGGCTTTTGCACCACGATAACGCCCCTGCTCACACATCGTTGCTTGTGCGCGACTTTTTGGCCAAAAACAACACACTAATGATGCCGCAGCGACCGTATTCCCCAGATCTGGCCCCCTGTGACTTTTTCTTGTTCCCTAAACTGAAGAGGCCCATGAAAGGACGATGTTACGCTACGCTTGACGAGATAAAGACGGGATCGAAGGAGGAGCTGAACAAGATAAAAAAAAAAGATTTTTTGAAGTGCTTCGAAGATTGGCAAAACCGTTGGCACATGTGCCTAATATCTCATGGGGATTACTTTGAAGGGGACAAAATAGATATTCATGAATAAATAAATAATATCTGAAAAAACACAAAATTCGCGATACTTTTTGAACACATCTCGTAGAAAGAAAGCAAAACATTTAGCACTTAAGCAATTTTACTTTTTAAATCGATCGATTACTGTTTAAATATATATATTTTTTTTATAACTAAAAACTTACCCCAGCCAGCTGCGAAAGCGGGCTCGCGGACTGAAATCCTTGGCCTTGCCGCCAAAGCTCTTGAGACGTGGATTGCCGCACTCCTTGGCGTGGAGCGCCTCCCATTTGAGGACCTCCTGCCAGGCCTGTTCATTGTTGGCATTGTGAATGCGGATTATGTCGCCCATATCCTTCTGGGAGATGTCCTCATTCTTCCAGCGCCAGCCCTTACGCAACATGGCGTTCCAGAACATTTGTTGACTGGGATATTGCCAGAACTGAGCGCTGCCATCCTCGGTCACCTTGGGTATGGTCGATGTCTGACGATCTGTGGGCAGTGGAAAGGGTTGATCCGGCGCCGGGTTCTGATTAGCCGGCGGCATCATATTCAATGGATTAACATCGGCGCCGTCATGCTTCACAGGGCACTCGGAGGCCTGCATCTTTGGATGTGGGGGCACAGCAGATGCGGACGACTGATTATCGCCTTGCTTCTGGTGCATGGGACATTCTGGTGGTGGTGCTGCTGCTCCAGCATTTGTCATATATTTGGCATGGTCAGCTGGCATAGCTTTAGCAGCATCCATCTGGACTTTGGAAAACGCCGAGTTGCCCATTCTTCAACTGTTGATACAAAAGCAAACAAACAAGGATAATAAAAATTTGTGTCACGCGTAAAATTGTGTCAGTTGCGTAACTGCTCAAAAATTGCGAATGTTTGCAACCGAAGGATGTAGTCCATGTGCAACTCACTTGTATTTTTGATTCGGTTGCGTTACAAAATGATGCGTAGTTAAATTACAAGTAACCAAACTATTTTAATTGATGCTTTTACATTTCATTGCGAGCTCCAGTTGAGAGCTTAGAATTCTTCAAGTGCAGCGAGGTTACACACAGGGTTGTCACAGCATCTCATAAATAACTAAACTAAATTTGCAAGTCCAAATGATTGACATTATATCAAATTCAATAATAATGTACAAAATTGAAAAATTATGCAAGGGGCACTTTTAGTATAGGGAATATTTACAAAAATTATAAAATTAAACGATAACTATTCAGAGAGCATGTCAACTCAGTTGTTAGTGTTGGGTGACGGCGCAAACGTTGATCGTTTACCAACACCAAACGCATAGGCCGAAATTGTTATTGGCTAAATATTAGATTTTTGCTTTAAAAGTGAGTAAATCATCTGGCAGTTTCAACGATTTAACACATTTAGTAAATGTGCAGTATGCAATATGGATAACTAAATGAATTTGGGCTTTTAATGTCGCTTTACTGGAGAATTGTAAATGCAAAATGTAGAAACGCTTGCATAGCTCGTGTGATGTAACATTTCCCGACAATACTCGAACAAATTAATAATTAATATTTATTTTGATGTTTATTGGTTGTGTGGTGTTTTCTGTGTGATTGCAGCATGACTGCCGTGTTTCGTGTTGGCCTGGTGCGGCTAGCCAGCCGCGGCGCCACTGCGCCCGCCACACTGCTGCAGGCGCAGACGAATGCTTTGCCCGCCGCCTTCATGCAAAAATGCAACGTCTCTGGAAAGACGATGCGTGGAGGTCCACGCGTACCCAAAGTAGCTCCATATCCGTACAAGACGAAGAAGTACAACTGGTTAAGCGCCGTCTTTGACAAGACCTCCAAGCGCTTCGATGAGAACTCGAAAGTAATTTGCGTTGAGGGTCCGATTGCGGCGGGCAAAACGAAGTTCGCTCAAGAACTGGCTGCTGAACTGGATATGCAGTACTATCCGGCCGTTGACCTGGATCTTATCTACATCAATTCGTATGGCTATGATATGCGCAAACTAGATCCGGAGTTGCCGCCCAGCTGCCGCAGCTATGACGTTCGCGATTTCTGCAAGAATCCCAATCATGATCTGGCTGCTCTGTTCCAGATACGCATGTACATGCTGCGCTACTCGCAGTATGTCGATGCTCTCCAGCACATTCTGTCCACCGGGCAGGGCGTTGTCCTCGAGCGCAGTCCCTACTCCGATTTTGTCTTCATGGAGGCCATGTTCCATCAGGGGTATATCTCGCGCGGTGCTCGTTCCGTGTACCACGAACTGCGCCAGAATACCATTGGTGAGCTGCTGAAGCCGCATTTGGTCATCTACCTGGACCAGCCCATCGAGGCTGTCCAGCGGCAAATCAAGACGCGCAACTTGGAACACGAAGTCAAATCGAAAGTGTTCAACGAGGCATATTTGCGGGATTTGGAGACGCTGTACAAACAGCAGTATCTCAAGGATATCGCCGGACATGCAGAGTTGCTCATCTACGACTGGACTGCCGGTGGCGAAACTGAGGTCGTCGTTGAGGATATCGAACGCATCGATTTCGAGCAGCATGAATCAGATCCCCACAACAAGAAACAGCTCGACTGGCGCTTCCCGCTCGAGACCGAGTGGTGCGAGGCGCGCATTAAGTACTGCCACGAGAAGCCCGATCTGATGAACTATTTCAATGTGCCACGTTACGATGTGCCCGAGCTACTACGCAGCGCCGACGACAGCAAAGTCTGGCGTGATGTCTGGTTTAATGTGAGTCCACTGTTAACACTCAATCCAATACCCAATCTTATCAATCGTATTCGTATTTTAAAGGCGCCCGGCATGAAGTTTCGTCCCGGCTACAACGCAGATGTGGGTGACAGCGGTCTGTTGACCAAAAACAAGATGGGCATTAACGAGGTCTTCTAGACGGGCCATTTGTTCGCATTATAATTCAACTGGCAGAATGTGTTAATTATGTAATAAACAATCTAGAAAAAATAACGATCATCTTCTTGTCATCTTAGACTGGAAATTAATTAAATTGTGGAAAATGAAGTTTTGTTAAAAGTTAACTTTTTGATCTTGGCTTTTCCAGAATCTACTTCATATTCGAAAAGTATTTTAAGTGACGAATATGTTCTATTCTGCAATTATGAAGAGTCAAGTATAGACATAATTATATTTTACAAAACACAAACAGATAGTTTACCAATTAAGTTTACTTCAAATATACGTAAGTAAGGGAAAATTGAAAACGCTGGGTTCAATGCTATACTTGTAGAATAAGTAATTTGTTCAGTAATGTAGCGTTGTTGTTTGGGTTTCGCCACCTGTGGAACGTTAACGCTTAAAGTACCATACGTTCAAATAATTGTTGTTAATCGCTGTCGTAGTCATTTTTGCCAGCGCCACCCACAGAGGTGAGGGGACGTCGCGACTCCTCGTCGGAGCCGTAGACAACATCCTCATCGGAATCGTCAATCATTGAAATGGCTGGATTATCCTTGGTTACAGCCAAATCGGCCTGGGCAAAGCGACCATCGGGCGAATACACATACGCCATGGTGTACAGATAGAAATTTAATAGCCCGTAGAAACACATAAACTGAGCCGAACTCCGATAAGTGGTGTTCAGTGTGGCCACAAAGTTATCCTCCAGTATGCCAAAGCCAAAGCGAGAAGTGGTCACCGTTATCGAAATGGACAACACAAAGAGCATCAGCAGCGTCAGAAACTTTAACCGTATGTCTGAAAGAGTAAAAAAGTTGGGTGTATAGTCTGGAGGAGTAACATAAAAGGGGATGCATTGACGTGTTGAGAATGGAATGGATTTATACATAAATAAAGCACCTTGATTTCTATTCCAAAAAAAAAATGCTTTTTCGAGTGGTCCAAAACTTTAACTTAAACAAAAGTGAACTAATTTTCAAAAACAATGGTGTTTTTTCATTAATATCTGATTTATATTAAGAGTGATTAATGGAATTTTGAAAAACAAATCTTTCAATTATGATAAATATTTGAAAACAATTTTTATATTATTGTACAGATAATGCTGTACAGAAATGAATTCGAAATCTGCATAAGCTTACCAAAGTAGGGCATGGAACGGAGTTCTGTGTAGGCACGTAGCAGCAGCAAGCCGAGATAAATCACATACATGCAGCAGGCAATGTAGAAGAACATCTTGAGGCCCTGCAAGGGATTGATGATATGATTAGGATGGGCATGCAAAGGACGCATTTCAACGACACTCACATTGTAGTTCTTGGTGTCCACAAAGTGACTGTATGTCGGATCACGCAGCTCGTTGCACTTCTCCCAGGTGGCGAGCACAATGGCGCACAGCCAAATGGGTAGGACGACAATGATCTTGATCAGATAGAAGCTAACGAAGCGTCGCTCATTCTGCCGTAAGCCGTGATAGATGCACAGCCAGAACATGAGCAGGGCGCAAAGGAACGTCGCCTGGAGCACCGCATCCACCATGCCAGGCAGCCACGAGTTCATCAGGAATATCAACGGAAAGAACGGATCTGCAGAATGCTCAAATATCAGAGTAACTCCTTCACATATAGTAGATTTATTTGACACTCACTATCGTAGAGCAGCAGAAGGGGCAGCAGCAAGGATATCCATCTCTGCTCAATGGACCAGTCGTAGACAGGATACTTGCGCAGAGTGTGTGCATACCAGCACTATGAAGCACCAAGGAGCAATGTTAATGTGAATGTTGGTTTAAACAATTTTAACTTACTGTAACGATAAAGGTGAAGAGCAGAAAGATGAACCGAAACCAGATCTCAATCTGTGTAAACTCCGGACTATAAGTCTTGAACTGAAAGAAATTGTTAGCTTGATTAGTAAGATTTTAAAAATACTTAATCAATATTAAATTAAATTATTTTATGTAAAATCCCAACTAGCTTCAAAGCTTAATAATAATTTAATAAAGTTACAAACAAATTGTTTACAGATTTCTACTGAACAATACAAATCTGTTCTTTTTAATGGTTCATCAAGAAGTATCTTTAAGAAAATAAGAATTTAGATTCTGTCTAAAGTTGTTGACAAATTAAAATTTTTAAAAAAATATTACAAAATGATGACTGTGATTTTTTGCACCTCCAGAAACAGAAATCAACAAATTGTTTTCAATAAAAATCAAGGTATAAATGGGGATTCTGTAATCTGGCTTATACTGAATGTTATAGTTTCTTTACTCACATAAAAGGTTATGGCCCTAATATTGTACTTCTGATGGAACGATTCGAGGCCCATGAAACGGACCGTAATGATGTAGTGGGCATAGTCCAGGAAGCCCAAATGCATCACAGTAAACTCCTCGCAATCGTTGCGCACGCAGAGCAAGTGCCTCGTCCGATTGTGAGCCGTGCTGGCTCCCAGGACACTCAGCGGCTTGTGCTGTTCGTTGATGCCATCGATGGTGACGCTAATTTGGAAACTCTTGTCATAGCGCTCATCTGGACGAGAAGATCACTGAGCAATGGTCTTTAAGTGGAGAAGTGATTCGTACTAACCATCATTGTTGTCGGTGACCAGCTTGGCAATTAGCCACATCTGCTGCGAATAGGTTGTCATCAGGGGGGATTTCATGGCAAAGGGGCCGGTGGCCAGCACCGTTTTACTCATCGCCAGCGTTGTATTGGCCAGTATCTGTTGGGCGGTCAGTGCATCTGTTGTGGTTATCGGCGGCCCAGTCAGACCGATGATAATGCCCAAACCAAAGCAGGTGAAGAAGCCGAGGAAGACCATCACGAATTCGCGCTTGTGCATGGAATACATGCGCATGTGGACGGATCGCTCGCAGCGGTCGTGAAAGAAGGCAGGTGAAATGTATTTGTTGAACTCGCTGAATAAGTCGCTAAACTGCGACAACGAATTCTTGAGGCGCAACAAAAGGCCCCCGGATGGCAGATGGTAAGCATAGCCCAAGCCCGAGGTATCCGTCGGTGGCTTGGACATGGTGCTCTCTTTCTGACTTGAAAGTGCTCGTCTCTGCTAGCTGCTCTCCTTGTTGTTGGTTAATTAATCTTTTGCTTAAAATTGCGCTTTACGCATTATTCCAATGGCACCTAAACTGTAGGCTGCAATTTGCGTCTATTTGCATCGGCTTAAATTAAGTTTTGTGCAATTGTTTTTGAGTTTTTAATGAACATACACAGTTACTGCGTTGTTTGGCTGGTCTTGTGAAAAAGTATTGATTTTAGCTGGCAATCGCATATGTTTTGCGCCCAATTTGGTGGTGGACCCATATTGTACAGTTTGGCGGCCACTGCGCATGCTCCATTCTTATCAGCAAACAGCAACCCGAATGTAAACAAAGACAGATTGTGCGGATATATTTTGTAGAAAGGAGTAAAGGATTAAACGTTCTTGTTGTTGCTCGTCAATTGATTACACTACATCGTACATGTGCTGCTTAAAAACCTAATATTTCAATTTATCTCTATTTTGGTAGGCATTCTCAATCCCAATATTTAATCTGGCCATCCCAGCCGGCGGTGACCAGTTTACTGGCCTCATGTGGATGCCATAGGGCACTGATGCAAACGCCCTCGTGCGCCTGCCACTTCTTGTACATTTTCGTCGTCTTCCAGTCCCAAATGTAGCACTTGCCATCGCCATCGCCCGACACCAGGTAACTCATGTCCGGCGAGAAATCCAGCTGACAGGCATAGCCGGAGACCATGTGCCCGGTGAAGGTCTTCTTGCGGTTCATCTTGAAGCGATTGAGGGCGGAGAATATGACGATTTTGTTGTCCAGCGACTGGCAGGCCATCCACTTGCCATTGGGTGCCAGCGTAACGGCCGGCATGGAATGCATCGTTGGATCCGCAATGTACTTCATATCGACGGGTATATCCCACTCCCAGATGCGCATCGATTTGTCATCCGAAGTCGTCACAAATCTCCGATTGTCATCCACGAAAGTGATGGTGCTAACTGAACCCAAATGACGATCATATTCCTGCACAATATCTCCACTGCGAGTGTCCCACTGTGGATCAGATAAAGCTTTAGTAAAAGTCCACAAATTCAAATGCACAACTTACACAAATGATCTTCTTGTCGGAGGTGCCGGCGACAAAGAGATGCTGCTTGCTGTTATCCGGATGGAACTTGACGCAGAAGGGCATTTTGCGTGTGGTGAACCGAGAAACAACATCGCCCGTCTCCGCATCCCACAGTTTTATGTAGCGATCATAAGAGGCGGAGAGAAAATGTGTTCCCTTATTGTTCCACGCAATATCCTTGATGGCCTGCCGATGGCCAGAGAAGGTGCGAACACAGCGCCGATCGCCATAAACCTCCCACAGCTTGACACGGCAATCCATCGAGCCGGAGAGCAGCAGATGTGCAGTCTTGGGAAACCAGCG
This sequence comes from Drosophila basisetae, assembly GCA_035041595.1. Taxonomy (NCBI): domain Eukaryota; kingdom Metazoa; phylum Arthropoda; class Insecta; order Diptera; family Drosophilidae; genus Drosophila; species Drosophila basisetae. The sequence continues at coordinate 332,789 of JAWNLB010000147.1, read as the reverse complement.
TATCGACGAGATGCCTTTGTTGTGACCCGTCCACGTGTGTATGTGCGCCTTGGGCAGAAAACACTTTGGTGGCGGCGCATTCGAGCGCAAATTCACGCCCAGATCGTGCGGAGCATGCAAATAGGACCGGCCCTGATAATCGTAGGCATCCTTGACTGCAATTTAAAAGTTCATTCTTCAATAATCTGCAAACAATTTAATAGTTTTTTATGCTTACTGTGCAAAGTGGATTTTTCCTCCAGTGGCTTATCCTCGGGAATGCGTCCACGCTTGTGTCGCTTGGAGAGCAGTTCATCCAGCTCGGCGCGTTCCTGTTCATTTGGCTTGGCGACGGTGATCTCATTTTCGAATCTGCCCCATGGTCCGAGGAAGCCCTCCACATCCTCTGGATTATCGTTTTTATCCTGCTTGCGCAATTTCTTCGGCTTGGGTGCCTCGAAAACCGTTTTTCCATTGTCATCGTAGGCGGACTGTAGATCACCCACATAAGATTGCCCATCGGCTGTGGCATCCACAGTGGGGTCCAGGGCATATCCGTAGGTGTGAAATGTGCGACGTTGATTCTCAAACTCGAAGGCATTGATGTGCGCCTTCTCCACGTAGCCGGCGAGGGTGTTTCTCGGCGCCCGCTGCTGCATCGTCAGATTGGGATGCTCCGGTCCTAGGACGGGTGCGTACATTTCTTCGTAGCGTGGATTGTAGGTGACTTCCTTGAGCGTTGGGTCGAGTGATCGCTCAACGGCTGCGGAGCCCATCGGCACCACATCGGGCGCCGCAACAATCGCCAGGGATTTGGACAACGAATGGGTTTTGTCCAGCGGCTGCAGATGCAAAGTTTGCTCCGCATTTGGGTTTTGCTCGTTGTCCGAGGCGTCGGAGTCGGAGGAGCTGGCGTAGGATTGCAGTCCCAGCATGCTTACTCGAACATGCGCACAAACTCCGCGTATCTGTTGACAAAGTGTTGCAAATAAAGAATCAAAAATGTGTAAAAAATGAAAATGAGAACGTCTATAGAAATTTCCATCAAGTTGGCGTTTGATGCGAAATTACCAGTTCGTTGTGACTGGCAAATTAATGGGCATGCCAACTCTCGTCAATTGTGTCTTTGCACAGTTATCGAATATGTGAACGTTATCGATATTTGCATTCACAGCTGAATATGTGAATATTTGCACGCACAGCTGTTTGGCATTGTCGCCTTTTCGATGTGAATGGCAATATCGTGGACTTCAACACGTGCGCGCTTCTTTTACTAAACATTTTTGTACATTTTTGTTTTATATCTGTTTAAGCAGTGCAAAAGCTTAAAATGTCAATACGCGAGAAATTGTTGATGAAGAAAATAGTGAAGCGCGAAAAGATGAAGAAAGAGCTCTCGCAGAAGAAGGGCAAAGGCAAATATACAGCCCCTCAGCCGGAGCCACCAAGAAAAGCAGGCCAAAGCAAAGCGAAAAATCCGAAAAAGCAACCAGCAAAGCGACCTGTTCTGGATGAAGAAGGTGTGTTCATGAATTAATAATAAATTCTAAATAAAACTAAGTATATAATGTGATTAGCAGATGATCTGGATGATGATTTCCAGCAACAGCCGCAACTGAAAACAAAGCAACAGCAAAAGCAAAAGAAGAAGAAGCCAAAAATTCAGGTGGCAAATTCGGATTCAGATTCCGCTGAAGATGAAGAAGACTTAAACGAAGAAGAGTTGGACAGCGACGCGGAGGAGGATGATGAAGAGGACGATGGGGAGATCGATAGTGAAGGTTTGTGCACAATTGGGATAAGATGCGTGTGCTCACTTTTATACAGGGCATCAACTAGTCGGGCATATCCCAGTAGACTTCACTTGTGGAATGATGATTTAAAGGCGAATTTGATGTTCACTCGTGCAACGCGTTAATGTTGCTTCGTGCAGAAATGAGATAAATCTAAACTAATAACTGAATCCCAAAGTTTTGCCTTCATTTGTTTAATTTGTAGAATTCCTTTTTAATATATTTAAAACACTTTGCAGCTGCAGATTCACTCGAATTGGAGGAAGATGTCGAGGATGATGAACCAGCGCCCGCCAAGAAATCCAAACTGCAAAAGGCAAAAGCAGCGGAAAAGGCTGCAGCAACAAATGGAAATTCGGCAAATGGCGATGAAACGGCATTTTCGGTGGAATCTTCGTTGTCGGCATTGGATCAACGGGATTCGGATGATCGCAGCTTTGCCTCATTGAAGGGCGCCGTTTCGGAGGCAACTTTGCGTGCAATCGCCGAGATGGGCTTCAGCGAGATGACAGAAATTCAGTCGAAATCGTTGACGCCCTTGCTTAAGGGTCGTGATCTGGTGGGCGCTGCTCAAACGGGATCAGGCAAAACGCTTGCCTTTCTCATTCCTGCCGTGGAGCTAATCAATAAGCTGCGTTTTATGCCACGCAACGGCACCGGCGTCATTATCATCTCGCCAACGCGGGAGTTGTCGATGCAAACGTTTGGTGTGCTCAAGGAGCTGATGGCGCATCATCATCACACCTACGGCTTGGTCATGGGCGGCTCCAATCGTCAGGTGGAGAGCGAGAAACTGGGCAAGGGCATCAACATTCTGGTGGCGACGCCAGGACGTCTCTTGGATCATCTGCAGAACTCGCCAGATTTCCTCTACAAGAACTTGCAGTGTCTGATTATTGATGAAGTGGATCGCATACTGGAAATTGGTTTCGAGGAGGAGCTCAAGCAAATCATTAATCTGTTGCCAAGTAAGACTTCTCTACATACAGTATGGTAATATATTATCACCTTTATTCATTTAGAACGCCGCCAGACCATGTTATTCTCGGCCACACAAACGGACCGCATCGATGCTCTGTCGAAGCTGGCGCTAAAGAAGGAACCCATCTATGTGGGCGTGCATGATAGCCAGGAGACGGCGACCGTTGATGGATTGGAGCAGGGTTATATTGTGTGTCCATCGGAGAAGCGTTTGCTGGTCCTCTTCACGTTCCTCAAGAAGAATCGTAAGAAGAAGGTGATGGTCTTCTTCTCGTCGTGCATGTCGGTCAAGTATCATCACGAGCTCTTCAACTACATCGATCTGCCCGTGACTTCCATCCATGGCAAACAGAAGCAAACGAAACGCACAACAACATTCTTCCAATTTTGCAATGCCGAGTCTGGCATTCTACTCTGCACAGATGTCGCGGCTCGTGGCTTGGATATACCCCAAGTGGATTGGATTGTGCAGTACGATCCGCCAGATGATCCACGCGAGTATATACATCGTGTTGGTCGTACGGCCCGCGGCTCGGGCACCTCGGGTCATGCGCTGCTCATGCTGCGACCAGAGGAATTGGGTTTCTTGCGCTACCTAAAAGCAGCCAAAGTGCCGCTCAACGAATTCGAGTTCTCGTGGCAAAAGATTGCCGATATACAGCTGCAGGTGTGTGTATTATGAGAATATAAATATAAAGCGAGATTTAACATTCATCTTTCTCTGCCGTGCAGCTGGAGAAATTGATAGCGAAAAACTATTTCCTCAATCAGTCGGCCAAGGAGGCGTTTAAGTCGTATGTGCGCGCCTACGATTCGCATCAGTTGAAACAGATCTTCAATGTGAACACGCTCGATCTGCAGGCGGTGTCCAAGAGTTTTGGGTTCCTGGTGCCGCCCGTTGTTGACCTCAAGGTTGGCGCTGCCAAGCGAGAGCGCCCCGAGAAGCGTGTGGGCGGCGGCGGTTTCGGTTACTACAAGCAAATGAACGACAACAGCTCCAAGCAGCGCGTGTTCAAGCAGATCAATCGCGATCAGGCCAAGAAATTTATGCGTTAATTCTTTTAGCATTAAGTTTAAGCCATGTATTCTTTTATATAAACCACTATATATGTGTTTACATGTAGCAAATGTGTACATAAGACTCTTCATTTCACAAATTTAGTTCAACTCTTTCGACTCGTCATCCCCATCCCATAAGAGGATCCATCCGCCCACACGGATGTCGGCCTGCCTTATTCGTTTGTTGTTTGCTTCGAATATTTATCGCCGACTTATTTTCTTCTTTTTTTATGAGTATTTAGCGAGGCTTGCCCAATATGGAAAATGTGCTTTTTTGGCCAAATATACATTTATTTATTTTTTTTTGTTATTCATTTTATTGTTCCAGTTTATTGGCGCTCATGTGATTTGGCAATGCCAGTAAAACTGTGGCTACAGTTTGAGAAGTGTGCGCTGCCCAAAAATTGAACTCAATTGAGTAATGATCGCGGTGACTTATTATTGGCGCCCACTAATAATGCTTGCAGTAAATTGAAACAACATTGAAACGGCCTGTAAACAATTTTCTAATAAAACTCGTTTAAGCCACGACACCCACAACGATCAGTTAGTTTTTTCTTTTGGCTGGGCCAACGCAACAGCCAAAGGCAGGCATCAAGAAATTAATGCGCAGCCTAATCAAACCAGCCAACCATGCTGGGCTGGATAGCAACCAATTAATAGTGGCTTACATATGTGGGTAGGCGTGCAAAGTGCCGAAAAATACTCTAACACGCCCACTGGCATTACTAGTTGCAGCACTTGTTACGACGTATCCAATCAATCCAACGAATCCAATGCTTGTGAATGAAATCAAAGTCGTTGCTAATATTAAACCAGATTCATTTTCATTCATGCGTCGCTATTCATGAATGCATGACTGCCGTCATGTGTATAATGAGTTTGTGCATGTGAAAACACATTTTCTTGAATGGAAATTGAAGCGGATGAAAAGTTTGTTACTCTCTTCAATACATATTACCGCAGAGTTTTGGTGGAAAGCATGTAAGACAGATTTATAAGATTTAGAAGAAGTTGTGGGAATTTCCGAATTTCAGTTTACAAAAATAAAATTTTTTAAATTTTTATTGTGCAAGCTATAAATAAAATTAAGTATATATTAGATTAATTAACAAATGCTCTGGTTATTCATATTTTACTCGCCTTAGTTTTGTGAAATGGAAAAACGACTACCACCTTCAGGATTTTAATATTAAGAACTTAAAGCAGACATGTTTTTGTTCTGATAATATAATTCATATTTACTTAATTTTTATAGTTTACTTGACGTATTTTCACTCATTAATAGTTAAATTGTTTTTGATCAAGTTATAAGATTTCTTTATATTTTTTATATCGTCATTGCAGTTTAATTTTGTTGAAATGGTTTTTCCCTTTCACGAAACCCACTGCATATAAAAACAAAGATAAATGCTGAGTAACAGATGCATTCTTTTAAATAATCATTATATCAATAAAATTCTAACGACTGAGTATACAAATGAATAATTCTAAAATTATAGAGAAGATAAGTAATTGGCTCGGGAAACGTCATCTTGAGTTAGTAAACAATTTCGTCAACAAGCGAAAATAACGCTTCAAATAACTAAAAAGATGCCGACTGTTCTACGAGTGTTATTCAACCAGCAAGAGCTTAGCATGTGTATGAGTATGAGTATGAATATGAGTATGCATATGAGTATTGAATATTCATTCATGTAGAAATACAACGACTACCTGTCCAGAGCCGAGGAGAGATGTGTGTGTGTGTGTGTGTGTGGGCGTGTGTGAATCTGGTTTTATTTGGCTCATAGCATTTGTCTTCGCCTACGCAACAGTTGCATGCGTAATGAAAGCCACTGCAAGTCGTCGGTTTAATGGCTAACAAGTTGGCTTTTAACCAACATGTCGCCGCTAATTATACAAAGGGGGCCAAACACATGAAGTGCACAATTTGTGTGTCAATTGCAAATTGCAAGTGCATAATTTGTCGGCTATCGTCAAAGCCAAAATTGAGGTCATCAATGATGCCCCTCTCTGGAAATTTGCATACAAAATTGGACTTGGATTGGGCCAAGATTTGCGGGACTAAGATCGAGCGTAAAATAATGATTCTACGGACAACTGATGGCAGTTGCCAAAACGAGAAACGAGATGAAAAAATATTAAAATTTAGAAAGAATTGTGCCTTTTAAGATTCGTGAAAATATTGAATTGAATAAACACAGGAGATTGGTAGCTAAACCATTAGTCAATGTTATTTTTTAATATTGAGTATTATTTAAATAAACTAATTAATATTTTTTAATATAAGCCTAAACATTTTAGTATCCTTAAACATTTTCGTTGGCTTGAATCTATTTTTGCATTGGTCACCAGATAAGTAAACATTTTACCATTTTCAATTTGGTTTTATTCGCTATTTTTTCTTTTTTTTAACTGTAAAGAATACCTTTCTTTTATTGTATTTGTGTGGGACAACATTGACAATCTCTCTGTTGTTGGGTATTTATTTATTATCAATGCACCTTTGGTCTAGGTCTTGCTCTTTGGCTACCCAAATTGTCGAAATAAATAAATAAGCAGTCCGTCTATGATTTCCAAGGGTTTACCTCGATTTAATATGAGGTTTTGCTTTTTTTTTTGTCAATATTATGCATAGACAAATGAATAATAAGGCGTTGGTCCAATCTCGGTCCTTCAATTCGTTGCATTAAATTTCAGCTACACAACCAAAGAGTTAAAGTGAGTGGTGGATGGCTGGTGTTTAAAATGCTAACTTTTGAATTTTGTTTTGCAATCGGCTGTGAAGCGTTTCGATATTTTGAAAATTGAAAGTGCTACCCAAATGGACCAAATACACAAAATGTGCCCTAAAGATTAGCGGCCCACGGCTGAATGATGATGTGTCTCTTTATCCAGTGTTTATTGTGCGTAGCTCTTGTGTAGGTGTCAACATCGAAATAGGCTTTGCACTGGCTGTAAATCGAAAAACCATAATCATAATACAATGTCTAAGTCTGTGACACATATTCCGCATATATTTCCAATGGTAATAAAATGTACATAATGTGACTTTATAGTTATGCCGGCTTCGGCCCACACACACGCACACACACACACACTCGTACACACCCAAGGTGTAGAGTGAATTTGCTGGTCAGGTCGGTGGGCGCCTGCTTTCCACTGTGGCTGTGATTGAAAACTTTCACGACTCTTTTTTTTTAGGTGCATGCGGGTGCTGTAAGTGTATAGCCGTCTTTGCTGTCGATGGCTTTTTGTGGCATACAAGGAAGCCCAAAGCAGAAAACTACACTTGGCAAAAAAAAAAAAATCGCGTAATAATTTTAAAAATCTACATTCTTTTGGCGTTTGTTTTAAATTTGCCAAAATCAGTGTTGACTATATTTTCAAAAATAAACAGATACCTTATATAATTTGGTAAGATACAGTTTTTATCTGAGGGCATTAAATATTATTTAAGAGTTGAAAAAAATGTTATTTTAAAGTTCTAAGAAAAACTTATATTTCTACTTTTGAGAAAATATTACAAAATGTGGTGCATTGAAATCTAATAAACCTGCTGCACATTAAAAATGTATTTCACAAATTTGACCGACTTTGATTTTAGTTAACTTTTCTATATTCAAGGACATATAAGTTTTCTTGAGTGTAGTACAAATGAAACGCATTTGCAATGGAAAGTAAAAGTTGTTGCTGTCCAGGGCAGCTTATATGGTGCGCAATGTGAATACGAATACGAATGCGAACGCCAATTTTCCCACATACATTTTTGAGTGCCAGGTATTTGAAGGCGAGTTTAACACCAACATTTGGTGGCTTTTGGCCGCACATTTCCATCTCGGTGAGCAGTGCCCGGTTAGTACGGGCGCAATTTGCATAGGCTTTTAGCCAAATGCCCACATATCTAACATAACAACGCACAGTACATATATTTGGTTCTAATCGTATTCGAATTCGCATTCGCATTGCTTGCCTGCTTACAATTTCCGTACATAATAAATGCCTCCGCGCTGAGTTCCATAATTTAAATTGACGCCAACGCGCCAAATATGCTTAGACAAATGAGTGCAAGGGAGATGGCTTCTGTGGGCAGCGTATGATTGACAGACTTAGTGCTGCCACATAGCCTCAAATATTTTGTGCAAGTATTAATCACACATTTTCTATGCATTAAAAGTGCCAAACTAAAACAAAACTTGTTTTATTCAACAAATATCGTTATGTATACTGAATTATTTACGGAGAAACTCAACTTTTAAGCTAAAAATCTATGATATGCCAAACAGCTGCGCCATAGCTTACGTGTGGCAACACTGTTAACTGATCTTTAACGCTGTTAATACACTGTTGTACTCAAAATGGCATGCAGGCTCTCTTCTTTTCTTTTTCTTTCGTCAGTTCGCTTTGCGATCAGTTTCTTTTTCTCTGTCTTTGCGTGCGGTTCAGTTTTAGAAGTAGGAAGAATCGTTCAAGTAGAGGCGAGATCCGTGCGTTTTCCTTTTACCCGACTCGAATACAAATTTTAAACAAAACAAAAAATAAAGGAATTACCAAATCGTTATCAAATGCAGTGTGCAACCAATGCGAATGTATGCAAAATTTTAAAACGCTCTCAATGTGAAAACCAAACTGCTAGCAATAAACCCCGCTCAAAAAGTGTAGCAACAACAACAAATAAAACATAATCAGCGACAACAGTAAATTGTGCATATTTATTTCATGCGAATTTTTCAACGTTTTGCAGTGGCTGCTGCAGATATTTAGTTGTGGCTCTGAGCAAGTTGAATTCCAAAATATATTTAACGTAATGCTCAAGCGATTCGCATTAATTTCGCTGCAAATAAGAAATATGTTAATTTGCATATTAAAATTAATTTCTTTCTTTTTTGTTGTACTTCTTGGGGCTGCAGCAGCCACACAGAGAGAACCAGAAAGAGAGAGAGAGCAAATGTACGAACGATCGAATGAGCAGCTATTTTGACATTCTGCTTTCATTCATCTCCGTTGCTCACGATTCCGCTCCCAGCCACACACACACACGCGCACACACTAACACACTCACACACAAGTACAAATAAACTGTCGCTGTGTGCGTGTGTATATATGGCAAAACGTTGACAGCGACTGCGCCGTCTGTCTGCTCTTCCTCTTGCCCCGATCAGAAGCAGCCGCTTGCTGCGCTGAGGAATTTTTTCAGTCTTCATTTTCAATTTACTCTCTCATTGCTTTTGCTTTTGTTGTTGTTGTGTTTTTCGTTTCGTTTCTTCTCTAAATTTTTTTTGGGTGGAGTTGTTTTCAATCGGTTTTTCTGTATTGCGCTCTCGCCTACGATTTTTATAGAGAATTCTGCTCGTAACGAAAACAATATTCTGCTTTCATTTTGCAGTAACTATAAACTATACAAAAACAACAACTATAGCCTTTTGTGTGTAGCAATTGTGCAATACGTAAAATAAAAAAAAACAATCGATAAACAGTCGAAAAAGTTAAATACGCAACGTAGAAAAGAATCTCAACAACAAAAACATTGTGAAACAAAGTAAACAATTGTTAAAGCTTAAAAAACAAAAAAAAAAAGTAAAATTAAAAAAAAACACATACATACACATAACAACATGAGTATATGTGAGAATAAGACCGTTGTGCAACAGCAGTTGCAACAACAAGCGGCCGCAGCCGTTGCGGCTGCCGCAGTCGCTGCTGTTCAGCAGCAGCAGCAGCAACAACAGCAACAACAACAGCAACAGCAGCAACAACAACAGCCCCCGCAAGTGGTGCCACAGCCGCAGCACATGACGCCCCAACAACAACAGCAGAGCACACAAAGCATCGCCGACTATTTGGCACAATTGCTAAAGGATCGCAAGCAGTTGGCCGCCTTCCCAAATGTTTTTACGCATGTCGAACGCCTGCTGGACGAAGGTAAGTCATAATTACAAATATAAAAAGAAAAAAATATGTATTTTTTCTCACCTCTTGTGTTGTGTGTAGGAGGTGCGTACATCTCTCTCTCTCTTTCTCTCCCCCAATAAGCGCTACTTTGTTGCTCTCTTTGCTGATGTTGATTTTCTTTCTATATTTAAAGTCGCTTCTCTACTTGATCTTGAGTTCATTCCACCTTGCACAGAGAGAAAGAGAGAGAGAGCGTGAGAGCCCAAGTCAGCATTGCCAGCGTCGCTGTCGACTTCTGTTGTTTGTTATTTTTAGTTACTTCCTTTTTGTGTGCCACTTCGTCGTTGTCTCTGCCTCTCTCTATGTCATTGAGGAGCAGCGCTTAAACTTGTGTTTTGCCTGTTGCCGCTATATTGTTGTTATGTTACTTTACAATTCACGCTCCGCTTTGTCTTCTTCTACTGCTATCAACGGGACCCCCACTCTTGTGTTTTTTTTTCGGTTTTCGTATGTTTTATTGTTTACAGGATCAATTGCAGTTTAACGATTTTTGTTCAGAACATTGGTCAATTTTTTGTCATACTATTTGATAAATGTATTAAATATTAAATATAGCTTAACATAATTTTTTTAATATTCATAATCTGATTAAGCAGGACTCAGAAGATCTTCTATATGATCATTTATAATTTGGCTTACAAATTATTATTGCACAATTTAGAATCCAGTCTATTGTCGAAGCGCTCTTCCAAAATCCGTTCACAGTAAAAAACAGAATTTAAATGAGACGCATTCATTTAGTCATATTGCCTGTCTGCCTGCCAGCACCGCCCCGCCCCGCATTGCCCTAGTTCCTCCTTTCCGCCTGCCCACGCCCGTATGCCGCCTTAGCCAAAGGCAAATACTTCACAGAAAATTTGAAAAAGAGCCGAAAAATCAACACAGCACGCAGCAGTCAACAGAGCAGGGGGCGTGGTGCAGGATCAGCAAAGAGACTGACTACGACTACCTGGACGCAGCAAACAGTTCATAGCTCGTAGCACACAGCTCGAAGTCAGACGCGCTCGCTTTGATTCACATTGTTGTTGTTTACTTAACATCTGTTGGCCATATGCATATATGTATGAATCTGTATCGGTGTCTGTGTCGTATGTGACGCCCTGCTGCTGCTCGGGTAATGACAAAATTATGTTGCACAGCTAGAGCTACAGATACGGATACTTAGATACAACTCAGAGCAACGTACATTAACGTAGCTAACTGGAAACTAGTTTTTTGTCTACAAATCGTATTTGCCAAAAGCAAAGCAAAGCGTTGACAATTTGTAAAACTCGTTCGACCAGCTACAAGAAAAATCTGTGTGAATATGTTTTTTTTCTTTTTCTAACCGCCTTTTGCCACCACACACGCAACACACACCCACCCGCAACGTTATCAGTAGCTGTGGGCGTTGAGGAGACGGCGGAGGAGGTTGAAAGCTTAGCTCTCTTTTTTACACTCGAACTCTAAATCTAACTGTAACTCTGCGTCGGAGTCGGGGCAGCACCAGTAGCAGGGTTTGTGGGTTGAGTTGTTGACGGCTTTCGACTGCGCTCAACTTGCTAGAAGTTTTTTGGTTTTTGTTTTTGTCGCATTTGCAACTTTCTCTTTCCAATTGCTTTTTTGTTATGGCGGCAGAGTGTCGGCTTTTTAAATGCGGGCTGCTGGCCAACTTCCCAGTGTTGAAGAGCCCCACGTTCTTAATATTTGATGGCCTTTTTTATATGTAGCTTTGTAGCACACAAAATGCATTGCATATATATGAATATATATGTTCGACATATAATTAACATTTATAACTAGCTTTTTGGGTTGACTCTGTGATCCAATTCAAAAAAATAGGATTTGGCAAACTTTAGATAACAAATAAAATATAATTCATACCAATGAACCAAATCTATTTACTGTTATTTATTTGATTTGTCGTGCTATTAAATGCCATTTTGAACCATTTGATTTTGGTTTTTCGTAAAATGTTTTTTCGTGCTACAGAAATATCACGATTCCCTGCACATCGCTACAGATGGGAATATACTTTGCGCTCATCGCTGTTGCAACCTGTTGGTCGTTCATTTGTATTGCATAAATGTGTACAATGTACTCGTGCCTCCAACACACCACAAATACAAATACAAAATACATGCCAAAATGCAAAGCATACCAACACTCATAGCGTATGAGTATTTTTCACGGTTTTTGTTATTTTCTGTACGTTTGCCTCTTTCTCATTTAGAATTTCGTATTTATTTATTTGCCGCTTGTTTTTATTGTCTTTATTCGCCCGTCGCTTTTGGCACTGCTGACATAAATTTCGTTTCTTTTTTTTTTTCTTTTTGATTTTTGTTGGTAGTTTGGGGGTAGTGACTCATCTCTAAAAACAAGAAAGAAAGAAAGACGAAATAATGAAATTAAGCAGCAAAAATTCAGAAGAAGATATCATGCGTATTATCAACAGCAGCAGCAACGGCGTTTATTGTATCTGTTAGATACATATGACACATGCCGTCCGAGCACGTTTCTAGCTATGTTTTTGTTTTTTTTGTATCTTGATGCATGCTGAGCAATTTGCACAGTTGAAGTGTGCCTAGACTGTGGAAAGACGTCGGCAACGACGACTACGTCAAGAAGACGCTGTGTGCTCGGATTACGGCGACGCAGTCCAAGCATAACTTCACGTACTTTATATCTGCGAGATACATATAGTTGAAATACAAATATATAATCCGAGATGATCTTCCGTATGACGTCTGACGTTCAACGGCTAGATTTGTATCTCTTGATACCTGCATCTGTAATTGTATCTTCATGTTCAGCTATATCTGATGTACCCGCACCTGTAAAAATTTCTTCATCTTCATCTTTATTTGCATTTTTTTTTGTATCTGTATCTGCATCAGATGTCTACATCAAAGCAGACGGCAACAACGTACCACCTCTAATCAAATTATTATTTAAAGGTGGATTTATGCCCACGCATTGGCCGAAATAAACACAGCAACAACAAAAAAAAAACAACAATTCTTATATCAAAATTTCGTTTGTTCCTCTGTTTCGTTGTATCTGTGCTGTGGCACGCAACGCAGCCGCGCGATCTTCTAGATACACGAACTGTTGTGTGTATCTTGCGTTGTGCATTTAAAAAATCAAATTACGCTTCGGACTACACCCGCTACGGAATATATCGCGCAAATGTTTATGTAGTCACCCGGGTATATATAAGAAACTTTTATGCATGTATATATATTGGGGGGCCATATATATGTAGATATCTATGTTTATATGTATATATACTTGGCATTACTCTTGGATACATACACGCAGCCAAATTTTCAACGCTCGACATTTATTTATTTTGTTGTTGGTTTTTTTCATGAAAAATTTGAAATGTGTTTCATTTCGTCTAAATTTAGATGATTGGAAATGGTTTTTCGGCCTGAGTGCGCCCGCCTGTGGAATTTTTGCTCTCTATTTGACCGTTTTTGGGGCGTTGTTTGCTTATAGATTTAGACTTGGCTTTCGTGCGCACAAAACAAGCAAAGCAATCCTAAAATGCATACACATATATATCGGACGCTTCATCGATCGTTCATTTGCAAACCAATTTAATTTTAAATTAAAAATCAACAACAACAACAACAGTGCGCAATGAGCGTTTTTGAATTTCAATTTCATATTAGTGCTCAGGCGCAAGTCCGGCCAGTTCCCAGTTCCCAGTTTCCAACCCGGAGCACAGAGGCAATGTTTTTAGTAGTTGGGTTGACGTCGTGCTCATAAATTTGTTGACAATTGTTATGCGGAACGCGTGGGCAAAGCTGGCAAACCCTCTGCAAGGGGCTAGGGCAAGGGGAGGGGGAGGAAACCTATCTACACGTTCCATTGCTTTTCAAATTCAATTAAAATCTTTTGTCATGGCAAACCGTTTTGCTGTTTTGATTTGTTGCTGTTGTTTCTGCTGCTGTTGTTGTTGTTCATGCCCATGCGTTTTATATGATGTTGGTTAACTTGAATTATGGGCGCTATCCAAAAAAAGAAGCAGCCAAGCGTTGGCCACCATCGGCACATGTTGACCATGGCCAGGAGCTGGCTAACTGCTAACTGCTTGCCTGCGTGTGCATTATTGGCTATTGAATAATTGTGCAGCAAATGAAGCAATTCCTCATTCAATCAAACAATTGAAAAAGGGCATTGATCGTCGTTGGTCGTTGGTCTATCGTTGATCGCTAATCGCTGACAGGCGAAAGTTGCAAACTAAACTTTGATTGGTTTTGGCTGGATGGTTAGCTAGCATGGAAAGTGGGGATGGTCAATTGTTGCTAATTATCGTAAATTATAAGGCAAAGGGCTATATTTATTACCCTTGATGCATTTTTATAACTTGACTATTTATTGATCATAAATCTTAGCTCATAAGGTAAAGTAGTCAAAATACAATTAACTTCATATAAAAACTGTAAATAAAATAGAAGTAGAAAAATAAAAAATCAGAAGAAAACCCTTTAAAACCGAAGTCAAAATGCCGATACTTGAAATTCTGATTTTAGTAAGTCTAAACGTTTTCTACCTGCTGTAAAAAGACGAATGTATAGTAAGAAATCAAATAAATATATGTATATTAAGCAAATATAAATTTAAAGCAAATATGCATATGTGCTGACCAATTTTGCTACAATTACAAATTGAGAGCTCATGCTCTGCAATGTACTTTGAACACTGTCACATTTCTTGTGTGCAAACATTTGTGAACCTTTTAGCCAAATGTTTTTAGAGACTAGGCCATCAATTAGCACGTTTTTGTTTTGTTGTTGTTCTTTAAACCAATCAACCAACCGACCGGAGGAGATTTCATAGAAATGCGCTCATCTCGACTGCCAAACTTGATATCGCCCAACGAGGCAGAAATGACTCAGAACATGGCAATCCCAGAGATACAAAATGCCATGTGTGTGTGTGTTTGTATCTTCAGCCTTCAATTACCATTTTCAAGTGCCATTCCAGTGCCTTCAATTTCCCCTTGCCCCCTTCGACGCTGTCGTCTAAAATTTTAGATTGCGTCATTTGACATTTGATACAGACACAGGCTGCAACAATATTGTTGAAGAGAACACAAAAACAAAACACACAGAAATTTTGACAAAAATAGCGAAAAATGCTGAACAAAATGTTTGTAATTAAAACATGTTTCGCGTGCTCATATTCAACGCACACACGCACACATTCATTCTGTTGAGTCCCCATTCCCCAGCCTCCATGCTTCCATGCCATGGCACGCGACCACCGGCAGCAGCCGCTTCTCGCTTCGGATCTCAACAGCAACAAGCAGCAGCAGCAGCAACAGCGACAGCCATGTGGCATTAGACAATTGCTTTAATATGCCAGCCAGCAGACAGTTGTTGCCGCACAAATTGAACAATTTGATAACAAAGCGCAATACTTGAGAGTGCGCGAGATGCAAAAGGCAATAAATTTCGCTTTGAAGTTTGTGCCATATGGTCGGTCGTCGGCTCGCAACTTTAACTTAAACTTTAACTCGAACTGCCTGATTGTGTTTGTGTTCTCTATATATGGGCTGGCTGACTGGCTGGCAGGCAGCCGATGGCACTTGAGGCAAGCTGTGGCAAGTGAATCACTTTTATTGTGCAATGCAACGATATCGATTTTCATGGCTGATCAATTGTATTTTTCAATTGCCAAGCGCTAAAAACTGTGCGTGAGACTGAAAAGTGAAAAACAAGAAAATTAAGACTAACTCTCGTGTGAAATACGGGCCGAGCAGAGAAAAAGGAAGAGAGGTCGAGAGAGGGAGAGAGAGAGAGAGAGAGACAGAGACAAGAGAGAGGGAGGGAGACACCCCTAGAACCGTTGCAATTTAATTGGTAGATCATTATTATAGATACCTAGAGCTGGGTGGCAGATGAGGGATGTAGGCTGCCTGCCAGATGCATAATAAACATAAGACACAGATGCGTCATTTATGCAACGCATAAGCAATTTAAAAGCGCTGCCAACAAGTTTGAATGCTTTGAGATACACCGATTTTATTTATTATTCTCTATAAAATTTCGATTGAAATTAAATAGGGTTTTCCTGTTTTTTTGTATTTTCTTTTTGCTTTTTGATTCGCCTTCAGGAAGAGATTCACCTTCAGATGTGGAGTCTGAATATTTATATATTTAGTACGCAACCGATGCATTAAGCTGGCTGTTTGTTTACCAATATCATTAGGTTACTCTGGCAATACCAGACGATATAAACACATAATTCTTGAAAATTTTCATTGACAGTTCCCATTTCTGGACAATTTTCAGTTTCCAAGCAGCCACTGATTTTTTTCTTCTCTTAATTTTGTTGTAGTTCTTTATTTGTCGTTGTCATTTAGAACGGTAAACAGCTATGTAAGCTATGATATTTATCTAACAGATACAAATGAGTGAACATAATAGATCGTGCGAGGCATATACGGCGAGTACTAATGTCAGCAGCTGATAATTAAAACGTGGCATAAACATAACATTACATATCCACCAACTACCAACAGCTCTCTGCTCGCAGCTGGTTGCTTTTATAGCTTTTGTATCTTTTATCTGTCTGCAATTGAGAAATTCAAGCGAATAACGCGTATTTACTTGTGCAGCATGAATGAATGTTGTTATTGTCGTTGTCAGCGTCAACGTCGACGTCGACGTTGTTGTCACGTTGTTTTTCAATGTGTGTGTGTGTGTGTGCGTGTGAGTTGGCATTTTGGTATTGGCCGCCAGCCGTTTGAGTTTTGCGCTATTTTCGCATTTCGGCTGCAACGAATTTCACGCACTTTCTTCTCGTTCAACTGTTTCGATTGAAAGTCTTTGGTATTTCCTAAAATTTGGCAGCAAATACGCCCCATTGACGCCGTAATTATTGCATTTGCCATCAGCTGTTGCACTTCTGGCCGCTGTGCGTGTGTGTTTGTTTGTCTGTTGCATGTTGCTTTTGTCTTTGGCTTATGTTGTTTACATTCATTATGGCACTTTTTTGAATTGACACACAAATTGAATATCGTGCGGACACGTTTTATATTTTGTTCATCTGCGTATTTGGGTTAAATGGCAATTTTTTGATTTGTTTTATTGTTATGGTCGGTCCAATCGTTAAGTGCGTGGGTGGCAGCGAATTGCCATATGCAGCAACAAATGATTGGCATACCAAATAAACAGTAACAGGATATATTATGCAGTATTGATAACTGTAGCTACGCTTAAAATACTGCGTTTGTCATTTAAATCCATTTGAAAATAGTTTAATACAAGTTAGTTGATTTCAGAGAAGGGTATAATTTATTCTAACACCACTAAGCTGATATTACCTGCAACATTTAAGACGCGTTGCTTTCTGGGCATAATAGGGCACGATTTGACGCCTCTATGTATTGTGTGAAAATTTCTACTTCTTTGCAGTTGATAACATGTTTCCCTAAGATACAATAATTTCTTCTTCTGGCTAAAGCGATGTAAGCTCAAAATTGTTAACATTCTGTTAACATGCGCTGCTACAAACTCCATTCAGAAGCCTATATTCTATTTGATCATTTAAAAAGTAAATAATAAAAAATATCGCTATGGAAAATCAAATATCTCTGTTTTTGCACAGCATCTATTTACATTTAGCAATGTCATTTAAATTCCGCTTCACTTTCGAATAGTCAGCTAGCTTCCCACTCGCTGTGAGAGCTCATTGCATCCCAAGGACATCTTGCGGCTTATCAGATGGAGTGACAGTTGGATGAATGTCATTGGCATAGGCGATGGCCATATAAACGAGTGCACTTGCGTTTTCTAAAAAGCCAGTTGGACAGGCAAACAGCTTTCGGTCAGCTCATATAGACGTAGGTTTTTCCGGTTTTCCACGCACAAGCCCACACCAAAAACAAATTTCTTGTATTTTGTCATACAAAGCGACAACAACAATGAGACAGCTAAAGGTAGAAACAAGGTGGGAGCAAGAGACAGATCGCTGTTGCCAGTTGGTGCCAGTTGTTGCTGCCTGCCACCTTTTCACTAAAAATAAACCAAATATGTGGGCGCCCAAAGGTGTTAAGAACAAGTTGCACAAGATACTTGCAATATATAAAAATAAATATTAATAAATACTCGTGCAGGCGGCAATAGTCGACCCTGAGTTACCCAGTGTCTTTATTTATTTGACAATTTCTAAGATTAAAATGAGCTTTACAAATTATGACGCATTTAAATAATGTCATTAACTCAACTGGCGAATTACTTGGCTATAAGTCAATCGTATTTGCTTAGCCAATTTGCATGCCTGCTACTCAAATACGGAATGTTAAAGTAATAACATTTAAAAGTTATGTCAAATGTGTTATCAACATCAAACACCCTTGAGCTTATTGACACACGCACACACACACACACACCCACAGAGTACAATTGGAAAAGCAACAGCGGCAACTCCTCGACTTTTGTTTGAAAACGAGTTGTTGTATTGGACACTTCAGTCTTGGTTTTGGTTTTGGTTTTGGTCAAGCATATTACGCTACATATATATATGTATAATTATGCAGATACGTTTAAAGTACGCATGACCTCTGCGTACATACATAAATGAATATGTACATAAACAAAAACGTCTGTATTTGCGTCGTAGTTTTGGTAACAAAAGATATATAGACGGTGACAGTAGTGGGTAGGTGGACAAGTAAGTGGTAGGCAGTTAAGCCAAGACGGGCTCTGGTAATAATTTATAGCAGCGAGAGCTCTTCATGTATTGTCTTTGGCTTTGGTTTGGTTTGGTTTGTCGTTGTTTTGCGCCCTGTTGCTGCCACACAAATGTATGTGGGGGCCATGTACGAAGTGCGTCACGTTGCGTATGTGCGATAAAAACATTAATTATACGCCAAGTAAAAGGCAACACGATCAAGTGACATGCTGCTGCGTACCTACAAATAATGCATGGCCCATTTAAAGTGCTTAAGACGCCCACAGCTCACATACATATACCTTCACTAACACATACAAATATATACAGATAAATACATATATATATATATATTTATATCTATACATATATATATATATGTATTTATGTTATTTCGAAATCTATGTTGGTAATGAATTTCGTTAGCCTTTTTTGTATGTTGCTGCGATTTGTTCGCTATTAAATTAACATTATATAGCCAAATAGAGATGTTACGAGTATCTTGATATTTTAGCTAATTATAGTAAAAACATGTGACATAAGCGACAACAACCACAACTGTTGGTAGTCGAGGATGTTCCCAAATCTGGCAAATACAACTTTCTCCCAGCTCCAAGCACACATAACATACCGAAAATAAAAACAATATTTAAATGTTTGTTTAGGCATTTGAAACCAAATTGCTGTACACAGAAAGGTGTACATAAGTGTACTTATGCATATAAAAGTATTTTTAATTTCCGCTAGACAACGCGCACCATTCTCGAAACTAATAACTAATAACAGCTGTAAGATTTCAAACAAAAATAAGAATAATATATTTTTCTTAAATTGAAACAATGCTAAGGCGTCTGATGTAGCACAGGCTTTAGAGTAAATTTGTTTACAGCTTAAGCAAACTTTCGCAATCTCTTCGACCATAACAATTTTAATACGATATATTTACAAAATTTCAACGCCATATCTTTTTGCGCGTCATATTCGAAAGCCATTTAAGCTCGCGATTTACAATATATATAGATGTTTTGATATGGATCCAGATAGAACTCGAACAGTATCGAGGCATCGCTGAAATTTAACTAGGAAATAAAAGAACGATAAAGGTCATGAACCTTGCGGTTCGTTTGGCTCTCCTCTCCGCACAGACACCGTCTCACCGCACTGTATTCAATTTGGTGCGTGATTTGTGGGATTTGGTCTTCTGCTTTTTAGCTGTTGTTTTTCTTGTTGTTGTTTTTGTTTGGTCGTCGTGGCGGGCAGCGTCTGTTTATGTTCCACACACGTAGCAGGGGCTCCGGAAAAGTCATTCGGCTACTCCAGAAATAAACAAGCGCTCGCTCGCTAGCGTGGCAACAACAGCATTGACTTCCCGACGTTTGCTGTTTCTACTGCTGCTGGGGCCTGACAGAAATTGTATCTTTTGGATTTGTTTAAAAATAGCTAGCGGGCACAAAAAAAAAGACCTAAAAGAATTAGAGAAAACTAAAATATATAAACCCTCAAATATTGAATGCTGGTGCAAGCCGCTTTTCGGTTATAAATGCCGCAAAGAATGCAGAGTTTGGCCCCCACACGTATTTATTGAGCTGCTCTGGAATCAAGTATGTGTGAGCAATGAGTGTTTCAAGTTTCTATTTGAAAAACCAATTCTTACGAGAAGTTTTTATGCAAGTTTCCAATGAGATCGACTGATTTTAACTAATTGAATCGTTCAAAAAGAACGCTTTCTAAACAGCAAAATTTTGCAGAAATTAAAATTATTTGCAACCTAATTTCAAAAATTTAAAAAACAGAACATTTGTGACTAATGCCTTAAATAATAAGCCAAAGCTTTTAGCACTGGAAAAGAAAAAAATTTTAGTAAATATTCAATTTTGTAATGAAATGTTAAAAACAAGAATAATTGACGTCTTATATTGTTTGTAAATTACGATTTTAATTTCTGGATTATTTTAATTTCTGAAAGTTTTTATTTCTGTCGCTCGGCTTCGCTGTACTATTATTTATATTATGGTCCACATATTTAGTGTTGCTAGAACTTTATCTTTTGTATATTTTAAAAACTGGTTATCTAAACTTGACTGAAGATTGCACGAGCTAAATATCTGGGTATTTTTCTTATGTCTTTTGTCCAATTTGAACTTGCTGTTCATAAATTACAATACATTTTATTCGAGAACGTAAACGAATACAAATGAAACGAACCAAAACAAACCGAATCATTTGTATTTTCAAGTAATCTTATCTTTTCTACCTGTCTTGCTCTTGTTTCAGGTGAGTGTTTGCCCAAGAGGTTATCAGTAATGCGATAGCGATTAAACGGTAGCTGCTGTCCATTGGTAATGCCGACAACTGTTGAATACTGGTGCACAAAATGCCGTCGGCGCTGCTGGGCCAAAGTAACCTGATTGGCTGAGTACACTAATTGTCTATTAGCTATACTATATATGTTGTTAATTTTTAATTGGCTTAAGCAGCCATCGCTATAAACTGAAAACTGAGCACAGAGCACTTAACAAATTAAACATCACGCCAAGAGAGCATATCAGAGAGGGAAATAGAGAGAGAGCGAGAGAAAAAGAGAGCGAGAGAGAGAGAGCGAGAGAGAGAGAGAGCGAGAGAGAGAGCGAGAGAGAGAGAGAGCGAGAGAGAGAGAGAGCGAGAGAGAGAGAGAGAGAGACCGAGAGAGAGAGAGAGCGAGAGAGAGAGCGAGAGAGAGAGAGAGCGAGAGAGAGAGAGAGAGAGAGATAGAGAGAGAGAGCGAGAGAGAGAGAGAGAGTGAGAGAGAGACAGCGAGAGAGAGACAGCGAGAGAGCGAGAGAGAGAGAGAGTCATAGAGTGAGAGAGGCGTCTCATCGATAGAGTCGGGCGTTCAGTTTATTTAGGTGGGCTATAAAATAAGCTTAGTGTCTGACTGACCCAACTGGCTAACGGCCTGATTGACTCACTGAACGATTCAAAATACGGTGGCCCAAAGCTAACAATTTATGCATTTTCCTTTTTTTCAATGGGACCCTTCTCTCCCATTGCGCCCCTGCGCCGTCGTTCGATCCTCTACTAGCTTCATTGTGTGAATCTTAATTAATTTTGAAGTATTGACATAATAAGCAAAACGAGGCGTCGCGACGCGTCGTGACTGTTTTTTTTTCTCTTTTTTTGTTATTATTTTGTTGGAGTTTGTTTTGGCTCAGTTAGGTTCGCTGGTTTGGGGTGTGGCTTCCTGCATTTTATCTTGCCTTTGTTTTTAGACTCATTAGGAGCACTTTTTGTTTGTCTGCGCGTTCGTCCAAGATTTTCCACAATTTCACAAAATTGAAGCATTTAATGCGTTTTGGTTGACGTTTTGGGTTTGGGTTTTTCTTGCCGATTTTTTTCTTAGTGCGTTGGCATTTTGTGCGAAATTGCGCACATGGGAACTGTTTGATTTGCGGCCAATTTTGCTTGGCTCGATGCCTTGCGCCACTTTGCCCACAGCGACAACTACAAAAACAACAAAAACAACAGTAGCAAAATCGGCAAGCAACAACAACAACTGTTAAACTGTGTACAACGACATTTGCAACGATTTTTGGCAATGACAAGTTGCGAAAAAACGTTTTTTTGGAAAAATTGGCTTACAATTTACGAACTTGTTTCCAATTTTCAAACATGTTTCGTTTGCTTTTTGTGTGTAATTATAGCCAGTTTTTACCTTTGGCTGTAGAAAACAACGATTTGTCATTTCGCTCAGTACTTATTTTAATTATATATATATACAGATATATATATTATATGTGGCTATCCTTAATGAGTGTGTGAATATATTTATCTAATCGAAGTGTCGGATGTAATTCAATTATACATACATTTGAGAGTTCAAAGATTGCAGACGAATATCGAAAAGCGAAATCGAATATTTATTTAATGAGACAATTGCTCGTTTGTCATTTTTCTATTTTTAAACTGAGAAATATTCTCAAATTTCAGCAGACGCAAAAAAAGACTCAAATATTGGTCAAGTACGAGCCAAAATTCCAAGGGTAGAGCTGTAGCATTTCCAAAAAGTATATCTTGTTACTTGTTAATAGCTTGCATTACTGTCGCTGTGACAATAATTTGTTGTTATTTTGATGTGGCTTGTTAAGCCACGCAAATTGACGCGCCTCCATCGAGCTATGTGGTTGCGGCTGCCGTTGGAGTCGTTATTATGTTGTTATTGTTGTTGTTGTTTTTCTAATCTGAAAGCTTAATGTCAAGTTGCAAGGTCTGAGACTGTGCTGCATATGGTTATACAGTTATTTGTTTTTATTGTGTGCGTGTGAAAAATTGTCCTAATGCTGTTAATGCTATTGCTGCTGTGGTTGTTTTTGTTGCTGCCACCCACACGCAAAGCATGTCACATTAAAACATCATTTGCATTTTCATTTCATTTGTGGTCTCAATGTGTGTGTTTTTGTAATGGTATTTACCTTATAGATGCTTCGAGCTCTTGGTGTGCCACTTGTTGGCAGCAACTAGCGTGGCTGGCTTTCCATTTTGGCCATTGTTGAAACTGAAAGTTTAACAAATTCACGCCGCGTTGCCTTCCACATTTCACTTCCTTTCTTCAACGCCCTTAAGACAATAAGCCAGCCAGCGTCAAGATCAAATAAGATTCATGTGTAGCTGCCTTTTTGCTTTGCAAAGGCATTCTGGCGTGTCGACCACCTTCACTTTATGTACTTCTGCGAGAGTGTTTGGATATGGTATGTGAAAAATAATATATGTATCCACATTTGTGTCGCATTGTTTTCTCACGAACGTTGACACATTTTCATTTGCTATTTTGTGAGATTTTTGACCCACTGGCATATTCTTGTTGCCAGTTGAATCGCAAACAGCAGGTGTGTGGCATGAGTTTAATATGCCTTTGTTTTGTTGTTCGGCGGGTCATTCGTCAGAAAATAAAGCTGACTGGGTTGCTAAGCAATCTTCTCGTGGTGCTGGGCGTCCCTTAAAATTATCTCATTAACGTTTTAATACATACATTTTTTTTTTTTGACCACCGCTTGTAATATTTTTTGTGGCTTATTAACTGAAACCGGCTAATAAAAATGACAATAAAATGTGCTAAGAACCGAAACGAAATTAGTCGCGATTTTCAAGGGGGGCTATTTGAGTGAGGGACAAAGTACAGCGATTTATACCTTGGCTTGTTGTACAACAACGTGTTTGCTTATTTAATTTGCAGCAAATTTCATTTAATTGAAATACATTTTATTGTCAAATTAACGAGTATCATTTGCTTGTTACCGCTGACAGTTTTTAATTAAATTACTCTTGCCTCTAAGCTTGAGTTTCTGTCAGTTTTAATATAATTTGAAATTTATTGAAGCATCTGTGAATGACTAATTATTTATTATTTCAACTTGATGGGCAGTCTAATAATAAAACATATTACTTCATCTATAAATTGATATGCGTCAAAAGAGATATTACTATTTAATGAATATCTGTGTACATATTTGCATGCTTTTAATGAGAAAATTATACAAAATGGCATAGTTGCTTTGATCTGTCATTTTGTATATCTGTTATTGTGCACATTTAATTAATTTGAAACTATGCAGCATTTTCTGGCAAACGCAATATGATTGTTTGGATTATTTTGTTTCTATTATTTTTTCCGGTAATGCAAAACTTGCTGCAAAAAGTGGAAAGTTGTGTTTGTTTAACTCACACAATATAGATTATTCTGTGTTATTGTACGCTTAGTATGCACATTTGTAGCATTTATACAGTTGTTTATACGGCAGCCCAGTGAAATAAGGCAGACAGCTTGCCAGGTGTGTTTCATTATTGCGTTTTTTTCTACCTTTTGATTATGGGCACGTAGCTGTGATTTGCGGCAAGTTGAATTTATATTTCTTATTCAAATAAACAAATATATTAATACATTCCTTATGCAAATAACCGTTCTTATGTGTTATGCCCATGGCTGGTAACAATCAGCCAATATAGGTTTTAATTCGCTAATGAACTCTAAGCGCCGAAATTTTTACTTCATACGAGCAATACGAGATGTGTATGCAGTTTGGTATTGTAATATGATTTCAATCTACTAAAATGTGCTACACAGTAGCTCCTAGTCTGTCACTATCGGTAGCAGAAGTGTTGTTTGTTATTACTTTTGAGTCAGTAATAATTTTCAAGTTTTTCCCTTGTATTGCTTCAGGATTGCTCTGACCCAAATTTATGAATTTATGTGAATCCATATGTTCGCATATATGTAATATATATACGGGAATAAGGCATCTGCCCAAATATAAATATATATTGTATAACATGTGAGTATATATTCCTTTTGTACAACATTTTTAGGAAAGCTTTTGTGTAGTAGAGAAAAGCATCAGCTTATTAATACAAGCATCTATTTGATCTCATTTAAAAGCTGCGCGGAATCGTCTTGTCTAGCACTCTTAACTGAATTACAATTTTTTAGTGGGTACAAAAAAAGAAATTCGCCTGCGTTTGCATATTTTGAAATGCACTCTTCGTAAAACGAGCAGTAACATTTAACGCATATTTTTCTTTAGCATACATATAGAATGGAGTGTGTTGATTGCCATTATTATGTTAAGCACTTTTATATCTTAAATAAACATGCTGATATTATTATTGCTGTGAAGCGTGTGAAATAACATGTTAATGACAGCGGTTTGATATGAGAATATTTTATCAAATAAATTCAAGCGTCATATTAAGCAGTCTTTATTTGGTATGCGGTAAAGAAAGCAAGCACTGACAAAATACATATAACATATTTATTTTATTTTAAACAAATTTATTTTCATATCAATGTGGCTGGCTGACCGCAGAATACATATGCAAAATTTAAAAAAGTAAATGAACTTATTTCACTGAATATATATGCTTATATATATTCATATATACAAAACAGACCTCAAAGTGATTTTGTACGAATTCTCAAGGCCGGCCAAGGCATTTGTGGAGTTCATGCCAAATGTGCTTGCATTTGGTTTATTGCCGGAGGCGAACGGCTTAATTGCAATGGCTGTGGATACCAAACAACCAACATTCGAGCTAAGCTTTAAGCGATTCTGTTTTTTTTTTTTTTTTGAGCTTTTGTCATTGCTGTGACAATTTGTTAAACTCGGCTCTTGTCACCCACACGATCAGCTTTTTGGCATTGTTAAGGCCAAAACGCTGACAACACCCACGCCACCGAGCCGCAGTCGGAACTCACAGCGAGTCATCTAATTCGTGTCATGAATGCCTTTGCATTCATAAATTAGCTGCCACATACTTACACATTTTATGTAGCGCAGTTGAAACCGAGTCGTGATCCAATGCAAATTACTGCGCCCCATCGCAGCAATCAATCAGCTGAGTTTGAGCTTGAGCTTCCCGCATTAGCCAAGATGTGAGCTGAACTGAGCTTGTTATTCATTTGGTAAAGGTGTCAACTGGCCTACCTGATTGCCAGTTGCTGCTTATAAGATTGACAAGCTCAGATTAGATATTTGGCGTGAACAAGGTTGTCTGCGGTTTTGTGGAAGCAGCAAATAACGTGTTTCCACATTAATCAAATGCATCCGAATCTTTAAGAAAACTCAAATTCAATTTTATATGTAGAATATGAGCTACACATCTAAACACAATCTTTACAAATGTATAAGAACGTGCTCTATTTAAAATCAAGCCAATTTCAAATGCAATTTCTAAGTATTTTATATTTTTGACATTTTACTTAATTTAACTTTATGTTCATCTGAGCAACGCCTTTGTCATCAGCGTCTAGATAAATTGCATGCAGAAAAATCATACGTTAATTTCACAACAGAAAAGCAGCCGAAATGAAGTGGAAAGTCTTGCGAGTCTTTTAAAATGTTGCACATATTTTAATTTGCCTGGTAGCGGAGAAAAAAAAGCAAGCTATTTTTGCTGCTAGCAAGACGCAAGAACAAATTAAGCGAAACAAACAACAAGACAACATAACATGGCTTGTCCGAGCTGTCCAAGCACATCAAGAGTCGGCCAAAGAACTCATTAAGAGGCGACGCGAGTGAAAACTGAAATATTGAATACAGCATGGAAATTGTCGCAATAAACAAGCATAAAATATGAGGTGGCAATTTGTGTTTGCTTCAATGTGCTTCTTGTGCGTTGATTTTAATAGATGTTCAAGACGAAATTAAGGGCAGTTCGGCGAAAAGCTTTTCATTTAGTCGCAAAATCGAAAAAAAAAAATAGCTTGGGGCACGCAACTGAAAATTCTTTGACCTTAATTGCAATCATGAAATCTGCGCTTAAGATCTTTTTGAGCATAAATGCAATCATGACAGCTGTCAATTTTAATCGGTCAAATGTCAAGCGGACTGGCAACGTGACTGATGTGCGCCACACGACGATTGAGGCAGATTAGATGAATAAGCCGAGCCGAATTTGTGGAAAATTGTGTTGCATTTGCATCTGACGAATCCATAGTTGGCTCGAGGCGTGGCTATTATCTTCAACATCATCATCGTCGAATCGGATTAGTCACTGGCACAACTCTAAATTGATAGGAGCATTTAGATAAATTACAATAATTAAGCCAGCCAAATGCGCAGGCGGCTTAATTAATAACTAACCTGCTTTGTCTATCTGTCTTTCTCTTCACATCTACATATCTGTATCTACATCTATATCCATTTTGTATTCAGTATTCAGTATTTAGTATATATGTGCTGAGTCAATCTTCTATATATAATTAAACCCCATGTCCGTTGCCAACTGACCATTTAAGGGTATTCGCTGAGTTGGCGGGCAGGTTGTGCGAGGCTCGTCTATCTATTATGTAGGTGGCGAGCAGCGTTGAGCGCGGCTTTTGCCAATCTAATAACTATCAATGAAAGATCTTTTTTATTCATTAACAAGTTCTCGGTCTCTTGTGCTTATAAGGCAGTCAGTCAGTTTTACTTGTGTGTGTGTGTGTGTGTGTGTGTGTGTGTGTGTGTGTGTGTGTGTGTGTGTGTGTGTGTGTGTATGAATGTGTAACGCTCATTCATTCAAATGCCGCCTCAGTTAATGCAAGTCAAGTTTTAGTCATAATTTACATGTGTATGCTTATGACTTTATCTAAGAAATTCAAATATGCGAACTTCTAAATATGGCACAAGCACCACTGCCAAATTTGTCGTCAAGAACTTTTTTGCAACAAAGAACTTGACGTGCTCTTGCTTGTGTGGGCACGCTCACTGTACGATTATTATTATATATGTATATATAAATATTTTGTAAAATTTTATAGCCAACCCCCGCGTGCTGGATTTAAGTGCTCTTGCTTATTGGGTTTTAAAACAACTTAGCTTGTCGATATAAGATAACCCCAAAAGTCAACAAATCTTATGAAAACTCTCTGACAGGGTCGACTTTCAAGGGATTTGTCACATTTTTGTGATGGGTTTGTGTTTGTTTTCTCTGCATCTGTCTCATAAAGTTTTTGCATGTTATACAGATGGTTGCCGCCTGCACAATATCATAGAAATAGAGACAAACCGCCTGCCTTTTTGACTACTTATATATCTAACACTTTGCGCACATAATTTGACGGCTTTATGCCCCTCTGGGTGCACGTTCAGTTGCCGTTCACTGTCCGTGCAACATTTTAAATTTAGATTTGTGTATTTTTACAGCATTGCTGCACTTTATGGGCAGCAACGGAGCGTCAATAAATTGTCAAATTTTATGCATTGCGATTTTGTATTTGGCGGGGATTTTACATTTGCCAGCCAGTGACGGGCCGTCCACAAGGGACAAGTGGGCCAACAAGTTTAAAGGAAGCTGTGGAAATAGATAAAGGTTGGCGCTATAAGTTGAACTCAATGCTGAAAAATGATGCAAATTCAAGTCTCAATTAAACACATGTGTATTTATTAACTTGCTATTCAATATCAAATTTCTTAGAAAGTTTCCATAGCTTATCAGCAACTATATGAAATATCCTACCTACACTTTCAATTTATTCTCCGAAAAATGCGTTTGAAATGCACACGCTTCAGGTGTTTAGTTTGAGGAAAGAGAAAATTCAATTCTTCGAATAAAATATAAGTAAATGAAGATATTGCATTTGATAGAAGAAGAACGTACGAATATATACAACAATGTTTGCAAGGCAGGCCACTCAGCACAAATTGATGACGTAGCCTCCACTGACGGACGAGATGTGCACAACAGTAGCAGTTTCTTAAGTCATTCGGATGACATATGCCTAGCACACTCCCACAGATATACCAATTTTCATATATATCACAGCTCCCTATCATTCTGGTGACAAATTATCGGCAGCCATTGTGTGAGGCAGCTAGACGGGCACATTTCAAAAGGCAGACAATGCAATTCAACAAAGCGAAAAAAAAACAAAGAATCCAACAACCAACAACAACAGCAACAAAATGTTGATAATATCAATTGTAAAGGCGCTGTCAACTGGCACAGCTGGGGAGAGACAGTTAGTTGCAGTTGTCTATGCGGTAGCCCAAACGGCAAATGTGTGAATTATGACCGACAATGAGGCGTATGAGCAGTTTGGCATTGCTTTATTGCACATGTACATGTACATACCACATACAGCGCACAGCTCTCGCTCCTGCCCTCTCTCCTGGCAAAAGCATGCCATAATTTTTTTATATATAAACCAAATGATTTCATTAGGTGGAAATAGCGTTGGGAGGCCTCACGAATAACCAACCTGTCGAGTTTTTTTTTGCATTTAATAAATTAGCGGCATTTATTTAAAGTAAATATTCACATGCTTTTAATGGCACTTGCTAGCAAAAGTGTTGCCGCCATTAGCCAGAGTTACGAGTCAAATGAAATGTAATTTAGCCAAATAACGACTTGCAATTACCGCCGAGATGGGTGATTATCGAAGGCGCCACTTGACAACAGCATTTAAAATAGATTAAGGATGGCATTATAGTTATCAATATATGTAATACAATTATTTGCATTTGATTAGCTAACGTGAGACTTAAAGTATCCAACTAATTGTATTTTTCATTTCATTCGAATTCAATACCATTTTAGTTTTTCTTTTTGATTGCTTTATTTTAACAGCAAAAAGTATATTTATATATTTTTTTGGAATATAATCGTATATTTATGATGAAGTGTTGACAAAAGTTCTTGAGGAGCTGTAGACTCAATCTGCATTTTTTTAATCTGCATTTTTTTACTCTTATTTTTGGTATTTGTATATTATTTTGAAGCATTATTAATATTTATTTATTTTGATAATTGTGTGCTTACAGAAATTGCACGTGTGCGCGCCTCCCTGTTCCAAATCAATGGCGTTAAGAAGGAGCCGCTAACGCTGCCCGAGCCAGAAGGCGCCATGGTTACGCTGAATGAGAAGGTTTATGTGCCAGTGCGCGAGCATCCAGATGTAAGTACATATAGATAGATCGATAGATGTATGTTATGTATGTAATAAATCGCCGATGATCTAATTTATGAATCGAAGCACATTTGAAGCGCTTCCGCTAATTAGAATTGACAGCACGACCTGCCCAATGAGCCCCAATGAGCAACTGGTACACCGGAAATCGCTTTAAGGTGCGCCCTCTAACAGCCCGCAAAGAATACGAGGCACTGTTTCTGTTTCTGTTGCTGCTGCTGCAACAAATGGGCGGTTAGGCAACACACTTACATATAGATAGTGTAACACACCTTTAGACAGCTGATGGAATCAGTCGGCTGTTAAGTTGTCGAAAAGACATGGCAAATGCCTCAGACACCGGGCTCGCCTTAAGACTTGCCAAATGCAAAATGCGTACCAGTTGCTGCTGCTGCTATTGCGTTTGCGCTGCCCCTCGCTCTTAGCGATACACATACATATACCCGTATATATATTATATGGGTTAGACAAAATCAGTGAAGCGTTTTAGGAAGTCGCTTGACGTTGTCGTCGTTGCGTTGTTGTAGGCGTTTTGTTTTGCCGCCTAGCCAAACGCCATGGCAAATTAGAATTTCATTTAATTTTATGCAATTTAAAATTTGGATTTTCACTATTATCCTTATTTTTTGTGTTTTTATTTTTCAAGTTTCTTCTTTTTTTTTAATGTTTAGGCGTTGTTTGGCCTTATTTATGGCTGACAGCAAACTTATTTCATTGCTTGACACAATTAACGTTTATGTCGCTCCCTCTCGCATTTGATATATATATATATATATGAATATATACATAGGAGATTGAGTGCTCCAGTTAAATGCATAAATTTGAATGCATTGGGGCTAAGATGAAAGCAGTTGTAGCACAGGTGTTCAAATATTTTTTGGCGCCAGCAATTTGCGGTGACAAGATGACATTTGTTATATTTTTATTAATGATCAAAACTCCAATTTAATTTGGTGAAGTTTTTTCAACTTTCATTCCATTTAAGTATTTCTTGCCTTGGACCAAGTTTTGCTATCACTTTTGGGCTCTTAATATGTAAATTCACTAGAAGCTAATTAGCTGAGCTCGCATAGATTTGTGGCAATTTCTACATAGAGAACATAATCAGTAGGCATTTGATGTCAGTAACTGGACTATGCAATACCCTGTAAATGCAAATCATAACATTAAATGCGGATTTAATACAATGAATCATTTTGAATCTATAATTTATTTATGTATTATATAATAATTGAGAACATTTTTGTAACAAATTTTTAGACAAGATCTATATTTGCCTTTCATAATACACGATATACGAATGAATTATAAAACAAGCTAAAAAATTGGTCATCAACGTCATTCAGCTAATTAATAACTACTACTGCATTGCATAAGTCTTAAACGCTGAGCCAGAAAGTCGAATCAGCTAAGCGGAGGAGCATTAGCATAAAGTTTGAATTTATTAAGGCAGCACATGTAAAATGGTTGACTCCCTCTCCTGGAAAGAGCAAAGCGAAATTAAACTGAAAGAGTTGCGTCATAAACTAAAATGAACATAATTTGACTCTGAAACATAGCACAAACTGAGACAAATCTGATTTTGATTTTGCTGCTGTTCTTTCGGATGATTTCCAAATGGAAATGGCCACCGAACAGTTGAGATTTACGACCATAGGGTAAGGTTTTTATAGTTGTTTCTAAACAAATACATCGAGAATATTTTTATTTAATTATTTTTTGTTTTTTGTTTTCATTCTGTTGTTGGCTTTTGATATTTCAGGTGTTCTGAGTATTTGGGCTATTTTTATTCGTGAGAAAAATGATTCGGGTTTCGCTGCTTTTCTTTTCGAGCGCGCGGGCGTTTTCAGCATGACAATAAATCATTTCATTTAATTGCAATATTTCTAGCTCGATAGCAAACACGAAAAATCGCCGAGCATTTCTGACATTTTCATGCCGTATGGCAAAAGCCAAATGGTTATAAGTAAGACAAATTGCGTTTCAAATCGCCAAGCGTACGCAAGAAAATGCAACCAGTTTGCACAATGTTTATTGTTCACAAGATACTTATACACAATGTATATATATTTATATATATATATATATATATATATATAAATCCTCCGATTTATGTTTGTTGGTGCCTTTTGTGCAGGCTGGTCATTGGCCATTAATATCCCAGGCATTATAGCCGATTTGACTCTGAATCTGACTCTGACGCAGCAACAGCAACAGCATTAGACAAAATGTGTAATAGCAGTACATTATTTATACCATATTCAACAGTGTAAATAATGATTTGTCAGCTGGCTGACAACCATGCCATGTAAATAGACAACAATTTGTCAACACTGGGTATGGAGCTATGGGTAGAGAGACAGGGAGGAAGGGGAGACGACAGTTAGAGGGGAAAGTGTATTGCAATGCAACGCAACGCATCGCATGGCTTCAAGACCACAAATGCAGCCTTTAAATGCGCTCAATTGTAGCTAGTTGCAGTTGTTGTTTTGGCTGTTGCTGATGTGGTTGTTGTTGCTGTGTCCAAAACATAAATACAACTTAATTAAAGTCAACATCTGTTGCAGAAACTGACACAACAACAATATCACTTAACAGTTAACTATTAATTACTGTGCAACTATTAACTCGCGTAGCTTCATTTAGCTGCCCAGCAGCATTGTCACAATGTTCATTTCAAACAGATATTTGTATGCCTCTCATAATCTATCTTTGTGTCACTTTTATTGATGCTTGTTGACACATTGCTCATACGCCCTGTGGTGTGAGAATCACACATGTTGCGCATTTGACCCACTGGACTGAACTCCGAGTAATCTATTGATATTTATTTTTAATTTGTATCAATAGATCAAATTTTAAACAATTGCGCAATTGTTCTCATTTTTTGTTGGATATTTCTAATAGTTGTTTAATATACAAATGTAGGTGCAAAAGTAATTCATTCAAAGCTCTTAACTAAATACCACACAAAAGTTGGATTATTACACAGATTAATTGATTGGTTAAACATAAATTACCTAGGTGGTGTGATTAAGTAATATATAAGAGGATGAATGTACATTAAACGTTTATAGAACCGCTTATGTGTCACTTAGATCGTGATTTGATAACAAAATACTCACTAGGAATGTGGATCTTAAAATATTAGAAACTGAGTATTTTCAAGTGTTCAATTTTTATTTACAATTTAAAAACCTTCTTAGTAAATAAACGCTAACACCAATCGCAAAAAAATGTACAAAGCAGAACAGCGCGTTAACAGACTGTTAGAGGGGCCTTCAATATTGGAGTTCATTGGCGTTGAACAATACTAACTGCTGAAATACTTATGCTAAATTGTTTCGAACTAGAAAAGCAACAACAACAACAACGGATGCTACCTCATTTGTCGCAACATTTTGCACATTTTATGTGTTGTGTGTGTCATAAATAAAGTGGCAATTAATTTGAGAACTGCAGCGAATCGGTCATGAACATAAAATGCTAATTACGTGCAGCTAAAATGCTCATTTTGTCTATTCAGTTATTTAATAAGTACTGTAAAAAACAAAAACAACTGCGAATAGACACTCTTTTTGTGTTTCATTTGCGCGTAGCTACATACACACACATAATACAAAATATATAATACAGATACAGATATATTTATATATATATATATTCATATATATATATGTTTATATATATATATATATGTATGAATATGTATACGGTATGTATGCATGGGTATATTGAATGTACAGATCTGTAATCTATTTGATCTGCGCCGATTGTTGCTTAGTTTTGCATTTTTCTACTTAACTGGCGGCTAATATGAAAAGATGTTCTGCTGTTAAAAACTGTTTGTAAAATTTTGTGTTCATTGCCAGCAGTTATCTTTGAAATAAAGTATGTACTGTAGATAGTACCTCTGGAGTAGCTTGACTTTTATGTCTAAAATCTTTGCAATGAAAAGTCGCCACGTGTTCATAAGCGGCTTTTTGGCATGACATGAAAAATTCAATGGAAATTGGTTACCATAGAATTTTTCATCACCAACTAATGATATGGGTTATTTTTACTGCCTTTTTGTTGTTAAAGAAAAATACTTACGAATTGATGTATGTAAAGTACATGAGCTAATTTTGTAATGTGCCAGTGCGTTCTTATCGCTGCTCACAATCTGTAATATAAGCCAGCAGCCGCAACACAAGTAGCTAGTTGTAGCTTCCATTTCTATACTCTCATTTCTCTGGCCTCGTCTTTTGTATGTTAACAGCAAATTTTGCTCAAGTGCAGCAGCTGCCTGTAAACAACAACAACAATAATCAAATTGTTTACTTTTTTTATCATCGTTGAGGCATTGCGGGGTCTGTCTTTAATGGCACGCGTTCCACTTGACTCGCATAATTGCTGCGGCAAACACTTCAAAATTGAATTCCAATAATGATAAAAAATAAACCAACGTTTTGAAATGAAAATCATTTATAAACGATTTGACTACCCATCTTTATTTGTCATCATTAAATATTTATGCGTGCCACAATGTGGTCTGTGAATTCCATTTCCGTTGCACACGCTCACACATACATGCATGCTTGGGCTGCTTTTAATTAATATTCTCTGACCAAAGATCAATAAATGCAAATAGTTTTCGGTTGAGGACACTTTTCAAAAAGCATAAATTGAGAACTGGATGCGTAGAAGCTTTTGTTATAAACTGCAATAGCCTCTATTGGCTTGGCTTCATTTCGAAACCATCTAAGGAATTATTTTTTTTTTTTGGTTTTATCAAAATTTAATTAAAATTCTTCGCCAGCCATTAAACAACTAACTGCATGTGGGCATCTGCAACAATTTTTAATTACCGAGAAATCTAAACGAAGCCCAAACACTAACAGATATAGATACATATATAGATAAAAATAGAGATTGTTACGTAGATGGCAACAACAAGGAGTGCTGCTGTTGTAGTTGCTGCTGCCTCACATCATCGTTAATACCCAACAACAACAACAACAACAACACAATCACATCATCGGTTTTGAATAGAATTTTTCCTATTTTTTTCTCTTACCACCCCTCCAGCCCGGAAAAAACAAAAAGACAAGCTTGTGGGTGGTCGCCTCTGGACAAGCGTCGAACTAGTTTGTACAGTCATTTACAATATATATAATACATATAATTCAGGGGAAAAATTGTTCTGATATGTGCCCCATAAATCTACAATTTTATCAGCTAATTTATGAGCAGCGAATTACGCTTGAGGGCGGGCGTAGTTAAAAAAAAAAAAATGGCAGCAATATATGGTAATTGGTCACCCCATCAATTACAAAACTGTTGGCCAACTGGTCAGCTTCCATCACTGTGCTATCACTATGACTTGCTATTAGGCATCCCCCTCTGTATCCCCTCCACCAAAAATAAAAATAACAGTTTTGAATGTATTGCAAATGGCTTTGACTGTCGCCGCCGGTTGCCGGCTGGCTGCTGCAGTTGGCAATCTGTTTGAGTATCTGGCTGATTGGTTTATCGTGCCAAATTCAGGCGTGTCGCCTTAGGTCATATTACGTTTCTGTCCGGTTGTGCACTCGCTATTGTGATTTGAAAACTACGATGAGAGGTGAAGGGGAAGGTGTACCAACAATATAATAATTTTGACTTTGAAAGAATGTTTTATGCATTGAATGATTTGGTCCATGAGTCAACCTTCTCATTTGTTTGGCATTAATGCGATTTAAATTTTCATCAAATCAACTTTGGCATTAAGATTTTACTTAATTTGCTATGTTATTTAATAATAATTGTTGCTCATTTCCTGTGATTTCTTCGACATATCCATTTCAGTTCAACTTTGTTGGTCGCATTTTGGGACCACGCGGCATGACTGCCAAACAATTAGAACAAGAGACTGGCTGTAAGATAATGGTACGCGGCAAGGGCTCTATGCGTGACAAGAAGAAGGTAAGTAATGCTTATATACTCGTATAACATAATAAATATGTACATGTAAAGGAAATTAAATCCATTTGGTCAGGAAAGCTGCGCAAATCACAAAACCATTTTCACGCAAATCAATAATTTAGTTTCATTAGAACATCAAATACCAATTAGCAGTCATCATTCCAATGCTCTGCATACTTTGCATTCCATGCTAAGAGCCCCCAAAAAACAGGAACAACCACAACACACACACACTCAGGCACCACTTACATTTAACTAGACAAAAACTAAACCGCAAACTATTTGGTATCCAATTTACTAAAAGCTTTTACGTAAAACTAAAGTGTCGGTTGACATTCGATTGCCCTGTCAACATGAAAATTATTGTCAATTAAAGAGGGTAATTTAAATTCATATTTAAGCGTCACAAAAAGTTTTGTCGTATAATGTTTTGTATTTAAGTAGCCTGAATTCATTTTATATTTATTTGACTAGATGAATCGTCACTTCTTAATATATTTCGGTAATATCTTCAGATCTATCTATTATATATATAATATGTAGCTGGGTCCGATTAATGTAGTTGATTGGCTGCAAGAGTGTTTAGTATTCGGCATGCCAGAATAAGCTTCTGATTTATATTGGATTTATGTTTTATATATATTTTGGTTAAATACATCAGGATGACTACATATTTGATATATCAAAATCTTGGCACTCCAACACACTCATTTAATTTGGCGTGAGGCAAACAAACAAAAAGCAGAGCTAAGATGATTAAGTGTATTTTCGTAAATTGCCAAAAGTGTAGCGAATATTTGAACGACAGCATGACAGACAAACAAGACATATAAAAATATTCACTTTTATAGCGTTGCAATATTATGATAATTTAGTAGCCGCGCTACAAAGACCCGACACCCACTCAGGTGCTCTGGAATAACGTCAGCCATAAATGTCGTGAGTCATTTCATAAGATTTTTGTTTTTGTTGCTGAAGCAAATGACAAGCGTAAGACCAGAGCACAACCAAACGTAAATGTTTACTTGCATGCAGGCCAGGCAAGCAACAGATAATAATATTAAGACAAAAATGTGTATATGTTAGTCATAGTTGCTAGAAGGAACCTTATTAGTGCCGTTGGGGGCCATGCAGTGGGCAGTCAGAGCTATTTACACTGCATGGCTCACTGCCTGCTTGACAGTTCTTAATTTGACAAGTGGTGTCGCGGAATTAGCCAGTTTGGACGCTGACGAGGCAACTTCAAAAGCCAACGAAACTGACAGTTCTTCTGCCACTTTTAGCTTAATTGATTAGCAAATTCAACGAAATTATTTAAACGTAAAAATAAATATATATATATAGTTTTTTTTTTTTTTTTGGGTCAAAAGTTAATGCGTTAACCGCCCCCAAAGCACTTGACTCACACAGCCTTGGGCCTCTAGAAATATTAAGTATTTTCCCATATTTCCATCGAGCGTGACAGCCAAAAGTGTTTTCGGGTTTTTGGCGTGGTCAAAAAAGTAACGGCTAAAGCGGAATTCTGAAATTACAAAAGTGCATTCCGTGTTGCAGCAAAACGCCCACATTTAATTGTTTGCGGCCATTAGCAAACACGCGCAATGAAATGTCGTCTTACAACTTGCATTCCTAAGCATTTTGCTGCCCCTTATTTTTATAGCCTCCCAATGGCGAAATGAAAGAAGAAGAAGGAGTGGGGTGAAGTGAAAATAGGGTAGTGCGCAATTTTATTGGCATTCACGTTTGGTTGGCTCTATTATTACGCGCATCATCAATAAAATGTTGCAGCCATGAAATATGTACGCATATTTAAGTACTTGTGTAAGTAATATGTATACAGAGAAGAAAAATGAAATTATTTAAAGCACACCTTGAAACCTTGAATATTGGTACAAATTACACTTACTTATTCCTTCGTCTCTGTCTAACCTCATCTAAGAATAGTAAATTTATATTTATATTTCTATTGTCATCCACAGGAGGATGCTAATCGTGGCAAACCAAACTGGGAGCACTTGTCGGATGATCTGCATGTCCTGATCACTGTCGAGGATACTGAGAATCGCGCCAAAGTCAAACTGGCCCAGGCTGTTGCCGAAGTGCAAAAGTTGCTTGTGCCGGTAAGTCATCAACACGTGTTCGCAATAATATTACATATATGTACGTTAGTCTGTCAGTCCCTTAAATGCGTTTCAATCCCTACTTTCAATAAAAAATTATTGTATTAATGCCAAAAAATATACAAAAACAATCAAAAACTCATCACTGCATCATCGACGAGAGCAGTAAAACTTGTGAGAAAAAGAAATAGCAATTTCGACTCGCATTAAATGCCAACTTACCACCTTTATGAATATTAAACAATCACAATTAAACAGAAATGTGTGTGAAAAGATGCGTTTGCTGTATCTATATCTATATCTGTTTAAAATATGTAAAATACAAATCGCATTGCTAAAATTGTTAACCTCAATATTAATAATGATTTTCTTTATATTACTTTCATTTCTCTTACCAATCTAATATGCTTTAATGTGTTTTGTTTAATACATTGAACAAAAAATGTACTACTACTACTACACAAACAACACACACACAACCACACACATACACACACACATGCGTGCGCGTACTCGTACTAACAGCAAGCCGAAGGCGAAGATGAACTAAAGAAACGTCAACTTATGGAATTAGCCATTATTAACGGCACTTATAGGGACACAACAGCGAAATCAGTCGCAGGTATGTCTATGAAGCTCTCTACTTATCTAAATACAATAGATTCATTTTTACTCAACTCATAAACAACACAGAAAAAATATACCAAAATATTTGTCTAAACCAACAGCTAATCCCAGTACTGACTAAAATCACCCGGCTCTGAAAGCAAAAGCAAAACTAAAAAAAAGAAAAAAAAAAGAAAAACGAAAGCAATTCAAGATCTAATACATCTAACCAATAATGATATAATGAATGTTTTCTTTGAATTTACATGGATTTTCTATACGGACAGCTTTCTCATGCGTTGGTTCTCCTTCTGCTTCTGTTCTGTATCCCGCAGTGTGCGAAGAGGACTGGCGCCGTTTGGTTGCTGCATCGGATAATCGCCTGCTGACGCCGACACTGTCCGGACTGTCTCAGATACGCACATCCGCCAACGCACCACTGGGCGCCCCCTTGATACTTAATCCACGCATGACCGTGCCCACAACAGCGGCCAGTATACTGTCCGCCCAGGCAGCGCCGACAGCCGCCTTCGATCAGACTGCACATGGCATGATCTTTGCGCCGTATGGAGACTACGCGAATTATGCAGCACTGGCCGGCAATCCTTTGCTGCAGGATTATGCTGATCATAGCGGTGGGTTGTTTGCTAGATAAACTTACATACATAATGCATATACAAACCAAAATATTTAAACATACATACGTACAATCTATAATCTATAATCTATATAACTACAAACTATGATTTTCGATCAGCTAAATATTGATTCGATTCGATATACTCTTTAACTATATATGCGCCATAACTTTTGACACAAGCAAAACACATGCACACACACACCATTTCAATATCGTTTCACGTTCTGAAATTACACCAAACAAAAAAACAAACAAGCTAAATATCAGTATATAAGAAGCCAGTTTATGAGGCGAGTCATCGATCAGTTGAGTTCTGGTTAGCCATTTTTTTTGTAACTTTTGTTAGCGTGCCAAATTACGAGCAATAATACTTAGGAACACTACTTACAAACACTTACAACATACATTTTGGGTTTTTCTTTTTAATGGGTCCCTTAACGGTTAAAAAACAATTTTAATGTCTTACCTACATTATATAGGAGGTATTTTTCTCAACGTTAAGACACCTGATTGAAAAAAAAAACCATTATAGTTATACTTATTGTATTTGTGACAGCACTACGTAAATTAACGTAGTATTTTGCTTAAAAATAATTTAGTTTTGTGTTATAATTGAACTCCAAGCTTATTAACCACACATGCGCATTTATTTTATCTACCCTTGCAGAGGGTCATAAAAGCATTTTCCTGCGAAAACTAGTCGAGTCAATTTCCGGTCATTTGTCTGTTTCTCGGTTTTTTAACCTGTATAAATCGTTACCAATCTTTTCTTTCATTAGATCGAACCGGATCTGTATACCCCAAAGTTTGCTGGACCGGTTTCGAGTATGTTAGATTTTGATGAAAATAAGAAAACTGTATAAATCTGTAAGGGTATTTTTCTCATCGGCATGCCGAAGAAAGCGCTTTCTGTTTTGATTTGATTATTATTTCTGCAGTGCCGTAAAGTATGCAACACAAATTTGATTAATGCACGCTTTTAACCCTTGACTGGCCTCGCATGCTTAATTTTTCTCCATGCCATTCACAGCTAACGATAAATTCTTAACACTCTTAATGTATTGTTTCATAAAAATATATATTTCTTAAATTTTCTTTGTCTTTTTTTACAAATAATTTTATCTGAAATCTCATATATATAAACAAATATTTACAGTTGGTCGATATTTGCATGCCGGCTCCGTCTTTTGAACTTTTTTTTGTTTGAGTGCACCAAGAATTTATTGAAGTCCATAAATTGTTAGTTTTAGTTCCAGTTAAATGCAGTCTGCAGTTGACAGTGCACAACACAGAACAATCTTAAACATATTTAATTAT
The DNA here is from genome assembly GCA_035041595.1 of Drosophila basisetae. Lineage (NCBI taxonomy): Eukaryota > Metazoa > Arthropoda > Insecta > Diptera > Drosophilidae > Drosophila > Drosophila basisetae. The sequence goes on along the minus strand of JAWNLB010000147.1, from coordinate 292,307 downwards.
AGATACATACATAAAACAAAAAAACATATATTTATACATATATATATATATATATATATATATATATATATATATATATATATATATATAATTATTTAGCAACAACAAATGCAAAGTGGCACAACAACAACAAAAAGAACAGCAACAACAAATACTCAAATACAAAACTGCAGCTATTGAAAGCTAAACAAATGATAAACAAAAAATATATAATTAAAAATAATTATTGCTCGTCAAAGTTTTTGTTAGTTCATAGGTCGCAAACATTTCTACAAACTGGAAAACTGGTCGCAACCGTTTCGAATAAGTGATTCTTAGGCGCTTGGACGCAAATTCGTGTTTATAATTTTATTTAATTTTATTTTTCGGGTGTGTTTTGAGCTTTTTAACCAATTGCAAATTTTCTACTTTTGAACATGAGTAAATTCTAGTTGACAACAACAACAATACAGCGGAGACAACAATGACAGCAACTGCCTGGGCAATTTGTTGGTTGTTGTTTGGGAACGATGAGTATTCTACTTACATAAATAAATACATACATACTACTTAAAGCCTTCAACATAGTTTTGGAGTTATCTAGCAAGTTATAGGAGTGTATTTACTTTGTCTATGTTTTCTAGTTTTCTATATTTATACAAATACTCTACGCTTAGGAACTTAAATAACTTGTGTTATTTATTTTATTTTACTTCATTATGGTGTGGGTTGCTGTTTATTTTATTTAGAGTGTATTTTTTTGTTGTGTTTATTCTATTTAAGTGCAATGTTTAGCTGATAGCTAATTAGTTTTGTTTAGCAGTTAAGCGCAGTATTTATGCACAAATGTACCTTACGACAAGTTCATTTGATTTCCGTACCGTTTGATTTTTTTTCCAGCCAGTGCCATTTTTGAGCAATTAGCAACAGTCTCACTTTTTGTAGCATTTTAATAAAATAATAAAATATATAGTATCTTATTATAATTAGATGGAGCCTTGAATCGAGTTGGTGCTTAAAACATTTTTAGACCTAAGTTAGTTGAGGTTCAGGCAGCCGTCCAACAATTTCTTGCACAACTAGTCAGCAGAAGCGAACATCAAATGTTTGACAGACAGACCAGACAGACACTGAGACAGACAGCTGGAAGAATGCTAAAGAACTACTACTACACTAAAGTTATGAAAAAGCATATTTACATACTTATATACCATTATACATTTAAACAAACGTAGTTGTTTAAATTAAATGTTAGGTTAGTTTGAGCTGCTTAAAGATCACTTATTTCGACAACGGCATCCTCCAGTACCAATCAACAAGCAATCATATATACGACTCATTCCAAAGAAACAGAATTTAAATGTAAATCAACATGCAATCGCAATTAATTATTAACATTTTATATTTTTTAAATATACATATATATATATAATGAAATTGGTAATTAGCGAAAACAGTGTCAGTGTTCCAACAGCAGTAAAAAAAAATTGTGTATTGTTTACTACAACAAAAGCAAAAGAGCAAGCATAAATATATATTTCATTTTATTAGAATATAAGTATTGTAGACAATACACATATATGTATATACAAATATATAAATATATATATATATATATATATATATATATATATATCTATATATGCATATATATGTGTATATTTATTGCCTTGAATATATAATCTATATACCAATACATATATATATATACCACAACTTTATATGCACATATCTACATGTATCGTATCGTATATTTTAGTAGGCGCCCTTAAGCAGCAACGTCGTTTGGCGGCTAACAGAGAACACCCATATCAGCGTACAACGGTCGGAGTGCCAGCCAAGCCGGCGGGTTTCATTGAGATACAGTAAATGCAACATGCGACATGAATTTCGTTTCCCTAAGAAACAGAACGTTTACCCAACAACATCATTTTATTTATCTATCTAAAGCAAATTATTCAATTTTTTTCAAAACGTTTAAAAAAAAAATGAGAGAGAACGATGATCGTTATCGTTTATCTTACACACACAATTATGTGGATTATTCAATTTAGTTCAATTATGCTAACGATTTTGTATTTATTTGTTTTGCATTCTACATAAAATTTATTTCATTCTATACTTGTTTAAAACGTCTTGTACCAATTGCCGCTGCTGTGTATACAATGAAACCCTGCCAGTCCAGTTGGCCAGGCCGGTCTGTGCAGCTCCGTAACTCAGTTAACTCAGTCCAATATATAAATCAAGCGCCTCACAGGTTAGTTGTGTTTCTACTCATCTATAAATTTGCTTTTTTTTTTATTATTTTTATTTGTTTCACATGAAGTGCAGCTGCAATTTCTATCACAATAAATGGTAGCTGCATTCCATTTGTGAATTTTGGTTAATTGACCAACACTCACAAAAAAAAAGAAGAAAAGAGAAAATAAAATGAAAATTTAAAAATACATCAACACTGACAGACACATGCTGCAAAATACTAGTGCAATAGAAACAGAAAAGCCGCTTAAAGCTGCTTAATTAAAAAAAAAAACAACTTGTTTTTATATATTTTTTGTTAGTTTATTTTATTTCTTTGTTGACGACGTTGACTTGTGCCTTTAATGTTTTACAAAAACATACAAAAAAAAAACATTAAAAAAAATTTTTTTAAAAATAGGTAAGAAATTCGATAATCAATTTCTACTGCGAACTCGAAAGCAAAAACAATTTAGTACTTTTTGTATTACTTTTTCTTAAGCCATTTAATTATTATTATTATACATTATTATCTATGAATTATAAAATATGAATTTTATATGTGTACTTAGAACTTAAGGCCCTGTTAGTCTGTAACGTTTACCTTGTATATCATATAAATGTATGTTGCAATTGAACCGAAAGTGTACCAGAATAAAGATCAATGACTTTTGTTGAAGTGCAATCCAAACACAGAAAACAAAAACCAACAAACAGCATACCAAGTCTTATGATTAAATTTCAAATGTATGTGCGAATGCGTTGGACATTCGGCATCTTTCAACTTCTTTCAGTCGTTTGAACCTAACGCTTTCTGAATTTAACCAAAAACTTCTCCTACGTCTCACATAACTCATTGATCACCTCAGAGAAAAAAAAAAATAATAATAAAAATACATATTATATAATATAAAAAAAAAACGAAAAAAAAACACGTAACTTTTGTTTGCAACTCTTAATTTAAGAATTTAACGTTAGTCCTAAGCTCTGTGTACGCACACACTCGTAGCCAGCGTGGGGCCTGATGTACTACTACTACTACTACCACTACCACTACTACTACCAAAAACCACCACCAAACCACAGCCACTACCACACCTAAGTCCGGGGCGTAACTCTATGCTTAACGTCTGTTTCACCCACCACCCAATACTCGTACATAATACACAAACACCAATAAAACAATATTTCAATAGTATTTCAATTGATAATAATGCCTTGTCGCGTCGAAAACAGTTACATCATCAAATGAGAATATATCAAAAACCACCTACTTACCACGTATACATATATATACCTAAAAAAAATCTTGATGTGTATTTAACAGACTTACTCCTTAAGCTTATTGGTTCTGGTATCAGTAATACATATGTTTAATATCTCTCTAGCCTAGTAAGATAAATACTTGTGTAACGTTCTATAAAATTGCATTTGCATTTGCTTACAACTCCTGTAATACTTACGCGCACACTACAATACATACACAACCAAATACACACACACACACAACCAAATACATACACACACACACACATTTACAAAGAAACGAATACATCAATACATTTACAATCCACTCGTAAACAGACTTATACAAATACAATTACTAAATTGATTCTAATGCCATGCTGAAGAATGTCTGATTTTGATATTAAAATTTAACTCGTGATATGCACAAAATAAATTCCCTTTGGCTCATGCTAGAAAAACAAATACACAATTTGTATGTAAACAGAAACAATGTAAATAACGCTTTACCTTGGCATTTTCGTAAAGTTATTATTTAAACAATTGACAGCCAATGCACTTGCAATTTTATTTTTTATATTTTCTCTAATCTCGAAATTTGATACTCTATAGCATTTACATATGTATAAAAACCATATAAATATCAAATGATATGTGATGTAATATTATTGCTAATTTTAACTAACCAAAGGCCAAGTTAACTAAACAAAGAAACAAAAGTAAAAACAAAACAAAACCAAAAGAAAACAAGCAAAACTAGTAATTAAATAATCAATTTTTTTACATTTTGTAAATTACTCGAAAAATTCCTGAAATGATTTAAATAACCAATAAATGTTTCTTTAATAACGTATTAAACAGTTTGACATATACAAATCTATAAACATTTAATATACATATACTTAGATTTGCACTATCTACGATTTTTATTACGTATGTGTTTGTAATTTTCAACTCAAATGTTGTATTTAAGTACAAACGCTTTTTTTTTCTTTTCATTTTAAATTTATATTTATTGAAATTTATTTTCTTCATTTTTGCCAAATTTTCAATATTTTTGGATAGTTTTTTTTTTGTATATTCGAAAAAGAAAAGTTACTAAAAGTCTGTGAGCTATTGAAATCTTGGCCTGCATGTCGTGTGCCCTGCTCATAACTATTTATTGATTGTTCACATTGCATACATAAATAAGTACATACATATATTATATATGCCCGCTTTCATTTAGTAACTTTTTGTGCTCATAAATCGCATATTAAAACTTCAGTGTTACTGCTAGGTATTCAAAATGAAATGAAACAAGAAAAATAAATAACTAACTTCTAACCTTTTAATAAAACTCAATTTCCATTTCTATGACTCTTTTTTATTTACATGCTAACCTAAAAAAAAAAACCAAATATAAAATCTAAAAAAATCTTCCAACAACACATCTCAAATACACATCAAAAACGCATTTCAAAACAACCACAAAATCCACAATAAATCCCTTAACCAACGCTTGCCCGTCTACCGACTGCGTTACGGTAGAAGACCATGAATTTGGGACACAGCCAGGAAGCAGCAGCAAGAGATTCGCATATGATGTTCAGAGCTCCCAATGCAGTAGCAGCCGCAACAGCAGCATGACTGCAACACCAACAACAGCAACGGCAACAGGAGTCGGAGCAGTGTGGCAGTGGCAATAGACGTGCATTATGCGACACTTTGAGCGGAATGTGAAAACTGTGAAATGATTGTTAATAGTAGCAAGTAAAGCAACCAAACCACCAACACTTGTCACTGACAACTACTAAAACCACAACAAATATATCTCACACACACCACTGTCTCTTACGCACACACTTACACACAACGTTTGTGGCTTGTTAACTGTGTGCCTGCAATTCTCATCAATGCATCAAACAGCGAGTGCAATTTATGCACTGCAGCCTGCAACATAAAAAAAAAACAAACAACAATCATGAAGAAAATAATGTATTGAATTTTGTGGCCATTTCTGTTGCGTTTTGCCAGCCAGCAAACAAAACAAAACAAACAATTACAATAACAAATCAAACATAGTTTCTAAATTAAATTAAAACATAATTATTACGCACTTTTAAGTTATAGAGCATAGTAAAAAGTTCAGCGAACAAACATTACTTAATTCAAATTCAGCGGCTTGCATACAAATCATATGCATATCAGTTTCTCTATATATGCCGTTAGAGCCATTAGTTTATATTTTTATTATTTTTTTTTTTTGCAAAACAACGACAAAAAGGAAAAAAATAAAAACATAAAAACAGAACGAAAGAATATCATTATATTTTTTAGAATCTCATCCAGAAACTGCTAAATATTTTAATCACATTATATTTTTTTCTCCAATGCAAAGATGAATCTTTTTGTAGTTTGTAAGCTCAAAACAATCGTTTCAACTGTGTAATAACAAAAGCGTAGGCATATATGCACACACACACACGCCCACACACACACACACATAACCCCTCACTTTGCAGCATTTGTGTGTTGTATAATCTGCAAATGTTTTTAGTTTAAAGCAAAATATTCATCATACGAGTATATATATTTATAAATATATATTATTTTGTTAAATTTACGAAAATTCTTGTTAATGAAGTATTTCGATTATGATTATGTTATATACTGTGTACACTCAAAAGAACCCACAATCACACACCCCACACAAACATCAATATTAAGTATATATATAGGAATCGCGACGCGTTTTCGTGCAGATTGTGAGTTAACGCAAAAACGCGTGTGCTAAATAAACGATATTCTTAAAAATAATACAAACTACAAGTAACAGCCATATTTAGTTAATGAAAAGTAACGAATATCATGCATTAATAATGTACAAGCTAAACATAAATAATTTTAATAATTAATTTTAATATTGAGCTCATGCTCAATGTATTATACACAAATAAAAAAAAAAAAATTAAATGAAAAAAAACACGAATTAAAAGATGTTTGAACACACAACTATTTGACAAAATTATCAAACTAAAAATGAAATAAAATTCTTTAATTTAAAATAAATGTTTCAAGTTATAGAACGCAGGATTGTGTATAATTTTTATACATTTTTTTAACACGAAATCATACGAAAAAAACTCGCTTATTCATTTTTTTTTTTTATCAATTAGCAGCTATCTATCATATATGTATGCAATTTCAACGAAAAGCATATAATAAATAAAGTTAATGTAAAATCAAATAAAAATTGCATTTAAATTATGGTACAAAAGAAAAACTCCTACATTATTTTAAATTAAAGAATTTTCCTTAATGCAGTTGAGCTTTATATAAAGCTATCAATAAATTATGCTTACGATAAACCAATTGAAACAAATATGTAATTAGTGTGCCTTTCAAACATTGCATCTAAGTTAAATGTTAAATTAATTTATAATGGCACAAATCAAAAAAAAAAAAGGAGAAAAATATTGAAATGTCCAAAATCATTGGAGACCAAGCTAAGGAATTAAGCATTAACTAGGCAGCAGCCAGTACAGTTTGAAATTATAATATAAATCATACTCATACCTACAACAAATTATTTAATTAAATTATCTATTAAATGATTATAACATTTTAAATAATATTTATGTTAGAAACGGCAATCGTGCAATCGTAGCAATGAGCACCGCCAAAATTTTCAAATCTTTTGGTGTGCTGCCTGAAAAATAATACTTTTTGATGATAATTGATTTCGTGTTCAATTTCGAAATTCAATTCAATTGATGATTGTGAGTAATTAAAAAAAAACACTATATAACATATAGTGCATAATAATTAGCTTAAGCACATGGCAAATATTGAATGTTGTATGTATTGTGTTAATGGGAAACATTTATTTCAAACAATATTCGTTCATTCAACATCATATATAAAATATAATTGCAGATTCATTGAATTCTTGCAAGTCTATCCACATATGTTCAAATACAAAATATATACGCAACTGTAAAAAAAAAATAAAACTAAATTATGTACAAGTTTTTGCATAAAATAAATGTTTATATAAAACCAAATATTAAATGTTTCAATCATATGCAGACGTACATAACATGTACCCAAGCACAGCATTGTAAACATGAATAGCTAAATATATTCATTATTTACATGCATCGCAAATAACAAAAAAAAAGAAAACAATTGTTGGCAGATGTACTGCTTCCATCGTGTTACAGATCTGGATGCTTGTAGCAATGGATGTGTATACGAATAACAAATCCAAAGCCACTTGGGGATGAGGAACAAGGACTTGCTGTTAATTACGCAGCTATGCAGCTCTATCCGGGTTTCTTGGAAATTATAATCTGCAATGTATGCATAATGAAAATGAAATAATACAATAATGTTGATTTCATTGACTAAAATATGTAGGTAGAACAAAGCATTTCTCCAAAGGTTCATAGCAAAGCTATGTTGAATAAAAGTCGAAAACGACTAATGAATGCTGGTGGACTTTATTTATAATATTTCTATTTATGTAAGATTGCATGGGTAGTCCCTAAATTTGGCATTGCACTTATACTGCTTATAAGCTTTGCGGATAAGTTGTGCAAATTTAGTTTGATGTTAGAATCTCAGGTTATTTTAAGGCATTTGGTATATAAGTTAATAAAATGTTAATCCTACAATTCTAGGAGTATATTAATGAATATGGATATACTTCACTTGGCAGAAAGGACCATGGCCTTCCGTCAACATTATAAGCAACGCAAAGTACACGTGCAGGCGCATGTGCAGTAACTAAAAGCGATTTAACAGTACGCTGTTAGGCAGCAATAAAAGCAGTAAACATTGCCGAACCCAGTTCAGTTCTTTGGTAACAGGCGACTTGCAAGGACTAAAAGTGTGCGAGAATCGAAGTCGATTGTGCTGTTGAATAACGCTTCGTAGCAACAAGTGTATCTAAGTTAAACGGTTGAAAATGTGTGAGGCAAAAATATTTCTGTCTGTCTGCTGCTTTTGTGCGTTACTTGTTGCCATGGTTGATTCACGAAATGAATCCGAGCAGCTGCCACCGCCATCTTTGGCTCATATGGATAAATGCGGCAGCACCGAAAAGATGGTGGACGAATGTTTTAAGGATTTACCGCCACATTTAATGGAGTTTTTACAGAGCACCAAGATTGTGATAAGCAAGCAGGACATCATAGCCAAGTGCAAGTAAGTCTCTTCTAGATCTCAAGCTAAAGCATGGATCACATCGCGTGAGTGCCGTTGCTATGAATAAAACACCTGGGCATTAATGCCAACCAAGAAGTTGTATACATTATTGATTACCCATCCATCAATCATGGCATGGATACAGACTGACGCCACCTTTGGGATGCTTAGAGTTCATAATTGATTAGTGTCTGCTCTTTCTCTTTATTGGGCTTAAGTGCTAAAAACAAAGTTTTCTGCCTTTTTTTCAAAGAGTTCTCTCAATCATCAGATTGTGTTAAATTAAACAAAAAAGTTCAAAGTAAGCGGAAACTTTTTAATTATATATGTTCCAATAGGTACATACACCTTTCGCAGTATTCTCCTCCAATACTGCGTAATTTGATCACCAATTAAAAGTTAAATCTGTTATTGCGAATCTTTGAAAGTCCACAAAGTTAGTTAGTAGAAATTAAAATTGTCATAGTAGAAATTAAAATTGTCATTGTTATGGTGATAGCAAAAAAAAAAGACCATCATAGGTTTTTTTTCTTAATTTAATAAAAATACCTGAACAATTTTTTCTGTCTGTGCTTGCTTGCTATGTGCTTTATTTACCAATATTCATTTTTTAGTGTTTTCAATCGCGGAATGCGATGCTTTGATGCGTACTCAGCTCGTTGTCTGCAAAACCGAAAGCTTGGCATGTTTAAAAATAATGTGGACGGCGCTCGCAAATTTTTCAAAAAGTTTTGTGCCGATGAGGATTTTCAGCGAGGTAAGAGAGAATCGAAAAGTCTGCTTTTGTACACACAAAGACTTAAAAAATAAAAATAAAATGACATAATAAAATGTATGTCAAATTCCTGTTAAACGGTTGAGTGCCCAGTATTCATAGCATCATAGCATGGTCCTCGTTAATTAAATTGTTTTGAGGCTAACTTCCTAGAGTTGCATCATTTAAAAACAAGCGTTAATAAATATTTTCTTCCTAATTAAAATAAGTAAATATACAAATAAACACTAATTAACGATGGATTACATTTACAACAACTACAAGCTCATAAGCTGTTATGTAATCTGCAACAAGTTTTAATTGCAATTAAGCAAAAAGTTGTGTTCGCTCATGTGGTAGTTATTTAAAATGATTTCCTCTCTCTTTACTAATTATTTACATTAACATTTACGTACTCTTAATTAAATATACAATTTAAAGCTTCAAAAACACTAAAGAGAGCTTAACAAATATATGATTTTTAGATCAGAGTGTTCTACGGTGCTCTACTTTTTGGACTTAAGGCAGATTATCTTATTACTATCGCACGTATCCATTTTAGATTATCTGCGTCACAAGGATTGCTTCACATACATACAGGAAGATTGGATCAGCTGTACGACTTACTTTGAAAACATACTCACAGATGACTTGCACGATAGCACGCGCAATGTGAGCGATAAGTTCATGGAATTTTGTTGGTGAGCTTCTTTTCAGCTGGGTGGATTTAAATAATATATTCATTTTTATATATTTTCCTTGCCAATTGCTTGCAGCGCACGTTATGCATATGAGAACTGCATTTACAATAGCGCACGGTACAAGTGCTACAAACACTCGGCAGAATTTGCACGGGAAACAGCGAAAATGTTATCGGACGAGAAGCACTTCAGCAACTGCCGACATCTGGAACATATATGTGCGAACTCGGTGCGCATTGTCTGGATGCGAAGCAGTTTGCTTCCCTTGGCTGTGGTGCTGGGACAGCGATTTTTGCGGTACATCGTTAGACCGTGAAATTGCATCGACCTTGGTAGGTTGTGTGGTTTGGATGTCCAATTGAAAATGCATAGCATTGAGCTTTCCGTATGGGCGTGTGATTCTCTTTCGGGTGGGTACTGTGTCGGACAGCGACACTTGCTAGACTTTAAGTTGAATATAATAAATTTCTATGTATATTTGTGTTTTTAATAAATTTAACTGTAGTTGTGCCATATTCGCTAAATTGGCATGCGAAACATAACCCATATATGTCCGCATTATGAGTGAATGCTAAAATTAAGAAAAGGTAAGTCTCGTCTCGTGTGCAAAAACTTTGAATTTATAAGTTTTCCAGATGCTGTTTTCCCAAGAATTTTGTTTGGTTTTTGTTTCTTTTTACATTCCATTTAAAGTCTGACGGCAAACTTTTCGCCTAACAAGCTGTGTGTTTGCCAGATGAGGGGCTTAAGCCAGTGAATGTTTGCACATATTGTATAAATGTGCTCTTAAATGTCTCGTATAAAAAAGTTTATCCCAAGTAAACTAAACTAAACTGTATGCAGTAAATGCTTCTTGTTTATTTTGCCACATATTTTCTTTCAATCGATCGATATTTTTTTGTTGACTTGCTTTTAATGCAATTTAAGACAAATTAATTTTCCCTTGAATATAAAAAAAGGCGGCGCTTGTTTCTCCTCCCTTTACAGGTGCTCGTATTTGAGCTGCACTCCACATAATGTCATACCATCCCTTACAGAAATGCCATCTTAGGCATTTACTTGCACAGAATTGTTCATGAGTTAGGCGAAAATTCAATAAAGGTGCCCCTTACAATTTCACATTGATCCAATAAGTATGCAATGTATTTATGCAAAATTGCTTTAAATATAGGCTTTATATTATTTCTTTCACCGATCGCAAAGTCCATTTAAATTCAACTTCAAAGTTCAAATTTAATACATAATATTGTTCGCCGTGAAATACAAAATCACTACATATATTGTTAACATGTCTGTTGCCGGATGATTGAACTGCAAAAGCAAATTAAATGCTGATGAAAACACAAAATTTCCATTGAAAATAAGGCTTACGAGCATAAAAATCATTGGCAGATTGGAAACATAATATGTACATCAGAATTGTTAACGTTTATTTAATTCCATTGAAAAAAAGTGTGACGAGCTTATGATTAAAATTTAAAGGTAAAGTTAAATGTAAATACTTTAATTGAATACGAGTACAGTAGCCAATTGCAAATTCATTCTGTCAAATTTGGTTTGGATACACTATCGTTTTAAATTCAAACAATTAAATGTCCAAGTTTCATAATTAAAAGTGCTGCATGTATGTTTGATGACTTAAGGTCTCAATAATCCGCTTGTTCTTCAAGTCTGAATTTAATTGGACATAGTCTTGATGCTGTTCATAATATGAATGCATGGAATTAAATATGTTGTGCTATTTTTGGACCACACGATTTATTTTGAAGTAACCCAAGTTTATTTGCATTCATAAGCGAGTTGTATAACAACGAGGCTTATGCATTTCTCATTGCTCATTGAAATTTGCTAAATTAGTTTTCATTAAAGTTTGTTCGAAATGTGTAGACCAGCCAGATAGTTGCCATTAAATTTCTTAATTGAAGTATGAGCATCTTCAAAGCCGAACGAACTTTAAAAATCGAAAGCAGCCTATAGAAAAGATACCAGCATTCACAACAATACCAAAACAATATTTTCCGTCTTTAAATGAAAGTTACATGAACCCAAAGAAATAAGGTGCAGTTGCACAAAATAAAAAATGGATTAGAAATTGAGTGGACAAATAGCTAAGAAATGGGTATTATTGAGAGGACCACATGTATACCTATAGTATGAAGGGGGTTTTAATATAATAATATTAAACAAAACTATTGACAAGCTGAGTTCACTGAGATCAAATTCGTGTGCAAATGCCCTATACACAAGTCTAATCTAAATGCCGAAGGTATACCATATTCTAACGTGAAATGAATGAGGCATCCACAAAGTTTCTCTATTCTTGATCAGCGTCAATAGTCGACTCGAGATCGCTATTTCCCTTCCGTTGTTTCCGTAAATATTTGTATTTAATTATTTCTCCATATAATAGGATCAAATTAATAACAAGTATGCTTATGATTACAGGGTATTGAAAGTGCATTTACTTAAGTCTTGTTTCAAAAAGCTTAATAGCCATATTCCGAGTATGTGTGAGAGAACGTAGATTGAAATGGTAGACAACAATTAACCTCAAGGGTAAAATCCCCACCTTATGTAACGAACGCAAAACAAAGCTGTTGAAATTTTGCGTTGGTCACTATTTTGCTTAGTTGTTTTTTTTTTTTTTTTTTGCTTATACTTGTAGTTCATGGAGCAAACACTTTGTAATACTTTTCAAGGTCAATTTTGTAGTCGCAAAAGTTCTAGTTGCGATGTGAACGAGCAATGTATAAGCTTCACTTTGAGAGTGTGCTTAAAACTCATGTTTTTTGTGTTACTTTGTTTTTATATATTTTTTTTTTGTATTTATTTATTTTTATTTTTTTGTTTTGACAACTAAACGGCGATTAGCCGCTTATGATTTGCGTCAGCCCAGTATCATAATCCGCACCGCCACCGCCACTGTAGCCACCGCCACCTCGTCTACCGCCACCTCCATTATAGCCATTTGGTCCAAAGTTTCCTGAGTAGACCGGACGTCCGCCGCCATTACCACCGCCTCCACGATTATAATAGGTTCCGCCTCCTCCTCCTCCTCCTCCTCCTCCTCCAGCTAATCTGCCCCCGCCACCGCCACCGCCGTTAAGGCCTGTATACACTCCTCGTGTTTGACCACTGGGCGGATTACCTGTGAATGCCGTTAGTTATTTGTTATTATTTTGCGTCGAGCATCTTATTTGCGTTCGAATCTCTTACAGTCGTAACATCCGCCGCCAATATATACAGCCGCCTGTGATATTGTCAACGCGCTTAGCATGAAAACCGCAAAAGCCACAGTAAAATTTCCCATTTTGCTATTGCTATTTCTGTTGTTATTGTTCGCCGTTCAGTTTGGTTGTTGGTGTGTTAAGGTGCAAAACTGGTATGGCTTGTAGCTGCAGCCTGTTGCTACTTTTATACATCGTTTGCTCGTTGGCTGTTTCTGTCTCTGCCATTCCATGATCGTCTTCTCGCTCAAACTCGTATACAGATAGTACTATATGTACTATATGTACATAAGCGTCAAGAATTAATCAAAGTGTGGAAATACCCAGACTCAAACATATATATATGTATGGATAACCAAGCAAATACCTACTCTGTATGTAATGCGTTCATTGTTGGTGGGGATTTGCACTGCGTCGAGAGTTGTGTGAATGTTATGACAGTCACGACAATTGGCTCGAAAGTGATTTGCCTGCTTTTTTATTTTACCTTTATAATGGGAACCTGTGGCTTCGTTGGAATTACAATAATCATTCATGTTCATAAACAATGATTTCGAGTATTAATTATGTAGATTCACTTCCCAGTTGAATTTTATAGACTTGTTTGTCATTCAGTTTTATTTGTGGGAGTGTCGTCGTTGTTGTCATAAATCAACATATACCATTTTGGATTATTTTCATTAGTGTTTGATTACATAGTTATCAATGTGTGGGGTTTTCCCAATGCGCACCCTACTAAATTTGCTATATTTGATATTTAATATATACGCTTGATTCTCTACCAACAATACTATATTTAGGATTTAAATTTACAATAAATAGCTAGTCATCTAATACTAAACTGTCAGTAGTGCATTTTAAAGCCGGTACGTTCTTATCGTGACTGAAATGCGCACCTATTGAACCGTTGGCGATAACATTTAGTACATAATGTATATGCAAATTGTTTTTGATTTATATGGCATATATAAAATCTGTTTAAGCGCTGAATACTTTTATAGTTCACTGCAGCTAAGATGAAGTACTTGACGTGTGCATTGCTCTTGTTCGGATTGTTGCCGATGTTGATCAGCGGTTAGCTTTTAAAGCGATTACTTTCTGATTAAACCTAATTAACCGCATTGAGTGTGCTCAATTTACAGCTTACCCCAGCACTGTTGTGGTGAATGGCGTATGTTTGACTTGTAAGTATCAGATGCATTCTTGGCGTTGGTCTTAATGCACTCACGAAACGCTCCCATAGGTCCCAATCGAAACGGGGAACCGGTGTACATAAATGGCCAGGAATACCGCAGCTTTTCAGGTTCAGGTTCCGACGGCAACGTCATTATCAATCGTCCGGGCTATAATAACGGACGTGGTACGATTATAAGGCGAGGTGGTAGCACTGTCGTCAACGGCAACTGTGAAATATGCAATGTGGATGTTTAAGTACCGGCTTAATTTTCAATAAAGTGCTCTAGCAGCGTTTCAGAATGCATTAATTATTTACAAAATCTACAAAAATATTCATGAAAGCACTAACAAAAGTTCACAAATGCTGTTCCACTTAAAAAGTGGAACTAGTTTCCAGTGCCTGTAAACTCAAATAAACACAAGTAAATACAAATACACCCAAGAAAACACAGTGAAATGTTTAAGTCAATAAAATATTCAAGAGACACACATCATATACCCATCATATACCAACAACAACAACAACAAATGCCAACACAGATGTCCCATCACACATTTCATTTTTTTCTACCTCCATTTCCACAAATTGTTTTTGTGGCTAAAAATTGCATTTTAAGCGAATAACAATGGCCGGTTTGGGTTTTTTGTTGAAGTAGGTTTTCCAGTTAAATCGGATGCCTTTGTGTTTGATTTTGCGGAAACTCGACTGACATCGTTTTTTGCGAACAAATAAAAATGCTGCCGTCGGGAGCAGTTGACTGCTCTATACTCTGGTCCCGGAGCAGCTCAAAGTATATTGTTATAAATACGTTTCACAGTGTTGTTGGTCTCATACGGCAGTAGTCAATAGCTTTTAAATCAAACGAACTTTTCTTGCCGATTATATTAGCAAGGATATCGAAGCCAACTGCGCTCTAATCGATAAAACAATCGCAATAATAATAATAAGAAAATCATTATCTTTATCTTTAATGAACTTGATTAGTAGTGGCAAACATCAAGAAAATTGGGTAAATTTAGTTTTCGCATTGTGAAAACTTTAAACAAATTTCTCAGGAACAGATAACGAAATAAATATAATTTGAAGATTTAAGAATTAAAAAAAAAAAATAAAAAATATATACTTTGTTTCACTTTGGGTACAAAGCATACATATACAACAAGCCACAAAATAAATAATACAGCACTGACAAGGTAATAAAATAAAAAAATCGCAACGAAAGGAGCCCATTGAAAAAATTGGTTTGATATTTTAAAAGTGTCGCAACGCAAAGTAACCGGATACTGCTGAAACGTAAGTGCTGGAAAATATATTTTGGTACTAGTCAGTTTACAAAAACCCAAATACAGTTTAAATATATTTATTTTGCTTTTGATTTCATGTGCGATGATTAGTTCATTTACACATTTACTTGGGCTTGGTCCAACACAGCTTGTATGTTAGAATTTCATGTCATGTAAAGCGTTCTCTTATTTTGTATATAATTTGTTTGGTATTTAAATTGCGCTATGTCAACATTGGAGGTTGGATTTTTTGTTGGCTATCCCGAATTTAACTGAAAGTATACTCTGATTTAGTTAATGCTAATACAGTCACGATTTTGATATCCTGGTCCTACTGTGAACTCAATTTAATTGAATAGCAGAACACAGTTGGAATGATTATGATTTATTTATTGCCATTCGTTGATTTCAAGTATTCGTATTGAAGTTGCTTAAAGGGCTTGTGGAAAATACAATTAAAATGCGGATGACAGCATGTCAATAAATGTGGTTACATTTTTTGTATATGTACGAGTATATTATATGTATATAACTTTGCTTGATTTCACAAAAATCATTTCATTTGAAAGACAATTTAAACAGGAGACGTGAAAAAACTAATTTCCTACGAAATATTATACTGTAATTTGACAAATCTTTTCCTGCTTATTGCTTTGCGATATATGAATAAATGTGTTTCCTTATATCTAAACTAAATTCAGCACATTATTAGTTCAGGTCACAATACAACTGAAATGTAAAGGTTTGGCCAACTAGTTGACAGGTAATTAACTGGCTTTGCTGAGCAATGGTTTTGCACACAATATGAGCGACACAATGCAAATGAGATTTATGTAAGCTTAGACAAGGACAACAAGTTTTAGCATTCATGTTACAGAGATAAAAAAGAAAATACATTTTGGATTGCAATGAGAAATAATAATAATGTATTTAAAACAAACAAATATTTCAATTTTCAATTATTTCCCTGCAGGTTTTAGCATTGGGAATTGTTTGCCTTCTGGTTGGGTGCAAATGTTGAGGAGTCGCCTTGGTAACTCTGGAGTGGACACTTGGCTTGGAAGCTATGGTTGCCTTTTGGCTTTCTTTTTTTAGGTAAACCATTTTTAGCGTACTTCATTTACGAAGGCATTTGATATGTTTTGCTATGTGTTTATCTCTTAAGTTTCGCGGAAAGCCTTAAGCTAAGTCTCTTTCTTCCTACACGAGAGCGTCGAGGTCTAAATAAATAAATCGTTGGCTATTGCCAGAAATTTATTTATACAAGTATTTAAAGCTCTTTGATTAAACAATCACAGTGAATAGTTTAACAAAATAAAGTAAATTTTGGTTTGGTGCTGTATCGAATTTCTGCTGCAAATGCTTTTAAATTGACTTTATATCAATAAGGCTACCTTAAAATAAACTTTAAATTTTGCTAGACCATATGAAAGTTAAGAATCACTTTAAGAGTCATCGCAAAGTGAAATTCTTAGCTCATTAAATTTTGCTAAACTTGAATGGCTTTTCATCTACCTTATTTTATTTTATCAACGCTAAAAGAATTCGCCAGCTCAACATTCTGTAGAACAAAGACGAGTGCCTAAGCCCTCCTCACATTGCTTCTGGCCATGTCCTGTTGGTCTCTTCAGGAGTGTAATCACTGCTGCGAGGAAGGCCATTCTAACACTTAACGACAGAGCTTAGTGACTATAATATTTCAGTGTCATGTTTAAGTGTTTGGTTAATTTGTCAATTTTTGTACCGAAATATAATCTCAAAGAGAACACGTTTCTTACCTGAAATCCCTTGCCAAAGTATTTAATATTAAGCATTAAATTTGCCAAATAATGCTTATATGTACTAAAGATACATTTTCTATTTGTCGCATACAATGCGGGTATGCATAATTTATGATTAAGAATTAATAATGTGGCTTTAAGTGAGCATCAAATTCGCTGTTCATGATACAGTTTACTCTGTCTTCTGTTCAATATGTAATTACCAAGTTGATTGTGGCGACTCTAAAGCGAATACAATCAGCAATCAATATGTGTCAAGAGCAGCAGTCCATTAAGTCCATCTATTTAATTATTATGTTTTCTAGTTATTTATGAATCACATCTGCATGGACATGCTGATGGTTGCTGGTGTCCTTCCGCTAATATGGCTATTAGATGATTTTGCATATATATATTGTCACACAACAATGTTTACTCTTTAGGTCTGTTTCTGTTCACTGCTCACGAGTTACAAATAACAAAAATATGAACAGCTGTGATGAGTCCTGTTCGAGATCTGTGTGAGAGTTATTCAAATATTTCCCTAATGTCAATGAACAATGTGTGTTGTGATATCGAGTGTGTGTTTGTGTCTGTATGTGATGCCAAGTTGTGGGCTTTAACCTGCTGCCAATGACCTTCCCTGTTTCTATCTGCATCACATTGGCAGACGTATTTGCTTTACAATTAATAGCCTGCCTGCAAACTGGGGCAGTCACTCATGTCAAAGCAAAAGCAGCTAATTCATAATTGTCTATGCGATTCAGAATCAAATGATGCGAATATAAATCAATTTGTTATGTGGACCATATGAGTGTTTCATTTGATTAATAAACATTTAATGCGAGACTGAATATCCAGTCAGTGGACTCGAGTTGAACTTCTGTTGTGACAGGATGAATGGAATCAATAGATTCAATTGATTTAACAGGTATGCCCAGCAGATAGATGTCTGTGCGTGATTTGCTTTATTTTGTGTGTATTGTGTGTATATCATGGCCACAAAAGACAAAACGTGTAAGTGCTCTGATTGACAAAAATATAGTCTACGGCCAAAAAAAAAGGCTTCTATTCAAAGCGAAGATTGCTGAAGACATAGAAAGCCACCTGCTTCAGTTAGTTGCCAAACTTAACCTAAAATTGAATTCAAGTTTCGTGTTATCAGCTACTTAACTTCAACATCTTGAGTGAAAACAATTTCAGAGATAACTTTTGCCAGCCAGCTTGCTCCACCATCCAACTTTTGACAGTGCATTTTAAGTTATTACCAGTTCTAGGAGATAAAGTGCTGCATATTTAGTTGGTCGTAGCTAGTTGAATGCATGGACAACAGACAGACCTTTGATCTGCTTTACTGACTGTTACATTTAACAGCCGGTCAACGAAATTAAAACGTCAAGCGTTTTCCCTCTTTATGGGCGCCAAGTCAGTAATCATGCTCATGTCTGTTGCGCTATACGATGTTAATATATTTATTTATAAATCTCTAGCTTACTACTGCCCAGTGCCACATTACGCAGAGCTGCTGGAGAAATGTGCTTATAAAACCATATAAGTAAGTATGCGTAGTTATCTATGCGTACTTACACCCGGAGAAATGTGTTTGCTTACATTTTCCACTGTGTCCCAATATTTTTAGACAACTCGATTTTCGTTGACAGCTTCAATTCGTCTACTACTGATATGGCATTTGTCCGAGTGTAGGCTAAAATGTTTATTGCTTCAACACTTAAGCTCGCACTCCACTTGTGGGTTGTTGTGGCGCATATGTTGCGCAGAGAAGCTCGTTTGATATGTGAAAGCAGGCATGCATATATCATTAATTTGTTAGAGCTATAAACAAATGGAAACACGACCGTTGGCAATATGTTGATTACGTTTAGAATACCATGTCTATTTTGCACAGGTGCATAGACAACACACATAAAAAACGAGCCGTATCGCCAGCAATTGTCAGTGTTATTATGTTAATATTATTAGTGCACGGAAAGAGACTCTCGTCCTCCTAAGGGATGCTGAAGCAATGTTGGCGCACACAAGCCAACCTTGCTAATGAAGTTTACCAGTTTCTTGCCAGCCTGTGAGAATGAGAAATGAGTGAACTCGATGTCTGGGAATATTATGCTTCCGCTGAGCTCAAAAAGTTAATCAAAGTGCACTTTAATGTGTTTGCCTGGCACAGTTTTCAGTTAACATTTGGCAGGGCTGGCTGAAATGTGTGTAGAGAAAAACGTGATTCATTTTAGCTGATTTTATTTTTGAATTCCACTTAATTAATTTTCGATTAACATTATTTATGTAGCGAGTGCTTTACTCGCATCGAATAACCAATTATTAATTGCAAATCGTCATTTTTTTGCAGTCCTTTGTAAACTTATATTTATATCACAACAGATTACCCGTAAATCCTTTGGCTATGGAGCTTAAGTAAGATGTGAGTTGTGTGTTTTACTTAAACACAAACAGCGAATCGGATACACCCAATACACTTTTCAATTTGAACTTAAATAATGCGCAGGCAAGTGTAAATATTTGAAAAACGAAGAAGAAGAGTAATTTAATCTGTTATTCGGGGGTTGTTAGTAAACCGTCTGCGAATTTATATTCGATTCCTGTCAAAACAAGGCAATGCTTGATGACAGCCCGCTCTTTCTGGCTGCCTCTTATTAACATATTAACGTGGTCCTCTAATCGATAAGTGTGCCAATTCCGGTGAAAGAGCACAGTGCCACACACTCAAACGAGGCAGGACATTCAATAATATTGCACATTGCATATATTTGTGCGCCGCAAAAGTTCTGAATGTTTGCTGGAGTTGAGCGGTTTGCTGGCGAGCAGAGGCCTTAACGTATGACGTCAATAGTCAAGCAATTAGTCCTTCACACATAATTTCACTTTAAACGGAGCACTGGCGAACCATGGTGCGTTGGAGTGTTCGTGTTTGTGTTCGCATTGGTGTAGGCTTCTTATGAATACAATATGGTCAATGCCAATGCCTCGTGGCTTTGAGTATTCTTGTTAGCGGTTGGGCATTCTGTATTTTGGCATTCGCTATACTCTGCTCGGAGAAAGCGGAGAAAGTTGCAGGTGGTTTGTGGTTCAGGGTGCTAGCTGAAGGACTCTTATACCATGCAGACTTTAATAATGGACTTTTAACAACTTTGTCTGCTAGGCAACAAGCAAAACTTTCGTTTCGATAGCTTTTTAGTAAATGAGTTTGCAGTTGAGTCTGTAATTGACTACTCAGAATGTAATTGCGAATTTTATGGAAAATGATGCTATTAATTACTTTAATAACCATTTTTTACAATTTATTCAGTTTTGAAATGGAAATTACCCTTCATAAATTGTTATATTTCATAATATCGGTCGAATTGGTCGGATATTTTTCATTAAACAAGTATCAAATTGTATAAATATAAAGACAGCTGTTTTTAATGTGCTTTGATTGTTGCCCATGAAAAAATTAGAAATCTTTTTGAATCAATGCCTGTTAATGTTATAAAATAAAGCCAGATTCATTGAAACACAATCGCTTTAAATGGCGAATGCACTGCGGTTTCTTCCTACTAAAAACTTTTGCAGGTAAAATTTGTGTTTCTGTGCCGACCTTTATGAAATTTGTTTCATGATTTGGAATACATATATAAATGTTGAAATTGTTATTATATTTGTTGTATTGATTTTATAAAAGTTTCGATACACTCAGTTATTCCACACAAGTAAGTTGAATTTGTATTATTGAAAGTTTTTCCTTAACACAATTGAAAGTAAGGAATAGTAATAACAATTAACAATCATATCACGTATGTATATAGTTTTTTGAAAGTGTCTTTGCTATGTTGAGGAGCAGCTTACATAAAGCTTGACATAGAATTCGTTAACTTAGGGTTCATTCACTCACTTTAGGCACTTTCGTTAAGTGTGGAGTGTACTTCGTTGAATCGGGACTCTGGAATCCAGAATAACTAAATGTAGTCAATACACAAACCTGGCAGTACGTTTAACAGGGTAGACGCTAGGTGTCGACAGCACACGCTGCTCTTCAGCACTAATTTTGTTCATTCCAAATAAAAATAGGTATGGGCGTTTTTTTTAGACGGCAGACATATTTTGTTTAGCAAAGCAGACCATTTCATACATGACCAACCCCCCACAGCCCACTGGCAGAATTGTTGTCGAGAGTTTGATTCGTACGACTAGCGAGTTGGCGCTTTTGTGTGACACTACAAAGGCTGCAAAACTGCATGCGCCGTCCGAGGAATGGCCATAGGTTGTGGGCTGTAGGCTGTGGGCTGTGAGCTGTGGGCATTGGCAGAAGGGGGAGCGAGGTCCTGTTGTATTGCAGTCAACGCCTTTGATTTGATTAATTGATGCATTAAGCTCATTTACGCATAATTAATGCCACTTAAATGAGAATTTGAATTTGTATTTTGATAACCATATATTTCTGTTTTTTTTTACTCATTTTCATGCTCCGATGCGGCATAATCATAAATTCAACTCGTACGACAAATCAGCAGCGGAGACAAAAAAAAATGAGAAGAAAAGAAAAAATTATTTGCTGGCCTCCGGCGCTGCCAAAGAAGCGGAAGTACAAATTCAACTGCATATGTTTGTGTTTGACATGTGTGTGAGTGTGTGTGAGAGAGATATGGTTGCAGATAGCATGTACAAGAAAAATATGCTGCACACACACACACACACACACTCACACGCACGCACCTGGGTGTGGCTGCAGCTACGTGATTTCTTGACAAGAAATACCAAAACTGAAATAAATGTCGATTTCTTGAAGTTTGCCACAAAAACTAAAGGCAAAGTGACAGAAACAAAACTTGCCGCATGCTAATGCAAAAAGTTTTTAGCCAAGCCAAGCCTAATTTGGGTCATTTCCTTAAAGTGCAGCAGCAACGGGCAAAGATGCCAGCCGACAGCCCCTTGAGAAAGCATATTTGTCGCTTGTTTTGTGCCAAAAAGCAATTACAGATAAGATCGACTCATTTCAGTTCGGGCGGCTCGCTGGCTCTGTTTGCCAACTGTCTTAAGAATTTCGCTTTTCACACTCTAAGCTATGCAGATAGCCATCATTAGGCTGCATTGCATTGAGTTTCGCTTTCCGTTTGTGTTGTACACTGACACACTTTGATCACAGCTCGCAGATAGCTCTCAAATTTGCGTCATAATTTTCATCTCTCTCTCTGTGTTTTTTTTTTTTTGGCTTTTGCAGCTACTGGGCAGAGATCCCTAAGGTTCGAAAACAGGAAGTGCAAGGCTCAAGGTGCAGTCGTTGAACTCGAGCAAGCAAACACATTCATATTAATTAGTTGATGTACACAGTTATTAAACACAATTAACATAAACTAAACAAAACTGCTTGTGAATTTCAGCCATGTTCGCTGCTGTGTGGACTGAAACGACAGCATCAACTTTCAGCTTGGCGACCACAAAACTCAAAGCCAACACCAAACTACTACCGAAAACATCCCTTACACTTCTAGCTCTTTGCCAGCTCTGCTGTGAAGTGCACATTGCATTTCGCTGATGAGGGTAATTAAAAAGTTTGCGACTCAACCAAAAAGCGCTGTTGAATTGGATGGGTTTGGAGTGTCTATGGGGGAGTTGTTGGGGATTGTAATGCATAAATCACAAAATCATTTCAAAATCAAAAATGTGGAAGTCAAGAAAAATCGACATGCATCATGCCAAGCATAAATAAGACACATTAACTTGGTTTGTTTGCCAGCTGTCTTATTATTTGATTTTTGGCTAATAGAGTTTTTGCCAAACCAGAAACATCAACAACTTTTTCTGTCTGTCAAAAGTTTTGTGACAGATTTTTGTGATTATGCGTGCCGAGCTTGCTCTTTAGATATCCGCAAGAAAAGTGCTGAAATGTTTTTGTGTGCGCTCAAAGTTGAAATGCAAATTAGATTTTAAATAGTTTTTTTTTTTTTTTTTAGCTTGATTGCGTTGGCTGCATGGATCAAATATCTAATGGCAAACCATTTCAATTTGACTAATTTGAAATGCTTTCTGCGCATTGCTTTAATCTGTTTTGCAACCCTTATGACAAACTTCCCCACACCACCCCCCACCCCCCCACCCACCATCACAAGCAATTGCAATTGCAGCTGCTCCTCCTGCGCTCCCAAAGATGTTCGCTCAAGCTACCACAAAGGCAACTAATTAAGGAAATTAAAATAAATAAAAATATGCCAAAATACAAAATGAAAAACAACCTGGAAATAAACATGGTTAAAATAAGAATGCAAGGGGAAATGCACTTTTCATGCCAATTTTATAAAAAATTAAGCAACAACAAATAGTATGCAGCATGACGGCTGCTGCCGCTGAAAAGTGCAACTCTTGCAAAAAGCGCCTAAAAGCAGGCAACGTGCAACGCAGAAGGCAGCAAAGCAAACGGCAAACGGCAAACGGCAGACTGACCCGACCAACAAAATGATGACAATGACAAAAACAAAAAAGAAAAAACAAAAACGAAAACGAAAAAAAGATTTGCCATAGGTAAAAGTCGGGGTGCAAGAACAAAGGCCAGCAAGCCCCACAAACCTCGGCAGGCCACATAGCCAAAAACATCGCATCAACGACAAATTGCAAACAAAATCCCCCACAGTTGCCGGCAAACGGTTAACTGCAGTGCAATGCAACGGAAATGTGAATGCACCGTAAAGTGAAGTGGAAATTTGTACTTGAATTTTTCTATTTTCCAAAACTGTTTTAATCGTTCCCTTTTATTTTTATTTTTTTTTATTTTTTGTTTATTGTAATTTTTGAAGGCCGAAAAAAGACTAAAAAATAGAAATGGAAATTAAAATGAGAGCTCAGGCTGCAAACAAGGAACAACTCAAACATCATAATTTCTAGCTGCGCCTGAGGCAAGGCGGGGCGTGGCATGTGCATCCGTGGCACCAGCAGCAACGGCTACAACAGCAACAACAACAACAACAGGACAACAACAACAATGTACGCGCCCACGTACCAACACCAACGCTGAAAGGTGCATCGGTTCGCAAGGTGCTGCCGAATAGGGGGGGCAAGTGGCATGGGGCAAGTGGAGAATGCTGTCGACTTGTTAGCGTGCCGCTTGTTCATGTTCATCAACAATGCGGCGCTGACGTCGCTGACGCTATCGTCTTGCACGAAAATTTCATTTTCAGTGAGGGTTGCGCAAATATACAAGCAACAGCATCAACAGCATCAACAACAACAACAACAACAACAATAATAACGACGACAGCTTTCAGCAGGCAACTCCAGGATTTTTCTTTAATTTTTCTCTCTCTGCTTTTTTCTCTGCTACTGCCAAAAAAAAAAAAAAAAACAAAAAACAAGCTCAAAAAATTAAAAGAATTTTTGTTAAAAAGCGTTTCAAGTGGGTACTGCGATGTCGTCGCCACCGTCGTAGTCGTCCCTATGGGTGTGTCTCTCCAGTGGGCGTGTTTACATGTGTGAGTGTGCGTGTGTGTGTGTGTATGGCACAAAACACCTCATGTGTGCCAACAAGCACACGTTGTTGGGTGCAGTGACACGGCGACAGCGACAGCGACCGACAACGTCGCGCATTTTGGCTTTTGACGCTGACGCTGACGCTGACGTCGAGTTTGGCGCTTGATTTTTAGCAGCAGCTTTTAATTTTTATTTTCGTTTTTAATATGCACATTTTTTGATAGCTATGCGGCAAGAATATATTAATTTTATTGGAGTGTTTGTGACACGTCCGTCTTCCATAATCTCCTTGCTAATAATCACAAATATCGAGTGCAGTAATTTGATGATAGTTTGCTCGTATTCATTTAAGCATAACAACATTTTTAAATTAGTTTATCCTCAGCTTTGAAATTACTTGGATCTTTTCAACTTGGAGGGCTCTAACATGAATGTGAAGCATGCTGATGGTGAATCGTTTTTATTTACAACTTTTCACCTTGTCAAGTATTTTTGAATTAGTTTATCCCCAGTTTTGAAATTACTTTGATCTTTTCTGCTGATGGTGAATCGTTTTTATTTACAACTTTACGCATTTTCAAATATTTGTGGTTAGTCAAATATTAAATATTTGTTTTGACTTCAAAGTTTTGAGTGCTTTTGTAAAATATTCCAACTAGTTTTGAAATGATTGACAAACAGACTTAAAAAATATGGAGATAATTTATCTCTTTGCCTCAAATAATCCGATTACTGCCGATTTATAGTCTAAATTGAATCGAGTTTCAAATGACTGTAGCTGTAGCAATATAAATGGCGACAGATTCACATATTTCAAATATACCCTACAAATTCATGCTGGTTATCTGTGCACAGAGTACAAGATTAGGCTGGCTTAGCCCGGACGAGTAGGCATAGACCAAATAGTTTCAGAGTTGAACCGGAACTTGGAAGGCTGATGGTTAAAAGTGAATTATGATCTTAGAGCGTATGCAAAGGCCTGTAGTTATGCGATGTAACGCATCTGTATCTTTGTCTATTTAACTATATTTTTGTTTCGAAATGCAATCAGAGACGTTTCGCCCATTTTTTAATCCCATACATAGAGTATACAAATGTGCTGTGCTTGTGAAATGAATATCACTTTTTGTTTTTTATTTCACTCCACTTTATTCCATTTTATTTTATTTTATTTTATTTTATTTTTATGTGGCTTGTACTTGGCTTTTATATGCACAGACATCCGCAGTCGCGTGTGTGAGTCCCTTTTTTAGGCGCAGCGGTGGTGCTGGTGGTGTTGCTGTTGCTGGTGCTGGTGCTAGCTGGCTTAGCGTTTTGCGATGCATAATTAATCTGTGTGGCCGGGATGCGAACGCCGCCTGTTTTGGCTGCCATCGAGTTGCCCCTCACTCCCCATGTACTTTGACAGCCACCTTGGCACTTCAATAAAATTTTCTTTATTTTATTTTTAGTGGAGCTTTTGAAAAAAAATGTTTTCATGTATCTGATGTAACTTTTGGGCGCCACGGGGAACTTGCCCACATAAAAGACAAAAAGTGCAAAAATGTGACAGGCACGCTTGGGTGCAGCCAAACGCTACCACGCCCCTGCCAGCAATGCCTAATGTGTGTTCTGTGTGTGTGTGTGCGTGTGTGTTTCGGTATTGTTGCTCAAACAACTTGACGCTACCTCAACCACTGCAAAATGCCGGCTTCAAAATGGGGGTAATGACTTATGGCTACCTGTTGGAAGGGGACTTGAGTTGACTGCGCCCACAAGAGTTTAACGCTGCAGCATTTTCTTTTTTTGGCACTTGGCGAGCATCTTAGAGCATAACAGATGTGGCTCATTATGAACCCTTTTTTCTATTGTTGTTGTACTTTGTGGCTAAGTCGCCGAATCGTTGAGCTACTGCTAAGCCATGCATGGACGGTCGCCTTGGCCATTGTTGCGTGGCCTTTTTAATTGGCCAGCTTCCGCAGCTACCAAAAATTCGCATTTAATTATGTGCAAAAAAAAAAAAAAATAAAAAATAAAAGAGAACGCATTACATTTTTAATTTCAAGCAGCCCAAAAACAAAGCAAAATAAATACACAAACACGCAAAAAAAAAAAAACAAAAAAAAAACTGCTTAATTTTAGCGAGTGTTTGCTTAGATTATTTCATTAAATTGAGCGGGGCGACAAAAGGCGGGTTGAGCGCTTGGCCTTTGTGCCGAACAATGAAGACACACAAAAGTGTTGAAACTAAGGAGCCCCGAACTAGACGTCTGCCATAAACGGACAGCAGCAGCTGCTCCTTTGCCTTTGCCTTTGCCTTTGCCATCAACGTCTTTGGCATTGCCTTCGCCTTTGCTTGCGTAGTGGGAACGTGCACTTAATTAAAGATAAGAATTAACTGCTGATTAGTAGTTCTTCTTTACACTTGACACTCTGTAGTGGCCAGCCAAGCCAGCCAAGCCAGCCAGTCAGCAGCAGTGGCCGAAGTCCAAGCACGTAGTCACCATTGAGTCCAAAGCAGGAGCGAAGCAGAAGCAGCACGACTTGCTGTATTAACGAGTTTTTATTTTTGTTTGCCAGTTGCCAGTGCTGGCCCCCAAAAGTTTGCGCTAAATGTTGCCAAATGATTTATGTACGCCCACACTCTCTCACACACACACATACACACACACACACACATGTTTGCGTAAATTCACCTAATGAATACAGGCGCCGCCTAAAATGCTGCAATATTTTTACAACATTTTGTAAGGTTTTGTGATTTTGTCGCGAAGCTTGCAACGCACTTAATAAGGGATGATCGCCTAAATAGGCTTTCACGTGATCCACATTAACAATCTAGTTGATTTAGCAGTGCTAATTTCCAAGTCGAATTCAATGCAAGCTGGTCTTGCCTCGATGAAACTTGTGTTCCAAGTTCCTCATTTTATTACAAGTAGCCGAAATCGAACAGATCAGATTTAAGTAAACGATAAACGATAAGCGAATTATATTTATTTCCTGTAAATCTTTGCTGCAAAGAGTATTCAAACTTCGATAAGTCACTGTTGAAGAATGTTTCTTTGTAAGTTCCATTCGCGTAGCGCGCTTTTCATATACGTTAATTGATGTGGCTAAAATGCGCTTCTAGGCCTTGGCTTGTTTTATAATTTAATGTGTCTACGTGTTAATCATTGCCATTAATGAACGACCTGGCGAGCTGCCATGTTCCTCGACGTAGATAGCTGCAAATACAGATACAGATACATATACAGATGCAATCAAAGACACTGTTTGAAGTGGGGCTGGAGTCAGAGACAGACAACCATAAATATCCAAATGCTGGCTGGGCACGTTCCTCTGGTGGCTTGGGGCAAAAGTTGGCTGGCATTCAGCTTAAATACCTCATTTTCCAGTCATTAAATTTTGGTTTGTGCCCACTGACCAATTCGGGGGCGCCATACAAGCTTATATATATATATATATATGTATTTCTGTATATTTGTTTCGATGGTCGAAAACTACAATATGTAGTCAAGATTCACACAGCTTATTATTGAGTCTCAGGCGGCTTGAAATATGTTGACAATGGCGCCAGTAGACGCGCAGCAGCCCAAGCTCTGCCCCCACCACCAGTATGCCCCCTGCCTGCTTAAGTAACTTGACTTTAGCCATGTTTTTTTCTCTGTTCAACCCCTCGCGGCATTTGACTTCCTGACTTGCCTTGCGTTTTTTTTTTTTTTGCTTATTTTTGAGCAAATCAGCAAAACTTTTGCTCTTTGGCTTTAGTTTGGTTTTTTTCAGTTTGTAATTTTCTGTATGTTTGTTGCTGTTTTTATTTCCTGAGGGGCGAGGGCGACAAATCAAAGCGTAACAAAGGACACGCAACATGGCAGTGCAGCATTTGACAATTTATTATGTGCTTTTGACTTGTCGCTTGCTGCTGCTGCCTGCCGCTGCCTGCCGCTGCCTGCTGCTTGCTACTTGCTGCGGAAATGTTAAATATTTGTTATTGCAGTCAAATGTCTTCCTGTTGGTCTAAGACAAAAATGTTGTTGGCATTGAAAACTATTAGCTGGCTGCCATAAATCTCTAACGTTCGCGATATGAAATCTCTGCGCACAATAAAGCGAGCCACAGCAGTTGTTGAATGCAGCCACCAGCAATAGCAACAACAACCACAACAACAACAACACAAACAACAAAAAGAAGAAGAATAAGAAGAAGAAGAAGAAGAAGAACTGTAACCACACGCACGCCCAGACATGCCACAATTATGACAATTTCTGATGCATAACGTTGAACGACGCTTTTAATGCAATAAACCAGCGGCTGCAACATAGTCATTAACACTGACAGCCAAGGGGAATGAGATAAAGTGTGTGTTGGTGTGGGAGGGGGGGTGGAAGTGGGTGGGAGTGTGGAGAGGCGCTTGATAGTCAGCCTTTGTCGTGCACTAATTGTGTGGCTGTGTGGCCAAAATGTGCATTGCATGCAATGCTCCAATTCAGGTGTGTGTCAGTTGGCCGTCCCGACACCGCAAAACACTTTGCACAGGCAATTGTCAGCTTGCCCCGTGTTGCGTTGCACACTTAACAGCTGACAGTGACAAGTAGCGGGTAAGGGTGCCAAGGGGGGGGCAGGGAGTGGGTCCATTTAGTAACTGACAAACGCTTTTGCAGTTGCCTAAGCAACTCTGTCACTTGCGGTTGCAGCCCGAAGCCGGTTGACTGGTTGGTTGGCTGCTGCTGCTCTTGCTGGTCTTGCTGGTCTTGCGGCAGGCAGTTGGCGTTGACTTTTCGGTGTCTCAGCTTATGATGGTTGAAAGCGAAAAACATTGCATTTGCAGCAATAGGCGTGAGTGTGCGCCGGAAATCAATTAGCGCAATAAAATTGCAAATCAAACATCGCAATGTCCTTTGGGAATATGCAATATCAGCAGCCGCAGCAGCAGCAGCAGCAGCAGCAGCAGCGGCAACAGCAGACGGAGGCGGAGCAACAACAACAACATCCGCTGCTGTCAGCCATTTCCGGAAATAATTATGCGTAAGCAAAATGACAGCGCGAGATTTATGCGACACAACAAAAGCAAAGAGACTCATGCCTCTTGCCTCATCCCCGACACCTCTCTCAAACTGTGTATTTACCTGGCTGGCACTTTGGCCTAGTCCTTGTTGTTTGTTGCACTTACTCACACTCTGCACTCGGCTGTGATTTCAATTCCAGGAGTGAAACGCAGAGAGCGCATTACCCATGGCAGCATCAGCTCCATCAGAATCCCTATCTACATTATGAACGACCACTGATGGGCGTTGCGAGCAACCACAACGGTGCTTATGCCAGCGCCAGCAGCGGTCACTCCGGGTATGGGTAAGTTCAAAATCTAAACCAATCCAACCCTCCATTCTGTTGACCAACGCTAATGCAACTTTAAATTAACAGCATGGATCCATCGGTGGAGTACGAGACGCCACCGTCTGGCAGCTATTCCTCGTATCATCCGAGTGGTGGCAGTGCGCCCGCATACCCACCGCATCCCCCACATCCTCAGCCTCAGCATCCGCCCCAATATCATGCGCCCAAACCGCCACCCACCAAGCCAGCACCGAAGAAGAAAAAGAGCACCGGCTCCGTCATGTCGGCGCTGACGCTGCTCTCGTTCTTCTTTTTCGTAAACATACTGCAGAGCTGCATCAAGGAGCACATCTCTGACATGAACCCCACCGTGATGGTGCTTACGGCGGTCGGCAGTCGCAATCGCTTCAATAAATTAGCTGAAATGAACTCACGTGAACAAACCTCTACAACAACATCCGAGTCACAAGCAGCGGCAGCAGCCGCAGCAGCAGCAGCAGCAGCAGCAGCATCTTGGCAGCAGGCATCGTTGGTGCCAGCACCCAGTACCGCCGTAGTTCCCGTTATTGTTACGCCATCTGTGACTTTGCATACGCCATATAGCAGTGGATTGGTGACTAATAAGCCAGCCTCGCATGTCCAGTCGTATCCGCCGTCACAGACGCCACATCATCACCATCACCATCACCATCACCAGCACAATGATGCTGACGATGATGATGGTGATTATTATAATGGGCAGCGCGACCCCTCATCGCTCCCTGATTTCTATCCTAATCGCACACACATTGACCAGTCACAGTCCGTCGGCAGCGACTCGGACTACTATTATCAGCATCAGTACTACCCAGAAAGGAAGCGACATCATCGTCATCATTACATGGACAGCGGCAGTAACGTCGGACCTGGTTGGGCGTATGGTAACTTGCATTCACAGCCAGAGTCACATTCACATCCACGACCACATCCACATCCACATTCAAATCCGTATCGAGAGTCGTATGCAGCTGGCAACAAACGTTACTCATCTTCAGCTTCGTTGGGCGCTCAGTCGGGCGTGAGCTCTTACACGGATAATACGCGGTCCAGGCATGTCGATGATGTTGATGATGACTTTGATAATGGTGATTATGAGCAACGCTACAAACATCGACATCATAATAGTGATGAAGCCGATGCGGATGCTGACCGTGGTCCACAACGACGCACTGCCGATTCCTTCTACACGCATAATTATTGAATGCAAAAAAAAACAAACAAAAAAATACATCGCAGAATTGTATGCTATATTTTTCATATTTCTTTTTATGACATTTAAAGGCCTCAAGCTTTTAGTCCATTGATTACGCACATGTCTTGCACTTCACAAGTGGCATACAGAAATACAGTATTAAAGGCAGCAAGCAAACCGTTTAAAATAACACGTTTTAACTGAATTAGTGCTAAATTGAATTTAAAAGAGCGCAGAAAAGTTCGTGGCAAGAAAATAGAATAACTTTTCATTTTATTTATATTCAATATAGAATAAAATCAATAATATGAATGACTTTAGTTTTAAGCAGAATGCAATGGTTGACATTTAAAGTAAACATTTTGTAGTTGACTCTATTCAAATAAGTGCTTCATTAGTGAAGCATTTTGCACTAAACTGCCCCATCGAAGGACTGCTTGTAATTGATGTATATAAAGTTGTCTCAAAGACTTTGCTTCTGGAAAATCAATAACCAATAACAGGGATTTGGGTAAAGATCAACCAATTTAACTGAATAGCGAATATAGTTTAAGACACGTCATCTCATAAAAAAGGAGTAAA
The DNA here is from genome assembly GCA_035041595.1 of Drosophila basisetae. Taxonomy (NCBI): domain Eukaryota; kingdom Metazoa; phylum Arthropoda; class Insecta; order Diptera; family Drosophilidae; genus Drosophila; species Drosophila basisetae. The sequence continues at coordinate 260,157 of JAWNLB010000147.1, read as the reverse complement.
AGTAGTTTCTTGTTAATATCAAATCGTTTGCAACAGATTCCAAATATTTTGAGAGTTTAAATAGGTTGGCAAGGATGTAAGCATATCTTTTCTCATGATTAAAGGCAAACATTGAACATTTTGCACACAAAAGGATGAAGAAGAAAAAGTGGCAAGTTGAAACTGTAATGAAAATAAATGCTAATTTGTTGCACAACAAATTAAATGTGGCAAGTTCTGTGAACTGGGAGCTTAGACTTTATTTTATTGCCTGACACAACTAAGTTGCAATGTGCGCTGTGTGGCAACCAACAGCCATGGCAACGTTTACCTTTTGCTCTACACCTTCTACACTTGCCACAGATTGGCTAATGCAAAGCTGTTGCACTTGCAGCGCCTGCTACAACTCCAGCTTATTTATATATTTATGGCTTTTCCCCTGGGAATGGCAAAATAATTATTCCTAATAACAACACATGCCTGTGTGTGAATCTGAATGTGTGTGTAAGAAAAGGACATTGGGTCTTAATTAACACAATTCTGCGCACTTTAAAATGCAGCACGCAATATATGCGGCAGGTAAACAATGCTATCAATTTCAACAACTTTGATTAAACGTCATTTAAAGCTGCCGCATGCCTCAGCTGAGATTTGGAATTCCAGTTCCGAGATGTCTGCTGAGTAGCGTTCTGTTGTTTTTGTTCTTCTTGTTGTTGTTGCTGCTTCATTTGCAATTAAATGCATGATAAAATGCCAACATACAGAAACTGCAAATGCAACTGCAGCTGCAGCTGCTGCTGCTGCTGCTGCAAGTGCCACTGCCACCGCTGCAATTCGGCATCGATGCCACTCGCATCGCCATTTAAAAGCGTAATTTAAAATTCTCTTCGTTGCCATTTGGACCGTGGGCGAGCCAATCCCGCATGCCCTGCCCCGTATTGCCACAGCACCTTTCTTTGGTCGGCGTCAGTCATATGCCTGTTGGAAACTTGGTGCTGCCGACACGCGCCGAGACTCTTGCGTGAGTCCTTACCGCTGCGGTTGCACACGGTGCGTGTGAGTTATGCCACGACTGCGTGGCAGCCAGCATAAAATGAAGTTAATATAAATTTTACTTAACAGCGCCGCCCATCGCATACACACACACACACACACATATATCCGTCTGTACGTGTGCGACTTATACATAAACATTTATTGTAAAGGGCTCTTCCCCCATTTATTTGAATAAATTTATGACTTTAAGTGCAAACTGGCAGCTAATGCGTGATTTTTGGAGTTTTAACGAGCCAAACGCCTGGCGGCGATGCTGCAACACACGCGTGGCTTGCAGAACCATTTGCGTTGCATTCACAGAACATCTAAAACCCATCAGAAAGCAGCTGATATAAAAGTAGAAAGCAACTGACATTCAAGTAGTACAAGCTTGTCAATGAGTAAATGCATTTGAGGAGCTTGTGATATGAAACATGAATAACATTGAAGGCATCTCATGTTAAAAACGAGAAAAATTTTGATTGACAATTTCTGATTTAATAGAAATGCTTTACTCTGCTTCTTTCTCTGTTGCTTTAAATATTTAAAAGTATGAAACGCCATCTTAATCCATATTGGGTTTCTAATAATGTGTCTAATCGGAATTCTGAATCGGAATCGATACTAGAACCTTTTTTTTTTTTTTTTTACAGTTATATTTTAAACATTAATCAACCTATTTAAAGGCTATAAAACATTGATTTGGAACAGAATGAATAATAGCAGTGAATTACAATCTATAACATAAACATAGAACAGGTTTTAGCAGTTAATAAATAACATCAAATATTACATTTGTGGCACGTTAATTTAACACCCTGCAGTCCAGAGGTCGCTGGTGTGGAGGCGCTTCAACCTCCTGCGAGTTGTATTTGACCCATGTGAGCAGGCCAAAGGGTTGACGTGGTTGTGCAAACGGTCATTATACCGACTTGTATGTCTGTTGATTGACTGTCGGTAATGCGAAGTCGTTGTGCAGAGTTCTGTTGCTCACATATGGTGGAGCACCAGAGATGTCTCTGAGCACCTTGTTCCGCAAAACTTGAATTTGATTAATCCAGGATTTTGCGGCTGTGCCCCAGAATGGAATTCCATATGTCCATGTAGGCATGATGATGCTCCTGTACACCAGCAGCTTGTTGCTTAAGCTGAGTTTGCTTGATGGCTTCAGCAACCAGTTGAGTTTCGTTTTTTTTGGATCTACACGCAGCTGCAGTGATCTGGATGTGTTTGCGCCGATGCAATATCTGCAGCCGATCGACACCAAGTGTTGTCAGGTCGCATAATGGGGATCCGCCTGAGTGGCTGCCGCTTGACACAACGCGTTGCCTTCCACAAATTGAATCCATGATTCTTACGTGTCTATCTTTTTGTCTTTTTATCTGTCTTTTTTAACTTTTGTTTACAAGTACTATTATTGTTTTTTTCGGAAATCGATTTCCATTCGCAGAACGTGCAAAGTTATCGATAAAATAAAATAAAATAAAATTACATTTGAAATTTGCATTGCTAGACGGGATGACAATTTATAGAAAAAAGTGTTGCATATTTTGTGGTGCTTTCTTCAACGTACTCATTGAAGTAATTCCCAAATGGTTCTGGCTTCGAGCAGGGCAATACGGGTCTATCTTTTTGTCTTTTTATCTGTCTTTTTTAACTTTTGTTTACAAGTATTATTATTGTTTATGTTTACTTTTGTTATTTACATTTTTTTTTTGTATTTGTTGATATTTATTCTTTCTATTATTGGAAATGCTAAATAAAGCTTCTCAGTTGTGATGTCGCTCCTCGGCATTTCCGGGGTCAGCTGATTATAGATTTGTATCTTTTTATCTATCTTTTTTAACTTTTGTTTACAAGTATTAACATTGAAGGCATCTCATGTTAAAAAACAATTGACAATTTCTGATTTAATAGAAATGCTTTACTCTGCTTCTTTCCCTGTTACTTTAAATATTTAAAAGTATGAAACACCAACTTAATCCATATTGGGTTTCTAATAATGTGCCTAATCGGAATTCTGAATCGGAATCGATACTAGAACCTAAATGTAAAATTTTCTTAAAATCGAAGAATACCGAAAAGGGATTTGAAATGCTTTCTTCAACAAGCTTATATCAATATGCCTTTTTAATTAATTTTCAATGGGTTTTGGATATAAAAAGAAGAACACTTGCAGACCACAGTCACTTTAATTTCATTATAAAATCAAGCAACCGACCAAGTTTTGTAATATAAGTATTTGTTCAATGTTGATACGTAAACGAATACCGTAAAAAAGCTTGGAAAAATATCGACATTCTTTACCAGAATCGTAACTGAAATTCGTGTTGGCTTTAACTAAACTGGCATTAAATTCTTTGTTTTTATGTCTGATATTGATTATCCTTGACTGTGCTCACTGCTCTAAACAGCACCATCATTATTCAATTCTGTAAATGTTGTACCTTAATTTGAGCAGCTATTATTATTGTTTGTATTTACAAATTGGAAATAGTGAGCTGAAAGGGAAAATATTAATTGTGCGGTGTTGGCTGAAAGCATATCAAATGTCCTGACTTGTGGCGGAGAGACATTATTATGCGTATTACACATGCAATAAATTCACTTGAAACACGCATAAATTCATAGTGAGAGGCATTGTCTCTTTTTTTTAAACATTTTTTATGCTTGTACTTCATTAAAAAATAATTAAAAACTTTACATCGACGTACAATTTGTGCCTGCCTTTGCGCAATTATTTATGCCGACATAAAGCACAAAATTAAACGGCAATAATTTGCTCATGTCAACTATAAGTGTGCAGTAGATAAATTAAAAAATAATATACGTAGAAAAAAATTGCGTAAGCTCATTTTTAAAGTGCATTTAAAGTTTTAGTTGTGCGCAGTGCGAAAAAAAAAGTGAAATTCTTTTTTGCATTGCGACAGCTGGCCAAACCGAAAATATACAAAAAGCTATAAGAACTGCCAAAACAACAAAAATAGCTACAGAAACAACATCAACAACAACAACAAAAACAAAAACAACAACAAGAACAACAACAATCACAACACAAAGCACAGAAACAACTGTCTCGATTTACGCTCAACGCCTTCACTACAGTTTTATATGGTGAACAATTACGGTAAGTAATTTATTTCTGCTCAACTGAATTAGAAATCTCTTAGCACTAAGCCAATGCCAAAGCATTTGCTGAGACAGTCGGTCCCACAGGGGTTGTCTCATTCTCAATGTGTGTGTGCGTGTGTGTGTGTGTGTGGGTGGGTGGTTGGGTGGTTGGCTTGGTGTGTGCGTGTCTGTTTATGAAGATACTATAAGATATGCAAGAAAATTAATAGTACTACATTTTTTACAACACGTTTGTCTCGGCTACAGCGGCGGTGCTACAGCGATAATTCATTGCTTGCTTCTGCTTCTGCCCTTGCTGCTGCTTCTGTTTCTGCTTCTTCGGGTCCTACTCCTTGCTCAGTGTTTTCTGCCTGCCACGCACTTCCTGCCAGACAGCCAGCCATCCTCTGACCGCCCCGACTACTGCCTCGCCTCACCCCTCTTCAACACTTACTTTCGTTGTATTCGTGCTATAATCGGCTTAGTGTTCGCTTACGGTTTGCTTTTTGCATTGCCTGCGCATTTGTATGTGCGAGCATACTAGTTCCCCCTATCGTCTCTTTCTCATTCCCCTTTCCCACTCTCGCTCTCTCTCTCTCTCTCTCTCTCTCTCTCTCTGTTTAGCTTTTTCTTTGACGCCTCCCCATTCTGTTTATTTGCGTCGAAGGTGTTAAGTTGTTATTTTATTGCAATTCATTTCATTTAGCTGTGAGCCATTTGTATGAGCAAAGACTTTGATTGGGACTTTCCTTAATAATATTCTAAATTATTGCAATCAAAAATCATGAAATAAAGTATTAATAACCAAATGTATTTATTTGTCTTATCTTTCTTTAAGATTATTTAATATTATTCGGATTTCTATACAGAAAATGTTGTCAAAACTAAACTGCTTTGTTTCAGTTATTTATTTATTATGATTTGTATTCTTTAATGAAATGGTGCTGACAATTTTTGTATATTCTTCAAATGTACATGAATTTTCTAGTTGTTGCTACCAAAAATTATATTTTTCAAATTCTTTAATACGGATAAACGGATTTCAATACAGACTATTTTATATTATTATTATTTTATGATATGCTTTTTAATGAATGTCCAAAAATATTTCGAATTCTGTAATTGGGGCTGAAACGTTTTGTAAATATTTAAGCATAAATTAAAATATATTTAAATATAAATTATTAAAGACTCTTTCGAGGAACTAAGTTGCAATTAAAAGCAATTCGTTCTATTTTGTTTGCAGACTTGGAAGTGGCTGTTACAGCTTCATCAAACCAATGAAATGGCGTCAGACCCCAACAAGGAGCGCTTAAAGCTTAGACTGGAAACTGCTTTTAATTTCGATTAGATTCGTGTGCAAATGAATACGAGTGTAAAATACTGGCAAAGCTACAATTTAGTAAGTTATCCACACTTATAGCTGACTTCTGCTGCTGATGCTCCTAACTACTTATTTAGATCTATCAATATTCATCATAATCTGGTTGCACAACCATCAAAACTTGGAGAACATCTTCGAAAAGTCAAAGAGAAAGCAAGCACCAATAATACTTTGGCAATCTATAAGATTTTGCACTCAACATCGCATGATTTCAAAGATTCGATTGTTGTATATCGTCTACAGCCATATCTGATGCAAATTTGAATGGATGAGAAATCTTTCCCAAGATGTGACTTAAGTTTATTGGAAAGATGGCTGTCAGTTTACCAGATCTGATTCCACCTCGAAGTAGATGGGCAACTGAGCCAAGCAAAATCAACATTGCTTATCTGACAGTTTTATTCTTGAGTCTTTCATGGACTTACTCATATCCCACAAGCCTCAGTTATTAGAAATGCTTTAATATTCTTGAAGTTGTCCATTTGAAAACGTTCGTTCTCAATTCTAATTTTCTTTTAAAGCCAATGTGAATGTCAACACTTTATGAAATATCGTATCAGTACATTAACAGTCGACACCTGCATGGTATTTAGATTGCATACCACGATATAGATACGCATTAGCGCAATTGGAATAATGAACAAATTAATAAGAGTACAAAATGGCAAAGCTACAGCTCAGTTAGTCATCTACACTTGGCTCACAATGTTGGCCTTCTATTCGATTGTGGTTTTGCTGTCTCTGCTACCAGTTGGCTTCCAATTGGACACTTTTCTAACACCAACGCCACATGAGGCTGCACCTTCACAAATAATCGTTGTCAATGAAATCATTGAGAAAGTCCACAAGGAAAGAGCCATCGAGACGCTGTTGGTAATGAATCGACGCGAGGACATCAATTGTCCCTTAAGAGATATCAATCCGTTGGAGCTACCAACTCTACGCCTGGATGACGAACGCAATATAACCCTATATGGCCTCTTCAATATCAAAGTACTCGCCTTAGTTTGTTTATCTGAGCTACCAGATACCAGACTGCTGAGTGCCCTGGCAGATAATCTTCATCGGATGAGAGAGACTCCAATTATAATCTTGTCAAATAGTGTGGCGTCAAATCTAAAAAAACACCTGCATATAATTTGTGAAACTACTGCGAACTATAACTTCATCCATTTAATTGTTCTACACTTAACGTCGCACAGTACCAAAGAATCGATTGTCACATATCGATTACAACCATTTCCGAGTCCAACTTTGGAGCGCATCCGAAATATAAGTGACGGACACATGTTTGCCAAGATGTGGTTAAATTTTAAGGGGAAAACGGCATTGTTTTTACCAGATCTAGCTATGCCTCGCAGTATGTTGGCAACTGATCCACGCACTGGAAAGCAAAAGCTTTGTGGGTCCTCTGACAGACTTACCCTTGAGTTTGTAAAAGCACGCAATATTCAGCTACAATTTCTGAGGCCATTGAAAAATTTGACGAAAATTGACAATGCTGAGATCTTTAACTTGACAATAAGTGGCAAAATTGACATACCCTCCAAACCATATACACTTTCGATGAAGGGACTATCCTCAAAAGTCGAACATACATATTTTTCTGGGTTTGTAGATGTTTTAATTGTAGTTCCATGTGGTCAAGAAATGAGCATCAAAGATGTCTACACAGGCTTGAAGACCTATTCCATAATAGTTCTGCGAGCATATTTTATCTTTGTGGTAATTGAAACCTTAATTGTAGCTTCGACTAATTGGATTTTTCGACGTAGACCTTATTTAATATATTCTCCCCTAGTTTTGAACATGCGAGCATTTGCTGGGGTCTTGGGATATCCGATGCCTCCAAGAAGAAATAGAATCAGTTTATCACTGCAACAGATCGTAATCATTATGAGCATATTTAGTTTAGTTTTTTCCTGTTTTTTTAATGCCAATTTGAGCACTTTATTAACAAAACATCCTCAGAACAAACAGATACAGAGCTTCACAGAGCTAAGGGATAGTGGACTACCAATTAAAACTGATAAGAGTGCGAAAATGAATATGGAAAATGCAATCGATGCTGAGTTTTTAAAAAATGTTTTACCCAATTCTGAATATGTGTCGAACAAAGAATTTAAAAAACTATTTTACACTTTAAACTCTAGCTACGTCTATCAAATATTTTCAAGTGGATGGGATGTCATGGACAAATATCAGAGGTATCATCAACAAAAAGTTCTTTGTACATCTAGTGGCCTATACGTATCTAGAAATATACCAACGGCTTACGTGTTGAAGAAAAATTCGATATTTCGCCAGGCATTTAATGATTTTATTCATTTAACTTCGAGCTTCGGACTTATCAATTACTGGATAGATCAGGCAAGGGAAAATATGATACATTTGGCTTTAGCCAAGGAAATTCCACTAAACAGTCAAGAATTAAAAATCACACCATTAAATATTGAGGATTTAAAATGGCTATGGAAATTGCTTGGTGTTTGCTATAGTTTTGCAGGTTTGGTTTTCATGGGGGAAAAATGTGTAGCATTGCAAAGTAAACGATTCACAAGGAAAATCCATCCAAATGTATGAATCGTTTGTAAATATTTATTAATTTACTGCTAAACATCCATCATAAATGACTCACGAATTTGCTTCTATTTGATCGACGATGCCTTGCCATTTTGTGATCGCAATGTTGAAATTTAATTGTATTTGTACTGCAATGAATTCATTATCAAATCTTAAAATTGTGACAGAAAATAAATAAAACTTGTGTGTATTTTTACGACTTTTATTGAAGGACTCAAGGCTAAAGTTTAGAGCAGCAGCAGCTCTTCTGTGGTAAGGCGATGCCCTTGCCTGATGTGCTTCATTTGTCATAGATGTAGATTTAAATGTGTCAACTGCTGCTGCTGCTGCTGCTCTGCTGCTGCTGCTGTTGGTGGTGCTTGAAAAGCCATAACTCATAGACAAGACACTCGAGTGTTGACCAGTGCAATTCGTTGGTCACATAACTGTCACAGCATGTGGCGTGAATGTGTTGCAAATTTGTTGAAATTGTGCCGCAAATAAACACGTCACAAACTGTTAGCAATGCGTTCAAGTGCGGCCGATTGTATATGTATATGCAACATTCACGATTCAATTACCGAGTACGCAAAAAAACAAAATGAGAATATGAAGAAGAAGAAGAAGAAGAAGAGGTTGGAAATAATAGTATCACCAGCATCGCACACAAAATATCTATTAATGCTCATATATATCTAGCTGGGTTCTTAAGCTTGCTACAAATATTCAATGTGTGCACACAATTCAGTGCCAAATGGGATTTTGGGCTAACAGTAGCAACAGCAACAGCGACAACAACAACAACAACAACAACATCAACAACAAGAACAGCATCAGGAAGAAGAGGAAAAGTAGCAACAAAAACTGCACAAAATCGACTAAACTTTATGTGCATGTTAGGAAAAGTGCTGGAAAACAGCAGCCATGCAGCAGTAGCTACTGCCAACACACGGAAGTGAAAACGTTTCACACTCCAATTGCTCTATTTACCCACCCAGCACCTCAGCTCGTTGCATATCCCCTCTCGCCACTCCCTTCAATCCTTTTGGCTGTTGCAATTCCTGCAAAAGTTTACGTTGGGGCAGGCGGCACATAAAATAGTTTTAAATAAGAAAGGCGAAGGCAAATAAACAATTCTATTTTTCTTGCTGGCCAGCACTGGGGTGCAAGGGGGAAACGGGGGCACGTGACAAGGACAGTGTGCAATAAATGTAAAGCTGCTGGGCGCATGAAACTGAAAATTTCCAGTAGCATACTTTGCGGCAACAGCCGCATGCATTGGCACACTAACACACAGCGCATTGCAGTGAGCGTATGTGTGTGTGTGTGTGTGTGTGTGTGTATGGGTATCGCGGTTTCCGTTTAGTTGGCCGTGTGAACTATTTACATGCACATGCACACACAAACACAAAGTCGCATGCAATTTTTAAAGGCATTTAAAGCTTTTATTTCATACGCACGAGTACGAGTAGTATGCGTAGCGGCAACTGACATTGTAAATCACACACACACACACACACACGCACACGCACACGCACACATTTGACCAGTTGATTTAAATTTAAATACGCGGCTTATAATTAAATTGACTTTTCCACGTTTGGCCTTTTGTTCTTCACGGTGGAAACGCAAATGCCAAAAAATATGCAACACATGCGAGTGCGCAAACAGCTGTTGACATATTCCGCCAGCGGCCACTTCATAGCCCACAAAACAGCAAAAGTGCAGAAATTATAAAAGAGATATACATATATATATATATATATATATATCTATATATATATAAGAAGTGATAGAGTGAGTAAGAGGTAGATGCCATTGATATGTGCATTTTTAACACTTCAGCGCACAAAATGGGCACAGGTAATGCAAAATAGCATTGCACGCGTTCGAACTCCAAATAGCTTATGACAACATTTCAATATGATGTCAAACATGGTTTGCACACTGCCAAATTCAATTTCATAACCAATAATGAATTCCTCATATTGCGCAAGAACTTTTGCCTGCATTTTATGCATTTATTTGCCTATCTTTAGGGCAATGTTTTGGGGATTTTTAAGAGCGTTATTTTAGCCACAAAATGGTTTATTATAACGCCGCCGCCATGAATGTTGTTGAATTCTGCGGTTGCCATCCTGCCACACACACACCCACAAAAACGTTTTAAAAAAAAAAACGAAAAAATGACAGCGCTAGCGACAGGCTGCCATTTGCATTGGTCCATGGATGCTTTGGTTCGATTTGGTTATAGGCATAAATTCTATTATAAATACCATTTAGCGCATGGGAGTTTTGCAACTGTCAGCAATGGAAATTGGAAAAAATGAATATTGAGAAATATATACACACATATATAAACTTCTGTATATGACTATTGGAGGACAAAAGCGGTTTGCAAAACCAATATTTGTGGTTTCTCGATTGCAAATAGTGCTACATATATACTATTGGAATGTATGCTGTGTGCAACGGACGCATAATCAGATTTGAAATTAAATTTGTGGTTTTTGATTTTAAGATATACCTGGCAGTTATCCAGTGCCTCTAAAATGACCAGCAGTAAATTAATCAACATGGTTAATGAACAAAGAGCTTAGCTGAGCATCGCGGCTTATATGAAATAAGTGAAATAAAAAAAGAAGATTTGCTATTAATAACTATTTAAAAGCAACTAAATACTACTAAAGAGTTTTGTCTTGACAGGTAACTGGCGCAGCCAAAAGAAGCTATTTGCTTTTGTTTATGAAAACTAAGTGGATTTGAATATAATCCAAGTAGGTCATTAAAGTTATTTTGAATTGAAATGTACTATAAATGATGCCAAATGTGATATCGACTCAATGGGGAACATATCCAGTAGATAAAGAAATGCGCATATCAACAATTCAATTTCTGTAATCGGTCTGTCCGTTTGTATAATGTCACGGATTTCAGAGACTATAGGAGCAACAGTCTTCAAATTTGGTTTATAAGTTCTCGTATAGCCCGTGCCGATCAAGTTTATGTATTTTTTTTTCTCGACATTTGTCCCTTTGTGCGAAATATCGATACATACCGATGTCCAATAATAATAAAATCCACAATTTTATAATTTCAGGTTTCCGAATTACATATAATATATCTTCATATATTATGGATCAACTGTAAACATGTAATCCAGATCGGGTAAAAAATGCTCATATTGAGTTCAAGCAAGCATTTGTGTGTATAAAAATGTGCGAATAATTTTTGTCTGGTTAAGGATTTCTATGTCATCTGAGCTTAAGTCAGGATACTGTATCATCTTCTGGCCAAGGTGGCACAATCCACTGTGCTGTGCTTTGAGGATTCCTTCTCGACTTCACAAAATCAGCGGAGTCTGCTACTGATTATAAACAGCTCCAGATTGTTTTGTTGTTTTCAACCTAAACTATGTGTAAATATACTCGATATATTTTTAAGTCGTGCATGTGAATGCAATGAAATTAAGTACAGCATTTAGGAATTTGAATTTGCTTAGGTCATATTTAAATTTGAAATTACTGCTTTAATATTTCAGCAAAATATGCCATGCAAATCGCTCGAGCAGTCATTCGGCTTCAAGATGTGCTCATCTCTAGGGTCGTAACAACATTCCGCAATTGATGGCACGCTCAATCAGCATAATGAAAAGGACGTGCTTGTTCAATTAACTTGGCTTGACGACAATAACAAGCTTTAATTAAGGTTTAATAAACAGCTGAAGCGCGCGTATTACATACATTACACATCCGACACGTGTGACTGTTAACGTGTGCGGTTGTGGGCATTGCAAATTAATCAAATTAGCATCGTTAGGACTTGGCATGAGTCTTGTAATTGTCTTGAGGTACAAAATATCTAAAACAACAACAGCATATCATCTATGACCATTTATTTAAGCACATTGGGGATTGAACATTAATTCAAAAAAACTTGCTACATTTATATTGAAAATCGGCGCCCCTTGTTAAGACTAATCAACATGATATATATTTTGTTATTTTTGCATTTCGTTTCAGTTTTGGCTTTGGCAAAACAAAAGCATTTTCTTGGAATTGAACTGGTAATTAAAACACAAATTGTTTATAATTTAAATGCACGTTTTACGGATCAGTTGCCGCTCCAGCAGTGTGAATTAATTGTTTGTTTTTTAAACAATTAAGATTTCAAATAACCATTAGCAAATGTCTTCGAGCACATAACTATTATGCATATCATATTAAACAAATTCAAAATTCGATAAAGAATTAAAAATTATAATTATAACAAAGAAAATAACAATTATTAATTTAATTATATTTTTTATAAATTTAATATTGACACATATTAGTAATATTACTTGCGTAAATACTGTAGTAATTATAAGAACATATAAATAAACGCAAACAATTATCTAAATCGAACAACGTATTAACCCTTAAGAGGGCAATTAGTGAAAACTAATTAATATAAAATATATCTTGATAAAACTCCATCACAAATAATCAATATAATCTTTAAAAAATATCAAGTGCACTTATCACCAGCAGTCAAATTTTAGCGAGCTCATTTAAAGGAATGTTAAAATTAATAAGATTAATTAATGATAGAGATTAATTAAACTAGAGCTCAGTTAGTCAGTCATATTCGCATTATAATTTTAACATTTTACTCGGCTTCACGTTGCCTGCTTCTGCTGCTCTTTTCACAGTTCCATCGAGATTTGGCTTTGACAGAGATTTGGCTTTGACATCTGTTGCACGGATCAATCTAAAACGATGTAACAAAAGAATCATGCAGTCAGTTTGGCATCCCAAAATAATAAATAAAATGTGGAGATCACCCGATGTGTGCTATGGTTAAAGCCTCAATAGAGGACTTAAGAGTACAATATATATACTTATTTTATCCCAAATGTATAATTAAATCTTTCGTTAACTAACTGTTAACTAATAACACACAAGTTTATTAACAACAAAATGAAATGAAGATCACCCGCCGCATGTTAAAGCGTAGTTAAATGGGAATCATTTCAGCAAACTTATAAGTTCAATATATATACTCTAATGATCACACGTATATATTTAGCATCACTACTTGAATAGGAAATCACTTATATGATGCAATAAAACTATGTAATCGGAGAAGTTTGTGCTTTGCGCCATAATATGAACAACAAATAAAATCAGAATAAATTCCTGAACGAAGCATTAAAAAAATGTTTGATGTGTTGGCGACATAAAAGTATTCCAAAGATTTTGATTACCCCAAAAGTAGCATGCTATTAGATGGAGTCTATTGCGTTCCATTCGGGTTTCGTCTTTGTGCCTATCGATATGCGATTGTTGCCACCGAATTTCACTTGCACGACAAATTTTCACGTCGCGACGTCGACAGCGCTGAGCAGCTGGCTTTCTCAGTCGTGAAAAGTTTGTTGCGCCGCTTGGAACGAGCGCCGTGCGCTTTTATTGTGTGGTAAAAATGGTTTTTCGACGTTTATTCGTTCGTTGCGCATACGCCGCATGCGCCGAGTGTTTTCTGAGCGTTTAACAAGTGTTTTCGTGTCTAGTGACAGTTGAGAAATGTGTCCATTGTAGAGGGCAGCCCAGATGTGCGCGCCTAAAATGCTAACAGAAATGACAAATATTTGAATAATATGAATTATCAAAATAAAATTGTAAAATAAATAATATGTGTTGTATTTAAGCATATCAAAGCGGAAATTGTGTGTTAATTATTATCAGTGACTAAAATTATCCAACGTTCGTTCTGCTCCTCACAGGTTGATTATTGTTTTTAAATACTTTGCCTCATAGGGCAATTAATTGGTATTTGTCTGCGCTTCAGCCGAATGCTCTATTAATTAATTTTCTCAACACCTCTAAAGCAATTTAATGCCGCATGTCGCAATAATTTAGATGCTGTCACACGCTTTAATAGTCTCAAATGTGTTTCACTAATTTTTCCAAAATTTATGCCAGTCACAATGCCTGCCAGCTTTTCACCGGCACCCGTCATGCTTTACAAATCTGTTTGCTACGCATTCATAATTCAGACGACAATTTTTGATTACCTTTGTGGGGTCATCTTCATCTTTATTTAGCTACAAATTATATGTAAAGCTGGAAAGCGCACCGAAATTGTTTATAAAATCACAATATGCTAAGCGCTAAGAACTTAACAAAAGTCAACAGAAAAACATTAACCCACACATGCCGCCAAACATCAGATCATCTGATGGAACTCGAAGAACTCATAGAATTCTGCCTGACTAGATGCCTGCCTGCCTGACTTGGCTATTTGGCTATTTGGCTATTTGGCTGTTTGGCTGTTTTGCTGGCTAACGGGTCTCGGTTGAGTCTGGCATCAGTCAATGTCAGTTGGCCCGCTGCCAAATCGGCGGGGGCGTACATAGACAAATAAAAGGGAAAGTGTGCGACGACATGGACCATGGACTGCAGCCGTGTGGATGAGGAGTGAAGTGGAAATTTTTAGATGCGCTACAGAGTAACGGCAAAGTTGCTCAACGCAACCAGAGCAAAACAACTTTTCCAAGCAATTTTCAATTGTTTTTTTTTTTTTTTTTTGGTTTTTGTCTGTTTTTCCACATGTCAAGTACGAGTATCAAGTGGCAGGCCACAATTATGGCAGATGAATACACTCTGCTGATATTGAAAACATATGTTGAGCAACAAGAAAGCATGCCAAATATTTCTCATGCTATATTTCATCTTTTGTTTTAATAATTATTTTTAATAATTTCTTTTTTTTGTCACATTTTTTAAATACTTATGCCTACTTAGGCTGGCATGGCATTGAACGAAGTGCAAAATTTATTGCTCCATTAATATATTGGACTTTTTGTGTATTCACTCGTAAAAACTTTTCAACTTAATTATGAAATCTTTTTGGAATTGTGCAACAATTGGCATTGATTTACTTCTTTTGTAAATAAAACTTATTTATTCACTACAAATTATGTTGATGGCATCTGCCGAAGGCTGTAAACTTGAACGTCTTTTAAAATGTGGGTCAGCGTTTGCTTGGACTGTGGTTGGATTCCATAAGTCACAGCTGCACATCCATAATTCTTAAATTATTTACATTTTGTATATTGTATACATATCTTCAGATCTTCTAATCCGAACAGATTGTTATTTTATTGTTGCTGCATCATTTCCGCTTGTCGGCTTTGCTTATCTTCAATTTAATGCCAAAAATGTAGCAAAAAAAAAAAAATTAAATAAATTTAATCCCATTCTGCTTTTACCTCTTCATGTCTTTTACTTGTTGTTGTCGGCCATTTGACGTTTTCCAAATTTTGCGCAAATTACGTGTAATACGTATTTTTAGCGTTTATCTATTTTCAAAATAAATAAAATTCAATGGAATACACAAATTGCGCCGCAAAGTTCGCGAAAATTCACAGGCACAATCAAATGCAACGGGTCTGGACACATCTTGTCTGCCTCCTGCTTGTTGTTGTTATTGTTCTTGCCGTTGTTGTTGTTGTTGTATCTACTTATAACACGCGCACGCTGCCGTTTCGCATCATTTATGGTGACGTCAATGTGTTTCCCCTTGAGTAATGGGCCCTACAAAATACAATTCGTATTCTCGAATCTGGCTCTAATTTTAGCGATATATTCTCTGTCTCTCTTTGGAGGAACTCTGCCATTTTCATTGCTGCCTATAATTGGTCTGTTTATGCACAGAGACTTTTGCGCCCTGAACTTGAAACTCTTTAATGTTGTGGCCAAATTGGAGTTGGATTGGAGTTAGCTCTTTCCTATGAATGCTGTAGTTGTTTTTTCTGGAATTATGATGTTGTACATCAGGGCACATTGATTAGGTTATTTTTGTGATGCTGCTGCAATTTGAACTTTGGCGGAGTGTTCAAGTGCCCGCTGACTCAGAGCAAGCGACGACACTGGAAAAATTTAAAGCAATTGCAATTCACATATATTAAGAGTAGAAGTTTTGTTATTATTATTAAAGTCCGATTTTAAAATCATTTTTTTCTGATACTGTATTCATATATAACATATTAATAATAATAATATATTATATGTATTTAAGTTGCGAGACTATTGTATGTTGAAGTTTGTAGAGTCTTCAACTTTATATATTCATTATAGAAAAATGCTTAAAAATATTTATTACACTATCAGCGAGTTGCAAAATAATAAATCAATAATGATACTGTGATACAGTATTGTTGGAGATAGGAGAAAGTGCGTAAAGTAATCCTCATTCTTTGACCGGTGCATATTTATATATAATATATATATATATATACTATATTTTATATTAGATTTGTAGTTGCTATGCTTACATTCCGCTTATTTGCTTAACTACTAAGTGGCCTTTGTGTCGAGTCTACTTTTACTTTCCAAATTGAGGCGTCTTCAGTTTATCAATTGCGAACACAAGTGAAATATGCTTAGCTAAATGGGCAGTGAGTAAAGCTGAAGCAATTGTCGCTGATGTTCTGATGACACATAATGGCTTGCTACACATCAATTAATATTCATAAGCAGACACACACACACACACACACACACACATACATCTACACATGCACTTGAGAAGCGCTAAATCTAAACCGCTTGCCGGCTTACCACCAGCAATATATATGTATAGATATATATATATTTATATATATATGTGTCTGTGCCTAGATATGTATCTGAACAATAGAATCGCAATTAAATTTAATTATGCCATGTGTCTTTTTGTCAAGTGTAGTTAGCGAGTGTTGCTCATGTTTGTCCAGTGTTTGTCATCGCATCGGAGCAATCGCATTTCCAGTTCCAGTTCCAGGCCAGCCGTCAGCCCGATCGCAGCACTGAGCTCGTCGAAGATTAGTGGCTGTAAGTAAACTAAAAATAATAATGCTAATTAGATACTCGTATATATAGCTGAACATGAACTCTGTCATCATCGGCAAATGTCATATGTGGATGCAAACTAAATGCTTATATTGTGTATTTGTCAACAGGTTAAATGCGATCAGATGTGTTAACATTGAAATAAGCGATAAAAACGATTTGTTTATAAACGAAAAACAAACGAAACAGAGCAAAAGTGAAAAGCTGTAAAAACATTAAGAGCTGACAGCAACAGCAACAGCAACAGCAAAGATGCATATGCAAATAGATGATATATAAAATTAAATATACGAGTATACTGCATATGTGTGTATATCCAAAACATCGAAAAGAAATTTAGAAAAATGTTTAATTTGCTGCGACGCACGCGACAGAGAAAGGCGCACAAAAACAGAAACTACGATGTGAGTGACGATGAGGAGAAGGAGAAGACGACAGCAACAGCAACAGCAGCCATTTCAAGGAGCGCTCCGAGTGCGAGCAGCAGTAACGGCAACAATGAGAACCGTTGCGTATTCAGCGCCAGAGCGAACAGCGACCAGTGCCAAAGAGATTGTGAGCAAAGTGTGAGAGCCGATCGCTTGCCGCGACGCGCTGTCATCGAAGAGTTGGAGGACTTTGGCAGCGACGCAGGCGAATTAGACGAAGAGTGGCAATGTGTAAATTTAGCAAAAACAGCTGCTGTTGCTCCGACTGCTCAGACTGCTCCGACCGCTCAGACTGTTGCTGCTGCTGCTGGCCATTCAGCAATCTGTTGGCAGTCGGAGAATATGTTGAATATAAATAACATGGGCGCAGGCAATGGGGCGACAGCGACAGGGAGGACAACGACGACTGTTGTTAGTGGGACGGCGGCTGCTGGGCATCTCTCTGTGGCGGGCAGTCAAAACGAGGCAAACAACGGAGGCGGTCATTGGCTAATTGGCAGCAGCAATAGCAACGGCAGCAACAGCAGCAGAGGCCAAACGAATTGCGACAATAGCAATATCGATGGCAATGCTCAACAGCTCAGGCAACAAACACAAAACGCTGGCACGGTAATTAATGTAGAAACGGATAATAAGGTGACTTATCGCCAGCAATCGAAGCAATCGAACGAACAGAAACGACAATCGCGTCTATCGCTTGGCAATTTAGCGCTGCATTTGGGTGGCAATCGGGAAGGCGGTGCCGAGACGACTGCAACCGCAGAGTCCGAGGAGTCTGTCGTGTCGTCCAAGAAGCGTAAAACACTGCAAAAGAGTCGCGATTTTTTGAGTGAGATTTTCATGGCGCGTGGACGTAATCATCATCAGCGGAATCAACAGCAGCAGCAGCAGCAGCAGCAACAGCAGCAGCAGCAACAACAGTTAAAATCGAAAAACGTTAACGTAATCAGTGTTGGACAGGCGCTGGCAGCACGACCAGCGGCGCTGGCATCCGCACACCTTGAAACGAACTCCGACCCCGCCGCGACCGCGTCCACAAATAGTTATCAAATGACGATGTCTAATAATAGTGCACAGAGTAAAGAGCGAGAGAGCGAACGCGATCGAGAGAGGAGCAATAGCAGCAGTAGCCGCAGCAGCAGTAATTCAGCTGGAGCAATGCGTCAGCAGGAGCAGCAACAGCAGCACCAGCAGCAACAGCAGCACCAACAGCCAGAGAGCGAGAGAGTTGTGCGACGAGAAGATGAGCAGACGAACAACAGAGCAGCAACAGCAGCAGCGAGTGCCAATTTTATTCAAGCGGCAAACGTCGAACTGTGCACTGTCGCGGCAGATCAGCAAAGCGATGCAACTCTGCAGCGCAACAGCCACAACAACAGCAGCAACAACAACAGCAACACTGGTGACATAACCAACAACATAACAACATCAGCAGCAGCAGCAGCAACAACAACAACAACAACAATAACCAGCATGGGCCAAACGAGCGCCAAGCCCAACGAATGCTCGCAATCGGCGCACAGCTCACGAGCCAGCACGCCGCGTGATTTTCGTGAGTCGGTCGTGAGCGAGCCGGAAGAGCAAAGTGTGCCCATAGCGCCGCCGCGACAACAGAAACAGCAACAGCAGCAACAGCAACAGCAGCAACAGCAACAGCAGCAGCAACAGCAACAGCAGCAACAGTTGCCCAAAATTACAGTCGTAGACTGCAGCCTTGAGCAGAGTCGCAGTCAGAGTCCAGATCAAGCGGAGATTTTCTACGAGAGCAACGAGTTGAATATTGAGGAATTGAATGAGGCGCATGTGGAGACACTCGAGGATGAGGTGTTTGCTGCGGATATACCCACAACTGTCTATCAGCAGGCAAATGCCGGAATTGGCGGCCGACCTTGGACACGTCTAACCAATGTCAAGCTGGAGAATGTGCTGGAGGAGGAGGAGGAGGGCGAGGAGGAGGAGGAGGAGGAGAATGAGGATGAGGATGAGGATGAGGACGCCGAACCCGAACCGGAAGATGATGAGCTGGATGAGGCATTGGATTTGGATCATGATGAGCTGCACGATTCGCGGCAATCGGCGAGCAGCGAGCGCAGCGCTCTGAAAAGCGATTCCAATTTAAGCAGCAGCTATGCGGATTCCGGCATTGGAATGAGCACGGGAATGGGACAACAGCAACAGCAACAGCAACAACAACAACAACAGCAACAACAACAACAACAAACGATGCGCTGCTCATCAACGGTTCCGTTGCGCTCGCCCTTCATCCGTGATGGCAAGTCAACGTCAACGGACTGCGACTGCGACGGAGATGAGTTGTTGCTGCTGCAGTGCGACGAACCCGATGATCATCATCAGCATTTTAGTGAGCAGCGCTTGGTGTGCATCGAGAGCATTAGCCTGCCCGATGTTGTTGTCGAGTCAACGTCCGCGACGACGGCAACAACAACAGCGGCAACAAATGCCAGCAACAGTGGAACTGCCAACAGTAACAACAACAACGGCAACAGCAACAACAACGACGGACATCTCAATATCAATATACAAAATGGCGCCTCAGGCAATTCCTTGGGCAATGTGCATTTTATACCCATTCACATAGAGGGCGCTGCCTCGCCGCGCAGTCGCAGCAACAGTCCCAAGCAGCGCAGCCAGGACGATAGCGGTTTGGGGCGCAACGTCGAAATTGTGGAGGATGGCAGTGTATTGAACAATGCGGCTGCACAGGATCGCGACGAGGCGACGCTGGAGCTCAAGTAACGTATACGCCACATATGCCCCGCAATCCAGCAGCTAAACAAGAGCGATGATCTAATGCCTGATTTATCTTCTTTTTTTTATGTGACTCGACTGCTGAAGCAGCTTTTGCCTCTTTTGTTTATTGTTTATTGTTTATTGTGGGTGGCGCAATATTTGTAGTATTGTTGCTTTTCAGTTGGTGCAATTGAAGTTTTCTCCTTTGTGCAACGCAGTCGCTTAATTAATCAGTTTGCCGAGACAATTTTCCATGTCATTTTCTTCGTTCATTCATTTAAATCTCATGTTTTTTTTCTCTCATTTATCCCTCACTCACATAGACGTATGAATATATGTACATTTTGTGGCATTATTCCAGCGAAGGCGCCTATTTTTAACAAAAAGAAAACCACATTTTTTATAGCTTGTATTTCATCTGCAAATATGTATTGCTCATTAAAATTTTCCTTTTTATTTTCTTCTTTTTTTTGTTTTTGCATTTGCATATGCCAATCAAAATTCCATACATATGTTCAATGAGAACACAGATGACATGTTATAAGTGGAAATCAAGCCTTCAAATTATGCTCAGCATATGTTAAAAGTGCATAAATATTGACAACTACAAGCTACAAAAAACTTATCAAAAATATTCATGTGGAAGCATTTAGAAATTGTTCTTTGTTTTTTTAATGTATTTTCGCTTGATACTTAAAAGTATATTTTCAATTTACTAATTGAACTTTGTGTTGTATTCTAAATTTGCGAATTGAAAGCTGGCCATGAACTAATACTTGGGCACTTACGAGTATTTGTTTTCTTTTTGTATTTACTCGCTTGTCTTCCCTCCTTTAAACAATTCTTTACCTAAGTACTTGAGTTTTTTGTGTATTTTGAGTCTGTCTGTCATCCAAAATACTAGAATCATTTATATAAATACTAAGCACTTTGTTCGACTTTCACTATGCTCTCTCCTCAATCACTTTTGTTCTTTTCTTTTTCTTTTTTTGTTGCATATATAATTATTTGTATTTTGAAACAATGGTTTTCGAATGCACTCATTATGCATACGCAACTTGTAAGCAATGCATTTGTATTTGTGTAGACACATTGAATGTATCAAATACCAAATACCAAATACCAAAAACCACTTGCCCATTGTTTGGCCTTCAAAAATGATGATGGATTGTGACAGCCGGTCGACAAGTGTCTCCGCCCAAACTATATATGTTTATATATACATACGAGTATGCATATACATATAAATAGTAACATATTTATCCGACCACCAATTATTATTCACACACATATTTATAAACAGTTATTTAAGATTCAACAAGCAACCCAATTGAACGCCATTTAGTGGCCTGGCAGAAACATTTCCATTTTGGTCATTTTCACTTTGCACGTAAATCATCTGAAAATAAATTCGCAATCGTCATTTCTTGGCAACATGTTCGTTCGCATTTTTCCCACGCCAGTTTTTCAATAAGTTTTATGTTTTCATATATTCACGTCGTCAGATATGCACAGAACACGAACCGACTCTGCTCTACTTTTTCCGGTTTATTTTAGCTGTATTATTTGTTGTTTTTTTTTTTTTTTTGGCCTCTGCCACCGGACGCCAAAATGCAAAGGTTTCAAAATTAGATGTGTCGAGGCGTTTTGGTTATGGCTGCACTTGAGTTAACAGATAGACGCATGGAAATATGGCCAAGTAAACATTAATTTGGCCCATCAATTGCTTAGCGATCTGCGAATGTTTACACTTTGCTCAGCACAATGGGGCGTATGCGTAATCTCTTTAATGTGCATATAACTTATGCGTGTTGTTTAGTTAACTAAATTCATGAACAACTTGAGCATAAACAAATGCAATAGCAGCACACTAAAAAAGCATTCTGCGCCCAGCAACAAAAGCAGCACACTAAAAAAGCATTCTGCGCCCAGCAACAAACTTATGCGAAAATAATTGAAATAACTTTGCAAGATACACTTTTCGTATATGTGTTGTGTGTGTGTGTGTGTGTGTGTGTGTGTGTGTATCTATTGTGTCAAGTTTGTATGTTGTAACTGACAACGAAGAATCGCGTGTCAGAATTTTGATAAATCTGTCGCTGATTGTCGCCAGTGTCGAGTATCTTTAGCACTTGCCAAAAGTGCACAGCGTTTCTCATTTAAAAATAGCCGGGCAACAAAATCAAAATGAGTTGCATTCAATTAAAGCGTATTTTATTTTGCGTTTAAACAAAAACAGATATTAACTAAGTGCGCATGTTTTTGACTACGTCGCCAGCGAATTATGGCATGAGGAAGACATTCCCAGCAAGCTCTTTCAGTTTTCGCATTTTCTTGCACCTCATTTTCATTTCACGAGTCTTTCGATTCAAGTGCGTCAAACCGTTTGCATATATACAGATATATATATATATATATATATATATATATGTGTGTGTTTACATAGTATTTGTGTGAATGTCTGCTTTCGATAGGTGTGTTGTTCATTCGAATACGCTATATCAATTGAAAGTGATTGACAAGCAGCTCATAACTGAAAGTGAACAGACTTCTCTGCATCGTCTTCAGCATCTTCCTCAACATCAAAAAGACAATCGATCGCGCTATGCCCGCCAGTCTGTCTCCTGTCTGTTCATCTATCCTTGCTCAGAATATCACTCATATTCAGCGTTACAGATGTAAAATATTCTATCGCAGACCCAACTCTATTGTTGCTTTTGTTTTTTGTTTTAAATAATTTCCCAAATCGATTTAAGTGCAATTTGTTAGTTCTCAAACGAGTTCAAATTCTTTTCTTATATTTCAAAGATCACTTCTGTTTCAAGAATCGATTAATATGAATTTGTTATCGAGATTCTGTTGGTCAGGAATAACTTAAAACTTACTAGATACATCAACTATCAAATTCTGTGCAAAATAAAACAAAAAACATTGCAAATATAAAAGCCACATTTGATCTATTTGATGGTTCCAAAGTAGTAGCAAGTCCAAATTAAATTTCGAACGTGACTTGAATTTCATTCAGTCGCATTCAAAAATGCATTTTTGATAGTCTGCCAAACATCGTTAAAATATGTTATTAAAAGGCAATCGAAAAATAAAAATGGTATTAACAATATTATTGTTTTCTCTGTTATATTGCAATTAAAAGATGAAAATGTCACATTTATTTCATTAATAAGTATTATTTAATAATTAAGAAACTATTCTTTATCAGTTCATTGATAGATATGCTCAATTTTTCAGCAAATCATTTACCATTATTTTTTGCCTTTCGAGACTCGTGTACAGGGTATCTGTCCCACTTGCCACACTTGTTTATTTTTTATTTTTCTCTATTTATTTATTTATTTATGTTGTAGCTTAGTACAAGAAATGTAGCGTAAGACATCAGTGCGTGTGCTGCTCACGTCCGCTCGCGTCGCTGAGTCATTTTGTTTTCTGAAAAGATTTGTTGTCCAATTATATACTATATGCTCTGAAATGTATAGAATATTTTTGTGTCTGCCAAATGATTAATAACGGACTAAAATTTGTTTTAAATATAAATTACAGAAAAGAGCTCAAGCTGCAAAAGACGCGTTTCAATGCACAGCTCGAGAATGCGCACAAAAATCTTCAAAGTCTGGAGGCGAAAGCGAGTGATATGCAGGTGAAGATACAAAATCTGGAAAAGGAACTATCGGTTAAGCAATGGAATGTGGAAAGTAAGTGAAGTGAAGTGAAGTGAAGACAAGCCTCAAAAATGTATTTGTATATTTAACAAACTACATTTGATATTTTGAAATTCTAGGACTCCAAGGAGAACTGACGGCGGCACAAAAGGATGATGAGTTTGTGCGCAAAAGGCTGAAACTGCTCGAGGATGAAAAAATAAATTTACGTCACAAATACAGCGACGATGAGGATGAATTCCGACGCAAATACAGTGAGTTTTACGAGCTTCTCCTTGGCCATGCCGTCAAAATGAAAACAACTCTTTTCAGACGGACTGGAGGCGGAGTACACCGAACTAACCGAAAAGTACAAAGAGACACAGAGTTTGGCAAGCCACCTGCACACTCAGGTGGCAGATGCTCAGATTGAGGCGGAGGCGTGGCGCAAGGAGGTGACCACGATACGCGATGAACTGGAGGAGCAAGTACGCATCCTCAAGAATGCGTTCGACAATTCGGAAGCGGAGCGAAAAATCTGCGAGGATAAATGGCAGAAGGAGTTTGAAATGATGCGCACCCAAAATCGAGGTGAGTGCAACACACACACACACACACACACACACACATTGTAATAGAACACACATAAACACATCCGTTTATCTGTTTTGATTGACAGAACGCGAGGACAACTTGATGATGGACTGCGAGTGGCAGATGCGCCAAATGCAGCGCCAGTGCAAGGACAAACTTGACAAATCCAATTACGAACGCAAACAGGCATCGGCCAAGGCTGAGGAACTGGAACTGGAGCTGCAGTCGCGACGCAAGGAGGCAGAAAGCTTGCGCATTTGCCAGGCACAGGTGAAGTCCTTGAGTGGCGTTGTCAGCGAACAGGAGCGCTCCATCCAAACGCTGATGGAACGCATCGATAATCTGAAAGGTGAACTCGAAATGGCCAACAGCAATCTGGAGACCCAGATCGAGGCTGTGCACAAGATTAAATATCAGTGTGATAAGTAAGCGTCGCATCTTTGTTTTCACATATTTCGATTGAACTCGAACGGCTCCCAAATACCAATTGCAGCGCCATTTATGATAAGGAGCGCCAAATGATCTACCGCATCGACGAGGTGCGCAACGAAGCTGCCGCCTTTTGGGAGAATAAACTTTAGTAAGTAATCGACTATAAGGATAAACTGAGAGATATATGAAAATATAGGCAACCGTTTGAAATTGAAATAATCTATAGATACTCGTATATATTTATCAATATTTACACATCTTTATATAGATGCAAACAAAAGTTTCCTTGACAGAGTTTTGATGAAGTTGTGAAAGTTTGAAGTGCATTTCCAGAAACATGGAAAGTCGACAGCTAAACTCTTTCACAGCAGTCATTACTATTTTCTGAATTTTCAACTTTTTAGAAATATTTTCTATTATTGAAAAAAAAATATATATTCAAAATAGAAAAGAAGATTTTCTAATTTTAAGAAATTTGTTTACTTATTATTGTTATTATTATCATTTGTTTTATTATATTCTTGCTTGTAATTTGATTTTTTCGGGATTGAGGATTGGCTTAGTAAAGTACAATTTTAACTGGAGCGAAATAAGTCGACAATTGATGGCTAAGATTATGAGAAACACTCACGCTGACTGTTGAAAATGCCAACTCAGCTATTATATATTATATATTTTTTATATACACAGCACAGAGATGACAAGACTGACTAGTGAACTGGAATCCGTTTATGTGGATGAGCGTCGCGATGCTCTCGACAAGCTGCAGGCGGAGCACATTGAGGAGCTGCGTGCGCTGACCAATCGCTACACGGCCAACGAGGAGGAGCTGCGTGCCGAGGTTGTCCCCAAAATAGATATCTGTTGTAGCTCCATTAACACTCATTGGAATTGCAGATCGAGGAGCTGACGGAGAATCTGGAGCTAAAGAAACAGGACTTTCTAACGCTGCGCGAACGCTCCGACAATGCGCTGCTGCAGACGCGAATGCATCTGGATCGGGCAGATCGGGAGTACCAGAATGCGATGTGCCGCGAGGAGGATCGTCGCTTGGAGCTGGAGACGAAATACAAAAAAGAGTTTGACGAGGAGAAACAGGAAATGGAGGAGAAATTCTGTGAGCGTTTGGGTCAAGTCAAGGAGGAGTTTGCCAAGGAGCTGCAATTGTCCACGCAGGACATGGTAGAGACGCATCGCAAGGACATGGGTAGGCGAAACAAAGACAGAAAGAGAGAGAGAGATACATCCATAGAAGAAACAATAAGCTCACCATTTGATCTGCTTATAGAAATCCAGAAGGCGAAGCTGCAAACCGAAAAGGACGAAGCGCTCCAGGAGCTGGTCGAGCGGCATCGCGCCAAAATGGCTGCTGCCGAGGAACGAATCAAGTGAGTGGCTCTAAATAATGCATGCACCCTGTACCTGTACCTGTACCTGTACCTGTACCTGTTTACCTCAACTATAGCCAACTGTAATGAAGCTAATCATGTTTATGTGGTGCCTGTTCGCAAGCTCTGATTAAAATATGCCCTTCATATCAAATGCAGGAGATCGCCTTAAAACTGCAAGCGTCATTATCAATTTTTAATTAAAAAAATATTTTCTTTCTCATCTTTCCATTACTTGAAATTATTACAATTTTAATGTGCATCAGAAATTTAACAAATACATTTCATGCATATCGATAAACTTAACGCTAATCGACAATCGAAAATAATTGTAGCAAACTGAAATGTTTTTAAAATTCTGCAAAATTAGTTGCAATTTTTAAAAATGTTCAAAAATTACGAAAATTTTATTTGCAAACAAACAATTAATTCTGATAATAAGTAAATATTTAAAGATGGGCAACATATTTTTTCAAATTTAAAAAGTTCCGATTTTTGAGTAATATTTTTCTGGATAGTGGAAATCCAAGAAGTTAAAAACAAACCAGTAAAACTTGAACGATTCTAGGAAATAACTTTTTAACTTCAACAGCTTAATACAAAATAAATCAAATAAATCTGCATTTTAGGACAAACTGAAGCTGTTTAGAAATGAACATTTTCGAAGTTTGAGGGCATGTTTTTAGCTGAGTGTAGAGCTTCGAGTTGTCCTCTTGTTGTTGAATGCCACCTCAAATCATTCACATATTGCCTGCATCGATTCATTTCATTTACTTGTCTTTTGGTCTCTTTTCTTTATATTATTACGTTCAGCTGCATTGGTTTAGTTGGTTCGAGGACAACGCCTCTAGTTACCACCGCCTTGTGTGTGCTTGCGAAGGGGGCGTGTCCGTATATGCCCACACTATATGTGCTATATCTGACAATGTCGCCACTGATTGCATTAGCATGCTTAGTGTTCAATATAATCGCTGTGCTCTATATCAAATATCGTCATCTGTTGCGCGATTGAGTGAACCATTTAAGTAGACTTAAGTTTTATCAAAATATAGCAATGTGTTAAACAATCAATCAATCAATCAATCAATCAATGCCTGCTTTGCTACCAACAATGTATAGTTATATATCTATATATATATATATATCTCATACTTACTTTCTCCTTTTCGCTATACACCTACGCAATCTCTCTTCCTCTGTATGTGAATGTGTGTGTCTGTGCTTGTGTACAACCTCAACCCAATCCTAACACCCAAATCAATCAACAGCGATGTAGAGCTTCGGCATCAGCGCAACCTGAAGGATCTGAAGGCGGCCTACAATGCCGAGAAGGCGGCGCTGGACAATCGCGACATTAGCAATGCCAACGAGATCGAGCAACTGCATCGCAAATGCCGCTGCCTGACCAATCTGTAAGTCCATCACTCGCAACAACAACAACAACAACAACCAGAACAACAACAAAACAGTCGAGAATTTCGCATTCAAGGCAAGTGCAGCGCCAGAAATACATCCAGCATCGAATTGAAGACGGCATCAATTAAGTAACGATGCACCTCAAAAATGTTGAAGACATTTTTAAATCAATATTTCAACTGCTTGGAGCAAGATATACTCAATTCCTTCTCTTTGAAGTTAAGCATTTGAGTTACAAATTTCTTGCTGAATTGTTCTTAATTTGACATTAATTTATAGTCAGTTTTGAATTCATTCATAAATTGTATTCTTTGCCGCTGGTACTTGACTTTCGAATGGCGTTTCTCTCTGAGTGTATAATCTGTCTACCCGAAACTGAGATTTATCTAATCCCAAAATATAACCTGTCGTTGCTTAGCCATGTTGTAAATGTTGTTCGCTAAGCTTTGTGCCAGTTGCGAGTTGCTTTCGACTAATCAAAACCCTCTCGAAAACTCCGCTTACAGCTTCGAGGAGATGAGAATGCGCTATGAGCGACGTGATCCGCGCGCCGAGGATTTGCGGGAGATTTCGGAGCTGCGGACGCGCTGTGATAGCCAGGAGCGGGATCTGTTTGTGCTCACCGATCGGCTGCGCGAGATGCAAAACCAAATGTCCGAGCTGCAGCAGAATGGCGACGGAGCGCCACGCAACAAGCCCGTTAAGAAGCCACCGCCCAAAGCGATAGCCACCAGCTGTGATGTCATCTACGAGGAGAAGGAGGAGCGTGAATCGCCCGAGCACGGATCGAGCTCAGGCTCATCCAGCCAGGACGATACCGAGGAGGATGCGGGGGATGCGGAGGAGGTGGAGCAGGGCGAACAGGAGCCCAGCGATACCGAATCGAATCACACAATTGAGATCAACGGCAAATGCAACAAGGACCGCATCAACGAGGACGATGCCCACCTGATCTCCACTGTGTGAGCCCACAACTACCGATCTTCTCCTGGAGATCTGCGATCTGGCTGTTTTTTATATCTATCTAACAAAATCCGGCTCGAGGCAGCTGACGAGCCGAGTTGAATCGTTGATTAGAGGAGTGAGTGCCTTGCCGCAGCTGCTCAGCTGATCTTCTGTGCTGATCTGCTGTCACTTTTATTGCAGCATTGATTGGGACACCTAAAAAAAGAGCAAAGAAAACTAAACACGTTAAAATTGTAAAACACATGCAATGAATTGGTTTATAAAACCGTCTAAACAAAATTACAAAATAAGCACGAAATAAATGTAAATATTTTTAACGAAGTTTTAAACTGAGTTTTCTTTTTTATTGAGAGTTTTCAAAACATTTGCCCAACACCTGAAAAAAACGAAGCTTCTAAATTGTAAAACAAATGCATTGAAAATTAAAAAATAAGAACGAAATAAATGTAAATATTATTAACAAAGCGTTAAACTGTGTTTTTTCATGCTAAATAAAATCCAAACTGAACAGTTTCTTTACAATGCAGAATCTTTATCTGTTTATTTAGTTGAAACTATTAAAATGATAATAATAATAATATCAGAAATAGTTTTTTGGGCCACTGCAAAAACATCACCGATACTCATTTGCTTGCCACAGGCCAACACATGCCACACAGCACGGAGTATTCAAAGTGATTTGTTGCAATTCGAACATGCAGCGGCAAATCCATTTCACCATTCGAGGCCATTTGCAGGATTATCCAGTTTATTCACTTGGCCATCCCAAGGACTGTTGACCCGTCAGCTTGTTGCCGGTCAAATAACTGCCAGTTGGCTGGCAACTAAATGTTGTTAACGCTTTTTTTGTGCTGAGAATTCAGCCGGATTCGTGGAAAGATTTCGACGCCTTTCACCTTTCGGGATGTGTTCGAGAGTTGGACTCGCAAATGGTTGCAATCGATACACACTTATCGATTGTTCGATTGTTGTGTGTTGCATCAACAGATCGAGACTTTTGTGGCAATTTGCTTGCACAGTGATCAACGGCAGATGTTTCTTCAGATTTGAATCCACACTGTTCAACAAGATTCCGATACGATATATACGATATCATGAGTATTTAATTAAAATTGTATTTATCCAATCTATGTGTGAAAAAACAGAAAGAAGAATTTTGAAAACAAATCGTTAAAATATTAAAAAACAATCTGTGATTTAAAATGATTTCCTTCCCTTCCCCCTTTTCTTTTCTTAATTCAGTTCAGTTTATTAGTATAAATTTTAATTTTATTACATATGAATAAGTTATGCTCAGTGTAATTAATTGTGACAACAGGTGATCAAATTTATTGTTCTGAGATTAAAACATTTGTGTCTGAATCACCTGTGTGAAATATTTCGTTCAGTGTTTGCATATTTTTAGCTTCGTTGAGTTTTCTCTTAGTTTCAATTCACTGTGTTTCGTTCAGTTTGCCCGCGCTCTCAGTTCGCTTTGGTCTTACTCTTCGGCTCTCTTTTGTTTCGTTTGGCTCAATTTATCCCCTGGTTTTGTTCAGTTGCATGCCGTTCGTTTCGTTGCGTCGCGTTTCATTCCTTTCATCTGTTTGGGGTTTCTTGCACGGCTGTTTCGCGTTTCGTTGCTGTTGCCGAGCAACTCTTGATGAGAGCGGACGTGTGTTTCCTCGCAACGGCAACGGCAACGAAACTAAAAACAGGCGATAAAATACAAAACTCGCCAACGCTGGATAAAACACATTATAAATAAATACATCTCTCTCAATATCAATTCAATACTTTCTGAGAACGGACGCGTTGTTTTGCTTATTGCGTTGCATTTAATAAGAAGTGATAAAAATCGGTCATCCTTTTAAATCTTTTGTGGTGCATCTCTTTTTCGTTCAGCTCGGTTTCAAATTTTTGGGTTCAGTTAAAAATTTTGAAAATGCAATTGACGCCAGCAACAACTAATTTAACGGTGCGCGCGTGTGTTAAATGATAATAAAAACAAAACAAAACAAAAGCAGAATCAGAAGCAGAAGCAGAAGAAGAGGCAACGACAATCAAATAATTATTATAATATGACAAGCTTGAGAGCTTCCCGTGCAGCATATTAAATGAAATCGTGATAACACACACAAACACACACATACAGCATCATAAACAGAAGACGAAGAAGAAGTAAGAACAACAGCAAAAATATTTTGTCTTGTTGTTGTTCTTGTCGTGTGCACGCTGAAAAATCGCCGTTAACATCGTGTGTGTTCCCCACAGCAGCAGGAGCAGCATCAGCAGCATCTGAGCATCAACAGCAGCAGCAGCAGCAGCATCATCAGAAGAACGCAGTAGTAGCAACAAAAACAAACGAGCAATTTTCGTTGCGTCGACGGCGCTGCTGCCGGCGCTGCCTGCAATTATGTTAGCAACAGCGACGTTTTAAATGAAAGGTAGACAGCATCAACAATAACAACAACAGCAGCAGCGACGCAGGCAGAAGCTATTGGCTTTCCTTGCATGCAATTAATGTACACAGTCCTTTTTGCATACATAAATAACAGCAACAACAACAGCAGCGTTTACAATTTGTGTGTGTGTGTGTTTGCCGGCAGACACCGCCCCAAAGGTCGTTGGCGTTAAGGTCACACTCGCCAGAGCGAAACAGGGATAGATGGATAGATAGAGAGTGTGTACGAATTTTTTGGTGCAAGTGTTTTTGCGAGCTTTACGACTTTTGTCGCGCCATCAAACGGTAAATCCTCAATACGCGCGAGTGTTTCAAAGTTTTTTTGTGTTAACAATCAACAACGACAACAACAGCAATCAGCAGTAGCAGCAGCAGCAGCAGCAACAGCAGCAGTAAGCAGAAGGAGAAGCAGCAGCAGCAGCATCAGCAGTTGGAGCTACAAAAATCGAATGTAAGTGTCGTTACTTTTATTTCCCTTTTGCCTTTGATGCCCATTCGCATTAGTTGTTGTTGTTATTGTAAATGTTTTGCAGTCCCACCTTCAATGCTGCCTAATGCTCTGCCTCTGCCTCTGTCTCTCTCTTTCTCTCTCCCTTTCTTCAACTGTTCGCCTCACTCTCACTCTCTACTCTCGCACACTCATCCTATTGCGCTCGCAGCATTCTTGAGAGCGGCGCATTTAAGAATATTCCTAATCCGTTTTATTGATTGCAGCCAGCACAGCTGGAGTGCTCGGTGTGCGTGTGTGTGTGTGTGTGCTGTTCTTGTTGTTAGTGGTGCTGGCAATCTGTGTTGCCTTTTTTTGTTATTTTTTTTTTATTATGTTTTTACTTCTTCTTTAGCCACTACTCATTTGGGGTTGTTGCTGTTGTTATTGTTGTGCGCCTGCTGCGCTGCTCAGTTGCTGACTTTGCTTTTCCGAGTTTTGTCATTCCATGTTGTTTTTATCAGCTGCCATCGTTTTGTTGGCTGAATTTGCCGGCTTAAAGCGCTGATAAGCCTCATCTAATACATATCAAGATAGTTGTAGTGAACAACACGAGAATTGCCCACTAATTACAGTTTACACAAAAATAAAATATTTTATCGATTTTGAAGAAACAAGTAATATAAATTAGAGATTTAAATGGACCGCAAATTTGTATTTTTTTTGTTATATTTTCTAATTCTAATTTATAAAAGTTCGTTTTTGTCAAATTAAAATTTGAACATTTAATTCAATATGTACTACATTTTTTGGTTAACAGAAAATAATCAGATACATATTTTCAAAGCTTCGAATTTTTTATTAAAATTGGGAAAAAATGCGAATTTCAAATTCCACGCATCTTATCACTTATTTTTTGATTTGTTGCTGCTGACAATAAATATATATATATATATATATATATACAATAAATATAAAACGAGCTCATATTTCTCGAAAACGAAAAAAAACAAAATACAGAAAAATTTGATGAAAAAATTAAGAGAAATATGCGAAGAAGCTGCCCCCGTTGGGCATAACTCAATAATCACATCAAATGTCTCACTAACCGCATCGGCAGCAACATCAGTGGCAACACCTTTTCCAGTGGCACACACAATGTAGCTGGAGGTGTGTCCTCAATGGACGTGGTATCCACTGGATGCGGTGGCTCCTCCCTGGACTCTTGGCTTCTTGGCTGGTTGGCTTCTTGGCCAAGCTAATGCCGCACAGCTGCGCGCCATTTAAGTCGCTGACAAGTGTTTTGCCGGCATGTCCGGAATGCGTCTGCAACAGCAGCAGCATCTGCGGCAAAAAGTGGCAGCAAACATTGCTACCAATTATGCGATAAGCAGTCGCCTGCCTTTCGGCCAACTCGGGGCGCACTTTAACCATGGCCT
The DNA here is from genome assembly GCA_035041595.1 of Drosophila basisetae. Lineage (NCBI taxonomy): Eukaryota > Metazoa > Arthropoda > Insecta > Diptera > Drosophilidae > Drosophila > Drosophila basisetae. The sequence continues at coordinate 227,276 of JAWNLB010000147.1, read as the reverse complement.
ACACAAAATAAAAAACAAAACAACAAAAAGCAAGTCAAGAAGTTAAAGTCTCAACAAATACTCCTCGCAAGCCAGCGAGCATAAAATTGTGAGTGCAATGAATACAAATAAAAATACTAAACTCAAATATTTAGAAAATGCTGGAAGCAAACAATTGATAAACCTTGAATACCCTTTGCAAATGTTATTCTTTTTTTTGTGTCTTAAATTATTTCATGTGCCTTTTTGTTTGCGCTTGAAATTTACTAAAAAAATTCTATATGATTATGGTACAAATTTTGTAAGAGTAATAAAACAGATTATAAGCTTTATAAGGTATTTAAAAAAAGCAGAAAAGTCTTTCACTTAATTTTCCATGGTCATTAAAATAATCGCTTTTAAAGCCTAAAATTAAATAAAGCCTAAATCGAAAAGTTCTGAAACACATTATAAAAAATATGTTATACATACCACGTATATTTTTATAAATAATAATATACATGTATAAATATTTATATATATTCAGCAAACAGCTGCAATGCGAATATAAATAAGCGTTTAAAGTAAATGTCTTAACTGCAAGTGTAATATTAAAGTAATTGGGCCAGCTTTGCGAAGGGTATTTATACATGTGGGTTTGTATAGGTGTGCGGTTGTGTGTGTGTGTGTGTGCGTGTACGTACAAATAAATAATAAAAATAGCAATAATAATGAAAATGTGCCTTGGAAAAACTAACAAAAGACCGCGTGCGCGCGGCCATCAAACGAAACGAAAAGCGTGCAGGCGCGGCATCAACTACAACTGCAACAACAATAACAAGAGCAACAACAACAAGGAGTAACAACTTGCAACAACAACAACAACAAGAACCGGGAGTAACAAGAGCAAAGGGAATGACCTTATGCATTGCAAAACTGCAACGCAAACAAAGAGCCGCTAATGGGAGGGTGGTAAGGAGGCAGGCAGGAGGAAGGCAGAGGCGCTGAGAGATCAGCTTTGTCCGCGAAACCGGTCGCCAGTGCCTCAGCCGACTGGGCTACTGCGGGGCAATTGGGCCAAAAGCATAAAAATCAGTCAAGAGTCGCCTCCGCGCTGCGAACATTAAAAGCGACAAACAAACAAACAGACATACAGGTCCTGGCTGGCAACCAGGCAGCTAGGGGAGACAACGGGGTAAGCGCAACTCACTGCGGCTGCGAAACCCAAAGCGTGCAGCAGCAGCAGAAATCGATTTTCTCGCAAAAACTTGGCCAGAACACGGGGGCAGCGTGGCACAAGGGGGCAGCCGAGGCAAGGTAGCCGCAGGGCTCGAAACGCGCGCATTTTTCGGCCTGCTCTTCAACGCGGCCCATATCCCATTTTGAGCTCGAGCTCGTGCAGTAATGGATACGGGTAGTCCACTCTGCTCCACTTCACTCCACACCCGGCCAGGCCAGGCCAGGCCAGCCCAGTTCCAGTCCACAACCACGTCGACGTTTCAGGTCCAGGTCCAGATGATGCTGCAAGTCAAACTGTCGTCGCTTGGGCGTTGTTTAGTTGTTTTATGCCACGCTGCTGCGCCACGGCCATCAGTAATTGCAATTGCAATTTGGCCAAAGCCACAGCCAAACACACCAACAACAACAACCGTCCAGTTGGCCAAATCAGCCAGCTAGCCAGCTCAGTTGGCCACTTGGCAGATGAGTTTTGTGTGCGCTTAGTAAATCTGCAAATTGCATTCGTTGTTGCTGTTTTTCCTTTTGTTGTTCTTGCCCCAAACGGTGACTCGCGAATTGGATTATTTAATTTGTGTTATAAATAAATTTGTTAATGCTATAATTCCAAAGCAATGCTCTCTATCTAAACCCTTGCCTCCCACTGCTCTGCCGCCCGGCTCTCGTTCGCTCTGTTTATCTCTTGGGGATTTGCTGATTTATCACTAATTGAAATCATCTCAACTGAAGCCAAGCCCTAAGCAGCAACAATAACAACAACAGTTAGTGCATATTGCAGTCGACTGAGCGATACTCTGTACTGGCAATAAGTTTATATTATTTTGGATTAGGCATGGTGAAGCACATAGCTAGCATATATTTGATGCTGTTTTGATGGACAGCTTACCTTCTTCTTGTACTCCTTACCGGATGTTATCGGCTTCTCGGATTCGGTCAGATTGGATCAAACTTAATGATCAAACTTAACCTTGGCCGCCTTTCTGCCATCATCTTGTAGAGATTTCCCAAAATCTCTTCAAAGTGAATTATATATTCATAGCTAGGAATTAAAATTAATTGAAAACAATAAAGTTTTTTTTACTCCGATAAATCATATTCTATGAGCATAGCCAATGCTTTAAAAAAGAATGCTAATACATATTTTTTATTCATTTTGATCTTTCGAATAAATTAAAACAGATTTTTTTAAACAAGAATAAATCAGGCTGTCAAACTAGAATCAGACACGGAACCGCATGCTTATATCATCTTATATAAACTCTTAGAAAAGTACTTAATATTAATGAAACATGATTTACTCCAAGCCTTAATTCAAAAGCCTTACTGTTAATATATTAACTCTATAATATTAAATGATAAATATGTATAATTAGCGTAGATAGCAATATATTTATAAAAGATATATCACGCAATTGATATTAATTAATCGTAATTAATTTAACTTAATACGATGATATATTAAAAGAACAGATGCAAAATCATTTAAGAGTAATCCCCATATACCCGATTTAATTTTACGAGCAGCGAATGTGAATACAACTAAATTCTAAAAGAGTACAACATAATTCGAAAACTCAATCTGAAATGCTGATGTGAGAGGAGGAAAAGGGGAGGGCCGAATGGGGCTAGACAGTCAGTTATAAGAAATATATGGATGTATGTGTATAAAGGAGGCCTAGACACGCAAAGGCAAAATTTGCATGGACGTAGACCGTTCAGCAATTACCGCTGCTACTGCGGGGCACATCAATTGCTGTTGTTGCAAGCAATTGTTGTTGTTGCTGTGTTGCTTGCAGCCTTTGCCACCTGCTTGTCTGGGAAAACTGTTTGGCGAAAACTGCGTGTGTGTTCCGCTGGCTAAAATGATGTGACTGTCAATTGAGGGGCCGCCAGCTCAGCAACATTTGAGGGGGCAGATTCCACTGCTGTTGCAGTCTGTCTTTGCTTATTTTTTTCGTTCAAGTAGTCTACAGCGACACCCAACCAGTTGACGGGTTCTGGAGGATTCTTGCCGTGGCTTGCACTCAACTTTTGCTCTGATTTTTTTGTTTTGCTGTTGCTGCCTTGGCTCATCAGCAAAAACAACAAGTCAACGCAGCGGCATCAATGGCAAACAACAACAACAATAGCAAGAACAACAAACGACAACTGGAACGACATGATTTTGTTGCAAGGGGCATCCATTCATCCATCCGTCCGTCCGTCCTTCAGACGCATATCATCCATTCAAAGTTTGAGGAGCTGCTGCATTTTTGCCATGTTGTTTCCTTCTTGTTGTGTCCTCATTTTGTTCTTTTCTTCTTGTTATTGCCGTTGATTTTGCTTTAATTATTGTTCCGTTTCGTCTGTCATTTGCAGCACTTTTCATCAGTGTGTTTGTGTGTGTGTGTGAATTTTCATTTTTCTTATGGTTTTCAATTGGTTTCAGTTTTATCTTTTTCAATAGGCTCAATAAATTATTGAAATCATTCACAATAGGTATTAGGTGAAGAACTTTATAATATTTCAGTGGAAAAACATTCAACATTGAAAGATGAAAAACTAAGGAAATCACCTCATCATATAATAAATAAAAAACTAAATACATTTTTGTATTCAAGGATAAAATAGAAAAAATCAAAATTTCTCTTTTGAAAAAAGGTAGTTGAATGAATTTTTGTATGATCTTATTTTGAAGAATACATTTTGTAACAGTATTTGTTTTTTTTTTTAATACTATTTAAGAAAAAAATAAGCAGACTATAGAAAATTGCAATGTTGCCAAAAAAAAAATTACAATTGTTCAAATTTTAGCCGGTTTCAGTTCAGCGTACAATGAATAGTTTTGTATTTTGGCTACACTTTCTCTTCTGAAATACTTCCATTATAATATTTATATATTTTTTACTTTTGTTGCTTCTAATTTGATTGCCATAACAAGCCTTTCTCCTAGTCCTGATTGTTGTTCTTGTTGCTGTTGCTTGGCAATTGCAATTTCACAAATTCCATACAGATATTTTTCCAACTTGCTTTTCACTTTCTTTTGTACCGATGCCCACTCCAAAAAATAACTAAAAAAAAAAAAGAAATCCTTTCGAAAAGTTCACAAAAAGGCAATTCTAACGCAAAAACAAAAACAAAACCGAGAAATATGCGGCATGCAGCCTAGACAAGCTTCAGGAGTCGGCTGCAATGTTCTAGATATTTTTTATTTCGTATTTTTTTGTATATTTGGTTTTTTAGTCGTTTTGGTGGGACTTAAATTGCATTTTATTTCTGCAACGTTGCAAAACATTTATTTACTTTCATGGTTTGTTGAGTATTTGCGAAGCCACAAGGAGCCCCGGCAAGTTGCAAACTGGCAAACTGGCAACACAGCAGCAGCGTCGCCATGGAGGTAACAACGACGAGCCATGAAAATCGCTGAGAATGGATGACGACGCGTCGTCGCTGAGTTTTCTCAAGCTGAAGCTGTTGACTGCTTTTGAACTTGTCTGTAAATGTGTGCGTGTGTGTGTATGTGTGTGTGTCACATCCTTAGACTCAAGAAAACAACTAGGAAGCCTCGTGTCGAACGAGCTTGACTAGCAAGTACCCTACATTCTAAGCATTTCCCTATCAATAAGCCGTACACATCTTAGATAATCAGATAAAAACACTGAATGCGCTTAAACTCATTGTGTGTAGGTGTGTTTTTGTGTGTATGTGTGTGTACATGCATACAGAAAATGCTTGCCTTTGTTTGTATTGTTGAAAAACCGATTTTGTTGCGTGTTGCTCAAAAAAGCCTGAATATTATGTCAAGGTATATCAAATATACAAATCCGATTGGAAACATTTGCCACAAAAATTGTAGCAGTTGTTCACTATCGGTGATAGATTCTGATCGATAAAGTGAACAATATTGATCTGCTTATTATATACGAGTACTTATATTACAAATACTTGGACTTGGCTGAATCGACGATCAGGAATATATGTTTGGGACTGCACTGATAGAACCTTTGTCACAGCTTCACTATGCAAATTTTCATAGTATAAAAATGAACACAATAATAGAGAAGCAAAACAGGGAAATACTTGCCTTACATGTCGGCAAGGAATGGGGGATAAGTGATGGGGAGATGAGGGAGAGGGGTCTTGGCAGACATTTTGACATACGTTGACATTTGTGGGGCTGCTGCTGCTTCTGCTGCTTTCTTTCGCTAAGTAGCAACGGGATTAAGTCCAAAAGCTTTGTCTTTGTCAGTAACAACGAGTGAGCTGAGGCCGCTGCAATTATGCGCTAATTAAATGCTACATAATTTTTCGAATGCCGAAGACAGCTAAAAAATGCATAACATATGTTGCACAGTCCCCAGCCGAGTGGAGAGGTTAACGTATATCAGAATATTGAGGCAGCAACAGAAGCAGATCAAACCCAGACAAAGACACAGACCCAGAACCAGAGCCAGGCAAGACACAAAGAGATCGGAGACTGTGACGTTGCTGGGGATGGGGGAATGGAGACCGCTTTTCTGAGCCGCAGGCGCGGTCACAAGAAACAATTTTCAGAGAGACGGCAAAAGCCATAACCATAACATGTTTTGTTATTAATTATAGTTTACGCAATGCAGGGGACAGGCCGAAGACAACAACAATAACAGTCACTCAGTCTGTCAGTCAGTCGGGCAGACTACCAGGCAGGCCAGGCAGGCAGGAAGCTAAATTGCTGCTGACCATGTGCCACTGACTCTGCTGCTGCTGCTGCTGCTGCTGCTGCCTCCTTGCTTGCAACACACGAAAAAAATAAAATAAAAAGAGTTCACTTAATTTGACGCACAAATGTCAGTCACAAGATGTTGTTTGATGGCCAGCACTGCTAGCTGATTCACTGAGGCCCGTCAGTTGCTGTTGTTGTTCGTTGGCTCGTTGCTTTTAGTTTAAAATAACTTAATAACTAATCCATTTGGATGGTAAAGGACGATGATGGCAAGGGTTGTTTGCCCAGGGCCAAAAGGGTTCCAACATTCCATACAACATGTGGCTTGACAATAAAAATTATCATAATTATATTTAAATTAATATGCAAGCGACTCAAATACGCTGAACCAACACTGCCAACCCGGCGAGAGCTACCAATTTTCTCGCTCGACAAATTACAGGAAATGCCAAAACAACACCAGCAACAACAGCACCTTCAAGAGCCCTGAACCCTTGCTCAAGGTATTTTTTCTTGAAGTTATTTTACTTATTCGACGAAGCATTAATTAGAGAAGACACAGAAAATCAACAAAATTTCACACATTGCGCCCGCGCTGAATATAAATGCTTTCCAAAAAGACTTAATCTACTTTTTGGTATATAATAATGCTAATTTGAATTATTATGTGATAATTCGTATATTGAGAATCAATTTAAATATATAAATACTTGGCAAGCATTCCAACTAGGAGTCATTCAAATATTTGATTATTCATCCTTCAGATTCTTGAGAAAAAATCCCTAATTATTAATTGAAAGCCACAAAAACAATCAAAAACCTTAATTATATTACAGCCTTGCTTTTAAGCCTCGTTTCAAATGAATCATGAAAATTTAAGGGCTTAAATAAAACACAAGAGAAAAAGAAAACACAATTAACAACTTTCGCACTCAATAAGTAAAAACAGTTGTGCACCCTATTTACCTTAAAAAAAAGAAGCAACTTTTATAGTTATGTACTTAAGTGTACGAGTATGTAGTATAAAAGTTGTGCAAATTTATATGAACCTCAACACTTGTGCGAAAAACTTGGAATTTTTGCTTTTCTTTGGCTTGTATTTGACATTTAATCGTCAGTTTTATGACTCCTACGCTGAGTAGTTGCCTTATGAATATTTTAATTAATTTTTATTGTTTAATATGTCGCTGTCGTTTCGATCCTGTGCTCTCATTAATTTATGCAAAATTTGTGCATAGGAGTTGTAGTTCTAGTTGTTGCTGGAACAGGCTCATTTATTTATAATTTATATAGCAATTAAAAGCTAATATTGTCGCATTGTTGCTGTTGGCTTTTTTTTTGTTGTTAATTGTAATTTATGCGCATTTTTAATTGCAGTTTCGAAATTCATTCGAACACACATTACGAGATTCCGTTGGCTTTGTAGTTTTTTTTATTATTATTTTGGGTTGGCACGCACATAAATTAAATAATTTAAGTTAATTTCGTATTTCACATACGATTGTATTATTATTTAATTATATGTTTTGCATAATTTATGCTAAATTGTGCGATATTCCTTTTTATTGATTGCCCGCAATAAGTTTGCCATCACTCATCTGTTTTTTAGCATATACCCTGGCTCTGTTTGATGTGTGCTAGAAGGGTGTGTGTGTTATTATGTGGTGCGCAACTTATCCCACATATTATGTTATCTTGATTCAGGGTGTGCAGTAAAAATAACCATTTTGCTATATTAGGACTAAAACTTATTGAATTTGTAATTTTGTAGCCGCGTATAGGGTATCTTTGAATCGAGCACTCTTGTCACTTATTTGCTGGTTGTCGCGGCTCATCAGGCCCAATTATAAATGGAGTTTAAAATGCTCTAAACAAAAGACAACTGAATGATTTAGTTGTTGTTATGGTTCATGTTTTTTGTGTTGCTGGCTTCTCTCTTTGGCATAATTAATGCTGTACACATTTTTGTTTTTTCGGGATTGTTGAGACTGACATTTATTTTGTTTTATTTTTGACAAACAAATCAATTTAGCGTCATATAATTTAGTTATTGATTCAACTGATTATTAGCCTAAATGTAAGCAACCCGTTTTTAGCTTGGCAAGCATAATTAAATTCGCTTCGAGTCAATAAAAATCGATTTAAATAATATATGACTGGCAATAAGCTCGCTGAATACATTTTGTTTGTTAAGTAGACTAAAATTAAGCCTATTTTTAATCCATTTAACTAAATTATTTGTTCGTTTATTTAAGGTCATTTTCATGCCAAAAGCTTTGTTAATTATTTAGGTGAACATTTTGCTACTCTTTTGGGCCGGGTTCTTCATTAGGCCAACTCAAATAGCTGGTAGAGAAAAGCTTTTACAGCGATTTAGGGCTTTCTATACAATTATTATTATTATTTTTTTTTACTTTTTGAAACTGGTAATTATTTAATGCGACCAGAGTTGCTATTATTGTTGACAGTAATAGCAATAACAAAAACAAGAATAACAAAAACAACATTATTTTCATAGCTTTGGGCTATTTAGCTTAATTTGTGTAAAGTACATAATGGGTTTAATTGTTGGATATAGTAAATTGAATGCATTAATGATATGCATATGCAGGCTAAAAAAAAACACACTGAATTATATGTAGTTTGGGGTAGGTGAAGGTGGTGGGGGATGGGGGGGTAGATTGTTGCTACAGGCCATATGTAGATTAGAGTTAAGCGCTCTAACATTTAAGTCCCGTTGTTGAGTCGAGTTGAGAGTCAAATTAAAATCAAATAAAAGCCAAGAGACAAGCCAAGTGGCATACGTAAATGGCCCGGTCAGCGATTTAGATAGCAATAAAATGCAGCTCGCTCACCTCTGCTGAACTGCACATGCTCCATTACCAATTCAGAAATCTTGGCTCGAACAGCAGCAGCAGCAGCAGCAGCATGCAACAACAACAACAACTGTGGAAAACATGCAGCAACAACCACGTCGACTACATTGGAGGAGTCACGAACTGCAACACGGCACAACACAACAGCAACTACAACAGCAGCTAAATTGTAAACATAAACAAAACATTTATGACTATTTACAGTTGAGAGCGATGAGGAGGTACCCACAACAAACACACACACACACACATAGCATACACACACACACACAGTTAGCTAAGACTAAAGAACTCGCTCTCAGTACGTGAGTTGCTGCTGCCGAAGTTCAATGAGTTTTTGGTGTGAAAGGGTCAATTGTGTAAATAATAACGAAAAACTGTGAACAGCACATAACAAAAACAACAACAAATACAACAACATCAAAGAACAACAACAGCAGTCCAAATCGTAACTTGTCTATCAGTCATTGAAGTGTGAGTGTGAGTTTGAGTTTGAGTGTTTGGAGTGTGCGAGTGAAAATCCATAAAAATATCACACGCATAAGCGTACGTTATTGGAAAAGCATTTGCGATAAGCAATGCAACTAAATAAACAGATACAGATACAGATACACATGCACAAATACACTTACGTACATATATATTTATATAGATATATGTATAGATATATTTGTATATAAATATATTTGTGTATTTACGTATATGTTCACTGGGGAAAAACAGTTGTCCTGAATTTTAGAAACTCTCTTTACTTTTGGTGGAAAGCTTTACACTTATTATTACGCAGAAAACCCTGAATTTTCTTTTCTTAACAGTGTTTGCTTTTTGCTTTTCCATTTTTTCCAAATAGTTTTTCTTAATGTAAAACTTAAAAATGTTTTCTGGTATACTTCGAAATAATTGCTTAAAAAACGAAAATTGTTTAACTTTTCACGGCGATTTGAAATATATTGCGATTTTCTAAAATGTATGACGACCTTTTTTCTGAGTGTATAGAGTTACATATTCGGCGCGTCCAATTGCAATTGGTTGGCAGACAGTTGGACTGGCATTCCACATTGTCCGCTGCGTCGACTCGTCGAGTTTTTATGATGCAATTAAATATGGTGTTTAATGCATTTGTAAATAATAATAATAAATAAAATGCATTTACTGTGCAGCCATCATGATAATGAAGTTGAAGTTTTAACTGCACGAGTTGTGCTTGCTTTATTTGCCTACAGGAAATAAAAGTGTCATAAAAACTGTCATGGCTGCCGCTAACAACCCTCTCCCCCCTGCTGCTGTTTACCCCTCGTGTCCACCGCGCAACTCGTTAAAATGCATATGAATTATGGAGCATGTAGACGAAAGACGAGAGGGTGGGTGTCGGAGGGGGCGCGGAGGTCTAACAAAAGGCTTTTTAAACAGCTGCTTAATTTGGGCAATTTCACTTTATAGCCAAGCGTCTATTTTCATTTTCATTAGACATTTGTAATTCAGCATTTTATGGCATTTACATTTGGTAAGGCTTAGCGCAGTGTTTTTGTTATTATTTTCTTTTATTTATTTTTTGTTTTTGTAATTTTAAGTGCTTGCTAATTGATACAAAAGTGACTTTGCTCAATGAGTATGACCATTAATTGGCTTTGTCACATTATTATGAGATAAGCTATTAATGGCTAAATAGAGAAATACATTATGTAATGCACTTATGTCAGTAACGCTTAGAGTATTTTATGGTTTCATTAAACTTACGTCAACAATTTTGCTAATAGTTAAAAGATATTATGAGTATTTTATATGACTTTAATTGAATTATTTTTTAAAAGCGAACAGTTTACTTGCATTGTGCAACTTATATGAAATTCTAATGGTTTAAATATTAAATGATAAAAATGTCGCTATAAGCAAGCGTTTCTCTCTCTCCAAATCAAATATATACATATGTACGTAAGTTAAGCTTTCAGTTTATCTCGCTTATGATTGTCACAAGTACAGCAAATATATCGAATTTTCAAATGGAGCTGGAATTTATTTTGCTTGGCTGAGATGCCTTTGCATTTTTGCATATGCTTGCAGCTCCGTTTACTTGGCTACCCTTTTTATATTTGTACATATTTTATAAGCCCCTTATAAGTGAGCTTGTGTGTATTTGTGTGCTGCATGTGAGCTGATTGCATAATGCATATGCAAATTGGAAAACAACAACAATGAGCAGCTGCAAATGTCGAGAGTGGAGAGTTGAGAGTGCAGAATGCGTTCGCCCAATTGATTTGCTCGAGACAGCAAAGCCGGGGTTTTCTTTTGATTAATGCCATTGGCTGGGAAAATGGCAGACCCTTTTTTGCCGCCTTTTGTTTGGGTTAAGTGCGCTTTAAACTCGTGATACTCAATCAAATTAACGTTCAAGTTGAGGCAAGTAATTAAATCTAAAACTAACAATTGACTACGCAAACAAAAAGGGCAAGCAACACACACACACACACACGCACGCACATAAGATCAGGCATGGGAGTAGGAATAGGAGGGGATTCATAATAGCAACAATTTTCATATTAATTTTCATAATTTCCCAATGTTGACAACAAAGTAAATATAAATATAAATACACGCAGGCAAACAAGCCACAAGGCAAAAAGGGGGCTAACGTTGACAGCGTCGCAGCGTGCTTGGAAGAAAAGGAAAAAAAAACCACAACCTGAAAACAAAAACAAAAGGCGAACAGTGAAAAGGATACTTTACATGCCCAGCACAATGGGGTGTAGGCAACTGGGCACTAGACACACTGTCCACTGTCCACTGTCCACCATCCGGTGACGACTCTTGACTGGGCACTGGTCACTTGTTGGTCAGCCAAACGACAACCTGCTGAGTATCTGTGTGCGGCAATTCGCCTAATAACCCTTAGACCAATGACAGGGAGGGCAACTCTAGCTGTGTGTGTGTGTGTGTGTTTGGGTGTGGGTGAGTGTTTGCCGCCTTGCGGTTAACTTGAGCTGTTGACTCTGCGGTAAGCACTTTAAATTGATTAAGTTGAACTTGTCTCTAGCGCTAAAATCGCGCATTGCGGTTAACCCCTCCCCTTCACCTACCTCTCTCTCACTCTCTCGCAATAGTTCTGTCGCACTCTGCAGCTAAATATGTACTCTATGCCAAAAGTACTGCAGCTGCCTTTTGATTTATTCATGGCTCTACACTTGGCAAAGAAATAAAAAAAATATGGCCAATAAATTAAATGGTTAATTTAGAATATATGTTTATAAATTAATGTTATATTTTATATATTATTATTATATATATATATATATTATATAAATATTATTCGTTATCTTCTATGGAACTTATTGTAAATTTCACAAAAATTTAACAAAGCTTAAAATTGTTTCTTTATGTATAAAAATTGAAGTTGTTTTAAATATCAAAATAGGTAAAGTATTTTTTGGCAACAGTTTCTACTGCAAAGCAATCATTCTGTTTTTTAACAGACAACATTTTTCTAGTTTTACCGGCAATTTCAATGTTCAGGCAATTTAGTACATAGTTGGCCATAGTTTTTTTTGGAGTGTAGCTCGTAATTTTTCGAGAGCGTGCACTCAAATGACGTGTAAAACGGCTGGCAAAGCAAACTCGTGAGACATTTAAGCACTTGAATGCCAAAAACTTGAAGTAATTTGCGACGTCTAAAAGGCTGCCTCGGATGCCTGCGACTTAAAGCGGCGACTGTCACTCGCGAAAGTTGGCCAAGTTAAGCGTTGAAATTAAACTTGAGCGCCGAAAAAACGCCTTACAAAAGTTACAAGTCACACAATACAGCAGGCAAGAGTCTGGTTGTGTGGGGGTTGTAATTCAGAAGATGGGGCGGTGGAAGGGGGAAAGGGGCCTGGTAACAGCTGTTGTTCCGTTGTCGCCAACAGCACCCAAAATTAATTTCAATATCAAGAAACAAGTGAGAAAAACGCTATAAACTTGATCACAAAGTCTGTCTCAACTTTCAGATACTTTATGCGAAATTCTGCGAAATTTGTCGTGTTTTTTCTACCTCTTCTTCTTATACACACACACACACACACACACACACAAATATGTATACACACAAATATACCCAGAATCTACTCTCCATATTTTGCCTGGCGTTGAACTTTTCTGTCAGTTGCTCCAATTTAAGTTTTTGCATGTTTCTTGTGGTTCGATTTTATTTACACTTTGCCCAGCCGCATTTTGACATCAGTTGCGAGTCTTTTGCAACAGGCTCAAATTGATGTACCAGCCATAGCAATTTTGTGCAGCGTCATTGGTTGCCTGCCACAAAAGAGACCACAAGGCACAGAAGTTGCAAACTGTAGTGCAATCATGCCAAAAATGCCACACAAAATGGGGGCCTACACTAAAGTTTGGCAGGCACAGCTGGCCAGCTGGTCAGCAGCCTGAAAACTGAAGTAGGTGTAGTAGAAGCTGCCCCAGCTGCCACTGCTACTGCTGCTGCTGTTTCTGCTGCTGACCAGTAGACCGCAGATCATGCTTCCCAGGCATGTGGCCTGAAATCATATCAAAGTGTCAATGTGCGTGCAAGAGGAGTCTCGATTGTGCATCGTGGCAGTGTCTAATGCCAGCAAACTATCAGTTGGCAGCTTGTATTGTGGTCAGTGCCTCTTCTTCTTCATAGTCTTCTTCAGCACGTTGCATTCCACAGATGCACTTTGCATTTTGGCCAGACGAAAAGCATTGCATTATATTGTCAACGGTGTATCAGTGTGTGTGTGTGTGTGGGTGTGGTTGTGGATAGAGAGCTGTAGAACAAGTAAAGATAGCGTTAATCTTTAGCAGAACACTTACTGACGGTGTCAGACAATTTACAATCGATATTAAAAAGTGATTTAATTGTCTGCTTTTGTATGCACATATATATAAATTCTTGGTAAAATATCCATTATTCAAATTAAAGAAACAAATAAAGAAGATAAAACTAAAAATGTCTTATCTGCAAAAAATAAATCATATGTTTAAAAAGTTTTATTTTGATTTAGTTCAAAGGTAAGCTTCAGGCTTTTAAATGCTGATATTAAGTGCTAGATTCCTTTAAAATGATTTATATAATGTTTTCAGTATATGTTTCGAAATGTTTGTTAAGGAATGAATGTAATTCTTCTGTTAGACTTGAGAAACTTCGTGGGAATACCCTCCGTATGCATTAAAATAAGTGCATCTATGTTATCAATTTAACTGTGGATCAACTTCTGCTTTTATCAATGTCATCCGCTGCATTAAGCTCTATAATATGCACTGCTTAGCTGTGGCTGCTTTCCATCCTTCGCTTGTCCTGATTCCCGCGCTCAGCTGCAATTGCAATTTGTGCACTTTACGTTTGCCAGTTGAAAATTGTGTCTACATACACACACACACACAGACACCTAAACAAACAAACTCACACAAACACAAATGCACACACTCTCACATATTGTTTCAGTTTGAGCCGCTGCGAAATTGTATCTTTTGCCAGTTTGTGGTGTGGCAAGGCGGCACTGCAAGTATCTGCTAGTCAGCGTCATCAACGAGCGTGTGGTTGTTGTTGTTGTCGTTGTCTCTGCGACGCCTTGCCAAGTGTGTGTGCGAGTGTGTGTATGAACACTGAGAGAAAAACACTGCATTTAGTGGAAGAATTTTGACAAACTTTCCAATTGATTTATGTATTAAGGCTTTTTATTTATTTATTTTTTTAATGACATTATAAATAAATAATTACAAGATAAAAATAAATAAAATACATATTGGTAAAATCATGGTGTTAAAAATTATGAGTTTGGAATAGAGTTTTTAGTTTGAAGAGGAGAAAAAAGGGCAGATTATAAATGATTTTGTTCGAGTATTTAGAGTAATACTCTTTTTGCTTGTTTCTCAGTGTACTGCTTGCTAGCGCACATAGTTGCTCCTCAGTTGAAAAAGTTGCTCATTTTTACACACTTTATTTTTGGTGCAACGATTGGCAAGTTGCCGATGCTGTTGTTGTTGTTGTTGCTGCTGTTGTTGCAATTGATGTTGTTGTCGTTGCTCTTACAACTTGAAACATTGTTTCAGCACTTAAGCGACATCATGCGCCCAACTAGCGAGCGAGTGAACCACCAAACCAACCAGCCAACGAACGAACGAGCGAGCGAGCGAACGAGCGCAAGATTGGAGAGTCACTTGCTCACCAAATGCGCCCTCCCACAGCGCCACAGTTCTACAGTGCCACAGCGCCGCTGCTCAAATGCTTAAACATTGTAGTCGACAGTCCCAGTTGCATACACATACACAGGCGCAGACAAAAGCAATCCGAAATAAACGAAAAACTCAAACTCGATATTACTCGGCTCGGTTCGGTTCGGCTTTGGCCACGTTTGTTCACATTGTGTGTGCAAGCCTTTTGTTTGAAGTTTGTCTTCGAATGGAAAACTTTTGTGAAAATTAATTACGAATTCGTGAGGTCAATCGTTTTTCGGTGATAATCGAGTGGGTGCCAAACGTTGCAGGTTGACGGGCCAGGCCACGACGCAGGCGACAGGAGCGGAAGAGTGGTGGGACAGGGAGAGGGGCACTCAAGTTGTTTAAATGCGTTTAAGGCAGCAGTGGAGAGGGGTTGACGGTAGAGTTATGGGGAACTGGTTGGTTTGCCATGGCTGGGACTGCATGCTGTGTGCGGTCGAAGTCGCCTCTCCGAACTGCTGCATCCTCGGGGCTTTATGGCTGTGCCAGCAATGTTGTCGTTGTCGTCGTCATCGTCATCATCATCATTGCTTTTTGTTTATAATTTGGTAATTTGCAGTTTTGTCGTTGCCAGCGTTTTGCGACCAATGTCGTGCCAAAGATTTTATAATTTTTACTTACATTTTCGGGAGCTGCTGCTTCTGCTGTTGTTGCTGCTGCAGCTGTATTTTGCATATTTTTCCATTTAGCTTATTGCGTGTCCCGCCTGCCAGTTGCCAGCTGCTTGCTACTGGCGTAATTAAAGAGTTTATTTCATGATTTGCGGCTTGGGTTCAGTTTGTGCTGCTAGGGCTGACGGGTGGTCAGCATCATTTTCCAGATGAGCGTTTTCTTTGCGAAGAAGTTGCCTCAAAGCTACCTGCTTGGTCTTTGACATTGTCAGCAGCAAGTGCCAGCAACATCCTTCTCTGTTATCCTTTGCCAGCGCCTGGAGCGCACTTTGCTGTGGTGTCTGTCGCCTGTTTGCTTTGCTTTATTGAAAAGACATCCTCGACAGCACTAATTTTAACTAAATAGCTCTGATGACTGCCTAAGCTAGCAACCAAAATTCTTGAGGGGCCCAGCTTAACCTTTGTTTAACCTTTTTGGCGACCCTTGCTCCCCACAACATCGATTTCATATTTTGCATGCCAAGTGGGAGACTAGTGGTGGTTGGCTAATAACACATAATCCAAAGGCAAACCGTTTTTGTGGGCAATGTCACATACATATTTGTTTAGGAGCTGCAAAACACTAAAACAAAAACGTAAAAAAAGTAGAGAGAAAAAACGACTAAAACTACAAATATATTTCAAGCGTTCGCTGATCCTTTTTAAAGGCTTATTTGTATATTTAATATATTCCACGCACATATGGCGTCAAAAATTCAACATGCATGCGAGCCGAGGATTTCGTTAGGTTAGGTTTCTGGGCACCCTCGATTCTCGCCGGCAGCCCCTTGCCAACAAACAAAAAAAAAAAACAGAAAAAAAAAACAGAAATGCTTTAATTAAATGAAATCTCATGGTTTTTGTGACGCTCGTCCTTTCGGACGCTGAACATTTCGGTCCGTGCGTTGACTCCTTACACGTTTTACAGTTACACGCACAACTATGCGAGACTGTATGTGTGTGTATGTGGGTGGGGGGTAAATGAGGGGTGAGATCGAGAGTTTATGCTGGAGGTCTAACATTCAAAAATTGAAAAACCAAAATTTAAGCTGGACAGCTTTTTGAATTTATGACCAAATGGCACAAACATACACAGGCACACACACACACGCAAACACACACACACTGAGACATAAATAGTCTGGTTTACGCATGGGAATTGATGCAGAGCGTGTGTGGCTAGCTGCTATAGGGTGCGTAACTGAAACGGGCGAATTATATATATATATATGTATATATATATACAACAAACACATTACACGCAGTCGTAATGCCATGAGAATAAACCATATATTATAATGGTACCTTTCTGTGTAATACGTTGATGAATTGAACGGCTAAACGCATGCCAAATGTTTGAATGAGTGCACGAAAAATAGTGCTTTATTTAAAATCAATTTCGTATGTTTATACTTTTCTAATATATAATGATAATAGTATGCATAACTATGATTTGACTTTTATAGCCTTGAAGAGTCGTGAAGATTGATATAATATACTTATTCCTCATCAGCATAATTAGCCGAGTCAATATAGCCTTGTCCGTCTCTTGGTTTGTTTCCATCCAAACTAGTTCCTCAGTCTTGAAGATATTTCGAACAAAATCTACATATTTGCGTCTTTCATACGAATAATCGGTAGGTTTTTAAATTTATAGTGAAATTTAGATGTTGGCAATTTGACTCTCTCTGTACAAGGACATGTAATCTTTAGGCACTCCAAAGATGGCGTTTCTTTGTTTGACCTTACCGGACCAATAAAAATCGACCGGAATTAAATAGCAATCGAAATTCAGGTTTCCCTTATAATCTCTATGTGTTTTATAATCTCCTCTGGCAATCTCAGTTTATTTTGAATCCATTTGAGACATTTTCATTATGGGTTCATTACCATTTCGTTACCTGCACAAAAATATATGGATTCTTCCGCTGTGCAAAACTTGGCTCACAGGTATTTTGCATGGTCTGAGTTTGAGGAATACGGGACACCCTTTAAATCCGTAGTTGCCTGTCCGAAGGACATGACAGTCTAGTTCTTACGCCTGCTGTTGTCTACGCACGCATAATGCGACACGTTTCGGGGTTGTTTCTAATCCCAAAAGGTACACAGCTACACACACACACACAAACGCACGCAAAATCGATTGTGGCTAGGTAGGTTTGAGGAATGTCCATTCTATTCTTTGTGCTCTCTCTATCTGTTTGTGAGAAATGATGTGGCAAAAATTGTTTGTGCTACTACCTGTGGCCAGCAGCTGTAAGCAAGTCCAGGGGGCACACAAAAGACACAATTATTCATATATGCAACAAGGCTGCAATGCTGCCGAACTTTCCGATTGGTAGTGTGGCAACATCAACATCAGCGGCATCATTTCACTTTGCATTATGTAAAACATTTTCACAGGCGACAAACATTTGCATGATTAACCATAATTGAAAATTGTGAAAGCGCCAAACACTGAAGCCAACTGACAGGCCGCCATTGAATGCGGATAGCTATAGCTTCTGTAGCTGGAGCTGTTGCGACAAGTCTAAGATGCTGCCAGCAGAGAGACCAATCAGTGGCGTTCCATTCAATTCCATTTATCAACGCATACCAGGCACCCATGGATTTTCAGTGTCTTTCTCTCTCTCTTTCTCCCCCTGCCTTTCTCTTCCTCTTTTTGCCACCTTTATCCTGATGTTGCTTGCCTCAACTACTACACTCGAAGCAAATATTGCTCACATTTTTTCATTGTAAATGTATTTTAATCGTTGTAAATGTAAAAATGAGAAAAATAAACACCCATTACAAAATTCTCATTAAAAAAATGTATTTAGAATAATACAAAAATTAATATTTTAGTTAAGCATTGTTCGAAAGTTTAGAAAAATAATTTCTCAGCAAAAAGGATTAAGGTCTGTATTTTTTTTTTCGGTGTGATTTGTGTTTTTCCTCAGTGTACTACTTGGCTTGGCGTTTCCTTTTGGGCTGGCTGTCAACGAACGCGGCTTGAATTGGTGGCAGCCACGCCCCTGCTTTGCTGTACGTTTGGCATCTGATTTGGTTTGAAGTTGGCTTCGTGTTTATTATGGCCACATGATGCAAGTCAGAGCTCAATAGGCTTAAGCATTGTTGTAAAGTTGCCAACTCGCTCAGTAACTGTAATTCAAGGTGCTCATTCATAATTGAATATGGCAAGTGCGGCCAGGAAGCAGAAGACGCTGCTGCTCCCTGCTTTACTTCTGCAGCTTGTTGGCCTCATTAATGTTGCAATGGGGAAAAACTGAACTGTAGCCGTGGTAATCATTCAACTAAAACTTTTCCCTGTCTTTCACTCGCTCACTCTCTGATTTTTCTCTCGGCTTTTGCCGCTTTGTTGTTGCCTAATGTGCGGCTTCCTGTTTTTACGGTTTTTGCTTTAATTAGTTGATCGCACGTGATATGACCGACCTGTTCGACCTGCCTTGCCTTTGGCTCTCTGTCTCTGTCTATCTCTCCCTCTCTCTCTCTCTCTCTCTCTCTCTCTCTCTCTGTGCAGCAAGTACTTAAGCCTTTAATTTGCTTGCCATTGTTGTTAAGATCTGTGTTGTATCTTTACCTGCTTCAGATGTAGCTGGTGCTGTTGCCCCTGTTGCTGCTGTTGGCATTGTTATATTAGCACTTGTCTAGCTTTAAATTGCTTGTAAAGATTATCTACGGCAAACTCACACTCAATTTGCGCGTCTATTTTAGCATATATAATATAATCGGTGCAAAATCTTAAGTAGCTTACAATGAGCAACGTTCATTCGCTTGGCTTGTCCAGCCTTTTTGCCAGAGGCCCTGATTGAGGTCGGAAACAACAACAACGATAATAAACAACTACAACAAGAACAGCAGCAACAACTTGGCTACAAGCTACAAATGACCATATATCCTTGTAAGCCAAAATATACATAAATTGCAGCCGTGCACGGGGCTAAAGATACAAACACACAGCTACAGATAGAAATATATATATCTATATATATATATAGGTATATCTATATACCATATAGATACACATGCAAAGCGTTTTGACAAAATGGCCGTCTGGCTGAGCCCACAAAAGTTGCACAGCTGTTGGCGACAAATCTACAAGCGTTCGAGTGAAATAACAATAATACACTCAATACACACACATACACACACAAATGTATATTACACACACACACACACACATACATATGCACAGTTGTTACTTCCGCTTCATGTCGTTGTCACTCTCTGTCTGTTGTGGCATCCTTGTTGTTGCTGCTGCTGCTGCTGTTTGTTTGTAATTTGATGCGCGCTTTTAGTTAATTGTGGCAGCAGGACATGAGCATTGCCTATGCACAATAACTAAGCCCATATGTTGTAGACACACACACACACACATACATAGACAACTGCAAATAGTCGCTAGTTAGAGCCTAGGACATGACCGCTTAAGTGACATTTGCCGCAGTTGTTGCACGCCCCCTCAAAATCCCCCCAGGCCGGCTACACATGCGACTCATATTTCTTGGTTTTAGATAACTCTGTTTAAGTGGCCAGGCAGCCATGTACTTATTTGTTATGTGTATGTGTATGTGTGTTGTTGTTGTGCGTGTGTGCATGTCGTTTGGATTTTTGGCAGTCAAGTGTGCTTCTGTTGTGCAAATATCTGTATATATTTTAGTTAATTAATTTTCCGGTCAAGTGCTGGCCAATTGCCTGTACATCAATCCCAACATATATTTATATATATATAAGTATATATGCACATAAATTTAGATTTGTCATGTATGTAGATGTGTATGTAAATCACAAACATGTGGCTTGTGGCAAGTGGCATCAAATTTTCACCTGCATGCCCCTATTGTAAATCAGTTAAATTTTATTGCAACACAATTGTGCACCATTTTCATCACCATGCTTTTCATAACAATTTAAATACAAGATTATGTCCTAATATTTCCAATTAGAGAAATTGCTTTGATTTAATCCACGGGGGGAAAAGTTATGTAAATTAAAGTTTTGTTTCTTTTGTTTGCACTGTCAATATTTAATACTAATGATTCCTGAAATGTAATTTTTACAAAATATAATCAATTTTAATCAGTATACGTAACACATTTGAGAGTTTGTATCTTTTGGATACCATTTTGCGTTTAAATTCAGTCATATTTATTTTTACTTTAGCAAGCTTCTCATTTTAATTGAAAGTGAAATGCTCTTAATAAAACTCTTTATGATTTGTTTACAATCTGTTGTGGTTAAAGATAGTTTTTATCTTTTTCATTTTGACCTAAATCGCACTCTTAAAAGTTTAGGATTAAAACTCGAAGGAAATATGCTCAGCAAAACCTGATTATTTCACGCTCGCTGAGTTTTTAAGTGAATTTGAAAAATCTTTTCAACAATACATATTTAATGCGCTTATATAGATTTGTCGTAAACATTTTATGTAATGCATTTTAAAATCACTGCTTTTGTATATATATACTCGTATATATTTATATAAAGTCTCCCCTTGTTATCGCTATTCCTCAGCTGAAACGGCACAAAATCAGGCCAAAATGTTGAGCTCCACTTAGAGCAGGAAGCTCTTATTATTTATTAAAGCACTTCACAAGTTACAAAATTTAACAAAATTCGCTTGAAGATCTTGTAATTATGCAAGGCATATGCGTACATTTCAGTAACTTTTCCAATACGCAAAACAACTACAACAACAACTACAGCTGCAGCAGGCATGTAATAGCAAGCCACCCCAGTTCTGACTGAAATACGTTCAATTCAATTGGGGTTAAAACTTATTGAGGCGCAAAATATTCAACAAGCTGCAACAACATCAACAATAACAACAACTGTAACAGAAATCGGCTTTGGCTTCTCTTCATCAGTCAGTGCGTAAAAAGGAAAATTAATTGAGCACCACCACAGGCCAAGCTATGCACATATATATATACACATACAGACACACATACTTACATATGCCTGGGCTGCGACGCGTTGCATGTCAATCTGCACACTTGCCACAAATGCCATGCAAATTTATGGAATTTCGCTTCATATAATAATGCAGCACAAGTCGGCCAGAGATGTGCAGCAAGTTATTGTTGTCGTTGCCGTTGTTGCTGTTGTTGTAGTTGCTCTGTTAACATTCATTTAACTGCCTCCACATGCAGCCCGGTCAACCCACTTGACCACTTGCAACAACATGCTGCAACGTGCTATTAGTCATCTTTGGCTAAACGCTATTTGAGTTTTGTATTACAGACTCCCTTTCCCGCTAGCTTTGCTTGAGTTTTTATTGGGCCGCCCGTCGAGTTTGCAACGCAAAGGGAATGCTATGGTACTGGCAGACGGAAAAGTCAGAAGAAGGGAAGTGGCTCGGGTCGCACACTGATTAGCGTTTTGCATGCGAAATGCATAAATCAGCCAGAGAAGTCGACCCACAGCAAGCAGCCCAGTTGCAATTGGTTGTGTCCGCTTGTGGCGACGCTGTTGACATTTTTATTGCCCGAGAAAATAGAATTTTTGTTATATTTTATTATACGAGTATGCGCTCTTAATTTCCCAATCTTCTTCATCTTCACATTTTGCTGTTGCATTTTGTTTGTGTGCATAAAAAAAGATTTTACCCTGCATAAATTTTGCGCTTTTATCGCAAACTAAATTGCCTCAAATGTTTCGCGGTTGATGTGGAGTTTCAGTTAAATAAAATAAATAATAGTCAATAAATAAAAAGCGATGCGAGTGAAGGCGTTTTGGCTTGCACTTAAGCCAAAACCCATGCAATAAAACTTGCATGTTGAAATGAATCAGTTAAATAAATAATTCGAATGCTTAATACTCTGAAATGTCAAAGCAAGATTCATACTCTTAAAAAATGACAGTCGAAAACAATGATTGTTTTTATCGTAGTTTATCCTCTAGATTGAAATTCGTTTTAAATCTGTAAGTTCAACGTTTTTGATCTTATTTTTATGGTTAATAGTGTTTTGTTCTTGAATTTAATCCGAAAATGCTTGCCAAAAGAAATATATGAGAAGAGCTAAAAGCCAACGCTAAACGTAATAAGGAAAAGAGTTTTACTAATTGGGGCCAAAAGCAACGAAAAAAGACTGGAAAACGCAGGAAAAACAGTTAGGAAAAACTGAAATTATGAGCACGAAAAGAAAATAATAATTTTATTTTACTACAGCCCCAATCTCCGCACACAGCACAGACTCTGTCTGCTTTCTGCCTTGGACGCTTTCTTAATAGCCGGCAAGATTCTTGGAAATAATATAAAGCATGTGGCGTGGCAAAAACGAAAACCCTTTCGCAGGCTCAGCCTCGGCCTCGGCCTCAGCCACAGCTCCAAAAGCGCGCAAGCGTTGAGCTGTGAAAAGGCACAACAATAACAACAACAACAGCAGCAGCAGCAGCTACGACAAGGAGCTGCAGTCAAGTGAAGTGGCGTGTGGCGTTAGCGGCAGCAGCAGCCACGTCATCATCAGGTTGCTGCTTCTGCTGTTGTTGTGGCAAAAATGCGTTCTACTTAATGTTGCATGCATTTATAGCAAATATTTCCCATGCCCAGGCCCACGCCCGCCTTAGCCAGCCCACAATTGCTAATGATGCAGCAGCATCAAGTCAAGGGTGCACTGAGCGAAGAATGTATCTATAACAAAAAGCGAGGGCGTACGCACGGGATGCAGCTGCCCCGTCCAAACTTTGCATTAGACACAATGTGGCTTAGATTATAACTTCTGCGAAAATTCTAAGTACAAAAAGTATCGAGCTGGAACCAGCGAATGACATATTAAATGCTCTTGAATCAAGCACATAAGAAAACAGCAACCTTTTTGTATTATAGTAAAGAGAAGTCAAAAACATTAGCTTTAATTTTAATTAACAAATTTAAATAAATTTAAATAAATATGCACTCAAGGCTTTACAAATTTCTGAAATCTCTGGACACGCATTAAGTTATGGCTTATTTAACTTACACCAAAAAGTCTGCAATTTACGAATTTTTACAGCAAATAAAAAAAATGTACATAAAATATGAGTCTCCATCTTTGGACAGAAAATGCTTGCATTTCTTTTTGTGAGTGTACGCGCAGCTGAAAGCTGCAAGCCTCTGCTGCAGCTGTATGCTTGGCGCTCTCTTGTCATTAAGCTGCGCCACGTTTACAGTTGCTGCCCGTTGGCTGAGGCTCAGGCTCAGGGTCGGTCTTGGCTCAGTCTCTGGCTGGCTTGTCTTGGTTACTGCATTTCGATTTAACTGCTGATAGCTTTTGAAGTTAGACTAATGTTACGTAGTACACTGGCGCACACTTATCTATCATTATCATCAGTAACATACACACACACACACACATGGCCTGTGTGAGTATCTGTGTGTGATGGCAACTTTTCTATTACACTGTAAACTGCAAACACTTATCATCATCGTCATCTGCAACCGAAGAGAGTCAGTAGTGCGTCCACTCTAATCACTATATGCATCAGCTTGATGGCATTAGTTGGGATGTTGCCTTCTGCTTGCTACTTGCTGCCTGTGCGATGAGCTATGTCCCCGTTTCCCGCCGTTTCCCACCACTTGCCACTACCACTTGAGTTCTTGCTATCTCAGCTGATGATGACTACTTGGCCTGGCAGCTGTTGAGTCTTGGGTTTTGCCCGGTTTTTCTATTTATTTATTTTTTTCTTTTTCTTTCTATTTTTTTGTTACATCTTCCACTTTGTGTTTAAGTTTTTGCTAATTTTTTGTTTCAGAGTCTTCGTGAAGCCGTCCTTAATTTTTGTTTAATGCCAGTTTGTGTTGCCAAACGCCTGCGGCCTGTTTTTGTATAATCTATTCGTTGTTATAAATTTGCTGGAAAATTGCAATTTGTGTGCAGTTCGTTTGCTGCGCTCGTCGGTGGCGTTATTAAAATAATTTAATTGCTTATTAAATTATATTCCTTACTCATTTTACTTACTGATCATCTCTCTCTCTCTTTTCTTACTTCTCGTTTTAGGTAAGTTTCTGGCTGCATTGCGAATTTCGGATCTGGGCCGCGTCTAATTAGCTGGCTCTAACTGAGCGCAATTTTATTAACAGCAGGCATCCGAGCTGTGCTGTCATATTAAATGAAACTTACAATATACCGTTAAATTGCCAGGTACGCTGGAAAATTGTTCAGCCAGTCTATAAATGTTTGGTCGAAAAAAAAGAAGTAAACCTGCCTCTGAAGCCTTTAAAGTTAACTGCAACGTGCAACGACTGCCTGCAGCATCCGATTTTGACACAATTTCACAGTTGGGCGGTCGGCATGAATACAAACAACTAAATATGTAGTAGTAAAAGAAAAATAGTTATACACAGTTATGTATTATGCATCCAAAAGTTCTCAGTCTCTCTCCTCTCCCTCTCTCTCCCTCTCCCCCTCCCCCTCTCTCTCTCTCTCTCTCTCTCTCTCTTGCATTTTCACATTTTGTATTTCGCATTTGGCTATTTGTAAACAAATGGCGACCATCCCTTGCAGGCACATGCCTCAATGCACTTTGCACTGGGAAAGAGAGAAAAACTCCATTATTTGTTGTAGTTTTGTTGCCGCAGTTGTGTTTTCTTTTCTTCTTTTTTCCTATGCCCCTTTCAACTTGCAACTGCAACTGGTTTTTTATGCAGGCCCGCACTCTGCAAATCCAAAAAAAGGCTTACAGCAAATGTAAAAATGTAAACTTGCAAAAAAATGGAAGAAAAAAATATTGCTTGAATAAACTTTGTTTTTCATTTTATTTTTTTTCACAGAAGGCTCCTCCAGGCAGAGGTGGTGCCAAATACACAAAAATAATTGTAGTGCAGCATAAACTAGGATTAGTCGATGCTCAAATGGCAAAGTTGATAAGCGCAGCTTGACTCACCTTGAGATGAGACAGATAAACACCTTGAAATTGATTTGATATTATTAGATGCGTAGATAAAAAGCTTGGCATAAATGGTGTGCTGTGCAATTGGCGCTTATTGAAATTATACAAAATTAAACTTATTTAAGCTGAAGCAGAATTTTTTTTAGAAAATGGAAAAAAAAAGATGAAAGTCCCTTTATCAAAACTGCTGACAATACTTCGCTTCTCTATTTTTGACACCACAAAAAAAAAGATATTTTTTAATTTGATCAAAATCCTTAATTGAGTTAATTAGTTTTGATAACCTCTTAATTCTGTTCAAAGTTGGTAGCACAACCTGATCAACTTAATCGCTATGCCCCCATGACAGAAAAGCAAGCGAAGTTCAAAAATCGTGGATTAAAAACTGCAGTGAAAATATGATGCCAAAGAAACAAGGATGACAATCGTTACTCTGCCTTCGTGCCACAAACTGCTCGTGGGCTTTATGGAGTTGGCAGACTGGCGCAACAGTCTGTCCGTTGGCATTGTCTTTGCCAGCCGGCAGCAGCCAGCCGCCACCGCAGTCGACGCAGTTGCACTTGGCGTTGCTTTTGGTGCAGCCGTCTTTTGACCAATACCATGTTGCGCTGTGGCAAGCTGCGTGTTGCCTGTGTGCGCGCTTGTTGCAGCGATATATATTAAAAGCGGCAAACCAACAAACAAAAAACAAAAAAAAAAACGTAAAAACACTTTAACAAGTTGTGCGCATTGTTGTGCTACATGTTGTACAATAGTTGTACATGCTATTTGCATACATCCAGTTGACCTGATTCCTACTGTGCAGTTTAGCTTAAAAGTTCTCATACAACAAAAGATTTCGTTTTTATGTTGCATGCTTTTACATGTGCAACATGCGATTTTTTTCGGCAAGCTGTGCTGAATAGTTATGTGTTTTAAACGAAAATATAATCGAAAAATGCACTTTGTCGCCAGTGCCTCAAATTAGCAGCAGCCAACCCAATCAAAGCCAGTGAAGAGACCTAAACAAACATTGTGGAAAGTGTCAACAATTCGGAATGTGTGTTCAGACTAAGCATTTGTGCAAATATTTTTGATAAACTGATTTGAAGACACGTTTGGGGTGCTGCTAATTTTCTATGACAAAGTAAAGAAACAACAACAACAACAACAACAACAATATGTAAATAAACAACAACTGCAAATGTTGACACCAGACATGAATTCTTCTTTTTTGGGTACGCAGTAGAAACACAGCAACCACCGAATTGTTGAAATTTGTTATATCTTCTTAGCACTCCCTCTTTTGCCTACTACGGACTACCCCTAGTGAAATAAATAGTACATGCAACTGATTTTCAATACCCAATGTCTGTGCGTCTTTCTGTCCAGCTGCTGTGGCCGTGTCCAAGCCATCAATACTTGTCTGCGGCGCTAATGCACAAATCCTTTTGCACCCCGCGTTTCTCGTCGACTTCATTTATTTTCTGTTTAACAACATTTAGGGATTTCCATGCATTGTTCATATTGCTCGATTCCAGTTTTGCACACCCCAAAATTATACCAAAATGGCAGGGGTGCAGGGGAGAGTGGATGATTAACAATTTATTGTGCGCATATACCCTTGCCAAATAGTTATTAGCCAGTTGTCGCGGCGTTTGTAATGCTGAGGAAACAAATCAAGACATGCTTTTCGGCTTTGTTATAATCGTGTTATATTTATGACTATGCATTAATATACCTATTTTTTAAATTATTTGAAAATTTGAAAAAGACGAAGATATGTTTGAAAAATATTATTTAAAACAACAAAATGTGTTATTTTTTATTATAAAGAATATTAAAAATAATTTTGTTTGAATCACTTTTCGTTTTATTTGAAAATGTAATACAAGAAGACCCATTAAAATTTGTGAATAATATTTAAATGATAATGTTTCTCATAAGTATATAAAATAAATACACATTTTTACACTTTTCACTTCAACTTGGGTTGACATTAACATTTGCATTTCTCTACGAAAGTGTATTTTTTCTTCGACTTTTTCGAAATTTGTTAAACTTTCGATACTTGTTTGGCTGTTGTGCGTCGTTATTGTTTCAGCCCTCGTCAACTAATCCCTTTCAAGTGCGATGCCAACGCGCAAAGACCTCTTTAGGCTCGCAATAATAACGCTTTGGCCTTTAATGATTTGTCTATGGATTAATTCGGCAACCCTACAACATTTAGATATGTACCTTATTTATTTGCTCTGTTGCTTAACTGACCATAAGCGAAATTTTTTCGGGCAGGCCTAAAATATTTTTTAATTTTATTTACAACAAAAAACAATTGAACTTCTTTTTGGAGTTCGACGGAGTTGCGTTTCAGCAAATCAAAACTAAAAAAGTCAATTTATATAGCACGAGTCCGGGAGGAGGAAAAGTCACAAAGCCAAAGGGTCGGGACCGGGACTGGGACCGGGGTTAGGGCCGGGGGCCGCATCAAGTTGCCAATAAATCCGTAACGAATCCTTTGTCGAAGCGGCAGCAAGTACAACAACAACAAGAAGAGAGAAAGGAACGGTAACACGAAAGGATCTACGCTTCAGTGCATTTCTGATGGACGTATCCGAGCGTAGCATATTGATGGCAACTTTTGCGCATTTTACGGATATTGCACAATTCCCTTTAGCCCATGAGGGACGAAAGCGTTGACTTTGAACATCGACGGAGACAGAGAGAGAGAGAGAGAGAGAGAGAGAGAGAGAGAGAGAGACAGCGGGAGAGAGAGAGAATGGGAGAGAGCATAAGTAATGTAATATAAAATCAGTAAAAATGATTAATTACACAAGGCGCTGAATAAAAAGGCGGGGCGTGAGGCGCTGTTTTTGTTGTTCTTGTTCTTGTTATTGCTATTGTTGTTGTCGTTGCTCGGGCACTCTAGCATTTTTTTGGGTGCCGCTTGTTTGATTGTTGCACAGGCAAAACACTTTTAATTGGCTTTTGAGCCATCGACAAAGTTGGCAACGGACATTGCCGGCTAATAAAGATTAATTGTTTTTTAAAAGCAAAAATGCTCGCAATGCATGCAGTAAAAAAGAAAAATAAATAGTAACTGTAGACAGTCAGGATATGCCAGTTTATCTATGTCAGCGCACCACAGCACCACGCACTCTATTGGAAGATTAAATGCTGGCCAACACCCGCTCTTCTTCATCCCCCCCCCCCCCCCCCCCCACCACCACCACCACACACACACACTCCACACGTCCTGGCCTGGTCTGGCCGTTGCAGACACTTCAGTTGGGGCCGCCATCGACGACAACGGCGACACTTTAATTTTATGTTTTTACCATTGCCATACAATGTGTTATTGTTATTGTGTGCTCATATGCGTGTATGTGTGTGTGTGTGTGTAAGTGTCCTTGATGCTACAACCCACATAGCCACAAAGCTACGTGGCAGCTACCGTTGCCCTCCAGGCCAGACCAGGCCGCCAGGCCAGACCAAGCCAGGCGAGCCAACGAGCCATCCGCATTGCGATTCAAATACGCCGCTCATCCATTTTTGCGTATGAATTGCAAAACGCCGCACATATTTCAAGTTATTGTTTGCCAGGCTGAAACTGAATCTGCGACCGTGATGGGAATGGGATCGGAGAGGGGAAAGATCGGTATTGGGTGCCAGCAGCAGGAGCAGCAGGTAACGCAGCCTTTACCCTTCAGGCCTGAGCTTGTGGCTATAAGGTTTTGTCTTTCTGCGTGTGTGTGTATGGTGGGGTGCCTCTGCCGTTTCAGTCGTGCCACACATTTGATATATGTTTTGGTGTCGAGCATGAGTTAACTGTGTCACAGGCATCGTAAATTTTCGCAATGTTGCAGCAAGTAAAAAGACGGCAGGAAGAGCGGCCGAGTGGGGGAAAACTGTCGAAGCCCTCTGCAAGAGTTGAACTGCTTTTGGGGGTCTCGCTCTGAGTGAGTGCATTGAAATTGCTAGAAATAATCGTTAAATGATGAAGTCACACACACTCACACACATGCTTGCATTTATATGAACTCGTGCTGTCTGCCTGATTCCAAATAATGATATATGGTATTTTTGGGGGGCACAGCAACAATTTTTGGGTGGTTGCCTTAAATCAAAATTTTAAGTGAGTTGTGTGCAACGTTGAGATGCGTCTTCATTAGCATTCGCCACGTGTTGATTAATGTGCGTCTAAGTGTACAACAAATTAACAAATTTTACAGAGAGACGGCGTGTGACAGTGATAGACAGAAAAAGTGTGAGAGAGAGAGAATGAGGCTTTGCGAGTTAGTTAAGAAACACATTTAGTAGTAATTAGCTGCAGCAATTGCACTTTTTGAAGTGCCTGCCAACTGTGCGACTGTCAAACCATTGGACATATCAATGCTTACATGCACGTGTGTGCGAGTGTGTGTATGTGTTTGTGTGCATTTGAGTAGCTTGCTGTCGTGAAAAATGATACACAAAACTCGCCTGCAGGCTCTCAAGTCGGGCAGGCAAACAGCCAGGCAGGCAAACAGCCAGGCAGGCAGACAGGCAATGTACTGTCACAGCGGCAAGAAGCGAGAGAGACAGGAATAGGCACAGGAACAGTGAAAGACAGAGAGTGCGTGAGCGAGTGAGAGCGAAAGAGAGAGAGGGATGGGCAGAGGAGACTGGGTACAGGGGACAGGCAGCTGCCTTGTCAGCCTTATGCCTTTGGGCCCTTTTGTTTTATGCCGCCGTTGGCCTTTGTTGTGTCGCCTGCGTCTGCCAGTTGAGCCGGGCAGGGGAAGTAATGCCCATGCATATATATATATATATATATATATATATATATGTATAAATACATTCACACTGACAAACACAAGTATACAATATATAGAGTATAATTTCGTTTAATATTGTGCATTTTATTTGTGTAATTGTTGTCGTCGTCCTTATCCACGTTCATCCGTCTTTTTGGTACCGGCTTCACTTTCCTTTTTCTGTTGTTTTTATTTCTTTTTTTTTTCTGAGGTTGTCAATTTTTCATTTCAACTGAAATTTCATTGTGCCGCGTGCAGAGGATCGGTTTACAGTCAGAGCCGGACAGTCGTGTGGGTATCGGCACATTTTGGCTGCCATTACCTTGTCCTGCCACAAATTCCCCTCTCCCCCCTCTCATGTTTCCCTCTCTCTATGATCAACGCTGTCATATTGTTGCTCAGGGCAGCGCCACAATTTGACATGACATTCTCAACTTTATATATACATACATATATATATATCATATATAAATATATGTATAGATTTTGGTTTTTTTATTTTTATATTTTATCTGATCGTGCGTCGTTTGCAGTCAGTTGGAAAATTTGTATGCCCCGCTCGAAGATGGTTCGTAATTTTTCATTAATGGGCTGTTTGGAGTTTGTCTTTTATTTTTATGGCATATGCCGCAAGCATAAATTCTAGACGACAGCCAGAGCTGTGGTTGCTGTTGGCGACAACCTAATCAGAATGATGAAATTTCAATTTGATTTTTTTTCCTCTCTGTTTGCCTAATGTGTGTGTTTGTGAGGTTTTATGTGAAATTTGAGCTACTCTGCTTTTGTCGAGGTCGAGTGGCCATTGTTTTGATGGGTTTTTAAGTAATGGGGCTGGCATTGATTGGACATGTTCTCAGCGCATAAGGCCTCTGACAGGTAAATAGATATTGGGAGGGCAAAAATGTTGCCTGAAAGGTTGTCAAATCATTTGAATTGCGACAGCAGCAAAAGACAACCATTAAAAAAGTGTATCAAATATTTTTGCAGATCGCTGCTAGAGTCTTCTACTGATAGCACATAGAATTTGAATGTGTTATATCTGTATGTGTATGGGATATAGTCAAGCTGAGCTGAGCTTATTCAAGGCCAACGCCTATTGTAAACGAGATTCTATTGGACTGGATTCCATTGCCCCCTGCTGTAGCTTTTTAGACCAGCTGCCAGCCTCCTGTGGTGCGTTGTCGGCCGCAACGCACTTCGATATCATTAATCAAGGCCCACTTAAAGCTAAACGCTTACGAATTGTATCGCCTCGCACGATTTAAACGATAACGATTTATTTATTATTATTTTTTTTTTTGTTTTTTGTTTTTCGATTTTTTGTTATTATTTTTATTTATTAATACAATGCCGTTTGACTTTACCGTTCCCATAAATTTTCAATACGCATGCGCCTGTGACACAATGCGCACAAAACTTCCGATGAAATCTCAATAAGCCAAATGGCCGATTCCCGCCTATATTCCCCCAGCTCTTCAATTCCATCGGCAGCACTCCCAATCCCCAGCTCCCCATTCCCAATTCCCCGTCTGGCAACACACACACGCAAAACGGAATGT
Organism: Drosophila basisetae; assembly: GCA_035041595.1. Taxonomy (NCBI): domain Eukaryota; kingdom Metazoa; phylum Arthropoda; class Insecta; order Diptera; family Drosophilidae; genus Drosophila; species Drosophila basisetae. The sequence goes on along the minus strand of JAWNLB010000147.1, from coordinate 195,452 downwards.
AAATTTTGTCGCTTCTCTGGAATTGATTTATATCTGTGGCACTGTCGGCTCCGCTCGACTCGTTGTACTCCACTCTACTTTATTATTCATTGGAAACACAAGTCAACGACGATGATGACGACAATGATGAGGAGGTTGGCAATGATTATATAGCCGTGTTCTGTAGAGCAAAGTGAAATTAAACAGAAAACCGGCAAAAAAAAAAACAAAAACGCAGCCCAGCTACACTCATAAAACTGAGACAAATTCAAAGCAAAAGCTTTGAATTTCAATTAATTGGACTCGCTCAATTCGAACTTCAGAACTGGGGGCTGGGGTTGAGTTACGATTAAATGTGGGCATTTTCATTTTATGGGTTAATTGCCATTGTGCGGCAATCAGAGCCAATGCCAAAAAAGAGATGCTGTAAAAAATGTTTTATTTGCCTGCCGACTGTGCGCTGTGATTTATGAGTCGCGGCAAATTGAAAAGGGCAACCAGAAGAAGACCAAATGAAAGCTATGAAAGGCAATATATGACACATTGACAAAATGCTAAATACCCAAATTGATCAATGAAAGTTTTCGTTGAGTCACTTAAATACCCTGCACATAAATAACAACACTGACGGGAAACTTGAATGACTTAAAAGAAAAATAAAGCTAGACAAAGTAAATAGAGTTATAATCGATGTCAAGCAAAGGAATGCTTGTAAGACAAAGTTGATTATATTGCAGATTGAATCAGAGATAATTAGGGAGCATTCATGCCATAGGTAATCTATAAAGGGAAGAACTATATTCTAGCATTAACTGATTATCCATATTTTTTTCATGCACCTCAATTCAATGTGAAATAAAATCAATTCCGTCTTATAATAATAATATTTTGGAAATCTATTTTTAAAATTTATAGCTGCAGGGTATTTGACATGATGATTTTATTCTAAGTTTGGCTATCAGCGCTGTCTGTGACATGCTTAATTGAATGCCAAATTAATATTTATGGACAAGTTGTTAGCCAAAGTTTAATTAATGAATGGCCCAAGAGAAGGCATACAGTATGTGAAGCTGCCTTTATTTAAATGTAACGCTTAAAATATTTTACTTTTAACTTTAATTGAGCGCAAAAAAAGTAATGTGATAAATGCTAAAGAATTTAATAAATGCTCAGGGGGCAGGGTTTTGTATGTGAAGCACAATGCGACGAACCAATGGACCACAAATATGTTTTAAATTGCTACCCGTTGACTATTGACACTGGGCCTGAAAAGCAATAATGCAATTATTTTGAACACATCCAGTTGGCATGTAAATATAAATATACAAATGTATATGTTTGATGTCATTGCTGTGTTTTTGAAGCATGCAACGCATCAGCATTATCGTCAATGGCTGTAATAATAATAATAATAGTTGGGCTCTCATAATAATAAAAATAAAATTGTGAAAATAGCCATAAGCGCTCGACTGGCTGACTGGCTGTTTGGCTGGATGGCCCAGTAAATTGCCCAACGGTCTGCATAAAAATTATGGCTGCATTTAAGTAATTGTTGCAACTGATGACAACGTCGCGTTGCATAGCTGGTGCATCTCCATTGCCATCGGCCATCGGCCATCGGCATCACCATCTCCAGTGGCAAGCGGCGGCAAGTGCCTGTCAGTTGCATTGACAATGAAGCGTTAAAATACGCAAAAAATTGCATGCAGCCCAGCTGCCGTGGCAGACAGACGGCCGAGATGTGCTGGGGCTGAGGCGGCACAGGGTTGTGGCAGGCAGTTGATCAACTTCAGCGCAGCGCAGCGACAAATTGGAGTAGCCGCGAACAGAGTGCAGAATTGCACCGACTGTAGGAGTAGCAGCCAGTGGCAGAAGCAGGCGCAAGGACAGGGGCTGAGGCAAGCGAAGCAGACGTTCATAAAACATGCAGCTCCACGCCAATAAAATTTTATTAAACGCCATAAAAATATTTATGAAATTGGCGCAAAACGTCGTGTTTATTTGCCTGTTGTGTTGCATTTTAAAATAACGCGAAAATTATGCGAAATATCTGATAATGCGCAAAATAACTGTGCACTTCAGCGGACCAGATACTATAAAGATAGATGCCCCCAATCGAAAAGAATACTTAACGCAAATATCTGTTAAGTTTAATGTGCATTTGATTTGTTTGAGTTGAGTGGAAACAGTGAATACATTTATAGTTAACTTTGATTTTGTGTATTGTATATTCTATGCTTATCATATTTGATTTTGAGCTTTAAACATATTATCCAATTGCTCTAAAAATTTCAATACCTTTTTAAGTTGAAGTTTTAAATATAACATCTAACTGTTAATAACTTCTCTTTTTTTGTTATATTTTTATATATATCATTTTTAAAGTGCATAACATCTTTTAAGTTATAATTGAAGAATACTTTCATTACTTATCAAATGAATTTGTTGATAGACTCCTAAAATATGTCATTTAACTTTTATTATTTTCTAACTTTGAAAATATATCTCATTGTTATAAAAGTTGAATAACGAATATGTCAAAGAATTGGCTCCTAACATATAAACATATTTGAGAATTACATACTCTGATATAAAGTGCTTTACAGTTTCGCAATTTCGCTTGATAAATCTTGATGTTGCTGGTTGCACACACTTCCTTCCATCCGTTTGGTTTTCATTAGCACTGACTCAGTGCGCTGTGGCTGTGGCTCAATTCAATTTCCAGTTGAAAAACCAAAGAGTCGGGCCACACACACACTCACACTAAGGCACACACACAGAGACTCTCACACATTGATAAGCTATCCTACAATTTAGCTGTGCCCCATTTTGGCAGTGATTGCATTGTAGCTGCGGCACGCTTCATTGCATGCCAAGCATAAAGGTGGAATACGAATGGATGGCTAAATTGTACACACACACACACTCACACCAATGTCAGTGGTGGTGGTGGTGGTGCACCACTTTGACAGTTGAACGCATTTTCGATGCTTACTTATTTAATTTAACAAACAGGCGCGGGCACTTTGCCCGCCAGCTGAAATTGCGTGAGTGTTGCACGTGTCGTGTGCTGCGTTGTCAATGGTCGCATAGCCGCGAATTGAATGTCTGGTCACAGCATGTGGCAAGTTGGTTCGCATCACCATTATTATTATCAATGCGGGGCAACAGGGCCAAGTTAGCAAACCAAGAGCTGAAAGCTGAAAGCTGGCAGCAGCAGCAGCCAAAATCATTTCGCCCCCGCTGCAGCAGCAGCTGTCTGGCAGTTCAATACTCGCACGCAATTTGAATTGACTAATCCAAAAAGCATATCTGACGTTTGCTCTCGCCTGTTACTAATGACTTGGCACTTTGCGTCGCACAACAGGACATCGAAGGATCCAAACGAAACCAAACCAATCCAATCCAATCCAAACCGTTGCGCCACTGAATGTGGCTGCAACCTGTGCCCGTGCTTATTTTCAGCTTGGCTGTCAGGCATTTGTCATATTTCTGTCAAATAAGCGCTTTTAATATTGATAGCTGCTGCTGCAACAGTCGACTGTCAACAGGATGTTGGCTTCAGCGCTTCGTTCCCCGGGAGAACTTCAGCTTTTGCCGCCACAGCGCGCTGTGTGCAATCAGGCGTTTTATGTGAGCGGCTTAATGTGAATTTATTGCATTTCATTGGCACTGGGATTCGGTTTTGGATTGGCCATGGGACTCGAATTGGGAACCGGGTACAAGAATGGGCCATTGGAATGGGAACTGTGGGTAATGAGCCTCAAGTAAGAAATATATATATTTATATATATATATATATCTTCTTTTTGGGAGCAATACCAATCAATAAAGACGAAACATATGTATATAAGGTTCTTGCCTTGAGCGACAAGAAAAAGAGTCGAAAATCAATGCCCACATTGCTTGATGAACTCAATAATGATAATGTTCATGGTGATGATGATGATGATGTGTAGTTACTGTAGGCTGCCAAATACATATTATGGGGGCATATCGCACATTTTTCATTGTTTAAACAATGGCGATATTATCGATGGGTTCGCTGTGCGTTCGTTCCGAATGTTGTAGTTGTTGTTGGTGTTGTTGTTTTTATTGTGGCTGTTGTTCCTGTTGATGATGATGATTTATAAGCGGCTGTTAAGTAAACTGTGGCCCCGTTTGTTTGCATAACAAATTGTAGAAAATACAACAACACAAATGTTAAATTATCGGGCATTAAACATTAAGCAGAAAACACGCTTAAAGCACCAAGACAACTCTGAAGCCACCTGCGCTCTCTGACCACCCGCTGCTCTTAGCCAGCAGACAAAAACAAAACAAAAAGCTAAAAAAAAAAAAAAAAAAGACAAGAGAAAAAGAAAACGAACGACAAAAATAAGAAAAAATAAATGATATAAATTTATAAATTTTTGACTTGACTTTTGCACAGCTCCAGGCCTTGCCAATATTCATGTACACTATTCATACACACATATGCACATATATCTATGTATGTATGTTTGTGAATGCCAAAAGGTCGTCAGTGTATGCGCAGCATGAAACTTTTGCTTTGGCAGATCTCAGCTCCATCGCTGGGAAGGCGTTCAAAATTGCAACACTTTGGGCTCGGTTTTTGAGCGCACACCCAAAAAATATATACAGAAAACACTTTTTAGCTGTCCATGCAGATGTATTCTAATTAAACTATTACTAAGGCAACAACATTAATCAATTGGATCTGGGCGTGACTTCAATTAGTTTCAATTGCTCGTAAAATTTGTATACATTTCTGGTTCACTTTGTACGGCATTAACGGCTGATTGATATCATTAAATATGTTGAAAAATATAAACGCAACATAAATGTTTTTTTTTGTACTATTAATGGCAAAATAAAAATTATAATGAAAAAATTGATTAAAAATTATGTTGTAAATAAAAAACCAGTTACGCATTAGATTTAAAATTCTATATTCATCTTTTGTAAGCGAATAATTTCTGTCAGATTACACATACGAGTATTATTATTGTATGTAGCAAAAAATCGGATATTACAAATTAAAATTAAATAAGCGATTCTTCAACTCATTTCAATATAGATTACTTATTTCCCATATTACAATTTATAATTAAGCTATTATTAATGACCATATTAAGCGATATGTGAATACGGCTTGTAAACCTTTGGTTTAATTGCGCGCTTAAGGGCTACAAATGTTATATTTGAACAGATCGCCTAATAAATCACATTTCTGTTTATCCAGAGGCCAAATTGACCAAATAGTTTAATGCAAATCGAATTCGGCAACTTATGGCATTAAGCATTTCGCCTGTTGACATTTGTTGGCCCATTGGCAGTTAACATCAAGTGCAATAATTGGTGAATGATCAAATTGCTGAGCAATAGACGTGTTGCCGACAATTTGCCCAGAGAGTCTGCCAACTACATTTGTAGACGGAAAATGGCTTTTAATTTATTGCACAATTGTGGTTTTAATTAAAGTGAGCCAAATACAAATACTGCCACATTCATTATTATTATGTGCTGTCAAAATGGTCGAAACACTGAGAAGGCCGCCCCTTAGAAGACTGGCTTGACATTTAAGTTGGCTTTCAAGTTAATTTATTAAATACTTTCAATTTTATGTGTGCCGCAATCAGTTGGTGGTTTTAAAATTTTAATGTCCGTTCATTATCTGTATTCGAAAATCTAATTACCAAAAGTGACTGCACTGGCATTTAGTCTGTCTGACCGTCTGGCCTGCCCAATGAATTCAGCAATTTGAGCGTTTCCATCGTCTCCCCCGGGGTCCGCTGCTCAGACGGTAGTCGCTCGCGATATGTGACCTGCTCGACTTGCAGCTGACGTTGTTCAGTTACTTACGTGCCGGCTTTTGTATTGTTTTTTTTTTTTTAACACAATTAAAGGCGGCCGAAAAACCAACAGCGAACAGTGGATAAAAACAAAGCAAACAAAACTTATTCGTTGGCCTTTATTATCTTGATGAGCGGCCAAACTATTTTACGAGCTCGACAACAAGTTAATTAGCCATTGGTATTAATGCGACCAAGGCGCCCCGAACAGTTGACTGAATCCAAAAAATGCTGCTTTTGTCAAGTGTATTTGACTTATATTTGGCTGCGACTGCCTTCTGTCTGTCTCTCTCTCTCTCTCTTTCCTCCTACTTCCTATCATTAATGAAGATGCCTTGTTCTTGACTTTTTTTACTTTTTAATTTGATTTGTTTATTTAATGTTTATTACTGCCCCAGTAGGCCCGCTTCGTATAGCAAAAAAAAAAAAAAAAAACGAAAACAACAAAAACGAAACGCTTCGAAAATTGCTCTTCTCCGGTTTTGTGTTTGCTCAGCTAATGACAATAATTAAATGCTCAAGTGCGTTGAGCTCGAGTTATGCATATTAATTAGCCAGCTACCCATAGCGTGTGAATATTTTTGTTGTTGCTATTTCCGTTGCGCACCTGCACAAAAAAATTATATAATAAAAAGCAGGCAGACAAGAAAAAATGAGGCACAAAAAAATGAAGAAAAAATCAATGTAGCCAAGCAATTGGCGAAGCTGTGCAAACAATTTTAATTAAATGGCAATCGCGCATACGCCGCGTGTGCATACGGCGTGCAGATTTCCGATAAAACGTACCAAAAGTGCCAGGTGACAGCTGTTGGCCGCACCGCAACGTGTTGCAATAATCGTTACCTGTAACAGCAACAGCTACAGCAACAGCAACAGCAACAACATCTCGAATTTGCTTACCCGTTTTATTGACGCTCAATTTGATTTGGTCTCGCCTGTCCACCTCTCACAATTGTTTCTTGCTCGGCGGCCAAAAGTCAACACGATCAGCGTAGGGTTTGCTGTTGTTTTTGGTTTTTTTTTCTTCGTCTTTAATCTCTTTGAATTGCTCAAATGACACCGTTTAAAACAAACGGACGTGCTATAAACAAATTAAACTTGCCACAATACGGCAACAACAACAAAATACATTTGTATATAGAGTCGACTCGAAACATAATGCGTTGGGACGACGCCCACGAAATCGTATTTTGAAGGCATTGTGAATGAAGCAAACAACTGCAACAAGTCAACAATTTATTGTTGTTGCCTGTTTTGCGGTCGCTGTCGATGATGTTGCATTAAATTTGTTGCCCCTGCTGCGCTAAGCTGTTCTGCGTTGGCGTTGAATTTTTGGTGGAAGACGACCAAAACAACAGCAACAATCAAGCTAACTCTAACAAACTTTGACCCAAAAAAATAAAATGCATAGGTAATAGGTCGGAAGTGAAAGGGTTTTTATTTATTTTTGGGGCCCTGTGCACTGAGGTGCTTCATGTTGTTAGCGCTGACAGCACCACAATTTGGTGGCATTTTGTTGCCATACAATTTAAGCATTTACAAGGGGCGCGCCCAAAATAATGATTACGGTTATAATATGGGTGTTTTTCTAAATGAACAATACAAAGAATGAGCGATATGTTGAATTCCAATTGCAGTTTGGTCAACAATTAATTGGTTTCTATTATTTTTCTTATAGTTACAAAATTTAACGTCGATATTCTGGTGGTTGAATTCGGTTTTCACTTTTGATACATTTTATTTATTTTCATGCAACTGCATAAATACTTGAAAATGATTATTACTGTTTTTGCTTTTGGAAAAGCTACTTAATGCAGTTCACAAATGGAAAGTAGAGAATTATTATTTTGAAGAAAAGCCACTCAGAGCAATTTACAATAAAGCTTTCGCTTTAAATATTATGCTAGCAGATTTATTTACAATATTTGAGAATATTTAAGCAAAATGAATGTACATTTAGACTTCAGTTGATTTTTGTATACAAAAGCTCAACTCTTGACATTTGGTCGACAGTTTTATTGGTGAATAATTGCGTATCACTAAACAATTTGTACGGCATGTCGACCTGCCATGATTGATCTATTCAATGCCAAGGAAAATGAAAATAAAACAGCTGCCAGACAAAGAACAAAGGGGGAGAGAGAGAGAGATAGAGAGAAAGAGAGAGTGAGAGGGAGAGGGTGCAGCTTAATCACAGAGGCAGGAACAGCGGCACATACACATATAAATTACTTATATGATGGCTCCCTTTGCAAGGTGGGGCGTGGCAGGGCGCAGCGTGACGTGGCGTGGCAAGACAACGTGGATTATGGCAATGATTTTTGTTATTTTAGCCCCACTGCTCACTGCTCACTGCTCGCTGCCAACCGCTAAAATAATCCATTAAAGATAAACTAAAAGCAAACACTAAACTCTTGTGCTAAGCAAAGAAAACCGCAGCGCACCCACACGCCGATAATCAATCATTTATCAATAAGCGACGGCACACGCCCAAAACTGCACTCGATGTAGATATTGTTGTTGTTATTATTGTTCTTGTTGTTGTTGTTCTTGTTGCTGTTGTTGTTGCTACTGCTGTTGATTGGTTGCTCTAAGCTTTTAGTTTGCGTTTAACGCCTCATAGATTCTCTAAAGCGCTCAGTTGCCGTTTGGCAGAGTGGGGGAGAGAAATGCGGCCCACATAGGAGACGTCACAGTGTCTATGATAAAGTGATATACGGTGTATGCGTGTGTGTGTGTGTGTATGTGTGGCACGCATTATTCGCTGTGGTGTGCCCTGTTTTGCTGCTTGAATGACTGATAAGGCGCTGTGAGAACATGAGATTTGTGTGTGTTTGTGGCAAATGGAAACCACATCAGCTGCCATTGGTTTAATTAATTTTCTAGAATTCTGAATTTGATTTGAATCTGAACTGCAGCTATTGATTTGTGCCAAGAGGGGCAGGGGTGCATACCGTATGCCAAGAAACTTGTGGGAAATCGCTTCATCTCAACTATGCGGGCACATTTAATTGAAATTTATGCAATTCTATCGTTTTCATTAACACACCAACAATACTAAACATCTTGACTTTTCTTTCTATATTTGCAGCAGCAGGCCAACATCAAACACAATGCAAACGGCAGTGGTAGCAACAGCAGCAGCAGCAGCAGCAGAAGCAGCCGCAGCAACAACAGCAGCATCAGCAGCAACGATTGCAGGACACACAAATAACAAGACGGGGCATGTGAAAGTGCAAAAATGTGAAATCAACTTTAATGTGTGTGTGGCACGGGGCATTGAATTTTAACGAGTGCACATTTAAAACAATACGCAAACAGTGTTTAAAAAAAAAAAACGGGCAAAAGGAAATTGCCAACAACTAAGAGCAGCAACAACAATAATAGCTTAGCACGTGACGCGACGCCACGCTAATAGACGCTCATTTTGCAACGGTAATTGGTGGCACACACGTCAGCATTCACAGTACACTGCACACTGTACACCCAGAGTTTAAAGTTCTTCAACTTGAGAGTGAACTCTTTGTCAACGAAGGTGGCAAAATGGCCGTTAGCAACATTGTTTGCGAGTGGCTTCGCGCCCTCGGTCTGGCACAGTATGCGGAAAGTTTTCTGGACAATGGCTACGATGACTTGGAGATATGCAAGCAAGTCGGTGATCCCGATCTGGATGCCATTGGCGTTGACAATCCGGCCCATCGGCATAAGCTGTTGAAGAGTATACGTTCGCTGCGCGAGAAGGGTGCTGCCTCTGTGTACTTCATGTTAAACGATCCGAACTCGTTGTCGGGCAGCATGGAGATCCTGTGCGAGACGCCGCCCAGCAATGAACTGGAAATGGTGCTGGCCGAACAGCTGGAGACGGACGGAGTGCGTCTGACAGCGCATCCATATTCAACACCGGTGAGTACTGAATACCAATTTAAAATAAGCATTGGGGGTTTGACTGCCTACCAGCCAGTCTGCCTGTTGATTAGAGCTGGTTGTTGTCGTTGCTGTGGTGGTGCTCCTGTTGTTGTGGTGTGGTGTTGTGTGGTGCCACCACCCGTCGAGCCCACCAAGCTGTCAACTGCATTGATTAGACATGGGCTGTCAGGCAGCGCCTAGTCCTCATCAAGCTAACAAGCTCACACTCTCGACTTGTTGTTGTACAATGCTCAGTTTTCATTAAACGTTGCCACACAGCTCCGACCCCCTTGGGCAGGAAAACCTATTCAAACTCCATTTTCCTGGCAGCTTGAGCTGAGCTTTTTGTAATACAGAATCCAATTGCAACCAAAAATGGGAAAAACTTAAAATTGTTTTAAATTGCGCTCAGGTGCCCCCTCAACTCAACTCAGCTCCGCTCAGTTGAGTACTATTTTGTTCTGTTCTTTTCAGTTCTGTTTAGTTTAGTTTAGTTCAGTTGAGTTTTAGTTTAGCCGAATTCAGTTTCTAGCCACCCACAACAAAAGGTAGACCGATGAAAAAGAAGGGGTCGAAAACCATTCAATGTCAGTTTACATACTTAAATTAAAATTCTCCGACAAGCCAAGTGGGCGACACAGGCAAGGGCAAATAGTAAAAGAGAAAGAGACCAGAGTGCTCTAATCAAATATGTACGACTAGGAGATACTCTAGTCGCCACAAAAGATTCATACTTAATGATACTAAAGATTAAATTAATGTTGAGTTATTACTTAAAGTTTATGATTTGTCTCATAAAATCGAGCTTTAATTCATTCAATTATTCTATTATTATTATTATACTTCTATGCAGTTAGAATTTCTGAAAGAATAGTCTGCAATATTCGATTAAACTCGAACTTTTCTTTTCAAATGGGTAACGAAACGAAGAGAGTTAGATCGTAGTGCAGTTATTGCTGCTGCTGGTGCTGCTGCTGCTGAATTGCATGGCATCGTTTTCAAATGTCAACCCCGGTTTCTGCACACTTGACAGTAAAATGGAGCACATTTAAACGGCAGCCCCCGAAGCTTGCTGCTTGCCGGCGGTCGCTCATTGCCGGCCAACATGTTTGGGGCCCTGCCGAACGGACGGCTTTTGTATGCAGCTTTTGGTGCTTTGGTGCCGTCTCGAGTGTCATGACGTAGCTCCATTGTTTTACTGTTGCTGGGGCGGGCTTGTAGCCTTTGTGGGACTCTCAGGTAGAGGACATATCATGTGCCATTATATGTACCAAAAGGCACCGACGCGTCGCTTCGTTTGTTTTTGGCCAGCAATTGTGGAGCCAAAGCTCTTGAAACGTTTTTCGGCAGCATTTAAAAAATGCCTTTTCCTCTCTCTCTGGCTCTGCCAGTTACTGTGTCTCTGCATTTTAGCTTTGTGTAATTAAAGTAATGCCCAAACAGCAGACAAGTTGTAAAAAAAAACTACAACAAAATTAAAAATGCGGACACAGTTGATGCGAATCCTATCCGCTGACGGCTGAGTGATTCAGCCGTTTAAGAAGGCGTCCCCAAAGTGACTTTAAGCCCAATGTGATTTATTATGCAAAGAGCTCAAATTATAAACTGACCCGCCGCCTGACAGCCAAATATAAATATCCAGCATAACTCTGCACACTGTGTTGTGCAAACTCTCATGGAATTTGCACGTCAATCTGTTGCAAAATGTGATTTATATATGAGACAGGAATCTTATACAACATCCTGCCCCAATAATGTTGCGACTTCAACTTCAACTTCGACTTCGTTGGCGGCGATGCGAAGCGATGCGATGTGATGCCGCACAAATCACGTCATTGAGTTGTTTTCATCAAAAGGGCAAGCATGCAGCTTCTCAGTTCTGGCCAACTGTTCAGTTGTTCAGTTGCTCACTTGCTCACTTGCTCAGTTCTTCAATGCAGCAAGTTTTGGTTGCTGACGAGTCCGAGACTGTAGCACAAGTCTCAAGTTGCCAACTCGATGCCTCATTCATTCATTCATTCATTCGCTTGCTCGCTCACTCGCTGGCTCGCTCGTTCGTTCGCTCGTTTGTGTATTTTTATCCGAAAACTATCTTGGCTGCCTGACGACTTCTTGCAGTTTTGTATCTGCGTATCGCTCTGGCATACAATTTTTATTTATTACTCATTCAGCTGCAAAATTGTTCCTTAATTGCCCATATCAGCTGAGAAATGAAATTTATTACCTGGCGTGTGTATATCGCCAGTGCCAGTCAGCCAAACAGACAACGTCCTAAACTTTTGCTGCCGCATCATTATCAGCCTCAACCTTAGCCCCAGCCTTGTCTGTGGCAGCCACAGCATCCTTCGACTACGACTGGGACTCGGACTCCGACTCTGACCAGCAGCAGCAGCAGCATCGACATCATTAGTTTTGTGCGCCGCGCCGACAACGTTTTGTATATTTACTTAATATTGCAATGGTCTGTGCACTGTGCGATTGTGTGTAGAATGCGTACACCGAAAGAAAAATCGAAAATGCGGGGGCAGATTTTAAATATAGAAAAGCGAAAAGGAATTCAAATAATCGAAATATTTTGTATTTTAATTGTTAACTTATTAGCTAGTCGCTTTATGTACAATCTTTAAGTCGATAATTATCTTTTTTTTTTAAATTATTATTAAGAGCTATAAATGTATTGATTAATTTCTAGAATTTGAAAATGGATTCTAGTAAGACCTATTTTGTTTTGTTTTTTTCTTGCCGTGTAGTTTGTGTGTTTGTTGGCCATCGTCCAGTCTGGCGATGCCATTTATCTCAGAGTGCGCTTGCGACGTGAAACGTAGACAGCAACCTTCTGTGATTTCTGATTTCTTATGCCAATTTACTCTCGGCCATAGCGGCTCTCGACTCTGGACTCTCGACTCTAGAATCTGCTCCATATTGAGCCCAATCATCATTATAATCATCATCATCATCATCTCATCACAGTCATCAGCAGCAGCAGTGGCATCGCATTGGCTCTGCCATAGATCAAAAGACAGTTTGCTTTAGTAGTTTTATTTATTTTTTCTTTCTTTCTTTGCCTTAATTCTCTGTGTGTTCTCTCTCTCACTCTTTCTCTGATTTGTTGTATAATTTTATTTTATGTGCTTGCAGCCTTGACCAGGTCAAGTTGTTTTTGGGGTCGAACTGTGCCTAGATTGCCCTCAACTCAACGCAAGGCAGCTCAACTCAAGTCAGCTCAGCTCAACTGGACTCGACTCGGCTGGACTTTAGCTGTTGCCTTCGGTTCGCCTGACTTCGGTTGAGTTTAAGTTATTTCTGCGCTTTGGCTTTATTGATTTGTCCTCTTTGATCTTCTGCCTGAGCTGTGGCATGATTTCATTTTTATGAACTTGACTTTTGTGCATTTCCCATTTTGATTTCAGTCCGCCTGCCCACAATGTCGGCAAACATCTTATGCTCCTCACTCGTACTTCTTCCACATCATCATCTTGTTCTTCATCTTCTTCGTCGTTCCTTCGTTTTGAGCATTTTCTGCGTATCGTGGCAAGTAATTGCCGCAATTCAATTTGCTCATGTTGGCTACGTGTAATGTGGCTTTATTATTGTTGTTCCTGCGCTCACAAATTAGCTTTAGCCGAGGGCATCTTTTAATATCATATTTGTGCAAGCAGAAGAAGATTACTTTGCCAAGTCAATGATTTTAATTATTTACAATAATTGGCGATTTGCTGGCAATTTACACAGTATAAATAATATGCGCTTCATAAATTATCATTTTTTTTTTCCTTTTCTTAAATGAAATATTACAAATGACTCAACTTTATTTAATGACAGACTTTGACTTTATATTTACTCATTTGCCTTTTTGCAGATGTTAAGTGAACTTAATTATACAAGCATAATTTCTGCCAAAAAACTTGTTGGCCAATTTCTCTTTTATGTATTTATTATGTACACATTAAGGCACACATTCTTTTGGCCCGCATGTTGGTAAACATTGCAACTGCCCTATTATCACTGCGGCAATTACAACATAAGCAATAAGCACGACCCAGTATGCGACATCAAAGCTGGCCATTAAGTGTGCATGGCCTCGAACACTGGCCAGGACCAGCGCCATGAAAGTTAATCAAGCATTTAACAGCAAAATGTAAAACTGCGAAAGCATTCATTGCTCATAAAACATTAAAGTCTAATTGTACACAAAGAGCAGTGAAAAAGTGAGCCATGTTCGCTTTTCGGGTTTGCTTTCAGGCTGGTTCACGTTCACGTTCACGTTCACGTTCATGTCCTTTGTGGCCCTAGTCCAACGGGGCGGATACACGTTTTGTTTTTCTTTTGACTCGCCCCGTCGCGAGTGGGCGAGGGACATAGAGACGCAGAGAGAGAGAGAGAGAGAGAGAGAGAGAGAGAGAGAGAGAGAGATAGACCGAGAGACCCTAAACTAAACGTCGAAGCAACCCTCTTCAGCTGAGCTAACGGCAATCGGCTGCGTGCTTTTTAATTAATTTAATTGCAATTTAATTATGCTTGCTATTTAATTAAACACACTGGCAGCATTGAAGGAGGCGTTCGTGCAAATTGCATGCAAAGTTTTTTGGCAGCACTCGACATACAGTTTGAGCAATTCGATTGCTTGTAGTTTGGCAATTGTGGCTTAATTAGACATGCAGTTAAATTGATTTAGCCGATAGCTACGACTACGTGCTGGTTGTGTGGAGGCACTGGCAACCGCACATTCAATTTATAGACGCTCGCTCCCAGTTGCCCATTGATAATTGACGATTAATTTAATAGAATGTCCAAGTTTGGTGTGGTTGCTGCTGCAACTAGCTGCGATTCTCTGACTCGGACTCTGACTCTGACACTGACACTGACACTGACTGTGAATCTGAGCCTGAGTCTGTGACTCTGACTGGCCTTTAGTTTGTCGGCATGCTCAATTGTGCGAAGTTATTTCGCATGCCGCAAAGTGGCACCAAAATGCTGTCGTCGCCTGTCTTCTGCAGGCGCTCTCTTCACTCGTTGGCCAGCTAGTTGGGATTCTAAACAACTTGCCACATGCTTGAAAGTTTGCGCCGCCGTTGCACGCCGGGCCTTACTTGGAGTTTATCTCATATTTCACATGCCGCCGCAATTACTGCCGCCGTGGCGGCTACTTACTAACTGGCAGCTGCACCACTGTTACACTGTTGCACCACTGCTGCTGGCTATGTCAACTGCCTACACAAGTAGCCTCTGTGTCCGTTGCCTTGAAATGTTTCATAAATACTGCTATACTCTGTTATACTCTCTTGCCTCGTATGCGGCAGCATTTTGCTTATAAATCAAAAAAAAAAGCCACTGCAACCACGTTGCAAGCTACGTTGACAGCCGCTTATAAATCTTGTCGCGCACTTTGCCAACTTCGAGCAGAACACAGAGTTGCGAGACTCCTTCAGCGTTTTCACTTGTGCGTTTCGTGTAACCAATTACTAAAGGCTACGCAAACGAGAAAGAGAGAGAGAGAGAGAGAGAGAGAGAGAGAGAGATAGAGAGAGAGAGAGATAGAGAGAGATAACGAGAGAGAGGGAGAGGGAGGAGCGAGCTGCTATCTCGCTTTCAATTTGTTGCTTACATTTATTTATGTTGCAAAAATTCTCATTGGCAGTTTTCGAGCTAAACAAATCGCGCTCGACTTGACATAACTCGCTGTCAATGTGTCGTCTGCATGTCTCAAAGTTGTTGTTGTTGCTGTCATCGATGTTGTTGTTGTTATTTGTGTTGTTGTTGCAGCAATTACACATCTCACAATTGTGCCACGCTAATGATGGGAGTCCCACGTCCGCCAAAGCAAACAAACAAACGCTGACAACTGCCTTTGGGCTTTGTGACATTTTGCCAATTGTACAATTGCGTGGAGTGGCAGTGAAAGGCGGCCTATTCCAAACTACCTATTACAGACTCAATATCTCTTGTCTACCCCCCACCATTAACTCGTCGACTCTTAACTGCCAACTGCAATCGACGTGTCCCCAGTTGGTCTTTTGCCTTTGGGGTGATTGTGCTGTCCGGCGCTGTGATATGCCCGTCGCTGCTAAATGTCAATTAATGTCATCAACTATTTTTGCAACGTTTTCGCTTTTAATTGGCGTCCGCATCTAGAAAACGCCCACTTTCCACTCCCAGCCTTATTGTTGTGGGCGTTTTCGTTGCGTTTTGGCTTACTGCTCTTGACTTCTTCCGCAATTGGAGTAGCAGCCATGCCACCACCACAGTAAATGACTTCTTGGACATTTTTTTTTCATCAGGCAGCTCCAGTGAAAGTTGTTTACATTTTCCTCGTAGCAGAATGCTGCTGCTGCTGTGACTGACACATTTTAACAGCCATTGAAGCCTTTTCAAAAGCTGCCGCCTAGCCTGACCTGTGCCAGTTTGCCGGCTAGCCAGTTAGCCAGTTAGCTGTGCCAGCTAATTAGAGCATCCTAGAAGAGGACGACATGCATACATCAAACATTGCACAATTGCATCAGCAGCTATCGGGAGCAGGGAAGCGGGTTTGGATTTGGGTCTGAGTTTGATTAGAACACAGCTTGTTTGCTGTAATTAACAGGCAGCTGCAGCGATTAGAAACAAGTTTGCACCAAAAATAAAAAGGGTCAGCACATAAATAATCGATTAATGCGTTGCTGTGTGGACTTTTCGAGTTATTTAAAGCTAAAGGATAAGACTTTCTACCGTCTTTGTAATATTCAAAATTTTATAAAATATTACAAAAATTATTATTACATATACTCGTATAGGGTAAAGTGACACTGTTAATAAATCACTTGCAAATGATTAAGACTTCAAATGTTATTAGCAAATTAACACTCATGATGAACATCAAACATTAAAGCTGTTATTTATATTTATACCCTGATAGAGCTTATTATAATATTGTTGTGACATGCTTAGCAAATTAAAGGCACCTATAAAAAGGTCATAAAAATTATCTAACGGAATAGTAAAATCAGCTAAGGTAGCAGCTCCGGTAGCAGCTACACAGAGCACAAGAGCAAATTAAATATTTGATTACTGTAGTAGTAGTAAAAGCTTAATAGTTCGGCTACAACTACAGAAAACTGAAATGATCTGCTCTGTAAGAGCAATATTAGTAACAATATATTGCTCTTACAGCGCAGATCATTTCAGTTTTCTGATTTGGGTCTGCTATTGCTCTGATAAAACTCTCAGCTGTAGCAACAGCAAATTGGCGAACTTTAAGAAAGATTTCTTTTGTCAAATCAAATGGTGACTATAACACCATTAAAGTCACATTGCCTGCTGTCGTTGATAACTTTTACGGGATGTGAGTTTATATGTTGAAGTGATGCTATTAGAGTGTGATGCTATTAGAGTGCTGTAGTTAATATATTTTTGTGTCTGCAAAATGGATTATTCTATTACGAAGTAATTAGAGCTAAAGATCTATGCTATAGATGATAGGCGAACTTGTATTTCTGCATCCATTAATAAAGACTCGCCTTCTCCAGCGAGTGTGCTGCTTGAGTGAGTTGCGCCGTCAAACAGGATGCAACTGCTGTGCAACCAACTCCAAACATAAGTGTTGCATTTACCTGAAGGTAAATGCCCCAATAAGTTTCGGCCTGTTTGCATTTAGTTGCACGTTGTGCTTTTTATATTTGGAGTCGACTCCTTGTGATTCCATTTTGGGGGCACAGTTGTCAAATTTTGCATGCGCTAGACGACAACCGCAACGAGTGTGATGTGTGTTGTGGTATGTACGAGTATGTATTGTGCTGTGTGGTGATGAGGCTGAAGACGAAGAGCCAACAGCAGAAGACAAAGTTGGCGATGTTGCTGGCTTACACTAAACGACATAAACATAAATCTCACTTACCTACAACTTGATTTACTCACTGGCATCATTGTGGCCTCATGCCCCATGGGCTCATGAGCTTATGGCTCAGGGCTCCATGCCTCATGCCTCATGCCTCATGCCACATGCGAAACATAGCTCATGCCACGTTACGTTGCGACGTCATAACGAATGTGCGCCTGTCAGCATTTCAACTTTGCGCCATTTATGTTGGTCAACTGCCTGAAGTTGCCGATTCCAACTCGGACTCTGGGGTTGTGGGTGCTGTTTTATTTTTGCATGTGCAGACATTTTACTCAACCAACCTCCCTCACACCCTCCCTGCTGTCTATCAGATACATCTACTGCTTCAGTCAGTCAGTCAGTCAGTCTGTCGGTCTGTCTGGCTGGGGGAACTGTAGGTCTTGGGGGTCTTCAATAATACTGTAGGCGTAGCGTTGTCTCTTTACTTATATATATTTTTTTTTCGGGTAGGTGTATCCACATCGCATTTGTGTTTATTTCCTGTTTCGATGGTGGTCCTCACTTCTTATGATTCATTTGCCAATTTCGAGCCATATGACATTTGATATAAATGCTGAGCGCTTACCTCGAGCCTCAGCTGTTGAGTGATTGAGTTGGCCCCGGCATGCGAACAGGATTTGCATAATATGTTACCCACTGTAATGATGGTCTTTGTGGCCTCCAGTCCACAGTCTAGACTAATAGATGAGCGCAGCTCAATGCTGGCAGGCACCTTTCTCACGACACGCCGCATCGCCATAAACCACGAGAACCAGAGAGTTGTTACATTCGCCAGTGGCCAGTGGCCAGTGGCCAGTGCTAATCATGGTGCACAGACTTTAGCTTGTTGCCACACCTCCATCTCACTAAATACCTCTGGCCATTAGAAGCACACAAATCATTTGACAGACATTGCTCTAAGCTGAAAGCTTGTTGAACACACTAGCAAAAAAAAATAAATAAAAAAATAAGAGAATTGGCGAAGTGAAATAAAATAATGGCAACTTTCGCAAAGGAAATTCTCAGTTTTTCTACTTTATTCTAGAATTTGTGTATTTATTTTTGCTATATTAACTTTAAAAATATTGTAGAAGGACTTGTACTCGAACAAAACAGTAGTCATATTTTTCTCTAAGTGTAGGAATAGGAGTTGAAGTTGTAGAAATCGCAAGGCAGCCAACACCTGCAAAATTTATCACCTGGCCACTGTGTAGTCCCAGCAAAAACCAATTTGGAGCACTTTTGTCTACACACGCACACACCCCCACCAACACACACACACACACACACACCGATACACACAAACACACAGCTACAAAACGACAACTGGAAATTTAGTTGTTAAAGTCAAACAATTTCAACAATATTTCTGCGCATAAATTGCAGTTGCAGTCGGAGTTGCAGTCGTCGACGTCGTCGTCGTCGTCGTTATTGCTGCTCTTGCTTTCCCCCTACATTGACATTGTGGTTGCAACAAGAGCCAGAGCAACAACAACAACAATAAAAAACATTTACAACAGCAGCGTCCTTTGTGACTGTTTTGCGACTGTTGCTCCCCATTTGCGAGTTTCGCTGCTTGTTGCCGTTTTGGGTCATAAATTTCGCCACGGCGACATTTCGGCATTTTTCCAGCATGTTGTACTCCGTTGGAGCAGCTTCCAAGTGAATTATATGATACATATATACACACATGTATGTATATATATATATGTATATATTGGCTTAATATCGGTTTGTAATGCCGCCCTGCGGTGCTTAATTACTAGCATATGAGACAAGCCAAAACGCCCACAAGCCACGCCCCAACCCCAAGCTGGTCAGATACGCAAATGATGATGATACATCATCAGAGGCAGTGCTAATGAGTGGCAGATAGTGTATAGGGGATAGGGGAAGGTGGATGAGGGGCACGATATTCAATGACAAGATTCCGTTTGAATCTAATTACTTGCAAATAAGCCCGCAATGTATTTGAATCAAAGTTGGAGTCGGAGTTAGAGTGTGCTCACTTGCTGATGCTGACGATGACCGGCATTACATTTTCATTAGACTGAGTGTTTTGCATGCTGTAGATTGCAGCAGCAAGTTGCATGAACTGTGCCACTGCCAGGCTTAATTAATTTCCAAGTGCCACGTGTGAGTGTCCAATATCCGTATGCAATCAAAACTGCAACCACAATGTGCTTAAGCGCCAGATGAACGCATCTGCAGCAGATACCTCAAACGGATGAACACACACTTCCTTATCTCTCTTTCACTCCCCCTCTTTCTCCCGCTCCCTCTCCCTCTCCCTCTCTGTCTTTATCTCACTCTGCCTGGCGGCTGGTCAGCGCCTTTGAAGCGCGCTCATCAACGGGTTTTCGCAAGCATATCAGTTTTCATAATTGGCACTGGCAGCACTGACATTCTCGTCTCATCATCAAGCTCTTGCTTCTTGGTGTTGTTGTTATTGTTGTTATTGTAGTTGTTGTAGTTGTGCGTTGTGTGTTGTCTGTTGTGTGTTGTTGTTGTGCAAACACTTCATGTTCATGCTACCCACTCGAGTGGACATTTGAGCCTTGCTCTTTATATATGTACATATATACAAAATAAATATGTATATATTTAAGCCATTGCCAATGTGCAATGTGTCTGCAGCCGTGTTGCTGTCTCTTTGCCTGTATATATGTGTATGTGTGTGTGTGTGTGTGTGTGTGTGTGTTTGTGTATGTTGTTGTTGTATCTACGTCTGATACTTGTGCATGTGCAGCATCATCACCTCATTTAGATATGCGATATGCAAACCTTTGGCAGGCTTTGCTTTGCAGCTTTACCTTTACAGCTTCTTCTTCTGCTGCCGATGCTGCCGCTGCAGATGCTTCTTACCTCGCTTGAACTTGACCCTGGGGCTAAGGCTAAGGCTGGCTGGAACATGTACGCGCCTTAAAATGCCAGCACATCGACTCAGATACTCGGCGGCCCCAGTTGCTATTGCACTCCAAGCAATCCAAATGTGTTGTCCGGCCAACGCATTGCACTCAATGAAATGAATTGGTTGACATTACTTTTTGTTGTTGTCTCTGCTCTTATTGTTGTTGTTGTTGTCGTTGTTGGCTAGGCTTTGCTGAAATTGTAGACGGAGTCAGCGATATGACGAAGTTGTTGCCAAAAGGTGCGAGAATTGAGACAACAGCTGCAGATGAGCTGCCTTTAATAGGCATATCTGTCGGATTGTTATGCAAATAATATGGCAAAGGAGCTTTAGGTAGC
This sequence comes from Drosophila basisetae, assembly GCA_035041595.1. NCBI lineage: Eukaryota > Metazoa > Arthropoda > Insecta > Diptera > Drosophilidae > Drosophila > Drosophila basisetae. The sequence continues at coordinate 174,611 of JAWNLB010000147.1, read as the reverse complement.
CAGCGGAATTGAGTCGAAAACGTTTACAAAACAAGTTGAAAATATACACATTGGGCACATCAGCAAGAAAGCGAATCAATTTCAGTATTATGTTAAATGCAAATGCTTTGGCAGAAAATGGCTAAAGTGATGACCATTTACGTTAACTAAAGGAAAAATAAATAATAAAAAAGCGAAAGAAAGAATAACGATCGCGTGGTGGCAGTGATTTGGGAGTTTACCGGAGCGAAGAGGCCGCTTCTTTAAATGTATAATATTTTTGATTTCAATTAACAAGCCACAGGAATTCACATTAACTCATGTTCAGAGTTGTCGCACAAGCATTTCCAGCTGTGCGACCCTATCAAAGAGTTGTCGCCCTTACAGCTGTCTGATCTGTAACTCCAAACAATTTATATCAATTTCCCAGGCACCAGTGGGCTGCTCCTTTCTTTCCAATCCACCCCATGTCACACTTCTCTGGCAGATATCTCTTTCTGTTTTGCTTTCGCTCTCTCTGTCACTCGTCAAACATTCCCAGCACTCAACGCTTACTAATTTCGCTTGGAGGGGCCACTTCATTTGGGGGATGCGGGGGCGGCGTAGAGCTACACCCAAAGCGAGACAAAATGCATATGAAACTTAACACCCCCTTGACAACAACACCCCGTCCTCCACTCCTCGAACCCACTCCGTTCGTTCCCGTTCACATGAAGCCAGCTCCATTTGCGCACAAGTGCTCGTCGCTGCTCAACCCAATTTCATATGCATATTGCGAACTTATGTATGTATTTATGTCGTTTGGGGATTCGCATCCGCAGTATGTTAAAACGAATATAGCGAATTGCGACCCGTCGTATTTCCCGTCCCACTGCCCAGCCGCGCCCAGTCCCGCCCAGCCCCGCTCCAGCCCGCAAGTGCCCCAGCACCACGTCGCACTTGTCTTAAATGACATAATTTACGGCATAGCGCAGCGCCCGTTACGCCCACCCAACTGACGTCGCTAAAAATTATAAATAATAATTCCACTTGTACGAAATTACCAACATGCCCCACGCACTCACACACACACACATGGATACACACACTCGCACACACACACATGATGCAGACCGAGCCAGACACGACTATAACCATTCGTATTCATTGCGCCATTTTCTTGACTGCCTCTGCCAGCCTATTTCTCTGCCAACTGTCTGTCTGGCTCTGGTTGCTCTTATTGCCAAATAAATTCGTGCAGCAACAAAAATGAAATGTGTAAAATATGTTGCCCCAACTGTGCAGCAACAGCAGCAGCTAGCTCGCCAAACTGTTTCTCAGTCTCAGTTGCAGCCTCATTCCTGGACTTTGGCTTTATGCCTTGGCTGTTGGGCAGTTTGGCTGCTTGCAAGTAGTTCGTTTTTTTTTAGATACCCTTGCAGAAAGGTCTCTGCCTCTCGATGTGTCTTTGCAGAGTATACATATTTGGTATAATTAATTATATGCTTACCTAATTACATCTTGTAGTCGATTTTATAGACATAATATAGATTACAACTCTCAGTTTGAAATCTTGCCAATATAGACCAGTTATATGTCCGCAAAGGGCATTAAATCTTCGCGAATTTCAAAAGATAAAACTTCGTGCATATATATATATTTTTTTTGTATATGATTTTAACTTTTTGCCTGCTTGGCTGTGTGTGTTGCTGCGACGACCCCAGCTCGGCCTTAATTAACTGCTTATGAATCTGCATATGCAGTCGTTGTCGTCGAGCCCCTCCTCAGTACATTTATATGTATATATGTTTGTGTAGGTGCTGCTTGTTGCGGTGGCGTGGCACAAACAAAAAAAAACAGGATGCTCATTTAAATATATAATGAAGTGCCTGTGTTGCTGCAGTAGTTCCCATTGCTGTGCCAAAAAAAAAAGAGAAACCACCAACAAAAAAAAAAACAAAAACAAAATAAAGCTGGCTAATCATGCCCAAGCTCCCAGCACATTATTCTCATATGTATATCATCCAGTTGTATCTAGTATGTGTATTTTTGAATATACTCGTATATAAAGCACATGTAACAGTTTTTTGTGTAGTTTTCATTTTCAGTTTGGGCCTCGAGCCACATTCGGTGACGCCTCTTGACCCATATTAGTCCGCTCTTAAAGAGCCAGATGCGTTGGGTTTGATTAAATGCCTCTTTGTCCAGCGAACTGTGGACTATACTCACTGTAGACTCTAAATTTGGCTTTGGGTTTGGGTTTTGGGTTTTGGGTTTGCCAGGCACGTCTTTAATTAGAAAATAATTGCAAGAACCAAAACAGTAGACACACAAAACACACAGAGAGACGAATACACATGGTCTTCATACAAGAGGAGGACAACGGCGCCATAGTCAGCCTCAATTGATGGACATGCTGCTGACTGCTGACTGCTGGCAACATTCAGCGTTCGGCTTTCAGAGTCTCGTTGCAAGCCTTGACACATGCCAAAACAGGCAATGTCCAACTAGTATGAGGCAGCATTTTTCTTCTGTGTTTTTTTTTTTTTTTTTTTTGTGTAGTTGCTTTTGGCTGACCGTCGCCGCCGTTGGTCTTCGCATTACATGGCAACATTTGCAACACCTTTCAGTCAAGCCAAGTCCTATCCGGCCCGGCCCTGCCCTGCCCCGCCCTGTCTGTTTGCCATTGTTTGTGGCAGGCACTGTCTTTTCTTTCCATCGACCGCCTACACAGCTTTGCTGATTTTTGCGAAATTTATATTACTTGAGAGACAGAGATAGAGATAGAAACAGAGCCAGAGACAGAGACGGGGACCCCATGTTGTTATCATGTGACATATGTGCATCAACGCCCCATGTTTGTTTTTGGCCACGGTGCTGTCAACAACACAGTCAGTCAGTCCCCCTGTTCGGGGTGGAGAGATTTATGCTGACAAGGCGGCGTTTGATTGGCAAATGGCGATGCGTAGACAACACGACGTCTGTATGCGTAATTTGGCACACAGTCTTAAACTGTGGCAGCTTCAATTTAATCTGGCCAGCCAAGCGGCAACTTCCGCGTGCAGCTAATTGGCTGAGCATGGCCAGAAAGGTGCTCGCAATTAACCCGCTCACAGCACACAGATCACAGCAGCTCAGTTACTTAGTTAGACCAAATGCCTTTTGTCCACTTGCACAGCAAAAGGCAACACATACACATAACCGCACACACACACACACACACACACACATATATATATATATATATATACATGCCATGCACATCCTTGTGCTTTCGCAATGCAATCCGGTGCTTGAACTCCGGGCTTTTGTGTTTTTTTCGGCAATAAACTAATGAGCGACAGAATGCAAAGAGCCAGACACATAGTTGCTAGTTGCAAGTTACTGGTTGCGAGTAGCATGCGGCAGACACAGGACAGATATTCACACTTGCCACTAACTGTATGCCCGACTACACTCTCAAAAAAAAGTATGTGCGCTTGATTATAGAGAATTTTTCCTATATTTTGGTGGCTTGTATATAAGCAGAAGAATTTAGAAAATTGTATAAATCGAGGATAAATTTGAATTTATTAATGGTTATTAAATTTATTAATTTAGAATTATATTTTCAAAAAGCAGAAGAGTTATTTATGATTTTAAACTAAATTTATTCTGAACGAGAGAAATATAATTTTTAATATCATGAAACATTTGTTTCTCAATTTTAAACATAACAAATGCCAAATATCTTTTAGTTTTTTAAACAATTTAGAAATCTTTATCTCATATGTATTACATATTTCAGCAAGGAACTTAAAATACTTTCTTTTCACTTTTAATTTATAAATTTCATACATGATAAAACTGTTTCTTAAGATAGAAAAGAAAAATATAGTATATAATATAATATTCATGGCATATTTCTGTTTTCTGAGTGTAAGTGTGCTGCTGTGCCAGTCTCTCGACTGGCTTAATTAGAAGCCTAGGTTAGTTAGACTTTGCAACACAGTGGCACCATGCAGTTTGCACTATTAACCCCTTATGCGACTGCTACTTCACACTCGCTCTCTCTCTCTCTCTCTCTCTCTCGCTCTGTCTCTCTCTCTCTCTCTCTCTTTCTATATAACTCCCTGCTTCCTGGGAAGTGAGTGCCTTTGTGTGTGTTCTCTGCTCGAAGGAGCTGGCCCGTATCCATTTAGCAATTTAGACGCACACCCACTCACTGCAAATGCCTTTGCATTGCACAGCGATGAGTTGGGGCAAAGGCGAATTGGGGGGTGAATGGGAGTGAGGAGTGGGGTGCACCATGCGATACGTCCATCAGTCGTTTGCTCGTTTGCCTGCGCGCTCATTTAATTAACAGTCGCGCGCCACGCCAAGCCAAGTCAGCCCAAGCCATGCCATGCCACATCAGGCCGAAGTGGAGACCACAGCAAGCTGCATCATCATCAGCAGCAAGCAGCGAGCAGCAGCAGCAGCAAGCAGTAACATCCTAAGGCCAGGAGGCTGGGCCAAGAAGGCGTGCTGCATCTTTGGGCGGGCGCGGCAAGCAATTTTTTCTTTCTCTCTTTTTTTTTTTGTTCAGCTGCCTTTATTATCTTACCTCTTTTTGTTCCTTTATATACACATATATTTGTATGCGCTGTTTTGCTCATCTGCAGCAAACTTGCATGTTTTTTTAATTATGAATTATCGCTGTGCTCTTTGGCTTGCACTGAATATCAGTGCAGACTGCAAGACTGACAAACTGGCTGGCTGACTGAGTGACTGGCTCATTCTAGAGCTTGTTGCATTTAAATGACATAATTATGGCGCATAAAAAACTCCCACTCAGCGGCTGCTGCAGCCGCAGCAACAACACCGGCGATGGCGGCAGCAGCTCAAAGCCAGCTTCAACTTCAGCGGCAGATTCACTTCCTTTATTTTTGTATAGCCCACATACCCATCGCTTAAACAATGGGCCAAAAAAAAAAAAAACGCATTTGCCCGCTTCACTCTCACGGAGGCAAATTAAAATTTCAGAACTTGTGCAGACAACTTGAAATTGCAGCGCGCACGAACAAATTGTATTTCTATTTATATTGTATAGCAATTTTTGTTTGCACGTCAACCACTTAAGTGGGCCCCCTTCCCCTGTGCACTCGACAAGCCAAAAATAAAATATAAAGGAAATAAATGAAATTTGGACAATTGAAAGGGTATTTGAGCGTTATGGTGCATATTACGTGTGCAAATATCAACATTTTATTTCAGTTTTTAGCCAATTTTATTTTCATTCTTTTTGCTTTTGCAATTTTGTCGGCTTCCACTTGTAAAAACCATTTTCATTATGAGTGGCAGCCCAAAGAAAAAAATTTACAAAAAAATATATATGTATTTATGTTGAAAATCGCAAGCGTTATTACTGAAAGAGAATGCACAAAGTTTCATATCGATTTACACAGTCAATGGCCTAAACAAATAAAATGATGAGTGTCAATGAAGCGAGCAGCAAAATGTTTGACTCTCTCCTGCCGAAGTGGCAGAGGGAGGCAGAGGGACGCTTTTTGCGGCAAGTGCTGAGTTTGCTACCAGCTGTGTGTGTTTTGCTGTTCAAAAAGTACAGTAGTCTGTGGTTAAGCACAACAACTCAATTAAAGATAATTGTGCAGAACCAGTAGCTAAAATGTGTCATACAGTCTAGCCTTGAGTTAATATAAGTGTATTAAATCCACCTATTGAAATGATTTAGCTCTTTTACACATGGTATACAGTTGCATTTAAGCAGAAACTACTCTAAATCAATTAAAATATGTACGATGCATTTTTTTTTTGTTGCTTTGTATTGCATTTGAGTGCAATTAGAGTTGAAGCATTTGGCTTAATTGAAAATGATTTAGCTTTCGCAGTGCAAATGGGAATTTTATCAGACAAAAAAATTGCGCATAAGAGAAATAAAATTCATGCGACAAAATGTTCGCTTTTAAAGCCGGTTAAGCTAAAAATGTTCAAGTGTTGAATGTTTAGTGCAGTTAAAATACCACTTAATTACTAACATATTCTATGCACAGATCTACATGCATAAACACGATTTTTTAATTGCAATTAAAATACTTTAGCTTGGCGGTTAACTATGGCAACAAAAAAAAAAAAAAACACTCTAATTAACTATCGATTGGTTTTTATGTTTTGGATTTTATTGCAGATTCTTGTCAAATACTGCATAACAATTATAATTATTGAAAATGGTTTGTAATTAAGCAGGCATGACCACAAATTTGCATTAAAATCGTTTGCATTATTAGCAACAGCTCTGTAAAAATCCCTTGCTAAATAATGCAGAATATTTTTTAACCTGATTCATGGAAATATGAAAATCGCTTGCAGACTTGGTCCCTTTATTTAGCTTACTTAACTCATTGCTTAAGCGTACGAAATGAATAATTAAAATGGCAAATGAATGCGATGTTCAATTGGAAAAGTTACTCATGCAGCACATAGCTATGCCAAATAATTGAAATAACTCAGCACAACGCTTGAATAATATGTGCTTCAATACTGCAATTATTCGCACTTTAAGCAGCGCCTAATTGATAATTAATTTTATTGATTTGTCTTACACTGCGCCTGTCATTTATGTTGCGTTAATTGCTTGTGTTAAGATTTAGCAACAAGATAAATGGTTTGGCCAAACTTGAATACCCATTAACTAAACTTGACACGGATATGCTCTTGATCGGCATTTGGCAGAAATAAGCTACATATTATGTTAAGCTTCCATGGTATAGCTGAGGTTGATATCTTGACAAGTTTTTCGCTGCACTCAGTTCTTTGAATTTGATTTTGCACATACGAGTATCTTTACCCAAAAAAAAAAACCAAACAACACGTTTACGTTTTGTTCAGCTTACAGGGTATCTTCTAGTCGAATTAGACAGTTAGCCATTTCTTCGCCATATGTAGCTTGGCTGGCAAACACCATCCATCAATTGGCATTGGCAAAAGGCTGTGAGCAGATTATGTTATGTTATGCATGGGGGGTTTAGCGGCAGGCCTCCACCTTCACACTGCCCACCACATTGCTAATGAGGTTTAACGACGACAACCAAAAAGTAGGCAACACTTTGTGTGAATTTTAATTTGGCTACACACGCACACACAGCAACACAACAAGGCCAAAACAGTTGACTGCTGCTGTGCTGGCCGTTAACTTGTCTACAACGCAACACCTACGCGGCTTGATTTATGAGCCACTAACGGCATTCTACACACACTCATACACACATACACACACACACACACACACACACACACCACACACACACACACACACACAATCACTATAAGCACGGCCTGTCAAATCTGCAGTGGAATAAAGTTTTCATCCCTGCTGGCATTTTTATATGCCTTGCTATAAACTAACATTTAATGTGCACCAGTAGCACCAGCTCCAACTGTCACACCCCCCCTCAGCACTCGCACACACACAGACCTAACCAAACAGCTTATCTGGAATTCTCATTGTCGTAATGCATAAAAACGCACTAAAATGTTCCCACGCAATTAATTCAGAGTTTGTTGTACTTTTTGTTTACTTAATTGGTAAACATTTTGTTAGACATTTTTATGAGCACCAAGGTGAAGCACTTTTAGCGGCAACGCAACTCCCAAAAGCTCTCTCTCTCTCACACACACACACAGAAACACATACACACACAAAAACACACACACACACACACAGGAACACTTAGAAATAGCTCCATTTAATATTCCATTTTTATTGTTGGCTGCCGCCTTTGCCTTTTGTTAATTAAAACACAAAAACACGTGCGCAGCGAATAAAAAATTTAACAAAATTTGCCCAAAAAGCGTCACTTGCTTACTGCCAATAAAATTACCAACGAATTGTTGTTTGTTTGTTTTTTGTTTTGTTACTGTCCATAAATGCAATGTGAATTTAATCCTTTTAACGCCGCGTTTTCATTACATTACTGTAAATTTGGTTTACAAAATTGTAAAGGCCGCTGCATTTTGGCTTTTACTTTTATTCGTCGAACTGGCGGTTGGCTAGGGTGCCCAAAAAAAAAAACGAAGCAGAAAACATGCGAAAAAGAATCCTTTGTTTGTCCAGGGAAGGGGTCGGGACCTGGCCATAGCACATACATGCACACATAGCTGATGTTTACATCTATGTGGATTTTGTGCTGGTCTTGTTTTTGTTTGTTGCCTGCCTTCAGCATAACTGAAATTGTGCGCCATTTTTTTATGTTATGTGTCTGACTTTATTTTCATATTTCTGCTACCCTCTAGATATGTTTGTTGTTGTTTTGGTTTTTTGGGGGCTTTTCTCTTTTTCCCGTTGCGCTATGTTTGTTTTGCTGTACGTCGTTATGTAGAAAACAATTTCATGTGCTGTGCCCTTATGGGTAGCTATTTTTTTCTTGGTCATGTTGTTGTTGGTAATGGCGCAAAATTTTGTGGCTGGCAAAAATATGCGTGTGCCTGCCAGTGTGTGTAGCAGTGATGGAAAATATATATCAGCATTAAGGTGATTCAAGCGTCAAAAATTATAAATTACAAATGAAACAAAGGACTTAGCAAAATTGTTGGTCCTTCAATCGGGCTTCAAGTTGAACTTGTGTTGCAATCGAATTAAATTACAATCCAATGTATGAGGAACTACTACAGCAGTTTGCAAATATATTAAAATGAAACACCCTAATGCATATTTAAAACACACAAACAGGAAAAAGGTTAATATGCGCTCAAATGCGTCCTTTGACTGTTTGTGTCTCTTGGCCGCATTCAAAGCCAAAACTATGTGAAAGCTCGGTTTCCCACCAAGCCAAAAGCTAAAGAACGTTTCGTCACGCAGAACACATACTCACAAAAAAAAAAAAAACACCACATCCCAGCATAGGCATCAAATTATAACTGAGTTGCAAAACGGGCAGGAGCCTTACACAGTTCAACCGACAGGTAAAACAGCTATTGAAAAAATCAAGTATACGCAGCGTTGCGGCTGAGCATAAAAAATTTGAGATACTCGTATTTATTAGTGGGCAGCAGTGAAGTTCCAACAGTAGCACGTGTTGTTATTGTTGTTATTGGTACTGGCATTCTTATTGCTGACGTGCATATTACAACAAATTGCATCAAAATGAAAGTCGTCGCGGTCGCAGTCGCCCTTTAAAACACTGAAAATAAAAATTAAAGTTAAATGAGTTTGGTTCTTGTTGTAGTTGCTGTTGCTTTTGCACTCCCGGTGGTCGACGCATGTCACGTTGAGTGCGGTTTATGCTGAAATTTACCTTGAATGCAGTCAACCTGGCAGGCGCTGGCAGCTGATGCTGCAAACAAAAAAATAAATACAACAACAAGAAAAAGTAACCACAGTCCGCAAATAAAAATAAGTTCGCAATAAAAACAAAATAAAAAGGCAACAAAAATAACAACGAAAATCTTGATGCAATTATTCATACATGCACGCACAGTCAAATGTAAAGGCGAAGGTGTGTGCCTGCCGGCAACAACAGCTGCCACCAAGGAGCAGACGGGATGAGGGGCATGGGGCAAGGACTTTGGTTTGCGGGATGCACGCAATTGACTGACAGTTTTCTGGTCGGCTCAGACGTTTTAAATGCGAAATTCATTTGTCTTGCTTATAATTGTCTCACTCGACCAAATTGCACTATTCTCTTTTCTTTTCTTTTTTTTTTTTTTGGTTTGTGGAGGGGGAAACGAACTGTGCCTGTGCAATTTTAATGAAATCGTTTCCAGTCCAGTTCAGTCTGCCCGCCTGCACGTCTGCACGTCTATCCCGACCGAAGCGGAGTGGAGCGCCTGTGTGGCCGCCTCGAATTGCTGTCAGTAATTATGCTTAATTTTTTGGGCTGTTTTTCGTTTGCTGTCTGGCGTCAGTGAAAGGGCATTTGTGGAAACAGTTGAAACATTTATTTTTATTTACCGGACTCGGGAATGCGTTTATTCTTTATTCTTGGCAGATCCCAGCACCCTGTTCCCCTCCGTTATCCACTTAGAACGTTAAGAGCTGCTGTGTTGCTATTGTATTAAGTTGTTTGGCAGCTGCTGCGTTTGCAGTTTAAAATTGAATAATGAACGCCCATTTGCTTTTATGACATTTCGATAATGATGATTATGTTTTGTTGTTGTGGTGTGTGTGTAATGCCTTTGTTGTGGCATTATCTTTATAAGGCAAACAAATTGTTGTTATTTGGCCATAACCGCGACTGATTGCGAGAGCCAGACAGACAGGCCGACAAGAAGCCACAGATACAGATACAGATACAGATACAGATACGGAATACAGCATACAACATACAGATACACTTCACCACAAGTCATTCAGTTGTTGCGCTCGACGCGGTAATTCAATGCGTCGAGAAATCGTATAAATCTTGCACTTTAATTCCCAGGCAGCCGACGCAGATCAAAAGTAACCTAAAGTAAAACAAACTGAAATCGATCATGATTGAAATCGAGCAGAGGCAGAGGCAGAGGTAGACGCAGAGTCAAACCCAGACACTTACGTTCACAGGCACGAACACAACACAACACTCCGAGTGCCTCTTGGCGAGTGTTTTGTGAAACATCAACATTTTGACAGGCACACAAATCCTCTTGAAATGAGATTTATAAAACATTGAGCAGACGCAGCACAAAAAAAGAAAAAAAAGAATACATATATCTATCAGAAGAAAAAAAAAAGAAAAGGCAAAAAGAGCAAAGTCATTGTCAGCGTTGCGCTTGGCTGCGAAATCAGAAAAGCAAACAAAACAAAAGGCTCCACATTCTGTGGCAAAGAGTTGCGTCGCAGCTTTAATGTGTAACATGTAGCCAAGTTGCCGGCCCGTCGCGTCGCCTCGCATTGTGGCCGAATGCGCTCTTGTCGTATTTATTTTCATTTTGAAGACATTGTAGTGTCATTTCAGCAGCGACCACAGCATGAAAAGCAAATAACAAATAACAAAACAAAAAACGAACAACATGCAACGAGATGCGCCGCCGAAAACCGAAAGCGAATTCGAACTCAAACTCAAACCCAAAGCGATCTCATCCAATCCGTGTAACAATCCAGCGTGTTGCAGCTTTTAATTAAGCCAAAGAGCAACTGGTTGCTACAGCTTAATGCCCCTCCACCTCACTCTCCTGCTCCATCTGCCTTGTTTCGAGATTTTGTGTTTTTGACTTGGACTTGCAACTAAAAAAAAGTGAAAAAAAGAAGAAAAATAATTTATCTGCGCGTAAGCAGCATATATGTATCTGTATCTGGCGGCCGTATCTGTAACTGCAATATGTATCTGCGCGCCTCGTGTTGCTTGATTTCATTCTTGCCTTTTTCTCCACTTAAAAAAAAATTTTTTTTTTTGTTTATTTTTGTTTTTTTTTTCTGTTTGTTTAAGTCTCTCACGACGCGCTGCTGCTGCGGCGGCGGCTGCCCCGCTGAGCGTCAACACCCCAGCCACTGCCACAGCCGCAATCGCAATCGCAGAGTCACGGCTCGCAGAGTACTCCCCATGCTGCCCACTGACTGACCCCTCCTCTTTCCCCTGCAGCCCTCAACAACCGTCCTCCCCCCGTCAGCTGCTGTTCGCCGCACAGCATCACGTTCATGCGTGGCCACATTTTTTTGTGCCTGCGTTTTGTTCGTTTTTATGGCAATAATTGCAACTTGATGACTTAATTGCGGATGCAACTTGTTTTCCAACCTCCGAGGCGAACGCCGATGCCGATGCCGCCACGTTTGGCGTATGGCCTGGAAATTGAATTTTTCCACCTGGCGTGATACGGGCGCACTCTTAAGCAGGATATGCTTTCATTATTATAGATACGGATAGCTAGGCAAGTTCGGTTGCACTGTAGTGCTGCAGTGCAGGGATGTAATTCTTCTCTCATTGCATAAGCAAATAAAATTTCATTAATTTATGACTGCCAGCGGCGGCGGGGCATACAACGAAAGAACCTGAACACAGCCTCAGTATTCTCAGTCTCAGCATCAGCATCAGCATTCGCGGACAAGACTCCATTAGTTGGAGTTCAGTTTTGGAGTTTGTCTGTGTGTTTTTTTCGTTCAAGCTATTTTTGTAATCGCAGCAACGTGACATTTATGCGAGTGTTCATGTAAATGATTATTACGTGCCGACTAGCCCCCCGTCTCCCTCCCCCTCCACCCTCCGCGATCTACACAGCTCCACCCTGCCCCTTGTACGATGGCCAACACTCAAGAGCTGTTTGCAAAGTAGATTTCATGATTTATCGCCAGCTGTGTGTGTAGTAAAATGTTGTGTCTGTGCCTGTTTCTCTCTGTCAGTCTGTCTTACAGTCGGTCTGTCTGATCGTCTGACTGTCTGCCTGTCTGGCAGCGCAAAAGTAATTTTATGTTTAATTAAAAAGAATTCTGCGTCAATTGCCTGAGCTGCTTTGATGGACATTTGTGCTATTCACGCTGTTTGCGGCTGTTGTTGTTGCCTTTATTTAATAACAGTTAACATGATTTCTGTAGTTGTGCGTATTGGTCCCGTGTTTTGGTGTGTGTCTGTGCACGACTTTGATGTTCGTTTGGTAATAAGTTGAAAATATGTTTGCGTGGGCAATATTCAAATCAGCTTGACATGAGTTGCAGTTAAAAGCGAGAGAGATTGAATTGCCTCTTGTGGGCAAGACAGACATGCGATACATTGTATGAGATCAGAGCAGGGCTCTGCTTTGCTTTGAAGATCCCAAGTACTTGACAGGCGCTAAGATCATCAGCGATGCCAGAGAAAATTATCATAAGCCCATTTGCCTAAGGCAGGAAATTGCGATTATTAGATCTACATAATTTAAAGTTGGGAAACTCACAAGATTTTCATGTTATATGTATAAATTAAGGCAATTTTCACTAATTTGTTAATCAAAAAATGTGTATAAATGTTTCATATGAGAAATATAAATAAAAAAAAATGTGAAATTAAAGGCTACAAGTCTTTAAAGAATAAAATAATCTATATGTACAGAATCATTTTAAAATACGATAGAGTTGATTAAAATGTAATGAAGAAAGAACGTTTTTATATATCTTAAGTATTTCTCATAATGCTCAAATTCGTAAATCGTATTTAGTTGATGAATCTTTTCATTTTAAATGTTTAATTGAAATGTATTGAGTAACTTTAAAATAGATGTTTAATGTTTTTCTAACGAACTATTCTTACTTCGTTGCCTTGCCCGCATCTCTGAACCCATTTCATTTAATTGTAAACAAATAAGCATTTGCTTTAAAAACGATTTAATTAACATTTCTTTGTTGGCTTCTTTTTATTCGTTTCAGGTAAGTTGCTTCAACCAAGAATCCAGTTGAACTTCATATCCGCAATAAAATCGAAGCGTTTTGTCTGACGTGGGTTAAATGTAAAAGTAAGTGGCTTGAAATGCTCAAATTCAACTGCAACTGCAACAGGCAGAACCAAACTTCACATTGGACAGCAACGGCAACAGCAGCAGCAGCAACAACAAGGGGAAAAATTGATAAGGCCCGCCCCGTTTCGTATGCAGTTTAAAAACTCATTTAGTGTCCAATCAAGCGGCCATAAAATAAAGTCAATAAATCAAGCATAAAAGTAACAAATGCACAGCCAACACTCAGATAACACACACACTCGCACACACACACACATGCAGCGCTGCATTTCAATAAAATTCGATACGTTTTGGGGCATGGGGCAAGCGTAGTTGTGATTCGGGATTCGGTTTCGAGTCCGGGTCCGGGGATCTTATCAAGGTGTGATGATCACTTGCGTGCCAGCGGCGCCTGACTTGCATTTCAGAGACCCAAAGAGTCCCATCGCCTCACTTCCAATCACCTCGTCTCGCTTCGCCTCGCCTCGCATCGTTTGCTCTGGAGAATCAATAAAAATAAATCGAAATGTCACAGCGCTGCATGTTTTTTAATAAGTGTGGGGTCCCGCAGCTCCGAGCCCTATAGCTCGCCAGTATGATACAAAACTGTAAATGACATTGCAGACAGTTCAGTGGAAGTGCAGCTCAGCGGCTTGACAAATTTACATACTCGCTTCTAGTATATTCATTTCACGGCATTCGATATTAGACACTAAAACATATTGAATTACATAATCACACAAAAAAAAAAAAAAGAAGAAAAATATCAAACAAACCCCATAAAATTCAACAATCAATTGTATGTGCGCATAAATTTCAACATGAGAAATGTGACGTTGACTTCTCAGTCGCCGACGGCGTCGTCGTCGTCTTCGCAGTCGGTGCCTCATTGCGGCCAGCCAGCGGGTGGGCAATCCAGACTCGAGTCCCGGCCAGTCTTGGGGCGCGTCATTTCCAGTTTTGCGGCCTGCTTCAGCCGCCTATCCACAAATTGCTCGTGTTCAGCTTTAAATCGTTTTACGTAGTTTTGAGACAAGTCCACGTAAATGTTCGCCAAATGTGGCGCTGTTTTTAAATCACGCACGCTGCACGCAAGCGTTGAGTCGCCTGCGACGACGATGCGTCGATCGATTGGGCCGGTCACTGGCAATGTTTGAGCCCCACACCACAAACCCCAAACTACACTCAGCAAAAAGAAAATGATAGTTGCACTATATCAAAGTAGAAACGCTTTGAGCAACGACAATCCTAGACCGGATTACTAAAATTCTAATTTCAAGAAGGTTTCTGTAATTTCGAAATGCATAAATCGAAACCACAGCACAACTGTTCTCGATTTAAGTCAATTATGTTTTTAATACATGTCTAGATGCTTATTAAATTAAGCACTTGATAACTTGAGGTAAGATATTTGTTTCTAATTTCAAGTGCTCAAGTTTGTGAATCAATATATCAATATATCATTATAAGGTTGAAGGTTTATTGTGGCAACTTTTTATAATTTAAAGATATATAATTTTAAGGAATTGTTAATAATGAGTTATTTAAGAATTGATTATTGTGCTTGATATTTTTAATACGGAAACGGTAGGAAACGTTTTTAGATCCAAGCGTTTCTTCGAGTGTACGAGTCAGTCAGTCGTTTTGGCCGAGTATGTTAATCTTGGTCCGCATGACTTCGTCTGCAGCGCGGACTGTTGCAACTGCGACTGTTACTGCTGCTGCTGTTGCTGCTACGGTTGGGACACTGCTTAAATTTATGCGCTGTTCAAACGGCGCGTAATAAATTTGTTTGCTCTTCAACTGTGCTCGCGCATGTTCATTGAAATTGTTGATGTTGTTGTTGTTGTTGCTGCTGCTGCTGCTGCTTGGCGATGCCCAGTACAAATCCGTATAACCATTTCCCATTTGACTGTTGCCCATTCTCCAGTTGCCCATTGCCCGTTGCCCGTTGCCCGTTTACCCAATTCCACAAGCCGCCAATGGCCACTTCATTTTGTAGCTTTTAACAGCATTTCAGCATTCTTCTGTATTTGTTTATCTAAACGTTTTATTCATTTATGTGTGCTGTGCATGACTGTCTGTGTGTGTGTGTGTGTTTGTATGTGTGTGGCTTCTGCCTTCGTGTTGTGGCATTCGCCTTATCTCTCGCTCTCTGGGCAATTCGTGCTGCCGTTTCTGGCCGCCTGGCGGTCTAATTGATGCGCAGTGTTCTCCACGCGGTTGCTGCGCATGCGCAACATTCACACTTTACCTTTCGCTAAAAAGGGGAATGGTAAATGGGGGGGAAACACAGGAGTTGCAAGCAGTTGCAAGATGCCAGTTGCAAGTCGCCAGTTGCCAGTTGGCAAGATCTCAGTGCGCCATCTCCAGTTGATTGCACATTTTATTTGCGCATTTATTTGCATATTTTCTCACACGGCAGTCGCGTTGCTGTCTTTCATGCTTGCCCCTCCACGCACCACCCCGCGCTGCCACCACCACCGCCCCCGCATCCCGAACAACCCGCCACAGCTACATTCGCAACTTGTTTATTTGTTTTTGTGTTTTTTTCTTTTTATTTTATTTTTTCTTTTTGTGGCTTGCTCTCTCTGTTAGGCGCAATGCAATTCAATTGTCTGTTCGTGAATTTCTTTTGCTTTGGTTTGCTTTTTCTTGCTTTTGTTGTTGTTGTTGTTGTTGTTCTTTGCGGCAGAAGTTTTGTTTATTGGTTTTACTTTGTTTCTCATGTTTGCCGCCGCCTCTTAATAGTTCATTTAGTTTGCATTTTTATGAAGTCTTTGTGTGGGTTGTGTAATAAATTTAACTCAAGCTTATTTATTTGCCATCTTCAAGACATTTATCACTCAATTTGAAGGCGTAATTGGGCGCAAAGCGACAGGCGAACATTGCCACAATCCAAACCAGGAGGAGGCTGCCTCTGTATTGCTGCTGCTGCTGCTGCTGCTGCTGCTGCTGCCTCTGCTGCTGCAGCCACAGGAGCCACACAGCCGCTTTGGCAGCTGTTGCATATTTTGCATATCGTTATGCAGTTGTTGTTGTTTTTGTTGATATTGCTGTTGGCGCAGCAGTTGTCTTCCTCTCCATGACTCTGGTTTGATTGGCAAGCATCCGACTGCTGATGGACGCCTATGTCGCGCTGCTCACATGTACGATCTTGTCAGCCACAATGACCAAAATTGGTAGTCCACAAACAAAGAGAGATAGAGGGGCAGCCAGTGTGAGTGTGAGTGAGTGAGTGAGTGGGACGATCGAGTGTGTGGGACACATTTGGCTGATGATCTAAACGGTTCGCATTGTATTGTTGATTGTATTGTCATTGTTATATTTCACTGAAATTCAGTATGCTAATCTTTTTAAATCGATGCTCAAAGGAAACTATTATCAAAACCAGAAAGGGAAAGACTTTGCTTAAGCTCTTTGAAGCATATAAAATAGTTATCCCAAAAAATAATTAAATGAAATTGTGGCAATTTTTAAAAGTGGGTATCTTTTCATATGTGTTCAGAAAGCAAAGAAATTTATATTTTATTTTATTACAATACATCAAAATTGAGGTTCAAAAGAAACTATGACCAGAAATAAAAAGAGCCTGCCCATAAACTAATTGAAGCATTTAACAAAGTTATCGAAAATTATAAATACAGGGAAATTGATATTTTTTTTTAAATTATACATATTTTCATAGCTGTTTGAAAAGCATAAAAAGTTAATTTTATTTTATATATTTATATATGAGAGCCAAGAATAAAATTCAAAAATTATTTTGCAATATTCAAGTCGATGTTGTTGGCACACTCATAGCTGGGAAATGTTTTTGATTACAACGTTTTTCTGATTTTTTTTTTTTTTGCCTTGCTATGTTGAGCATAAAATTGCGCATCCAATTCAATTATCTGAATTTAGCATTTTCAACTTCATTTGAAACTTTATCCAGCATTGCGCACTGCATTGTTTTGCAGTGTTTGGTCATGAAAAGGCAGTTGGCAAAATTAAGAACTCATTCAGCAAGCCAAAAATCAAACTACAAAATGGGATATTTGAATTTTGTTTACCAGGCAACCAACACAGTTACACATATAGGTGCAGGTATAGGTATAAATGTATGTAGGTATGTAGGTGTGTATGTTTATGCAGATATCCGAACAATTTTACCAGTTTTCAATCAGAAAATCCAACAGACTGAACAATGGATGCAATTTTGTTGCTGTAGGTGAATTTCGAATGCTGTTAGCAATCACACTATTAAATAATAAATAACCAATTTGTTGAACAAAAGTGGGCGGCAATGTGTTGGCATGGGCGTGGCTGGCGTTGAGTAACATGTGTAAGCAGCGGACTATGCAAAAATGCTGCCGCAATGCAACTGCAACACATTTTGTAATTTAATTTCCTTATGCTAGAGTCAACTTGTTGTTGATGGATGGACAAGCGAACTCGACGAGTGAACAACTGAACAACTGTCTGACTGCTGACTGGTCTGTTGAATGCTGCTGGGAAGGATGCTAGAATGCCAGAATGCCACGATGCTTTGGGGCACCACTTGGCATCTGAGCGATCAGCACGTAGAACGTCGAACTGTTATCCTTAATTTTTTCTTTTCTTCTTTTTTTTGTGCTCCTGTTGCTGTTGAGTGTATTTGTTGATGTTTTGTGTCGAAAACTCGCGCGTTAAATTGCATTGGTGCCTGCTTCCGTTCCTATCTCTCGCTATCTCTCTCTCTCCCTAACTTTGCCTGTCTGGGATGTGAGGCATTTGTTGCTGTCTGATTGCCCGCAAAAGGCAGCACAACACACACCAAAGAAAGAAAAAAAAAAAAAGAATCGAATTTCCCGTGCGGACTGATTCGATTTGCCGTTGCAATTTCACGCTGTGTTATTGCAAAGTGGCTGAAACTGCCCCACAACTCGAGAGCGAACTTCAGCGCCAAAAGCCGCAGCACCAACTTCCAAAATAGCAATTTCAAACGGCGCACAACAATGCCGACATCACCAGTAGCAGGAGCAGCAGCAACAATTTGAACAACAACAAAAAAAAAAAGGAAAACAACAAAAATAGAAGAGGCACCCAAAAATCTCATTTAGTGACGAATTAAGCGCCAAAACAGACAGGCGATTCAGTATGTCAGAGAGACTTGGCCCAAACCAACTGTCGGGCCGGTCGCACTTCAGTTGTGGCCCAGGCGCATTGTCAAGTGCAGGATGCGCCGTTGGCCTGTTGCCCTGGCAACAAATACCCGAGCCGGTGCCGGACGTGGACTCAGACCCAGACCCAGAACCAAACACATATTCGTACACGGCCGTGGCTTAGATGACTATGCACGCTATCTATGGCCGGGCATCGATTGGTTTTTCGCCATTGTTCGTTAGCCCGTTTGGTGTTTTGTAACGGCCTTTAACGCCATTTTGTAAGCGCTCATTCACGCCATGTT
This sequence comes from Drosophila basisetae, assembly GCA_035041595.1. Classification (NCBI taxonomy): domain Eukaryota; kingdom Metazoa; phylum Arthropoda; class Insecta; order Diptera; family Drosophilidae; genus Drosophila; species Drosophila basisetae. The sequence goes on along the minus strand of JAWNLB010000147.1, from coordinate 155,863 downwards.
GCCCGGCTTTCTCGCATTGTTTGGCGCAATACCCAATAGCCTTTCATTTAGTGCGCTACATTTTGACAGATTGTGTCTGCAAGGGCAAGTGCAATATTAGAGCATGATTTATTTATGCAATTTTTCCCAGTTATACCGTCTACTACCTTTCCACAGACACACACACACACACACACACACTCATACGACTAACATTTGGCATTTGTCTATCATTTTGGCAGTGGTTAGCAAATTTTCTGTTGTTCATTCCTGTCCGTCCTATTTGTGCCCCACCCGCACACGTAAAGGACGTGTCGGCACGACAATTTTGTTTGTCTGTCTGTCTGCCAGTCCGACTCGATTGGCTCTCAGCTTTGAAATTATGATATTTAGCAAATGGATTGGGTTGCGGCTAATAACTGTATACCAGCATGAGTTTATGGCTGGCAATTAGCGACCAGTTGGCAGGCAGCTACAAATACGCCTCTATCTAAATTGTTAACAGGTTAAAACTGAAGTGTAGTCAAGTAGTTGAAATATGAATGCGGTTAGAAAAGTGGCAACTTGATGTTTTAATATGCAGCAATTAAGTATAGCCGAGTATATATTGATCAAATTGAAGCTTAATAAACATAAAATAAAAAAATTTTGAACAACCAATTTTATGTGGTTTTGCACAAATTGAAATGGTCTTTCGAAATGAATTATTCAAAATAGTTCATTTAATTGACTACTTAAAATATTTATATTTTCTCTGGAAGATTTTAAATCACAGAATATATTATAATTATCATCATTAGCATTCAGATGGTACTTTTTTGTTTCGTTTTATCTTGGCAGCTGTTTTGCATTGTAAAATTGGAAATAAATTGACCATTCTACTTGGGTTATTTGAGACTTAGCCGTGTTACATTTCGCACATAGCTATTAGAGCCATACATCTGGCCATGGCTCATTCCTTTTGAAATGCCCCATCTGCGCTCTGGTCTCTGCCTCGCCGTCCCACTTATCCTCAAAGCAATCAGCGGCAATCAACACCACGGCCAAAAGCAATAAAATGCATAATCAGCATTTTTATAATTTTTATCGTTGGGGCAGAGGATATGCTAAGAAATATTTGAAAAGGCGAGATGCGAAAAGGAACGCAGAAATAAATGAGGCACATTATAAATGCAAAAGTACATGCTAACTACAACAATTATCCTTAATGTTGCCAGCAACTATGGACGCCATTAGTAGCGACCCTCCGCGTTAAACTCCTCCCACCCCCACCCGACCCTAACCACTGTCCAACATACTGCCAGACTGGATGGCAACTCCCAGTTCGCATCTTCAACGTTGATCACTTGCAAAGAAATTCAAATTAAAATGCTTCCAATGCTATGCAAAATAGTTTCAATTTTGTGCCAGCGCGGAATGCTCATTACTCATCCGGGCATCCAGTCAGCCAGCAAGCCAGCTAGTAAATAGGACAAAAAATATGGAGATAGAGAGAGAGAGGGAGAGAGGAGGAAAGAGAAAATGAGTGGAGAGTGGCAACAATAAAATGACAGCCAGCAAATAAAGACATTGATTCCCGAGCGAATCGTCGACAATTCGTTGAGGAAATTGCAGTTAATTATCAGGCAACAGTTTTCAATTGAAACGCATGTGCGAGTCTATAAGTGTGTAAGTGTGTGTGTGTGTATGTATGTGGTTGTTGCTTATTGATTTACGGTAATAAGGTAGGCTATGCTGGTAGCTGTTGTTGTTGCTGCTGCTGTTTAACGGGGTGCCATTAAAAGGACAAACGCATGTTAACAAGGCTTTGCACGCGATCGAACAACCCTCAATTCAACAGCCGTAATCAGAGCCAGCTGTGGGCAAAAGGACATGACTGCATTCCATTTGCACTGTGCGCACACACACACACACACACACAAACACACACACACAAACACACACTCACACTCACAATTCTTGCTGCACACAGTCATTTTTCAATTATGTTATTAAAACAAGGCGCAGGAGTTGAAACCGAAAAAAAGAAAACATACTGGTAACATTTTCTTGTTTGCGTGTTCAACGCTTTAAGCATTCCCATTTTTTTTCTTTTTTTTTCGAAAAACTACTCGAGCTCATAAGCGCGGCAGCAAACATGGAAATTCAATTATGAATACTCGGAAGGTTGACGCCCTTTTCATTAAGTCGCTTTAACGGTATTGCAACTTTTGATTTTGGGCCAAATGAAAATCAACGAGTGTAAGCCAAGTCTGTGGCTTAAGGCAATTTGCATGAGCAAATATTGCAAATCTATTCGCAATTCGAGGATTTGACTATCATTTGCATTCGGTTACACAGATATACCCAAGCACACACACACACATATACAGTTGCAGAGATACAGAAGTCTAATTATGGCGAGGAAAGTTGCAAACAAATTTTACCCCGGCAATGCGGCTGGCAAATAAAAATAAATATTTACATTCCATTTGGCAAAACTCGCTGCTGCTGCTGTTGCTTGCCAAAGGAAAATTGTGCGTAAAAAGCGTTGGCATATTTGTTAACCTCAAGCAACAGAACCAGAATTGGCGAACCCACCAAACCAGCCAGACAAAATCGATTACCAACTGATTGACTGTATGTACGGGATGATCGCCGGGGCGGACTCAATCTAATAATGGGTGGAGGAGGAGTAGGAGGAGGAGGAGCAGCAGGAGGAGGAGCAGCAGCAGCAGCAGCAGCAGGAGGAGGAGCCATAACATCATCAGCAGTAGCAGCAGCACCAGTCGGCGCTCTTTCTGTTAAAATGGTAATTGACTTTTTCGCGTAACCGCAATGTGTTGGTAAACTTGTTGCCATGTCTCTATAAGCACACACACACAAATACATATGTGTATCTAGCTATCTTCAAGCCCCAAAACCTCTACCCCTCTTGCTGACTGTGCCATAATGCGCTGCATCAGCAGCAAAAGCAACTCAAATGCAATTTTTACAAAATGCTTGCATAAGCCAAGGCTGCTGCTGCTGCTGCTGCTGCTGCTCCACAATGTCGTATTAGAGTTTATCAACTGACAACGCTATGAAAATTTAGAGTTAGAGCTAGAGCAAGGACAACAACGAGGACGATTTCAACTGCAGGATGCGGGGTGTGTGAAGGGGCGTGACTAGGAGTGGCTGAAGAGCTCGCTGACGAACGGTTGCAATTTTCAATTTCGCGCACACTTTGCACAGATAATAGAAATTTCTTTCTTTGCCGCATCTGCTGCAACGTTTATTGAAACAAATCGCAAACGCATTTGACATAAGTGCCGCCCTCTCCAAACCACCCAGCTAGCCACGACTAAGTAGCGCACAAGCCCTGAAGCGCCCAAAGTTCTTCTTTCTTTTTTTGTGGAATATTTAGGTTATGAGTAGCTTAATGGTAACTCTTTTGTAGACAGTCCAACGGACTGTCTGTCTCACTGTCTGTGCGTTTGCCTATCTTTGAGCTTTGAGCTTGTTTAGTTTGAGAAAGTTTTTTCTCCAATGGCTTGTAAGCTGCTTAACAGCTGAAAGCGAATGGACAATTTCCTATAAGAATTTCAGCAAAAGAACTTTAGCATATTTACATTTCTGTGCGAAATGCAAATAAATGCGAAAGTTTTCAAGTTTGAGCAATAAAATCCTTGATGTTTTGTAATTCGAAGCGTAAATTATCTTGCTTGGAGGGTGTAGAGGCATTGCTATCATCGATTATATTAAGTTAATATATTAAAGTTGAGTCAATAAAGTCAAAGTCCATATGTCCAATATGATAATCCATATTTTTACCGCTGTACTCAACATCTTAATAATATATTTTGTAATGCGATTTGGAAGAGTATTTAATTGATAGCAAGACGAATATATCTCTTGTTTCTGCTGCTTCAGCTTGTCGTCTTGCTAATCAATTGAGTTTTGCCCCATAGCTGTGAACGGCACATTTTACTGATTAGCTTCTCAGCTGCCGCTGCAATCGGTCTTCTGTCCATCCAGGACAGACAGTGACACCCCGCCAACCCAGGTCCACAAACCGCTCGTTCAGTGCTCAACAATGAAATATATTTTTAATCAAGCCAAATCGAATTCAAGGCAATACACCGGTGGCTCATTATTTAGGCAAATGTGCAGCCATTAACTACATGGGGCATGGGGCATGGTGTACATAATGGAGCATTGGCCTGAAGTGTTTTTGGGCCATTTGTATTGAGAAACGGGCTGGGAACGAGGACGAGGACGGGGCCGGAAAAGTTGACCCAACATAAAACGCAAATTGACAAATGTGGCCACTTAATGTGCTACAGGGCAAATGTTAAACAATTTTCTGTTATTTCGTATGCCAAAAATACAAACTAATTAATATGAGAAAATGTCGAGGGAGTTGGCTATATTGCCACAGTGGCACAGTGCCACATTTGACGCATTGCCACATTGTTCTGTTGATGCTGACGCCCGGCACGCATTGAATTTTATTTGATTTTGTAAAAATTTAATTTCAACAAGGAATTCTTGTCGTGTTACAACAAACGGCAACAAAAACAACATCAACACTAGGCGGCAATTTCTCAATGTTGTGTCGGGAGGTCTTGACTGAAAAATGAAATGAATGAGCCAGAGCTTAAGCGGAGAGTCACTGAGTGAGTGACTGACTGGCTGACTGACTGACTCGACTTGGCTGACTTCCTACAGTTTGTTAAGGGAATTTTGCATTTTGCTTGAATTATTGCCTTCATTAAGATTGCGTTGTTGATTTGTTGTTGTTGTTGCTCTGCGCTTCCCGTCACAGGCTGCCAGTCGCAACGCTGCGTTGTAAGCGACAGCGCGATTCCCAGCCCTAGACTTGCCTCACACACAGTTCCCACACCCAAAGACATCGTCACGCTGTTGTTGTTGTTGTTGTGCACACCTAGGCGCCCCGTCCGTTACACATCTTGAGCCGTTGTGACTGCACTTGACAATAAATTTTATTGTAGCTCTACGCACAACATGACGACGACTACGACGATAAAGATGACGATGACGATGATGATGACGACGTCTGTCTTTGGTGTATTTTTAGCATTAATTGTAAATGGAAAATTGTTCGGGGGAACCGGCATTTGCCATGTGCTGACATGTGTGGCGTCCCACCCTCAAGGCCCGACCATACCCTGCTCTACCCAACCAATGGTTAATTGTGCGAATTTCATTCATATGGAAAATTTGCCAGACTGTAACCATTTGAAGTCTCGTAATTATGCGATTGGCCACCGAATATGAATATGTATGTATATTATTGTGAAGTGGTGCACGGACCATTGCCAGTGTTGGCAAATGATTGACAGGTGGCTAGCTATTCGCTACTCGCTGCTCAACTCCACTCTATTTGCGTTGCATAATTAAAGTTCTTGCTATTTTTACGCTCGTCTTGGCAATTTCACTTTTGCTTCACTCAAATTCTGTCAATAGCCCAAGGGGCATGCCCCGGCGATGGCAAACTTTCCAAATTTAACGCTCTACACAATGGAAATTTGATAATTTTTTTCTCAACGAATAGCCGCTGCAGTAACAACAAGCAGCAGAACAATTACAGCTAGCGAATCCTCGGGCAGGAGCTGGCCTGAACGGAGGTAAGGGGAACTGAGATGGGTCTGATTTTGGGTCTGGGTATGCTCTGTACAGAGCTTAAGCAAACAGGAAGCGCATAATGAACACGCGGCTGTGGCAAACGAACGGTCCGGCAACGCCGTCAGCGGCACACTGACTCACTCCGGTGCTCAACAATGACTCTGACTCGAACGGCGATACGAACTCTGACTCCCAACTGGGTTTCATTCATATTTTTTGAGCGGTTTCGTGGTTAACAAGCGCTTCCTTATCCTTATTATTTGAATGCCTGCGGCTGCATTTCATCTTACTTACTTTTTTACCAACGAACTTTTTATAGCATTTTCCATGGCATTTTCCTTGCGCGCTGTTGCTTAAATATTTCAACTACCACACGTAGTCGCCGCCTTTGCCTGCCTACTAGTTGTGTCTGTCTCGCTGGGTCGTTTCTGTTTGGGCTTTGTGCGCATAATTGGGGTTAACTACGGCCAGGTGCGGAAACCGCCCAGGTGCAGTTATTTCCCCTCCCAACTCCACCCAGATCCTGCTCGTACCCAATTCCGGTTAACAAAACGTGGCGAGGAAGACCCAGGAAGCGCCTGGCACGCTGCCACCCATTGTGCCAAAGTGTGCTGAAAAGGAAAAGTAAAATTTTTGCCGCACTTATAAATTGTTGGCGCTGGACTTCCTTATTTTGCTCTTCAGTTTACTTTTCGTTTATCTTTTATTTTTTTTGTTCAATTCGCTCTTTGCAATTAGCCCAAGTTGAAAGTGAAATTGCAGTGAATCACATATACATTTTGTGCGTCCTCAACTAAAACATTTTGTTATATTTATGTGATATTTTTTTTATGTTGTTTATAAAAGACAGGAAAGTTGACACGCAAATTGTGAAATTCAATTTGAGAAGGTTTTTCTTTTATTTTTGTTGGCAACACCCCAGGGATGGGAAATGGGGCGGGGCGAGGCCAGGCGTGGCTGCGGCCGTGTTGACACGGCAAACACACGCGCACACACACACACACATGTGTGTGCCACATCATCTATATGTGTGTGTCTCTGTCTCTCTCTCTCTCTTTTCGGGAGTCTCTCAGGCATTCCGTTTTCCATGGCATTCTGTGGACTCATCATCAATTCAGTTGATAATTATTTTTACGCGACGCACCGAGTGCATTAAAAATGCAAATGGCAACACTTTGCCACTTTGATGGCGTTGCCAGTGTTGTAACGTTGCTGTTTTATTAATTTATTAAATTTAAAAAAAAAATAAAACAAACGCAAAAGGCGCAACCTCTCGCATTCGCAATCGCATCTGTAATTGTAAATTTATGAGGCGGTGCGCACGCAAAAAAATAAGTAAACAGTGAAGTGAGTGCAGGAAAGAGTTCTGGTTCAGCTGGGCGCACTGTCAATCGTGTGCCATGAATTATTAATTATTTGATTTTTCGCACTCACACACAGCGAGACATGCAAAGCGACAGATAGATAGACAGGCCGTCACACACACACACACACACTGCTGGCCAGTGTTGCATTGCGCCAAATGACCATCAGCTACTTCTGACAGCCGCCATGCAACACTGAACGTCGGTCGATTCGTTCAATTGGGTTGCACGACTGTGTGTGGGGCACAGAACTCTGCCACACTGGAAGCAGTACCTCAAGGGAGCAAGGCCTAATAAAATTATTAACCAAAATGCGCAAAGCGTAACTGACGAGCCTGATTGCTAATAAAAGCAAAATTAGCTTAATCTAATTACCTGTCACACATATTATTTTGCGTTGCGTAACGAAATCTAAAAACTTCGTATCTAAATGCGCCTTGAAATAATTCAGCTGCTGCCTCGATTTCTCGCTTTTCGTTTTTGGTTTTTCTCTCTTTGCCAACAGCCCCCGCTTGAGGGGTAGATCTTGACGATGTGCATATATATATAGTATGCATAGGTAGATTCTAGCTGGACTGTAGCAACCCTGTGGCCCACGCAGACGCCCCTTTTGCTGATTATTATTGTGCGTGCCCAGGGGATTGGATTGGATTGGATTGGATTGCCTGAACTGGAACTGTACTGAACTGAACTGTACTGAACTGAACTGACTGGCAAGCTGCATACATATTTGTACCATTTGCTCGGTGAATTATTCAGTGCTCAATCGATAAGGCCAATGGCATCTTGTTCTGGGCAAGGATAAATCTCCCGGTCCCAGTAGCCCACAGTTGCTGACAGTTTATTTGGCAAATTGCTTGCATGTAATATGAAACTTTACTTCAGTTCACTTCTCTTTTTCCTGGATAATTTTTAGTTTGCCAATGAGTCACACACACACAGAGCAAAAAAAAAAGTGTGTGCTAAATCGAAAATCTGAAACACGCGTCACGCATTGCTGCAGCCCGCATGGGAAGAGGGAACAACGGAACGAGGGGCCGAAGGGACCATAAGCCGCAATCCAAAATCGAAACCCCAACTAATATGCCATGACTATGACTCACTGATTTTTTAGCTTAGCCTCTCTCTTTCTCTCTCTCGCTCTCGTTCTCTCTCACACTCCGTTTTGCTCTTTTGCCGGGCTTATCTGCTGCCTGAATCCGGCTTTGGTCCTTGCCAAGCCGAGTCCTGTCCTGTCCTTTCCTGCCCTGCCCTGCCCGTAGCCACCCCTTTTAGCTCGGTGTGTCATCTGTTCATGTCGAGCATAATTCAAAAATTTTTAATTTGAAAATCTCTTGGCACAGCAGCAGCAACAACTACATTTCTGTTGCATTATAAATCTAATTAGAATATGTGTGCTCCCGCCCCGTATCTGAATATAAACTCGTATCTGAATATATATATATATATTACTCTCGCTCCTGGCGCTCATTTCATATGCTCAGCGCATCTGGCCGCATCCGCAAACAGAAAATTGCCAATGGCGGCGCCTGTGCGTCTGGGCAATAAATTTGATTTGTTTCGAATTACAGCCAAAAAGCAATGAACAATTTTTATTTCTCAGTTACTTTCTTCTTTTTTTTTTGTTCCATGTGCTTTTCGGATTTTTCGTTTTGTTGGCTGCATTTTGTTAAGCCGCCAAATCGAATCTTACTTGCGGTTACTCTCTGCGGGCAATTTTCATAATTTACATAAGCAAATCAAATTGTAAATGGAATTTGGGCGCTTCAAACTGGTGCTGGTGCTGGTGATGGTGATGCTGGAAGCTCTTTTATGTCACCCAGCAAAGACGAGCTGAGAATGGAACTATGTCGAGTGTTTGACGTAGATTTGCTAGCAGTTTTTTATATTCCACATCCTTGCCACAAATTGTGTCAGCTTTGGCTTTTTGTTGTACTCGGTGTGCTTTGTGCGTCTTTTGTTGTCGATGCGTCAAAGAATTTGGCTCAAGTGATGCTTTAGACGAGCTTTGAAATGTATCTCGTTGGGTTTGCAGGGAATGTACAGTACATATACACATCGTATGCTGTGGATCAGCACAGAAATATAGTATGTGTAGTAAAAAGTAGCACGAGTCGCAGAAATTTTGCTCAGAGATATTTAAATGAGCAAAAAGCTGAATTGCCAATATGGTACAGACATATGATGTGCATGAAATTACTTATTTTCTTTTTTCATAAGAAGCCATAAGCGTAAGTTGCGCATTTATCAAGAGATATTAAGAGCCTAATTTATTGTTCTTAGTCACTCGACTTTACAATTCTTATAAGAATATATATCTATATATATATATATAAATATATTGCTATTTTCCATATAGAAACGAAAGTTTCGCACGTTGAACAACATAAGGTTTAAATTTAGGACTTATACAAGTCAGAATGTTGTAGTCGTGAAAGCTCGACTACGCGATACTCTGAACCCAGTAACTAAGAACAAAAAGAATCGACCCTATTTCCAGGAACCTATTTTTTGATTATTTATCGAGCAGTTTGACGTGATTGAGTTTTAATAAAGCATAATTAGCATAATGCTAATTGACAGCTTAACAGGTTGCATTACGCAAATTATCGATATATAACATTTAACATAATTATAGAGATGCTGATAGAGATGCGCATTGCAGATAGAGATGCGCACATTATATGCGATTATTAAATCATAAATTTAAGATTTTCAGCAATTTCAAATTCATATTCATAAATAATATTGTTTTTCAAAGTGTAACCTCCTGTATTCATTCGCCAAAAAACTATTGAAAGTTATGAAAGTGTTTGTTATTGAAGAGTTGCCTGGTGCAAGCTCTGTTTTATTAGCTAATTACTCAACACTGGCGGGCAACTCGCTGACAGCACCTGAAACGCGATTGACATTTGACTTTCTGTGAACGTGAAATTCATATTGTAATTTTATAAAAAAAAATTCGAAAAACTAAAAGAGAAACTTTGAAAAACGAGACTTAAGCGAGCAAGTGACAAATGTGAAACGGAACACAAAAAATGCATTGGAAAATGCTTTCGTTAATTGAACCGCCTGCACATACGACTTGAGGTTAAATTGTCATTTGTAAAGCACACACACACACCCACACACATATATATATCTGTATATTTATATATATATATATATATATAGTGACAGTGCTCTCTCGGCCTGTGGCTGGTGGAAAGGCGTGTAGTTAGCTGTCAAATATTAGCTTATTTTCGAGGAACATTATAAAAAGAACACACAAGTCTAGAGCAATTTGGTTAAGCACACGTCCGCGCATTAGATTCTATAGGATTTTTGTTTGTGGAAAATTCTGTATTTGCGTGAGCATTGAACTATATGTCGTTTAATTTGTAATTGCGCCGCACTCGGTAGCAATGTCAACTGCGCTGGCAGCGGCGGCAAGTGCAACCAGCACGTCCACAACACAACCGCCAGCACCGATCACAACAGCAGTAGCAGTAGCAGCAGTAGCAGCAACAACGACCCCAACAAAACCATCAACAAAAACGGCCACCATGTTGCTGGAGCCCATGCCGCAGTTTGTGGAGCAATCCTACACTGGAAACAATGAGACGAGTGCAAATGTAAGTTTAAGTCAAACATTGCCAACTGATTAAAGACCAAATTGTCAAAATCAGCAGCAGCAGCACCACCACATAGAAGAAGATGAGGAAGAGTTGCAGTCAGAGCAGCAGGCGTTGAGTGTGTATACTGACTCGGAAAATAACTCGGAGTTTCAATCGGATTATCTAGACCCAAACGAGTTTCCGCTGCCTGGCGAGAGCAGGAGAAGGAAGAAGCTGCTCCCGAAAACAATCACGCATGTGTTGCCGCGACCGCCCGGCGGCTACAAGTACTCGATGGGCTTCCTTTATAACATTGGTAACCATATGGCTGGCGTTACTCTAGATATACCCACGCCCACATCCATTACGCCGCGTACGCTGCGCACATCGCCCCTGCCCCCTGTCATGCCGCTGGTGCCACGTTCGGGAAACGCATCACCAAGCCTGGCTTTTGGCGCTGTAACAGTTGCCGCCGCAGCAGCTGCAGCAGCGGCGGCACCAGCGGCGTCCGCTGCTGTCAATGCAAATCTCTCGACTCAGCCGCAGCAATTCTTGTGCCCCGGGTATACGGGTCCGCAACGACATTTATGGCATGCGGAGAATGCCGTGTGGCAATTCGATCGCAGTTATCCGTACAATCAGGTCTTTGGCTCACAATATGGCATACCAATGATGCCGCTGGGCTTCGATCATCATTCGCATGGCGCACAGCGTTTCATGTTTCCCAACTACAACTATAATAACCCAACAACAGCAATGTCACGTGGCGGCAATTACCGTCGTGGCACATCAAATCCGGCAACTGTCGCCGAGCAACAACAGCCACAACAGCAGTCGGCTAATGCCGAGCAGGTTGTTGCCGCACAGGATGGCTATACTAATAATGGCCACAACTATGGTCAAGCTGATCGCTTCAATCGTCAACGCGAGCGCTTTGGCCCGGGAAGACATGCTCAAAATCCGATGTCCTTTGCCCGCGAATCGAAGACATTCTACAATAGCAATAGTAATGGAACATCGGGTGCTCCGGGCACACGCATTCGTCATCCTTTTGATCCACGCACAGGCATGCAGCCGGTTAGCAATAATAACATGAGCCGACGCGGTGGCCATCAGAACAACAACAATAACAACAACCACAACGGTTTTCAATCGGGCAGACAGCCAAAACGCTCGAGGAGTCAACAACTGTTAGCTGCGCGTAGTTCACATTCATCGTATTCGGTGTCGCCGTCGTCCTCCAAAACGAAATTCGAGCAGCGGGCCGCGACCAGCTCCGGAGTCTCTCTCCCCACCACCGACAATCATCAGCCGCGCAGTTATCGTAATCGAGCCCGCTACATGAATCTGAATGCACAGCAACGTGGTCAGCAACCGGCATCGTTTGATAATCGCATGACAAGATTTGCCAATCCGACACAGCAAGCGCACTCCTATAATTTTACACAGTTCGATAACACTGTTGGCTATTCCCTGCACTATGTAGAGGCTGGACAGCTTGATGCGCTTCAGGAACATGATGTACAGGGCATATCAGCCACAAGCAGCGGCACCTCTGACGGAGAATATGCTGGAAATCCGATTAATGCCGAACTCTTATCGGATGCAGATGCACAAAGCAATAGTTTACAGAATCGCGGTGGCGATTGCGATACACAATCCTTTGAAAGTTTGCCCACTTCTTCCAGTGATAGCACGGAGAGTGAGCAGAGCGATGCATCACTGAAATCCATGGTGCGCAAGATAACAATGAGCTGTTTGGCGCTGGCCACAAGTGCCCAAATGCCGAAACTGAAGGGACCCAATCTGATACCCTTCGGGGACATGCGTCATCTGCGTGAGTCTGAGTGCATGGGACCCCAGAGGATACGGAATGGATTCAACTGCTCGTCGCACTGCTGTGGCGATATGCTCGTCGAGCCGAAGTCGCAACCCTTGCACAGCAGCGATGGCGTCGATAATAATTCCTTAGAGTCATTAGCCTTATCCTGCTCACCCTCCGCTCATTCTAGCAATACGGTTCTCGCTAACTCTAATCAGGTACACATTAATAAGGTATGCATCAACATAATTTCGAATTGATTCGATTGAATTGCACATCGATTTCGTCTAGGATGAAGCATCTGTGGAGGATCAGCCGCTGACCATGCAGAATCGCTACTGGCACGAGTTCTTTGGCTATACGCCAGCGGATCGATTTCTCACGCGTTGCAAACACGTCGAGATGAAGCGTCCGCCCTGCTCAGAGTCTATTCGCCACAAATGGGACTCACTCACGCTGAACATTTGGCAAAAGTTTCGCGAGGCGCAACAAACGCGTACCATATTCAAGACCAAGATGCGTCTCTGGCGCTTCATATACAAGGTGACCATGGTAAGTGGTCAATGATGAGTAATTATACTCTGTTCCCAAAGCGAAAATGCTAATTTGGTATTTTAGTGCACTCTGCTGTTCGCCTCTATTTAAAGTTTTTCCGTTCATCAGTTTCAACTGTTATCGAACTGGGAACAGAGTATTGTGTAGTCGGTCTGTGCCGATTTCTTATTTGTTTGAACTAACTGATAAATTGGCGTTAAATACTCTGATACAGGCCGTCTATCCGCGCTATGGGGTCTATTTGGTGGGCTCATCGATTTCATTTTTTGGTTCTAAGTGCTCCGACATGGATATTTGCATGCTGGCCTGTACCAATGCCAACATGGATACACGCACGGAGGCCATTTACCACTTGCAACTGATGCGCGAAATGTTGAATGCCACCGAACAGTTTCAAGACTTCAATCTGATTGAGGCACGTGTGCCCATTTTACGATTCATGGATCGGCGTCATAACGTCGAGGTGGACATTAATTTTAACAACTCTGTGGGCATACGGAATACTCATCTACTGTACTGTTATTCGCAGCTGGAGTGGCGCCTCCGACCCATTGCGCTGACCATTAAGCAGTGGGCGCAGCATCATAATATTAATAATGCCAAGAACATGACCATATCTAGCTACTCCTTGATGCTGATGGTTATACACTTTCTGCAAGCTGGCGTTAATCCACCGGTGTTGCCCTGTCTGCACAAAATGTACCCGGAGAAATTTTGCATATTGCAACCCAATGATTTTGGTTATGTGGACATGAATGAGATTATGCCACCATACAAATCGGCAAATCGTCAGTCGCTTGGTGAGCTGCTGCTCGGATTTCTTCACTATTACAGCATCTTTGATTACGGAAAGTTTGCGATTTCAATTAGGATTGGCGGACTGCTGCCCGTGGAGTCGTGCCGCGCGGCAAAGGCGGTCAAGAATGATGTTCACCAGTGGAATCAGCTGTGCATTGAGGAGCCTTTCGATCTCACAAATACGGCTCGATCGGTTTACGATGCGGAAATTTTCAAGCGCATTCGTGCCATCTTTCTGACCTCGTACAATCAACTGGAGTCCACGCACAATCTCATCTCCATATTCGATGGCTACGAGGGACCCGTTATAAATCACCCGGATGAGTCCGATAACGATTCGGTTCATAAGTTAACAGGTAACGCATCATTCATGTCAAATAGTGTGCAGACATCGCCCAGGCAAATTATGGAGATGACAGCCGCAGCACTGTGGAATGATATTCGTCGCAATGTGGAGCCTATCGTTATGGAGGAGCCAGTGCAACTGCATGGTGATAAGGATGCCAAGCAGAATGCAAATGCCAGCAAATAGACAGATTTGCAATCATTTTTAAAGCACAAAAAAATAACAAATGTAAAAATCCCCACCAGCTTTAGACCTAAGCAGCTGATGTTAGTCTCTTAATCCCGATTAGGTAGTGGATCACATTTAAATGATAGCAGTTAGACATTTAAATTTTACGTTGGACACTTGCCATTTCGATTTCTAACATTTCTGATATTCCGTCCCAAGTGATTTAATTCAGGAGAAGCGAATTAGTCCTTAGCAAACGTGGTTGCAAACCAAAAAAAATCACTTAAGCATGTTTCCCACAGTACAATAAAAAAAAAGTACCTAAAAAATATAAAATTTGAAAATGTAAAAAAAAATATATATAAAATCAAAAGGAAACGCAAAAAAAAAACAACAAAAAATCAAGCCCAACGGAAACATAGGAATACAAAATTGTACAAAAATATATAGCTTACAGTAATTTAGCACCTGCCAATGCCACGCACATTTTATACTTCTTATACAAAAGCACTTTTTTAGCCAAACACATTTATACTCTTATAAAAAAAAAACAACAAAAATGTAAAAAATGCGCTCTTGTCTAAACAAAATATGCGAATAGCAGCAGTAATAGCTGAAAAACTAATGTACAAAATAGACAGCGCTCAAAAAAACAAAAAAAAAAAAATCATAAAATGAAATAAAAAATTAAAAATCATAAAATAATAGAAAAATTGAAGAGAAATCTTTAATGTGTCGTATAAAATACTCGATTCTGTCGGTTGAAAGATTTACCAACATTGGATCCAATATATATATATATATATCAAGGAGTTTTGTCTTTCCAAATAATTTTCGTGAGTGTCCGTGTCACGAGATATGTGCAACTCTAGCTGCGAATTATGCCTGATATAATTTCTCCCCTGGGGCCAAAATTGCCGCACATGCGGCACCAAATCAAATCACAACTGCATATGCAGCCGCACATCTGCTGTTCCTATTGCTGTTGCTGGGTGATGTTGAGTGTGTGGGCGTGGCACTGCCCTACCTCCGCCCCCATTCCAGAAAATGAAGGACGATTTGTTACATCGAACACCGTCGAGCACATCATCAATAGCCCAAAAATGTCAGTGTGTCCAAATTATTACATCAAATGCAATGCTCGCTATCAGTGCGTGTGTGTGTGTGTGTGTCGGTGGTTGGTATTGAGTAATTGATATAATGTCACAGCTCGGCACGCAGACGTTGTCGCCCACTTAATGTCCAAATTGTCAACAGGATTAGTGACCATTACCCTATGCGTGGCTAAGGGTGTTGTGTTCGTGGTCCTGTTGGGGGTGTTAGTTATATGTGAACGTGCTCTAATACCATATCCGTTGCATTCGGATTGCAATTCAGGCATTGTTCTCGATGCGAGGCATCATTATCATTATCACAGCGTAGCATTTTGTTGCTGTCTGCACAATTGTCGCATTAATTTGAGCATATGTGCACAAATTTTTGGTAATTAAACGAAACAAGTTGGCAGCAGTAATAGCAACGTGCGTCCATCAATTTTTCATTTGTCGCATTTATCGACGAAAAGTAATTAAACTCTCCGCATTTCCCTGTGGAGAGCATTATTGTTAATGGCATTGCATTTGCATATTCACTTTCCGTAGGACAAAAGCATATTCAACACCTAGAAAAATACCATTCAATTGCTAAAGCAGAAGAAAATTTGCAAAACAAAGGCCTGCCTATGAATACCACGTTAATGGAAAATGGCTCTCAGTCTTTATGCATGCATTCAAATTAAAATTTGAGTAAAAATTAATTTGGCCAGCAATTTGCGGCATTTCCCCCGTTTCTGCAACAGCAGCAGCAGCTGCAGCTGCCATTAAAATTCCTTTTCGACTACAGTTCTGAGCTCTGATCTTTGCACAAATAATTACTCATTGTCATTGTAATTGGCGTGCGGGCGCTAAACGGATTTAAGGCACAGAGCACGAGGCACATAGGCAAAGGGAGAGCGTGAGAGAGAGAGAGAGAGAGAGAGAGAGAGGGGACAGAGGGAGAGAGGGCTACAGGCCTTTTGACAACTTGTGACATTTTTGCTTTGGCCCCTAACTTGATTATTTGTGAACCGTTCTGAACGATGACTAAGCAGAATAGCATGCCAAGTGCAGAAAGAAAGCGAGAGAGAGAGAGAGAGAGAGAGAGGGAGAGAGAGAGAGAGTACAGAGAGGGCCATAACGACAATGATGCTGGCCACGTTTTTGTTTTTGTGGACCCCCTTTCCGCCTGCTACTCGATTACTTATTGCTGGGGCACTTTTTCATGATGTGTTCTGTCACATGTCCATCCCGTATTCCAGTAGTATCCCAGTACGCAGATGCTGCTGATCCCCAATGGACATTGGGCTATACATACATATATTGTGCGCACGTACTGGAATTTTCATTTTATGTCATTTCAATTTTCCTGCCTTCAGTTTTTATAGACGCAACAAAAATGAATCGAACGGAAAAAAGGGTTCAATTGAAAGATGCAGCAACAACGGCAAGCAATTGCTCTTTGTCTCTATCCATTTTAGGGTATGCATGTGTATGTGTGTGTGTGTGTGTGTTTGTGTGTGTGAGTGCCTTTGGGACTTTGTTGACGTGCCATGAGATTGTTGTTTGTCTGTTTGTTGTTGTCTGTCTTTGTATATTTTTTTACTTTTTTTTTTAGTTTTTTGTATTGCACTCCATTTGCTAGGTGGACAAAGTCCAGAGACCGAACTTGTCCAATCTGGGCCCATTGTGCATTAGTCATGAGCAACAAATTACCTGTGGCATGTGAGAACCAACTACCCGAAGCGTTGACAGCTCTGTGCCGTCCCCTTGGGTCGCAAAGTGCACGCTGATCAACTTCAGTTGCTGTGGTGTTGAGGTGCTTCCCGGTTTGCAGTGCCGCTAACAAACTTACAATGCAACTAATCATATCATTTAATTTTTCCCCATATGTTCTTCTAATTGCAGGTAAGCTTAGTACAACATTACTTCCAAACAACAGCAACAATTAACAACACACAGTTTTCGTAAGTGCTTGTCTACAATTTTAATTAGTATTAAATATGTTTTGTGCTCCACTGTTCTAATTTTTGGGGTTTGGGGCCATCGTTTGTGCACTTAGCCAAATTCAGAATTGTCTAAAAACTATACATGCAATTTTAATTTTAAAACAATAAATCATTTGGCAACAAAATTCCAGGCTATGGACTCCTCTTTGCCGTGATAAATGCCATACCAAATGTTTGGCTGCATAATTTAGGACTACATATGCAAATGCCAGTGGGTGGGTGGATGTTGGTATGTGAGTGCGTGCGTGTGTGTGTGTGGATGTGGGTGTGCACATTGCCGCACAATTAGAAACACATTAAATATTTAAAACGCTGGCACATGAATTATAAACATTGTTTTCGTCGCTTTAGGCAAACATTTGTGTTTACTTGGCCGATGTCCATGTAAAATCCCTGATTAACAGATTGAACCACTTCATCATAGATGAAACATTACTAAAAGCAAACACAACTAACACGAATTTAATTAAATGTGTAAACAGACCAGCTTAGTTTTGCAAATATTTATCATTTGCTTGATTTTTGCACATTTTTGTTTTGGGAATCATATAGAATAATCTATAAGCACAAACCGACGGTTGATGAAATATTCTTTTATAAATTCGTACAATAATAATAATAATAATTTTCAATATAGTAACCATTCCATATAAAATAAAA
Source organism: Drosophila basisetae (assembly GCA_035041595.1). NCBI lineage: Eukaryota > Metazoa > Arthropoda > Insecta > Diptera > Drosophilidae > Drosophila > Drosophila basisetae. The sequence goes on along the minus strand of JAWNLB010000147.1, from coordinate 137,886 downwards.
CTAATTCGCTCATGTTCATTAAAAAAATCGCTAAAGTTTTGGTTTTTTAGTCAAGCAAACACGACTTTTGCTCGAATTTCATATTAAAATTCCACTTAAATATAACCAAAAGAAGCAATTTGCTTTTCTGCTTGTGTATATTCATTTTTAATGTCATCTTGTCTCAGTCAATTAGAGCATTGCTCCCACTTTGATTATCTTCATGTTCTCATTGCAATGGTCCGAGTCTGATGACACATCAAAGCTGTTTCGCATTTTTATTACCCGGCTTTTGATATATGTATATGTATAGCAATCGTGCATTCATTTTATGACTCGCTTTTCGTATTTTTCGACTATTTTATTTCCACAACTGTTACTATTTCAGCACTATTCATCTAGTTGGATGTCAGCCCCGTTTCCGCTGCTCGCTTTTTGCTGGTGGATAACGCCCCAGCAATAGCGCCAAAAATCAATCAGCCAATATCTATAAAAATGTATAAGGCCGAAACTCGAACCTAAAGCTGTAAAGGCTTGATACACACTCTTAGGGTGTGTGAACATGCCACACAGCACACTCACATGCACACACACACACATACACACACATATACTCGCACACTCTCGCAGTCACACACAACCCGCTTTGCTCGCCAATCAAGCACATTTATTATGCATTTTTCCTATGACAATTTTTTTTAGCACTCCAAGTAGACACATTTAAAATCGACCGCATAAAAAGCATCGCATTTCCCATACATGTATGTATCTTTATACATATAGAATGCCGTTGCAGCCTTTATGTCTACACATGACTGAAGCTGCTGCATATTTGTGGTTGTGCGCGTGTGTGTGTTTGTGTGTGTGTGTGTGTGTGTGTGCGAGTGCCAGCAAATAAAAAACGCAAATTACCCGCATTTTTTACAAGTATTTTATTGAAAATTGAAATTTATGCGTCGCACCGTGCGAAGCAACGCGATGATGTCCTGCGGTCCTTGCTCATATACAAGTATATATCCGCTGCTTATCCCTGCCATATCGCTGTCATCTCTAGCAGATACTGCTACTTCACTCGGCGTATCGATAAACGTGGCGTTTTTTTTTATTGATTTTCGCAGACAACAGAATTCATAAATTTAAATGGCCGTTTCACATGCAACAGAGAGGGGCACTTAAAGCAGCCCAAAACGGAGGCATAAATCATGCAGTCATTGCCAAAGCTTTTATTTGTTTACATGCCCCGATCTGGAGCTATATACTTGCCGCTGCAGCTGCACCTGTAGCGAAAAAGGGTTGCAAGTAAAACTTGTATCGCGTATCGCTTACCCACCGAGTCAAGTCACGCCCAATGGCGACATGCACCACGAAGTTGTCCTTTGGCTTTTCACACATTTGCATAAGCGGAGGGACGGCTAAAAGGGAGGCGTGCCACGGCTGCTTATCGCTGCGACACTTACAGAGCCGCCTCCTGCCCCTACCTGAAAAGGGTCCGCTGTATTTCCGTTGCCCTTGTTAGAAGCGAAGCGGAGCTCTTAACGATTTCGTGTCATTTTTTTGCATTTCCTTGTGCATTGCTTTCAGTTTTTACTACGTTTTGCTGTGTTTTTTTCTTTTCTTTTCAATGGTTTCCATTTTTTTTTCCTTTTTTTTTGCGGTTACCGCCCTCAAGTGTGCGGCCTTATCGCGTGCTCCGTAGTGGCACCTTCAGACACTGGCAGTAGCAAGCAGCAAGCTGCCAAGTGATTTTGGCCAAGGCAGAATTAAACTCTGTTGCCGCAACTCGCCAAATAAATCACACAAACTAGACAGATAGAGCAAGCCAAAGAAAAAGGAGAGAGAGAAGCCTGAGTTATAATAAATAAGTAGAATGCGCACTCGCAGAAAACGGCGTTTACAAATTCAAGGATAATGAAAATTTAAATTCATTGTTAAAATGTTTAAATTTCAATTGCAAATAGTTCATAAATATTCTGTGATGAGTATAAGCCATTCTTGATTTATAATTTAAGTGATTGATTTATGAAATATCCGTATATCTTAGAAAAAAGAACGCAAATCGTTTTAAAATCAGAACAATTATTCTTAACTTTTACAGAAACAATCTTACGTTTCGGAATTTTGGGTTTTTAAAAAACCCGTCTCGAAATTGCAATTTTCCTGCGCTGATCTAGGCATCTCCACTTTGCCGGTACTAAATTGAGATTAAAAGTATCTAACTTTTTTGTGAGTGTAGTTAATATTTATGCAACTCATAAATTTGAATGTGTACGTGTTAAACATTTCTCACGTGTCTGTCGTTATGCCATGGAACCGGCTTTATCTGCAATGCCGCAGCAGTATAAGATGCCGCAGCAGTTGGTTGCAGCATCGATTGAGCAGAGAGTGTTTGGCTGGCGTCTTTGGTCATATCGTTTGCATTTTCTTGGCCGATTATGCAACATGATGAATGCGCCAAGGCAGCGCCTGCAATTAGTGGCAGGACACTCGAGTCGCGGCGCATGCATGTCAAGTGTCCGCGCAGCTGAAAAGCTTGCTATGCTTAATGCCAGATAACTTCGACTGCTCGCTCCCTCAATTAAAGTTTAAAACAGCAATTGCAACGCCTTGTCTTTGCCCAGTCTCAGCCCCGGTTACGCCTTCCTCCCTGACTATAATGCAGCGTGATTAATTTCAACGCCTTTCGCATCGTTCGTAACCCATTTGCGTGCGCTGCTAGTGCTCGTGGAGAGTCGTGACAGGATAATCCCCAGCTCGTTGTCCTGGCTACAGCTCTGCCTCTCTATCTCTCTGCTCTCTGTTTGTAGTTCGTCTTCATCTTGTTGTTGTTGTTGGTGGCTGCTGTTTTAAGTAATTTTTTAAGGAAACCAAAGAAATTAAAAAAGCAGCACAAACGCATTTTTTTTTTCTCTTCTTGTGTCCCTTGCTAAGGATAAGACTTAAGGGTCCGATGCTACCTGGCAGCCGTTGTGGACGCAGCGCGACGGACATGGACATGGACATGCTGGATGCTGGATGCTGCAGGACTCGTCGCTGGCAAAAATATTACAAAAAACGTGCCAAACGTTTATTTAAAAGGATTTATGTGCGTTACGTGCTAAATGTGAAATAATAATTTTTCTTATTTTTTTCCACTCTTTTTTTTTTGATTTTTCTATTTTATTTTATCTCTTTTTTTGTGTGTGTTATTTTTAATGCCATTTTTAATGCCGTACAATGCAATGCAGCCAAAGCCAATGTCTGGATGTGTGAGAGTGTGTGTGTGATGCGTAGAGAGAGGGAGAGAGAAAAGCATTTTGTGGCTGGCATTAACTCAAGTTCTTTGCCATTTTTATTGAGCTGGCCAACGCGTGAAATTGTTGTGGGCCCGTATTCTCGAGGAGCAAACTCTTTGGTCCAGGCTCTGGCAGAGATTTCTCTGGTCGAGACTTAATTGCATTTGAAGTTGCTGCCAGTTCTGGCCATGTGCGCACAAGCAACTGTGCGGCTCTTAAGTGCTACGTCTACAAACTGAAAGGAAAAGTTTATTTTTCCTCTTTTTTGTTATTTCCTTGTTGCTGTAGTTTTGCGGCTGCCATTGCCAATTTATGACTCGTATATCTCTCTGCCTTACTCTCTCTCTCTCTCTGCCGAATTGAAATCGAAAATGCGTAGTTACCAGCTAGGGAATACTGCATATATACCTCTACATACATATATATATATATATATATATATATATATATATATATATATATATACAAACCGAGAGTTGGATAGGCAGACATTAGCTGGCCACAATACAATACTCGAAACTTGCTTCAGCTTCAGCTGCTGCTGCTGTTGCTGTTGCTGTTGCTGCTGCTACAAAATTTCCCCAACCGAGTTGGCTGTCTTATTATTATTATTATTCTTATATTTTGCTTTAGCCGGCACTCGACTGGTTGCCATTTCTACGTTTGTTTTGCTGCCCGCACGCATATAGCATAATAATTAGGAGGGTGTCCTGCAGACGTTGTGGGCCGTTAATGCGAGTTCGCAGTCAGACAAAGACATCCCAGACACATTGTACAGTTCATTTTGCGGCGAGCACAAAGTTTCTTAATTTTTTCCCATCTCTTACTCTATCTCTCCCTCTGTCCTTTTCTCTTTTTGGACGCTTTGTCCCCAGCTGAGTGAAAAAAGTTTTAATATGATTTGAAGCAGACATTGGCGCCTTGAGCAGAAATAATTAAAGTGCCACCACAGCCGGCATATTAAAGCCAAGTGCCTGCAACAGTGTGTGGCAGTTGCATGAACTTTGCCAAGCATAACTTATGCATGCGCAAATGCAAACGAAAAGGCATCGACTCGTACACAACTTTACACTCAAAAAAAGATGTATACCTTAGCCCACCGAAAGAAAGTTTCTACAAATTTCAATTATGACCTTCCATCAAAACATCGTTGCTTAAGAATACAAAGTGTTTTTAATATTTTTAAGACAAGCGTTTCTGCTTTATGAAACTAATTTCCTTAATTTTTAAATTATTATTTAGAAAAATATTCTAATATTCTATTGAAAATTAGCTTCTAAGATATATTTGTTTAGAGTGTAGCCTCCACCTGCTTGCTGCCGCAAGGCCCATATGTGTGCATGTTTAATGTTAAGTTTTTACCAGCGCCTTGGCAACTTATCTTTTTTTTTTGCGTTTTGTGCCAGCTTATTACCTTAAACTTGGCTAAGGTTGTTGACTGCTGCAATTTGTTGGCACAGACGGGCAGGCGACCCCTAAACTGTAGACATGTGTAAGTGTGTGTGTGTGTGTGTGCGTAGTTGTGTGTGTGTGTGTCTGCGGGGGCTTTTGTCCTTGGGGTGTGACTCTTAGACATGTACAGCGTCGTGCATAAATTGAAATTCATATTCAAAAGTGCGCTTTGGCTCTGTATTCTCCTCACTCTCTCCCCCCTCCCTCACTCCATCTCGCCTTCTTGCACTGGCTGTCTACTTTTGCATTGGGGACGCAGTTTTCTTCTAATTTTCATTAGCCAACAATGGACATTTGATGTCCCCAGCTGATCGGCCCTGCCTGCATATCCTTTGCAGACAAGTGTCGAAAGCTCTGGCAAATGCACTCAAGCGAAAGTAATCCCGAGTCGACGACGCGCCGCACAGGGGAAAAAAAGTTCCCTTTTCCTTTTTATGTTTTCTAATTCAATTACCAAAATGTTAAGCAATGCAATTAAGTAAAGAGAAGGAGCCTAGGGTTAAATGCATTTGTCAGACAGCTTAGGCTGAAAAAGTTCTAAGAACCATTGAAAATAAATGCAACTCGTTAGAAAGAAGACCTTATAATAGAATTGTTTAATATTGTTTAGTCTTAAGACTACGTAAATAACAAACTCACTTATTTTATTGTATCGAGTATTTTAAAGGGATAGCAAAATCCTTCTATGTTTCAAACTTTAACCGCTTGTCGCGTTTCGCATTTGGCTCGACTTAGTGCCGCAACGATGCATTCAATAAAACTTCAATTAAATTAAAATAAATCTCAGTATAAAAATGCGCCAGCTTCCCAGTTTACAGTCCTTCCGCTCGTCCACGACCAGTTGCAGAGCAATCAGCAAAACAGCCTGCGGTCATCATTAAATGTCTAATTTATTTAAAAACAAAAACAACTACTACTTCTACTCAGCAGCAACAGCAGCAGCAGCAGCAGCAAACTGAGCAAGCGAGAAAAATTGTTATTACCAACAAGATTTTCCATTTCACTTTTTTCCATTTTCCATTTCTCTATCTGTGTCTCTCTCTCTCACTCTGTCTGTCTGTCGGGGCATAAAATGTATTTAATAAAACAGGCACGTTTTCATTTTAAGTGCTGTAAATTTTAATTTAGTTGTTGCTTGCGCACATCTGTGCCGCTAACGCCCACTTTGTGGATGGATGGACGGGTGTTTCATGGGGGTTCATCATCAAAGCCAAAAAAAACTTTCGATAGAGATCAGCGTGGCGGGTTTTCGCCTTCATTACCAACAACAACAACAACGACAATAACAGCAATAACAAAAACCGAACTGACTTGTAATGAAGCGCAAAGCATTCGTTTGACATTTTTTCTGTGTTTTCTTAGTCTTTTCTTGTGTTTTTTCTTCTTTTGGTACTCCCATATCGTGTGATAGAAGTTTCGCTTTAATGAGTTTTATCAGGGCGACAGTTTTGACAAAAATTGACTGCCATTTGTCGGGCCGCGAGCTGTAAACAAAACTTGGCCCTGGCTATCAAACAGAAAATATGTTTTACTTAGTGCTTATTTATGAATATTTATGAATGCGACAAAAGTTTGCTTGCTCCCCAAAATCCCATCCCCCTCCCATAGCCGCTGCCTCATTTACTCACCAACAGCCCCTGCTATGTGTTTAGTTTGTTTATTTAAATGCGCCCTCAGCTATGCAATTGTATATTAATTCAGTCGCAACTTGGACGACACGAACTTTAAGAGGGGAATGAGTAGAGCGTCGTGGGGTCTGCTCCGGCGGCCAAAGTTGAGCTGAGACAACGACAAATGCTAACTGACAAGCCAATTTCGCTATTCCTGGGGTTTACTCTAACAAACTTATGCGGACCCTTTGTAGCTGGCAAACGGGCAAACTGGCAACTGGCAAACTGGCAGCTGACATCAGCAGCCACAACAACTGACACACGTCGTCGACGTCGTCGTCGGTGGCATTATGCAAAACTGGCAAAAAGCCGAATTAAAAATGCAAATTTTTGTGAGCCATTCGAATGACATTTGGCTTTTTACCTAGCTAAACAACTCAAACCTCCAAATTTGGCAACAATTGTTACTCATAGAACGCTAAAGCCAACTTTATGTACAGTCTATGGTGGCTTTTAATGTTCTTAGGCTTGTGTATATTTATTCTGCTATCGATTATACGCAATAAGTCATAAATAAAATCATTAATGTAAAATCATGTAATAAATAATTTAAGTTGTTGTTGTTTGTCTAAAATTAATTTCCTCAACATAAAGCCAATTAGATCATTTTTGCCAACAACAAAAAAATAAATAATATAGTAAATTTAAAATCAAGCCAATTGTTTTCAGCATTTGTTGTTGTTTGTATTTAGTTGTTAAAGAAAACACAATAGCATTAATAGTGGCACAAAATAAAACATAACCAGGATTGTCCGATGTAATAAAGCCATAAGCCACACTGCCTCCATGTTTGTAACGTAAATCACTAACGTAAGTCACTGATATATGATATATTTGTCAATAACAACAAGAAAGCCATCTTTCTTTATGATATACGTGTAGAAAACGAATATACATACATGCAAATAATACTCCAAATTCGGATATGAAAGCATTCTGGTTTCTAAGGCTTTTCGTGTGTTTCTTAGCTGCTTCGTTTGGTTATTATTCGAAGGAATATTTTTTTTTGCAGCGCATTTCGTATGAATTGAGGTTTTGAATGGTAAAGAAATTGAAAAATGCTTGTGGTTTGTCGCCCTGCTTTGCTTATATTCGAGATATTTTCACTTGATTTTTCCACAGCAACAAAATTGGTACTTTACAGTCGTCTTGTCGCACCGACTGCATGCCTCAATAAGTATGCAACCTTTTGTGTCCCAAGCATATTGTCAAGTTGCGCAGCTCGCATTACGTATACGCCGTGTTGTGCCGTGCTGTGCCGTGCCGTGCCTCGACTCTTATTTTATTTCACTTTTTTATTGCTTTCGATTTTCATTTCGACAGGGCGCACGTGCGATACTAAGACGAGGATGCTCCACTAAACTTTTAACGTTGGACGGCGTAAATTTCCCTTAAGCATGATTTTATTATTTATCTGGGCCCGTTTGCTTTTGCGTTCTCTTCGATTGGGTTTGTTTTCTCTGCTCTGCGTAAATTCAATTTCCCATTTTCCACAGCAATACACACACGCACGCACATACACATGTATATATGTACGTGTATGTGTATAGATGGCCAACTATGTTAGTGCCTGGTAGCCGTATGGCGTGTAAATAATCGTGACTCTATTGAGATATCCTGGGAAACCTTTTTGCATGCACCTCGTACGTACAAGTATATATTGAAAATCCCAGCATAAAAGAGAGAGGCCAAAACAAATGTAGTTTAATCGCTTTCTGCTTTCTACGCTTTCAGCTGTTATCCTTCGTGTGCCTTTCAATGGCTGCGCTTTATCAGCAGACGCCATCGACGCCGCCGATTTACTTTTCCGTTTTACTCCTGCCAAGTGTTTGTGTTTGTGTGTATGTGTGTGTGTTTTGTGTGTATTTGTGTTGGTATGTGTAAGTGGCTTCCTTTGCGGCAAAACTCATGGCAAATATTCTTGATTTTTATTGCGTTCGCTCACAAGTGAAATTGCTTAAAATCTATTTGTAGATTTTATTATTATTTTTGCAACGGCGACAGTTCCGCCTCTTTTTTCATGTCTCCTTACAATATTATTGCTGTTATTGGTGCTGTTGTTGTTGCTGCTGTTGTTTTTCTTGGCATGCCATTTGGCTGCAAAACAATTTGTTCCCTTTTTGCTTGGATACATTTTGCTTTTGAGGCATTTTGCAGTTTGCGCCTTGATTTTACTTATATATTTTTTTTCTATATCAGTTGTCGCATTCTTTGTGGGTTTATTACTGTCTGCCTGGATGTTTTGTTGTTGTTGTTTTATTTTTTGGGTAGCGGATCTATTTAAATTCATTCAGTTTATTTGGCAACGACATGCAAACATTTGTGCCGTTCGTTCGCATATCTTTGTCCAGCCAGTCTCCGTATTTTGCTATTGTTATACAATATATATCTACTTTTTTTTAAAGCATTTCTGACATATTTTATGTGCATTATATCATGTCGTTGACAGTTTTGATTGCAGCTCTGACATCCATTTATGTAGTTCAACTTTGTTTTTACAATGTGCTTAGCCAGCCGCATAGATTTCAAAGTGCTTTAATTGCCGGGCATTTACATTTGTTGTTGTCTTCTTGAATCAATTTTTGTGGAGAAAGCAAAAGCAATTCCCGTGCAGCGCAAAAAGTAAAATCAACATTAAGAACATGAAATGGCATTGAATAAAAAAATAAAACGAAATATAAATCATACGCACCATTTAACAATAAAAGGCATTGGGTATTGCCCTTCCGTCGTCGTTAACCAATACAATGGCCCATAAACGCAACGCTTTCAATATCACTTATAATGCCACGCCACCCACAACCACCATGCCACTCTCCACTCTCCAACCAAACACACAACCACTCATCCTTTGAGTTTTTTGTGCAGCCATTTGCAACGGAAATCAAGTCGCACATGCGAAAGTAAAAATTCAAACATTTTTTGAATACAAAATATATGTATATATGTATGCATATATATATATATATATTGGATATAAGAGAAACAAAAATGAGCGCAACATATTTAAAGCGAAATTCTGCAACATTTAGCAAGGTCTTAGCAAGTGAATCAACAGTGAAATGATGCTATTGTTGCCACTGTAGAAAATGAAAATGCCAACAATGGAGCAATCCTTGAGGGCCACTCTGCTTGACTGTGCCACTGGAGGTCAGTTGGCACAAAGCAGTCAAAGCTAAAGCTAATGAATGTTAAAAATCAATTACAAAGCGCCTTGAAGCCAAGCAAAAAGATAGCAAAGAAATGGAAAAAGAATATGTATATATATATATATATATATATATATATATGTATGTACATAAAAATAAAAGTAAATATGCTAAATGTAAAAGAGAAATGTTCATGATGTTGATGATGGTCGTTTGCAGCAGCCGCTGCTGCGGCGATTTCCGTTTGACAATTTTAACCATTAGACGCTGTGATGCGCTAAATTTTCTATTTAAAAGGACCAAGAAGAGAAATCAAAAGAAATGTTTACCGATAAAGAGGAAATAATAGAAAAACAGTCGTAAAATTTAACAACTTTCGATTTTCAATTTAATTTTTTTTCCTTCTTTACTTTTGTTACGCACCTTTTGCCGTTTTATCTCTGGCGAAGTTAACTGAACTTTAATTGCATGTGTGTGTGTGTGTGTGTGTGTGTGTGTATGTGTGCATTTGTGTGTACTACGCCCAGACATTTAGCTTTGTTTACCTATATTTAGCTATAAATGGCGGGTTTTATGCACTTTAAAAAATGTTTCTGTTGCATACTTGCAGGCGAACACTCACTAAAGCTAAGTTTAATATAATGATACGTCTTATGATTGCATTTACTTGCTAGCCCCTCCCATTCCGCACCCCCCATGCCACTTAGCATTCAAGTTGCAGCTGGTCAAACTCACGTAGAGCTGCTGATGGCATTAAAAGAATGCCCGAGTACAGAGTCAGCAAATTGTGGCATAAGGCGATGCTAACGAGCAACGAATAGAAGGCGCACCACCTACCTGATCCTGCTTGGCCCTGCATCGTCCTGGCTTGTCGTGTCTTCTGTAATGTTTTGTCGGTTGTTGTCTGTTTGCTGCTCGCTGCTTGTCAATGGCTGGCGCTGGCTTGTCTTGGTATTGTGCCAGGTTTGTCTGCATTGCCTTGTCTCCTGCTTGCCCATATACACAATTACCGTCTAAGGCGATTTGCAAGGCACAAAAATAACAGCAAACAGTAAAAACATCAGGTGTGGCTAGCTGGGCTGCACTCGAGTGCTGTTATTTCATTGTCCGTCGCAATTTAGCTTTGTCCGTTGCCCAGGTCGCCGCTGCTTGCTTGACAATGTTTACAGGTGCAAATTTCAAAGTGAATTGCTTTTCTATCGTTTTGGAAAAGTGCTGCAACACGCAAGCATAACTAAAGGCTTTCATTTCCCACTCTTAGACAAGGGCCAAATTAGTTCACATACATAAACAAACACACACACGCACACACACACACACAGCTATGAGGTAAAATCTTCTGCGCCGCTGGCACTTAGTAAAATTGCTTGAAAAGCTGAGTTAAGCGGATTTCTGTATATTGTTTTTAAACCGTATTTGCCTTTGCTTATAGCTTTGGTGGGCGTGACAGTTTGTCATACAATACCTGCCACAACTTCAAGTGGCGGCTTATGTGTGCAATGATTGCCACAACTTGGCGTTAAGTGTATGTGTGTGTGCTTGTGGCACGGCACGGCAATTGACAGGTCATTGTCAATTTGCGTGTGTGTGTAACATTTTAATTGAATTCTGTGCACAGAACATTTATTAACAATAATTGCATTTCAAATGCCAAAAACCCGACTGTCCACAAGTGTCCAAGTCTAATTTATCAATAAACTGTACCAGACAGCAAACACACACAGACACACACACACACACACCCAAACACGTGTTCCATTTTAAAGAACACACTCACATACACACACACACACGTTTAAGCAAAAAGTTTTGCAAAAATAATGAAGCATACCTTGAGGCGGACAAACAAAACGTTCCACGCACGCAAATTGCAAACAAGTGAAGCAAACAAAACACATACAGCAAACAACAATAACACCAACACCCTCCTGACCACAAAAAATATGCATGCAGTTTGCCTGCATTCCCAGCCCCCGTCTCCGCTCACGCTCCTTGAGCTGCTGCAGGCCAAAAATAAGCGCAAAGTCACGCAGCTGTAAAGTTTTACATAAACTGCTGACCAAAAGTAACAGGCAACTCTCATTGTACACACACACACACACACACACACACACACACACACACACACACACACACACAAATGAAGAGAGACACAGACAACGTGGCAACTCTGCCCACATTTTGACTGATCAACCAAGTCGAGCATTTTTGTTGAATTTTCGTTACTACCTGGTACCCTCTGTCTATTTCTCTGTCTGTCTGCTGACTACTATTGGCTACTGGGAACTTGTGCTGGGCGTGAACGAGCGCTTGTAGTACCCAAAGGATTACCAGTACTTGTGCTTGTTCCCTGTCACAAAGTCCAGTTCCTGCTGGTCCCGCCTCTCATGCGCCTGATGTCACGCACTTGCATCGAGAGCTCGTTTGCTCATCAGAGCGACAGTTGCACTTACTCCTCGACCCACCTGGCTTGCCCTTGAGCTCTTTTGGTGAAAATGCAATTGCCTGATGCTTGCTTTGTGCCTGACCAGCAAGTACTGAGTGGAGCAGCTGCTGCTGCTAAAGTTGATGTTGATACTGTTGTTGTTGCATCAGGTCAGGTAACTCTTTCTCACATCTCGATTTGATTTTGCAGCTGGACTGCTGGATGGCTGCGCTGCAGTAAAGTTAACAAAAACTTGTGCATTCATACATACATACATACATAGCATCAAATGCACCTATTGCTCTTTTATTGATTTGACTTTTGTTGGTGGCTTTTCAATTTTATTTATGTTTGTATGCAGCAGAAGCTCCTCTTAGAGTCTTTCAGCGTATTCTTTTGACAATAAGTTGTCCGAGTACAAGCTTTGGGCACCTTTCTCTCTCTCTCTCTCTCTCTCTCTCTCTCCATCCGTCTAAGTCTCTCGAGAAATAATCAATTTTTGTTTAGCTTTGCACATAATCGAATTCTGTTTCAATTGTTGCGGTTGTTGCTATTTTTATTATCATTTGCTTTGCATATTGTAAAATTTATGACTTAAAGGGCAATAAACTTCTAGTATTATTAAAATTTTCTTAATTATCTTCTCGTTGCAGGTAAGCTTTGACTATATTAACAACCTTGTCACCCAGGTCTGCATTTCTTACAAATAAATATGCGTATGTTGTGAGCGTAAAGTTGATGATCTAACTTTCAAGTTGACTTGCCCAGTAATTTACACTAATTCACCCATCAAGCCCCAGAGTAAAGCTGAAAATGTCAAGTACAAGTCGAAAAATCATAAATCTTGCCACGAAGCACAACAAAAGTCTTGAATACACACAGACACACACACACACACGCATACCCACACAATCACACGACAGAACCACACTGGCTGCCTTTTGGACGCGTCATAATTTAAGAGAGCGGCAATGTGCCAGGACATGCCACAGGATTGCTGTTGTTAATATACTTGTTGTTGTAGGTGTTGTTGCTGCTGGGAGCGAAAAATATAAATGTCCAATTTGCGCAGCGTCTGTGCAACTTTGTCGCCAAATGATTAACTTGATTTATGCGTGCGGCGACAAAACTTTCAGACTTCTACACAGTGCCACGCCCACTTGACTACCAGGTGTTGTGCCCTGCCTGCCTTTTGGGGCCAACAGAGTCAACAAAATATATATACATATTTATATATATATATATATATATATATATATATACATATATAAATAAATATATATATAAATATATATATATGTGTATATAAATATATATATTTGGCCGCATAAAAAACTCACTCGCACACTGGCAATCATTTACAGCAGCGTGGCGTTAATTTCCTTCATGCCACTAACTTGCTTCCTCTATATTGCCACACTTTAACTCAAGTTCTAACGTGTGCCCCTTAACAAGCTGCTTGTGTTTTGGCTGTGCGCAAAAAAGAGAAGAGAGAGCAAAAGAAGGGGGGAAAAAACTACGCATAAGTCGTCTAACAAGCGCCATTAGTTTGCTTTGCCCCAGCGTTCGACAGCTGGCGACTTTCTCAACGGTCGCAGTGGCCTCATTTGTTTTAATGTGTCAATTTGTTGACAATACCACCTCTCTCTCTCTCTCTCTCTCTCTTTCTCTCTTATATACATATGTATATATGTGTGTGTTTGTTTGGGGTTATCCTGGGCCGTTTCGGTTTAAGCCAAGTTAAGCAAATGCACACACACCTGTAATCTGTCATTTGAAGCATTAATAAACGTTTAATGCCAGCTGCCAGCAGCCATTTGGAGGCGTTGCCCATTTGCGGACCACTTTGATTTAACATATTGTTTATAAACTTTGCAACATATTTTTTATGCTTATGTTCGCCTTCTCCGTTATTTTTTATTTATTCTGTTTTTTTGTTATTGTAGTTTGGCGGCTGTTGCTCTTTTTTTTATGTTTATCGCGTCGCCGCTGCTGCTGTTGGCAACAGTTTTATGGCTGGCAAAAAAAATGTTTTGGTGTTTTTGGCCATTTTGACATATTTCACGCTTTGCTTTTATGCTTCCTGTTGGTCGATCCAGGCTCAAGTTTAGGCCTTCTGTTTTTCTTTTCTTCTTTATTTCGTTGTTGTTTTTACTCTTTATTTTGTTGTGTCCATAAAATTGTATTTTGTTTTTCCGCTTGCTCCTTGAATTTATTGCTTTTGATTTAGGCTTTGAGCCAACATCAATAACCACATTTTTATGCATTTATTTATTTATATGTATATTTTTTTGTGGCTGGAATCTACAAGTGCATGTCTTCCTCGTATCGATCAAACAGACAAGTTTACGCTGATTTGATGTTATTTTTGCCACATTCATTAAATTCCACTTATGGTCATAACTTTAGTCTTGTTTATAGCTCATCTGGTTCTATATGTGAGATGGCCATTAAATGTTGTACTTTCTTTTATTGGGTGCAAAATGTATTTTTTCCATTTTTTCCCAGCCTTTAAATTCAGTTTGTTAAACATTGTTAAAACATAAATCTCCAGCTTAACAAGATGAACATATACATACATATATACACATAATGAAAGATAACTTTTATGTCCATGAACATTGAGCTTGACCGATTTGTTTACTATTTTGAAGCATATTTCTCGTTTGATTTAAAGAGTACTTCATATGTTACCTATTTCGATATATTTCACGCAATAGTTTAGAATACGTTTTTTACTTTTCACATTTTGTTAGCTCACAGCTCCTAACGAGTATTTTCTTCTCGTGCATTTAAATTTAAAATAAAAACTTACTTCAGCGTATTCCACTGGAATTGCACTTATTAAAAAGATTAAACATGCAATTTATAAAACACATTTACTCGTAAGTACTGCTTGTTGCTTTTAGTTGCATTTAGCAGCACGTAAGCTGCACTAAAGTCGTTGCTGTTATGTGGCGAGCATTACAAAATGCTTTCCACTTTTTGGTAATTTGAGGCTGATGTTAATTGAGTTGCAAATGCCAAAAATGAAACGCTATAAAAGCCTAATTGCTGGCCATTTTTGTTAACGTAACGTAATGTAACGTAACGTGAGCGTAACGCTCGTTACGCTGCACACAACACATAACATAAATTGTTGAGCGTTTACCAAAAACTAAGTAAAAGAGGGGTCGTCATTTAATGTGCAGCTTACCATGCTCAACACCTGTTAGCATTCATTAAAAAATGTGAGACTGAGACACTCCGCAACGTGGCTGGCATCCTAGTTTAGTGTCGTTACTTTCACAATTTCCGACCCAATTTTCCCAATTTCATTGACGCGCCCACATATGCAGACATGGCTGTCTGCCTCACAATTTTTCATCCTGTTTTGCTTTTTGGAACGCTTCAGCATCGTAAAAAAATTCGCCAGTGCTCACACTTGAGTCGCGCACCGGTCGGAAAAAAAGCGGCAACAGCTAACAGCCAACTTACGACCCCTGACACCAAGTACAAAGCTCCGTGCCTCCCTCTCCCGTCGGTGTTCCAACTGTGAGTTCGCCTCAGTTTGTTTAGTTTTTTGTGGTTATGCGGCGTTTACATTGTCTAAACGTCCGGGCACGGCCAACAAGCGCACGGGATCTCATTTGGTAACAGCAGCAGAAGCAGCAGCAGCAGCAACAGCAACAGCAAGAGCAGCAGAAGCAGCATCAGCCACCTTATTCAACACCCACCACCCCAACCCCCAGGCCCACATGTGTGGCATACCCTCCCTCTCCGAACAACTTTTTGATGCGCACTTTTTTATGGCATTTCGTTGAGCTGCGCAAGCTACTCGCCCCACTCCCACCCCCCCATAGGTGTTTATACACCCAAGCACACACAAGCACACACATCTCGAAGAGTGCTTGGTGTGTGTGAGTGTGTTGTGAGCTTACCCCCCGTTGTACATTTAATGGCGTTGATATGGTTTTATGACCTTTGTGGCCTGTTACACATACGCGCCGAAAATTGCATTGTTCGCCTTTTTCTTTTTGCTGTTGCTCTGTTGTTTACTTTTTATTACATTTATTTTATGTTTTTTTATGATTTTATGCTTTTGTTTCTTATGTTTAATTTTCGTTCTGTGCACCCACCAAGGACTCATAATTTCTAAGTTGATTTTCTTGTTTGCTCCATGCGTGTACCGGAGTGAGATGAGGTGTGGGGGTAATATGACATTAAATCGCATTGATTTGCACTGTGGCAAGCTTACAGTGTGCGTGTGCGTGCGTGTATGTGTGTGTGAATTGCGTGTGTCGCATACTTGAGTACTTCCGTTCACTCGGATATTTAACATTTCAATGGTTTTGATGCAGTTGAAAGAGCTGCACATTTGCACAAAACGCTGTCAACCCCAAAATAGAAACCACCTAACATCCTGCCACACGCCCCGCTCCAGATATCCCCCATCCGCATCCCCATCCCGGTCGAGTATTATTTCTAAAACAACGCGCGCTATTCGCATTCGCATTCGAGTTTCTCGTTGAAGTGCAAAGCATTTGTAAATAAAAATGCAATTTGATTTCGTTTTGTTGTGTTGTGTTGTTCAGTATTGGGTTTTATTTTGTTTGTCATCGTATTTCAAATGTGACAAATTGAGTGCTCCAAAGCCTGGACAAACAACACCTGCGTGTTGTGCCTGCGCCTGAGTGTTTGTCTGTCTGTCTGTGCCTGTCTGTCTGTGTGTTGCTGCTGCATGTAGATCGAAATTTGTTTGCATTTTTATAAGCATCGTCGGGTTATTGATGCCACTGCACAAAGCTCACCCCTCCAACTCACTTTCCCCACCATCACTCACCGAAAAAGGAATAACCGCAAAACGGTAAATAGACACACACAGACAGACAGACAGCCAGTCAGACAGAAAAATAAGTTCAATAAGAGCGCCGAGTGCGAATTACTGTCCAGTTTGGAATTTTAGTCTCTTTTGACACTTTGCGAAGTTGACATCAATGGGTGCTTGCTACTCTATTAGCATCGCAGCTTACAAATATAAAATGCAAATGGATAAGTTAATTATTGTTCCACTTCAGAATTTATGAGTACGACGTTTCGTTGGATTTTTGTTAGCTTGATTTTCGAATTAGTATTTCGATTTCAGTTTATGGCAATGCTCCAAACCCTTTTATGAATAACCTCCAATTGATTGTTAACAGTGACTAATAGAAAACGAATTAGAAGAATTATTTAACGCGCATAATATGCAGAAGAATATATATATATATATATATATATATATATATATATATATATATATATATACCTGTATTGAATAGTTTGTGGCGTTGATGATTTATGTGAGCATGGCTGACAACTTTATAAGGAAATTGCGTGACTGCTTAATTGAAATGGGAGCGCACTGCAGTAAAATCAAATAAAAATGAGTGTTTTAGTGATGTAAATGATATCAGACTTACAGATACCCAGCCTTAAAATCAAATGACTCTTTTCTACAATGTAAATCAGCTATTGTTTATTGTTTGCAATATATCTGTATATCATATAACTTTTCAAATTTAATTATATATATAAAACAATGAATTATAAATTGAAGTATTTGTATCAAGTTTCCATTTGGCCAAAGTTTGTGAAACTAAAAGGATAGATATTTTAGTCATACCTTATGCACACCGGCACATCCAATAAAGAGTATTAAGCAAAAAACAAAAAAACAAAAGTGAAGAGCCTGTCAAGTCAGCCACTTAAAGCAGCCCAAGAGTAGACTACAGAAAACTGGCGCAGACATTTTACGAGCGCATGCAAAGCCCAAAAGGAGAATACGGAAAGCAAGACGGGGCGAACTGGGGCCGCCAGCTGAGTGAAGTATGCTCCGAAATTCATGAGCCACGAAAACGCATAAATATCCAACTTTTCGTCGTTTTTGTTTTTGCCCATTCGCTTTTAGGTTTATTTTTGTTCCTTTTTGGCTTTATTTTTGTAAATGTTTTTTTTCTCTTTGTTTTTTGTTTGACACACGAATATGGCAAAAAGCATGGTATTAGCTAAGCCAAATAAGCGGGCGGCTGTGTGTGCGCTAAGGAGAGAAAGAGAGAGCAGACAGCTAAGCAAAAAAAAAGAGCGCACGGCAGGCAATTTTATGAAAATTATGACAATAATTGTCATTAAATCAAAAATGCTCAGTAATTGTCTCATAAATTTACTATGCAAATTGTGTGGCAAGCAGGCAGCCAGGCAGGCAGGCAGGCAGAAGGAAGGTACGAGCGATGGGGAAGGCGGTGTTTCGTGTTGGTCGTCGCAATTTTACGATATCAATAAAAACGTCGACAGTATAAACTTAACTTTGGCTTTTCGGCCGTTTGGGCAGGGCATTAAAATTGTATACAAAGCATATTTCTAGGCGCAAGTTCTGTTGTTGTTTGCTTGGGAAGCGAGTGGCACAAAAGTTTTTACGATGCCCTATAAAAACGACCAGGCACTGGCCTTCATCCTAAGCAGTCGTCAGGTAGCACAACACAGTTGCTGCAAAGGATTAGATAAGCAGCAACTTGACTAACATTAAATTCAAACCCAAACCCAAAAACCAGAACCAAAAACCCCAACTTGACTTTGGACTTTTATGCCTATGCACTTGTAGTTATATGCGCATTAAGAACCCCGCCACCTGCCAGTTACTTACCTGCCCTTTTAAAACCCAGCCAACGATTAAAGTGACGCCCAGCGCACTTGCTGCCCACAAATTTACACACTGGCACGCAATGGGGTGGTGTTCGCAGGAAGCCGCAAAGTGGCTTTTTAATGCACACAGCAGGTTCTGGCCACACCAGGCGGGAGTGCAACAAAAACAATTATAGCAGGAGCAAACAACAACAACAACAACGAAAATAATATATGCAATTATATAAAAATCAGACAGGACTGTGTAAAAAATTGAAAAAATTGCTTACTTTGCTGTTTGGGTAAGTAAGTGTTGGTGAGTGTGTGTGTGTGTGTGTGTGTGTCGGTGTGTGCGGTTTGTTGTGTTAATTTAATTAAAGCCTGGTTCGTCCTGCCTCATTCTCTGTGTGTGTGTGGAGGGTAAAATAAGCGTTATGAAGTGCCAAATTGTTGGCCATTTGACTGCACAAAAGATGCTTCAGCAAAAATGACACCTTGACGAAAATTAACATAATTACAAATGACTCTGTGCTGCCTTCCACATTTTGTTGTAGTGCTTTTTCAAGGGCATATTAAAGTCGGAAAATAAATGCTACACTCGAGTGTAAGCTGTGTGTGTGTGTGTGTGTTATGTGAGTTAAAATATGGGTAGCTGTTGTCGGCCATGTTGGCATTGATCCCCTGTGTCAAATTTCAAGCGCTCCAGCAACAACATATTATTTTCAAGTTGTTGCTGTTGTTGTTGTTGTCGCATCTGATTTCACACTGTGCTTGGGGGGCTGCTGTGCACAGTCTTCATTAATAATTCAAGAAGAGTCAGCGCTGGAAACCTTTTTTGGCATCAATAGCTAAATCCTTGCATATCAATAGGCATATCACAATACATATAAGCATGTGTAGACGGGGTGCCCTCTGACTGTCTGTGGACTTGAACTTATAAGGAGACTCAAGTGCATTAAAGTTGTTTTTTTTCTATTCTTTCTATTTTTTATATTTTGTTTTGGGAACAAATCTCGCTAAGCATCAGCTGATTTATGTACTTATTGAATCCTCCACCAACTTTATTAATTTACACTTTATGCCTGGCTGACTTGGTTTTGTTGTGATGCCTCTGACAGTTATATAAATTATTATGTTTTGCTTTTAGCATGATTGAAATGAAATTAAACTGCCTTTGTCAGTGGTGTGTATATCGCAAGTGTGTGTCGTCTAGCAGCTGCCAAGGACATGTGCAGACAACAACAACAACAGCATTAGCAAAACGATGATAAACTAGAAAGCAGCGCCTAAGGGGCAGGCTGAAGTGGAAGCCGTTGTACGAGTACGCTGAAATTTCATTTGGAAAATGAAAATTTAGTAAACGGCTCACAAAGTAAAAAAAAAAATGGAAAAGCGTAGAGAGCGAAAGAGAGTGAGTTAGACACGGCCAGCAAAGTGGGTGATAAACATATTTTTTTATATGCATAAGCATACATATATACATATATATACACATATATATGTCTATATCCTTATATATGTTTTTATTCTTTTTTCTACACATTTTAATCATGTGCGCTTGACATCTTTTTGGCGCGATCCATATGCTTTCCGCTTTTTGTCATACGCAATATATTTTTTCATTTTTGTTTTCTTTATTGTCAGCCGCATTGCTGCGCGTTTTTTATTGAGGCTTTTTGGGAAGTGTGTGTGTGTGTGCTTGACAGCCGAAACCTTTTAAATCCCTGTTAACTTGTCTAAATGCGCAGGTTTTTGGCGCCCATTCATTGCCATACAAGTATATAAATATATATATAAATGTATGTATAGAAATAAGTATGTGTGTATGCTCCATTGCACATGTACCCGCATATATCTAAATATATATATATTTATTTCTAAATTCAGGCCTGCTCGTGAGGGTTTTTTGCCATCAGCAGCCAAGGAGCAAACAAATTGAAAAGCATTCGAGTTCTTTTCATCTCATTTTTTGTATTCTTTAACTTAAACGGAAATTATGTTGATTGTGTTGCATGTCGCGATTTTAGAGGCAAAACAAACGTGGAATTTTTTTTAATTTTTTTTTTTTTTTATATAACAGTTATATTTTAAACATTAATCAACCTATTCAAAGGCTATAAAACATTGATTTGGAACAGAATGAATAATAGCAGTGAACTACAATCTATAACATAAACATAGAACAGGTTTTAGCAGTTAATAAATAACTTCAAATATTACATTTGTGGCAAATTAATTTAACGCCCTACAGTCCAGAGGTCGCTGGTGTGGAGGCGCTTCAACCTCCTGCGAGTTGTACTTGACCCAAGTGTGCAGGCCAAAGGGTTGACGTGGTTGTGCAAACGGTCATTATACCGACTTGTATGTCGGTTGATTTGTTGACTGACTGTCGGTAATGCGAAGTCGTTGTGCAGAGTTCTGTTGCTCACATATGGTGGAGCACCAGAGATGTCTCTGAGCACCTTGTTCTGCAAAACTTGAATTTGATTAATCCAGGATTTTGCGGCTGTGCCCCAGAATGGAATTCCATATGTCCATGTAGGCACGATGATGCTCCTGTACACCAGCAGCTTGTTGCTGAAGCTGAGTTTGCTTGATGGCTTCAGCAACCAGTTGAGTTTCGTTTTTTTGGATCTTTTTGTCTTTTTATCTGTCTTTTTCAACTTTTGTTTACAAGTATTATTATTGTTTTTTTCGGAAATCGATTTCCATTCGCAGAACGTGCAAAGTTATCGATAAAATAAAATAAAATAAAATTACATTTGAAATTTGCATTGCCAGACGGAATGACAATTTATAGAAAAAAGTGTTGCATATTTTGTGGTGCTTTCTTCAACGTACTCATTGAAGTAATTCCCAAATGGTTCTGGCTTCGAGCAGGGCAATACGGGTCTATCTTTTTGTCTTTTTATCTGTCTTTTTTAACTTTTGTTTACAAGTATTATTATTGTTTATGTTTACTTTTGTTATTTACATTTTTTTTTTTATATTTGTTATATATTATATATTATATATATATATTTTTTCTTTCTATTATTGGGAATAGTAAATAAAGCTTCTCAGTTATGACGTCACTCCTCGGCATTTCCGGGATCTGCTGATTATAGATTTGTATCTTTTTATCTATTTTTTTTTAACTTTTGTTTACAAGTATTATTATTGTTTATGTTTACTTTTGTTATTTACATTTTTTTTTTATATTAGTTGATATTTTGTCTTTCTATTATTGTTGGTAAATAAAGCTTCTCAGTTATGATTAAATGGAACGTGTATCATTTCCTAGCCATTATACGGATGTATTTATTATATCTTATGGTATTGGGTTTTGATGCAAGCTTCTTAATCAAAGTATCACGAGTTTGTTATATAAACGTGGAATTTAAATGCGATATATGCAAGTAAATTCGCATGTTTGCTAAATGCAGCTTATGGATTTAATCGGATGTGGCTCAAGGCCTCATTCCTCACAGCTATAATCTATGCAAATTAGCAGCTGCTTAAACATATAGCAGTAAATGCACGTAAGACATGTATAAATTTATTTAAAACTAAGATATTTGGCTAATTTTAATTTACAATTAGTAATATAGAAAACTTTGGTTCGTTTAATGCTCTCTTACAATCTGCTTATCTAGACAACAGAACAAGGACAAAGAGTTGAAAACCACATTGCAGGGATTAAGTAACTGTCAGGACACAATGAAATGCAGCTTTGTTTCTGTCTGTTTCTGTTTCAATCTTGTCCTTCAGTTGGCATTTGGCCCCCAAGGCAAATGCAATTGCTGCCATCAAATAAAAGTCTCTTTCTCTCTCGCTCCCAATGCGGCATATAAATGAACTCATTATTATAAAACCCATGGACAGTGGAAAAGACAATATTTATGCTGCGTCTTAGGCAAATTTGCAATTTAAAGAATTCTACGAGTATTTTCATTAATTTCAGCATTTAAATATTTACACAGTGGCACATAATTAATTGTTTGGCGCCTGAAGTGGCTACAAAAATGCGTAAATTATGCGCACGGGCGGGCGACGCAATTCACACTTAAAGCTGACACCCAAGCGACTTGCCTACAGATGAGAGGAGTGGTGTGGGAGAGCGGTAGGGAAGGGGGGATGGCGGACCATTTGAATGGCCGAAGGTGAAATTTATGCGTCGAAATTAATTTCATGCAAAAACAATTAAGTTAATTTAGCAAAAGGCAACAGCAGCAACAGCAGCAGCAACAGCAACAGCAGCAGCAGCAGCCAAGCAACCAACAACAACAGCAGCAACAACAGAAAAGCAGCCAGGAAAAGCGCAGCACAGGCAGAAAAATCAGGCGAATGAAATATAATAAACTTTGCAGAAAGGCAGCGAGTCAAATGCTGGGGCGGGGCGAAAGGGTGAAGGGGTGAAGGAATGAGCTGCCAAGCTGTAAAAAGGGGGATGGTGCCAAAAAGGGCTTTAAATTTCCATTGCTATGCTAGAGGTCTGCGTGCGAGTGTGTGTGTGTGTGTGTGTGTATGTGTATGAGGGTGTGCGTGTAATACAAACGCAATTAAAACACACTCAAGAGGCGCAAACAACAGACAACAGTGGCTGCCAACAGAAACAGACTGAAACGACACCGTAAAACATTTAAATGCCGAAAAATAGACAAGCGAACGTAAAGAGCCAGCTGAAAGTCGAGCAGAGGACGAGGAACGGATGCGAGGGATGTTCTACAAGGGCTGGAATTTCGCTTTCAAATTGCGTTGGCGCGTGAAATATCTGAATGTTTGTATCTGTGTTTGTGTGTATGTACGCGTGTGTGTGTGTGTGTGTGTGTTGTGAGGTTGCGAAAGGATTGCGAATTTCGCCCAGGCAATGCACATTTAAAAGGCAACAATAATAATAAAAAAAAAATTGTAATTTGCTAGAAAGAAAAAAGTTAAATGTAAAACGCTTAAAACGAAATGAAAAGCAGATGCGCTGACGAAAGCAACTCAAAGCAGAGAGAAAGTCAGTCGACACTGTTAAACGACTCATTGGACGCTGTGCTCATTAATCAGGCGAATGTCAAGTCGACCAAGTGCTCAAAATGCTTTTTAATTGCATTTCAAATGACAGCCAAGTGCCTGGACCAGCACTACAGCGCCATCTAGCGTCGGCAACCTGTATTCCAGTTGAGGTGGCAGCATACACAGATAGAGATAGAGAAAGTAAGTAGAGTGTGATTCGAATGTGCGGCGGCGGCGGTAGGATCGGTGGGTCTTTGGATAGCATTGACATTGGCACAACCCCTAGGCAGTGAACAACCCCTGTTGGCTTGTCTTCCCTTACACTTCATTGTCCCCTTCTATGCGCTGTTGAGCAGGTTCAGCTTGCAACTCACAAGCGTGCAATAAATTTTTCAATGTCATACGTCTCGTGCGCGCAATCTATATAAAACAAGAACAACAAGGGCAACAACGGCAACAACGACAACAACTACAAAGCAATCGCACATGGCAGTCAGACAGGGCAGCACCCGCAACCCGCAAACCGACCAGCCCACCCCTTAATTCTGCCAATCTGCAGACCGCTAAGCACCCAACAGCAAAACAAACTTCCAATCAGACCCAAGCCAGGCTCCAGCTCTATATCTATAGCTCCTGCCTGCCCGCCTTGACTGCTGACTGCTGCCGACTTTGTGATAAATGTGCTACAGCTTTTTGTCTCTTTACTTCATTTGAAGTTGTTCGTTTGGTTTGGCTTGACTTGGCTTTGGCTTTGGCTCTCGGCCTGGCCAGCCAGGGGGGTAGCCACATGCCAGCCCCATTCAACAATCGAAGTACACTAAAAAAAAAAAAAATGTAGAGCATCGTTCTCAAGGTCAAACATGCTTAAAGAAACATCTTAAATATTATTTAAAAACGTTTTTTGTTTTTGTTTCGCTGCAACTTACCACTACAACTACAACTATAATCTTAATTGTATACCAAAGGAGAGCTTCTTGAATATTTGTTTAATACTGGTTTTTCTGCGAGTGTATGCCTGTTCATCAACTCCAGCTCTTGCTTAGTTTTTGAAAGTGTTGAAGCAGCACTTTGGCAGCGCATCAACGCCACCAACGAGCTGAGCTCGTTCCTCGTCCCACGTCCTTCGTCCCTCGGCATATTTGCCTTTTATCTCTGCTTTGCATGCGGAGAGAAAACTCATCTTTGTCTGCGCTTTGCGTAGTTTTTCTTGCGAGCACAAGTTACATTTTTAATCGCGCCTTTGAGACTTCATTAGTGCGAGCAGCCAGCGAACGCAATATGAATGACTAAAAGCAGCAACAGCAGCAGCAGCAGAAGCAGAAGCAGCAACTGGAACAGAGACTGGGATTGGTTTAGGGATTTTTGGATTCTGGGTTTGGGCTGCTCGTCCTGAACATGTGCGGCTCAAGAGCAGTTGTCATGCTGTTATAACTTGTTGTTGTTGTTGCTGCTGTCTGCCAAATGGCGCATGAAGCGGCTACAGTTGAAGCTGAAGCAAAAGCTACAACATCAACTCGTAGCCAAGTTCTCTTATAGCCGCTGTCTGGCACTTGAGTGCTTCAAGTGTTTTTTATAACTCCTTTTCTGTTCAGGTTTAAATGAAGTGTGTTTGTCTTGAGCTTCAAGTGTGGCGTGTTTTGATTTTTATTTTAACTAGAAGACGAGCAACAACAACAACAGCAACTGCAAACAACTTTCATCAGCAGTGCGCAGCTCACTAAATGCCACTCGAATAATTTATTGTTGATATTTGCTTACGCACTTGATGCTTGCCGCTCTGCTTGCGTCGCAGTCGCAGACAGCGTCGCAGCTTGCGTTGCAGTCACCGTTACACCTTTCACTTAGACGCGCTTGAGAACTTCGTCATTGTTGTCGTCACACATGTCGTATGCGTGTTACGTGACTTTTTTCCTTGCGCCAAAAACATAAAATATGTATAAATTCCAACATGCTTTTCCTGATTCAACTTCGACTTCGCCTTTGTCTTGACTGTCATAAAACGCAAAAAAAAACCAACAAAAAAAAAAAAATACAAGAGACAGAACCGAATAAAGTCGAAAAATATTCCATGCTGCGGAAGTGCAAATGTTCTGCGACGAACTGGAACAAGCTACATCAAGATATAATATTTTCATTTCATTTGCAGCTTATTGACAATTGACATGAAAATGTGCTATGCCGTTTTTATGCTTTTGTTATTCGACTGCAAATAAAGTAATAAAAGAAAGAAAAAATATGTTGAGCAAAATCAGAGTAATGAAAGAAGCGAACAAAAAAAAACATATATATATATATATAAATATATCCATACAACAACAAACAAATACGCCAGGGAAAATATCTAAAAAATGTTTAAGCTGCTGACACATAACACTGACATTTGATTTTTCGCTTCTGACTCATTTTCCGCACAAAACGATCAAAAAATGTGTGGAATTTTTTGAATGCATTTCATGTTGCGTGCTTCTAGGAGTAAATATTTGCGTTTTTGCACGAACCGCATCGAAATATTTTATGAAACCATTGTAACTGTTACCGTTACTATAAAGAAATTGCAACATCGTATGTCAGACTGAGGCACCACTTAAGGAAAGTTGATATCGCTTAAGAAATGTTCAATGTTTTCATTCTCAACTTGAAATGCATTTTATAGCATAAATAATCATATTGCATTGCACATAATAATACAGATGAATAACCCTAGAATCAAATATATCAAATTTGTTCGTATTATTTATTTGCTCGTTTTAAATTATATATATACGTGTATATATATATTTATTTTTTTTTGCCCACTCGTGTCTTATGTTGCAGTACTCTTTGCTTTGATATCAAATATGCGAGCAATCTGTCTGCATTTTAAATGAAATCCAAGAAGATTTATTGTGCATGTCCACCCCCTTCCGGCTGCCAAACCGGTCCCCAACCGGCCCCCTGTCCTTGGCGTCGCCAAGGTGTCAAGTTGTGTGCAGCGACGCGTCGACGACTTGCAGCATAAATTATATTTTATTGAAACGGATACTTTGACAGCAAATCTGAGCGCAGACTTTTCAATCAGCGACTGCAAACTGTTGCTGCTTCTGCTGCTGCTGCTTCTCCTGCTGCTGCTGTTGCTGGGTCTGCTGAATGTTGTTGTTTGTCCGGTAGCAGTAAATACATAAATCACAAGACGTCCCGAAGCGCTGACTAACTGCCGCACTGACTAGCTGAGCTCCATAATTAATTAGCTTTTAATGCTGCCGTCTGTCGGTCGGTTGTCGGAGATGGGACATCGGAGATGGGACATCGCAGTCTGTTGGCAGTTTGAGTGCATTTAGTCAAACGGAAAATGATGCTGAGGAATGCCAAGTTGAATGCCAAAATCCTCGAGCGCAGGGTCGTGATTCTGACAAGCCAGACAATCGCATAGAGACACACACACACACACACACACGCGTACACACACACATTCACAGACGCACCCAGTCGGAATTAGAACTGAGAGAGAGGGCAGACATAATGCTTGATCCTTTGTAGACATTTCGTTAAAAGTTAGCTGGAGCAAAGCACTGCCAACAATCAAATCAAAAGCAAACAATGAACAAAAATGTAGGAAAACATAACCAAAGATAAGCGGCTTGCAGCGCTCAAGCAAAAAAGATGGCGACAACGGCAACGGCAACGACAACGACAACGTTGCTGTAAGCGGAAACGCAGACATGGAAAAAAATGGCAGCTCCAAAGAAATAAAGAAAGAAAGCACCAAAGCACGAAATAAAGAAAACACTGGCGCACAACCCAATTGGGTGCTTGGCATCAGTGCCACTGCCAGTGCCAGTGCCATCTCCATCGCCAACGCCATCGCCAGTGTGAGTATGAGTGCCGGCGTGTCCTTGTTGTCCTGTGCTGCTGCTGTGGTTGGGAACTGCCTGTTGTCTGCTGCAAATACCGCAACATGTACTCAAGCAGATAATGTTAAATACCACTCGAGGACGTAGCAGCAGCTACAACAACAACAGTCAGAGCCATAGCCAAAGCCAAAAGGAAGCAGCAAATCCATGTAACAACAAAAGACATAAGCGAGAGAATCAGCAGCAGCAGCAGCAGCAGCAACAGCAGCCGTAAAAAGGACACCAGCAAAGAACATGACCAGCGAATTGCGAAATGCGAAAAACGAAACCGAAAGCTCTGCCCAGTCAGAGAGGCGCACAGACAAAGACTGCGCCCAAAAACAGTTGCAAGGGGGGCATTGCAACTAAAATTGGGGCTGGAGCCGGAAAATTTAAGCGCAACATTAAATAATTTACAAACAAACGGCGCAACGGTCGGCTTAATCGCCGGAAATACGCCACAAAAAAAAAAGAAGACAAAAAAAAAGAAATGGAAAAAGGAGCAGCGTTAAGAGCCGTAGCAGAGGGGCAACAACAACAACAAACACGAAGCTTGGGCGATGGTCGACGCATGTGCAACTGGCATCGTCCGCCGCGTTGAAAGGAAAATCAATAAAACGTGCGAGGCGGCGGCTAAGTGCGTCTCTCTCCCACGCCCACTACCACTCTCTCTATCTCTATCTCTCTCTCTCTCTCTCTCTCTCTCGCTGTCTCTGCTACAGCCACTTTTACTTTTTTGCAATGATGCGACACGGGCAACGCAACGGCTGCCAGAACAAGCAGCTTCCGATGCCGACGACGACGCCGCTTTGTCATTTGTTTAGCCTGCAGCTAAACTCGCTTGCCTGTCTGTCTGTCTGCTTGTCTACCCGGTCTGGCTGTCTGTTCGCGTCGCCTTGCTTCTCTAGTGGATACACATACAGGACTCGAATTGCCGGCTTAGGTGTGGCACATGCCAGCTGTTGCCCCTCCAGCCAGGGGTACAAAGTGCAACAAACCGAATTGAAATTGTCGAGTGCGGCATTTTTTGCATATTTCTAAAGCAGCTAGTCGGACTGTCGGGGCGCTGACAAGCGTTAATCTTGAAATAAAATATGTATTTGTTTTGTCAGGGCAGAAAAATAACCCAAATGGAAAGATTTCTCGAAAACCGAATTCAACCACCAAAAATGCGTTGCATACTTTAGAGCGCAAGTCGCGCTCTTGCGGCATTTTGATTATCTTTGAAGCAAAGCGACTTTCCATAGACTTTGCATAAATTTTAGGCGAAGCAGACAACATAAAAAAAATTCCACTTTCTGCCAAAATACATGCGAGTGCTCGTTTGTCTGTGTGTGTGTGTGTGTGTGTGTTTGCATATATTTTACTTAGCTACACACTTCTAAGCTCTTGCAAATTGACAAAGAACTTCACATTGCCTTGCCTTAAAGCCCAAACGTCTACTATCTCTCTCCCTCGCTGTCTGTCGCTTTCTTACTCACTCTCTCTCTCTCTCTCTCTTTCTCACTCTGTTTGATTTTTTGGGCTTCTTTTTTGGGCAGGTGCTTGTGCTCCATTTCTTCGTTTGCCTCGCAGTCAATGTTATTTGCATTTTAACTATGGCTGTGTTTGCCTGCATATGCCAGCTGCTCTTCACATACATACAGACATATATGTATGTATACATATATATATACATATATATGTGTGTGTGTGTCAATGTGAACGTATTTGTGCCGCGTGCTAACATTTTGTTTGTATTTCATTAATATTGCAGAGGTGGCGTTGTTTGAAATCAAAACATAAATATTAACATTCATGAATTGAAACTGTGTATCGCCGTGAGCGCATTTTCCTGTACCCATAACACACACACACACACACACGCCATACACAACAAACCAATCGTTATCCCCCTTCGCTCACCGACAACTGCCAAACAGAGTGCAAAAATGATATAAATGCCGCCGCACAAACCGCAAACCAAACAAATAGCAGACAGACATAGATATACATACGCAAGCAAAACACACACACCCACACACTGACAACAACAGCAACATTTTTAACAATTTTATACCAAAAAAAAAAAAAAAACAACAACAACAGCAGCATTCAAAATGAATAAAAAAAAGGTGAAATTTAAATTATACTGTGGAAACGCAAGGCAAATATTTTCGTCTAGCCGCGGATCACTCAGATGGACAGCTGCTCGTACATATGACAACCATTCCCTGTTCTCTTGCAACATGCATTTGTTGGCGTGATTTAACAACCACAGTTTGTGGTATGCAAAAGTTTTGTTTTATAATTTTAAGCAAACATCAGAGACATGATTTGATGATATCCCCTGATCCAACAGCCATCGTAACGTTTTTTTGATTAAGCAACAGCTGAAACTCATGAAAATTAAATATTTGCCTGGCAATTGGAAAATTCGAAAATTAGCATTTAGTTTTTATAAGTAGCCATTAAAATTGTAATGAAATCTTCTTGTTTTTACATCATACTAAAACTCTTTAAAATGTTCTTCTTTTCGTTGCAGGTATGTGAACTCTAAATCAAACACTTAACGTCCAACTATCCGTTCGATGTTCCATCAATGTATTTCTCTGCACTTCAAGAACATTCATCGTACTCGTTTCATTATATTTTTCGTAGTTTGATTTTGCTTTAAATACTAACCTAACACGTACAATTTGGTATGTATGTATTTGGTATTGTCTATGTGTGTCTTTTTGTATGTGTGTTTTTCTCACTTACTCATCAACTGTCTATCTGTCTGTTTAGCTGTTGTTATATTTGTCTGTGTGCGTGTTTGTGTGCCTTGTTGCAAATTGTGGTAAATATTTAAACGTTTTCATTATCATTTTGTTTTATGCCAACGCTGACAACACAAATCTGTCAGAGATTTTCAAAACCGCCGAAAACAATTTGTGTGCTTAATTAAAAATTTAAATTACATCAAATATGGGGGGCCCAAAAGTGGGCACTGCCCCTCCTCCCCCAACCCATAGAGGAGCAATTTGTGCGTATGACAAATTTACGGCAGAATTGCGGGCCCTATGCTGCCAGCCATTACAAGTATGACATGCATTATAACCAAAATCCAGGAGGCCAGGGACGAGTCGTGGCCACATGCTGCCACACTAATTTGTGCATTCCCAAGTTACAAGTGCGAAAAACAAAACGCCACCACTCAAGTTGTGCTGGCTTGCAAACTTTGCCCTCGTCCTAGACCCTTTTCGTAGCGCCATTCCTAGACCTAGTCCTAGTCCTCAGAAGCTCACACTTCTGCTGCTGCTGTTGCTGCTGCTGCTGCTGCTGCTACTACTGCTGCTGCTCCTGCTGCCTCGTTGTAGAGTGCAGAAATTAATTGCATTAGAAAAGTTGCACAGAGTCGCACATGTGGCAGGCGGCAACTGGCTCCGCAACTCGGTCCGCCAAACTTGCGCTTATTTAAGTTTAGAAATGTCTTGGCAAAAGTTGCCAGCTCTATAGTCTCTCAACCTCTCCCCATCACCACCACCTCAACTAACGCTCCAACTTCCTTCCCCTTTTACTGTGCTGGCGTCCTGTACAAACGTTTGTCAGCAAACTTAATTTCTGAACTTTTTCGTAGCCAAGGCAAAGCAAATGGCATCCGCTGCCGAACACTCACCTCCATCCCCTTCACACCCCTTTCTACAATCGACGGTTACAAAATGCTCGTCACCAACTTGGTCGCTTATTCAACATCGTCCTCCTATGAGGAGTACGGGTCGATGTTTTCGATGATGGTGCAAGTGGTGTTGGTGCATATTTTAAAGCATTGCCGTCGCCGTGGCACAAAACTTGCCAGACGCACATATTACATAAATGTTGCACTTAAATGCACATTTTGTCATAATGCGCCAAAGGAACTCCTGCCGGAACAACAACAAAAAAGAAAGAAGCAAAGCAGAAAATAAAAGCTAAGAAACTTGGAAGCAAATTAAGATTCTTGGCTGCGGCACACGTCCATAACAATTTTCAATAAATAACACTTTGTTGATTTGCCACGAGCACTCAGCAAAGGAGAATTCGTTGCCAAAAGGTAAAAGCAACTGTTGAAATGTTCAATGGAAATGTTGTGCACTCGCCTGAAAGCTGCTCGTGCCTGTATGTATGTGCGTGTGTGTGTGTGTGTGTGTGTGCAAGTGTGCGCTTGTTAGTGCAATTGCTCAAAGACAAATGCAGCTTTGTCTCGCTGGCAGCTGGTTGTCAAAGTTATTTTGTACTGAAATTAGACACATTTCCATGCATGCAAAATGCCAAAGGCTGCAAGGACTATTTGCCCATTGATATGCCAATGCACAGGCAGGTGAAAGCAAGTGAGAAGTGGCAGGCAGTGAGGCAGACAGACAAGACACACACAGACAGACTGTGAGTTGGGTGTGCGCGCTGCAAAGTATGCTATAGATTTTTAGCTCGAGCGCTTCGCACATCCTGTGCGTGTGCTGTGACAACGACACCCGGCGACACTCGCTGACATTGGGGCGACAATGCGTCAAGCTGGCGCACCCCTTTTTTACACACACACCCACCCACCTCGCAGGCACACACACACACACACTAATTTGCATATTTATGCAATTAT
This sequence comes from Drosophila basisetae, assembly GCA_035041595.1. Lineage (NCBI taxonomy): Eukaryota > Metazoa > Arthropoda > Insecta > Diptera > Drosophilidae > Drosophila > Drosophila basisetae. Next base: position 105,851 of record JAWNLB010000147.1, on the reverse strand, counting down.
ACGCTACCTTTTGTGCCCCGTCTATGATTTTTTTGTTTGTTTGTAGCTCTCAGCTCTCGCGGCTCTCAGCCGCACTCAACCCTTCTGTACTTTTTTTGTTTTGGCTGCTTTTGCAAATCAACCACCTTCACCTCTCGACCTGTGCCTGCACTCAACCTCAACCTCAACAGTTGGTCGCCGTTGGGTTGCACAACACACACAGCACAGCATGTCACTTGTCACGCCAAACACGAACACGTTAAATGTCAACAATGAAGTGACGCAGCAACAGAAACAGCAGCAGCAGCAGCAGCAGCAGTCAACGTTAACGTTAACGGTAACGGTCATTGTCCTGCGTCCCGCGTCCTTTGAGTGCTGTGCGCCTATGCAGCGAGACAACACCAGACGTTTCGGTTCGGCCACTTCCACTTGCCACTGACATTTGACACTGTCACAGCGTTTAGTGATTTATTTCATGTTGACATGCGTCGTTGTTGTCATGACAGAGGATATTTCCCCGGCCCAAAAACCAGTAAAGGATTAAACAAAAAAATGGTGCTTAATTTTAGCTTCCATTTTCATTTGCAATCACACATAACTGCAAATGAAGTTATGAAAATTGCTCAGCAGCCGCCCCACTGCCCAACCGCAACATGCTTGCCACTGTCGCGTGTCGCAAACATCGTAAGGGGTTCGTCTTTTATATTTATTTGGTATCTTTAGCAAACGATCTCTGCTTCTCTCTCAATCATGATGAGCATTATGAAAATTGCATAATTTTGTGCTCTATACCCGAGGGGTTGCACTCACCCCCAAATGGCACTTCAATTAGAGCCAAGTAAATAAAAGCAAATGTAAATTATCAAAACTGAGAACCATAACCCCCAACACAAGACTTATCAGTGACATATCTTTTAACAAGTGAAGGACACCGGCACACCGACAAAGACAAGTGTTGTTTAATATTGTCAACCGACATTAACGCTAGTCTTTCACTGGCTATCGCCTACACAATTATCAACTCAATCGCCTTTTGTGTATTTCTAGTCAACTGCATTTCTGTGGACTGCAGCAACAGCAGCAGGACATATCCTGGCAGCTCCTGTGTTTGTCGAAAATCGTTGAGCATTTTTGGCATTTATTGTTTGGCGTAGCATTAAGGTTGTGATATTAGCTATATGCTCGTTCGATGCTGCCGACAGTTTTATTGAGCAAGCTGCTTGCTTGACTTTAGATATTAAAGTCAATTGCCCTTCCATCAATTTGGTTGGCTTGTTCATTTTGGCCGTGTCTGCCTTTCGAGGCCACGTGTTCAGCGCCCCCGCCATTTTCTCAATCCTCAGTTCTCAGTCTGTCTGGCTTGCACCAAAAACTTTCTTTTGACAGGCAGAACAGACAACATCCTTTCTCTCTGTTTGTCTGCGTGCGTGTGTGTGTATGTGTGTGTGCAACATTTTCTTGTTAGCCGAAAAATGCTGTTGTTGCTGCCTTTGACTGACATGATTATAAGTTGTATGTGTCTTTCGCTATGTTTCTCTGTCTACAGCATGTGGCTTGCTTGTCTGCCATCCTCTTGGTCTGTCTGTCTCTCCGTCCGTCAGGCGGTCCCTGTCTGGGACTCTGTATCGCTCGGCACGTTAACTCAAACGAAACTAATTTAATGCGCTGCAAAAAGAATTCAAACAATTGCACAAGGCGACGCCCAAGTGAAAGTCGAGCCAAAACAACAAAAAAATAAAATATAACAACACAACAAAAAAAAAATCGGGAACACATCAAACGGCGAATTCCATTTGCTGAGCGTCAGCGAAAAGGAAAAAGTTTCTTCTTAGCTCGTTCTTAACTCAGAGCTCCTTTTTTTATTATGTGTTATACCCTGTAACACATCTGACACATATCTTATAGATACGATTTTATGTATATCAACTATAACAGATAAAATTATCGCTAACGAAGCCAGTTACATATGATAAACAATAGGTAAATGTTTTTGTATCTTTACTATATACTTTTTTTAATACAAAACTAGACTAGATCCTTGATCAAATTAACAGAGTATTTTGCAGTCACATCTATATTCTCCAATTATTTTTTTTTTGTTTGGTTTTATGCGTCTCTCTTTTTTTTAAGCAAATTCAATTGTTGGGCCGTGTCTGGGCGTGGCACAGCGCAAAATGTTAACAATTTTATTTATGTTGGCTTTGAACTTGCGCTCATTATTTGAAAATACGCGAGAAACTGCGAGAAAATGTTAGAAATTTCGATAAAAGTGGCACACAAACAAAATTGCGAAATGTTGCATCTCTTTATATAACCAAATTTCATGTTTAAATATGCCACTATGGCGGGCGGGTAGACAGGCGGGCAGACCTTAAATTCACATATCATTTGAAATTAGCTCAAAAAGTTGTGGCCCTAAAGCTATTACTCACACACACACATACAGACACACACACACATTTCGAAAGACAGAGCCATTAGGCACCTTTCAAAGTGCGCCTGTCAACCCCTTCCCCCCTTTGCGAGGCAGACTATTAGTTTGGCCAATATTTCCTCGCAAAACTAAATACATTTGTGTTAATTTTCTAGCACACACTCACAACCGGATGCGTAATAAAAAGGCTTAGTGGCGGCATTCTGACAAGGCAGCAAAAACCCAATCCCAAAACCACCCCACATCCCCGCCACCCACTCCCCTTCCCCTTTCTGTACAGACCTTGTGAAATTTGCATATGTGTGGCTGCCATATATGCGACTCATACATCAAACTATTAAAAGCCTCATGGAAAGGCCTCCAGGGCATCGCAGTGAGCAAGCCCATACCCCACACACCCATCCACCCATACCGGCCGCACCATCCTCCGTCATTCTCCATCCATCCATGCCCACCATTGGCACAAAGAACATGCTGAGCTGTCCTCTGTTTTGAAGGCATTTATCAAATGTTGCGGGGCTTCAGCTGCCTGGCAAAACAGCAACAGTTTCTCGGGGCCAAAAAGTTGTACAACATTGTTGCGGCCACGCCCACACTAGCTACTTTACCACCACCACTCTCTCTGTGTGTGCTTTAGTAAAGTTGAAGTGTATTTTGGTTACGGTAGTTGCAAAAGCAGCCAGCCGAATGCTTCCCTCATTCAGGCAGGATCAGCAGCAGGTGCATATTTACATATTTTTATATGTGCAATTTTTTACCCGTATCCTGCGGTCGTCGTGTGGGTTTTTGTCTTTTTATGTGGGCTTTTGCGGCTTAATGATTTGAAGCCAACGGCCCTGCTTAGATTTTGAGCTGTTCACTAAATTAGTTTCATTAGTTTTTCACCCTTCACTCTCTTTCTCCCTCTCTAGTTCGCTCGATGGCACCCCGACAAAAGTTGGCAGTGCATTTAGCAAGTTTGAATTGCCTGTGCGAGGGCAGGATCTGTTGAAAATTGTTGGAAAAACTCACGTAAATTCTATGGCTAGACAACATAAACAATATGGTTGAGAGGCATGCCTTCAACTCCACCATCATAAATTGCTTTGGTCCAGGTCATTTTTTAATGCCAGCATCAAAGCGTTTGCCATGAGCCATGTCTGAGCTATCTGGGTCTTTGGGGGCAATTAAAATAAATTATGAGGTGCAGATTTACGAAAATTAAGAGATTGTTTTTCTCTCAACACACACACACACACACAGAGACCGACACACACGTAAACTATAGAATTGCATAATAAGAGCAAAGCGAAAGTAAAGCAAAGCCAAAGATAAAGGATAAGTGAAATCAACTTGCAGGTTAAGCGCCGCTGCTGCCAAGCCCCATCCTAATACCACCACTGTGCACACTCCCCCTAAAATAGCAGCCAGCACGTGTTCACTCTCCCATATGTGAGTGTGGAGATGTGTGTGTTCGTATCTGTGCTGCGGCTCATCAGCAGTCAGCACACCTGGTGTGGCTCCCAAACCACATACACACACAGGCACACACAGACACACACACACATACACACTCCGAAATTGAAGCCTTGGGGTAGAAGGTTTAGGTTTAGGTTTTGGGTTGGATTTTTAGTATCGTATCCTTAAGCATCCAGTTGGGGGCGTACAGGCTCGCAATCAAGAATTCAGGTCATGTGCATGTGAACTCAATTAAGCAGCACATAACTTACAAACCGGATTACAATCATCATCATCAACAACAACGGGAACGAGCGCCTTGAACCTTTTCCCCACCTAACTTCGACTCCGCCCCCAATCCCTAACCCCCAACCCACAAAACCCGGCACCCTCCTTAACGTTCTGTCCTGCTGGGCATGCAAAGTAGCAAAAACAGCAGCAGTAGTAGCAAAGCATATGACTATTGTTGACCAAGCAAAAAAAACTCCAATTGTAACTGTAACTGTTACTCCGACTCTGACTCTGAGTTTGACTTTGACTCCAACTCTAACTCCAGTTCTAAGTTCGAGTTCGACTTCAGCTGCTGTCAAAAATGTTGACTTTTCAACGAGCCTCAAAATATGTTACTCATTCGCCGCGTGTTAACCTTTTTTGGCCCTGTTGCCGGGTGCAAAACAATTTGCAACCATAAATTTGCCACAGCAAACAAGGAGCTGTGTCCCTTCTTTACTTCCCTTCGATCCCACCCTCCAAACCGGAGATGCCCAGTCATTTGAGGTAAGGTCAACAGCTGTCGAAGCGGGTGGGGGGTGAATGGTGGGGGGAGGACCTGCCTGACTTATTTTGTATGTATCGCAGGATATGAAAATTTTCACTTGAATAATTAATTGAACAGGCAGTTGGCCACGTCGACCCTTGCCGCATGTCCTTGTTGATTTTGTCTTGTTGCGGTTGGCATTTTGGGGTCTCGCCAGCAACAGCTTCCAACATCTCTTCATTTGTCGCCGCTGCCGCTGCTCCACCTGCTCCTTTTGCTACTGTTACTGTCGCTGCTGTTTCCTGTTTGCTCTGGTCATGTCTTGCGGCGCACAGCTGCCTTCCATCTTGGCTGTGTTTAATTAAGCAATACATTTCGACCTGGCCCGCCGGAAGTCCATTCTGCAATTGCAAAACATGAGTAAATACGAGACGACTATCATATTTTATATATATATATATTTGTAACGTGTATTTATACAGTTGTGGGCTTGTCGCATATTTTGTTTTTTTTTTGGCATTTATAAAATCCACAAACTGTCGTTTTTATTGTGCGTTTGTGCATTACATTTTTCATTTTTTTTCTTTTATTTTGATTTTAAGCCGCTTTAAACCGCCGCCGCAACAAGCAAAATAACATTTAAGCCTTTCGTGATAAGCATTTAAATAAATTAAAAACCCCGTTTCCCTCGGGCTATTGTGGCTTAGGTTCACAGAACAACGCAACTCGTTCCCTTTCTGTCACCCTTTCCTTTGTTTCTCGCTTTCTTTCCCTCTCTCTCTCTCTCTCTCTGTCTCTCTCTCACTCTCTCTCTCTGTCGCTCTCACAATCGCCACCCACAGCCGCATGTCAACAATGCAGCTAACCACACGCGAGCCCTAATGAAAAATAACAAGAGCACCGCATATAAAAAAATAAATAAATCGACTTTGTAATACCCTATTATTTGCTTTGTTGTATACATATTTTTCTAGATTTGCTAATCATGCAACTTTGATTACATCCACATAATTCTTCTATTCAGAATATACAAAATGCATTAAACTTATTATTTGGTTATTTTCATTTAATATTTTAATAATATTTATAACTCTTGAGGTCTTCAGAAGCATTCTGTGACACAATCTCAGCCAGACTTAACCCCTGCAACCCCTTTTGAGTAATGGGTATATAATAAAAGCAAAAAACAAAAAGGATGAAAGAGAACAGGCGATTGCAAAATAAAATGAACGCATAAAGATTTGTCAGCGTTGATAAACAACAAAGCGAGCGACGCGAATTTGCCACCAACGCACCACGCAACCACCACATCACCCAACCACCCACTAATACAACCAGGCAGCTCTGTCATTTGTTATGACTAAATCGGTTAGCGGGGAGTGAAGAGTGGCAGGCGTTGCAAACCGGCAAATGGCCAAATGTGCAAGTGTTGTCGCTACTGTTGCTTTGATGAGTATCAACTGGAGCGGGGCTCGAGGTCAGAAGGAGGCGGGAAATAAACGTGGCATTTGGCCAAACCACAAAATGGTCGCTGGCGCTGCTAAGTATGCTATATTAATTTGCATTGTGGACTTTTAATGATGGCTTTGTCTGTCTGCGGCTAAAGCGTTGCAGGTTTATAGCCGCTAAAACAGTATATCTACTGCATACGATATTAATATCGAATTTACTGTTTAATTATATATTATATATAATCAAGCTGGTGGTCGAAGTGCACTTCTGCTGAAGTTCAATAATACCAATGGAGCGGTTATAACAACCATTGCCAATCGTGACAATCTCGATGCCATTTCATATGACAATGGTCGCTCGACAAAAAAAAATAAAACGATTCGGTTTCTGAGGTGATTACAATTACCCTATTCATTTTTGAAGACCTCTATTCTAGTCACAGCGCGAGCACTGTTCCCGTATATGTTGCCATAAGGGATAATCACTTTTGCATTCTATAATGCCGGCAGTAAATAAAATGAAATTGCAATTGCAAAAAGCGCCAATAGCTTAGATAAGCTGCAATCAACCATGCCCAGTCCAGCCAGTCGTGGGAGTTGGGAATTGCAGTTGCCAATCGCAATTGGTATATTAGCATAATAAACGCGAGAGAATTTCATAAAATTTTATTAATTTGCTACCCCCACCACCACCACCCTCAAAGCTAGCAAGTAGGGAGGGGCCGAGCAGCACTCAACAGCTTAACAGATTTACGGCACAAAAGCGACGCCGTAAATAGCCGACAACAAAAACAACAGCACAATGATAAAAACAACCAAATGAACACTAAAAGCTGACAATTGACTATAAAAGTGGACGGGAGGATTGGTGCAGGGCTTATTTCTAGGTCAGACAATTGGCAAGTGCACTAAAAGCCAAACAACTGGCAAACTGTGTGTAAACGTTGCCTGTCATCACACACATTCGCATACACACATACAGAGACACAGGTATTCGCAGGTGGGCGTGGCATTCTGTCTGTCAACAATGTAGCTAGAGACAACTGACAAGTGTGCACGCCTCACAGATGGCCACAGAGACATGGGGCAAATAGCACGGCCTGTGTCGACTGACAGACATGCACTCAGGAAAAAATGTTGCACTTGGCGCCACTTAGGAAGTTACTCACTTTATTTTTGAGAAAGCGACTTTTTGCTTTCTATTTCTAAAAATCAAAATAATATTATTTATGGCTTCTATGGCGACTTGTTAAGATTTGTTGTATTAATTTCTCTGTGTGTACATTTCTTGATCTCCAACCATCTCTCACTCTCTGTGCACTTTTCGGCGGTCGCCGTGTCGTCTGCTTTTTGGGCTCGAGTGGGTTGGGTTTGGGTAGCGCCTTTGGTTGGCTTCATTAGGAACCAAGCCATGTGCACTTGTCGGCTGTCTGTTTGTCGTCTCGCTGTCTGGCTGACTGAAAAAGTGGCGACTGCCTGCTAACTGCTGCACTTTCTGCTGCAGCTGCACAAACTATTTACGTTGGCGCACACGCCCACTTTTCATTTTGTTTGTGTGCCGGTTGCCGCCTTGGGGCTGTCGTTCTTGTCATTCTTATTGTTGTTGTTGTTGTGGTTGTTGTTGCTGTAGCTCTTGCTGTTTGCGGCAATGTCTGTTTTTATGCGCGACTCTCTTAAAAGTTCAATGCACGCGCTTTTGTTTTGCCTACACAATTTTGTAGGCTAAATGTATCCAGTTGGCATTTGCCAAACGAAAATTTCTTGTCCCGTCTTGGCTCTCAGCAGCCTTTAAGCCAAGCCGCCTATGAAGTCCGAAGCTACGTAATTTGGCCCAATGCCAGTAAATAAAGTTGGTCTTTGAGTTAATATATACACACACACACACACACAGCCAGAGATTACTGAGCTCATCCTTCGTACCCCAGTTTCGCAGTTGATAAAAAATTAAGCATAGTTTTAGGCGGCGATTTTCCCAAAAGCTGTTGACTTGATGAAGAAACTTTTATTGGCCAAACTCTTGAGAGCTGGCCGCTCGCCGTTGCCTTCATTTGCCTTTTTAATTTTGTACAAATATTTTGGTGGCAGTTTTTCGCTTTTCTTTTTGGTGTTTTGGCTTCGAACTTTTATTAAAATGTTGACAGCTTGTTTGGCTGAGCAAAACTTTGCTGCTGACTTTGCAACACTGTAGCAGCTGAGACTGTTGAAGTTCTAGATACAACGAACACTAATTGATGCATAGCCCACGCCTTAAAGTAGCAACGCCAAGCTAAATCTATTGCTAATTTATAATTTGTCAACTCTGCTTGCATGTACATCGAGTTAGTGTTGCAAAATGAATGATGATCGATCACAAACTTTGCTGTTAAATGAGGTGAAACGGTGATTCGGCTATTTCATAGTAGAAATTGTATTTATATATGCTAAGCCTTAAGAAATTATTACTTAAATAACTTGCTACAAATTGTTTGTAAGAATCATAGATAGCTTTGTAACATAAGTGTTGAGTAACAATTCAACGTTCTCAGATAAATATATCGTTTTATGCTCGCAACACAATTCCCCTCGAATCAATAAACAAAGCTCTTCATCAGATAATTCCATTGATGGCGTGTCGCATTATACTTAAATATTTTTCAGCTACTATTATTATTCATAATTTGTGCATTAAGCAAACAACTTAACGGCCCCATTGTCTGCCACATTCTGGGGCGGCTCTGCAAAAGGCAAATGCGCAAAATTGGGTAAATAAAAAGGAAATAAAGAGAAAAGGCAGAATGACAAATACTAAGCATGAACATGAGACAAGGACATGGAGCTTAACTGCTGGCAGGCTGACTGGCTGGCTACCACACTGGTGGTTGCAGGCCAGGCAGTCAGCCAAATCTTGCCACATGCCTGCGCATATTAAGTGGCACGTGGTGGTGCCAGCAGCAGCAGCAGCAGTGGGAACGCTCACATGGCCATATGTGCGGCATAATGAGGACGTCGCCAAGGCAAGTCGTGCATTCAGACGCCGGCAACGCTGACAGCAAATCAATTCATATGCCTAACACTCGTACCCACATCCCGCCCACATGTCAGCCAGCTGGATGGGGTTGGGTTGATGGCGGGATGAATTCATCAAAACGCTGGCTATTGTTGTGTATGCGGTTAACTGCAAATATGACTTGAGGGTGCGACCAGGACATTATATAGAAAATGGACTCTGTCCAGCCAAACCTTAACTCAGATGCCTTCGGGCGCTTTATCATTTAGTCTTTTGCTCTTTAGCTGGCTGACAAATGAAGTCAATTGGATTGTGTGCCGTGTGTCTGGACGGACTGGGCGCATGGCTTAGGGCCGCATCAAAGAAAATTGTTTTAAGCGTCCAGAGCGAAGAGCTCCGATTAGCATCTGCTTACGTTTGGCCCAAAACGGCCAGCCAGTCAGCGAAGCGTTGAGCGGAGTAAAATCTGATAGCCTGCGCCGCGCACACGGCCCTGGACTTAGCAACAATGACAAAGAAGTTGGCGGCTTAACAAGCAAAATCCCACCACCACACCACCCATTGCTTTTGCCATTAGCGAGCTGTGCAAAAGTTGCGGCTCGTTCTTAGTTTGTCTGGCAATTGCAGTTTATGGTCAAACTTTGGCCACGCTCTTTTTGCTCTATGCCACGTTTATTACACACTCATTTGTTTTGGTGCCCCACTCCGCCCCTCCCCTCCCTCTCCCGCTCCCACTGCCGCTCCTTTTCATCACTGCGCTGTCATATTAAGCAACTTTGGCCATTCCGTTGGCCAGCGAGTGAGCTGAGTGCGTCCGAACCCCGATAGAAATCTTTTTGTTCATTTCATTTTATGTCTACTTTGCTGTACACACACACACACACACACACACACACACACACACACGCACACATATTGGTGCGCACACGCATATATTTTTGTTGTTGTTGTTGTTGGCAATTTCCTGGCTGCTCATTCGACAGGACTCTGCCGCCTGTCCGAGCGATGCCTCAATTTGACATTGATGTGCCAAATGTGAAAATTCTCTTTCACTACTTTGGCCAGCCAAGAAATGCAAAAAGTACAGCAGTGAAAAAAGAAATAAGAAATTGTAGTTAAGTTGCACAATGCCGCAGATTTAATACCCTTGCAGGCATACAACATCAACTTTTAGATACGAGTAGACTATCAAAGAAACAAGTAGATTCGTTCGCTTCAACATATTTTTATTAATCAATTTTGACATAAGGCAAATGGACTTTGTCACTTCGACCTAGCGCTTAAACATTGTATTTGGTTATTAACTCTTTCTGTGCCTAACACACTGTGTTATACAATTACAATAACCAATAAAGCAAGGGTATGCTACACACACAAAAAAAAAAAAACAAAAAAACGGAACAGAACAGTGTAACTGGGCAAGCAAAAGGCCGTGTTGAAATGTAATTTGGCCAAAATTGTTGCCGCACTGCATTCGTTTTGGCATTTGCTTCACTTTTGTTGGGTTCTGTTCTGTTTGCCACTGAGTTCGGTTGTTTGATTGTGTCCCTTACAGGCGAATGAAACCCAATCTGTCTGACTGCCAGTCATGGCCATCCCATTGACGTCCGCATCTATTCGCAGTAACAGCCCCAAAAACCAAAACACACGAAACTCGTGCGTTAGTCATTTCGGCACTTTCTCATGCTGTCAGCTCACAGAGTAACGCCTACTTGTCTTCTTCTGTTTTCTTTCGCTTTTTTGTGTGACTTGTTATCATTGTTGCTGTTGTTGCTATTCCTGCTGTTGCTGCTATTGCTGCTATTGCTGCTGTGTGGCAGATTAGTATAAGGGTTTTACTTTCAGGCTTGTCTTCTCAAGTTCGATTGTGCATTTAATGTCAATTTGCGGAGATGCCATGGCAAGTGTTTTCCAAAAAGGGAAGATAATTCATTGAGCTGGGAGGCGCCAAAAGTGGGCGTTTGGGCCAATTACAATGCGTAATTAGCCACCCTTTTTTCAATGGGAAATTCTAGGAATACCTAAGTGAAGGGTAATTCATTAGAATTTACACTTTGGACAGCTGCAAGAGTTGCGAAATTCCAAAATAAATTAAATAGTACAATTGCTATTCCTGTCATTTTAAGGTTATAATTTACCAAGCAACTGGTAGAAAATATACGGATGAACTTTAAGGAAATTTACTTTTAATTAAAATAATTGAGACGACTTTTATATAACGTTTGCAAATACTGAAAAATATTAAACCAATTAAATAGTTTAAATTGGTTTGCTTGTTTTTCCAGCTACAAAGTTTGTTATTGCAATTAAAAATCACCACGAGAAATTAAAAACGATTTATCGCTGGTTTTGAATAATTGAAAATGTATTTTCACAAAAATTAAATTCCAAAGCAATGTGCCATTCCAACCTTTTGAGGAGTATGGTTGTGGCTGGGCTGGGCTGTCTGGTGCCCATTGCAAACTCATTTACAATTAAAACAACATTAATTTGCTGCTAATATGACCTCAAGCAGTTCGCCCACAAAATTTAAATTGCTACACAAATGGCAAGAAGCGCACAAATGGCCATGAAATGTAGCAAATGCTATCCCTGCCCTGCCCTGCCCTGCCTTGTCCTGTCCCTGCTGCCCCCTGGCCACAGAAATGTAATTAAATTACGCTGAAAAGCAAAAGCCCAACTCCGCCTCAAACCCCCCCTCATCGTGCGGAAACAAAAACTTAAAACGCTTAGCCACGCCCAGCGCTTTCATGCTGTGCGAAAATTTCGCATAATTGCGTCAGCAAACGCATAAATTGCCAAAGACAGCAGCCCTGGGGGCCAGCGACTCACGCAGCATGTGGCATGTGGCATGTGGCATGCGGCATGTTGCACGTAGAGAATGCGGCCATCCATCGAGCAGTGACAGACATGCACAGGCTAGACAGTAGACAGCCACAATAGCACTGATCGAGCGTGGCAACAATCAAACGGTGCACTTTGCCTCCGCATATGTCAAATGACAGCGAACCCTTTTTGGACCTGGTCCTGAGTCGAGTCGCAACGGTTGTGGGGCATTGTTGCATTATGCTGCCACGTCGCGTGGCATGAGACGAGAGTGTTGGGCGGTTGTTGCTGTTGCATGGCTGTCACTCGAACATAGCTTGTCATGCATTTAAATTTTTTGCCAACTTTAATTACATTAAGCATGAAATATTATGCTAATTATGACTGATTTCATTCCATTTGTGCTGCACACCATGTCAGACAAAGGACTTGCCACACAGCGCAAAGAATGCGTCGCGTGCAATATCATAAAAGACAATGCAAATGAATTAAATTTAAATAGCAAAATGAAAGAATCAAAAAAGAGATAAAACGAAACCGGGGAGAGCTGCAAATTGAAATGTAATGCAGTATCGCCCAAGGCTGTCTGGTGCCAGCTGACGTTGCACGGTTCCCATGCCGCGTTGCACGTTTTTGTTTGCTTTGCTCACTGCCTCGAGTTGTCATTTGCTCATTTGACTTCATATTTGCTCTGATGACTCTTCGCATCAACATGCGCAATTTTGTGTCAAACGTGGCGTATGCGTAATTTTTAATTTGTCCCCACCCCCCACGCGCATTTTGAATGATTTTTCGCCCATCTACTTTACGCTGAAAATGGAAAATTAAATTATTTGCTGCTAATGTCTAAAAGAACGCTTGTAAGGGTTGTATGCGGGTTGTATGCGGGGGTGGGCGTTGTGGACTGTCAGTGGGGTTGGGCACTTGTGTTACTTGTTTTCAAAGTGCGCTACGGAAATGATACAGCAAAAGAGAAACGTGAAAAGCAACAGCAGCCGGCACACACACATATACACACACATATAAGCAGCGGGCTAAAGAACTGAAATGAAAACTAAAACTCATTTCTGCCAAATTAAACTGAAATGTGCCCCAGTCGCAGTAGCAGCAGCAGCAGCAGCAGCAGCAACTAATATGAGTTAAAAGCAAAATGCCTGGGCACATGTGTTGGCAGCGTTCGCATCTCAAATGTAAAATTAAAAGGCATTTCCGCAAAATTTCAGCGTCATATTGTAAAACATGAGTATTTAATTAGAAAATACTTTCAGGCAGCAACAGGAACGGCAACAACAACAACAAGAGCAGTCAGGACCTCTACAGTTTCCGTTCACCCCTCCCCAAACCCAACCCCAACGCCAAACCCCTAATGCCCATCCCCATCACATATTGTATAGGGACGTGCTAATGAATTTCGCCAGTGCACAAGTTTGCGCTTTTTAACAACTTAACATAGTCGCATATGTTGTACAAAATACCTTTTTCCTTAGTGAGGCATTAGGCAAGAAACCAGGAGACGTGAGGACGCGACGCGACTCGACGCGCAACAGCTGAAAAACTTTGCATGTATGCCGCATATTAACACCGAAAAACTAACGGCTACAACTACAAACATAAACCGTGTCGTCCGTGGCAGTGGGGGGAGCGGGGGTTGTGTGTGGCAAACACACAAAGTGTGTTGCCTTAAATTGCCGACTATAACAACTACAACTACAACTACAACGACTTTGACGATAGCTATGCTAATGGCCACGCATTATTCAAAGTCTCGTTCTCAGATTGTCAGATGGATAAACAGCTAGAGTGGGTGGAGTGGGTGGTGGTTTGTGGTGGGGCGATGCGGTGCGGGTGTCTGGGCACTGGGCATGTCAAAACTCATTTGCCGTTAACGAGCAGCTATTGTGCTTATAAAAGGATTATTTACAAATCACTGACTTTCAAAAATTGTCAACTGCAGGGCAAATGCCGGCATCAGAGCCCAGCTCTCGGGCCCCCGTCAAGCAATTTTAGCTGCTGGGCAAATGCTTTGATCTACAATTTATGAAATTAACCCTTAAGTGCTGCTCTGCCCCTGACACATACACATAGACATAGACATCTTCAGCATTTTCAATGAATGAACGCATCACTTCAACTTGATTTCTTTTAGCTGATTACGCGCTGTCAACGGAAACAGGATGCAGTGCCACTGATTGTTATGACTTCTACTCCCAGGAAAATAGTCAGAATATAGCTATGTGTGTGTGAGAGTGTGTGTGTGTGTGTGTGTGTGTGTGTGTGTGTGTGTGTGTGTGTGTGTGTGTGTGTGTTATGAATATGACTTCAAGCGCAAATTGAATTGCATTCCATTTGGCCTCGAGCTGCGTATACTTAAAGCCATTTAAAGAGGCTCACCCAGACTATATAAGATTAAGGGGAAAGAGCTTAAGGAGGGAGGAGCACTGACTGACTGGCCCTTAATTGATACCTTTGTTTGCATTGTGGTCACTCTAATTGGTGTTTGCATGCGGCTTGAAGCCTTGTGTAAATACGGGCCGACCGGACAGGCAGACAGACGGTATTGCTTCTTTGTAATTTTGCGTGCGTTCTGTTTGCTCATTAAACGCTTGCAGGCAACAACGAAGCAACAACAACAACACCAACAACAACGAACGGGGCAACAACATCAATGACCGCAACAAGAGCAATGTCATCAATTAGCAGCTGGCCGCCGCCGTTGAGTGCCAAGTTTGCGCAAAAAATTGACAGGCATGGGCGAATTTTTGTGGCATTGCTGGCACCTAATGAGCAAAAGTGAAGCTGGCTTACCAATCTACATGACACGCCTTAACGCATTGCACTCCCTCCGCCGCTCAACGCCTCGGGCTCCAACTGCTTAGTGGCACTTACAAGCGCATGTCAAAAGTTATTAGCCTCAGCTCAAATAATTTGTGTTGTGCCAAAAAGCTGATTACTAAATGCTTACAACATATAGAATAAACAAAGTCATTTGGCCAGCTCAAGGGGTCCGACAGCAATAACAAAAATTCGCAACCAAAAAAGAAAAGTTTTCGCTGCTGCTGCTGCTGTCATTGCCAAATCCTAGCACGAGCATGCGCTTAATATAAATATATCTATATATATATATATGTATATATATGTGTATATATCTACACTGCTCGATTCGCTGTCAATATATATCCTGGTGGTGGCAACATATTCTTGCCTCATAAGTAGACAACTTTTGCAGCTGTCCCTGTCGGTACGTGAGGGCGTTAAACTCATACATCACTTTAGCCCTTATATCCTATCTGGCAGCCATTCTAACTAACTGCCGCCCATGTGGTGTATCTGTGTGTGTCTCTCTCTCTCTCTCTCTCTATCTCTCTCTCTATGTATGTGCCTGTGTGTCTTGGTCTGCCACATTTTCACACATTCTTTTAGTGGGATGTGTGTCAAGAGTTGGCAAGCTTCTTTTCTGCTGCTGCTGCTGCTGCTACTCTTGCTGTTGTCGAACTGTCGAACTATTGAAAATAAATTTATAACGCATACGTCATGTGAGCCGCGCACAATTTTGCAGTTTATTGCATTTGTCGCTGGCATTGCAAAACTTCAATAAATTATTTTATTGCGACAGTTATTTTGCTTGCTTTTTTATGTTGTGTTTTCTCTTCTCTTATGAAATCTGCCGAGCAGCACACTTATATGTACCATATATACCCATATAAATTGGTAGCTGGCTGTCATGTCGCATTGCCTTCGCTTTTGCAGCAAATTGCAAATGACTTTATGAATGAATTTTGTGTAATGCGTGATGAACTGACAAGCCGAGTAAATACCAAAGGCACACAAATATATATATACATATATCTTACATATTATATCCGCTTGCATAATAAGGCGACGTCGCTTTGAAATTGATTCACATAAACTTTGAATTGCATAATAAATTTGTGCAGAATGCATAATGAAAATTTCGTATATAAATTATGTGTCTATTGAAATGAATACTCGTTTAGAGAAAAGCTCTTTAGCGCAATAACCAAACAATAAAATTCGACTTAAACCCATGCCTATAAATGCGTGAGTCAAATTCAAGTGTCCAGCTTTCGAAATCGATCTGGCAACATTGTTAATAAATACACTCTTTTAAACGACGGCTCCGCGAGCCTTGAACTGCCGCAAAGGAGTCAGGAAAAACACTTTGCTAACCCATCAGAACTTGACACTTTTCCAACAAACGAGCACCCTTAATACTAAAAAAAAAATGAAATAACAATAACAACAACAACAACCAACACCTTTGACGCCCAAAGCGCTCATTGTAAAATTACCCATCAGAGAAAAGGAGGAAAGCGAACACCTTAGAAAAGGAAAGGAGCTCAGCGGAGGCAAAAGCTAGAAAATAAAAAGGGCTTTACGCGGGCGCCAAGAGGCAATAAGTAGCAAAAATTACGCTAAACGCAGCAATTTCCTGCTAAATTGCACAATACACACACATACACACATACACACATATACACATATTTAACCCACACAGAAAGAGAGAACTGAACTGTGTTTATGCCTAGGAACCTGGCCAGGTGGCAGCTAGCGGCATAAAATTCAACTATAAATAAGGCATAAAACACAGTGCCGCAGACATTTTATAATGCGCGGCGTGTCGCATCAATGACTCAAAGTGCGGGTGTGGGTGGCTAGGGTGGGTGGGTGGTCGGTTGAAACGAATAAATGTGGCAGCCTGTCAATTTCCGTGCAGCACACGCATGAATCGCAGCATGAGAATTTTAATGTGTGTCATATTTGATTGATGCCACTGCGCAGAGCCGGGCTTCGCCTGACAACGCTGGCAACAATGTCAAGAGTTCAACATTGCCCCAAGCGCCACTTCCAACCGTCGCGGGCCATGCAAAAGTGGCCCCTGCAGGTATGCAATTTTCGAGTGTGTGGGGCCAATTTCAAGTCTTTGGATAAAAATCATTTGCTTGTCATTTCATCTCGCTCTCCCACCCTCTCCTCTTCTTTCTTCTTATGTGTACACTCGAAGAAAAACGCGCTCGGGATAAGAGAATTATGATGTTCCTAAAATGTACAGATCTGACTTGAGTTGAAATCTTTTTTTTTATAGCAAAATGAAACTTGTTCTTAACTTGATTTGGCTCGGTCTTAAATTTCTCTCAAATTTAGCTGGAATAATGCTGGCAATGCTTGAATCTCATTTGAGTTGACTACAATTCACTATTATTTTTCAGAGTGTGTGTTTATTGTGAGCTTGTTGCGTAATTTAGCCTCGCTTCTTGCCTAACAATTTTATCGTTCTCTTGTTTTCGGCTGTCTGAGCGGGGGATGTTGTAGGTGAATGGGTGGAGGGGGAGAGTGGGGGCGAGTTACGCAATTTACTGCCACTAGGCAAACTGCCTGCCAAGCTGTAAATATTTGCACACAAACACACACACACACACACACACACAAATAGCAGCAGGCAGGGGGTCTTTTTACAGCTGTGCCGAGACTAGAATACACACAAACAACCACACACACACACACACACTCGCAGGCACACACTCTTGCTAGGGCCAAGTTTTGTGCCATAATTTATGCGAAGACAAACGATGTGCGCTCCTGCAGGCTCTGGCTGGCTCTAAGTGCATTAGGCGTTCGCTTTTAGTGCCCTAAGGGGGCGTCGACTTAATAATTTGCGCGAATTGGCGTCAAGCGGCAAACTAATTTGAGTTAAGCGTATTGTACAATCTCACACACACACACACTCACACACACACATACAACACACTGAGTACAAACTGTAATGATGACTATAAGCTGTGCCTGCAGCTGATAACGCAATCACCGTAATCTCTGTAGTTACTAACCACCTTTGATGATTACTAAAACCCGAATTTAATCAGTTATTTAGCTAGCACGCCCTTAGACCACGCCCACGCCAACATCAATAACATCATTAACCAGCTCATATTAATCGTTTATCGTAAATCGCTAATCGTAACTCCCACCCGCAAAATGACAATTTGAAGTGCTTGTGCATCAACAAATCCGTTCAACTATTGCACCAAATCGCATTCCTCCATACAAACATATGTAACTGCCACACCCACCGTCCACCTCCTCACCACGACCCAGTTGGATACGTATACATATGTAACTTTCATTTTGGTGCTGTTTTGCTGTTTGCTTGCAGGATGGACAACGCGGCCATTTAGAGGGTCTTGCATCCGTCTATTGCGAATTGTTAATGGCTCCCTTTGGAGATATTTTAAGTGCTTTAGAAAATGCTAGACAAGCAGCATGGGCGGAGCGCAGTCCGCTCCATCCCGCCGGTGGCAGCAGCGGCGGCGCCAGCGGCAGCGGTGGCAGCGGCCTCAGCGGCAGCGCCGGCGGCAGCGGCCTCGTCAGCATTATGCAACATCGCCAGCAGCATGGCCATCGCGGCCATTCAATGCACGGCGCCGGCCTGCCCAATAGTCATAGTCAGCCAATTTATGTGCCAGGAAAATACTCGGTATGTATGACCCCACCACCATCCTCCCGCACAATCAACAACAAACAACAACACAGTCTTGGGCCCATTTGCTGCACAACAAAAAAACCAACAAAAAAAATGAAAAAAAAAATAGAAAAAAATAAAAATATTTACAGAAAACCGAACATTTTTATTGATGTTGGCGTTGATTTGGCAAACAAAAAAGAACCACAAAAAAATAAGAAAAACAAATGAAAAACCCAAAGATAATTCTTATAAAATGTATATCGTATAATGATAAAGTGATTTTTGTAAATATTTGTTGAGTTTGTGTTGTTTTATGTTTTGCTTTTGCTTTTGCCGCATGTTGCACGCTTACACATTGAATACTTTGTATATATGTATTATACATATTAATTCAATTATTTAATAATTTGCCTTTTTTTCTTGCAGCCCTCCAGCTGCTTGTCCGACAAGGAGGAGGATGAGATCTATGGCTTTGGCTATGGCGTCTTTGCGCCGCGAGTGGCACGCGGCGGCTTGACTCAACAGCAGCAGATGCTGCAACAGCAGACGCTGCAAACGCAACAGAGCATACAGCAGCAGCAGCAGCAGCAACAGTTGCAACAGCAGCAGCAGCAACAACAACTACCAATTGTGCCAGGCCAACAGGCGGGTGGAGGACAGCCCGGAGTTGGACCACAACAGCATCAGACACTCCCGCCAAATGTAGCGCATCTCAACTTTGTGCAACAAAAGTGAGTAGCGCAGAGACCGAATAATAAATAAGGAAAAGGAGAGCAAAAATACAATTTTAATTTTGACTACATTTAAGAAATTTTTTTGCCAGACAATTTGATAATCAAGCGAATTTATTTTTTCTTCTTTTTCTTGCTTACAGCTGCCTGAGTCCACGTTCCGCATATTTCTATGAATTTCCACCGACTGCAGGTGAGTTTATCTCTGAAGTCTTTCAACTTATTATTCCCAGTGCTAATTCAATTCTTCGTCTTTCTTTCGTTCTTGCCACACAGAGGGACGCGAGACGAAGAAACGCACAACGTTGGCGCGACTGTTGAAAGGCTTAAAAACTGTCAATCGAAGGGATCGCAACAATCAACAAAATGGCGCCCAAGCAAGGGTAAGTTTGTTTGTACTTGTGTTGTACTTACATAATCCCACTGTCCCCGCTGCGAACAACTACAAGTGAAACTCATTTTCGAGCTTGGCTTTTATGACCGCAAGCAAATTGTTTGTCCTTTTGCCTTTCATTTAAATCAACTGCGGTAATTCTTTCAATTTATTTGCGCCAAGTTATTTTTTCCCGCCACATAGCCCTTCGTTCATTTCATAATATTTCGTTGCCCACACCAGCCACACAGCCTCCTGTTTGTCGTCGTTTTATGACTTTCTGTTGTGACTGCTGCGTCTTGACTGCTGCTGTACTTAATCTTGGCCCCTGGGACATGTAAATTTTTATGCGCGCCTCGCGCTCACAACTGAAAAGGTTAAAAATGTGCTCCCGCTGCTCCTGCTGCTGCTGCTGCTTCTGCTTCTGCTGCTGTTGCTGCTGCTGTCATTGCCTGGCGGCCATGTCTCTATAGCCTCTTCTTTCTTGGCTCGAGCATAATGTTGTACTACTATAAAGTACTATGCCAGCATGTAGTCGGGAGTTTATCTGAGCACTCTCTTTCACAAAGGCCACACTCAGGGGCTGAGCGCCTTTGATTAGAGCCCAGCCACCTTTGGGGAGCCAAAGAGCATCAGCACCAGCATCAGTTTGTTCTGTAGACTTTTTCCACTATTCTTGGGGGAGTGGATGGAGTGAATCAGGGAGGTGGGGGCACAACAAAAGGGGCTTTGGCAATGAAACTGTGGCCAAAGATAACGCTGCCGTGGCAGGACGTCGTCGTCGCCGCTCATAAATAAGCAAGGACATGCATAAATTTTTCAAAAGCAAGGAGCGCACGAGCGAGCGAAAAAAAGTAAGAAAAGAATAAATAAAAGAAGCTGCCAGCTGAAAAATAAATAATAAAGCGAATGAGTGAAGAGAAGTGAACGAGCCAAAAAGGCAACTGGGTGGGGAGAAATGGATAAGGGTTGGGGATGGGCTTGGGCTTGGGATTGGGATTGGGTTGAATCGTGCAGCAGATAAGCGTAGGAAATGACTAAGGATATGCGCCTAAGTAGCAGCATCCTCATCCACACCCCCCACCTACTCACCCAGTCGCCTTTCAAAATATAATTAAACAGCACTCACCTGGCCGTGTGGCCATGTGTTTTAGCCATTTACTTGTGTACGCCCAGCTGATTTGCTATTTATGATAAGAAAACAAACGCATTAGGCAGTCAGCATCTGGGAAAGGGAGCGAATGGGATGCAGATAGAGTTATGCAGGAATACCTTGAATTGGGTTGAATGAGGCTATTCATTTTTTTTTTGTATTTTTTGGCTTACACACAACTCTTAACACTTGGGTCGCGACCCTCGTTGCCCCTGCTTGTTATTAATTAAAAATTAAAGCCCAGTTGAAAGGTGTGAAATACAAAATGGCGTCCCGTAATGGCGATAAAGCACGTGAACCTCGCCACACTGATTTATGAGTCTCTTTGCTTTGGGTCAACTCTTGGCTAACAGCTTTCAGCGCGCGTTGGCGGTCGTTGTGAATATTTTAAGGGTAGCTAGCTTTGCAGCTGGCTTCAAGTTCTGCGCCGAGTTAATAAGCTAGGAGTGCAAAACTTTTGCTTGAGACGCAAAGTTGAAAAATTGAAAATATTTAAATTGAAACGTTTTATAATTGATTTTGATACACTTTCAACTTGCAGGCGGCCAACGATCGTCTGCGGCACTTTCAAATGATAAACGGCGGTGCCGGGGTGCCGCAGCAGAGTTTCGAGGAGACAATCCATAGGGTGAGTACACGGCGCGTATACGCAATAAATATGTATGGGCTTCCCACTTGCTGCAAGAGCAACAGCAACAACAACTACAGTGGCAGCAGCATAAATATTTATGCAGTGTAACGCATTTGCTGTAAGCGGCAACAGCTGCCACAGCAAACAAAATTACTTCAAAATTGTTTACAACAGCAGCAACAACAATAAGAAACTTGCACACCTACTTATGCCACACACCCGCAAAACACCCCCGAAATCATGCTGCTGCTGCTGCTGCTGCTGTTGCATTTGCAATGCAATTTCAACACGAAAGCTGTAACCGTTGCTCGCGAGCACGTTTACCTGCAATAGCAGCAGCAGTAGAAACAACAACGGCATAACAGCATAACTGCGGCACAAAGTAGATGCATGCAACATTTAAAAGTTCATTGCCGTCAACATTCATTATTAATGACAGCGCGAGCAGCGCGCCCGGCAACCAAAAACAAGCAACAAAATGCAATCAACGGCGACAACAAACCGACAGCAAAAACAACAGCTGCAACAACACCAGCAGCAGCAGCAGCAGCAGCAACACGACAGCTGCAACAGCAAATCGCTGCATAATGCAAACAGCCACGCCCACCGACCCAACGCCTAGTTGTGCCATTGCACGCATGAATTTCACACCAGCCAACTTCTGCCCAAGCACCTAAAAGCAAACTTTAAACTTTGAAATGCTGCTTCACGATGTTCTTACGTGTTCTTTGCTGAAGTTGTAAACATACGTCTCGAGTTCAATATGCCCTGTTTCCCATAAGCAGCAGACAGCACTCGAGAAACATTATAATATGTTGCATTAATATTAACTGTTATTATTATTTTGTCTCCTCCAGCTAAAAGTACAAGAAGCAATGCGCAAAAAGGAAAAATTTCAACGTGAACACGAAGAGGTATGTACATCAATACACAAACATATAAGTAAATTGAAATATTTGTACTGCTTCATCAAATCAATGGAACACAAGAAAGCCTCAAAGCTATACTAATTGAAAGTCGTTGCAATATCAAATAGAATTTATTGCAAATAAAATAGTAACTGCAAACGAAATGTAAGTGAAGCGTATAAAACATTATACGACTATTCAGTTTACCGAAAACATAAACAGAGCTCGTAAGGCACTTGCAGCGTTTTGCTTGTGAAAATAAACATCAACAGCAGCTATGGTAAATGCAAAATTCAAATCTATGGCATTTACTTAGCAATATTAATCAATCGTCCCCTTGCAGTTGGCCGTATTATGCATATTTAAACGCCGTAGACGCTTAAATGCGCAGCTCCCATTTTAAAAGCTATCAAAATATTTCTTATGAAAAATAGCAATTATTTTTGCTGTTGACTGCTCGGGGCGAGACGTAACGTTTAGCAAAACAAATGTACAAAAACATGCAAAGCAGACACAGGCAAGCATTCATTTACACACACAGCACACACACACACACACACACACATGTAATCACACTTAAGTACTAACACTCACACAATGGACAAACAACAACATCCAGCTACAAAAACAATGAAGTGTAACGTGGCAAATGATAAACTTTTTGTCTGTCATAAAAATTATTTTGCACATTTTGAAAATTTTACACGAGACCGGACCGGAGAACAAGGCAGATGATATACACATGTACACACATACATATATAAGCATATAATATACATATATATATGCTATAAAGGTAGTTCACTAATTGCCTAAGTGTGAGTACGTGTCGAAAAGTTAACGTACAAACGTATAAACGTGTAAAGGTCGAGTTTAAATGAATGGGCGTGGCTGGACTTGAGCAAATGTTTTTTTGGCATTGCACAAAGATCCCTTTTGCGGACTCACCTAAAATGAGTTTTATTTACCGACATAAATTTGCATGTCAATTGCGTCGTGGCCCACTGTTTCATAAAATCATCTTCATTTGTCATATGATTTATAGGGTATAAAAAATAGCTCCTATCTAAGAATTTCCATATGATAATAGAAATTTATGTATTTAAGCTTTAAATGTTAAAGTGGCACCATTTAAAGATGAGAATCTTTAAGCGAATACGTTTTTCTGTAAAATAATCGTTTTCAAAACATAAGCGAACTGTGGAAAGTAATTTGATTTGGTATTTAGGCAATTATTTAATCATACATTGTGTGGTGTGCTATGAATATGTTAGTCAAATGAGAATTAGAAATGTGAATTCAGAGCACAGAAAATAAATATCATGTGCAAAGCTTCGAAGGAAACCAATTTTCTTGTTTCAATTGAGTTAATGCAGCCACAAAGCTATCATTAGATTTTTCTCTTATTTTTGGCACAGTTTAATATTCAATCACAACTGCCGATTGCACTGTTTGAACACATACGTTTTCAACAGATCGAAAATGTGACATGTACTTCGAATATTCACAGTTAATTATACAAAGCCGAGTTATCAGCTCTGGCAACGAGGAGCCAATTTTGAATTTTCCATACTAAGCCCATAGTCTATGCAATTCTGTTGTCTGCCTGCCTCATTGCTGCCTCAGCCTGCTGTTGCAGCTGGCCAAACTGAAGTACATAGTTCTTGAAAATACACACACACACACACACACACACTCATGTGTATATATGGGTAAAACGCGTTGCTGTACGACAATTTGTCCGTTTGCCTGTCGACGATGTGTCCGCCTAAGCAAAGGCAATAATTTTTGTGCATAAATGAAAAGCACACACAAACATACACATACATGAAATGTTTTTGCTGTCATTGTTGTTGCTGCTGCTGCTGCTGCTACTAGTGGTATTCCAGTTGTTGTAGTTGCTGCTTAACTTGGGCAAACAACTTGATGTTTGTCTAATTGTAATTGCTGTTTTTGTTGCCAGTGCCTCCAACTGGACATCTGGCTCGGCCAGGATGCTGGCTACTCATTTTCCAGTTGGGCCAAGGGCAACAAGAGCCAGAAAAAAAAAAACACTTAATAGAACAAAAAAAAAACAACAAACAAGAGAATTGTTCATGCTTATGAAATATTTATAAACGAGCATGGCGACAATTTCGGACCTGACCAAAAAACAAATGTTTGCTAGCCAATAATTTTGTGCCAGCTATCGGGCAGTCAATTAAGAACGGCTCTGAAGCAATGTGATTAGCCTTAAGCAACATGTTCGCCTCTTGCCACATAAATTTGCAAATTGCTATGGCAGACAGAGTCAATTGTTGTTGCCGTTGCTGTTTGCTTGTTGCTTGCTGCTGTTGTGGCCATTTAAATGCATTTTTAATGCTTCTGCCCCGAAAAGCTTTTAGCTAATTTTTACACTACTTTCCGCTGGCAACATTTCTGCTGCTGCTGTTACTGCTGTTGCTGCTCCTATTTCTATTTCACTACAGCCTTGCCCTGGCATCCTTTTGCGAATCACATACATAGTCTTACATATGGCCCCGGCATGTTCTTAAATTAGTATGCAGCACATATTGCGCTATTATGTTGCAGGACATTCAACCAAACAGCAAGCAGCAGCAATTTCGTTGTGCTTCTGCACTGAAAATTGTTTTAGTTTCAAATGGAATTTTGTAATTTTAACGCCTTTGCCAACCAACTGCAGCTGTAAAAAAAGCAAGCAGACGTCTGAGCCAACTGCCAGGCTGACGAATAAGCTGAAACTTCATCGCCTGCCAATGCTTAGTCCCTTTTATTGTGCACAACAGTCACGTATCCTTTACGTAGACAAAGTGCCTCCAAATACACAAAAAGCGGGTGCTGACTGTGACGACTGTCTTTTTTTAAAGTCCCCCACTCGCATTTGTTAGTGTTCATATAGTGCACTCATTTATGCATTTAGCTGATGAGACTGAACTCAATAATAAAGCTGAAGTGTATTTAGTGTCTTTGCTTTAGGCAAAAAGTATTAGCTCAGCTCAGGGCTCAGAAGAGACTTTTTTTTTGACTAACTATTGCATATGCAGCTGCTTAAAATATTGATTATAATTTCCAATTTATAAGTAAAAAATATATTATTTTAATATATTTCCATTTAATTTTTGCAGATCTTGCGGGACATACGCCAAGGACTGCTGCAAATGAGTCGAGGGGAGGGACGCACGGGTAAGTTGTCTGCTTTCTGGGACAGCTCTAAGCCAGGCAGAAATATTTCAATTAAAAACGAGCAGCAGCAATTACATGGCCAACAAAATTGCTTGTCGTCCCTGGCCCACATTAGTGTTTTATGTGATGGCTTTTTTTTGGGACTGGGTGCTTTAAAATTTGAGCAGACAAAAATTGTGTGCGCTCGAGTTGCTGCTGCAGCAGTAGGCGTGGCGCCGTCTGGCGGGCGTCACATGCATAAGCGAGCATAAAATCTTATGTCCGTTTCCTGTTGCCTTTTGCAACAACAGCAACCCAAATTTCAAGTACCAACTATATGTGTGCAATGCTGTGTGCAACTTTTTGTGCAACTTTTTGTGCAGCGCATGTGGCAAATGGCATTTCAAGTTTTGTGTGCAGCGTTGCGTATAATAATATCATGTAGCCGTTGCACATCATATCGGATGCCTGCCTGCCTGCAAAAGTTTAAGGCACCCCACACGCCACCATGACGATGGTCTAGTATATTGCCACCCCTTGCCCAACCAGCGAAGCACCCCACTTCCCGGCTAACAGTCTATCCTTTTGCAGATGATACGTACATGTACGACGAGGCACTGAGAACCGGACCGGTTGGTGCGGGTGGCGGCATCATTGGTCTGGGCGGTGGTGCACACTACGCGGTCAGTGCACTGCATCATCAAGGTCATTGGTACGATGAGCCGCCCTACGAGAGCGATCCCGATGACTTCCTTATGGCCGGACTCAACTGTGGACCAGCTGCTACCATTCAGGTAAGTCTCCCCATATGTATGTGTGTGTGTGTCTCCAATTGTAAGCCTTATAATTTAGCTGCTTGTCTGTGATTTACGAACGCGGTTTACCAAGCACTTGCGCCCACTTATTGGCATGCACTTCCACGCAGCAGCTGAACCTTGGAGCAGGAAATGCCGCACGCCAGAAGGACATTTGGCAAGGCAGCCGCCATCGCAGTCGCATGCACAGTTATCAGCCAATTTCTTGGCATCCACAATGTCGTCGGCAATTCAGCTGCTTATTTCTTTCTTCTATTCGATGCACCCATTAAAATGTGCAAAAGGGGTAGCATAAATTGTGTACTATATGTGCAATAAATATATAGTCGTAATCAGCATTACCGATCTAGTCATGTCCCTCCACATTTACGTAAGTGTTTTGTGTATGTGAAGATGAGGAAACTAGGAATGAATTGGAGAACTGGTTACAGGGTATTTAACTGTCAGGCACTCTCAACTGAAGCCTTTTTTCTTGATTTATGCAGCACATTCGTCTTCGCTGTTAATCCTGGCGCAGAGGCAAGTGCCACGCCTCATTGGTCGCTTCGAGTTGTAACTTTGATTTCTCTGCGGATTCGCCAACCTTCGTGCCTGGCTCCTTCTATTTGCCATTCTCCTTTTATTTGCTTTATTAAATTATACGCTGAATATATTTTGCTAGCGCATTGATTTCCAACTTCGATTTGTATGTCCTTTGGCATTTTTTCTCTCAACTCCAGACTCGACAACTCTCGAACTGCGACAGCGACAGCGACTGCGACTACGACTTGAACTTCAACTTACTTTATTTTTATTGACAGTCAAAAAGTGCATAATTCTTATTGACTTGACTCAACCCGTCGACGATGACGACGTCGTCTTGAGACTTTCCTCTGGCTTTCCATACACATCTTTTTTATTTCATTTCCTTACTTTCTTCGATTCTTTGTGAAATTCACAAAAGTTGCGCTTTTGTCGCTGCGCCTTTGGGGGATGTGGAAGTGGGAGTGTGGAAGGTGGAGTGTGGAAGGTGGCGAGTGACTGGGTTGTGGGTGTAAAGTGTGTACCCCATTTCAATTTGGCAGAGCGAGCGCTGAAATTTTGTTTTCTTAGTCAATTGAAATCACTCAACAGTGGATTCGATATGCTTGAGCCGCCCTTTGTGGCCTTTCAATTTCATGTTTCGCTTTGATGTGGCCAAAAACAACAAAAACAGCAACAAACCAAATTTGCTTAGCAAAAAGTTTTTGCGGTTTGCGCAGCACTTTACCCGGCCTGTCCATAAAAATGTTAAGCGCTCAACTGTCCCAGCTGATATTATTGTTTCTGCTGTTGGAT
Source organism: Drosophila basisetae (assembly GCA_035041595.1). Taxonomy (NCBI): domain Eukaryota; kingdom Metazoa; phylum Arthropoda; class Insecta; order Diptera; family Drosophilidae; genus Drosophila; species Drosophila basisetae. Next base: position 78,410 of record JAWNLB010000147.1, on the reverse strand, counting down.
TTGCTCAGTGGACCGCATCTGGCCAATGTTAATGGGCCCAAAGGCTTAAAAAGTATCAAAATGCACATCATTTGAATTTGAGACCAAACATCTCTCTTGCTCTCTCTCTCTCTCTCTCTCTCTCTCTCTGCCTCTTTCTATGTTTGTTCGCCCTTTGATGATTGAGGCACTATGGATGTGCAACAAATTCATTATCTATGCCCCCAACTTGCAACTTTGTTGTTGTTGCGCTACCACTAACTTCATGAAGTATGCAACAGCAAAATCTACACGTTACAAAACTTTGCAATTTACATGTTGCCACAAATTACGTCAAACATGAAACTTGCAGCTGTAATTGAGAAGTGTGTATGCGTGTGTGTGCTGCTGCTGTTGTATGTGTGTGTGTCCCAAATGTAAAGCAACAACTTTGCAATTTCCGCTGCGTTCGAATAAACTAAATTTAAAATTCCATGCGAAAAAAGAAAGAAAAAAAAGAACAAAATGAAAACTCAAAAACCCCAACAAAAGAAACAACAACAACAATAACATAAAATCACTGGCAAGCAACAAAAACAACAGCAACAACAAGGAGCTGAAACAATAATAGCCACAACGGGCAACTCAGCGGCAACACGCGGCACATCAACTTTTATAACTTTGTTAATTTTTCATAATTTGTTGTTGGTTTTCTTGTTTCAGTTGTTGTTGCTGTGCAACAAATTCTACTTGAGCGCTAATCCGCATGTCTTGCTTACATTTCTCATACTCCATTTTATATATCTCTATATACATATATCTTTCTATCTCTCTTTCTCTCTTTCTCTCTTTTAGGGTGGCCGAGTTCGTTTTTCGAACAACCGCGAGCGGACGGGCGTAATTTCATTAAGATCCGCCGGAGATATTTCACTGCCGCAACGCGGTCCGCCGCGACGAGGGCTTATCGTGCCGCAGCAGCCGCCAAATCCGCCGACAATAATACCGTTAACGCATGCCAGGTGAGTGTGTGTGTATGTGCGAGCTGTTGCCACGGGGCAGTCGAACAGTGGCCCGAATATATGGGAATGGGGCATGGGGATTTGCGGCAGAGTCCTGCCTTGCTGATTGCCATTATTATTTGCAGTTGAGTTTATGACTGTTGGGGCCAAGGGCAACGCATTAATAATACAAACACAACAAAGAGGCCAAAGAGAACTCCAAAAATGCGTTATATATATACACTATATATAAATATGTATATATATATATATATATAGATACACTATATATATATACGCATATATATACACGCCGAAGTCCTGCAGGGTGAGCAGTTATCTTGTAATATTTGGCAATTGCTGGCACAACTTGAACCCTTTGGCCACTTCAAAGTGCTAGCCGAGAAACTCAGTGAAGTACAAAATGTGCCACAAATGTGCGCAGTGTGGCATGAAAAGGCCAAACATTTAGCCCTGTAAACAAGCCAACACTAATAGCTGACCAAATCAAACCAAACGCAAACCCAAACGCAAAAGCCCAAAACCAAATCGCTACAAATCGAATCGAATCGAATCGAATCGAATTGAACCAAAAAAGCAAAGCAAAGCAATCAACCAGCTCAACTGCTACTGCTGCTGCTGCTGCTGCTGCTCTCCCCTATGGAATCCTTGAATTTATTTGTCAATGTGAAAAGGTGCGCAAAAGGATTGACCCGAACAGAAGGGCAAAAAAAAAAACGAAAAAAGTAAAAAAAAATAAATAAAAAGGTAGCCTCACTTCATTAGTGCTGTTATCAACATTCTGCAGCCACATGAATGAATAAGCCAAACGAAGGAACGAGCCAACGAACGAGTGAACGAAGTGAATGACAAACTGGCTCTTTCAATGTCCTGTCTCACTCGACCATCTGTCTGTCTGTCTGTCTGTCTGCTGGACTGACTGACCGGTTGCAACATATCGTAACGCATTGAAGCGAAAGTCATCAATTTCATATTGTTACGCATGCCACAAAGAATAAAACATTGACTCAGCAGCACTAGCAAAAGATATGGATATGGAGCTCCTTTCGGGCACGAAACTAATGGGAACACCAACAGGACGACGTCGTCTGCAATATTGGACAAAAGCATAGACAGCAACGACAGCGACGACGGCGACGACGACACTTGAATGAAATGGCATTATTGCTACTTCAACGCGGCTACAGAGCGTTCCACACAACAACACGGCTCGTCAATCAGCCAGGTCCAAAATGCTAAGACAAATGTCGAGTTTGCCAGTTGCCAGTTGTCGGTTGTCGGTTGCCAATTGGCAGTGGAGCACCGTTTTCCACACGTACGCACCGGGCAACTATACAAAAGACGTGCTGAAATAACTTATACGCCCTATGTACCCTAAGGGCCGAAACAAAAAACTTTCCTTGGCCAAATAAAAGAAACAAGAATAAAAATAAAAATAAATGAAAAAGAAAAAGAAAAAACCGAAAATACACATTTACGAAATACAGCCAAAAGTGAAAATCTCAACAGTGTTAAAGTCAAACGGCCAAGCAGGCAACAGCAATGGCAGCAGCAACAAACAAATAAAAAGAATTCGGAGAAAAAAACGGTATAAGATATTTATTTATATATAGCAGCATTTGGTTGCCCGTGGACCCAGGACCTTTGTGCCGAGTGTTATTATTGCTGTTCTTGTTATTATTGTTGCTGTTGTTGCCCTTGAGTATACATATTTGCTTAGCAGCAAACCAAGACTGGTTTGAAATCAAAACGGTTACCGAAAGCCTCTTCAAGTGTACTGGATACAGGATATACACACATACCCCAGCCAGGCAGCTAAGCCATCGTAAGCTTTCTTTGGGTGCTGCTACTCAAGGTGAAGATGAACAAATATTTGGCATATAACTTAAATAGTTTGCTCTTATGCATATATACATATATGAGCAATGAGAAGCCAACTGCTTCAAGTGAATTGAAAGCACAGTTGAAAGTTGCCAAAATATGAACAGAATGCAGAATTTAATTGGTTGATTATTTAACTCAAAAGATAAAACTTACAACAATCGATGTAAGAAAGATGTAAAAAAATGATGAAAATATGCATTCCAAATTTATTATTTCCACAGCTTTGTTTAAATGGATCTAAAATTGATAAAATTCTAAAGACAACCACTTTGCCCAGACAATGACGGGTGAAAAACAAATGCGTTTGTGTAGGATTTTTATTGGGCAAGGAATTCAACTGTCTGGAGAAAGACATTAAATACCCTTTGCTAGCCAAGCTTTAAACCTTTAAACTTTAGTAGTTAATTCAAAAATACCCATAAGCACATATCATTCTATTGTTGTTCCATTGCAGGTCCCATGATCGTGAGAGCGGCGACTATGCGGGCTCCATTTCGGATTTACAAAGTGTTACCTCCAGACTCAGCACAGTTTCGGTGAGTGAGCCAAAACCCATTAGACCCCATGAACAGCAAGCAGCCAGCAGCAAGCCAGCTCATTTAAGTAGCTCCTCCTCTCAACTTACGAGTGCACACAAGGATACACCAACACACACACACACACACACGGAGACGTGTGTGCGTCTCAATGCGTCGTCTAAATTGATTAAGTGCACTTAGTGATAAACAAAGTTCGCATTTTGCCAAAGGTCCTTTGCGCAGGAGCACAGGATGAGGATGTGCTGAAGAATAACCAAATGCACGTCGGCACCGTGTGCGAACATAAAAACTCGAAAAGCTTTTTAGCCAAAAAGTTTTCTCTGTTTTTTGTTAGGCAGTCGCAACGACGCCACTTAAGCCAGCTAAACGATGTCGAAATGCCAAATGAGAACCGACTGTTGGCCATTTCATTTGCCAACATGACTTGGCTTGTCTGCATTTTTGTTTTTTTTTTGTGTTCTTTTTTAATGCATTTAACTTCCTACCACCTTTCCCCATAGATTGGCACCAACAATTGCACGGCAAGATACCGGACGCTGAGTGGCGGAATTGGTGAGTCGCCATCGCTGTCACCGAGTCCTTCATCCGATTACGAGGACATTGGCGCCACGCGGCACACAGCAAAGGCCAAAAAGAACGGGCTGCCCCACAAGGCGAATACGATTTGTCAGAAGGCCATGGTGCATCATGTAAGTTAATTAATCTCTGTTGACGACAATCCAAGCAACTCGTGAATGTGTCCTGTGCATGTGTGTATATGCGTGTGTGTGTCTATGTGTGTGTGATTGCAATTGCATTTTGGTAACAACAACAACAGCAAGAACAACAACAGCCAACATTGAGATTATTGACTCGCCGGAACTCTGTGAGCTGCAAAATGTAATTAGCTTGGCCATTTACATATGCGCCTGATTGGAATTTGTGACCACTCGCTCGCTCTCTCTCTCTCTCTCTCTCTCTCTCTCTCTCTCTCGCTTTCTCTATCTCTCTTTTTGTGTGTTCAAGTCACTTGCAGTTTATCTGCGGCCTATTCAGAAAACATTGCTATAAAAAGCCCAAAAGGACTCGAAAATACTTTTGCATCATGGCCAACGGGCAGCGTTTGAACATGCACTCTAAATGCAAATGCCAGTTAAATGAGTTTTTATGCGCGCCCCAAAAATGCCGGACACGGAAAGGGGTGGCGGCAAGGGGAGGCAAGAGAACGTATCCTCAGTGCCTTCAGGACAGACAGCAAAAGTGAAAGTTCATTTTCAGTTTCATGTGTGGGACTTTTGGTCATGATTACTTTTCGCTGTGATTGCCAATGCGCTAAATAACTTCGTAGAGGGAATCTCTGTTGCCTTCGCTAATAAGTTGAAAGTTGCATTATATTCTATTCGCGAATATGCTGAGCTTAAATACTTAAAATATTCACGATTTCGATTTTGTTTATTTTAGTTCGGAACTCCGTTTATTTTGAATGTCTTTCTAATATTTTACTCGATCTCTGAGACAATTTATTTGAATGATCTTTGGGTTCATCGGGTCTTATATGAAAGTTCTTAAAACCATAATCCCTTTTCTCAACAATATGTGTAAACTCAGCCTTGGCAATATTAGAGGCGGGACTTCCAGTGTTTTTGAGCCACTCCCTCATGAGGCGCATCTCGGTGCGTGGACCCTCAATGTAACCCTTGACAGTACCTTCTGCAGTATTCATGCACCAGCCACGCAGCCCCAGATTCTTGGCCTTCATCTCGGCATGGCGACGAAAGTAGACCCCTTGCACCTTGCCAAAAACTTCAAATTCACAGGAATGAATTCCAGCCATTTTGGTGTTTGGGGTCCCAAAATGAAAACAATTTTTATATTAACTTATTACACAACAAACAAAATAGGGGATACTTATATTTTGAAACATTACTCAAAGTTTGTATCAAATATATAAAGCAGATAATATTTATGCGTTCTGACAACAGCTTAGGAGACAAATTCGCAGTACACATTAAATAAGAAGGAAAAGTATAGAAAAACGTATAAAAAAAATAAATATAAGCCCAGAAATCAAAACACAGAGCATCAACCTAAACATTTCCACCTTCTTTTGTTAATTTGAAAAACTGTTTTCTTCCGCGTCTGCAAAACAAAAATGCAGACAAGTTTGTTGTTTTTTGCTGGTTGGTTGCAACAGAAGTCGCAATCGGCGACTAGGCCTGTTGACTGAACGAGATATGAGGAAAGTTTTGTGGCAAGCGCAAGGCAAGCAGCTTAATATTCACTATCAAACTCTCAAAAAGCCAATGCCAAAGCCAAACCGGAAGCATTGCAGCCAAATCCAGCCGAAGACCTGAAAAAAGCATGGCCACCGCATAGGGTTTGTCTTCCATAGACTGTAAGTCTATCCACGTGTAGATGTGTGTGTGTGTGTGTGTGTGCGTGTGTGTGTAGGAATTTGTGTGGTAGCATTAAACTTTTTAATGATTTAACTAACAAAACTTTTGGCTCTTTTCTCTATGCTCTGCTCTCACCCCGCTTAACATGCAATTTATTGCACAACATGATGATGACGACGCCGATGCTCTAAACAACTTTCACTGCTCTGGTGTTGCAGTCGAGCGAAATGCGTAGCTCGCCAAAGGAAATTGGCGCATTTAATGAGAATGGACGGAACTTTGTTGCCACAAAGGATACATCAAGGGATTTCAGCAATTCCCAAGATAATACCGACCGTGGCAGCATGAGCGATCAGGCGTTTGCATGTTCCGCCAGCTCCGTCGAAAGTTTGCCCAGCGCATCCGGTTCGAGTAAGTATGCTAGCCATCTATATACATATACTCGTATATGTCTATGTATACGTATATGAGTGTGTGTGCGATGTGTGTGAGTGTCTGATGTATGTGCTTACAATCTAGAGCTTTGATTTTGGTTTCTACTTTTGCCTTTGGGTTTCCTTTTGCTCGGGTAGATAGAAGCATTCGCCTCGTTTCTGGTGGTTTGTTTATAAAAATTCCCAGACTGCCAACCATTCTCAACGCCTAACCACCCTGCAATCCACCAGCTGCATATTGGTCTATTAACAGTTGTAGTTGTTGTTGCGGTTGTTTCTGCAACCGCTGCACAATAACTTGAAATTTTGCAAACTTAATGAATTTTTAATGCACTTGCTCACAGTCAAGTGGCAACTGGCAACTGGTAACGGCAAACTGGCAACTGGCAAACTGGCAACTAGCAACTGGCAATGTGGCAAGTGCTTAGGGTATGGGGCCTTGCAATGCAGCCCAATGTGCAATGTCTGGGGCGTGGTTAAATAAAGGCCAGCCGTCGACGCTGCTGCAGCTCACTTTTTAATGAACAAAAGTTTTCGCTATATGCGCAAATTTCTACTCTAAATAAAAAACAACGCAAAGCAAAACAAAAACCAAGAGCAGAAGCCGAGGGATTGGGCTAAAAGGTGGATTTACTACGAAGAGGAGCAACTTTGAAAAGTGCAAGAAAAAATACTTTATTTTTATGTGGCTGGAATACAAAGCAAGGATTAGCCAAAGCTTTGGCCAAAAACTTCAAGTGCTTATTTGAATATTTTTTGGGCGGACCGGGCTTTGTGCCTCTGTGCCTCTCTCTCTCTCTCTCTCTCTCTCTCTCTCTCTCTTCTCTCCCTCTCTGTCGCTCTTTTACTCCTTTTTTGTGTGTGTAAAAATATTTGAAAAGTTTTTAATTAACCAAACGAACTGTGTGTGTGTCCGTGTGTGTGTGTGTGTGTGTGTGTGTGTATTTTTGGTACTGCCAAAATTTCTTCAGCCCTTGCCTAATTGGCTGTGGGCGTATTAATTGGAAAATGTTCTGGGCAAACTTCCATCAGGATTTTGTCGAGATAAATATTTAAACTTGAAACCATCCATTTGGCAGGCACTCAAGCCCTGGTACGTCCTGGCAGCCCCCACAGCTCCATTTCTGCCGAGGATCGCAGTTCGCTGGCGACCATTTGCAAGGCCAAAGCGCTTGTCGACAGCCTGCCCAATCCGTACGACAAGGAGGCGCTTAAGTTCAAGGTAAGCGACAACTTCAACTAATCGTCAACTAGTATTTAATATTTAAAATTCCTTAAATTGTATTTTCGAGCAAGCAGTAAACATGTACGATTAAATACATATTTATGTAGTTATACGCATAATTATAAATCCATTGCCTCATCTCATATTACAGAAGGGCGAACTCATCGATGTGTTGTCTATGAATGCCTCTGGCATTTGGAAGGGTCGCTGTCATGGACGTGTGGGTCACTTCAAATTCATCAATGTGGAAGTGCTGCCCGAGCAGCGCATGAAGAACTCGAGCAGTAAAACGCTGGCGCCAACCTCGCGGTTGGCAAATAGCAACAATGGGAGTGGCAACAGTGGACCCATTTCTGTGGAGGATCTGCTGATGCGCATTGGCCTCAAGGAGTACACCTCGGTGTTCGTGCTCAACGGGTAAGTGGTGTAGATGAAACAAAACTCTCAACAATTTTTTGTTGGATTGTTTCACCTATCGTTCCATTTGCAGCTACGAGGATCTGGAACTGTTCAAGGAACTCGAGCCGGCCGATCTGGATTACCTGGGCATACTCAGTCAGGAGCATCGAGCCAAGCTGTTGACGGCAGTGCAGCTGTTGCATGACATTGAATGTAAGCATCAGAGAACCACCTTAAACCACACCCACTGCTCAACCAACAATCAATATTATTCCACCTGCCCTCCCCACTTGAACACACTCCGCACACACACACACACAAACACACAAACACACTTAAAACAGCTTCAAATTTCGCACGTACAGGCTCCGATGTGGACATTGCCGGCTCCAGTTCAGAGAACGATGAGGCGCGCTTGAATAATATCAACAAGAAGCACGGCGCTTCTCCCTTCGGGCGACGACACTTCCCCCGCGACTCGGGCTGTTACGAAGGATCACCGCTGCCCAGCTCGCAGACGCCAACGCAGACGGTGAACTCGACCGATGAGTCAAACAGTCTGGACGATGTAGTGTCCAAGTGTTCCAGCGAGATCATGAAGCGTGTGGAGAGCGCACGTCGCTGCAAGGATAATCCCTTTAAGGCGACGCTGCCAGCTCGTGTGGGCAAGAAGTCCTTTCTTGGCGGCGGCGGGCTTATGGGCGACGATACGCTCACACGTGGCGGACTCAGTGAGAAGTCGAGCGATTCGGGCGTCAGCAGCAGTTCGCTATCGTCGGGTCCGCTGAAGAGCAGCACTTAACATTTGCCAACCATACTCGCCCACGAGCTGCTCCTGGGCGTGGGCATAGGCCAAGTTACTGCTGCCGCCGCCACAGCCGCAGCGGGCAGTAGCAGCAGCAGTAGCGTAGGCGCCACATCACCCACTACATTAGTTGCCTCGGCCAGCCTGGTGGGCGGTTTGAATGCCACAGCGCCACTTGGCAACATTTGCCACACGCTGCCACATGCCCCCAGCTCAGCAGCAAGCAATCCGCTGGGCCTGTCCAGCAATCTGCCACTGAATCGCAATCTGGTGATGTTGCGCAATCATTTGCGCAAAAATACGAGTGGCAATGCGGCGTCCCAGTTGCTGCACGATGACAAGGATCAATAACGACCCATTTATTACATACAGTTTTTAGTTTAGGTTAAGCTGTATTCGATCTATGAGTTAGGTGTACGTATTTCAATTGCTGTGATTCGATAGTGAAAAAAGGCCAAGACGCGTCTTTCAGTTCAAATGTATAGTGTATAGGGACAGATAGCTAGCAACAGAGAGAGAGCCAGAGATAGAGTTAGAGTAAGATAGAAAGAGTTGTTGAGAGAGATAAAAAGAGATAAAGAGAGATAAAGAGAGATAAAGAGAGATAGAGAGAGATAAAGAGATAGAGAACACACACACACAAAGCAAGAGTCAGTTAGTCAGTCAATCCTTCCTCCGATAATGTTGGCATTTATATAAACTGATATACATATATATATGCATATATATATATATATATAAATATATATATATATTTATATAAAAAAAAGAGACAGAGCTATATACTTAGTAATGTAATTGTATTCAAATCGTTTAACTATTTTTAGTTAGCCTGTTGTACAATACTTTTTTAATTTGCCACTTGCCAATTGTTTTTTATTGCTATGTGTACAGATTTCGCAACGTGATATTGTCAAACGTCCAACTTGAATTGCCGTTTTTAATTAATTAACACCATTTTACTTAGTGCGCGGTCACAGCTAAGTGGCCCCCATAAATAACTCAAGTTGATTCCTATATTAAAGCACATCGTGTGCAAGCAATAGACCAATAACATTTTATAACAAGCAAAAAAAAACTACAAATTTAAAAATATTTACAAGAAAACAAAAAGCAAACACAAGAAGAAAACACCAACTTGCCAACAAACATTTTAAACTTTAAACACTTAATTATTCTACAAAAACTCATTTGAATTGTTTACTCTTAAGTGCAAATTTTGTAAAACAAAAGTCAAATCACACACACACACACACACACAAGCAAAACACACACATGATAATCCGTCAAAATTGTAAATTTGCAAAACCAGCTAAAACATTGTATGCTAAGCAATATAAATTGGAAAAAACGTAGACTCCATGCAAGCGATATGTACATATTTAGGAATTTTTGTCACTGGAGTGTATATTTATGCCATTTAATAACTTATTATAAATAACATATGCATAAGTACATAAGAATTAACACATCTATATATATATATATATATATATATATATATATATATATTTAAACTATTAGCGACTTGCAAGCTATTATTTAGCGATAATCAAAAGGAAATGACAATGAAATTAGTCAGGCAGTGCAGGAGATTTTATTGATTTCAGATTAATCCATTAGTTAAATCAATATAAATATTCAAGAGCAAGCAAAAACGAGATGTATAAATAGATATGCATTTATCATAGAGCATATGAATATCGGATACACCTTGACTTAAATGTATATTTGACACAAAACAAATCGAGAAAATTCCAAAATGCTTTTAGCCCTTAATGAGCATCAAATAAATATATATATATATATATCAATATTCATATAATTAAAATCTAAACATAATCCCAAAAATTTAAATAAAAATTAACGGTTAGTCAAGAAACAAAAAAAGAAAAAGAAACATTTAAAATAATAGCGCACGTGTTAAAGCCAGAGAGTAAACATATACGTATTTAGGCATTTTGAATTTTTATTTATCTAAAAAAATAATAATTAAGTGTTTCAATTGTAAATTATAATTATAATTAAAAGAAACAAAAATAACATACAATTGCACAAGGACAACATGCAGCTTGTGCCAGCAGTTTTCATTCATCACTGTAAAATTATGTAATTAAAATGAATATGTAAGCAATATTAAAGTTTAACATTACAAAAAAAAAAAGAAAAGAAAAGAAAGGAATACCCATGGCATCACACTGCAGTTTCAGGCAAAGTAAAGTTAAAAGTAAAATCTAACATTTCATTAGTACACAAACAAAATGCAGCTAGCGAACTTTAAATCTCCCGAGCTCCATACATTTTAGAAGAAATTTTCAACAACCAGAACAAATAATATGAATAAAAAACCAAAAGGAGCGCACAACATGCTGATGAAAGTTTATGCATAAATCAAGTAAAAGTCTTAAATAAAAATGAACATATCTAAAAAGTAATCACCGGAGTTTTTTTTACTGGCAAACGTTGATCAACAGGTGCGACAAGTGAGCTTTTCAGGTGATTCATGGACATAAAGGTTAAGTAACCAAAACGTTAACTTTGCAAGTTTTTCGAAGTTCCGACCAGTGTTGAACAATTCTTTAAAGCGCCAAAGTGGTATACTAAAAATACTTTTTAAATATTTGTTACAGTTTTCTTTAAATGGGAACTTAAAAATTGTTTTTGGTTTTTCGTTTATCACCATCTTAAGAGATTCGCGACTTTTGTTGATTGCCACAATTTAAACAACGAGTGAATTTGGGATGGAAGCAGAAGCAATCAAAGAATAACCTACAAATAGCAATTCTCTTAAGACAATGATCAAACAAAAAATACCGCCTAAATCATCTTAGTTGACTGTATCTACTTGTGTACCTAGCGTCGTAGAATTTGACTGGCATTGAAAAAACGCTCTAGTTCACATCAATTCTGATGACTGGGCATCAGATACATAAATGTATGTATGTATTTAAGTACATATATGCGTTTAGTACGTATGCAAATGTGTATAATAATATATCATCGGGTGTCGCGCAAAACTAAAATATAAGTGTAAAAAATTCACGAACCTACGACCTAGGCAAAGGGTGCCAAGCAGATTAATCTCACTGTGAACGACTAGTAGCGAATGCTTGACTGGATGCCGCTTGCCTCTGCTGTCGATGAGGCGAAACTGCCTCCCGTAATCTGCACTGACGCTGATTAAATTTACGACAATCGTGAAATGTATATATCTGCTAAGAGGGTGGGCGGGCAAACGCATGAATAATGCATAATAATGTTTATTCATATAACCGTTACACTTGTCACTTGCAACTAAGATCATTTTTACAACATGCTACATACTAGTCACGAATTTTATGTTGGAATTTAGTATAGTATTTGCCTCGTTTGCTTTATTTTTGACGTAGTCAGCTGGACCGGGAAATAAATTTGCGCTTAAGTGCTTTAGTAGATTGTTAAATTGCTTTTGTCTTTCTTTATATGAGTAAGTAAATGAAAATATGAAAATTGATATTATTGCATTTGTACAAACTATATGGACTCTATCTAATTTTCTGCTACACTTTGTGCTTACTGTCAGTTACAGTTGCTGCGCGTTCCGAGTCAGAGTCAGAGCCAAAGCCAGAAAAATCGCGCATTAATAATAAACGCAATAATCTAATAAAAAGTATCAAAGATAATAGACTATGTGTGGTATATACATGTATAGAGTAAAAGTAAAAGTAGAAGTGCAGTGGAAATTGTATATTGTTGATTGAAATGAAAATTAGTTATCTGTAATCGACAAAAGTTCATATTCCCTGGCCTACATCGACTCCAAATACGTTGACCTATGCTTTTGTGAACACGCATTTACCCCCGGGGTAGATATCTTATCGCGCTTGAGATCTAGACTCCGAAAAAACTGAAAATTTCTAATTGCTATCATAAAAAAAAAACAAAATTTCACAAGTTAAATATACTTTTTCTAATCCAAATCATAATCCAGATCGAAAATAAAATCTTAATCTTTATTCCATCTAAAAGTCCAATGTCAATTGTGTCTGAACTAAGTATCTTTGAAATGCACTTCCATCAAATCGACTAGGAAATTCCCTGGCTTAGTAATAACGGCTTGAAGTTAATGGAGTTATTTATTAGTGAAAAATTGTTATATTAAAATTGTACAGACGAATGACTCAAATTACACCTCAGTATGTATTCTCAAAATTTCAAATCGAACCTATTCAATTAAGCATTCTGACTTCAACAAATAATATGCATTTTCTCAAACAAATGACGCTCATGGAGCATGTGCTTCTTTAATCGTATTGTATAATGTATAACCGTTGTAAACTGAAGACCCTTACTTATCAGTAATTATTTAATAATCATTATACTCTGTCTCTGCTGATAAGCCACCTGCTACAGAGCAGCAGAGGGCCCAGTTTTTAACGCCGCCATTCACCCATGCCGACACTCACAACAATACTATCGAGTGTTGCTGACGGTTGATGAGCTGCCCGACCAGACAACGGGTGGTTGAGATATTCAATTTGCATGTGTGATGTGAGAAGTGCAATCGAAGAGTTGCTGTTTTCAAATAAAATTAAAACATTTTCGTCAAATTGAGCTAATTACATCTTGTGAGCATAATATTCGTCAACAAGATTTTGATTTCAAATTAAAGCAATTAGCAACCAAAATAAACGAATTCGAATATTATCAACCAAATTATAAAGTGTACAAAGTTAAACTATATTGATTTCCTCTAGTGGGTTGGTAAAATTAATTTACTTCTCAAGAGAAAGTGAATAGCTTAATACAGGGAAATTTTTCTAGTGATTGTTTTACAATTATCGCTTGGAAAAGCAATTACAATACAAAGTAAGTACATCATTCAAAATTAATTTAAAAAAATATGATTGAGTGTGAAAAAGTTCATTCCAAATAAAACTTTGTCGTTTTAATTGAGTGCCTATTGTTTATAGTACAGTTTAGTTTTAGTGATAACCACAAAGTAAAACAGTTATCACATTCACAATTTTTACGAAGCTTGTGGACAAGTTGAAAACCATAAGCGTGGTTTGATAAAATTCAAAATTTATTAACCACAATCAAGTCATAGAAATACTGCTTCTGGCGGCTATCGCGTCTACAACTAAATTTAGTAAAAATCATAAACGTTAAGACTTTTTACACACTTTGTAATATGATCTACTCTGTTTATATTGGGCTTGGGGCTCTTAATAAGATAAACCCTAATCATCTCTTAAACGGATTATGTAGATAGCAACAGAAGCATCAGATCGCAAAGCCAAATACAACACAATGACAGATAAACCAGAAGAGGTGGAGGCGAATAGTAGAAAATTATCTACGGCAGTGTCTACGAGCGTTTATGAAATGGATATAGACGAATCGGAGATAAACGATCCCTTCCAGGCGCTCATGGAGAAAGCGGGCAACCATGGAAGCTATCAGACCCTCTACAACTATGTGTTCGTTGGTGGGCTGGCCTTTGCTGGTGCCATGATCTACATGAATATTATATTAGCCCTGAATATACCCGAACACTGGTGCACGGTGCCGGGCAGGGAGTACACAAACTACACAATAGAGGAATGGCGTGATTTGACATTACCCAAGTGAGTTGTTCTTGGCATCAAATCGAACCCCTCTCTACACATTTCACTTATATAGACAGAAAGACAATCGGAACAAGGAGACGTACAGCAATTGTGAAATGTACGATGCCAACTTTACAGAGCTAACTGATTTCACTGCCTGGAGCAGTAGTAGGAATCAGACTACAGGTGAGTAGTCGAAAGAAGTCATACGAGTACATCGGCGCGGCCAGGAAGGAAGGAAGGAAGGGAGACCCCCTTAATAGAAAGGTTGGCATCCTGGCTACGCCCATGTACACATATGCATAAGCACATACATACGCATTAGATTGCCTGGCTTTGTGGCAATCGAAGCGTATGGAAAAACTTGGGCAGCAGTCGCTCGGCTGTCTTATAAATTTTTACAACTTTGCACTCTAATACGTTTTATGGTCATTACGATTGCCAGTTTGCCAGCACGGCTGGAGCTACGACCGGACCTGGTACGACAGCACAATACCCACCGACCAGGACTGGATCTGTGCCAAGGATTTGTTCGTAACGAATGTGTTCGTTTTTGGACGCGTATCGGAGGTGGTTGGCTCATTTATATTTGGACAAATGGGCGATTCGTAAGTTGGCTCCAAAACTAAATTATGGCTCTGAGCGCGAGCAATTCGCAATTGGCCATCGGTAATTGAATTTGTATTTTTATTTGGACGCAGCTTTGGTCGCAGCATTGTCTACTACATTAGTGTCGTCTGCTGCTCGGTGGGGCGACTGGGGTCCGTGATGTGCACATCGTCGTACACATGGTTCCTCATCATGTCCGGCATTGTGGGACTCACCGTCAACAGCCTCTTTCAATCGCCACAAATTATTGGCATGGAAATCTCACGGGAGTAAGTTTGACAGTGCATACGCAAAAAGAAAATGAAAGAAAATAACTTTTTCCTAACTAACTTTACTTTCGCTTGGGATTGCCTTCAATTGTGTTTCGCCAGGGAGGATCGCAGTCGAATTGCCTTCTTTCAGAGCGTAGGCTGGTCGCTGGGCACAACGTTGATGCCTTTGCTCTTCTGGTGGCTGCGCCACTGGGAATCCTTTATGTGGCTCACATCGCTGCCAACGGCAATGGTTTTAATTTTCTCCAAGTAAGTCACGCAGTCAATTCAATTGAATGAACGCTCCAATTGTTCTCGTTGCCACTGTCAATACCAATACGCAGTCGCATTTGTTTCTATTTGTATACCCTTGCAGAGGCTGTCGCAAATTTATCACGGAATTTGTAACGCACTTGAGGAAACATCTTTAATACGGCAAAGCATATATAAAAGTAGATACCTGACTTCTTATAATGATGTCTGTCAGTGTATATATAGAAGTTTGTCTATTCCAAATCTATATCGATTCTAATTTACATTTTTCTAGCTATTGTATTAACAACAATACTGCAATCTAATTCACCCTTTTCCTGACATCTATTGGCATGTCCTATCAACATATCAATCATATAATCAACCATATATAAAAATATATACTTGATCAGCATTAACAGATGAGTTCCTATAGCAATGGCTATACGTCTGTCTGCTTCTATTGAAACAAGCTTTATTATAAGTTGCGTCTATTCAAATTTGTATTTATCTTAGCTTTTTATTAACTACTTTAATGATTTTCAAGATAGCTTGATTCGCTTATTTATTCACTGAGCAGTTATACACATCTCCTGGTTAATACTGTAACAACACTATCTTATATATCCCAAGACCTAACAATATCGAGCGACTTTGTCACACAGTAATCAACTTTTTAGATAGACATCTGCAATATCGACATACATTTTCTGTATGTTGGCAAGGGCATTAAAATCACGGCTTTCCGAAACTATCAATTCTCATTTTTTTCCTCCATTTAGATACACAATCGAATCGCCTCGTTGGTTGATTAGCAAGCGACGCTTCCGCGAAGCCATTGTGCAGTTCAAGAAGATTGCGAAAATTAATGGGCGAACATTCGATGTGACCGAGAAAGAGCTGACCGAAATCTATAGTCTGGATAGGCATGAGGTTACATATGGAATGGCATCCCTGTTCGCCGGCTGGCGTCTGGCTCGGAATACCATCATCATGGGTTTTAGCTGGTGGGCAGAAAAGCAGCTGAAAACTGAGAACCCAAAAAACCAATTTGCATTTCTAACTGTTAGCCATTTTTGGTTGATTTTGGACATTTTGCAGGTGCGTGGTTGCCGTTTCCTACTTCACGCTGGTCCTCTTCAGTTCGCGGATGGCTGGCAATCCGTTTTTGAACTTTTTGTACCAAAGTATTGTGGAAATACCCGCCTACATGATCGGCAGATATTTGGGTGAGTGTGCGAATTGCAAGTAAGCTATGAATGTAACAAAACTGACCACTGATTGCCAATCATCTATTCGTGTTTTGGTTTCTATTCGGACAGGCGACAAATATGGCCGTAGGTTTACCAATTCGGTATCCTTTCTCATATCCTTCTTCACCTGCCTGCCCATCATTGTCTACGCAACGGATGAGAAATTCGAATGGCTAATGATCTATCTGGCCACGTTCATTAAGTTCCTCAATGCGCTCACATTCTTCACGGCCAATTTACAGTGCCTGGAAATCTATCCCACCTGCATAAGGCAGACGGGAATCGCACTGGGAACCATTCTGGCGAATGCGATTGGTGTCCTTGCACCGTATCTGGTTTACTTGGGGACGACTGTGAATATTCGAGCGCCTTATTATATACTGGGCACCCTGTTTCTGCTGGGCGGAATCGGGGCACTGTTTCTACCCGAGACGCTGCATAAGAGGCTGCCAGACACCATCGAGGAGGCGGAGAACTTTGGTAGGCACGATGTAAGTAACAGCAACCGGCTATCCATAAATCTGCCATCAGCTATCGACAGCATCTAATTTATAATTTAAATTATGCAAAGCAGCCGTAGCCTAATTTCATTTTTCACAAATTTAATTTACAGAAATTCTTCAGTCTGCCAAAAGCGCCGTTGGCACAGGACATAAAGTCGAAAATGACGCCGCAGCCGAAGCCGGAGCCGGAGCCGGAGCCAGAGCCAGAGTTAACCAAGTTGAATCAGCCATCAAATGCGCCTTGAAGCTGGCAATTGATTTGGCTTGGTCCCGTTGTGATGTTACCATTAAGTACGCCCCAAGTATTAAGAATAAAGTGCTGTTATGCTTAAATTTGTGTTCGTTGTCCATGTGAAGGTGTACTTATGTTGGCAACTGTAATAAGCCCCATATAAATCACACGAGCGCCGTCGAGAATGAATGAATGAAATCTCTGCAATGAGTTTATCAGCGCATCTGTCAGATATTTACAAATTACCTGCGATACCATTTGCCGTTGCCCTTGGCGTAAATGGGGGTGGGTTAGGTAAACGTATCTTCCTTTCTTTCTCTGTGTGTGTGTGTGTGTGTGTCGGTGTGGCTGATGCTACTGTGGCTAATTTAATAAATTGCTTGGCAGACACACGCGTCGTATGCGTAATGCGCTCCACTCGCCTGATTTATGCCAGTTATGTATCAATTTTTATCACCAGTTGCAAAAATGAGCCTGCTCCCCAACCACCAAAACCCGTACAGGAGCGAAGAGTTTGCAAAGTGTTAAACTGTAAGCAGACACTAACACTGCCAACAATAACAACGATTGTTATGAACGTAAAAAACTTGCAAGGTAATATTACGGAATTTTAACACTCTATAGAAACATATTAGACTAACTTTAAAAATGCCCAGGGCCTTAAGTGAAAGCTATTCCCTGTTAAGCGAACCTACTCTGAAATACCACTAGTTATCTCCTCGCAGAAGATATTGCAACATATTGTGGCTATTATGGAAGCACTCTCCACTAATTAGAGACTCTTCCACCTTAAACAAAACTTGTAGCTGACAAATACGCAAAGGATGATAGATATATGTGGGTTAGAAGTTTTAGACAATGGCAAATCCCTGATCGGCGTATGTTACAAACCTTGTTGCCAAGTTCTGATACCCTCCAAATGCAAAGCAAGTTTCGACAGCAACAGCAAAACTTGTTTGCCCAAGCAAGCAACGGCAACAGGAACAGCAACAGCAACAGCAACGTGCAACTTTTATGCGGCAAGGTGTTTCGTTTTTCAAGTTATTTATTATGATTTATTTGCCAATGTGGCAGCGTCTGAGACTGAGACTGAGACTGCGAGTCGAGAGTTGAGTTCTCAGCGCTGAGAAACAGAGAGCTGAGACTCAGGCGAAGTGGTAGCCGTAGTTGTTGTCGGAGTTGAAGGCTTTGGCTGCCAGCCTGCAGCAGTGATAAGTAAATTGTTTATCCTACTTGTGAATTATGGGCTGCGACGCTTCGCCTCGGCCAGCCGGGGCAGCCATTCAACTTGATGATCAGCTTGATGTTCGCAGCCCTCGCAGTAATGGCCATGGCAGTAACAGCAGCTAACATTGTTATGCTTTCATAAACAGCTGAGCGCAATTTTCTGATAAGCCAAAGTCCTCGCTGCATTTTCGATGTATGTGTATATGTGCGAGTGAGTGAATGTGGATGGATGTTGCTGGCTATTTGTTTCAATTTATCATAAAAGGCAACGCCGGAAGTCAGCCAAGCTGCAGTTGAATGAACGACAAGCGACTATGTCTTCAGGCAGCTTAGCCTTACGATGCCGATAGGGGAAGTCCTTCCCTCTCTCTCCTCCTCCTCTCTGGTTCTCTCTCTCTCTCTCTCTCTCCCTCGCTTTCTTATATTCTATGGCATTGGCAGCTTTGCAGGCACTTTAAAGCATCATCAGTGGCTCACTGCATAAATATTATGCACAATTATCAGTGTCTGTCTGGCTGCCAAATGCCATTTTAAATATGACCCTCATTCTGAAACGGCAGCGCAGCGTCAATAATGAAAACAAATGCTTCCCACATTTACATTTACAACTACAATTAAAGCAAAGCGAAGCGTGAATTAAATTGAATTATTAAATTTTCTGTGTTGTTTAGTTTTGATACAGAGCAGCACGAAAGTATGTCGCTGATATTGTGCGAAAGCTTGTGAAATTCTTGCGTTGAGTTCTTCATATTTCATTCAATTGGGGAATGAATAAAACTATTTGCAATATTTCATGCAACCAGCTGCCACATGAACAAAAATCCGGCCATGGGTGGGAGGGGAGGGCGATGCACGCTCGCCTTGCTGCGCGGTGCAACAACAATGATTGCGCTTTATTTGCGATAATAAAACACACCATCGCGCCCAGGAGGACAACAACAAGGACGCTGGCGACTTTGGTGCGAAATCGAACCGCGATATTGTAACAAACTGCGCGTACATTGGCCTCCATGGCAGCGGTAATAGCAAAAGTCAGGAGCCAGGACCTGATGCTCGCACCCAGATGCGAATGGGATCGCGGGAGCCAACAAGCATCCGGTTGCAATGCCGTGGCGAAAAGTACGGCAAAGCTGCAAAGAATATTTAAGCTGCGACGCTGCTGCAAATATTAAAGAAAAACATGTGAAAATAAGAATGCGCTGTACGGCGATGTGGTAATGGCGGGGTGCGGCTCTGGTGAGGCAGGAGTAGATTGTTCTGGATGCTGGCAGAAGGATTTACTGCATATTTCATGTTCACAACGAACCAATTTTACGCTCTTCAAATCCTATTAGTCAATGGCCCTTTGGGGATGCAACGCCAGCGCTAGTCACGGCAGCTGTTCGACAATGTCTAAAGGGTTGACCGCGGGTGGCTCGGGGTGGTTGGGTTGGGCGGCTTAACATTGCTGCTGTTGCACTCATTGTGACTTGCTTGTAGACACATGCACGTATATATATATAAATATATATATATATATATATATAAATATATGTGTATATAAGTAATACTCAGGCGACTGGCCCAGGTCAGCTTAGTGTGCCTGGAATTTCCGCACGATTATGCAGAGTATGAATGTGTGTGTGTGTTTGTGTGTGCCTGTGTGTGTAAGCCAGTTGCGGGCAAAGCCCAAACTGCGAAAGCCCTCATCAATCTCGCTACTTGGAGAGCATGAATTATGAAAAACGTGCAAAATCCAAACGGAAATTAAAATATATCTAAAAGAAAATGTAAAAAAACCTTTTTTCCACACTCACACACAGACAGGCAAATATCAACTGAGGCGACTCACACACATAAAAACAACAACAAAATTCACGGTTCGTTAAACAAATACTCGCTGGTTAGGCGCATAAAATACAACCAAAAAAAAATACAAAAGAAAATACGTTGAGAAGGCTCGACAAGAAGATATCCTGAAGTTAAGTCTTTACCTACCATAGGGCCCACAAATCTTACATTATATGTATATAGGGAAATCGGAGGAAGCTAAAACTTACTTGATGAACTGTTTGAAAAGTATTTAGATTACATGCTTAAGCTGCACTATATAAAGATATATAAAGACTACCGAAATTTTGGAATAACCTCTCTGATCTGACGTAATAGTCTAAGGGCTACTTCAGATTTTGCCGACCAGCAGATACCCTGCTTCCACCCAAATACGTACATGTATGTACAGCCTTTCCGGCAACAGCTATCATTCAAAAAAATGTTCCAAAATTCGCTGTTTTAGTCTGAACAAATGCTTAAAGAAAATTTAATATATCATTGCAGAGCATATATTGTTGAAGGGCCTCAGCACACACAGTCCAGGCCGTTGTCTCCTGCACAGCTGTCGTTGTAAAACAAACCTTAACTTTTGGCCGCATACAAAAATGTGCTGTCACAGTGATGCGCTCGAGGACTTGGTTTTTTTGGGAACGTTATTAATTTAACAGGCTGCAACAGAGCCACCTTTGACAACAACTTGAACTACAACAGCAACGAAATTCAACAAGCCATAAAACATATGAGAGAACCCATGCATTTTTCATGAGGTGTTGGCTTTTGTGCCCATCACAATCATCAGTTCCCAGCATCAGCATCAGCATCAGTCTCTGCAGTGCCATTCTTGTGCCTGGCTGAGTCAGATGCTCCTCCTCCTTCAGCCTCCGCTCCTGCTCCTGCTCCTGCTCCACTTTCAGGTGCTGCCGCTGCTGCTGCTGCTGACGTTCTGGATACACTTGAACTTACAATGACATGTTCGAACTCTGCATATTTGCTGTGCATATTTGCAATACAATTGCAGAGCTGCATTCCATTTATTCTCTCTCTTTACAAATTGCTTTCATTAGTATTAATGGAGCTCCTGACTGTTAGATGGTGATATTTGTAGACGGTCTGGTTATTTTTGTGCATTTCTTAACATTTTCAAATATACACAAATAACTGAAATACATAATTCAGTACACAATTTAAATATCTAAAGTAAACAATTTGCTCTCAAACCAAATCACTTTTAAGCGATTTGAGCTATGACCTAAGTGTGAATCACTGAACTTCACTTGTGCAGTAAACAAACATATAATTCAACATAAAAAGATGTATAAATACCATAAAATATGTATGTATGTAACAAGAAGTGTATGAGGCCAAGCTAAATGAAAAATTCCATCAACTCTAATCAATAAAGATTGCAACGGGCTTAATGGGCAAAGGCTTGCTGCATATCCTATTGCAAAAAGATGAAATTACTTGCTCGTACAGATTAAAACACTTTGTTCATTTTAATATGTATTTAAATATAATTTTGATTCAATTTGCTGCAAAAGTGCCCCATGTGCTACATGCAAATTTCTCTATAGCCTATGACGTACAATCATATAAAATACACGTTTCCTAAATATCTATTCAAAATACATATTGTAAATTGCGTATGTATGTATGTATGTATGTATGTATATATTGTGTACATATGTGTATGCAAGTCATACATATGTATATTCAATACGCGCTTAAGCTATGTATTCATATTTATTCGCTTACATTCATAAATACGAGTATTTGTTATGCATTTCGCAATCAACTTTTGGGCTAGTGCCACGCATTTCAAATGCAATTTGGCATTTTGCTTAAACACTTAAAAATGTAAATTGAAATGTATACTATCCATGCATGCATACATATATAGATTTCAGTTTTTACACCACTACTAATAATTGTAAATATACATATACTATAAATATATTGGGAATCTCATCAATATTTATGGGCTACCAATAAATATACATTCATTTCATATTTTTGCCTTTTTCATTTCACTTTATATTGATCTCCTTGTTAGCCATTTGAAAATTGGTTATTTTGGACTCTTTTAGTGACATTTGAATGGCTTGAGCTAATTTGGAATTCTGTCATTTAGCATAAGCAGATTGTGATTGCTTTTGCATTTTGAGTTAAATATTATTACGAAAAGATTCGCACACTTGTTTGTAAACTTAAATAGCTACTCGTTTAATAATGAATATTCATATTTATGGTCTACTTATTAACAGTTCATTTAAATGGTGTGCTACCCTATAAATTTTTATTCGATCTCATAATTAATTGTTTCTGGCACTTATTGTAGCATATGATAACTGTAAACATGGATTAACATATATGTATATTTGATATATTTTTTGTATACATTATGTGTATTGAAAAATATATGCACTTAAAGACTTCATTTGTTTCGTTGCTGCTGCGTATGCTTAATATTTGTCTACTAGAAATGATAAACGAATTGAAAAGTTATCCTTTCTATGTATATAGAAAAAATCGTTTGTTTTATTGCTGCTTGCTTTCTTTGTTGTCTGTCTAATTTGGCATATATATCGTATTTAATATACATACATACATACACATATGTATGTATATGTATATGTATATGTATATGTTAAGCATTTATGTTTGTATTGTATTGTATGATTTAAAATGGCTCACAATTTTACACATGACTGCCTATATTGCCTATATTTAATTTCACCTTTTTTTCACTGTTTGCATTTTGTTTGTCTCTATACTATTTCACTATGGCTGGTTGATTTTTCGAATGAGTTTTCATTGCATTTAATTAAATTTAAATGATAAAACGAGGCAATTGAGGCCCACATGGCGAACCAAGCTTAATTGCACGATAACAAAAATTAAAAGCAAATAAAAGCACTGCATATAACATGAAATCGCAATCAAGCTTAAGTCTCGAATAATTAAGCACTTTATACACATTGCTATCCAAAAATAATTTGCAACAATTGCAACTATAATTTACAATCAAATTATGGCATTCGAGATATTTGGGTGAAACCGAAATGCAGAACATCCCCCCCCCCCCCCCCCACACACACACACACACACACACACACACACACACACAAAATTGGGTACAAATCGTTTTACTCTGGCAAACGATAACGAGACAACAGTTTTGGGCTGCCAACAAAGTACTTTGGCTAATCACTGCGCTAGCTGCCAAAAAGCGGAAACGGAAACGCCGGCACGCAACCCGCATTAAATGGAAATAGTTTTCCAGAGCTCACGTACTCGCTGAATGTTTCAATTTTGGCAGACCCATAAGGCGCCAGCAAACATTTAATAATAGATGCAGTCGCCAGAAAACAGGAACAGCCATTTTGAGGATGGCAGCTATCGAGCACTTTTTATATTCTTGTTTTCTTTTTTGTTGTTTTAGATACCTTTCGGGCAAAAGTGCAAACAAAATTATAAACGAATTTCAAATGCTTCTGGCCGCTTTGGTCTGCAAAATGCAAATCGCATTTGCTCGCGGGTTGTGCAACGAACAGAGTACATTTTGGCCAGTGTCAACTTCGTTGCATACTTTCCAGCGCGACATGCAATTAAAATGCAAAAAAGCCAACGGCAGCAAGTGCAGCATGACCGCCCCCCCACCCCACCACCATCGACAGCCCCAATAAACCAAAGACAAAAATCGATGCACTCTAATGCTGAAACGGAAATGCCAGAGCCGGAACTCAGACCCAGACCAAGGCACAACCTCAACCAGCTGCAGTTGCTGCGGATTGTCTATGCAGCGTCTGCGGTTGGCGCAAGTTTGCTGTGCGTCTGTGTGTGTGTGTGTGCGTGTGTGTACGTGTGTGTGTGCATGTGTATGCGGTCGTGTTGATTCAGCGTTAAGCTTGTTGGAATTTTGCGTTTTGTCAACATTCCTTGCCAAGTTGCGCGCTGTGTTTGCCGAGAGTTATTTGGGTGTCTAAAGCTGATTTTGCTGAAATTCAGCACTCATGGAATATCGAATATGGAGAATATCATTTGCACTGGTATGCTAGAGGAAGCTTTGATTGATTTGTGTCGATGCTGTTACTTAGTTGACTCAAGACTGTATGCCTAGATAAATGTAATTGAATCTTTAAGCTTGGAAATGATAAGATAACTTTAGATCAACTGGCGCGTGAATCGTGAATTTTGTAGATTTGCATAAATACATTCAACTGAGTTGCAATTATGATTATTGGATTTCATTTAAACTGTTTATCGGCTAGCACTTATACTGATCAATATCACCTTTACACTGCACTCCAAAATCGCACTTAAATTCGTATTGCTTCGCTTAACGTGTGTGTATCACCTGATCCCAACTAATTAGATTACGATTCCTTATGCATACTATATGAAGGTATGACTCTTAAATATGTAAATCTTATGCAGCATCGATGCTGATGGCCGTGTCCTAGGGATGCTTCGTATAATTGTTCAATGGCATCTCCGTGGCCAGGCTGTGAGCCACCTCCTTATTCCGTTCATGTAGGGCAATGTCCATGGGTGCACTCGCTGGTTTCTTTTGGGCCGCCTTCTGAGTCTTCAGCTAAAATTGATTTAAAAAAATTATTAATTAGATGCAAATGACAGAGGATAAGGGGCTAGTCATTAATAGATGTGCTTGTTCACGTACACTCAGAGAAAATCATTGTTTTATACGCAAGTACAACCGGAATAGAATTCGTATAATTTTGTTGTCAACCATTAATGTTGCATAAACTAGAAAAAAAGGTGTTCAAATTCAAATTTTGAATTCTATTCTTGAATTTTATTCGTTTGTTGGATTAAGGCAACGTGTGTACATGAATTGACTTTATAGATTACTGATTTTTCGCTGAATGTATGGGTTGTTATATTTACTCGCTGTATGGTCTTCTCAAAGTCCTGCGGCGGATCCGGTCGTTTCATGGTGCCGCAGCTTTTCAAACGCTCATTGGTCTGTTGAATATAAATATAAATTCATGGAATAAACAAGTATTTTGCCCCATGATTACTTCATTAACGTAAACGGAGTAAGAAATTTACCAAAACCAACCAGATGGACGGCACACAACAAATCGACACCTTACAACAAAACCACAATAAAAGAAAAAACAAAAAAAAAAACAGAAAACAAAAAAACAAATACAAAACATACTCACATAAAGTGCAAAGTGAAATGTCAAATGAAAAGCGCAGGCCAACGAAATATAATGAAAGACCAACAGTGAAATTTCCCTAAAGCAACATTTCCGCAGCAGACCGCATAATGAGAGACCATTGCCGTAGCCGTAGCTGTAGCCGTAGCCGTAGCCGTAGCCGTATTCCAATGCTTAGAATTATATATACGCGTCTGCGTTGACCTCTTCGTTGAAGCTGCCCTTGGCCAGCAGCTGTTGCCCGGACCCCGGTTGAGGACACACACACACAAACACACACACCCAAAAAAAAGGTAATGAGTGCCAAAGGACAAGCACACAAAACAAGTCAGTAGTGGTGTGGTTTGGAGTGGTACGGTGGTGCTATGGGTCACAATTGTCGCCAGTGCTTAGCCCAAGTCATTTTCAAAATTGACCACAGCACACAAAGAACTGACTCCGAGAGTCTGTTCCGCTGGGCGACAGCAAATTGCGCTTAAATATTAAATGAACAGCAACAAAAAAGTCACAAAAAGAGAACAACGAAAGCAACAACAATGATGCCAAAAAGGCAAGCTACACAAATACGGCAAAGAAACGCCGGACAACAACCGTAAAACAAGAAAAGTTATAAACTCGCTCCGGAGCACAAAAAGAGACTACGGAATAAAAAAAAAAACAAAAAAAAAAACACACAGTTTTTGGCACGCTTGAAATAATAAAAACAAATGCGACGCTGTCGTTGGATGTCGTTTTGGACCACCACCACCCCCCCCCCCCCCCCCCCTCGAAAAGAAAAAAAAAGGACAATCGTGTGTTGGGTGAGAATCACCGGATGCCAAACCGCAAAAAGCAAACGCGCAAAGGTGCAAATGAGTGGGAACCGACCCGTACAAGTTCCACAAATGTGCTGCAGCCCGTACAACTCGCACCCAGAGAAGCCACCGAAACCCAACCGACTCCCCCCGGAGATTGCATCATACCCGGTTGACACTTGCACCATGCAACTCGCTTCGACGAGTTCATATCTCTGCTCAGGCGCTGCCAGTCGTTGTTCTGTCATTTGCATGCTGCACATGCCCCTACCTGCCACGCTTGCCACACTGCCCTGGCCCATGCCTTATCAATGCTTACTCTTGCTGCCCTCTTACAATTCTGTTTTGTCATCTCGTGCAACGCCCTTCGCACAACGCAACGCAATTAACGGTAATTGCTTTTTATCGGCTTAGTCCTGATAACTTTTTTCTTTTTGTTTGCATTCCACTTTCTCTCTTTCTCCCGCCTTCTCACTGCTGCTCTGCTCCTCCGTCCCTTTCAACTTTTCTGCTGCTATTTTTGTTGTTTTTATTTGTAGGTTTACGCGGTTTTTATATTTTAATTTAATTTTATAAGTAGCACTCGGGGCTCCGAGTCGGAGGGCAAAGAGGAGCGAGCTCCTGAGGTCAAAAGTTTGTCATTGCCAAAATTAGACATTAAACAAATCGTTGAAAAACTTTTGTTCTTTTTTTTTTGGTTGTGGTTAGCAAATGCTTTGAAGTGCATGTCATAAAAATTTCATATGCAAACTTACTTAATGAAAGAAAAAGCAAAATATGTTCATAATATAATATGAAGTTCGTCTAGTACAAATATGAATACAAAATGGTAATGCAAAATAATTGTGTCGTAAAATAAATAAGGGCAAATTTAGAGAAAAGTAAAGGCAACGCAGGATATTAATGACTTTATTGACATTACATAACGCTTAGTTGCACAATCAAATGGAAACTCACCTTCAATTGCATGCCCTCGGTTGCATTCAGCTCGTCTCCGCTCTGCCGCAAGCCTTGCAGGAAGCGCGCAAAGACCGTGCGTCGCTGCTTGTTTTTGTTGCGCCCCTCTAGAAAGGTGGAGCGGCAGGAGAAAAGCGCAAAGAAAAACAAACAAATCAAACCAATATTAAAAGCCGCAATCAAATAGTCAGCCAGTCAATCAGTCCGCTAAGCGGAGAGACGAACGCTAAGTTAAAGCGCAAACCAATTTCGTTGAATTAAAAGCCATAAAAAGTCAAACAGCCGACAAAGTGGTAAACCACAGACAGACTAAATATTGCAGCAGCCACGCCCCTTGATGCCCCCACCTACCTGTTGCCGAAAAGTCGTAAAAGAAGTTGGTTCGAGCGCCTGGATAACTGTGCTGCATCCCATTTAAATTGAGCGCCGACTTGGAGTCGATGGCATTGCGGGCCATCCGATTGGCCAAATCGTTTTGGGTGTAACTGTATATCTCGTTCTCCTCGCGATTCGAGAGGCAGCTCGACGGCTGCACATGCATAATAAACGAAATGAATTAGAACTCATCCGACGTTGCGGCACGGCCTGATTAGCTTCAGCTCGTAAAAAGCGTTCGCCGTAAAAAGTCAAAGTGCACTTTGCTTACCAAATACTTGCCCGGCACATAAAGCGGCTGACTGTGGCTAGTGGGCATTACCGAGGAGCCAACCAGTCCACCACCTCCGCCACTGCTGCTACTTGGGCCAGCGCTGCGTCGCGTCAGCGTATGTCCTGTCGAGATGCGAACATGTCGCTCCTTCCACTTGGACAGGCGCACCTGCTCGATGGCATCCAGCACATCCTCGTAAGGCATATTTATCTGTTTGCTATAGTGCGCAGCCAGGCCTTCCAAATAACCCCGCTTGCCCTCCTGCGAAAGAAGAGCAGAAACAAATACAGTGAGAAAATTAAAAAAAAAAAAGACTCAGTTCCAAAAACCAGAGATGAAACAAAATTCTAATCAAAATATGATATTACAAATTATTTAATTATCTTTAATCAGATTTAGAATGAGCTATTATTTTATACATTTAAAGTTGAATTATTTTCATTCGTTTCGGATTCTCACACATAAACTGCATGAAAATTAAAAATATTTGTTTGATTGGAATTTATCATTATTTAAGATAAAACTAATATTTATACAAAATTTATTGCTGGTAAATTTAATAAAAAAAAGCTATGCAGAATAGTTGTGAAATATATAAATATTTAATTTTGCATTTGACTTTTGTTATTATAATTTGCAAATTACAACTTTCAATTAAAATTTTGAAGCTTTAAATTAAGAGTCAATGTGTATAGACATATGTATATATATCCATTGCGATTATCTCATCTCACAAAGTGTCGAGTGGTGAAATGCTCTCCTTTTTGTGGGCCACAAACACAAGTGTTAATATCTTCCGGTAATTAGTGTAAGGCTGCCACTTAAATCTGTTCTGCCTCTGCTTGACATTCAAAGCGTCCACTGAAGCAGCAGTCCATCCTCTTAAGCCATTCTAACTATGTGTGCATATGTGAGTGTGTGTATGTGTGTGTGTGTGTGTGTGTGTGTGTAACTGTTGTCTGATGATGCTGCTGCTGTGGCTGCAAGGTGAATTCATTTAGAGTTGCATGCATGCAAACATTTGTGCTGAAATGCAACTTGTCTGCAACTGTCAGTCAGTCAGTGATACACACACACACACACACACACCCCTACAGCTATACACACAGACACACACACCTACAGCTATACACACAGGCACACACATACATGTCTGCCTCATCAGCGCAAAGTGCAATTAGTTGAAGTTGCGCGCATCAACATGCCCCAGACAGAGGAAGCATCCAGAAGCTAACAAGTCTAGCACCTTTTGTAGTCTCGCACGAGCACAGACACCTGTCAGGCTAACGCACACACACACACACACACACACACTCACAGGGACGGAAACACATGTACACGTGTATTTTCAACTGACTGCATTTCCATTTCATATAATTTTATTGCCACATTTAAGTTGCATTTCAATTTGTATCCGGAACGTGATATTGCGCATACGTTGCGTTACCACGACGTACAAAACACTGCCCAGAGACTGTTGCCAAAACAACTGTAAATATTTGTCTATGTTCGAGCAGGCAAACAATGTTAACAGCAATTTCACGCAAAAAAAATAAATATACACACACAATTGCTAATTAAAATGCAAGGCGGCGACTGAAGACAGTAGATGTTGTCTATGTCAAAGTTGCCACACAGAACACATCACGAGAGGCACTCCGTTTCGTGCTTCGTCATCAAACTGCACACTTTGACACTTTGACAAGTTCTGAGAGTGGATGAGCGGGTCGAAGGGGGATGTGTGCCTGCATAATAAGCCCACAGACTAGTGCCGACACTCGGCATGCTCAATAGGCCGACAGTTACGCCCATTTAGACACAGTGGCAGGCAGTGACTTAAAAATTGCATTTTTAAATAAAAGCGACGCTCATTTAGCATTTATTTGCACCACACTTCCAACAAATGCAAAACGGCCCTGAACCAGTGACATGTTTTCTATGTGGGTGTGTTCCCATTGCACAAAAGTTGTTTAAACCTGCAACGATACTATAGACTTAATGCTAGGGTTGCCAACTGAGATTGCAATTTGCAGCTCAGCTTGGCAAAAAGCAACGCTTGACACACTTGCAAAACTCATCATCATAGATGAGATGAGAATGTTACGTTACACGTTACGTTTCAATACACATGTTAAATGCATTTAGCACCGTGAGCAACCGACTACATTTGCTCACAACAACCACACATCTCCTTAAAACTCTTCTAACGTCCTAAATATTCTGGATTGCTTTTATAGTAGTAGGCGAATATTACTATTCAAACTCATATAAACTTCGCGTTTTAGAAAATCGCCATTTAAGTGTAAATCTCTCTGAAATAATTTATAAATATGCCATATAATAATGGAAAATATTGCTTAAAAATAAAAATGCAAACTCTTATTTTATGAAAATCTCTTCTTTGAAATTTATAAAAATAGTTTTGAAATATGTTCTTTTTTCATATTTAATTAAATCAATTTATTAAATGTATCTAAAGTGTTTATATTTATGAAATCTTAAAAAATGTATGTTTCAAAATATTCTAAGTTTCGAGAACACATTTTAAACAGATTTACTCTGGAATTAAGAAAAGAAAATCCCTTGTTTTTAGAAGAAGAAACTTTCTTTTTTTGTAAATATGCTTTTTGATTTATAAAGTGAGTTTCCCTTGGCGCCAGAAGAATGGAGATTTTCAGTGCATTTTTATAACCTGAGTGTACTGTTTAAAATTTGTTTGCTATTATTCTTCTTATATATACTTCTTATATGTCGCTTACATGCAATTTTAGTCCACTGTGTAATTGTGATATTTTTTGCATGCATGTTGCAACAATGTGGTATTAAGGCGACATTGTTGCCACCAACGCTTTATCGTGCGTGTCTAGTGCGAGCAATTTGGAAATGTAGCAAGCTTTGCAAAATTTGTGTATTGGCAGATCATTAAATGTTAGCACGCAGTGTGGCAGTGTGGCAGTGTGGTGGTGTTCGCTCTAGCGACTGTTGCTCCCCAGTGCCGCTTATGGCCCAATTTGTTTGCATTTAGGAAAAACAGAAAACACTCGCGAAAATAAACAAAATTAACGCAAGGCAAAAACATTTCCCACGGCTAAACCAAACCGACATATTATAAAATAAACTTTTTGAGCGCCAAAGTGTACAACTCAGTGGGCGGTCAATGGGCGGGAGCCCGGCAGACCAACCAGTCTTGGGCCAGACCCAAACAGGTCCGACCAGACACGCGGTTGGCCACTTGGCTTAACTAAATTAAAATCGTGTTAATTTCACATTAGAGCGCACACAGCGCATCGGGCGCCGGGTCCCCAAACGGTGACCATTACAAACTAGCGGCGACTGTCACAAAAACTACAACAGCAACAACAACGATAGCAGCAACAACAGCAACAACAAGGTGGACTACAACAATTTATCCCCCATGGAGAGCACATGCAAATTGCAAGCGTTAAATAAAATGGCCAAGATAAGCCGCTGCCAACTTAATAACGGGGACAATACTCACCGGCGTCGAATAGGGATGGGCAGTGAGTCGAATGCCATCTGCCTCCAGATGGCGTTTCATGACCGCCTCCAGCTCCTTCATAGTCACGGGCGTATCACAGTCCGAGGCGAGTATCTCATTGCTGTTGCTGAGCGCCTTCGGATCATTGATGAGCACATAGACAATGGCAGCGCCCTTCTCCCGCAGCGTTCGTACGCTTTTCAGCAGCTTGCCGCGATGCGAGAGATTATCGACGCCAATGGCATCCAGATCGATTTCGCCAATTTGCTTGCAAATCTCCAGCTCATCGTAGCCATTTTCCAGGAAGCTTTCGCCATATTGCGGCATGCCAATTGTGCGCAGCCACTCGCAAACGATGTTGTGCTGCGGCATATTCGCGTATCACGTGGTGACCGAGGGCGTTGCAATATCCAGCGGGGCGAAGGATACCTTGGCCAGTCTTGGCTTGGTGCTGCTGGCGCTTGTGCTGCTGCTGCCGGCCGCCAGTGGCTCCAAATGGTTGCTGCTGCTGGCGGCGCTGCTGCTGCTGCTGCTGGCCGTTGCCTTCATAGCAACGTGAAGCCTGCAACGGATTCAAGCATAACATAATGAATGAAAAGTGAAAGCGAACTTATGTTTCAACTATGTGTGTGTGCGTGTGTGTGAGTGTGTAACGGTGCGTATGCTTAATAATACGCATGTCACTTCCGGCGCCCACAAAAGTATGCAATGGCAATGGCCTGGCACAAGACAAGACCAAGGGTTATATGTATTTCAATTTGTGTTAATAGCCATCATTGTTCACAGAATGCTGGACAGACAGATCAGACAGACAGACTGGTCGTCCAGCCAGCCTATAAGCACTTAATGATAATGCTCGGTCATGTACACGAGCCACTAAAACACTTGAATATGTTTGGCCCCGGAAGCCACTTGCATATGAATAAGCCACTTAAAATGACAGATGGACTAAAGACACACGCACACAAATAGATATATAGAGAGGGGCAGGGGCGCAGATACAATCACAGACTCTCTCTCTCTGTCTCTCCCTCTCTCTCTCTCTCTCTCTCTCTCTTTCTCTCTTTCACCCACTTGAACAAAAGACTAAAGGAAGTCGACCAACTATTTATAATGGCCTGGCAGACAGTTCGTCCTGCGCTTCCAAAAATATTTTGCTTGTTGAAAAATGAAATGCAAATGGCTGACTGGCTGACTGGCTGCCTGCCTGCCTGCCACTAGAAATATGTGCTGCCATTTCCCAATCCCTGCCCCCATCAGCACATTCATCTGGCTTAGCTCAGGTGGGCAGTCGTGCGCAGACAGTAGATGATACTATAGACGAAATCATCACCGATTCCAGCCCTATAACCAAATAACGAATTTAAACTTAACGTTCTAATGAAAATATGTTGTGTGGCTACAGTATTTTTGGGGGTGCGCTGCTGCAGGTGTCATTAAAAGGAGTGGTCCAGTGACATCGTCTGGGCGTTGATTTATTCACACACACACACACACACATACATAAATGAATATACATATTTATAAGATATTTCTCATTTGCTGTTTGTGCCACTTGGGAGAGCACATTGAGGACCGACATATTGATCAAAACATGCGCTGCTGCCAAATACCAAAATCAAAGGCACTTCAAGTGCCACATTTCTATGCCACAGAGTGTCATTTAAATTTTGTTTTGTGTGAGGATGAAAAGAACTTTAGTAATTAAAAGTCGAAACTGTAGATTGATACATGTTCGACATAAACTTTTATTTATTTTTATTATTTCTGTCTTAAATTTCAAGCAGCTCTAAGTAATATTTAAGACTTACAGATGCAATTAGCCATTTGACAAAAGTTGAGCCAGTTTAACTTAAATATTAATTAACAAATGTATGCAAGTACTTCATATGAACTTCATGATGTTTAACTTGCATCCGTTGGAAGACTGCGCCACTGTTAACATTTGCTACTGTTGGAGCTGCAAACATACATATATATTTACATATTTTGCCTTGAACTTTTCTCGCATTGTTAGCATAATAAACACGTAATAAAATGCGAAAGGCAAAATCAGTAAAGTCAATGCTGAAGTGGATGTTTTGCATATGAGGCCGTTGCGAAGGCGAACTTGAATCCCAAGATGCTGCCCAAAAGGGCCACAACAGCAAGCGACAGCTAATGAATCTCCTGCTGCACACACAGATAGTAAACACACAAACACACACACACACACACACATTTAGCTGTATTTGAGAAGTGCATAACATTTATCAAGCACTCAGGCGAAGAGTGTAATTACTTGCATGACTGTAATGTCAAAATTTCCATACGACTTTGCCTTCCACTCGTAAGATAAGCGTCTTAAATTTTCAATTTCATTGTTTATTAAGTGCCAAATTTGAGTCTGTGTGTATATTTGAGGCAATTGTAAAGGGTGTTTTCCTTTCGCACGATTTCCGTTTGTAATTGCTTACTGTGAGCAGTTTATTCAATTTCCTGCCAAACTTCATGTTTATGAGATTTTCCTCATCTTAATACATTTTCAATTACTGCATAAATTATATGCAACCTGTGATTAGATACCCACTGTGATTATTAAATGTGCGAAAATTTCACGAAAATTCGAGTCGAAAATTCCAGTAATCAAATTCATAGTTATTTCCAACTGATAATAAACACAATAGAAAATTTTAATTTTAATTACAAGCACATATAATCTTATTTTCGCTCGCTACATTAATTTGCATAAAAATAAAGGCAATGCATGAGCTTTAATAGAATTGTGTGCATATCTCTAATGTTTATCCAGTGCCCATTTTTATGCAAGCCAGCCCAAGTAATTAATTTTAATATGAAAGTCAAACATGCGCTCTAACAATTGTCATATAATTTGCCGTCTAGACAGTGGAAATTTAGTATTTTCAATTAACTGCAACTGTGCGGCTGCCTGATGCCTGCCGCCAACCGTCAGTGGCAACAACAATGCACACAAAAAGGCGCACAATGCAGGAGCTGGAGCTGAATGCTGGTGCTGGCATTGTAAGTTGGAGTTGGAATTGAAACGGGATTTTCCTGGCTGCCATGTTGACAAAACACACAGCATGCAACCTGCACTCAGAAAAAAAGTATGCCCTTAAATTGTAAGTACTTTGCCAACTGAACAGCACAGCTTACAATTTGTGGTCATTTCTCAACTGCATGGTATATCCCTCAATTATATACAAAAATTAATTATCCAAAAATAATAACACCATCAAAAATTAGAGTGACCTACACAAAAGAAATGTTTTAAATTTAAAATAAAGACATATAGATATATTTCTAAGCTGCTTGGAAGATTTTTGGAAAATTATATAGAAAAAGCAATAATTTTAAAAAGTTGACAATTTCTAATATTATATTATAAAATGCAAATAATATTACAATAAATAAAAAATTGGCGTGAACACAGCTGAAATGAATTTCAGTTCTATCTGGAGAAATTTCAGGTTTTCAAGGCGACTTAGAGTCGCTTGAGTCGCTAAATTCCATGCCATGTTTTTTTCCGTGTGCGAAAAAAAGTACAAAAATTGAGAAATGACTGGGCGACAAGAGGGGGCTAAATGCAGCCGACTCTGGAACGCCCTTGCAGATATTGCTGTTGGGGAACAGGCGCACAGCGAAAAGCAGACGAGTTTGTTTTGAGCTCAAGGTTCGCTGCGTGGAGCAATCGAAACAGCTGGCTTGTGATTGTGACTGTTGTGACAGCCAACCCTTCAATCCGCTCCCCGCTGCTGCTGCATGCATGTGCGCCAATGCCAGTGCACCTGACGCTGCTGCACTTGCCACTTGGTGCTTACTGCCTGGTGCTCGGCACTCAGACACAGACACAGATACAGACACCGAGCCCAGCCTCTGACAGCCTATACGGCTACGCACTTGTGGTCGCTTGCGTAAGGGAACGAAGGGACGGGACGGGACGGGAAGGGAAGCCGCACAAGCGCTTGGAGTACCATCTTATCCATACAGGCCTTCCCGTCCCACTGCTTAACAAAGCGTGTGATGTTAACGTATTCGATTTCACTTTTTACTCTTTTTTTACCCCAAGTTGCCTTTGACATGTCTTGTGTTGTTTTTTTGTTTTTTTTCGTTGTTAATTGAAATTGTATTTGCTGCGTTTGTTTGCACATAATTACATGTAACGTGTGTGCATTATAACAGAATTCGAGACTTGTTTCGCTCGTTATGCAAATCCAAGACAACTTGTCAAGTGGTAAGTGTAGGGACAGACAGACTGACTGACATTCTGCGGTTTCCGTGCTTTCATAATACACAAATACTCTTTTGATATACATATATAAGAAACCCTCTTGAACAATTTTCACATCCGTTCACCGCTATTCATGTTTTCAACTACAAAGTATGCCAGTAAATTCAGAAGAGTTTTGTAAGCTTTTAAATCATAAACGTGCTCGCTTGAAAGCAAGCGTTATAGACATAAAAGAAGACAAGTTGGTTGAATGAATTAAATGAAAATCGCCAGACTTGCTTATGATCTACTCCTCAGTGTTATTCACGAGCTTCAATACGAAATAGATTTCTAAGCACTGCTTTTTTCTATGAATGTAAACTTAAATTAGCGGCCAATTTTGTAGATAAGTATTTAAAATATGAAAACATATAAGTACGCTCAAAAATATTATTTGGCATTTGTTTAATGAATTTGTTTGCCCCTCATCCAATCCGTAAAGGAATAAGCTGCTGCTGCTTAAGGAATTTTCAGGTTTTCCCAATTTTTTTTTAATTTTCAAAACGATAGATACCTTGATCAACATTATCAAATAAATTAGCATATTTCCCCAAGAATATACATGTATTTATATGTGAAAATAGTGGCTTATTGTCTTGAGCATATTATTTGAAAAGAAGCGCTCAAAAATTCTTAATAAGAATATGCTAATTTTAAGACAAATTCTTAAGAAATAGTAAACTTTAGATTTAAGTAACATACATATATTTAAAAATTATGATATTAAACTTTATATTTACTCTCAATTAGGAATTATTTCAAAATTAACTCTCAACAAATTATGCTTATTAAATAAAACTTCCAACTATTTCCCAGAATGTAAATGCAGAATCTTTTTGAAGTGTATAAAATGAATACGTACAGTTTAAGTTAAAAGACAATTGGCTTCGTTAAATAAATCCTATTCTCAGTGCAAATTCTGCAGTCCTTCTTAATCCTTGCAATCCTTGGAAATGTTAAATTCAAGCTGCTCTTTTTTTATTTCGATAATGTAATTGTTAAATGCACTAAGAATGCAACACTTAATTTGTACGACTTCCTTGAATTTAGGGAGCCCATTAAGACGTAATCCGTGAAGCCACTTGTTGTCCGTAAATCAATTTTTGTTACACAGAATTCCAGCGATAGTCACGCAAGATGCAAATTGTAGCCAAACAATGGAGCAGCGTGCAACAAATATGGCTTGTGATTTATGGCGACGGCATTAGAAAAATTGGCGCGCAAATGACCGAAAACACCGGCGGAAAACGGAGGCACCACAAAATGCTGCACAAATGGCAAGTTGGCAAAAAAAAAGCGCGCTTTTCTCGGCTAATACGTCGATTGCGAGACGAACGCAAAACGAACCAAAATCTAAAAACAAACCAAACGAAAATCGCACGTCCTAAATGCCGCAGCAGCAGCAGTGTTCAAAAAAACGCAACCAAAGTATGCAAAGCACGCGAACGTACTGGCAGACTGGCAGACTATCAGGCCATGCTGCCACATGCAGCACATGCAACCGAGAGGAGAGAGCTCGGCAAACTTCTCGAGGAAGGAAGGCCGTTGGGAACGTACTCGGGGCCGTCGCCGTTAACGTAGGCGTTAACGTTAACGTTAACGTTAACGTCGCCGTCAGCGCCTCTACCCCCCTATGGCCAACGACCGTGCGGCGGAGCAGAAGCTTTGCAAACGTTGCAAGTGTTTGTTGTAAGCGATACCCACAGACACAGGCCGCAAGGGAGCAACAGCAGCAGAGCAAAGCAAAGCAGAACATGCAGCAGCAGCGCAGTTGGGGATGTTTATATATATATATATATATATATATATGGATATATATATATATTTTTTTATACTTTGAGACAGCCACCACCACCTCTGCTGTTGCATGTCTAAGTGCAGAAAGTAGGTGAGGCAGCTGCCAGTCAGTGAAACAAGCACAGGCGAGACAGAGACGAACTGTCGAGGAGTGTTTACCTCGGCTTAGAGCTTCTGACTGCTGACTGCTGGCTGCTATAGCAGCAGTTGCAACAGAGGCAGCAGCAGCAGAGGCAGCAGAGGCAGCAGCAGCAGCGGCAGCGGCAGCAGCCGCGTAGGCTCGACACAAAACATGAATGAGCTGTGAAGCAAATGAAGTGCTACGCCAGGCGAGCTGTAACCCGCAGCGTGTTTAAATATACCTAAACACAAAAAAAAAGCGAGGGAAAATGGAAAAAAGAAGTATACAAAAAATAAAAAGTGGCGTAAAAATGCAACGCATGCAGCCGACAATGACGACATCGTCTGCAATATTCGCAGACCAACGTGCAGCAGCAGCATCAGAAGCAGCAGCAGCAGCAACAGTGGCAGTGGCAGTAGCAGCAGACGCTGTCAGGCTGCCAGGCGGCTATCATGTCAACGCCGGCGTCCTCATTTGTCTGTTTG
Source organism: Drosophila basisetae (assembly GCA_035041595.1). NCBI lineage: Eukaryota > Metazoa > Arthropoda > Insecta > Diptera > Drosophilidae > Drosophila > Drosophila basisetae. Next base: position 40,284 of record JAWNLB010000147.1, on the reverse strand, counting down.
TTTCAAACTTTTTTTTGATTTTTATTTTAATTTTCTTCATATATCTGTTGTTGTTGTTGTTGTTGTTGTTGCAGGCAGACAGACAGGCAGGCGTAGTAGCAGTCAGTTTAGTTTTGACTACGCTTGGGCATATTTTGTGCCTCATCATCACCGCGCCGCTGGTGGCGACACATGCGAGTGACTGCAAATAAACGTCAGAAGAGTCCCAGCTTCCCAACAGTTCGCTCAGCAATTATTGTTGTTGCTGCTGCTTCTGCTTCTGCTGCTACTGCTTCTGCTGCTGATTCTGCTTCTACTGCTGCTGCTGCTGCTGCTGCTGCTTCTGCTGCTGCTTCTGCTGCCGTTGATATTGTTGCGATAATCAGCGTTTGTTGTGTGCTGCACCGCCCATGGAACCTTCCGGCATCACAATACTTAGGCAGACAGTGCTCAACATGCACTGCGTTTTCCATTTCAAATCCTTTTATAGTCATTTAAAAATAATTTAAATCACTAAATGTAAAAATAATGTAAATAAATAAAATTAATACATAAATAAACATGTTTTTTTTTTAATGTTTCCACTTTATCAATTTAAGTAATTAAAACAATTTAGTTCCAATTTATATAAAATATATAATTGGTTTGCATTAAATTCGAGCTTCGCAAGCTTTTAATATGTAAACAATATATATTTTTTATAAATGCCAAATAAACTTTTATATTCTATATCAATTATTGTATAAACTATAATTTTTTGTGTCTAAAATCGAGACACGCCCCTTTTTCATGCTGCGCCCTACAATCCTTATGGGCATTGTTTGGGCATGTGACCAAAAATAAAAATACAGAAAGGAATTTATAAAACAATGCCAATGGGGACTCGTCCGACTTAAAGTCAAAGGGCAGCCAGAGCAGCCAGAACGTCGACCAGCAGTCATCGCATGCTTTTAGGCGTATGCATTCTGAGGGCCCCAGACACAAACGTAGCCCAGTTGAGAGGAGAACACAGCACACATTGCATTTGGGCTACGTTAACAAAGCTGTAGGCGTGGCAATTGGAGCGTATGCATAACATATGCACAAGCACAGTAGCCACATATATGTGTATGTGTGTGTGTGTGTGTGTGTGTGTGTGTATGTGTGCTTTTATCGGACTTGTTTTGATAGTTGACTCGATTCTAAGCCTATTAAGGCGCTTGAGTCGTTCAACAATTGAGCGGCTTAGCACTGAGCGGGTTTCCAAGCAGAAGATCTCACCGTAAATGATAGGCAACAACAAAGTTAAGCTTCCTATCGCTCTCCCACTCCACTCTCTCTCTCTCTCTCTCTCACTCTCTCTCGCCCTCTCTGGTTAGTGCGGCTGCTAATAATTAACCCAGCGTCGCGCTCGTTAGTCACATCCTTCTATATAGCTCCGTCTGCCGAACTCGTTTTGCTGTTTCCATCTATATCTATCTCGCTGAGCCTGCAGCTCTCGCTCCCAGCACTTTGGCTGTCGCGCCAGCAATTTTCTCAAGAAGCCGCACTTAAATGGCTTCCCGTGCGGGTGCAAACAAAAGCTGCCAGGCAGTCACACACATGTCTATACCCAAACGGATGTGTGTGTGTCTCCGACAGCAACAAAAAAATATGGCTGCAGCAACAAAAAAAATCTCGGCTCCTGCTACTGCAGCAAGTCGAGTGGCGTCGCCTGGTGGTTGATTTGGTTTGTTTTTATTGTTTTTGCTACTTCAGCCAACGTGCAAATGAAAAAAATAAAGAGTTGCAATTTGCAGTTGTTGTTCTTGCTGCTGCTGCCGCTGCTGCTGCTGCTGCTTCTGAGCGCAACACATGCGCCATTATGCAATTGATTTTCTTGCTTTTTTTCGTTCTACGTTTTTTGCATTGTTTGTGGGCAAAGCTGTTTAAAGTAACTGTATATGTTTTTCTCTTCATTTTTTGTGTGGGATTACGGGTTCAGCTGTGGGGCCAAGGGTCATTCAACCCGTTTTGACGGGGTAACTAATTTTGCACAGGCAGGCCAGTTACAAAATAACACTGACAACGGCATAGGTGTGCCTAATTAGTCGAAGCAAACTAAAGCAAATCCAGTGAAAAGCCGTGCAAGAAACCCAAAGCAAAGGTGTCTAAGCTGACGCCTCGTGTGGAAAATGGCAAAACAAACTGCAGGTCCTCCCCAACCAGCGACCGTCCGCTGTCCGTCTGTGTACTGAAAAGATAGCAGACACACATAAATGAACACACACCGAAGCACTTGTGTACATATATGTAGGAGCCGAAGACTGCTGTTGCAACTGCATGCAACTTGCAACTGCATCTGCATTTCTATAGCATCGTGCATGCATCACGTGCGCTATCTCATTTGCCGTTGCATGCAATGCGGCGCTGCTTTTAACCCTGAATGCAATTCATGAATGCACTGCTGGTTGCAACGCTGGCACAGACAACGTCGAGACACACTAGTTATATATACACACACACACACACACACACAGGTACACTCAAGCTGAGACATAGGCAGCTTCGGCTGAGCCATGTCAAGTCAGATTGCGTATACGCAGCATTGGCCACTTGCATTATTAAGCGCTACTTCAGTGCTGTGATAAGCTGTCGCAAGTGCGTAAGCATATATATACATATGGCTGTGTGTGTGAGTGTGTGAATGTGTTTGTTACGGCTTGTGTGTGCCTTGCATTTTCATTGTGAATGTCAAGTGTTGGCAGCAGTTGGCTTTGCCAAGATGTTTTGTTAGGCGCAGTCTGCACGTGCGAATCGGGTAACTGCTGCATTTGCTATGTCAAGTGGCATTCAAGTGCGTTTTATATGCCGCGTCTTTGATTGACATTAACATATTGCGTGGTGGCCCACGTCGACTTAATATCCGCCTGGCGTACGTTGAGTACGTTGCTAACAAGAAGAAAGTTTCTTTCCACTAAACAAATAACAGACGTAAAACAAGTCATGCCTAAGATTTGCTGACCTTACGATCTCTAAACCATATTAAAAAAACCGAAAGTCAAGACCGGTTATGATGATGAAAATCACATTGTTGATTTATGCACTTTTAAAGGTATTGTTGAAAGTCTCTTAACTTTTTTGTCAAACTGTGCAATGCTCCACTTTTATGACTAAATCGACTAATTGATACTCTCCTTTCGCATTATATAGCTTCTTAATGCTTAGATTGCTATTAACTTCTATTCAATTATAAATAAAGTATTAACTTTTTTACGTTATTCGTCATATGGCTCTTAACTGAAATAAAAAATTGAAATAAATAAGTAAAACGTGTCTTTTTACATTTACCAAAATTGATAATAAAATTTCATATCAGCTATTCATCATAGCCCGGCTGAAAAAATACCTAGAAACATATAGTAATTGTTCGCCATCGAATATATGGCACTAAATATATCTGTGCATGCTAAAAGTCTCAAAAATAAACGGCTAAAAGAGAGATTAAAAATCGTTTTATATCGAGAGCAAACCTTATAGTTATCAAAAATTATATATATCAGCAGCAAGTCTTATAACTATCAAAATTAGCTCACGGTGCATAGATTAATTTTTGCAAATATAGCAATTTTTAATCCAATGCTCATTTGCAAAACTTAAGTTAGCATATTGATTATGTATAAGACCAGTTTGGTTTATGATTTGACACTCCAAGTTTAGTTAATTTATAGGTACATTAAAATTTGACCTAGTCCATAAGCCCGCTTAAGACATTGGAATATTTTAATTACATTATTTTGAAATGGTATTCAAATATTCGTTGAATATAAAGCTAATTTTATATGCATTAATCAAATATGCTGACACGCCTGGATTTAATTCATATTATTATTCCATATGTATCCAATTCACAACACCAGCTCAGTTAGCTCCATTATACCAAATCATATACGAAAACCCAAAAATTAAAAATATCTTCACCATCAAATCAAATTGATGTGCTTATGGAAACAATAAAAGAAAGATCTGCATTGTTATCGCCGACGGCAACTGCGGAATCGCACTTTTACTTTTGGTGGATCAACATGATCATGAACGTAACTCAATACGCAAAAGTAACTGTTGGTATGGGCAACAACAGTCGTTGAAGTAAGATGGTAAATTAAACAGAAACTACTGAGAAGTGATTAAGAGCGGAAAGGTTAAAATAAGCGAACAATTTTCACGGCCCTCTCCAAATGATTTATTTGAATGAGCCAAAGCAAAAGTTGGCTCTTTAACGACGACAAAACATCACATGAGTGATAGAAAAATTATGCCACGAGAAAACGAACGCTGAAGTGTCAAAAGACAAAACAGAAAGAAAAAAAAACATAAACAAAATATGCACAAAAAAAATGATGAAATTTTTAAGTAACACAACAAATCAAATAACAGCCACAAAAAACAAAAAGGCAAACGCTGATGCGGTTGCCACAATTACAACTCAATATAGTCAAACCAGTTTGTGTTCGATGTCGCTGCGACCACTCTGCTGGTGATTCCTCTCCTGAAGAAGTCTAGCCATATTATCTCAGCAGCAACGAGCTCAATCATTTGCCAGTCGGCAAAGCGTGCACAACACAAAAAAACACACAGCTATAATCTACGAAATAACATTTATTATTTGATGGCCAACATGTTGCTGCTACTCTTGACGGTGAGCAGAGCCCTAAATGCGGGTCTACACTGATTTAATAACTTGCTTAATTAATATTAATATCAATACATCCGTTCATCATAGATGGCGCTAATGAGTTGTGCTAAGTCACAACAGTACCATTATCCGCGTCCCAACACTCCATTCCAAGTGACGCCCCACCGTCCAGCCGCTAAGTATATAGTTCAAACACTTGGACCGCACGGACGCACCTATGAGCTACAAGCGCACCTATCGCCAGCAATTTATGTGTCACATGAATCACATTTGGTGCCAGGCATTCAGCAGAACCAGCAACATCAGTATCATCATCAAATTCCTCATCAGGTGCAGCAACCGCAGCGGCAGCAATTCCTCCCACCCAGTTCGCTACACCAAAATCCGCTGCTGATCAACACCAACAGCTACCCACAATTGTCAGCGGGCTTAGCCGCACCACCAGCCCCCAACAGCTACTACAGTCAGCCACAGCTACAGGCGCATGCACCGGCACCAATTCAGTTGCAGCAGTCAGCTGACAGTTACTACAGCCAACCACAGGCTTTGACAGTTGCACAGCCAACGTCCAACTATGGTCCACCTCAACAGCAGCAGCAGCTGCAGCAACATCAGCAACATCAGCAACTGCAGCAACATCAGAGACAGCCACACAATAGCAACCCACAGCCGTATGCCATTGTCACGCTGCCACATGGCCAACGCGTTCAGGATGGTGGCCATGGTTCCGGTCCACCCCCACCTGAGGTTAACGGATACCCCGCGGCGCCTCCACGCATCGGTGACTACAACGCTCAGTCGCCGAGCTCAGCACTGGACATCTACGACTACAAACAATCGATACCAGGTGATACGCGCAACTATCAGCGCCATGTGACGAACTGCATGCCCAATGGACAGTGTCAGCCGCTGAATCTCAATCCTGGCCAAATTGACATTGATCATCATAAGGTGTTGCACGCGGCGCGTGCGCAAACGCAACCAGCTAAAGTTGTTTGCCAGCCGGATAACTATGTGCCTCCAGGAGCCCAGCCAAATGCTCAGGGACAGCTACGTCCGAAGGATAGACGACTCCATGCCCATGTCCAGGAGCAGGTGGCCAGGTATCCTTATAACTAGATGCATTTCAACATCGAAGTTATTAGTAGTAAGTGTTAGTCCCTTTCCTTAAGTATAAAGAAGAACTAAGAGTAAATATCAATTATGAACAACAAAAAACAAGGTAGTTCCTTTATTTGTGTTTTAAATTAACAGACAAATTAGTGTCTAACGCCTTTTGTTGAAAAATACGTTGAATTTAATACATTCGATGTCAGCAAATCAACCTTCCTTCAATGCTTATAAGGTAACAATTGTTCTCTACATAAAAAGTGTCGAATTTATTATTTTATTAATTTTTCTCATAATTTTATTATTTACTTTACATTTAAAAATGATTATTATTTAGTTTTTATTAATAATAAAATGTTTTTATTGGCAAGCCCAAAAGTATGCGTTGTTTTGTTTACTAAACTCTGGCCACATTTTTGCCAGTATTTTCGATTTTTTCTGGTCTCTTCCCAAACTTATTGTGTACCGTGTTTGATTCTGGCAACAATCAAACAAAAGTATTTATGATCATTTTCCGAAAACCATTAAAGAAATAATGGTAAAATTGTACGATTATGTATATACATTCATAGTTGCATATGTATGTATCAGCTCACTCGACTTCAGTATTCTTATATAATAATAATAATGATTACAATAAGTATTTTATTATTCCTTTACTATATTTTCTTTATTATTACATGTAATATAAATTGACTATATACAATTTAAATTAAAATAATGGAATACGTATAATTTTTTGAAAAGTTTCAAATAAAGCCAAAAATGCTTAAAATAAATACATCATTATTGCTTTAGTATTTTTTTTCTTTCATTCATTTTTTTTAAATTATAACTATCACGAATAGTGACTTTAATCACCAACTATCAACCAAAATAGTAAACTATCCATAATAGCTACGATAGCCATTGGCTAAGATAACCAAGCCATCTTTAATATTAAAGCCTTATATTTGAACCCGGATGACTCTTTTACTTAGAAAACTCATCTGACACAAATCAAATTAATTTCTCTGGGCAAAAGCTTAACTTATCCATTCTACATTCCATACTTAATTTGGAAATATTTATCATCACATGTTAAACCCAAACAAATCGAAACCTGCTCTATACGACTGTGCGAAACAAACTTTTGGCTTAGTCATAAGTTTAACATATGACTGAGATATGAGATACGCCAAGAAGAAACAGCTCCATTTTAGTAACTGCTCATTTAGTATACAGTTTGAAAGACTAAAACACGTTTCACTCTCTGACAACGCTGTAGCGCCACCAATGGTAAACAAAGTGTCAATGTACATATAAGTGTCATCACGATTATGATGTAGCTTCCGCTGCTGCTTCACTTGAACTCATCGCCGGTGATTGGTAGGGAAAAGCTGAAGAGCCAGTGAAGAATTACGCCATATTTATAATTATATTTTTTCTTGGAAGTTGGAAGTTGGAATTTGTGTCTATAATTAAAGCCACCAAACAGACACGCTAAATGCTAATGACAAGCGCAATTAAACAAATTAGGCAAAGTATTTAACGAAATGGTAAAAAAAAATAGAATTATGGCGCGACATGCCGTCAATAAAGAATGCTTTTAGAGTCACATTTCATTCAATTGCGCAACGAATTTTATAATAAATAAATTATTTATTTCAGTGCTTAACAAAACAAACAAAAACAGACAATAACGGGAATATCTCGAACTAGAAAGTTGGCCTCGTTTGACGTAGTTAAAAATCATTGTATTTCGTGTTCTCGCCGGGATTGACGCTATAAAGATCGTAATCAAATTGATCCCATTCCGCATAGTCTGAACCCTTAGGCTTGGTGTTGCCCTTCTTCAGTTTCTGTTGTGCCTTCTTATCCCAACTGATGTCCACTGGAGATAATTCCTGGCGAACACGCTGCTCCTCAGCATTGACAGGCTGCGGAGGACGTGCTGGTGTCCTCGGTAGGAACTGTGACTCATCCATGCCCAGATCGTTGTCGGAACTCATTTGTAGCTCATTGAAATTGGCAAAGTTCTGCAACTGCATCGACTCATCCGGATGATGATCAAAATAATCGGGCATAATTAAATTATAATTGTCAGCCAATTTCATCGGTGGCTGTGGCCGAGATGCATAAGCAAATAATGTTTCGCTGCTGGCGCCACGGTGATCGAAGGGCCTCTTCAGCGAGATTTGACTGTAGCGAGGCAGCGCTTGACTTGTGCTCAGTTTTAGGCCTAAACAGCAGACAAGCAGCAACTAGAATTTTGGCATACAAATAGTTAGTGAAATATGTTTGAATATATATATTATATGTTTAATGCTTACCATATTTCTATAATTTTTGGCAGCCATTTGTTGTGTTGAATATTCACCTTGCACTGATATCTTTTTCGAAGAATTGATTTTGTCTTACTATAATATACTATTCAACTTGTAAACAAATTTTTATAGTATATTTACGCTTCTTTTAAATGATTTGCAATTTTTATCAATTTCGTATCACGTCAAGTTACGTTTAAATCGAGCTCTCAAACACGTCTAATGTTCTGAGCGCTGTGTGTTTTTATATTTAAGGCACCCATCAGGTTCGATAACCAAAACAAAAGCATTCACTGCGTTTGTCTGTATTTAATTCTCTTTTATTTTTGTTTTTGAGAAAATCCGGTTCGCAAGCGTCGATTTCCAAATGTGAGCGGCCATTTGGCTGATCTGCCGGAGCGTAGCGACTGACTCACGCAGAAGACGTCAGTGCAGGTCAGGTTGCAAGTAGCGTATTTAGCGTCATGTGGCGAGTTGCATGTCAAGTTCATTGGGCACAAATACAATATAAATGCACCTGCGACAAATTGATGAGGTTGGCACACATTCATTTATGAAGCTTTAACATATTAGCTTTGCTTTTATTTAACTTTCTTTGTACTCACTGCTTGCAGTTACATTATTGGCAAATTAATAAACACAATTATAAAAATAAATTAAAAATATGAATAACACACGATTTGTGTAACACTGAACTTTTGCTCAGTCGTTTTGAGTTATCATATGCGTTTATTAAACACACACATACAACACAGGCACAGTCATACAAATAGGTACATCAATCAGAAGGTTTTTTAATGTGATAATTTAATATTGTTATTTAATTGCTGATCTGCTGTGCCTTTCCTTTCCTTATTTTATACACGCTTTGTTTGAAATTATAATATAATGATATCGTAAACCCAATTAAATGGTGTCATTAAGAAAAAACAAACAAAGAATGCAAATTGGAAGTGTTTCACTTTAAGATTGAGCTTCATGATAAGATTTGTGATTCAAATGATTGGCCTTCGCTGTTGCCTGCATAAGTAGAAACTTTCTAATTGGGTGAGCGCAAGATTAGAAAGAATGTAGTAAGATTGTCCCAAAAACAATGATTTAGATATTAATATAAAGCTGATTCTTCAGAACTCTTAAATAAAAATGGTTTTTAATTGCATAACATATATTTAGATGCTAATTTTTGGATTAAAAAGAAAAAGCTTTAATTGACAAGAGGAATGTTGAGATGTACTGAAATAAAATAGTTACATCTCAACGAAAAGATTAAAGCTAATATTTCTTAACAGATAGAATAAAATTCATCAAAAAATAATCTAATAATGCCTAGCTACAAAATGATTGCAAATATGGACACTATCATAAATATCGCAAGCAATGCAATAACTTTCAAAGAAAGTCTCTTTCCAATGTATTTATATATACGAAATAAGAGCATTTGTTATTTTTAAAGGCTTCTAGAAACTTTCGTATTTTGCAAAACAAAACTTAGCCTTCCATCCGAACACCCCGCAACTGATGACTTTATTTACATTACATTCGGGCGACATTCTGCCTGGCAGTGTTGCATCCAAATAAAATAATGAATTCCGCAAAAAAAAATCCCTCAATCGGCGGCGTCATACTCTTAAGCTTATTTTTCACTTACATTACTCGCGTATTTGTTTATTTTATTTACTTATTTACATTTTGTGTAAATCGTATTTAGCATGAATGTGTGTGAGTTGGATATAAATTGCCGCGCGGATTTGTTGTTTCTGTTTAATAAAACTTTTATTGTTTTTGTTGCTGCAGGGCCACCACCCTCAATTCCGAACATGTTTGAGATCAAAGACATGCTTTTGGAAGTGAGTAAAAAATATGTAAAAATGTTTTGTTGGGAATTTACGCCAGAACAAAAATAAAAAAAGAATAAAAAAATGGTCAGCAGCGCCCAAAATAAAACAATGCAACAAAACAAACATGAGGAATTTGACTTTTAGTTCTTGTTTATTGTTTTGAAATGTTAATTACAACATTTTCAATTATTTGGAGAGATTCAGCAAAATTCAAAGTGACCTCCAATATTTATCTGGCTTGAACTATTTGTTGAGCACTCGCAACCAATCCGGGCAAAAGCCTCAAAGCGACGTGCCCCAAAACTCAACCACAACATTACATCAGCTTGACGAAGCTGCAAGAACGCCCAGCTGGAAGGCACATCCTGTGGTTCCTACCCACCTCGCAGTGTTCCGCCCAACTATGCCATGCTCCTAAATAAAGCTCGCAAAACCTCAAGTCTCAATTCTCAATGCAATTCAGGCGTCATCCCATGCTGTAAATCATTATCCATTCAATGGTGGTGCAGGCAAGCAAATACAAATCAAATAAGATTTAATATGCAATTCAACCACAATAAACTGTGCACATAATTTGAACGGCTCATTCCAACACGATTTAATCGCAGACTTTGAGCAATGGTCAGCCAGGCAACTAAATGCCTAACCAAAAGCCTCAACATTTTCAATAAGTTTAATTACAAATTGAGATTACAAGATATATTCTGTCTTAGTGAGTTTAATTTAATGATTATCTGTTTAACTTGAATTTGCTTAAGCGATTCACTTGACCCCAAACTATGTAGCCCTCAAGCATTGCCTTTGAAATAAATTTAGAAGACTTTTCAAGCTATTTAAAAATTAAACTAATCCCATTTAAGTGCTTAATTTAATTTTTTGTTTATTTTTAATTAAAGATTTTTATACCTTTAACATTTTAATTGATTTTCTGTTATTATTATTGGAATTATATATTGTTTTTTATGCATTATTTTTTAAATTCATTAAGTTATCCATCCAGATTTAATCATATGCTTTTCATAAAGTTTAAACGCGTTCATATGGAGAAATTAACGAGCTGACATATGAATCAGCTTGACTTAAATGCTGCTCCTTTTAAAAATAACCACGACTTTATTATAACAATTTTCGCTCGACTCGCAGCCAATAATGAATTATTCGCTCAAGTAAATGAGTATGCCGATTTATTCCGAAAATGTATGTGAATGAAGTACTGTTTTTTTTTGTACAACTCTTACAACAGCTTATTGACCCAATTAACAGCATCTTCCACTGACAACTTTAAGCTTTTGCAATTATTTAACGTACAATGAATGCGCACTTGCAACACGCACACACCACTCAAACACACACACACACACACACACACACACAGGCAGCCATAATATGGGTCATTAGCGCCGAGTTGGCTATTTGGGCCCCATTTCCAACTGCTGGCCACGCCCACTTAATTGCCATTAATTACGTTTATTTCATCGATGACTCTTACTTAATCTGCATGCTGGCAGCACGTCGCTAACCTGAAAAGGTGCGGTAACATCAGAAACAACGACAATGTCCTCCATGTTGATGCATAATTATCTGCAAATTTTAACACAAGAACTGACAAAATTAAGAGGACTTAATGTCAATGCGACTGACGCCTGACATAATCGCAAATCGTCGCATTAAAATCACTGAACAATATCAAAATCAAAATCAAATTCCAAATCAAAACCAAAATCGAATTCCCAATTCAAAATTCAATCTAATTTGATTTTGCAGTTTTGTTCTATGACCTGATCAGCTAATCGCGAAAATGATTAAGCGATTGTCCATAATTTAAATGTGTTCGTTTTGTTGTGTTTGCGTGTGTGTGTGTGTGTGTGTGTGGATGAGTGGGTATTTGTGTTTGTTTATGATATGGGACCCTTGACAGCGTTGACAGCGATAAATCAGCACTTGTGATGAGTCAAAGGCGAACGCGTACACGGCTCATTAATCAAATATCTAATTACGAGTACATTATTCCAATTTCATACTTCCGAGCACATGCATATGGGTAAGATGTGTGTGCGAGGCGGGTGTGTGGGTGTGGGTGTGGGTGTGGGTGTTAGTGGTGGTGTTAGGCTGCACATGTACTTTGAGGCGGGCTCTGTTCATTAGAGAAAGCAAAGGATTTTAAGGCCATGCGATTTTATTGTTTACCCGCGCGCTAATTGTAAATGCCAATCAGGGCGGATACCAGACCAGGCACAGGACCACGGCCCCGGCCCAGATCCAGATCCACACCCGGACACATCTACAAAGACAAAGCCAATTCTGTTGAGTCGAGTGGCAGTGGCGTTGTCTCTAAACTCGCTGCCTGATTGCGCCAATTGGCAAGCGCCCGAGCCACGCACGACTGCCTCATACAAACTTGAAACTAAACAAGAAAGTACTGCCATTATCGGCATACCGAATTTTATATACCCTTGCAGTTCAAAATTATTTTATGAAACACAAGAATGGTTTCTATTTAAGCTATACGAGAAGAAGAATATCGTTCTTTGGAATCTTATTATTTGAGATAGTTTAGACATTTAGTAGTTGAGGAACTGAATCTCAAATGAGAAACTAAAACATTAAATTCCCGAATTGTAATTAAAAATTAAAGTAATTTTTTCCCAATTGTCTTTAAAATCTGTTGAAAACTAAGTGTTTGACTGAGGATAGTGAATTTGATTAAGATATCTTAAAAACACACAAAACTAAAGCGGATAAATGTTGTTATCGGAGATGTCAGCTTCAATGTGTTACTCAGTTCATGGGATAATTACAATATCTTCGAAAGCAAGTGTATAACTAGAGACGTAGTCGCATCTGGGGGCAACTGACAACTGGTAACGCACAAAGATAGACAAGGAGTGCGCTGATGTAACGAAACGGTTAATTTAGACGGCAATGACAACGACAACGACAAGAACAACGACAAGAACAACAACAAGAACAACAACAACAACAAGAAATGAAGGCAGTTCAAAAGCTGTCAGCACAAGCTGAGAAACAGGCAGCAGCAGCACAGTGAGAACTCGGCTTTTCCATTTGCATAGGGGCGTGTGTGGGTCCAGGATCTGCAATTGAAATTGTCATTGCGAACAGTGGGTGGGGGTCGGGTTATAAGCTTGGGTTAGGGGTTATGGGTTAGGGTTAGACTTGCTGTCGGTTTATTGCTGGATTTCGCTGCTCTGTCTGTTGTCGTATAAAACATTTTTTAGTGTTTGTACTCGGTAGCTGCTGGCAAATGCTTAGAATTTAATTAGCCACGCACCCCGATTATGGTCCATTTTAAGCAGCGAGCATGAAATTACAGTTGCCTCCTCAAACACAACAATACAAGCTACAAAACATGGCATGACACAGCATTTTTATTAACCTCTTTCAGGCCTCTTTGAAGTATCAGGCTTAACGGTTTGGTTCAATCCCCTTTTCTCAGCCCAGATATTAAAGCTATTTTATTTATGCATGCATATTTATTTCACAATTTAATTTTCATTATTTTTTCTAAATGTAAGCTAAATGAATAAATAATAAATAATAATAAATAATAAAGCTGTTAAGCAACATTTTTAACAATGTGTAATGTGTAATGAGCAGATAAGTTATGAAAAATTCACAATTCAACTGAATCCATAAATTGCTTATTGTTTTGCGACCCAATTTTGTTATTTATATGTTTTTTCTGGCTCTAGGTAAAGCATTTTTCATTTTTATTTATATAAAAAAATGAGTGGTGTAGTACAACATGATAGTCCTCCTACAGTATATTCTATATAATTATTTATAACAATCGTAGATTGGTTATAGAATGAATATACATTCCCAGTAAGCAATTATAATCCAGTCCATCATGTATTAAGCCAAGAAAGTGAAGTTGTATTAAGGTTGAGATCATCAATTTAAGCCTAATAAATATCTGGCAGTATATATAGGATCATCTAGGAGGTAGAAGGGAGAACCAATCATATTGCCACAGTTTGTGGTGTCGTCATTCGCATCGTGTCTTCGTTTTACTTAGTTTTGGCTGTTGTCATTGTTTGTAACTGTCGTCTGGCGATTGTGCTTAGCGTTGACGCAAAACAATGAAAGACACTTCAGCACTTTCATTTTTCAGCTGAAACACTTTTATAGACAAGCACACACACAAACACACAGCAGCAGCATACTTTTTGCGAATTTTTATTTATTATTTTCTTGCTGACAACGCAGCACCAACACATACAAACAGTGGCAAGCAATTTGCAACGTCGCACTCAACATGGAGTGTTGCGGTTTTTTCTTTCTGTGTGGCGTGTTTTTATATTTTTAGAAATTGTTTTTAGTTGAATGAGTCGCTTTTGTTTTTCAAGTTGGACAACATGGCAGCAGCACCAGTAGCGACAGCAAATGGAGTTATCTAGAGGCGTGGCATCGTTGATGACAGATAAGACACATATTGTAGAAACACACACACACACTCACGTATGCGACATCTGCTGCATTCAACCACCCACACACACTGACACTCACACAAGGAGACAGCTATTGAGCTGCGCGAATATTTGCAACACTTTTTATTTATTTATTTTTTCAACCATTGCGCATCTTTATTAATCAGACCAAGCCATTTTTAATTAAAAGCTGCTAACCAGCTGTCGCCTTGAGCAGCTTTTCACTGAGTAGCGGCTTCGTATCGCAGCAGGAACACGGCATGTCCGCCTCTCCCTTCTCCTTGCAGCAGCGTTCGCACCACTCATCCGCCGCCTGATTCGCTTGAGGTAAGCTAATTAATATGCATTGTTTGAAAATAAATAACAACAGCAACAAAAATCTGCCAAGATATCTATAGTCGAGAGTGTCCGACTCGGAGACACCCTGTAGCCTTCTAATGTGTGCCTTAACCAATAAACGTGCACCTTCCTCCATAATAATCAAAGATGGACATATATTCTATGCAATCCAAGAATATTCTATTTCTTTTCTATTCTTTTTCAAAATAGGAGATTGACAGTTATTCGAGACTCCGCTGATTAAAACATAACATAAACTATAAATTTTGCAGATCTTATAAACATTTTGATTGAGTCGGAAATTTATAAAAATTTTACAGTCTGAGTATTTTGCCAACTTAAAATTTTCTGGCTGATGATGAAAATACGGACGTACAGATACACGGACAAACAGATAGAGATGGCTATATGGACGCGGCTGTTGAGTAAGAAAATTTACACTTCTTTTTGTCTGTCACATAACATAAATACAACTTCTTGATACCCTTTGAACAGTGTAGTAGTAGTAGTAGTAATACCATGCATCCGGTAATAAAAGTATTAGGCTTGATAGTTGTTTTGCTTACGTAGGCTGAAAACTGCTACCCAGACTTCCGTTTGGCGCCACAATACTAGCTGCTGGCGGCCAAGTTGCTGTTGATGTTCCAGTTGTTGTTGCTACTGCTGCCGTTGCAGGCGGCGCCAATGCAATTTTTGGCCCTGTGTGCACATAATGGATGTACTGATGTTGTTTTTGCTGCATCTGAATTGGCAGCTGAGTGAATTGTTGGTGTTGTTGTTGTTGTTGTTGATATTGCGTAGACGTTGATTGCTGTTGTTGCTGTTGTTGCTGCCGTACATTGACGCCGTTGAACCCCTGCAATATTTGAGGTTGTTGACTTGCCAACCTCACAGGATCTGAGGCTTCATAAACAAAAAAGTTTGTCTGCTTTTGTTGTTGTTGTTGTTTTGGCTGTTTCCTCTCAAATTGTAGGCTCTGTGGTTGGAATCGCGTTTGCTCCCGCTGCTGGTTTTGCTCCTGCTGTTCTGGTTGCTGCCAATTTGGCATAGTTTGGTCCAACAATTGCTGCAACAATGGCGCCAGTGCACCGCTATCCTTGATTTCGAGGAGCTCCGTTGCCTTAGTAATTTGTATTGCATTCACTTGATTTGGCAGCTGTGTGGCTCCACCATCACCGCCATTAGGACCACCATCGCCAGAACGTCGTTTATAGGTTGTGTAAGCAGCTCTGCAAGTAAATAACTGCTCAATAGATTGACCTGCTTTTTAGATAAGCCCACAGACGACCTACTTTGTCGCCGGCTGTTCAAACAACTGTGCTCCGACTCCGACTGTGTTCCAGCAACATAGTAGATTACTGCTCAGCACAGTTAGCAGCAGTGTTTGCCAATCGAAAGACATGCTTGGTGAAGCGAACCTGCCACCTGGAAGCCCAAATGTTTACTAAAACCAAATTACGAATTATCGAATTATGTGCTGTAGAAACCTGTCACATTAGATCCGATTCTCTACACAACTTGTCGGTGCTAATTATAAAATATGTTCTGCATTAAATTATCATATTTTTTTTGTATCTTGTCATTGATGTGAATGAGTAAATAACCTATTGTTTGTACATGATTATACATAAACATATTTGCTCATAAATATGCATATAATAATTATTAAGTGCGAACAATCTAATTAGCATATTTTTGTGATAGGTCTGACAAAACAAATAGCTGCAAGAAAAATCATTACAGTCATATGGTTTAAAGCAGCCAATAATTTTGATAAATAGAATTTAAAACATTTACATTTTGATGTAATTTATTATTGAATCAATCCTGATCTAATGCAAATTTCTTATATTTTTTTTATTATAACAAGTTGACCTAACTTTGTTTAAAGATCCGGTTTTAGAGAAACTCTGTCACAGTTTTTATGTACTAGGCTTTTATGCCTCACAAAGATTGACACATTCATACATATTAAGTTCCCATGAAAATATTATAAATTTTTGTTGAATAACTCATCAAATTTGAGTAAAAAACTGAAATAAAAGGCATTCAATGCCAGCTTTTCTCGTTACGATTTTACGAATTGGTATCTTTTGATATCATTTGATGTTCACATTGAGTAACAGAGACAATTTTCCTAGAATCCCACTTATCTGTCCTTGTCGGTATTAAATGAAAGAAATATTTTGTTGTCGACTGCCATTTTTAAAAATCAACAAGATAATTAAAAAATATATATATTTTGAAATATATATTTTTGAAATTTCTATACTAAGATAATTTAATATTTAAATGAAAATACAGCAAAGCTTCTATAGAAATCATTATATCCATTCAAGCTGTCACTTACTGATACTTGACAGATAATGCTTGTAATGCGGCATGTATGAGTCCTGTGAGTTGAAGGACTGGTCAGCCTTTAGGACGACGAGCTGGCTGTCAATCTGTTAAAGGGCAATCGCTGATGGGTATCTTTCACACTTTAAGTGCACAGCCCTTAGTCGTAGTTTGTGTGTGTGTGTGTAGCGAATGTTTTTTCATTAAATTACATGGGTCCTGTCTGCCAAAAACACACACACACACACATGCATATCCAGGGACAACTCGACTCGACCACCAAAATCATGGAATTTAGTGTTGGCGGCATAATTAGACCATCAATTGCGGAAAACTCTTGACAGTCGTAAATGGACGTTTGTGTGTGACGCATAACCGCAGAGTAACAGAGCCCACAATCACACACATACACACACACACACGCACACACAAACACACACACACACACACACACACATGGGGAATAAAGTAATATAGCCCAAAAGCATAAACTCATCAGCGTCGGAAATGCTGACAACGAGAGCACAATAACAACAACAACAACAACAACAATGACCACAACAAAACTGGCCAAAAGCTAAAGCGAGTCTGTTAACGTTGGCCCATCGCTTTTTGGCCGACTGTTGCTTACAGCTATAACGTAGGGATAATATCACCGACAACAACAACCAACAACAACAACAACTCTCTCGCCATTTTGAAAAGCAAAATGCAAAGCACAAATGCTACTTTTGTCGCTCATAAATATTCACTTGAATATATTTTCGGTTGTTCTTGTTGTTGTTCTTATTTTTGGCCAGTTGGCTGTGTGGTCGCTTTCATTTTCAGTTTCTGGCCAAAAGGCGCAAAAGTGTGAAAATGTCGAGCATTTTTATGACTATTTTTTGTGACTGCTGCCAGCGGACTGTGAAAGTTAAGCACATAAATTACATGGGAATTTCGCACTGGTCCAAAAAGTCGACTAAGAGGGACAGAGAGAGAGAGAGAGAGAGAGAGAGAGTGGGAGAGTGGGAGATTGGGAGGTAGAATGAGAGAGAAATTAAAAGCACATTGCCCGGGAAAAACACTTCCGACGTGTCGTATGTGAAGAGTGCTCTTTTTAGTTAAATTACACGCTCTAATCCACAACTTTTGAGTGGGCTGCAACAAAAATGAAAACCAAACTCAACACCACCAAATAAAGTCTAACATTAAAGGCGACATTTCGTAAAGGCGCCAGAGGGCCACCAAACAGAAAACCACAGCAGACAAGCAGACAAGCGCCAAGGACCTAAGCTCAACAACAACAACAGATACACACACACACACACACACACACGCAAGGAAATCAGCTAAAAGTATGCAAGGCATAATTCATGCTGATGGAACTGAATGCATGCATCTAAGGATGAGAAAATGGGAAGTAAGCGCTGCCCGCTGCCCGCCCCCGACCACCCAACCACAGCGCGACCACCCGCCTGCGTCTCTGCCCGGAAAGCCTGGAAATCATATGCATCACGTGATTAAACGCGTCATGCATGAAAATGTAAAATATTGCGCTCGAGAGTGCGAGACATAGAGAGTGCGAGACATAGAGAGCGAGAGAGAGAGCGAGAGAGAGAGAGAGAGAGAGAGAGAGAGAGAGAACGAGCCAGGGCAGGCGGGCACACGGAGTCAACGACTGGCGAGAGAACGAATCAAAAAATAAAAAAATAAAGTAAAGAGTACAAAATAAAAAAAATTAGACATTGCACGTCATGTTTACTTGACTTGACTGGCAAAGCCGAAGCAAAAACAAAAACGAGAAAAAGCTCGTTCCCAGCAACAACAACACCGCAGCGCCTCAGTTACAAATTTCCACAATTTTTTCTCATTTAAATGGAGAAATTGTTCGCTGACTGCCACTGACTGAGATGAATCTGGGCAGCACGTGCTGAGACGTCAGCCATCATGCCATGAACTTGGCCAAAATAGAAGGGGTTCCTTCTCAGCAATTTGTGGCTTAAATGCAAGTAAATAAGCATTGAAAATAATAATAATGTCCCTCGTCGAAGGTCAAAATGAACGAAAGCGCGCTTAATAAACAGACTACAAAAAATATATATATATCATATAGGAAAGTTATAAATTATTAAACACATTTTGGTTTGAGATGTAGAAAATTCAACATAAATTCTAGTTTGCATTCACGAATTTCATGTAGTTTGTATCTAAGAAAAAAAGACTGATTCTTTGGAATAACACAAACATTTTTGATTCGACTAAATTACCGAATTTTACAACTTAAGTACGAAAGCTTTAAGTATTTTCTGTTTCGTTCAACTGGGAACAAAATAATAATATGCATGGCTTCGGCCAATTTTAATCGTAATCTTTTTTTTTTTTTTTTTTATATAACAGTTATATTTTAGACATTAATCAACATATTCAAAGGCTATAAAACATTGATTTGGAACAGAATGAGTAATAGCAGTGAATTACAATCTATAACATAAACATAGAACAGGTTTTAGCAGTTAATAAATAACATAAAATATTACATTTGTGGCACATTAATTTAACGCCCTACAGTCCAGAGGTCGCTGGTGTGGAGGCGCTTCAACCTCCTGCGAGTTGTATTTGACCCAAGTGTGCAGGCCAAAGGGTTGACGTGGTTGTGCAAACGGTCATTATACCGACTTGTATGTCTGTTGATTTGTTGACTGACTGTCGGCAATGCGAAGTCGTTGTGCAGAGTTCTGTTGCTCACATATGGTGGAGCACCAGAGATGTCTCTGAGCACCTTGTTCTGCAAAACTTGAATTTGATTAATCCAGGATTTTGCGGCTGTGCCCCAGAATGGAATTCCATATGTCCATGTAGGCATGATGATGCTCCTGTACACCAACAGCTTATTGCTCAAGCTGAGTTTGCTTGATGGCTTCAGCAACCAGTTGAGTTTCGTTTTTTTGGATCTTTTTGTCTTTTTATCTGTCTTTTTTAACTTTTGTTTACAAGTATTATTATTGTTTTTTTCGGAAATCGATTTCCATTCGCAGAACGTGCAAAGTTATCGATAAAATAAAATAAAATAAAATTACATTTGAAACTTGCATTGCCAGACGGAATGACAATTTATAGAAAAAAGTGTTGCATATTTTGTGGTGCTTTCGTCAACGTACTCATTGAAGTAATTCCCAAAGGGTTCTGGCTTCGAGCAGGTAGTACGGGTCGAACTTTTTGTCTTTTTATCTGTCTTTTTTAACTTTTGTTTACAAGTATTATTATTGTTTATGTTTACTTTTGTTTTTTATCGTAATCTGTTCTAAAATCTCGAAAAACTCAGCTGTTTTATTTTAAATGGCAACTATACTAATCTAGAGCCTCACTTTATCACGCATACGCCGCATAGGTCGCTTAATGCATTTGCCAGCCGCTTTTCCTGCCACACATAATCACATGCATATATATATATATATATATATATATATATATATATACACATTTAAAGTTATATGAATATATTTGTATGCGTAAGTGTGTGTGTGAGTGACGTCATCCCGTGCTGAAAACTTTTTGTATACTTTGTGCAAAATTTATTACTGCATTTGTATATGTCACTCAAAGGCGCGCACAGTGAAATTATGTCAGCTAAAAGTTTAAGTTTAACTACTTTCCTATGAGTTTTTCGTAATGTAGCAGATCATAAAAAAATGCAAGTAGAAGAATGTTCAAAAGGGAAAGTATCAGCCCCAAAGAGATACTCTTCAATCAGCTATTAGGTAGAGTATTTAGCAAGTAAAGTTTGTAGCCCTAGATTTGATGTTATTTTTATAAAATCAGCTTTAAAAAAAAAATGTTTTCTCTTTTTGTATGAAATTTATATATTTTGCTATGTAAAATATTATTATAGTATCGAAAATGTCTACAGTTGTTGGCTATGCATATTTGCACAAAATCTGTAGTATGCCCATTTTAGGGCATTTTAAATATAGAGACACACTAGATGCCAAGAATAGAGATATGGTAAAAGAGAGAGAGAGAGAGAGAGAGAGAGAGAGAACGAGAGAAAGAGAGGTATATAATATGGTAACTTTCTTCATTTCTATGCAGACTTTGTCGCAGTTGCCGTTGGTGCCGTTGCTGCACTTAGCTTTAGTTGATTATTTTCCACTTTTTGCTTTTAGTCCTCGTCCGCATCTACTATTTTATGGTTGCGCTGCAGCCTAGAAATGTGACAAATTCTAGTGTCTCCCTGGCTTAAATGATAAATGCTGCTGGGCACGGTTAGAGCCTGACACACTTTTAGTTTCTTTTAGCATAGTTTTTTTTTTTTTTTGGGACGCAGCGCAGTGCGGCTAAAGCCAAATTATAGTGGACACGTGCCACATGCAACCAAAATAAATAGATGGATATAGAGTGGATTAAAGCGACAAGGCAGAGAGAAGAAATGAAAACAGCTACTTGAAGCTCTTCATTAGCCGCTCCATTGAAATTTAGTAATGCATTTCAACTGACTGCTTCCTACTTCAAGCGAAAAAAAAATAAAAATAAATACATATAATTTGTTACTTAAAGCAACAAAAAAAAAAATACTCATCATTTGTAAAATAAAAAGAAAAAGATACAGAGACAACAAAGCGGCAAAGTTTTGCAACAGCAAATCAGCGAAAGCGCCAACAAACTATTAAAAACTTTACAACAAGAGAGAAAAGAGGCAGACAGAGCCTAGAACTTGGATATGGACTTGGATTTGGACTTTGCTTTGGGTTTGGATATGGCTTTGGATTTGGATTTGGCTTTAGCTGCTTCATATCTGACGAATGCCAAAAAGCAAAAGTTTGCCTTCCGGCTGCGAGTGGACGTCGAGACGCATTTGTATACACAATGTTTGTGCTGATTGCAGCGCAGCAAATAGCTTCTGATTTCACAAATCAAAAGTTTCTTGTGCGCCGCACGTGATTTATGCCTGCAGTCCTTCTCGCAGCACCCGATTGTCGACAGTCCTGCAACTCCAGACCCGGCAGTCCAGCGGAGACCGGCGACATGCACGAACGCTCGCTTGCGGCACTAAAAACTTGCAACCAACATTGTTTGCTTGGCCGTCTAATTCTTCGCGTACACTAAGAAAAATTATGACCCAGATAAATCGAAAATATCAGCGAGTCTAATTGTAAAAGAAACAAGATAATATGAAAAAATTTGTATATCATTTTAGTTTATAATTTATAATACTCGTACTTCATTTTGATTTAGTTTATTCTATTACATTTCTAAAAAGTTTAGTTATCATTTCTGCTTTTTATTAACATTTTCAATAAATATGAAAAATATTTCTGCATAATGGAATTAAACTGTTTACTGATCTGAGCTACTTAAAACAATAATTTATCACTAATCACAAAGTGCCATCAAGAGTCCATCAGACCAAACAAAAAAAATTAGAAAGAGAGTTTCGAAAACTATTTAATATTCTCTATAAATATTAAAATTTAGTCACAGAATATGGGATAGTGGTTGTTTAAGAGCAAGCATTTCAACTGTATTTAGTAAATTTAGCAGAAATAATTTAATTTAGAAATAATCAAATATTTTTGTCGAGTGAAGTTTTCCTACTTTTTGTTTGTTTTTTTTTTTTTTTTGAGGAAGGTGCGTTCGCCTTGCTTTCCACACGAAACTTCTAATGAATGCGGGAATGCTCGAAATACTTGCATCTAATTGCCAAACACTTGAAACTAGCTGTTTTCTGCCAAAAAGTAAACGCAAAGCTTTCTCGCATTGTTGTTGCTGGTAATGAAAATAAGATTGCACACCTTATGGCGTTGCAGCTGCAGGTGCTGCAGCCTCAAATGCGTTCGCTAAGCGTCTGTTAGTCATAAATAACGTCAAATAATAGCCAAGCCGCAGAGCACCTAATAAAGTGCCGCAACAAGCCGGAGGGAGTTTATGGCTGGATTGTCCGGGCAATGTTAAGGGGGATGGTGGGGGAGGGGAGGGTTAAGTTGCGCGTGGCAAGTGCCAAAAACTTTTTATGTTGCGCTGCTTCGCTTAAAGCAATTAACAAGCAACAATAACAACAGAAAACAACACTAACATGTTATTGCAGGCTTTTGCAGGTGTACGTGGACTTACTCCAAAAATCTAGGCTAATTAGATGCACTTAAGCGCAGGAGGGGGACATTTAGACGTTTTTGCTGTCACTTAGTTGCCTCGCCCATTTCACGCTGCATGCTGCGTCATTTAGTCTTTTGTCTTGTAGCCGCAAATGGCAAACATAGTTTTTGGGACAAGTGTGCCTTAAATAGTTGTGAGCAATGTTGCCAAGTTTTGACCAACAAAAAGAGCTGGCTTGTAGACTATAGACCAAACACTATATATTCTAATACATTACTTTAACCTTAGCTCAAACATTATGTTGCCTAAGCTTAAAGTCTAAACCTTAAGATCAAAACTTTTTGTCTTCAGCCTAGTCGATAATAAATTCAAATGGAAATGAGACCTAAACATTCCAAGGGTTTTTTAGGCCAGAAATGGATTGGCCGCTTTTACTATATGATGCTAGAGGCGTAGTAGGTCCCGTTAAAACCTCGCATAAATACAAATCGTCGCAAAATAATAAATACATTTTAGAAATGGTAACTCACCCTATTGTTCAAAAACAAATTTGTATAAAATAAATATGTTGTAATGAGCCCCTCCCTTGGCCATCTCCAGCCTTTCTATTGGACTTTTCTATTTAAATAATATTCACTAGCCTTTTACTTACAGCTGTGAATTATACAAAATTAAATATAAAATTAAAAAAAAAACGAATATTTATATTTATTTTAAAAATCGATCAAAGCTGAAATGCCGCAAAACTTTGTATAGAAAATACTAAAATTCACTGCAAATTACTTACTATTTCTATACGCTAATAAAAATGACTAGATTTGACGGGAAAATGGCAAAACAGTTAGCACCAGCTTGAGCTGCAGTTGTTGCTATTATTGTTTTTCATAGGCAAACAAAAAATGCTGCCAACAATTTTGTGGAGGGCGTAAATTGTCAGCAGACCGCAAAACATGCGAGCAATAAAGCAACTTTGTTGCAGCCCCACATACATACACATACACATACACATACACTCACACACACATACACATACACAGAGATACGCACCCAGGCACACACAGATACAGGCAGTGAAATATGCTTGGCACGCCCGTCTGTCCCTCTGTCCGTCAGTCGCCTGTCGCATCATCGAAGCGTAAATGAGACATTTGCGACGCTTGTTTAATTAAAATAAATTTTAATTTAATCAAAAGTTGTCTCTGCATAAAAACAACAGCATCACAAACAACACAAGCAACAACAACGACAACAACAACAGCATCACAAACAACAACAATAACCACTAACACCGGCTGGCACTTAACATTAAAATTGTTTGCATAGTTTTAGGTTGCTTCTTCGGCACATCCCTGTCAGCTGACAGATCCTTTGTCTATGTACTTTATATATATACTCGTAGTTTTGTGGCACACGCGTGCCTCAAATAATTATTTATTCGTCGCCTATTGTCTACGTGTCAATTATGCAGTTGTCTTACATTAGGCGTGCCACTTAATTAAATTCTTACAATCACGTTTGATTAATTGTTAGTTGCAAACAAATTATTCTTTATTAGACTTAACTCTTGCTCTATGTAATTACAGAGTTTCGAGTTTCAAACACAAATGCTTTTACTTAGTATTTGTGTCAATTTCCAAAACCAAAAAATAATAAGACAGACATACAGAGGTACTTGGTTGATCAAGAATATATATTAATCTTACAATGCCTGGGAATACCAGTGGAACTCTGTCTCCCTTAAATCAAATTATGCCTCTCTTTCTCTCTGCCATCTTTACGTATAATTTTCAATAATTTTAACCTACAAATATTTAAAAATGTTTGGTCTAATTTTTTAACATTAACATTGCGTAACAAATAATAAAAGATTCTGAATTCATTCTGAATTGAAAGAATTTCAATTTTAAATATTATATCCACTCTAAACTCTTGAGAAAGGCTGTTCTTTAGTTGAAATTTGATATCTTACATTTGTAAACTTTCTGTTCTGTCGCTAGTTGTTATGCATGCCAAAACTTATATTTCTCTGCGCACATTCAAATGCAATAAAAACACAAGTAGAATTGTCACATGGATATATACATTTACCAATATACATACATATAGATATAGATATATATATATATGTATATATATATATATGTGAGTTCCCTCGGTTGGCAGTGCGGAATGAAGCAATTCAATTAAACTGCTTGCTTAAAAGAAAAGTTTGTAATTTAATTTGTCCCCATTTCGACACACGACGAGCAGAGTTCGTTTGTTCTGTTCTCTACTGTTCTGTTCAGTTCTGTTCTGTTCTGGCATTGTTTACATTTATTTTGTGACAGGGAGCGAACTGCGAGTGAGCTTTTTATTAGATTGTGAAAGCGAAAATATAAAAAGCCAAGCCAGCAGAAGCGGCAGCAGCTCACATCTCAGGGCCAATTGGCAAACATAAATGCAATTTGAATCGTGTGCGCAACAAATGTTATTACAATTAAAAGGGAATGCAACAGAAACAACATTTACGGATGGTGCTGCAACCAAAAAAAACCACTTGGCGGGCCCATGAAAAATGCATATTTGGGTTTAACCGAAAAATAAATAATGCCAACAGCATCATGCCCCAACATGTGGCAACACAATTTTATTTTTGCATGCCAGAGTGCTGAGCCGAAAAGTATGCAACAATAAATTTCAGCACGATGCGCGCCTTTTCCATTTACGTGTTTTATTTGGCGTCACCAAAAGCGACCCAATAAATACAAAAAAAAAACGCAAAGTAAAAACAAAAAAAAAATACATCAATTGTAGCAAAACTAAAAACACTTTGGCTGCCAATTTTCTCTCAATTTCGCCGGGCAAAGGGTCGTGAAGAGCGGGGCAAAGGAAAGTGCAGTGCATTGTAAATGTTTGCAATTGGGCTTTTGTATGGCTTAAATGCCTGCCATTTTGATAACTGTGGTGCAGTGTGGTGCTGCGGTGTCGCTTAACGTTGTTGCCCCATGCCACAACCACGAAATTGAATACCAAGCGGCAATTTTTTATTGCCCCCAGTATTCTTATCATTTGTCACCGAATCAAAGTTACTTTTACGACCAGGCCAATATTGTAGTTGTATAGATTTTATTCGTTAACAGCCTGGTCAACTACTGTACTGGGCTTAAACTGAACAGCATCGATTGCCACACAAAGGACCACTTGGCTCAGATATGACATCGGCTTGTGATATGATGCAGCACCTGCATTTTATTGCTGTCATCTGCAACGCTGCATCATTGAGAACAATCCAAGTTTGGATTCATTTTTGAATTGTATTTTGCATTTTACGATTGTTTACGATTGTCGCTTAACTCAACTTAACCCTCGTTGCACACAATTTATACCCAATGTATTTTTTGCCAATGGGTATATTATTCTAAGTGCATATCCAACCATACAGTGCAACTTTGTATTTACTATCAAATAAAATTGGAGGTTTGATTTCCCCGATCGATTTCCTATTCATTTTCGCATATCACATATAATTCCTATCCATATACATATATCTGTACATCTGTATCCTAACCACATCCCATCCAAATACTTTACTTTCAATAACGTATCCAAAAGTTAAAGATTGAATACGATCTTCTACAGTTGAAGCCAAAATTACTGAAGCCATGACAATTGTATGCAATTTAAAGATTTTCATTTGAAGTTGGTTTTTCACATAAATAACAACATTATTTTAAATATTTAAGGTTTATATATTAATTTCAAGCATATCTAATAGTCGGGTATAATTTAAAGGTTGTTTTGAGCATGTTGATAAATATCAATTTTGATTTACTTGACAGCAAAACAAGTCTGCTCTGCTCTGGATGCAACCGGGCGTGGCAAGAAATGCTGTTCTGTTAAGTGGTTGCTGGGAAGCCATAAGAATGCAATAGGCAGCTGAAACCGAAGCTACTGTTGAGAAATACACAAAAATATGATAAGGTTTGACGCATGAATGCAACCGTTTCAAGATGTTTCGGGCTGATGACATTATCAACAACTTTCTGAATACTTTTACACAATATACAAACATTTGATTACGGTTAAATAATTGTTCTGTCTACAGTGGGCACTAAAGTAACAATAAACAACTAAAAAACAACTGATTTAAAAATGCAGCACATATTTTTGGTGACTTCAAATGCAATACATTTTTAGTTGTCGTTTGAAATAAACGTGATATAATAAGAAAATGCAAAAGCCGCAAGAGAGAGAAAACGTATCCAAAGCCACAAAGTGATATATGAATGGCGGATTATATCAAATTTCTAGTGAACAACAGCTGTAATGAATACGTAAGATAAAACAGTGGGCTTAATTCAAGTCTAGAAAATACGTTGCATTTAGTTCAATTTTAAAACTTAGATCATAATATATACTTGGTAATTGAATCTAGATACCACAGATTCCACGGATTTAGAGATTTTAAAATCTTTTCTTTAATTTCCATCCATTCCCAATCCTTGTAATGAATGAATTTGTTTTACATTTAAAATTTAATTACTCATTTTTAATTACACTTAATTTAATACGTAACTTTCATTTTTATTTAAAAACAATTTGTGTATGGTTTTTAGTCCCTATTCAATAAATAATTATTTAACGACTCTAAACTTAAAATATTCTAATGCACAGGGTGTTTTAGACAGGGTAACTGGTACAACATACTCACTGCAACAGACCCGCTTCGAGGGCAACGCTCTGATAGAAAATCAGGGGAGGGGATAGGATAGGATAGGATTTAAAGTACATCACAATAAGACAGACATAAATTGCGAATAATTAAAAGCAATAACTGCAAGTCCACAAAGTCAATCGCAGCGAATGAGCAAAGCAAAGCCGACTGAGCTGCCGCAATTGAGTGGCAATCGCAGCTGCTGGCGATAGAAAACAGCTTCCTAGAGATCAGTTTGCGGCAAGCACACGAAGCTGTCGGTTCATCTCCATAGCTACCGGTATTTGCCACTTTACTAGCCATCTAACTAAGTATCAGTTTTGATCGGCATGGAGAAGTTTTACTGGCGCAACAAGGTGGCAGTCATCACTGGCGCTTCGATGGGCATTGGAGCGAGCACAGCGATTACCTTGGCCAATGCCGGCATGGTTGTGGTGGGCCTCGCCAGACGTGCAGAACTCATCGAGGTGAGCAGTCGGTTGGAGTCTTAAAAAGAGTCTTAAGTATTGCCATGGCAGGCACTCAACGCTCAAGTGACTGGCGAGGGTAAGATCTTTGGGCGTCAATGTGATCTCAGCGATGATGAGCAGCTGATCAGCAGCTTTCGCTGGATATGGGAGCGTTTCCACTGCATTCATGTGCTCATCTGCAATGCGGGCATATTGAAAGCAAACTTTCTGAGTGGTAAAATCGACTATGTAAATAAAAGAGTATCCAAGTTAACGGCAGTAATTTCTTTAGAAACACCCACCAAGGATATTAAGGAACTGTTCGATTTGAATGTGGTCGCCACGGCAAGCTGTTTAAGGGAGACCCTGAAGCAGATGGCGACCAGCAAGGTGCGCTGCCACATTGTGGTAATTAACAGGTAAATATCACCATTCACATTAATCATCTTAATATTTCTATGAAGGCATCTTCTATTATATTTTGTTTAATTTAATTTATTTCTTTTGAAATACATATCCCTCTATTGTTGGTAACAACATCTTTGATATTGTACATATTTTTAGAAAGCAATTATAAAGGATGCCACATTTGAGGAATGGTTAAAAGCACATTTTCAAATTCAATCGATTTACGTAAATATTTCCTCGTTTACAAGTGTTGTGCAATGCTTGATGTAAATTGAAATTATTTGATGGGAATTGTCGGCCCGTTTGTTGAGCTTGTAAATTAGGTTTTGATAATTAAGTAGGCCATGATGCTATTGAAATGCCGTCATCTCACAATATCAATAGACTTAACTAAACAAATGATAATAAATTTGCTTCCAAATTGGCCTGACTGCGTTAGAGCATTACCACAATTAGCGCTAAGCCGAGAGAGAGAAACAAAGTTTGTTATCATTTTGTAAGTGATGTTTGTGCAGCTAAAATATCAAAACTGGGGCTAGACTTAAATTGGTGGTCACACATCAGCACAATGCACTCACACAAGTGATTTGCATATGCATTTGCTTTATAGCAGATGCTTGCAATGGACAAACAACCGACTGAATGTTGCCTTAAGTGGCAAAATATTTGCCAAAATTATGTGCTTACGTCTGCTCGTGTATGGGGCCCCTAATTAAAGTGCAAATAGTACGACTGCCAGTGTTGTTCACGGCATGCATTTTTCATTATATTCACATTGGCAACGGGTGCGTGTGTGTGTGTGTGTGTGTGTGTATGCGTGTGTGAGAGGCCAAACCATTTGCACGTTATTTAAATTAAATTAAAAGCCATCGCACAAACAACGCATTTATTGATATTTAAATGTTGAAATTCCCACAGAGATGCTTGCTCTTGTTTTTGTTGTTGTTGTTGTTGTTGTTGCCGTTTTTGTTGCTGCTGTTTTGTGGTTGTCGTGTGCATTAAAAGCTTTGCATTTGCACGGCCAAAGTGTTTGCGCAAGCAGCAACAAGAACTCAATTATTCAACATAATTAAGTATTTTGCATTGAACAGCATCCCACAATCAGACACACACACACACACACACTCGCACACCCATTTGTGTATTGTTGATTTCATTAATACCAATGCGCAACGCATTTAAAATCAAAATGTTGCGCATTAATTCGCATCGTTTGATTCGCGCTTTGGCTTTAATTGAAAATTGCATTGATTTCTTTTTAATGCAAATTACTTGTGAAAGTAAACAAACACACAAAACACACACGCACACAGACACACCCATACACCCACAATTTAGTGTTGTACACATTTAAAGATATGCAAGCAAATGCAAAACCCTGCCAAACAATTCAAGCTGAAAACTATGTAAATTATTGAATTGAATATACTCAAAGCGAAAGCAGCTCGTCGCAATCAAAAGATTCAACTCGAGTGTAATAATTTATGTGATATAAGTATGCCAACAGCCAATCCATACACAATTACACTGTGCAGATAGCTTTGAAGTTGAATCTATTTCGAATATCTGACAGTTAAAACCTAACTATTGGAGATCAATTTATGTCGAAATATATTTCTACATTTTCTTGTTATTGAATATTCAATTGCTTTCGCCAATTGAAGCACGCCTAAACCAATATCTAAATATTCCACAGAAACTCAATAAGTGAAAAGTAAAGATTAAATGGCAAGCAAATATAATATTAAAAAAAAAGTTATCAAAAATTGTGTTTCTTTAACAGAAGCACAGTTTTAGTTAATGCAAACAAATTTATTTGCTCTTTCACTCTCACACAGTGTAACTTATTAAGGCAAATACTACATTTTGTGCCTTTTTGCATTTGCGTAGAACAATTTGCATAGGCCCAAACTGAATTTAGATCAAAGACACACAACTCAAGAACCATAACTCATATGAATAACTATGGTTACAGGTAGATAGACTAACTGAGTATCTTTTGCGGGGCAGAACGATTGCATTGTTTGCATACGAATGTAATTATACAATTTTAATGAGCAACGAAAGCTGCAGAAAGTAATCACATCGAGAATGCCCACTGTAATCAAATACAATTCAGCAAATGTGAAAATCGGAGAATGCGAAAAGCAGGACAACAGAAGGAAAACTGGCGAGTTGCAACGGTAATTAATGAGAATATTCATATAATTCGGCTAGCGTCGTTAACAAACAAAGGAAATGCGACAGAAGATGGCCCAGATGCGTGTCGGCGCGTTGCCAATGAACGCGCGTGTGGGCGTGGCAATGGGCAATCCATACGGATTGCGCTTAATGTCAATGCAATATTATTAAGACTTCATTAATTAAAAGTGCTAGGGGAAGTGCTCGGAGGATGCTTCCACTGCGTCGAACCGCTGTTTGCACTTAATGCCCCCCACCCAACACCCAACTGGCAACTGCCTCAGGCGCACTGTCAAATTAAAAGAAGTTTACGCAATGTTTGCATAAAACACACAACGACAGTTCGGCGTTGCTCTCCGCAGAACGAGGTCCTGTCCGCCTATCTGGCGAGGAGCAGCGCCTGCTTTTCTTCGCACACAGCAAACGCTACGACAGCTGTTGACCATCATCTTTTTGCTTTTCGTTTATTTTTATTTTTTTTTGTTTCTCCTCGTTTGTTGCTGTTGTTTTTCGAGTGGGCTTACATTGCGTAGCAACATTGACTGACTTTATTTATTTACCCAACCTCATGCGTACTTTACCTTCCACCCCATCTCTACCCCCTTCGCTTGTCACTTAGCGTGCTTGGACATCGCATACCGGAAGTGCCGGTGCCCTTATTCAGCGTTTATCCGGCCACGAAGCATGCAATTACAGCACTTTGCCAGACGGTGCGCCAGGAAATACATTTTCTCAAATTAAATATTAAATTAACGGTAAGTTAAATGCAATGCAAACATTGCACCCAAGTGTGGGGTTGCTGGTCTGGTTTGGGATCCACACAACGCGAAGTGCAAGCAATTGTGACGCGTCTCCTTTTTTTTTTTTTTTGGTTTTGTATTTTTGGCCCGCTTCGCAGAGCATCTGTCCCGGCATGGTGGACACAGATTTTCTCAATGTTTACTCACAGGCTGTCGATGAATTGCCCAAACTGCAGGCAGACGATGTGGCCAAAGCAGTTCTCTATGCGCTCGATACGCCCGATGGCGTCCAGGTGGAAGATATTATTTTGCAAAAGATGCGAACATTTGACTAAAGTCCATCGAATATTGAAATTTCCAAAAAATATATATATATATTTACTTTGTATTTTCATGTATTCCATAAAATAAAAATATATTTACCGCATTTTCCTAAGGGTATATATAAAGCAAAATTTAATACAATTTTCAATATTATGACGGCATTTTTTAACAGAAAATATATTTAGTGAGACCAAGAGTAGGTTTAAGCAAGCAACTTTTGCGCGCCCTTCAACAGTGCTGTAAAGTGCAATTCGAAAGTTCCACTGGATCCGCTGGACGTTCATTGATGAACCGCAGCCAACCTTGCTTGATTTGACATGGTTGACTTTTAAACATATCGATGAGCAAGCACATAGGTAAATATCG
Source organism: Drosophila basisetae (assembly GCA_035041595.1). Classification (NCBI taxonomy): domain Eukaryota; kingdom Metazoa; phylum Arthropoda; class Insecta; order Diptera; family Drosophilidae; genus Drosophila; species Drosophila basisetae. The sequence continues at coordinate 8,040 of JAWNLB010000147.1, read as the reverse complement.
ATAGGTTAAATTTTAAATAAGCGGAAGCATCCAAAATACCGCAAAACAGATGGATTCTAAGTGATCATACAAAGCTTCGAGCAAACAGAAATAACAGCACTCTTCTGCTTCCAAAACGAACCAGCAAATTGCGTTTTAAAAACTTGATTGAAGCACGCTGTTATTAACAGCTGTTATTAACAGCGTGCAAACTGTAAAGTTTTTGATTTTCATATGGCTATCGAACTAGATGAACGACAAACGTTCGTTCAGTTTAGTGAGTCGTTCGATTGAACTTATTCCGAACGATTCGATACAACGTGTGCAGAAAAAGTAATAAATAATAATAACTCGCTAATATAATAAACGAAAGAAGTGCATTTAATGTATATACAAAGTGTTACGCACAATGCGTTCCGCTCCACAACCAATCGAACTGTAAACCGTTAAGCAGAGCAACGTGCAATTAAAATACACAAAAAGGGCCAAACAGAAATGTGTGTGTGTCCACGTAGTGCAAAATCAGATTGTCATGTCTGCTGTTTTTTCATTGCACATCAAAATTAACACTACCCCTCCAATAAGTGGTGCGCCAAGGGTGCGGCTGGTTGTCAAACTTAACTGAATATGATTATTTGTGTGGAGCATAGTGTGCCAAGTGCCCAGCTCAGCTTCAAAGTGCAACATTACGAAACTCAACCAAATTTTATGAAAATTAAAAAGTATTATGCGTGTTAACCACGTACACGCAGACAGGCATACAAAAGCCGTACTCACACACATAGACACACATGCTCGCATACACATGCATAGAAAGAAAGTGTTGATTGACAAAGAATTAAAAACTGGTTTTTAGCCTAATTACATGCGCTCAAAAAAAACTTGACTTCCTTTTATAATTGTTATTGATGTCAAGGCTGTTTGGTCCGTTGACAAAATTGATTATCAATAACAAAACAGAGCCCCGCGCGTCGTTTGAACATTGAACTTGTTACACAAATTCTCATTTCCTTTTCTCATTGCTGTCTCTCTCTCTCCATCTCTCTCTTTGTTTTCGTCTGTTTTTCTCTCTCTACAGCAAAGCACCGCACTCTTTTTCCCCCCACACACACACACAGACAGACAGACACAGAGACGCAGCCAGCCTTTGATATTTGATATTGACGCCCGCAGGAAATAAAGCACAGCACAAGCCAAGATGTTCATTTGGGATTGGTTTACGGGTGTTCTGGGATACTTAGGTAAAATGGAATTTGACATTGCTCACAATGAGCAGCGCATTTCTTGAGCGTTTGCCAACAATAGCCAAAAGAAGAAGACGATGAACAACATGAGAAAATGAAATCTTTCCGTCTGTTAAGAAACTGTTGAATTTTTAATCAATGACGATTTTTAGTCAAATCGGAACTGACCTCAAAACATTTGGCATTGGCTACTGGCAAACGCTGCGAGTCGTGCGATCATTTTTGTTGATTTGTATTGATGATTATTTCATAAATTATGTGTTATTCGCTTGTGCAGGTCTATGGAAAAAGTCCGGCAAACTATTGTTCCTTGGCTTGGATAATGCTGGTAAAACCACATTATTGCATATGCTCAAAGATGATAAGCTAGCGCAGCATGTGCCAACACTACATCCAAGTGAGTGATAGCGATTCAAATTCATGATAATCTCTGTTGAACTCATGTTAATTAACATTTCTTACATTAGCATCCGAGGAGCTGTCCATCGGCAATATGCGTTTCACTACATTCGACTTGGGTGGACACACTCAGGGTAAGTGTTGTACTTTTGTTATAATTTTGCACGAACGGGAAACGCTTAAAACATTCAATAATCTGTGCGATGTGCTCTTATTAATATCATAAATATTGCGCATGCCGAAATGTGCTGGTCTCCATCTAAATATAGCGCACAAAAGCACAAAGAAAACAGAAAGACAGCGACTAAATAGCAACAATCTGCGTAAAATATAGCACAGGGGTCACCAATACAACAAAACTCGCAATGAAAACGCGTTGTAATTTTTGTCATTTGTTGCCTTCACTCTTCAATGTGACAGCAGCAACAACATTTGCAGTGGTTATAGATGTATTTAATAGTCATAATCAAATATGAAGATAACACAAATGATTAATGCAAATATTATTAACGTTTTGCAAAACTAATATAGTCAATTGGTAGCTCAATCGACCATTTAAAGTGTTATTTCATTTTGCGTACTTCAATCAATTGAGAACCACTGTGCATAGAATAAATGCGCCGTGTATTTAGAAGCAACAGGGACAAACGTAACTGCACAAGATCAGCAACAAATTAAAACGCATATTCAAATACATCTACGTTTGTGAGTGTACATAAGAATAATTTATTTTATGAAAACTTTAAAATGTAATTACAAGCGTGAGCTTGCTGAAAACTGTCTACGCTCGTATGTTAATTTATTGGTATGTGCATGTATGTAAATATATTAGTATGCATATAGTCATATGTATGCAAGTAGTTGTAGTGATAAGAGCGCTCACGTATATCATGATATGCATTGAAAAAAAAAATAGCCTAAGTAGCTTTGTCAGCGTTACGCTCGACTTTCGAGCGGAGCGGAGCCGAGCCAATTAGTGTTTGAGTTTTGAGTGAGGCGCGTCATTGTCATCATATCAAAGTTGTTTCTGATAACAAATGGGCGGCACGCTTGGGCGTTATTAAGTCATGTAATTTGGCTGTTTAGATAAGTCGATTGTTAATTGTTGATAAATTAAGCTAACTGAATTTATCTTTGCAGCACGTCGTGTCTGGAAGGATTACTTCCCAGCTGTGGATGCCATCGTCTTCTTGATAGACGCCTGGGATCGCGGACGCTTCCAGGAGAGCAAAAACGAACTGGATTCGCTGCTCACAGATGAGGCGCTCTCCAACTGCCCCGTGCTCATATTGGGCAACAAAATTGATAAGCCCGGTGCGGCCAGCGAGGATGAGCTGAGAAATATGTTTGGACTGTATCAGTTAACAACCGGAAAAGTATGCCACTTCTGACTTTTTCAACTGTATGCCTATATTTAATGACTTGTTATATTTTTGTAACTACAGGGCAAAGTTGCACGCTCCGATTTGCCAGGACGCCCATTGGAATTGTTCATGTGCTCCGTGTTGAAGCGACAGGGTTATGGCGAGGGTTTCCGTTGGTTAGCGCAGTATATTGATTAAGTCATGATTAACACATAACAAACATAATTCAACAACAACAAAACACAACACAAAACTTGGCTAAAACAAATTCAGAATCAACAAAAAAAACAACACAGAAACCGACAGTAAGCAAAATGAAGCTGCGAGCGCAATTTTCAATTTATACACAATGATAAACAATAAACATAAATGAAAACAGAACATCAACTTAATTAAATAAAATCAATATTTTAAAAACAAAGAAAGGACACAAAGAAAAAAAGTGCAAAAACTCTTATAAAACTTCAACGTAGACAACAACAATAAAACGGGAAAACTTAAGGAACGCGTGGGAAAAGCTTTTAAACAATAATTATGTATGAATAATAAATTGTAGCAAATTAAAGGTGATTTTTTTAAGGACATGTGCTTGCTTGTGTTCCGTAAATAAATTTTATTATTTAAACATTTTAACTTGTATGTCAAATTTTTAATTTTGGACTCATGAGCAATTAAATTACTCTTTTTGTTGCTTTCCATTTCCTTTTAAGTTGCATAAGCAAAAGAAAACAATTTATAAAAACGCAGATTCAAAATAAAAAGATACATTTTTGTATAAGAACAATTTGAAAGCATTTTTAAGGAATATATATCCAATGATCAGTCACAATCTTAAATAAAGCAATTGAAATTTGCTACATTTAAGCTCTATGCCCACATCCTAATCAAAAATGCAAAATGCGATTTTACAAATATATTGAATTTATTTTTGTTGCGAAACTATTAATTATCCTTAGCGGATCAACTTGAAATACTAATCCAAATTAATCAAAGTCAACCAAGCGAGGCTCCTTCTATGCCAGGGATAATTACAATCCTCATATCAATATTTTTACAGCAACATTAATTACTTGTCTATGTAGAAAAATATTACTAAACATGCACAAAATAAGCAGGATCAGGATTTGCGCTGGGTGCGATTACACGGACGCTTCCGTCGCGACACTCGGCGACAGAACAACAGTTGACGATGGAACAGCTTGAGCAGGAGCAGGCCATTCCGTTTGGCTTTGCGCCGGCATCAGGAACGTGTGGAGCCAGTGGCATCGTCAACACTGCCACTGCCACTGCCTCCTCCGCCCATGCGTCGCTTCTTCTTCTTTTTGGCGGTGAGACTTTCCTGGCCGCTATCCGTATTGGAATCGGCATCCGCCTCGCTCTCCGACGATGAGGAACTGCTGGACGACGACGATGAGCTGGAATTGCTCGAGCTATCGGAGGCGAAGCCAGTGCTCTCATTAATATTAATACTTTCAGCTATTTGGGCCAATTCGGGACGCTGCTCCCGCAGTACCCGCAACCATTTGCGCGACAATTTGGGACGACCGCGCACAGTCTTGTGCCACACGCACGGAAAGTTGGTAAAGCTGCTAAAATTCTGCGTAATGGCAATGGTATCGTCCAAATTGAGTACCACATGCCACCATCCGCCCGGCACAAAGACCGTCTCGCCGGCACACTGAAGCACCTCGATGGGTTTGTATTCCTGCGGCCACGATGGCAGTTGGGTGCGCGGATAGATGGTGCTGAACCAAGTAATGGCCTCGTCGCGCTGCTTCCCGCCCATTGCGCTCGTCACCTTCAGTAGATCCTTGGGCGTATGCGTGGGAAACAAGCACCAGCGTTTGTGACCGCGTATCAACGTATTCCAGGCACTGGTACCCAACGGATCTATGTGAATACCGGTGCCAGAACGTGCAGGGCCCATTACAAACCAGCGATATGGCGGTCGACGCTCCTCGCCACAGTACTTGAAGAGATCATCGCGAAAGTATTTGGGCACCGTATAATCCTCGAGCAGTTTGCGCCGACGATGATGCTCGCCGAAGCTGCTATCGAATATGTAGAGCGGACTGTCGTCGCGTGTCCCCTGCATGTACTCCACATAGTATTTCATTTTCATCTTGACGCTGTAGCCCTCGTTATCCTCGCCGCACTTGAACTTCTGGTTGCGATATTTCTTGGCCAAGCGTGACATCGTCCACTTCTCCTGGGCCAGCCAGCCATCAGCGCAGCCAGTTATTATCACGGGCAAATAGGGACGCTCGAAGCGTTCAATAAATTCATCACATGTTACTGTTGCATTGTCGATCCTCTCCAGGTTGTCCGTAAAGTCCCAGAATGTCTCAAATTTTTCAAAATAGCGCATTGCAACCCATGCGCTCTCCTCGTCCAATTCCGGCCGAGCCTTGCGCTTCACATCACGTGTACGCTTTCGTGATCGTTTTGGTAATTTAAATTCTTCACTCATTGTCGGAAAGTCAGATAAATTAAAGGGAATTGGCAATTAAATAAGTTTCTGACTTTCTGCACGTCGTCTCGTGAGTAAATATCGATGAATTGCAAATATTGCATCGATTAATCACGTACGCACAGAGTTGAATATTTTATGCTGTTGCAACTCATATCGGTCAAATTTTTTTTTGCTATCTTATGCTTTTCATTTTAACAGCATTTTTCATTTTAATATTTTTGGAATATGCCTAAATAAATTAAAACTCGTTATTATTTGACTTCTCATATAATAATAGATAATAATAATGAAGTGTACATTTTAATATATTTTATGTTTAACATATTCGGCAGATCAACGAAATAATATACATTCCCGTAGATTTAGCAGTCTGTCCATTTTTTTTTTACATTCATTGCCAAATGTTTAGCATTTACATCTTGTAAGAATCCTTGCAGTTTTTTTGAATTCTCCTTGAAACGAATAATCACTAATATATTTATCGATAGTTAATTGTGTTATCGTTAACTTCACTCATGTGACAGGAGCGAAAAAGAAGGTATTTGTGTAGAAAAATAATGATAAGCCAATTTGGACAGGGTACGTTTTGAAGAAGAACTCCTCGAAAATCGTATACAAACTATATACTCGACTGTTACAGAGCTCTACAAAGTGCCGCATCGCATTTTAGACCACCGTGTATTTGTCAATGGTGAAATTGAGTCATTTCTCGACAATTTCGAAGTGAAGCGCAACGATAGCGAAGTCGAGAAACTTTTTCAGGTCACCGAAATTGTGGGTTCGCTCAAATACGATTTATCCGAGCGTTGTGTTGCATTAGGTAACGAAAAGGTCACCCAACTAGCGACCAGTGTTAACGATTTGTTAAGCGGCGTCGATGCGCTTCTAGATCAAGCTAAAGTTGAACGAACTGTAAGTCTATATTACTTACTAATTATAGTAAGCATTACTAAATGCAAATCCTTTTTATTTGGTAAACAGCCCAGCGCCGCATTGCAGGAGGCTCGACGTGCGCGTGAGCAACGCAAAGCGGAGTTTGTCAACAACTTGGAGCACGGCTATCAACGTTTGGACAATTCGTTTCAAGAAAAGGAAGAGGAAATCGCTGAACTCTACTCAGATCTGCAACTGAAACTAAATATTACCAAGTAAACAATAAACAAACCGTCCTCAACATGCTGAAATCAACAATTGTCGACACTCGAGTGCGTTTGCGACCATCGAAGAAATTGCTGGCATTGCTGGATGCACAAAAGGAACATTTTGAGGAAGTGCCAGCTAATGTGGCCAAAGCTCTCAAGGATAACGGTTACAGTCTGCCCACCAGTATAAAAGTATTAAAGGAAAACGAGCTAGTTTATAAGCGACCCACAATTGATACTAAGCTGCTGACGAAACTGACGACAGATATTCCCGAAGTGCCTCTCAAATCACAGGTAGAAGCCGTCGCGAACGGGGAGGATGCAGATGACCAGCAAGAGCAGACAGTGAAAGGCAACTTTTTATACCTAAACGATATACACTGGCTGCGGGATACGTTAGACATGCTGCGTCAACAGAATAAGACTAATCTATTCCTCTACGAGCTGCTTGAGAACTGTGAGCTCATCTTGCCGGAGAATGAGCTTAAGCGCCGCAATCCTGAGCTGGAGGCACGTTGTCAACGCTTGCGCGATGAGCAACACAATCGGGAATACCACAAGATGACCAAAAACGTGGATGCGACCCTCAAAAATGTACCCGAGGATACCATCGCCTATCAATGTAAGTGGCATCATTATTTCAGCTGTCAACTGCTAAATCTTTACTATATTACAGTGAAAAGTCTCAATAAGCAAATCATTGCCGTTGCCCAGTTCATCTTCTCGGTGGCAGCAGGATTTACATTTGGTTTCTTTGGTGTCAACTTGATGGTTGGCCCTCTGCCCTTTGGTTTTCGCATACTGCTAGGCGTCATTGTGGCGCTGATCATAGCATTGGCCGAGATGTACTTCCTGGCCAAGAAACTACACGAATATGACGAGGTTCTGGATGCACCCAAACGCAAAAAGCCCGAACCACCAAATGTGAGCGGCGTGCAAAATCTTAAGCCACATGTGGATTAAAAAGCGCTTGGAAATAATTTGTGTTACATTTTTTGTTTACAATGTTTTGGTTACATAAATTAGTTTTGATTTTAACAGAAAGAAGGGCTTCGTGGCATAATTGTTGCAGCAATACAATACACATACACTTTCTATTCGTAATGATTCTGGTTGGGGTTCGGATTGTTCCACCTGTCATCCAATCCCTCGTTGCCGCTGCCCCTGCCCAGCAGTGCCATCAAATAGACGAACATAATAAATGCCAAAATGCCGCTGATTACCAGAAACCAGGTGCGACGCCAAGGCGGGCGCGACGATGGTGCATAGAAGCGACGCGTCCAACGCGAGAAAAGCTCAGCCGGTGTGCGGCGCTGGTATTTATTATCATCGCGATCCGTGCCACCAATGGGCGACTGGCGCGGCAACAACGGACGACGACTGCTGGTGCCTAAAAAAAAAATACAATTTAATTACAACAAAAAAACACAGAAATACGA